>OZ012653.1:0-2589207 GCA_963942575.1 Priocnemis perturbator
CTGCTCGACAGTACCACGTATACGATGGACCTAAGTCATAATACGAATATTTCGTATACGCGGCCTGGAGGAAGAATAGAATAATCATGATTTTACAACTAATACTCTAACAGCGCACCGGATGCGATGAGCCTAAGCCATGATACGAATATTTTGCACCCGGAGGCCGGAATAAAGCACCTAAAAGGGAATTTAATTAAGAAATTATGCTAAAAAGAAAGGAAAAATCAAAAAGTTACGCTGGGACGTAACACAGTCAACCTGCCCTTTATTGTTTTCCTTCGCACTGTTTTTGCAGGGAATGTAACGCTTTTCTGATTGCAAGCAAACGAATAACTATCAAACGTCTCAATTGGACTATCAAACGTTTATATCCTACTATGAATCACTATCACACGATTTTACATCTATTTACGTAGATTAATAATTAAATGCGAGCCTAGGGGGATACTATCCCTACGACAAAATTTCCCCTAGACACTTATTTCTTTGATTACAAGTGTTATGACCCTCCAGTTAGTCCCCAGGCGGCACCAAACTGGGTGAGGAGGTCCCCACGAATTCAAACGCAACAACCAGATCGACTACAGGTAGGGACCCACCAGGCCCGACGACGTTGCCGCCCACCAGGGATCCGATCCTGGCGACGCGGAACCCGGCGCGGCAGGCGCTAAGGACAGTCAGGTTTACCACCACGGGCCAAGGTAAAAAGTCAAAACAGGAACAGCCCACGGGCCAATCAACCTTCGCAGCCACGGAGTCACCGAGGGGGGCCTGTTCAATGCTCCAACTAAAGTGCTCCCCAATCCAATTTATTACTGCGACCCTGAACCTCCGAGCACCTCAGCTGCTTTAAAAGGCGTTTGTGTACTACTTGAGATTAAGTCGTCGTTTACCCACGTGCATCCGCGCAATACCTATTGTACCGACAGCGATAAGACTACGGGCTTGTGTGTCTTTCTTTAAAAAGGAACGTGGGTGATTCAAGATGCCCTTGCGAATTAGCCGTGAAGAACGTATTATCCACGGCAATAGAATAGAAAGCTTTTATGGGCTTGTTTATTCCTTAAAAATGGTATAAAGGGGAGTCTGCGTTGCTCCAAGCGCGTCATTTTTCAGGATTCTTCGCCGTTCGTCGTTCTTGCGTTTAGCCGTTCGTGAGTTATCCAGAACAGTTCATTTTTCTAAGAACAGTGCGTAATCTAAAAGTAAAAGTCGCAACTCGAGCACCAACCAGTGAGGTACAGAGGTAACATTATTTTACCATGAAACCTGCTTGCATCACCGTATGCACATTTTTGCATTGTTAGCCTAAGAAAATATATATATATATTTAATTTATATGCGAGAATGGGTGAGTGTGAGAATACGTGAGTGTGCTGTCTGCGTGTGCCGAATGGACGGATGCCTGCCCGTACGCGTGGGGCGGCGAAAGACAAGCGAGCGTGCGGATAGTGGAGCGGGGAATAGAGGGAGAAAAGAGGAAGTGAGGAAGTCAGTCGGAGGACAGGAAAGAGCGTGCGAGAACGTGTGTACGACGAGTTACTTAAAATATATTCTTTTCATTATTTCCGTAAGCAAAGTGTCGCATTATTCCCATCCACCACGAGAACGGAATCCTACATATATACACTTGTACCACCCCATTATTTTCCAATGGCTACGCACCCATCCTTAAGACAGGTATGAAACCTATTACCCTTGAAAAATAGAGCGAACCAGGTGGAACACTTTTTAAAATTGCCGATCATATTATCATCGTTATTACAACACGTTCGAGAGTCGACGACGACAGCATCGATTATTCTCGATACTTCTACGAGCTCCAGTTCCTCACCTCCAACAAGCGAACCCAAAGGAATACGACAAAAACCGGTGACCAAGGGGTCAGAAAATCCGTAAGAAGATAATTCATCCAAATTCCCCACGGGACTCGCCGCTGGGTCGTAAGACAAGTAAACGACTAACTATCAAATGTTTAAATTGGACTATCAATCACTATCAAACGATTTTACATTTATCGGTAGACATAATAATTAAATGTACGACCATGGGGGTGCTAACTACGAAAAAATTTCCCCTAGAAATTTGTTTCTTTAATTATAAATAAACGATTTATATTAAACGTTTATTTTGGACTATCAAACACTATCAAACGACCTTCAAACGATTGCAAGTATTAGAAATCAAATCGGTTGAGGATGGGGTGCTAACTATACGCAGCTTCGTTGACTGCCTGGGTATGGGCAGTGTCAGCAAATCGACGCTGAACACTAAGCATATCGAGTCTGAACACCATTGGCGTTAGCAGGGTGGGGGAAACAGCTCTCAGGGCCGTTTTCACGTACTGCGCTTAGGCCTCGCTGTAAACCGGGATTACGTAAACCTGGCTCAGACGCGTAATCCGGGTTCACATTTTTCGTGTATTCACAAACGCGGTTTAGACGTCGCATGGAAGGGAGATCCAGGCTGTCATTGGATAGTGGGCGTGGCCAAGGCGTGGTATGCGGCTTGCTTCGCTTCGGGTAACTTCAGAATTATTCTATTAGGACCACCAATGATAGAAGAGTGTTGTATTATCATCCTAGGCATAAGCCGCAAGAACTTAGTTATGTAGGATGGTGGTTGTAAAGGATTAGGATTCGCTGGGTTGGGTTCTAAGGACAGAATATTTATTTTTTTTATGTTAGATACATTTTGTTCTTACAGATGTGTCTCAATTATTCATTGGACAACGCCGATGGCTAACAACGAATTATTGACGGACTTTACAGTTTTGATCTCTAACGGAGAGTACGGCTAGTTTAAAACCGCTCTTTCCCAGCACAGAATTTCTAACACGAGAAGTCTACTCGTATCCCTATATCGGTAACAGGCGGCCGGTTTATTTCAACCGTCCTTTCCTATTCCATGGGCGGCCGATAACCAGGTTTCGACCTTTCCCATGGAACTACCTATCTGGCTTCCATGGGCGGCCGATAGCAATGCTTCGTCCTCTCCCATGGAGCTATCCTATCTTGCTTCCAGGGGTGGCCGATAGCAATGCTTCGTCCTCTCCCATGGAGCTGTGCTACTTCACTTCCATGGGCGGCCGATAGCAATGCTTCGTCCTCTCCCATGGAGCTAACCTGTCTCGCTTCCATGGGCGGCCGATAGCAATGCTTCGTCCTCTCCCATGGAGCTAGCCTATCTTCTGTATGGGCGGCCGATAGCATGCTTCGTCCTCTCCCATGGAGCTAGCCTATCTTCTCTATGGGCGGCCGATAGCATGCTTCGTCCTCTCCCATAGGATTTGCTCAGAGATTACCGCGGGCGGCCGATGGTCTTACCTCGTCCTCTCCCGCAGGAATACTAGAGGACGAGTCGCAGTCGGGAATCGGCATTTATATTACTGCGTTGCTAGGCTTCTACGTATGATCAACAAGCTCCGTAGCTGTATTGGATGCTGCGTCTTGGTTCGTACATGTAATGCTCTGAAGTTATCCGGATTCTTCTAGAAGCTTCGAGACGCTTCTCGATGCTTCTAGGCGCTTCTAGATGTTTCGATACGCGGCGGCTCGGGTCAATGCCCTGACGCGATTGTTGGCTTTTCACGATTTCTCGGAATCGCTAGGTGCGGACGCTGCTGCGTCCTTGGTCTCGTTACAGTTATATAATATTCCGCATGCGGCGGAACAGTCTTGTATCAACACCACCGAGCAAATCACCCATGGGCCGCACGGAGCGCTGAGGTGTAATGTCACTAAAAAGGCGGAACATTCGAGATAGATTTCACCGCCACCCAACCCCAACTTTAACAGGAATAATATATGCGTAGAAATCGATGCGTTGCCGATTGATTAATTATAACAATTATCACGAACAATGCGTCTCGAAATTGCAAGTTCTAGATTCTCCTTCTCAATATTTACTTCTTGCTGGTTGTCCATGGCTGAACATTACCCGAATACTACTCAACTATTGAACAGTCGTGTGGACGCTTTTGGTTGTGTGTTTACATATTTGGCATTACAACTAATAAAAATCAGTATTTATTCACTCGCTTGTGTGAATCTCAGCTACGCAGACAGCAAGGAATGTTCCAGATATTGCTGGAATGTTGCATAAATATTACTTTGCAATGCGAAATCTTGCAGCCCGGACAGCAAGGAATATTGCAAGAAAGTTGCACAAATATTATTACAAATAATATATAAACCTTGCAGGTGACTATGCTGGAATATTGCAGGAATGTTGCAGCAACATTCCTATGTCCGCCTATTCGTAACTTGTGGGAATATTGCTTCAAGCTCCCGACAATATTCATTTGTGACGTACCGCGCCGCCGAGCGCCGCCGAGCGCCGCCGACCAGCGCTGCGGCCCGTGACGTCGTGCCTGCCTGCCTGCTGTGACGTCAGCACGCAACGCCTGAACTAGTCACGCGCCCAATGTAGTGACGCGCCCGATTTAGCGACACGCTCGGTCTAGTGACGTAGAGATCCGGACAAAGCGCGGTGGCCACTCGCGATCACATGCACAGCGCGTGCATGGCAACGGTTGGGACGCGTTACCCCACCGAAAATGCGCCCCACCTAAAGACATTTCTTCTTCTCATCTCAGGACCCCTTGCCTACGGTCTTATCATATAAAAGAGGCGTTCACCGAGCCTCGCGAGTTCAGACTGCTACAGAAAGAGACCGTGCAAGGGTCTGCGTACGAAATTCCCTAGCGTTTTATACTTAGAGAAAAGAGTGATTCCAGGATCACTAGAGTGTCTTTTTCGCAGTTTGATCTCATTTGCAAGGAACAACCTGTGCGTGTTCCGCGCGTTTCTACTCATAAAATCAGAGTCCGGTTTACAGAAAAGAGAGTCTTTTCGCCGTGTTTTAAGCAAGGAATAACTTGTGCATATTCCGAGCAGTTTTAATCTTAGTCATTCTGCCACACCACGGTGTGTAGGTTAAGTTCTCAAATAGCTCTTCCTTCAAATCCAAAGATTATACGTTACTAGTCATAATTCGTACTCTGTTAATTTATTCGCGTTATATTTTATTTACGTTGTTAAAGCTAATATTTGAAATATCGTTGCGTTTGTTATATTTAAATGCTTTGTGTGTATTTATTTTATTCAATATAATCAATTTATTTGTTTTCCATATTTCTGTGACGTCTCGTTATTTGATTGCCTAGAAACTCGAATTTCACGAACACGGTTTCCCTTAACCGCTCAAGGGAACCACGGAGCCTAAAAGAAATCACCACATCCTCTAACCGCAAATCTGCAAAGGGTGCCGCTGTGAAAAATCAGTTAAGGCCTTTGCAGGTATTCACGTCGAGACAGAGAGCTCAGGGTGCCGCTGTGAAAAATCAGTTAAGGCCTGGGTAATCGCCCTCACCCCCATACTTTCTGAGAGGTGCAGCCGTAAAAACCGGCCCAGGCTCGAGGAAGGTAGTCCGAACCCCCTCATTCCTCCTTTTTACTAAAAGGTATCACTAAGAGTATCAAGAGCGCAGGGTGCCGCGGTGCAAAATCCGTTAAGGCCTGTGTCTCGCGTGCTCACTCCTCACATAAGATTTCTTTCCTACCGGCACTGACAACAATTCCTCGCCATGTCAGGCCGAGGCTCGTAACACATTCAATATTATACTCTCCATATAATTCTGTTTTACATTGTAAATAATTCAAGACAATTTATGTTACAGAATATATTATTGTTATTAATCCTCAATTATCAAGTTCTATTATAAATGTAATAATAAATAACAAATAACCTTAACCTTAATCTTAATTGTACTTACCATTATATTTTTAGAGACTGCGGTGCAACTATTGATTGAAATGTCATTTTTGTAGTATGTTTTACACGAAAGATATTATTAAAAAATAATTACCGATTTTTGTATAAATGCAGGATTGTGAAATTTTCTTTCATAAGTTTGCAAATCCTCTACACTTTGTATTACTGGAACACGCTGAATGAGCTCATAATCGCGAACAATCCGTCTATCTCGGAACTGCAGTTCTCCATTCTTCTCCTCAATTTACTTCTTGCTGATTGTCCATAGCTGAACATTACCTGAACACTACTCAACTACTAAACAATCGTGTGGACGTTTGGTTATATTTTTACAGATTTGGCGCGAAAAACGGCCGTAATCCCGGCTCAAGACGCCTTCCAAGGTGTCTCAGGCCAGGCTTACATTTCTCGACCCACCTCTACATTTGTATGCGAGAAGCGTGTGTACCCGTGTAACAACACGGTGGGCGGGGCTTACTCGGAGTGGAGCACGCAAAGGTAATCCTGGTTTGAGAATTTGATTCAAGCCAGGTTTGTGAATGCCGGAGCGCAGCTTAGGCCTGGCCTAAGCGTCCGCGGAGGTCTAAGCGCAGTACGCGAATACGGCCCTCAGTGTGCGTGCGCGGTTGCGTGCAATGCGCGCGCAGCTTATGCGCACCTCATGACGAAAAGGACGGTTCTGCCTCCTTTCCACCAAAGAAGCGTAACTGCTGCGCGCGCAGCTTGCTCGTGCTGGTGGTGTAGAGGACGGAGCTATATTCTTTCTCCTTTCCACCAAGATCGTGCGTCGCGACTTCTTCCACGTGCGATAGCGATACTGAAATGCTTCTTGGCATTTGAGAATCGTGCGATACACATATGTACGTGAATAACTGAACAGCTTTTTCCGATCGAGTTGAAATTTCATAGGTACATTTAGAATTGAATATGAAGCGATACGTATTTTTTTATATTGCAAAAAAACATTGTTTAAAAAAGCTGCGTGTGCCTAAGTAACCTGTAATGCAGAAAATTTTGTATTGAAGTAGGTTAGCCGAGCGGTTATGGTGTCGGACTTGTTGATGGTACGAATTCAGAGTTCGAGTCCTCCATCAGTTTTGTTATTTTTCAGTAATATTTTTTTTCTAATTTCTACTGTTACCTCCTGCGTCCTCCACCCGCCACAAATTTTTTGCTTTTCTAAATTATTCAAGAATTAACTAATCGATTGCTCTCGCAGCATTCTGCTGCTCGCTCAATAATTCTAAGATTTACTCTACTCTAACTTTAGGAATGTAGCACGGTTCTCACGGACCCCCATTAAATTTACGACACGTACGATTGAGTCCTCGGAAAGGCATCTGTCGCGCTGGTCCCAGGATATAGCGCTGATGCAGCGTCAGCATGGGAACGCCGCTCAGCGGAGCGCGGCGGCTATATAGGGCAGTAGGAGACCCTTCTCGCGCACTTACTTACGACTTACCACTTGGGACTTGTGACTTACTCGTTGAAAATTTTTACTTCACTTCTGTCTGTGCAGTGCTCCGAACTGCACCGTTGTTCGCGTATTAAGAATTCAAGTGCGGGTGCGAAGCGTAACATCCGACTTAGTATTTACCTTCGATATCTTTCAAGTGAATCAAGTGTAACGAATAGAATCAAGTCGAGTTGAGTCAATAGAATCAAGTTAAGCCTAGCGAATAATCAACGCGGTAGAATCAGTGAAATTGTTCCTGTATCTCGTCAGGCAACCTCAGGTTTGTGCAATCAAGCAACCTTTGAAATTCAATTAATTTTAAGTGACCTGCGTGGTCAACCATGGAAATTCGAATCATTATAAGTAACCAGCGTGGTGAAGTTCTGAAATTCAATTAATTGTAAGTGACCTTCGTGGTCAACCTTTGAAATTCGAATCATTATAAGTAACCAGCGTGGTGAAGTTTTGAAATTCAATTAATTATAAGTAACCTGCGTGGTCGCGACAACGAAGTGGAGCCGCTCCACTTCTCCCGAATTGTAGGGTGCGATCAGTTAATAAACACTAAGTAAACAACTTCGTGAATCACCTACCCTACCACCCATCCTCGCGACGCGCACACATACACCCGCGTAAAACCTGGTTATCCGAGTGTTCTCTGAGTCTAATCAAACGGGGCGTTGCACCCCTTCTCCACCCCGCAGTAACTTGGGCTACCTAAACCACCTAGCGAACAATACCTCGCTGTCACCGTAACACCTCCGTGTTCCGGCGACTCCTAGTGCGATTCATTCGCTGCGACCACGTGGCAATCGTTCCGGCGACCACTAGCGTTCTTCGCTGCGATCGTAGCTTTCCGGCTGCTTTCGACGCACGATGGTGCGGCCCCAAGGTCAGTAGGTACATCAGCAGATCGTGATTATCTCTCATACAAATTCCTAACCAGAGAATACCCCGTCACCCAGGGCCCCAACGTCGGCAGCGACGTAAAGATTATAGAGGAGCTCCCCGGGCTGAAGTAAAACACCGGGCACGGCGCGAAGCTGTATGCTTGCGCGAGTTGCAAGCATCCCAACAACCCCCGAATCTTCCTCCGCCTAACGACCAACACTCCGGACAACCCGCACCAGTGATCTGGATCTATCTAGAACACCCTTGTCCGTTCGAACTACCTTCCGAGCAACCCCGGTTCAGGCTCTACACTGAGCCCCTAGAACCGGAAATCGTACCATCCACGGTGGTAATAGCCGAGGTTCGCGAAGATTCAGATATAGAAATCATAGAGTAAGGAAACTGCGCGGGACGAGGCCCCACCGAGGAACTCTCATAAAGGTAAACGTAAGCATTATCGCACGCAATAAGCGATAACATAGAGCCGTAATCCTCCGGATGCAAGAATACACGTAGATTTAGTGTCAAATCTAGGACACCGAGTATATTAAGGCGCGTGCGACGTCTCAGCGAACCGCTCCGCTGACACGTCAAATCTCTTATCGGGCCGGTCACATCGTCTGTCTTCCTATCCCCGGTATACCCGGTGTACGTAGGGTGCCGAAAAACGGAGGACGTAACACTACGTGTGTTTCTATTTTTGGTAAATGTTCGGAAGTTTGGTCTCAGCCCCGATTTTGATGACCTTGCAATATGTTGTCAAGGTCGATATTCTGAACAACTTTTTCCTATACATGTTGCCGTCGCTCACACTTAGTTTCGGAGATATAAGCAAAAATATGTCCATTATTTGAAACTTACGTATCAAAGATTTCAGGATGCTTTCGAGTGTGTTTTTGGTTGTCGGGGGGGGGGGGGGGCAGGGGGGCTGGCTGTAGGCTAGGCCTCGGAATGTTATTGTTTATCATTCGGCAACGTCGCATAGTAGCGGTGGAAAGTGCATCTATGACGCGCCTTCGGCGCGAAACTAATATATACATCCGTATTTCTCGGCTGGAAAGTTGCAATGAGAACTACCTGTGCATGGAAAGTACAACGGGGTAGGGTGATATGTATTAGTTTCGCGCCGAAGGCGCGTCGTCGATGTACTTTCCATGCACAGATAGTTCTCATTGCAACGTTCCACCTCAGAAATAGGGTTGTGTTACGTCCGGGCGTCGCAATAAGTCGATCTAAAAGATTTGTCAAGGATGGAACCGTGTGTGTGTTCGAGCGGTCGACCGTTCCGCCCGGGAGTAACGCGTGAATACTTAAACTAAAGGATATAAACCGAAAAGATGATTATATGTTTATATCGATGACCGAATAAAATAATGACGCGAAGGAACGAAATCAATCTACTCGATCTGCAGGACTTATAGGATTCTCTCTCTTATCAACCCGTACAGGTTGCTGAGTTGTTACGTGTTGTATTCCAGTACAGATAATGTTAGTTATAGCGCATGCAAAGAAAATAAAAGGATAAATCGGATATAGTGTGAAAAAGCAAAGTGTATATTCTGTGATGACTGTTCAGGTGCAGATACAAAGGTGATTTGATTTGAAAGCAGACTTCTGACACCAATTCCACGGTTAGAAGTGGGTATAAAGAAATAGAAATATAGAATATTATACATATATACACAGAAAGAAGGAGTATCCCACTTCTAACATCAATTCCACGTTTTTAACAATGGGTACAATGTTCGGTCTTGAATCGGAGTATTGGTATAATAAGAAACAGAAAGCCTAACTATTACGCAATGTTCGGTGGTACAATTCGCCGGTATGCAACGCGTGGTATAATCGTGGTTCGAACGAAGTAGCTCGTATTGCGCGTGATATTCGTCATATAATTGATACAGAGTATTCTTGTAGAATAAAACAGTTTTCGATCGCCCAGCGCTCAGAGCACACGGTTACGAGATCGCCTCTACAACTATTGCCCTAGGTTTCCCGTAATACATGTACTGGGGGCAAGAGTCGGGCCAGAAATCATGATCTAGCTGGTTAATTGGAATATTCTTACCGTGCTGCTGGAAACGCTCAGACAATCTTTGACCTCTCTCTCTCTCTCACGATCGCTCGATGGTATGTCGCTCGCTGTGTTACTCTCGCTCTCTCTCGCTCTTAGTTCGGTAGTATGTCGGTGGAAATTCGTATGCGCTATTACGATGAGTACCTTCGAATCGTAAAAAGGTATTAATATACGATTAGGCTTGAGATGGCCTAAGCTCTCGTGTTATCGGAGCTGTAGATGTTACTCGCGAAGAGACTCCTCAGACCGGTCTAGATGTTTAAATCAGTCTAAATACAATACCAATTCCTCACCGAGAGAAGACTTATGCGGAAGTGTTACTTATGATAATAATATAATGTTCTTTATAAATGAAACTTATATGCTAACGGGCTCGGCGCGATTCGCCGACCACGTGCCGGAAATAACGCGGATCGCACTGTTCGCACTCTAGATTAGAATTCGAAACCAAAAAGAAAACCAAAAGAAATGTGAGTCCTTGCTCTTTTTAATAGCTAGATTTTAAGACTACTGTTTAACGAGGAGTAATGAGTCTCTTATTAAACTGCAAGAATTTGCACAGATTAGCTCACAAAGAATAAACTAAGATATTCCTCGGACAGAGGACTACGTACCTCGCGACTATACACCCAACTGCGACGACGGTCGCGTCTCGAGATGGTTCCTAGGCCGGCTCAGAGATAGTTTTTAGGCCCCTCTCACAGAATCGGGTACATAGCGGTCGACGGTATATACGAATATTCGCCTGGCTAGGTACAGTGAGACGATGGTTTCGCTCGTTAGCTTCTTTCTCTAATTAACGGGTTTTATTATGAGTGCAAGTCGATCTCGGCACGTAGAAATTTAGTAACTCTCAAGCGCATGCTTCGGTTGAATTAATGATAACGAAAAATAGTCTTGTTCCGCAGCGATGCCTAACAGTGGCGCAATTAATAAATGAAAAGAGAGAGAAAAGGATAAACAATATTCTTAAGCGGAAACTCGTCGCTAACCTTAAGTCTATACACTCACACTTGCATACCGCGTACACGCATTCGTTCCTTATACTACATATAGATATATATTGTCATAAGTCGGTATATTGGGTGGGGACGACGGTGAATCCAAGGCGAGGAATATTCTACTTGAAGTTACCGCTCGACGGTACCACGCATGCGCTAGGCATACGCCGTAATATACAAGTATAGGCGCATACGAAGCCCGGAGTAAAAGGAAAATGACATGATTTTAACTCTAATACTCTAACGGTACGCCGGCTGCGATAGGCATAGGCCGTAATATACAAGTATAGGCGCAACCGGAGATCGGAGTAGCAAGAATAAGGAAAATACTGGGCAAATAAGTGCAAAGTTACGCTGGGACGTAACAGTTGTATACATTTATGCGCGCCGAAAGTGCTCCAAGCGTGGCACTCGGATGCTCCGGATCGTCCGACCTATCGTCTATACGTCTAATTGTGTCACAAATTCACGAGAATGGGCACAATGGGCAGAATGGGCACAATGGGCACAATGGGCAGAATGGGCACAATTCATGTAGTAGTGACGCCCGATTTTTGCTTATATCTCCGAAACTAAGGATGAGCGACGGCAACATGTATAGGAAAAAGTTGTTCAGAATATGACGAATGTATCGACCTTGACAACATATTGCAAGGTCAGAATGTATCGACCTTGACAACATATTGCAAGGTCAGAATGTATCGACCTTGACAACATATTGCAAGGTCATCAAAATCGGGGCTGAGGCCAAACTTCCGAACATTTACCCTAATTTATCTGTTTGAGGAATGTATTTTTGTGTAACCGGTCGAAAACTAATTCTTTACCATCTTTTTCTTTAAAAACTATTAGTGATATGATATGGATGTTTCGGGGATATGTAAGGGCATCCTTAAGGAAGAAAAACGCTGTGTCCGTGCTAGTTTCACGCTGCGTTTCGAGCGTTATTCCGATCGAAAATGTGCAGTTTATTCGCGGTGCGTTTCGATGTATATCGTCGCGATCTTGTAGGCCGCGTGATGTTTTGATTTCGCCGCGTATTGTCCGTGCCGCTCGCGTCGGTGTGTCGGCACGCCGGTTGTAGTGTCACGGGCTACCACCGTCTTCTCGTCGGTGCCTGGAGAGCGCGTTCGTGCTCGGCAGCGGGGAATCGAGTAAAAGGGGTCGCTCAGGCAATGAACCTTGTGTTTATGTTTGGACAATTCGTGTATTCTAATGTCAGGTACACAGCTGTCTTAAATTACCGCTCGCGCTCGTGCGCCGATGCGCTTTTAGTAGGTCTCGCAATTATGATATCTATAGGGGCTATTACAGGGCTTCAGCTCCCTGTCCTAGGGAGGGAACTGTCCGAGCAGTGCCATCACTGCGGGGAGGGTAGGGACACGGCGGCGCACACCGTCGAGGAGTGTCCAGCGTGGGCACGGGAACGCCGTGTCCTTCGTAGCGTCTGCGGCCGGGACCTCTCTCTTCGGTGTATTCTCCCTGAGATGCTCCGGGGCGACCGGTCCTGGAGTGCGTTCGCCTCCTTCTGCGAGGGCGTCATGTCCGAGAAGGAGGCTGCCGAGCGGGGGCGGGAACGCGATCGGCAGATGCCTGGCCGAGCGGTCCTATCTACGCGAGTAGTAGGGTAGTTTTCCAAATTCAAACGAGTGATCGTCACTCAATTGCAATTGTAGAGCCTTTTGGCAATTTATTTGATGAGCGGCCGAGTCTGTAACCTAGCCGTTTCGGGGGCCGCCTCGCGGCCTCCAAGGTATTGGGCGCTTCACGCCATCCTCGGGTGCGTCGCGGACGTAATTCGCGCGCGAAATTCCCGTAACGCATCCACTCTCGAGCAGGGATGTGGCATCGGGGAGGTTTTAGCCGGTGGAAATCCGGCACTACCTCGCGTCCTCCTCGTTGGGCCGCGGGGTGTCTTTGAAAGATTTCCTCCTCGACAAAAAAAAAAAAAAAAAAAAAAAAGGGCTTCAGCTCCCTGTGGCGTTTTAAGACCACAGAGCACACGATGCCTCGGCCGGTATGTGGGCGGAGGAGGCTCGGCGCAGGTCATTTCCCTGACAAATAAAATAATATCTGAAGCTGAGCGCCAGTAACCTTAACAAGTCCCCACGGCCGGTATGTAGGCGGAGGCGGGGGCTGTCAATACTGGTGCTCTAATTACTCGCTCGTGGCAGATACTGCTGAGTTTCGGCGAAGTTGCACGTCCCCACGGCCGGTGCTTGAGCGGAGGCCGGGTCGGCGAGTGTTTCGACTTTACTTCTCGTATGACGCTTTATTGCAATTTCCTCAAAGGGCGGTGCGCTTCTGCATGCGCTGGAGAGGAGGTCTCCGGTACGCTTATGTACGGTCAGACTCGATGTGCTACGGCACAAATCTAACTTGGCACACAGGCCACGATTGCTCGTTTTCGGCACCTTTTATACTAGAGAGGTGGTGGAGGTCCTTACGCGAATTTGTCTTTGAGTCGCGCACCCTATCGGCCAATGCGCGATTGAGGTCGTTCCCCTGGCCGGTAGTGGGGATACCTCCACCATTGTGTATGTCCGCTTTCGTGTGTGGCCGCGCACATATACGATCACAACGCTTTCTTCTTAATTTATGCATTTTTGTAATGTTGCCGCACAACTTTGTCATATCGTGTTTGTGCCGCATTGGTTAACACCGTACGAGACAGTGTTACGTCCTACGTCCTCCACCCGCTTTTTCTATAACCATATTCTCGCAACGGGTTCATTGCACCATGTATCCGCCCATTATCAATAAGTCGCGCATAAGCGAAATAAGGTTCATCGCTCCGCGAGTCCTTCCATCGGTAGTAGGTCGCGAATAAGCAAAATAAGAGCCGGCGCATCGCGCCACCGAAATTCCTTCACGGAATGCTGATGTCGAATCAGCCCGCAGGTCAACCACCCAAAAAACGATCAGCGATCCGCGACCATATATATCCGTGAAGGCCAATGCCAGTTCCACGAAGCGTGTAGCGACCGTCAGCAAAATCTACCATTTAAATAGGCTTACAACCGTAGAGCGAGTGCTCTTGAGTCAACCACGTTCGGCCACGATCAATCTAAATTCGGCAACTCATAAACCAGTGTTCGACCGCGATCATTCAAAGTTGTTCGATCTTCGCGCAGCGAGTAGTGTTAATCATTAAGTGAACCATAGTAAACCAGCTAAGTGCACTTCGAGATAAAACATCCAGTCCACTATCTGAACATTACTTCACACGACTGTGCCCTTCCTGTGCGTCAACACCAATCCACAACCACACACTCCCACACATCCAAAGCCGTAGCCATTCAGACACTTCCTTCTTACATTCCTCGATACGTCAGTGAGCCGCTCCACTGACGGATCAAACCCGTTTCGGTGCGATCACTCCTTCAGTCCGTCCTCGATCCCAGGTATACCCGGTGAACGCAGGGTGCCAAAAACGAGGACGTAACAACAGCACCGAAGTGTCATCAAAAAGCAAAAATTGAAATTCCTTTTGAAAAATCTGAAAAATTAAAAAAGCTACAACAATCGAAAGAAAAAGTTAGATTTGTTAACAAAAAAATGAATGTTTACCAGCGCATAAAAATATTGTAAACAACTTACTAAATTTGATTATGTAATAAATATTAATAAAATTTTCGATTAATTCAAAATGTGTTTCTAGCTATAAAAGAACTCCCACCACTTCAAAAATAATGCCTGATATTGCTATAAAATTTAAGTATAATGTAATACAGACCTGCCCAACTTGTGGCCCCCGAGCCACACGCAGCCAGCACACAGCCGCACATGTTCCCTTGGCCCCGCTCGCCATCGCAGTCTTGTCGGCGGAGAACTGCCCCCTCTATGCCTACTGCTCAGAAATCTAGCTACGTCTTCGATGTTCGACTGTGTCGCCTCATTGTAAATATTACAGGAGAGGGGGCAACTCTCCTTCGGCGAGACCCCAGTGGCGAGCGGGGCAAAGGGAACATGTGCGGCTGTGTGCTGGCTATGTGCGACTCGGGGGCCACAAGTTGGGCAGGCCTGATGTAATGTATGCGCGTGAGGCATTGAGGGGAGGAAAGGAATGTGGACTGTAGGGGAGGACTGATTTTACTGGGGACAACGATCGGTGTGTAGATTGAAAGAAACGTAGAGACGGAGATTATATTAGACACTGAGCACAACACCGTCGTTTATTGATTAAAATTCACTTAATTACGTATCTAATGAACTACGCGACGCGACTTTCCTTGCTCGAGATATTCGGGCGCGGGAAGGAGGTTCGCCTAAGGCACCGTCAGGACGAAAACCTCAGTAGAGATGGAGGGAATAAGGCAGTGGAAACGTCCACTAGTCTTACCCGAGGAGGTAGGAAGGAAGTCGGATATACATGAAAAGGGCGCACGCGGGGATACGTCGCCGCAGTCGCTAGGCAAGGCAGGATAATCGGGATATCGTCGACGACGAAGGGCAGTCGGGTTTCTTAAATTGTTATCGTCTGCTCTACTACAGCACTCGCGAAGGTACAATAATGAGAGAAAACGCACGATTTGTATAGAGAAACGTAAGAACGCGCAGAAACTCAGCACGCGGGTACGTGGCAGAGCGAAGAGGAACCGAGTGTAATGAGTAACGAGCAACGAACAACAGGCAACTGCGCGAGAAAGCAAACGCGGACGCGAATGCCGGAACCGCGTGAATTCGCCGTTTCTCACCTACTCCAATCAACGACGCGATTAATGAGGTGATCAATGCGTGCGAGACACGCCTTAGTCGTAGGTGCGCGAGACGAATTACGCATTCGCGTGAATCGCTCGTGGCATGTGAAGATGAGCGCGGATGGCACGATCGTCGGGGCGCCAATCTCAAACATGTAATATAATTAATTGTATTTCTTCCGCGAAAGATTAAATTAAAAAACGTTACGCAAACCAGTTGGCACGGCACGACTGCCGACCAAGCAAGAGTTGTTCAGAAAAGAGTAAACTGGCCGCCTGACCGGGTGGTGGGGGATCGCACGCAAATGGTGTGCGGGCCGTGTCCGTGAGCATCTTTCCCACTTTGCGCGGATACCCTTCAACCGTCCTCTCGGCCGTCGCAACACTGTTTTGTTAACCGACTTCAAAAAAGGAGGAGTTTTTTTGTTTGTGTATGTTCGCACATAACTCGCGAACGGGTTGTCGAAAATGGATGGTTGATGGCTCACATGAAGGGGCTTATTACCCCATTGGTCCCATTTAAGTTTCAAAAAGATTCGACAACGAAAACCCAGTTTTTAAACAAATTTTTCCAAAAATTTTCGAGAGTGATTTCTAAATGTTCACGCAGAATCACGCATAACTTTTCACCAGGTTGACCGATTTTGGTGATTCTTCGTTTGTTTGAAACGGGATACTTCCGCGGTGCTACCATATCAATTTTTAAAAATTCTAATAAAGAATACCCATTTTGTTAATGTATTAAACTTCTTCACATTCATGTACGTATGTTCGCGCGTAACTTTCCACCGGGTTGATCGATTTGGATGATTTTGAGTACATTTGTAGGATAACATCCCCGCGGTGGTACCATATGAATGTTATAAAAAAAATCGAAACGGTTATAGCCATGTTTCAATTCACATCTGTACTATCAGATCACTAGCGCGGCGTTGGTCGGGATTGACTGTTTGCAGGACATTGTTACGTTCCAGCGTAACTTTTTGATTTTCTTAATGAATTGCTTCTTTTGATTTCCTTATTCCGGCCTCCACCGGTCGCGACAATATTCATATTACGGCTCGCGCCTTCGCGGCCGGCGCGCTGTTTGAGTATTAGCTTTAAAATCTTAATTATTTAATCTTTCCTCCAGGCCTCGTATGCGACAATACTTGTATTACGGCTTATGCCGTCGTGTACGTGGTACTGTCGAGCAGTAATTTTGTAGTGGAATTCCCTCACCGTGAAGTCGTACTCGTCCCATAATATACATATAAGTAGCGTTAAGGTAGACGTAAGTAGGTATAAGTGTGCGAGCGGTGTGAGTGTGTGTGTGCGGTGTGAGTGTGTGTGTGCGTAGGCTAAGAAAGCGATGAGGTTCCGCGTAATAATTTTTAGTTTCTCTCTCTCTCAAAACTAGATTATCATTTTCGTGGCAATAAGGCAATGCCCAGATATCAACCTAATTCTGTTCAAGCATATAAATCAGGAGCGTGCGCTACGAAAGTTTTGGACAGGTGAGTCAAGGCAATCATATTTTATTTGCAATAAAACAGAATAATTAAAAGAGGATAAATGAGCAACCGAAAGTCTCTCGCTGAGCATCGAGCGAGCACAGTAACGCGATATTTGTACACTGAATCGACCGCTGATCGACCGTTTCCATGGTTAAGGTATGAAAAACTGGCCTAGAGCGGGCCCAGGAGCCGTCTCGCGACGGATTTCTCGGCGCAGTTGGCTGTAAAGTCGTGAGGTACGTGGTCGCTGTCCGAGGGTATCTTAGATATCCTTAATTTCTGAGCCTAATAGTGCATATTCTTTTGTAGTGTGTTTCCAAGGACTCAATTACCCTCGTTAAAGCTTTAGATTATAATTTCAATTATTGTTTAGAGATACAGACTCAGTTTTGGTTAAGTGAAAAGTGCGAAGGTGTGCGCGTACGTTCTGCACGTGGCCGGCAAATTGCGTCGGACACGTTAGTTTTAAGTTTCCTTTTTGATCTCACTTACATTATTCTTTTCTTTATCATTTAAACGCGAACAGAACGCGAAGGGTTGTTCCTCGCTCGTGTGGCGAATAAAGTCGGTGAATTATAAACGAATAAAAGCATTAACCGCCTGATTTGTCGACCCTTGTAACGGGCTAGACCCCGGCTCAATTCAAGCTGAGCATAGGCAAATCTAGGAGGGACATAGTACTAAAGCAATATTTCGATTCGAAGGTATTATCATCGTTTTGCCATCAAATCCTCGAATTCCACCGACCTACGCCAGAGAAGGAGAGTTAAGAAGGAAAGAGCGAGAGAGCGAGAGTGAAAGAGAGAGAGAGAGAGAGAGAGAGAGAGAGAGAGAGGGATAGTTAAAGCGGAAGAGCGCGTGCGTACGCCGATTATATCCGATCGTAACCGAAGACCAGCGGCACGGTAAGAACCTCCAGTCGCGCTGTTCGACAACTTTGTAACCAAACCATATAGTCTGACCCTGCCCGCGTCCTGCACCACGGAGAGATCCGCCGGGTACGGTCGCTGACTGTGTGATTACAGTCCCGAAACGAAATGTCGATTGTTAAGCGTCTAAATATTAATTGTCGCGAATGCTATCGTATCATGTTGTGAATGGTGTTCGTATTAAGGCGCGTAATTGCCGCGCACTAGCATCAAAAGTTTCTTAGTACTTCCAATAATGTTTACTGCCGTAGTGCTATAATTGCTAGTCAGATTCGGGATATATATATGTATATATCTTTTCTATTTTTCCTTATATCAATATTTTTTTCGATTGAATATATATATATCTACTTTGTTCTCCCCTTATATTATTTTCTTAATTTCATCTATGTTGTGACGTCACACCTTATCTACGGTAGTGTTTCCGCGGAGCGAAAACATAACCTCACGCGAACGATTGGGGACCTGCACGGGTCTTACGGAGGAGCACGAATCCTATTAGTCCTGCATATAACTAAACGCGACATTAGTTTCTAATTTAACTTTTCCGTTTGGCTTATAAAATTAAACCAATAATCCCACTCTTCCAGGAAGGGATTAGAATACCTTGAAATATTGATCTTTAGTTGGATTACCGTTATTTATAATAATTAAATAGCGAAATTATTTAAGCGTTACGCCCGGTTGCACGGCAGGCCGCTCGCAGATTCACATCGACCATCTAGACAATTACAAAGTCGTGAAAAAGCCTCGCCCGGACGTAACAACATACAATTATACGGATTCCTCAGACCATTACGCATGTAGAAAATCCGATTTATAATGCGCGCTCGATGAGCGAGACGAGATGGAAGCCGCGTAGCGCCGACTGGCGGCGGCGAGCGATACCTCGTGACGATCGGGAAGCGCGTGAGTTAGTCTACGCTTGTACGCCACGTGCAACACAATAAAAAGAAGCGAAGCAACTATTGCGTCTTGCGTGTGCTTTTATGTCCGAATCTACTGACCCGGCCCTTTGTGAACATTTCTGGCGACCGTGACAGGACCGGTGTGTTGGTGATTCGATTAGTGAAAAGCGTGTGATTCAGTAAAATATGGATCGAGCGAAGAAGGTTCGAGCGGCACAGCGTACCGTCATAACGAAGGCGTTGAACGTAATGGAGGATAAGCTGAAAGAGGCGGACGTGGATCGGCGAGATATTATTGTAGCCTTGACGATGCTCGAGGAGAAAATGGACCAATTGAATGAAACGTCGAAAGATTTACTCAACATGATGATCGAAATAGGCTCGACCGATGAGGAGATTCAGAACGAGTGCGACATAGCGGACGGATACAAAGCGAGGTATATTATGTTAAAACTAAAAGCTACAGATATAACGACGAACAGAGACGGAACGATGGCAGGAGCATGTGACCGGAAAAAATCATTTAAGCTACCCACAATAGAACTTGTTAAATTTAACGGAGATGTTCGAGAATGGTTAAAGTTCTGGGGACAGTTCAAAAAGATACACGAGGACACTGATATTGTTACCGAAGACAAATTCCAATACTTGATGCAAGCAATGGTACCCGGGTCACGTGCGAGCGAGCTTGTGCTGAGTTTCCCACCTTCCGGGGAAAATTATGAGAAGGCCATCACAAGTCTAAAAAACCGTTTCGGCAGGGATGAGCTATTAGTTGAAGTGTATGTCCGAGAGCTTTTAATGTTAGTGTTACAGAAAGCATTGAAACCTAGTGGAAAGATCGCGCTCGCAAGCCTATATGATAAGCTAGAATCGCATTTACGAGCATTGGAAACGTTAGGCGTGACGACCGATAAATGTGCGGCCATGTTGTTCCCACTGGTAGAGTCGGCGTTGCCCGAGGAATTACTACGCGCGTGGCAACGGAAGGTTACGTCGTGCGGGAACAACGAGAACAAAGACCGACTCACGCAACTCATGCGTTTTGTCCAATCTGAAGTGGAGAGTGAGGAGCGAATCGAACTGGCAGTCAAAGGATTCGGTCTAAATACAGAGGATGATCGGCAGAAGAGGATTCGGAACAAGACCGAACCGACACGAAATGTGCCGACTGCGATGGGTTTATTAACCAAAACGAATAGAAACGTGTCGTGTATATTTTGCAAGGCCGACCACGATAGCGCTAATTGTGAGACCGCTCGGAAGATGTCGATGGAGGAAAGACGTAATATTGTCATGAGGAATAAATGCTGCTTTAATTGTCTGAAAGGTGGCCATAGTTATAGACAATGTAGAACGACGGTGCAATGTGCGTGGTGTACGAAGAAACACGTGGTCATAATGTGTCCGGAGATGACAAAGAACAAGCCACAGGCCGAGGCGGCGACGCGGGCAGTTGAACCGGCCAATAATACGGAGATCCCGGCCGCGGTACACAGTTTGGCAACAGTGGCAGATAGCGCAGTAGTATATATGTTGACGCTACGCGTGGTTTTAAAGACGGACAAAGGAACGCGCATCGTTCGCGCGATGTTGGATACAGGCGCGCAAAGATCATATATTTTGAAGGACGTTGCTGTAGACATGGGACTTATACCTGTCAAGGAAGAGTCGATCGAACATTTTCTGTTTGGTGGCGTTAAATCAGCCATAGAAAAGCACAATATCTATGTAGTGCACCTGAAAAATATGAATACAGACTATTTGTGCAAATTTCAAGTTACGGACCAAAAGACGATTTGCGACCATGTGCCGTCCGTTAGTTGTCACCAATGGGCGGATGAATTGAAGAACGCAAATATTGTCCTCTCCGATACGGGCAATAGTGATGAGCCCATATCGATACTTATTGGGGCTGACGTCGCTGGGAAACTTTTAACAGGACGTAAGTATGCGTTTAGAAACGGACTAACCGCATTAGAAACATTGCTAGGTTGGACGATTACGGGAAAGGTACCCAACAAAGAGACTCGCAATGATGCAGTATTGACAACGATGTCCATGTACGTAAGGGAAGCCGACGTTTCGGAATTATGGAGGCTGGATGTTGTTGGTATTGATGATCCTGTACAGAGAGTGCCACAACAGGAAAAGGAGCAGAAAGTTAGAGATGACTTCTTGCGTTCCGTACGACGGGATGCAGAAGGTCGATACGAGGTATCGATGACTTGGATCGAGGATCATGCTCCGCTCCCCACAAATGAAAGCCTTGCTCGTCGACGACTGGATAATACGACGAGGAAATTGAAAAATGATGGTTATTATGAAGAGTACGACCAAGTACTATCTGAGTGGCTTTCGGAAGGAATTATCGAGAAAGTACCTGATAGCGAAGCTGAAGAATATGGGCATTATCTACCTCACCGGCACGTGGTGAAACATGGCAGCACCACGAAACTACGTCCGGTTTTTGACGCATCGGCCAGAGAGAGGGAGTTTCCCTCGCTAAATCAATGTCTAGAGACTGGTCCGAACATTATGGAGATGATACCATCTGTGCTAATTCAGTTTAGAAAGAATTGTATAGGCGTCATAGCGGACATTAAAAGGGCTTTTTTGCAGATCGGTTTGAGCAGAAGAGACCGTGATTTCCTTCGTTTTTTATGGTGGAAAGAAAGCGATGACACGGAGCCGCAGATTTATAGGCATGCCAGGGTGGTGTTTGGAGTGTCGTGTAGCCCATTTTTACTGGGAGCGGTCATAGCGCTCCACCTAGACACGGCTTTGGAGAACGCATCCTGTGAGCGATATAAAGACGTCATACAGAAATTGAAGCGTGGTTTCTATGTAGACAACGCGGTATGCAGTGTCAGCACCAAAGATGAACTGAATTATTTTATACGAGAATCCAAGTCTGTAATGGCAACTGCTTGTTTCGACCTGAGAGGCTGGGAGTATTCTGGAGATGGACACGGTACGGTAACAGCGGTGCTGGGTTTAATGTGGGACAAGGAACAGGATTCTCTGAGTATAAATACTAAGGCGCTGGACAAAGTTGTGGATAACAAGATAACTAAGCGGACTATTTTGGCTACCGCTCAACGACTTTTTGACCCAATCGGGTTTACGTGTCCCGTTACGTTGTACCCGAAGATAATTTTGCAAAAGACTTGGAAGGATAATATTGGTTGGGACGACGACGTGGACGAAGGGGTCAAGGAGGAATTTTTAAAATGGAGACAAGAACTTAGTTTGCTAGGAGAAGTAAAAATCCCTAGGTCTTTTGGATATGAACAAAGCATGAGGGTGAGCTTACATACATTCTGTGACGCGAGTCAACTCGCATATGCAACGGCAGTATTTATAAGATTGGAGACGACACAAAGTATTAGAGTACATCTGGTTGGCGCAAAGTGTCGAGTGGCACCAATAAAGATGTTGACGATACCTCGTCTGGAGCTGCTGGCTGCGACGGTGGGAGCGAGGCTCACTAAGTTTATACTTAAGGGTCTAGACCTTAAGGATGTCCAGGTTACCCTATGGACGGACTCAACGACTGTGCTCGCGTGGATTCAAAGAGAGGCGCAGTGGAGCACCTTTGTCTGGAATCGGGTGCAAGAAATCCGTGCATTGACGGGATCGGAGAACTGGAGACATGTCCCGGGATCCATGAATCCGGCAGATTTACCCTCACGCGGTTGTACTGTGAAACAACTGCTAGCTACTAGATGGTGGGAGGGTCCGAATTGGTTGAAGCTTCCTGAGGAGATGTGGCCTATGTTCAATTTTGTGCCAAACGATGAGGAAGTGCAAGCAGAAATGAAGAAATCCGTATTGGTTACGGCGATGAGTACGAGAGACCATGTCAGCGCAGATGTCGAGAAGGAGCCATGGTTCAGCCGGTACTTTTCTAAGTATCATAAGGTGATACGACTTGTGGGGTGGATATTGCGTTTTGTCCACAACTGCCGAACCATTGGAGTCAACCGTACTACTGGCGATCTGGATATTGGAGAGTTGAAGACGGCTGAGGAGAGAATATGGGTAGCCGTCCAACAGGAATCGTTTAACGGGGGTCAAGACCCACGTCTGGATAACCTACATGTTTATAAGGATAAAGCAGGGTTAATTAGGGTAAAGACAAAGATTTTTAACCGTAACGATAATTATAGTTTCCGTTGTCCAATTGTAGCAGATCCGAAGCATGTGATTACTAAGAGGTTAATCCAACAAATGCACGAGAAGATGTGTCACGCTGGAGTCCAGGTTTTGATGGGACACATGAGAGAGAGATACTGGCTGCTAGGTGCACGGAATGGAATTCGTGCTGTCATTTCAAAATGCGTAATATGTAAGAAGCTGAGTGCCAAACGAATGGAGACGATGACTCCACCTCTGCCTGAGGATCGTGTGAAGGAGGCCTCGGTTTTTGAGGTGACTGGTGTGGATCTCGCTGGCCCAGTATTTCTCAACAGCGGACAAAAAGCGTGGATATGTTTGTATACATGCGCCGTATACCGAGCGGTGCATTTAGAGTTATTATGTTCGGTATCGACGAAAGGGTTTCTAGAGGCGTTTCGTAGATTTGTCGCGAGGCGCGGACGACCAACTATTGTATATAGCGATAATGGTACAAATTTTGTAGGAGCGAACAATGTTTTCCGTCGCGTAAATTGGCAGACGATTTCGCGATATAGTACTGCAGAGAGAATAGAGTGGCGATTCAACCCTCCGAGCGCGGCGTGGTGGGGCGGTTGGTGGGAGCGACTGATTAGAATAATGAAAGAATTATTGCGCAAAGTACTCGGTCATGCTTCTTTATCCTATGAGGAAATGACAACTGTTTTATGTGACTGTGAATCTGTCATGAATTCCCGACCGCTCACTTATGTGCCGACTGATGTTGAGAGTTTGAGTCCGCTGACACCAGCTATGTTTTTACAAGAAATCCATGAAATAGGCGTTCCGGAATGCGACGGAATAGACCGTAAGAGTTTAGATAAACGGCTTAGATACAAGCAACGGTTGCGGGACGAGTTGAGAGCGCGTTTCCGAAAAGAATATTTAGGTAGTTTAAGGCTAGGGAATAAGATAAAAGGAAAAGTTAGTTGTGCAAAGGTGGGCGATGTAGTGCTCGTTGGGAGCGACAATAAGAAGCGCATAGATTGGCCTTTAGCACGAATCGTAGAGCTTATTACTGGTAGGGATGGTAATGTACGTGTGCTGCGATTAAAGACATCGTCGGGAGAACTGATGCGACCGGTGCAAAGAGTGTATCCGTTGGAACTACCGGGCGACGATGGCTTTAACGTAGGTAATATAACTCGCATGAATGATGAAATTGAGAATCAAATAACAACGAGAAGTGGACGTGTGTCCAGGAAACCGGATAGGTTAGGTATTTCATGAGTATGTATGTATGTATTAACAGTTTATTTTAGTCTTCTTACATGTAAAGTTTAAGTTTGTGTGTTTATAATATGGTTGAGTCTATGAACTCAAGGTGGGAGGATGTAGAAAATCCGATTTATAATGCGCGCTCGATGAGCGAGACGAGATGGAAGCCGCGTAGCGCCGACTGGCGGCGGCGAGCGATACCTCGTGACGATCGGGAAGCGCGTGAGTTAGTCTACGCTTGTACGCCACGTGCAACACAATAAAAAGAAGCGAAGCAACTATTGCGTCTTGCGTGTGCTTTTATGTCCGAATCTACTGACCCGGCCCTTTGTGAACAACGCAAGTTAAATTAGCTAAGAGCTCCAAAAAAATATTGTGTAAATAATGTAATTAATGCATTCTGCAAAGATTGGGAAAACCACCACTGCTATTGTCATTATCGATGTGACCAACCAACATGATGCTCGCGATCTTCCGGCGTCTCCTTTGATAATCGTTCGCGAGCTACACTAAGGCGATGCTCGCGATGTTGAGGGGTCTCGTTTCTAAATAATTTCTAATTGAAGACAAACGACCTTCTTTTTCTTCCGCCGTTTCTCTACATATGTTTCGTTTATTATATTGGCTCATTTTTGAGACCCGCGTTTCACGCTTAACCGAACTCTCATTTAACCGCTGTCTTCTATTTCGTTCATTCGTGTTCCTTTGCCGCTCATTCCTTTCTGATTGGTCTTCTTCCAAGCGCCGCTGCCTCATACGAGCTGCGTTTTTATGCGGTCTACCCATTATCTAATACAATTTATAAACGAATTGTAACTAAAAACTAAAAAATTAAAAAATTGTAATAAAAAGAAATACCGACTTGGAAACAAAAGAAAGGCACCAAAAAGTATAAAATAATTCCCTTTTTTTACGTCGGTGCCGAGAGAGGAACCAAAATAACACTTAAAACGATTCCTCAAACTTTGTCAACTACACAAGGTACAAACTACTACTACCACGTACACAACACTCTCGTAATTCGTGTGTCCAAAAATTCGAATAAATGTGTTTCCCTTCTCAATAATTTATTCTTAATCACAATTATACAGTAAGCCATAAATAGAGACAAAGATACGTTTTCTGCGACTACGACCACCGAGTCTGGTGATTCTGGCGTACCGTTCATTGTAGAGACCTTTTTAAGCGACTTCGAAAGAAGGAGGAGGTTCTCTATACGACATGTGTATTTATAGAGTTCTTTATTGAATTACAATACTTCCGTAGGCTGTTGCCAGCTTGAACTCACCTTGCGAGATTAATTTCTCAAAAACGTAATTGTTTTAGTTTATACCTGTTCTTTTGTTTGTAATATTTCATTTATGTTAAAAAATAGTTTCTCAAGGGAATTCTTTATAACTTCTCTACAAATACACTGTAACTGATACTTCGCGGATCTGGATTCTAGACGGATCGTGAAGTGACACGATGTCCGCGGAATGATTTTATCACTGAGGTGTCCGACCTACACGTGCAGTGGTTACTTCTGTATGTGTGCGTACTCGTATTTTGGGTAGAGGGGGACTCGGAAGTTGGTTTTACAATATGATACACAAGCTAATTGACCCTGTAAGGTATGATTGAATATATTCTCTGACGTTTTATACGCGGCTATACAGTGGTGCCGCGAGTGTATAAGTGTGCGGCGTATAGTGTATAGTGTTAGAAAATTAGTGACTAAGCGCGGCGCTGGTTTTGTAATTAACGAATAATACTGAACGCAAATGCTCGGTGCTCCGTGGGCAAAATACTTAGTTAATGCGTGTGTGGCGGCGCTTTTAACCTAATTATGGTTGGAACTGGTATTTTGCCTATAAGTAAGGGAAATTATAATTTCTATCTACAAAACAAAATAACGTCTTGGTGAAGTGAAATAAGGCCGCAGTGCCCCCAGTAGCACTGCTTTTAGATCTCCTATGAAGAAGCCTCTGCCCGGAACGTGGGCAGGCAGAGCACGACAACCTGGATCTTTTACCTTGGATGCCACCTACGGCATGTATACAACCACATCCCAAGATCCAAATGAATTGCCCAGAATGGAACGTGGGCGGTATGGGGGTCAACCACTGGAGATTCTCTCGGTCAACTCGTACATTACTGGAGTAAAGTGTCAGAACGTAGCTTGAAAATGGAAGCAGCAGGACGAAGCCAGTACGAATTGCTTCGGTCGGAACGTGGGCGGCATGGGAGTTAACCACACTGTCTCGAGTGCTGATTTCCGAATGACTTTAGAGAAGTTTACTGGATCACGCTACACTGCACAAGGGTGAAGGGTCTGCTAGCCGGTACCTAGAGTTGGTCGCTCACCCACCCTGTTCAGACAGCGTGTTATATAATGGAGGGCGAATCCACCTCGTAATAGAAATAATTTATTTTATTGTCAAATCTAATTAAGACGGATTTGGATGCTAATTTGGTTCTAAGACTATTAAATGACTCTATTCAAATAGTCTTGCTCTTATAATGATTTGAATGACTCTAATTGAATTTACTCGTCTCTTGTGTGTTACTCGAATTAGAGGTTGTTGAAACCCACCGTATCATGAGAATTTACTAAAGGTGATTGGATTTCCGTTAACCGGCAATAGTCTAAAAAGTCTGGAGTAACAGGACTCTGTGCCGCGGCGCAGCTTGAACCGGCGACTCCTCCGTTAGAGGCGCACACAAGAGAATGTATGTAGCGGGTTTTGATATCGGCCCTCGTCTGACGATACTTAATAATTTCCCTTATGTCCTGTTTGAATCGGACTACCCGTGCTTTGATTGGTATCTTAGGCGGAATCTCTATTTGAAGTGTATTCTAGCGGTATACCAGAGCGAATACCGGCGCGGGCTTTGTACCCGCCTTACATACCCGAGGTGCGGACCTCGGAGAGCGGCCACGTGAGAAATGGCATCGGCACCTAATTGGTGGAGATAGTAATTAGCGGAATTCGGCATAATTCCGCGTAATGGGTTATAGGCCGCGCAACATGGGCTAAGCGTGGGTTCCGGTCTTCGCTAAGTTTTGCGGGTAACACTCGCGGCGCAGCGCCAGACATTATCGACTCCGACGGCCTGTTGCCGTCCTGCACGGGGCAGGCTGTGTACGGTTACAACATATAGTGAAACAATCCAATTGGCTGCTACCATATTTTGCTGTGCTTGTAGTTCACACACCGAATCGATTAAAGTGTTTTTTTAACCAACTTCAAAAGGAAGAGGTTCTCTATTCGACATGTTTTTTTTTTGCTTCTTATCTCGGCGTCGACGTCAAAAAAGGGAAGTATATTATACTTTTTGGTGCCTTTCTTTTGTTTTGAAGTCGGTTATATTTTTTTATTATGATTACTGTCCGCGAAATCCGCGATTTTCGAGCATCACATGATTCTGGCTCCCTACATATATATAAGCCGCTTTTTTTGAAGTGGTATAAGTTCATTTATTCATACATTGAGATAGGTAAGGGCTTGCGTTTAAGTTAACTGAAAAATACTGGCAAACGGTAACAAATTCGGATAATCTTATTAAAACTATAAACTTGTTAAATTTTATTATCTAGTAAATATTAATAAAATTATTGAAGTGTTGCGGCGAATTCATAATTCGCGCGCCTTGTGACGTGCCGCCCGGCACCGCTCGCACTTTCGGCTCGCCTCGGCTCGAACCGTTCGGCATCGGGCGGACCGAGTAGTTCGGTGGCCGGGCGGAGCGGGGCGAGGGGGCCGCCGCGAGCGCGTTAATTAGGCCGACGACGGTGCGGTCTTCCTTCTTCTCTTACGCGACTCCGATCCGTAAAGTGACACGTAAATACCAGTTCATTACTGTATTCTTTTTCTCGCACCACGTGCTGTGTTCGTTTGACCGGACCGTCGGAGGCCTCGCTTTTGAAGCGCTTTAACTTTCATTACTAGACTTTAATTCTCTTTACTTTATAATAACGCGTGCCGTCCTTTCATTATATTCTGCTTTATAACGATTAGACTTAATTACATTAACGATACAATAGGTTTAGGTCGTGGCGTCTCATAATCCGTTAGGTTTAAACCGTGCCGTTCTTGTTTACGTCCTGTACGCGTCCTACTTTTAGCGTTCGTGATCGTTTTAGCATTAACTTTGTATCGTGCCGTTGTTTAATTACTATAATTCTTTAGAATAAAGTTAGCTTAGATATAATTTCCCGCGTTTCTTTCTTCTTTCTTAGTTTCCTGGAATCCGCGCATTCTTTTAAGGTCAAAGAGAATTTACCGCTTCTCGCTTGTAGAAGCGAAATTGATATTAGATCGAACAGAAGTGTTAAGCTATAAATGAACTCATACCACTTGAGAAAGGGACTGATATTGATATAAAATATATCTACAATCTAATATTATTAATTCTCTTTCTTTGCTAACACATCTTAAGCGGGAAACGACCAAACTCGTTTTGTGCATATTGTTATTAAAGCGCGGGAGTCGACAAAACTCGTTTTCTACGAATCGCTTTCTATCCGTGGGTATTTTGGTGATAAGTGATTTTTGTATGAATTGCAAAAAAAACTCGCCCGCTATATGGTGACAGTGTGACGGGAAAACACCCGCTTAAGATGTATTAAAATATGTTTCATATGGACCTGCAATTTTTTAATATAAATGACGTACGCGAGTGAATATAAATAAATAAATGCAGTAGGTACTGCATAGGTCACGCGTATGAAATAAGTAAAGGCCGATTATTTAAAAATATTTTGCATTTATTGAATATTGTAGTAATAATAATTATTCGTTATGCCTCGACCGTTTCCTCGGCCGCCGCCCCCGCGACCGCTTCGTCGGCCGCCAACCCCGGTCGCCGCCTCGGCCGCCCCCACGGCCACCACCGCGACCGTAAAAGGCCAGGGCCCATTTTAAAAATTGTCCTGCACCCTTCTTCTTTCGTTCTTAAAATAAACATTCATATATTGTGGGATTGGAGTTTGAATAGATTTAAGATTCTCTGGGTTTCGGGTTTTAAGGACAGAATATTTCTTTCTTCATGTTAGATACATTTCGATCTTACATATGTGTCTCAATTGTTTGGTAACGCCGATGACTAGCAACGAATTATTGACGGACTTTACGATTTTGAGATAACGGGCGTTCGGCTAGTTAAAACCCGTTCTCTCCCAGTACAGAATTTCTAACACGAGAAGTCCACTCGTATCTTCGTATCTGTATCAGGCGGCCGGTTTATTTCAACCGTCCTCTCCCAAACATGCATGGAAACCAAAAGATCCTTCTCGAGTACTTTTGGGCGGCCGGCAGCAATGCTTCGTCCTCTCCCATTCCATGGGCGGTCGATAGCAATGCTTCGTCCTCTCCCATGGAGCTAGCTTATCTTCTCTATGGACGGCCGACAGCATGCTTCATCCTCTCCCATGGAGCTAGCCTATCTTCTCTATGAGCGGCCGACAGCATGCTTCGTCCTCTCCCATAGTATTTGTTCAAAGTTTACCACGGGCGGCTGATGGTCTTACCTCGTCCTCTCCTGCAGGAATACTAGAGAACGAGTCGCAGTCGCGAACTGGCATTTATATTAATTCGTTGCTAGGCTTTTACGTATAATCAACAAGCTCCGTAGCTGTATTGGATGCTGCGTCTTGGTTCGTATGCGCGCGGTATATGCAATGCTCTGAATTTATTCGGAATCTTCTAGAAGCTGCGAGACGTTTCTCAACGCTTCTCAACGCTTCTAGACGCTTCTCAACGCTTCTCAACGCTTCTAGACGCTTCTAGACGTTTCTAGACGCTTCTAGACGCTTCTGGTGGCTGCTCGGGTCAATGCCCTGACGCGATTGTTTGATTATCGCGATTTCTTGGAATCGCTATGTGTGAACATTAATAACATTGCCATACGTATTACCTAATTTTGTCATTATTATAATACTAGAGATATATTATATTTTGCATCAATGACTAGTGTAAGAGATTCTTTCCGGTAACTACTTTATTCTTTCTGCAACGACGGACCAGATAGAACCCGTCTTCTCAGCACGTGGTGGCAGGCGCGTTCATCAAAGACGCTACCGGCCCTCTTCCTTGTTCGTTGGAACACGCGTCTCTCCACGTAATCGGGTGAATCTCTTACAATAGCACATATTTTATATTGTTATTGAAACACAGCGTGTTGGAATAATGTACTTACTGTTTTTTTTTGTTGCCCCCTCAGGCGGCGGTTGCTGCAGCTCCTCGGGTTAGCTGGAGCTACTCCGCGGACTGCTGCGGCTGCTCCGCGGACTGCTGGGGCTGCTCCGACTGCTGGAGCTGCTTCGACTGCTGGGCCTCCTGAGGGAGTTGCCGCAGCTTCTGTAGCACTTCCCGGCGCTGTTGCTGTTGCAACTGCTGTTGTGGCTGCTGTTGCTCTTTGTGAATAAAACAAAAAGCAACACATAACTTACCATTATATCAACAAGCAATTACGTTAGTAATGACATATATGTTACTCACGTTCTAAGTTGTCGATCTCAATGGCGGCGATTGGGGCTGAAGTGACGCTCTCGCGGTAAAGACGAATCAAGGTGGGTTAACATTGATGGAGATTGGTATGGAGAGTTGCTATTCGTGGGATTTAAGAAGAGAGATGGTCAAGGAACTTCAGCGCCCGTCAAGCATGTAGCATAGTGCGAAAAAGTTAAACTTTTTTGGTGTACGAGAATTTTTCCCGTAAAGCATGAATTATATAAAATGACACGCAAAGAGGGTGCGGGGCTCTCCTACGTCGATAAGGAAGAGGACCGCACCAAACTTTATTGAGGAAACAGAATCTTGCTAATATCACAGGTCATTTATTATGCGCTTAGTCGAGCACGTGTCTGAACAGGTCTTAACTGCCCAGGATCACCGGAAATAATAATAATAATAATAATAATAATGAGAAAGGAAGTTGTTCTTCCTTCCGGGTGCCGCCGCTCTCATTGGTTGAGCGCGGGACCAATCTGGCTCGCCATCGCCGTCGTGGATAGTGCAGCCACAAGATTGGACTATGCCGACGCCACAAGGGTAATGGAAAACAATAAACTTTTTACGCGTTTTGAAAGCATTGAAATTTATAGGAATCACGTAACTATTACAAAAAAATTGAAGTATAACTGCACACCCCAGAATGACAACATCGCGCTCTGGGTTCCAAAGGTAAAAAAAAAAACGTTCATCGCGGATTCGGCGCCGTTACCTCCCACTCTGCGCTCTTCTCTATTCGAACTACACGGAAAGCATAATTAGTGCAGTGCGTCGTGTGGACGGAGGCGGTGGTGAACGAACAAATATTATTTTAATATTATTTTAGTTAATTAGTAGTTCTCTTTCTCTCTCTCTCTCTCTCTCTCTCTTTGCGGGTGCATGCACGTGTGTGTGTTTGTGTGTCTGTATTTTTGTCGATTTCTTTTTAATTCCATACGGCAATATGCGAACCGTTAAAAAGGCATAAGCAAAGCTTTTGTAAAGCTAGGCAGCGTGATGTCAAATATAATTCGTGGATACGCAGTGCAATATCGGACGATAGTACTGGACAACAAAATTGGACTTTTTTTTTGCCTTTTGAACGAAAATAGTAAATTTCGATTAATCTTGACCCGCTGAAAACGAATCGGAAACCCGTTTTTCAAAATTGGCTCGAGATTTTGAGTAATGGAATTTTGAAAAAAAAACAGCTTTTTTTCCACTTTGAACAACAATCAGGCCGTAAGTATACAAATTAGACTATTTTTATTGGAAGCAAAAAATTCTCCAGACTTTTCCGAATAAAACGGTATCAAACACTTTTACAATTTAAACATGTTTAAATATTAGTTAAAGTGAATAAGACACGTTTTGCGCACCTATTTTTCGTGATGTTTTTCAATTTTTAGAAAAAACTGTCAGTCTTGGCAAACCACCTATTAACACTATGTAAATTATATTTCTGCTTCGCACAGGAAAACGAAAACCTCCTGCGTGTTACGCAGTGTGAGCAGTGGTTCTCTGACTCAATGCCGTGCAAACGCTAGGCGAAAACAAGCCACAGCGGTGCGCGTGTTACTACGTGACGCGCACGAAGGCTTAGTTAGTTTTCCTGTAGGAAACCGAAATTTGTTTGACATATTATCATGATGCTTTTCCGATGGAAAATGTCTGCTCTATCGCGCAGTGTCATTGGAATTCACGTCGGAGTCACAGTTTGTAACCATCCAAAATCTCACGCTTACATGCGCCCGCCGATTCCGCGCCGTAGCATACGCGCGGCACGTGGCGCCCGGATCAAGTATGTGTAGGAGCACTAGAATCGTGTCATACATAAACAAATACATACGCGAGGAAATCATAGTTACCGACACCGGGCAATAGATGCCTCCTTTTCTTGCCAGAGCATTCACGTGTACCTGTGAATATATGGTGCGCGACGGAACACGGAAAATGTTCTTATCCTGAGCCAAAAAGTGGAGCACGCTGCGGCTGTCGCCCACACTAAGGAGCACGCATAATTGCTGTTACCCTTATCATCAACGTACTACGCCGTACCGCCGGACACCATATATTCGGATACTACAAGTTTATAAGTCGAGTTTGTGAACCATTGGAACGCCAGTTGGAGAATTTGCGACCGTGCGCTCTCCTTCTCTCCATTTGATCACGACGCCGAAGTCTGCGAGTGTGTCACTGCCCCGTCAAACTCATTTGCCACTGGAAACGCGTGATAAGTCAAATCTTGTATAGAAGCATCGCCGATATAACGTTAATTCTCGCGTTCGTTCAAGCTTGCATACTTTCTTTCCGACACACAGAGTGTACCCGCCTAGTAGTAAGAGCGTCGCGTTTCTGCCAGGATAGTTCCAACAAAATCTTAGAATATAATAATAAAAAAGAATAAAAGAAGAGAATCAAATAAAATAGGTTTAGCTCCATAGAATTGGAAGTGGCTAAATTGACTCCCGAACAGCTTCGCGCTCCCGCAGATCAGTATCGTGTGCCGTCCTTCCAATTCTACTGCGTAAACCTGTAAGGTGGTGGACGCATCCTACGACTGGCAATCGCCCCCCCCCCCCAAGGATACTCCTAGCCTCCCTTGCAGGCAGTTTGCATATAGTAAAAGTAGTACAGGATATTTGTGGTGCGATAGACCCATCGCCCGGCCAGCCTACGGGCCTCCCGCCGTAAGTCGATTTCATAACTGCAGAGTTTCTGTAAACGAACGTTGAATATTTGCATTAGAGTCAAGCAGTTTGTAAAAGTCCGAACACAATCTTAGAACAGGATACGGGATATCTTCCGGCAGACAGATCTGACGCACGGCCCATGCACTACGGCGTCCCCCGCCTGACGCTCTTAGTCTTCTGTATAGATAACAGGCATAGTTTTTTATCTGTCCTGGCTAGCGCAATATTATAGTCACTTAGCTAAGACTGTAGAGTCACCGCCGCTTTAACATACGACGCTCCGTACTATTTTTGTATACATTTTTCACGTACAATATATTTACTCCCGTTTGCAATTTAACACCCGTGTCAGTCTCTACTCGCCCAGTGGTCGAATCCACCGACACAATCTGTGTCGATTCCAGAAGAGCAGAACTCATGTAACCGCTGGTTTTCTGACGTATTTCTGTACTATCATTTCCCTATAAGGTACGGTGCGACCCTCAGGGATACGCTCTCTATAAGAGACAACTCCGTCAATCCGACACAATCTGGTAGGAGTATTTTGTAACATCGTATGGTCTTCCGACATAAGACGGAATATGATTACATTTTCATCGCCAACAAGGCGGAGGAAAGTTTGAGTGCATATTAGCGCCCAACGCGGGGCACGAGAGACACCCGAACAAAAATACAGTTACAAGTTTCTTCCAATAATTGAAAAACATCTCGAAAAATAGGTGCGCGAAACGTGTCTTATCCACTTTAATTAATGTTTAAACATCTTTGCAAGTTTAAATTGTAAAAGTGTTTGATATCGTTTTATTCGGAAAAGTCTGGAGAAATTTTTGTAACAAATGAAAATTGTCTAACTTGTAAACCTACGGCCTGATTGCTATTCAAAGTCGAAAAAAGGCTGTGTTACGTCCTACGTCCTCCACCTGCTTTTTCTACAACTATATTCTCGCAACGGGCTCATCGCACCGCGTATCCTCCTATTTAGCCGTAAGTCGTGCATAAGCGAAACAAGAGTCGGCGCACCGCGCCACCGAAATTCCTTCACGTAACGCTGACGCCCATCCGGGACGTAATCCGCGCCACGCGGAAGAACGACCTAGCGACCGCGTACAATAGTGATGTAAGTCGAAACATAAGAATGCTGACGCCGAATCAACTCAAAGGCCAGTCTCCAACAATCGATTAGCGATCCGCGCCAACATATAGTTCTGAGAATGCCAACGCCTAAACGGAAGCTAGGGTGCCATTTTCACGAAGCACCTAGCGACCCTCAGCAAAATTCACCATTTAAATAGACTTACAACCGTAGAGCGAGCCTCTTTAGTCAACCAAGTTCGGCCACGATCAATCTAAATTCGACAACTCATAAACCAGCGTTCGAACACAATCATTCAAAAGTTTGTGACCGTAAACGTGCCTAGACACATTCGGACGGCCACCCAGTAGTGGCGGATGTACCACCACCACCGAAAGGGGAACGACCCCAATCGAGCACCGGCCGACAGGGTGCGTAAGTTGCGATATTTAGCCTAATTTTCTCGTTAGAACTTCCACCACCAGAGGAATATAAAGAGAGCGGAATCCCAACAATCGGTGCCTGTGTGCCAGATTAGCTTCGTGCCGTAGCACGTCTAATCATACACGAGCGACGTACCGGAGACTACCTCTCCTGCGTATGCAGAAAGCGCGCCTCCTTCTGAGGACTTTGCGATACCGTCTACGAGAAGTAGAGTGAACGCACACGTCGACCCCGCCTCCGCTCACGCACCGGCCGTGGCGACGTTCATGTTGCCAAAACTCAGCATTATCGGTGACGAGGAGTAACGATAACGATAGCACTGACGACCTCCGCCTCCGCTCACGCACCGGCCGTGGAGACCTGACAGTTGCTAGAGTTTGCCTTCAGAAAGCGATCTGTGTTTATTGGGAAGCGAATAGTGCCGAATCTCTTCCGCCCACGTTCCGGCTGAGATATTCTGCGCAAACGGTCTTAAACCGCTGCAAGGAGCTGATGCCCTGCAGTAGCCCATATAGAGTAAATTTGCGAGATACATATTGTTGCGTATTCACAGTCGCCTCAGGCGGACGGCCAATGGGCGCCCGCGACGCGCTCGCCCGAGATCAATCATTGCGGTCGATACTCAGGCAATACTCTATGTAAACGCGCCTGCTAATTAGCAGCGCCGCGTCGCGTTCTTCTCGGGCAATTGTACTCTCGCGGTTCCCGCGCGCTCTCGACGGCCATTACCGTTCTTTCCTGTGCCGCAGCAAAGTGTGCTCTCTCTCATGTGCGAAGTAATTGGAGACTTCTCCCCGTTCGTGTTCTCGGGTCTGTGCATATTGTTAATGATAAGCTCAAGGGATTATTGAAAGACGCTGTAGTGCCCCTCAACTAGTTTAAGACGTAGTTTAAGTGTAGTTTAATAAAGACTCCTCGGAGCTTCTCAACCACGTGTTTCATTGTGCCGGCCACGTGCCGTTGTCGTGATAGCGCGAATCAATGAGACGACATAAAATAAAATATAATAATGAATACTTTATTAAGAATGAATAGAGTTACTGGCAGAGATTCGGTGTTAAAATGTAGACTAAGACTAAACTCGCAGCGTAGAACATGCTTCTTATATCTACGGTTTGTGAGAAGAGGGGGTTGCGTTGGTAGCCCAGAGAAGGGCGAAGGCATCCTCCAAGACGTCTCTCTTCTTGGTAAGGGAGTCTCTAGGAATTTAGGCTGTCTGGACATCTGTGTACACTCAGATGTCGTCACAGCTGCATGTACTTCACTATCTGTCAGTTTCTGGTTACCCGGACGTCGTAAAGTATCCCTCGGTACGATATGGGTGGTCAAAAAGGGAAAGCGGCGAAGGGCTCGGTACCTGGGCCCGCTTACATTAGAACCAGGCGATTGGGTATGGTTAAAAAATCAAGGTAGAGATAGACTTAGCGGATTAAGTATTCCATGGTTAGGACCATATCAAGTAAAATCATTATCTGGAGACGTAAACGCAATAATTAACATAAAGGGAAAGGAACAATTAGTCCATTTAAACCGTTTGAAATATGCTAACATGTCTTCTGTTTTAGATCCGTAGCCACTGCGTGGCTAGTATTCACATTTATATTATACCAGACAAACAGGGAGCAAATCGTCATTACATCCATGAAAAATGTACCAAATCTGTACTTCGATGCGATGGGTACCACGAGAATCTATCATCGAATTTGGAAAACTATTCTCGCTTACGACCTAAGAGATATCAAAAGCATGGAGGATCGCATTACTGAAGCATTGGGCTCCCGAGTGCTAAACATCCCGCACGATCTCACGACGATTAATACTATTAATAATATTAAGGGCAGATTTAATAGACTTAGTAAAGAAAATGCACTATAGTAGCTAGTTCAGAATATGTCAGTAGCGTAAGAAACCGTGTTAAGAAAGGATGGTTGAATCCCATTGGGGATCTAGCAAACCTGTTATTCAGAACTTTGACTCAAACAGATGCAGAATATTACAACAAGGAGATAGATAAACTATACGCAGACAACAAACGATTAAGTACAATAATATCAAACGAAACGACAATTGTAAAGGGCGTTATTAAGAACATTGACAGCTTTCAGACTAAAATCTTCACGTATTTGTACCAGCATAAGAATTGGACAATATTTTAAGCTTTTGCTATAACCATTACAGTAATTGTATTTCTTTGGGGAATTGCAAAATTGAGACTTTGAAAGATCATATCATGCTACTTTGGCAGTAAATATACAAATTGCTTCAATACGGGAGGTACACAGAATTATACAAACCATACATTGACAGCTGACAATACACTTGAGGTAGCTCCGAACCATCAGTGATATTTAGAAATTCAATAGTTGAAGCACCTCCGAGTTATGCCAGAATTATTAGCCATAAGCGAACTAGACGTGTAAGACTCCAACCAATATAGTGTATTCTAAAAATTATCCATATGATGTAAGGATAATTGTAAAATAAGGGAGGGGTTGTTAGGTTGTAGCCACCTGTTCACTGGGAAATCCGGAAGAGTGTATTCGGATCTCCAAACGCAGATGAAACCTTCATCCTCACCGGGGTGAAGCTTGAAACAGCACCTGATGGCGAAGCACGTGCTATTATGCGGAGTGTTTCTCGCACGAAGTCAAGTCCGCGGCTCAGAATGGCAATTTTCTTCTTAATATTTAACAGCACAAAACGTCACTTTTATTTTGTTTTACAATGTACAATGATAAACAAATAACGGAGAAATTCGAGAGCGCACGACGGATATCAGAGACCGTTAACCGTTGGAGAACCTTTTGGCGGCGTGAAGTAAACGATTTTTTGTCTGTCACCTGTCGGCTCGTGGGTATACACAAGAGTGCGATATTGTACCAAGAAGGAGTTACAGGTTTCCGAGAAGGAATCCCCGGTGACGTCACGTTCGGAATCCGCGAATCCCGTGCGGCCACGCGTAGCGTCACCGTCGCGACGCGAGTCGAGACGCTCGCCAAAATCGTGCGAGCTCTTAGGCCCGGACGCGAGCGGCCTGAGAGCCCGAGGCATTAATTACAACTTAAACACCACCACTAGATTTAAGCATTTCTCTGTTAGGTCTAAGCCACCACTATTTTTATAGATATCCGTTAGGACAAGCCCTTCACCTTGCGTAAATAACTTAAGTTTCAAGACAACGACGCTTTGTGCCAATGGTGATGTCACCATATGCACCGCGTGCCTACGTGACCGACGCTAAGGGTTTTTGCCCCACTAGACAGCACCTAGAAAACGCCCAAATCTGGGCCCGACACTCTAAGAAATACCATCGAGCAAGCAATATCGTAACGCTGCTCGATACTCCGCTCAATCACTTATTGTTAGTTCATTTTGCAAACTGTACGCTATTCCTAATAAACCTTAAGTTGTGCTTGTGAGAAGAGAAGTGAATACCGAGACTATCACCCCACACCTTCCCAACGTGGCATAACAGTACTCATCGTCGCTCGTCGACGCTTTCGATTTTTTTCGTACGTTCGCGCCCATCCATGGTTCATTTCTTTTTCATAGGATAATTTTTCATTTTTAATTATTCATCACACGGCAATAAACGATATTCATTTAAAAATATTTTAGTACCTCCTACGGATAGTTTTTAATATTTTGTCAGCGGAATAGATGTGTCGTATTGGTTTATGATAGATATGGGCAAAATATATATGTCACGTTATGGCAAAGATGGCATATGTACTCGAATAGATACAGAATTGTTTAACTTCTTTTGTTTACCTGGTACATGCATGAACTTGATTGTAAGCATACGTATCTTTATTCGAGGAATTCTTATTACCATTACTGTCGTACTCGTCGCTCGTTGACGCGTTCGTGTTCGATAATACTGATCAATCTGTTATTGACGAGTATTCAATGAATCATCGGTGTTATTATTTTTCTAAATTGTTTTTGACTGCAAAAAGATCCTATTTGATAAGGCTTTGTGTTAGCGGACACGAATTTTTGGGTTTTTTGTTTTTTCTTTGGATAGAGCATCGAAAGGTGAGAAAATATTCCCTCTGACGTTTTTGCCGGAAATCATTCCTTCAAGAGTTATGAGCGTTTTTTGCCAAGTAGCCTTTGTCGCCGTATTTTCCAGCAGGTACATTATTTTTCGGCGTTCTTTGTTTCCCTGGATAGAGTATCGAAAGTTCTATAAGTTTTTTCTACGGCTTTTTTTTGGGAAATCACGCCTTCGAAAGTTATGAATGTATTTGCGAAAAATTACGTCAGCAGCATTGGTTATTGTGTTTTCCAGCGCCTCGCGATGTTAGAGATGAAGGTGTTAGTCGATTTGTTGTTTGTTTTGATTCTGGCAACATCTGAGCGTTCTGTGTCATTGGTCAGACTCTCGTTTTGACTGCCCCGAACTGAACATTTGTTTTTTGCTTATTGCAGAAACAATCCCAACATCAAAAGTAGAGGCGTCAAAGTACTCTGCGTCATATGCGCTTCAATTCAAGCGCAACGCTTGGCGCGCCTTCGGCGCGCATGAACATATAGCAATCCCCTCATTGCAGAAACAATTCTAACATTAAAAGTACAGGCGTCAAAGTACTCTGCGTCATATGCGCTTGAATACAAGCGCAACGCTTGGCGCGCCTTCGGCGCGCATGAACATATACCAATCCCCTCATTGCAGAAACGATTCTAACATAAAAAGTACAGGCGTCAAAGTACTCTGCACAAATGTTCAGTTCGGGGCAGTCAAAACGAGAGTCTGACCAATGACACAGAACGCTCAGATGTTGCCAGAATCAAAACAAACAACAAATCGACTAACACCTTCATCTCTAACATCGCGAGGCGCTGGAAAACACAATAACCAGTGCTGCTGACGTAATTTTTCGCAAATACATTCATAACTTTCGCAGGCGTGATTTCCCAAAAAAGTCATAGGGAAAACTTATAGAACTTTCGATGCTCTATCCAGGGAAACAAAGAACGCCAAAAAATAATGTACCTGCTGGAAAATACGGCGACAAACGCTACGTCGCAAAAAACGCTCATAACTTTTGAAGGAATGATTTCCGGCAAAAACGTCAGAGGAAATACTGTCTTACCTTTCGATGCTCTATCCAAAAAAAAACAATCCCAAAAATTCGTGCCCGCTAAGACAAAGATGAGCCTCCTATTTTATTTATAGATAATTAATCTACCTTATAAAATATTACTTTTAATTGTATGTATACAGGGTGCTCGCGGATGTTACTAGCCAGCTTTGTTTCCTGGAAATGGTAGGTACTAGAAAAATAATTATAGAGCAAAGGGTACAATGGTATCGTCTTACTTCTGCGAGACTTCATTCTATTGAGAAGTGCAACCCGAACAATGCAAATGCGTATATACTTTGTTTTTATATAATCTGAGTAGTTTTGCGTGGTCTTCCACGCCACCCATTAGGTACCACGACTAGCGCGTTCGGTTTTTAACGTGGACCGTCGCCTATAGCCCTATTGTACCACATTTTATGATAATCATACAGCGTGCGGCAATACCTCTGTCCACTTTGAACGACGGAGATATTCAACGTGGACAGAGTTATTGCCCCACGCTGTAGAAGTAAGGGTTAGAAAATAAATGAGAGCATTTTTTTTTTGTTCATTTTATTTCATGTTAATGTTGACATTGTATTTTTGTGTGGCGGCCCTCCCGCTGGCGCCCCCACACAAAAATGCTCTCATTTCTTTCATAATCCTTACTTCTACAGCGTGGGGCTATAACTCTGTCCACCTTGAATATCTCCGTCGTTCAAAGTGGACAGAGGTATTGCCGCACGCTGTATGATTACACTGTCCAACAAATTTTGACTTTTTTTATGCTTCGTAATATCTGTTAGGCGATTCTTATAGATTTCGATGCTCTAAACCCGAATCTGCAACCCGTTCCTTTCCATCACCCTCAGTTTTTGAAAAAATGAATTTTGAAAAAAAGCACCTTTTTTCAACTTTGAACAACAATTCTGTTGAAACTATGAAAGATAGACTGATTCTATTAGTCGCAAAAAATTCAGCAGACATTTCTGCATAAATTGGTATGAATCGTTTTTGCAGTATCAATTTACAAAGATGTTTAAATAATAGTTGAATTGGGCAAGACACGTTTTACGCGCCTATTTTGGGACACTTTTTTCAAATTATCGTCAAAATGGTGCCCCTAGGGTATATTCCAATTACACTGAGCGATAGAGCAGACATTTTTCTATGGTGATCCATCATCAGATTTTGCGAAATACTATTTGGCTTCGCACAGGAAAATGAAATAGTCGTGCGTGTCACGCAATGAGCGCAGTGGTTCTCCGACATTACCGTATTGACCGCGCTCCGCTGTGGAGTGGCCCAAGTGCCGTTCACACGCGCGCCAACTTCACTGATTTTATTTGAGAGTGATTCGTGAATAAATGGTACAAGTATAATACTTAATTCGAGTTGAATATTTCAAACAGTCATGTCTAGGCGGTGGTATCACAGATTCGAGGCCTTTACAGTTTTGTGGAACTCAAAGAAGTGACGAGAGGCTTTCGGAAATCTGTCGAGGTGGTCGCGGTTTCTGTCTGGTTCATCCCTTCCCCAATGCTTCCTTGTGGTCATTCGCTGATGAACTTTTTGGGAGCATTGGGGAAGGTTTGGTTTCTTAATATCCTACGAATGAGGTGACTTTGAGTTTCCTCTCCCAGCCATCCCCGCTTTTGCGTTTTCCGCGGACGCAGGGTGTTTGGGAATGCCGCGACGCCGACCAATCATCATCGCGGCATCCTCAAGGCGGCCTGAGGGCCGAGTCACACGCGGTATTCATGCGAGCGCGCCTTTAACGCGCGAGGCACGCGGGCGGCGTTCCCGCCGAATCGGTCGGCCATTATCGTCTCAACAGTTAACGAGAACGCACGAGAACTTTCGCAATCACGGTTAATCCAGTTTATCTCACATTGCTACATTGAATCGACTCGTAATATCACGGACTCGCACACACAATTCCCGGACTAAACGCCGAGAAATACGCAAGGTACATCCACACCAGACGACTCAGGCTCTGTACGCGGCACGAATCGTGCACGTGCACCCGCAAAGGTATAAATCATTGTAAGGCGGATACAATTCATATAATTGCTTATCTCGCTCAACATAACTGTTACTTTCACTACCGTAGAGCACCTGTGATCACTATTTTTACTGATAATAAAGACTCTGTTAAACGGACATTGTAGACCACGTGGAAACATAACCTCTCCACCGCCAATAGATTTTCTCATTTCCCCCCTTTCCTCTTTCCTTTCATTCCCTCTCATTCCTCAAACCGGGAATCGCGAGATTCTCGAACACAGGGTGAGTGGGAGGGTAAGTGGAAGTACGGGTTATGTGATCTCTTCGAAATGTTTGGTCCAAGTGGGTTTTTTATATTTACTGGGGTTTCGTAAAATGTTCTAGGACTTAACTTATTGCTTCCCCGAATGGGTGGCACGTTCTGGGAAAGGGTCTGCTTAATCTCTTGCAACGGATTCTATTAGGAAAATAATCGAAATCTCTATTAATTCATTCTATCTCACGCGGTGACGTCGCGAGACGTAACAGCATAAGCAACAAAAATTTTTCGTGCAAGACGTGAGTTTCGATTCTTATGAATTCTGCGTGTCACCTAAATATTATTACAAATAACACCTCTGTTTTAACAAATAATAACGAAATTAGTTTAAAGCCAAATTGTCCGAAGGTGATCACATTTCAAAAACAAGGGTTAAAGATTGAGCAATTTGAACCATGGCTACGCAAAGTGTCGGAACATAAGACATTGGCTTTTTGCTCATTTTGTAAAACATGTATGAATGCAAAAGTGCATACAATTTATCGTCACGCAGAATCGAAAGAGCACATAAGAAACGAAAACCATGTAGAACCACAAGAAACCGACAAAAATGTAAATAGGTCGGACGAAGAAGATTGTTCGTTAGGCACGCGGAAGAAAGCAGCAGAAATACAAATACGCTGCTTTCATCGCTGAAAATAATATTTCTTTTTCAACAGCAACAAAATTGCTTAAATTTTTCCAAAAAAGTCGGAAAAATTCGGACGTATTGCAAAGGATGAAAATGTCCGAAACGAAATGTAAACGTATTATTTCCAATGTGTTGTGTCCGGTTGAAACCATTCGTGTTGCGATTATTCTTCAGAATACAAAATTCAGTATTTTTATTGATGAAACGTCAAACATTACTAATACAAAATGGATGACGCTTCAGGTTCGGTATGTTCATCTAGAAACACTAAACGTTAACTCGCAATTAGTCAAATTAATCAAGCTTGATGCCAAAAATTGTAGCGCGGAAAAGTTATTTGAGGCGTTCCGCACCGAAATGTATAATTTCCAACTGCCATTTTTGAATATTACTGTTTTGTCATGCGACAATGTAAACGTTATGACGGGGAAATATGTATCTTGTAACCGTACGGATATCTCCACTAAGGAGCGTAGGCGCTCCTTGTCAGACGGCACATCTTAAGTGGAGGAATCCCTTCAAAAATAAGTATTTGACCGAGCAGTGGTTACGGGCCATTCGTAACGAACAATAGTGATAAAATACATTCTGAATAAAGATAGGTATAATGGGAAAGGTAAGCACGTAGGCTCGGATGTACGCGGGTTCTGGTAGGGTGTCGACCGAATAGGCTCGGTGTATATAGATGTTCGGCATGTACTCTACGTAGTAGATTAATTAACAAGATGGCGTTCCCGAGGTTCGGGCTTACCATGTACGCAGGTGGATATTACGGATAGATTCTATAATTAAATGACAAATCCTTTTAGTCGACTCGGATTGTCAACTTGACCGAACACACTCGGTCAGTTAATTTACGTATCAGTATCATAACAGTTCGAGGAATCAATAATAATTGCACGCAATTTGAATTTGATCTAAATATGGGGTATGCCTACGGAAAGAACAACGACGTCAAGAGAGGGCACCCGTAGGTGAGCCGTGGTATCAGTCTGTTCCCTGTTAATATACCCAGATACTACCGCCGGAGCCTAGGAAGTCAAGGCAAGGTACCTGTAGGTGAGTCGTGGTATCGCTCCGCCCCTTTGATAGTTTGCTCATATCATTCTCGGAGCACAAGGCCGAGAAGGCGACTAGGAGTTCAAGACCAGGCCGTACGTGAGTCGTGGTATTCCTCCGTCGTTGTGTTTTCCCCGTGTCTAACTAAAAACTGATTCTACTTGTGATTCCTCGATGACCTGCTCGCCAGTTCACGGTACTGAACGATTCAGACGCCCCGAAAGTAAAATGTCGCCGTGGAGAAACGCAGCTCGTGAATCTACGGATTTTACCCGTTGCAATAACTCGTTTGGTACCTTGTGTCACCGCGCCGTAGTGGCTCGTGACTCCTCTGCGTGAGGCGCCATCCGCCGACTTTGCGGAGGAATCTTTCTTCTACTCAGCGCGGTATACGTCAGTGACCTATGTCTCGGGATAGCGTTTCGGTCCGAGGTCTGCGTCCGTGCAATCGGGACACGTGATTGCTTTTGATGCTTTTCGCCGCACACAATTCGTTGGTTCGGGTATACTGCCTAATCGGTTCTACAGGTGTATATAAGATCACTGGTGAGTCTTTGGTATTGAGTGGTGATTACTGCGCTCTTATAATGTACGCCACCGGTCTGATCATGTATGGTAACGGCGTCCCTCTCATGGTTGGCGAGTGGTACTCGCCGTGCGTACTCCAGCCATGCGTGAAGTAGTTAGGGGTGTGCATGCGCGGACCTAGTATGTGCGCATACATGTAACCGCCTTTCCGCTGAAAATACGGTTACAAGCTTTTCAAAAAAAGCCAGAGGAAAAGTGGTGAAATGTCTTATAACTGACATGTCCATGCTATTCCGTAGCATTAGTTGCAAACACTGCATGCAAGATGATTCCAGATAATTACGAGGAATTTGTAAAAAAAAATTCTAATTTTATTAACTGCAGCCCAGTGATCTCAGAAATGGCATCCTGCCGCATCGCGGCACGCGTGGTGGGGGAAGGCGAGAGTTGTATGCGTGCCGTGTCCGTGAGCGCTGCGCGCGCTCCGTACGTAGACAAGGAAGGAGCTATGCTTTTCGTCTTTCTTCTACCAATGTAGAGAAAAATGACGTCAGAAGCTGCGCGCGCACCCAATAGAAAGAGACACAGAATTATGCTCCGTCTTCTTTCCACCACGATCGCACACACGCGCTTCGTTCGGCATGCGACAGCGTTACCGAATTTACCTTTCGGCTGAGCGTTGAGCCGGCTGAAATTGTCAAAAATGCACTTGTACCAAATTTATCTCGCAAGGCGTCATTCTATAGGGGATGAAAAGAAAAATGCTCTATGCCAAGTTTCAACCCTCTATCTCCATCAGAAGGGTAGTTATAGGGGAAATAAAAAAATCAGTTTTTGACACATTTTTCGTATTTAGCGGCGCGGAAAAATTCTGAAATAATTTGAGAATATTCATAACATGTGAATTTATGGTTGGGAATTTTTGCAGATTTTTGTCTAGCAAATCCTAAGCATAAAAAATCAAAAACCCCCCAAAAACACGAAAAATTCCAATTACGTGTTGAAGTTTCCGACCCACAGAATTTTTATAAATGCTGTAGTGAAGTATTGGCATAAGTAGTAACACCAATTGTTTTTAGATTTTTAGGTAGTGTGCGTCGTAGTTCAAATAAATAAAAACCGATATTTACGACATATTTCGTGTAATAACTTATTGTATAATATTGTATAGCGATATCCGCGAAGCGGCAAGGTGTTTGACCGTGACCGTCACGCGCTTACACCTGACGCCGTCTCCGCCACAAAAACATTGATCCTAATTGGCTTAATTAGGACAAGCGAGTGGGGAGACGGCGTCCTTTCGGTGTCCTCGCACGTTTAAAAGTAACGATTTTAGTCAGTCGTTCGACATCTTCCAAACGTACTGACAGTATTCTTGTGTATCAAGTCTAGTTGCTCGTGCAGTAGGAATTCTCCAAATCGTTCTGTTGTGCTCACAGCAGAAAACACCTACCTTCCCGGTGATTGCGGCGACGTATCACCGCGTGCGCCTTTTGTGCAATCGCTCTCTATCCTGCCTTCTTCTAGAGAGTAAAGGATTCCGTAGTATCCGCTACGGCCCTTTACTTCCGATCACTTCGGGGTTTAGCACCTCGGTCTGCCGTTGTGCGAGCTCCAGCCTTCCTACCTCACCTCTTATTATTTATTCATTGCACGTATAAGTTGCCTTTTAGTTTACTTTAGTTATACCTGCGCGTGTGTGTGTGTCTTCCGCGTTTAGTCCAAAATTAGAGTAAGTTAAACATAAGTGCGTGTACATATCCGGGTTCTAGTATTATTGCCTTTCGGTTTTTATCGCGTGTGACTACACAATAAAAGATTCTGGACCTATACTGCTAAACGCGCCTAAGTTTTCCCCCGAAATACTCCTCAGTACATTCCAGCATCCCGCGTTTACGCCTTTGTCGCGTACACTTATTGAATACTTAAAATAATTGCGTTTTCTTGATATTGCCAGTCAGTTATACGATGCTCTATGTTTTTGGAGGCGAGAGAGTAATGTACAAATAAAGGGAATTAAATTATTTCGAGTTTATTGAAAGTCTGTGTGCACAGTATGTATTTTGAAAAATATTGAACGGTAAACAAACAGGACGAGTAGCTTGTTGGTTAATTGTAAGCTACACCCGCCTGCGACATCGTTAGACACATTTGTCAGAGGTTCGCGCCCAGGAAGCGGCTCACCTTTTTTTTCTTTCTAACAACTACACGACGGTAAGCGATATTCACTTACAAGTATTTTAAACATACTTCTATAATTTTTAACTATATTGTGTATGAAATATATATGCACGCATCGCATTATTTATGTAATCTTTACTTATATTATATCACCCAATGAAGCTTCCAATGCGTGTCATGCATTCGAACACAGGAACATTCTACGAATCTACTAGTATAAGCATTTTATTCTCCAAATATAAATTTTCACGTGGTCTTCCACGCCACCCATGAGGTGCCACGACTAGCGCGTTCGGTTTTTGATTGTGGACCTTCGCCAGCAACCCTATTGTACCACATTTTTAATTTATTAAATTACAGTGGTGATGGGATGTGTGTAAAAAAAAGCATATTTTCAACACATGACAGCAATCACCATACGACAGATTCCTTAAACGTAAAGATATGCGGTCTGACACAAGTGAGGCCAGACCAATTTTTTTTTGCTGTACCTCTCCTGTTCGGAGAGGTACGGTCTGACACGAGTCAGGCCAGACCAATTTTTTTTTTGCTTTTTCTTATTCTTTTATAAAAAGTCAATATACCTACACCATTCCTTAAAACATATCCCATCACCACTGTAATTTAATAAATTAAAAATGTGGTACAATAAGGCTACCGGCGAAGGTCCACAATAAAAAACCGAACGCGCTAGTCGTGGCACCTCATGGGTGGCGTGGAAGACCACGTGAAAATGTATATTTGCAGAATAAAATACTTATACTAGCAAATTCGTCGAATGTTCCTGTGTTCGAATGCATTACACGCATTGGAAGCTTCATTGGGTGATAAAATATAAGTAAAGGTCACATAAATAACGCAATGCGTGCATACATAATTCATACACAATATAGTTAAATATTATAGAAGTATGTTTAAAATATTTGTAAGTGAATATCGCTTACCGTCGTGTAGTTGTTAGAAAGTAAAAAAAGGTGAGCCGCTTCCTGGGCGCGAACCTCTGACAAATGTGTCTGACGATGTCGCAGGCGGGTGTAGCTTACAATTAACCAACGAGCTACTCTTCCTGTTTGTTTACCGTTCAATATTTTTCAAAATACATACTGTGCACACAGACTTTCAATAAACTCGAAATAATTTAATTCCCTTTATTTGTACATTACTCTCTCGCCTACAAAAACATAGAGCATCGTATAACTGACTGGCAATATCAAGAAAACGCAATTATTTTAAGTATTCAATAAGTTATTACACGAAATATGTCGTAAATATCGGTTTTTATTTATTTGAACTACGACGCACACTACCAAAAAATCTAAAAAAAATTGGTGTTACTACTTATGCCAATACTTCACTACAGCATTTATAAAAATTCTGTGGGTCGGAAACTTCAACACGTAATTGGAATTTTTCGTGTTTTTGGGGGGTTTTTGATTTTTTATGCTTAGGATTTGCTAGACAAAAATCTGCAAAAATTCCCAACCATAAATTCACATGTTATGAATATTCTCAAATTATTTCAGAATTTTTCCGCGCCGCTAAATACGAAAAATGTGTCAAAAACTGATTTTTTTATTTCCCGTATAACTACCCTTCTGATGGAGATAGAGGGTTGAAACTTGGCATAAAGCGTTTTTCTTTTCATCCCCTATAGAATGACGCCTTGCGAGATAAATTTGGTACAAGTGCATTTTTGACAATTTCAGCCGGCTCAACGCTCAGCCGAAAGGTAAATTCGGTACCGCTGTCGCATGCCGAACGAAGCGCGTGTGTGCGATCGTGGTGGAAAGAAGACGGAGCATAATTCTGTGTCTCTTTCTATTGGGTGCGCGCGCAGCTTCTGACGTCATTTTTCTCTACATTGGTAGAAGAAAGACGAAAAGCATAGCTCCTTCCTTGTCTGCGTACGGTGCGCGCGCAGCGCTCACGGACACGGCACCCATACAACTCTCGCCTTCCCCCACCACGCGTGCCGCGATGCGGCAGGATGCCACTTCTGAGATCACTGCTGCAGCCCTAAGCGATCTGCTATTTTTAGTGAGTGTTCTCTGGAAACAAATCGAACAATTTTTAAGTTGTCCGAAACTCTCTCAGTACTTATGCATCACAAGGCTTTTGGAATTTTGGGATAGTATTGAGTAGTTTCTTACTTAATCAATTACAAATGAAAATACAAAAAGTGCCCAAAGTTTTTTACTGCAAATTTGGAATCTTGATGTAAAAGCGTATTTGTTATTTCTGAAAAATATTTTATATTTTTTCAATTTATTCACGCAGTTTTCTCAAGCTCTGCAAACTAGAATTCAGTTATTGCATCAAAAATCTGTAGAATTACTTACAACAATTTGTGTAAAATTTCTGAAACCAGACTTTATACAGGATTCACTTCATAATATAGATTTTTCAGAAATAGAAAACCAGGAACCATTAAATGAAAATAATGTAGGAATTGGGTGCCAAGACTATATTAACAAATTACTATCAGATTGCCACACAGATCTGTAGGTTTAGATAAAATAAAGACGACAAATTACGCCTAATTTGGTACGCTTTATTTAAAGAAGTAATTTATGTGGAAAATTATAAACAATAATAATAAGACAAGGAAAACCGATATGGGTCGCGCGTGGCCGTCGCGTGCCGTGATCTGCTTAATACTGCCTCTTTTCTCTCTCCGCAGCCTGCATTCCGCACAGAAACAAATGATGCTCTGTCTCGGGACGCTGTTGCTGGGCAAACACACACAACACTCACATTCACACACATATCACACCCAATATCTACAATCGGCCATCCTGCAACTGAACATTTACAACTCAAATGTTCATGCAACATCTGATAACGCGTCGTAACCAGTCGACCAAGGCTTCATATACTCAGCAGACGTAGAAGTGCTAAACGGTCCGACGTGTTCGCCGATTTTTTCCACTAAATATCGATCGTTTCTAAGTATTCTAGACACCCGATAGGGCCCTAGAAACTTTCCATGGAGTTTCTGCCCAGGTCCGTATTGCGTACGCTTAATTGCGACTAAGGTTCCTACTTTATAACGATTCGGCCCTTTTCTTTTTCTATCAAAAGCTTTCTTATTTTCAGCCTGAATTTTGAGAATTGACTCTTTAGCTTGTTCGCGTATAGCATCTCGTTGTTCTTGAAAAATCGTTATATGTTCTTGTTCTATGATTTCTTTTAGCTGAGGATCATCTTTTAATCTCATGCGGGTGCCAAACAAGATGCTAAAGGGGGAAAATCCAGTGCTTCTACTGAAAGTACTATTAATATATTTCTGTGCAATGTCAACGTACTTATACCAGTTTTCTGGTCGCGGCGCGGCTAACTTTGACAGAATCGGTAATAGAATTCGGTTTATTCGTTCGACCTGTCCGTTGCTTCTGGGCATACCCGTCGTGATGGCGATATGCTCGATGCCTTCCATGTCACAATAATTTTTAAATGCGTGTGCGGTAAATGCCGTACCCCTGTCTGAGACAATTCTACGCGGATTTCCGAATACCGTTGATTGCTTTTGCAATCGATCGAGAACTTCCTGCGTGTCTGTTGATCTTACTGGGTATAACCATATAAACTTGCTGAATGCATCTACTACCAAAAATATGTGTCGGTAACGTTTTGAAGTGGACGGGAGAGGCCCGATATGGTCGACATGGAAGATTCCGAGGGGCAAATCGCCTTTGTCAATGGGATGCAAAAATCCCTCCTTCTTTCCTTGCTTTCTTTCCGCTAATATACAATGAACGCAATTTCGTACTATACCCTCAACCTTACTACGCATCTTCGAAAACCAGTAATCGCGCTGTACAATCTTTTCGGTTTTGTCAGCGGAAAAATGACCTCTTTCATGTGCCTGCCGAATGATCTCTCCCTGCATTGACTTAGGAAGTACTATAAGCGAGTCGCCGTCTTTTTGTTTATACAATAAACCGCTCCTGATCGCAAATTCGTCGCCGCTTCCGTGCTGCACCGCTTCACTTATTGCAACCAATTCGTCGTCTTTCTGTTGGGCCAGTCTGATCTTGGCCAAAACGCCATCTGTATCTTCTTCAATTAATAGAACCGAAGGCAACGGATACCTACTCAATGCGTCTACGTGAGACATTGTACTTCCCGACCGATGCTCTACTGTGTATGAGAACTCTTCTAGCATTAAAGCCCATCGTGCAATTCTGACACTTAGATCCTTTTTTCTCATCGTGCATACAAACGCTTTACAATCCGTTATTATTTTGAAATGAACGCCCAACAGATAAACTCTGAATTTTTTTAATGCCCTTACAATGGCCAAGACTTCCAACTCGTAACTACAATACTTAGCTTCCGCAGGTGTGGTAGTGCCACTCGCAGAATACACAGGCTGTAGTTTATCATTCTCGCTGTTTCTCTGCAATAGTATGGCACCATATCCAATCATAGAGGCATCTGTGTGAAGTTCGGTTTCCGCCTTAGGATTATATATTTTCAAAACGGGTTCAGTCGTCAAAGCTAACTTCAATTGATTGAAGGCACGTTCTTGTTCTACTCCGAACTGAAACGCATTTTCTGCTCGCAACAAAGTAGTCAGCGGCTTGGCAATTCGTGCATACTGGCATATAAATTTTCGGAAATAACCGGTAAGGCCTAAAAAACTTTGTACGCCCTTCACACAGGTGGGCTTCGGAAAATCCTTGACAGCGCTAATCTTTTGGACTGATGGGCGTATATGCCCGCTCGAAATCACGTAACCTAAATAATTTACGCTAATTTGCAAGAAGGTACATTTTTTCCAATTTACGTTTAATCCGTGTTCGCTTGCTAGACATAACACCCTTTTTAAGTTTTCTAATCCTTCTGCATGGCTGGTTGAGGGAACAATCAGATCGTCTACGTACACTAATAAAATTTCTGCTGCGATCAAGTCTCTAAAAATATAATTAATATATCTTTGAAATACGGCCGGAGAGTTGCAAAGTCCAAACGGAACGCGTAAAAATTCGTACTGTCCATTGGGTATGACAAAAGCAGTGTATTTAATGCTGTCTTCTTCAATTGGTGTGTGAAAAAACCCATTTTTTAAATCTATCGTACTAAAGATCTTTGCATCTTGTAGGCGATCCAAATGATCCTCGATTAGTGGCAGAGGATACCGATCCTTTATTATTTTTTCGTTTATTTTCCGATAGTCTACACATATACGCGTTGAACCGTCTTTCTTTTTTATTAAGACTATGGGACTTGCGAAATCAGATGCGGAAGGTCTAATTATCCCTTCCCCCAACCATGCTTGAATCTGTGTATCAACATCCCGTTTCTCCGACGGTGATAGTCTCCTCGGTCTTTGGCACACCGGTGCCTCGTCCGTCAAAATAATGCGCAATTTGATATCCGCTTCTTTACATTTGTTCGGCCGATAATTCTTTACGGTGTCTTCTATTTCGGCTCGGTACTTTGCGTCTTTAACATGCGATAAATCTAACACGTCTTCATTGGAAATAGCGTCTATTGTAAAAACTTCTGGAATATCATAACCGTTTGGCTTTGAAATAAAAACATTTCCTTGAGTCATATGAACGTCTACAGTTTTCAGAAAATCCGAGCCTATTAATAAATCTTGATGCAACAAACTATCGGCAACTATATGAACGAGTATATCAAATGAATTTCCGTCTATTTCAACGTCCACGTGCGTCTGTCCTAGCGTCGTGATATTAGTGCATCCTATACCGCGAAATTGAATCGTCGATCTTTCTAGTTTAGGTGCGCCTACCATAACATAACATTCAGACCTCATTAAACTTATGTCGCTTCCCGTATCGATCAAGGCCACCAATTGATTTCCATCGATGTTAACTGCCTTTTCGGTTTTCTGCTGAGATTTTCCGCAGCAGGCCATGTTGCAGTCACTCCTCGTCACTTTCTTGGGACACTTGAATGATAGGTGCCCGAACTCATTACATTCAAAGCATTTGGCACCTTTGCTCTTGAACGGGCAGTTCGGACCCACATGGTTCTTATCGCCACAGTTGAAGCATCGCTGCACTTCCGTCGTTGTATGAGACGTCGTCTTCTTGCCAGTATCACCATACTTCTGTCCCTGCTTCGTCTTGGATTTAATCGTTTCGTAGATCTCAAATTTCGATTTCAATTCGCGTATATTACGGGCGCCATATAATACTGTCTTATGCACCTCGTTGTCGTCAATACCGTCTACAATATACGAAATCACTGCACTCGTTTCAATATTTGCTTGTGCCGCAATACTCATCATTGGGTAAATGTACTCATCGTACGCTTCATGTTGCTTTTTCTTCCTTCGGCACAATTCCTGGTGCACTTTATGGCTGTTTACTTTGTGCGTAAATTCTGTCTTCAAAGCTTTCTTTAGCTGCTTCCATGTCTTGCAGCATTTTTCGAAATTTACGAAAAGTTTGGCCGATCCTTTTAGCAGTCGCTTCGCATAAATTATTTGTTGTACATCAGTCCATTCACACAAATCAGCTGTTTCCTCAAATTCGACCAACCACCGCGTGATGTTTGAGGATCCATCTCCGTTGAAAGTCTCAAGCGATTCCTCCACATCTTTAAAACTGGGCACGTACTTCGTCTTTTGGCTTGATTTCGCCGTGTTTCGTAATCGTTCTGTATCATCGTCGTCATTATCGTCGTCCTCATCGTCATCATTGTCGTCGTCGTTATTGCCGCTGAGAGTGTTATTCACTATCGTGGCGTTTGCATCGTCATCATCGTCGTCATCGTCTTCTTCTTCCTCCTCTTTTTCGTCATCGAGTACTAAAGCAGTTCTGAGGCGTTCAACCAATTCAGACTTGTTCCCGCTTGTCTTCAATTTCCGTGATTTTAGTGCAGTTTTCAGCTCCTCGACTTTCATGGAATCGACTGCACTGGCGTCCATTGACAAAGTTGTCGTTGTCGTCGGTTCCCTCGTCGTATCTCCCGATGCAGCCGCGGACGCCATTACCTCACTGGGATCGTAGCACGCGTAGACCGTTAACACACGCTTTAGTTTATTCACTGAACTAATCTCGGACGAGCCCCCAAATTGTAGGTTTAGATAAAATAAAGACGACAAATTACGCCTAATTTGGTACGCTTTATTTAAAGAAGTAATTTATGTGGAAAATTATAAACGATAATAATAAGACAAGGAAAACCGATATGGGTCGCGCGTGGCCGTCGCGTGCCGTGATCTGTTTAATACTGCCTCTTTTCTCTCTCCGCAGCCTGCATTCCGCACAGAAACAAATGATGTTCTGTCTCGGGACGCTGTTGCTGGGCAAACACACACAACACTCACATTCACACACATATCACACCCAATATCTACAGATCTAGTTGCAAATGTTCGTCAGAATTGTTTGCAATTTTACGTAAGTGCCGCTGAAGAAATTTGTAAATGATTACTGGTAAATGAGAAATTTTTGTCAAAACGACATGTTTTTCAACCGCAAACTGCTGTATGCGATATTTAAAGATGTTTCTGTTGTCGCAGAAACCTTTACGGGGTTTGATATAAATGGTCTCAGACGAGAATGGTTTTCTGTACATCAAGATTTTTCAGAAACAGAGAAAGGTTTCTGTTCCAATTAAGTTTTGATGAAATGTTGGAACACATTTTTCAACGTACTCATCTATTCGGGACTGAGGCGCCAGTCGGTAATTACCGATGGCCCGTGTTTATTTTATATTACTGTCGCCTCTGTCTCCTGGGACATGCCCCGGCCCCGCTTCCTACGGAGACGGTCATACCGAAACAGTTACGCCAAGACCTGCTTTTTTCGGTATGACTGGCGTGCCCTCGTCACCTATATGTCTGTTTGATGAGCCGCACGTTTGCGCCTCTCGATTTCCTTGGGCCGCTAATTGGTTCTCACACCAATTAGCGTCCCACGGACAGGAGAGGGGATATGTCTATATAAGGGAGGTCAACGCTTTTGTCTTCCTTGTTCCTTGCGAATATTTTTCAAAGTGCTGTAGTTTGGTGATAGAGAGTTTTAGAGAGTGTTTGCGTTTATGGTGAAATCGAAGCGATATCGGTATAAGATCTCGTTTTTTCGGGTACGGATTACGTATCCCATTTCCACCTGCAGGACCTTCCTTCCTGAGTTGCTGGGGGCGATATCCGTCGCGCGCCTGAAGGTGACTCATCGATTCCTCCTCGTTGCGGCCATTACGGTCATCCTTAGAGCACTCCTCTCGAAGGGAATTGCGCCGTTTGTCGGTAGCGCCCTTATCCAGTCTCTCCCCGGACTATCTTCCCGTGTAAGGCGAACCGAAAGTCCGCGCTTTCCTTCCTTGGACATACGTATCGCGGTCGACAAACCGTCCCATCCGCCGACACGCGTGCAAGAGGCTCGTCAACGCCTTCCTACGCAAACGACTCCACAGTTCGCTCGTGCGAGTGTTGTAAATTTAATAACGACACAGGCACATGAAGAAACACAAACTACGTTTATTGAAGTACTGATAACTTATTACTAAACACACAAAATAAAAACTATAACGAAATGAATGAAGTAAAGAAAACGAAATATAAAGTAATGGTCGACAGATCGGCATGACGCTCGTGAGGACTCTAATTTTTTTTCGGCCCGTCTTCCCGTGCCTGCCTACTGACAAAGGGACATGCCCTGGAGAGGGGATGCACACGTCACCAACGCGAGACCTTTGTCTCGCGTCCTTACTCGCGTCACTCGTTCTCCCTAAATTGTGACGCCACCATCGCACGTGTTCCTCAGCCGATACCTGGCGACAAAACCGGGGCTGTAGAATTTTCCGTGCGGTGACGACGTTGCGCGCTGTGCCGCCACATAAATATAGTGTTCATAATTAGTCCATAAGTATATCGGCATATTAAGGACAGTGCGTGTTCAAGTGAGTCTAAACTCCGAATTCACATTCCCGTCGTGGTATCCCGCTTCCCCGGCAAAGTACGATCCTTTTCGTTCCTTACCAATTTCCCAATTTAAAGTTTTTGATTAATGCTGTTAGATCATTGCCGAGTTCTAACGCTGATGTGGAAAGAATCTTTCCCTTCTTGCCAGATTTGAAAACAAAAAAACAAAATAAACTGTCGTCCGTCCATATGAATGCCATTTGTATGATGTGCAATGAAAACGAGAAGGGAACCAGCTTCAAATCTTAAAATCAGTGACAAGCATTTGTCTCGAATGCCTCGTTTGAAGAATAAACAAGTCACGGTACATGCAGCAGATTTCCTTGACATTGCTGGTCCCTCCTCGTCTAATGATTTGCAGTAATAATGTGCACCACAAAATAAAGTTTATTTTATGGGCTGTTACGTCCTCCGTTTTTCGGCACCCTGCATTCACCGGGAATACCGGGAATCGAGGACGGACGGAAGGAGTGATCGCACCGAAAAAGGGGGGGGGGGGGGTTGATCTGTCAGTGGAGCGGCTCACTGACGTATCGAGGAATGTAAGATGGAGGTGTCCGAATGGCTACGGCTCTGGATGTGTGGGAGTGTGTGTGGTTGTGGATTGCCGATCCCGAAGGTTTTCCCATGCCCGGGAGAGCGGTCGACAGGGCAGTAAGCGCGGGGTGCAGGAAGCCAGGGATTCCAAGCTACCTCGCTGCTAGTCGCCCCGTTCAAAGGGCTCGATCCTGAGGTAGTGCGTGAGTTCACCACAGTGGATGCCGGGGAGGGCGTCTACGCTCGTAGATTGCTCGACGATCACCGGGAGTCTACCACGGTGGATGCCGGGGAGGGCGTCCACGCTCGTAGGTGGCTCGCTGGGGGCCCTGGTTAGAGGTAGAGGTGGTGGTGTTTGGTGTTGACGTGCAGGAAGGACACGGTCGTGTGAATTAAATAATGTTCAGATGGTGGAAATGGACTGGATGTTTTATCTCGAAGTACACTTAGCTGGTTTACAGTTGCCGAATTTACATGGATCGTGGCCGAACTTGGTTGACTGAAGAGCCTGATAACTTAGATGAATGAGTTGCCGAAAGTAAACTGAATTGACTTGGTGCCCCACTTGAGCGTGGCGTTAACTATGGAGCGGAGAATTGTAACTGATTGAATCGCTTGCTTTGTGGCCTATTTAAGTAGTGGGTTTTGCTAAGGGTCGCCAGGTCCTTCGTGGAACTGGCACCCTAGCTTCCGTTTTGGAGTTGGCGTTCTCAGAACTATGTGTTGCCGCGGATCGCTAATCGATCGTTGGGGTTGGCCTATGAGCTGATTCGGCGTCAGCATTCTTACGTTTCTACTTACATCACTATTGTGCGCGGTCGTTATGTAATTCCTTCGCGGGGCGCGGATTACGTCCCGGATGGGCGTCAGCATTACGTGAAGGAATTTCGGTGGCGCGGTGCGCCGGCTCTTGTTTCGTTTATGCGCGACTTACGGCTAATTAATAAGATACGCGGTGCGATGGGCCCGTTGCGAGAATATAGTTATAGAAAAAGCGGGTGGAGGACATGGGACGTAACACACGTTTTCTTTCGGTCACCTATCGAATGACGTTTTGCGAGATAAATTCGGTTAAAGGGCATTTTTGACCATTTCGGCCAGCTCAGCTGAAAGAAAATTTCGTTGCCGCTTTCCCATGCCAAACGAAGCACATGAGTATAATCGTGGTGGAAAGAAGACGGAGCATAGTTCTGTCTTTCTTTCCACTGGCTGTGCGCGCAGCGCCGACGTCATAAAGACGCTTCGTTGGTGGAAAGAAGCCGGAGCATAGTTCTGTCTTTCTTCTATTGGGTGCGCGCGCAGTGTCTAACGTCATAATATGCTTCGTTGGTGAAAAGAGGACGGAGCTCCTTCCTTGTTCCCTGCGGTGCGCGCGCGGCGCTCACAGACACGGCACGCATACACCTTGCGTTTTCCCCCACCACGGTCGCCACGTTTGCGGTTTTAGGTCAGAAATGCTGACACTGGGCGTGCTACTTTTTCGCTTTCTGGCAACACTGACTCAGACGCGTAATTCGGGTCAGGCATGTTCGATTCCGATTCGATTCTTCAAAAAATCGATTCTTTTGGTTAAAAGATCCGATTTTTTGAATCGATTCTTTGCTTTCCGGTTTTTCTAATAATCGATTCTTTAAGGGAAAGAATCGAATCTTTTGACGTCACAGCCAACGAATCAGAGCACTCTTATCCAAGTATCCAATCAACGCCGGTCTCACCGAAACGAACTGCGCTGTGATTGGTTGCCGTGATCATGTTTCGACGTACTTTACTCTATGACTTTACTTCTGTTCTGTCATAAGCACGTGTACGCACTACACAATTGCACAGCGGCTTTTATCACATTTTTCTATGAATCGATTCTTTAGCCTATAAAGTCGATTTTTTAACAGCCAACCTCTGAGAGCGCCGACGTTCCGGTGTTTAACATGCCGAGGCTTCCCCCACCACCGGCACATCCGATGGATTTCTGTGCTGAATATGCTCACACTGCTTTGATTGGCTGGTTGTTACGTCAAAGAATCGTTTTTTTAGGTTAAAGAATCGACTTGAAAACTGCAGAGTGCTGCAAAGTGTCTAAAGGAATTGATTTCTTGGGGTAAAGAATCCATTTCGAAATTAAATAAATGCTGCAGATTTTCTAAAAAAATCCAAATAAAAGTGTTACGAACCGGCGTGGAGTCCCGTGGGGAATTTGGATGAATTCGGATTTTATGACCCCTTGGTCACCGGATTTTGTCATGTTCCTGTGGATTCGCCTGTTAGAGGTGAGGAGCTGAAGCTCGTAGAAGTATCGTGAATAATCGATGCTGTGGTTGTCGACTCTCGAGCGTGTTGAATCGATGATAATATGAGGGGCAAATTTAACAGAGGTGTTCCAGCCGACTCGCTCTATTTCCCGAGAATAATAGGTTTTATACTTGTCTTGAGGATAGGTGCGTACCCATTGGAGAATGATGGGGTGGTACAAGTATATATATATTAAACATATATATATATTTTCTTAGGCTAACAATACAAAAATGTGCATACGGTGATGCAAGCAGGTCTCGTGGTAAAATAATGTTACTTCTGTACTTCACATGTTGGTGCTCGAGTTGCGACTTTTACTTTTAGATTACGCACTGTCCTTAGAAAAATGAACTATTCTGGACAATTCGCGAACGGCTAAACGAAAGAACGACGAACGATGAAGAACGCAGAAAATTGACGCTCGGCGAAAAACGCAGAAGAACTGACGCGTGTGGAGCAACGTAGGCTTCCTTTTATACTATTTTTAAGGAATAAACAAGCCCATAAAAGCTTTCTATTCTATTGCCGTGGATAATACGTTCTTTACGGATAATTCGCGAGGGCATCTTGAAGCACGCAGGCTTCCTTTTAGAGAAAAACAAACAAGCCCGTAGTCTTATCGCTGTCAGTACAATAGGTATTGCGCGGATGCACGTGGGTAAACGACGACGGAATCTCGAGTAGTACACAAATGCCTTTCAAAGCAGCTGAGGTGCTCGAAGGTTCAGGGTCGGCGTAATAAATTAGATTGGGGAACACTTTAGTTGGAGCCTTAAACAGGCCCCCCTCGGTGATTCCGTGGCTGCTTCAGTTGATTGGCCCGTGGGCTGTTTCTCTTTTGACTTTCCATGGTAAGAGGTGGCACACCCTGTTCTCCTTAACGCCTGCCACGCCGGGTTCCGCGTCGCCCCGTTTGGTTCCCAGGTGGGCGGCGATGTCGTCGGGCCTGGCGGGTCCCCACTTCAAACCTGTCCGGTGGTCGTGGCTGGTTACGTGGGGACCTCCTCACCCAATTTTGTCCCGCCTGGGGACTTATTGGACGGTCGTAACAAAGCGTAGGTTGTAGTTGTAGGTTGTAGTCGTGGGAGTGACAGCCAACCAATCAGAGTGCTCTTAAACCGGAAGTGCTAGTTACAAACGGCTGCCTACGACAGTTTTAATTTCTTATAACGTACGCTTACTTGATTGTAGCATGGGCTTCAATGACAGCATATTTAGCATCGAACTCCATTGGAGATGCCGGGGTGGGGGAAACCTCGGAAAATGTACGTGCGTGTCCGTGAGCGCTGCGCACGCCGCTTGGCTGTACCGGGAGGCGAGGACACGCGGTCTCTTTTCCCCCAACGTGCCGTGAACGCTGCGCCCGCCGCTTGCACGACCCAGCAGAGAGAAGGACGGAACCATATGTTTCGCATTCGTTGCACCAACCTGACGTGAAAAAGAAGGAGGGAGCAGGTTCTATCTCCTTTCCTCCAACGTGCTGTGAAGAAGACGGACGAAACATGTTCTGTCTCCTTTCCACCAATACCGCTCGTCGCGTACGTTGTTGCACGTCGACGTGCGTTAGCAATACCGAAATGATCTTTCGCATCGCCAAGCTTTGAAGAGTCGTACTGTTATGCCGCGTTGGGAAGGTGTGGGGTGATAGTGTCGGTAGTCACTCCTCTTCTCACAAGCACAACTTAAGGTTTATTAAGAATAGCGTACAGTTTGCAAAATGAACTAAGTGATTGAGCGGAGTATCGAGCAGCGTTACGATGTTGCTTGCTCGATGGTCTTTCTTAGAGTGTCGGGCCCAGATTTGGGCGTTTTTTAGGTACTGTCTAGTGGGGGAAAAACCCTTAGCGTCAGTTACGTAGGCACGCGGTGCATACGGTGACATCACCATTGGCACAAAGCTTCGGTTGTCTTGAAACTTAAGTTATTTACGCAAGATGAAGGGCATGCCCTAACGGATAGCTATACAAATAATGGTGGCTTAGACCTAACAGAGAAATGCTTAAATCTAGTGATGGCTACAACCTAAGAGTACGAAGAACGCTTATAGGGCCATAAAGCAGCACCTAACAAATTTCACGGATCGAATTGAAATATTATAAGGACATTCGGAATCAAAAATTAAGCCATACGTTGTTACGTCCTGCGTCCTCTACCCGCCAGCAAATTTTTGCTTTTCGAATTATTCAGGAATTAACTAATTGATTATTCTCGTAGCAATCTGCTGCTCGTTCAATAGCTCCTAAGTTTTGCTATAAATTAACTTTAGGAATGTAGTGCGGTTCTCACGGACCGTATCGCCGTTAGCGATAAGGCATGTCATGCGCGACGAGCAAAGTAATTTACACCCGGCCGATAACTGAGACCACGCGGAAAGTATACGACGCCGCCAAATTCTCGCGCGCTACGACCGGTCAAATGTCTAATAAAGTTGTATGTCGGAAAAAGGGCCTCAAACGATAGAACACGTATAGCCTAGTCCTGGGAAAGGCATCTGTCGCGCCAGACCTAGAAAAGAATGCTGATGCGGTGTCAGCGGAGCGTGCCGGCTATATAGGGCAGTAAGAGCGAAAAAGGAATCACTTCTTCTGGCACTTCTGTCTGGGCAATACTTCTACCTGCACCGCTGTTTGCGCATTAAGTCACTTCAGACTTCGTAGTTAGTTCAAGTGCGGGTGCAAAGCGTAACACCCGACTTATTTTTTCCTTCGTTACTTTAAGTGAATCAAGTCAAGTCTAGTGAATCGTTAACGCGGTAGAATCAGTGACATCGTTCCTGCACACCGTCGAGCAAACTCAGGTTTGAACAATTGGCCAACTTTTGTAATTTGAATAACTATAAGTAACCTGCGTGGTCGAGACACTGCGTCCAGTCCCGAACTTCGACCTTCATCTCGCGACAAACAAGTGGAGCCGTTCCACTTCTACAAATTGTAGGGTTCTATCATTTAATAAACCTTAAGTCAACAATCTCGTGAATCACCTACTCTACCACCCATCCTTGGCGACGCGTACAGACACTCGCGTATAAACCCTGGCTATCCGGGTGTTCTCTGAATCTAATCAAACGGGGCGTTGCACCCCCCTCTCCTCTCCGCAGCGAACTGGGTGACCGAAACCACCGGGAGCGTCAACCAAGCGTTCCTCGCTGCCACCGTAGAGCTTGTGCCTGAATCACCTGGCGAGCAATACCTCGCAGTCACCGTAGAACCTCAAAGTTCCGGTGACCCCTAGAGCGACTCGTTCCCTGTCATCGTAGAACCCCCGCGTTCCGGTGACCTCTAGAGTGATTCATTCGCTGTGACCACAGGACGACTGTTCCGGCGACCACCAGCGTCCTTCGCTTTGATCGTAGCCATCCAGCTGCTTTCGGCGCACGATGGTTCGACCCTAAGGTCAGTAGTTACTTCAGCGGATCGTAATTATCTCTCATTAAAACTCATAATCAGAGAATACCCCGTTACCCAGGACCTCGACGTCGGCAGCGACGTAAAGACTGTAGAGGAGCCCCCCCGCAGGGGGGTCCCGCCCTTGGTGGTGGGGACCTTTGGGGCTTGGCGTACCCACGGACCGTACATACGCCGGTACTGGACCCTTAATCGGCTGCTAGGCGGTGGGTCCACTCGACCGGAGGATAATCGGTAGACGGGGTGGGGGGCCTACCGGTGGCAGTGGTAGGGTAGCGTGTGGGAACGTCCCACCCGCGTTGCCCTTAGCTGTCACCGGTCCCCCACATTTGGGACGGCACCCCGGGTACTAACTTCTGATTATATCTAAGGCACCGGGGTTGCAATCGTCGTGGCAGTTGGTAAAGCCATAGCTGGCTAGGGTGTGAAAACCCGGTGTGGGAGCTGCACCTAATCAGCTCGCCTTACCATGGTTGGCAGAACTATGGGAGAGGTTTAGAAAGTCCTCGCTTCCACGAGTAAGATGCTGGGGCTAGCAACCCGATAGACTGGTAGCAGTTTTTAACTGCCCGTTGATCGAGCGTGATCTCGATCGTTGAAGGGTGAGTTGCGGAACATAGACCGCAAGTGTCGAGGTGTCCGCCGGCCTTCGGGCCCACCCGCCTAGAGTACAACAGATGTAGAGGAGCCCCTCCCTCCCACCCCGGGCGGGAGCTAAAAACCGAGCACACCGCGAAGCCGCACGCTTGCGCGAGTTGCAAGCATCTCAACAAGCAGCAAGCAAACTCGCAAATCCGCCTTCGCCTAACGACCAGCTCCCCGGGCAACGAGCACCACCGGTCTGGATTTCCCCAGAACACCCTTGTCCGTTTGAACTACCTCCGGGGCAAGATCGGTTCACGCTCCACACCGAGCCCCTGGAACCGGAGATCGTACCATCCACGGTAGTGATAAGCGCGGGGATGGGGCCCCAACGAGGGACCCTCACAAAGGTAAACGTAAATATTACCGCGCACAATAAGCGACTGCACGGAGCCGTAACCATTCGGACGCGAGAACACTTTTAGAGCCGTAATCATTCGGATGCGAGAATACACATAGGTTAGTGTTAAATGCGGGCCATCCAGTATATTAAGGCGCGTGCGACGTCTCAGCGAGCCGCTCCGCTGACACGCCAAATCTCTTATCGGGCCGGTCACTTCGTCTGTCCGAAAAACGGAGGACGTAACAACGTATTTTTTAATTTTGCAGAAAAAACATTGTTTAGCAAATTTAGCATGACTTGATGTACCTTAGAATATAGGTGGTTGGTATCGAAGCGTAGTAGCTAAATAGATATGGTGCCCGACTGTGGGTGGGTTTGGTCGGGTGTTCATGTCCCGTAGCCCCCCGGGAGGTTTTCCTTTTTTTTTTATTAAATTTCTCTGTAATATGTGTATTTCTATTTCGTTCGTTTTGATAATGTACAACCCTGTTCTATATTCTTTTCACTCAGATCGTGCATCGCATTCCTTGTTCTACGTGAAATAAAGATACTCAATTGTTTTTTCGCATTTCAATTTTCTAAGAACGTGATTTTGATACCCTTTTTCGCATTACGCATAGTTCAAGAACACTATATCGTATCATCAACCCTCTCACCGTACAAATTTGAGTAGAGTGTGCCTGCGAGCACGGCCCGTCAGCGGTGACTTAGTCTGACGGGTCTCCGGCCTTCTTCGCTGCGGCGGCGGTCCTGTGCCGATATCTCCTTCGGGCAGCGACGGCCAAAGTCCGCTCCGTGCAGTGGAAATCGTATAGATAGTGCAGCTGTGGGCGATAGGGAAGCGATAAAAATGAGCGTTTTTTATGCTGCAATGCAGGCTGTTGTATTTTCTTGGTGTATGCCTGGTGTACAGTTTGTGTATACAAAGCCGTTTTGATCGACGTGTGTTCGCTCGCCGGTGTTGACGTATGTACGCGGCGCGGATATCGGCGCGTCGCGTTTCCGGGCTACTGTTGCCGGCGACGGAGAGCGTCCTTGTACGTCGTGTCTCTTGTCGTGGTGGTAGAGTGTGAATCGGGCGAAATCTTTGCCGGTGCCAAGAGCGGGTTAGATTTCCCCGACCACAGGTTTTTGGAACTTCTTACTATGGGGTTGGCGAACTGCACATCGCCTTGGCCGGTGCCGAGAGCGGGTGAGGCCGATTGCAGCCACCGGATATAGCGGAGTTGTGCGTATCGGTAGACGAAATAAGCGTGGCCTTGACCGGTGCGTGGGCGGGGTAGGCCACCTTATCCGTCGGGAAATTTGTATGTTGGTTTTGTGAGGACGAAAGCGAGCGTGGCTGTGGCCGGTACGTGAGCGGAGTAAGCCACCTCGTCCGTCGGATAGTATGGTAGGTTTTTGGATGCTGGAATACTTCTAACGTCTTGATTCTACTGCTTCTAATCTATTACTTCGAGTGGTCGCGAGTTAAATGGAAGTTATCGTCGTCTATGGCGATACCAGTGCGGCACGGCGCGAATTGATCGGATAACCGGACCCGTCGTTGCGGAGTCTTCCGGGATCGACAATATGTCACGCGGCGAGCTTCCTTGCGAGTTCGCGGTCTCCGGGCTTGTTCAGCTCGTCGGAGGATTTGATCGAGTAATCGATGCCTAATTGCCACGGAACGGCGCCTTATATACCCGGGCCGCGTGAGGGGGGTCTTCCCCTCACGTGCTCGGGTATGGTTAGGCCGGTAAGTGAGTGTCGCGGTTCGTCACCTTACCGCGGTGCTTGCGTGTGTATTGCTCGCTCTACTGCTACTTCGAGTCCCCGCCGGGCGCGCGCCGGTGCGATCTCCTTGTGCCGGCGCGGGCTTCAAAGTTTGTACGGTTACAACCCGAAAAGAGATAAGAAGGTATTCGGTTTAGCGACCATCACTCCATACAATGTATGAGATACGCACATACACTGTCATAGTTTGAGCACGAAATATCGCAATGGTCATACGTTCGAACAAGGGAGCATGAATCATGGCAATAATCGAAAATCCCATGTCAATGGAAAACCGCAACTTTTATTGCGTGGCCGACTGCGAGTCGCGCTTACAGTAATTGAAACATTTGGCAAATGCATTTCGTAGCGCGTCTTCGCTTATGCACTTTACATGCTTTCCCGAGGACTCTATTCAACTTTGCAAGTTATATTTGTTAATTAGAATTTCGGAAGCAACTTTATGACGTATGTACTATGTCTCAATATGTATATAAGTTATAACAAAAATCTAGCATGAGTACACATATTTAATTTGTTAAATATTAAACATTTGTACGTATCCCTACAATAAGCTACCCACTCGGTGCCATAAATAGCGCGTTTGGGTCATCAATATTGTTGGGGATTTCTATGCGAGATGGACAGGCGCCCCGCTAATGTGCCGTTATATTTAAAAATGCGCGCTTTATTTTGAGGTCGTAATGTCACGTTTATGTATTAACCGCTGGAGAGAGTAAACGCGGGTCGCGGTGACCGTGATCTGTCGCGGATTGGCACAGCGGCCGATCAGCTGACCTAACCGTCGTTTTATTATTATTAATCCCTAAACATAGGCAGGACGACGGTGCGCCGCTCTCGCGACCTTCTTAGCTTACTGACCGTGAAGGCAGCAAGACGATAAAAGTGTTATAACGTGTGCGAAGAATTATAGTTAGACAGAACGATCTTCAGTTTTTTAGTTCTCATTTTGTGAATGCCGGCAAGGGTGAGGTTCTGTGTCAATCCACCCTGTCGTGTACTCTAATAAACGTGCCGTGTGGTTGTGAATCGTGGTGTTCCCTTTTTTGTGTGCTCGTCTACCTTGTGTGCTCCGTCCTTCCGGGTGGCTCGCGACGACTCCCCTCGTGCGCGGAAAGGCAACCTTTCAAATTCATAGACCGTCCCATCCCACGAATTTCCTATCGGGTTGTATAGCTCGTTTAGAGCACAACCTTGTGCGTTCCGTGATCCGCGATTACGGGAGACACGAGCGCGCAAGCTCACCCCGTCGCTCCATCCTTCTCTCCCTTTCTGGTACGATGACCGCGATTCGCAGCACGTTCGTCTACTTATAAAATCATTTAACCGTTGTATATAGCCGCGTGTAAAAACAGTAACTTAAGTTCATAGACATTCGTGTACTCCTACTCGTTCCCGATATCCACAACCGCTAATAGCATAAAACTTAGTTCCATCGCGAACAAATATCAACCTTCGCGTTTTTAATAATTAAATGATGGAGAGAAAGTATGGTACTGCGCAAGTCTACCGTGTATGAAATAAAATAAACGGTAATTTTTGTCCAAAATGTATATGTTGTTTTTATTTAAAAATTAATATTAAATATATATTTTGTCAAGCCCCGACGGGTATGCGTAATGCGAAAAAGAATATCAAAATCACTTTCTTAGAAGATTGAAATGCGAAAGAGCAATTGTATATCTCTATTTCACGTGGAACAAAGAATGCGACGCGCGATCTGGGTGAAAAGAATATAGAACAGGGTTGTACATTATCAAAGCAAACGAAATAGAAATACACATATTACAGAGAAAAAATAGATTTTAATGAAAAAAAGGAAAACCTCCGCGGGGTTACGGGACTTGAACACTCGATCAAACCGACTACTCACAGTCGGCCAACATTTCCACTTAGCTACTACGCTTCGATACCAACCATGTATAATATATTCTAAGGTTCTTCATGTAACACTAAATTTGATAAACAATGTTTTTTTGCAAAATTATAAAATACATATCGCTTAATTTTCTATTCTGAATATCATTATAATATTTCAACTCGATCCGTGAAATTTGTTAGGTGCTGCTTCATGGCCGTGTAGGCGTTCTTCGCAGAGCCGCGCCTGGTTACTCGGCCGTCCGCGTGCAAAGCTCATTTAACCGCTTCTTTATCTTTAACAAATTTAATTTTCGGAAAGGGTTAAAAATATTGTCCAACACTAACACATGATTAGTATTAAATAAATTTTGTTTCATTAAACTATTAAGTACATAAATAAAAACTTAACAAAATAAATGTTTCAAACGCATAAAGATTTCTTTGGTAATTACAAAATTGTGCAAAGAATAACCTATGATTTCGGTGAGATAAAATAAGTTTAACGCGCCTTCTGAAGAGAAAATTCTGAAATGAGCTGATAAGCTGAATGATGAGATGATAGCATGTGTTACGTCCCGAGAAGAGTCTGTAACGTACCGCGCCGCCGAGCGCCGCTGAGCGCCGCCGACCAGCGCTGCGGCCCATGGCGTCGTACCTGCCTACCCCGCTGTGACGTCAGCATGCATCGCCCGATCTAGTGACGCGCCCGGCTAGTGACGTAGCCCCGAACGAAGCGCAGTGGCCACGCGCGATCACGTGCACGGCGAGTGCACAGCGAGTGCATGGCGACGATTGGGAACGTGATGTTCCCCGAAATGCGCCCCCACCTCGATGCACTACTTCCTCGCATCTCGAGACCCCTTGCCTAAGATCTGATTGTATAAAAGAGGCGTCCGCCAGCCCTCGCGGGTTTCAAACAGCTTCAGAAAAAGACCGTGCAAGGGTCTGCGTAAGAAATTCCCGAGCGTTTATGTACTTAGAAAAAGAGTGATTCCAGAATCACTAAAAGTGTCTTCTTCGCTGTTTGTTCTCGTTGCAAGGAACAACCTGTGCGTGTTCCGAGCGTTTCTAGTTTAAAATCAGAGTCCGGTAGCTTCAGAAAAGAGTGTCTTTTCGCTAACCGCGACTTCTGGCGAGGAATAACTTGTGCATATTCCGAGCATTTTTAGTCTTTGTTTGAGATTAAGACCACGCCGCCGTGAAGGTTCAAGCTTCGCGCGCGCCGGGAGCCGAAGCACGCTCGCGAATTATCGTGCGTTTTCGGTACCTGCTAGCGTTCGGCCGCATGAGTGCCAGCGACCCGCTAATGCCCGCTGATTACGTGACGTAGCTGCCGCATACGTAACGTCCACGTCACATTGTAGCCAATCGCTCTCTTACAGCAGCTGACTATTTCGCAGCTGATTGGCGCCTACACACGCATATGTCACATGTACGTGTGTCAGCTGAGCTCAAAACGACGAGCCGCATAACGGGTAGGATTATTAGAGATATTACCGTAGTACCGAGCGAACGAACAAGCCTAGAATCCTAGTTTATTTGTAGAACAATAGACGCAAGATCTTGTACGCACCCTATAAGGGAGTTAGTGAGGCGCGCAAGGCCTCAGTTAGTGCAAACTCAGTGTAAAAAAACGTGTATTGGGAAATACAAGAAATTGACCGACACGGGCACAAGAGTTCCACTAAAACCTTCACGACGTTTACACATCCTGGAGACTGTCCCCAGTCTGTAACCAACTTCCAAAATTTCGCATCGGAAAATACATTCCAATCCTATACAGTCTTAGTCGTTCTGCCACACGTCTGTATGTAGGTTTCGTTCTCAACTTAGCTCTTTCCTTCAAACCAAATAATATATTTCTAGCCATTGACCGTTTTCTGTATACTTATTCGCGTCGTATTTTAATCACGTTATTAGAGATAGTAGTTGAATTATCGTTTTGTTTGTTATATTTAGCTGCTTTTTCTGTATTTATTTTATTGTTGACCACGAACTGTCACAATCTGTTACGCTTACGGTTAAATACGAATAATATGGAATTATGAAATAATAAGTCCTTACCTTGTAAAGTGTACGGCTTCTTTGGTTGTTTACGATGTTACGTGTAAACTCAGAATTATTAAACTTTTTAAAGTGGGCAGAGGGTATGTGCACGATTAAAACTGGTTGTCGGAGCGCGTGTGACTGGCTCGGAGCGGTGCTGGGGATGAACTGATGTGAACTGATGCCGAACGTAGACTGGAACTAACTGTGTCGAGTGGGGCATCGCACGCCTCCTGATATATTTTGTTCGTACGTGTGGGAATGCGGCTCCGGAGTGTGGAAGCCCGAATTGAGAGTTGAGGTATGTGTCTGATCTTTGATGACTGTTGATGAGCAGTGCGTGTCTTATCGGGTAGGATGCGGGCCTCGCGACTCGAGTAAGCGAGCGGTCGTGTCTTATCCCGCTGACTCATCGTCGCGAGTCTTATCGCTTGTACGTGACTCGCTTCGCTGAGAAGAAATTTGAACGCGCGTGTATCATTGCCTCGACACGGACTTGAATCCCTTATCGGTCTACGTGGAGAAATGTGCCCAGAGAAGGCTTACGGACTTATAGCTACGCTCTCGGTTGGGACTCGACGCAAAGCTTCTCGAACATTTGATACAGTCGGTCCGCTTGATGCAGGTGTACTCAGGGAGATGCCGTGTTTATATATGACGGATGCGCAGGCTCGAGCAATCCTACGTGTGTTCATGCATGTCAGTTGTCTTAAGGGTAAAAGTGTTGTTGCATCGGGTTGATTCTATATGATAACGTTATTTTATGTAGTGTATGGTAAGTGTATGTTTTCTCGCGGTAACTCGGTAAGCGAGTGCTATTAGCAGCTGTGCCGAGTTACCGACGCTTACCGACAGTGAGCGTAAACTATGATTATCGACGATCAGTTACCGGCGCTTAGCGGCAGTGGTTGCGAACCATGATCATCGACACCAACGAGATATCCCTGAAGACAGCCAGCATTATGGGACTTAGTGTCTCCAGCAAAATTTGCTGTTCTCGGGCACCCTCTAGAATATATTGCAGCCAGAGTAAGAAACCGATGCCGAATCACTACCGTACTGACCTATTAACATGAGATATCACACGTGTTTGGGCAAGTCAAGCTCTCTTTACAGACGACGATTTCAAGTGGAATCTTAAGTCTCAAAATATTAGAAGCAAAATTATTATCAAGGGCAGAAAAGGGCGTACGGAACATGAAATGAAAGATAAAAAGTTCACTAAAATTGTAATAAATGTTCAACTATTCAACTTTAACCGTAAAAATGTATGTACAATATTGGACGTGAAAATTTTGATATACAAACTTGACCATGACTTGCCAGTCTGAATTATGAATATATATTATTGTATGTTCAAATTAAGTCCACGTATTCTTTCCGAAGCTGTGTGAGATACTTGAAATTGACAATTGGAGAACAGGTGCCCGGAAAAAATCCGCAGAATAGGTCATTATCGTTATAGGTGAGATTGAAAATAAGTAAAGCTGCCGTTATAATGGTTCGAAACAATTTGTCACTAGTGGCACTCATCTACGTCGACAAATACGTCGCATAGTAGCAACAGTATCGCTGCGAGAGTAGTTCTATTCCATGCGTGCATCTACACGTGCATATCCACTCTCAAGGTCATGCTTTCGTTTGATTAGCGATCGACGAAAACGCACACAAACAAGCAACAGTGTCACTGGGAGAGCAGTTACGATGTGTGTCAAGGCCAAGAGTTTTTCAATTGCCGCATGGGTTCGTCAAAAAAGACTTGGTGTTTCAAACAAGTTTGGCTTTTTTGTCCGACAACTATATTAAATTTGGAAGACTGAATACTAGAAGTATCAAGGCGGTGAAAATTTATTCTTTGGCACTTTGCAATACATATATACGGCAGATGCGTCAGAATTCTGGCAAATTTATAGGATTTAAGATACTTGCATCTATATTATTGAACAATATTGGAAATTTTGAATGCTCCGGTTTATAGATCGATCTGAGTCCAACGACAGTCGATTTGGACAAATGCCTGATTGACAAAACGTGTATATTTTGACCTCCTGGACAAGATATGATAAAACAGAGTCCTGGCAATTTGATAGAAGTTTAGATATTTGCATCTATATCATTGGACAATAACTTCAATTTTGGATGCTTTAGTTTGTGATTTGCCCTGAGTCCAACGACAGTCGCTTTGGACAAATACCTGATTGACAAAACATGTAGATTTTGACCTCCTGGACAAGATATGATGAGTCAGGATTCTGGCGAATTTATAGGAGTTAGGATACTTGCATCTATATCATTGAATAATATCGCCAATTTTGGATTCTTCGCTTTATAGATTGACCTGAGCCCTAAGAGAGTCGCTTTGGACACATGCTGCCGCCGAAAACTTGTAGATTTGGGCCCCCTGGACAAGGTATGTGGCAGAATACTGGCACATTGTTTGGAGACAAGATAATTGCATCTATATCATTGGACGTCATCGGCAATTCTGGATGCTTCGGCTAACGGATCGACCTGAGTCCAAAGAGAGTCGCTTTGGCAAGTGCTACTGCACAAATCTTGTACATTTGGACCTCCTGGACAAGATACAGTTAGGCACAATCCTGTCAAATTGATAGCAGTAAAGATATTTTCATCTATATCACTGGACCTCATCAGCAATTCTGGATGCTTCGGCTATTGGATCGACCTGAGTGCAAAGAGAGTCGCTTTTGACAAGTGCAACCGCACTAATCCTGTAGATTTGTGCCTCCGGAAAAAGGTATGATGAGGCAGAATACTGGCAAATTGATTGGAGGCAAGATAATTGCATCTATATCATTGCACGACATTGGCAATTCTGGATGTTTCGCAATATGATTCGACCTAAATCTAAAGAGAGCCGCTTTGGACAGGTCCTACCGCACAAATCTTGTACATTTGGACCTCCTGGACAAGACACGGTCAGGCAGATTACTGTCAAATTGATAGCAGTAAAGATATTTGCATCTATATCACTGGACCTCATCGGCAATTCTGGATGCTTCGGCTATTGGATCGACCTGAGTCCAAAGAGAGTCGCTTTGGACAAGTGCGACTCCTCTAATCCTGTAGATTTGTGGCTGCGGAAAAAGGTATGATGAGGCAGAATACTGGCAAATTGATTGGAGGCAAGATAATTGCATCTATATCATTGGAGGACATTGGCAATTCTGGATGTTTCGCTATATGATTCGACCTGAGTCCAAAGAGAGTCGCTTTGGCAAAGTGCTACTGCACAATTCTTGTACATTTGGACCTTATGGACAAGATACGGTTAGGCAGAATCCTGTCAAATTAATAGCAGTAAAGATATTTTCATTTATATCATTGGATCTCATCGGTAATTCTGGATGATTCGGCTAATGGATCGACCTGAGTCCAAAGAGAGTCGCTTTGGACAAGTGCGACCGCACTAGTCTTGTAGATTTGGGCCTTCGGAATAAGGTATGATGAGGCAGAATACTGGCAAATTGATTGGAGGCAAGATAATTGCATCTATATCATTGGACGACATTGGCAATTTTGAATGTTTCCCTATACGATTCGACCTAAATCTAAAGAGAGCCGCTTTGGACAAGTGCTACCGCACAAATCTTATACATTTGGACTTCCTGGACAAGATACGGTTAGGCAGAATCCTGTCAAATTGATAGCAGTAAAGATATTTTCATCTATATCATTGGACATCATCGGCAATTCTGGATGCTTCGGCTATTGGATCGACCTGAGGCCAAAGAGGGTCGCTTTGGACAAGTGCTACTGCACAAATCTTGCACATTTGGACCTCTAGGACAACGTACGGTGATGCAGAATCCTGTCAAATTGATAGGAGTAAAGATATTTGCATCTATATCATTGGACCTCATCGGCAATTCTGGATGCTTCGCTATATGATTCGACCTAAATCTAACGAGAGTTGCTTTGGAAAAGTGCTACTGCATAAATCTTGTACATTTGGACCTCCTGGACAAGATACGGTTAGGCAGAATTCTGGCAGTTTGATAGGAGTTAATATATTTGCTTCTATATTATTGGATAATATCGACAATTTTGGATACTTCGGCTTATGGATCGACCTGAGTCCAAAGAGGGTCGCTTTGGACAAGTGCTACTGCATAAATCTTGTACATTTGGACCTCCTGGACAAGGTACGGTTAGGCAGAATCCTGTCAAATTGATAGCAGTAAAGATATTTTCATCTATATCATTGGACCTGATCGGCAATTCTGGATGTTTCGCTATATGATTCGACCTGAGTCCTAAGAGAGTCGCTTTGGACATGTGCTACTGCGGAAGTCTTGTACATTTGGACCTCATGGACAACGTACGGTTAGGCAGAATCCTGTCAAATTGATAGCAGCAAAGATATTTTCATCTATATCATTGGACCTCATCGGCAATTCTGGATGCTTCGCTATATGATTCGACCTAAATCTAAAGAGTGTCGCTTTGGAAAAGTGCTACTGCACAAATCTTGTACATTTGGACCTCCTGGACAAGATACGGTTAGGCAGAATTCTGGCAGCTTGATAGGAGTTAATATATTTGCTTCTATATTATTGGATAATATCGACAATTTTGGATGCTTCGGCTTATGGATCGACCTGAGTCCAAAGAGAGTCCCTTTGGACAAGTGCGACCGCACTAATCTTGTGGATTTGGGCCTCCGGAACAAGGTACGATGTGGCAGAATACTGGCAAATTGATAGCAGTAAAGATATTTTCATCTATATCATTGGACCTCATCGGCAATTCTGGATGCTTCGGCTAATGGATCGACCTGAGTCCAAAGAGGTTCGCTTTGGACAAGTGCTACTGCACGAATCTTGCACATTTGGACCTCTTGGACAACGTACGGTGATGCAGAATCCTCTCAAATTGATAGAAGTAAAGATATTTGCATCTATATCATTGGACCTCATCGGCAATTCTGGATGTTTCGCTATATGATTCGACCTGAGTCCTAAGTGAGTCGCTTTGGACGAGTGCTACTGCGGAAGTCTTGTACATTTGGACATCCTGGACAAGATACGGTTAGGCACAATCCTGTCAAATTGATAGCAGTAAAGATATTTTCATCTAAATCATTGTACCTCATCGGCAATTCTGGCTGTTTCGGCTAAAGTATCGGCTAAAGAGAGTCGCTTTGGACAAGTGCTAACGCACAAATCTTGTACATTTGGACCTCCTGGACAAGATATGGTTAGGCAGAATTCTGTCAACCTGATAGCAGTAAAAATATTTGCATCTATATCACTGGACCTCATCGGCAATACTGGATGCTTCGGCTTATGGATCGACGTGGGTCCAAAGAGAATCTCTTTGGACAAGTGCTACTGCACAAATCTTGTACATTTGGACCTCCTGGACAAGACACGGTCAGGCAGAATACTGTCAAATTGATAGCAGTAAAGATATTTGCATCTATATCATTGGACCTCATCGGCAATTCTGGATGCTTCGGCTTATGGATCGACCTGAGTCCAAAGAGAGTCGCTTTGGACAAGTGCTACTGCACAAATCTTGTACATTTGGACTTCCTGGACAAGATACGGTTAGGCAGAATCCTGTCAAATTGATAGCAGTAAAGATATTTTCATCTATATCACTGGACCTCATCAGCAATTCTGGATGCTTCGGCTATTGGATCGACCTGAGTGCAAAGAGAGTCGCTTTTGACAAGTGCAACCGCACTAATCCTGTAGATTTGTGCCTCCGGAAAAAGGTATGATGAGGCAGAATACTGGCAAATTGATTGGAGGCAAGATAATTGCATCTATATCATTGCACGACATTGGCAATTCTGGATGTTTCGCAATATGATTCGACCTAAATCTAAAGAGAGCCGCTTTGGACAGGTCCTACCGCACAAATCTTGTACATTTGGACCTCCTGGACAAGACACGGTCAGGCAGATTACTGTCAAATTGATAGCAGTAAAGATATTTGCATCTATATCACTGGACCTCATCGGCAATTCTGGATGCTTCGGCTATTGGATCGACCTGAGTCCAAAGAGAGTCGCTTTGGACAAGTGCGACTCCTCTAATCCTGTAGATTTGTGGCTGCGGAAAAAGGTATGATGAGGCAGAATACTGGCAAATTGATTGGAGGCAAGATAATTGCATCTATATCATTGGAGGACATTGGCAATTCTGGATGTTTCGCTATATGATTCGACCTGAGTCCAAAGAGAGTCGCTTTGGCAAAGTGCTACTGCACAATTCTTGTACATTTGGACCTTATGGACAAGATACGGTTAGGCAGAATCCTGTCAAATTAATAGCAGTAAAGATATTTTCATTTATATCATTGGATCTCATCGGTAATTCTGGATGATTCGGCTAATGGATCGACCTGAGTCCAAAGAGAGTCGCTTTGGACAAGTGCGACCGCACTAGTCTTGTAGATTTGGGCCTTCGGAATAAGGTATGATGAGGCAGAATACTGGCAAATTGATTGGAGGCAAGATAATTGCATCTATATCATTGGACGACATTGGTAATTTTGAATGTTTCCCTATATGATTCGACCTAAATCTAAAGAGAGCCGCTTTGGACATTTGCTACCGCACAAATCTTGTACATTTGGACTTCCTGGACAAGATACGGTTAGGCAGAATCCTGTCAAATTGATAGCAGTAAAGATATTTTCATCTAAATCATTGGACCTCATCGGCAATTCTGGATTCTTCGGCTAATGGATCGACCTGACTCCATAGAGGGTCTCTTTGGACAAGTGCTACTGCAGGAATCTTGTACATTTGGACCCCCTGGACAAGATACGGTTAGGCAGAATCCTGTCAAATTAATAGCAGTAAAGATAGTATCATTTATATCATTGGACCTCATCGGCAATTCTGGATGATTCGGCTAATGGATCGACCTGAGTCCAAAGAGAGTCGCAATGGACAAGTGCGACCGCACTAGTCTTGTAGATTTGGGCCTTCGGAACAAGGTATGATGAGGCAGAATCCTATCAAATTGATAAGAGTAAAGATATTTGCATCTATATCATAGGACAATATCGAAAATTTCTGATGCTTCGACATATGGTTCGACCTGAGACCGAAAAGAGTCGCTTTGGACAAGAACTACTGCACAAATCTTGTACATTTGGACCTCTTCGACAAGACACGGTTAGGCAGAATCTGTCAAATTGATAGCAGTAAAGATATTTGCATCTATATCATTGGACCTCATCGGCAATTCTGGATGCTTTGGCTTATGGATCGAACTGAGTACAAAGAGAGTCGCTTTGGACAAGTGCAACTGTACAAATCTTGTACATTGGTACCAACTGGACAAGATACGGTTAGGCAGAATCCTGTCAAATTAATAGCAGTAAAGATATTTTCATTTATATCATTGGACCTCATCGCCAATTGTGGATGATTCGGCTAATGGATCGACCTGAGTCCAAAGAGAGTCGCAATGGACAAGTGCGACCGCACTAGTCTTGTAGATTTGGGCCTTCGGAATAAGGTATGATGAGGCAGAATACTGGCAAATTGATTGGACGCAAGATAATTGCATCTATATCATTGGACGACATTGGTAATTTTGAATGTTTCCCTATATGATTCGACCTAAATCTAAAGAGAGCCGCTTTGGACATGTGCTACCGCACAAATCTTGTACATTTGGACCTCCTGGACAAGATACGGTGAGGCAGTATCCTGTCACATTGAAAAGAGTAAAGGTATTTGCATCTATGTGGGAGTTTTATGAGGTTGTATGGGACCAGAACCACTTACTGAATATACTTATTTTATTAATACAAACAATCCGCATAAGAAATATATTGCTCGCTCAGCGCTCAATCAACGACTGACTGACTCTGTCTCTCTGCGCCGTTGACCCCCACTCTCCCAACTCAACGCACTCCCAGTGCCGTGCGGCCCTATGGGTCTGAGGCTGGGCCGTCTCTCAATTCCTACACTCGGCCATCCCTGCATTTTCCTCGGTCTCCGCAGGAAATCTGCCATACGGCTTCATGAAATCAGCCGCTGTGGAGGTGTTCCTCGGTCCTTCTCCTTCATCTACCCGTATGACCTCGTACCTATCGTTGCGCTTTCCCTTGGACACCTTGTTGGGTCCTAGGAACTCCTTTTGGATATTCATCGCTAGGCCGAAGTGCGTTCGTTTTATGACTACCAAGTCCCCCTCTTCATACTTATGAGCCTTTTTGGTATGCCGGTTGTGTGTACGGCGGTTCTCCTCCTGAACGCTTAGAATATTGTTCTTGGCTAGCTGTCGTAACCCCTCGCGCTCTTCCACAAACTGTTTAGCAGCCTCCTGCTCTATCAACGATAATACTGCCCTGTCCTCTGAATGCTTCATTTTTATGCCCACCAGGATTTCAAACGGGGTGAACCCTACGATTCGCTGATATGTACTTTTCATACTCCTTTGCACCTTGCTCACGTGGCGATACCACCTGTTAGGGAACTCTAAAGATAATTTCGATATAACGTAGATAATTATCCGGTTTTGCCTTTCCACCTGGCCATTCCCTCTAGGGACGCCAGTCGTAACTAAAATGTGCTCTATTCCTTCCGAAGAGCAATAGTCCTGAAACTCTGTTGCTGTAAATGCCGCTCCCCTGTCCGTTATAACTTGAGTCGGATTACCGAAAGTCTGCTGCTGCATTCTCAACTTATCCAACAATTCTTTAGTACCTGTGGTTTTAGTGGGGTACAACCACGTAAATTTCGAAAAACCATCCGTGATAACCAGGATATACTTATATAATGTGCTCGTAGACGTCATCGGTCCTAAATGATCGATATGATACACAGCCAGCGGGCTGCCTCCTTTTGGAATAGCATGTAACTGACCTTCCTTCTTGCCTGTTTTCCTTTACATCATAATGCACGGTACGCAGCAGCTAATCACATTGGCAATTTTCGTAGCCAATCCCGAAATGTAGTATTCACCCTTTAGCTGTTCGGCTACCTTTTTTACAGAGAAATGCCCATTCTCATGGGCTTTTTTGATCACTTCAGTCTGCATACAAGTCGGCAAAACCATTACATTTTTACCCTCATGGCGCTTCATTAACAGGTAATTCTCTATCATATAATCCTCGTAGGGTTCTGTTCGAAGCAGCTGCTTTATCACCCGCAGTCTTTCTTCCTCATCTTGCTTTTGCCGTATTATGTGAATCCAGGCGTTCGCGATCATCACCGGGAACCTACTCAAAGCGTCCGCGTGCCTTAGCTTTTCGGCCGGTCGATGTACCACGTCAAATTCAAACTCCTCTAAGGTCAGCGCCCATCTAACTATTTTCGGCGCCAAATCCTTCTTTTTTAACGTCTTTTGGAAGGCTTCACAATCTGTAACTAATTTAAATTTAACTCCCAACAGATACACGCGTAATTTCTTCATAGCCTTAACTGCTGCCAAAATCTCCAACTCATAGGAGTCATATTTTCTTTCGGCTTCGGTCGTCTTGCAGCTCATATAGTATACGGGATGCAGGTATTTCTCGCTTCCCCGCTTCTGCAACAGGACTGCAGCGAAACCATCTTGGCTAGCATCGGTGTGGACTTCTGTGTCGGGCTCCGGATCATAAATACGAAGCACTGGCTCCTCCGTTAACGCCTGTTTGAGCGCCCCGAAAGCTTTTCTTCCCTCGTCACCGAATTTAAATGACACGCTTTCTTTCAGCAAATCCGTTAATGGGCGCGCTATCCGGGCGTAGTCCTTCACGAATTTCCGGAAGTACCCGGATAGCCCAATGAGACTCTTAATACCTTTCTTATCCCTCGGCTCCGGAAATCGCTGTACTGCCTTTATTTTCCCGGGTGCGGGACTAATATTTCCGTTGTGCACCGCATACCCCAGAAATTCCACCTTCTCCTGGAGAAACTTGCACTTCTTCCAATTGATATCTAAACCATTCCTGGCCGCCACCTCCAACGTGATTTCTAACTTCCGGTATGCATCGGCATAGTCTACTCCAGGTATAATGACGTCATCCTTATAAACTACCAAGACTTTCTGTCTGATGAGTTCTCTAAATACTTCATCGACAAACCGCAAAAAGTTCATGGGACTGTTGCACAGACCAAAGGGGGTCCGCAAAAACTCATACTTTCCGTCTGGCATTATGAACGCGGTATACTTTCGACTGCCCTCTTCGACGGGAACGTGGAAAAACCCATTTCGCATATCAATAACTGAGAATACTCTCGCTTGAGACAGGGTATCAATGCAGTCCTCTATTAACGGCATGGGGAACCGATCTTTACTCATCTTCGTATTGATTTTACGATAATCAACACATACCCTGTACGTTCCCCCCTTTTTTGGAACCACTACTACTGGGCTACTAAATTCGCTGGAGCTCGGCTGGACTATTCCCTCTTTCAGCCACTCGCCAACTTGCTGCGACAATATGGCCTTTTCCTTAGGTGCTAATCGACGTGGTTGTGAATATATCGGTTCTTCATCTTTCAGGGTAATCTTTGTATCAATAGAAGTTTTGACTCCCTCGACCGGTTTATAGTTCGCTATTAGCTTTTGTAATTGCCCCTTATATGGTTCCTTGACGTCTATCTCATCCGACATGACACAATTCATGTTCATTAATTCCTCCACGTGCTCATCAATAGTGTTCGTACCTAGGGCATTCTCCGCTCCTTCAGCGAACTTCCCATTCACTTGCTTCTTCTGTTTCGTTCGATCACCAGCTTCCACCGGGGCTTTACTTATCATTACTTTACCCTGACTTATGTGCACATCCAACTGTTTTAGCAGTTCTCTACCCATTAGCATCTTAGTGACCGTACCTCTGGCATTTACTACACATATGTCTGTCTTATAATCATCATTTCCGATTGTCACCACGGCCTCAATCTTCCCAACTGGCTTTACCTAGGTATTGCTTAAACCGGTGAGTACCCGCGTCGTAGTGTACAGTTTCGGACTCCCTATCCTGACATACTCATCAGAGTGCATTAAGTTTATTTCGCTACCCGTGTCAAGCAGCGCGTAACTTAGAACGCCATTGATTTTGAGTTCAACCTTATCCGTTGTGCTATGAATATTATTGACTTTGGAAGCCCCGGCTTCCACCTTACCAATTGTGTCACAATGGGGTGCAATGTGACCGAAATTATTGCATCTGAAGCATTTCATACCTTTTCTTTTGTCGGGGCACTTCGGAAAATCGTGCTCCGCCGAACCACACCCATAGCAACGCTCTTTTTTCGTCGGCCCTGGACTGCTCATCCCGCCAGTCCCAACATGGTCCCTCCTCGGACGACTCCTTTGATTGCTATTGTCTTTTATCTTATCATAGACCTCCAGATTTTACTTCAACTCTGGCAGTGATCGAGACCCGTATAATATGGCCTTATCACGCCTTTCTCCCTGCAAATCTTCAACAATATACTGAATAAGTGCCTCTTCCTCTATAGCTCCCTGGCCAGCTATTTCCTGCATACTGTAAATGTACTTCCGGCTACTTTCATTTGGCTGCTGCCTACGTTTAAACAATTGCGCATGTATCGTTGCCGGATTTATTCTTATCTCAAACGCTTTAATTAACTGTTTTTTGATACCCTTCCATGTAGTTGTTCCTTTTTCAAACGTCATGAACTGTTTCGCTGAACCTCGCAATATACGCTTTCCATATATAAATTTCTGTAAATCGCCCCATTTCAATAAGGCACTCATGTCTTCAAAATCCTCTATCCACTTCTGTATCGGTAAATTATCGTCACCCGTAAAGTAGGTCAAACTGTCTTCTACGTCTCTTATGGTGAATGCCGTCATTTGTCGAGTGACTGTGTTCACATCGCTAACCGTAGCTCTGGCCTGCCCGCTACCCCCCTGACTCTCACCTTCCGCATCGCTTTCTACGTCGTCATTTTCGATCTCACTTTCTTCGTCTTCCGCGTCTGTCGGGTCATCACGTATCGCGTCTTCCAAACGATCCTTTAACGCTTGCTTTTTACCTTTCACTGACAGGCCCCTTTTCGTTAATTGTTCTTTCAATTCACTCACCTTCATTTTCTCTATTTCAGCGACTGTTAACGCATCTTCTGTCGCTGCCGGAACAATGGTATCATTCAGTTCCTCGTTCTCGTCAACGAACCCTTCGATTTGCGACATACTTTCGGCTTTCCTTCTCGTGCAATTTTTTACAACTGCGCAACTTCCGCCACTGTTCGTCGTCACTACACTTGCTACTTACGACTTTCTTCCTGCACGGGGTCGACTTTCCACCGTACAGCTCTTTCTGCGTCTTTTCGCCGGTGCGACGCAACCGTGACTTTTGTTGCCCTTACCTTTATGGTATCTCGTCGCCTCCTCAAAGCTTCCGGACGAGCCCCCAAATGTGCGAGCTTTATGAGGTTGTAAGGGACCTGAACCACTTACTGAATATACTTATTTTATTAATACAAACAATCCGCATAAGAAATACATTGCTCGCTCAGCGCTCAATCAACGACTGACTGACTCTGTCTCTCTGCGCCGTTTACCCCCACTCTCCCAACTCAACGCACTCCCAGTGCCGTGCGACCCTATGGGTCTGAGGCAGGGCCGTCTCTCAATTCCTACATCTATACCATAGGACAACATCGACAATTTTTGATGCTTCGGCTTGTGGATCGACCTGAGTCCAAAGGGAGTCGCATTGGACAAGTGCTACTGCACAAATCTTGTACATTTGGACTTCCTGGACAAGATACGGTTAGGCAGAATCCTGTCAAATTGATATCAGTAAAGATATTTTCATCTATATCATTGGATAATATCGACAATTTTTTATGCTTCGGCTTATGAATCGACCTGAGTGCAAAGAGAGTCGCTTTGGACAAGTTCTACCGCACAAATCTTGTACGTGTGGACCTCCTGGCCAAGATACGACGAGGCAGAATCCTGTCAAATCGATAGGAGTAAAGATATTTGCATCTATATCATAGGATAATGTCGGCAATTTTTGATTCTCCGGCATATGGATCCATCTATGTCCAAAGAAAGTCGCTTTGGAAAAGTGCAACCGCACAAATCTGGTAGATTTGGACCCCCGGAACAAGGTATAATGAGGCAGAATCCTGTCAAATTGATAAGAGTAAAGATATTTGCATCTATATCACAGGATAATATCGGGTAATGGAGTTTAATTTTTCACCGGTGCAAATATGAATTCCATATTTATGTGCCATATACGGTGTGGATCCAGGACGAAACGTATGATTAACCCAGGATTGTCCCACTTTAGGAAATGCCTGGCGGGCAAGTGTAGAGGACTCGATATCGGTCCCACACTTGGTCGTTATTATTTATTTTTATTTTATTTTTAATATCTTTACACCGTATATGGCACATAAATATGGAATTCATATTTGCACCGGTCGAAAATTAAACTCCATTACCCATTATTCAAAGGCCGTAATAATAGCTTCAGTAGTTCCCCAATAGATGGCGTTCAGGAATCGGCAATTTCTCGTAAGCACTTCTCGCGACCAATTGTACTTATTCCGAAGATCCGAACATCTTAGCCAATGTAGCCAAACACACTCTCCGTTGGTCTCGAGGTGCTCAGACGTGCCGCGTAGAGTTCCGAGTTTTTCAAATCTTATAACGTCCTTTACGTCCCGCGCCGTAGCACTAGTTGCGTCGCGTTTCCTATATTTTTGTTCAGATTATTTCTCCTTCGTTTTATTCTTTCTTTACGTTACACTCAGTTTATTTTATTCTTAATGTTTATTTTTGTTTTTCGTTCCTACTGCTATTTTATTTTCTTCTTTCTTATATAAGGTTATTTCTTGCTCCTTTGAGTGGTGCTACAATGTAGCTTTTCCCTCTACCTTACTAAAGTCAGTGCCTTTCGCAAGTGATTATCTTTTTATTGCCAGCTTTCTGGCCCCACCTACCCCAAACACCCGAAGCCTGCTTCATAAGGCTTCTATCCGCAGGAAAGCGACTCCTCAGCAGCGGCGGGGGCCTCCCCTGACCGCTAAAAATTTTCAAATCCTGTCAAAGCAAATTAATGGCTCTCACTCCACGGGGAAGATCTCACTCTCCAAGCCGAAATTCGTTCTTCCGGATCCGCAGAAGGGTATCGGTGAGTCAATCAAGCCAACATGTTCATACGAATCCATGACGCCGTCTTCCTCGTGCACTAATCTCACGCTACTCGATCCTGACTCGCGTATGGAGCATTCGCCTCCTTTTTCTGACACCTCCTCTATTGCATCGCTTGCTACGACGGTTGCCGAAAACAAAAAATTTGTTACGGTTTCAGTGCAGGGTTCAATGGGCACGATCAAGCGTACGAGGCCCACGCCATATAATTTATCAGCAAAAGATTCGATTTTAAATTCGGCAGTTGCTAAAGTAAACACTGTCAAGACAAACACCTCCGAAAAACCTGACAATAACAAACACGTCGCTCAAAGCATGGACACCTCCGTGCCCCCTGTTCTCACCTCTAACCGCTTTGCCGCGCTTGCTGCCTTCGGCGACGCTGAGCAGCCCATCGTCGATCGCCCTTCGGGACCGTCAACTACCCCGCTTCCCCAACCTCAGACCGCGTTATCCACTCCCGTTCCTAAGCGGCCGCCTCCTTTGTATATTCAAAACTTCAAGTCAAACATTAGTGAACTTGAATCGCAAATTATTTCCGACTTTGGCGAAAACTCTTTCCAATTAAAGGTTCTCGGCACTCAAATCAGGCTCCAATTTTTCAAGGTGGACCATTTCTTAGAATTCAAATCCCAACTAGTTTCCGCGAACAAACATTTGTATACTTTTTGTTTAAATTCAGCCAAGGACCATACCATGGTCCTCAAGGGCCTTCCGCGGATGCCCCTGAGCACCCTTGAGGCCGAGCTCATTGAAAAAGGTTTTTCACCGAGTTACTTGAATTTCGTAAATCCAAAAAACTCCACTTCCAACTTTGCCTTATACAAAGTGGTCTTTCCGGCGGCTGTTCCTCCTGCGTATATCTCAAAACTCAACTTTCTCTTTAGTACCCGAGTATACTGGGACAAATTTCTGTCCAAGAAAACTCACACCCAGTGTTTTCGCTGCCAGGCTTACGGTCATACTGCCGGAAACTGCAACCTCCCGGTCGCCTGCGTTAAGTGCGCCGGGAACCACGCTACAAATACCTGCACCAAGGCACTTGAGGTTGCACCCAAATGTTTTAACTGCGGCGGCCCCCACACAGCAAATTACTCGGAGTGTCCCGCCTGTAACCGAACTTATTTATTTCGATGAAATAAATAAATGTCGCGATCGTAATTATGAATTTAGTTCGATCTATTTTTAATACGTGATATTTCGCGAATACCCGGGCAGCGGTTACGCCTGTCACGGTCTTCGGCTCTGTTTATTTGTTTGAAAGAGTTCGCACTCCTGGGAAGCAGGAGACAGATCAGCTGTAAGGGGTAATGAACTTGAGATACGTGTGTATGTGTGACAATAATATGTATATTCAAAGTAAAATGTGTACAGAAAAGGTGTGCGCTGAGTGTCAAGCGTTGTGTGCTTATGTCGCGTGCATGCGCGGATGTATGTCTCTATGTGTGCGTGTGTCTCTCGTGATGTCCTTTTGCTCGCAAGTGCTTTACAGAAATATTACGAAAGTGAAATTATCCGTGATGTTCTTATTTTAACGTATTTCGCGATATGCGCGCATTTAATTCTAATGTTCTTATTTCTACTTGTTTAAGCTATGATGCTATATCGATGTACTAATGATATTATCGTGCACGATCGTCGCCGCAGTATTATGCGCGTGCGTACTATTCAGCACTTTACTTTTAATTGCAGATTCTATTAGATCTTCGTGATTTATCTCTTTCTAAATGGGATCCTTACAAGGCCTGAGCACCTTGTAAGTTAGATCGTCTAAACGTTCCCGGCCGGTACAGAGAGCGGAGGGGTTCGTTGCCGATCGTTGTCCCTTGTTACTTTATGACTCTAGACTACTACTACTCAGGTGGGAATCTCTAACGCGCTGACGTCATCTCGGCCGGGGTTGAGGCGGAGGAGCTTGACCAGGCAAGAGATATCCCTGACTCTATAGGACAAAGTGTCCTTTTAATCCTTCTATTTCGGCAATTTGCAAGTGATTCTAGATTGCCTTAGGTACGTTTGACCGTCTTGTGCGTTCGCTGTTTTGCTGATTAGTACTTCGCAGTTTGTTGCTTGTCTATCGCTCGCAGTCGACCACAATTGGTGCCGATTCTCTAATTTCTTCCCCTTTTATACAAGTCCGGCAGCGGAGGTCCTCGCGAGAGCAAGATCGCGGGCTAACACGAGCGCTGCCTATTGGGCAGTACCGTGACCTGAGGTGAACCCTCGCGGGTTCGGTAGTGGGGGGGACCTTCGCGGCTGTTATGTTCTGTGACGCGAAAATATACAGGGACGGGAGATACGTACGGTCACACGCCCTTGCAGCCTACCTGCAAAAAAGACAGTCAGCAAATACTAATCGGGCCAAAACAACTATACGCAATATCGAATTTATAAACCCTCTGGCCAAAACTCACTATCCTCATTCCCCTCTTCCCCTTTCCACCGTTCCGCGCGCTGCGCTTTTTTCTTCAAGCCAAACTGTACACAAACAATCTTATACACAGGCTCTTGCCGGCAATCTCGGGGGGGCTTCCTCCCCCCGTCCTCCCCCCGTCTATCATCATCCTTCTAATAACTTTAATAAATCCAGTCCACACTCAAACTTCGATCAATTTCGTCAGCACACGGGCATTCTTAATGAGCTTGACGACATCTGTGACTTAACCGAAATGATTAATATAGCTTCATTAATAGTCGAAAAAATTCGTCACTGTAAGACGAAACTCGACAAATTCAACGCTTTTTATTCCGTTATTTCTTCCTTAAAATAGCCAAATGGCGTCCTTTCCTAACATTATCTTATGGAATGCTGGCTCAATAGTCAGTAAAAGAAATGAAATCCTTTTTTCTACCTCTAGTAAATCTTTTGACATTATTCTCATTACTGAAACCTGGCTTACCCCTTCCCTCTTCTTCAATATTCCAGGCTACCGGGCCTTAGGCGGGACCGCACGGCCGCTCCGAATCTCACGAGGGGTGGGGGTGTGCTTATACTTATAAAAAACGATATCCAGTTCAAAGTTTTAAATACTCCTGTTTTTACAGGGCTCGAATTTGTCGCAGTCCAGCTGGAAATTCCTAAAATCACGATTGGGCTGATCTATGTGCCCCCAAAATCATGCCTGCACTCAAATACGCTGAACAGTGTTACCTCCGTTCCTTCACCTTACTTAATTGGCGGTGATTGGAACGCCAAGCACCGGGCGGGGGGGGGGGGGGGGATTTTACGGCTAACAGTGTCGGTAACAAGTTATACCTCCACTCCTACGGCTCTGACTACAGAATAGTTGCACCCGATACCCCGACTTGCTTCAGCAGCCACTCTCGCCCGTCAACCATTGACTTTTTTATTTCCAATTACAACAGTAATCTTTCTTGCGTGACGACAGATGATTTCAGTTCGGACCATAAGCCCGTTCTACTTAATTTCTCCGAGAATGTGGTCCCTGCCCCCTCAGAGGTTAAAAATGTTGATTGGGAGGCATACCACGTCCGGTCTAGAAATTTCAAAATGATGTCTCACTTCAATTCTGTTGACAATATTAGTAACAAAATCACTGAACTTACTTCCTTTCTGAAGGCCTGTTGGCGCTGTTCTCGGATCCCTGCACCGGGTGCAACAAGTTCAAAAACTGAATTCGCGTCGGACCCAGCCCTGCTGGCTCTGATTCACATCAGGCGCACGCTCAGGTCTAACGCTCAAAGGTCGGGGATTTCCCCCCCGCACGGCGCTATTAAATACCTCAATATCGGAATCAAAAAATCAATTACCAAGCTTTGGAGCGCCAGCTGGATTAGACTTATCCGAAATTTTAAGAAGCCAGATCCCACCTTCTGGGCAACCTACAAGTCCTCTAAAAAGGGGGCAGACAAACCACACCTCCTGCCCTTCGTGATAAATGGCAACATTTCAAATTCCAACCATGATAAGGCCGAGGCTCTAGCCTCGTGCTTTGCCAGTGTACATTCTACCGCCTCGAGCCTTGCATCTCGGCTTGAGGGTCCGGTAGCCGAGTTTATTTCCTCTCTGGCTCCTCCTGCATCCTCCTTGTCTCTTTCACTCAACTCTTTCCTCTCCCCGAGATTGTCTTCACACTCCTGCGCAAGCTGAAATCGAAAAAATCGTCAGGCATTGACGGCATCTCTGCTGACATGCTTATAAACATTCATCAAAAAGTTGCTACTCAACTCTATTACATCTTTCGCGAGTGCATTCGCAGACATTACTTTCCTGCTGCCTGGAAGGTGGCTAAGGTCATTCCAATTCCTAAGCCCGGTAAAGATCTTTCCTCTCCTGCACGTTATAGGCCTATCAGTCTTTTGCCTATACTTAGCAAAATTCTTGAAAAATGCATCCACCTTTATCTGAATGCATTCCTTAAAGATAACCGTATCCTAGTTGATCAGCAGTTTGGCTTCAGGGCAGGGCACTCCACCATACAACAGGCTCTCCGCATCACGCAGCATATATCCGTAAATTTGAATACAAAACGCCATACTACCCTGGTCCTTCTCGACTTGGCAAAGGCCTTCGATTCTGTTTGGCACGATGCACTTTTGTACAAACTCCATATGTATAACGTCGACCTAAATATCATTCTTTTCTTACATTCTTACCTTACAAACCGTAAACTCGTTGTAAATATTCTCGAACACTCTTCCGACCCGCGTGTCGTTTCCGCCGGTGTCCCTCAAGGCTCCATTCTTGGCCCGTTACTTTTTAATTTATATATAAACGACATTCCGTCGATCCCGTCAAGCAATATAGCACTATATGCCGACGACACGGCTGTTTATGTCTCGTCAACCAAGTTCAAACAGTCGATTAAATATGTGCAGCGTCACCTGTTAGAAATCGAATCCTTTTTTTCAAAATGGAAACTCTCCCTGAATGCGAACAAGTCACAAGCAATCCTTTTTACTCGTAACAACAATATAACACGGGAAACATTATATTCCTTTATCAACCTCGGCGGGGTAGACGTGGCCTGGTCGGACTCCTTTACCTACCTCGGGCTCGTACTTGATCGCAAGATGACCTTTAATCCTGTCATCACAGACAGAATCGGCAAAACGATGGCTGCGTTCTACTTTCTTTCGAAGTCCCTGGACTACAAATCACCGCTCAATAAAAAACTGAAAATTCTGATTTATAAGGTTTGCCTGCGAACGGTACTCACGTATGGCATTCAAATCTGGTCCGCCGCTGCAAAAACACATTTTAAAAAGGTTCAAGTTGCGCAGAGTAAAATTTTAAAAATTATATTAGGCTTACCTAAGGACGCACCCACATCTGAAACCCATAGAGCAGCAAACGTTCCGCTTATATCCGTTTTCCGTGATAATCTTATCGCTCGCTACCTATCTGCTTCGTACTTGAACCCCCTCGCTAGGGCCACCTGCGAATTCAACGTGCATAATATCCCATATAAAATCAAAGTCAAACACCCGATACAACATTCCTCCGTATAATCTTCATTTACTGTTTACTTAAAGTTTGCTGCTTCTGCGCGCGTGCTCCGTCCTGAGCGCATGCCCGTTGGTGGCGTTCTACGGCTCGATCTACTCTGATCTACTCGTCTTCAGGCAGTACGCACGCCGGCCCCTCTGCGGATTTACGGTTTGGCTTACTTCTTAGTTACTACTCTTCTTTTTACTTATATCTTTCTCTTTCTATTTTTTTCTTCACGTCCTTGCACTTTTTAGTTTACCAGGCACGCCACCTGTTTTATTCAGGCAAGCCGGCGCCTATATCTCATTCCTTTTTATTCTTGTCTTGGGGTTTTTTGCAAATTTTCCCCTATGTTACTTTTGAGTCTGTAGTCTCAACACCTCATTCCGGTAATACCTGTTATTTAAATCTGAAGTGCTCGATAAAGGTGCCCAACTGGTGCCTAGGCGCGAGTTTCTCTCCCCCTAGGGTGTTGCCACCCTCGCTTTATGCAACTCCCTAGGGCATTCAGGTTACCACACAACAACAAAAAAATAAAATCTTAGCCAATGTAACCAAACGGCACGTCTAGGGCAGGATCCACTCGACATTACCCCGGCAGACGTCACCGCCGCGATTTGCGCCGCGACGGGGTGCTCGGAGGGAGAGGTGCGCACTGGCGAGGTGCGTACTGCTCCCTCCAGAATGGGCACCATATGGGTGAGGTGCCCTGCCATGGCGGCTCGAAACATCTCCGTGGCCAGGGACATCCAAGGAGGATGGGCCGCCGCAAGGGTGGAAGCCCTGCCGAGGCGCCCCCTACAATGTTATCGCTGCCTGCGCATGGGGCACGTCCGGGCAACGTGCACGAGCGATATAGACCGTAGCAATCGGTGCTACAACTGCGGTGGCACCGAACACCGCGCGAATACCTGCACGGCCGCACCGCTTTGGGTGCTGTGCAGGGATCTCGGGAGGCCGTCGGGTCACAGGCTCGGCAGTAAGTCCTGTGCCCCGCCTCTTAAAAAGACGGGAAAAGGGGCCGGAAAGCCGGCTTCTTCGACCCCCAAGGGCGTCGCGGCCGTCGCAACCGGCGCCCCCGCGCCGCGAGGTCCACGCATCGTGAGCGTGGAGACCGTCGGGATCGCGTCCGCGCCGAGGGCCGCGCCGAAGCCCGCGCCAAAGTCCGCGCCCGAGCCCGCGCTCGAATCCGCGCCGGAGCCCGCGTCCGCCGCGACTGCGTCCGCGCCGGAACCCGCGTCCGTCGTGAGCGGGTCGACCGCGACGAGCACTCCGCCCCCTGCTCCCTCTGAGCCGGCGATGGTGCCCGTCGTTCAATTAGAGAGATGCGACGAGCCGACGGGACCGGTCCCGACGGCAAACATGTTCGACGGCCTGGAGCAAGCGATGGAGGCTTCGCCTTCACCCGCTTAATCCAGGCAAACTTGAATCGTTCCGCCCGTGCTCAGGATCTCCTGATCCAGAGCATGATGGAGCGATGCGTTGGGCTCGCCGTCGTATACGAGCCATACGCTATCCCGGACCGTCCGGGATGGATTGGCTCCGCGTGCGGTGCCGCTGCGATCGTGCAGCGGCATGTCGCAAACTCCCCACCGTGCTCGCTCGTGGAGCGTGGGGATGGGTTCGCGATCGCGAAATGGGGGAGGTTGTACATCGTCGGGTGTTATTTCTCCCCCAATGCACGCCTGGCCGACTTCGAGGCGTTCCTCGAGCGGCTGGGCAGTCGCCTGGACAGGCTGCCGGGAGCCTGTGCGTTCGTTCTGGACGACTTTAACGCGAAGTCTGCGGCATGGGGGAACAGAGCCACAGACCGAAGAGGAGCAACCCTCGAGGGATGGGTAGTACCAAGAGGACTTCGACACCTCGACGTGGGAAGCTGGTGCACCTGCGTGCGGTGGAATGGCGGCTCGATCGTTGACGTAACGTGGGCGACGTCTTCTGCTGCGCGCTTGGTGCGGGGGTGGTCGGTAGCGGAGGATATCGAGTCTCTCTCCGACCACCTCTACATCGTGATCGAGCTCAGCGTGGGGGGGCGCCCTGCGGGCCCCCCGCAACGCGAGCGCAGGGTCCAGACCCGTAGGTGGGTCCTCCGGGGGCTCGACGGGGACGCGCTGACCACAGCCGTCATCATGGAGGACTGGGCGCAACCACCGCCGCCCGCTTCGCGGGAAGAGGAGGAGGAGGAGCATCCGGATGACTCGGCTGTGCGCTTTCGGCGCACGATGACGAGAATCTGCGATGCCTCCATGCCCCGAGCTAAGACGAAGCCCAACGGGAAGCGGGAAGTGTGCTGGTGGTCCGCGGAGATCGCGGCGCAACGTAGCGCCTGCGTCTCCGCGCGACGCCGGTTGCTCCGCTTCCGTCGCCAACGACAACGTGGGACGCCGCAGGAGGAACGCGCTCCGTACGTCGCGTACTCCTGCGCTCGTCGGGCAATCCAGAGCGCGATACGCAGCGTGAAGAGCAGAGCGTGGGCGAAACTCGTGGAGACAGTCGAACTGGATCCATGGGGCCGCCCGTACAAAATCGTTCTGCGCAAGCTGTGTGACGGGGGACCTCCGGTTACGAGCAGACTCGAGCCGGAGTTCTTGAAGCAGGTGTTGGACGCGCTCTTCCCTGCGGACGAGGATGGAGAGGAGCCGCGACCTGCCCCGCGCGACTCCCCAGAATGGGACGAGGAGCTTCGCGTCGCGGGAGACGAGATCAGCCTCGCGGTGAACAGGATGCGCGCCAAGACCGCCGCGCCAGGGCCCGACGGTGTACCCGGTAGGGTGCTCGCGTCGGCCCTCAAGACGTTTCACCCGAGTCTGACCAAGATCTTCGACGATTGCCTCCGAAGAGGAATATTCCCCGCACCATGGAAGACGGCGAACCTGGTTCTGGTCCCCAAAGTGGGGCGGCCGGCGGACTCTCCTTCCGCTTACCGCCCCATATGCCTTCTGGACGAGGCGGGCAAGCTCTTCGAGACCTTGCACGCCGGTAGGATAAGTGCGCATCTGTCCGGGGTAGGACCGAACCTGGATGACGACCAGTTCGGGTTTCGTCGCGGGCGCTCGACGATCGACGCGTTGGAGCGTGTGCGCGGCTTCACGACGGGCGTGACTTCCGGGGGTGAAGTGGTGTTGGCGGTGAGCCTCGACATCGTCAACGCATTCAACACTCTTCCCCGGGGGGCGATTCGGGATGCGTTGGAGCATTGCGGCCTTCCGCCGTATCTCCAGGCCGTCATCCGGGACTACCTGCGGGACAGAACGGTAACGTTTACCGTAAAGGACGGCGGCGTCCAAACGCGGCGGGTTACGCGCGGGGTACCGGAGGGCTCGGTGTTGCGTCCACTCTCGTGGAACCTGATTATGACTCGGTTCTGCGGGTCCCTCGGCCTCCAGGGGTAAGTGTCGTCTGCTACGGGGACGACACGCTCGTCCTCGCCGGGGGGGACTCCTGCGAGAGGGCCATCTAGCTGGCCGGCCAGGCGCTGGCCTCTGTCCTCGATCGCATCCGTGCTCTCGGCCTTCGCGTCGCTCTGGCCAAGACGGAGGCCATGTGGTTTTACCGCAGGCTCCATGGTCGGGGCGTCCCGGTGGTCGCGGGCATCGGACTCGGCGACAACAGGGAGTTAACCCCCGTGGGCGAGGGGTTCCGCTATCTGGGACTCCTCCTTGATCAAACGTGGAAATTTGATCGACATGTCAAAAAGTTGATACCACGGGTGGAAGGCGCGGCGGCGGCTCTCGCGCGGCTGCTGCCGAACCTAGGGGCCCGCGCTCGCCGCCTGTATTTGGGGGTCGTGCACGCGATGGTGATGTACGGCTCACCGACATGAGCGGATAGATTATCAGCCCCCAGCTGGAGGGCGCTGGACTCCCTCCAGCGCCTGATGGCTCTGAGGGTGATAAGGGGATACCGAACCGTCTCCTTGGAGGCGGCGAGGACTCTCGCGGGCATCGTGCCCATAGATCTTATGGCGCGCGAACTCGCAGCGACTCATCGGCGTCGAGTCGAGCTGCGAGAGCGACGGATCGAACCGGTGGTTGCGGCGAACACCATCGGTATCGAGCGCAGTGAGGGGAGAAGAAGGTCGATCGGCATATGGCGCGATCGGCTGACGGATCTCCCCAACGGTAAGAGCCGGACGCTCGTCGAAGCGCTGCTCCCCGTCTTCGAAGATTGGGTCAGCAGATCGCGGGGCGCGTTTAGTTTCAGGACGACGCAGGTGCTCACCGGACACGGATGTTTCGGGGTGTACCTGTGTCGCCTAGGGAGGGAACAGTCCGAGCAGTGCCATTACTGCGGGGAGGGTAGGGACACGGCGGCGCACACCGTCGGGGAGTGTCCAGCGTGGGCACGGGAACGCCATGTCCAACGTAGCGTTTGCGGCCAGGACCTCTCTCTTCGGGGCATTCTCCCCGAGATGCTCCGGAGCGACCGGTCCTGGAGAGCGTTCGCCTCCTTCTGCGAGGACGTGATGTTCCAGAAGGATGCTGCCGAGCGAGAGCGGGAACACGATCCCGACTCGCTCCGCGTGCGGCGTCGGCGGAGGCTTCCGCCTCCCTTCCCCCGTCCCGCCGTGCGAGGGGACGGAGGATATCCGCCTGGGCGACCGCCGGGGGCTGCCCTCTCTGCGGTCGCCGTATCACCGGTGGCCGACGGTTTCGGATTCGTAGCCGCCGTCGGCCGGGTAGTTTCCTAAGGCTCCTCGCGCTCGTCGAGCCAGGGCGTTCACTCTGAGCGCCCTCGGGAGTTTTGGCTGCTCGGCAGATGCCTGGTCGTGCGGTCTTATCTACGCGAGTCGTTGGGTAGATATCTAAATTGAAACGAGTGATCGTCACTCAATTGTGAATTATAGAGTCCTTTGGCAATTAATTCGATGTGGAACTCGGCGCCGCTTCGCGTCGCCGAGTTGATAACCTAGCTGTTCCGGAGGCCGCTTCGCGGCCTCCAAGGTATTGGGCGCTTGACGCCTACCTAGGGTGCGTCGCGGACGTAATTCGTGTGCGAAATTCCCGTAACGCACCCACTCTCGAGCAGGGACGTGGCATCGGGAAGGTTATAGCCGGTGGAAATCCGGCACTACCCCGCGACCCCCTCGTTGGGCCGCGGGGTAACTTTGAAAGATTTCCTCCTCGACAAATAAAAAAAAAAAAAAAAAAAAAAAGGATCCACCTGACATAAGCCCTACTGATGAGTCCTGTCAAGTGGATCCAGGATGAAACGTATGATTAACCCAGGATTGTCCCACTTTGGGAATTTTTGGTCGCACTTGGTCGTTATTATTTATTTTTATTTTATTTTTAATATCTTTACATCCTATATGGCACATAAATATGGAATTGGAAAATATCGACAATTTTGGATTCTTCGCCTTATGATTCGACCTGAATCCAAAGACAGTCGCTTTGGACAAGTGTTACCGCACAAGTCTTGTACATTTGGACCTCCTGGACATGATACGGTGAAGTAGAATCCTGGCAAATTGGTTGAAGTAAAGATATTTGCATCTACGTCATTGGACGACTTTGGCAATTCTGGAAACTTCGGCTTATGGATCGACCTGAATCCAAAGACAGTCGCTTTGGACAAGTGTCACCACACAGCTCTTGTACATTTTGACCTCCTGGACACGATACGTTTAGGCAGAGTCCTGGAAAATTGATAGGAGTAAAGATATTTGCATCTATATCATTGGATAATATCGACAATTTTGGATTATTCGCCATATGATTCAACCTGAATCAAAAGACACGCGCTTTGGACAAGTGGTACCGCACAAGTCTTGTACATTTGGACCTCCTGGACATGATACGTTGAGGCAGAATCCTGACAAATTGATAGGAGTAAACATATTTGCATCTATATCATTGTATAATATCGACTATTTTGGATACTTCGTCTTATGATACGACCTGCATCCAAGGACTGTCGAGTTGGACAAGTGGTAGCGCACAAATCTTGTACATTTTGACCTCCTGGACATGATACATTGAGGCAGAATCCTGGCAAATTGATAGAAGTAAGGAAAGATATTTGCATCTATATCATTGGACAATATCGGCCATTTTTGATTCTTCGGCTTATCGATCGTCCTGAGTCCAAACAGAGTCGCTTTGGACTAAGGTCGATTCATATACCGAAGAATAAAACATTGCAGATAATGTCCAATGATATAGATGCAAATATATTCACCCCTATCAATTTGACAGGATTCTGCCTCATCGTATCTTGTCCAAGAGGCCCAAATGTACAAAAAATGTGCCGTAGCACTTGTCCAAAGCGACCCTCTTTGGATTCAGTTCGTATCATATGCCGCAGGATCAAAAACTGCGGATATTTTCAAATGATATAGATGCAAATATGTTAACTCCTATCAAATTGCCAGGATTCTGCCTCATCGTATCTTGTCCAGGAGGTCAAAATGTACAAGATTTGTGCGGTACCACTTGTCCAAAGCGACTGTCTTTGGATTCAGGTCGAATCATAAGGCGAAGAATCCAAAATTGGCGATATTATCCAAGGAACTAGATGCAAATATCTTTACTCCTCTCAAATTGCCAGGATTCTGCATTATCGTATCTTGTCCAGGAGGTCCAAATGTACAAGATTTGTGGGGTAGCACTTGTCCAAAGCGACTCTCTTTGGACTCAGGTCGAACCATATGCTGAAGCAACAAAAAATGTCGATGTTATCCAATGATATAGATGCAAATATCTTAACTTCTCTCAAATTGCCAGGTTTCTGCCTCATCATACCTTGTCCAGGATGTCCAAATATACAAGGTTTGGGCGGTAGAATTTGTCCAAAGCGACTGTCTTTGGACTCAGGTCGATCCCAAGCTGACGTCGAGAAGCCTGCGATCATCCAATATATCATCGAGGGAGTATCGGGTGAAGAAGTATACAAATCAGTGTTGTATGGCGCTACTTCAATACGCGAGTTAAAAGAAAGATTTCGAATATACGAGATGTAGGGAGTCGCCGGAAAAATGGGTATACTAAAGAATTGTCAAACGACGTTTATTCATCCGCTGCCGGGAATCGACTGACTCCTCCTCGCTCGCCCGGGCCCCCCGTGCCCCTCCGCACAGTCCTTTATTGTTTTGGAAACCGCGAGCGAGACGTATCCCGCTAGCCGTACGTCGGCGGCATCGCACCGCGTGTACGGCCCAGCGCAACATCAAAAGCAGCCGCTACAATCGGTCGCCGCCGCTCCGCGGCCTGCAGTTCGGCCATCCGACCAGTTAATCGCCTCGATTAATATTACCGCTAAAGCTAGACTTAACCAATTGTATCGCTAATGCATGTCCCACATATAAGAGTCAGGAGCAAAAACATAACTTATACCTAAAATACAATTACACTACACAATTAATGACAATACATGACACAACAATAACTCTTAACAGCACGAATAATCTACTATAATCTAAACGCTATTACATACCATAACTAAGATCTATACGTACGCCCGACTCGCGCACTTATGGCAGGTGCTTCTCCAAATTAACCGTTCGGACGACGTTGCGTCCAGGGTCGCATGTTCGATGGCTCCCAAGTGCCTTCATACGGCATACGTGTCAGCTGAAAACCGTCGACATCGCCAACAACATACCTGTCGTTTCTTAAAACTCTAATCACTCTATAAGGACCCTTATACTTGGGAATTAATTTAGTTGATATACCGGGCGTGCTATCAAAATTTCTAATCATTACCAGATCGTCCAGCTTGTACTTTTGAGCGGGCTTTCGGCGCTTATCGAAAGATCTTTTATTTGAGGCTTGCAATACTCGCATACGCTGGCTTGCCTTCGCCCGGGCTTGCTCCAAATTCCTAGGAGTCGAAATCGTACCTGCTGCTTCCAACGCATCTCTAACACCGTCTACAACGTTTCCCCGTTGATTCACCCCAAACAACATGGCACTCGGGCTCTCTCCCGTCGATCTATTAATAGTATTATTGCAAGCAAATTCTACTTCCGAAAGGACGTCATACCACTTGGTTCTCCGTTCGTCAGCGAGCTTTGCCACCATAGGGGTAATAAAGCGATTGACCCGCTCCACCTGGCCATTCGCTTGCGGTGATGCGGTCGCTATCTTAATGTGTTGGATATTGTAATCCGCGACGAAGTCCGCGAACTCTTGCGACGTAAAACTAGTTCCGCGATCGGAAATAATGCGTAAAGGACGACTGTACGCCGTGAAATACTGGCTTAAACAACGAATCGCTTCGCGCGTATTAGTAGTCCTGGTCGCGTACAATTTGACGAATTTTGTAAACGCGTCAATCACTGAAAATATATATCGAAATTTCATCGTGCACATTTTCGACACTGGACCTAAATGATCTATATGGATCACGAGAAACGGCGAATCCCCTTTCGGAAAATTGTGCAGGAAACCTTCAATTCTACCGGACGTCGGCGAAAAAGCGATGCATTTTAAGCAATTCTTTATGTGAGTCTCAATCTTTGGTCTCATCTGCGGGAACCAATAACTACGCGTTACATTTTCCTGCGTCTTGTCTAACCCTACATGGCCTAACTCGTCGTGATATTTACGGATCACGCTACCTTCCATGTCGACCGGAACGTAGAAAAGCAACTGATTGTCTTTTTTGCGGTAGACTAATCCGTTCCGCATTTCGTATAACCTGCATTCTTCCTTAGCCAAACGATCGCGTAGCTTTACGATACACTCGTCGTCGCTCTGGCTCACTGCAAGGTTCCTTTCGAACGAGTTATCTTCTAGCACAAGGATGTTTGTGTTACGACTGAGCGCATCCACATGCGACATTTTTGTTCCCACCCGGTGTTCGAGGGTGTAGTCATATTCTTGGAATTCTAAGGCCCACCGGGCGATCCGGGGGTTAATCTCCTTTTTATTTAACGTCAGTGCTAAGGATTGACAATCCGTTATTATTTTGAACTTAATGCCCTGTAGATATGTGCGGAAACGTCGTAGGGAATAAACGATAGCTAGTGTTTCCAACTCAAAACTGTGATATTTTGCTTCTGTCTCAGTTGTTCTTTTTGAAAAATAAAATATAGGATGGAATTTGCGATCGTCCTTTCTTTGCAAGAGGATGCTACCATAGCCGAGAGCACTCGCGTCGCAATGTAGCTCTGTTTCTCCGTGAGGTGAATAAATCGCTAGAATTGGTGCATCCACTAATCGATTTTTAAGGGCTTCAAATGTCTCCATTTCTAATTGCTCGAATTCAAAGTCAGCTTGCTTCTTTATTAAATCATAAAGTGGTTTCGCGATGATAGAAAATCCTTCTATAAACTTTCTAAAGTATGAACACAAGCCTAAAAAGCCTTGTACTTCCCGTACGTTTCGAGGAATAGGGAAAGTCTGAACCGCCGCCACCCCGCGGTCGGTTGGACGTATCCCTTGAGAGGTGACTTTATATCCTAGATATTCCAGTTCCGTGCATAAAAATTTGCACTTATCTAATCGAAGTTGGAGACAATTTTCAACCAACAATCGAAAAACTTTCTCTAATACCTCAAGATGGTGCTCAAGTGTTTTTGTCGCTATCAAAAAATCATCTAAATAAACTGAAATATCGCCCGAGTCTACTAGATGTCGGAAGATTTCATTAACGTAACGTTGGAATTTCAAAGGCGCGCCTTTCAACCCGAAGGGCATTCGCGTGCATTCGAATTGTCCTAGCGGCGTCACAAACGACGTATATTTGACGGAGTCTTCGTGCATCCGTATATGGAAAAATCCATCCCTAAGGTCTAGTGTTGTGAAATACTTTTTCCCATCCAGCAAGTTTAACTGGTCTTCGATTAGTGGCAGTGGAAAATTATCGCGGGTCGTTACTTTGTTTAGGGTCCTAAAATCGATGCACATTCTCAATTCGCCGTTCCTTTTCTTTATTAGGACTATTGGCGACGCGTACTCGGATTCGCTTTCCCTAATCGCGCCTTTCTCTAATAGCTCGTCCAAAATAACTCGAAGTTTCATTTTCTCTGCGTAAGATAATCTTCGCGGTGTACATGAAAACGGTTTTGTATCAGTCAAGGTAAGTTTCATCGTATTCCGAACTTTGGGTTGTACGGGTCTCACGGGTTGCACGTATTTTTCCACGAATAACTTTCGCGTTTGTAGCTTGACGTCATAAGGAAGAGCTTCACTAACCTTCATGCTTTCCGATGCGGGTTCTATGTCGTCGCGGCTTAACTCGATGTTCATAATTTCGTTAACGGATTCTGACCGTTTTATGAAGGAAAAACCCGCTTTCTTTAAAACATCGCGACCTAAAATCACCGAACTGGACATCGTTTCGTTCGTCACGATTTTCATATCGGAAACAATTTCCTGACCTTCGAACGAAATCGTGGAGTTAACCGTGCCTAATACTCTTAGCTCACTACCGTTAATCCCGTACATAGATGGGCTTTGCGTCGGCGCTTCCTCGCGGAAATTGGGCGGTACGTATCTTACTTTTACAAAACTAATCGGGCTACCTCTATCAATTAACGCGTCTAAACTGGTATCGTATACGCTTAAGTCCTTCTTCATCCTGAAGTGTATGGTCCTGTGGAAGTCGTCATCTGGTTGCTCGACGACGTGATGTACATTCTCCCTCGGCATTGGGCATTGCGGCGCTCGGTGTCCGTGTTGTCCGCAGCGAAAACATGTGCCTCTCTCGCGCTTCGGCTGGTCACAATTCGACGACCAATGTCCTGACTTATTACAGTTGTAGCAGCGTACTTGCTCAGTATCCGTCTGCTTCGAAAAATCCCTCGTTATCCTAAACTTCGTATCCTGTTCCGGACGTCGACTTAACTTCATGCGTGGAGGCTGGGCTCTGAGCGTCTCTCTGGAGAACGATTCTAATAGATCGGCGGTCGTTTTCGATATTGGCACCTGATGTCCCAAAATCACCTTTCCATGCACGTATTCCGTAAACGTTTCATTAACTTGCCACTTTCGGGCTTCAAAATCTTTCCTAAGCCGCAGCTTATTCGGTCGCAGATCAAACATTTTCCTCATCTCGCGCAGTAGATCTTCTAGTTTTAGATCTACACAGTCGGGTCTCGATTGGTACCACGCTAACGCCTTCGTCTTCAATTTGCCGCACACCATCGCCTTAGATTCATTCTCGTCCAAGTCATACGACTGCACCAAACGTCTCACTTGACGCTCCCAGGCAGCGTAATTTGTCGACACACCGTCAAAATCGCCAAAAAGATCCGCAACATGTCGCCAGTCCAATTTGCGTTGGCGGGAACCCGCTGTATGTCCATCGTTCTCCCGTGATATTCGCATGAACTCGATTTGCATCCTCAGGACCTGTGTCTCGCGTTCCGCCAGTTCCTTCTGCGCTCGCAATAAATCTAATTGCAACGCATGGTGAGCCGCCAGATCTATTTGTGGACGATCAGTTTGGTTCGCAGTACTTGCACTAGTTCCTTCCTGCGCACCTTCGTCACCACCATCCCTGAGTCGTTGTCTGCTGTACTAACGTTGACGCCTGCATCCGTAAGACGCTTTAATAACTCGAGCTTCGTACCGCTCGACGGAAGGTTCATCGCCTTCAACCGCTCTTTAAGATCTGCCACTTTGTTCATCTTCCTAAATAACACTGTTACCGAACAGAGTATAAACTAAACGTCCTCTCCGCGAGCAAAGTTCAAAACTAAACGTCCTCACTGCACCGTGCAAAACACTTCACTTTGGCGCGAACGGAACCTAAAAATCCTTTGCCACAACGCGGAGGCCCACACAACTAAACGCAAAACGTTCACTGACGTCGCGGAATATTCCAGATTCACGCGAGCGTACTATTTACGTGATCTAAAAGGTAACTAATCCCACTTCTGAGGTTGTAGAGAGTCGCCGGAAAAATGGGTATACTCAAGAATTGTCAAACGACGTTTATTCATCCGCTGCCGGGAATCGACTGACTCCTCCTCGCTCGCCCGGGCCCCCCGTGCCCCTCCGCACAGTCCTTTATTGTTTTGGAAACCGCGAGCGAGACGTATCCCGCTACCCGTACGTCGGCGGCATCGCGCCGCGCGTACGGCCCAGCGCAACATCAAAAGCAGCCGCTACAATCGGTCGCCGCCGCTCCGCGGCCTACAGAGACTAGACAAATGTCAGCTAAAGCGAGAGTCAGAACGGGTGACGACAAGAAATACAATTTAAGGACGGTACATGGTGTTTCTGTTGCGAGCAAAGAATGTCCGTCGACGGCGAACGGGATAAAATGCTTTAAATGTAAAAAGTACGATCATTTCGCGGCGAAGTGTTCGGACATAGGTAAGGGCGCCGTAACGATGAGCGATCGGAAATATTGTAAAGAGGTTTTTGTCGGTGCTGGTAAATTTTCAGCCCTAATTGATACGGGAAGCGACATACATCTGTTCCTAGCCGAGCAATACATGAGGATTGGAAAGGCTCCGATGATAGGTCGCGGAATACAATTTCGCGGCATAGTATCCGATAATAATTATTTATTGGGTGAAACGCGTCTTTAAATTAAAATTCACAAGGTTGAGTACGATATCGGCGTGCATGTAGTTCCGGATACATTAATGTCGTATGATATGATTATAGGTGCAGCGTTCTTGCGCGTTGTCGAATTACGTATTGCGAACGGAAGTGTAAATATAAGTAAGAGCGAACAAAATTTGTCGAGTGTGCCTGAAGTATATAATATAAATGTCATGGTTGATGAGCATGCCTTATCCTTGTCGCATATTGAGGATCCAAATCTGAGAACGCGCGTGGCTAACATGATTGAGTCGTATGAGCTGGATAAAAAAAAAAGAAACTGGTGTTACGTCTCGCGGCGTCATCGCGTGGGATAGAACGAATTAATAGAGATTTCGATTATTTTCCAAATAGAACTCGTTGCAAGAGATTAGGCAGACTTTCCCAGAACGTGCCACCCACTCGGGGAAGGCAATAAATTAAGTCCCAGAACATTTTACGAGCGAGGTGAACAAAAGGCGACTGTCCTTTAGGTCACGACACAGCAAACCCCAATAAATAGAAAAAAACCATTTGAACCAAACATTTGGAAAGGATCACATAACCCGTACTTTCACTTATCCTCCCACTGAACCTGCGCCGGCGGAAAATGCGAAGGCGGGGATGGCTGGGAGAGAAAATTCAAAGTCACCTCATTCGTAGGATTTTAAGAAACCAAACCTCCTCCAATGCCCCCAAAAAGTTCATCAGCGAATGACCAACAAGGAAGCATTGGGGAAGGGATGAGCAAGACTGAAACCGCGACTACCTCGACAGATCTTTGAAAACCTCTCGTCACTTCTTTGAGTTCCACAAAACTGTAAAGGTCTCGAATCAGTGACACCATCGCCTAAGACTTGACCGTTCGAAATATTCAGCCCAAATTCAGTATTATACTTGTACCATTTATTCACAAATCGCAATCATAAATAAAATCAGTGAAGTTATACGCGTCTACGGACTCCATCAGGACGTTGAGCCTACTGAGAGGTTGAAACGACTGAAAATCACCGCAAGAGTAAGTACTTACTCCGAATAATATTCGTAATCTCTGGGGCTTAAGGTGAAGGGTAGCGCTCATTAAACCGCCAACCAATTCCAATATTCTCCCTCCACCAGTCCTTTGATCGCGTCTGGTCTCAGTAAAGTCGCAGTAAAGTGACTTAAAGATTATTTAAAATTCGAGATTCTCGTGTACCATAGACCACGACGGCTTTCGATAAAGGAAAAGGAAGATGTCGATTCCCAAATTCGTTCCTGGCTGTCGGAGGATATCATTAGGCCTTCGAACCCGGATTACGCCAGCGCTATTGTATTGGTGAAGAAAAAAGATGGGTTCAGTCGAATCTGTGTCGATTTTCGGAAGCTTAACGAAAAGATTATTAAGATGCGTTTTCCGCTAACCTTGATTGAGGAGCAAGTCGATCGATTGCAAAACGCGAAAATATTTTCAACCTTAGGTTTAAAGCAGGGTTTCTTCCATGTACCTATTGAGGAGTCATCGATAAAGTATACTGCGTTCGTAACGCCAGATGGACACTTTGAATTCTCGCGGGTCCCGTTTGGTCTATGCACCGCGCCGCCTATACTCCAGGAGTATATTATGACAATTTTTGAGAACTTATTGCAGAAAAGATGGTATTGGTATATATGGACGATTTAGTGATTCCTGCAGCTAATTATGAACAAGCAATGACTCGATTAACATGCGTGTTGAGTCGGGCAAGTGAATACGGACTAATCTTAAATTGGAAAAAATGCACTTTCCTTCAGACTCGAATATATTATCTTGGTTATGTTAGTAAGAATGGCTGTATTGAACGTTCAGTTGAGAAAACTATCGCGGTGTAATATTTCCCGAAAGCAACTTCCGCGAGAGCAGTACAGAGTTATTTAGGCTTGACTTCGTACTTCCGCAAATTTATTCCGCAATACTCTGACATAGCACGTCCCTTATGTAGACTGCTTAGGGATGGAGTCAAATTCGAATTTGGTGAACAACAGCAGCGGGCATTTAATGAACTTTAATCGATATTATCAAAGAGTCCGGTTTTGCATTTGTACCGAGTTGACGCAGAGACTGAGCTACACACTGATGCATCCTCCGTAGGATATGGTGCGATAGCGGTGCAGCGCAGTAACGAGGATCAACAGTTTCACCCTGTATACTATGCGAGCGGCAAAACTAGTCCCGCTCAGGAGAAATTTGCAAGCTACAAACTGGAGGGTTTAGTGGCTGTGAAAGCGGTTAAAAAATATAGAGCTTATTTAATATTTATACCGTTTAGAATTATAACTGATTGTAAGGCGTCCGAACTGACGATGAAAAATAAATATATATGTCCACGAGTAGCGTGCTGGGCATTGTTATTGCAGGACTGTGACTAAAATGTTGTACATCGTCCAGGAAGGGGAATGCAGCATGCAGACGCGCTGAGTTGCCCTCCATTGCCGGCGGCTATGTTGATTGACAATCTTGACGGTTTGTCGGCGAAGTTGAAAAGGACTCACTTGCTAGATACTGAGTTGGCACAGTTGCATAAAAAAGCGACGGACGGCAGTTGCTGAGGATATTCCTTCCGAAATGATGTGTTGTGTAAGGTAGTTGACAGTGAGCTATTGTTTGTCGTACCGGAGGGCATACAGGACAGTATCATTCGCCTGGTGCATGAGCAGGGACATTATGGAGCAGCAAAAACCGAAATTTGAATGAAAAGAGAATATTTGATAATCTGAGAGCTAAGATAAGCAAATTCAGGCACAACTACATTGAGTGTATACTGGCGGAGAGGAAAGTGGGCAAGCAAGAGGGATTGCTAAACCCTAATGATAAAGGCGAGGTACCCATAGATGCCTACCACGTGGATCACTTGGGGCCAGTGCAGTGGTCTCAGATTTGCCCCGTTTGCACCATTGGTGCTCGTTGGAGTGGGGTACGCACAAGTGAGCGTGCCTTATCTGTGAGAGTCGCATGGAGAGAAGGACGGAACTATGCTGCGTCTCTCTTCCACCAACGTCGTGTGACCTCAGGTATTGTGACGACACATAAGAAGGACAGAACTATGCTCCGTCCCCTTTCAACCAACATCGCGCGTTGCGTTTTCGTTCGATATGCAGTCGCGGCGTCGCGTCTGCGTTCCGCACACAGGCCGGTATAAGCTTGAGGTAGTGGTGCCACATTTCTCATAAGGCATCGCACGTACCATTGCGTGCTAGCCGGCCAAACAGAAATCGGGCATCACAAAGTTGAGCGTAAACTCGATCGGGGGAAATGTGGATCCGTGAGAGTTTTTGACTGACTCGTCGTAGTCGTCGTCCCTCCTCGATGCGTTCGTGCCCCATATCGATAATATTGATCAATCTGTTATTGACGAGTATTCGATGAATTATGAATTCGATGAAGTATTCGATATTGACTACAAGAAGATCCTATTTTATTTATAGATAATTAATCTACATTTTAAAATATTACTTTTAAATATATGTATACAGGGTCCTCGCGGATGTAACCAGCCAGCTTTGTTTCTTGGAAATGGTAAGTACTAGAAAAATAATTACAGAGCAAAGGGTACAATATATTTGCAATTACAATGGTATCGTAATGTTTTGTGACCGTACATCACATAAGCGTATGGACGACTGTCAGAGAAATCTATATTACCGACTAACTTCACCTCACTTCCCACTCATTACTCATGCGAGATCTCGAATCGATAACTTGTCCACCTATCAGCGATCAATACAGATCTAATCGATTACTTTCGAGAACTCACGTGACGAGCCGGTGCGCTTCGGGCGCCCGCCTTTTATTCTGACTCACCTCGCAACCATTGTATCGTGCGGACGTCACCACTTCTTGTGCTATAGCAACACTTCTCTTTTCGGACGGTTTCACGTCAACTCTTTTCTCTCATTATTATTTCGAACGGTGCAACTCAACTCGGGTTGACTCAGTGTGTATATAACTGTTATTTAGTGTCTTAAATAAATAGTCTATTGTGTTTTTTATAACGTCAATTCGCCTGCGCTTACTTGCCACTCACCCGTCCACTATCCACTCGCCCAACATCTACGCGAGCACTTCATATCTCAATAGGGAGGTACCCCCACTACCGGCCAGGGGAACGAACCCAATCGCGCACCGGCCGACAGGGTGCGTAAGTCGCGACATTTACTTGATTTCTCGCAAGGACCTCCACCACTAACGAACATAAAAGGCGCTGAATCGCAACAATCGGGGCCTGTATGCCTGATCGATCAAATGCCGTAGCACTACCGACCATCCGCCGAGCGTAACCGGAAACTTGATCTCCAGTGCATACCGTAAGCGCGCCTCCTTCTGAGGAAATTGCGAAAATCGTCATACGAGAAGTAAAGTCGAAGCACTCACCGCCCCCGCCTCCGCTCAAGCATAGGCTGTGGGGACGTGCTAGGTTGCCGAAACTCGGCAGTATCTGCGACCAGCGAGTAAATCAGAACACCAGTACTGACAGCCCCCGCCTCCGCCTACAAACCGGCCGTGGGAACGCGTTAAGGTTACAGGCCCTCACACTTCAGGAATCGACATATTTCTCAGGGAATCGACCTGCACCGAGCCTCCTCCGCCCACGTACCGGCCGGGGCATCGTGTGCTTTGTGGTCTTAAAACGCCGCAGTTAGCTGAAGCCCTGTGGTAGCCCTCGTAGAGACACGCTAGATTTCGAGATATACAAAAAGCGCATTGGCGCACGAGCGAGAGCGAACGCGAGCGGTAAATATAAGACAGCTGTGTACCTGACATTAGAATATACAAATTGTCATAACATAAACACGCAGTTCATTGCCCGAACGACTCCCCACCATCCGTGTTCCTAGCGGGAGCCAGTAATGCCAGAAAGCAAAATCGTAACAGTAACACGCCGAGTGGTGGGGGCATGCGGTAAGTGTGCGCGTGCCGTGTCTGCGAGCGTCTTTCGCGACGTTCAACTGTGACAACTGTCACATATCACATGCATGGCCCCCACCACTCGGCGTGTTACTGTTACGATTTCGCTTTCTGGTATCACTGGCGGGAGCACGAGCTCGCTCTCCGACACACGAGCACGGTGGTAGTCGTGACCACTACCTCTGACGCGCCCACACACCGACACGACTTGCACGGACAATACGCGGCGAAACCATAACATCACGCGGGTTACAAGATCGCGACGGTATACATCGTAATACACCGCGAATAGTTGCACATTTTTCGATCGAAATAACGCCTAAACCGTGGCGAAATTAGTAAGGTCACAGTGTATCTTCTGCGAGACTTCATTCTATTGAGAAGTGCAACCCGAACAATGTAATTGCGTATATACTTTGTTTTTATATAATCTGAGTGCGGTCTAATATTAAATCGTGTTGCTTCCCTGAAATATTATGAATTTTTACGTGATCTTCCACGCCACCCATGAGGTGCCACGAATAGCGCGTTCGGTTTTTTTTAACGTAGACCGTCACCTGTAACCCTATTATACCAGATGTTATGCCCATTATGTCATGGTGGTGCCTAAGGTATATGTATACATCTACTTCAGTGTTTCCCAAACTGGGGTACGCCAAGGATTTGCAAGGGGTACGCAAAGAATTTAAAAAATTGTCTTGTTTTTTGTGTGTGCCTAAGCAAATATAAAAAGAACAATAATAGTTTATTGTATTTCAATTACATAAAAAAGCAAAACATTGCAACCCACTAAAAATATTGACTTTATCATGACAGTTTTGATTTGACACATGACTGTATTCATAAAGATCTGTCAATACCTATGAATCAGCTGTGAATCTGTGACAGTTCTGTGATCTTTGACAGCAAATTAATACAATAGAAATAAAAGCTAACATGATAAAGTCTATTTTTAAGCAACTTTGTAATTTTTTCTGTTATAATTTTTAAATAACGAATATTTTATTTTGAACCGTTGATGATAAAATAATTTGAAGATTGTTTTTAGGTATTTAAAGACAAGAAGAAACTCTTATAAAGATTAACACTTTCCCTAAAATCAGGAATAAAAAATTGTCTTATCTTATATACCTCATCCAGAGACACACTGTATATTACTAAAAAAAATATTAGTACAGTTTTTGTTCTTAAAGGTATATCCCAGAAATTTTCTACTAAGGGGTACGAAGTGTTGGCAAATATTTGGAAGAGGTACGCACGGATCGAAAGTTTGGGAAACACTAATATACTTAATCAAATGAATAAAAGCACAATTTTTGTTAATATTTTTATTCAGCCAAAATAAAATGTACTATTGTACACATTTCCACCACCACGCCCGCCGCCACCGTAGCTGCATTGGCAGCATCCCCTTTTCGCGCGACTGCGTCTTAAGGCCTTCGCTTTTCCGGCTGATTTCCTTTTGCGTTCTAAACAATGAACAGACATACATGCAGTTAATGAAATCAGATGTACGATAATATGCACGATTATTGCTGGTGAGGCGGGAAACCGCCGCGAAAGTGATAGAAGTACTAAGGGGGAATTGATTCCAAATTTTGTGGACACTTCTTTATTAAATGTCTACTCCGTCACTTTTACTACTAACCTATGTCTATGTCTAGAACGCGACCTAAGTTAAATGGACGGACACGGGGAGGACACAACTCTTAAGAACTAAGCTTTAGACAACGATGAGGGACACGACGGCACTGCACCCAATTTATGGACGGAAAAGAATGTAGGAATGAAACTACCTATTCTCTAAAACGAGAAAGGTGTGGAGAAAAAAAGGGATAGAAGGAGCTACTGTGCAAGCGGCGCAATACCCTTCGACGGGAATGATTAAGGGAGACCCTACTGGTCGGAAAAGGAGAAGACAGAAGAACCACCTCGTGGATGCACGATGGGATTCGTCGTCGGTAGTTCGGGCAGGAAGGACTGCCGGACGGAGATCGGAGCTGCACCCGAAGGATCGCAATGCTCCGATTTAATACGACGCATCTGAGATCGCACCGCACAAATTCTGTTGTTTTCTCGCACTTCTAAACTCTTTCTCGCATTCTAATCTTTCTTGCACCTTTAAACTCCGTTGACTCCGCATAACAAGAAAAGTGAGCCCGGGGGTCGCCCGTCTCTATATATATTTGTCCTCTCGCACACGTACGTGACCCGCTGATTAGTGTGGGAACCAATTAGCGACTCAATCACTGATCTGTATACAATGGATACGAGATCCCGTGCTGGCTATGCGTGGCGATATGAATGGTGGAGTCACAGACGGTCCTGCAGGGAACTACAAAAGTTACTAGGAATATATATACGTTGGTTTCCAAATCATTGGACTCGCGACGTGGACATTATACACAATAACGCACGTTTAAAATGAAATATTTATATGAAATTGAAGTAATAGTGTAACATAAAATAGTGTGTATATATATATAAGTAATATTATATGTAATACGGTAATTTTTATTATATTTACGTGCCATTATACACAATAACGCGCGTTTAAAATGAATTATTTAGATGAAATTAAAGTAATAGTGTAACATAAAATAGTGTGTATATATATATAAGTAATAATATATGTAATACGGTACATTTTATTATATTTGAAGGGTTACATTAAAGTAAATTCATAATAACACTGTAATAAATTGCTTAATCCTATTATAATTCACGTAATATACATCAAATATCAGTAACATGTGAAGTACATGTTGGTTTACAAACAATGGCATTTATTCACATTTATAAACAATGGTATATATATAAGAGTAGCATATAACGAAACATTTCAATCAAACAGTTGCAAATGCAATGTTCATTAGACTGATTAAAATGTAATGAAACTATAAATTTGTTGTAAAGAAATAGAAAAGATACTGCAAGCGACGTAAAAACGAAAAAGGGTGAAGAGCCGTTTTTGAACGTATAAACGATAACTTATGTTCTTTTACAGTGTTAGTGATAATATATTCAACCACCCAAACGTTTAGTGTCATCTATTTCCACACATGGAGTTGACTCTACCGATATGCTTCGACTTTTGTATTTTTTGTATTTAAATGTGAGGAACAGAGATCACCCAACTGAATCCTGAACCTGAATGAGGAAATCGAAGAGACTAATTTTCTCATGTCACTTGCACAACCTTTACTCGCACGCGATTTCCAACTGTTGATGCCTAGGTCAGTTACAAAGATTGTCGAAATATCCTGTGGCTGTCTGATGGCAGGTCCTCTTGATAAGTAATATTCGGTTCGCATTTAGTTTTCCTGAAGACATCTGGACTACGCTTCAGTATTACACTTTGATATTCCTCGCATATCCATAATGACGGTCCTGTATGTCCTTTTGATTTCCCCAAACTATTATTGTGCTGCATCTGTTGACCCAAAATTGTTTTAATAACGTGAAGAACTGATGAAAATTATATTGACAGTCAATAGTCGAAAGAATAAATGTACTCATACCTCACATCAATTGTCCCGTAATGTACATGACTTTTGCAGTGCACGTTACTCCCCCGTGGCCAACAGTGCGGCCAGAACAATTTGGTACCTAGGTCATTCTTGATAATGTCTGGTGCAGCCAATGTATCTGAAAAATGAAGAGACTTTTACTACTTTGGATCTTCATAGCAAGATCACTGTTATTAAAAAAAAAAAATACATCATAACGGCAACAAAATGTTACATTTGTTTGTGAAACGAAGTTGAACAATAGTAGAAGCAGGAAAATAATTATGTTATACATAATATAATGACCATTTTTTTACATGTAACAGTGTCAGCTCTGAAAACAGATGAGTGCTTTTATGAAGCAATAATCACAAACATTTGAAGCGTGCATGAATAAGAATTTTGTTTACATTGTACAACTTGTAATCCTCGCAGGTCCGATAAATTTTCGTTCTTTAATATCTGTTTGCCCCACTTGTCCTCGTCAATCGCTAATTGGATTAGTATTGTTTCGTTTCGCGTTTCGACAATATTTTAGAACCTTACTGACATAACAACATACTTACGAATAAATCCGTTTGATGAAGTATGACTCAGATGTTGCCAAAGAAGCAATTGTTACTGTGGGGATGTAGTAGTTGTCATTGTATTTTGTCGTTTGTAACATTGTTCCGTCCAGGCTAAACATTTCGGGCCCGCTTGTCATCGTTAATTCTTCCGCTCCGAGTGCCGTTATTGCACGGATCCATGTGGGTATGCATTGTTGATTTGATTTCGCGGACGAGCGCGGGAACTCCTATCTAAATGTATATACTACACACAACTGATCGTCACAGTGATTGAGAACACATTCGTTTTTGACTTATGATTGGCCTGTCTCTCCCGTGAAAAAGAAATTACGTGAAAACCAACATTTCAACATTGAAACTGAAAATCCCGAATAAGTCGCCGAGTCATCTAAATAACGGGCGACTACAGTCAGCCATCACAGGAAAAATAAAACAATGTTCGGCAATAAAATTATTGGCATTTGAAATCCAACTTGGCCCCGGTGTAGCAACGTTCCACAATACCCCTGAGGTCTTGCTACTGATTGCGTTATTTCTTTTTATACATGGTGATTTCCCCTGTAGGCCTATATATCCATGACTACCGTGTGTCTCAGTATGTGTGGTACGCAGATTCATCTTCTTGTAACCTTACATACATGCGTGTTGAAAGTACCGGATCCAGCTAATCATCGTGCCAATGAAATTTTTGCAGACAGATCATATGTGCGATCGGATTTTACTGGCCGATCGAAGATGCAATGCATTGCTCCAGACAGATCATATGTGTGATCGGATTTTACTGGTGGATCGAAGATCCAATGCATTCCCCCAGACAGATCGCATGTGTGATCGGATTTTACTGGGGGATCGAAGATGCAATGCATTGCTCCAGACAGATCATATGTGTGATCGGATTTTACTGGTGGATCGAAGATCCAATGCATTCCCCCAGACAGATCGCATGTGTGATCGGATTTTACTGGGGGATCGAAGATGCAATGCATTGCTCCAGACAGATCATATGTGTGATCGGATTTTACTGGTGGATCGAAGATCCAATGCATTCCCCCAGACAGATCGCATGTGTGATCGAATTTTACTGGGGGATCGAAGATGCAATGCATTGCTCCAGACAGATCATATGTGTGATCGGATTTTACTGGTGGATCGAAGATCCAATGCATTCCCCCAGACAGATCGCATGTGTGATCGGATTTTACTGGGGGATCGAAGATGCAATGCATTGCTCCAGACAGATCGTATGTGTGATCGGATTTTACTGGTGGATCGAAGATCCAATGCATTCCCCCAGACAGATCGCATGTGTGATCGGATTTTACTGGGGGATCGAAGATGCAATGCATTGCTCCAGACAGATCATATGTGTGATCGGATTTTACTGGTGGATCGAAGATCCAATGCATTCCCCCAGACAGATCGCATGTGTGATCGGATTTTACTGGGGGATCGAAGATGCAATGCATTGCTCCAGACAGATCATATGTGTGATCGGATTTTACTGGTGGATCGAAGATCCAATGCATTCCCCCAGACAGATCGCATGTGTGATCGGATTTTACTGGGGGATCGAAGATGCAATGCATTGCTCCAGACAGATCATATGTGTGATCGGATTTTACTGGTGGATCGAAGATCCAATGCATTCCCCCAGACAGATCGCATGTGTGATCGGATTTTACTGGGGGATCGAAGATGCAATGCATTGCTCCAGACAGATCATATGTGTGATCGGATTTTACTGGGGGATCGAAGATGCAATGCATTGCTCCAGACAGATCATATGTGTGATCGGATTTTACTGGTGGATCGAAGATCCAATGCATTCCCCCAGACAGATCGCATGTGTGATCGGATTTTACTGGGGGATCGAAGATGCAATGCATTGCTCCAGACAGATCGCATGTGTGATCGAAATTTACTGCAACATGTACATATTCATCTCATTTTTGAGTAATGAACGCTTCGATCGAGTTATCGCACTGAAACATTTCGTTTCCGTTGCTTCTGATAACTGTGAAGTGATGATCTGTAATCACTTACTGATGTGCCCAAACTATTGAACGGGTTAAGAAGTGACGCATATTCGTCCCCGTTAGTGTCAAAGCATATTTTCTTGTTTCTGCATATAAGCGCAATTCTATGTAACATGTAATAATGGTTTTAATAAGTCTGTTACTGTGACTAATGAACTCCTCGGCGTTGAACATTTCTACATCGTGATCGTGAAGATCGGGAAAAAGTGCACCACCTTCCGCTAATTTATGAAAAGCACGAGCGGCTAGAACAGCGGGAAAGTTTGATTCAACTGGCGGTTTTCCCGAATTTAAGTTGCACGCAGTACGGAACAGGGACTCCGTGATGAGACAAATTTTTACGGCACTTTTGCTGGGAATGACTAAATAACCGCGAGTTATTGCTCCTATGAACGCAACAGGATTTTGCCTATTGACCCGTACGCTGTTTGCGTCCATTTCTTCGCAAGCGGTTAAACATTCGAGGCAACTAATTTTTCTTCGTTTTTTAATGTGCAGTATCACCCAACCGGCAATGTACCCGATAGCTTGTTCCGAAAATTCTGAAATGTTGGGTGACTGTGCCCATGCAAAATTGACAAACTCGGTCATCCCGTCAAAACTAGAATTTGATGTTCCCTCTTCATTGAGCCCGTATTTTTGCGCTACCGTAGAATTGTGTACAGCGTCGTACACACTAACGTCGTATCGGTCAAGCTTTGCACGACGTCGTTTTGGTTCAGCCGAGGAGACATGTAAAATTTGCGTTTTGTCCATGGCTGTTACATTGCCCATGCTACTGGAAACATGGTGTCTTACAAGTAAACGCTTATACGCAGAAATGAACTGACTAGCGGTAGGATTTGGACACCACCCACTTCTGGCTCTGATTGCACCAAAAAATAGCTCCAAATGGTCTTGGCTAAGTTTGTACGTCAGTAAATACGTCATTTTCGATTCGCACGGTTTCACGTAGGCGACATAAATATTAAAGACGGACAAAACGCCTGTGAAGAAGCCGATGAAGCCTGCTCGGCGTCTCGATCGGAATATGGGCGTTCCATTTTCTTCTGTAATTTGTGACAGGTACAAAATTTCGGCAATTAATCTTGGACGCCAATTGTCCTCATTGTCTCGTTTTAAGGGGCTTTTGTAATGTTTTCCCCACGGATTCCGGACATTGAGGAAATCAAAAATGACGTCGATGCACCGCACAAACCTAACCGTTGCCTCGCAACCTTCAAAATCTGGTATGCGCAGAACTTCCGCGCAAAACTGTAGACTGTCTGCAACACTAGAACTGAGAGTTTGTGCAGCTAGGGCAACCTTCATTACCATTTTCCGGTAATCTATGTGCGCAGTGCGCAACCGGTTGCGGAGCCGCAAACCCTCTCGTTCTTGCAATAGTCCTAATGCTTCTATATAGCGCCACTCGATTTTTCTACCGTCCTTGTCGAGAAGTACTCGGTACTCCCCCAAACAATTACGAATATTCTTGAGCATATGACATGCATCAAATACCACCTGAATGTCTGGCTCACCGGCCACGGGATGCGCAAAATGAATTTTAAATATGTCATTGAGCGCATCTACGTTGTCATTACCATTTGGATGGTTTTTAACAGTTTTTTTATCAAGGTGCATTACTGCACCCAGTTTCTCCACTACCGCAAAATGATCCGCGGGTCCGTCTAAAGTTAGACTACAGACAATGACGCCTGCTTTCTGAAGCCGAAATAATGCTTCTCGGACCAAATTAGATTTTGTGTCCGCGTTCAAAGTGTCGATCAAAAAATACCCAATTGGTAATTTACAATGTTCCTTCAGCATGACCACCATTAAAACAAAGGCGTTCTTTGCCTCCGGAAGATCGTCGCCACCGGTTGTGCCAACGCCTAAATCCACGTGGCCGCGGATCTTTCCGTCCCGACCTCTCTGACAGCCTTTCTTTATGGCCATCTCGTCCATGACAAGGGCACAAAGTAAGGCGTCGCCACTTTCCCTTAAAGCAGCCGATTTTTCATTTAACGTCGCGAACGATTCCTCTGTGAAACCTGGTTCAGCATCAACGCAGCTGTACCAAGTCCTAAGGACGTCCGGATGTGGAAGAGCTAAGTAAAACGCCTTTCTAATATAATTATAGGCCCTCGGTGAATAGAAATGAACCGTTAACGCAAATGCGCGTAAAGCCGCAGGATATTTTTCTCGACTGAGTTTATTTGGATTATTCTTTTACCGCTTCATCATACGGGTAAATAATTCTATGGATGCAGTTTCATGGGGCGAAAGATTATAGTAGGCGGACTCTGGCAAAAGATTGCGCCGTCTTAGCTCTACCACAACATCGCGTAAAGAAGTTACTCGCCTGCTTAAACGCCTGACTCGTTCTTGCAGCCGCTTCGTAACGTTCCTTACGCTAACTTTTTCGGCTTGAAGCGCCCTCAGTTTCTTCCTGAGCGTTCGTGGGGAGTCCTCGTATCTGTGGTCGTGGAGAACGGCTTCGTAGTTCCCATAAGGTTCACCACCCACTTCCTCCGTACGTCGCCTTTTTGGCGTACTCGTGGACGGTATGCACTCTTCGTCGGTAACTGAAAAGACAAAGAATGATGAGTTGCGAAGAGTACCGATACTTTCAATATAAGAAAGACTTGGGTATTGTTTTTTACAAATTGGCTACATTAACATGGTACCACCGTGGGAGTAGCCTCTTTCAAACGTACCCAAAATCATCAAAATCGGTTAACACGGTGGAAAGTTATACGTGGACATTTAACAGTTACGGTCCAAACTCGACAAATTGTTTCAAATATTTGTTGTTGTTCTTGCAATTTTTCGACACTTATATGAGATCAATTGGAGAATAGGCTCCCGCATTTTGTGCAACAACCATCAAGATTTGTCAACCCGTTCGCGACAAATGCGCCAACATACATAAAAAAACACATATCCAATACACAATGTCCAATGTCGTTCTGTTCATCGTCTCGTTGGAGGACAATGACATTTCTTTCATTGATAAAAAGGACCCTCATTCCGTCTGTTACATATTGACATTAGTAAAGGTTGCCTTCCGGTGCTCGCGACTACGACGCGCGACCAATCGATGGAATACATATACATATACATATATATTTCATTAAAATCGTATTTTTTTCCCTTTGCGAAAACAATCTATCTATATATATTTATCGAATGGTCGCGCGTTGAAGTCGCGACCACCGGAAGGCTACCCTAACGGTTCTTATCATGTATTCGGGTGACCTTGGTGCCACTCTCTTACCTGCACAAACCTCTTCTTTGCAAGTGTTATGCTGAGGTAATTCGTCCGTTTTAATTACAGGCAAACTTCCCCGTTTCAGACGCTTCTTAACGCGACCGTCGAACACCTCGAAAGAGGATGCGTCGAAATGGTCGGAGCACAGTTCGCTGCGCCACCGAAGCTTGTCAACTTGAACACCGACTCTGTCCGCCCATTGTTGCCGCAACGCCTCATCTGTAGGAAATCTAGGAAATAATGTTTTCATATTAATAAAACAATTCTGATCTGATTCGTTGCCAACTAATTACTGTAGGGTACAGGTCCAATCGATACCAATTGGCCCGAAATTTCGTTAGGCGGAAAAATAGTTTCGATCACAGTACGTGAAGCGATCGGTACAACCCAAAGTGAAGTGTGCAATGCGAATACACATGCATACGCTTGTAAACTGTACTGATGAAGAAATCAGGGGTACAGGGGAGCAAGGAAAGCCCAACGTAGGCGATCAATCGTGATCCAAGCGTTTTCATTTCAGGCGCGTTTGACGTCATTATTTATATTCATTTGTACGATGCCTGCAAATTCGTCCGGCTACATTTGTCGCTCAAAGAAGTTTGGTTTTTTACTCCCATTTCACCCGAAAACGCGTCGTAATGCTGCGGTGTGATGTAGCGTACGGCGCGGCCAACTACATCGGTTCCCGGCTCACCGGCACGTCCCCCCTTTCGGAAAATTATTATTATTTACACATAGTTCATACGGGCCGCCAACAACGAATGTATCAGCCGCGAATGAAGAAAGTCGTCAGAAATATTGTTATCGCCATTACCGAAACCGCGAATAGCGAATCCGTCAATAAGGTCCTTCGAGTGTACACAAAAAGTGCGGCAGATTATGTCATCTTTACGTACCTATGGAATGTCACGCTTTCCTTATTATGTCTGTACTGCTTCCCGCAACACACACACGTACTCATTCTGAAGTAATATATAAGAAAGTAACGAAACAACGAAAAACGTGAAGTACACACGACAATGCACCAGATTCGCCGGCAACAGTGCACTTTTCGCGATTGTGGCGATCACCCCGGTATTGTCGTATGCGTATATTCAACTATTGAAACCGATAAAACTGTTTCAATCGACACTTTCGCTGTCTCGACTTCTGGATTGACAAATCCAGACTGACAGATGAAACTGAGACGTTCAGCTTTTCGCCGGTATTCACTCCGTCTTTCTTCAGGCAGGAGGGGGTTTGTCGGCGCGATCAAAGTAGACTAAAGACTGCCTTGTGTCTTACAAAGGGCGGCCGCGGGTGTGATATCGAAATTCGAGCAATGGACCGCAACATTGTGTTAGAAGCCCCCAAACATGAAAACCAATTTCGGCGTTTTGCCTAATGCGACTTATTTATTGACAACACTGCATAAATTAATTATCATCGACCCAATTCATCAAAAACTCAGTACATGATATCATGAAACATCCGTAGTGAGGCGGCAAGGCGACCGAGCAGTAATGTCCGGGTTCGATTCTCTGTAACGCAATTTTTCTTACACTGTTCAGTATATTCGCCGGTATATTCAAATTCTTCTCCGAATAACTGACAAATTTTGTCTAGCCTACATTTCATGGCAAAGAAATGTAATGTATTTTTCTACTAATCCGCTTTTATAATTCATTAAAGGCGATAATGACATGAAATCGAATATGAAGTATATGAGGTACTGAATATGTATTAATTAGTAAATATGGTCTGAATTACATCATGTTTGGTCTCATTTTGATCCGAACAATCTCATCAATTTGTTATAAACTGTCTCATACACAAAAAGTTTATAATAAATAAGTTTAATCATCGTTTTTATTATGACAGTCGATACGCTGAGGTTTAAATGTCTCATTGCCACTCGCCGCGGCTAGCATGTAAGTACTTTTTTTTATTCGGCGCCTTTTTCTTTGTTTGCCGAACTACAAAGACGAGCCGCGAAGCTCGAACACCGCGTCTCCGCTACCGGCCCTACCATAGGTGTCGCGATACGATTCCGAGGTATCTAAGAAACTGAGATAATATACTGTATTGTTATTTCTGCAAATTGTTCGCCATCCGCCAATGAACATTGCCGAAATTTTTACCACCACCTCAACACGGTTGAAGCAGTAACCGGCGTAGAGCTTCATTCGACGTTCTCTCTTCGGTAAGTACATATCGTTATACACGCTACCCATTCGGACTAACAATAACGAATATTTCTGCAGTAACTATTACGTATCGCTTTGCATTGAATTAGTATTTAGTTAGCGTTGCCAATGGCGAGACATCGTCAGTTAATCTAAAATTGTGAAGCCTGCAACCCCGCGTATTATTGGAAAGCGAGTATCAGACAATCGATTCACGCGGCTGCACGTTTTTCGGCTGGATTGACGGGGATTGACGATCATTTCGTATAATTGTATTTGCGCTTTTCAGTATCGTTCACTTCTTTATAACCATTCAAGGCGCGTCCGGACTACGTTTCGGCCAATCGGCACAAAAACCCGATTTGTGTGTTCAATTTCCCGATCGATAAAGCCGAACGTAGTCACGAGCCGCCTTCAACGGTTTTAACAAATAAACGATAGTGAAAAGCGCGAATACAATTGGACCAAATCATTGTCAATCCCTGATTGAAAGAAGTCATCATTTTCCGTCGCTAGTGATCGTCAATCTAGCCGAAAAACGTGCAGCCACGTGGATCGATTGTATAATGCTCGGTTCCGATTATACGTGGGGTTGCAGGCTTCCAAATGTTATATCAATTGTCTGCCGAGGGGATCACGACTCACGGGTAATGCAACATTCTTCCATTCTGCGATTGACAATTCACGAGTCACTTCATCCAGATTTTTCGTTATTGTCATTCCTATCGATGTGACGATTTATATGTGTAATCGATGATTCGCATGTATTAACAACTGAATTACATTTTTAAAGAAATGTTTCTTTTTCTTGTAGAAATGAACGCAAAGATGTCCGCAGCAGAGGGAGAGAGCGAGGCGCCTAACAACGGTATATTTGCATTTTTTTTTACTCCGATTGCTTTTATTCCTATTATACGTACGAGTAACATTTTTACGTTTCCCTTTTTCCACCTACAGAGGAAAGGGCCCAGACAGCACCGGGGCCTAGTGGGGGCGGCCAAAACGTAAGTGTATAAGGCCATATTGTTGTTTCATTATTCACTGCATAACTGTACAATTCGTTTTATTTTTTCGATGGACTTGCAGACGACACCAGGAGAATCGGCAGCGACCTCAGGTAGATACATTACAATTTATAAATTTGTAATACTTATTTTCATTTTGCCTTTCTCAACTTCAACAGATTCAACGACGAGGCCCGCCGCGCCATTCGGCGGCTCTTTTCGTGCGCCGTTGGGCGGCGCCACATTCACCGCGCCGGTGGCCAGAGGTAAATACATTACAATTTAGATATTTTTCATAATTATTGTCATTTTGCTTTTCTGAACTTCAACAGATTCAACGACGAGGCCCGCCGCGCCATTCGGCGCCTCTTTTTATGCGCCGTTCGACGGACCGTACGGCGGCGCCGCGTTTACCGCGCCGGTGGCCAGAGGTAAATACATTAGAATTTATATATTTTTCATAATTATTGTCATTTTGCCTTTCTGAACTTCAACAGATTCAACGACGAGGCCTGCCGCGCCATTCGGCGGCTCTTTTCGTGCGCCGTTGGGCGGCGCCACATTCACCGCGCCGGTGGCCAGAGGTAAATACATTACAATTTAGATATTTTTCATAATTATTGTCATTTTGCTTTTCTGAACTTCAACAGATTCAACGACGAGGCCCGCCGCGCCATTCGGCGCTTCTTTGTCTGCGCCGTTCGGCGACGCGACGTTCACCGCGTCGGTGGCCACAGGTAAATACATTACAATTTATATATTTTTCATAATTATTTTCATTTTGCCTTTCTCGACTTCAACAGATTCAACGACGAGGCCCGTCGCGCCATTTGGCGCCTCTTTCTATGCGCCGTTCGACGGACCGTACGGCGGCGCCCCGTTTACCGCGCCGGTGCCCAGAGGTAAATAATACATTACAATTTATATATTTTTGATAATTATTTTCATTTTGTCTTTCTCAATTTCAACAGATTCAACGTCGGAGCCAACGCCGTGGCGAAGTAAACGGAGCCGGACAAACGTAAGTATAAAATTGTTGTTTCCTTTTTATATTACAATTTAATAAATAATGCTTTAACCCTGCTTTCAAACACAGGCGATGAACCGACGCAGCCGTTGGAGCCGGCTGGCTCGGGGAGGAGGAGGAGGAGGAGGAGGCGGCGGCGCTGGCGGACGGGGCCGCAGAGGTGGTGGCGGCCGCGGGGGTGCCGCATCGGATAGAAATATAAATTATTATTTTTATGCTTAGCTTAGATAATAAGTAAAATAAGTTCGGGGGAAGCGGAGGCGGAGTAGAAAATAAGGATAGGATTAAGGTAGTATAAGGTATATTAGATAGGCTAAGAAAGCGTGGCGAAGCGGGCGTAAGGAGAGTGCGTTGAGGATAGGGAAGGCGGCGACGAAAGAGAGACAAAAGCGAGAGCGAGGTGGAGAGAGAGGAAGGAATCGGGCGGAGCGACTAGAATAAGTTAGAATAAGTTAGGTTAAGGAGATAAAGGCTGTGGAAGGAGTTGTAATGGGCATGTAACCCGAAACGGAACATAAATAAACATACATACAAGTAAAATAAGTAAGTATAGTAAAATAAGTACAATATAGTATAATAAGTACAATAAGTAAAATAAGTAAAATAAGTACAATAAAAAGGTTTAGATATAACACACATTGTATGAATTATTTTATACGCGGTCCCTGCACCGCCGTCATCCTCGACTCTGGAGTCTGGAGTCCGGTCTCACTTCACGTTGATTCGGGAACATTGAAAGAGGGGAAAACTGGTCGCTCCAAAATATTTCAACACTCGTCCGTTCTCAATACTTCCCATCACTTCCCATTTATTGTCCGGTTTTCGTCTTCCTTCGCTCACCTCCCACGCACTCGCCTTCTCCCTTCCCATCTTCTCACCTTTCGCACCGGATTCTACATATATATATATATATTATGCTACATATATGTATGTATGTAGCTACATTTTATTTATTTATTTATTTAATATCATTTCATTTTGGCAAGTACAACATGATCCCACACGTCATACGTCTGTTGCAGGCACGACTTTCCTATATACGCATATATATGTCGGACCTTTCCTACATCATACATTTTCATTCTCTGTGGCGGCGCCACATACCGGATAAGATACAGATTACCATTAGAGGAATGAAGGGTCGGCGATAGACATGTCAACGCCATGGGCAATGACTTTTCTTACGCAAACAGGGGGCGCACCGAAGAAAAAAAATGTTGCAGAACAATTTTCAGAGCGCGGCACCCTACAAGGTACCCACTTTGCAGGATAATAGGCCCGGCACTATACGTAGTACCCTGCAGGACCGTCTGTGACTCCACCGTTCATATTGGCAGCATTCCCCAGACCCTGATCTCGCATCCATTGTATAGAGATCAGTGGACTCAATACGCTCCGAAGGTGCGAGAGGATAAATCACGCATATTAAAGGTGAGTCAGACGTAAGACCACACCGCGCGGAACATAAAAAGTGTCCGCGGGAGCCTTCGAACGCTCAGGCGCTCTGTGACGGCCGCGGGTCCGACAGCGAGGGTACCGAGACCGAGTCGTCAGCAGTACGACAAAATACGAAGCAGTCAACTAATTACCGACCGACGCGCTCAATCTCCAACACAGATTATGATATATTTTATCGAATAATGTTAGAATGCTTCATGCATGAATGTGTATAAACTTACTGGATTTGGTTTATTTTTCGCCGGTGCTCTCGCCCTCCGCACGCTGGTTCTCCGGGACCGGGAGTGAGGCCGCGGCACGATCCGGCGGGGGCGCCTCGTGGGCGTCCTGCGGCTTCGCCGCGACGTTCCCGTTACTTGCGGGTGCAGGTCCTGCCTGCACCTCGCGGCTATTCAGCCCCTCCTTCGGTGCCGCTTCTAATGTCAAGTTTTCTGTTCGTGAATAGAAATACACATCACTTTGCAGATATTTGGAAGATAATTGAAAATGGTGATAAAATTAACATAATTATGAAATTATAATAAAAATGCTCTGAATCGAAGTAACAGATATTGGAAAGTATATTTCTGCATTGTACGTAAGAACAAATTATAGGAATGTACGGAATCTTTATTACTATGACAATGGGAAAGGCGCATATATACGTAAAACTCAAATCTCAGGTATTTTTGACTGCAAATGTATCTCCCGAACACATTTCATTGAATACTCTGAATCACCATGATCATCAATGTACAATTTCGTTACAAACGGGCTCACGTCATTTCAAAAGGAATTGGAATTTATGAGAATATGTTGTTACGTTAAGGAGAAATATGGATCAGGGAAATATAGACAGAAAGGCAGGAAAAGGAAAAGGAGTGGCAAGGGTGGACGGAGGAGGAGGGGAGGGAGGAAGAGGAAGAGGAATGGATGAAGATGGATGAAAGAGACAAGGAATGAATGAGGGAAACGGAAGTCGGAGGGAAGGTGGTGGGTAGGATATAAGGTTAACATTAGAAGGCGTAGTACAAGGACGTAGGCTTAGTTACGAGAAAGAGGAGAAGAGGCGAAAAAGGGCAGAGCGTGCGAAGCGAGCTTGGGCGAATTGGAGGCGTAGCGTGTAGAAATAAGGATTAGTGTAAGAACGATGTAAGTCGATAGGAAATAAGGTCATGTAAGAGAGAAGGAGGTGGAAGAAGGAGTTTTTTTGTAACCCGAAAGGGCTAAAATAAAGTTATATACATACATAGTACTCACCAAGATTTCGCCTGAAATGCCTTGAAAATATCGGTTTTTAATTTTATTGAGCATGGTGCACCTGAGGTAAAAATATGAAAAAACTTGGAGGATAATAATGATGACCGCATCTAACTACTGTAAAAAGGAAAATCCAGTCGCTCGAAAACTTCAACCCGAAATCTGCATTTTTCTTCATTTTTTGTTTTTCTTATTTTTCACAGTTGGGATTTATTTCGGATTTGTTAGATTTGTTAATGACAATCATTTGCATTGACTGCCATTCTTGGGGGAAGCTATTATTGGAGTACATTTCGTTGAATATATCTGTTTGAGAATTGTAAGAATTTTATGTGGGAGATGAATGGGAAGTAATGGAAAAGCGAAAGTGGGGTGGGTGAGTAGATCAGTTGGTGGCGGAGAAGTTATGTATCCACGTGGCCGACACAGTTCCGTATCAATAGAGTGTTTCTTATAAAAATATAATGGTCGAGGGTGCTCTATGGTAGTGAGCGTAACAAAAAGGAGAGAGATAATCAATAGTAGTGTTACGTCCTAAGTCCTCCACCCGCTTTTTCTATAACTATACTCTCGCAACGGGCTCATCGCACCGCGTATCCTCCTATTTAGCTGTAAGTCGCGCATAAACGAAACAGGAGCCGGCGCACCGCGCCACCGAAATTCCTTCACGTAACGCTGACGCCCATCCGGGACGTAATCCGCGCCACGCGAAGTAATGACATAACGACCGCGCACAATAGTAACGTAAGTAGAAACATAAGAATGCTGACGCCGAATCAGCTCACAAGCCAACCCCCGACAATGGATCCGCGGCAACACATAGTTCTGAGAACGCCAACGCCAAAACGGAAGCTAGGGTGCCAGTTCCACGAAACACCTGGCGACCCTCAGCAAAACCCACTACTTAAATAGGCCACAGGGCAAGCGATTAATCAATCACGATCGTCAGTTCCATAGCTAACATCAAACTCAGGTCCGGCACCAAGTCACATCAGTTTAGTTTCGGCAACTCGTTCATCTAAGTTCTTCGTTGTCAGGCTCACAGCAGCCAAGCTCTAGTTTAATAAGAACAGTTGTGATCTTCGAGAAGGTGTATCGCCACAAATACAACTCGACATCAACCACACGGTAACTACAACAACTATCAATCTTCCTGACCCTACAACAACCCCCGAAACATCCCACCATCTTTGAAATACTCCGAGCAAACGGCCTCCGCGATATCATCAAATCACCGCGATACTCATTAGCTACGGGTCCACTCAGTACTCGGCAGTTTCAGCTACATTTCCATTCCTACCCAGGGCCCCCAGCGAGTCACCTACGAGCGTGGACGCCCTCCCCTGCATCCACCGTGGTAAACTCCCAGTGATCGTCGAGCAATCTACGAGCGTGGACGCCCGCCCCGGCATCCACCGTGGTGAGTGCGCCGCTCCACTGACGGATAAACCCCCTTTTCAGTGCGATCCCTCCTTCCGTCCGTCCTCGATCCCCGGTATACCCGGTGAACGCAGGGTGCCAAAAAACGAGGACGTAACAATGTATTCTGTACTTACGGCAGTGCAGTCCACGAATGGGGCCCCCCTACGCCGGTATATCCACCTCCACGAGGTAGAAATGGTTCTGTCCTTTATCTTGCATCGCGTTTTTCTGTTTATGCCGATCATATGACACACGGTACGTCGTCCGTTTCCAGGGCAACGTTAATTTTGTGGGGGGGGGGGGGGGGGGCCTATAGACTGGGAGCGCTGCCTGGACAGCACTGACTTACGGCATGTATCCATTTCTATAAGTCTTGTCGTTTCTGCACTGCAACCGTGGCTTCTCGCTTGGAGGTGTCACAAAAGACTAATGCTCCCGGTCACCGCGTGTCCTTGCGGACTCGTCGTTACTAGGGCTCGAATGCCCTTATTGGTGGATTGATGCTACGCGTCCGAAAAAGCCGCGGGTTCGAGCCATAGACGTTATATACATGGACTGCGCGTTAGGAACAAGAGGCGAGAACAAATGTAAGGACAGAGATATCTGTCGGTCCTCTGTTTTCCTTTAGGTACTGACGTTGGTCGCTAATGCGCATGCTCCGCGCAGAAAGAGGGAGGGAAAAGGACCAAGATATCTGTCGGTCGCTGTTTTGTTTTATGTACTGATGATGCTCATGCTCAGTGCAGAATGACATATATAAGCCGAAACAACCTATCAGCAAGCTCTGCTAGGCAACGAAATCTGGTTTAAAATTACGATATAAATTATATTATGATTAAATTAATATTTATGCAGCATAATATTTATATTAACACACACTTGCATATCAATATGCGACTAAATCTTTATAATCGAGAGATATATATAATTGTTGTAGTTCAGAGGGTAACGTACAGTGTTTGATTGTTCCGAGGCAATATAAGTAAAATAATTATATACTTTAAGATAAATCGTTACTTCAAAATTCTTATGTAAAGAAATATTGCTATTAATGAATTGTTTTTTACACACAAAAATTAATTATATATTATTCATGAATCCATATTTGTTAATTTTTAAAGTAACACCTGTTTTTCTAATACAAAACTGATATTATTGGGGAACTGAAATTATTTTCATTTGGATTTGGTGAAAGGACCTAACACCAACTCCTAGAAATATGATAAAAAATAATACGTTTCTTTAATTGTGTAACGGACCTTTTTGGGGATTCGTCACATTAAGACTTTGTTGAGACGTAGCATATATCGCAGGGTTCCTCATTCTCGATCGCGGAGTCGTCCGCCATTAACGACAATATCGGGAATGGGGCACCCTGTGTCTGGCGACCGCGAGATCGCTGCGAGCGGGATCAACAGGAGCGTTGCCTGGCGACCGACCGAAGAGGAGAGGTGATCTGCACCGGTCGGGAGAGCAGACTTGATTTTATAGACGACGAGTGTAGACGTAATTCTGTAACCTTCAGCATTGTGTATTCGCACTTTGCCTTTCCTGTAATAAAACGGATTCAGTGTCGTTGATCAAAGTTTGGATCCACCTTTACGAATTTGGCTTCGACGCCTTAACTTGCCGAGAAGCCAATGTACGCCGACGACGTTCCGACGGCACCCGAGCCGCTTTCACGCTTCAATATCGACGTCGGCCGGGGTACTACAGACTTACTCAAGAGATACACATGTAACAACAACAAAATTGAGTAAAGAAAATAAGAAAATCGGTGTCGTTCATGAATGTTTTTATTGATGGTTGAACAGGACTATTTTATTGAAATTTTGACGAATATAATGTTTCCTATTGGAAATCTTTGATGCCTCGTGGTGGGCTCGAAGTTTCCAATATAATTGGATAATTAACTTAATAATCTGTACAATGTGGTTGTCGATGATATCTTGCGACAACAAATGATGGGTAATATGGTCTCGCTTGGTCAACAACTCCGTTGCATGTAACAGTATCCTATTGGATACAAATAACGGAAATGATTCCTAAAAAATTAATTTAGGATATTGGCGCATAATCCGTTCAATTTTTAAACATATTGTGGTCAGACCGATTGATGGATATAATAACCCTCCTCTAGTTTTTATTGAAAGCAATAAGTACGACGGTTTTTGCCGCAATTCTGTTTCGGACGCGTATAACGCGGTCACACATATCGAGCATGTATTTTTCGTCGTCAATTTTCTCAGTACAAATCCGGCGATATACGCCACAGCATTATCAATATATGGGGAGGACGTCCAATTTACGTCCAACTCATTTACAACATTAGTATCGTCTATCTGCTCGGAGACTCTATCACTGACAATGAAGTTCGATGACGCAATATGTAAAATGGGAATGTCTGTAATCATGACGTTACTATTTTCCGAAGCGTTTATTTCATGATGCACCAACATTTTTTTGTAGGCGGTCATGAACTGATATGCGTTAGGGTTGTTATTAAAACCCCCACTGCCGCGAATAGCACTAAAAAAACTTTCGAGATGGTCCTGGCTGATCTTAAACGACAATAAATATTTTTGTCCGCTTGATTTAACCTTGTCGTATAAATTTACAATGTTTCTCAAATTGATTATGAATCCAATAAATCCAGTTTTTCTATTTGACGTAATAACGTCTGCATTATTTTGAAATTTTTAATTTGTTACGTATTTTTCAAATTCTATAGTGAAGTTTTTAATTTTTTCCACATTGCTTTCCGAGATCGGCAGGTTACCCGGGTTTTTTGAAAATTTGTTCTTACTATTTAAAATATCAAATGCATCATTAAACATTTTGCAAAAATGTACCGTATGCGTTACGTCTCCAAATCAAACGTTGTCGACTTGCTGTACGTATTTCAGAGCAGCACACACACTACTGCTAAGTACCTGTGCTGCTAATTTTACGCTCATTTTGTTGTTTGCGAAATCGAAATGACGACTACTTAGTTTTGTAGCCGCCCTTAATCTTTTCGCTTTTTCATATTCGTGTAATTGTTTTATATGGTCCCACGTGATTTTGTGAGTGTCTGTACTAAGTGGTCCCCTTTCTGCCAACGTGTTCCGCACTAATTTTAACATACGGGAAGGGTCACCCACAATATGAAAATCTTTTCTTTGAAACTGGATGATCTATCCATGGTTGCATATTCTGCAACTCAAATGTAGCTCCTAAATCCCGGCTGTTTGTGATTAATTGCTAGTATTTAAGGTAGTGGACTGTATTTGAGGAGCCGGATCTTGGGATGGTCTCTGGTGACAGTCGTGTAGAAATTAATTGCACAAGATACTGTGTAAATGAATAGTTTATTGAGTTATTATCTGATTAAGGGTTAATGAACAATACCTGTTTGTGTGAATGGCTCTAACTTGCTATTCTGTGAGTCTTAATGATTGGGACTAATGTAGAGTACGGTGGAGTTGAATAATCCTGCAATGAATTGTCCTATTTGCTGCTCGTCAGCACATGCGGCGGTATGCGACCACGTGGCGTGACGATGATCTGATCTGGATATAACTCAATAATTAAGAGTTGTACTAGAAAACAATAAGCGAGAGAGTGAACCTGCCTATATTCCTGCTCAGTTCTGGGTGTGTTGTATGAATGAATCTGCACTATTGCGTTATTGATCAGTTTCTTCTCGTACACTGTGACAAGGGAGCACGAAACTACCGTTAACTGTAACGATACGAACAGTAATGGCCGAACATAGCCAGATCCCGCTCGAAGCCGAGCAGAAGGACGTGATGTCAGGTCACCTGATCGCGTTCTTAGTTGTGATTGGTTACGGCGTTGGACACTAGTGCGTAACGCGCACCGCGGATTGGATCTCGATCGATGCCAATTGATTGGCGACAAGTTCACGGCCGCGCTACTGAGTATGCTAATCTAGTGACGCGCCTGCTTTTCGTGAGGTGTGTATGATCTGTGCTGTAATGGGATGCGGGAAGTGCTGCCGCCCGCCGTCGAGCCGTCTCAATATTGAACACCGGCACATAGCTATATTAGAACTGGCCCCGTCAAAAGTCACCGAAGTGACATGGGCTCCGGCGTCATGTAATAGTTCTAACGAGATATTTAATAAATTGGATTGCTCAGAGCCACTCAGAAATTTTATAAGGAAATACCCTATTGGTACTTTCCAGCGGGCATTGATGCCTACTACGATAAACACTAATGCGTGCCTCGCTTTTTCAATGGTGTCACCGTCCGTGTCCATGCCCGCTCCTACGTCGATGCCTCCATATACTTTATTGTTTTTAAAAACAATATCCTCCCGGATGGACATTTCATCTAATACTAGATTACATACAAGAGGCTCCTTCTGTGTTTTGGCCCTGGATGTAATGGCATTGAAAACCTCCTTTGTAAAACCGGGCGATCCGTCGACAACAGTATACCACCGACGTAGCGTGGCGGGATGGGGCAAGAAATTATTATAATTCCGACGCACATAGGCGTACGCGCGTGCGGAATAAAAATGCAACGTCATGGCAAACATTCTCACTTTTGGACTATATTTTCTATTCCTTTTTCTCAGCGTCTTATCAATGATCTCCCTAAGTGTATCGGGAACTGTTTCCTATATAAACCATACAAAAATGCACAAAAAAGATAAAGAAAACGTAAAAATAAAATATCCTTAACACTTTGCTGTCGGGCTATTTCTCCCGCATCTTACATCTGTAGCGGGCAGTCCGAGCAAATCTGCGAAGTGATACGTTTGTCACATCAGCGATTTCGACGCGTTATTTTCCAGATGTTATATCACAAATGGAGTTTTCAAAAATCAACAGTTTCCAAAGGGGTTATATAAGAAAGGTCAACGCATAACAACCAAAAGTGAGCTTGAGTTGTAGGCATCACGTCCTGGTCCGTCGCTCGCTGTCGAGCGAAAGGCCGCTTTGGACCAGGAAACTCATCGCCCGACAACAAAGTGGTAACCGTTTCAGTGAACATTCTATGTTGGAAGAGCAAGTATAAAAAAAAGTGTAGGATTCATTGTACAAATAAAAATAAAAAAATTCGACCGCAAGTACTCTTCACATTTCCACAAATGCAAAAATCCTGCGGTGTTAAGCTTAACCGTTTGAGTGCCAAGCGGCGATTTTGCGTTCCTTCTGTTTCGCTGGAAAAGTGCCAGCGCTGTAGCGCTTCTTGGCATATTTGGACAGGAAAACAGCAAAGACACGTGGCACTCAAATGGTTCATGTGAACTTTTGTGTTAACAATAAAGCGTGCATATATACCATGATACTGTCTGCTGTATCACGCTCAAGCAAATTCTTGTTTTTCAAGTCCATTATCAAATCCTTGAGGCAGTGCAAGCGTTTGCCCATTCTTGCATTTCGCTTATTCACTATCTTTATTTTGTTTTGCGTGATTGCATATTGGTCCAGCACTGTTTTAACTGTTCGTTTTGCTCTAGTGAGAGTTGAGACATGATCCACTATTAGATCCCCTATAAAGCGAAGTTCGGCAAAGCAATAGCGTTCCTTCAAACCTACCAATGTTATAAATAGAAAGAATGTAAAGTTAACTTTGTTTAAGATATATCTTATAATCATCTTCTACAGACACAGTTATGTACCAGATGTATCAGCTGCAGATGTATCAGCTGCAGATGTATCAGCTGCAGATGTTTCAGCTGCAGATGTTTCAGCTCTGAATGTTTCAGCTCTGGATGTTTCAGCTCTGGATGTTTCAGCTCTGGAAGTTTCGGCTGCACATGTTTCAACTGTAGATGTATTACCTGCACATGTTTGTGCTACGGATGTTTTCGCTGGATATAAGCTGGCTTCCATGATGTTTGGGTTGATATTTTCGGCGTTACATCCCTGTATTATTATCCTACAAATAACATAAGAAATGTATTTCATGCCATATCAATATCAATATTATTTCAACAGGTAGAGATAATCTATTTACTTATATGCATACGTGGCAACCATTTCAGAGCTCCATATTTACATAGCTCACGCTGTAAAAGACTTATATGTAAGAATGTTTCTTACCTATTCTTCCGAAGAACTTTAACTGATGGTACTGTGTTTTTTATCAAAAGGCGAGACCCACTCTTTGAGAGTTTCCAATCGCTTATCAAAAAATGTTGGGAGCACAGTGTGTGGGTGCGAAGAACATGTTCCACTTTCATTCCACAAAAATTTGCCCATTGCTGCCTCAAGTCATCCTCTTTTGGGAACCTTTCAAATATACAGTTTAGAATTGCAAACGCGTGTAAAACGAAATAGGGCTTCACGAAAATTATAGCGCACGTCGTACGCACGTACCGCGTACGATGCTTGTTCTGCTTAGCGCTTTTGTGGCCCCAGTCAAAACTTACAAGAAACAAGAGACTTCTTTATCCTTTACAATCCCACAAATTACACATTGCCAACCCATTTTCGCTACGTTGTATATACGAAAATAAATTGCAAACAAAGATAATAAAAGAATTCTCAACAACAATCAATGCTCAAAACTGAAATGGTACAGGTTATGGCCGGTAATGGCGTCATCATGGGCCTCTTCGGCTTATTTTCTTCATTCTGCACTGAGCATGCGCATCATCAGTACATAAAACAAAACAGAGACCGCTAGATATCTCGGTCCTCCTCCCTCTCACTTTCTGCGCGAAGCATGCGCATTAGCGACCAACGTCAGTACATAAAGGAAAACAGAGGACCGACAGATACCGTCGCGACCTTCTGTAAACATAAAAACAGACAAAATTAGCTCGCAAGTGCCAGGTGTGCCAAAACGACCTCCGCCGCTATACATTGCGAATTTCAAATCAAACCTAATAGATTTAGAAAAGAAAATCATTGCTGACTTCGGAAAAGATTCATTTCAACTAAAATTCTTGGGCACTCAAATTCGTTTGCCATTTTTTAAGCCAGAACATTTTTTGGCATTCAAGAGTCAACTTATTGATGCAAATAAACAGTTTCTTACTTTTTCGTTAAACTCTGCAAAAGAAGACGTCATGGTTCTGAAGGGCCTGCCTCGATTGCCCCTCGAGGATATTGAGTCAAGCTTCGCTCTATATAAAGTTGTTTTTCCCTCGGCCATTCCTCCTGCGCAAATTTCAAAAACGGGTTTTCTGTTTAGTACTCGCGGTTGCTGGGACAAGTTCCTCTCGTCCAAAAATTTGACCCAATGCTTTGGCTGCCAGGCATTCGGGCATACTGCAGGCAACTGCAATCTCCCTGAGTTCTGCGTCAAGTGCGCGGGCCCATATGCTACCAGCACGTGCACTAAGCCACGCGACGTCGCTCCCACATGTAAAAACTGTGGTGCTGCTCATACGGAAAACTTTTCTGGGTGCCCTGTTCTCGGCTCCTATCTGAAAGAGAGAAATGCCGGTGTTACGTCCTGCGTCCTCCACCCGCCACAATTTTTTGCTTTTCTAAATTATTCAAGAATAACTAATCGATCGTTCTCGCCGCAATCTCCCGTTCGCTCAATAGTTCTAAGATTTACTCTAATCTAATTTTAGGAATGTAGCACGGTTCTCACGGACCCCTGTTTAAGATAAGACACGTACAATTGAGTCCTGGAAAAGGCACCTGTCGCGCCGTACCCAGGATATAACGCTGATGCAGTGTCAGCATGCGAACGCCGCTCAGCGGAGCACGGCGTCTATATAGGGCAGTACGAGACCCTTTTCGGACACTCTTGGTCACCACCGCACTCTTGGTCACGCCAAACACCTGTACGCGCTCTTTTGATTACGACAAGTATTAGTACGCGCACTCTTGCCTACGACAGTCACTTGTGACTTATTCATCGAACCATTTACCTCAATTCACTTCAGTGCGTGTAGTGCTCCGAACTGCACCGTTATTCACGTATTAAGAATTCAAGTGCGGGTGCGAAGCGTAACACCCGACTTAGCATTTACCTTCAGTGTCTTTCAAGTGTAACGAACAGAATCAAGTCAAGTCAAGTCGAGTGAATAGAATCCAGTTAAGTCCAAGCGAATAATCTACACGGTAGAATCAGTGCCATTGTTCCTGTTCGAGAATCTCGCGATTCCCGTTATGAGGAGATGAGACGGAATGAAAGGAAAGAGGAAGGGGGGGAAATGAGAAGATCTATTGGCGGTGGAGAGGTTATGTTTCCACGTGGTCTACATAATGTCCGTTTAACAGAGTCTTTATTAGTAAAAATAGCGGTCACAGGTGCTCTACGGTAGTGAAAGTAACAGTCATATTGAGCGAGATAGTCAATTGTATTAATTGTATCCGCATTACAATGAGTAGTACCTGTTACGGGTGCACGTGCACGATTCGCGCCGCGTACAGAGCCTGCGTCGTCGGTGTTGATGTACCGTGTGTATTTCTCGGCGTTTAGTCCGGGATTTATGTGTGCAAGTCCGTGATATTAAGAGTCGATCCAATGTGCAGCAATGCGTGAGATAAACCAGAAAGACGTAAATGCAATAATCCGTGTGCGTTCTCGGTAATAGCTGAGACGATAATGGCCCCCGATTCGGCGGAAACGCCGCCCGCGTGCCGCGCGCGTTAAAGGCGCGCTCGCATAAAAGCCGCGTGTGACTCGGCCCTCAGGCCGCCTTGAGGATGCCGCGACGACGATTGGTCGGCGTCGCGGCATTCCCAAACAGTTCCTGTATCTCGTCAGGCAACACCAGGTTTGTGTAATCAAGCAGTCTTTGTAATTCGGACCCTTCTAGGCAACCAGCGTGGTGAAGCCTTTGAAATTCAGCTAATTATAAGTAACTTGCGTGATCGAGACACTGCGTCTAGTCTCGATCTCCGATTCTCCGGTCGCGATAACGAAGTGGAGCCGTTCCACTCCAAATTGTAGGGTTCGATCAACTAATAAATAGCATGTACACAATCTCGTGAATCACCTATTGCACACCCATCCTCACAACGCGACTCGTACACCCGCGTAAAACCTGGTTATCGGAGTGTTCTCTGAGTGTAATTAGACGGGGGACCTCACCCCTTTTCTTGCCCGCGATAACCTGGGGCACCGAAACCGCCGGCCGCATAAATCGAGTGGTCCTTGCTGCCGCCATCGAGCCTGTGCCTGAGTCGCCTTGCGGGCAATATCCCGTTGGCACCGTCGAACCTCCGAATTCCGGTGATCCCTCTGCGAATCTTTCGTTGCGACCTCAGCTCACAGGTTTCGTTGGCCCGCGGCGGGCCCCCTCGCTACAATCGCGGCTCCTCAACCACTTTCGGCACACCACGGTTCGGGCCCGAGGTCAGTGGATATTTCCACGGATCGTAACTATTCTCCCACTCAGACCCATAACCAGAGAGCACCCCGACGTCGCCAGCCACGTAAGGATTATAGAGGAACTCGGCGGGGCGGAGTAAAACACTTAGCACGTCGCGAAGCTGCTCGCTTGTACCGGTCGCAGCTATATCGACAAACGGCGAGCGAATCCGCGAATTCCACTCCGCCTATCTACCCGCACCCCGGACAACACGCGCAACCGGTCTGGACCTCTCCAGAACAGCCTTGTCCGTTCGAACTACCCCCAGGGCAAGATCAGTTCACGGTCTACTTCGAGCCTCTAGAACCGGAAATCGTACCGTCTACCGTCGTGGTAACCGAGATTCGCGAAGATTCGGACGTAGAAATTATAGGTTAAGTAACCCGCCCGGACGCGAGAAAACCCTTAGGTTGGTGTAATTCCGAGTCACCAGTGACGCTAACGCTTTTTGTGCCGTAACCAGTCGGACGCGAGGAAAGCCCTTAGGTTGGTGTAATTCCGAGTCACCAGCGACGCTAACACTTTTTGTGCCGTAACCATTCGGACCCAAAGAAAACCCTTAGGTTGGTGTAATTCCGAGTCACCAGCGACGCTAATGCTTTTAGAGCCGTAATCGTTCGGACGTGATAATACACGTAGGTTTAGCGTCGAATCTAGGACACCGAGTATATTTAGGCGCGTGCGACGTCTCAGCGAGCCGCTCCGCTGACACGTCAAATCTCTTATCGGCCCGGTCACTTCGTCTGTCTTCCGATCCCCGGTATACCCGGTGTACGCAGGGTGCCGAAAAACGGAGGACGTAACACCGGAAAATCTTTTTATAAAAAACCGATCATCCGGAGCGTTGAAACCATTGTTCCTCCTTTCGCTAATTCCTTTCCGTCGTTTACCTCTCGTCGGCCCTCTCTCGTCCCCGCGGCCTCCATACCTCAGAAATCCTTTGCCCAGGTGCTTGCTGCAGCTCCGGGGAGGAAACCCCCTCCTGCTCCTCCCGTCTATACCCATCCTACCAATACAAATAGACCGATCCCTCACTCACATCTCGATCTATTTAATGAAATCACGGCGGCGATGAAGGAGCTCAACTCATTAGGCGATATACGAAAAATGTTACAAATTGCTTTAACTTTAATCGAGAGACTCAAGCACTGTACCACCACAGTCAAGAAATTCCAAGTATATTTTTCAGTTTTGTCCTCTATCACAGACTAATGGCTAATTTTCCGTCCAGTATTTTATGGATCGCTGGCTCAGTGCTGGGTAAGCATAACGAGCTCCTTCTCGCCGTCGCTCAAAAAGCGTTCGACATTTTCTTAATTTCCGAGTCCTGGCTCACGCCATCCTCCTCCTTCGCGCTGCCTGGCTATCGTGTCGTCAGATCCGATCGTGTTCATTGCCCGAACAGGACGAGGGTTGGGGGTGCGCTCCTATTGATAAAAAATCATATTAACTTTTCAGTTCTTCGCCCACCTGACATTGCAGGCAGTGAGTTTGCTGCAGTCCAGCTCTCGTCACCTAGGCTCACCTTGGGCGCGCTTTACGCCTCGCCTCAAGCTCGCCTTGACCCCAATGTACTAAACTCCATCACTTCTGTTCCTTCTCCGTTTCTTATCGGGGGGGATTGGAACGCCAAACACAGGGCTTGGGGTAACTTTTCTGCCAACAGTGCTGGAAATCAGCTATTCCAGCACTCTTGCCGATTGGATTACAGAGTGATCGCTCCTGACGCTCCAACCTGCTTCTCTAGCCATGCACGTCCGTCCATCATTGATTTCTTCGTGTCAAACTATGATAGAAATGTTACTTGTGTGACGACAGATGATTTATGTTCGGATCACAGATCCGTGCTTGTGAATTTCACCGACATCGCAGTGCCTGCTCCTGCCCGGTCTTTTTCCGTGGATTGTGACGCATATCGCGTTGCTACAAAAAATTTTAAAATGATGTCTCACTTCAAGTCCATCAACGAAGTTGATTTCAAAATACAAGATATCACCTCATTTCTCCGGGCGTGCTGGCGAAAGTCGCGGGTGTTGTCGGACGGGGCGAAAAACTCAAAAAACGATTTTTCAGCAGACCCTGTTCTGCTGGAATTCATTGGTGTTAGACACCGTATCAGGTCGAGCGCTCAAAGGACAGGCGTCTCCCCTCCCCCTGGTGTGCTTCCTGCATTAAATTTGCAAATTAAAAAACGAATTTCTGAGCTTAGGAACGCGAGTTGGACTGCGCTTCTTAAAAACTTTAAAAAACCTGACCCTACCTTCTGGTCAACTTATAAGGCAGCTGCATCTCATGCATCCAAAGTGGACCTCCCACCCTTCGTCATTAACCGAGATACTTTAACATCTAACCATAAAAAAGCCGATGCTTTGGCTGAAAATTTTGCCCGCGTGCACAACGTGGTGCATGGGCAGACTTCTCCTCTTGACGACACGGTAGCCGAGTATATATCCTATCTCGAGTCCTGTCCTTCTGCATCTCCTGACTTCGATTCGTCGATCTTCCTTTTCCCTCGGATCGTTAGCGGACTCCTGCGAGTCCTCAAGGTTAAAAAAGCTCCGGGCGCTGACGGCATCTCGGCCGACATGCTTAAACATGCCAACCCGAAGCTGGCTGTGCAATTATATTACCTATTCCGCGAATGTCTTCGTCGCCACTACTTTCCTTCCACCTGGCAAGTTGCAAAAGTCATTCCACTTCCCAAACCGGGTAAAGACTCTACCAAACCGGAGAATTATAGGCCTATTAGTCTCCTCCCTATTCTAAGTAAGATCTTTCAGCGTTGTATATTCCATTATATTAATACTTTTATAAAAAATGCCTCGATTCTTATAAATCAGCAATTTGGCTTTCGATCTGGCCATTCGACGATTCAACAATCTTTACGTATTACTCAACACGTCGCGGTAAATATGAATTTGAAACGGCATACGGTCATGGTCTTGTTCGATCTTGCCAAAGCCTTTGACTCCGTTTGGCATGATGATTTTTTGTATAAACTAAACCAAATCGGACTTGACGTCGCTATTATTGCAACTCTCCGTTCCTACCTTGCCGGCCGCTTCATCTGCGTAAACATTCAAGAGCATTGCTCTGCCCTTTATCGTATTTCCGCCGGAGTCCCTCAAGGCTCTATTCTTGGCCCTCTCCTTTTTAATATCTACATAAACGACATCCCTGCCTCCCCTAGCTCCAACCTAGCGCTTTATGCCGACGACACAACCGTGTATGCTACCTCTACTAAACTGAAACAGGCTATCATGTATACCGAAAGGCATCTTGTCTTGATCTCCGATTTCTTTAATAAATGGAAACTCGCCTTAAACACGGGAAAAACTCAAGCCATCCTTTTTACCCGAAACCCGATCGTTAGGCAGCAGGCAATTGTATCGCTTGTTTCTCTCGCGGGAACTGTCCTCCCTTGGGACAAAGAGGTCACCTACTTGGGTATTGTTTTGAATCAGCAACTTACGTATGGGGCGGCCATCGATGATCGTATAAGGAAGACGAATGCTGCATTTTACTCCTTAATTAAGCACATTGGGCCTAAATCCCCGCTCAAACTCAGCCTTCACCTCATGCTGTATAAAATGTGCATTCGTCCGGTTTTGACCTACGGTATTCAGATCTGGTCGACCGCGGCATACACTCATTCTAAGCGTGTCCAGGTTGCTCAGAGCAAATGTTTAAAAACTATTATCGGCCTCCCTATGGACGCCCCTACTCTTGACACTCACCGCACTGCAAACGTCCGGCTCATTTCCACGTTCAGCGATGATCTCAAACAGCGATATCTAAGTTCAAATTTCACAAACTCACTTGCTAGAGATACATGCTCCTTTAACGTCCACACAATTCCGTTTAGAATTAAATATTCTGTACCCATGTTGTCTCGCGACTCCTCTCGGGTATGACTTGTATTAATATAATCTTGTTTGCTTTCCGTAAATCATGCTTTGTGTCACGCTTGTCGGCGGCGCGCTTTCTCGAGCATTGTGGTCTGTTCACAGGTCCTTTTGATCGAGCCCGCCGCTCCCTCTGTGGAAGGTTGGAGACTTCATTTCTTTCTTCCACCCCGTTTGTCCGACGGCGCTGCACTCGGCCTATTCGCCCGCCCCGCCTTCGGCGCGGCGAGCGGTCATTTCTAAAGAAGGGCCCTCCGCGGAGTACGTGTGTCGGCCTTGTTTTTCTTTCATCTATTTTTAGTTATAGTTTCTTTTCTCTTCTCGCCCCAGGTCTTCACTCTTTTAGTGTGGCTGTGAAGTTAACCAAATATCTTTGTTTTTTTCATGGCTCGAGACCCCTCGTTTCCCCTTTATTTTTTCTTTCATCATATACACGCGGTTTTTTGCAAATTTTCCGCGATAACTTTTGAGCCAAGCGCTAACTTATTCCATTCTGGTAATACCATGCTCGCGCAGAACCGTCAAGAGCTTGATAAAGACGCCTGAGAGGCGTCTAGGCGCATGCCACGGCCCTGTGCACCCTCTCCGCTCTTTTTCGATGCATGGGTCCATTTTATGCAACCTAAAAAAAAAACATCGACAGATATCTCTGTCCTTACATTTGTTCCCGCTTCCCGTGCATTGCCAGCATAGGGAACGCGCAGTCCATGTATATAAGGTCTATGGTTCGAGCTCGCGGATCCGCGAACGCGGCGTCACCTCTGAAGCCGCCGCCGTCCTTTGTATCGTCGCCGCGACTCTGTTTTGAGTGCGGCTGGACATGGTGTGTGTGTGTATGTGTGTAGGTGGGCATCCGTGTCGCTTGCGCATATGTGTTTTTCGCATTGGAGACGTGTATGTCTCGGTCGTGCACGTTACAATCGTTTCAATGTACAATTCTATGCCGTGGAAACTGACACGGTAGTCCAGTGTGGTCCAAGATCCGCACCTAGGTGCGATTTCGAGTCCCCACCCGACTACCCGTTGTTATGGTGACGGACGACGCTGAGTGCCTCACATGATCGCTTGCGCTGAGCCGGTAGGGTATATGGGGGGAGGGGAGGGGGGTCGGTGTTGCGTCCAGCTAGTGGAGGTGGAAGCAGCTGCGTGAGGGGCCCCACCGTGACCACACTGCGGTAGTCGTTGCGGCGTTCCGCGCGATAGAAAATTTTTAATTTCGATGCGCGCGTCTGCGTATTGGTGTGTGGAATCGTGTGCGTAGAGTGTCTACGCGTAGCGTGGGGTGAGTTTTATTTATTTATTTACTTATTTTAGTCTGCTTCTTGCGGTTTTAAACAGAAATGTCTGATTCGCAGATAAAGAAATGCAGGCGGAGCTTTTGCGAAGCTTGGCATCGCGATGAAAAATATAGATCATGGGTGCGATCTGTGCCATCCGATATTAGTTCATTTCATTACGTAATCTGTAAAAAAGAATTCTTTTGTGATAAGCGCATTTCGAGACACGCGAATTCTGCATGTCACATAAATAATGTAAAGAAACTGTCTGTAACTGTAGCAAATAGCGACGACAAAGCATCGAAGCAACATTGTTCTGTGGTACGGAACATTTTGGAAACAATGGTTAGATTTCAAAGAGTTTCAACCGTGGTTACAGGAAATATCAGATCACCAAACATTGTGTTTTTTTGCTTTTTGTAACAAGGCGATAACGGTGCGATTAAGTCACATTTATCGTCACGCAGAATCCGCGATTCATATACGAAACCGAAGATGTATAGAACCGCAAGAACCAGAGCAACAACATGATATCACGGACAAATCGGAATTATCATTAGATGCGCGACATAAAGAAGTGGAAATTCACTACGCTGCTCTTATCGCCGAACTTGACATTCCGTTTACGTGAGCAACAAAATTGTTAGTATTTTTTAAAATAATTAGGAAAAGATTCTTACGTGTTGAAAATCATGAGTATGAGTGCGACGAAATATACTCAAATAATTGCAAACGTCTTGTGTCCGGTTGAAACGGAACGTGTTTCGGCCATTCTACAAAATACAAAGTTTAGTATTTTTATTGATGAAACGCTAGACATTACTAATACAAAATGGATGACGTTTCATGTTCAGTATGTCGATCCGAAAACATTACAAATTATGTCGCAGTTAGTCAAACTAATCAATCTGGATGCAAGAAATTGTGGCGCTGAAATGATATTTAACGCATTCCGACAGGAAATGTACCGTTTACAGATTCCGTTTTCGAACATTGTTGCTTTGTCATGCGTCAATGCGCGTGTCATGACTGGTAAACATTTATCATTTCGAACAAAGTTACAGGAAAAGTATGGACATGTATTAACACTGACATGTCCGTGCCATTCTGTGGCATTAGCCGCAAATGCAGCATCCAGAACGATCCCTAACAAATACGAAAACTTTGTAAGACAAATATCAAATTTTGTAAACAGTAAACCCAAGCGATCAGCTATTTCTACTGATTGTTATGAGGGCACTAATCTAAAAATTTTGAAGTTGGCCGAAACATGTGATGCAGAATCGTGATATTAAAGCATACTTATTTTTTCTTAAATATATTTTACATTTTTTTAACTCCATTACGCTATTTTTCCAAGCTCTGGACAATAGAATTCAATTATTACAGCGTAAATCAATACATTATTACAAATTGTATGTAAACATTTTTTAAAACCAGAGCTTTTAACACATTGTAAGAGTAACGTAGATTTTTCAGAAAAAGAAAATTAAAAATCTTTACATAAAATCGTGGTTGCGCTAGATGCATTAAAAACGACGCGCAGATGCGTAGTCAGACTCCCTTCTCGTACTGTTAGGTTGTAGCCATCACTAGATTTAAGCATTTCTCTGTTAGGTCTAAGCCACCACTATTTTTATAGCTATACGTTAGGGCAGGCCTGGGAAACTCGTGGCCCGAGTGCCACATTCCCCTCCCTTCTTCTTCCACTTCTAACCGACTCCCACCTTATTCCGGTTGCGCGCTCACGAAGCGAGGGGAACTAGCGGAGACGGTCCCGAATATATGGTACACTGGGTCCCCTCGCTCAGTCAGCGCGCAAACGGAATAAGGTGGGGGTCGATTAGAAGTGGAAGAAGAAGGGGAATTTGGCACTCGGGCCACGAGTTGCCCAGGCCTGTGTTAGGGCATGCCTTTCATCTTGCGTAAATAACTTAAGTTTCAAGACAACTGAAGCTTTGTGCCAATGCTGATTCCACCGTATGCACCGCGTGCCTACGTGACCGACGCTAAGGGTTTTTCTCCCACTAGACAGTACCTAGAAATCGCCCAAATCTGGGTCCGACACTCTAAGAAAGACCATCGAGCAAGCAACATCGTAACGCTGCTCGATACTCTGCTCAATCACTTAGTTCATTTTGCAAACTGTACGCTGTTTCCAATAAACCTTAAGTTGTGCTTATGAGAAGAGGAGTGAATACCGAGACTATCACCCCACACCTTCCCAACGCGGCATAACAGTACAAGTCCGATACGTCTTTCTTCATTCCTTCCCAAGAATAAGTTTGTTTAATCCGAGCGTACATTTTCGCTGTCCCTTTTTGAGCTCCGGTTAACCCTTGGGCCATCAGACTGGGCACATTCGGCCCGAGCCTGATGAATGGCAACCCTTTCTACATGGGTATGCCGATAATCTCACTGGCTGCAAAAGTAAATGTTGCCGAAACAGTAGAACGAAGGATACCGGCTCAGTGTTACCACTGCTGGTTGGAGTTACAGCTTGCATTACACTGCTCGGTTTCCTTTCAGCGCGCCAGACATATACAAGGGTGATCCACGCAACTTGCGCACCTGTATGACTTGTAAAGTGAAGTTGCAATCTCCGAAACGTCTCCATCAATAAGCAAAAATTATACATTTCATAACGCATTCTGTAAAACCGTACAAATGTGATATACCCCATTTTTCCATACGATGCATACATTACATGTTATACAAGTGTGCAAGTTGCGTGGATCACCCTTGTATATGTCTGGCGCACTGAAAGGAAACCGAGAAGTGTAATGCAAGCTGTAATTCCAACCAGCAGTAGTAATACTGAGCCGGTACAAAAGTTGCGTGGACCACGCTGTATATAGTTTGATAGTGTATGAACTTATGAATTTTATACTTATATGTACGTATTGTACTCTATCATAAATACACAATTTAATATTTGCAAAATTTTCTGAAAATGATACTATTTCATTTATTACTTTTATCCTTTATGTGGGATCAGGAGTCGCGCAGGATATTGCAATCGAAATGACACTCGCGTGTTGTGGAACAATTAGCTTTATTCACTCTTACTCCTACTGGATATCTCCGGTCGCTGTGCGTCTCGCATTCGATCGATCCGTCGTACGTCCGAATCCGACTTCGTCTTTTCACAATACTATCTCGGTCGACACGCGTCGAGCATTCGACTTCTTCGGCCAAAAGACTCTGCCTCGTTCGTCGATGTCTCAAACGTCGTACGCACTCGAACACAAAACGCGTGCTAAACAAAACGGCGCCGATGACCGTCGGCCACGCGGCGAGATAAAAGCCTGTAACCGTTTGTTGTTCGGATTCTACTGGCTGGATACAGATCAGTCTTTATAAATTCTTTTTCTCCTTTACAGTAAATATATTCTTTCATCGCCGGTGCAATTGTATACCTCGATTGTAATCGGACAGCTCTTCATATGCGCTGATTCGCACTCGCCGGTGCAATTGTATACCATGATTGCAATCGGACAGCTTTTTATTTATTATCGTTTCCAATACACGCATAGCACCTTGCTCGTTTTCGGTGGCTCGTAGTTGTACGTCTTTTTCTATTCAAAGTTCGCCCCGTCGCCGTGATCGCATTTGCAACATGTTTCGGGAGGACCGCCTCTTCATTTTCAAATCCTGTTGCGCGTCGGTTTATATTTTCAGAGACAAGAGACTCTCCTAGTTGTTCCAAAAATATCTTCCGTCTCATTGTCTTAGTAACACTTCTTGACCACGCGGGATTTTTCGTTATCCATATAACGGAAGCATTATACGCTGCCATATCCACGTAATGCATCAATGCAGTCATTGGCCAACATCTGGTACATCTTTGACATGTATATTCTCGTACTAATTTGTCCAGTACGTCCACACCGCTTTTCGTTTTGTTATAATAGTTAATTATTTCTGGTTTGAATTTATTATCCTCACCAGAAATTGTATGCTCGCGGTGGTATGTCGACAATAATGTCACGTATTTTCGTGGGTCTGGAACGTATGACACCAGCGTGATATTATCAGTAAATAAAAATTCCGATGAGTATTGCGCCCTTGCATACGTTTCGGTTAAAATTTTTGGTAGGTCCTTCCTGTTTTCACGGACCGTACCAACCAAAAACAATCCATTTTCAAGCATTTCTTCCGCTAATGATATGTCCGTGAAGAAATTATCCGTCGTGACAATGCGATGAGATCCGTTCCAGAATGTTGTTAGTTGCTTCGCAACGCGGTAGCCCTGCTGTTTTTCGGGTGTGTTGCCTGTTTTCCCCAAATATACTTCGAAGTTGCAGCAATAATACCATTTTGCGTCGCACAATGTCCATATCTTAATTCCGTACTTTCCGGGTTTGCTTGGTATATACACTTTGAAAGAACATCGACCCCGGAAAGTGGCCAGTTGTTCATCTATTGTGCCGGTGGTTGACGCATTGTAATTTTCTTTGCAGTTGGTCACGAAAATATCCGTGATGTCTCTGATTGGTGCTAATTCGTCATTGGCTTTTCTTGCTGCCCTCGTGTCCGAATCGTCGAATCGGAAATACCTCAATATATCCCTAAATCTATCTCGGGACACTGCGGCTGTATACAACGCCCTCGAAAATGTGCTGGATTTTCTCCACAAGTGTAACTTGTTTTCTCGTGATTCTCGAAAACGTCCGATTACGATCAATAATCCGAAAAAGGCGTTTAACTCGATACGATCGATTGGCTTCCACTTCTTTGTTGAACTTCCACTGAACAGTTCCTGTCCTTTCTTATTCGTGTGCATGATAATTGTATCCATGATTTGATCATCAATGAAGAGGTGGAAGCAATATGCCATGCTTTCGGCACTCTCGCTTTTGCTCGTCAGGGTACCACTCTCAAATGTAACAAGTGGTACTTCTGCAGCGGGAGTGTCGGAAATATATTTCCAAGTGCGTCCAGACATCACTTGGTTTCGATTGTCCAACACACTTTCATTGTTGTTCACATCGTCACTTTGATCGTCATCACTATCACTATTGTCAATGTGGTCACCAACAAATGTGTCACTTTCGTAATCCTCTGATCGGCGTCGCTGTACGATGCAGTTTCCTCATGTGCAAAAAAATCTTCCTCATGATTTTGTTCTGTATCCAACTCGCCGAAATTGATTTCCCCTTCCACTCGCGTGTCTTTGTCACACATGACTCAAAGTTTGAGATGTTTATCACAAATATATCAACGATTTTCGCGGTGGACAAAGACAGTGTAAGCGTTTGCACGTGGTAAGGAATACTGCTTCCAAAATACGTTATGTTCATGTGCCGGCGCAACGAAGCACGGGAGGTGGAAATATGGTGTAGAGTATACAGAATTAGACTACCGTTTTACGAAGTCGGCCCTAGCAACGCTGCCCGTGGAGACGTTGGGAGACAACATTGTAATAATCGTAAGCGTGTGTGTTTCTCAAGAACTCGAGACATACAGTTGTGCCGGTTAGGTAGGCAACTTTTCGGGCATACTTTCGTGTATGGCGTGGTCATCATTCTACGGGCGCAAAAAGTGAGGAACCCGGTATCCGCTGTGCGAGGGTTAAGGAACGTATGTAATTTGGAATATGTATTTTTCGCTTCGCAACACCAGTCTAATAGCATCTTTCATACTGTTCGCTCCGAACAATCACCAAATTATCGTCATTGTCGTATAGCTATTAAGTTTGTGTCGTAACGATATATCAGTTTTTTCATACCACATTTTTTACAATAAATGTTATTGTTCAACAACTAACGGAGTATCCAAGCGTAATTAGTTAGAAACAAAACCTAATTCGTAACTAACGCGTCCGCGGAATGCACTGGCGAACCCAGTCATAACCGTGCGACGCTTCAACAAACAACATAGTATTTAAGAAAGGCCTTTTCCACCCAAAGGTCAGTTAACCAGAAATCATCGATTCTGGAGTTCACCTAGTGCGACCAACAAATGTAAGTTATCTACGAATAACCACCAATAAAACTTATTTGTTCAAAACAACCAAACGTAGAGTTTTTACTCAAAAGAAGACTGTTATGTACCGGCGGAATCGCGAGGCTGAAAGAGAGCCGTACGTAGTATGGCGCAATAAAAGGAAGTAGAGCCCGTGTATGGCGCAATAAAAGTAATTGAGAAATGTACTATAGTGTCGCGCATTTTAGGAAGTCCCTGTCCTTTACATACACGTGGGTACATACATAACAATGACCTTTACCAACGACGGCCCCGTAACAACAGGTCGATATAGAGAATTGCGTGAGGATACGACAGATCTGTGGCGTGTTCGAGAGTCGCGCCCTTTCTTAAAGGAGTATCCGTACCGAAGCCATTAATCGCGTGAGCCATAGGTTGCGCCTTAAGGTAGGGTATGCGTCCTATGTAATTAGAATTTAAGTATACCGGTAATTAGACTTCGGCGGTAATACCCCCCAATCTCGACCTCCGTTTACTGTTTTTCGGCTCCATCTCGCTCGCAACGGCCTTGCGTCTCCGAACCTCGTGAGTTGTTGACGTGTTTTTCTTTACCTCGTGCGTGTCTTAGAAATTTGTCTATGACCCGTCTAACGAAATCCCGTGCGCAAAACTTAGATTTTGAGTATAGCTCATTGTAACGTCCTCGATTTTGGCACCCTGCGTTCACCGGGTATACCGGGGATCGAGGACGGATGGAAGGAGTGATCGCATCAAAAGGGTTTGATCAGTCAGTGGAGCGGCTCACTGACGTATCGCGGAATGTAAGAAGGAGGTGTCCGGACGGCTACGGCTCTGGATGTGTGGGAGTGTGCGTACTTGTGGATTGCCGATCCCGAGGGTTTTCCCATACCAGGGAGAGCGATCGTCAGGGGCAGTAGGAGCGTGGTGGAAGAAGCCAGGAAGGCTTCCAAGCTATCTCACTACTAGTCACCCTACTCAATGGGCTCGATCCTGGTTCAGTCCGTGAGTTACCACGGAGGATGCCGGGAAGGCGTCCACGGTCGCAGATGGCTCGACGATCACTGGGGTCCCTGGGTTAGAGGTAGAGGTGGTGGTGTTTGGTGTTGACGTGCAGGAAGGACACGGTCGTGTGAAGTAATTTTCAGATGGTGGAAGTGGACTGAATGTTTTATCTCGAAGTACACTTAGCTGGTTTACATTTGCTCGCCCAATGATTAACACTGCTCGCTGCACGTCTGAGGTCGGAACAACCTTTGAATGATCGCGGTCGAACGCTGGTTTATGAGTTGCCGAATTTATATTGATCGTGGCCGAACTTGGTTGGCTGAAGAGCACTCGCTCTACGGTTGTGAGCCTATTTAAATGGTAGATTTTGCTGACAGTCGCTAAGTGCTTCGTGGAATTGGCGTTGGCATTCTCGGATCTATATTGTCGCGGATTGCTGATCGGTTGTTGGGTGGTTCGCCTGCGGGCTGATTCGGCATCAGCATTCTTATATTTCTACTTGTATCTTTATTGTTCTATTGTACGCAGTTGGAAGGTCATTCCTCCGCGTGGCGCGGGTTACGGCCCAGATGGGCGTCAGCGTTACGTTGAGGAATTTCGATGGCGCGATGCGCCGGCTCATATTTCGTCTATGCGCCGGCTCATATTTCGTCTATGCGCGACTTACTGCTAATGGGAGGATACGCGGTGCGATGAACCTGCTGCGTGAATATGGTCATAGAAAAGGCGGGTGGAGGACGCAGGACGTAACAGCTCATCAGAGCTTAATTCCATTAATTTCCCCTTTTGTTGCTTAATTAAGGGGTTACACCCAGTGATCTCAGAAGTGGCATCCTGCCGCATCGCGGCACGCGTGGTGGGGGAAGGCGAGAGTTGTATGCGTGCCGTGTCCGTGAGCGCTGGGCGCGCACCGTACGTAGAGACAAGGTAGGAGCTATACTTCACGTCTTCTTTCTCTTTCTACCAATGTAGAGAAGCTCCTGCCACGTCATTTTACCCTACATTGGTAGAAAGACAGAACAGATTGATTGACAGAAGCTTCGCGCAGCTGCGCGCGCACCCAATAGAAAGAGACACAGAATTATGCTCCGTCTTCTTTCCACCACGATCGCACGCACGTGCTTCGTTCGGCATGCGACAGCGGTACCGAATTTACCTTTCGGCTGAGCGTTGAGCCGGCTGAAATTGTCAAAAATGCACTTGTACCAAATTTATCTCGCAAGGCGTCATTCGATAGGGGATGAAAAGAAAAGGCTCTATGTCAAGTTTCAACCCTCTATCTCCATCAGAAGGGTAGTTATAGGGGAAATAAAAAAATCAGTTTTTGACACATTTTCCGTATTTAGCGGTGCGGAAAAATTCTGAAACAATTCAGAATATTCAGAACATGTGAATTTATGGTTGGGAATTTTTGCAGATTTTTGCCTAGCAAATCCTAAACATAAAAAATCAAAAACCCCCCAAAAACACGAAAAAGTCCAATTACGTGTTGAAGTTTCCGACCCACAGAATTTTTATAAATGCTGTAGTGAAGTATTGGCATAAGTAGTACCATCAATTTTTGTTAGATTTTTTGGTAGTGTGCGTCGTAGTTCAAATAAATAAAAACCGATATTTACAACATATTTCGTGTAATAACTTATTGAATACTTAAAATAATGGCGTTTTCTTGATATTGCCAGTCAATTATACGATGCTCTATGTTTTCGCATGCGAGAGAGCAATGTAGAAATAAAGGAAATTAAGTTATTTCGAGTTTATTGAAAGTCTGTGTGCACCGTACTTTGAAAAATATTGAACAATAAGTCAACAGCACGAGTAGCTCGTTGGTTAAGCTACACCCGTCTGCAACACCGTTGGACACTTTTGTCGGAGGTTCGCGCCCAGGATGCGCTCACCCTTTCTTTCTTTCTAACAACTACACGACGGTAAGCGATATTCACTTACAAATATTTTAAACATACTTCTATAATATTTAACTGTATCGTGTATGAAATATGTATGCACGCATTGCGTTATTTATGTGACCTTTACTTATATTTTATCACCTAATGAAGCTTCCAATGCGTGTAATGCATTCGAACACAGGAACATTCAACGAATCTGCTAGTATAAGTATTTTATTCCCGAAATATAAATTTTCACGTGGTCTTCCACGCCACCCATGTGGTGCCATGACTAGCGTGTTCGGTTTCTTATTGTGGACCTTCGCCAGCAACCCTATTGTACCACATTTTTAATTTATTAAATTACAGTGGTTATGGGATATGTGTAAAGAAAAGCATATTTTCAACACATGACAGCAATCACCATACGACAGATTTCTTAAACGTAAAGACATGCGGTCTGACACAAGTAAGGCCAGACCAATTTTTTTTTTTGCTGTACCTCTCCTTTTTGCAGAGGTACGATCTGACACAGGTGAGGCCAGGCCAATTTTTGCTGTACCTCTCCTGTTCGGAGAGGTCTGACACAAGTGAGGCCAGACCAATTTTTTTTTTGCTTTTTCTTATTCTTTTATAAAAAGTCAATATACCTACACCATTCCTTAAAACATATCCCATCACCACTGTAATTTAATAAATTAAAAATGTGGTACAATAGGGTTGCTGGCGAAGGCCCACAATAAGAAACCGAACACGCTAGTCGTGGCACCACATGGGCAGTGATGCCAGAAAGCGAAATCGTAACAGTAACACGCCGAGTGGTGGGGACCATGCGATAAGTGTGTGCGTGCCGTGTCTGCGAGCATCTTTCGCGACGTTCAACTGTGACAACTGTCACATATCACATGCATGGCCCCCACCACTCGGCGTGTTACTGTTACGATTTCGCTTTCTGGCATCACTGCACATGGGAGGCGTGGAAGACCACGTGAAAATTTATATTTCGGGAATAAAATACTTATACTAGCAGATTCGTAGAATGTTCCTGTGTTCGAATGCATTACACGCATTGGAAGCTTCATTGGGTGATAAAATATAAATAAAGGTCACATAAATAACGCAATGCGTGCATACATATTTCATACACCATACAGTTAAATATTATAGAAGTATATTTAAAATATTTGTAAGTGAATATCGCTTACCGTCGTGTAGTTGTTAGAAAGAAAAAAAGGGTGAGCGCCTTCCTGGGCGCGAACCTCCGACAAAGGTGTCCAACGATGTTGCAGACGGGTGTAGCTTAACCAACGAGCTACTCGTGCTGTTGGCTTGTCGTTCAATATTTTTCAAAGTACGGTGCACACAGACTTTCAATAAACTCGAAATAACTTAACCCTCTATCGGCCCGTGTAACTTTCAGGTCACATACTAAGATATCAATATTTTAACAAATAATTTTAGTTTTTTTCATGAGTTCGCGTATGCATCTTAATTCTATAATGTCTCTGAGACAACCAATGCGTATTTTGATGACGGTTTGCAGTATCATGACCCTGAAATAACTAAACAAATGCCGTGCGAGTTGCCTGCAGTAGAAGCAAACGAAACCATTTATTCCAAGTGATATTATTTGTGCTTCCGTCGGTGTTTACCGAACAAAAAAAAGTGTACATAATAGCTCTGGGTTTGTATATCAATAACAACTTATTTATTTGCATTTCAATTATCATTTTGTTACTATTTTTATGTGATACACTTTTGTAACTTTGAGGTTACAGTGGCCTATTATGGCAGATTTCGGTATATTTAGGATAAAGCTCGTGATTTCTCCTGTTTTCAGATTTATATATCATATATCCAAAATATGAATACAAAAACAGATAAAAATAAAAGAGCAATTAGAATTAGACGCATTAGCGGTAATAGATCCGAAGATTCGTTATTAGACTCTGAGTCGGATGAAGATCTAATAGTATTTCCCCGATGACGGATAAATATTATTAACAATGACGAAGAATTTAGTACAGAATCATCGTCGGATGAGAAATGTATTAGAAATCAGAGATCAGAGACTGCTGTTGCCGATACTATGAGTCGTACGCGATGGAATGAAATAAAATCCAAAATACATTTTAGCAGAAATTTAGAGGTTACGGATAGTTTACAAAAAATAAGACCCATTCTCGACAAACTGGTTAAAAACTTTAATCGTATTCCGATGTTTGAACACGTATGTGTTGACGAGCAAATAATACGATTTAAGATTTTATACACAGAAGTGAGCCCTTGTAAGCCGTTGTTACCTGAAAGTCACAAAGTGAATTTATTGTAATAAAATTGTTTAAACTGGAATTTTGTTTTTTCATCAGCATGTATATGTTTATAATTGTTGATTTTCCGTTCCATACATTTTTTTATATTAAAAACAAAAATTCGGCCTATGGAGGGTTAATTCCCTTTATTTGTACATTGCTCTCTCGCATGCGAAAACATAGAGCATCGTATAATTGACTGGCAATATCAAGAAAACGCAATTATTTTAAGTATTCAATAAGTTATTACACGAAATATGTCGTAAATATCGGTTTTTATTTATTTGAACTACGACGCACACTACCAAACAATCTAACAAAAATTGGTGGTACTACTTATGCCAATACTTCACTACAGCATTTATAAAAATTCTGTGGGTCGGAAACTTCAACACGTAATTGGAATTTTTCGTGTTTTTGGGGGGTTTTTGATTCTTTATGCTTAGGATTTGCTAGACAAAAATCTGCAAAAATTCGCAACCATAAATTCACATGTTCTGAATATTCTCAATTTTTTTCAGAATTTTTCCGCACCTCTAAATACGGAAAATGTGTTAAAAACTAATTTTTTTATTTCCCCTATAACTACCCTTCTGATGGAGATAGAGGGTTGAAACTTGGCATAGAGCGTTTTCTTTTCATCCCCTATCGAACGACGCCTTGCGAGATAAATTTGGTACAAGTGCATTTTTGACAATTTCAGCCGGCTCAACGCTCAGCCGAAAGGTAAATTTGGTACCGCTATCGCATGCCGAACGAAGCACGTGCGTGCGATCGTGGCGGAAAGAAGACGGGGCATAATTCTGTGTCTCTTTCTATTGGGTGCGCGCGCAGTGTCTGACGTCATTTTATTCTACATTGGTAGAAAGAAGACGAGAAGCATAGCTCCCTCCTTGTCTACGTACGGTGCGCGCGCAGCGCTCACGGACACAGCACGCATACAACTCTCGCCTTCCGCCACCACGCGTGCCGCGATGCGGCAGGATGCCACTTCTGAGATCACTGGTTACACCACCTTGGCACTTGGAAAAAGTGGCACAAAATGAGACAATTTTTTTGACGCAACTATTAACTATACAAATTTGATTTTATTATCATTATTTACAATATACATCAGTGAATATATTATATAAAAATGACTAAAAAATATTTAGAAATAGCGGAGATATAAGGTGACCCGCAAGATGCCTTCGCTGTGATGCTCGCCGACGGTGGAACATGTAGCATGGTCAAAATTCGTCTGAAAAAAAAAGTCAGCAATTTTCATGTAAATAAACGTAATAGCTAAGAAGCAGCATACGGAAAACATTATTTTAACATTTTTGTGGAATTGACCGCCGTTTGTAATATGATATTGATTTTTTCGTTAAAATTGGATCCTAAAACATTATAGACAAATTTATGAGGCATCCGATCAAAAAACGCCTACGCTACTTGATAGATATTAGCGTAGAGAAGATATAGTGTAAATTTGAATAAAATCGGTTCAGTAGTTTTCGAGATATCGTGTCCACCAATTTGAGAAAACTCGTTTCGAGTAAAACGCAAAAGAAGAAAAAGTACCGCGTCAGCATGTTAAGATCCAGAATGTTTGTATGTTACCTTTGATCTGCGATTCCTGATCCATACATTACTCCTTCTATAGACGTGCGTGCGTGTGTGTGTGTGTGTGCTGTGAGATCCTGGACGGAAAAAAGGCAATAAGACAAGCTCTTAGTCTAAATATATATGGACCGCTAGTTGCTGTATTCACGTTAGTTGTAAGATCTGTGGCGCGACCATGAACCAAGAACTACAGAATCGTAATATATTTCGCTTACTGTGGCTCCGACTAACTTCACACGAGTCAAACACGAGTCAATCGAGCGCATGCGTACATCAATATATATAGATATATAACGTACGTTAAAGTTAGTTCGTGGTTCATAGCGGCGCTGGAGATGTTTCGTGAAAAATTTAACACGTTCAGGCATGCTGCTATCGGTCCATACACATTTCGTCTAAGGACAAGCTATTGCCGCGTAAAGATCCATTGCAAAATCATTTGGCTTCATTATAACAGACCTTCAACAACGGTTACAAATGGATATGCCTATCTGAGCGGAGAGGCGCTCTCTACAACTCTCTGCCGTGCTCACTTCTAGTTGCTATAACTCTGGTAATTTTTGGAATATTAACATGTTTTGTTAGAATTTTTGCAGGCCGCGTGGTTTACCGGATCAGCATGAATCCTCTGTTTGCTCAGTAATCCGCTTTTCATGCTTTTACCATGGGTCCAGAATAAATGCAATTGTTATTTGACTCGTTTTATTTTTCGCCTCACTCATTTACACTTTTATCTTTATCACGCGTCCGTCTTGCTATTCGATACATATCTCACCGTCTGTGCTAAGCGTACTACCTACTTTCTACTTCCGATGGAGGAGTGGTACCAACCTACATTTTGGCGCCAACTTATAACATAAAATTCTCAACATGATTAACATCGCAAATTCTTCTTGAAAGTACTAGTAATGAAATAAGGCAAAAAAAAATATTTTTTTTAAACCTCAAGGTGGTGTAACCCCTTAAGCCTTCCTGCCTGGTTATTGTAACGGTGTATCCCCGTGCACGTTTTAGAGGCAGTCGCCTTCATTCCTACTGTGTTCCTAAGCACAGGAAAGGTGTGTTGGTAGCGCATTCCGCTGCATTCGTCAAATCCGAGGGTATTGCCTCAACGCACCCGCGTGAGACGTAGCTCATCCTTCCTTCTCACCTTTTGTATTATTAAGCACGCATGAGTAGTCGTTTGCTACCTATGTTTGTTTGCCGTTCGGTCGTCCGTTACAAACATGTGCTGGCCGCGAGCGATTCAAATCGCATGTGCATAGTTTATAATTATTAACATTGTTTAATTTTATTACATTGTTTAATATGGACGCGCAAGTGCGGTAAAAGTTAAGTTAAAGAAAACAAATATTTTTGACTCCAGTATATTTTAAAATCCGAAACTTTTCTCCGACGACTGCACCCAGTCTTCCAGCGCGCTCCCTTTATGCCTAGTCGCATAGATGGCGCAATGACCCACTAACGTCCCGCTCGTTTTATGCAGTGTTACGAGCCAAGGTGTGTGGCGAGTGTTTTTGGGCACACTCCGGATATGAATTTACATGGTTAAGGATTCGATACCCGGAAGGGGTCCGTTGTTATGGTAGCATGCTCCTTTACAGTTCCTGCCACGACATAGATGCGTCGGGAAGCCTATTTTAAGCAACTAGGACTTCTTTTGATAGTGCCACCCGACTTAATAATGGATGGGATGGCCTATCTCAGAAGGGGTACAGAACTGTAGGACAGTACCGCCCGACGTAATGGGTGGGGAGGCCTGTTTTCGAATTTGAGGAAAACTCTACGCAGATGCCGCCCGACTTAATGAGTGGGGAGGCCTACTTCGGATTTAGGTAAAGGGAATGATTTGACTCGTAATTGATTCTCCTGGAGCGGTTGCGGAGAATCTGTGGGTTCTCCAATTTTTCACGAATTTAAGATTAAATGAAAGGAAAATAATTTGGTACAGAGTAGCACAATTACTACAATTAACTTTGGTATATTGTAAAATTGTTAAATATATATACAATGAAAAAGTAACTCTATAGTTGTATGTTGAAAATGAATAGTATTTGGAACTTACAAACTACTAGCGTTTTCGAGCTAGGCTATTCTTTGGAACTAAACGAAATGTTGCTTGAAAGGGAACTTGAGCCCGATCTGACAGTGAGTTTTGAAATAAAGGACTCTACTTTAATTTTCTTGAAAGAGGCTAAGTTCGATATTACTACAGAGTTCTCAATAGAGAGGTCTCTAATAACTTTGCATGAAGGGAAACTCGCCCGATCTCCCTGACAGAACTCAGGAATTAAACGTTACTTTCAAATGCTCGTGTTAGGAGATCTGCCGCGCGCCGGCCCGAAATTGAGCTCGGTAGGGTAACTGCGTTTAAAAATGTCACGCGGAGACTGAAAGCGATGTGAGGGAGCGATATCAAATAAACGAAGTTTTATAAATTAACTAATCTATTAAATAAAGAAAATACATGGAGTTAAAGTAAGGACGGAACGGAACTGAAAAGCGCGCATAAATGCAGTACAAGCACTTAGTCTAAGCAACGAAAACAAAGCAAATAAAAAGGTATAAAGCGACTAACTACTAGGCAAAGCGATTATATGTACACTTATGAAACTAACGCTTACTTAATACACGAAAGAGAGAATAGAGAAGCAAAGTAAAGTGATTCTAAAAGGCAAAAAGAAAGGAGAATTAAAGTAAGAAATTAAAAGGGAAGATTGCGCGAAAAGAAAAGAAACGAGCGCTTTAAAAGTGGCCTCCGACGGTACGGTCAAAGTAAGGATGCAAAAAGCGAGAGAGTTGTTTGTCACTTGTTTGGATCAAAAGCCAAAAGCGAAGGAAGAGACCGACGCCTTACCTCGCACCGTGTCCTCCGTCTCGCCTCGAGCCGATCACCGAACTGCTCCATCCGCCCGAAATCGGCCGAGGCGCAACGGAGGGAGCCGAAGGTGAGGCAGACGATGGCGCTTTCCGCGATTTTGCCCGGCGGATATGAATTCGCCACGACAGCTCGAAAGAGACGGGGCACAATCTTGCTGCATTTATTTCAATAAGGAGACTGCCCCGATCTCGCTCCAGCTCGCATTTTTATACAGAAAATCCTGAGAAAAACGCATGTGTATGAGAGAGACGGAGAATAGAGAAAGATAGATAAAGTTAAATGGGAGGAACTACTCCCACTGCCAAATCGTCCCAAATGGCGCTTACCTCGCTGTCTAAGCAAGGACGATAGGGCCCCCAAGAGGAGGCTACGTGAATTCCGTGGGAACGGAAGAAATGAAGAGTTCATCCGTGCCAGCAGCACCGATGTCGCCTACTAGATTTACGAATATTTTAAGATTTATTCAGTTCGACGATTACGAAACGAGATTTGGGAAGCAATTCGCGGATAAATTAGAATCGATTCGCAAAATGTTCAACATCTTTGCGCCGAATTGTCGGGAATGCCATGAAGCTTCAGATAAAGGCACGATTGATGAACTAATGGAATTTCGGGGTCGTTGTTCGTTCAAAGTATATATTGTAGGATTGGCTAGACTGAATGCGACTAGGTATGAATGTGTGTGTGTATAAAGCGTGTAAGTGCGATAACCTGAGAATGCATCCCGCGGAAATAAGTGAGCGACGTGTGGCTGAGGAGTGCGGGGGGACGGAATCAGTGAGGAGAGGTGCGGTCCACGGGACAGTCGAAAAAAGGTGTACGAGACGAAAACAACGAAAAGAAACCGTGAGATACGAAAGAAAGCGTTGACTTGTAGTATATTTTACAAATGTAACCGTTCATTATGTGTTTCCTCGTAATTACCCGCAAAACTCATTTCTTGCCCATCAATCCCTACAATATGCCCAGTAAACCCGGCAAATACGGCGTAAAGATATGGACGCTTTGCGATGCCAGGACAAGTCACTGTTGTATTTTCCAAATTTATTTAGAAAACATCGCGAATAGTCCCGAAAAAGGGCAGGGGCCACGCGTTGTGAAAGATCTCGTGGATTTTTGGAAAAATTCTTCACGGACTATTACCACCGACAATGTTTTTTACGCACATAACTTTAGCTGAGGACTTACTCGAACAGGGACTTTTTCTTGTCGGCACAATGAGGAAGAATAGGATAGATTTAGCGAAAATACTGACACAGGCATTGTTTGGGAAATATTGTCGCGGCGAAGCGCGAAGGATGTCACGCACGCCAAGACGAACCCGCAAAACACGGCGGGTTCTCAATGGGCGACTCAACGTGGCAGTACGGCACTGGCCGCTCCGTTTCAACGGTCCGAACGCCCGATCGGTGGCGCTAGGAGCGGAACGAGGCCCTTTCCGGCTTCCTTCCGCTCTCACTCTCGTCCTGACTACCATAGCGTACGTTTCGTTAGTTTCATAATGTGCTTCAATTTGTGTGCCAAAGTGCTCAAAGGTACGATCATGCGTCTCATTACAAGGCTCACTGTTTTCTCATTGAACTTTACATTTATATGCGCTCATAATCTTGTATGTTCTCAGCTTAACTTTACGGTTATATAACTTGTCCATCAACACGCCGCCCCGGCTCAGGTACTGCACGTGGCGGTTACTAACCACGTGTAACCAGGTAATGCTCATAATGTAAATCGCGTCAATTAATATAATTGTGTCGTGCTCATAATCTCAATAGCTCAAACACTCTCGAACTGTACATATTTTCTTAAAATAAATATGCACTATCTACACGCAAAGTGCGACCACGTGCTTTATTAACCTCACCACCGGATGATCTACACATTTTCCGCATCTCCTTTCCCACTACTGCTTTCCTCACACATTTACCTATTTCCCTTTACGAACCGATCTCAATCCCCAACAGGCATACAGACGACCCATTTATTCTTCCCATTTTCTATTCACGCGCAAATTGACCCTCGTTTCATACGTACGAAATCGCGGAAATGTGTAATTCTTTTGTCCAGTTTGCACCACGAACACCGCATATCAACTGATACACCAAAATTGAAACCCGTAATAATTAAATATTATAATTCCACACAAAGCGGCGTGGACACAATAGACAAATTAGTTTGAGAGTACTCGTGCCGCATATGTACACGACGCTGGTCGTTTGCGATTTTTATGCATTTTCTTGATATTGCCCATACAACGCCTTCAAAATTTAGCTTATCAAAAATCCTGAATGGGAAGCGGCAGCTAGGTCCATCCGACACCGCAGAAAGCTCTTCTTGAAGGCGCTAGCAAAACAACTGATTACTGCAAATATTGCACATCGGGTGTTACGTCCGGGCGAGGCTTTTCACGACTTTGTACATATCAAGAATGGTCGATGGCAATCCGCGAGCGGTCTACCGTGCGACCGGGCGTAATGCTAAATAATTTGAATTTAACTGACTAATGATAATATAATTGAAGAAAGATTATTTATACGCGTAGACAGGGCAGGTGGGAACCTCCGCAGCTATACTTTGCTGACTGCGCCGGCTCGATGAATAATCCTAATCTTTTAATGATTAATTTGTACAATAATCTAAACGCAAAAGTTATTTGGAATGTTATAAACTGAAATATCGCCTTTAGTTGTCTGCAGGACTTAAAGGATACGTGTGCTTCCTTGAAGACCCATACAGGTCCCGAATCGCTCATAAGGTTATGTTTACTATTCATATAACGCGGTGATTGGTGAGGTGTGACGATACGACATAAAATAAATCAAATAGAAAAGTATATGTGTGGAGAACAAAAATAGATATATTGCAAGAAAAATATTAATAATGAAAATGAAGAATACTTTGAATTCGACAAACAGCTACTAGAATTCTGTAGATATTGTTGCAGCGCATGAGTGAAATTCAAGTGCGCGACAATAATGCGCCTTAATACAAATGCTATTCACAATATTGTACGATAGCGTTGCGGTAATTAACAAATACAGTGTTTTACAATCGCTACGGTCGGTGTTTTATAAACGGGCGTGCCCTAGGTTCTCTCCATAGCGTAATAGCTGGGCATGGTCGAACAATATAAAGGATGCATTTGTCGAACGGCGCGACTGGAGGGTCATACCGCGTGGCTGGTGTTCGGCTCTATTTGGCTACTTTCGTCCCTCTCCCTCTCCCTCTCTCTCTCTCTCTCTCTCTCTCTCTCTCAGCGGTAAAGTCGGTGGATTTTTCAGTATACGATGTTATACGATGTTATACGATGTTAAGTACCTTCGAATCGTAATAGAATTTTAGTAAAGTGCCTTTACTTGGGTTGCCTATGCTCGGATGTGGGTCAGCCGGGATAATGCTAGTTACAAAGGCGGCAAATCAAGAAAAAGAATGCTTCGATTCGAACAATTTTCACGACTCTAATCGCTCTGCGAGCGGGGAACAACCTTTTACGTTCGTTCAAGAATATTTACAGTTATAATTGATTTTAAATGAAACTCAAACTTTAACGGGCCCGGCACTGAATTTTCCGGCCACGTGCAAGAACGTACGCAGCACACTTTCGCACTCTTATCACTATTCAAATAAAGAAAACTGAGTCCTTTGCTCGAAATATTAATTAGAATTTAGAAACTACGATTTAACGAGAATAATTGAGTCCTTTTTGCAACACATTGTAATGAAATATGCACAATTAGGCTCGAACAAAGAGATTTTTAAGGTACCCTCGGACAGAGGACTACTCCCCTCGCGACTTTACAGCCAACTGTCACGAGGAATTCGTCGCGAGATGGTTCCTGGCCTCGCTCAAGGATGGTTTTTCATGTCCTCTTCGCGGAATCGGCCGAACGGCGGTCGATTCGGTATACGAATATTCCGCTGAAGCGCTCGCTCGGTGTTCAACGAGACACTGTCTTCGTTCGTTAGACTCTTTCTAATTATTAAGTTTTATTTCAAGTGCAATATGATTCCGTTGACTCAGTGATGTAAGATTTAATAAGCGCACTCTCTTGACGAAGCATTCATGAACAGAAAATAGATTGATGCCTAAACGATGACTTATCGTTGTGCAAATAACAAATGAAATTTGAAAAAGAGAGAAGACAGAAAATTATAATGCGGAACCTCTTCGCAGTGACTTAATACTATATACACACATTCATACTTGTCGCTCGCTCATGTTCGGATATACATAAACGCTTATAATTATGGTATATGTACATTGAGTGGGACGAGTATGATTCTACGGTGAGGGAACTCCACTACACGTTATTGCTCAACAGTACCACGTATGCGAAGGGCATAAGCCACAATACTCGTATTGTGGCATACGTGGAGGAAAAATGAAATAATTGTGATTTTAAAGCTAATACTCAAACAGCGCGCCGGATGCGAAGGACCTAAGACATAATACGAATATTGTCGCATCCGAAGACCGGAATAAAGGAAATAAAAGAAAGATTAATTTAGAAAATATACTAATAAGAAGGAAAAATCAAAAAGTTACGCTGGGACGTAACACGATCATCGCGTGTTCCGAGCGTCATAAAATCTTTGGACGTCTTATTAAAACTCATCATCTGAATACTTCCTTTTAATCGTACCCAAGGTTTCCGTTCAAAACGCTTTCCAACATTCTAGCCAGTATTCCGCATCTTTGTAAATATCTTTGCCGTGTGATTTTATTATTATTAGTTAATTTATTCATTATTGCGTTGCGTTTCTTATACTATATCATTTTTGTTGTATATATTGTGATCAATATAGTTTATTTATTTTCCCTAATTATCTCTGAGTTATCACGTCATTTAATCACCTGGAGCTTAAATTCCACGAACGCGATTTCCTTTACCACTCGAGGAAATCAACGAGCCAATTCATATTTTCCTTACAACCTCAAAGCTTGCAGGGGGTGCCGCTGTGAAAGACCAGTTAACGCCCTTGTCGACTATTCTCTCGAGCTGCTGATTCGGGGTGCCGCTGTGAAATATCAGTTAAGGCCCGATTTGGCGATTCACCACTCATATCTACCGAGAGGTGCAGCAGGTAAAATTGACGAAGCTTGAGGAGGTAATTCTTTCCCCCTCTTCCCCCTTCTGACCGGTGCCACGGACTCTATTAAAAGAGCACGGAAAGGCGGAAAGAAGGAGTCACGAAGGATATCGAGGACGCAGGGTGCCGCGGTGAAAAACTGTTAAGGCCTGCGTTTGAGAATTCACTCCCCTCACGTAGACAATCATCCAAGCGCGCTGACGAATGTAACAAATCCTCACCACGTCGGCGCGTGGCTCGGAACAATTTAAATTGTTTTTCAGTCGAAAAAAATATTAGTTTATTTATACATAATTATAACAAAAATCACGGAAGAAAAGGCATAGCACGATAAAATGCCCAAAAGTGCCCTTGAATCGATTTTACTTCGCAAAGCACCGATCGATTGCTTACAAAAAAAAAACATTGCATACCAAGTTTCAACCCACTATCTCAATCGGGAGGGTAGTTACGGGGGAAATTGGAAATATCGTTTTTTTCCACATGTTTCCTACTCAGAGGGATGCAAAAATTCTGAAAAAAAAATCTAGAACATTGCAGACATGGATGTTTATGGTGGTGATTTTTTCAGATTTTTTCAATGCAAATCCCAAGTGTGGAAACTTAAAACACAAAAAAAATACGAAAAATGCAGATTTCGGTTTGAAGCTTTTGTTTCGACGAGCTCCTCGCTTTTGCAAAAGCGGCGGGCCGCTCGGATTGGGTATATCGAACGCAGGAACACAGGAAGCGCTTAGGAGCACGGATTTGCCGGGCGGGAGAATGAACGTTGCAGAGGCGGAAACTTAACACTACTTTATTTTTTATGCGTTATTCGGCTTACACTATGAACGAAGCACAACGCAAATGTACAAGCGGTAACAGAGCACGACGGTTACAGCATGAAGAGCAAACACGTAAATACTAGGCGAAAAACGTAAACTATAAGTAGAAATCTAAAGAACCAATTGTAAGAGTAAACGTAGAAGTAATGTATCGAGCAAAGCAAAACGGTAAAAGTAAAAGTAAAGTAATAACGCTCGACACGTGGCCCCCGACGACTCGGTCAGACGGAAAGCAGAACAGTTCGGAACGCACGTGCTTGTCGGTGTCACATTACCGTTTTCAAAAGTAATCTGAGTCAACAATGTCACCGGTCGTCAGCGGCCGATATTCTTTTCACGCCGGCCCTCCGCCCCGCGCGCAGCCGATCCTCAAGCTACTCGGTCCACTTGATCTCGGCCGACGCGAGGCGGACGGAGCCGACCGCGCGACCGGCTCCGGCATGCGGGCTGCCGCAATCGCGGGGCTTACGAACGGACCGTAACAGCTTACGAGCGACTAGATTTTCCTTTTTACAGTAGTCTGATGCGGGCATGAATTTTATCCTCCAATTTTTTTAATATTTTTGTCTATAGGGCGTCATGTTGAACAAAATTAATAATTGTTATTTTCAAGGTACATATGATTTTTAATACCTCTGGGTTTGGTAGAGTGGTTTATGAATAAAGGGAATTAAGTTATTTCAAATAAGTGAAAGTTATAGGTCCTTATGTGAACAAATATTAAAGTATCTTTCAATATCACCGCTGGCGTAGTAGTAAGGTGTCCAACTGCGGACCGCTGGGGACTTTTTTTTCGTAGGTTCGCGCCTAACAATGGTTTAATTTTGTTTCATAGGATAATATTTATTTTTAATTATTCATCACACGGCAATAAACGATATTCATTTAAAAATATTTTAATACTTACTACGGATAGTTTTTAACCCTCGCACTACCGACGAATATCAGCGCGACGCGGCGTACCACGATGGGTCCATTTACATACGCCTGATGAGCTGCAACCCCTATACATGGGTATGCCGGTAAAGTCACTGCAGTGGAGACACGGTTACCTATCTCCAGGCACCGAAAAAGTGACCCACCGTGGTAGTGCGAGGGTTAATATTTTGTCAGCGGAATAGTTGTGTTATGGCAAATATGGCATATGTACTAGGTACAGAATTATTTAAATTTGTCACGGCTCCAAACGAAAATGGGGCCACGATCAAGAACGTGATTCCGCTTAGAGTTGACCGTGACGTGGGTAGGCCAGGAAAGGAGAGATGCTTGAGAGCCGAGGACCTTGTATCAATAATTCCTTTATTCGGTAACAGCCGTCGTCCACTCTCTACACTGATCGTCCGGCGTGGAACGCGCGAGTTGGTCTCGGCACAGACCCGACTTTTGGCGGTGCCCACTCCGAGATGGAACTTCGCACACACAACCCGATTGAGATTCCCAAATGGGAAGAACGTGGCCGCACAAGACGAAACAGAACGCGAGCGTGTATACTGAACAAGACCTGTGACGGTGGCTGAGGTCATAACAAGAGTGTCGGTGTGGGCCTCGCGCACCTGTCGCTTCGAATTCGGTAATTAGGGAAGGGAGACAATAGCTTCCCTAATTGGCGCGTGTCGATCAACTGCTGGTTACGTTAGTACGCGAGGCCTTCCGTGGTCGCACAACGCGCAAGCCAAGCCATCACCGTGGCACGCGCGGATTCGCAGGACGTCACAGGCGATCAGGACCGCCACATCGAGATAGAGGATCCTGATCGCTTGTTTCCCACCGATAGTCAGGGGCCGATCCCGAACAAACTTCTTTTGTTTGGCTGATACATGCATGAACTTTATTGTAAGAATACGTATTGTAGAATAATAAAGTAAGTTGCTGGTAATATGTATCTATTTTTATTAAAAAGAATGAAAGAGATGATGTGGGAGAGAACAGCAAACGCACACACACACACAAAACGAAACGACGCGACGCAATCCTACTCGGCACACCGCTCAATGGCCGACACGGAAACTCGACGCTTCTTCACGAAGGCTAACGCAGCTCTGGCGACATTGCCCGCACTTCATATTTTTTGGCATTCATTTCTTTTTACTCGCTCACTCACTCACTCATGCGCCCACTGACTCGTTCACTGCATACGCGCCGCTACACTGTCCGCACGCGACAGTGTCTCGGCTTCGCCGATACTACAGTATCTTTATTTAAAGAATACTTATCACTATCTGTATTAATGATGGGAACTTATTGCTGGACTGGTGTGCCAATTGTTGTTGGCATAAGTGACGAGAACTAAACTGTAACAGCATCCTCATCATGCCAGTAATGGTGATAAGTATTCTTCAAATAAAGATACGTATTCTTACAATAAAGTTCATGCATGTATCAGTTGAAAAAAATAAGATAAACAATTTTGTACCTATCCGACTACATATGCCATCTTTGCCATAACGTAAAACATATATTTTGTCCATATCAATCATAAACCAATACGACACATCTCTTCCGCTGACAAAATATTAAAAACTATCCGTAGTAAGTACTGTCACCGTACTACTTTTCTCAGTCGAGCGTTTGTTTTTATGCACGGCCACGAGTGGCGACGGAGTCGCGGTCCGCCGCGATTACTTACTTACTGTTCGTACGGACGGGTACGTATCTTTATCGCGATCACTTACGATTGATGTAGGGATCGCGTGATTGAGGGCGAAGCGGTGAAAAGAGCGTGATTTATGTGCTGGTTAAATTATATTGATTGTAAAATGGTGAAACTAATACAAGCAATTACGTAAAGTCTTCGCCTTATAAAACTAGCCGTTCTGTGTCGCGTGTCTACCACGCTTCGCCGCCAATTGTTGGTGTGAGTGTGGATTATGTGGGTGACTCTCAGTTGTCAGGTGTCCGGTTCCTGGAGCGGGGACGACATACGGCCAGGATTAAATCATGCGTGATTGCGATGTGTGGATGAGGATGTTGGTGGCGAAGGAGCTTTCTTTTTATCTTGATCGTACTAACTGTGAAACGCTGATGCACGCGAGTGCGTTTGCGGTTACTCGCGAACCCTGAGTGGGCGTTCGCAGGTTTCACGCGGCTCAAGGATCGTCTTTGCGAATTCTTCCCGGGTCGTCGCGTTTGACTACGCCGTTCAGACATTTTTAGTTACAGCGTGATGTATAGATTTCGATGACCGGAGGATCTCAGTCGGACCGCATCAACGGCGCTAGCTCGATATAAATCTCGCCTCGAATGGAGCATTCCCGCTCCTTTTATACCCATTTGGGCTGAGGGGAAGTTTCCACTGAAGTGCTTTTTCGATAGCCAGGAGTCACTTCTCCTTCGGCGGTCGAGGACGACTTCGTTTACAATGGGTGATTGATGATGAATGTATGAGTCCTCTGCTGTAGGAGAGTGAGGTGTGCTTGTGTATACAGTCGGTGTGAGGGATGTTTGTGCGTATGTCTTTTGGTTAATCGGTGAGGGATGTATGATTGTGTGTGTGTGTGCAGATGGTGTAGTGATGTTGGTGCGTATGTGTTACGGCAGATCGGTGAGTGACGTGTGATCGTGTGTGTGCAGACGGGTAGTGATGTTGGTGCGTATGTGTTTCGGCAGATCGGTGAGTGAGGTGTGATTGTGTGTGTGCGGACGGGTAGTGATGTTGGTGTAAGTGTGCAACCGAAGTAGAGGAAGAACTTATGGGTTAGACGGCTAAGAGTGAATTCGGACGGTGATAGTACGGCGATCGCGCAGACATGTACAGTGGACGCTCGGCCAGTAGATATTACGTTAGACCTGCTGGTCTGTACAGTTACAGTACTCAAATATTTTAAAATGAATATCGTTTATTGCCGTGTGATGAATAATTACAAATCAAAATTATCTGTTGCGTATTCACAGTCACCTCAGGCGGGCGACCAATGGGCGCCCGCGACGTTCTCGCGGAAATCAATCATGCGGTCGATACTCGGGCTGTCGTGATAGCGCGAATCAATGAGACGACATAAAATAAAATATAATAATGAATACTTTATTAAGAATGAATATAGTTACTGGCAGAGATTCAGTGTTAAAATGTAGACTAAGACTAAACTCGCAGCGTAGAACATGCTTCTTATATCTACGGTTTGTGAGAAGAGGGGGTTGCGTTGGTAGCCCAGAGAAGGGCGAAGGCGTCCTCCAAGACGTCTCTCTTCTTGGTAAGGGAGTCTCTAGGAATTTAGGCTATCTGGACATCTGTGTACACTCAGATGTCGTCACAGCTGCATGTACTTCACTATCTGTCAGTTTCTGGTTACCCGGACGTCGTAAAGTATCCCTCGGTACGATATGGGTGGTCAAAAAGGGAAAGCGGCGAAGGGCTCGGTACCTGGGCCTGCTTACAGGGCGATACTCTATGTAAACGCGCCAGCCAATCAGCAGCGCCGCGTCGCGTTCTTCTCGGGTATTTGTTCTCTCGCGCGTTCCCGCGCGCTCTCGACGGCCATTACAGTCCTCTGTATCGCAGTGATCGGGTGCTCTCTCAGATTTCCTTGTGAATTGTAGTGCAAAGAGGCAGGTATAGTTCTCGTTTGGCGAACAGGTGAAAGTGACCGTTAACGCGCAGGGATTATAAAGACACTTTGGTGCCCCTCAAGCTCTGTATAATAGTAGTTTTAAGTGCGTCTAGAAATAAATAAGATTTGTGGAACACCTCACCCACGTGTACCAGTTTCGCGCCGGCCACGTCCCGCGTGGCGTAAGTAAAAGCTCCTCAAGTTTCGTGCGTTCCATCTCCCGCGCCTAGCCAGATTCCTCAGGATTTTCTCGGGCGTAGACTCAAAATAAACATTATCCTATAAAAAAAAATTGAAACATTGCTGGGCGCGAACCCATGAAAAAAAAGACTCCAGTGGTTCCGTATTCGGACACCTTATTACTACGTTAGCGGTCATGTTGAAAGATTCTTTAACATTTGTACACATAGGGACCTATAACATTCAGTTAATTGAAATAACTTAATTCCCTTTATTCATAGACCACAATACCAAATACAGAGGTATTAGAACTCACATAATTCACTGACTGTATAAAGGGAAAGCAAGAATTTATAGTATGCACCAAGATTTCGCATGAAATACCTTGAAAATATCGGTTTTTAATTATTTTGCAATAGACATGCCCGCATCTAACTACTGTAAAAAGGAAAATCTAGTCACTCGAAAACTTCAACCCGAAATCTGCATTTTTCGTCATTTCTTTGTGTTTTTGATTTTTTACACTTGGGATTTGCATTGAAGAAATCTGAAAAACATCACCACCATAAACATCCATGTCCGCAATGTTCTAGATTTTTTTCAAAATTGTTGCATCCCTCTAAATAGGAAATATATATAGGAGTGCGATGACTTGACCATTTTGTTTTCCTTTTTAGTAAGTTAGACCGATCATTGGCCGTAAAACCCCCGCTTATATAAATAGGAAATATGTGGGAAAATCCGATATTTTAATTTGCCCCGTAACTACACTCCTGTTTTGTAATTGAAGTGCTCGCGTAGATGGAAAGCGAGTGGATAGTGGACGGGTGAGTGGCAAGTAAGCTCAGGCGAATTGACGTTATAAAAACACGATAGACTATTTATTTAAGACACTAAATAACAGGTATATACACACTGAGTGAACCCGTGTTGAGTTGCACCGTACGAGAAGTAATAATGAGAAAAGAGATGAAGTGAAACCGTCTTATTTGAGAACCGTGTGAGGTAGTACAAGAAGTGACGTCCGCGTGATACAATGGTTGCGAGGTGAGTGAGAATAAAAGGCGGGCGCCGGAAGCGCACCGGCTCGTCACGTGAGTTCTCGACAGTAATCGATTGGATCTGTATTGATCGCTGATAGGTGGACAAGTTATCGATTCGAGATCTCGCATGAGTGATGAGCGTGAAGTGAGGTGAAGTTCTCTGACATTTCCGCCCGCCATCAGCGAGTGCGCTGATGTAATTGAAGTTGATGTCCAGGTGTAAGTTGGATCACCCCGTGTGGTGAAGTGGGAGTGGCGCAAGCTTTGCGATCGGCCGCATGAGAGTGGTTGTTGCCGTCTTGATGGTCACTACCCTGGTGAGACCGTCCTTCCCTGGATGGAGTGTGATGACCCTTGCTAGTGGCCATTTTGATGGTGGGAGTCTCTCATCGGTGATGAGCACAAGTGAACCCACTTTGATATCATTGGAGGGGTGATGCCATTTGGAGATTGATTGCTGCCGTTGTAGGTAGTGTGCCGACCATTGATTCCAGAATTGTTGAAGTTTTTGTTGAAGTAGTTGCCATCGAGAGAGCCGACCGATTTTCACATCGTCGAGTGACGGTTCAGGCAGGGTTGTAAGCGCACCGCCTGAGAGAAAGTGGCCAGGTGTGAGTGCTGAGATTTCGTCGGGGTCGTCGCTGAGTGCCTCCAGTGGTCTTGAATTTAAGACTGCTTCTATTTGAGTGAGCACCGTGGTGAGCTCCTCAAATGTGCGCAAGGTGTCGCCCACCGTGCGACGGAGGTGAAACTTCATGAACTTCACCACCGCTTCCCATTTGCCACCCATGTGTGGCGCTGCCGGTGGATTGAAGTTCCATTGAGTTCTGTCCCTTGACAGAATTGAAGTGATGGCCTGATGTTCGCGAGTGCTCTGGATGAATAGTTTCTGGAGGCTGATGTCTGCACCGATGAAATTGGTGCCACAATCAGAGTGGACCGTGTGTGGAATGCCCCGTCGTGACGTGAACCGGCGGTAAGCGGCAATGAATCCTTCCGTGGAATAGTCGCTCACCGTCTCAAGGTGGACTGCTGAAGTGCTAAAACAAACAAAAATGCAGATCCACCCCTTTGACGTTTTCGCGCCGCGACCCTTCCAAGTCTTCATGGAGTATGGCCCGGCGTAGTCCACACCCGTGTGGTGGAAAGCCCGAGATGGTGAGACTCGTGACTCTGGCAGCTGGCCCATAAGTTGTTGGGCTCGTATCCCTCTCTGTCGTGCACAGGGCATGCACCGAAGGATGTGGGACTTTACTGGCGCCCTGCCTCCAATAATCCAATAGCACTGTCTTACAGTTGCCAGAGTAACCTGAGTGCCGCCATGGAGAGTGCGTTGATGTGCGTCGTCTATGACCACCGACGATAGTCGTGAATGGCGAGGTTGAATGACTGGGTGTTTTTCGTCGTGGCTGAGTGCTGACAGGTTGAGTCGGCCGCCGACTCGTATGACTCCATGATGATCCAGGAATGCAGTAAGGCGGTTGAATGGGTGATTCTTCGGCAATGTTCCATGTGAGCTAAGCGTCCTCAGTTCATGTGAAAAAAATGCCGCTTGAGTTGACTTGATCCACAATATCCGAGCTCTTTCCATATCAGCAGATTGAAGTGACGTGATTGGTGATGAATCTGAAGTTCCCTTAAATTTTGAAAGTGCTCTGAAACAAATAGCTGTGAGTCGAAGTAGTCTGTGAAGTGAAGAGTATTTGTAGATGAAGTCCCAATGGTAGTCGATTTTGGGCGCGGCTGCCGTAAGTGAAATGCCTGGACGAACTTCTAGTGCACAAGAGTCGTCCAATTCCGTCGGTTGAGGTGGCCATGGGGCTGGTGATTGTGTTATCCATGGTGGTCCCGTCCACCACAGGGCATGCCTTTCGAGTTCCTTTGTGGTTACGCCCCGCGAAGCGCAATCAGCTGGGTTTGATGTTCCCGGTACATGTTTCCAATGACCAGTTGGAGTGAGTTCTTGAATCTGTGTTACTCTGTTCCGTACGAAATCCTTCCACCGTGATGGGTGAGTCTTGATCCACGTGAGGGTGACTTGTGAATCCGTCCACATATGAGTATCCGTAATCTTGTATTGAAGTGTGGCTGTGACGTGCGTCACGAGTTTTGAAAGTAGCACCGCTGCAGAGAGTTCTAATCTCGGGATAGTGAGTGTCTTAATTGGAGCTACTTTAGTTTTTGATGTGACGAGTGAAGCCTTGGCGCCTGTGGACGGTGAAGTTGTCACAATGTACACTACCGCTGACATTGCGAGTTGAGATGCATCAGAGAAACCGTGAATTTCAACCGTGGAGTTCGTGTAAGTGTGGAACCACCGTGGTATTGAGAGCTTGGCCAAGCATTTGAAGTCTTCTCTGATAGCCAACCACCGTGTTGAAATTCTGACCGGTAATGGGTCATCCCAGTTGAGTTTGTGCAACCAGAGTTCTTGAAGAAGCATCTTTGCTCTGATCACAACAGGTGAGATGAAGCCGAGTGGATCAAATATCTGTGCCACTTCAGATAGGACGTGTCTCTTTATAAGTGCTCCCGCATGGTCTTGAAGTTGTGGAAAGAAGTTGAAGTTGTCAGTTTGAGGGTGCCACCGCAATCCGAGTATTTTGGTCGCGCAGTCGTCGAGAGATATTGATGTCGATGCTTCATTTGAGGAAGTTGCCTTGAGGAGATCGTGACTTGTTGAGTGCCACTTTGCCAAAGGAAATCCGCCCGCGTTGCACTATCCCGTTAATTGTTTAGCAACCCGTTTGAGTTGACGCACTGAATCCGCACCCCCGAATATGTCGTCAACGTATCTTCCCTTCGTTATTGATGGTAAGGCAAGTGGATAATGTTGGCCCTCGTCTTCAGCCAACTGCAAGAGTGTCCTTATCGCCAAAAATGGAGCTGACTTTGTTCCGTATGTAACCGTGGTGAGGTGGTATGAAGTTTCATTGAAGTTCTCGTCAATCTACAATATTCGCTGCAGATCCCAATCATCCTTGTGTACCCGTATCTGCCTATACATCTTGGTGATGTCAGTTGCGAATATGTGACGGTGATGTCTGATCCAAGTGAGCACATCCGTGACGTCCAGCAGTAGATTTGCACCTGTATACATGAGGTCATTCAGAGATTTCCCAGATGATGTGGAACTTGAGCCATTGAAGACAACCCGTAGTTTTGTTGTGGTGCTGTCAGGCCGTAGGACTCCGTGGTGAGGCAAATAATATGGTTGAAGTGAAACCTGAGTCGACGTGCCACCGTGTGAGACCCTCAACCCTCCTGAAGTCGGAGCTTCATGTGCCAAGGTCATCTCACTAGTAACACTGCCAACATCAGGTTTACCTTGTTGAGTTATTCGTGTTGAGTTGCCTGCCACTGGTTGCATGTGTCCAAGTGTTTCATATTCCCTCATGAATGAAGTGTACATTTGCTTGTATGTGTCATCTTTTGAGAATTTCCTGAAAGTGCGTTGAAGGCACTGATGTACCGTTGAATATGAGGTTCCTAGGAGTGATGTTGGAGATTTTAATGGTATACGCACAGTATACTGTCCAAATGTGTCACGAGAGTGAGTTGAATTGAAGTGATCCTCGCACTTTTGCTCCTCAGGTGTCAGTTTGTTGACGTTGTCCATCCTAACCTCCTCTTGAGTCCAAAATTTGGTTAAGAGCTCTTGAAGTTCACAATTTTGACGTTGCACTGACACATGGTAAGTAAGAGATGACACTGGGCCTGTAATAAGCCATCCAAATATTGAGTGCTGTGCTATTGGCATTGATGGATCGCCCTTGATGACGTCAGGCAAAATGATGTGACCATAGAAATTTGCTCCTAAAACTATATCAATTTTGCGTGGTGTGGTGAAATCTGGATCTGCCAGCTGCAGGTTCTTGATGTGAGACCATGAGTGACTCAGAGGCTGGAATGATGGCAGTATTGACGTCACATTCTTTAAGATGTGTGCTCTCACCGTAACAGTTTCCTTGCTGTATATTGACTGCAGCTTGAGTGACACCACGCCTCCTGTTTCCGCTGATTTTGTTCCACCAATGCCAAGGATGGAGATTGACGAGTGTTGACGTGGTACGTTGAGGTCCTTGATGAGTTTCTCCGTGACAAAAGAGAGCTCCGATCCAGGATGTATTAACAGACGAGTGATTTGATTGCATACCGTGGAGTGCACCGTGGCTATTGCTGTGGCGAGCAGCGATGAGTCGGTTCCTGTGACGTGTACTGAATTCTTCATTGTGACGTGCTGATTGTTGATCTCCCTGGTGACGTGCTCCGTTTCTTGAGGTGAGGTGAGTTGCTTGACGACTGCACCGAAATCTTATTGACGTGCTGATATGTTTGGCCGTGTTGATGAGGTGGATGAGGTAGTTCCGTGGTAGGCATTATCGTGCACCATAGTGTGGTGCCTGCCAGAGCAATTTGCGCAGCTCATGGCGTTGCGACAGGCAGCCACACTGTGCCGTCCCAAACAATTAAAACAGAGCCGCTTCGCAACGACTATTGCCCGGCGTTGAGTGACTCCGAGATTGCGGAACTTTCCACACCGCACCATGAAGTGCTCTTCATTACAGCAGTCACATACATATTTTGAGGAAGTGGGCTCTTGCCGTGGTTGACGTGCAGGCGTTGACGTGCTCGTGGTGTGTGAGGTGCGCCGTGGTTGTTACTGCTGTGATGTGGAGCCTTCGACCCTTTCGAGTGCGCGCGCTCGAGCGCGTATGAAGTCCTCCAATTTTGTAAATGTGGGATATTCTGTCGAGTTCCCCAGTGAAGTTTCCCACTGTTCATACTTCGCCCGATCGAGTTGCCTGGTGAGGTGTTGATCGAGGATGCAGTCACCGAGATCTGCCACTTCGAGTGACTGCAGAGCCGTCCGTGCTTCCGCTGTTCGTGAGATCAGTTCCGTGAGTCCCTTTGCCGTACCTTGACTGGTGCTCCGTTTCATGAGGTGGGTGAGTTGGGAGTCGATCAGCAACCTCCTGTTGCGGTATCTCCGTTCCAGCAGCTCCCACGCTGGTTGGAATGATGTTGCGCTGTCCGACTAAGCAGCCACGGAGGTAGTGCAGACGTGCAATGTCACTCAACTTGGGGTTGTTGGTGACAAGTTGAGTGAAGAGATCTGAGAATGAGGGCCATTCCTTGTAATCGCCCTTGAAAGTGGGCAGAGTGATGTCCGGGAGTCGTGTGTGAAGTGTGTCCGTGGTTGCTCGTGTGTCCGTGGTTACTCGTGTCTCCGTGTGAGATGCCGCCGTGTGTGCCCGTTTAAGTTTTATGAGGTGAAGCCGCGCCGTCCTGTATGCTTTGGCCTCCCTGCCGTGTGAGTTCTCATTAAAGTAGGGATGATAGAGGTGTCGGGCCGGCCAGTTGAGTTCAAAGTAGGTGTGTTGTTCCGCAAATTTGAGGTGCGTCCGTTCCAATTGTTGAGTCATGAAATCGACTTGGTCCAGATCGTAGGTGGTGAGATCGTTGGGATCAATTTCCAAAATAGTCTCGATTTCATTCAATCGGCTCATTTGAGTGCAGGCCATAATTGTGAGTTCGGTGGGGAGTGCTGCCGGTGATGTGCTCCGTGTGACGGGCGGTTGTGAAGTGCCGGTTTTCCGTGAAGAGTGCGCCGTTGCGCCATCTTTCGGCGGAGCGAGTGAGACTGCCGGTGTTGTGATGGCAGGTGTGGTGGGAGGGGGCTCTTCGACCTCAACCACCTCGTGGCTCGCTGCCCATGGCTCTTCTTCTCCCTTGTCGGCCATCTTGCTCGGCGATTTGAAGTGTAACCGTCTCTTGAGCACTTCACTAACTTGCACTCACTATTTCGCGATAGCCACCGATTCCACTATCCGGCTCGAAGGACCAGAATGTTTTGTAATTGAAGTGCTCGCGTAGATGGAAAGCGAGTGGATAGTGGACGGGTGAGTGGCAAGTAAGCGCAGGCGAATTGACGTTATAAAAACACGATAGACTATTTATTTAAGACACTAAATAACAGTTATATACACACTGAGTGAACCCGTGTTGAGTTGCACCGTACGAGAAGTAATAATGAGAAAAGAGATGAAGTGAAACCGTCTTATTTGAGAACCGTGTGAGGTAGTACAAGAAGTGACGTCCGCGTGATACAATGGTTGCGAGGTGAGTGAGAATAAAAGGCGGGCGCCGGAAGCGCACCGGCTCGCCACGTGAGTTCTCGACAGTAATCGATTGGATCTGTATTGATCGCTGATAGGTGGACAAGTTATCGATTCGAGATCTCGCATGAGTAATGAGTGGGAAGTGAGGTGAAGTTAGTCGGCAATATAGATTTCTCTGACACCTCCCGATTGAGATAGAGGGTTGAAACTTGGTATACAATGGTTTTTTTGGTAAGCTATCGATCGGTGGTTTGCGAAGTAAAATCGGTTCAAGGGCACTTTTGACCGTTTTACCCTGGTATACCCTTTCTTCTGTGATTTTTGTTATAATTATGTAAAAATAAACTAATATTCTTTTCGACAGAAAAACATTTTGAATAAATACTAACATCATTAATTCATCGTATACCCTTAAATTACAGATCGACCAATATTATCGATATCGAGCACGAACACGAACGCGTCGACGACCGATGAGTACGACGAGTTAATCGCTCTGCTCAAGGCGGTGGTGCCCGATTTGCTTTCCCGCTGAAAGAACGCAATGGTACGTGCGATGCCTTATACGAAATCTGGCACCACTGCGTCAAGCTTATACCGGCCTGTGTGCGGAACGAAGACGCGACGCCGCGACTGCATGTCGAACAAAAATGCAACGCGCGATGTTGGTTGGTAGGGAACGGAGCATAGTTCTGTCCTTCATATGTGTCGTTGTAAGCGGGCCCAGGTACCGAGCCCTTCGCCGCTTTCCCTTTTTGACCACCCATATCGTACCGAGGGATACTTTACGACGTCCGGGTAACCAGAAACTGACAGATAGTGAAGTACATGCAGCTGTGACGACATCTGAGTGTACACAGATGTCCAGATAGCCTAAATTCCTAGAGACTCCCTTAGCAAGAAGAGAGACGTCTTGGAGGACGCCTTCGCCCTTCTCTGGGCTACCAACGCAACCCCCTCTTCTCACAAACCGTAGATATAAGAAGCATGTTCTACGCTGCGAGTTTAGTCTTAGTCTACATTTTAACACCGAATCTCTGCCAGTAACTATATTCATTCTTAATAAAGTATTCATTATTATATTTTATTTTATGTCGTCTCATTGATTCGCGCTATCACGACATAAAATTGGTGGCAGCGGTGGGATCCCACAAAATCCATCAGTGAAGAAGGATTGTGCAAAAAGAAGAAAAAGTGTATTCTAGTTGTCCTAGACCTATAACTTCTTGAAACAACGGTTTCGGCTCGGAGCAGTCTAAGACCGGCACAGTGAGGACCCACAAATCTATCATACTGGCAGGGGACACAAGTAAGTGGACAGCATATCGAGACTCAAAATCACCGATCTCCTCTACTGACTCTTCGCAAACATCCTCGTTCGAACTCCAAAGCTTAATTGAAACCATGTCGAGAGCAGCGTCGCCAACTAACGCTATCGAGACAATTTTGCTCGAGTTTAAAGATCAAATGAGTAGCGTAATGGAGAGATTAGATAAACAGGACGAAATGTTGAAGTCAAAAAAAGCCAGAGTCTAGAGAATGGTTTCAAAGCAAGTTCTCAAAAGATACGGAGAAGCGAACAATGTTGCGGAAGAAGCAACCAACGCGGTTCCCGAAGAGGACCGAGCCCGAAACAACGAGGTATTCTGCGGAGCACGGGATACAATCGGAATGATCGGCGAATTCTCAGGGAGAAATTGCGAGAACTTTATAGCTCAAATCGAAGAAGCAAGGAGAATAACGAAGCTAGCGGAAAGACAAATTCTTCTACGGTACGTCCTAGCACAAAAATTAAAAGGAAGAGCTGACGGGGCAATCAGAGCAGACATGGTAGAAGAATATAAAGACTTATACGTCCGACTTCGCTTTCAATTCGGTATTCGGCAAAGTCTGAATTCATTGGAGCAGCAAAGAGACATGTGTGTAATGCACAGCAACGAGGCTGTAGAACATTACGTCTCGAGATTCGTAGCGATAGTAGATTCCATAAGAGTCGCTATCGATAACCAGAAGGAGTGGACGCTACAAGAAATAGCTTTCCACCACAATGTAAATGGAAGGAAGTCAACGGATATATTCATCCGAAATCTGGCGGATCATTTGTATCACCAGGTAAAACCGTTAAAACCAGGGAGTCTCAACGAAGCGATCCAGATGACCCTCGAAGTGGAAACCGAACTCGAGGAAAGAAGAGCAAGGGGACGAAGACAACCCCCGATTCAAGATGGACCAGTACACGCCCCCAGACCAAGGCAACAAGGCCAACCCATTCAGAGGCAAAGCGTACCACAGTGTAATTACTGCAGGAAATTAGGACACGAAGAACGCGAGTGTAGAATCAAGAATTTCCATCAAAATCGAAATTTTCAGTCGGCGAGGCCTCAAGAGAGATCACCTTTGGAGAGCACAATACTTGAGAGGACAAACCAACTACGCGCCTGGGATGATGACACCGGAAAAGGACGAATACGAGGGGGTAGGCTGCCCATGGTTCGTCTAAGTATGGACGGAATTAAAGAAAGCAGTTGGCTCGTGGACACGGGGAGCAGTTTGACGCTCGTAAAAGAAGCGCAACTCGTCGGAACACACCACCAAAGGAAACCGGCCAAAATCACGGGTATAACACTGCACAACACTAAATTTGCCTTTTGAACGAAAATAGCCAATTTCGATTAATCTTGACCCGCTGAAAACGAATCTGAAACCCGTTTTTGAAAATTGGCTCGAGATTTTGAGTAATTTAATTTTAAAAAAATCAGCCTTTTTTCGACTTTGAACAACAATCAGGCCGTAAGTATACAAGTTAGACAATTTTTATTGGTCGCGAAAAATTCTCCAGACTTTTCCGAATAAAACGGTATCAAACACTTTTACAATTTAAACTTGCAAACATGTTTAAACATTAGTTAAAGTGGATAAGACCCGTTTTGCGCACCTATTTTTCGAGATGTTTTCCAATTTTTACAAAAAAATGGGAGTCTGACGAGGATTCCAATACCTCTACGCGATAGAGCAGACATTTGTCTTTGGAAAACCACTTTAACACTATGTAAATTATATTTCTGCTTCGCTCAGGAAAACGAAAACCTCGTGCGTGTTACGCAGTGTGAGCAGCGGTTCTCCGACTCAATGCCGTGCAAACGCTAGGCGACAACAAGCCACAGCGGAACGCGTATTACTACGTGACGCGCACGAAGTCTTAGTTAGTTTTCCTGTAGGAAGCCGAAATTTGTTTTACATATTATCATTATGCTTTTCCGATGGAAAATGTCTGCTTTATCGTGTAGTGTCATTGGAATTCACGTCGGAGTCACAGATTTTTCAAAAAATTGAAAAACATTTCGAAAAGTAGGTGCGCGAAACGTGTCTTATCCATTTTAACTAATGTTTAACCACGTTTGCAAGTTTAAATTGTAAATGTGTTTGATATCGTTGTATTCGGAAAAGTCCGGAGAATTTTTTGCAACAAATGAAAATTGTTCAACTTGTAAACCTACGGCCTGATTGCTGTTCAAAGTCGAAAAGGGGCTATTTATTTTCAAAATTGAATTACTCAAAATCTCGAGCCAATTTTCAAAAACGGGCTTCAGATTCGTTTTTGGCGGGTCAAGATTAGTCGAAATTGGCTATTTTCGATTAGAAGGCAATTGTAGTGTTGCCCTGTGAAATAGAAGAAAATCTCGAAAAAGAGATGTGGGAAACGTGACTGATCAATTTTAGTTAATGTTTAAACATGTTTGCAAGTTCAAATTGTAAAAGTGTTTGATATCGTTTTATTCGGAAAAGTCTGGGGAATTTTTTGCTACAAATGAAAATAGTCTAACTTGTAAACCTACGGTCTGATTACTGTTCAAAGTCGAAAAAACGCTGTTTTTTTCAAAATTCAATTACTCAAAATCTAGAGCTAATTTTCAAAAACGGGTTTCAAATTCGTTTTCAGCAAGTCAAGATTAGTCGAAATTGGTTATTTTCGTTTAGAAGGCAATTCGTGTATTGTCCAGAGAAATTTGTTACAGTTGTACAACATGCTCCGCGCGCATCATTAGGGAGGCTTTTTCAATTTCTTTCGGCAACAGAATTAGACTTTTTTTTGCCTTTTAAGCGAAAATAGCCAATTTCGACTAATCTTGACCCGCTGAAAACGAATCTGAAACCCGTTTTTGAAAATTGGCTCCAGATTTTGAGTAATAGAATTTTGAAGAAAACAGCTTTTTTTGACTTTGAACAGCAATCAGGCCGTAGGTTTACAAGTTAGATAATTTCCATTTATTGCAAAAAATTCTCCAGACTTTTCCGAATAAAACGATATCAAACACTTTTACAAATTCAACTTGCAAACATGTTTAAACATTAGTTAAAGTGGATAAGACATGTTTCGCGCACCGATTTTCGAGATGTTTTTCAATTTTTGGAAAAAACTGTGACTCCGACGTGAATTCCAATGAAACTACACGACAGAGCAGACATTATTCATCGGAAAACCATCGTGATAATATGTAAAACAAGTTTCGGTTTCCTACAGGAAAACTAACTAAGACTTCGTGCGCGTCACGTAGTAACACGCGCTCCGCTGTGGCTTGTTTTCGCCTAGCGCTTGCATGGCATTGAGTCAGAGAACCACTGCTCACACTGCGTAACACGCACGAGGTTTTTGTTTTCCTGTGCGAAGCAGAAATATAATTTATATAGTGTTAAAGTGGTTTTCCAAAGACAAATGTCTGCTCTATCGCGTAGAGGTATTGGAATCCTCGTCGGACTCACAGTTTTTTCTAAAAATTGAAAAACATCTCGAAAAATAGGTGCGCAAAACGTGTCTTATTCACTTTAACTAATGTTTAAACATGTTTGCAAGTTTAAATTGTAAAAGTGTTTGATACCGTTTTATTCGTAAAAGTCTGGAGAATTTTTTGCAACCAATAAAAATTGTCTGACTTGTATACTTACGATCTGATTGTTGTTCAAAGTGGAAAAAAGGCTGTTTTTTTCAAAATTCAATTACTCAAAATCTCGAGCCAATTTTGAAAAACGGGTTTCAGATTCATTTTCAGCAGGTCAAGATTAATCGAAATTGGCTATTTTCGTTCAAAAGGCAAAAAAAAAGTTCAATTTTGTTGTCCAGTGTAACCAGCGAGAAGATATCAGCTAAGTATTCGATAGAAATAGAACATTTCGGAAAAATTAACCCTGTCCAAGTATTCGAAAACTCTTTAAACATACCTTATGACGGTATATTGGGTGTAGATTTTCTTATGAGACACGGATTTTTATGGAATTCAAGCGAGCGTTCGATAAAAATAGGGCCTAGAGTATTTAAGCAAAAACAAGTAGAAGCAACTAATAACGAAGTAATGATCCTCTTCGAGAATAATTTAGCTTGTGCGACTAAATTAGATAATAATGGAGATCCGATCCTACCAACTCAGCTGAAAGAGTGGAAAAACACGAGTATTAGATCATTCAATAGGTATGATAAAGATTTCTTCGACAGACAAGTAACTAACAGACCGCCTGAACAAACGTTGACTGACAGTAGGGAAAAACTTCTACAACAAAACGCGAGACTAGACCATATTAAAGACGGTAAAGAGAATATATGGGAAATTATAAAGACGTTCCACGATGTTTTTACACTACCGGGAGATCCGCTCCCGCTGTCGAATTTAACCCAGCATGCGATACACACATTGGACAGCATACCAATAAATACCAAACAATACAGGTACCCACCCTGTCATAAAGAAGAAATTCACCATCAGGTTAAGGAAATATTAGAAAAGGGTATTATTCAGGAAAGCAACAGCCCATATAATAGTCCTCTCTGGGTCGTACCGAAAAAGAAAGACGCGTCGGGAACGGTCAAGTGGAGAATCGTAATATACTTCAGAAAACTCAATGAAAAGACGGTTGCGGACGCCTATCCGTTGCCGAACATAGACGAAATAATAGATCAATTAGGGAATTCACGATATTTCTCAGCATTTGACCTAGCTAGTGGGTTCCATCAAATCGGTATGAAGACCGATGATAAACCCAAAACGGCGTTTTCCACGCCAGAAGGGCATTACGAATACAACCGCATGCCTTTCGGTTTAAAGAACGCACCGCCCACGTTTCAGCGGATGATTAACAATGGATTAAAGGGATTAACAGGGAAAATATGTTTTGCTTACATCGACGATATAATAGTATACGGAAGAACGCTTGAGGAACATAATCAAAATTTAATTACACTTTTCACGCGATTGAAAGAAGTAGGATTAAAACTTCAACCGGACAAGTGTGAATTTCTCAGGCCGGAATTAGAGTATTTAGGGCATGTAATTTCAAAGGACGGCATTCAGCCCAATCCCGATAGAATAGAAAAGGTAAAAAATTACCCCGCTCCAAAAAACCCTAAAGAAATTAAGCAATTTTTGGGATTGATCGGGTACTATAGAAAATTTGTACCAAACTTTAGTAAGGTCGCGAAACCACTTACAGAGTTATTAAAACAGTCGGTAGAATTTAAATGGCAAGACCGTCAGGAGCAAGCATTCAATGAGATAAAAAACTTATTAACAACAGCGCCGATTCTTGCGTATCCTGACTGGACGAAAGATTTTGTATTAACGACAGATGCCTCAAACTTCGCAATCGGAGCGATACTTTCTCAAGGTGAACCTGGCAAGGACAAGCCCGTTGCTTTCGCCAGCAGAACGTTAAATAAAGCAGAACAGAATTACAGCACATCGGAAAAAGAATTATTGGCAATCGTTTGGGGAACTAAACATTTTAGACAATACCTCTTCGGTAGAAAGTTCAAGATTGTGACGGACCACAAACCGTTGATACACTTAATGAACGTTAAAGATCCGAACAGTAGGTTAATGAGATGGAGATTAAAATTACTCGAATACGAATACGAAATAGTTTATAAAAAGGGAACGCAAAACAGCAATGCTGATGCGTTATCGCGCATATATGTCCTCACAAATGACGAAGCACAGGACAATCCAAGCTCATTCGCGGAGTTAATGCAAGAAGAACGTGCGGACACCAAAGTGTTGAATTTTGTTTTATCTAAAACCAAAAAACGGACGGGTTACATTAACTTAGATTCGAGACCAACAAAAGTAGAATGGGAACAAGCATTGGACCCAATCAAAGACACCAACAAAAAGTGGATTGTAAATGTAGAAGGTAGCGGAAGCTTTGAAACTTCAGGTAGTTTTTATAACTTTAGAAAGGTAACCCGAGCCTTAAATGATCAGGTAACATATAACTTTGCGGAAATAAGAGTTCAACCGGAGACTCCGAAAGTCCCACCTAAACCATCGCTAATTAGAGAAATAATTATTAAACCGGGACTAGGTCCAAATAACGTTCCGATATTTCAATTGACGGAAAGACCCCCATTAAGAGAACAACCAGGAATTAAATACATTCCGCCAAACGAGACACTAACGGAGCAATTGAAAATTCTCAGTGCCCTTGAAGGAAGCATTATTAGGATAGTCGTAGACAAGAATAGAAATGATCTAATTAGGATATTAGCCGACAATTTAAATAGGGATTTGACTGTCTTCGTATGGGAGCAAATAAACGACGAAATTAATAAACGAGACATTTTGGAACAAGCGCACGGTAGCGAATTAGGAGGGCACTACGGAATAGAAAAGACCCTGCAGAAGATAAGACGACTTGCGAATTGGCCCAACATAACGGTAGATGTAGCGGACTTTATAAAAAATTGTGAGATTTGCCAACGCACTAAGAATACACAGAGACAGACATATGTTCCACACTCGACGGACATTCCTGATAAAATGGGAGATAAGATATCCTTGGATATCATGGGACCATTTGATGAGACGGCTGGCAAGAATAAATACATACTAGTTATTCAAGATTACTTAACTAGATATTTAATAGCTGAACCGATAATAGACAAATCCACGGCAGCAGTGATAGAAGCTTTGTGGAAATTTTACATTAGATATTTCGGGAAACCATTAACTATATTAACTGACAATGGAGGCGAATTTACCTCTAATGAGTTTGAGGAATTTTGTACTCAAAGTCATATTACACACGTGACGACAAGCGTATACCATCCACAGTCCAACGGTAAGAACGAAAGATCACATTTGATACTTAAAGAATACCTACGAGAGTATTCCGACCAAAACGACTGGGACGTGAAACTATCACACGCTATGCTAACGTACAATACGACGATTAATAGACAGACGGGCTACGCGCCGTACGAATTACAATACGGTAGGGAACCACCGACGATATTTAGGAACGAACAAATACAAGACAGAAAACTAGGATTAGAAAATCAGCTGAGAGAAGTCAAAGATCGATTGCAAACCATTTCCATTGAACAGACGGGAATGGACTTAAAAATCATAGAAGAAGGATCATTAGTTCTTGTTAGGAATTTTAATTCGGGACCATTAGACGATAAATGGATAGGCCCGTACGAGGTTAGAGAGAGAATAGGCGATGTCACTTACAGAGTCAGTAAAGGGACGGAAAAGGTGACTTACCATAGAAGTGACATAAAGCCCTTTTTCAGCACTCAACATGCGGATCCGAATGTCTCTGCAGATACTCCTCGTAGTGCGGAGTGAGAAAATACTTGGTACGGGAATAAAGAAATGACGAGGTCATGTATTTAGAGGTACTCTCGTTAGCCAAGCAATACAGGGAAGCTTGGAAGTTAGTTGTAGGATTTGATTATACCAATCTAGAAGAAAATGTTAACACTATTAAGAATTCCGACTTATTAGAAATAAGCGAGGTCAATATTGTACTAAGGAACGGAAGAGCAATCGTGACCATGGAAATACCATTGTTAGAGAGGAAAGAATACCAGATGATTAGACCAATTCCATCCCTCAAATGAACTGGGTATCGCGGCTTATGATCCGCCCAGATAAGAATGTGATAGCAATAGACACCGCGAAATGGTATTCTCGCCTTTTGATTATTTAGAATTAATACAGAGTAAAGCACTAGACAAATGTAAGATTGTACCAGTACAACTAGGGTTCGACAATAGTTCTCCTGCGTAGAATAGAATTATTTAAGCTAGTTATAAGAACCATACGATTGTGCTATGTACCATATAATAATTGTAGCTTTGGCAACAAAGCACCCACGCAACATGTTTCACCAGCCGCAACAGAGGCAACATTTTCTGCCGACAGACCGGAAGGGGTACGCTTCATCGCTCAATGACCTAGATCGAGACCGATGAAGGCTGCTTATGGATTTTAGTTTAGATCATTACCCGAACTAAAATCTTAAACTACCCGGGGAGGTGTAAGCGGGCCCAGGTACCGAGCCCTTCGCCGCTTTCCCTTTTTGACCACCCATATCGTACCGAGGGATACTTTACGACGTCCGGGTAACCAGAAACTGACAGATAGTGAAGTACATGCAGCTGTGACGACATCTGAGTGTACACAGATGTCCAGATAGCCTAAATTCCTAGAGACTCCCTTAGCAAGAAGAGAGACGTCTTGGAGGACGCCTTCGCCCTTCTCTGGGCTACCAACGCAACCCCGTCTTCTCACAAACCGTAGATATAAGAAGCATGTTCTACGCTGCGAGTTTAGTCTTAGTCTACATTTTAACACCGAATCTCTGCCAGTAAGTACATTCATTCTTAATAAAGTATTCATTATTATATTTTATTTTATGTCGTCTCATTGATTCGCGCTATCACGACATCGTCACGATACCTGCCGTCACACGACGTTGGTGGAAGGGAGACGGAGCATAAGGCACGCACAATTTCGCGTATCCCCACTCTCGCGAACACCGATGGTGTAAAAGCGCCACTTCTGGCACCATTGCATACTTGTTATTCAAATATCAAACGACTGAGTGGAGATTTTTCGAAAATAGCTAGGTGACCCACTTTGTACCCACGGTATATTCGCATTTTTTTAGCTACCACATTAAATTCTCGGCATGTCTCTCGAAAAAATCGAATATTATACCGATATGAAAGTAACAGAGGTACAAATAATTATTTTCTTATGGAGGTTCGACCTCCTGCTCCCAGTCGGGGCTTGGTCCGAGGGTCGTTTGCCCGTGGCGGCCTCCCGGCTTTGCCCTTCTGCGGCATTTTCCTGCTTTCGTATGAAAAGAAAAAAAATAGAATTTAGTAAATATCAACAAAAACCATATTTACATAAATCGAAGGACTGGTATACAAACGTTATTTGCGTAGGCCCGTTCGCCCATTCTATTGGGCCCCGAAACGGGTGCCGGTGCACCCTCCCCCTTTTAGTGCTGCATCACAGCTTGAAAAAGAAGAGGTATAACTTTCTTTTCAAATATTATATAAATTGAAACAAAACGTAATGGTGTGGTCACATCCTTGTGCTTACGGCTCGGCACGTATTCAACTTCGGGTCAAGTGCCAGTTGCATACGGATATGCAAAACTAGCACACGCTTGCGCGTGAGCGTGAGTGCACCATCATGTAAGAAACAAATCATAAAGAACAACTCAGAGAAACATTCGCACCGTCGTTTCAAGCAAATTCTTCCTGACGTACGCTGTCGTGTGTTATAAATAACTTTAAAAAACGTGAGAAAACCGACTTCAGAGTCGCGCTAAAAAGAGAAAAATAATTCCTTTTTTCTTACACGAATAATCAAATAACCGAACGAAGATCGCGGGTTCGAATCCTGCACCAGCACGTTTGTTTTTCGATCCTACCTTCTATTGTGGCACCGACGTCAGAAAAGAATTAATTTGAATATTCGTGATTCAGAGTCACTGTTCGTTATTTGAATATTCGTGTAAGAAAAAAAGAATTATTTTTTCTTTTTTAGCACGACTCTGAAGTCGGTTTTCTCACATTATTTTAAAAGTTATTTATAACACACGACATCGTATGTCAGAGAAATCTATATTACCGAGTAACTTCACCTCACTTCTCACTCATTACTCATGCGAGATCTCGAATCGATAACTTGTCCACCTATCAGCGATCAATACAGATCTAATCGATTACTTTCGAGAACTCACGTGACGAGCCGGTGCGCTTCCGGCGCCCGCCTTTTATTCGGACTCACCTCGCAACCATTGTATCGTGCAAACGTCACCACTTCTTGTGCTATAGCAACACTTCTCTTCTCGGACGGTTTCACATAATCTCTTTTCTCTCATTATTATTTCGAACGGTGCAACTCAACTCGGGTTCACTCAGTGTGTATATAACTGTTATTCAGTGTCTTAAATAAATAGTCTATTGTGTTTTTATAACTTCAATTTGCCTGCGCTTACTTGCCACTCACCCGTCCACTATCCACTCGCCCAACATCTACGCGAGCACTTCATATCTCAACATCGTACGTCAGGAAGAATTTGCTTGAAACGACGCTGCGAATGTTTCTATGAGTTGTTCTCTATGATTTGTTTTGTAAATAGAAGGTCTTCAAATTGTGCATATATTCTAACAGTTTTGATCAAGCCCCATCACATTGATTTGAAACATTTTTCCTACTACGCACGATCAGTTTAAGAACGCTCTCCCCATTTTGTGAAATCAGAAGGAAATTAGAAGGTGTTCGATTTATGACAATTCACCGTTCATACTATAATCCATATGTACGTCCATTGTCGCACTCTGGTCACGAAATGTCGTAACGTTCGTATTGTCGAAAAAGGCATGATAAAACACAACAATAATAGCAAAATCAATTTCAATGGAAAACCGAAACTTTTATTGTGTACGGTATGTATTAGTTTTGAATGCACATGTACAGAGTGCATACGTTGTGCTAGTCAGCTTTTTTCCTGTAAATGGTAAGTATTAGACAAAATTATAGAGGAAATGTTTCAATGGGATTGTAATGTCTATCTTCTACGAGACTTCATTCTATTGAAAACTGCAACGCTGCACCCGATAAATGCAAATGCGTATATCAGGTTTATTTTTATATAATATAAGTACGCTAGAAGAAATCTTACGAATTTTTACGTGGACTTCCACGCCACCCATGAGATGCCATGACTAGCACGTTTGGTTTTTTAACGTGGACCGTCGCCTGTAGCCCTATTGTACCACATTTTATGATAATTATACAGCGTGCGGCAATACCTCTGTCCACCTTGAACGACGGAGATATTCAAAGTGGACAGAGTTATTGCCCCACGCTGTACAAATATGGTTTATATGTTACGAGCCACGCGCTGACGTGGTGAGGATTCCATTTTTATCAGCGCGTATGAAAGTGTGATTAGTGAGAGGAGTGAGTAGTTTAACGCAGGCCTCAGCGGGTATTACACCGTGGCACCCTGCGCCGTCACTACTCTTAGTGACGCCTTTCTTGCGGTTCTCCGTACTCCCTGGCGAGAATACGTGTCACCGGTCGAAGGGAGAGTGAGGGGATGTAGGATTATCACCTCAAGCCTCGTCCGTTATTTCACGGCTACACTTATCGGTTGATATGGTTGTTAGGTCACCAACCCAGGCCTCGTCCGATATTTCATGGCTGCACCCTGGGCCAGTGGTCTCAGATTTGGCCCGTTTGCACCATCGGTGCCCGCGGGAGTGGGGATACGGAAAAGTGTACGTGCCCTGTCCGTGAAAGCTGTGCGCGCCGTTTCTCGCCGAATCGCGCTCGGCGTGGAGAGAAGGACGGAACTATGCTGCGTCTCTCTTCCACCAACGTCGTGTGACGTCACGTATCGTGACGACACATAAGAAGGACAGAACTATGCTCCGTCCCCTTTCAACCAACATCGCGCGTTGCGTCTTTGTTCGACATGCAGTCGCGGCGTCGCGTCTTCGTTCCGCACACAGGCCGGTGACAGTGGTGCCAGATTTCGCATAAGGCATCGCACGTACCATTGCGTTCTTTCAGCCGGAAGGCGAATCGGGCACCACCGCCGTGAGCAGAGCGCGATCCAGAGAAAAGTGAATCGAGGAGAGTTTGGGATTTCCTCGTCGTACTCATCGTCGCTCGTCGACGCGTTCGAATTTTTTGGTCGGTTCGCGCCCAGCCATGGTTCATTTCGTTTTCATAGGATAATTTTTCTTTTTTAATTATGCATCACACGGCAACAAACCATATTCATTTAAAAATTTGTTAGTACCTCCTACGGATAGTTTTTAACATTTTATCAGCGGAATAGATGTGTCGTATTGGTTTATGATAGATATGGGCAAAATATATATGTCACGTTATGGCAAAGATGGCATATGTACTCGGATAGGTACAGAATTATTTAACTTCTTTTGTTTAGCTGATACACGCATGAACTTTATTGTAAGCATACGTATCTCTATTCTAAGAACACTTATTACCATTACTATCGTACTCGTCGTCGCTCGTCGACGCGTTCGTGTTCGATAATACTGATCAATCTGTTATTGACGAGTATTCGATGAATCATCGGTGTTAGTATTTTTCTAAATTGTTTTTGACTGCAAAAAGATCCTATTTTATTTATAGATAATTAATCTACCTTTTAAAATATTACTTTTAAATGTATGTATACAGGGTGTTCGTGGATGTTACTAGCCAGCTTTGTTCCCTGTAAATGGTAGGTACTAGAAAAATAATTATAGAGCAAAGGGTACAATGGTATCGTAATGTTTATCTTCCGCGAGACTTCGCTCTATTGAGAAGTGCAACCCGAACAATGCAAATGCGTATATACTTTGTTTTTATATAATCTGAGTAGTTTTGCGTGGTCTTCCACGCCACCCATGAGGTGCCACGACTAGCGCATTCGGTTTTTTTTAAGGTTGTAACCGAAATTTTCTCCGGCCTGTTAGTGCCGAGGAAAATCTATCGTTACGCGTCTCGGTATAGACGCCGTACGATTTATGCAAACTTCAGCTGCGAGATTTTGTCGGATTGACGGAGTTGTCCCCTGTTGAGATCGTTTCCCTGAGGGTCGCACCGTATCTCGCAACGAACAGAGAAGCAGCGGTTACTAGAAACTGCTCCTCTGGATAGACACAGATGGTGTCGGCGGATTCGACCGCTGGGCGAGAAGGGACGTAGACGGGTTTAATATGCACGTAATCAATATATTGTACGCAGAAAAATATGTACAGAAAATTGAATGAGGCATCGCGGTTACGGTGGCGGTAACTATACAAATATTCTGCCAGGACAGGAACAAATCTACGCCTGTTATCTTTACGAACTCAAATTGCAGATCATTTGGCTTCTAGACCAAGGAACGCGCCGGCGAAGACAACCGTCGTCAGGCGGGGGACACCGTAGTGGATGGGCCGGGCATCAGACTGGTCTGCCGGAAGCTATCCTTTGTCCTGTTTTACGTTGGTGTTCGGACTCAGGCGTTTTTACTAATCTAATGACTCTACAGCAAAATGTTTAACATGCGTTTACAGGATCTCTGCAGTTATGAAATCGACTTACGGCGGGAGGCCCGTAGGCTGGCCGGGCGATGGGTCTATCGCACCGCAGATATCCTGTACTACGTTTCTACTATGCAAAATTGCCTGCAAGGGACGCTAGGAGCATCCTTTGGGGGGTAATTGCCAGCCGTGGGATACGTCCGCCTGCTTACAGGGTTTTCAGAGAGTTTCTCTGAGACCTATTCTATCTTTGTTTTATTCTCCTTTTTTATACTTCGTCTTTTATCATGTGTGGAACTATCCTGGCAGTTAATGCGACGCTCTTACAACGAGGCGGGTACACTCAGTGTTTCGGATATGTGCGCGAGTAGGAACGAACGCGGGAATGTACGTTATTCGGCGATGCTTCTATTTTACGTTCGTCTTATCACGCGCTTCTAGTGGCAAGGCAGTTTGCTGTGGCAGTGACTGTGCAGACTTCCGCGTCGTGTGCGAGACTTTATAGAAGGAGAGCGTACGGTCGCAGATTCCTCCTTTTGCGTTATTATGTTTCACTAACTCGTCTTATTCACTTGTTCCGATGATGTAGTGTCCGGCGGTATGGCGTACTGCGTTATGTTGCTAAGGGCGACAGCAATATTGCGTGCTCCTCACTGTGGGCGATAGCCGAAGCGTGCTCCACGAATTTGGTTCAGGATATGAACGATTTGTCGTGCCGCCGCACCGCATATATACGTAGGTTCACATAAAAGCTACTTCGAGAAAAGAAGGCATCTACTGTCCAATGTCGGTAACTACGATTTGCCTTTGGGTGTGTTTGTTTACATTCGACGCGCTCCCGGCACACGCACACACCCTTGCCTCAGGCGCCATGCGTAGTGCGTATGCCAAGGCGCGGAATTCAATAGGCGCATATAACGCGGAAATTTGAACGGTTACAAGGTGGACCGTCGCCTGTAGCCCTATTATACCACATGTTATGCCCATTATGCCATTTGTGGAATCTGGCAAAAGATATGCCACACCGATTTGTGGAATCTGACAAAAGATATGCCAGACCGATTTCTGGAATCTGGCAAAAGATATGCCAGACCGATTTGTGGAGTCTGACAAAAGATATGCCAGACCGATTTGTGGCATCTGGCAAAAGATATGCCAGACCGATTCGTGGAATCTGACAAAAGATATGCCAGACCGATTTGTGGAATCTGACAAAAGATATACGAGACCGATTTGTGGAACCTGACAAACGATATGCCAGACCGATTATTCACACATACTTTCTTTATGTCTGCACATTCATAACATAAATTAAACGTTACTGTTTATGTACTTATTGAATAACATTAGGCGAGAAGGGACCAGCCATTTCATCAACATGTACTACTTGTTGTCTGGGTTTGTTTTTATTTGGACATGCTGAATATAATATTTGAGATGGCATGCGAGACAAATGCTCGTCATTAACCGTCATAGTTATTGCTGTTTCCCCTCTCGCTTTTAATGCTGATTTAAGGACACAAGCAGCATTGATATTCACGGACGACAGTTTATTTCTTTTTTTCCTTTTCAAGTCTGGTAAGTAGGAAAACACTCTTTCTGAATCAGGATTAGAGTTAGGTAACGATCGAACAGCATTGACAAGAGATTTCAAATTGGGATATTGACGACTACGTTGTAGGATGTTTTCCCACATTTCGTCAAATTCCCTTAATGAAAGATGATCTTTTTGTGTTTCTGTAAAATCGTGATATAAAGCAAACCATTCTTGTTGTAAAGAGAATGTATCAAATCCGCCAAGAGTTTCAGCGATAAAACAAACATCATAAAATGAAGTTTCTCTGTGAATATCGCGCAAAACTGTGGCAGGTTCAAAAACTTGTAATTTACATAAAAATTGATCATTGATTGGTAATTTTTTAGAAATTTCTTGAATGGCACGTACATAAAATTGCAAACAATTCTCTCGAATATTTTCAACTATGTCGGTGTGCCCCTCTATTATTAATTTGTTAAGATATTTATCACAATCAATGCCCAATGCGATTTCATGTAAAGATTTTTGATTTTCTTTTTCCGAAAAATCTACGCTACTGTTACAATGTTTTAAAACCTCTGGTTGTAAAAAGATTTTACATACAATTTGTAATAAATGTATTGATTTACGCTGTAATAAATGAATTCTAGTATCCAGAGCTTGGAAAAATAGCGTAAAGGAGTTAAAAAAATGTAAAATATATCTAAGAAAAAATAAGTATGCTTTAACATCACGATTCTGCATCACGGCTACAAATTATGCAGCTTTTTGGGACCTTTCCTTGGTGAGTAATTATTTTAAAAACTTGTCAATACTATCCCATGAATCGAGAATTCTACTGATGCATAACTGGCAGGAAAGCCATCGTGTTTCGGCCAATTTCAAAATTTTCAGATTAGTGTCCTCGCAACAATCAGTAAAAATAGCTGATCGCTTGGGGCTACAGTTTATAAAATTTTATATTTGTTTTACAAAGTTTTCGCATTTGTTAGGAATCGTTCTGGATGCTGCATTTGCGGCTAACGCCACAGAATGGCATGGACATGTCACTGTTAATACATGTCCACACTTTTCCTGTAACTTTGTTCGAAATGATAAATGTTTACCCGTCATGACACGCGCATTGTCGCATGACAAAGCAACAATTTTCAAAAACGGAATCTGTAAACGGTACATTTCCTGTCGAAATGCGTCAAATATCATTTCAGCGCCACAATTTCTTGGATCAAGATCGATTAGTTTAACTAACTGCGACATAATTTGCAATGTTTCCGGATCGACATACCGGACATGAAACGTCATCCATTTTGTATTAGTAATGTCTGACATTTCATCAATAAAAATACTAAACTTTGTATTTTGTAGAATGGCCGAAACACGTTCCGTTTCAACCGGACACAAGACGTTTGCATTTATTTGAGTGCATTTCGTCTCACCCATACTCATGATTTCCAACACGTCAGAATCATTTCCCAATTTTTTGAAAAATGCTCACAATTTTGCTGCTGACGTAAACGGAATGCCAAGTTCGGCGATAAGGGAAGCGTAGTGAATTTCCGCTGCTCTGCGTCACGCATCTAATGACAATTCCGATTCGTCCGCGATATCATCTTATTGCTCTGTTGCTTCGATACTTCGTCGTCGCTATTTGGTACAGTTACAGACATTTCCTTTACATTATTTATGTGACACACAGAATTTGCGTGTCTGGAAATGCGCGTATCACAGGAGAATTCTTTTTTACAGATTACGCAATAAAATAAACTAATGTCGGATGCCACAGGTCGCACCCATGAGTTATATTTTTCATCGCGAAGCCAAGCTTCGCAAAAGCTCCGTTTATATTTCTTTATCTGCAAATCGGACATTCCTGTTTAAAACCGCAAGAAACAGACTGAAATAAATAAATAAATAAAAAAATAAAACTTGCCCCGCGCCACACGCTCAACCACTCACACGTACACACGCGCGTCGAAGTTAAAAACTATGTACCGTGGATCGCCGGAACGATTTTTGTGTCACTCTCCACGGCATGAAATGGTACAATTAAGCGATTGTAACGTGCACGACCGAGGCATTTAGAGGTGATCGCGTCCGCGGATACACAAACCTAAATTCACCAATAAGGGCATTCGAGCACCTGAAAACACGAGCGTCCGCGAGAACATTTTTGGACCGGGAGCGTTAGTCTTTTGTGTCACCTCAGTGAGCAAGGAGAAATGGATAGATTCCGTAAGTACATAATACGTATTCTCATAAATTCCAATTCCTTTTGATATTACGTGAGCCCGTTTGTAATGAAATTGTACATTGATGATGATATTGATTCAGAGAATTTAATGAAGTCTGTTCGGGAGATGCGTGTTGTTATGCCTTCCTATCACATTTTCCAATCCAATCATCACATTAGTCAGACTTCCACAAATTCCTTCCTGAACAAACCTACCGATAAACCTTTCCGTTGCCAAAGGTTCCGCCAAAGTAAGCAAACCCCCGACAGGAACATAAACCCATAAAAATTCCCTTCAATTGTTGACCTTGACATAATCATAAAATTTCCCTTTGATTACGTATCAACACCTGAGCAAACTCCAAAAATACTTCCTTTCTAAAACTTTCTGTCCTTTTTCAAATTCCACCTCCAAGCTCCTTTTAGAAACATATAAAGGTACCCAGGACCGCAAAAGACTATCATTCATCTCCAGTCCTGGCATAGACACCGTCACTCTGTCAGTTAGTCCTAAAATAAAACTCTTGAACTGAAAGACTTTCGAACTCGATTTCGTTACCACCTATTACATTTCGCGTATCTTAAAGTAAACTAGTTGATGCCAATAGGCCGGCACAACAGTGTGTAGCCAAAAATACCTGAGATTCGAGTTTTACGTATATATGCGCCTTTCCCATTGTTACAGTATTAAAGATTCCATACATCCCTACAATTTGTTCTTACGTACAATGCAGAAATATACTTTTCAATATCTGAAACTTCGATTCAGAACATTTTTATTAGAATTTCATAATTATCTTAATTTTATCATGCAGGAAGGTTTATTTTACACGCGGACTTTGCATCGCCGTCCTACTCGATTCGCCTTTTAATTCTCGCGTTTCCGAATAAATTTTGGTGAAGGAGGAATGGTCCCTCCAAATTACTTAACTCGTCCGTTCTTTTTACTTTCCTTTTATTTTCTGCCGTTTCATCATCGATCGCTCACCTCACACGCACTCGCATTCTCCCTTCCCATTTTCTCATCTTTCGCACCGAATTCGCTAATTACAGTCGTACGATCACCTTTCTCTCTCAGAGCCATATCCTGTCTCTCTCCAAACACAAACATTCGCTCCATCTAACTCGGTCTCTTCTCTCTCTCTCTATCTCACGCTCATCCTTCGTACTTGCCACAATCAACATTTTCAATTGTCCTCCAAATATCTATAAATTAATGTGTCTTTCTTTTCACGAACAGAAAACCTAAGCATACAAGCGACACCGGAAGAGGGCCCATAAACCGTGCAGGTGGAGGGCCGGGATGACGCGGCGACGCCGCAGAACGCCGACGGGGCGCCGAAGCCTGGCGCGGCCGCACTTCCGGTCCCGGAGCCGGTGGTCCCTCAAGTGCGAGTTCCGGAGAACCCGGGTGGAGAGGGCGAAACCACCGCCGCAAAAAAAAAGAGTACGTAAAGTTCATACACATTCATAATTCATACATGTCGCATTATAACATTATTCGATAAAATATATCATAATCTGATTTGATTAACTGCATGCTAGGACGCAAAAGGAAACCAGCGGGCCGTGCGAAGGCCCTCAGGCGAATAAAAACCCGGGAAAGGACATGGTGTAAATTCAACGAAATTTTCAAAGTGTGGCCGTGGTGGCCGCGTCATAAATTGTAATAGTTTTCATTTTGGTTAAATAAAAATATTTAAAAAAATTGTGCTTTCATTTATTTCTTTAAGTAGATTAGTAGATTATACCTTCGGCACCTCCATGCAAAAATGGGCATAACATGTGGTATAATAGGGCTACAGGCGACGGTCCACGTTAAAAAAAACCGAACGCGCTAGTCGTGGCACCTCATGGGTGGCGTGGAAGACCACGCAAAACTACTCAGATTATATAAAAACAAAGTATATACGCATTTGCATTGTTCGGGTTGCACTTCTCAATAGAGTGAAGTCTCGCGGAAGATAAACATTACGATACCATTGTACCCTTCGCTCTATAATTATTTTTCTAGTACCTACCATTTCCAGGGAACAAAGCTGGCTAGTAACATCCACGAGCACCCTGTATACATACATTTAAAAGTAATATTTTAAAAGGTAGATTAATTATCTATAAATAAAATAGGATCTTTTTGCAGTCAAAAACAATTTAGAAAAATAGTAACACCGATGATTCATCGAATACTCGTCAATAACAGATTGATCAGTATTATTGAACACGAACGCGTCGACGAGCGACGACGAGTACGACAGTAATGGTAATAAGTATTCTTCGAATAGAGATACGTATGCTTACAATAAAGTTCATGCGTGTATCAGCTAAACAAAAGAAGTTAAATAATTCTGTACCTATCCGAGTACATATGCCATCTTTGCCATAACGTGACATATATATTTTGCCCATATCTATCATAAACCAATACGACACATCTATTCCGCTGACAAAATGTTAAAAACTATCCGTAGGAGGTACTGAAACCGTACCGGGTGTCGAGTAAGTAGTAAACGTATGCACGGACGCGAGTGGTTTCAAATTCGCGATCCGGCCTTCCGCGTTGGAGGGAATCGGTCCTCCTTCGTGCGGGCGGGTTCGTCCTGAACGTTTCGCGGTCGCGGCTTTAAAAAGCGTTCGCGGTCGCAGTAGTCAGAGCCGGGAAGATTGAATCGGGAAATGTATGTTTAGATGTCGAAGATCGTTTTATTTGATGTTGTATTTTCTTACAGTTCGTGTATGTATTGTCGGTTTGGTAGTCTATAACGGATATCGCGTCGGTGATCCTATGCGCGTATATCGCCGGTTGTCTTTGGTCTTTTAGATTGAAAGTCAATGTAGGTAGGATGTCATATCAGGGATTGTTCTTTCGACTAACCACTCGTATCCGTGACCGGTGCCGAGAGCGAGGGAGGCTTACGGTGACCGTGTAGGAAATGCTCTTTCAAACTACTTGCTACGTAACGAAGGCCGGTACCAAGAGCGGAGAGAGTTACGGCAAGAATTCTCAAAGTATTTAGGTAGGTGTTGGATGGTGAAGTTTTCTGTTGTCGTCCACGAATTACATGCAGCCGTAGCCGGTGCCTGAGAGCGGGGGAGGCTTACAGTAACCGTTTAGAAAACAGATTTTGATGAGAGATGACAATCATTCGCAACGCAGCCGTGACCGGTGCCGAGAGCGGGGACGGCTTACGGCGAAGATTGAGTGATGAGTGTATGGCGATGATATAGGAGGATGTTTGTTTAATCTAGCCTAATTGAATTTAATTTATTAAATTTAATTTATTGAATTGAATGTCGTGTATGTATGCAAATTGGCGAGTCAAGCTAGTCGAGTGCGTAGAGATGCTATACCGCGTGTATGCGACGAACGCGGCTGTGCTATACTAACCGCGAACCCTCGGTGGGCGATCGTAGTCGTTAAATCGGTAGAGGTTCTGTCTGTGCAAAATTCTTCCCTAGCGTCTCGGATCGTACGTCGTTCGATACCGTCAGTTATATGCGTGATCTACGGGACTCGATACTCGGAAGGATCACTCCTGGGATCTCTTCTACGAGTGTAAGCTCGAAGTAAATCTCGCCTCGAGTGGCTTGTCTTCTCGCCTTTTATACTCATTTTGGTATAGGGGAAGGTTCCACTCGAGCGCGTATACTCTCCGGTGGGAGTCGCTTCTCCTCTATTGCCGGAGCTCATTTACAGTTATTCCTTATTCTATAATGAAGATGATTGACAGTGATATGAGTGAATGTCGCTATGATGTGTGTTCGTGTCGCGTTTACATGTATTCGTAGATGTTTGTCGCGTGTACATTGCTTCGTCCGTGTTCTATATGTATTGTGAATGTCCGTGAGTCAAAGCTGGGTAGTATACGTAAATGTTTGTCGCGTGTATAACGCTTGTCCGCGTCCTATATGTATTGTGAATGTCCGTGAGTCAAAGTCGAGTGATGTGCGTTCGTGCGTGTACGGGCTAGGTCGAGCGAGACGGCAGGTAAGTAAGAAAAGGATAGCGCGCAAATAAGACGGTGAAGTAGATAGAGTGAAACAGGTAAGTAGAGAGAGAGTCGCGATGTCTAGACTACGGCTAGTGAAAATGAAAAGAAAGACGGCCTTGAAGTGAAAAGAAAGTATGTAGCACGACTGAAAGAAGTGATCGGAGTATATGTATGTTAGACAAGGAGAAATTGCTGTATTGAATCCGGTAAATAAGGAATATGTCCCGTGCACGTGTGAACGTTTTAAGTGATCTCATCCAGGCGGCTCAATTGTACGGTTACAGTACTAACAAATTTTTAAATGAATATCGTTTATTGCCGTGTGATGCATAATTAAAAAAGGAAAATATTCCTATGAAAACGAAATGAACCATGGCTGGGCGCGAACCGACCAAAAAATTCGAACGCGTCGACGAGCGACGATGAGTACGACGAGGAAATCCCAAACTCTCCTCGATTCACTTTTCTCTGGATCGCGCTCTGCTCACGGCGGTGGTGCCCGATTCGCCTTCCGGCTGAAAGAACGCAATGGTACGTGCCATGCCTTATGCGAAATCTGGCACCACTGTCACCGGCCTGTGTGCGGAACGATGACGCGACGCCGCGACTGCATGTCGAACAAAGACGCAACGCGCGATGTTGGTTGAAAGGGGACGGAGCATAGTTCTGTCCTTCTTATGTGTCGTCACGATACGTGACGTCACGCGACATTGGTGGAAGAGAGACGCAGTATAGTTCCGTCCTTCTCTCCACGCCGAGCGCGATTCGGCGAGAAACGGCGCGTGCAGCTCTTACGGACAGGGCCCGCACACTTTTCCGTATCCCCACTCCCGCGGGCACCGATGGTGCCAACGGGCCAAATCTGAGACCACTGCCTGAGAAGATAATCAACAAGGGCCTCGTCCGTTATTTCACAGCTGCACCCCTTGCAAAATTGGAGGATAGAGGATATTGTAATGTTTGGCTCGCTGGTTCCCTCGAGCGGCAGACAGAAACCGTGTTCGGGGAATTTAAGCGCCATGTGATTGAATGACGAGACGGTTCGGAATAATGAGAAAAAATATATATATAAATATTAAATATATATATTAAATATATATGTAATTCTTGTCATTCAATATTATATAAATATTTATATTTATATATATATATATATGTGTGTGTTAAATTGTACACGTCGCGAAAGGCGCTCTCACACGGCACGTACACACTTACCGCATAGCCCCCACCATTCGCCGTGCTGCTCCTGCTTTTTGGCTTTCTGGTATCACTAATATAGTTGTAGTTCATTTTAATAAAAAAAAAAAAAATTAAACACTGTTACGTCCTGCGTCCTCCACCCGCCCGCAAATTTTCACTTTTCTAAATTATTCAGGAATTAACTAATCGATTGCTCTCGCAGCAGTCTGCTGCTCGTTCAATAGTTCTAACATTTGCTATGACTCAACTGTAGGAATGTAGTGCGGTTCTCACGGACCCCCGTTAGCGATAAGACACGCCGCGCGCGACAAGTAAAGGTAACCTACACCCGGCCGATAACCGAGACGACGCGAGTAGCAAACGAGCGAAGCGTACGGGATATGGCGCCGCCGAATTCTCGCGCCCGCCCACTGGACGAGCGCCTAATAACGCTGTATGCCAGAAAAAGGATCTCAAAAGATAAGACACGTATAGCCGAGTCCTGCAAAAGGCACCTGTCGCGCCGGTCCCACGAAGGTGATGCAGCGTCAGCAAGCGAACGCCGCTCAGCGGAGCGTGCCGGTTATATAGGGCAGTAGGAGACCATGCGGATTCATTCATTTTCGTTGTTCGTTCAGTTCGGTTCAGCTTTTTCGTTGCTTCACATCAGTCTGTGAGACACTTCGAGTTGCGCCGCTGTTCGCGCATTAAGTCACTTCAGACTTCGTAGTCAATTCAAGTGCGGATGCAAAGCGTAACACCCGACTTAATATTCTCATTCGTAACCTTTTAAGCGAATCAAGTCTAGTTGTTACGTCCGCGCGTCGCGAAAGGTCGATATTCTTAATAGTCGATAAACAGGTTGTCGAGGATGGTCGGTGAGTTCGAGCAGTCGACCGTTCCGCCCGGGAGTAACGCGTGAATACTTAAAACTAGGGATATAAACCGAAAAGATGATTATAGATTTATTAAACGGTGACCGAAAAGAATAATAACGAGAAAGGAATTAATCTGCTCGATCTGCAGGACTTATAGGATGCTCACCTCCACTAAACCCGTACAGGTTCTGAATTGTTACGTTTGTATTCGAGTATAGATAATGTTATTTATAAATGCATGCAAATAAAGTAATAGGATAGATCGGATATACTGTGAAACCAAAAAGTGTATATTCTGTAATACATTGATATGGTGCGTGTATAAATGTGTCGACATGCGTTACTGTTCCAGAGGTGTTTCGGTGGTTAACAAAGCAAAGCCATTATTGAGTACATTTTGATTCAAACGCAGATTTCTGACACCAATTCCCTACTTCTAACAGTGGGTATAATGTTCGGTTTAGAATCGGAATATTCGTATAATGAGGAAACAGAAAAGCTAACTATTACGCAATATTCGGTAGTACAAATTCGCTGGCATGCTACGCGTGATATATCTCGGTTGAAACGACGCAGTTCGTATGGCGCTACTGCTCGCGATATTATTGGTACGAGAGTATTCGTTCGGATAAGATATAAAGACAACTTTCGTTTCGCCTGGCGCTCGGAGCACTCGGTTAAGAATGTGCCCTTACGACTGTTGCCCTAAGTTCCCCGTAATACTAGTATTGGGGGCAAGAGTCAGGCCAGCAATCATGATCGAGGTAGATAATTGGAATATTCTTACCGTGATGCTGGAAACGCTCAGGCAATCTCTCTTTCTCTCTCACTCCCTCTTTCTCCCTCTCCCTCTCTCTCTCTCTCTCTCGCTCTCTCGCACGCTCGCTCGGTGTAGATCGCTCGCTGTGCTACTCTCTCTCTCTTAGATCGGCGGTATGTCGGTAGAATTCGTACGTGTAACAACGATGAGTACCTTCGAATCGTAAATGTGTATTAATATTACGATTAGGCTTGATATTGCCTGAGCTCAGATGTTATGTGAGCCATGGAAATTACTCGCGACGAGACTCCTTAGACCAGTATAGATGATTCAAGTCAGTCTAAATTCAATACCAATTCCTCACCGAGAGAAGACTTATTCCGTTAACTACTAAATTATAATAATAGAATGCTCTTTAAAATGAAACTTAAGAATTAACGGGTTCGGCGCAATTCGCCGACCACCTGCCGGATGCTAACGCGGATCGCACTTTCGCACTCTAGATTAAATTCAAACCAAAAAGAAATATGAGTCCTTGCTCTTATTAATAACTAGATTTTAAGACTACGATTTAACGAGGATTAATGAGTCTCTAATTAAACTGTAAGAATTTGCACAGATTAGCTCACAAAGAATAAACTAAGATATCCTCGGACAGAGGACTACCCACCTCGAGACTATACAGCCAACTGCGACGATGATCGCGTCTCGTGGTGGTTCCTAGGCTGGCTCAGGGATAGTTTTTATGCCCTTTTTACGGAATCGGCCACATAGCGGTCGATGGTATATACAAATATCCGCATGGCTATGTACAGCGAGATATTGGGATCGCTCGTTAGTCTCTCTCTCTAATTAACGAATTTTATTGTGAGTGCGACGTGATCCCTGAACGTAGAGACTTAGTATCTCTCAAACGCACGCTTTGGTTGAAATAATAATAATGAAAAATAGTCTTATGCCGTGGCGATGCCTAACAGAGGCGCAGTTAATAAACGAAAAGAGAGTGAGAAGGATAAACAAAATTCTTAAGCGGAAACTCTTCGCTAGCCTTAAGTCTACATACACACACATGCATACCGCGTACACGCATTCACTCCCAATACTAGTCCGTTATGGTTATATGTATATATATATGCATGTATATGTACAATGAAAGTCGCCATATTGGGTATGGGCGACGATGATTCCAAGGCGAGGGATATTCTACTAGAAGTTAGTGCTCAACGGTACCGCGTATGCGCTAGGCATAGGCCGTAATATACAAGTATAGGCGCATACGAAGCCCGGAGTGAAATGAAATGACATCATTTTAACTCTAATACTCTAACGGCACACCGCCCGGCTGCGATAGGCATACGCCGTAATATACAAGTATAGGCGCAACCGGAGATCGGAGTAGCAAAAATAGGAAAAATACTAGGCAAATAAGTTAAAAGTTATGCTGGGACGTAACATAGTGAGTAGAATCAAGTTGAGTCTAGTGAATAGTTAACGCGATAGAATCAGTGACATCGTTCCTGCATTTCGTCGGGCAACCACAGGTTTGAGCAATTGAGTGACTTTTGTAAACCGAATAATTATAAGTAACCTACGTGGTCGAGACACCGCGTCTAGTCCCGATCTCCGACCCTCCTCTCGCGACAGCGAAGTGGAGCCGTTCCATTTCTTCACATTATAGGGTTCGATCATTTAATAAACACCAAGTATACAATCTCGTGGCGGGGATAGGGAATAAAGATAGGGAGTTTTGGGAGGGGATGAAAGAATGGAATGTAGTATTATGGGTAGAGACATGGGTGGAGGAGAAAGGATGGGAAAAGGTGAAAGAAAGGCTGCCGAGAGAGTATGAATGGGAAGCGAGGTTTGCGAAGAGGTGGAATAAAAAAGGGAGGGCATGCGGGGGAATGATAAGGGGGACGAGAAAGGGGATAGTAATCCAAGAGGAGGAGAGAGGGTGGGAGGAGGAGGGGAAATGGGAATGGGGGGTGAGGGTGGGGGGAGAGAAATGGAGAGTGATAGGGGTGTATGTAAGGGGAGATATAGAGAACAAAATAGAGGGAATAAGGGGTAGCATGGAAGAGGAAGATGGGGAGAGGACAACGATTATAATAGGGGACTTCAATGCTAGGACTGGAAAGGAAGGGGGGTGGGTAGAAGGGGAGGAAGAACAGGAGGGAAGGAGGTCTAAGGACGGGAAGATAAATAGGGAGGGAAGAATGTTGGTGGAGTGTGTGGAGGAAAGGGGGTGGGGGATACTGAATGGATGCACGGAGGGGGATGAGGAGGGAGAATATACATACACAGGGGGAAGGGGGAGGTCTGTGATTGACTACGTGCTGGGGGACAGGCAGATAAGGGAAAAGGTGAGAAGGGTGGAGGTGGGGGAGAGGGTGGACTCGGACCACTAGCCAGTAGTAATATGGGTAAAAGGGGAATTGGAAAGAGGTGAAGGAAGGAAGAGGGGAAGGGGGGGGGGAGGAACAGAGGGAACTGGGACGAAGAAGGGAGAGAGAAATTCAAAGGGAAAATAAGAGAAGGGGAAGGGGAACGAGAGAGGAGAGTAACGACAAGGGAGGAGATGAGAGGGCTAGGGGAAAGGATAAAGGCGGCTTTGGAGGAGGAAAAAAAGGGGGGAGGGGGGAAGGAGAAGGAGGGAGGGATGGTGGGATAAGGGATGCAGAGAGGCGAAAAAGGAACTGAGAAAGGAACTAAGGAAATGGAAGAAGAGAGAGGGGGAAGGGGGAGGAATATAGGGCGAGGAAAAGAAGATATAAGGAACTATGTGACAGGAAAAAGACGGAAGAAAGGGAGAGGCTAGTGAGGGAGGCAGGGGCAGCGAGAACGGAAGGGGAGGTATGGGGGATAGTTAGAAGGAATAGGAAAAGAAGGAAAGGGGTATGTGAAGGGATAACGGGGGAGGAATGGAAAGCACATTTTATGGGATTGCTGGGAGGAGTGGAAAGAAAGGTAGTCTGCGGAGGAAAGGAAGAGGGGAGGGAGAAGGACGAAGAGGAGGAATTGAATATGGGGGAAATAAATAAGGTGATGGGAGGGTTGAAGGACGGAAAGGCGATAGGGGGGTTGGGATACTCAACGAGGTGTGGAAGTACGGAGGGGAAAGGGTAAGGGAACGGGGAGGGGAGATATGTAAGAGGATATGGAATGGAGAGGGATGGCCAGAAGAATGGTGTGAGGAAGAGTGTTGAGTAAAGACTTTAGTATGAATGTACTATGCCGGTATAAGATGTTGTATCTGGTGACAATCGTGGGGAAATACGTGCACTGGGTGAGTGCGATGATTTATTGAAGCAAGAATGATAACGGGAGATATGATTGTGTGCAACTGGATGAAACTGAATGAGCTGCAACTAATGTAGAATGCTCAGAGATTGTGAGGTTAGGTCGCACACATTGAATTCTCCACGTGAATCTGATTGAATTAACGAGGTGTAATGAATACCTGGGTGATCTGGGCTATGCTTCTGCTGAAGTGATCTGCTACTGCGGAATGAGCGCCGTGGGTCCCGGTATACTACCGCCAAGTGGCACTCGAATGATCTGTTCTAGTTTGGAAGTATCGCAGTTGCGAAAACGCCGGTAAATTCGTGATCTGAGCTGGGTGGTGTGTCTGTTGTGCGTGAGCACGATCTGCTCGTTGGTCTGGTGGATGAGTAACACGAGAAATGAACTGAGTTCTTAAGACACGTGTGGTTGCCGTTAAGACGTTGAACAGAATGGCCGCCGAAACGGCATGCCCGCCGCGTGCCGATGCGGACGGATGTGACGTGTCACCACGTGATCTCGTTCGTGATTCTGAGTGGCCGCGCTGTTGGACACTAGTTAGCGGCCCGAGACCGCTGATTGGTGCAATGATCGGCAGCGAGCGTGCGGCCGCGCGCCTGAGAAGCACATATGTGATTTGCTCTGAGGTGACGCGCGGATGTGGATGCAGCCCGCCGTTTGATTGGCGCAATATTGAACAGAGAGATAGTGCCGATAGTGAAGAAGGGAGAGGGGAAGAGAGTTGAGGAGTACAGGGGGGTCACGATAATGCCCTCCCTGTACAGAATTTACACAAAGATTTTGGCAGACAGGTTAGGGAAAGAGGTAGAAGGGAAGGGAATTCTAGGGGACAGGCAGGCGGGTTTTAGGAAAGGCATGGGGACTGGGGATCAGATTTATGCGTTAAATTATATGGTAAATAGGGAGATAGGGAAGAAGGGAGGGAAAATGATCGCACTGGTCCTGGACCTCAGAGCCGCATTATGACTCGGTGGGAAAAAGGAAGGTGGTTGAGGCGATGAGGGAGAGGGGGGTTAGGGAAGGACTGGTAAAGAGAGTGGAGGAGGTAATGAAAGAAACAAAGAGTAAGGTGAGAGTGGGGGAAGAGCAAGCAGAGGTATTTTGGACCTCAGAGCCGTATTTGACTCGGTGGGAAAAAGGAAGGTGGTTGAGGCGATGAGGGAGAGGGGGGTTAGAGAAGGATTGGTAAAGAGAGTGGAGGAGGTAATGAAAGAAACAAAGAGTAAGGTGAGAGTGGGGGAAGAGCAAGGAGAGGTATTTTGGACGGCGAGAGGGCTGTGACAGGGTTGCCCGCTCAGCCCGATCCTTTTCAACATACTGATAGCGGATATGGAGGAGTATCTGAGAAAAGGAGGGTGGGGATTAAGGTGGGAGGTGAGAAAGTGTACACACTGTCGTACGCGGATGACGTTGTGGTGATGGCGAGGGAGGAGGGGGAGATGAGGGTGGTGATGGCAAGGCTGGAGAAATACCTGAAAAAAAGGGATTGGAGGTAAATACAGAGAAGACGAATATAGAGAGATTTAGGAAGGGGGGAGGAAGGAAAAGGGCGGTGGATTGGAGATGGGAGGGATAGAAGTTGGAGGAGGTGAAAGAGGTCAAGTACTTAGGATACTGGGTAGAGCAGGGGGGGGGGGGGGGTGAAAAAAGTGTGAGGGAAAGAGGAAGGAGGGCGGCGGCGGCGATGAGAGAGGTTTGGGGTCTGGGAAAGAGGTTATGGAGCAAGGATTGGGAAAGAACGATAAGGCTGTTTGATACGTTGGTGTGGACAGTGGCGGAGTATGGGGTAGAGGTGTGGGGGTGGAAGGAAAGGAAGGCAGTGTAGGCAGCGCAGGAAAGATACATAAGGTGGATAATGGGAGTGAGCTGGATGACGCCTGGATAGATGATAAGGGAGGAGGCGGGCAGGGTGAAGATGTGGACGAGGGCAGGCAAGAGAGCGTGGGGGTACGAGAGGAGGCTGGAGGAAGGGAAAGGGGGAGTGATTGCGGGGAGGTGCTGGAGAGAGATGAGGGAGAGATGGGGGAGGGGGAAAGTAGGGGGGAAATGGGAGAAGGGGAGAAAGGAGTTCCTCAGAGAAAGAGGGGTTGAGGAGGGGGGAGAAGAAGGGATGGAATACGAGGAATTGGAGAGGAGGGATTTAGAGGAGCAGAGCAAGGAAAGGAAGAAGAGGATAGAGGAATCGAGATCGAATAGATGGTATAGGGAAGTGGTAGGAGAGGGTAGGAACGGATATTTGAAGAAGGGATGGAGTGAGGAAAGAGTGAGGAGGGTGGCCAGATTTAGGATGGGGAATGAGGTGAGAGAAGGGAAGAACTGGGAGGGAGAAGAAGAGAGGGGGTGCAGATTGTGCGGAGAGGAAGAGGAGACGTGGGAGCACGTGTGGGAAAGATGTGGAGGATGGGAAAAGATGGAAGAATGGGAAGAAAGGTGGGAAGTAAAAGTAAAGGAGGTACTGGATGGGGTGGGGGGAGGGGAGAAGTGGATGAAGGTACTAGAGAGAGCAAGACGGGAAAAGGAAGAAAAGGGAGGAGAGGGAGGGGAAAGGGTAGGATGAGGGGAGAAAGAAAGGAAAGGTATAAGGAGGAAGGAAGGTGTGGATGGGAATGAATGAGAGAAAGGAAGGAAATGGAGAAGGAGAGGAGAGAAGGTGTGAATGTGAGGAAACGGAAGTCCACAGGGGAAAGGGGAAAGGGGGAAGGTTTGTAGGATAAGGTAGAAGATAATTTGTACGAAGATGTAAATAGTAGCAAGTAAGTGAGTAAAAGGAAAGAGAGGGCAGGCGTGCGAAAGGAAAAGAGAGCGAAGGGGGCGGTGCGGAGAGAGACCGAATAGGCGAAGGGAGAGAGAGAGAATTGCGTGCGGAGAAGGAAAGTGAGAGATGTAAATAGGATATAAATAGGAAAGGCGGAAGCGGAAAGTAGAATAAGTAGAATAAGTAGAATAAGTAGAGTAAGTAGAAATAAGTAAATTAAGTAGGAATAATGTAACCCGAATAGGGAACAATAAACATATACATACATACATACAATCTTGTGAATCACCTACTCTATCACCATCCTTCGCGACGCGCACACGCACACACCCGCGTATAAAACCTGGTTATCCGAGTGTTCTCTGAGTTCAACCGAAACGGGGCATTACACCCCTTCCCCCTTCCGCAGTAACTTAGGCTACCGAAACCACCGGGCGCGTAAACCGAGCGGTCTTCGCTGCCGCCGTAGAGCTTGCGCCTGAATCACCTAGCGAGCAATACCTCTCTGTCACCGTAGAACCCCCGAGTTCCGGTGACCCCTAGAGCGACACGTTCGCTGTCATGGTAGAACCTCCGTGTTCCGGTGACTTCCGGTGTCAGAAGTGGGATCTGACGAATTGATCAGTTTAACATTCGTTCGGGAAAGGATAGAAAACGTCGCACGAACAAAATCACGCGAAGGGACGGTACCTCACCGAAGACGAGGTAAGCCCAATTACAAGAAAGGTTAAACGTCAAAGAGCGAGAAGTGGCGGAACAAGCCGCCGCACTGCAAGAACTGCGGGCCGAAACAAGTACCGCAAAGAAACCCGTAGAACCCAGTTTCCCACAAATATTGAGCTCCTTGAAGCTCTTGCTTCGGGAAGCGACGGAACGCTCGGCGGGAGAAGAGACGGAGCCGATTCCAGTGCGGGAATCCGGAGCGCCGGATGTCCGCGACGCGGGAAGTCGAAGGGCCACCTCTAGAAGGCCCCCATCCCCTGCTTCCACCGTCTCAGGCCGTCGAAGACGCCGATATTTTCACAATTAGAGACTTAACAGAGAAACTAAAGAGCGGCTTTGGACCCAAAAAATCAACGAGTCAGTATCGCGGAGAGTTGGCGAACCTAGTCAAAGGACCCAACGAGCACATGTGGGACTACGTGGGGCGCGCGAAACAACTGAAAAGTGTGATCACCGAGGGAGAATGGGCACTCCACGGAAACCTTGACCTCGGGATAAGGGAAGGTATAGAATTAGACGTACTAGAGGGCTTTATGAACGGGCTACCACCAGAGATTCAGTTGAGGCTGCGGGTGCAGGGATATGAAAGTCTCGAAGATGCCTTCATGAGGTGCACGCAAATTGCCAATGCGATCGAAATAGAAAACGACCGCTTTGGAGCACCACCGCACCGCGGCCAACCTAGGCAAGAGCCGAGGGCACCGCGCTTCGCGCCACGTAACTGATACTCCCCGCGCCAGTCGAATCAATTCGATTATCAGAATCAATACCCCCCGTGCCAGTTGAATCAATCCGAGTACGCAGATCAATACCAATTCGAATATCAGGACCAATGCCAATTCGAGTATGAGGATCAATACCCCCCGCGGCAATCGAGTCATTTCGAGTATCCAGACCAATACCAACTCGAGTGTCAACACCGATATCCCCCGCGCCGATACGGGATGAGAAGCTCATTCCCACCGCGCCGCTTCGAGCCGCAAAACCCCCCACATCAATCAAATCAATTCGAATACCCGAACCAGTATCCCCCACGTCAACCAAACCAGCTCGAATATCAAGACCAACTCCACCCGCGCCAAAACGAAGCGAGAGCTTTGCCCCAACCGCGTCGATTCGTGCCACGAAATCAATATTCCCAGGCGCCCCAACGCAGGGCCCCGAACGAAGGAATTCCACCCGGGGCGGTAATGACAGGCGGACCTGTATGCAGTTATTGCAAAGTGCCCGGGTATCTAGTGAGAGATTGCAGTAGACTGGCTCACAAACGAGGCCAGGAAAACGAGGGGCAACCGGGACGCTACCATCCGGGAAACGCACCGGGCACTCCGGCTCACCCCAACGCCCAGCGGAGCGCCCCGAAAGAAGGGCGCCGGGTAATGATAGCGGAAGCAACCGCGTCGATGTCACAGGAGCCGTTAGAATCGCTACAATAATTCTCGACAAAACAAAATGCCTGCCCAGCATCCAACTCGCCTCCGAAGATTTGAAAGTTGCATCGACGTTGATGATCGATTCGGGATCCGAACTCAATCTCATAAAAGGGAGTTCGCTGAAAAACAATACCTTTATCGATAAGATGGAAAAATTCCATCTCCAGGGTATTTCGCAGGGCGCGGTTGAAACATTAGGCAGCGTACAACTCCGGATACTCGGGGCGAATGCCGAGTTCCACGTCGTCCCGGAAGATTTCCCCATTCCGCAAAATGGGATCATGGGATCTGCATCTCTCACAAGAAATTTAGTTAAAATCGACTATTTTAAGAAAAGGATCAAATGCAATGGGATGTATATGCCCTTCGCCGAACGAGAGCTCGTCCAGATTCTCCCCTGCAGTCGAGCACCCTTCCACGTCAACATCGCGAACCCAGAAATTCGGTCAGGGTATATATCGCGAATAAAAGTAGACGACGGAATTGACCTAGGAGACGCCGCCGTCGTTAATGACAAGGGGCGAGCTTACCTCCCCGTATTTAATACAACCGACTTAGATTTCGACTTAGTCGTCCCCACGGTTGTGCTCGAACCATTCGAAATTCACAACGCCAGCCCCGGTTCGGAAGAGGCTATCGATAGTACCTGTCCAGCCATCGGCGCCGCTGTCGTACGCGAGCCGGAGAGAATTCGCGACCAGAACGGATAAGGGAATTATTGAGACTGGGACATCTGGACGAAAGAGAAGGGAAAAGTGTGGAAACGCTGCTACATGAGTCCGCAGATATATTCCACCTGCCGGACGAGTCACTCGGGTGCTCCACTTTCGCGTCACACACGATACATACCACTGACGACGTTTCAGTGAGTACGAAACAATATAGATTCCCGCCAGTCCATAAGGAAGAAATTAACAAACAGGTTCTGGAATTATTGAAAAACGGGACAATCGAAAATTCACTGTCACCGTATAACTCACCACTGTGGATAGTCTCGAAGAAACCGGACTCACAGGGTAATAAAAAGTGGCGTATGGTAATAGATTATAGAGCCTTGAATAAAAAAACAATTGGCGACGCATACCTGCTGCCGAATATCACGGATATTCTCGACCAGCTGGGTGGAGGGAGGTATTTTTCAGTATTCGATTTAGCATCTGGATTCCATCAGATACTTATGTCTGACCGCGACGCCGAAAAAACGTTATTTTTGACCCCCTTCGGGCATTATAATTTTAAAAGAATGCCTTTCGGCTTGAAAAACGCGCCCGCGACATTTCAGCGATTAATGGATAACGTGCTGACCGGACTGCAAGGCAGGAATTATTCGTGTACCTAGACGACATAGTACTGTACGCAAGCTCTTTGCACGAACACGAGAACAAATTCTGGAATTTGACAGACAGATTGCGAAAGGCAAATTTGAAACTACAGCCGGACAAGTGCGAATTTTCAAGGCACGAAGTTAATTATTTAGGTCATATAATCGGGGAAGACGGTGTCAGACCCGATCCGAGTAAAATAACGGCAGTCAAGGAATTCCCAACGCCCAAAACACCGAAAAATATCAAGCAATTCCTCGGGTTAGCAGGATATTACAGGCGTTTCAAACCCAAATTTTCGAAAACCGCAAAACCACTAACCGACCTCTTGAAAAAGGATAAACCGTTCAGCTGGGAAAATTCACAGACAAAGTCATTAGAAACACTTAAGGATGCACTCTGCTCTAAACCGATATTGCAGTACCCCGATTTTTCACAACCATTTAATTATACGACCGACCCGTTCGGACACGCAATCGGGGGCTTCCTCAGTCAAGGCCCTATCGGAAAGGATCTCCCAATCGGATACGCCTCACGCCTATTGAATGGCCCAGAATCCAGATACTCTACCATCGAGAAGTAATGTCTCGCCATCATGTACTGTGTGTCACACTTCCGGCCATACCTCTACGGCCGTAAGTTCACCATCATTACTGACCACAAACCGCTAGTTTGGCTCCACTCAGTCAAGGACCCGTCGTCCCGACTTTGGAAGTGGAGGCTAAAATTGTCGGAATTCGAGTACATGATCGAACATAAGTCAGGATCAGCGAATTCCAACGCGGACGCGCTCTCTAGGAACACCACCGGAGAAGTCAGCAAAGGAAATCGTGGCGACCCTGCCAGTTCAAGGCAAAAGACATACAGTCTCGTTCAAAACAGAAACACGAGACTCGTCACCCTCGTCATTAGATTTAACACCGGAAAAACCGACTGAAAAATGCAAACTACCGCTCTTCCCATTCAACTCAGGTAACGCCCGCGCACCAATCGAACTCGAATCTACTCGTCGACTTCCGATTCGGAAACGGAAGATTCGTCCCCGCGACGACGTAAAACTCGTGCTACCGATCGGCCTCCCAAGGCAAAAACTCCACCCCCGACACTCCTGCACAAGCCAAGCGGCCCCATCATCCCACCTCTTCTTCTGAAACCGCGTCAAAGCCATATACCAAAAAACCAAAGGAATACGAGACTACCGACGTGACGGACACTTCGACTGACCTCGAAGGTTTTGCTACAATCATGGCTCCCCCACCCATCGACACAACCGACGAAATCCTGCCCTCGACAGCTGCGGACAGAAAATTTTACGATACCTACGACACAGACCATTCCATCGAAATCGGAAACTTCACCCGCGCATCGGACCCCGAATGGGTCCCGGAACCCGGTCCTTCACGACCTCGCGACGTTTCATCGCTAATTGACGTGACGGACGATGACTCATTCCCGGACATGAGCTCCGACGAAGAAGTAAATTCCAACAGACCAAACGAAGGACACGAGATTACAGAAAACGAATCGAGGATTCGGTACACCAACGATCCGATCTCGATACGCAAAGACAATGTCGTGATTTTCATTGATATGCAGGGGAAGCCTTGCGACAACGGCAGCAAAAACTTAGCCGAAAATAATCTCTTTCCGGAATATACGGACCTGACCTTGGGCCGCGTCAAGGTAAACCCCTTCAAAACAAAGAAACTAATAGCACTTCCGATTAAAACAAACGCTAACAATACTCCCGACGAAGTGACCATGAATGAGGCCGCGGCCTCGCCGCTCGATGCAGTATTGGAATTACAATTGGACAGTTTCAGTATCGCCCATACGGCTCAGATGAATGACTTTTGGACTTGGACGATTATCGAGACCGTGATGTTCCGAAGATTGAAGGGTCGTACCCGCGAGATCACTATTTGTACTGCAATGGTTTCAGTCCCTCTTAAAGAACTTCGGCCGGAAATTCTAAAAGAATACCACTCCTCCGCTCTAGGAGGTCATAAAGGGGTGACGAAAACGTACCGTCGAATACGCGAGCGCTACTATTGGGAGCGCATGAAAGAGGAGGTCACGGAGTATATAAGGCATTGCCGAAGTTGTCAACTAAAGAAGCCGACTCACGTCAAAACAAAGCAGCCCATGGTGATCACAGACACACCGGGCTCGGCTTTCGATAAGATAGCGCTCGACATGGTCGGGCCGCTCCCGGTTACCCCGCGCGGCAACCGATCCATATTAACGATGCAAGACCTCCTAACGAAATACTGCGTGGCCGTCCCGCTGCCCTCCGGGGGCGCAATCCCAATAGCAGATGCTGTAACGAAAAATTTCATTTGTCGCTTCGGAGCACCACAGGCAGTATTAACAGATCAGGGCACCCCGTTCTGCTCATCCGTGTTCAAACACATCGCGAGACGGTTTAGGATAAAACAATTTCGGACTAGCGCGTATCACCCGCAAACCAACTTTAAAGAGATCGCATCACGTTCTCGCGGAATACCTAAAACAATATATAGAGTCCCACGAGGATTGGGATAAGTGGACAGAACTCGCGGTGCTGTCATATAACACTAGCGTGCACGAAGGCACGAAATACACTCCACATGAATTGGTGTTCGGAAAACTCGCGCGTCTCCCGTCCAGCGTGCCGCATGTCGAAGACGACCTGGATGTAACTTATAAGGAATATCTGGAAGCGTTATTTAATAAGATTAGCAACGCGCAAGAACTCGCTCACGTGTACCTAGTAGCAAGTAAGGTAAGATCAGCCGCTTATTACAATCGGCGGGCGAATCCCAAGAATTTTAAACCGGGAGATCAAGTATTTCTGTTAAAAGAACCCAGAAAAGGGAAATTCGACGACCAATATACGGGCCCCCATATAGTACTCGATATATTGCCGAGGAATGACGTTAAAATAGATGTAAATGGAAAAGCGCGGATAGTCCATCAGGACAAAATTAAACTTAGTAAACTAGGATAAGATTACCGCAAAGGTTGTGTGTGTGTGTGTAGATGTCGGGAAGAAACCAAAAACGAGTCGGAAATCTGTGCGTGCCGCTCAGACACAACGCCCGGACTTAATGATCGGAGTTCCTAGTATCGGTCTAGATGACATTTTCGGAAAGCTTACGCTGCATTTTCATGCTTGGAGCCGCGTCGGCGACGCCGCTCGAGAACGCTCGAGCAGTCACTTCTCAGTCACGCCTCGCGCCGATCAAACCTTGCAAATTACCAAGTATAAGGCAAAATGACATACCGATTCCCCGCGTCCATGGCGGATTTGAGGGGCCTGCTCCGGACCCGGTGCGCAATGGAAAGTTATAAGGAATGCCAGTGGGAGCTGCTATGCCTCAGGTGCGCTGGGGTGCATTTTGAGGTCGAGGCCCGAGAAGCCCAAGGTGTAATGGTCCACCTGTTGGTGGCCCCGGGGACGCCTCTCCCCTACTGTGAAAGGTGCTGGAGGGAACCGTTCCGGGTGCGCCCAGCAGCGGAGTGCTCACAGTGTGTGGCGGAATGGCGCCGGACGGGGCAAGCCGCCACGCATGATGGACGGCGAAGCGGGTTTGTCAAACAAATTGGCGCGATCCTGGCGGACTAAGAGCAAAACCAATAAAAAAACCCAAAAAGGGACATACATAAATAACCACCTACTAACCCCTCGGCTAAGAACACTAACATTTATGTAACCATTTTTCTTTTATATACTTTTGTAACCTAGTTGCCCTAAGCAAACAATAAACATTTATTTTTAATTCAAAAAAAATGATGAAAAAATAACAAAACAAAACACACAAAAACAAATACCCAAAAGATACTACAGCGTGCACATACAACCTCGGCGTCCCGCGATCCTCTGCAACCGCCGCGATTAGCATTAAGTTGAAAAAACTCACTTCCGAATATTTCGTTGGTTGCAGAATATGGATACACGCGTCGCGTTAATCGTAATTAGTATATGCGCCGGCGTGGGCGCATTAATTGGGTTCGACTGCGGGGGCAGCACTTCAACTCTACCACCATCTCTCTCCTGGACACCGGGGACTGCGACATCGAGCGGAAGGCCCCCAAGTCAGCAAAAACATACATTCAGCTACTCCAAGTGGCCGCTTACCAACACACCGATATCCTCCAGTGTAAGGTGGAGATATCACGGACTATTTACTACTGCGGAATACACTCGCACGTCTCTATTGTCCACAACAGACAATATGAGTATTTACTTGACGTCAGCCATAAGAACTGCCTGCAGGTGCATCAAGACGGCACACGGTCCCTGGGACAAGGGGCGTACATAACGGGACTGAGACAAAATTTCACAGATCTCAGGAGCGTCACCTTGGCGGGAAAAGTCACGCAGGGAGGAGACTGCTCAGGTACGCAATACTCTGACCCATATGGCACTTGGGACAACGTGGTGGTGCAAGCCATTGCAAAAGTTACCGTCCGAACGGGAACCGCTGCCATAAAACTAGCAGCTGGAAAAATTATTTTGAAATCTGGAACTACTTGCGTACTTAGCGACGGATACTGCGTTGACTTGTACGACGGACATACTTTCTGGGCACCTATGCCGGTCCCCACTTGTCATTTCGACCAGTATGACGTACTATACGAAGGCTACGCTACGAAAACATTCGGGGACGACCACACCACACCGATTGTGTATTCACTGACTACGCAGGATATCACGTTCGCTTTCACGAGAACGACGGAGCAGCAGCTGTGTGGGTACACACTGTTACGCACCGAACACCCAAAGCTATTCTTGTTGGAGACCACGAGGGATAACACCTTCAAAACAAGGAGCAAAATCCCCGTCGATAATCTAGATATTTTCACATATGTTAATTCCAAATTTGTCTACGTCGAGAAACACATTAGAACACAGTTGTCCGCATTATATAACGATGTAATCATGCGAAAATGCACATTGGAAGGAAACATAATTAAAAACGCTCTAGCTTTGGGAAGCCTCATGCCAGACGAATTCGCCTAGTCCCTGATGAAGAAACTATGGGTACATGGCAGTGTCTGCGGGAGAAGTGGCGCACATCATCAAGTGCATTCCTGTGGAACTGACCATCAGGAGGTCATGAACGTGCTACTCGGGACCACCAGTGACACACCGAAATCAGTCACTTTACCTCACACCGAAGTCTCGGATCCTGACTAAAATTGGCACGCAGAGGGAGTGCAGTACTATCCTGCCGATCATGTATCGAATTGAGGGAACTTGGTACAGGTTTGTTCCAGCACTCGAGGAGAACGTCGCCCCCGAGGTAATCCAGCCGCTGACGCAACCCACCTGGAAGTACCTCACCCCAGGAAAATTGGCAACTAGCGGCATCTACTCGCAAGACGACATCGAGGAGTTACGGGACCATATAATGTTCCCTGCAGAAAGACCAGCCCTCCTGAACACGATAGCTCGAGGCGCCGCCGGACAGGGAGTCCCGCACGGATCTGTCTCGATGCTCAGTCTGCTCGACGAAGAGTCGTTCAGGAAAATCGCGGAGTCCACCGCCGAAAGACTCTGGGGCGGATTCATGACTTTCGGATCTGCCACAGCAGGAGTGCTCGGCATTTTTATTTTGGTCCGTTTGATAAAGCTGATCATCGACACGCTTATCCATGGGTATGCCTTGCATTCGATGTACGGATGGAGCATCCACCTTCTCGGAGCAGTATGGAGCTCGATAGCTCATCTATTGCTGCACAAAAGGGGAGCCAAGCCAACAAGGAAGCAGACCGGCAACATCGAACTACGGGCTATCCAACCCATCTACGAGGACACCCCGAAGCCAGCCCGACGTCAGCTCGACTCCAAAACCGACACCGCCCCGCACAAGAACATGCGAGACACCGTTGCGAGAATCGAAAGCATTCGCACGTTAACGTGCGAATCCTTTTTTTGGGGGGTGGGGGGGGAGGTGTTACGTCCTGCGTCCTCCACCCGTCCGCAAATTTTCACTTTTCTAAATTATTCAGGAATTAACTAATCGATTGCTCTCGCAGCAGTCTGCTGTTCGTTCAATAGTTCTAAGATTTGCTATAACTCAACTGTAGGAATGTAGTGCGGTTCTCACGGACCCCCGTAGTAGAGTTAGCGATAAGACACGCCGCGCGCGACAAGTAAAGGTAACCTACACCCGGCCGGTAACCGAGACGACGCGGATAGTAAACGAGCGGAGCATGCGGGATACGACGCCGCCAAATTCTCGCGCACGCCGACTGGACAAGCGTCTAATACAGTTGTATGCCGGAAAAAGGGTCTCAAAAGATAAGACACGTATAGCCGAGTCCTGGGAAAGGCACCTATCGCGCTAGACCAAGGAAAGAACGCTGACGCGATGCCAGCAATGAATCCCGTTCGGCGGAAGCGTGCTGGCTATATAGGGCAGTAGGAGACTTCTTCACACACTTCTGTCTGGGCAGTACTTCTGGTTGTACAGCTGTCCGCGTATTAAGTCACTTCACACTTCGTAGTTAGTTCAAATCTGGGTGCAAAGTGTAACACCCGACTTATTTTTCTCTTCGTTACTTTTAAGTGAATCATGTCAAGTCTAGTGAATAGTTAACGCGGTAGAATCAGTGACATCGTTCCTGTACACCGTCAAGCAGACTCAGGTTTGAGCAATTGAGCAACTTTTCTAATTCGAATAACTATAAGTAACCCGCGTGGTCGCGACACTGCGTCCAGTCCCGACCTTCGACCCTCCTCTCGCGAGAAACAAGTGGAGCCGTCCCACTTCTACAAATTGTAGGGTTCGATTATTTAATAAACTTTAAGTAAACAATTTCGTGACTCACCTACTCTTCTAACCATCCTTCGCGACGCGTACACACAAACCCGCGTATGAACCCTGGTTATCCGGATGGTCTCTGAATCTAATCGAACGGGGATTTACACCCCTCTCCTCTCCGCAGTAACTTGGGCTACCGAAACCACCGGGCGCATCAACCAAGCGTTCCTCGCTGTCACCGTAGAGCTTGTGCCTGAATCACCTAGTGAGCAATACCTCTCTGTCACCGTAGAACCCCCGAGTTCCGGTCACCCCTAGAGCGACACGTTTGCTGTCATGGTAGAACCTCCGTGTTCCGGTGACTTCCGAGCCGGCTGCTTTCGGCGCACGTTGGTTCGGCCCCAAGGTCAGTAGTTACCTCCGCAGATCCTAACTGTCTCCCACTCAAATTCATAACCAGAGATTACCCCGTTACCCAGAACCTCGATATCGGCAGCGACGTAAAACTATATAGGAGCCCCAAACGAGGGACCTTCTCTAAGGTAAACGCTACGTTACCGCACACAATACGCGAGAACACTTTTAGAGCCGTAATCATTCGGACGCGAGAACACTTTTGGAGCCGCAATCATTCGGACGCGAGAACACTTTTAGAGCCGTAACCATTCGGACGCGAGAATACGTAAAGTTTAGTGTCAAATCTAGGACACCCAGTATATTAAGACGCGTGCGACGTCTCAGCGAGCCGCTCCGCTGACACGCCAAATTTCTTATCGGGCCGGTCACTTCGTTTGTCCCCCGATCCCCGGTATACCCGGTGTACGCAGGGTGCCGAAAAACGGAGGACGTAACAATCGCTTATGTAGACCCTTGCTCGGACTTTTTCTATAGACGACTGACCGCCGAGGGCTCCTTTGCGGCCCTTTTTATACCAATAAAGAATCGGCGAGGGGTCCTGAGGTGAACGGAGGAAATGCGGCATGGTGGGATGCATTTTCGCGTAAACATCACGTAGGCAAGTAATATTTTAGGACATACGCTAGCACGTGGTCACGCATGCGGCGACACTGCACAGTACGTTGTAACCGTACACACGCCTCGGACCATTGCGAACGGCTACACAGTAGTGGCGGTTGTACCCCCACCACCGAATGGGGAACGATCCCAATCGTACACCGGCCGAAAGGATGCGTATGTCGCGAAGTTCCTAATTTCGCGATAGGACCTCCACCACTGTCAAGTATAAAAGGCGGCGAATCCCAAAGATCGGAGCCTGTGTGCCAGACTAGCGCCGTGCCGTAGCACGTGTAGTCATACACGAGCGTTGTACCGGAGACTTAATCTCCAGCGCATGCAGAAAGCGCACCTCTCCTGAGGACTTTACGACCGTCATAAGAGAAGTAGAGCTAAAGCACACGTAAACCCCGCCTCCGCTGACGCACCGGCCGTGGGGACGTGCCTGTTGCCGAAGCCACCGCAGTATCTGCGACGAAGAAGTAGAAGAGAACGCTAGTACAGACGTCCTTCGCCTCCGCTCACGCACCGGCCGTGGAGTTCTGTCAAGTTACTGGTGTTCAAACTCCAGAGATATTATTATTTTGGGAAACGACCAGCGCCTAGTCTCTTCCGCCCACGTTCCGGCTGAGATCTTGTGTGCATACGGTCTAAAAACGCTGCAGGGAGCTGGGGACTTTTTTTTTTTTTTTTTTTTTTTTTTCGAGGATGAAATCTTTCAAACACACCCCGCGGCCCAACGAGGGGGGCCACGGGGTAGTGCCGGATTTCCACCGGCTAAAACCTCCCCGATGCCACGTCCCTGCTCGAGAGTGGGTGCGTTACGGGAATTTCGCGCACGAATTACGTCCGCGACGCACCCGAGGATGGCGTGAAGCGCCCAATACCTTGGAGGCCGCAAAGCGGCCTCCGGAACGGCTAGGTTATAAACTCGGCGCCGCGAAGCGGCGCCGAGCTCCACATCGAACTAATTGCCAAATGACTCTATAGTTCACAATTGAGTGACGATCACTCGTTTCAATTTAGATATCTACCCTACTACTCGCGTAGATAGGACCGCTCGGCCAGGCACCTGCCGAACGGCCAAAACTCCCGAGGGCGCTCAGAGGGAGCGCCCTGGCTCAACGCGCGCGAGGAGCCCTATGAAACTACCCGGCCGACGGCGGCTACGAGTCCGAAACCGTCGGCCACCGAGGGAGCTGGGGACCTGCAGTAGCCCTCATAGAGTTCAAGTTGCGAGATACAAGCGAAAGCGCACCGACGCGCAAGCGAGGGGTTAAATATAGGCATATCAGCTGTACTTCCGACACTTACACGAAATTATCACCTGTTCAGAGCATAAACACCAAAGTTCATTGCCCGTACCCCTTTCACCCGCTTCCCCGGTGCGGCGCCCAGGAGCGCTCACGCACGGACACAAAATCGCGGTGGTGGCCCGTGACACCACCACCGTCTTGCCGACACACGGAAACGAGTAGCCGAACGCGCGCAAACAAAAAACATCGCGCAACCTTTAAAAGCACGGCAAAACGTTAAAATAGTCCGCGAATTCTTACATTATAATTAACGAATTATACGAAACATATCGCGGAATATTAGTACGGTCACAACGTGATCACGCATACGGCGAACGCTTCGTTTCACATGATCGCGTGCGCTAAACACTACGCTCAGTTCGGGGGTAAACGTCACTGTTAGGGAAAATGTCACTGAAAGGAAAGCGTCACTGTAGAGCACGCTGCTGAGATGACGCCACAGACCGTATCGCCGGTCGTCGGCGCTGGTAGGGCGCCCGGGGGTACGCGGTACGTCACACATGCCTCGCTAATCTGGGCGCGCCATACGGCCAAAGATATATATCGCATTGAGCAAGTCCAACACTCATATCTTCGCTTTGCGGATTTTCACATGAGTACTCCAATGCATTGTTTCAGCCATGACACGCTTATCACATCTTACCTAAACATTCAATCGCTGGGTGAACGCAGGCGTTTATCGGACTCAAATTTTTACATGAATCAATCAATGGGCGTATCCAGGTCCCACATTTTCTAAGCCTTATCTGTTTTAATGTTCCTAGCAAATCTCTTCATCAATCTTTTCTACAAAGATCCGCTCTGACGTATCTGCACGTCAGCGAATACTCTCGGCAAGTTTCTTAACTTCTTCTCCTCCTAGTTAACAACCTTTCATAACGAAGCTCAGGCGGTATGTTGTGGGGCTGGTAATGGTTAGTCCGCGACTGCTTGTAGTCTATTGTAATGTATTACTCAGTTTTTCTTTCTCTTTTTCTTTGTACTATCCGATCTTTTCAATACTTACTACTTAGTCTTTTCCGTTATTGTTTTTATTTGTTCCGCAGATTATCTATATTATCGGTTTCGTTACATTTTATATTAACTCTGTAGGATGGAGTTCGAAGGAAATAGGATTCGCTGGGTTGGGTTCTAACGACAGAATATTTATTTTTCATGTTAGATACATTTCGTTCTTACAGATGTGCCTCAATTATTCATTGAACAACGCCGATGGCTAACAACGAATTATTGACGGACTTTACAGTTTTGAGCTAACGGGCGTACGGCTAGTTTGAAACCGCTCTTTCCCAGTACAGAATTTCTAACACGAGAAGTCTACTCGTATCCCTACATCTGTAACAGGCGGCCGATAGCAATGCTTCGTCCTCTCCCATGGAGCTAGCTTATCTTCACTAAGGGCGGCCGATAGCATGCTTCGTCCTCTCCCATAGGATTTGCTCAAAGTTTACCGCGGGCGGCCAATGGTCTTACCTCATCCTCTCCCGCAGGAATACTAGAGAACGAGTCGCAGTCGGGAATCGGCATTTATATTACTTCGTTGCTAGGCTTCTATGTATGATCAACAAGTTCCGTAGCTGAATTGGATGCTGCGTCTTGGTTCGTATGGGCGCGGTACACGTAATGCTCTGAAGTTATCCGGAATCTTCTAGAAGCTTCTCGACGCTTCTCGACGCTTCTAGGCGCTTCTAGATATTTCGATACGCGGTGGCTCGGGTCAATGCCCTGACGCGATTGTTGGATTTTTTTACGATTTCTCGGAATCGTTAGGTGCAGACGCTGCTGCGTCCTTGGTCTCGTTACGACTCTTATTTAGTTTCTTCTTTTCGTTAGTACGTTATAATACTTTATATTCTATGTTATTCTTTTTCTGTATATTATGATTTAGATCTTGTTAATATGCTTCATTGCTTATTTTTTATGTTATTCTTCGCCAATCTCACTGGTGTCAAAATGTTATTCCTTTTCTGTTTATTGTGTTTTATATCTCTGTGATATACGCAGCAACCTACCCCGACACCTCTACGGACCGGTGCCGATGACTCCGAGGATGCCCCTCTTTGCTTCGGCCAGTGATAGAAGATGTTAAACACCTGCTGAGGCCTCCCCCACTCTCGTCAGCACATTCGGTGTTTTATGCCAAAACTTCTAACACTGGCTTCGGCTTTTCCCTGCTGTCGCAATCTCCTCACCATCACTTTGACGGTAAAAAAGGGCGCACAGAGGACGAGCCGTCAGTCGGGCGTTTTTTGGGAAGCTATGAAGACGGATTGTAGTCCCCTCCGAGCAATTATTGTGAGATATTTCATATCTCAACCGCTTCCATAGCCCGGCTCGACAGCAAGGGACACTGGAGTATTCCCCAGCATACGTACGTTTTATCTTTAGTTTATATTCTTGTTTTACGTTGTATCTTTAGTTTTGTCACCGCACATCTTTCCTTAGTGGTGGGTTCTTCGATGCACGGCCGCGAGTGATGACAAAGTCGCGGTCGGTAGGTCCGAAGCGATACCTTTCTTAATGTTCGGGCGGACGGGTTCGTTTCTGAATTGCGATCACTGACAGTTGTCGTGGGGATCGCGTAATTAAGGACGGAGCGGTGAAAAGAGCATGAATCTATACAATCAGTACAAATAGTCGTCGTCTTACAATATTAGCCAGACTGCGTCGCGTGTCTATAGCGCTTCACCGCCAATGTAGGTATCAGTAGGTGTAAGTGGTGTATAATGTGGATGATCGAGAATTTGTCAGGTGTACGTTCTGTTCGTCTGTCGTGAGCCAATTAAACGCAGCTATGACCGGTACCAAGAGCTTACGGCTTCAAAGGTCCTTTGGCGATTTGCACGCAGCCAAGTCCGGTACAGAGAGCGGGGGTGGCGTACGGCAACCGTCATTGGTTTCGGTAGGACACCACTTACTAAACGCAACCGTGACCGGTGCGGAGAGCGGTGGTGGCGTAGGGTAAGAGTGTTTTAGTTTTGTGATGCTGGATGAGTGATCATTTACTGAATGCAGCCGTGCCCGGTACCAAGAGCGAGGGTGGCTTACGGCAAATATCAAGCTATGAATGAATGTAGTGGATAAATAACCATTTGCGAAGCGCAGCCATGCCCGGTATCTAGAGCGGGGACGACATACGGCAAAGTTTAATCTATGCGGGATTGTAATGCGTGGACGAGGACGTTGGTGGCGAAGGAGCTTTCTTTTTATGTAAATCGTCCAACTACGAAACGCTGATGAACGCGAGTGCGTTTGCACTTACTCGCGAACGTTCAGTGGGCGGTCGTAGCCCGATACGCGGCTCGAAGATCGTCTGTGCGAATACTTCGCGGGTCGTCGCTTGTGACTACGCCGATCAGGCGTTTTTAGGTACAACGTGATCTTCGATGACCGGAGGATCTCATTTGAATCGCATCAACGGTGGTAGCTGGATATAAATCTCGCCTCGAGTGCAGCATTGCCGCTCCTTTTATACCCATTTGGGCTGAGGGGAAGGTTCCACTCGGGTGATCTTTTCGACGGCCGGGAGTTGCTTCTCCTTCGGCGGTCGAGTCCGATACCGTTGTAATTAAACGTGTATTCGTATGACGGTGTTTACAATAGGTGAGTGATGATGAGTGTATGAGTCCTCTGCTATCGGTGAGTTAAGTATGTTTGTGTTTACAGTCAGTGTGACTGATGTTTGGGCGTATGTGTTTTGGATAATCGGTGAGTGAAGTGTGATTGTGTGTGTGCAGACGGCGTAGTGATTCCGAGTGTATGTGTGCGGCCTAAGTAGAAGAAGGCGATATAGATTAGACTGCAAAGTGAATTCGGACGGTGTTGATACGGCGAGCGCGTAGATCTATACCGTGTACGTTCCGCCAGTAGATATCATGTCCGACCTACTGGTCTGTACGGTTATAGTTTATATTCTTTTTTTATTTTGTGTTACGTCCTGCGTACTCCACCCGCCTTTTTATTTAGTATTTATTAAAGAATTAATTAGTTGATTATTCTTGCAGCGACCTGCCGCGCGCTCCTCGTTTAATATCGTATAAGATTTATTAGGAGGTAACTTTAGGAATTTATTGCGATTCTCACGCACCACCAGACTGACCGGGCATACATGCAGCATGCAGTAACCAAATCTCAAAAGATAAGGCACGTAACGCCGACTCTCGATAGAACATCTGCCGCGCCGAGTCGACCGAAGAATGCTGACGCCGAGTCAACAGCGAGTATCATGCTTACGGGGCACCTGACACAGCTCAGCGGAGCGTGCCGGTCATATAGGGCAGTAGGAGTAGAAAAGTAGGGCAATTAAATATCTGGTTCCGAGTGTGCCACTTCACTCATTCATTCGCGGCAAATCGCATTCTGGTCAGTGTTACCGTTTGGGACGCTTTCTCGCGCATGCGCACTAAGGCGCGTGCAGACTGAACACGATCGCGAACGGCGAACCCGAACGTTCGGGCCTCTGAAATTCCGTGTAAATTTTGTTTGGAGACGAATCGTACCGCGTGAGGCAGTAAAAGTATGCAGGTGTGGCGCTGGTCAGAACCGTGGTGACATATAAGCGTGGATGTGTGGACGTTAGTCTGAGGTGTGAAAAATTACAGTGACATATTGCCGAACGATCTTGAGCGATTGCTCCGAGTAGCGGTCCGGATCAAAGGAAATACGGCTTCGGCGAACGAACAAAAGACAGTTAACTAAACTGCGAGGCCAATCCATTGGTATATGAGTGGGGCAGGCGTGTGTATGCATATGTGTGTGACGGAGCAAACGGAGATGAGTGTCGCAGATATGAGTAGGGATAATAGATGGAAATAAGTAAGATACGGCTGAACAGAGTGCGTATGCGGTAGCGGAGGAAAGAGCTATCTATGGGCACCGTGTTTCTTGTTTCCCGACCACCGCCGGCATCGATGCGACTGTAGACCAAAACTACTACCATAGGTTGCTAGCATAGTATGCCAGACTGTTCGGAGCTGTTCGGCCAGCAATCAAGAGGTTCTCCGACAAATATCGACGTTTTCTTCGACACTCACACACTTCCAAACCCTCTCATGCATAGGCTGTTCCTTCGGGGTTCGATTCAGGTCTGTACTATGGGATCTTTCAGGAGACCGGCTACAGCGCTTGGAATAAACGAGAGACGAGTTGATACGCCCGGAACAACGTACTTTAATTATTAGTTTTTATTAAACAAAGCAGATGACACACAACAAAACTTATTGAACGACACTCAGATATTCGCACTCTTCTTTATTAATATTACACGCGGCAGAATACAAAACTGTTCGTATACGATACCAATCAAATGAAATTACAGTTGTGAATCTGATAATTAACGGGCTTTATAAAGCGTCACACACAATAGGTGAAACATAGCGCAAGCGCGCAGGCGATCGTGACACCACCTATCCACGCCATGAGATCGTGCTCGTGCGATCCTGCAGAGATGTCACCACCTGTCCTAGTGACACTCTACAAAACTATACTGAACATAACGAACAACTATACTGAACAAAACGAACAAAACACATTAACAATAACCGCTACGCACGCCTTCTTCCTATCGTCCGTCTTTTGCGGTTTTCGTCGATGCAACGGGGGTGCCGTCTGAACCCTCTGTTTCGTCCTTCCGTGTTACCGTACCGTTCGTCACTGTTCGCGTCTTGTCCGTTCCCATCTACGTCACGTCGCGTCCGTTTTTTTAAAACACCTGACCGTCGTCCACTGCACTGCGTAAGACTCGCACAGTCACTCGCATCCACACTCACGTTCTCATACACACTCACACGCACGCACACACACGCACTTGTCACCATGGCGAGCGGCACAATGCGTTTATACATTCATCCATCCTGATTTATCATCTGGCCTCAGATGCATTCAGCTCATCATTCGCAGCCTCGGCCTCATCCTTGTCCTCTTCATCTGTTGCCCCGTTTACTTTCTCTATCCAAGATTTCATGTGGTCACTCACCGTCGTAGTCTGATATGGACTTTCGTGCTCCCCCACCTTTTGGACTACGTATCGGTTGTTACGCAGTCGCTTAACGATGCGATATGGATCCAAGTATTTAGCGGCTAATATCACTGGACAACACTAAATTTGCCTTTTGAACGAAAATAGCCAAATTCGATTAATCTTGATCCGCTGAAACCGAATCTGAAACCCGCTTGCAAAATCGGCTCGAGATTTTGAGTAATCGAATTTTTAAAAAAAAACAGCTTTTTTTCGAATTTAAACAACAATCAGGCCGTAAGTATACAAGTTAGACAATTTTTAATAGGTGCAAAAAATTCTCCAGACTTTTCCGAAACGGTATCAAACACTTTTACAATTTAAACTTGCAAACATGTTTAAACATTAGTTAAAGTGGATAAGACACGTTTCACGCACCTATTTTTCGAGATGTTTTTCAATTTTTAGAAGAAACTGTGACTCCGACGAGGATTCCAATAACTCAAGTAATAGAGCAGACATTTGTCTTTGGAAAACCACTTTAACACTATGTAAATGAGATTTCTGCTTCGCACAGGAAAATGTGCGTGTTACGCAGTGTCATCAGTGGTTCTCCGACTCAATGCCGTGCAAACGCTAGGCGAAAACAAGCCACAGCGGAGCACGTGTTACTATGTGACGCGCACGAAGTCTTAGTTAGTTTTCCTGTAGGAAACAGAAATCTGTTTTAGATATTATCATGATGCTTGTCCGAGGGAAAATGTCTGCTCTATCGCGTAGCGTCATTGGAATTCACGTCGGAGCCACCGTTTCTTTTTTTAAATTGAAAAGCATCTTGCAAAATAGGTGCACCAGGCGTGTCTTTTCAACTTTGGTTAATGTTTGAATAGGTTTGCAAGTTCAAACTGTAAAAGTACTGTACATCATTTTATTTGGAAAAGCCTGGAGAATTTTTTGCAACAATCAAAACTTCTCTAACTTGTGTATCTACGGCCTGGTTGTTGTCCAAAGTTGAAAAAAAAATCTTTTTTTTCTTCACAATTTAATTACTTAAAATCTCGAGCCAATTTTCAAGGATGGGTTTCAGATTCGTTTTCAGCGGGTCAAGATTAGTCGAATTTGGCTATTTTCGTTCAGAAGGCAATTGTAGTGTTACCCTGTGAAATTGAAGAACATCTCGAAAAAGAGATGCGAGAAACGTGACTGATCTTAGTCAATGTTTAAACATATTTGCAAGTTTAAATTGTAAAAGTGCTTTACATCATTTTATTCGGAAAAGTCTAGAGAATTATTTGCGACAAATAAAAATGGTCTAACTTGTAGGTAAACCTACGGCCTGATTGTTGTTCAAAGTCGAAAAAAGATATTTTTTTTTTCAAATTTCAATTACTCAAAATCTCGAGTCAATTTTCAAAAACGGGTTTCAGATTCATTTTCAGCGGGTCAAAATTAGTCGAAATTGGCTATTATCGTTTAAAAGGCCAAAAAAAAAGTCTAATTTTGATGTCCGGGCCCGAACTGAGTTCGTTTAATGGCCACCCAGTCATCGTCGTTATAAAGCCTGGCTTCCTTTCGTCGCTTGTTAAAGGTCCTTCTATTCTCTTCTTGGATTTTTATTATGCCCTCCTTTGCTCTAGTCCGTAAGTCGCTTCTGTCCTCCTGGAAAAGAGTTGCGCATTCCTCCTCCAATAACTCCCTAATTTGTGGGCTATCCTTCATACGCAGTCGCGCTCCGAAGAACAGTTCGAACGGGGTTGTATTAATACTTCGATGATGCGTTGCATTCAAAAACTTTTGTGCAGAGGCCGAGTGCTTGTACCATTCACCCGGGGTGGGTACCGATAACTTCGTCAATACCGAAATCAATGTGCGGTTGACTCTGTCGACCTGACCGATCCCACACGGTACTCCTGTCGCGATCAAAGAATGTTGTATCCGTTCTTCCGAGCAATAGTCACCAAATTCCTTTGAGGTGAAAGCGCTGCCCCTATCGGTAATGATGCGTCTTGGATTTCCAAATATAAGCGCCTGCTTCTTAAGATGCTGCAGAACTTCTGCAGTAATGGTAGTCTTCGTCGAATAAAACCACACGAATTTGGTAAATGCGTCAACGACAACCAATAGGTGGCGGTAGGACTTCTTCGTCGACGGCAAGGATCCTAAATGATCCAAGTGATAGGTCGCGAGAGGGGTCTCTTCCTTCTCGACAGGGTTAAGAAATCCGTCGCGTTTACCTGCCTTCCTTTCGGCCAAAATCCACTCCATACAATTTTGAATGACCCTTTCAATTTTAGGTCGCATCCCCAGAAACCAATAGTCTTTTTTTATCAAGTCCTCCGTCTTCGACACAGAGAAATGCCCATGCTCGTGCATCTGCGTTATTATCTGCTGCTGCAGACTTCTTGGTACGACCACCTTTATCTCGTCCTCGCTGGTCTTGAATAACAGGCCTCTCCGCACAAGATATCCCTCGATACATTTCCGTTCCGCTACGTCCAACACCCTTTTCACACTGTCGTCCGCATTTTGCGCCTTCCGCATTTTTTCGTTTACGCTACCGTTTCTGCTAAGAAATAAGTATGTCGAGAGTGGATTTCTACTTAGCGCGTCCACGTGACTCATCCTTTTACCCGGTCGATGTTCCATGGTATAACTGAATTCCTCGAGCAATAAAGCCCACCGCGCCACGCGTACGCATAGATCACGCTTGTTCATCGTTAAGGAGAACGCTTTACAGTCTTTAACGATGTGAAGGGTATCCCTAGCAAATAGATCCGAAATCCCTTTAACGCCCTTATAACCGCCAATGCCTCTAATTCATAGCTCGTGTATCTCGCTTCGGCAATCGCCGTTTTACTGCTCGCGTAATACACAGGGTGCATCGCCCCGTCGTCATCATTGCGCTGCAAAAGAACGGCCCCAAACCCATACATACTTGTATCCGTATGCAACTCCGTCTGAGCGCCTAATCTGCACAGTCTTAATACGAGACTCTCAACTATGCGCGCCTTCAACGTCTCAAACGCTTCGTTCTCCTTTTCCTCGAATCTAAACTTTATTTTCGCAAGCAGCAAATCAGTCAGCGGTCTAGAAATCGCCGAGTATCGCTCAATAAATTTCCGAAAATACCCAATTAACCCAAGGAAACTTTGTACCTGCTTAACCGTCGCGGGTTTCGGAAATCTCACCATCGCGCTCGTTTTATGAACCGATGGACGAATACCCCTGTTTTCTACAATATGTCCTAGAAACTCAACTTTAAACTGCAGAAAAGTACACTTTTTCCAGTTAATATCCAAACCAAATTCTTTTGCTACCGACAAGATCGCCTCTTAACCACTTATTCCGCTATCAATGTAGCTCGAAGGTATAATTAAGTCGTCCATATACGTGATCACTGTTTTCTTTCTAATCAAGTCGTTGGATACTGCATGTATAAATTTTGAAAACACGGCCGATGAATTATATAATCCAAACGGTACTTTCAAAAACTCATACTGGCCATCTGTCACACTAAACGACGTATGCCAGAAAGCGAAAGAGCAGCAGCAGTACGCCGAGTGGTGGGGGCCATGCGGTAAGTGTGTGCGTGCCGTGTCTGTGTGCGTCTTTCGCGACGTTTAACTGCGACGATTTTAGAGAAGGATGGCACTATGCTCTGTCTCCTTTCCACCAACGTCGCACCGCGCATGCGCCATTCAGATTCCGATTCCGCGTTCGGACTACGTCCGACTCCGAGTGCCGAGTTCCGAGCACGATCATAATAGCGATATTGAAATGCTTCCTCGCCTTACAATTACGTCATACGTGATAAATGCTTAACTTAATATGCAATTATAATTATTTCGCAAGCAACTTGATGATCTTGATCATGATAATCATGTGTGTTGTGTGTGTATATGTGTGAGCGAGCGCGTGTGCATGTGTACGTATACGCAAGTATCAACATGCTCAAAAGATATATAATTTCAGATTTGCGTTGTTACGTCCCAGCGTAAATTTTTTATTTTTCCTTCTTATTGGTATATTCTCTTAATTAATGTTTGTTACGTCCTCGTTTTTGGCACCCTGCATTCCCCGGGTATACCGGGGATCGAGGACAGACGGAAGAAGGGATCGCACCGAAAAGAGGGTTTATCCGTCAGTGGAGTGGGGCACTGACGTATCGCGGAATGTAAGGAGAACGCGTCCGAATGGTCACGGCCCTGCTGTTTGTAGCTTCGGCGGGGATTTAACCGGCCTACTGGTTACCTTAATGGAAATACGTCAACGTTCGAGGGTCTTTAGTCGGGCTTTATTGCGGAATCACCGTTACGCTTTAGTTCAATATCCCGATATCCGAGTCCTCGTAGAGTTCTGTCACCGTAACCGTGGGCGGGACTCCCTCAACTAGATCTCGCGGATAGTGGTGGTTCGTAAACGGCGAAACTACGGAGGTTTCGGCTGGTTCCCGTTCACTTACCCGGGGGTTTTCCCATGCCCGGGAGAGCGGTCGACGGAGCAGTAAGCGCGGGGTGCAGGAAGCCGGGGAGGGCTTCCGGGCTACCTCGCTGCTAGTCGCCCTGGTCAGAGGGCCCGTGTCCGGTGCGGTGCGGGAGCTGCCGCGGGGCAGCCCGGGGGGCGTCCACGCTCGCTGGTAGCTCGCCGATCGCGGGGGTCCCTGGGTAGGAATGGGTATGTAGCGGAGCTGCCGAGTAAAGAGTGTACTGGTAGCTGAATGAGTTATCGCGGAGATTTGGTGAAGTCGCGATGGTCGTTTGGTTAGAGGGTCTCAGAGGATGGTCGAATGGTTCTTGGAGGTTGTTGTAGGGTCAGGAAGATTGATAATTGATGCAGTTACCTTGGGGTTGATGTAGAGTTGTATTTTATGGCGATACACTTTCTTGAAGATCACAACCGTCTTATTAAACTAGAGCTTGGCTGCTGTGAGCCTGATAACTTAGATGAACGAGTTGCCGAAAGTAAACTGACGTGACTTAGTACCCGACTTGAGCGTGACGTTGACTATGGAGCGGAGAATTGTAATTGAATTGATCGCTTGCTTTGTGGCCCTATTTAAGTAATGGGTTTTGCTGAGGGTCACCAGGTCCTTCGCGGAACTGGCTCCCTAGCTTCCGTTTTGGAGTTGGCGTTCTCAGAACTATGTATTGCCGCGGATCGCTAATCGATCGTTGGGGTTAGCCTATGCTGATTCGGTGTCAGCATTCTTACGTTTCTACTTACATCACTATTGCGCGCGGTCGTTATGTAATTCCTTCGCGTGGCGCGGATTACGTCCCGGATGGGCGTCAGCGTTACGTGAAGGAATTTCGGTGGCGCGGTGCGCCGGCTCTTGTTTCGCTTTTGCGCGACTTACGGCTAATTAAGAAGGTACGCGGTGCGGCGAGCTGGTTGCGAGAATATAGTCGTCGAAAAACCGGGTGGAGGACGTAGGACGTAACAATCTTTCATTTTATTTCCTTTATTCCGGCCTCCGGATGCGGCAATATTCGTATTATGGCTTATGCCCTTCGCATACGTGGCACTGTCGAGCGGTAACGCGCAGTGATACCAGAAAGCGAAATCATAACAGTAACACGCCGAGTGGTGGGGGCCATGCATGTGATATGTGACAGTTGTCACAGTTGAACGTCGCGAAAGATGCTCGCAGACACGGCACGCACACACTTACCGCATGCCCCCACCACTCGGCGTGTTACTGTTACAATTTCGCTTTCTGGCATCACTGGTAACGCGTAGTAGAGTTCCCTGACCATGGAATCATACTCGTCCCACCCAATGTACATATATCGTAGTTATAAGCGTTACATATACATATCCGACCCGAACGAGCGACAAGTGTGAATGTGTGTATATAGCTTAATTTAATGCGAAGAGGTTCCGCACGATAATTTTCTGTTTTCTCTGTCTTTTGATTTTCTATTATTATTACCATGGCGATAAGTCATCGCTCAACTACCAACCTATTTTTGTTCACGAGTATACGGTTAAGAGCGTACGCCTGTAAAATCTTGGATCACTGCGTCGATGCAATCACACTGCATTTGAAATAAAACTTAATAATTGGAAAAGGACTAACGAACGAAGAAAGTGTCGTTGCACACCGAGCGAGCGCTTCAGCGTAATATTTGTACACTGGATCAACCGCAAGCCGACCGATTCCGCGAATAGGGCATGAAAAACCGTCCTGGAGCAACCCCAGGAACCACCTCGCGACGAATTCCTCCGGGCAGTTGGCTGTAAAGTCGCGAGGTGCGTAGGTCAATGTCCGAGGGTATATTCTTATTGCAGTGTGTCACAAAATGGACTCAATTATCCTCGTTAAACCGTATTTTCTAGATCCTAATTATTATTTCGAGCAATGGACTCAGTTTTCGTTAGTGAACAGTGCGGAAGTGTGATCGCGAACGTTTTTGCACGTGGCCGACAAATTCTGTGTCAGACCCGTTAGAGTTTAAGCTTTCTTTGATTTCATTTCAATTATTCATTGTACATATACTTGAACGAACGCGAAGGGTTGTTCCTCGCTCGCGGAGCGATTAAAGTCGGCATAAATTGAACGAATAGAAGCACTACCTTTTCTTGATTTGCCGCCCTTATAACTGGCATTATCCCGGTTCACTCAAATTCGAGCATAGGCAAACCAAGTGAGACCAAAGTACTAAAATTCTATTATGATTCAAAGGTACTTATCATCGTAACATCGTACACGAAAAATTCCAACCGACTTTACCGCTGAGAAAGAGAGCAAGCGAGCAAGCGATAGAGAGAGAGAGAGAGAGAGAGAGAGAGAGAGAGAGAGAGAGTGCGCAAAGAGAATATAACCGATCGTAGCCGAAGACCAGCGACACGGTAAGACCTTCCAGTCGCGCCATTCGACAAAATTGTAAAACATTTATTGTCTGACCATGCCCGCGCTTTATGTCATGGAGAGATCCCTCGGACACGGTCGTTGACTGTGCAACATCTTCCTGTTAACGAATTGTCGATTGTAAACGCCTAGTTGTTAGTTACCTAGAGCGCTATCGTATAACCTATGAGTAGCGTTCGCATTAAGGCGCATCATTGTCACACACTTGCATTCGAACTTTTCTCAAATACTGCATCGATAACAATTGCAGAACTCTATTAGCTGCCTTTCGAATTCTTTATATTCCTTATTTCCATTCTTCCTTTATATTTAATATTTTTCTGCAATATATCTACTTTGTTTTCCACCTATACCATTCTCTCTGATTTATTTTATGTTTGACGTCACACCTCATCGAACGTTGTATTATACGAACCGGAAACATAACCTCGCAAACGATTCGGGACCTGTAAAGGTCTTCCGGAAGCACACGTATCCTTTAAGTCCTGCGAATAACTAAACGCGATTCCACATTCTAAGTAAGTTCTCCGTTTAATTTATCATTTAAATTATTATTCCTTTTCTTTATGAATAGGATTAAAATCACACCGGGACAGTGCGGGCAGCTAGTATAGCTACGGAGGTTTCCCACCTGCCCTGTCTACGGGTATGCATTATTGATCTTCAGTTAGATCATCGTTATTTATTATAAACAATAACAAAAATTATTTAGCGTTACGCCCGGTCGCACGGCAGACCGCTCGCGGATAATCATCGACTATACCTGACAAGTAAAAGCCTCGCCCGGACGTAACAGCGTTGTCTAACATGCATAATTTTACACAAATACTAATAAAAAAACAAATAAAAATTATTCAAATTTGCGGTCTCTTGTTAATACTGTTAGATCGCTACCGAATTCAAATGGTGACTCTGAAAAAATCTTTTCCTATTTGCCAGATTTCAAAACCAAGAAACGAAATAAATTGTTGTCCATGAGTACAAATGCTATTTGCGTACTGAAATCAGCGTTACAAGCGAGAGGAGACCATGATATTAATATGGAAATTAATGACCAGCATTTAGATAGAATGGTATCTGAGACATTATATTCTACACGTGTGGCTACACGAAATGTCAACATAAATGCACAACATGTTGATGAAATTGCTCTTCCCTCCTCGTCGGCTGATTTTCAATCATAATTTTTATAATAATATAGATGTTGTTAAGAGATATGCTCATCTATCTTAAATTATTTATGTTAGTCCTCACATATGTAAACAATATCTGTGCAAAACTCTGTCGAACATTCGACATCGCATATGTCAACATGTGTTAAAATTCTGTCGAACATTATTTTTCTTCGACATCACACATGTGTAACGATTCTCTTTTGGGTCGTCGTCACACTTAAAAATATGAATAATAAATAATATAAAAGAAAAAGGGACTATCACGAAACAGCGAATTTAATGTATGATAATTATATATTTTATGGGTTCAATAAATATACGCTAACTTTTATAACAAAAGAAATCCCATAATCGTCAAATTAATATAAAATGATAAAATAAGAAATAATAATTTAACACGTAAACGCATACGACGGGACATATAACTATCACACACAATCAATCACACGCACTCATACACACCTTAACTCCTATATTTCGTAAATGACGATTTTCAGGCAACCATGCCTTTGCTTACTCTTTTATTATGTGTGCACGCGTCGCTATTATAATAAGTGGAGATCGAGGCGGACGAGATTTTATAATAACGTGATCTGATTTCGTTTGTATAGCTCTATTGCCGGCACCGGTCTATCTGCTCCGACGTTTGGGTGTCACCTCGTCGCTTTGCTATATCCCTCTCGCCCCTCACCACTGCAATGTCTCCCTCTCACCGCTCGCTTCTCGCTGCGGGAGACTCGCCTCTCACCTCTTTCGCCGTTGCGATCATATCCATTCATGGCCACCTAACGTCAACGCATTCAAACTTATATGTTACATTATCCCCCGTTGTATGGGTGATTTCTTTTAAATTGCACATACAATCACGTCATCAAGTACAGCCGTGATGTCATATCGACATTATAATCGTCGTTATATACACACTCATTCAGCCATTCCCATACGTACCGGCGCACATACATGTGGGATCAGGGTGGGCGGACTCTCAGGAATCGCGTGTAGGCAGAATAAACATAAACTTTATTGAAATAAAATGAAAAAAACACAGGTAAATATAATGCGAGGGTATTTGATCACCGATCGAACAAAGACTAACCAAGACTGCGTGTCCTACGCTTCCACGCTTCACGCCCGGCGGACGCTTCTCCTCCCTTACCTCTCAGCGTCTACATCTCGGTCGTCCCCATAACAACCCCGATCAACAACCGCGTCCTTCATACATACAGTATTAATTAAATTATATTCGCTCGCTTCCTTATCTAAGTATACTAATATACGACTAGAATTGAATATTAGATAGTAGGAACATTAGAATCATTATTCTACGGCATCTTTATGATATTTTCGCAAATTCCAACGATTGTACGTGCCCTTTTTATGTAACGCGTCGTTTGGATCTACTAAATCATATGCGTTGTCACCGATAACACGGTTTATTCGATATGGTCCTTCGAAGATGTGGAAGAACTCGTGCTTCAACGCATTCGACAAGTGGGGTACCTTCAACAACACGAGGTCCCCTTCCTGCAGAATAACGTGAGAATCCTTCGGCGCGCTCTTCTCTGCTCAAACCTGACTTTCAGGCGTTCTTTAGCCAAGGAGATTTTGACATTTTATCCCAACATTTCTCTATCTGGATATTTAATTAGTTTTTGTATTAAATCAGTGGGTGGCTCGCCATAATGCAATTCATGCGGTGAATAACGTGTAGTCTCATGGGTGGTTATATTCAATAACTGTTCTATTTGCGCGAGACTTTTTGCCCAAGTAGTATGTCGGTGAGAACATAGTGTGCGAAATAATCTCCCTAATTCCCTCATCACTCGCTCGGTCAGATTCAATTGAGGATGCCTAACCGACGAGTATGACACGCGGATGTTTTCCTTCTCTAACGTGTTTTTCCATGCCCTAGATGTGAATTGTGTCCCATTGTCTGATAATATGCGTTTGGGCTTTCCCATTTTGGGAATGTAATCTGTTATAATTTTCTTTATTATAATATTTGTGGTTGCATTTTTTACTGGAAATAAACGAACATGCTTCGAAAATGCATCCGTCACCACAAAGATGTATTGTACCTTGTAACCGCTGTTTGTTGTCTGTTGCTCGATGGACGTATCCACGCCTGTAGTGGGCTACGTCGTTGATGCACCGGCCAGGGGTTACAGACCGGCCGATGCAGGTTCGTCCACGAGGCGGTGAGTGAGTGGAAGGCAGTGCAACAAAGTGATTTGTGCAGACACAGTTTAAATATCTGCTAAAATCCCAATATATTCTTTTGTTTTGGAGGTACAGTAGTATGTGTACGCCGCGTTGTTGATGTCTTGCCGCTCGGTGTGCGGCCGTGTATGTGAGGGCCGTTACGCTTGCCTGGCGCCGCAGACCTTCCCAGTCGCACGGATTATCGGATAATTGACGGCTCTTGACGACGGTCGGCTTAAGCCGGGTGCCGAAAACTGGAGTGCGACGGCTTCGCGGTGCGCTATGCAGCGTGCGTTAATCGCAGTCTGTGCAGCGGAAGGACCCACGACTTCCAGGCGGGAACCCAAGACGGGTATGAGCCGCGAGTTGGTCGGCGCCTCGCTGTTTCTACTACTCTTTTCGTGCAAGAGAATGGCACAGTGGAAGCGGTGGCAGACTTGTGTGTACAAGCGTCCAGGCGACTTCGTTCGCTCATCTCTCGTTTTACTCGTTCGCCCTATGCTAACGGGGCAGACTACTGCAGGTCGCCTCAAACTTCCCTACTGTGAGGAATTGAAGAGGAACGGCACGATAAGTCGCAGGCACAGCAACACTGAGAGCTGGGCACGTTTTCGGCTACCTCTTTTAGATATGGTATACTATGGCAGCTGCCTGATCAGGGTGTCGGCTGCTCGTGGCTGGCTCGACAGCACCCGTAGTTACTGTTCGGTGTCGGCTGCTCGTGGCTGGCTCAACTAGACCGAAGATCCGAGGATACTCGTTGTCAAGAGTGTTGCCCTTTTATATGCCGCCACTCATCCTGCCGGCCGCGAAAAAGTTATTCGTAACGGGGGAGGTGGCTGTTTTTCTCTGGCGGTAGCTCCTGCCGGTAGGGGAAGGAGCCCGGCGGTGTAGCGTATGTATACCGTGGGTAACGCGTACGGTTACAACCCCTCCAATAGATCTCGGCAGCGGGCCATAAAAATCGACGGTCACAAGAACGTTCGGTCCGACAGATTTTACCATTTGATACAATCCCTCCATGATAATATTTAAATGCTTAACACGTTGACACTGTTACGTCCTCCGTAAAAACGGAGGACGGTTTTTCGGCACCCTGCGTACATCGGGTATACCGGGGATCGGGGGACAGACGAAGAGACCGGTCCGATAAGAGATTTGGCGTGTCAGCGGAGCGGCTCGCTGAGACGTCGCACGCGCCTTAATATACTGGGTGTCTTGGATTTGACATTATTCTATACGTATTCTCGCGTCCGAATGATTACGGCTCCGTGTAGTCGTGTATTGTGTGCGGTAACGTTTGCGTTTACCTTTTGGTTGCGTTTACCCGCTCGGTTTCCTTAACCTATCACAACTGTATCTGAATCTTCGCGAATCTCGGTTATCACTACCGTGGATGGCACGATTTCGGGTTCTAGGGGCTTGGTGTAGAGCGTGAACCGTTCTTGCCCCGGAGGTAGTTCAAACGGACAAGGCTGTTCCGGGGAAATCCAGACTGGTGGTGTGCGTTGTCCGGGGAGTTGGTCGTTAGGCGAAGGGGGTTAGCGGGTTTGCCCGCTGCTTGTTGAGATGCCTGGAACTTGCACAAGCGTGCGGCTTTTCGGCGTGCTCGGTTTTTAACTCCCGCCCGGGGGGCCCGTCTATAGTCTTCACGTCGTTGCCAACGTCGAGGTCTTGGGTAACGGGGTATTCTCTGGTTATGAATTTGAATGGAAGATAGTTATGATCCGTGGAGATAATTACAGAAGTTGGGGCCGAACCATCGTGCGCCGAAAGCAGCTGGATCGCTACAATCACAGCGAAGGACGCTGGTTGTCGGCGGAACAGACGTTCTGTGGTCACAGCGAATGAATCTCTCTAGAGGTCACTGTAACTCGGAGGTTCTTCGATGACAGCGAGATATTGCTCGCTAGGTGACTCAGACGCAAGCTCTACGGTGGCAGCAAAGAATGCTCGGGTGACGCGCCCGGTGGTTTCGGTAACGAAAATTACTGCGGGGAGGAGAGTGGGTGCAACGCCCCGTTTGATTAGATCCAGGGAACGCCCGGGTACCCAGGGTTAATACGCGGGTTTGTACGCGTCGCGAAGGATGGGTGGTAGGGTAGGTGATTCTCGAGATTGTTTACTTGAGGTTTATTAAGTGATCGAATGCTACAATTTGCACACGTAGGACGGTTCCACTTGTTTGTCACGAGAGGAGGGTCAAAGGTCGGGGCTGGACGCAGTGTCTCGACCGCGCAGGTTACATATGGTTAGTCAGATTACAGAAGTTGGTCAATTGTTCAAACCTGGGTTTGCTCGAAGGTGTGCTTTAGTGATGTCACTGATTCTACCGCGTTAACTATTCCACTAGAGTAGACTTGATTTACTTGAATATCGTGTTAATGAGAAGAATTCTAGTCGTGTAGTGACACTTTGGTGTCTAGATCTCAAATTGTCGTAACGAAGAAAAAATAAGTCGGATGTTACACTCTGCACCCGAATTCGAATTGACTTGAACTAACTACGAAGTGTGAAGTGAATTAATGCGCAAACAGAAGTGACCCTTTTTCCGCTCCTACTGCCCTATATAGCCGGCACGCTCCGCTGAGCGGCGTTCGCTGCTGACACCGTGTCAGCATTCTTCCCTCGGTCAGGCGCGACAGGTATCTTTCCCAAGACTCTGCGATACGTGTCCTATCTTTTAAGACTTTTGCTATTGCATCTTAGATGCACGTCCGGTCGGGGCGCGTGAGAATTTGGCGGCGCAGTATCCCGCACGCTCCGTTCGTTTATTATCTGCGGTGTCCCAGTTATCTTCAGGGTGTAGGTTACCTTACTCGTCGCGCGTGACATGCCTTATCGCTAACGGGGGTCCGTGAGAACCGTAGTACATTCTTAATGTTGGGGATTAAAAGTCGTTGGCGCGTTGGCCTTGCAACTTGCACGTAACGGGAGCCGATTGCGTATAGGCAGAGCGGGCTATTTCTATATAGTTTAGTTTTAAGGCTAATTCGCCTTATCGCGCGCGCATAGGCAATAGGGCTTTGGCGTGTAGCCGATGTTGCGACTTTCCGCTGATTGGCGTTGCGACCGATCAGTGACGCCATCCCCCGTTTACGTGCGTGACTAATGAAGGAGCAGCGGGGACATGTCCCGCTTCCTTCTTCCTGCGTCTTCTTCCGTCCGTTGAGAGATCAATACGTGTGTGCCGCCGTGCATCGTAGCCCTAACGAGTGAGTAGCCATCTTGGTTTCTCAAGGTAAGAATCTGCGTTATTCCACCCCCATTACACTCTTGTAGTCCTTCGAGTTTCCATTGCTGAACCGAAGCTTTCCTTTCCCATTACCCCTTTTTTTGGGTTGCTGCGACAAATCCCATGGAGCGCGCTAGGCGACCTTTCTGATTCCTTCCTTTCCACGGACTGCAACGGTCTTCCCGTGCGGGTCCTTCTCAGGGTCCGAGGATCTGTCCCTTGTCTCTTCCCCCACGACTGCGATTCGTCGCTTGCGGGAACGCTAGTCGTGGTCCCGCTCTCTTAGAGCTGTAAATATCAGTCCCTTTTCCTTTCTTCCACGACTGCGAGTCTTCGCTTGCGGGAACGCACTAGCGTGGCTCTTCGAGCTGTGCACGAGAAACTACGACGTACGGCGCACCACGTGCTGAACACACCGCAGTCTTGTAAACGAGCGATTTGTGGAAGTTCAGTTTAAAAATCAGTTCGTGGCAGTGATAGTAATCAATTCTATGAAGCCTCTAATCATCCAAGTTGCGCCCCCACACGATCCCTCAACTATCCCTATATCCCCAGTGAACTAGCTTACTCGTTCCATCGCGAACACTTAATGTTAGTTTATTATAAATCTTAGGAGCTACTAAAACGAGCAGCAGATCGCTGCTAGAATGATCAACTGGTAAATTCTTTAATAATTAGAAAAGCAAAAATTTGCAGGCGGGTGGAGGACGCAGGACGTAACAACACAAATCGCATGTTGACACTAATTTTTTATTGGTGCTGCTGCATTCCCTTTCAATAATATAATTCATTCAAATAACACATCGTTTTATAAATACCCGGATGTCCGAGATGATCATGAACCGCAACTATTATTTTTCGCTGTAGGATTTTGGGAACTACTATTCGCCACGCATAATCTTCATCGGTACGTTGGAAAAGGACATCTCCGTGAATGACGGAACTGTCGACGTTATTTCCTAAAATACATTGCGCCCTTACATCCGCTACGTCCAGGTCAGCACATTGCAATTTAGCGATATCTTTCAAACAGAAGTTCAAAGCAAGGTCAGTAGTTGCTGTACAGGTTAAACTTAACGCATTCATTTGTTCTTCGCTATTTGGAAAGGTAAGATACGCATCGATTAGACAAATCATGAGGTGACCTTGATCTTCGCCGCTAAACTTCCCTTCTGGACTTCGACTAAAGAAATCGACCACGATATAATCTTTACCCCTACAATATTGCACTATAAAATCGTAATGTTGCAGTACTAAGCTCCAACGCACTAGTCTTGGGCTCAAATATAGTGTGCTATTTAAGTATGTTAAACTGCGGTGATCCGTCACAATCTCAAACTTAGTTCCCATTAAATATACCCGGTATGTATCAATGGCAAGCACAATTGCAAGCAATTCCTTTTCAGTCGTCCTGTACTTCTTTTCGGCTGGCGATAAACATCGACTTATTAGACCAATAATGCGATGGTTTCCATCGTCATCGATTTGATATAAAATTCCACATAAAACTTTGTCGCTAGTGTTACGTCTCGCGACGTCACCGCGTGAGATAGACTGAATTAATAGAGATTTCGATTATTTCCCTGATGGAACCCGTTGCAAGAGATTAAGCAGACCCTTTCCCAGAACGTGCCACCCACTCGGGGAAGGCAATAAGTTAAGTCCTAGAACATTTTACGAGCGAGGTGAACAAAGGGCGACTGTCCGTTAGGTCGCGACATAATAAATCCCAGTAGATATAAAAAACCCACTTGAACCAAACATTTCCAAGAGATCACATAACCCGTACTTTCACTTACCCTCCCACTCACCCTGCGTCCGTGGAAAACGCAAGGGCGGGGATGGCTGGGGGAGGAAACTCAAAAGTCACCTCATTCGTAGAATTTTAAGAACCTAGACCTCCCCCAATGCCCCCAAAAAGTTCATCAGCGAATGACCAACAAGGAATTATTGGGGAAGGGATGAACCGAACAGAAACCGCGTCTACCTCGTTAGATTTTCAAAAACCTCTCGTCACTTCTTTGAGTTCCTTAAAACTGTTGTTACGTCCTGCGTCCTCCACCCGCCCGCAAATTTTCACTTTTCCAAAAATATTAAAGAATTAACTAATCGATTGCTCTCACAGCCGTCTGCTGCTCGTTCAATAGTTCTAAGATGTAGCCGTAGGAATGTAATGCGGTTCTCACGGACCCCCGTTAGCGATAAGACACGCCACGCGCGACAAGTAGAGGTAACTTACACCCGGGCGATAGCCGAGACGACGCGAGTAGTGAACGAGCGAAACATACGAGATGTGGCGCCGCCGAATTCTCGCGCCCAGCGACCGGACGACCGCCAAATAACGCTGTATGCCAGAAAAGGAATCTCAAAAGATAAGACACGTGTAGCTGAGTCCTGGGAAAGGCACCTGTCGCGCCGTACCCAGGATATAACGCTGATGCAGTGTCAGCATGCGAATGCCGCTCAGCGGAGCACGGCGTCTATATAGAGCAGTACGAGACACTCTTCGGACACTCTTGGTTACGGCAAATACCTGTACGCGCACTCTTGGTCACCACTTACTCTTGACCGCGACTTACTGTTCGGGACTTGTGACTTACTTGTTGAACGTGTTACTTCAATTCACTTCTTTGGGTGCAGTGCTCCGAACTGCACCGTTGTTCGCGTATAGAGAATTCAAGTGCGGGTGCGAAGCGTAACACCCGACGTAGTATTTACCTTCGGTATCTTTCAAGTGAATCAAGTGTAACGAATATAATCAAGTCAAGTCTAGTCGAGTCAATAGAATCAAGTTAAGTCCAAGTGAATAACCAACGCGGTAGAATCAGTGCAATTGTTCCTGTATCTCGTCAGGCAACACCAGGTTTGTGTAACCAAGCAGTCTTTGCAATTCAGACCATTCTAGGCAACCAGCGTGGTGAAGCCTTCGAAATTCAACTAATCATAAGTAACTTGCGTGATCGAGACACTGCGTCTAGTCTCAATCTCCGATTCTCCGGCCGCGATAACGAAGTGGAGCCGTCCACTCTAAATTGTAGGGTTCGATCAACCAATAAACAGCATGTACACAGTCTCGTGAATCACCCACTGCACACCCATCCTCGCAACACTACACGTACACCCGCGTAAGACCTGGTTATCGGAGTGTTCTCTGAGTGTAATTAGACAGGGGATTTCACCCCTTTCTTTCCGCGATACCGAAACCGCCGGGCGCATAAATCGAGTGGTCCTTGCTGCCGCCTTCGAGCCTGTGCCTGAGTCGCCGTACGGGCAATATCCCGTGGGCACCGTCGAACCTCCGAGTTCCGGTGACCCCTCTGCGAATCTTTCGCGCGACATCAGCTCACAGGTTTCGTTAGCCCGCGGCGGGCCCCCTCATAAATCGAGTGGTCCTTGCTGCCGCCTTCGAGCCTGTGCCTGAGTCGCCGTACGGGCAATATCCCGTGGGCACCGTCGAATCTCCGAGTTCCGGTGACCCCTCTGCGAATCTTTCGCGCGACATCAGCTCACAGGTTTCGTTAGCCCGCGGCGGGGCCCCTCGCTACGATCGTGGCCCCTCAACCACTTTCGGCGCACCACGGTTCGGGGCCGAGGTCAGTGGTCGTATCCACGGATCACAACTATTCTCCCGCTCAAACCCATAACCAGAGAGAACTCCGAGTCACCAACTCCGCCGACATTGCCAGTGCCGTACCCATTCGGACGCAAGTAGATTCTCAAGTTGGTGTAATCCCGAGTCACCAGCGACGCTCACATTGCCTGTGCCGTAACCATTCGGACGCGAATAGATTCTCGGGTTGGTGTAATTCCGAGTCACCAGCTACGCCCACACTTTCCGCGCCGTAACCAGTCGGACGCGAGGATACACGTAGGTTTGGTGTCGAATCAGGACACCGAGTATATTTAGGCGCGTGCGACGTCTCAGCGAGCCGCTCCGCTGACACGTCAAATCTCTTATCAGGCCGGTCACTTCGTCTGTCTTCCGATCCCCGGTATACCCGGTGTACGCAGGGTGCCGAAAAACGGAGGACGTAACAGTATTAAAACTCTGTCGAATATTATTTCTCTTCGACACGTCGACATCACATCAAATTTGTAAATAATAGATGTACTATTGTTACGTCCTACGTCCTCCACCCGCCTACCCAGTAGCCATACTCTCGCAACGGGCTCATTGCACCATGTATTTGCCCATCATCAATAAGTCGCGCCTAAGCATAATAAGGTTCATCGCTCCGCGTAGCCTTCCGTCGTTAGTAGGTCGCGAATAAGCAGAATAAGAGCCACCGAAATTCCTTCACGGAACGCTGATGCCGAATCAGCCCGCAGGTCAACCACCTAACAAACGATCAGCGACCCGCGGCCGTGTAGATCCGCGAAGGCCAATGCCAATTCCGCGAAGCGCCTTGCGACCGTCAGCAAGATCTACCATTTAAATAGGCTTACAACCGCAGAGCGAGGGCTCTTGAGTCAACCAAGTTCGGCCACGATCAATCTAAATTCGGCAACTCATAAACCAGCGTTCGACTGCGATCATTCTAAGTTGTTCAATCTTCGCGCAGCAAGTAGTGTTACTCATTAAGCGAACCATTGTAAACCAACCAAGTGCACTTCGAGATAAACCATCCAGTCCACTATCTGAACATTACTTCACACGACTGTGCCCTTCCTGTGCGTCCACACCAATCCACAACCACACACAATCTCACGCATCCAAAGCTGTAGCCATCCGGGCACCTCTTTCTTACATTCCGCGATACGTCAGTGAGCCGCTCCACTGACGGACCAAAACCCTTTCGGTGCGATCACTCCTTCCGTCCGTCCTCGATCCCCGGTATACCCGGTGAACGCAGGGTGCCAAAAACGAGGACGTAACACTATTATGACTGACATTATGAATATTGGACAACGCAAATCTTAAATTATATATGTGTTGTAACCGAATTATTCTTCGCTCAAGGGGTCTCGGACTGCAAGACCTGTTTCCCTCAGAAACACTGTCTCCTTTGGGGCAGACCGATCCTGTTTTGAGGAGAATGCTTAATATGGAAGAGAACCGGCGGTTATCATCCGTCTCTCTTCATAGATACCTCGCGATATCTTAGTGGGTAAGACCACAGGGCGGAGTGGAAAGACAGAAAGGTAGTGGTAAAAGTACATGAAAAATATATTCTGAAGAAAAATGATACAACAAATTAAACGTACGGAGTATTGTCGTGGTTATACGCGGGATGATTCTACGATTTCCGTGATATTGCTAAAACGCAACACTCGCAGCGGCGAGTTCCGGAGAAGCCTGTTATCTCTACGAGCAGAGTTTAAATTACATTCGGTTTCAAGGCCTGGGAACATATGAGCGAAGACGAAGACGTCACGGCGGGGTGGTGCTAAAGCACGGGCCGGGCGATCGGTCAGTCTGCTGGCAATTATCCCGTGCCTACTTTCTACGTATGAGTTGCTCGGACTCAGGCTTACGCAAAAGCTGGATTCTAAAGAATATGGATACTTGGTATCTGCATATAGGATTTCCTCGGCTACGACAACGACTACACGGCGGGAGACCCTAGGGTTGGCCGAGCGAGCAGTCAGTCTTGCCTTAAAGAGATTCTATATTACGTTCACTATGTGCAAACTGCCTACAAGTAACCAAGAGTCTTCCAAAGGGGGGCGATGGCCAGCCTAAGGTATCCTCAGTTATCTTATAAGTTATCTCACTGGAATTGACGGAAACGCATACGACGTAAGGCGGGAGCGCAAAGCTGGCCGTGCTATGAGTCTTGCATCCGTCAATTCTGTGGCTCTAAACTAAAAATACAAACTAAAATCTTTGGAACTACCCCGGCGATATGATGCGCTCCGTAATCTGACGTACACCTTTGAGAGTCGGCGTGCGGAGTGTCTACGAGTGTGAATTGATCTTATACGGGTCGGTTTTAACTCTGTTCTCAGATGCACATACGGTGCCACGGTGCAGGATACTTTTCTATGTAAGTGCGAGGTGACTCCCCCAGAAAGGGCGCTCAAGACTAGAGTCCGCTGTCCGTACCTACTGTAGGACCTGACGACAGACGGGCGATATATAATCCTCTGTGTTGACGTTTTTCGTGTGCTCTCCCTGCAGAGACCTCGGCGTATAAGACTCGAATTGAGTGACTGGTATAACGCTTCCCTATACCGATAAGTGGGTGTCCGGCGGTACGGCGTAGCGCTTTGAAGGGCACAGCAGATGCGTGCTCCTTAGTACGATTTATAGGGCGACAACCGTAGTGTGCACCAACGTATGGACTTGTTCCGGGAGTAGAACGCTATTAACGTGAATTTCGGTCCTACATAAATGTCTACACGATAATTGAGATAGCGAGAAAAGGAGTCATCTGTCGCTAGTGGCTGTAACTATTGTACACGGTATTGTTGTGTGTGGGTTCACTGATGTGTCCGGCGCGGCATGCACACTCGCACGGCTCCCGCGCTCCCAGCACACATGCGCGTAGACGCCGCGGAGCCATGCGAGTACCCATGCGCTATTTTGGACGGTTACGGTGTTAAGAATGTGCATTCATTAATACGTATATTCGTATGCAACATCAGTAATGTATTAGAAAATGTAGTATAATAGGGCTATGGACGAGGGTCCACTTAAAAAACCGAACGCACTTTCAGTGGCACCTCCTGGGTGGTGCGGAAGACCACTGACGTAATTATATTAGTTCAGAAAATAAATAATATTGTTTAAATCAGTTGATACTTGCGTATACGTACACACGGACACGCCCTCGCTCACACATATACACACACATCATTATCATGATCATGATCATCAAGTTGGATGCGAAATAATAATAATTGCATATTAAGTTAAGCATTTATCACGTATGACGTAATTGTAAGACGAGGAAGCATTTCAATATCGCTATTATGATCGTGCTCGGAACTCGGAGTCGGACGTAGCCCGAACGCGGAATCGGAATGGCGCATGCGCGGTGCGACGTTGGTGGAAAGGAAACAGGGCATAGTGCCATCCTTCTCTAAAATCGTCGCATTTGAACGTCGGGAAAGACGCTCACAGACACGGCACGCACACACTTACCGCATGACACCCACCACTCGGCGTGCTGCTGCTGCTTTTTCGCTTTCTGGCATCACTGCGTATACCTGCGGCTGTTGCTCTCTGCCGACACGAGGAAGAATCCGTTTCGCAGGTCAAGTGTCGTAAACACCTTCGCTCCCTGCAGCGCGTCCAGCTCATCCTCCACCAGCGGCAAGGGATATCTGTTCTTTACTATTTTCTGATTCAGTTTCCTGTAATCCACGCAAAGGCGTGTCGAACCGTTCTTTTTCTTAACGAGCAACACCGGACTTGTGTACTCTGATAGAGATGGCTGCACAATGCCGTCTCGCAACCATTCATCGACTTGCACGTTGACTGTATCCCTTTCCGCCGGCGACAAACGCCTCGCCCTTTGATATATCGGTTCGTAGCCCTTATGTACGATTTTCATTTTAGCGCCTGTTTCACTCGTCTTTCCGGGCGTGTAATCGGCTATTACCATCTCTACATGCAATCGATCCTCGGCTTTCTCAATATGCGTCAGATCGATATCGCTTCGGTCGTCAAAACATTTGTTGCTGCGTAAGGACCTGATATGTCGTCTTAAAAATCCTTTCCTTCGAGGGCGGGCTCGCAGACCTTGTGGCCTCACCGGCCGCGTGACTCACGCGATAACGTACAGGTGATGGCGTTTTGTTTTTCCTTAGGTCGGCGATACATTCACCGCTCATCGCGACATTACTACCAAACGCGGTCCACCTGTACGTTTCTTTCGCGGATCACGTATAGGGCTTAACCCCTTCTTAATTTGTCCACCGAAGCGCGTCCGAACGCGTAAACATTGTCCGTCCGAAACGGAAGGTCAGTATATTCGAGGCGTTGAGACGAGCACGTTTACTGTAACCGTTAACCAATAAACGAGATATTATATGTGTAACCCATCGAGGCTTGGATTCTCAAAAAACGAACCAGACTCCAACGCATTAATTTTCCGAGAAGTCATCCCCGAACTGCACACGCACCAGCCGTCCACAACATTCAATATGGAATATTCCGGGACATTATCCGTTTTTACTATTATCTTTAATCATCACTGAACCTTGACTTACCAACACTTCCAACGGACCTAACAGATCGTCTCCACCCTTACCCTCGGACGTGTGCCTCGTAGGTACACCCGTTCTTGCTCGCTAGTATTGTAACTCCGTACTTGCTGTATTTGGTCTCTCAACGCTAATTCTCGACGCAATCGTTCTATCTCACGCTTGCTACTGTCCGAAGCGTCTTCTACTGTGCAACCCGCTAACGCTGACGCCATTGCCGTCGTCTTGTCGTCCGTCGTTTTCACCGCCGCTGCACGGCCCGCTCGCGTCTCGTCGCCGCTCTCACGCACTTTTTGCGTCCATTTTCTTGAAGGGTCATGCGTGTCCACTCGGGATATTAATTCTGTCTTATTCCCTGACGTCGGCAAACTGTAACTTTTCAACAGCTCCTTCAGCTCAGCTATGGTGGGGTCACTCGGGTTTCTCGACGCCATTTCGTCCTGGAATTCGCAGATATATAACTCCCATAACGTCGATGTTAGTATAGCTGTTTACTGCTAGCTGCAGCCGATATTTTAACTTTAACACTCCTGATCGCGGACGAGCCCCCAAAATGTTCTACAGAATCTTTCAGGAGACCAGCTACAGCGGTTAGAATAAACGAGAGACGAGTTAATACGCCGGACAACGTACTTTAATTATTAGTTTTTATTAAACAAAGCACACGACACACAACAAAACTATACTGAACAATACGAACAAAACACATTAACAATAAACGCCACGCACGACTCCGTCCTATCGTCCGTCTTTCGCGGTTTTCGTCGTTGCAACAGGGGTCCTGTCTGAACCCTCTGGTCCATCCTTTCGTATTACCGTACCGTTCTGTTGTGCCGGCCTATTAGCATCAACTAGTTTACTTTAAGATACGCGAAATGTAATAGAAGGTAACGAAATCGAGTTCGAAAGTCTTTCAGTTCAAGAGTTTTATTTTAGGACTACCTGACAGAGTAATAGTGCCTATGCCAGGACTAGAGATGAATGATGGCATTTTTGCGGTCCTGGGTACCTTTATATGTTTCTAAAAGGGGCTTGGAGGTGGAATTTGAAAAAGGACAGAGAGTTTTAGAAAGGGGGTATTTTTGGAGTATACCCAGGTGTTGATATGTAATCAAAGGGAAATTTTATCATTGTGTTAAGGTCAACAATTAAAGGGAATTTTTATGGGTTTATGTTGTGGTCGAGGGTTTGCTTACTTTGGCGGAACCTTTGGCAACGGAAAGGTTTATCGGTAGGTTTGTTCAAGAAGGAATTTGTGGAAGTCCGACTAATGTGACGACTGGATTGGAAAATGTGATAGGAAAGCATAACAGTTCGTCACTGTTCGCGTCTTGTCCGTTCCCGTCTATATCACAACGCGTCCGTCTTTTTAAAACACCTGACCGTCGTCCACCGCACTACATAAGACTGGCACGGTCACTCGCATCCATACTCACGCTTGCATACACACTCACACACACGCACACACACACACTTGGCACTATGGCGACCGGCACAATCCGTTCCTACTTATCGCACCTTAATGTTTATGAGATCACTCGCTAAATGTTTAGGTCTCTATTACCGAAGCGGCTTCAAGTAGCCATATGTTCTAGGAAAGAGTCTGTTTGGTTTCGGACAATTTATGTGCCCGCTATATAACATTCTTTAGATTTGGCAAGATGATTTTCTTTTCCTGCGTGTACGCCGCCGGAAGCAACACGAGCCTTATTTCACCTTTTAAAAATAATTGCAATCGATGAATTTAGTATCAATTCGCAGCATAAGTAGCATTGGTCTGATGCTGGAACCGGCCGCTAACGTTTGATGTGACACAGGAATGGTAATGGGGTCATAGAGCCCCACTATCGTGTCACAATAAAATATTTATTACACGATAAATCTGTACTATTCCTGGTCTATGTGCAATTCAGAACAGTGACATTTTCTATACAGTGTACTTGTTTAAGTTGCGATTATAAAATTAAAGTACTCCAGCGTCAACTCATGTTAGCCAGGGCCGCCAATTGTGTTACGACGGTCCTGGCCCTCACGTGACTAATTATACACAAATTAAATCATCAAAACGTCCGTCTAATCCCCGTTCCGCTGCATGCCCTTACCAGATTCGTCAACAAGAGCATGACGTAGGTCATGCTGAGGTTCGTCTAAAAGGTCCGTTACGGACGTGGTGGCGTTTGGTTAGTTACAAGCTAAATCTCGTACAAGCACCTTATAAAAATCGAATTTTCAGAACCGTAGTTCTTCTCACGTTTGATATATTTGTGCTTGTCAATTGTTATCATTGTACAAATCATCATCATCATCTTCATCGATGTTACCCATCAACTTTCAGTATTAATAAAGTGTTCGTGCCGTGTTCTGTTTATTACACGTGTCGTGTTGTTGAGTCGATCATTATTGCCGTGCCTACTTCAACCCGCCTTCGGACGAGTGTGACACTCCTCATCGCGCCCTGCGCTGGGCGATCTGTTCTGGATTCATACTTCTCATCAAGTTCACACAAATTATTCCGTTTACAGTACTGTTAACATAATAGTTGAATCATGCGCACGGGGGTCTACCCAACTACGCAGTATGCGTGTCAATAGTATTTGTTTCGTCACTTACACAAATATCACAGATCTTAGAAATCCGTAGGTGGTGGGGATCGCGATACTTCCGCGGACGCAGCGTGGGCTCGTATCGCTTGACCTTAGTGCAACCTGTTGTGTTTGAACGCAGAATTTACGTTCAAATTATACAATTAAACAGTATATCATATATGAATTATTTTGGCGCTCTCTGGGATTCCGCAGATACTGCGAGTAATATCTGCCGCGTACGTCAGCTTAAATCGCCTTTCCCCAGGTATTTTATCGCCGAAAAAAGCCATTCTTGCTTAGCACATCTACAATTGTGTTGTGATCGTTTTACGTTCCAATCCAAATTGTTTTATGCTCAAGTATTTGTTCCTTTTTATTACCACATGGTGCCTTTTATTCATAAATCGACAGTAATATATAACTTTTTCCATCACAATAATCGTTAAATAAAAATAGGTGAGCGCAGCAGCTAATGTATCCTGGTCCGCTCAAAATTTGTAGTAGCAGCTCTTTAATGATTTGCACAAACGTTGTCTAGTATAAATCACTATAAAATAACTATATACTTTTAATGTATAATGCATAGATTGTAGTCTGACTATTATAAATTACATAATGTAAGAACTGGGCGGACGCCCACCGCACGGGGGGCCTTTTGACCGGACTGGTGCCGAGAACGAAGCAAGTTATCGTTACGTCTCCGCCACTCTTCGGGAGGTCCTTATCCGGCGAAGCCACATGACGCGAGCAGGTACCCTTACGATTACGACCAACAGACGCGCAAATATATAGGCTTATCTTAATTTTTGTAAATCGCAATTAACACACACCGAAGGCATTCCTTCCTCGGAGATTTATCTCTCTCTCTCTCTTACATTGAATTTATATTTATGGTGGTTAATGACAGTGGAAATAGAGTGAAATAGTAAATGAGTTAGTTTGGCTTGTAATAGTTATTCTTTATTTAATGATACATGCATAATAGCGTGCGCTTATTCCGACGGTTCGGATTGGACTGACAAAACAGCGCTAGGCAGTAACGCAAGTGTCTACCGGCACACTACGCATAACAACGCGGTAACATCGTCTGCTTGGCGGAACGCGCGAAAGACGAAAAACCATACGCAATATCGTTGCCTGCTTCCAACAATTTAATCATATATTATTTATTTTGATATCACCTTGCTTTTACAGGCTCACGAATGCTATGTGTTATTAGGAATAAATTCGGTGAAAAATAGTATATGAGTAAGTCGTGATTTAATTCATATTGGCGAGTACAGTGAAGTACGATGCTGATGCTTGGAGAACCTGCAAAAGCCAGTAGTATGAGACATGGTCAGTGTTAGCAGTGTGGCATTATAGGTATACGGAATACAATGTCATCGTACCGATAGAAAAGTCTCCATTTCCAATACAAAGAATTTCCCCGCTGTTATTTTGCAAGGATGCATGCTTCTGATTAGGATCGGTATCAGCATTCTTTGGGCTTTTACAGGCACTTCAAAATTGTAGGATTTATTGCTGAAATGTATTGTAGCAATTTCTCATTTAATGTCCTCATTTAATCGTCATTGAACGGGATTCGATTATTTTACCTTGAATGACTTATTTCTTCAAAAACAAGTAATTATAACACCTTTGTACAAGTAGGGACTCAACTTCGGTTTAGTATGTGTAATTTTTTTGGGCGTTTTATGTATTTATTTATTTATTTTGTTACGTCGCGAATCGAGGCAGGGTAGAAATACGCGATATGGTTACGGACTTCGCGAATTCTCTCGTTCCGCTAAATAACAATTGCACGCACCTGACCTTGATCAAGACACGTACGTAATGTCTGCTTTTAGTCAACCGCGATCTCGCAGCTTTACTGGGACCAGACACGATAAAGAAGCTGGGTTAAAGGTGCTGATTCGGATTGAGGGATGAATCGGAGAATATTTATAATGAATTAACGGTACTCACTTGCAGTTGGTCGAAGATATTTTATAAGAATTAGTTAGGCTATGATGTTGACAGGTTTACAGGTTCACTGATTCTAGGCTATCGTATTAAATGAACGATGATTCGGAAAAGTTTAAATGTTATATAATGATCTCGGAATAATTATAAATAAATGTAAATCTAGAGACGAGTCGTACTGTAGTGTATTTGAACTGAACGGTCTTAAGGACAAAATCGAAGTGCCCGTTTTTCAAAAGTGCACACGGACGACCGCCGATGCGTTCGAACTATCCCCTCTCTAAGCATCTCTCGTCCTTGTCTTCAACCCAAAGGCTCGGACAAAGGGGTAATTGAAGAAGTTCGGTGACTAAGTCTTTCCGTGTGTGGACCCTTGAGCTCTCCCTATCTTCATTTTGCTTATTCTCTAAAATTTACGACAAAACTGCTCTTCGGTTTCTTCTATGCAATAAACTAACCCTCAACTACGTCTACAATGATCTATAGGACCGATACGTCACGAGAAAGAGCCGGCCTAGGTTTCTTTTCATATAATGTATACCACGTAGATGTTTTGTATTACTTGTAATTCTTATTTCTTGAACGTTAACGTCCGGGGACGTAACAATTTTTTTGATAGAGCATCAAAAGGTCTACAAGTTTTCCATGTAACTGTTTTGTCGGAAAAGACTCCTTAAAAAGTTACGAATTTATTTGTGAAACATACGTAATTAACACTGAGAACTGTATTTTCCAGCACACGTAATGTTGGAGATTGATGTGTTAGTGACGTTAGCGCATTTGAAAGCAAATAAAGTGACACCTGTACTTTTAACTGGAGTTGTTTTACGCGGAAACGAAACCAAATTGTAACACAGAGGGCTCAGAGATTGCCAGAATGAAAACAAACAATCACTTGACTAACACCTCAATCTCCAATAGTACGTGCGCTGGAAAATACAGTAACCAGTCCTACTTTCGTATTTTTTACAAATAAATTCGTAACTTTTTAAGGAGTCATTTCCGACAAAAAAGTTATATGGAAAACTTGCAGACCTTTCGATACCCTATAAAAAAAATGAAATAAAACGCCCAAAACAATTACACATACTAAACAGAAGAACTTACTCAAGTAGGTGTACGTAAGTGGCCAGAAATTTTACCGTTAATACAGTTATGTCCTTAAATTCGTGAGAGGTCACGCTCAAGGACTCGGACTACGCCCAAAAGTTTGAAGATAACATACTTGAAGAAGGCCTTAATTCATAATATTTAATCTCAATGCCACTTACATGGAGTCGTGAATGCTTTCACTTTCATCTATGAGGAATTGGCCCGGTAAACTAAGTAGAAACAGATGGCATAGTTGCCCAAAAATATATGTTAAGGAAATAAGCACATCGTCCCATTGGTCCTTTTGGGTCAGTACCTAAGAAACAGTAAAATTAAATAAACTTGACATACCCCTGCCGATGAGTCCAGCCAAGTGGGTCTACTACGATACGCGATCTCCCAAAAATACCACATTGAAGACGCTCAGCGGGTCACGCCTAAGTTTAATCGTTTTTCAAAAACCGCGTTAACTACCTTTTTTTTTATAAATTGGTAAAATTCGAATACAGGTTTTAAAATTAAAAAAACCGGTTTTTGATACTAGATTTAATATGTAAAGTTTGATTAATTATGTATTTAAAAACGTCAATATTCTATTATGTTCAAAAAGTGCCATACGCGTGTAACGCAAATTCAATAAGCGTCACTGCATATCACCGTGTTATAAGTCAATAATCACGCCCCATCTTCCTGATACGTTCAGTATTGGAAATCATATAATATTCTACGATAATTAAATATTATGGTTCCATTGATAAAAATATTTGAAATATTTAATTTGATTTTGTTGGAAATAACGGTACATGCGCATCTACGCGCCTGCGAACATAAGGTGTGATGCGCATGCGCGTCAAATGGCTTGGGCGCATGCAAGCGAAGGTGCTCTGCGCCCATTAATGTTGTACATTAATCGTTGGTTTAAAGTAATTTCGAAAGGTTGGAAAAGACAAGGCGTACTACATTCATTGTAATAAAATGTTGATTTGCAAAGGATCATCTATGAGTAATAATCGAAAAAAAAAACAGAAACGATCAACAAGCATGGAACACCTTGACTGTCCTTGTTCGCACAAAAACAAGTCAGCATTTTTTATCTGGTGGAAAGCACCAGTTTAGGAGAAATTATAGCAAGACATGATGCAGTGGATGAGTTATACATTAATAGTATTACAGCAAGCTCATTCATATAAGAGTCTTTGCAACAACCGGGATATTTTTGCCAAAAAACAACTCTCGAGCTTCCATATGTTTTACGACAATGCCAAACAAAACTATAAATGCATGAAGAACCGTGGGAACAACATTTGGATAACTTTAAATAAATCCACTAGCAAAAGAAATCGCAGATATTTCAACATCAACGTACACCTCATTTGATTGAATACCTGATTCCAGTGATACTAAGAAAATATTACAATTACTTTCAGCGACATAGATGCATTGACAAACGATGGTGCCGCTGTTATTAAATGGATTAGCCAATTATCACCTGAAATTAATCAGTTATGCTATTTACACACATCGCCTTTAGCAGTTATTGGCTTCTCATATTAAAAGAACTTTAATAAAAATGGAAAAAACGACTTCAAATATGGAGCCGAAATTGGCGAAAGAAATGACGAGAATTTGTTTCGGTTCTTGAATGACTGATCTGGGTTATGCCACCGCCCTTAGAAAATATTATTTTATCCATTTAAGTCCACCTTCCAAGTCTGATTTTTACTTTTCTCATAAGTTTTATATTTTTTAATTTTTAGCTACGTTTAGTGTCTATGTTAACCTGTCCAACACCGGATTAATTTATTAGTTAATGAAGTAGATTAAAATGGGTATTTTTTGTTTGCATTTTGTGAAATTGATACAGGACCACCGCAAGAGTGCGCTCTTTCAAACATTCCAAAAATAATTAAAATCAGTCCACCCGTACGGGAGTTACGCGCGAACACGAATACAAGAACAAGAACAAAATAACAAAAAGTACATGTCAAATAGAGAAGCTCCTCCTATTTTGAAGTCAATTAAAAATAAAAAAGTTGTGTAAAGCAAAAAGAAAGGAATTAAGCGTATTAATTAAGTTTGAAAAGTGTAGGTGGTTCTTCGAACCCATGCGGCTCCTTAAAGTATTGGGACCAGTACGTTGTTATGTACCACATTTGCTTAAACATTTTTTTTGCATTTGACTTCAATATAGTTGAACAGTCGCAGATCTCATTTTGCAGGCAGAGGTATTCCAATTGTACCGTGTCAGCGACACATTGTGTCGCGCCGTGTGAAACAGGTTATTTACCCAGCACACTCGAGTTTTAAGGAGCCATTCGATGCAGTGACTATAGTGACAAGGGCAAGACTATTTCGAATTTTGAGCAAACGACGCCAACATTGTGTTACTACCCTCAAGAAATGAAAACCATTTCCGGCGTTTTTTCCATCAAGCCATATTTATAGAGAAAAATGCAAAAATGCGTCGATGCAATTATTCAGAAACTCAGCATCTGCTAGCAGAAATCTAGTATGTGTCCACTAGCTTCAAACTTCGATATTATTAAGTTATCTCGAGAAATGTTGTCTAAATAGAATATTGTTACAAAATATATGCGCAGTGACGCATCTATGAAACGTCTATGGTTGTGAGTGTGGCTTAACGAGTTTGTCCATCTATGTATCCGGGGATTTTAGTTTTAGGTGTAACGCAACGTGATAAGCCATGTGGCCCGCCTTCTGCGTGTGATGCCGCACAGAATGCACGTGTTAAGTTCGATATTCATTCTTAGAGTAATAAATACATTATATATATGCTTCGGATTTGATATTATTTCTGCAAGTTATTTAAGAAATCTATGAATTGATTTTTCCTTCAATATATTCACCATCGAAATTTGTTTCCATGCAAGAATTTGGATATATTTATTAGGTTTTGCGGGAAAAAGAAGGCGTCTCGCACATTTTGATCGAATATAATATATATATATCGAATATAATGTATTTATTACTGTAAGAATGTATGTTTTAACTTAACACGTGCGTCCTGTGCAGCATCACACGGAAAAAACCATACACAAAATGCTCAATAAAATGCCATGGAAAAATCAATTCATAGATTTCTTAAATAACCTGCAGAAATAATATCAAATCCAAAGCATAAATAATTTTTTACGGTTTTAATTATATATATATTTTTGTTTGTAAAAATTGAATAACCAATTTAACCAGGTTTCTGGAAGTACTGGAATTTGTAAACCGGTTTTTTCAAAATTTTTTTTGTATAAGCAGGTATGATGAATAGTCACGTCTGAATACGGATTTTTTTGTGTTTGTCTAATTAGAAGGCGCCCCTGTTTTATTATATTAAAATTGAATCAATTGATCAATGCTAAAATATTCTGCTGCCATTGACTTAGTACACTTACTTGAAAGCCTGTCACACTAATAATTAGCATGTTAATGCCAAGTATAATAAACAAACTCCACGTATAGGTCTTTTCCAGATCTGCGGAGTACCTTTTTTAAATGACCAAGAAAAGTGAGTTTTATGTATATATTCTTATGGATTATAAGACATATTGTAGGTACTAACTTTAGAGCTTTATGATGACAAATTACACCGGATGCAACTCTTCGGACGCATACTTTCATAGCTGCAGAATTACCGAAACATTCGTTTATCTTGAAGATTTGCAAATTTTCTGCAGTATAATCCATAATATCATCATCAATGTGTTCTAACCGGTATCTGCGAGCAATAATGTTTTGCGTCACGGTAAAGTTACAATAAGTATTGTCATATATATAAATTTACAACTATAATCAACAATAAAAACATTATCCGCCTTAGGAGGGTCAATGCTGTAGAACTGTAGCAAATCTATTTTCTCCTATTGTTTTTAGAATAATGTTGCAAAAAGAGTATATCTGAAAAACTCTATGTCCAAATTCGTAAAAAGAACGAAGTAATAAAGGTTGAAACTATTCAACGCATAGCAGCATTGATGCGTTATGGAAAAGTTTTAACGTCATTTTCTTGAATCCGTATTCATTGAAATAACTTGCATGCATGGTATCTTTAAGGTCAATATTATAGATTGATTTTAAATTTGGTGTGCACCCACAGTGCATGTATTGCTATCGCCGGTAGCAGATTTAATTCAAAATAAAATTTCTTTCTTCTTGCATATTTGCGTTCGGTGTGTGACACTGCCTTCAAATTTTATCCTTTTCCTTTACAACTACAATATAAATACATATGTACGCGAATGTTGCCGGCTAAAGATTTTGTCCTGCAGTAGAAGATCCTGTTAATCAGCTACGTTTTTTCTTGTACTCTTGAGAATCTCGGACAAGGACTTGTCCGACACAACACGCCACGGCAAAAACCGTTACACGGCACGACACGACAGATCCGCCGCCGTCCGTTATTTTCACTCTGTGGCGAAGTGGCCAAGTGTGAGCGTGCTGTGTCAGTAAGTGTCTTTCGCGCTGTTCGACTGTCGAAAGACACTCACAAACACGGCACGCACACACTTGGCCTGGCCCGATCTGGATGCTTTCTGTCACACTATTGTGAGAACTTTTCGAAGTTCCAAGCCGTCGCGTCGTTATAATTTATCGTTCCTTTGACAACAGAATAATTTCTGCAAACAAGGTCAAAGAAGGTTCACGCCAAGTACTTGATGTTGCCAGTCACGTAATGAACATCCATACAGTACTTAAATTTGTCGAAAGATTATAACTATTGATATAAATTAGGTGGTTCTATTGGATATTATTGCCACCTTAAAAACATTCTAAACTACAACATACAGAATAAGAATTATTCTACCTAAGCTAAATAGTACAAAAGGGAAATAATATAGCGTATCAACCTTTTGTATAGGTGAAAGTGTTTTAGATATAACACGGAGTAAACATTTTTTATTGCAATGAAATAAAGTGTAACGGTTTTAACTTAAAATATTTATAGGCGGTTTAAACTTGAAAGACCAATATCAATCAATACTGTATGCTAAATAATCAATGATGTAACTTTAATTGAACAGAATATTGAAGTTGTACCCTGTTCTGCTTATATAATATAACTGAGTATTAAAAAAGGCTAAAATACAGAGGAAATTTACGGGAATTGTATCGAATTTTGCAAGATAGTCAGTTTCAACATTCTGTTTGGGCCACAAATGCATTTGAAAAAAAGTATACTCAATCGGATTCCGAAAAAGCAATGTCATTATTATAGCAATATATTAAAACATGCCGAATTCCACCATTTATTAAATGATCTATACAATGTTAATTTAATTTTGAATAAAATTTATGAATTTTGCATCACCCATTGGGCCCTCTCATTGTGGGATAGGTTTCTCGATCTACGATTTGATCCGACGTCGGATATGTGTGTGTCGTGTCGTGCCGGACCAGTATGCGCAGCTTCAGGTATTTACATGCGTGCCGTGTCGAATAAGTGTGCGAGATCCTTTACCTTGCAATTGCGAATAAGTAACACGCATGGAAAATCAAATTGATAAAGAAAACGTCAGACGCAATAATAATGGTAACGGCTGCAAAAGTACAGGTGTAGGCGTGAAACATCTTCAGCATGTAGTGATTTTCGATCGGATCCCCGTAATCTACAGGGTACACTAAATGTTTTGGACGAGACGCATTGAGTGGCATAATCATATCTAATATAGCTGGGGCCATTGGTATTATGAGAAAAAATACCATTGCTATGTACAGACAACCTGAAAAATAAACATGACATAATGTCTTCAAACAATGTTAACCGTATTTATCTGTAACTATGCGCTACATGCCATGATACCTGCGTATAAATGCGAAGTGTATTTCGCATATTCAGCATATGATAGTAACACATTCCGTTCTGTTTCTGTTACCGCATTTTTCCAATTTTCGTACGTGCGAGTTAGTAAACTCCGTATCTGTGGTTGCATTAAAGTATTATGTAGGTGTGCTATATCACACCTGCAAAATAATAAAAGCCCTCAAAGGAACATAGGACTTATTATTTGCACCTGCGACTCGTTGATAATAAAGTTGGCGAATTTTATCAAGCATACGGCCTGCGTGAGGAATGGCGAAATGCAATGCATTGATGTACTCTTGCTTGCCGCCAATCGATTGATAAATTCCTTGACCTGCAGGACGAAATGATCAATAGCATTAGGCTGCGGAACCATTCGATTAGTTTTCGGCCGCACAACAGTTCGACCAATCTGTTTGTCACGAATAGTCTTAGGTAGAAGTCCAATGGATCCGATTTCAGTCGAAACTTTGTTCCGCCGATATGTTTAACACTTATAGTCTCGATTGCTGTACGCCGTGCGCGAAGCGATCGTTACTACCACCAAGGAAATATTTCCAGTCCGATGCAAATCTAACACACACACACACACACACACATGCTTGTGAACTGTACTGATAAGGAAACAACGTGTATAGTGGGGTATGGAATGCCCACCGTGATCGATAAAGCGTGATCGACGAATATTTTTATATTAGGCACGTTCGACGTGTTTAAATTGATTTTTAGGTTTTGTGCAAGGAAATTTGCGAAAATTTGTTGTCAGATAAAAGTAGGAGTACACTTTTTCATACCTTTTTTTAGTATCCATATTTTTATTTAATACTGGAAACGGGAACGACTTACGAGCCAGTATAGAAGAATGTGAGGACATGACGGAGTATGAGCACCGTAACAGTGGAAAAGTACAAAATGATATGCGACTAAGACGCTTTTAGACATAGAAATGTAGGACGTGCGCGCGTGGAGGAGGATGGAAGCGGATTTATGAGTAAAACTCAACACTTTAATTATTCACTGGGGATAAACCATATTGAAATAAAACGAGAAATTAAGGAAAATACACAAAGAACACACGATAACTATTCTTAACCGTAGCCTTGCGCGCCTCGGAGTACTTTCTTAGTCCTACATCTTATATTCTTTTCGTCGTCACGCCTTTTCGTGTTTACGTCTTTACGCTTCATTCCCAACTGTTTTCCGTTCCCTCTCTCAGGCGGCATGTCCGCTGTCCTGCGCATACACACATACGCTCGCTCACTCATACACGCTACCTTATTTCCACGCACACTCTCACATCGCCGAGCTCACGTACTCGTGGTCCTACAGAAATGGTCAATAAAATTGGTTTGAAATCAAATTGGATGTAATTGTAACTTATATGTTGAACGGGTATGAGGATGGTCTCGCAAAAATATTATATTCTCTTGGAATTCTGGGATAAGCATATAGCTTTTTTCATTGGCGCAAACATGTCACAAGTATATAATTTCTTAACTCAAGGGGTTGCCCTACCTTTAAACATTCGATTCTAAGTATTTGTTAGTCGAATGAATTTTGACTGTGTTAAGGCGTCCAGGTGGCATGATCTACGGTATTCTCTGGTAGGCGACCGGCGGAAGATTCTGCCCTTCTCTTTAAATCAGGAGCGACCCAAGTATAACCCCCGTATTCTCTTATCATAATACTATATAAAATGTATGCGTCTAAAGAGCCCACTGCGCTCCTCTCCTAGAACGCGACTGGTGGATAGTCCTGCCATTCTCTCCATTCCAAGAGAAAGAACCGGTGGGTCGTCTCTGTGGTTCCCCATGCATCCGGGTGACTCTTCCGTACTCCCGTCTCTAGCAAATGACCGGGAAATAGTCCTGTTGTTTTCTCTCACAGAGAGGGACGCAGGTTTAAGTCACCGCACTCTCCTGTGTTATGTAGGCGTCCGAAAGGAAGGCTTCGCACTGTTAGGTTGTAGCCATCACTAGATTTAAGCATTTCTCTGTTAGGTCTAAGCCACCACTATTTTTATAGCTGTCCGTTAGGGCATGCCCTTCATCTTGCGTAAATAACTTAAGTTTCAAGACAACTGAAGTTTTGTGACAATGGTGACGTCATAGTATGCACCGCGTGCCTACGTGACCGACGCTAAGGGTTTTTCCCCCCACTAGGCAGTACCTAGAAAACGCCCAAATCTGGGCCCGACACTCTAAGAAAGACCATCGACCAAGCAACATCGTAACGCTGCTCGATACTCCCGTCAATCACTTAGTTCCATTTTGTAAACTGTACCCTATTCTTAATAAACCTTAAGTTGTGCTTGTGAGAAGAGGAGTGCATACCGAGACTATTACCCCACACCTTCCCAACGCGGCATAACAGCACTCTCCTAATCTTAAGGGCGACTGAAGCTATTACGTTGTATAATCCCAGCAGCGTACAGCGAAAGAAGGAGGAATGCCACTTCCAGTATTAAATAAAATTATAAATAATAAAATAATTATAAAACATTATATTTATACTTTCACCTGACCACAAGTCTTTTTATAACAGAAATTGGTTTACGCTGGTTTTTCTCTGGATTAGTCTGGATTAAATCTTCTAATCAATTTTTGAACCACTTCTTTGAAGAAGAACTTCTTGAAGTCGTGTATACGTTGAATGAGAATTACATCAAAAACTTAAAAAAGATAAAGAAATCGACAACAATTCTGCGCTAAAAATGATAAACTAATTTTTGTTTCAGATCGGTGCAAAAATAGTTCCGGCCGAAACTGGTGAAAGAAATGTTTAGAATTTGTGTCGTTTATTGAATGACTGGTTCGGGATATCTCACCGACTTAAAAAAATATTTTTATAGCGGACCTTTGAAGTAAGTTATTTTCCCTTCTTATTTGGGTTTTTGATTTTTTTAATTTTTATCTACTTTTCGCATCTGTACTTACCGGACCAATGCCAAGTTAATTGGTTAATATATTAAGTTGGTTAAAAATTGGGTATTCTTTGTTAGAATTTTTTTAAATTGATATAGGACCACCACGGGATTACCCTCTTACGAACACACCCAAAACGATCAAAACCGGTCAACCCGGTGGAGAGTTACGTGAGAACATACATTAGAGGAAAGAAGTTGGTTAAAAAATGGGTATAATTTTTTTGAAATTATCTCAATTGAGACATATTGACGGGGAACCACCACGAATGTGTCCTCTTTCAAACAAATAAAGAATCATTAAATTCGGTTGACTTGGTTGGAAGTTATAGGTAAACATGCAGAAATTACCCTCGAAATTTATGAAAAAGTTGTTCGAAAAACAGAGTGCCTCCGCAAAAAATACTAAAATAAAGATACATGAAAGAATAGAGCACCTCCTCTTTCATAAAAAAAAGTCGGTAAAAAATAAAATTTTTGCTGGTCGTGTATAAATATGGCAATCGAACAGAGCAGTCTTGCATCGGTTTCGTTATTTGGATTACATTTCGCATTTTCTATAGGGTTTGTTCTATTCATTTCTGATTACCATTGCACATTTACCAGAACGCAATGTGATTATATCGTTATTGACATTTTCGGTAGATGTGTCACAGCTTCTTAAACATCAAAAACATGAATCAAGTTTTCTAGGCTGTGAAACACACACGTATACATGTCACACTGCATTGATATCGTTTGTTCTAAGGATCTAAGGTAATGATGCGTTGTGAGATTATAGTCGATGTATCGTATTAGAAACCACAACTAAATTATACGTTACCATAAGCGGCATCTTATTCATTAATATTCCTATAATAAGAAATCGAAATAAATATTTTTTCGGCCGCGACAGGTATGGCCAATTTCCAATTCCAATAAGTAGTCTTCTTGGAAATCGAAAATATTCGTTGTTAAACACGTCGGCATATTGCTCTGTTTCAGATATCATTGCGAACAGGTGTACTAACGAACCTTTGAAAAATATAATATATAAATGTACAATCCGCTAATATCCGAAAATGGATGGTAATCCATGTGATATCTGATCTCTTACAAGTTAATACATATGAGCCTATCTACAGAATAGGTTTCGGAACGCTACTATACCTGTTTTGGCGATGTATGATTATAATACTGATTTGTTGTGGTTCCAAGGATGTTTGATTACTATGATTTCATGTAAGTCTGCTTCATCATGTTCAAGAATGAGTTCTCGCCTCTCGGTTCGTAAATGTCTATATTCCAGGAAGAAATATCGGAAAAGTGATATACTTGTCGGCCTAATGACGTTAAATAAAGCGTACTTAGGTAGGGGCAATTCTGATCAATACATACGTTTCCTTGTGAAACATTAAACGTAGAAACGCGTTGTGTGACAACTGTGACGTGGTGTCACGTCTGTGACAAATGTGACACTGCAGGCATCATTCACGTTTCAGTAATATGTTAATAGTCTATGAACGCTACTTCCGTCATCAGATCTTTTATCGTGACGGTCTCTGATTAAATTAGTCTTTATTGGAAATTTATAGTTTTTAGTCCAGCAATGATCTCAGTGAGAAGAATTATTCTATTAAATATTTTGAATTCAAAGAACATGAGTGGCTCTGGGATGCAGAGCATCAAAGTACCATATACGGCACTGATCCGTTTGCAGCTTAAGTACGCGAGGCAACCGTTACGTCTACCACATGCAAATTTTTATTCGGAAGCAAATCTGACACACATACACACACACAAACACACAAACAGATGATTTTGAATTGATGCGGAAACAAGAAGTATCGTTGGGAAAGGAAAACTCACCTCGAGCAGTGAAGCATTTTGAATTTCATAACTAATTTCATAAACTGTATTTGATTTATGCTGGAAATCGGTATCAATTTTTCCTTCGTTAACTCTACATGTTTAAAGCAACAAAGGCTTTCTCTTCAGGAGGCTACAAGTAATTATTACAATTAATGTGACGCATTATTGCTAGATAGTTGTTCTTAGTCCAATAATAAGTTTAATCACCAAAAACAGGCGAAAATCGAATGATCGAAGGTCGGCGACGAGGGCAAAGGCGATGTCAGGTGGTCTCTCACTCTAGCTTGCCTGTCTGGCCAAATTACAGTGTACGGCTTTTGTTCCGCATGACGATATCCCTCACTGATTGTCGCCACCTACGCACTATAGCTACCTTCATCTAAGATAAAAGATACCTGGTCACAGTGGTACACCATTGCATCGTTGTATTTAATAATACTGCTTCGTCTTGTATTATTAACTGTCGCGTGCCCAGAGCCAGACCTAAATTGATTAAATTTAAAAACACAACATTAACTTCATAAGTTTTAATTCTAACGGGTCTAATATTTAAAATTACACTTTCCTTGCTTTAGCTGAAGCAAATTGATCAATTACTGAATCATAATTGATAGTTTTACATAAAGAATGTTAAATTGATAATATTACTATATTTGTTACGTTTTGTAATTCGGCTAGACGACGGTGACTAACGGTTTTGGCTGTGTTAGTATTTGAGCCGCTATTCGGAGAAGTCGAGTGAGTTTACTTTACAAAAACACGAGTCGTTAGTCACCGCCGTTGTGCCTCGTTCCTTCGCTTTCTTTACACATTGCCTCTACTATCGTTTTGCTTTTACTCTACTCCATTTTTGCTTCGTTGTAGTCTTTCGCCTTGTTGTCTTTTTTAGTCCCGTTTTGTGTTCCGGGTGTCTTAGTTATAATATCATTCATTTAGCTTTATTTCAGCCTATCCCGTGCACATATCGCGCTTCAACTTTGTTTTAGAAAGTGTAATTTTTATGGCCGTTTTTTTTTTATTAGATTATGGAATGGTCTACAAATTTTCCATATAACTTTTTTTTCGGAAATGACTAAAAAAAGTCACGAATTTATTAGTGAAACATAAGAAATTAACATTGGGTACTGTATTGTCCAGCACACGTAATGTTAGAGATTGAGGTGTTAGTCGACTGATTATTTGTTTTGTTTATGACGACCGCTGAGCCTTCTGTGTTATTGCTCATGCCTTTGTTTTTGGTCCCTAATGAACGATGGCTTTGCAGCTTTGTACAATGCCAGTAGTGTATCCATTGACGCAGAGTCGGCTTGACGGTAAGCCGTCTGTATCATTGTTTATAACTTTGTTGTCGCTCTATAATGCACGCGGGTTTGTACCTTTGCATAATGCTCGAAATCTGCCCACTGATGCAGAGTCGGGCTTTACTTGGGCTGAAAATCATGGTCTCATATCAAGAAGCAGAAATTGTGCTCATCACAGGTCTCCGATGTGGCTGGACCGGAGTCAGCATGGATTGGGTGCCTTTGTGTGCTTCAAACGAGGCAGGAAATGTCCAACCATTTCTGTGGCCAAAGGCACCTGGTTTGAGGGCACACATTTGTCCATTCATAACAATATCAGGTGGGATATATGTTTATAAATATAATTCGGGTAAATGTTTTACTATAGGGCATTCATCTCCAATTTCGATGCGCTTGTAATATGTTGTATAATTCGACATTCTGAACAGCATTTTCCTATATATGCAATAGGGGGTCGACCTTCGTTTCAGAGTTATTCGCCAAAAACTTTTATTACAATTTTGTTTCGCTTCCCCGTAAACGGCCGAAGGCGCGTCAAGCGTTGCACTCGGACGCTAGCACATTTGAAAGCAAATAAAGTGACGCCTGCACTTTCAACTGGAGTCGTGTGCCACAATGAGAAGATTTTTATATATTTTTCCGCGCCGAAGGCGCGTCAAGCATTGCACTCGGACGCTAGCATTTTGAAAGCAAATAAAGTGACGCCTGTACTTTCAACTGGAGTGGCAGCTGAATGCTACGATGTATCTCTGCCGGAAGAAGAACGGAGTAGGATGCCCAGTGAAACCATTGCTACACAGTAAGTATGTTTATTCAAATACGTTTTGATTTTATCTAAGTCCTTCCATTATTGTAATCGTAGGTACAGGTATGCCAGAGAAATGGTTGTCGATGCACATTCGTTTGAGCAACAAGTACGGGGGAAACTTGGTGGACCCGGGGTAGTTGTTCAAATAGACGAATCAAAATTCGGCAGAGAAAAATATAGACGTGGCCCTCACATTGAGGGGCATTGGGTGCTGAGGATAATTTCGGAGCAAGACGACGATGTTAGAATGATCATTTGCCCAGAGAATAAGCGTGCTGTGGATGCTCTAGTCCCAATAATCAAGGAGCACGTGCATCCGGGCACCACAATATGGACCGATTGTTTGCGTTCATACTGTAGCTTGCCTCCTGAGGGCTTCTTACATGAAGCAGTCAATCATTACGAATGCTTCGTCAGTAAGTATTAATTCTTCATGAGTTCAATTGCATTTTAATTGCTCTATCATATAGGTCTGACAGGTGTCCATACTACGAAAGGGTGGTTTCACGGCCTACATGTGCCGTCCAACAACTTCGGAGAACACCTGTGCGAATACGTGTGGCGCCGCTGGTGTGTAAAGGAGAACCGCGACCCGTTCGCATCTCTGTTCAATTCGAATCGTCGGGTGTATGAGGACCGCCGCAAACCTACTGGTGTTCAAGCAGCGGCAAATTGATTTCATGTTTTTCTAAAAAAAAAATTAAAATTGCATTAAAATTTGGAAATCGTTTATTCATTACTTCGGCTAGGTTGGGTCAGCAGGGAAATACATAAACCAGTGGTAATTTCGGATATTCACAGTTGGGTTAGCTATACTTCAGAATGCCCGGTTCCTAGAGCTTATCGGGGGTCCGGCCCGGGCAAAGCCTATATCGTTTATTACATACCCGATAGAAGTGCATGACCAACCACACAGAGGGCTCAGATATTGCCAGAATCAAAACAAACAATTAATCGACTAACACCTCAATCTCCAACATTACGTGCGCTGGAAAATACAGTAAGCAGTGCTATTTTCGTATGTTTCACAAATAAATTCTTGGTAAGACTTCACTTTAGCCCACCGCGCATTTCGAATGTGCGATACGTCATCCCACGCAGTTTCGCCCGCTGATCACGAATATCCCAATGTTTTTTGGCGGAAATGCCAAACAACGCCAAAAAACAGTGTAAAATTTTGAAACCAAATATCGTTTTTCTAAGATTACTCAGTACTCCATATATGTTTTTCGACGCGCGACACGTCATTCGACACGCCTTTTTACCCCGCACACGGCCGTCGTTTTCGTTTTTTGCAGAGACCTAAAAAGCTTACGAAAATCGCGAAAATCTCTCTCTCTCTCCCTCGGCGGTAAGTCGGTGGAATTCTCACGAACATGTAATGACGATGATGAGTACCTTCGAATCGTAATATAATTTCAATGCTACGCTCGCAATTGCGTTGCCTATGCTCGATGTATAATGAGCCAGGCGTATCCCCGTTACAGATCTCTTTGATTGCAAGTTGTGAGGTTAAGGTACTCCAGATCAACATAATGCCACGGCTTTAATCGCTCCGCGAGCGAGGAACAACTCCGCGCGTTTGCTTCCAGAATATTTACAAAGCTTGTGTTAAATGAAACTTACTGTTAGAATCTAACAGGCTCGGTACGCAATTTGCCGACCACGTGCAGGAGACATTACGCGGATCACACTTTCGCACTCTTGATTATTCAAACTAAAAGAAATATGAGTCTATTGCTCCAATTATCAACTAGAATTTAATGACTACGATTTAACGAGGATAATTGAGTCCTTTTGTATCACACTGCAAGAATATGCACAAATTAAGCTCAAACAAAGAGATTTTCTATGAAACCCTCGGACAAAGGATTACGCACCTCGCGACTTTACAGCCAACTGCCACGGGGAATTCGTCGCGAGGTGGTTCCTGGCTTCGCTCAGGGATGGTTTTTCATGTCCTCTTCGCGGAACACGGCCGAATAGCGGCCGACTTGGTATATAAATATCCGCTGAAGCGCTCGCTCAGTGTTCAATGAGGCACCGTCTTCGTTCCACAGTCTCTGTCTAATTATTGACTTTTATTTCGAGTGTAATGTGATTGCGTTAATCCAGTGATTTAAGACTTTATGGGCGCAGGCTCCTGACGAAGTACTCATGAATAATAGTAGTTTGATGTCAAAGCGACGTTATAAGAGACTGGACACGAGCCAATGTCCGCCATGTTTTGGCTTAATCCTATGAGAGAGAAAGATATATCTACTTTCTAGTATTTCACTCTATCTCACTCACCCATGTTTACCTATAAGATTGTTTAAAATGCTGCCTTCGCGGCGTACATTTGGGTATATAAGTATAAAGGTTATGTGAATAATTTTGTATAACATTGGACATATGTATATTTATATATATGGGACTAATTTTTATGACATACATATCAAGAAATTCAAACTGTGAAATAATGGGCGGATGTTCAGCACCCTTTTGCAGCAACTCGTCTAACAAAGGTTACGTTATGAAGGTATTTTGTTATTCGTTGTGTGGATTATTTATTGATTTATAGTTGCTAAGTATGAGCAAGTACAAAATATTATCATTATTATTTTCATTACTTTCCTATTGTATATTATAAGATAATTGAATATTATGAAGTAATACAACTTTAAATGTGTTGCAATTGAGATCAGTATAATTACTAGATTTAAAAATCTGCGGGAAAAGCCAATGAATGTGGCACCAATCAAAAGTGGCTGTCGCGTGTCCAGTTTCTTATTATAGTATCTCTGTCTCTGGCTGCACCTGCCTGCCCCCTCCGTGCACAGTTGGTAACTTCTTTTATTTCTTTTTCAAACATATCTTCCCGTCTAGGTCTGTGGCGTTCGTGCCCGGTCTGCTCGCCCGCCTCGCCTTTGGCGAAGCGCGCTACCATACAAACCTCGCCTGGCCGGCGAACTTCGGTTTTGGTGTATTTTCTGTTTTTAGTTATAGGCAGCCTATTTGCCTGTCACTGCCTTCCCCGCCGTCCGCGACTTTTTCAGTGTGGCGGTGGGGTTACTCATTTAATTTTATTTTTATTTTTCTTATCGAGGCATAATACTGTCGTTCGGATTATTTTTACTTTCGTTCTAATTGTATTTAACCGGTTTTTTGACAATTTTCCGCTGATACTTGTAATATACTAATTTATTATACGTGGACGTTAGGCGGTCATGGAAATGTAAATAGGTGATCGCGGGGAAAGAGGTGCGAGGCGAGGCTCCCGTGTCGAGACATGACCGGTCAGAAGGAGACAATGCGAAGGTGAGAGGCGAGAGGAAGGGAATGGCGAGCGACGAGGTGACTCTCGAAGACAGACAGACCGGTACCGGCAATTGACTAAGACGCACGCAATTAATATTGTCATAACTCTCGTCCGCCTCGTTCTCCAAATTATTACAATAGCGTCCACTCCTGTTCAAAATTGATAGTGATTATATGTACGGACACGTGCTTCGGTATCAGCCAAGATAATCTAGTGTTAAGGTGTGTATGCATGCGTATGAGTGTTCGTGTGTGATTTTCGTTAATTTATATGTCCGGTTATTTCATATGGTGTTAAATTATTAATTCGTGTCGTTTTCTTTTATTTATATCTTGACGAATATGGGATCCGTTTTATTGTAAATGCTATTTCATATTGTTTGTTGATCCCATAAAATATACAATTATTATTTTAAGTCCGCATTGTGTCATAGTTCCTTTCTTTTATATTATTAATTTCTTTTTTATCCTTGTAAAAGTGACGACGACGAAAAAGAATCATTACATACTTTCGAGTCACGAGCTACTACTTCATTTCCGGTAATACCATCCGCGCTTAGCGGCACTTTCCACGTACTCGATAAAGGCGCCAAAGAGGCGCCTAGGCGCGCGTATTCGGAGTTCCCTCTTGCTCTTCTTGCTTATTCACGGAGGGGCTCCATATCGTGCCACACAAAAAGAAAATGACTCGACCTGTTCTCATTAGTGTGCCACGCGTATAACTTAAATTTATAGCAAGACGATTCCGCATAAGAACAAATATAGAAGCACGACTAGTTCGGCTCGAAAAACGACAATAGGGGGATTATTAAATATCTGTCGTGTAGGGGCGGTAAATTGAACCCCACGACAATACGTCTTCCTTGCGTGCGCCTCAAAAGGAGGAGTCGTTAGTCCCAGTTGGACAGCGGTACTAAAGTACGAACACTCCAGACTTACTAGCATCGTACGGAGACCCGAATCATTACTAAATTATTAACCATATACCGTGTGCACCAACGACTCAGCAATTTGATCCTTACACAAAGAAATAGTAAATTCATTTAATATTAAACTCACATAAATAGGAAATAATTCAATTAAGCAAACTTTTACGAACAAACTTTAAATAACAGGATTACTGGTGATTTCATCTTCTTTAGATTTGGAACTTAACGATAAAATCACTAGCCACGAGGCGCATACGCCCTCTTGTATTATAAACACGCTGGCTGAACAGGGTGGGTGAGCGACCCGCTCTAGGTACCGGCTAGCAGAGCCTTTATCCTCGTGCAGTTAAGCGTGATCCAGTTATAATTAGTAAAATCCTTAGGAAACCAGACACAGGATAGTGACGTTGACTCCCATACCGCCGATATTCCGATCGGAGCAATTCTTGGTTATTTTGACCGTCTGCTTCCATGCCTAATAGAGTCACGAAGTAAACTGAAAGGATAGTTTGGTTGTTCCCATAGACCTTATATACATGGAATACGCGTTTCCTATTCCGGCAATGCACGGAACCTGGCGGAAGACTGAAGCACAGAAGTATATCTTTTTCTCCGTCACTCCTTTATGTAATCGCACTAGGATAGTAATGCGCAGGCGCTGCGCAGAAGTAAAGTACATAAGGCTGTAACCGTCCAAAATAGCGCATGGGTACTCGCATGACTCCGCTGCGTCTATGTGCATGTGTGCCGGGAGCACGGGAGTCGTGTGAGTATGCATGTCGCGCCGTACCCATCAGTGAACCCACAGACAACGATATAGTGTACGATAGTCACAGTCATTAGCGGCAGATGACTGCTTTTCTCGCTATCTCAGTTATCGTGGACATTTATATATGACCGAAATTCACGGCAATAGCGTTCTACTCCCGGAACTAGTACATACGTTGGTGCACGCTACGGTTGTCGCGCGGTTGTCGTAAGGAGCACGCCTGTGCTGTGCCCTTCTAAGCGCTACGCCGTACTGCCGAACACCCACATATCGGTATAGGGAAGTGTTGTATCAGTCACTCAATTCGAATCATATACGCCGAGGTCTCTACAGGGAGAGCACATGAAAAACGTCAACACAGAGGATTATATATCGCCCGTCTGTCGTCAGGTCCTACAGTAGGTACGGACAGCGGACTCTAGTCTTGAGCGCCCTTTCTGGGGGAGTCACACAGTACTAACATAGAAAAGTATCCTGCACCGTCGCACCGTATGTGCATCTGAGAACGGAGTTAAAACCGACCCGTATAAGATCAATTCACACTCGTAGACACTCCGCACGCCGACTCCCCAAGGTGTACGTCAGATCACGGAGCGCATCATATCGCCGGGATAGTTCCAGAGATTTTAGTTTGTATTTTTAGTTTAAAGCCACAGAATTGACGGATGCAAGACTCATAGCACGGCCAGCTTCGCGCTCCCGCCTCGCATCGTATGCGTTTCCGTCAATTCCAGTGAGATAACCTATAAGAGAACGTAGGACGCCTTTGGCTGGCCATCGCCCCCCTTTGGAAGACTCTTAGTTACTATTAGGCAGTTTGCACACTGCCGCTTTGTACTGGTGGTTTCGCACCACCCCGCCGTGACGTCTTCGTCTTCGCTCATATGTTCCCAGGCCTTGAAACTGAATGTAATTAAAACTCTGCTCGTAAAGATAACAGGCTTCTCCGGAACTCGCCCCTGCGAGTGTTGCGTTTTAGCAATATCATGGAAATCGTAGAATCATCCCGCGTATAACCACGACAATACTCCGTACGTTTAATTTGATGTATAATTTTCTTCAGAATATATTCTTTATGTACTTTTACCACTACCTTTCTGTCTTTCCACTCCGCCCTGTGGTCTTACCCACTAGATATCGCGAGGTATCTATGAAGAGAAACGGATGATAACCGCCGGTTCTCTTCCATATTAAGCATTCTCCCCAAAACAAGATCGGTCTGCCCCAAAAGAGACAGTGTTTCTGAGGGAAACAGGTCTTGCAGTCCGATACACCTTGAGCGAAGAATAATTCGGTTACAAGGCAATCAATGCAATGCGGGTATAACCATAACCTGTTTCGAAAGTAAAGGATCATATGGAACGTAATGTTTAGATTGAACACAGATCCATATACACAAGTTTTGTATTAGTCGGCTATACATGTATCATTTTTATTTCATAGACAATATGTATTTTTAGAAGTAGCTACTTGTATATAACAAATATTGACGTAAAAGTTATCCTTTTCGTAATTGGAATAAATTGAAAAGTTCACTTACAGGTATAAATTTGAATAAGTAAGACAATTATAATTTTTATAAACAATTTTATTCGTGCTCAAACAAAACTAATTTATTATATTTATGTCTAATATATATTTGTCTTGTTGACATTTTTCTCGCCTCGTGGTGTAGCTACAAAATGGCTAGCCTAATTTTAACATATATATTAATAACACTGTCCAACAAATTTTGACTGTTTTTATACTTCGTAATATCTGTTAGGCGATTCTTATAGATTTCGATGCTCTAAACCCGAATCTGCAACCCGTGTCCCAAAATAGGCGCGCAAAACGTGTCTTGCCCAATTCAACTATTATTTAAACATCTTTGTAAATTGATATTGCAAAAACGATTCATACCAATTTATGCAGAATAGTCTGCTCAGTTTTTTTGGCGGCTAATAGAATCTCTCTATCTTTTATAGTTTCAATAGAACTATTGTTCAAAGTTCAAAAAAATGTGTTTCTTTTCAAAATTCATTTTTTCAAAAACTGAGGGTGATGGAAAGGAACGGGTTGCAGATTCGGTTTTAGAGCATTGAAATCTATAAGAATCACCCAACAGATGTCACGAAGTAAAATACGTGTTGGACAGTGTAATTAATTTGACAATTTGGACTTCATGATTATCTATGAAATCCTGACAAGAGATATGCTTCTCGATTCCGTCATTTGCCAATGCATTAATGCTAACTTCCAAAATATTGGTTGCAACAAATAATTGAAACGTTTTTTTGAAAACCCGCTCGGGATACTCCTTAATTAATTGTTCAATATGTAGGCATATTTGAATTAGGGGCTTTGACGGAAAAAGTAAGTAGTTTTGTTTTGAATTAAACAGTACAGACTTCTGTCTGTTGCCTGTCTCTCGTCGACACAACATGCAACTAGTTGTCACGAAGCTGTTGTCTTCACCCGTGTGGGTCGCTACCGGAGCGTGCGCATAGCATTGATTACCTTATGTACTTTACTTCAGCGCAGCGCCTGCGTATTACTATCCGAGTGCGATTACATAAAGGAGTGACGGAAGAAAAGATGCACTTCTGTCCTTCAGTCTTCCGAACAGAGCTTGCCGGGACCGCGCACTCTATATATATTAGGTCTATGGTTGTTCCCATACCGCCCACGTTCCGGTCGGAGCAATTCATTGGGTCTTGAGGTGTGTTCGCACGAGTGCCGTAGAATTTGACTAATGAGGTAAATTATCCAGGTGGTCGTGCCTGTCCGCCCACGTTCCGGACAGAGGCTTCTTTATACGAGATCCAAAAGTGGTGCTACTGGAAGCACCACCGCCTCTAATTAACTTCATAAGAAGATTCACTAATCAATTCTTGAGACTAACCAATCCAAATCAATCGGGTATTTATTATGATAAATACACCAATGAGAACATCGCCACCAGGCTCGCAAGCGTTAATGTCATAAAAGACCAACGTGCGACCATACACAAGCGTGGGCCTAGCATAATTAACCGAAGTCCAAATTTCAGTGTCATTGCGCGACACCAACATTGTATATATTTCTTCCACGATAATCTCAGAATATACTTTTCATACACCACCATATTAAATCCATGGGCGTTTTTACCATTGCTTCCTCGGGTCCCTCTCTACCGAAATAGAATAATGAGCCGCATACAGACCGTGTAATGTTGCGTTGTAACTTCACTCCTCTACAAATAGGGCATCGCTGCCTTATGTGCCGCCTACCTGCCTTAAATAAATTGTAATACGCCTTCTCGGCACATACGCGGCGCTACCATCTGATTCCGGCAAGAATTCAATCGGATTTGCACAACCCCCTGTCGATCGCAGAAGGCTAGGCAAGGAACCAATGAGACGCCATCAGCGTTACCTGAAGGTGGGGAGGAACAGCCAATTTGATTTGAGCCGGAAGCCCATGAGGATTAGAGGAAACTCGGCGCGGAAATTCAACCCATCGCGGTGAAGATAATCGATAATCTATTGGAATAATTGATCGAGTCGTAAGAGGAGTTTTGTTTAATTGAGTGAGGAAGAACGAAATAAAGCACTTCTATTTCAACCTCTAAACAGTACACACGCAGTTTTCCTTCATGAATCTTTGCTCCAAAGATTGCCTTTGCAAGCAAGGTGCATTAGCGCCTCACGGGCATTACCCACGCCTGACAAACGGTTTGTCTCTATCATTCCACGCAACAGTAGAAAGCAATTCCCCTAGTATGTGTGCATTTCATGCCCAAGTCACCACGTATTATTTGATAACTAGAGGGGTAACGAGTGTCAGCATATCGAGCTCCGAACACCATTGGCGTTGGCGGGGTGGGGGAATGAGCTCTCAGTGTGCGTGCGCGTCTGTGTGCGATGCGCGCGCAGCTTAGGCGCACCTCGTGACGAAAAGGACGGAGCTATATTCTGTCTCCTTTCGACCAAAGTACCGTAAGTGCTGCGCGCGCAGATTGCTCGTGCCTCGTCGTGTAAAGAACGGAGCTATATTCTGTCTCCTTTTCACTGGTACGTCCCAGCGTAACTTTTTGATTTTGCCTTTTATTAGTATATTTTCTTAATTAATCTTTCTGTTTATTTCCTTTATTGCGGCCTTCGGATGCGGCAATATTCGTATTATGGCTTACGCCCTCCGCATTCAGCGCGCTGTTTGAGTATTGGCTTTAAAATCATAACTATTTCATTTTTTCCTCCAGGCCTCGTATGCGGCAATACTCGTATTATGGCTTATGCCCTTCGCATACGTGGCACTGTCGAGCGGTAACGTGTAATGGATTTCCCTCACCGTGGAATCATACTCGTACCACCCAATATACATATACCATAGTTATAAGCGTTTACATATATAGTGGCAAGTATGAATGTGTGTATATAGCTTAAGTTAATGCGAAGAGGTTCCGCACGTTAATTTTCTGTTTTCTCTCTCTTTCGCATTTAAATTATTATTTTCTTGGCGATAAGTCATCGCTTAAACACCAACCTATTTTTGTTCACAAGTATACAGTCAAGAGCGTACGCCTGTAAAATCTTAGATCACTGAGTCGATGCAATCATATTGCATTTGAAATAAAACTCGATAACACTGTCCAACACGTATTTTGCTTCGTGACATCTGTTGGGTGATTCTTATAGATTTCGATGCTCTAAAACCGAATCTGCAACCCGTTCCTTTCCATCACCCTCAGTTTTTGACAAAATGAATTTTGAAAAAAAACACCTTTCTTCAACTTTGAACAACAATTCTGTTGAAACTAGGAAAGATAGACTGATTCTATTAGTCGCAAAAAATTCAGTAGACATTTCTGCATAAATTGGTATGAATCGTTTTTGCAATATCAATTTACAAAGATGTTTAAATAATAGTTGAATTGGGCAAGACACGTTTTACGCGCCTATTTTGGGACACTTTTTTCAAATTATCGTAAAAATGGTGCGTCTAGGGCGAATTCCAATTACACTGAGCGATAGAGCAGATATTTTTCAATGGAGATCCATCATCAGATTTTGCGAAATACGTTTTGGCTTCCCACAGGAAAACGAAATAGTCGTGCGTGTCACGCAACCAGCGCAGTGGTTCTCCGACCTTATCGTATTGACCGCGCTCCGCCGCGGAGTGGCCCGAGCAGCCGAGCGCCGCTCACACGCGCGCCAAGTCCCCCGCTCGGGCCTCTTTGCAGCGAAGCGCGGCACAACACGGTAATGTCGGAGAACCACTGCGCTCGTTGCGTGACACGCACGACTATTTCGTTTTCCTGTGCGAAGCCAAAACGTATTTCGCAAAATCTGATGATGGATCTCCATAGAAAAATGTCTGCTCTATCGCTCAGTGTAATTGGAATTCGCCCTAGACGCACCATTTTGACGATAATTTGAAAAAAGTGTCCCAAAATAGGCGCGTAAAACGTGTCTTGCCCAATTCAACTATTATTTAAACATCTTTGTAAATTGATATTGCAAAAACGATTCATACCAATTTATGCAGAAATGTCTACTGAATTTTTTGCGACTAATAGAATCAGTCTATCTTTCCTAGTTTCAACAGAATCGTTGTTCAAAGTTGAAAAAAGGTAGTTTTTTTCAAAACTCATTTTTTCAAAAACTGAGAGTGATGGAAAGGAACGGGTTGCAGATTCGGGTTTAGAGCATCGAAATCTATAAGAATCGCCTAACAGATATTACGAAGCATAAAAAAAGTCAAAATTTGTTGGACAGTGTAATTAGAAAAGGACTAACGAACGAAGATAGTGTCTCGTTGAACACCGAGCGAGCACTTCAGCGTTATATTTGTATACTGAATCGACCGCTGGCCGACCGATTCCGCGAATAGGGCATGAAAAACCGTCCTAGAGCAAGCCCAGGAACCACCTCGCGACAAATTCCTCTGAGCAGTTGGCTGTAAAGTCGCGAGGTGCGTAGTTCGCTGTCCGAGGGTATCTTAGATATCTTTTTGTTTCGAGCCTAATTATTCATATTCTTATTGCAGTGTGATACTAAAAGGACTCATTTATCCTCGTAAAACCGTAGTTATTAAATTCTAATTATTATTTCGAGCAATAGACTCAGTTTTTCGTTAGTGCACAGTGCGAAAGTGTGATCGCCTACGTTCTTGCACGTGGCCGACAAATTCTATGTCGGACCCGTTAGAGTTTAAGTTTCTTTGATTTCATTTAAACTATTCTTTGTACATATCTTTGAACGGACGGGAAAGGTTGTTACTCGCTCGCGGAGCGATTAAAGTCGACATAATTAATCGAATAGAAGCACTACTTTCCTTGATTTGCCGCCTTTGTAACGGGCATTATCCCGGCTCACTCATATCCGAGCAGAGGCAAACCAAGTAAGACCGAATTACTGAAATTCTGTTTCGATTCGAAGGTTGTGACCGTATTTCTAAGTGGTCACATCCGCGCACCTATGACTGTGTACGCGCATACACCACTTGCAATAGACCGAGCGCCCAGCAGAGGGAGATCCCGTCTCGCGCGCTACCGCGCTAAATGCAATAGAGGGACACCTCCCTCTCGCTCTCATAATCACCTTACCGCGTATATAGAAACCCTGAAATCGCAACGATCAAGCGTCTTATCTTGAGTTAGAGGCCTAGTCAACCTCAATACGCAAGAACGAGATCCAACGTAAATTCCGTAGCCTGCGATTATTGTAAAGTCGAGTTACGTACAGTATACTCATAGCACGCGGATTAGAAAATTGCATCATGGTCTTTGAAATACCTAGAACGTCTCAGGAAAGTCTGAGTGGATACTGAGGGATTCACGAGCAAAAATCTGATTCTCTGTATTAAATTCATTCAGGACTAAAAGAGTTAAACTCACGTTCCGTCACTTTAAATTCACGCATGTAACATCCTGCAAGCTGACTCCCTTACAAGGGAACATAGGCAACCCGGAAATTCAAAAAAATCTGAAATTTGGCACACATGTAGAGTAGTTCATCCGTAACACAACCATATTTTTCGTTGGTGCCATAACTCGTGTTTAGGGGGTGAAAACACCCTTTGAAGAAAAATCAGAACTCGCTTCTTCGTCAAATATCTCAAGAACGGTAAGAGATATCGGAAAAAAGTTTAATGCAAAACTAAATCGCTTGTTGGCGTCTACGAAACTGCGTTATTTTTTTTTGTTTTAATCCATTTTTTTTCCTGTTACGCCACCCCCTCCCCCCTTTTTTTGAAATATTTATCTTTTGCTGTTCGCCATGAAATACATCAGGACACCCTCTTTTCATACTAGTAAGTGATTTTTGCGTTAAAATTTTTTTGGTGTGTATAACCGGACGTTGAAATGAAAATGCACGCTGTTCGAAGAGTACCCGGACTCCTCGCTGTGAGCAGCTCGAACTGTTCTTTGTGGATCGCGGGAAAAGGAGGGGTGGAACGAACACTGTTCTCCTTTAAAACCGACACTTTATTATAACGCACCTGAGGAATTCGTCACCGACTCGAACGGGACACTAAACCTTTAGAACAATGATGCACCGATTCGAACGGGCTAAGACACTTTAAAACAACGCACCGACTTTAACGGGCTCGCACACCTCGCTAAACCGAACCTGTTAAAAGTGTTCTCCGACTCGAACGGGATTTCTCACTCCGAATAAAGTTTGTCACCGAATTTAACGGGAATCGCACCGAAACTCTTTTCTTTCTCGCCTTTTTGTCTCTCTCTCTTTTCTCGCCTAACGCACGTCTTTCCTGCTCGGAGGTCCTTACACGAAGGAGGAAGCAACGGTCGCCTCCTCCTTCGGTCGCATGCCCGCCGACCTCCAGGAGCCGCCCGGTCGAGCTATTCGAAAACTCAACGGCTCAAAAGCCAAAACATTGGCGGCTCCGGGAAGCCGGTGGGCCCCCGAGCTGGCGGGGTGTTGGCGGGTGAGACGGCCGCAAGCGCGTATTTCGCGCGCGCATCGCCATTAGGCGCGTGCTTTGCAGCACGTAGCCGGCAGGGCGATCGGCGCTGTGCGCAGCCGCGGCGTGTGCTCCTCTCTACCACGAACCGGCGCGAAAGCGGGGTTTTCGAACATCCCGCCCGCCTTGTCGTAAGGTACGACAAATTGACGTCACGAATGACCACCCGGAGCACACGTCGCGGCGACACAGCCATTGAGGGATTCGCACTTCAATGGCATCGGTGTTTATGTCAAGGCGGTGAATGGCGTCGAGTGTAGCGGTAGTGAATGGCACGGCGCAATCGTCAATCGATGCCGCAGGTCGTTGAGCTCCATTTTGAGTGACGAGTACGACGCGTACGGGCCAAGGTGCTCCGAAATATGATGTTGTGGGAAGTGAATTCTTGGAATTCCCGTCTTGACGCTGCGACACCAATCGAGACTGCGCCGGCAGGTAAGTGGACTGTATAATAGTAGAAAAGTGTGTATGAGTGTAGTGTTCGGTATTACAAAATTAAAGATGAGGAATGAAACGCGAAAAAATATGAGGTTAATAATACGAGTGTGTTACTGTAGGTGCTCAGAAGGAGCGAACGTCGGCGCAACGGTTTTTTTTTCGGACGATAGTTTTAGGTTATTGTACACGTGGCTAGAAAATTTGAGGCGAGAGCTATTGTGGGCGCTCAGAAGGAGCTAAACGTTGACGAAACGTTTACACGATACAACGAACAAGGACGAAAGTAATGAAGAACGTAAGTAGCTATTTAATGATAGAAAATTGTTTCGCGTGAATGAAATATTAAACAGTAGAAGTACGGGACGCACGTACAATTAAATCGGTTTTGCTCAGAAGGAGACTTCGTATCGCGGAGAGAGAGCGGACAATACAAAAGGCATACGCAACGCAGTGAACCGAACAGGAAAGAACGCGACAAGAAAAGTAAACGCAAATAGGACGAGAAAATAGATCGATACAGGACAAACGAAAAAACAGGTACATAAACGCTTCACTCGCCCCCTTAATCTGCCGCTTGCGGCAACGGAACGATCTTAACGACGGGGCGAGTGAGCTCTCCTTTGGCCGTCCTGACGTCGACGACTCGAATGACGCCGTCTTTCCCCGGATGCAGTCGCAGTACCCGGGCGAGGGGCCATCTTGTAGGCGGCAGGTTTTCTGCCTTTATTAGGCAGAGCTGTCCCTCCTTCAGTCCTCCGGTCGTGCGCCACCACTTCGGCCTTGGGGTGAGGGACTGGAGGTACTCCTGGGACCATCGACGCCAGAGGTGGTCCCGCATGCTCTGCAGCAGCTGCCACCGCGAGAGGCGGCTCGAGGAAATGTCCAGCAGCGTTGGCTCCGGGATGGCGTTTAGCGTTGCGCTGAAACAGACAAAACTGGCTGGGAAGCCCTTGTAGGACTTCCGTCCTCGACCTTGGAACGGGCGAATGGAGCAGGGCCTCTGCGAAATCTCCGCCGGCGTACAGGAACGGACGGCATGGCGCAACTCGGTGCGCCGGTAGATCGTCCGCGAGTGGTTGAGGAGTCTCCGCCCGCCATCGAACGCACGTGAGGCAGCGCCGAATGACTCCCTTAATCAGCTGACGCGCACGAGGTAACGAATATTTCTGTCGTAGAGCTGCCATCGTGGCTGGAACGCTTCCGTGCAACGTACGTCGATGAGCACTCCGTGACCTACGAGGCTCGTCGCCTCGCAATACGGCAGGCATCCGCTCGGCGCCGCGCCGAATTGATGTGAGTTCCGTTGGCCCCGGGCGGAGGAGGGGGCATACCTGGAAGGATCCGTCAGCCAGGTTCTCACACGTGAGCGCGAAATGTCGCTCGCACTCCGTTTCGTCCCGTGTGAGCAGCAACGGAATTGGCCCAGGTTCTTCCCTCTCCCGAAGTCTGCGCAGCGCGCCTGGCAGATCTTCGGCGCACGCACATCTCAGGACCGTAGCTGCCGGCGATGGCTCAGCGGCACCCACAGCCCCCAAGAGGATCCACCCCAGCTTTGTCTGCTGAGCCACGGGTTCCTGAGGCCCCCCCCCGGCGTAGACCGGGCATGACCAAAGAGGCCCATATCTCGGCGCCCAGGAGAAGCTCGACGGCACCCTTGGCCGCGAACTCGGGATCGGCAAGGTGGAGACCCCGAACGTGGTGCCATGACACGGTGGAAATCTTGACGGAGCCGCCGTACGCGGCTAAACGCGGAAACACCAGGGCCGACGCGGTGGCTGTGAACTGTTCATCTCGCGCGAAGAGAGTGATCGAAATTCGGCCCCGCGCGCGCCCTGCATCTTGACCTCCGACACCGAAGATCGAGACGGAAGTCGGGGTGCGCGGAAGACGTAACCGCTGTGCGAGGGATTCGGAAACCAACGACGTTTCCGAACCCGGATCCAGAAGGGCCCGAACTGGGTGTCTTCCCCCCGCAGAGTCCATCACGAAGACGCGAGCAGTCGCAAGGAGAACAGACGCACTCTCCGACGGCACCTGCCTCGCGACGCAAACCGAAGGCGCGAGAAACGGGGCTGCATCCGGGCGCTGCACAGGTGAGTAGGCTTCGTGTAGCGAGGTATGGTGTTGACCGTGGCACTTGAAACACGTTTTTTCCGAATTGCAGGAGCTTACCTCGTGCCTACCCAAGCAATTGCAGCAGCGCCCGTGGTCCTCGACTGCCTTGCGCCGGTCCTGAGGAGTCTTACAAATGTAAACGTCACACGCTGCGAGGTAGTGCGCCCCCCTGCAGAGCGGGCATGCTGATTAGGAGCGGGCCTGGGCGCTTGCAAGATGGCGGCTCTGGCGGTGCGGGAAGAAGATCGCGCTTCTAGCGGGGTCGCTGTCGCCTCCGATGCCGCCTCCTCACTTCCCTGTATCGCCACCTGGGTTCCCAACTGCTCCTTGAGGAAAATCCGCAGCGTCTCGAAGGATGGAGGCACAGAGGTTCCTCTGAGGGAGTTCTCCCACTCGCGCCGCGTTTGTTGGTCGAATCGTTCGACCACGAGGAACACGAAAAGATCCTCGCTACTCGTAATAGGGCGCCCGACACTTTCCAGCGAACCCGCTGTGGCAAGCATGCCATGAAAGAGAGAGAGGAGATCGGCCGCACATCCGGTCTTCATTTTCGGTAAAGCGGTAAAGGCGGTAAGATATGTCCGAACGAGATGTCGAGTGTTCTCATAGTGCTCCTTAAGGGTCGACCAAGCCCGAGCGTAACTTGTGTCGACCTGGGGTAAATTGCGAATAAGCATGGCGGCGTCTCCTTTCAGGCAGGACTGTAAATAGTGGAATCGTTCCACCGCTGGCAGGGACTTCTCCTTGTCGACCAAGGAGGTGAACAAGTCCCGGAATCCAGGCCAATCTTCGAATTGACCACTGAACGTAGGCAATTGGATCCGGGGCAAGGCAGCTCGCTGCATAGCTGGCTCTTCCTTCGGGCGGGAGGTGGACGACGCGCTCGTCATTTTGCTCTCCATCTGCAGGAGCCACGACCGTTGCTCCGTGTAAGTCATCTCCACGACACCGAGAAAGTCCTTCGTAACGTAATCGTGCTTTTCCAGCTGCGCGCGGTATTCCCTCATCAGCTCGTCGTGCTTGAATTCGAACTTCGTCCACTTGGCCTCAAGCAGAAGCAAGGTCGTTCGGAGGGTTTCGACCGTTATCTTGGAGCTGCCGAGTTTCCTCACGTTGTCGACCGTGCGGGCAATGCGCCCGTGTAATTCCCTTTGATCGGAGACTAAATCTTCCATTGTTCTTTCAGGTGCACTTACTGCCGCGGTTGCAGTCACTAAGAAGGCGTCGATTCGCGGATCCGGCTCGAAGGACCAAAAATGTTCGAAGAGTACCCGGACTCCTCGCTGTGAGCAGCTCGAACTGTTCTTTGCGGATCGCGGGAAAAGGAGGGGTGGAACGAACACTGTTCTCCTTTAAAACCGACACTTTATTATAACGCACCTGAGGAATTCGTCACCGACTCGAACGGGACACTAAACCTTTAGAACAATGATGCACCGATTCGAACGGGCTAAGACACTTTAAAACAACGCACCGACTTTAACGGGCTCGCACACCTCGCTAAACCGAACCTGTTAAAAGTGTTCTCCGACTCGAACGGGATTTCTCACTCCGAATAAAGTTTGTCACCGAATTTAACGGGAATCGCACCGAAACTCTTTTCTTTCTCGCCTTTTTGTCTCTCTCTCTTTTCTCGCCTAACGCACGTCTTTCCTGCTCGGAGGTCCTTACACGAAGGAGGAAGCAACGGTCGCCTCCTCCTTCGGTCGCATGCCCGCCGACCTCCAGGAGCCGCCCGGTCGAGCTATTCGAAAACTCAACGGCTCAAAAGCCAAAACATTGGCGGCTCCGGGAAGCCGGTGGGCCCCCGAGCTGGCGGGGTGTTGGCGGGTGAGACGGCCGCAAGCGCGTATTTCGCGCGCGCATCGCCATTAGGCGCGTGCTTTGCAGCACGTAGCCGGCAGGGCGATCGGCGCTGTGCGCAGCCGCGGCGTGTGCTCCTCTCTACCACGAACCGGCGCGAAAGCGGGGTTTTCGAACACACGCGATATAAGAGAGATTGTAGGGATGGTAAGGCGTAGGCGTAGTAAAGCTAGTCGGAGATGACAATTTAAAATACATCTTTATTATATTATTCTGTACATGCAACGAATACTGTTAAAATTATGGGCGGTAATTGGTACAATAATGATATTCTTCATAGAAGTGTTTGAAACAAAGGTACTGGCCGCACCACGCACATCGCATAAAAGCTGGCGCTCCACAAATACTACATTTAGGTACGTGCTTTTCACTCTTAAAGTAACAGAAATCTACTGGATTTTCGAAGTCGTTGGGATGGGTTTCTAAATACCCACTTTTAAACCAAGCATATTGGAAAAGATTTGTGAATCTGGGTGAAGAGAGCTGGTTATGAGTTAACGACTGTAATTTAATTATATTATTGCGTGCATGCAGATTGATATTTTCGTCTAGTAGAATTACATTGTCCGAAAATGTACGCACAAAATTTTTCCAGATTCGGAAACCAAACACATCCAAAGGTTGAATCATGCCCGTCGTCTTCTTTGGGATGATTGAAAATGTCACTTCTTTGTTTTCTGGAATCAATTGATTCAACTGATCTGGACAGTGCCCCGACCACGAATCGAGTAATAGAATGGTTTTATCGCTAGTATTTTTCAGATATACTTCGCTGAACCAAGTTTTGAAATGGCCTAACGTGAGTTTTCCTGATTTTGAAGCTTCGATATACATATTTTGTGGACGGAATAGAGTTTCCTGAACTCTCGGACCAAATGTCCCCGTGGGCTCCTTTAAAACGATGTATAAAGGTGAAAGAAGACGTCCGCTTGCCGAAATAGTAGGCATGACTGTGTAACTGTGTGTCATAGAGGATACCGATTGAATCGCTGCTTCCACTATTTTCACGCCAGACTTTGACAATGTTCGTCCAGAATGAACTTCGAGGTTGAAGCCACTCTCGTCTGCGTTATAAATTTCTTCAATTCCGACAGTTGGGATGTTGGACCTTACGCTTGCGACAAAAGATTTTGCGATATTGTGTAAATTATCAATGCCTTGAAACGTAGATCGCGTTTTGAAAGTTGTTATCTTCCGAGACACGATACCGTGTACATTTTTGAATTTCCAAATCCACCAGGTACTTGCTTTGAAATCAGGTAAGTCCACCAGGTCTTTTGCCTCCAAAGCCCACAATCTCAAATTCATTTTTCAACACTTGCAGCCCACCTGTGTAGCTGCTGTACGGATTTTACTTTTCGAAAGTTCCTCTGTACGGTGGTAAGCGGCCGATGAGTTATTTTTCCAGACTTCCAAAATTGAACAGCTGTCTTCTTGTAGCTTATATCGATTTTTCCTCCTTCGTCATCAACAATACACTCTTCAGGATAATAATTATCTTCTTCCGTTTCTGTCGGCGTACGTTTCTCTACAAATTGCGGAACATGTGGTTCCGATGGATCAGCAAAGTCAAGTACGTAATCGTGCTCAATTGACGTGACGGAATCCGTATCTTGAAAATTTGTAATAATATCGCGGAGTTCGTTGTGCAAGTCAATTTCTTTCGAATTAATTGGCGTCTGCGTTATACTTGCAACTTGAAAAGTTGCGGCTAACATGTTTATTACGTTTGCAATGTTGAGCAACTGCATTTTGAAGAAGTATTAACGTACCGTACTTCTTTTACTGCAATGACACGATGTGCACTGACTGTTCTCGTAAGCGTAACTGTTCATAAAAACAACACCCACAGGAGTATTTATACCAAGTTATCGTATGAATAACAAATGTATGAATATCTCGTGTTTATAACATCTTTGTGCCCTCTGTGGAATATAAGCCTCTCATCGTCGATGTCGCTGAATGACGCGTATATTGCATTATTTTCGGATCATCGCACATGTGAACTTTGTCCCTCGTTACTATTTGATTACAGACGACAAAAAGATGACATTTTCAATTATCCCAAATGTCTGAAATGTTATAAACACGAGATATTTTCAGTCATTTGGGATAATTGAAAATGTCATCTTTTTGTCGTCTGTAATCAAATAGTAACGAGGAACAAAGTTCACATGTCCGATGATCCGAAAATAATGCAATATACGCGTCAACTTTCAACAACTTTCAAATCGCGATCTACGTTTCAAGGCATTGATAATTTACACAATATCGCAAAATCTTTTGTCGCAAGCGTAAGGTCCAACATCCCAACTGTCGGAATTGAAGAAATTTATAACGCAGACGAGAGTGGCTTCAACCTCGAAGTTCATTCTGGACGAACATTGTCAAAGTCTGGCGTGAAAATAGTGGAAGCAGCGATTCAATCGGTATCCTCTATGACACACAGTTACACAGTCATGCCTACTATTTCGGCAAGCGGACGTCTTCTTTCACCTTTATACATCGTTTTAACCCTTAGTAGCCTGATTTACGAAAGTGATTTATTTTTAATATTACTGTGTTTGCTTGAGGGTCTAGATGAAGGGAAAAATAGCTAAAAAAATCACAATATTTATTTTACATATTTATTTAGAAAAAAAAACAGGTATCAATTTTGATACTTCAGGCATTAACGCCATAAAGAAATCAGATATACCTCGCAAAAAATAATTATATCATAGCGAAAATAATATATTCACTTACTTCAAAAGTATTTATATTCTTCAGAAAAAGAAAATATATCAAATTTGTATTCAACAAAACTTTTAGTAAAATGTGTTTACTTGTTCACTTTGCCGCGCAAGTAATATGTCATAGATAAAATAAAACAATAATGACATTTGATTTTTTTTTTAATTTCGTTGGAAAGAATATTATACAACAGTAAAATACGTACAGCCAACCTATAAAAAAAAACTAATAGTAATGTGAACATTCGGTTTAAAAGATTGGTATCAAAATTGAAACTCTAGGTTATTAAGGGTTAAAGGAGCCCACGGGGACATTTGGTCCGAGAGTTCAGGAAACTCTATTCCGTCCACAAAATATGTATATCGAAGCTTCAAAATCAGGAAAACTCACGTCAGGCCATTTCAAAACTTGGTTCACCGAAGTATATCTGAAAAATACTAGCGATAAAACCATTCTATTACTCGATTCGTGGTCGGGGCACTGTCCAGATCAGTTGAATCAATTGATTCCAGAAAACAAAGAAGTGACATTTTCAATCATCCCAAAGAAGACGAAGGGCATGATTCAACCTTTGGATGTGTTTGGTTTCCGAATCTGGAAAAATTTTGTGCGTACATTTTCGGACAATGTAATTCTACTAGACGAAAATATCAATCTGCATGCACGCAATAATATAATTAAATTACAGTCGTTAACTCATAACCAGCTCTCTTCACCCAGATTCACAAATCTTTTCCAATATGCTTGGTTTAAAAGTGGGTATTTAGAAACCCATCCCAACGAGTTCGAAAATCCAGTAGATTTCTGTTACTTTAAGAGTGAAAAGCACGTACCTAAATGTAGTATTTGTGGAGCGCCAGCTTTTATGCGATGTGCGTGGTGCGGCCAGTACCTTTGTTTCAAACACTTCTATGAAGAATATCATTATTGTACCAATTACCGCCCATAATTTTAACAGTATTCGTTGCGTGTACAGAATAATATAATAAAGATGTATTTTAAAATGTCATCTCCGACTAGCTTTACTACGCCTACGCCTTACCATCCCTACAATCTCTCTTATATCGCGTGCATTTTCATTTCAACATCCGGTTATACACACCAAAAAAATTTTAACGCAAAAATCACTTACTGGTATGAAAAGAGGGTGTCCTGATGTATTTCATGGCGAACAGCAAAAGATAAATATTTCAAAAAAAGGGGTGGAGGGGGTGGCGTAACAGGAAAAAAAATGGATTAAAACAAACAAAAATAACGCAGTTTCGTAGACGCCAACAAGCGATTTAGTTTTGCATTAAACTTTTTTCCGATATCTCTTACCGTTCTTGAGATATTTGACGAAGAAGCGAGTTCTGATTTTTTTTCAAAGGGTGTTTTCACCCCCTAAACACGAGTTATGGCACCAACGAAAAATATGGTTGTGTTACGGATGAACTACTCTACATGTGTGCCAAATTTCAGATTTTTTTGAATTTCCGGGTTGCCTATGTTCCCTTGTTAGTCGAGGAATGACTACGTCGAATTAACGCGACGTTCTTCAAGATAATTCTAAAGAGTAGAAAGTAAGACATATTTATTAGATCCACGGAGGAATAAGGTGCCTGACCAAGACACTCGACCGGTACTTAATTGTACCCCTTGCTGTCCGTCTTCGGCCTACCCGACTCCTCGCAGTGTGGTAACCTTCTGGTGGACGATCTGCTGTCACTGCCGGCTTTGCGTAACTGAAAGCCCCCTTTGGCAGGGACTTAGCCCACAGGAAGGCAGTTTGCGTAAATAAAAAGCACTACAAGATATCTACCGGCTGGTAGATTGGATGCACGGCTGGCACTTGACTGTTGTCCCCCGCCGTCTGGTTAGATTCCTTCGCCGAAGTGTTCTCGTAGTAAGAATTATAAAGAACTATTTGCAGTAGAGTCATAGCTTGTATTGACCTAAGTCCGAGTCACATATTAAATCAAAGAGACCTGTAATATCAAGGCAAAACTGTCTGGTTGCACGGTTGGTACTTGGTTGTATCCCCCGCCGACTGGTCATTGTCGTAGCCGAAGTGTTCACAGGTACATTGCGAATGCACACTTGCATAGACTCGTAAAGATACTAGGTCACCTCAGAGGGAATATCTTGATTGACGCCGCGTTGTAGCGACTCATCGGTGAAGCCCTCTGCCACCCCGATATCTGCACCTCACGCCCGGGCTTTCCTGATTCGTAACACGAGCGTAAACACCGTCGCGTTTTTGTGTAAAGGAACAGCTGTGTAAGGCTCTTCAAGCCACCGTCCGTCGTTCCCGGACATACACGTAAGCGCCTGTGTGTGCAGTAACTATTTGTAAATATTCCGGACATATATTGATATAGATAGGTATAAAGCGCGTACGTTACCTCGCGCGTATCTCTGTGTAGAGATCATACATACATCGCCGGCAAGCAATACGTGCGGTTTGTCGCACGCATTGCATAACGCACACGATCGCGTTTGCATATTTTCTGTACCACGGCAATCTCACACAGAATATACCTACATTCTACCAAATACATACCAAACCCACTTATTACATTGCCTCTTGTCGTCTACTGGTTCGAATCCACGGGCATTATCACACGTGCCCACTATATAGTCAGTGACAACTATCTGATACTTATTTTTGTTTTACCTCGGTTATTGCCACAGGGATCTGCTACTCCTTCAGAGTACCTATCCGCCGTAGCCGAGGGATATTGTAACGTGTCACAGTTACAAGGTACTTATCATCGTTATCATCGTTATCACCGTACAATCGTTGAGAATTTCCGAACGACTTGCCCACTGAGAGTGAGAAAGAGAAAGAGAGCGAGCGAGGGAAAGAGAGAGAAAGAGGAGCGAACGAGCGATAACGAAAGAGAGCGAAAGAGCGCGTGCGCAAATCGACTTTAAACGATCGTAGCCGAAGACCAGCGACATGGTAAGACCCTCCAGTCGCGCCGTTCGACGAAATTGTAACATCTATATTGTCTGACCATGCCGGCGCTTTTATGCCATGGAGAGATCCCTTGGGCACGGTCGTTGACTGTGTGAATACTTTCCTGAAAAAGATTTGTCGTTGTAAAGCGTTTAACTGTTAATTACCGAGATCGCTATCGTATCACCTTGAGAATAGCGGTCGCATTAAGGCGCATCATTGTCGCGCACTTGCATTTGCTTTTATATTTAATATTTCTTTATATTCAATATTTTACCTGCAATATATCTATTTTGTTTTTCACCTATATCTTTCTATTTGATTTATTTTATGTTGTGACGTCACACCTCATCGAACAGTAGTTTACAATAGTTTATTACCTACATTATATAACACTATGTAAATGAGATTTTTGCTTCGCACATGAAAATGAAAACCTCGTGCGTGTTACGCAGTGTCAGCAGTGGGTCTCCGACTCAATGCCGTGCAAACGCTAGGCGAAAACAAGCCACAATGGACGCGTGTTACTACGTGACGCGCACGAAGTCTTAGTTAGTTTTCCTGTAGGAAACCGAAATCTGTTTTACATATTATCATGATGCTTTTCCGATGGAAAATGTCTGCTCTATCGCGTAGGATCGTTGGAATTCACGTCGGAGTCACCGTTTTTTCTGAAAATTGAAAAACATCTCGCAAAATAGGTGCGGGAGACGTGTCTTATCAATTTTGGTTAATGTTTGAATAGGTTTGCAAGTTCAAACTGTAAAAGTACTGCATATCATTTTATTCGGAAAAGTCTGGAGAATTTTTTGCAACAAATGAAACTTATCTATTGTTTAACCCTCGCACTCCCACGGTGGGTCCATTTTTCGGTGCCAGGATATAGGCAACCGTCTCTACATTGATGCATATCGGTCTGCCGGTAGGCTGGTACATGTCACTCGCTGCAAAAGTCAATGTGGCCACACATTCGCGAACCTGTATAATGACGGATACCGACTGAACGTCACCACTGCTGGTTGGAATTATATAAAGGTCGGATTACACTTTTCCGTTTCGTTTCAATGCGCCACACGTATACACTTTGGCAGTGTATCAAATTATGAATTTTATACTTATATTCCTTCTGTTGAATGAATATGTACGCATGTACTCTATCATAAATACACAATTTAGTATTCGCAAAATTTTCTGAAAGTGATACTTTTTCCCTTATTACTTTTATCCTTTATAATATTTGAAATATGATGGTGATTGTTTGTATGATGCATAAACAATTCAGATATTTTGAATATCTGACTTACATCACTGGCAGTGTGGCCAGAAAGCATCCTGCAAACGTTGCAGAGATGAGCTACGCGAGAAATGTGCGTGCCGTGTCGGTGTGCCTAGGTACCGTTGAATTGCGGTATGAGCTCAGAATCAAAGTCACGACACATACACTCCGAACGGTATTCATCCATGATGCTAATTCCGGCTACACTAACACGCTTCCTAACTTCTCTCATGTACATTGTTTCATCTTTTCCGCCATCGAAGTCCGTGAAAAGATGTGTGTGCCGCACGTTACCCGACCGCGCTCAGTCGCTTGTTGTCAGTGCGTGGTGTTTGATCGACATAGCAAATTCGAACGATGGCAACGCGAAACGCGAGTGAACTCAGTGAACCCAGCGGTAGTGCGGGTAATATATCGCTGTGGCATCGTGATGAATGCAGTGACAGTGAAAGTGATAGTGAAAAACCTCAAGACAATTCAGATAGTGACTTTAGTGATAAGGAACCGGAAGAGAGCGAGTCCGAGGACGACGTATTTTCAGGTTCCGAAAGCGACGACGACGCGAATGATTCTAGAAATCATGTAGTGTCCGGTCGCACCTGGAAATACATCGCGCCTAATGACATCACTGCTGGGTCATGTGTTCCTCGCGACCCAAAATTGACATCGAAAAGTGAAAATGTGGAAACAATCTTGGATTGTTTCCGCCTTTTCATCAATGATGAAATAGTGGATTGCATCGCGAGAAATACTAACAAACGGGCGAGTGAATATTGTAGAATACACCCTGGACAGTCGTGGACAGAGGTGACGTGAACCGAATTAAAGTCATTTTTCGGCATATTGGTAATGACAGGCCGATTTAGAAAATCGCGTGAGGACGTAGGAGATATGTGGCGCAGTGAGCCGTTTTTATCTCGCCAGTTTTACACAGCAGCGATGTCGCGTAATAGATTTAAAAGTATTTTAACATTTATCCGGTTCGACGAGTACGAAACGAGACCAGAGAGGCAATCCGCCCATAAATTAACACCAATTCGTGAAGTGTCGGATATCTTTACGGCGAATTGTCGGGAAAGTTATTCAGCCTCCGATAAAAGCACAATTGACGAGCAGCTGATGAAATTTTGGGGTCGCTGGTCATTTAAAGTTTATCTGCCTAGTAAACCCGGCAAATACGGTGTCAAAATCTGGACACTTTGCGATGCGAAGTCAAGTTATTGTTGTAATTTACAGATTTATTTAGGAAAGACCGGCAATACTCCTGAAAAAGGGCAGGGGCCACGCGTTGTCAGGGATCTTATAGATTATTGGAAAAATTCAATGCGGACAATCACAACTGACAATTTTTTTACGGACATAATATTAGCTGAGGACTTACTAGAACAGGGACTATTTCTCATCGGCACAATGAGGAAGAATAGGACAGATTTACCGAAAGTACTGACAGAGACATACGGACGGCCCGTTTATTCTTCCCATTTTTTGTTCACACACAACTTGTCCTTCGTCTCGTACGTGCCGAAACCGCGTACATGCGTAACTCTTTTGTCGAGTGTAACGTACCGCGCCGCCGAGCGCCGCTGAGCGCCGCCGACCAGCGCTGCGGCCCATGCCGTCGTACGCGCCTGCCTGCCGTGACGTCATCATGCATCGCCCGAGCTAGTGACGCGCCTGAGTTAGTGACGCGCCCGGGCTAGTGACGTGGCCCCGCATGAAGCGCAGCAGCCACGCGCGATCACGTGCACAGCGAGTGCCCGGCGCATGCACAGCGGGTGCGTGCCGACGTTTGGGAACGTTCGGGAACGTGATGCCCCCCGAAAAAGCGCCCCACCTCAATGCACTGTTTCCTTGCATCTCGCTACCCCTGGCCTAAGATCTAGCCATATAAAAGAGGGCCCCGCCAGGGCTCGCGAGTCTCAGACAGCTTTAGAAAAGGGCCGTGCAAGGGTCTGCGTACGAAATTCCCGAGCGTTTATAAATACTTAGAAAAAGTGATTCCAGAATCGCTAAAAGTGTCTTTTTCGCTGTTTGTCCTCATTGCAAGGAACAACCTGTGCGTGTTCCGAGCGTTATTGTTTAAAATCAAAGTCCGGTAGCTACAGAAAAGAGTGTCTTTTCGCTGTCCGTGATTTATTGCGAGGAATAACTTGTGAATATTCCGAGCGTTATTAGTCTTAGTCGTTTTGCCACACTCCTGTGTGTAGGTTTAGTTCTCAATTTAGCTCGATTTCCTTAAACCAAATATTCTTTTACTAGTCATTAAACGTTTTCTGTATACTTATTTTCGTCGCATTGTAATCGCGTTATTAGAAATAGTAGTTGAATTATTGTTTTGTTCGTTATACCTAACTGCTTTTTCTGTATTTATTTTTCTCAATATAGTTCATTTTATTGTTTTCCATATTCCTTTGCTATCACGTTATTTAATCGCCTAGAACTCGAATCACACGAACGAGGTTTCCCTTTACCGCTCGAGGGAACCAACGAGCCTAAAAAAGTTACAAATCCAATATCCTCAAAGTTGCGCAAGGGGTGCAGCCGTGAAAAATCGGACGAGGCCCTTGTCAGCTATCCTTTCGAGTTTACTTGCCTGGGGTGCAGCCGTGAAAGACCGGACGAGGCCTGGGTTAGTAGCTCAAAAACCGAATCTACTGATAGGTGCAGCCGTGAAAAACCGGCCGAGGCTTGAAGTGATTTTCCTAAACCCCCTCTCTCCTCCTTTCGACCAGCGACACGTATTTCCGCGAGGGAGTACGGAGAGCTGTTAGAAAGGCATCACTAAGGGTAGCGACGTGCAAGGTGCAGCCGTGAAAAATCGGACGAGGCCTGTAAATAGCTGCTCACTCCTCTCACATTTACTCATTCCTAACGGCACTGACAAAAATCCTCACCACGTCAGGCCGTGGCTCGTAACACGAGTGTGCACCACGATCACGATGTGTCGGATGAACAACATAAATTTAAACCACAAATGATTCAATATTATAATTCGACCAAAAGTGGCGTGGACACACTTGATAAATTAGTTCGCGAACACACATGTCGTAGGTGTACACGACGCTGGCCGAATGCCATTTTCATGCATTTTGTTGACATTGCCGCATATAATGCTCTCATTATTTGGATCACAAAAAATCCTCAATGGGAAGCGGCAGGTAGGTCCATCCGACACCGTAGAAAGCTCTTCCTGGAAGAGCTAGGAAAACAATTGGTTGCCGCAAATATGGAAAATCGGGCAAAGAACCCGACGGTAGTATGTAACCGGAACGTTGTAAGGGCCTTTGAGGCCGCTGGACAAACAATTTCAAAACCAGCAAAGGTAACTCCTCCTGTTTCTCGAAAACGTGGCAGGTGCTACCTTTGTCAAACGGACATAAAGTATTCGAAAGTTTGCAAAATTTGTAAAAAATTTTTGTGTTCAGCGCATGGAAGGCGAGAATATAGATGCGATAATTGTACAGAATAAAAGTAACTCTCGTTTTCCATGCGATTTCGTGTAAAATATTTGCGGGAAACAATTAGTTCTGCAACGAGCGGCCTCATTCTATACGGTTGCAAATTGTAAATATTAATTCTTATTATAAATATTGTTATTTGTTATAAAAAATTTTATATATTGTTGTGCAAGAGTGAGTTGCAGGTTTCGGCTCGAGCCGGAAAAGTGCTTGCGGTGGTGACGATGGAGCACATGTGCGCGTGCCGTGTCTCTGTGAGCGCTGTGCGTGTCGGTGTCCGCACCGTACGGAGACGCGGCACGCACACATGTGCTCCTTCGCCACCCCTGCAAGCACTTTTCCAACGCGAACCCAAATCTGCAGACATTCGAGCGAGTATGTATGTGTGCGTGCGTGTGTGTATGTCGCGCGCGACTCACAAGAGACCGCCCCCAACCAGGCCGAGAACGACGGCACCAAGAAGACCACGGCACCGAAGAGGACGACGTCTCGGAAGAGATCAACGAATCAAGAAGCGCCACCATTTGCACCGTGGGGGTTTTAGCCGGTAAAAATCCGGCACTACCCTGCACAACCAGGGGTAGCGTGAAAATGAGGCACCACCTCTGGTGGAGCGGGGTGTCTTTCGAAGATTTCCAACACGTTAAAAAAAAAAACATTGTTAACAATTTCTGAAACTCATTGTAACATCATGAAAATGTTCCTGAGCGAAAATGGAAATTTTGCTAAAAACATTATGTACAAAATTTATAAACAAATTGTTAACAATTTTACAACAGACCGTAACGACGTTAAAATGTAACTAGGAACAAATGAACAATTTCCTAAAAAAATATTGTAACAAATTTATAAACAAATTGTTAACAATTTTTAAAACACACTGTGACGTCGTTAAAGTGTACCTAAGCGAAAATGGAAATTTTGCTCAAAACATTCTGTACAAAATTTATAAACAAATTGTTAACAATTTTTAAAACACACCGTAACGTCGTTAAAATGTACCTGGGCAAAAATGTAAATTTTACTCAGAACATATTATAAACAAATTATAAACAACGTATAAAATATTTGAAAACATCAAGAACAATTATGTATGTAGCCAGAAAATACGATTTTTGTCGAATAAATAACATATGTGGAATCCCGGCTTTATATATTTCTTTCCTTCACCTGAGTGACGTCACTTTGCGCTTCGTCGGTAACATGCGATATGACTATCTTTTGCAACGATTGACTTTACCGGCATACCCATGTATACGGGTTGCAGCTCGACAGGCTGGAGCATAAATGGACCCAGCGTGGCCCGCCGTGTCGCGCTGATATTGGTCGGTCGTCCTTTTGTATCACACTGCAAAGAATATGCACAAATTAAGCTCGAACAAAGAGATTTCTAATATACCCTCGGACAGTGAACTACGCACCTCGCGACTTTACAGCCAACTGCCACGAGGAATTCGTCGTGAGATGGTTCCTGGCCCCGCTCAAGCATGGTTTTTCATATCCTCTTCGCGGAATCGGCCGAACAGCGGTAGATTCGGTATACAAATATTCCGCTGAAGCGCTCGCTCGGTGTTCAGCGGAACACTGTCTTCGTTCGTTAGTCCTTTTCTAATTAACAAATTTTATTTCAAATGCAATATGACTGCGTTGTCTCAGTGATTTAAGATTTTATAGACGCACGCCCTTGACGAAGTATTCATGAACAAAAATAGGTTGATGTCTGAATGATGGCATTTGAAACAGAGAGAAAACAAAAAATTATAAAGCGAAACCTCTTCGCAGTAACTTAACACTAAGTACACTCATCCATACTATGTCGCTCGCTCGCGTTTCGAATATGGATAGATATATAGTATATGTACATTGTGTGCGACGACTATGATTCCACGGAGAGAGAGTTTCACTACGCGTTACTGCTCCACAGTACCACGCATACAAAGGGCATAAGCCATAATAAGAATATTGCCGCATACGAGGCCCGGAGTAAGGAAAATAAGAAGGATGATTAATTAAGAAAATATACAAATAAAATAAAAAAATAAAAAAGTTATGCTGGGACGTAGCAGTATTTTTTATTTTACTTGCTTCCTTTTTATCATGTACAATTTCTTTTAAGCAGTGTTCCAATAATTCAGGTTTTTCCATATATATTTCCTCTTGAAGGGTTCCGTTTATATATGCTCCAGTTACATCCACTTGTTCTATTGTCATATTTATCTTAACTGACAAAGCTAATAATAGTCTGATTGTTTCTAACCTTGCCACCGGAGCGAATGTTTCATAAAAGTCGATGCCAGGGCGTTGAGCGAATCCTCTCGCCACAATTCTGGCCTTGCGTTTCTCCAAGGCCCCATTCGCTTTGTACTTATTTATGAGTACTGTTCTCGACCCTATAACCCTATTATTGCTTGGCCTTCCCACAATTTTAAATGTGTTATTCCTAATTAAATTTGTTATTTCAGACTTTATGGCACGTTCCCACTCTAATCCATTTTTCCCTTCTATGGCGTCCTGCGCGGATATTGCGGCTATTCCAGCTGCTTGTTGTAAAACAGAATTTTCTTCGTGGTCTACCACTTGATCTGGTTAATCCACGGGTTTGGCCTCTGCTATACCTGCAGACTCAATTGCATTTTCTTCCACTTCTGCGGTATTCTGTTTCTTTTTGTTGGGTCTTCCCGGTGCTCAGCACTGACTTTGAGATATCTCTATCTCTTCTGGTTCGGATTCTATCTCTTCAGCGTGAATCGGTTCAGGGATTTCTATAGTAGGTGTGTCTGTTGGCACTTGTGTGTCCGGATTATTTGGCACATAAACCCATGGTTTTGCTTTTGAGTTCACATTATTTTCTTCTTCTTGGCCATCCTTTACCTTTTCGTATTTTCGGCCTTCTTCGAGAACTCCTATGACACTCTTAACTTCTATTGGCACAACTAACTTCCCTTCCTTAGGTTACCACACTTTGTACGCCTTTGATGTCTCAGAGTATCCCATAAATATTCCTGTTTTTGTCCGTTGGTCCAACTTCTTTCTACGAGGATCCTTGTTTAGTATATATGTTTTTGCTCCGAATGTCCTCAAACGTGCCAGCCTGGGTGTCCACCCAATCCATAATTCGAATGCAGTTTTTCCATTCAAAGTTTTTGTGGGACATTCATTTCTAAGGTAATTGGCAGTATCCATTGCAGCTGCCCAAAACCTTTCCGGTAATCCAGCGTGAAGCATTAAGCATCGTGTCATTTCAACAAGAGTACGGTTCTTACGCTCAGCCACTCCGTTTTGTTGATGTGTATGTGGCACAGTTAACCTCCTTGTAATGCCATTCAGTCGCAATAATTCGTCAAACTGTCCATTGCAATATTCCTTCCCGTTGTTCGATTGCAAACATTTTATTTCACACCCTGTAGCGTCTCCTCGTGACTTAAAATCATTAAATGCTTGAAACACCTCATCCTTTCCATTCAGAAAATACACCTTCACCATCTAAAATAATCATCTATAAACGATACTATGTATCCATATCCTCTTATGGATTCTTTATTCATCGGACCACATATGTCCGAATGCACAATTTCTAATAACTTAGTGCTTCTTTTGCCGTTTATTGAAACAATCAAACATGTGTGCCATTTTGTTTCATTATTCAATTTTATTCCGATAGCCTTTTCATTTCTGGCCAATTTCAACAAATCTTTGTTGTTCAGATGGCCCAGCCTATTGTGCCATAAGTGAATTTTGGATTTTACTCGTCTGTTTAAATTTTTCTCTGAGTTTATAAGTTTTCCTTCTGCTGTTTCCTCACATACAAAGTACAAATTTCCTATGCGCTCGGCTTTTAATCTGACTTTCCTTTCTGAGTCTACTATAATCGCTTCGTTTTTCCTGAAAATCACCTCTTGATTTTTGTCCGTTATTTTAGTCACGGACATCAAACTTGTCCTCAGACTAGGCACACATAGTGTATCTTTGAATTCAATCTGCTTAACCGTGGTATCTAAACTGGTGTTAATACAGACATTTCCTTGTGCCTCTACTTTAGTCGACGGGTCATTGGCAAGATTCAATTTTTCATATTTGGAACGATGCATTTCGGTAAATTTAACCTTATCCTTGCAAAGGTGGGCCGTGCACCCACTGTCGAGACGCCAATATGTATGCTCAGAGTCTTCGCTCATTCGATACGCCTTATGTACATTTATGTAGTATGAATCCTTCGCCATACCTACAGTATCCTTATGTCTCCCCTTTTTGTTCCAACAGTCAGCGGCACGAACATAGTACACTCGTAGCATTTAATCTTTGATTTCCATGCAGCCAGTTTGCTACTTCCACTGTTGTCCCGCCTTGTCTGCCCACTGTTTTTTATATAATTATGCTTAACAGCCATTGCTACGTGTTCCTCTGATCGTTTTTGTACTCTTGTTTCATACTCTTCCAATATTTTTTTCTTAAGCGTATCTAAGTAAGGAAGCTCATCTCGGTACTCCATCGCACACCTGAAATAATCAAAGTTTTCGGGTAAACTATTTAGCAACATAGCGCTCTGCAAAACCTTATGGATCGCAATGTCCATTTCACCGAGCTTGCCCACTACCGCGATAAAAGAATTGATGTGTTGTTGGATATCATCACTACTTGATATGGGATGGGTCGTGAGCCTTCTTAACAACGTGGCTTTTTTCGCTGGCCCTTGTGATGCATAAGTTGCTCGCAACTTTTTCCATATTTCATTTATCGTTTGACAACCTTTTAACTGATTTAGTTCCGATGAACTTACAGATAATATGATTTCTGCCTTGGCTTTCTGGTCATTTCTGTGCGATGCCGTCGCCGCTACTGCCGCCGTCGCGTCTAGCTCATCGACTATGGGTCGTTTCACCGTTCCGGCTGCATACCCCCATCCATCGTTTTTTATTAAAAGCGCTTCTGCTTGCATGCACCATGGGTCGTAGTTGTCCTGATTTAGGACTTCAATTCTTGGCGTAATTCTTGGTTGATATGCCATACTACGCGATTCTCGACCACGTGTTATCCTAACCTTTTACACGTCCTTTTTTTTCACTTATTCAGCTTACAATTACCGAAAATATATGTATATATATTATCCTGGGCCCAGAACCTGTTAGAATTAGCGATTAACTCGGTAGCTTTTATATGAGACTTTATTAAGATTGCACTGGATTGCAGTTCTTGATACACGTGCATTTCAGTGATAACGTTCGGTCAGAATCTAGCGATACACACACTCGATCCATCGATCACAGAGATACAAGTTCTTATCATCCACCACCAGATGTCTCCATTCAATGGCGCGGATTTTCCATTCATTCCTCAACAGTGGAAAAGACACGTTTCGCGCACATATTTTTTGAAATGTTTTTCAATTTTTAGAAAACACTGTGACTCCGACGAGGATTCCAATGACTCTATGCGATAGAGTAGACATTTCTCTTCGGAAAACCACTTTAACACTATGTAATTAATATTTCTGCTTCGCACAGAAAAATGAAAACGTCGTGAGAGTTACGCAGTGTCAGCAGTGGTTCTCCGACTCAATACCGTGCGAACGCTAGGAAAAACAATCCACAGCGGAGCGCGTGTTACTACGTGACGCGCACGAAATCTTAGTTAGTTTTCCTGTGGGAAACCGAAATCTGTTTTACATATTATCATGATGCTTTTCCGATGGAAAATGTCTGCTCCTTCGCGTAGAGTCATTGGAATTCACGTCGGAGTCACCGTTTTTGATGAAAATCGAAAAACATCTCGCAAAATAGGTGCGCAGGACGTGTTTTATCAATGGTGGTTAATGTTTGAACAGGTTTGCAAGTTAAAATTGTAAAAGTGCTTTATATCATTTTATTCGGAAAAGTCTAGTGAATTTTTTGCAACAAATGAAAATTGTCTAACTTGTATACCTACGGCCCGATTGTTATTCATAGTCGAAAAAAGGTATTTTTATCAAAATTCAATTACTCAAAATCTCGGGCCAATTTTCAAAAACGGATTTCAGATTCGTTTACAACTGTAGCGACAGCGTCACACATACACACAGCCACATACACACGGAAGCGCACGGAACTGAGCGCGTGGCTCACATACACGTACACACACCCTAAACGTAGAGCACAAAGAGGAGACGCAACGTGTTGCGACGTGAGTTAGTCTTATATCAAGCGATCATGAAGTTCTTGTGGCGAGGTCAGTGTGTCTACTTTTACGATTTCCAACGTGATCTTAGTCTGGAGGATTCTGATGTCAATTTCCTCTCCCAACACTTTCCGGAGTGCCAACTCTCCCAACACTTTCCGGCCTTTTCTTGATTGTGGTACGTCTATGCGTCCCGGGAACTGGGATCGTCTGGTTCACGGGCTGAATGTTCTTGTCACTCGTGGGGGTGGGGGGGGGGGGGGGGGGGCAGAACGTCTTCGTCTTCCCTTGCGGCGGGCTACCAGGGTGAACCCCTCAGCATCGTTTTCACTTTCCACCTCTTCCGACGAATTGCCGACCACCTCACTATATAGAAGGCGTTGGGCCGGAATGTCTCCGTGTGTGGAGGACGTGACCTGTTTTCCAACTTTTCCAGTTTATTGTTGGTTCTGTGAGCCACAGCATCCTTTCGCATAAATGCTTTCATAGGGGCCTGATTCTCTTCGGGCGCAGGCGATGTCGGGCGGGTCCCTTTCGCTGGCAAACTCTCTGGAGGTCCGTTCCCTGTCCTCCCGTCCATCTGCAATTTTCCTCGGTCCTTTCTCGGAAATTGTCTCTTTTGTATTTTCTAGGCCTCTCGACCTGGAGTTTCCTGCTTGCTTCCCGCTGGGCCTCTAATTTCCCATATTTGATCCATTTCTCCCCATAAATCCTTTATCGTGCTTTTTATCTGTGCGTCCAGGTCCTCCCGGGTAATAAAGAGTCCCCCCGCGCTGGAGCGCGTGTGTCTCTTCGGTTTTGTCGCCAGACCTCTTGTACGGACCCACGCGTTTATCTATGTGTGTATCAGGTGGGGTAAGCGGGCTCTCCCTCGGTCGCTTTGAGGTCGTACCGAATGCGACGATCGTGTTCCTAGGTGGAACTTTACCTGTCAGACTTAGTGAGGTGTCAAGAAACTTCTTGCAGCGCACGGGGTCACCAAGGACTCCTTTTTTGGCGGCCAGTTTCCCTAACTTGGTTCTCCTAGAACGAAAGTCCTTTTCGGATTCCCCTGGGAGGCGCTCCACTCGCAGGCCCCCCTTTTTATTGAGGAACGCCGCCTGGTTTGGTTTGTGGGTCGTTGGGGTGTCTTCCCAGGCATCCGTTTCCTTGCCGCTGTCTTCTATACGTGCGGATGGATCGTGATCTTTACCTCCTCCTAAGGCCAAAGGTTCTTCAATGCCCTTGATCCTGTTCTCTTCCTTTCTATGATCTGGCCGCATTCGCAGACCGGGTACGCCCTGTCCGTCAGTATTGACAGAATTGTTCTGCACAGTTCCGCTATTAGTTCCCGCAAAATGTATATTGCCCTCCATGTCTCCGGGAGTATGTCGCTCGAATTCCGGATGAGTCTCCGTTCTGGGCGGACTCCTAGCTAGGGCGGTCCTAGGTCAGAACACATTCATCTCAGGCACTTTCTCTTCAATAAGTGATGGTTTGCTGTCTTGTTGGATCGTTTTAGTTTTATTTGTATTAATTTCAGCCATTTGGTATTGATTTGTGGTTATGACGGTTCGCCCGTCATGGGGCCCCCACCGCAGTGGCGGCACTTCCCCGCCAATTTATGTATCCTAGTTACAGGTACGGAAGCCGAGAAGCGGCTTCTCGGGCGGCCCCACCCTATCCGTACCGAGTGACTCTACAATAACGTTATAAATATGATGCTAAAGGTTTTACGTCACCCCTATCGTGGCGAGGAGCCGTACCAAACCAAGAGTAGGGACACGCCACCTCAGGTTAGACGGTGCCCGCCTTTATCCCGGCGGGCTCAGGATATGAGGAAATACCCGGCCACGGTAATCCTCCATACATGCGCCCAGCTTCCAGGCTTCAACCCTCGCATTGGCTCCGTTCATGCCCGGGTAGTGGTTTTTCCACTTTTAACACCTCCGTGGTGCAATGCACGGCGATGCGAGACCTGCAGCACTTGCGTACTACAAGTCGCAGACATATCGCAGGCACACGGTGGGGGGGTTTACTACTCCCCCCTTGGCTAGTCTGCGGGGAATATCCGCAGAGCCGCTGACCGCATGTCATTCATACGTTCATTCATACCCTCGCCCGTCACATCCCTCATGTGTCACCGTGCACGCGGACCCTTTGCAGGCATGGCTGCGTCGGGCGACGCCACGGTGTGTGTGCGCGCGTGCGCGCGTGCGTGCGTGCGTGCGTGCGTGCGTGCGTGCGTGCGTGCGTGCGTGCGTGTGTATGTGTGTGATGAGGGAGTAGTGACGAGCGAGTGTTTGGTTTTCATTCGGGGTTTTCCTTCCCCTAGGACGGCGCCAGACGCCTGCCTCAGGAGTCCGTCCGACCCCGCTTGCTGTCCGCGACCACTTATTCGACAAGGCTGCCCCTGCTTATTTCGTGGCTACCCTGCAAAGAACCTTGACAATGCAGGGCGCTCCCCTATCCGCAACCCGGGGACGCGCTCGGTTGCCTCAGCTTGGCTTCCTCTTCATTGTATGGGTAGCGGCGGCCCCACGCCGGTTCCGGCAGGTAGAAACATATCCCACGGGCGTAGATCCATAGGACCCACGCACCGCGAGCAGCGGTTTCCCCCACCGGGCCCGGCAGGGACCCACGCACGCCACACCACTCGGGGGACCGAGTTGTGGTACACTTAACTGGTTTACAGTAATTACTTAATTGCCTAAGGCCGGCTGTTATCTGTTGCATGGCGAAAGAGGAACTACTTAATTACTGCGATACTGGCGACTGGTACTTTGACACTGACTCTGTGACACTGATCTGGACCTATTGCCACTAGCCTATATATATAGTATATGTCAGTGTCAAAGTACCAGTATATATATCTTAATATATAAAAGGCAAATGTTCGTTTATTCGGTTAGACCACTTCCCGACGTGCTAGCGTCTTGACTTTTTTTGCATTCGTTAGATCCTGCCCTCAAACTAACGGAAACGGTCGAAAAAGTTGCAAAAGTTTACCACTAATACGTTTAAACATCGAAGGAACGACAAATTGAAATTAACCGATCTTCCAGATTTCGTACTTCCCCAAGTGCTAGCCATTTGCAATTTGGTCCTCGGCTACATTTCACTGTCAAACCACTCAGGAAGCTCGAAAAAGTTGAAAATTTGACTCCTTACATGCGGAAAACATTAACAAAGATATGAGCGCTTTTGTTCTCATACTTCCAGATGTGCTAGAGATTTGATTCTTTTCGCATTCGTTAAGACCTGCTCTCCCGGCAACCAGAAAACTTCGAAAAGTTGCAAAAGTTTATTGCTAATTGTTTAAACAATAAAGCGTGATGCTTTCCTAAGTGCTAGCCACTTGACAATCTTTTCCCTGTTAGTTCTTCCTCTAAAGCCGCGTACAGACCTGAACCAAACCCCGAACGAACAGCCTATGCATGAGAGGATTTTGTAATGTGTGAATGTCGAAGCGAACGTCGTATCGCTCGGCGAACCTCTTGATTGCTCGCGAACAGCCCCGAACAGTCTCGCATACTATGCTGGCAACCTGTGGTAGTAGTTGTTTGGCCTACAGCTACACCTACAGCTGCATCGATGCCGGCCGTATCTCACTTATTTCCATCTATCCCTACTCATACCTGCGACACTCATCCCCGTTTGCTCAATCACACACATATGCATACACACGCTTACCCCACTCATACACCAATGGATTGGCCTCACAGTTTAGTTAACTGTCTTTTGTTCGTTCGCCGAATCCCTATTCCCTTTGATCCGGACCGCTACCCGGAGCGATCCCTGATGTTCGTTCGGCAATATGTCACCGTCATTTTTCGCACCTCAGCCAACTTCCCCACATCCACGCTTATATGTCACCACGTTCTGACCAACGTTACACATGCATACATTTGCTGCCTCGCGCGGTGCGATTCGGCACCGAACAAAATTGACACGGCATTACAGAGGCCCGAATGTTCGGGTTCGCCGTTCGCGTTCGTTTCAGGTCTGTACGCGGTTTTAGACACACGGGAATGCTTTCAAAAGTTGAAAAAGTTTACTCCTTCCATATGAAAACATTAGCAAAGATATGACTTTGATTTCGGGCGTTTGCTGTGCTAAAGATTTCATTATTTTCTCATTCGTTAGATCCTGTTCTACGAATAACGAAATAAGTCCGAAAAGTTGCAAAAGCTGATTGTTTATGTTCTTAATCCGTGTAAGAATTTCGCGCTGAGCAGAATAGATAAGTAGCACAAGCAGACAATTTCGCATGACCGGTTTTTGTCGAGCATCGACTCCCTTCATTAACCTGTGTCCTTATTTAGTAACGTTCTATACCAGTCTTCAAATGTTGGTACTAAATGCGCTATTTATCTTTGTGCCTGACAATCATTTTTCTTACAAGCCCAAGAATTCATGACAATACCATTGAAAATATTAATTTTGTTTCGAGTCCACACCCCAAAACGCGTTTATCGGAAGCGCGTGCATGCATGCGCAAACGTCTTTGGCGATAACGCACACAATAGCCGTTGTAACAATGTTGCGTTACGTGCAACATTCTGTCCTGTCTCCCAATCCGTAAGCGAACACGGCTGAAGTATTACAGGGATCTTTTACAACGGGAATGATCATTTCAGGGTGAACAGTCGTGACAGTTCAGCGTTGAGAAAGTACTGCTTAGTAGAAACAAAGTTCACAGTTTTATTTAATATCGCACTACAGCTGTAAGCAGTGGTAGAAGATTTGGCCCGTTTGCACCATCGGCGGCTCGGGGCACACAAGTGTGCGTGCCCTGTCCGTGAGAGCTGCGCGCGCCGTTTCTCGCCGAATCGCGCTCGGCTTGGAGAGAAGGACGGAACTATGCCGCGTCTCCCTTCCATCAACGTCGCGTGACGTCACGTATCGTGACGACACATAAGAAGGACAGAACTGTGCTCCGTCCCCTTTCAACGAACATCGCGCGTTGCGTCTTTGTTCGACATGCAGTCGCGGCGTCGCGTCTTCGTTCCGCACACAGGCCGGTGGCACTGATGCCAGATTTCGGATAAGGCATCGCACGTACCATTGCGTTCTTTCAGCCGGAAGGCAAATCGGGCACCACCGCGTTGAGCAGAGCGCAATCCAGCGAAAAGTGAATCCAGGAGAGTTTGAGATTGACTCGTCGTCGCTCGTCGACGCGGTCGAGTTATTTTTTTCGTAGGTTCGCGGTACGCCATGGTTCCATTTTTTTTCACAGAATAATTTTTTTTTTAATTATTCATCACACAGCAACAAACGATATTCATTTAAAAATGTTTTAGTACTTACTACGGATAGTTTTTAATATTTTGTCAACGGAATAGATGTGTCGTATTGGTTTATAATAGATATGGGCAAAATATATATTTCATAAATTTTGGTTTCAGTAACATTACTCTTTCTGTGGTAGTAATAAATAAGAAAGTATATAATAAATGTCAATTATTGCGGATTATGCATTACCCGTGAAACAAGTAACAGGAGCTTCTTGCAGTAGAACGTTCTGAGGGATCGTACTAACACGCGATTTTAACACACGACAGCGTACGTCAGGAAGAATTTGCTTGACACGACGCGACGACGGTGCGAATGTTTGTATGAGTTGTTGTTTACGATTTCTTTTCTAAATAGAAGGTGACCAAATTGTGCATATATTGTAACAGTTCTCATCAAGTCCCATCACATTGATTTGAAACCTTTTTCTTACTACGCACGTTTAGTTTAACAACGCTATCCCCATTTCGAGAAAGAAGAAGGTGTTTCTTCTTTGGCAATGCACCATGCATACTGTAATCCATATGTACGTCCATCGTCGCATTCTGCCCACGAAATGTCGCAACATGCGTATTGTCGAAAAAGGCATGACAAAAGACGGCAATAATAGCAAAAACCCTGTCAATGGAAAACCGAAACTCACATTGTGCCGCTCCCGACTAATTGAAATATCTGTAAAGTCAAACCATTCTGAGCGCGTATTTTACGTACCTACTGCAAATTATTTCCTCGGGACTCTAAGTGACTTTTCCAATGTCATTTATTCATCATTACTTTGCAACCAATTGTACGATATGTATTACTTTTAAATGCACATGTACAGGGTCCACGGGTTGCGGTAGTCAGCTTTTTTCCTGCAAACGGTAAGTATTAGACAAAATTATAGAGGAAAGGGTTCAATGGGATCGTAATATGTATCTTCTACGAGACTTCATTCTATTGAACAGTGCAACGCTGCACCCGACAAATGCAAATGCGTATGTAAGGTTTTTGTTTATAAAATTTAAGATACGTGGACTTCCACGCCACCCATGAGGTGCCACGACTAGCGCGTTCGGTTTTTTAACGTGGACCGTCGCCTGTAGCCCTATTGTACCACATTTTATGATAATCATACAGCGTGCGGCAATACCTTTGTCCACTTTGAACGACAGAGATATCGAAGGTGGACAGAGTTAATGCCCCACGCTGTAGAAGTAAGGGTCAGAAAAAAAATGAGAGCATTTTTGTGTGGGGGCGCCAGCGGGGGGACCGTCACACAAAAATACAATGTCAACATTAATATGAAATAAAATGAGTAATAACAAAAAATGCTCTCATCTTTTGTAGCCCTTACTTCTACAGCGTGGGGCAATAACTCTGTCCACCTTCAATATCTCCGTCGTTCAAAGTGGACGGAGGTATTGCCGCACGCTGTATAATTATCATAAAATGTGGTACAATAGGGCGACGGTCCACGTTAAAAAACCGAACGCGCTAGTCGTGGCACCTCATGGGTGGCGTGGAAGTCCACGTATCTTAAATTTTATAAACAAAAACCTTACATACGCATTTGCATTTGTCGGGTGCAGCGTTGCACTGTCCAATAGAATGAAGTCTCGTAGAAGATACATATTACGATCCCATTGAACCGTTTCCTCTATAATTTTGTCTAATACTTACCGTTTGCAGGAAAAAAGCTGACTACCGCAACCCGTGGACCCTGTACATGTGCATTTAAAAGTAATACATATCGTACAATTGGTTGCAAAGTAATGATGAATAAATGACATTGGAAAAGTCAGTTAGAGTCCCGAGGAAATAATTTGCAGTAGGTACGTAAAATACGCGCTCAGAATGGTTTGACTTTACAGATATTTCAATTAGTCGAGAGCGGCACAATGTGAGTTTCGGTTTTCCATTGACAGGGTTTTTGCTATTATTGCCGTCTTTTGTCATGCCTTTTTCGACAATACGCACGTTGCGACATTTCGTGGGCAGAATGCGACGATGGACGTACATATGGATTACAGTATGCATGGTGCATTGCCAAAGAAGAAACACCTTCTTCTTTCTCGAAATGGGGATAGCGTTGTTAAACTAAACGTGCGTAGTAAGAAAAAGGTTTCAAATCAATGTGATGGGACTTGATGAGAACTGTTACAATATATGCACAATTTGGTCACCTTCTATTTAGAAAAGAAATCGTAAACAACAACTCATACAAACATTCGCACCGTCGTCGCGTCGTGTCAAGCAAATTCTTCCTGACGTACGCTGTCGTGTGTTAAAATCGCGTGTTAGTACGATCCCTCAGAACGTTCTACTGCAAGAAGCTCCTGTTATTTGTTTCACGGTTAATGCATAATCCGCAATAATTGACATTTATTATATACTTTCTTATTTATTACTACCACAGAAAGAGTAATGTTACTGAAACCAAAATTTATGAAATATATATTTTGCCCATATCTCTTATAAGCCAATACGACACATCTATTCCGCTGACAAAATATTAAAAACTATACGTAGTAAGTACTAAAATATTTTTAAATGAATATCGTGTTACGTCCTACGTCCTCCACCCGCCACAATTTTTCGCTTTTCTAAATTAGTCAAGAATAACTAATCGATCATTCTCGCCGCAGTCTCCCGTTCGCTCAGTAGTTCTAAGATTTACTCTAATCTAACTCTACGAATGAAGTGCGGTTCTCACGAACCCCCGTTAGCGATAAGACACGCCGCGCGCGACAAGTAGAGGTAACTTACACCCGAGCGATAGCCAAGACGACGCGAGTAGGGAACAAGCGAAACGTACAAGGAAAAGCTCCGCCAAATTCTCGCGCCGAGCGACCGGACAACCGCCAAGTAACGCAACCTGCCAGAATAGGAATTCCAAAAGATAATATACGTGTAGCCAAGTCCTGGGAAAGGCATCTGGCGCGCCGTTCCCAGGATATAACGCTGATGCAGTGTCAGCATGCGAATGCCGCTCAGCGGAGCACGGCGTCTATATAGGGCAGTACGAGACCCTCTTCGGACACTCTTGGTTACGGCAAATACCTGTACGCGCACTCTTGGTTACCACTTACTCTTGACCGCGACTTACTGTTCGGGACTTGTGACTTACTCGTTGAACGTGTTACTTCAATTCACTTCTTTGGGTGCAGTGCTCCGAACTGCACCGTTGTTCGCGTATAGAGAATTCAAGTGCGGGTGCGAAGCGTAACACCCGACGTAGTATTTACCTTCGGTATCTTTCAAGTGAATCAAGTGTAACGAATATAATCAGGTCAAGTCTAGTCGAGTCAATAGAATCAAGTTAAGTCCAAGTGAATAACCAACGCGGTAGAATCAGTGCCATTGTTCCTGTATCTCGTCAGGCAACACCAGGTTTGTGTAACCAAGCAGTCTTTGCAATTCAGACCATTCTAGGCAACCAGCGTGGTGAAGCCTTCGAAATTCAACTAATCATAAGTAACTTGCGTGATCGAGACACTGCGTCTAGTCTCAATCTCCGATTCTCCGGCCGCGATAACGAAGTGGAGCCGTCCACTCTAAATTGTAGGGTTCGATCAACCAATAAACAGCATGTACACAGTCTCGTGAATCACCCACTGCACACCCATCCTCGCAACACTACACGTACACCCGCGTAAGACCTGGTTATCGGAGTGTTCTCTGAGTGTAATTAGACAGGGGATTTCACCCCTTTCTTCCCGCGATACCGAAACCGCCGGGCGCATAAATCGAGTGGTCCTTGCTGCCGCCTTCGAGCCTGTGCCTGAGTCGCCGTACGGGCAATATCCCGTGGGCACCGTCGAAACTCCGAGTTCCGGTGACCCCTCTGCGAATCTTTCGCGCGACATCAGCTCACAGGTTTCGTTAGCCCGCGGCGGGCCCCCTCATAAATCGAGTGGTCCTTGCTGCCGCCTTCGAGCCTGTGCCTGAGTCGCCGTACGGGCAATATCCCGTGGGCACCGTCGAACCTCCGAGTTCCGGTGACCCCTCTGCGAATCTTTCGCGCGACATCAGCTCACAGGTTTCGTTGGCCCGCGGCGGGGCCCCTCGCTACGATCGTGGCCCCTCAACCACTTTCGGCGCACCACGGTTCGGGGCCGAGGTCAGTGGTCGTATCCACGGATCAGAACTATTCTCCCGCTCAAACCCATAACCAGAGAGAACTCCGAGTCACCAACTGCGCCGACATTGCCAGTGCCGTAACCATTCGGACGCGAATAGATTCTTGGGTTGGTGTAATTCCGAGTCACCAGCTACGCCGACATTGCCAGTGCCGTACCCATTCGGACGCGAGTAGATTCTCGGGTTGGTGTAATTCCGAGTCACCAGCGACGCCCATACTTTCTGTGCCGTAACCATTCGGACGCGAGTAGATTCTCGGGTTGGTGTAATTCCGAGTCACCAGCGACGCCCATACTTTCTGTGCCGTAACCATTCGGACGCGAGTAGATTCTCGGGTTGGTGTAATTCCGAGTCACCAGCGACGCCCATACCTTCTGTGCTGTAACCATTCGGACGCGAGTAGATTCTCGGGTTGGTGTAATTCCGAGTCACCAGCGACGCCAATACTTTCTGTGCCGTAACCATTCGGACGCGAGTAGATTCTCGGGTTGGTGTAATTCCGAGTCACCAGCGACGCCCATACTTTCTGTGCCGTAACCATTCGGACGCGAGTAGATTCTCGGGTTGGTGTAATTCCGAGTCACCAGCTACGCCCACATTGCCTGTGCCGTAACCATTCGGACGCGAGTAGATTCTCAGGTTGGTGTAATCCCGAGTCACCAGCGACGCTCACATTGCCTGTGCCGTAACCATTCGGACGCGAGTAGATTCTCAGGTTGGTGTAATCCCGAGTCACCAGAGACGCTCACATTGCCTGTGCCGTAACCATTCGGACGCGAATAGATTCTCGGGTTGGTGTAATTCCGAGTCACCAGCTACACCCACACTTTCCGCGCCGTAACCAGTCGGACGCGAGGATACACGTAGGTTTAGTGTCGAATCAGGTCACCGAGTATATTTAGGCGCGTGCGACGCCTCAGCGAGCCGCTCCGCTGACACGTCAAATCTCTTATCAGGCCGGTCACTTCGTCTGTCTTCCGATCCCCGGTATACCCGGTGTACGCAGGGTGCCGAAAAACGGAGGATGTAACAATCGTTTGTCGCCGTGTGATGAATATTTAAAAAAAAAAATTATTCTGTGAAAAAAATTTGAACCATGGCTGGGCACGAAACTACGTAAAAAAAAACTCGAACGCGTCGACGGGCGACGACGAGTCAATCCCAAACTCTCCTGGATTCACTTTTCCCTGGATCGCGCTCTGCTCAACGCGGTGGTGCCCGATTTGCCTTCCGGCTGAAAGAACGCAATGGTACGTGCGATGCCTTATGCGAAATCTGGCACCACTGTCACCGGCCTGTGTGCGGAACGAAGACGCGACGCCGCGACTGCATGTCGAACAAAGACGCAACGCGCGATGTTCGTTGAAAGGGGACGGAGCACAGTTCTGTCCTTCTTATGTGTCGTCACGATACGTGACGTCACGCGACGTTGGTGGAAAGGAGACGCAGCATAGTTCCGTCCTTCTCACCAAGCCGAGCGCGATTCGGTGAGAAACGGCGCGCGCAGCTCTCACGGACAGGGCACGCACACTTCTGTGCCGCCGGCCGCCGATGGTGCAAACGGGCCAAATCTTCTACCACTGGCTGTAAGTGAAGTGTGTGTTAGCTTCAGTGCGTGTTTAAATTACTCAGCTGGACTATTTAGAATAGACGCAAGTTTTTCTATTTAATTTATTAATTACCTTTTCTAATTTCTTTCTCTTCCCTAATTTTCTTATTCACCTTTCCTTCTGATGTTTGTTTGGTTCTTTCCCTTCTCATTTTTTTCCATTTCTCTTTTCTTAGATTAGTTAGAATTTAGTATTTAGATTGAATTATTTACAATCGCTGGTACGTTTGCAATTCTATACGTGGCAGTAATTCTATTGCGTACCAGTAGATAGTGTGCTTCGCTATTTTTGTGATTATAAAGTACGGGATCGAAAAATCTATCGTAGGCTTTTGTATATTTCGCAGTAAAGTAACACATATAAAATAACTGTAAATATGTCTGCCAATTCTTCCTTTGTCCAAATCAGCAATTCGTGAATTATCAAACGGTGACGTATTATCTACTGACCATATCAGTAAATTTAACGAAATTTTGGCTGCTTTTTCCGAATTTAAGCCAATGGAAGTTTTATTGATGTGGAATTTATATGCTGATATTGTACCTGTTAGAAGAAATGAAAAACATATTCAGATTCTCCCGTCGGGTGCTACTGAACGTATTACACATTGGATGCCGCTTGCAACAACAAAACACTTATATTGCGCGCCGCGTGCGATACCCGGGCAATGCCGGGTAACACCTTCTAATATATATATATATACATAGGTTACTCGTTCGCTGCGCGAAGTTCACCTTCGCGTGGCTCGTGCTTCCGTTAGACGGGGGAAGAAGTTAGTTTCTACAGAGGTTTTTGGCAGATCTTAAATGCTAATGGACGAGGGAGCGCGCGGATGGCCGTTGCGAGAATGGTTAAGTTTGTTAATTAAGACCGAAAAAAAGGCGGGTGGAGGACGCCGGACGTAACAACAGTCTCATTTTAAGGCCAAAATAGACAGTCTCGCACAATTTAAACGAAATTGGAGCTGAGGGCGCTTTCCTTCAGTTTTACCCTAATCTATTTATAAAACTCAAACTTCTCTTATACAAAGTTTGCCTCAGACCTGCACTTACCTACGGAATTCAAAGCTGGTCGGCTGCGGCAAAATCACACTTTAAACGTATTCAAATGATGCAGAGCAAGATTATAAAGAAAATTCTGGGCCTTCTGATGGATGGGCCAACATCAAAAACTCATAAAGACGCCAAGATCCCTCTCATGGGCACGTTTCGAGATAACCTAATATCTCGTTACCTCAACACGTCATATGTTAATCCACTCGCCAGGCGACTTGCACGTTCGACATAAACCTCATACCTTACATATTTTACATACGCACCCTGTGCAATTTGACAGTCAAATGGAGCACTGATTCATTCATTACAGCTCCTGCCATCTTTCTATGTTTACTACTTTCATTCATTCTGGAGAGGTTCATGTCTAGTTCGTTGGCTGCATTACATTTTGTTTCGCTCTTTGGTACGTAGGAAGCACCTGTACCAGTCGCCATATTGGCGCGCCTATTTCAAACGCAACCTCGTGTCTTCCATGCACCTTTTTCTTTTCTTTTTATCCAATTTATTAATCGCGTATGCCCTATTCTTTCAATTGTTTCTCGGCTTATCACCTCTCTTGGTCCATGGATTCGTACCGGCGGTGCTCAGCCTCCTGGGCCAATTAGGCAAAAAAAAAAAAAATAAATAAAGAATCAAGTGCTCTAACTCGCTACTAGAATCATTAGTAGAGTACGCCATGCGGCTGTCGTCTACATATAGTCCAGGGTATTGAGTCATAAAGCGCTACTCCGTACCGCTGGACCCAGACTTATAGTACAAGTCAGAGACGTCGCATCAAATGGTTAAATCACATAATCATATGCGGAAGTCTTCCTAGAAACTCTAAGCGAAAAACATTACCGTGATACCCTCCTCTTAACGTATAAACGAAGTTAAAACCGACCCGTATGTTCAAATCAAGTTTTACTTATTCGCAAGCTGGCATCCTTAGCTGGGCCGTTTACCTACAAGCGCGACGTTGCGCGGGATAGTTCTAAGGAGGAGTAGTTATAATTTCCAATCTTAGATCCACAGAGGAGGGGGCTAGATACCACTTCCAGCCGGCAGCATGCCGCCGTAGTGCATCGTATGCTTGCCTTCCATCTTGTAGTGACAGAACTTATAAAGTGACGGAAAAATCCCCTGGCTGGTCACTGCCACCCACGTATACTCCTAGTCTTTCCTTGTAGGCAGTTTGTATATAATCAAAGTAATACGAAATATCCAAAGTAAGATTGACTGGATGCACGGTAAACCATAGTGTTCCCACCGTCTGGTCATTATCGTCACTGAGGAGTTTTCATAGATGAATTTTGAATATGAAGAAGTAAATCAGAATCTGTATTTTTGGTCCAAATGCGAATAACGACAAACCTAGAATCAAGATGAGAAATATCCGACAGCGGACAGAGCCGACGCATCGGCGGCACTCCTGTGCCCCACTGCCGCAAGGTCGTAGTCCTCGCCTATGAGTCCTCGAGTCCACATAAGCATTTGACATCTAAACATTTATATATTCGTATTAATAATAGGCCACCCCTTAGGATCTATCTCAACTGACGCCGCGTTCTGGTAAGTCAGGCGAGATACATATAGACTTCCGCGCATGCGATATTTCACGCAAGCGACGCACCACGCAAATGGTAATTAACGAGACTTGACAGACAAGCACACTGTTCGTTTGGTTTGTATTATTTTTACGAGACAATACATGCACTTTGTAACTGTCAGAGAAATCTATATTATCGACTAACTTCACCTCACTTCATACTTATTAATCATGCGAGATCTCGAATCGATAACTTGTCCACCTATCAGCGATCATCACAGATCTAATCGATTACTTTCGAGAACTCACGTGACGAGCCGGTGCACTTCCGGCGCCCGCCTTTATTCCGACTCACCTCGCAACCATTGTATCGTGCGGACGTCACTACTTCTTGTCCTATAGCAACGCTTCTCTTTTCGGACGGTTTCACTTCATCTCTTTTCTATCATTATCATTTGGAACGGTGCAACTCAACTCGGGTTCACTCAGTGTGTATATAACTGTTATTTAGTGTCTTAAATAAATAGACTATTGAGTTTTTATAACTTCAATTCGCCTGCGCTTACTTGCCACTCACCCGTCCACTATCTACTCGCTTAACATCTACGCGAGCACTTCATATCTCAACAGTAACGCTTATAACAAGTAGAAATTAAACGAGTCTTCTTCCAAAACCTCACCGCCCAGTGGTTCAGACCCACGGACACACAGACGTGTCCTAAGAGACAGAAGTGACCACTGTATTCACATATACAGTAAATTCTCTCTATTTGTCCAATAGGACGGACACCATTTCGGACAAATACAGAAGCGGAGACACTGTTTTCGAGCCTCGGCGCTTGCCTTTGTAGTTCGCCGAACGTAGAAAAGGACAGCGCTAAAAAGAGAATAATGAATGACAGTCGAGGCAACTGAGTGATTTAAAATCCAATGTACTAAGTACAATACTGAAAACGATTGTTACACTTTTTTATTTTTAACATTTTCTGCATGAAAATGTTTGTCACAGATCGGTGATATTGTTCTGATAAAAATGAGATCAAACATAATATAGTTTGGACTAAATTTATATATTAATAGGTATTGAATATCTTCTCCTATCACTATCGTTTTGAATGAAGTATAAAAACTGAGTGCTTAAAAAATACTTTAAATACCTGTACACATTAATTATATAAAATCTAAATATGCATTTCTTTGTTCCTATATTTCGCCAGAGTTTGAAAAGGTTTTATAATACAACCTGCAATAGTTATTTTTCAGTCTTTATACGCAACATCAGGTTAAAAACCATCATTGTAAAATACAAATATACTATTATACAACCTTGAAACCAAAGTCTACACTCGATTCCAAAAGAAATCAACGCGGCTCAGAAGGAGCGTGTGGGCGTGCGGTGGTCCTGAATGATAGAGTAAAATGAGTTATACAATAAGTATTATATAAATAAATATTGTCCAAATTATATCATGTTTGATATCATTTTAATCAGGAAAGTCTCAGCAACATGTTAAACAAATTTTTAGACAAAAAAATCTAAGAACAAAAAAGTTATATTTTTGTAAGGTACAATGTTAGCTGTCAACTCGCGTCAAAGGAGCCGCGCGGGTCATAAATTACACGCTTGGCTGGCGCCGAGGCAGGAAACGGGCGTAGGCATAACGAATACATTGGCGTAGGACTACCGGAGTGGACAAACTGGGAATCAACTTAGGTGGACAAATATAGAGAATTTACTGTACTTGTTTTTTGACGGACTTCGGCCTGACCCTCAAGGATTCGCACTCGTTCGGAGCCGTCTCCGCCAGACCGAAGTTGATACGTGATAAAGTCAGGTTACGGGGTTAAGGTTCTTTCTCGACTGTTTCTGTAGATGGATCATAAAGACACTGAAAAGATCTCACCGTTTCCCGCTGGACTCTCTCTCTCTCTCTCTCTCTCTCTCTCTCTCTCTCTCTCTCTCTCTCTCTCTCTCTCTCTCCCCCCCCCCTCTCTCTCTCTCTCCTCTGTCCCCCTCTCTCCCCCCTCCTCTCTCCCTCCCTCCCTCCCTCCCTCCCTCCCTCCCTCTGTCTCTCTCTCTCTCTCTCTCTCTCTCTCTCTCTCTCTCTCTCTCTCTCTCTCTCTCTCTCTCTCTCTCTACACCGGTGTCAATGTCGGTGGATAATATGCGTACAGCAATACTTGAGCCTTAGGGTTCGAAATTGGACATTATTATTGTTCAATACGGGTTTCGCCTACGCACTCCCAATGATCTGAACGCAAGAGAATAAAGTATAAAACGGAAAACGAAATCGGTCAATCGGATCAAGTAATGAAGATAAATTGATACAATGGTTGCTGAATGGAACACTGTAATGGAAATAGAAGAATTATGCGAGGCTGTCATGAAGCGCCGAGCACGTGTAAAAAAAAAAATAGGAGTCTACTACACTTTACACTTTTACAATGTGTTCGCGAACCACGTCTTTGCGTCGAACTTTTGGCTTTCGGAGCAGACATCGCGGCTACGCATAGTGCGCCCCAGCTCTTGGCCTACGTGCTGCCAGTCACGTAGGCTCTCTGGTCTGGGTGCGCCCGCACCTTGGCGCCAGCACCGCGTCCCACCCGCCAACTCTCCTAAAAAATGAGGGTCCTCCGGCTTCACGAGATTCCATTGTTTTGATTGACAAGCGGTTAAATTCAAAATGCGCAAGCATTAGGAACCCCTGGACAGTCGGAGGACAGAAGGCCAGACACGTGCTTGGGCCTTGCAGAGCTGAAAGTGAGCCTTTATAGCGAGCGGACGTAAAATAGCGAGTAAATGAGATCCTGTTAAATTGAACTGTTATAGCAACGAAAGATTTATTTGCCGAGTTCAATAAATCACCATTGCGACACTATGCACTTCTTTAGAAATCCCAGGTAATTCTAAACCTTCCGAGTTAGAGCTTTGCCACATCTTATACCCCGCACCTAGCTCGTAAGCTGTGCGAACACAATGTTTCAACAATTGAATGAGAATAATGAATATTGAAATGAATTGATTTGTGATTTAGAAAAGCTTTAACGCAGATCTGCATCATTTTGCGATTCACTGGAAGTAATATGCACAATTTGGCTCAGAACAAGAATATTATAAGAATAATTTTTGAAACCCGAGGACAGAGGAATACTCTTCTTCCCGAAATTGCCCAAATGGCGGACAACTCTATATACAAACAGTCCGTAGGAGCAAAGAGGCTTTCATCTGAAGTATGGGCGATATCACGCAGGAATCCTTGTCTTAATATTATTATTAAATGATATATAAATGGCTTAGACCTAAGGGTAGGTATAGCAGGATAAAATGGTCTTGAACCAATTTTGCTTCGCAAATCACCGATCAACAGCTTACCAACAAAAACCAACGTATTCCAAGTTTCAACCCTTTATCTCAGCCGGGAGTGTAGTTACGGGGTAAATTAAAAATATCGGTTTTTCCCACATTTTCCCTATTTAGAGAGATGCAAAAATTCTGAAAAAATCTAGAACATTGCAGACATGGATGTTTATGGTTGTGATTTATTTCAGATTTTTGTATACAAATTCCAAGTGTGAAAAAGCAAAAACACAAAAAAATGACGAAAAATGCAGATTTCGGGTTGAAGTTTTCGAGCGACTAGATTTTCCTTTTTACAGTAGTTAGATACGGGCATGACTATTATCTTCCAAATTGTTTCATATGTTTACCCTTCACTCCCCCCGTTAAACGTGGCCCCAACGTCACGTTTGTTGTGGCGTCAGGTGTGATTACGCCGCGATGTTGCACGTAACAGATCGCACAGTCATGACGGCCGCGGGATCTCGCACCTTCGGAGGCGTTTTGTCGAACAGTCGAAGGTTCTCCATGTGCCGGTAGAGGAATGGGTGGTGCGGATTATGCCGAGTAGATGCATCTCTCTGAATTCATCACTAGGATAATGCTGCATTAGCGTCTCCCCTATTAGATATTTCAAAGGGTAGGAGATTGTGTCTCTATAAAAGTAGTAGTGATACATTTCGTCTTGACGTAGAAGACATAACATTGTGTCAACCATTGATTGAGTGTGCTTGTCTAAAAAAATTGGATTATGTTAAAAATAGTGCCGATGATTTGAGGTAAGATATGTAATTATTGCAAGAGTACGAGGTGACGAAATAGAATATCATTTTCATTGAAATGTCACTAATATTTCATATTCATTTTAAGTTTTTCTTTTAGATGTAGTCTTGGGATGATGATGAAGGTCTTATCATCAATGATAACGCGGAACATGAGGTATATAAATATAACATTCTACGGGAACGTGTTATGTGAATAGAACATTTTGATGTAGCTTTATTCGTTTATAGAATAATGAAAAAATGTATTCATAAACTTTCAACTATGCTTCCAATATCTGTAATCTTGGGAAGATAACGGGTAAGGGTACAAGTTCAGTGGATCCGGTTTCGTGTTTGTTTGTTAAAGAAAATTGTTGTGATCATTCAATCGATACAAGTGACGTGGATTGCGGTTTATCCGAATAGTCGAGGAATAAATAGAAATATAAAGTAAAAGAATAGAAGATGCGAGCGAACGTGAAGAAGACAGAAAGAGATGTGAGCGAGCGCGAAGAATACGGAAACAAATGCGAGCAAGCGCGAAGTAAACCGTACGAAAGAAAACGATGGGAAAGGGCGAGCTGTGGGTGGCGCATGCGGGTCAATCGCCATTTTGGACCTCATGGCGTGATGGAGGCGTCTCCCGATGGTCAGCAGGGAATGTAGGACTCTGAAAGTTTCCGTAGGAGGAGAGGAAAAAGGAGAGGAAGAAGGAAAAAGAGGAGTGCAAGTGCACCTAGTGGAAGGGATAAAGGGTATATATAAATAGAAATCTTATCGCTATGACGCGGCTACATGAAATATGTACAAACCTAAAATTAAGGACGCACCAGGCCGATCGGTTTGACACTTATAGTCCAGATCGCCGTACGTCGTAAGCGGAGCGATCGTCACCACGACCAAATGAATTTTCTAATCCGAATACACACACACATGGTTATGAACTGTATTGAAGAGGGATCAAGGGGTATAGTGGGGTGTTGCGTCCTTCCCTTCGTCCGTCAATGGCGATGCTGGGAAATCCAGGGGGAAATGTCGAATTCCAAGGGCCGCTTTCAGGACGCAACTCGCTATGATGGGTTTTAAACGAACAAACGTTGAAAGAACAATATAAACAAGGCAACTTTACTTTAAAGGCAAATAAAGAATAATTTGAACGAGACACACAAAACTCAATGAATTAATGAAGAACAAGAAATTCGACGTTAGGATACCTTAGGACCCGTTACAAAATGCGTCTGCACTGGTCGAGGTCTCGACGAAAAAGAAGTAACAGCTAACGTCTTAGCAACTAGCTCGCTTATTTTAGAACTTCTTTTGTCATTACCAATCAATCGGCGGGGCATCGATTTCTATAATTAATATCGGAGTTGGGGTTGAGCGGCGGCGAAAACTATTTCAAATGTTCCGCGTGTTTGGCGGCGTTATACCCCAGCACTCCGTGCGGAGTATTGTAAAGCTAAGTTCCTACCGCCATTGACTAAGGATACTCTAAGACAACGCATGCAATGTTTATGGACGGGTTACGGATTATGGGGTCCTTAGGACCCCTAGGTGAGGTTAAGTTTAAATGTGCACAACACTGCATTACCGACAATTATACCTGTGTTACGTCCTCGTTTTCGGCACCCTGCTTTCACCGGGTATACCAGGGATCGAGGACAGACGGAAAAGGGGTATCGCACCGTAGAGGGGGGCTTATCCGTCAGCGGAGCGGCGCGCCGACGTATCGCGTGGTGTAAGAGTCCTTCGTCTAGGCTCTAAATGCGTCCGAATGGTTACGGCTCTGTTTTGTATTGGTCAGTGGAGCGGCGCACTGACGTATCGCGCGATATAGGAGAAATGGGTCCGAATGGTTACGGCTCTACTGTTTGTGCTTCGGCGGGGGTTTAACCGGCCCACTGGTTACCTTAGTGGTTATAAGCGCGCGGGGGGAAGGAATGGGAAATACGTCAACGTTTGAGGGTCTTCAGTCGGGCTTTATTGTGGAGTCGCCGTTACAGCTAGTTTAATATCTCAATATCCGAGTCCTCGTAGAGTTCCGTCACCGTAACCGTGGGCGGGACTCCCTCAACTAGGTCTCGAAGATATGTGGCGGATGGGTACAAGTAATGCCTACCGAGTTCGTCGTCGAATGTGTACGGGTCTTTTCCGGAGCGGATTCTGGTGGCAAGCTATGCAATGTTTGACGGTTTATGGCGGCCTGTAGACCACGAACTGCGGAGGATTCGGCTGGTTCCGTTCACTTACCCCTAGGTTTTCCCATAGTGCGTGAGATCACCAAGGTGGATGCCGGGGAGGGCGTCCGCGCTAGGGATCACTCGGCAATTACCGGGAGTCGACCACGGTGGATGCCTGGGAGGGCGTCCACGGCTGTGGGTGACGATCACCGGGAGTTATACCACGGTGGATGCCTGTGAGGGCGTCCACGGCTGTAGGTAGTTCTCAGGGGGCCCTGGGTAGGACCGGAAATGTAGCCGAACCTGCCGAGTACTGAGTCGACCCGTAGCTAGTGAGTATCGCGGTGATTTGATGACGTCGCGATGGTCGTTTGGTTAAAGGGTCTCGTAGGAAGGTCGGACGTTTCCAAGGAGGTAGTTGTGGGGGCAGATAATTAATAGTTGCGACGGTTACCTTGATCGAAGTGGAGTTGTATTTCTGTCGATACACTTGCTTAAGGTTCACAATTGGTTTACTGAACTAGCACTTAACTGTAGTGAGCTGGATAGCTTAGATGAACGCGTCTAACGGAAGTAAATGCCCGACTCGAACGTGACGTTAACTGTAGAACGGAGGATTGTAATTGATTGATCGCTCGCTTTTGTGGCTCTATTTAAGCGGTGGATTTTGCTGAAGGTCGCCAGGTCCTTCGCGGAACTGGCACCCTAGCTTCCGTTTGGAAGTTGGCGTTCTCGGAACTATGCATTCCCGCGGATCGCTAGTCGATCGTTGGGGTTAGCCTATGCTGACTCGGTGTCAGCATTCTTACATTTCTACTTACATTACTATTGTGCGCGGTCGTTATGTAATTCCTTCGCGTGGCGCGGATTACGTCCCGGATGGGCGTCAGCGTTACGTGAAGGAATTTCGGTGGCACGGTGCCGCGGCTCGCGTTTCAGTTCCTGTACGACTTACATCTAATTAATTAGATACGCGGTGCGATGAGCTCGTTGCGAGAATATAATCGTAAAAAAAGCGGGTGGAGGACGCAGGACGTAACACCTGTTTTCCCAGTTCACTGTTTACCACATGTACAGCGCAGCTACTTTATCCACTGTAGCAGAGTGAAGAAATGTACATATAGTAATCATGCAGGTTTGCCAAATTTATCTCCATATGGACGGCAACATCGGTTTTCAGGTCAAAGCAGACCGAGAATTGGACCAGAGCTGGGAAGTTGCGTGCAGGAATCAAGTTGTCTCTCTCTTCTTCGTTTCTCTCCCTCTCCCTCGAGAACAGCGGTAACGAGTAATACTAGTTTGATGAGTAATACTAGTTTTGGGCATGAATAGATTAAAAGGGTATAGCCGGATAAAATAGTCAAAAGTGCCTTTGAACCGAATTTATCTCGCAAGGCGTCATTTGACAGACTGTCAACAGAAAATATTGTATGCTAAGTTTAAACCTACAAACGTTCTTGTGTCGAAGTTTTCAAAACCCTAGATTTTTATAAATACTGTAGTTAGGTATAGGCATGACTATTATCTCTAATCTTTTTCCTATTTGTCCGTTTGGGGCACCGTAGTTTTAATAAATAAAAACCGATTTTTTCGATATATTTCGTGCCTAACTTGATGGATACTTTAAAGATTTTCATTTCCTTTATAGGGTGAGTCAATTAACGATTCCTAATATCTCTGCATTCAAGAGAGCAGTATACAAATCAAGGGAAGAGAGTTATTTCAATTTTATTGAAAGCCTATTTTATATGAACACTACCTTCGGAAGTCGTAGAAATGTTTCCAATAACGCCGTTAGCGTACCGGTTAGGTGATATCCAACTGCGAAACCGCTGCGCTGGAAACTTTTTTGTATTAGGTTTGTGTCCCACAAGGGTCCAATTTATTTTGCATGAAATCTTTTTGTTTCCATTTACTAACTGCATAACAATGAACGATATTCACTTGCAAATCTTTCAAACATATTTCTAAAGTACTTGATCATAAAGTGTATATATAAATATATGAAATATATCATACCTCTTAGATGATGGGTATTTAATTCTGATTTTACTCCTCATTACTATCTTCATTATGTCTGGTACCACTTCGTCCTGATTGAATATTTTGCTTAGAACTTCGAAAAGACCTGTCATCGGAGAATTATGATAATAAGTACTTATTTTTCAAATATTTATATATACTTTCTGATCAACTTTTTATGACGTCATTAGAGGCGCGTGAGCAAGCCGAGGCAACCCAATCCAATGATTTCATATTGCACTCATCGATCGATCGGTTCGCCGCCGTACGAGAAAAAATTCAGTGTGTTCGAAATTTATTCTAATGTTGTAGAATCGGTGTAGCTTGTTCGGACCGATCGGCGACTGTCTGAGCGTTTGAACCAGAAATCATTGGTCTGTTGGAGATTCATTCTAGTATTGCAGAATCGGTGTAGCTTGCTCGGCCCGATCCGAGACTGTCGGATCGGGCTGTGAGCTGTCGGATCGGACCGAGCAAGTTACACCAGTGTGGCCAGAAGTAGCTCCCGAGCACCATTGGTGCCCGCGGGAGTGGGGATACGCGCAAGTGTGCGTGCCCTGTCTGTGAGAGCTGCGTGGAGAGAAGGACGCAACTATGCTGCGTCTTCCTTTCATCAACGTCGTGTGACGTCAGGTATCCTGACGACACGTAAGCAGGACAGAACTATGCTCCATTCTCTTTCAACCAACATCGCGCGTTGCGTCTTTGTTCGATATGCGGTCGCGGCGTCGCGTCTTCGTTCCTCACACAGGCTGGTATAAGCTTCAGGCAGTGGTGTCAGATTTTACATCGGGCACCGCACGTAACATTGAATTTTTGCCGGCTGAAGTGAAATCGGCCACCACCGCCTTGTTGAGCAGAACGCGACCGCGGATCGAGAGAAAAGTGGATCTATGAGAGTTTGGATTGACTCGTCATGTTCCGTCGTAGCCGGTCGGGTTCTGGTCCTGCCGTCTACGACGTGGTTTCGTGTAGTAAAGGTTTATTACACTCGTCTCGATCACTTATCAAAATCAACTCTTTATTCACTTTTCGATTGAATTCTGGTTGCTTGCGCTTCGACTTTTACAAGACGACAGAGCCGTTGAAGCGTTCGCGAAGCGTCGTAGCGGTGACGCGCTCTCGCTACGTCTTTTCGGCCGCACGGTATTCTTCGAGCACGTGTGGCCGTCGAATCATATAGTATATTACGGATACGACAACGCCTCGAGTGTATATGTACTCGGGTCGCACCGACGCATCGTGATGACGTACCAGATATGTACGTGTCGAGACAACGCCTCAGATTCGACTTGGGTCGCGATACGTCTCGAGTACTCTCGGATCGCGACGACGTCTCAAGTTCGAATCGGGCCTCGTCCTATCGCAGGGCCCGCGGATGAGGTGATTAACGCATAACACCTTTCGTATGTTTTTTCGTTCTTGTTTATACGCTTATGTCGTGCACGACTTCGAGGAATGCTATATAACACGTCACAATCATCGTCGCTCATCGACGCGTTTGTCCTCGATAGCGATAATATTGGTCAATCTATAATTGAAGGGTATTCGATGAATTATTGATGTTAGTATTTACTTAAACAGTTTTTCTCTAAAAAAAAAAAATTAGTTTATGTATACATAATTATAAAAAAAATCACGGAAGAAATTACATGCGTTTTATGTTAAAGTATTTCAGTCATATAAACTGTTACGTCATCCGTTTTTCGGCACCCTGCGTACACCGGGTATACCGGTGATCGGGGGACAGACGAAGTGACCGGCCCGATAAGAGATTTGACGTGTCAGCGGAACGGGTCGCTGAGACGTCGCACGCGCCTTAATATACTGGGTGTCCTAGATTTGGCACTAAACCTATGTGTATTCTTGAGTCCGAATGATTACGGCTCTGAAAGTGTTCTCGCGTCCGAATGGTTACGGCTCCGGGTAGTCTTTACGTCGCGGGTGACTTGAATTTAACACGAACCTATGTGTACTCTCGCGTCCGAATGATTACGGCTCTAAAAGTGTTCTCGCGTCCGAATGGTTACGGCTCCGTGTAGTCTTTACGTCGCGGGTGACGTCGAGGTCCTAGGTAACGGGGTGTTCTCTGGTTATGAATTCGAATGAGAGGTAGTTACTGACCTTGGGGGCCGAACCATCGTGCGCCGAAAGCAGCTAAGTAGCTATGATCACAGCGAAGGCCGCTGGTGGCCGCCGGAACCAATGTCCTGAGGTCACAGCGAATGAATCGCTCTAGAGGTCACTGGAACACGGGGGTTCTACAATGACAGCGAACGTGTCGCTCTAGGGAGTCACCGAAACTCGGAGGTTCGACGGTGCCAGCGGGGTACTGCCCGCTAGGTGACTCAGGCACAAGCTCTACGGTGGCAACGAAGACCGTTCAGTTTACGCGCCCGGTGGTTTCGGTAGCCCAAGTTACTGCGGAGGGGAGAAGGGGTGTAATGCCCCGTTTGATTGTACTCAGAGAACACGCGGATAACCAGGTTTTATACGCGGGTGTGTGCGTGTACGCGTCGCGAAGAATGGTGGTAATGTAGGTGATTCACGAGATTGTATACTTGGGGTTTATTAAATGATCGAACCCTACTATTTGAAGAGGTGGAACGGCTCCACTTCGTTGTCGCGAGTGGAGGGTCGGAGGTCGGGACTAGACGCAGTGTCTCGACCACGCAGGTTGCTTATAATTATTCGGTTTACAAAAGTCACTCAATTGCTCAAACCTGTGGTTGCTCGACGAGATGCAGGAACGATGTCACTGATTCTATCGCGTTGACTATTCACTAGACTTAACTTGATTCTATTTACTTGACTTGACTTGATTGTATTCGTTAGACTTGATTCACCTAAAACGTATCGAAAGAAAGTATTAAGTCGGGTGTTACGCTTTGCACCCGCACTTGAATTGACTACGAAGTCTGAAGTGACTTAATGCGCGAACAGCGGCGCAATTCGAAGTATCGCACAGACTGAAGTGAAGTAACGAAAAAGCTGAACCGAACTGAACGAATAACGAAAATGAGTGAATCGCGCATGGTCTCCTACTGCCCTATATAACCACCACGCTCCGCGGAGCGGCGTTAGCTTGCTGACGCTGTATCAGCATTCTTTCGTGGGACCAGTGCGACAGGTGCCTTTCCCAGGACTCGGCTATACGTGTCTTATCTTTTGAGATCCTTTTTGTGGCATAGAGCGTTATTAGACGCTCGTCCGGTCGCCGGGCGCAAGAATTCGGCGGCGCCATATCCCGTACGCTTCGCTCGTTTGCTACTCGCGTCGTCTTGGTTATCGGCCGGGTATAGGTTACCTTTACTTGTCGCGCGTGGCATGTCTTATCACTAACGGGGGTCCGTGAGAATCGCACTACATTCCTATAGTTAAATCTTAGAACTATTGAACGAGCAGCAGACTGTTGCGAGGGCAATCGATTAGTTAATTCTTAAATAATTTAGAAAAGTGAAAATTTGCGGGCGGGTGAAGGACGCAGGACGTAACATAAATATTGAATGTATTTAAATTTTCGTTTCAATAACATTAATCCTCCTGTGGTAGTAATAAATAAGAAAGTATATAATAAATGTCAATTATTGCGTGTTATGCATTAACCGTGAACCAAGTAATAGGAGCTTCTTGCACAACGTTCTGAGGGATCGTACTGTTACGTCTCGCGACGTCACCGCGTGAGATAGAATGAATTAATAGAGATTTCGATTATTTTCCTGATGAAACCCGTTGCAAGAGATTAAGCAGACCCTTTCCCAGAACGTACCACCCACTCGGGGAAGGCAATAAGTTAAGTCCTAGAACATTTTACGAGCGAGGTGAACAAAGGGCGATTGTCGGTTAGGTCGGCATACAATAAACCCCAGTAAACATAAAAAACCCACTTGAACCAAACATTTGGAAGAGATCACATAACCCATACTTTCACTTACCCTCCAACTCACCCTGCGTCCGTGGAAAACGCAAGGGCGGCGATGGCTGGGAGAGGAAACTCAAAAGTCACCTCATTCGTAGGATTTTAAGAAACTAAACCTCCCCCAATGCCCCCAAAAAGTTCATCAGCGAATGACCAACAAGGAAGCATTGGGGAAGGGATGAACCGGACAGAAATCGCGTCTACCTCGTCAGATTTCCAAAAACCTCTCGTGACTTCTTTGAGTTCCTTAAAACTGTAAAGGCCTCGAATCTGTGATACAATCGCCTAGACTTGACCGTTCAAAATATTCAGCTCGAATTCCATATTATACTTGTGCCATTCATTCACAAGTCACACTTTCAAATAAAATAAGTGAACTATACTCGTCTACGGACTCCATTACAACGTCGATCCTACTGAAAGGTTGAAACGACCGAAAATCACCGCAAGAGTAAGTTGTTGAATTATTGAAGTGCTCGCGTAGATGTTAGGCGAGCGGATAGTGGAACGGTGAGTGTCAAGTAAGCTCAGGCGCTTAAAGTTATAAAAAGCACAACAGTCTATTTATTTGACACACTAGATAACACTTAATTATACCCTAAGTGAACCCGTGTTGAGTTGCACCGTGCGAGTAGTAATACTGATAAAGAAGAGTTGAAGTGAAACCGTCCGGAATGAGAAACGTTAGATATGGTACAAGAAGTAGTGAGGTCTGCGCGATACAATGGTTGCGAGGTGAGTGAGAATAAAGCCGGGCGCCGGAAGCGTACCGGCTCGTCACGTGAGTTCTCGAAAGCAATCGATTAGATCTAGGGTGATTGCTGATAGGTGGACAAGTTATCGATTCGAGATCTCGCATGATTAATGTGTGTGAAGTGAGTCGGTCGGTAACATAGGGCCGTATTCGCAGTCACGACTTGGATCGAAGTGCTGCTTAAGCATCTGCTAAGCATCTGCTGAGTCGGCGTGCGTATGCGCAGTCACGACTTAAGTAGGACCGAGCCAAGCATCTCCTTTGCAAAGTCGTCTCCAATTAAGTGAGACTTAGGGCCGTATTCGCAGTCACGACTTGGATCGAAGTGCTGCTTAAGCATCTGCTAAGCATCTGCTGAGTCGGCGTGCGTATGCGCAGTCACGACTTAAGTAGGACCGAGCCAAGCATCTCCTTTGCAAAGTCGTCTCCAATTAAGTGAGACTTATTGTGACGTCAAAACGTGCACATAAGTCTCACTTTGCCAAGTGCTGTAAAATGACCACTTAAGTCGCTCTTATCCCCTCTCCGACGGGCTAATATGTCAGTTCTCGCCAGTTCTCGCTGCTTTTCCCGCGCAAAGCACATAACATAACCGTGTTAAGGGGTTATCCTACTGTGACCAACCTCAAAACAGGCTAAATTTCGCGAATTTATTCCGAAAAAACTATTAACACGATATTATTAATTTTGGAATATGTATTTGTACACCCACCTTAGGGAGCATGAATAAAAAATTTTACAACAAAATGTTTATATTTGAACGTGATATGTGACTTCGTGTTCAATGGTGCTCTTCGTGCACGGTTCGACGGTCTACATTGTGTATGAGGAAAGACTGCAAGAATGAATCAATTACCAATTGGACAATTTCACAAGTATTATTACCTTCATTTTAACCATGTTTATATTTGCTTGCGTCATTGTGATTGAACATTACAGATCTTTTACTGTCCTTGTGCGGTTTTCGTTTGGACACAGAAGAGTACTTCTTGAAAAGGAGGTACGCATTAATTACAAGGTACAATTCTTTTCTGTCCTTTTAATTACTCATTTTCACACACTTGCAAAATGTTATCCTTTTTGAAAAAAAATGATAATAATTATAACACGATCCTACAGTTTTAATTGGCACACTACCACTCATATTTCATTGTATCTTGTTTAGTGTAGCTCGATGTTACTATTCAGAGTTTTTTCATAATCACATTTCTATTTTGTCTTTTTGTTTCTGTAAACATAAATTATACTCATAAAAAGGTATAATATGTAATATTATTCTTGTTTAACTAACATTCGTCTTGTTTGATGTTTTGCAAGTGTTACAATTCTAATTTTGCTTTGTGTTATCATGAAATTCTGATAGTAAGGGTCATGATGTTGGTCATGTGCTGTAAACTCTTAACAATTCCATGGTCGTAGTTGTTAGCCATGTTATACTTTATTGCGGTGGAGAGTATAAGATTTTTCTTCAGATATCAAATTTCTTCAGATAGTAAAGATATCGTCTGCATATTGAAAATTGCATGTTGTTTCTAAAGACCCTGTATTTTCACTGTAGCAATGATTGCTTCCAATATTCTCTGTATGAATGAAAAAAGGAATGTAGCTGTGGTCTAACTTTTTGTGTATAGTTTTATTTGAATTGTAAAACAAAATAAAATGTTCTGTGGACATTTCAATCCGATCATGATCCGATTTATGTAATCTTTCAAAAAACTAAGCTGTCAAATAAAAAAATGTAGCCACCTTGCATATGTTATCTTCTAATAATAATTTCATTAACAGATGCCAAAACAAAGATAATTGCAAACATGGGAGCAGCATTTTTGCAGCTACATTTAAATTTTTCTAAACTCATTGAAATTTGATGATTAATAGTGAACCTAACGTCCTTTATATTTTATAGAATTATCTGAAACGGAGGCGCGTACAGAATGCACCTGTTGTGGTAAATATGTTTTATTTTACTCTTTGTGTATATAATGCAAAAATCTCTGAAGAGATTTGTGCGAAGAATTGAATAATAAATATAAAGATTTGGTTTTTGTTGTCTAGAGAAATGTGCACTGGCTACTTTGCAGTTCAGACAAAAAGTTGAAAAAAAGTTAAATTGGTTGATCCATTACGTTCAAAATTGAACTGGCGGAATTGTAAACGATATTTTTCCAGAACAAAATATTTTGCCCGATTTCCCGATAAACAACCGTCGCAATTTCCAGGAATTTGAGAATACATTTCTGGAAGAAGGCGTCCGGCAACAATTTGTACGTATTACATGTACAAATTATAAAGCATGTAATTTATAATCATAGAGAACAAATTGAACTAATATTGCACTTAAATTTTACATACCATTCATGCCATTTCATGTACATTTGTTACAGATTGGAGTAATATCGAAACTGGGGGACCCAAATGTAAGCAAAACTGTCAGGAACATTTTAAATTATACAATGTCCAACGAAGTGGCCACAGCGGAACGTAGAGGAGCGGCGCTAAATTGTAAAAACTGCTCTTTTATATGTCAATCCCGTGCCGCCAAAATATCCATAAAAGATACTCTGATATTGCTGAAATATGACGTCAGCAAACTGGCGCGTTTACACGGAGTACAACGGAATAATTGGCCGAATCCTTCTGCCATTGGTTGTTCTAACAGAATTATTCCGAAGAATGCCGAATCCCAATAAGCATTCACTCAAGTTCGGCCTTTGCAAAGTGTAGCTTATGCTGATGCTGAGCATTTGCTTGATCAGAGCAACTACTTAAGTCATGACTGTGAATGCAGGAAGTAATTGAGTTGAACTTAATGCACTAACAAGTGAGACTTCGCAAAGCGTCACTTAAGCATTCACTTGAGTCGTGACTGCGAATACGGCCCATAGATTTCTCTGACAGTAAGTACTCACTCCAAATAGTATTCGTAACCTCTAGGGGCTTAAGGTGAAGGGTAGTGCTCATTAAACCGCCAAACAATTCCGATATTCCCCCTCCCCCGGTCCTTTGATCGTGTCTGGTCCCAGTAAAGTCGCGGAACGCGGTTGACTACGAAACAGGCATCTTGTACGGACTCTGATCCAGGTCAGATTCGTATGACTGTTCGCCCGCGAACTGAGTGGAATCGTGGAGTCCATCACAATATCGCGGTTCTTTCTAGACTCACCTCGGTGTTACGTCGATGGTGAAAGGATGAACACTCGTGTAGATCTTCACTTTAGACTTAACTTTATTATGTTCGAAATACTGGTCCAACACCAGGGTTTAAGGTTTTAATGATGGAAAATTACGTCTTGTCGCAATGAAGTACAATATTGAAGTGAAGCGTGGTCTTCGGGAAGCGCTCCTTGGAATGCTCGAAAGAGGGGTGTCGCTTGGGGGCGGAATCGGAAAGTGGGGGTTTTGGGGTAAAACGGTCGGAATGCTGGATCCTTCAGCTTGTGACCGTACTAATGTCTCGCGGAGACTTTCGTACTATACGATTGTAATTCGCGATGTATTTTAACGTTTTACCGTGATTTAGAGGATGCGCGATGTTTTGTTTATCGTGCGTTCGGCTGCTTGTATCTGTGTGTCGGTACGACTGTGGTGGGGTCACGGCCACCACCGCGATCTCTTGTGCGTGAGCGCTCCTAGGCTCCGCACCGGGGAGGCGGGTGAAAGAAGGTACGGGCAATGAACTGCGTGTTATGATCTGAACAGATGACAATTCTGTATATATTTTAGGTGTCGAAAGTACAGCTGTTCTGTCTATATGTAACCGCGCGTCGGTGCGCTTTCGCTTTTATATCCAAGTCGCTCGCAATTTGACTTTATACGGGCTACTGCAGGTCTCCAGCTCCCTTCACATCAAAAAGCTGATACCACGGGTGGAAGGCGCGGCGGCGGCACTCGCGCGGCTGCTGCCGAATCTAGGGGGCCCCGGGGCCCGTGCTCGCCGCCTGTATTTGGGGGTCGTGCACGCTATGGTGATGTACGGCTCACCGATATGGGCGGATAGATTATCAGCCCCCACCTGGAGGGCGCTGGACTCCCTCCAGCGCCTGATGGCTCTGAGGGTGATAAGGGGATACCGAACCGTCTCCTTGGAGGCGGCGAGGACTCTCGCGGGCGTCGTGCCCATAGATCTTATGGCGCGCGAACTCGCAGCGACTCATCGGCGACGAGTCGAGCTGCGAGACCGACGAATCGACCCGGTGGTTGCGGCGAACACCATCGGGGTCGAGCGCAGTGAGGGCAGAAGAAGGTCGATCGGCATATGGCGCGATCGGCTGACGGATCTCCCCAACGGTAAGAGCCGGACGCTCGTCGAGGCGCTGCTCCCCATCTTCGAAGATTGGGTCAGCAGATCGCGGGGCGCGCTTAGTTTCAGGATGACGCAGGTGCTCACCGGACACGGATGTTTCGGGGTGTACCTGTGTCGCCTAGGGAGGGAACTGTCCGAGCAGTGCCATCACTGCGGGGAGAGTAGGGACACGGCGGCGCACACCGTCGGGGAGTGTCCAGCGTGGGCACGGGAACGCCGTGTCCTTCGTAGCGTTTGCGGCCGGGACCTCTCTCTTCGGTGCATTCTCCCCGAGATGCACCGGAGCGACCGGTCCTGGAGTGCGTTCGCCTCCTGCTGCGAGGGCGCCATGTCCGAGAAGGAGGCTGCCGAGCGAGGGCGGGAACGCGATCCCGACTCGCTCCGCGTGCAGCGTCCGAGGAGGCTTCCGCCTCCCTTCCTCCGTCCCGCCGTGCGAGGGGACCGAGGATAACCGCGTGGGCGACCGCCGGGGGCTGCCCTCTCTGCGGTCGCCGTATCATCGGTGGCCGACGGTTTCGGACTCGTAGCCGCCGTCGGCCGGATAGTTTCATAGGGCTCCTCGCGCGCGTCGAGCCAGGGCGCTCCCTCTGTGCGCCCTCGGGAGTTTCGGCCGCTCGGCAGATGCCTGGCCGAGCGGTCCTATCTACGCGAGTAGTAGGGTAGTTTCCAAATTCAAACGAGTGATCGCCACTCAATTGCAATTGTAGAGCCTTTTGGCAATTTATTTGATGAATAGCTCTGTCTGAAGACAGAAGAGTCTGTAACCTAGCCGTTCCGGAGGCCGCTTCGCGGCCTCCAAGGTATTGGGCGCTTCACGCCATCCTCGGGTGCGTCGCGGACGTAATTCGTGCGCGAAATTCCCGTAACGCACCCACTCTCGAGCAGGGATGTGGCATCGGGGAGGTTTTAGCCGGTGGAAATCCGGCACTACCTCGCGTCCCCCTCGTTGGGCCGCGGGGTGTCTTTGAAAGATTTCCTCCTCGACAAAAAAAAAAAAAAAAAAAAGAAAAAAAAGGTCTCCAGCTCCCTGCAGCGGTTTTAGACCGTGGTGCACACGAAGTCTCGTTCAGAACGTGGGCGGCAGAGACTCGGCGCTGGTCGTTTCCCCAAATAATAATATTTCTGGAGTTGAATACTAGTAACTGGACAGAACTCCACGGCCGGTGCGTGAGCGGAGGCGAAGGACGTCTGTACTAGCGTTCTATTCTACTCTCGTCGCAGATATTGCGGATGCTTCGGCAACAGGCACGTCCCCACGGCCGCTGCGTGAGCGGAGGCGGGGTCAACGTGTGCTTTAGCTCGACTTCTCTTATGACGGCTCGCAAAGTCCTCAGGAGAGGTGCGCTTTTTGGCATGCGCTGCAGAGGAAGTCTCCGGTACGTCGCTCGTGTATTTGACCAGACGTGCTACGGCACGAAGCTGATCTGGCACACAGGCCTCGATTGTCAGAATTCGCCGGCTTTTATACCGGTGAGGCGGTGTTTGCCCTCTCGAGAATATTTTCCCTACTTACGCACCCTATCGGAGGATGTTCAATTGGGGTCGTTACCCCGGCCGGTGGTGGGGGTACCTTCGCTACTGAGGCTGCCCGATGTATTATGTGTGCCTTGTACTTGTACGGTCACAAGCTGAACAAATAGTGGTCGGACGGTTGGGCCTTAACTTAGGTATACTAGATAGGGTGTCCACATTACATCGGGACGTAACAGTACTAACACGCGATTTTAACACACGACAGCGTACATCGGGAAGAATTTGCTTGACACGACGCGACGACGGTGCGAATGTTTCTAAGAGTTGTTCTCTAAGATTTGTTTTCTAAATAGAAGGTAATCAAATTCTGTATATATTCTAACAGTTCTCATCAAGTCCCATCACATTGATTTGAAACGTTTTTCTTACTACGCACGTTTAGTTTAAGAACGCTACGTTGTAGTGTGAGAAGCTCCTATTACTTGTTTCACGGTTAATGCATAATACGCAATAATTGACATTTATTATATACTTTCTTATTCATTACTACCACAGAAAGATTAATGTTATTGAAACGAAAATTGAAATGTATTCAATATTTATATGACTGAAATACTTTAACATAAAACGCATGTAATTTCTTCCGTGATATTTTTTATAATTATGTAGACATAAACTAATATTTTTTTGAGAGAAGAACAATTTAAATAAATACTAACATCAATAATTCATCGAATACCCTTCAATTATAGATTGACCAATATAATCGCTATCGAGGACGAACGCGTCGATGAGCGACGATGATTGTGACGAGTCAATCCAAACTCTCACAGATCCACTTCTCTCTCGATCCGCGGTCGCGTTCTGCTCAACAAGGCGGTGATGCCCGATTTCATTTCGGCCGGCAAAAATCCAATGCTACGTGCGCTGCCCAATGTGAAATCTGGCACCACTGCCTCAAGCTTATACCGGCCTGTGTGCGGAACGAAGACGCGACGCCGCGACTGCATGTCGAACAAAGACGCAACGCGCGATGTTGGTTGAAAGGGAACGGAGCATAGTTCTGTTCAGACAATAAGACATTGGTGAAAGGAAGACGCAGCATAGTTGCGTCTTTCTCTCCACGCAGCTCTCACAGACAGGGCACGCACACTTGCGCGTATCCCCACTCCCGCGGGCACCAATGGTGCTCGGGAGCCACTTCTGGCCACACTGGGTTACACCAATTCTCCAATGCTAGAATGAATCTCCAACACACCAATGGATTTTTCGTTAGCGCGTTCAGACCACTGATATATATATATATATATAAAGTACACATATTACCGATGTAGTAGTTCTGTACCTTACCCAGGGGCGCAATGCGCGCATGTGGCTCGTGACGGCACTTTTTGTCTCGCCAGCGAAAAATGCACGCTCCCAAGCGTGATGTTGGGGTCCAGGTCACCCATCCAAGTACGGGACCTTGCTCATTGCTGCTTAACCTTGGTGATCGGACGAGCACCATTCATTTCATTTTGAAGTCTTGACTTTCATATGGATAGTGTATTACAAGAAGTATAACATGTATACAGAGTTTTACACATTATTTTCTTGTAAGTACTTCGTATGACAGTGTCTTGACAGTTTCCATGCGCCATGAAAAAGCTACGCCTATCATATCGTCTGTATACAAACCGCCTGATACGTGAAAGATACGTTTTGTTCTCACGTACCCGGCAGACTTCGCAAACGCCTGATACTTACTGGATCAACATTACCGGATAAAATTTATTGTTTTTGTTCGGAGACAACTTGATAATGTCCGGTTCCGGGCCTGATACGGTTAACCTGACCAGGCTACCCTGATCAGGCTTGCCGTATGTCAGCCTGATCAGGGCCTGGTCAGGCTAGCCTGACATCAGGCTTGCCTTACCAGAATTCTAGTCGGGGTGTTGATCGCCGCTTTGTCCAATTCCGGGAAGAAATGTACGAATAAATAACTTTAAAAAAAGTGAGAAAACCGACTTCAGAGGCGCGCTAAAAAGCAAAAAATAATTCTTGTTTTCTTGACGAATATTAAAACGACGAAGAGTGACTCTGAATCAAGAATATACTAAATAATTCTTTTCTGATGTCGGTTCCACGATAGGAGGTGGAATCTAAAAACAAACGGGCTCGTGCAGGTTTCGAACCCACTATCTTGGGGTGGAACATTGCAACCAGAACTACTTGGGCATGGAAAGCACATCAATGACGCGCCTTCGGCGCGAAACTAATATATACCACCCTATTTCTGGGGTCGAACGTTGCAATAAGAACTACCTGTGGATGGAAAGTACATCGATGACGGTATTACGATCGGAACGAATGCCTATCGGTACGAGTATTTGTAGGTTCTAAAGTTCACATATTTGATTAGTCAGGAAATTTTTTTTTCGTTTCATTTGTGGCACCGACATCAGAAGCGAATTATTTAGAATATTCGTGAATCAGAGTCACTCTTCGTTATTTTAATGTTCGTCAAGAAAAAAAGAATTATTTTTCACTTTTAGCGCGCCTCTGAAGTCGGTTTTCCCATTTTTTTTTAAAAAGTTATTTATTTTTAAATTTTTAGTTTCAATTATATAATTGTATTGCCGTTTTATACATTGGGAAACATTGGGAAATGGGTAGAGCAAATAAAAACGCAGCTCGTATGAGAAAACGGCGTGCAGAAGAAATGCAATCGGAAAGTAACGAACGGTTGAATGAAATAGTCGCTTAAAACGGAATTTTTTTAAATAGGAGGTTTTCGCCGCTAGAATGGTTCCAAGGGGATGATAATGACATGGGAGCCATTTATATCCAATCACGCGTTCGGGAGTTAAACGCGAACAGACAAACTGTAAAATTTAAGTCTTTTAAAAGAAGGCATCTTTAACCGACTTCATTTGTTAGGAGTTTTAGCACTTTGTAGTGGACCACCGGGAGAGTACCTTCTAGAAATTGAATACAGAATCACCGAAATTGATCAACCCGTTCGAAAGTAGTTCAAGAAATTGTGAATTCGTAGGCGAAAAATCCTGAAAAAATCGATTAAAAAGTGGGTTCCGTAGGTCGGTTCGGTTGGCCACTAAAATGGGACCATTCGGACATCAAACCGCATTGAATGACACGTATCCCATCTAAATCCGCCTACCCCTTCGGGAGTTATGCGCGAACATCGCCCATAACAAAAAAAAAATAAATAAAAAAAATATACGCATTGAATAGATGATCTCTTCCTTTTCTGAAGTCGATTAAAAACTATCCCGTGCGAGCACAGGAACCACCTTGCAACCAAAATCTCGTCACAGTTGGCTTAAAGTCGCGAGATGCGTAGTCCTTTTTCCGAGGGTCTTTGTAAATGATTCTTTCTTTTGAGCTAAACTTGTAATCGTTCTATTTTCTGTTAATCGCAGTGAGTGCAGACTATGGCCACTGGCCTCTCTCTCTCACCCACTGTCGTTCCTTTGCTAAAAATTATGTAACGTGTCGTGAAGCGACTGGCTATCGAGCTGGTTACAGGCTGAACATCCACTGTAAAGAGCGTGATCCGACCACTGAGCGCAGGATGGCGTGAGGGATTCGTGCAGGCGTATGTATCAGTAAATCTTGCTGCTTATTGCCATATGAAAATTTATTTGCGTCAAAGAGTGACAGTTTAGGGATCAGTCGTGTACTGCCGCGTTTGCGAGTGGCGGTCGGTTTACGTCGTGAGGTGTCATTGCTGCTTCTCTCTCTCTCCCTCTCTCCCTCTCTCTCTCTCTCTCTCTCTCTCTCTCTCTCTCTCTCTCTCTCGCTCCCACTCTTTCTCGCTGGATTTGAGATAATTATTTCTTGACTTAATGTAGCTTACAGATTAGATTCTGTCCGGCAATCGAAGGTTTACGGACTAACCATCTCGGCAAGTCACTTTACGTGAGTTGAGCGAGATCGGTGTCACCTTCTCGAGTCCTCTACTAATAAGTACATTTTGCCTGATGCGCTGACTGGATCTGGAATCCCTGGGTACTTATGCCTACAAAGCCGGTGACTACTGCCTGTTCGTCTTATTGTTAGTGACTTGCGGATCACTGCAACGTTCGAGTTGCCCTGCCCTGTCCGCGGATTCCTCACGGGTGCCTTTAACTAAGCCTGCGTGCTCGTTATGGGTTCGCTAGCGGAACTCCGGTGGTATGCCCTCGAACGCGTAATTGACTTGTCTCTCTAAATTCGAACTCTCGCTTCTCTTAATTGGGCTAGTAGTGCCCATGCGGACCCGTGTGCCGCCTTATATCACCTTTGCTGCTATTCGGAGCTGCGCGGGGTGGCGGGAAGACTCCCGCTATTCCACTCCGGTCTACCCCTCTGCCGTTCCTACTTGGAGCGAAATAGGGGGCGTACCGACAGTGTTGGGGCCGTAGATATCGGCTGCGGCGAGGATATGTACGCACTGACGAGGTGTAGAATAGACACAGCATGTAATGCAATTTTTGTCAAACGGCTGGGGGCTCTACAGCCCCCTTACCATTTTCGTGTCACCTTCAGCGTTACCGGCCGGGTGCAGCATCATATCATACCGCTGCTCATGGTGAGAATTGATACAAAATTCGTAAATTGCAATTATTTTATTATTACAATGTAGTAATAATCAAAGTACTATGAAGAATATGATTTCTGGTGATCGTTCGTATTTCATGCACGCAAATAAACAAATATATTTAATCTTTGATATTCCGCATATTTATAAGTCTATAAGAAATCAACTTATAACTTTTGATATTATGTATGCTGATGAAAGAATTGCAACTTGGAAAGACGAACGCTCATTATGGGAATTAGGAAACTTATCCGGAATTGCTGTTTAGCTTGTAAGTATTTAGTAGCTGGCAGTGTGGCCAAAAGTGGCTCCTGAGCATCATCGGTGCCCGCGGGAGTGGGGATACACGCGGGCCCTGTTTGTGAGAGCTGCGCGCGCCGTTTCTGTGCACCGCGTGGAAAGAAGGACGGAATTAAGCTCCGTCTCCCTTCAACCAACATCGTGCGACGTCATCGCTTGAACCCAGCATAAGAAAGGATAGAGCTAGGCTCGGCCTTTTTTCCACCAACATCACGCGTCTCGTCTTTGTTCCGTATACAGACGAGTATAAGATTGAGCCAGTTGTGCCAGATTTCACATCGGGCACCGCACGTAACATTGGGTTTTTGCCGGCCGATGAGAAATCGGGCATCACTGCCTTCAACAGAACGCGATCGCGGATCGAGAGAAAAGTAGATCCATGAGAGTTTGGATTGATTCATCATAGTTGTCGTTGCTCGTCGACGCGTTCGTGAACGATATCGATAATATTGGTCAATCTGTAATTGAAGGGTATTCGATGAATTAATTATGTTAGTATTTATTTAAAGTATTTTTCACTCGAAAAAAATAGTTTATTTATATATAATTATAAAAAAAAATCACGGAAGCATCTGCGTTACTTGTATCCGATCGACTGCATTCGTTTTCCGTTTTATAACATATTCTCTTGCGTTCAGATTATCGAGAGTACATAGGCGATACTCGTATGTGTAGCGACCGAAATCGCGCACTTCAAACCGAGGAGCTGTTAGGACAAACCAACCCGCGCTACTGTTGATACCCTTGCATACCCTGGAAAACCGGAGAAAGGTCACAAGTACCTAGTAGATTCAGTAAATTCATTTCTAAGTAGAGTGAAGTCAAGAACTACTACTGTAGTGTCTCCTACGCCTAAACTCCGGTCGAGTCGGCAAGTACAGTAGTGTTCTCTTCAGATCTTATTATTATATTGTTTAAGGGGGAAGAACAACGTGACGTGTATCTGCACCGCCTTAAAACCCGGCCGAGGTAGCACGTCATTTGTCTAACTCACGAGGAGCTGAAGCCTCGTGACCATCCCATAGAAGCACGCCTAGAGCACAATAAGTCGTAGAGGAATACACTGTGAAATATATAGCTAATTTGTAAGCGTAAGCAGTACGCGAGTCGAACGGATCCATCATATATCCGATCGTCATTATACCATTAAATTAAGAACGCCACGCGTCTCCGCGATACACGAACTCACGATCACACTACACTTTATGTACATTTTCAAACAGAATATAAAACCTCTTATGCCTGTACACTGTGAAAGTTCATTGCCCTGACCAGCTGTCAGTCGTTTCGTCTCTCTTCACCCAGAGTCGCAACTCCGTCAAACAAACAATCCGCAGTGGACAGTAACCACCGCTACGTCAGGCGGTATACATACTCACACACACACAGACGCAAGCAGAGTCACGCGGCATAATAGATACGAAATAGATCGAATTATCGATTCCACGCGCACTTTGCCAAATTCCGGAAAGGGCACTGTTACAATCTATTGCTGTAGGCTTTATTACTACGATATTCATACCAGTGTTGACATAGCGTTACTGAAGGTGCAAGAAAAATGAAGGGAGGGGGCGGGGGGGAGTCTTTGCGATCCATGTTCACGAACCGCCGCTCCAATCTTTTTCTGAAGTAGTAATATATTGTGGGAGTATCTCTAAAGAAGAGGCGTATCTAACATGGCGACCTTGGCCGAAGTTGCGTTCCCCAATTTCATTGTGAACCGAAACAGAATACTCCGAATCGCTTTTACTGTAAAGTCGTAAATATCAAAACTCCCGTATTGGACGTGCGAATTACGCACTACTGTCTTAAGGTGCATCTCAATTACGTTCAGCTTTGCCAATCGACCAGATGCAGCAGTAGAACCATCATATTTGGCAAAACAGCTCGGCACAAAAAAACCGATCTGTATGCTAAATTTGTTGATCGATAATGCTAATCGGCAAGTGGGCCCTGATGGCGACATCACATTCAGCAAAGGCGATCGGGACAAGAAGCCGATCAGCTTGTCAAATCGTAAGGTCTAAAGGTTTTTTGCGGTTTAATGGACATTAGACAAGGATTGAGCAACAGCTCATATAACGGTGTTGTGAAACACATTCATCAGGCATCAAAAAGTACATTTGATTTTATCTGCAAAAATGCTGTTCAAGAAGAAAAAGAAGAAAAATAATGAGGATTATCAGCTATGGATGGAAGGCCACGCAACGAATGCCCCATAAACCACCAGGGCTCGGCAGGAAAAATGAAAGTTGACTTCATGGTCGAAATGTTTTCAGGGTCGCAGGAAAAGTACGACTTCAAGTACGGCAATTCTATAGGAGACGGAAACACAAAAACTTTTAAAGCAATTTTAGATGTACAGCCTTATGGTACTAGTTTTAAAATTGTTAAAAGTGAATGCGTCGGTCACATTGAAAAAAGAATGAGAAGTCGTCTGAGAAAAGTAAAAAAATCCGCTAAACTCGGAGGTAAAGGAAAATTAACCGAGACACTAATTACAAAACTGACGAAGTATGACGGCCTCGCCATAAAACGAAATCTCCAATCTGTCCAGGAGATGCAGAGTGCGGTGATGGCTACTTTTTACCATATGTGTTCCACTAATGAAAAATTGGAAATGTTGGCCACAACATCAAAATTGTCCAACAGGAGCCCACTCATGGTGCAAATAGCGCGTCGCAGAGAGTGAAGGGAACTTAGAAAACTACGACCACCTACCAGTACTACATTTGGAAGTACAAAAGCATATTTTGCCAATCTATAAAGGTTTGTCGAACCTGGAATTATCACAAAGATGCTTAAGAGAACACACACAAAATCCAAACGAAAGCTTCAATTCTACAGTTTGGCGATTGGCCCCTAAACACTTGAATTCCGGCCTGAAAATTGTTGAAATCACTGCATTCTTGGCTGCTGTCATTTTGAATGAAGGATACAGTTTTATACTTAGGGTCATGGAAACACAGAACCTAATTATCGGACAGCAGTGCAAGGTATTTGCCGACAATTATGATGCCCAGCGGCTTAAGCGGCAGGAGCTTCGTAGCCTTAGCAGTACCGTGGAGGCAAGAACAGCCCGCAGAAAAAAAATGCAGTCATATTGGAGCAGTTTGAGGAAGAAGAAGGCTTAATGTACGGGCCTGGCATAGCAGAAAAGAGAAAAAAACAGCTGTAAGTTTCCGAAAGGTATTACTTATCTGCACCGAAAATCTGCACTCGATTGAGTTGGTCTTTTGTACACATGGGCCTGAATATTTCCTGGACTAGATGAACCTATGTATATATTAATATTATTTAAAAAGAATATTTTATTTTGACATTAAGGCAAAAGTTTTCTCCAAAAAACTGAACTGTCTTTATCAAACAGCTGTCAATTTTACAATTAGCAGTTATTGATTTCAAAACAGGTTCAACCCCTCACGACATCTTCATAGTAAAAGAAACTTCTTGAATTTTGAATTTCAGAGCACTACAGCAGGCCCTACATTGCAAACCGCAACACTATCATCGAGGACAGACCGGACATCAGCCCTTATATCTCCAATATAAAGAATCTGTTTTTCTGGGCTGTAGAGAAATGTAAATGAACTGCCTTCAAATTTAAAAAAGATCGGTTCAAAAGTTTGTCTTAAAATAAATCACGAACATTGTTTCATTTCAAGCGCGCTACACCAGCCCCCCCCCCCCCCCCTCCACCATCCCTATGATCTCCGTCTTTCTGTCGTGTCATGCCTCAAAGGAATGAGGCTCTATGCAAAGTACATCAGTGGGAACGAAGCTCTATAGAACCTACATCGGTAACGTGGCTACAGTCAAGATCAAATATTATTGCTCTTCCGTACCCGACCAAAAATGTCCCATTAACGAAATAGTACGTTCTACTTATACAAATTATTTTGTCAATAAATTTTTAAAACACAACGTCAACCGCTTAGAACCATTGGGTGGTCACTCAGGAGGGTAACCTTGACAAAATATAAAAAAGGATCAATCCAATCGGAGCTAGGTCCCTAGACAGCAGTAATATCCAAGAACGGTCACATATGTAATAGATTTCATTTTTGTATTTACACATGTTTTGCGTTCAAGATTTGAAACAAATCTCTGTTTAGCAACCGCGTAGTTCAATCGGAAATCTGAACAGCAACAAACAGAACCGAATACGAGCAAGATCCGGTTCCGAAGAAGATCTCGATCTGAACAAGATCCGGATCCGAACAATATCCGAGTATCCGGATTTTCACATTCTTCGAATATTTGATTTCGGATATCCAGATACCCGGGTAAACCGATAATCGTCATCACTAGTTATAATAGTATAAGATTTGTGCGGTAGCACTTGCCAAAGAGAATTTCTTTGGACTCAGGACTCATCATACCTTGTCCAGGATGTCCAAATGTATAGGATTTGTGCGGTAGCACTTGCCCAAAGTGGCTCTCTATAGATTCAGGCCGAATCATATAGCGAAACATCCAGAATTGCCAATGTCGTCCAATGATATAGATGCAATTATCTTGCCTCCAATCAATTTGCCAGGATTCTGCCTCATCATACCTTGTTCCGGAGGTCCAAATCTACCAGATTTGTGCAGCAGCACTTGTCCAAAGTGACTATCTGTGGATTCAGGTGGATCCATAAGCCGTAGAATCAGAAAATTTCGATAATATCCAATGATATAGATGCAAATATCGTTACTCCTATCAATTTGACAGGATTCTGCCTCATCTTATCTTGTCCAGGAGGTCCAAATGTCCAAGATTTGTGTCGTACCACTTGTCCAAAGCGACTGTCTTTGGACTCAGGTCGATCGATAAGCCGAAGAATAAAAAATTGTCAATATTGTCCCACGATATAGATGCAAATATCTTTACTACGCTCAGTTTGACATTATTCTGCCTCATCGTATCTTGCCCAAGAGGTCAAAATGTACAAGATTGGTGCGGTACCACTTGCCCAAAGCGACTATCTTCGGACTCAGGTCGATCGATAAGCCGAAGAATCAAAAATTGCCGATAGTGTCCAATGATATAGATGCAAGTATCTTTACTCCTATCAATTTGACAGGATTCTGCCTCATCGCATCTTATCCAGGAGGTAAAAATGTACAAGATTTGTGTGGTAGCACTTGTCCAAGACGATTCTCTTTCAACTCAGGTCGACCATTAGCCGAAGCATCGAGAATTACCAATATCGTTCAATGATATAGATGCAAATATCATGTCTCCTCTCAGTTTGCCAGGATTCTGCCTCATCGTATCTTGTCCAAGAGGTCAAAATGTACAAGATTGGTGCGGTACCACTAGCCCAAAGCGACTGTCTTCGGACTCAGGTCGATCGATAAGCCGAAGTATGAAAAATTGCCGATATTGTCCAATGATATAAATGCAAATATCTTTACGTATATCAATTTGACAGGATTCCGCCGCATCGTATCTTGTCCAGGAGGTCAAAACGTACAATATTTATGCGGTACCACTTTTACAAAGCGACTGTCTTTTGATTCAGGTCGAATCATAAGGCGGATAATCCAAAATTGTCGATATTATCCAATGATATAGATGCAAATATCTTTACTTCTATCAATTCGCCAGGATTCTGCCTCATCGTATCTTGTCCAGGAGGTCAAAATGTACAAGATTTGTGCGGTACCACTTGCCCAAAGCGACTGTCTTTGGATTCAGGGCGAATCATAAGGCGAAGAATACAAAATTTGCCGATATTGTCCAGTGTCCCTGAGTCCAAAGACACTCGATTTGGACAAGGGGTATCGCACAAATCTTGTACATTTTTTTCTCCTGAACAAGATACGATGAGGCAGAATCCTGGGGAATTGATAGAAGTAAAGATATTTGCATCAATATCCTTGGATAATATCGCCAATTTTTGATACTTCGCCTTATGGAACGACCGGAATCCAAAGACAGTCGCTTTGGGCAGGTGGAACGACACCAATCTTGTACATTTTGAACCCCTGGACAAGTTACGATGAGGCAGAATCCTGGCAAACTGATTGGAGTAAAGATATTTGCATCTATATCATGGACAATGTCGGCAATTTTGTATTCTTCCGCTCATCGATCGATCTGAGTCCAAATACGGTGGCTGTGGGCTAGTGGTACCGCACAAATCTTGTACATTTTGAACCCCTGGACAAGATACGATGAGGCAGAATCCTGGCAAATTGATAGGAGTAAAGATATTTGTATCTATATCATTGAATAATATCGACAATTTTGGTTTCTTCGCCTTATGATACGACTTGAATCCAAAGACAGTCGCTTTGAACAAGTGGTACCGCACAAATCTTGTACATTTTGACCTCTTGGACAAGATACGATGAGGCAGAATCCTGGCAAATTGATAGGAGTAAAGATATTTGTAACTATATCATTGAATAATATCGACAATTTTGGTTTCTTCGCCTTATGATACGACTTGAATCCAAAGACAGTCGCTTTGAACAAGTGGTACCGCACAAATCGTGTACATTTTGACCTCCTGGACAAGATACGATGAGGCAGAATCCTGGCAAATTGATAGGAGTAAAGATATTTGCAACTACGACATTGGATAATATCGACAATTTTGGATTCTTCGCCTTATGATTCGACCTGAATCCAAGACACTCGCTTTGGACAAGTGGTACCGTACAAATCTTGTACATTTTGACCTCCTGGACAAGATACGATAAGGCAGAATCCTGGCAAATTGACAGGAGTAAAGATATTTGCATTTATATCATTGGACAATATCGGCAATTTTTGATTCTTCGGCTTATCGTTCGACCTGAGTCCGAAGACAGTCGCTTTGGGCAAGTGGTACCACACAAATCTTGTACACTTTGAACTCCTGGACAAGCTACGGTGAGGCAGAATCCTGGCAAATTAATAGGAGTAAAGATATTTCCATCTATATCCTTGGATAATATCGCCAATTTTGGATTCCTCGCCATATGATTCGCCCTGAATCCAAAGACAGTCGCTTTGGACAAATGGTACCGCAACAATCTTGTACATTTTGACCTCTTGGACAAGATACGATGAGGCAGAATCCTGGCAAATTGATAGGAGTAAAAATAATTACATCTATATCATTGGATAATATCGACAATTTTTTATTCTTCGGCTTATCGAATGACCTGAGTCAAAAGACAGTCGCTTTGGGCAAGTGGTACCACACAAATCGTGTCCATTTTGAACTCCTGGACAAGCTACGATGAGGCAGAATCCAGGCAAATTGATAGGAGTAAAGATATTTGCATCTAAATCCTTGGATAATATCGCCAATTTTGGATACTTCGCCTTATGATTCGACCAGAATCCAAAGACAGTCGCTTTGGGAAAGTGGTACGACACCAATCTTGTACATTTTGAACCCCTGGACAAGATACGATGAGGCAGAATCCTGGCAAATTGATAGGAGTAAAGATATTTCCATCTATATCCTTGGATAATATCGACAATTTTTGTTTCTTCGCCTTATGATTCGCCCTGAATCCAAAGGCAGTCGCTTTGGACAAGTGGTACCGCACAAATCTTGTACATTTTGAACTCCTGGACAAGCTACGATGAGGCAGAATCCTGGCAATTTGGTAGGAGTAAAGGTATTTGCATCGATATCCTTGGATAATATCGCCAATTATGGATACTTCGTCTTATGATTCGACCTGAATCCAAAGACAGTCGCTTTGGAAAAGTGGTACCGCACAAATCTTGTAGATTTTGACCTCTTGGACAAGATACGATGAGGCAGAATCCTATCAAACTGATAGGAGTAAAGATATTTGCATTTATATCATTGGACGATATCGACAATTTTTGATTCTTCGGCTTATGATTCGCCCTGAATCCAAAGACAGTCGCTTTGGACACGTGGTACCGCACAAATCTTGTACATTTGCCTCGTGGGCATGATACGATGAGGCAGAATCCTGGCGAATTGATAGGAGTAAAGATATTTGCATCTATATTCTTGGATAATATCGCCAATTTTGGATTCTTCGCCTTATGATTCGCCCTGAATCCAAAGACAGTCGCTTTGGACACGTGGTACCGCACAAATCTTGTACATTTGCCTCGTGGGCATGATACGATGAGGCAGAATCCTGGCGAATTGATAGGAGTAAAGATATTTGCATCTAAATCCTTGGATAATATCGCCAATTTTGGATACTTCGCCTTATGATTCAACCGGAATCCAAAGACAGTCGCTTTGGGCAAGTGGTAGGACACCAATTTTGTACATTTTGAACCCCTGGACAAGATATGATGAGGCAGAATCCTGGCAAACTGATAGGAGTAAAGATATTTCCATCTATATCCTTGGAAATATCGCCAATTTTCGATTCCTCGCCATATGATTCGCCCTGAATCCAAAGACAGTCGCTTTGGACAAGTGGTACCGCACCAATCTTGTACATTTTGACCTCTTGGACCAGATACGATGAGGCAGAATCCTGGCAAATTGATAGGGGTAAAGATATTTGCATCTATATCATTGGATAATATCGACAATTTTGGTTTCTTCGCCTTATGATACGACTTGAATCCAAAGACAGTCGCTTTGAACAAGTGGTACCGCACAAATCTTGTATATTTTGACCTCCTGGGCATGATACGATGAGGTAGAATCCTGGCAAATTGAGAGGAGTAAAGACATTTGCATCTATATCCTTGGATAATATCGGCAATTTTTTATTCTTCGCCTTATGATTCGACCAGAATCCAAAGACAGTCGCTTTGGGAAAGTGGTACGACACCAATCTTGTACATTTTGAACCCCTGGACAAGATACGATGAGGCAGAATCCTGGCAAATTGATAGGAGTAAATATATTTGTACTATATCATTGAATAATATCGACAATTTTGGTTTCTTCGCCTTATGATACGACTTGAATCCAAAGACAGTCGCTTTGAACAAGTGGTACCGCACAAATCTTGTACATTTTGACCTGCTGGACAAGATACGATGAGGCAGAATCCTGGCAAATTGATAGGAGTAAAGATATTTGCAACTACGACATTGGATAATATCGACAATTTTGGATTCTTCGCCTTATGATTCGACCTGATTCCAAGACACTCGCTTTGGACAAGTGGTACCGCACAAATCTTGTACATTTTTACCTCCTGGACAAGATAGGATAAGGCAGAAACCTGAAAAATTGATAGGAGTAAAGATATTTGCATTTATATCATTGGACAATATCGGCAATTTTTTATTCTTCGGCTTATCGATCGACCTGAGTCCGAAGACAGTCGCTTTGGGCAAGTGGTACTACACAAATCTTGTACACTTTGAACTCCTGGACAAGCTACGATGAGGCAGAATCCTGGCAAATTGATAGGAGTAAAGATATTTCCATCTATATCCTTGGATAATATCGCCAATTTTTGATTCCTCGCCATATGATTCGCCCTGAATCCAAAGACAGTCGCTTTGGACAAGTGGTACCGCACCAATCTTGTACATTTTGACCTCTTGGACAAGATACGATGAGTCAGAATCCTGGCAAATTGATAGGAGTAAAGATATTTGCATCTATATCATTGGATAATATCGACAATTTTGGTTTCTTCGCCTTATGATACGACTTGAATCGAAAGACAGTCGCTTTGGACAAGTGGTACCGCACAAATCTTGTACATTTCGATCTCCTGGACAAGCTACGATGAGGCAGAATCCTTGCAAATTGATAGGAGTAAAGATATTTTCATCTATATCCTTGGATAATATCGCCAATTTTGGATTCTTCGCCTTATGATTCGACCTGCATCCAAGACAGTCGCTTTGGACAAGGGGTACCGCACGAATCTTGTACATTTTGACCTACTGGACAAGATACGATGAGGCAGAATCCTGGCGAATTGATAGAAGTAAAGATATTTGCATCAATATCCTTGGATAATATCGCCAATTTTTTATTCATCAGCTTATCGATCGACCTGAGTCCGAAGACAGTCGCTTTGGGCAAGTGGTACCACACAAATCTTGTACACTTTGAACTCCTGGACAAGCTACTATGAGGCAGAATCCTGGCAAATTGATAGGAGTAAAGATATTTCCATCTATATCCTTGGATAATATCGTCAATTTTGGATTCCTCGCCATATGATTCGCCCTGAATCCAAAGACAGTCGCTTTGGACAAGTGGTACCGCACCAATCTTGTACATTTTGACCTCTTGGACAAGATACGATGAGGCAGAATCCTGGCAAATTGATGGGAGTAAAGATATTTGCATCTATATCATTGGATAATATCGACAATTTCGGTTTCTTCACCTTATGATACGACTTGAATCCAGAGACATTCGCTTTGGACAAGTGGTACCGCACAAATCTTCTACATTTCGACCTCTTGGACAAGATACGATGAGGCAGAATCCTGGCAAATTGATAGGGGTAAAGATATTCGCATCTATATCATTGGATAATATCGACAGTTTTGGATTCTTCGCCTTGTGATTCGACTTGAATCCAAAGACAGTCGCTTTGGACAAGTGGTACCGCACAAATCGTCTACATTTCGATCTCCTGGACAAGATACGATGAGGCAGAATCCTGGCAAATTGGTAGGAGTAAAGGTATTTGCATCTATATCCTTGGATAATATCGCCAATTATGGATACTTCGTCTTATGATTCGACCTGAATCCAAAGACAGTCGCTTTGGAAAAGTGGTACCGCACAAATCTTGTAGATGTTGACCTCTTGGACAAGATACGATGAGGCAGAATCCTATCAAATTGATGGGGTAAAGATATTTGCATCTATATCATTGGATAATATCGACAATTTTGGTTTCTTCGCCTTATGATACGACTTGAATCCAAAGACAGTCGCTTTGGACAAGTGGTACCGCACAAATCTTCTACATTTGGACCTCTTGGACAAGATACGATGAGGCAGAATCCTGGCAAATTGAGAGGAGTAAAGATATTTGCATCTATATCCTCGGATAATATCGCCAATTTTGGATCTTTCGCCTTATGATTCGACCTGAATCCAAAGACAGTCGGTTTGGACAAGTGGTACCGCACAAATCTTGTACATTTGGCCTCCAGGGCATGATACGATGAGGTAGAATCCTGGCAAATTGAGAGGAGTAAAGACATTTGCATCTATATCCTTGGATAATATCGGCAATTTTTGATACTTCGCCTTATGATTCGACCAGAATCCAAAGACAGTCGCTTTGGGAAAGTGGTACGACACCAATCTTGTACATTTTGAACCCCTGGACAAGATACGATGAGGTAGAATCCTGGCGAATTGATAGAAGTAAAGATATTTGCATTTATATCATTGAACGATATCGACAATTTTTGATTCTTCGGCTTATCGAACGACCTGAGTCAAAAGACAGTCGCTTTGGACAAGTGGTACCACACAAATCGTGTACATTTTGAACTCCTGGACAAGCTACGATGAGGCAGAATCCAGGCAAATTGATAGGAGTAAAGATATTTGCATCTATATCCTTGGATAATATCGACAATTTTTGTTTCTTCGCCTTATGATTCGCCCTGAATCCAAAGGCAGTCGCTTTGGACAAGTGGTACCGCACGAATCTTGTACATTTTGAACTCCTGGACAAGCTACGATGAGGCAGAATCCTGGCAAATTGATAGGAGTAAAGATATTTGCATCTATATCCTTGGATAATATCGCCAATTTTGGATCTTTCGCCTTATGATTCGACCTGAATCCAAAGACAGTCGCTTTGGACAATTGGTACCGCACAAATCTTGTACATTTAGCCTCCTGGGCATGATACGATGAGGTAGAATCCTGGCAAATTGAGAGGAGTAAAGATATTTGCATTTATATCATTGGACGATATCGACAATTTTTGATTCTTCGGCTTATCGAACGACCTGAGTCAAAAGACAGTCGCTTTGGGCAAGTGGTACCACACAAATCTTGTACATTTTGACCTGCTGGACAAGATACGATAAGGCAGAATCCTGGCGAATTGATAGAAGAAAAGATATTTGCATTTATATCATTGGACAATATCGGCAATTTTTGATTCTACGGCTTATTGATCGACCTGGGACCAAAGACAGTCGCTTTGGACAAGTGGTACCGCACAAATCTTGTACATTTTGACCTCCTGGACAAGATACGATGAGGCAGAATCCTGGCAAATTGATAGGAGTAAAAATAATTACATCTATATCATTGGATAATATCGACAATTTTTTATTCTTCGGCTTATCGAATGACCTGAGTCAAAAGACAGTCGCTTTGGGCAAGTGGTACCACACAAATCGTGTACATTTTGAACTCCTGGACAAGCTACGATGAGGCAGAATCCAGGCAAATTGATAGGAGTAAAGATATTTGCATTCATATCATTGGGCAATATCGGCAATTTGTGATTCTTCGGCTTATGATTCGCCCTGAATCCAAAGACAGTCGCTTTGGACAAGTGGTACCGCACAAATCTTGTACATTTTGAACTGCTGGACAAGATATGATAAGGCAGAATCCTGGCGAATTGATAGAAGTAAAGATATTTGCATTTTTATCATTGGACAATATCGGCAGTTTTTGATTCTTCGGCTTATCGATCGACCTGAGTTCAAAGACAGTCGCTTTGGGCACGTGGTACCAAACAAATCTTGTACATTTTGACCTCCTGGACAAGATACGATGAGGCAGAATCCTGGCAAATTGATAGGAGTAAAGATATTTGCATGTACATCCTTGGATATTATCGCCAATTTTGGATTCTTCGGCTTATCGATCGACCTGAGTCCAAAGACAGTCGCTTTGGGCACGTGGTACCAAACAAATCTTGTACATTTTGACCTGCTGGACAAGATACGATAAGGCAGAAACCTGGCGAATTGATAGAAGTAAAGATATTTGCATTTATATCATTGGACAATATCGGCAATTTTTGACTCTTCGGCTTATCGATCGACCTGAGTCCAAACACAGTCGCTTTGGGCAAGTGATACCACACCAATCTTGTACATTTTGAACTCCTGGACAAGATACGATAAGGTAGAATCCTGGCGAATTGATAGAAGTAAAGATATTTGCATTTATATCATTGGACAATATCGGCAATTTTTGATCCTTCGGCTTATCGATCTACCTGGGTCCAAAGACAGTCGCTTTGGGCAGGTGGTACCACACAAATCTTGTACATTTTGATCTCCTGGACAAGCTACGATGAGGCAGAATTCTAGCAAATTGATAGGAGTAAAGATATTTGCATTTATTTCATTGGGCAATATCGGCAGTTTTTGATTGTTCGGGATGTCCATCGACCCGAGTCCAAAGAGAGTCGCTTTCGGCAAGTGATACCGCACCAATCTTGTACATTTTGACCTCTTGGACAAGATACGATGAGGCAGAATCCTGGCAAATTCATAGGAGTAAAGATATTTGCATCTATATCAATGGACAATATCGGCAATTTTTGATTCTTCGGCTTATCGATCGACCTGAGTCCAAAGACGATCGCTTTGGGCAAGTGGTACCGCACAAATCTTGTATATTTTTACCTCCTGGAGAAGATACGATGAGCCATAATCCTGTCACATTAATATAAGTAAAGCTATTTGCATTTATATCATTGGACAATATCGGCAATTTTTGATTCTTCGGCTTATCGATCGATCTGAGTTCAAAGACAGTCGCTTTGGGCAAGTGGTACCACACAAATCTTGTACATTTTGACCTCCTGGACAAGATACGATGAGGCAGAATCCTGGCAAATTGATAGGAGTAAAGATATTTGCATGTACATCCTTGGATATTATCGCCAATTTTGGATTCTTCGGCTTATCGATCGACCTGAGTCCAAAGACAGTCGCCTTGGGCAAGTTGTAGCACACAAATCTTGTACATTTTGACCTCCTGGACAAGATACGATGAGGCAGAATCCTGGCAAATTGATAGGAGTAAAGATATTTGCATCTATATCCTTGGATAATATCGCCAATTTTGGATTCTTCGGCTTATGATTCGACCTGAGTCCAAATAGAGCCGCTTTGGGCAAGTGGTACCGCACCAATGTTGTACATATTGACCTCTTGGACAAGATACGATGGGGCAGAATCCTGGCGAATTGATAGAAGTAAAGATATTTGCATTTATATCATTGGACAATATCGGCAATTTTTGATTCTTCGGCTTATCGATCGACCTGAGTCCAAAGACAGTCGCTTTGGGCAAGTTGTACCACACAAATCTTGTACATTTTGATCTCCTGGACAAGCTACGATGAGGCAGAATCTTGGCAAATTGATAGGGGTAAAGATATTTGAATCTATATCATTGGATAATATCGACAATTTTGGATTCTTTGCCTTGTGATTCGACTTGAATCCAAAGACAGTCGCTTTGGACAAGTGGTACCGCACAAATCTTCTACATTTCGACCTCCTGGACAAGATACGATGAGGCAGAATCCTATCAAATTGATAGGAGAAAAGATATTTGCATCTATATCCTTGGATAATATCGCCAATTTTAGATACTTCGACTTATGATTCGACCGGAATCCAAAGACAGTCGCTTTGAGCAAGTCGTACGACACCAATCTTGTACATTTTGAACTCCTGGACAAGATACGATGAGGCGGAATCCTGGCAAATTGATAGGAGTAAAGATATTTGAATCTATATCATTGGATAATATCGGCAATTTTTGACTCTTCGGCTTATCGATCGACCTGAGTCCAAACACAGTCGCTTTGGGCAAGTGATACCACACCAATCTTGTACATTTTGATCTCCTGGACAAGCTACGATGAGGCAGAATCGTGGCAAATTGATAGGGGTAAAAATATTTGCATCTATATCCTTGGATAATATCGCCAATTTTGGATTCATCGCCTTATGATTCAACCTGAATCCAAGACAGTCGCTTTGGGCAAGTGGTACCACACAAATCTTGTACATTTTGACCTCCTGGACAAGATACGATGAGGCAGAATCCTGGCAAATTGATAGGAGTAAAGATATTTGCATTTATATCATTGGACAATATCGGCAATTTTTTATTCTTCGACTTATCGATCGACCTGAGTCCAAATAGAGTCGCTTTGGGCAGATGGTACCACACAAATCTTGTACATTTTGATCTCCTGGACAAGCTACGATGAGGCAGAATTCTGGCAAATTGATAGGAGTAAAGATATTTGCATTTATATCATTGGGCAATATCGGCAATTTGTGATTCTTCGGCTTATGATTCGCCCTGAATCCAACGACAGTCGCTTTGGGCAAGTGGTACCGCACAAATCTTGTACATTTGGCCTCCCGGGCATGATACAATGTGGCAGAATCCTGTCAAATTAATATAAGTAAAGCTATTTGCATTTTTGTCATTGGACAATATTGGCAGTTTTTGATTCTTCGGGATATCCATCGACCTGAGTCCAAAGAGAGTCACTTTGGGCAAGTGATATCGCACCAATCTTGTACATTTTGACCTCTTGGACAAGATACGATGAGGCAGAATCCTGGCAAATTCATAGGAGTAAAGATATTTGCATCTATATCCTTGGATAATATCGCCAATTTTGGATACTTCGCGTTATGATTCGACCTGAATCCAAAGACAGTCGCTTTGGGCAAGTTGTACCACACAAATCTTGTACATTTTGATCTCCTGGACAAGATACGATGAGGCAGAATCCTGGCAAATTGATAGGAGTAAAGATATTTGCATTTATATCATTGGACAATATCGGCAATTTTTTATTCTGCGGCTTATCGATCTACCTGATTCCAAAGACAGTCGCTTTGGGCAAGTGATACCGCACCATTCTTGTACATTTTGACCTCTTGGACAAGATACGATGAGGCAGAATCCTGGCAAATTCATAGGAGTAAAGATATTTGCATCTATATCCTTGGATAATATCGCCAATTTTGGATACTTCGCCTTATGATTCGACCTGAATCCAAAGACAGTCGCTTTGGGCAAGTTGTACCACACAAATCTTGTACATTTTGATCTCCTGGACAAGCTTCGATGAGGCAGAATCTTGGCAAATTGATAGGGGTAAAAATATTTGCATCTATATCCTTGGATAATATCGCCAATTTTGGATTCTTCGCCTTATGATTCAACCTGAATCCAAGACATTCTCTTTGGGCAAGTGGTACCACACAAATCTTGTACATTTTTACCTCCTGGACAAGATACGATGAGGCAGAATCCCGGCAAATTGAGAGGAGTAAAGATATTTGCATTTATATCATTGGACAATATCGGCAATTTTTTATTCTTCGGCTTATCGATCGACCTGAGTCCAAATAGAGTCGCTTTGGGCAATTGGTACCGCACCAATCGTTTTACATTTTGACCTCTTGGACAAGATACGATAAGGCAGATTCCTGGCGAATCGATAGAAGTAAAGATATTTGCATTTATATCATTGGGCAATATCGGCAATTTGTGATTCTTCGGCTTATGATTCGCCCTGAATCCAACGACTGTCGCTTTGGACAAGTGGTACCGCACAAATCTTGTACATTTGGCCTCCTGGGCATGATACGAAGAGGCAGAATCCTGTCAAATTAATATAAGTAAAGCTATTTGCATTTATATCATTGGACAATATCGGCAATTTTGTATTCTTCGGCTTATCGATCGACCTGAGTCCAAATAGAGTCGCTTTGGGCAATTGGTACCGCACCAATCGTTTTACATTTTGACCTCTTGGACAAGATACGATAAGGCAGATTCCTGGCGAATTGATAGAAGTAAAGATATTTGCATTTATATCATTGGGCAATATCGGCTATTTGTGATTCTTCGGCTTATGATTCGCCCTGAATCCAACGACAGTCACTTTGGACAAGTGGTACCGCACAAATCTTGTACACTTTGGACTCCTGGACAAGCTACGATGATGCAGAATCCTGGGAAAATTGATAGGAGTAAAGATATTTGCATGTACATCCTTGGATATTATCGCCAACTTTGATTCTTCGGCTTATGATTCGACCTGAGTCCAAAGACAGTCGCTTTGGGCACGTGGTACCAAACAAATCTTGTACATTTTGACCTGCTGGACAAGATATGATAAGGCAGAATCCTGGCGAATTGATAGAAGTAAAGATATTTGCATTTTTATCATTGGACAATATCGGCAGTTTTTGATTCTTCGGCTTATCGATCGACCTGAGTCCAAAGACAGTCGCTTTGGGCACGTGGTACCAAACAAATCTTGTACATTTTGACCTCCTGGACAAGATACGATGAGGCAGAATCCTGGCGAATTGATAGAAGTAAAGATATTTGCATTTATATCATTGGACAATATCGGCAATTTTGGATTCTTCGGCTAATCGATCGACCTGAGTCCAAAGACAGTCGCTTTGGGCACGTGGTACCGCACAAATCTTGTACATTTGGCCTCCTGGGCATGATACGATGAGGCAGAATCCTGTCAAATTAATAGAAGTAAAGATATTTGCATTTATATCATTGGACAATATCGGCAATTTGTGATTCTTCGGCTTATGATTCGCCCTGAATCCAACGACAGTCGCTTTGGGCAAGTGGTACCACACCAATCTTGTACATTTTGATCTCCTGGACAAGCTACGATGAGGCAGAATCGTGGCAAATTGATAGGGGTAAAAATATTTGCATCTATATCCTTGGATAATATCGCCAATTTTGGATTCATCGCCTTATGATTCAACCTGAATCCAAGACAGTCGCTTTGGGCAAGTGGTACCACACAAATCTTGTACATTTTGACCTCCTGGACAAGATACGATGAGGCAGAATCCTGGCAAATTGATAGGAGTAAAGATATTTGCATTTATATCATTGGACAATATCGGCAATTTTTTATTCTTCGACTTATCGATCGACCTGAGTCCAAATAGAGTCGCTTTGGGCAGATGGTACCACACAAATCTTGTACATTTTGATCTCCTGGACAAGCTACGATGAGGCAGAATTCTGGCAAATTGATAGGAGTAAAGATATTTGCATTTATATCATTGGGCAATATCGGCAATTTGTGATTCTTCGGCTTATGATTCGCCCTGAATCCAACGACAGTCGCTTTGGGCAAGTGGTACCGCACAAATCTTGTACATTTGGCCTCCCGGGCATGATACAATGTGGCAGAATCCTGTCAAATTAATATAAGTAAAGCTATTTGCATTTTTGTCATTGGACAATATTGGCAGTTTTTGATTCTTCGGGATATCCATCGACCTGAGTCCAAAGAGAGTCACTTTGGGCAAGTGATATCGCACCAATCTTGTACATTTTGACCTCTTGGACAAGATACGATGAGGCAGAATCCTGGCAAATTCATAGGAGTAAAGATATTTGCATCTATATCCTTGGATAATATCGCCAATTTTGGATACTTCGCGTTATGATTCGACCTGAATCCAAAGACAGTCGCTTTGGGCAAGTTGTACCACACAAATCTTGTACATTTTGATCTCCTGGACAAGATACGATGAGGCAGAATCCTGGCAAATTGATAGGAGTAAAGATATTTGCATTTATATCATTGGACAATATCGGCAATTTTTTATTCTGCGGCTTATCGATCTACCTGATTCCAAAGACAGTCGCTTTGGGCAAGTGATACCGCACCATTCTTGTACATTTTGACCTCTTGGACAAGATACGATGAGGCAGAATCCTGGCAAATTCATAGGAGTAAAGATATTTGCATCTATATCCTTGGATAATATCGCCAATTTTGGATACTTCGCCTTATGATTCGACCTGAATCCAAAGACAGTCGCTTTGGGCAAGTTGTACCACACAAATCTTGTACATTTTTACCTCCTGGACAAGATACGATGAGGCAGAATCCCGGCAAATTGAGAGGAGTAAAGATATTTGCATTTATATCATTGGACAATATCGGCAATTTTTTATTCTTCGGCTTATCGATCGACCTGAGTCCAAATAGAGTCGCTTTGGGCAATTGGTACCGCACCAATCGTTTTACATTTTGACCTCTTGGACAAGATACGATAAGGCAGATTCCTGGCGAATCGATAGAAGTAAAGATATTTGCATTTATATCATTGGGCAATATCGGCAATTTGTGATTCTTCGGCTTATGATTCGCCCTGAATCCAACGACTGTCGCTTTGGACAAGTGGTACCGCACAAATCTTGTACATTTGGCCTCCTGGGCATGATACGAAGAGGCAGAATCCTGTCAAATTAATATAAGTAAAGCTATTTGCATTTATATCATTGGACAATATCGGCAATTTTGTATTCTTCGGCTTATCGATCGACCTGAGTCCAAATAGAGTCGCTTTGGGCAATTGGTACCGCACCAATCGTTTTACATTTTGACCTCTTGGACAAGATACGATAAGGCAGATTCCTGGCGAATTGATAGAAGTAAAGATATTTGCATTTATATCATTGGGCAATATCGGCTATTTGTGATTCTTCGGCTTATGATTCGCCCTGAATCCAACGACAGTCACTTTGGACAAGTGGTACCGCACAAATCTTGTACACTTTGGACTCCTGGACAAGCTACGATGATGCAGAATCCTGGGAAAATTGATCGGAGTAAAGATATTTGCATGTACATCCTTGGATATTATCGCCAACTTTGATTCTTCGGCTTATGATTCGACCTGAGTCCAAAGACAGTCGCTTTGGGCAAGTGATACCGCACAAATCTTGTACATTTTTACCTCCTGGACAAGATAGGATAAGGCAGAAACCTGAAAAATTGATAGGAGTAAAGATATTTGCATTTATATCATTGGACAATATCGGCAATTTTTTATTCTTCGGCTTATCGATCGACCTGAGTCCGAAGACAGTCGCTTTGGGCAAGTGGTACTACACAAATCTTGTACACTTTGAACTCCTGGACAAGCTACGATGAGGCAGAATCCTGGCAAATTGATAGGAGTAAAGATATTTCCATCTATATCCTTGGATAATATCGCCAATTTTTGATTCCTCGCCATATGATTCGCCCTGAATCCAAAGACAGTCGCTTTGGACAAGTGGTACCGCACCAATCTTGTACATTTTGACCTCTTGGACAAGATACGATGAGTCAGAATCCTGGCAAATTGATAGGAGTAAAGATATTTGCATCTATATCATTGGATAATATCGACAATTTTGGTTTCTTCGCCTTATGATACGACTTGAAGCGAAAGACAGTCGCTTTGGACAAGTGGTACCGCACAAATCTTGTACATTTCGATCTCCTGGACAAGCTACGATGAGGCAGAATCCTTGCAAATTGATAGGAGTAAAGATATTTTCATCTATATCCTTGGATAATATCGCCAATTTTGGATTCTTCGCCTTATGATTCGACCTGCATCCAAGACAGTCGCTTTGGACAAGGGGTACCGCACGAATCTTGTACATTTTGACCTACTGGACAAGATACGATGAGGCAGAATCCTGGCGAATTGATAGAAGTAAAGATATTTGCATCAATATCCTTGGATAATATCGCCAATTTTTTATTCATCAGCTTATCGATCGACCTGAGTCCGAAGACAGTCGCTTTGGGCAAGTGGTACCACACAAATCTTGTACACTTTGAACTCCTGGACAAGCTACTATGAGGCAGAATCCTGGCAAATTGATAGGAGTAAAGATATTTCCATCTATATCCTTGGATAATATCGTCAATTTTGGATTCCTCGCCATATGATTCGCCCTGAATCCAAAGACAGTCGCTTTGGACAAGTGGTACCGCACCAATCTTGTACATTTTGACCTCTTGGACAAGATACGATGAGGCAGAATCCTGGCAAATTGATAGGAGTAAAGATATTTGCATCTATATCATTGGATAATATCGACAATTTCGGTTTCTTCACCTTATGATACGACTTGAATCCAGAGACATTCGCTTTGGACAAGTGGTACCGCACAAATCTTCTACATTTCGACCTCTTGGACAAGATACGATGAGGCAGAATCCTGGCAAATTGATAGGGGTAAAGATATTCGCATCTATATCATTGGATAATATCGACAGTTTTGGATTCTTCGCCTTGTGATTCGACTTGAATCCAAAGACAGTCGCTTTGGACAAGTGGTACCGCACAAATCGTCTACATTTCGATCTCCTGGACAAGATACGATGAGGCAGAATCCTGGCAAATTGGTAGGAGTAAAGGTATTTGCATCTATATCCTTGGATAATATCGCCAATTATGGATACTTCGTCTTATGATTCGACCTGAATCCAAAGACAGTCGCTTTGGAAAAGTGGTACCGCACAAATCTTGTAGATGTTGACCTCTTGGACAAGATACGATGAGGCAGAATCCTATCAAATTGATGGGGTAAAGATATTTGCATCTATATCATTGGATAATATCGACAATTTTGGTTTCTTCGCCTTATGATACGACTTGAATCCAAAGACAGTCGCTTTGGACAAGTGGTACCGCACAAATCTTCTACATTTGGACCTCTTGGACAAGATACGATGAGGCAGAATCCTGGCAAATTGAGAGGAGTAAAGATATTTGCATCTATATCCTCGGATAATATCGCCAATTTTGGATCTTTCGCCTTATGATTCGACCTGAATCCAAAGACAGTCGGTTTGGACAAGTGGTACCGCACAAATCTTGTACATTTGGCCTCCTGGGCATGATACGATGAGGTAGAATCCTGGCAAATTGAGAGGAGTAAAGACATTTGCATCTATATCCTTGGATAATATCGGCAATTTTTGATACTTCGCCTTATGATTCGACCAGAATCCAAAGACAGTCGCTTTGGGAAAGTGGTACGACACCAATCTTGTACATTTTGAACCCCTGGACAAGATACGATGAGGTAGAATCCTGGCGAATTGATAGAAGTAAAGATATTTGCATTTATATCATTGAACGATATCGACAATTTTTGATTCTTCGGCTTATCGAACGACCTGAGTCAAAAGACAGTCGCTTTGGACAAGTGGTACCACACAAATCGTGTACATTTTGAACTCCTGGACAAGCTACGATGAGGCAGAATCCAGGCAAATTGATAGGAGTAAAGATATTTGCATCTATATCCTTGGATAATATCGACAATTTTTGTTTCTTCGCCTTATGATTCGCCCTGAATCCAAAGGCAGTCGCTTTGGACAAGTGGTACCGCACGAATCTTGTACATTTTGAACTCCTGGACAAGCTACGATGAGGCAGAATCCTGGCAAATTGATAGGAGTAAAGATATTTGCATCTATATCCTTGGATAATATCGCCAATTTTGGATCTTTCGCCTTATGATTCGACCTGAATCCAAAGACAGTCGCTTTGGACAAGTGGTACCGCACAAATCTTGTACATTTAGCCTCCTGGGCATGATACGATGAGGTAGAATCCTGGCAAATTGAGAGGAGTAAAGATATTTGCATTTATATCATTGGACGATATCGACAATTTTTGATTCTTCGGCTTATCGAACGACCTGAGTCAAAAGACAGTCGCTTTGGGCAAGTGGTACCACACAAATCTTCTACATTTCGACCTCCTGGACAAGATACGATGAGGCAGAATCCTGGCAATTTTGTAGGAGTAAAGGTATTTGCATCGATAACCTTGGATAATATCGCCAATTATGGATACTTCGTCTTATGATTCGACCTGAATCCAAAGACAGTCGCTTTGGAAAAGTGGTACCGCACAAATCTTGTAGATTTTGACCTCTTGGACAAGATACGATGAGGCAGAATTCTGGCGAATTGATAGGAGTAAAGATATTTGCATCTAAATCCTTGGATAATATCGCCAATTTTGGATACTTCGCCTTATGATTCAACCGGAATCCAAAGACAGTCGCTTTGGGCAAGTGGTACGACACCAATCTTGTACATTTTGAACCCCTGGACAAGATACGATGAGGCAGAATCCTGGCAAATTGATAGGAGTAAAGATATTTGCATCTATATCTTTGGATAATATCGCCAATTTTTGATACTTCGTCATATGATTCGACCTGAATCCAAAGATGATCGCTTTGGGCAAGTAGTACCGCACAAATCTTGTACATTTGGCCTCCTGGACACGCTACGATGATGCAGAATCCTGGGAAAATTGATAGGAGTAAAGATATTTGCATGCATATACTTGGATATTATCGCCAATTTTGGATTCTTCGGCTTATGATTCGACCTGAGTCCAAATAGAGCCGCTTTGGGCAAGTGGTACCGCACCAATGTTGTACATTTTGACCTCTTGGACAAGATACGATGGGGCAGAATCCTGGCGAATTGATAGAAGTCAAGATATTTGCATTTATATCATTGGACAATATCGGCAATTTTTGATTCTTCGGCTTATCGATCGACCTGAGTCCAAAGACAGTCGCTTTGGGCAAGTGGTACCACACAAATCTTGTACATTTTGACCTGCTGGACAAGATACGATAAGGCAGAATCCTGGCGAATTGATAGAAGAAAAGATATTTGCATTTATATCATTGGACAATATCGGCAATTTTTGATTCTACGGCTTATTGATCGACCTGGGACCAAAGACAGTCGCTTTGGACAAGTGGTACTGCACAAATCTTGTACATTTTGACCTCCTGGACAAGATACGATGAGGCAGAATCCTGGCAAATTGATAGGAGTAAAAATAATTACATCTATATCATTGGATAATATCGACAATTTTTTATTCTTCGGCTTATCGAATGACCTGAGTCAAAAGACAGTCGCTTTGGGCAAGTGGTACCACACAAATCGTGTACATTTTGAACTCCTGGACAAGCTACGATGAGGCAGAATCCTGGCGAATTGATAGAAGTAAAGATATTTGCATTTTTATCATTGGACAATATTGGCAGTTTTTGATTCTTCGGGATATCCATCGACCTGAGTCCAAAGAGAGTCGCTTTGGGCAAGTGATATCGCACCAATCTTGTACATTTTGACCTCTTGGACAAGACACGATGAGGCAGAATCCTGGCAAATTCATAGGAGTAAAGATATTTGCATCTATATCCTTGGATAATATCGCCAATTTTGGATAATTCGCCTTATGATTCGACCTGAATCCAAAGACAGTCGCTTTGGGCAAGTTGTACCACACAAATCTTGTACATTTTGATCTCCTGGACAAGCTACGATCAGGCAGAATCCTGGCAAATTGATAGGAGTAAAGATACTTGCATTTATATCATTGGACAATATCGGCAATTTTTTATTCTTCGGCTTATCGATCGACCTGATTCCAAAGACAGTCGCTTTGGGCAAGTGATACCGCACCATTCTTGTACATTTTGACCTCTTGGACAAGATACGATAAGGCAGATTCCTGGCGAATTGATAGAAGTAAAGATATTTGCATTTATATCATTGGGCAATATCGGCAATTTGTGATTCTTCGGCTTATGATTCGCCCTGAATCCAACGACAGTCACTTTGGACAAGTGGTACCGCACAAATGTTGTACACTTTGGACTCCTGGACAAGCTACGATGATGCAGAATCCTGGGAAAATTGATAGGAGTAAAGATATTTGCATGTACATCCTTGGATATTATCGCCAACTTTGGATTCTTCGGCTTATGATTCGACCTGAGTCCAAAGACAGTCGCTTTGGGCACGTGGTACCAAACAAATCTTGTACATTTTGACCTGCTGGACAAGATATGATAAGGCAGAATCCTGGCGAATTGATAGAAGTAAAGATATTTGCATTTTTATCATTGGACAATATCGGCAGTTTTTGATTCTTCGGCTTATCGATCGACCTGAGTTCAAAGACAGTCGCTTTGGGCACGTGGTACCAAACAAATCTTGTACATTTTGACCTCCTGGACAAGATACGATGAGGCAGAATCCTGGCAAATTGATAGGAGTAAAGATATTTGCATGTACATCCTTGGATATTATCGCCAATTTTGGATTCTTCGGCTTATCGATCGACCTGAGTCCAAAGACAGTCGCTTTGGGCACGTGGTACCAAACAAATCTTGTACATTTTGACCTGCTGGACAAGATACGATAAGGCAGAAACCTGGCGAATTGATAGAAGTAAAGATATTTGCATTTATATCATTGGACAATATCGGCAATTTTTGACTCTTCGGCTTATCGATCGACCTGAGTCCAAACACAGTCGCTTTGGGCAAGTGATACCACACCAATCTTGTACATTTTGAACTCCTGGACAAGATACGATAAGGCAGAATCCTGGCGAATTGATAGAAGTAAAGATATTTGCATTTATATCATTGGACAATATCGGCAATTTTTGATCCTTCGGCTTATCGATCTACCTGGGTCCAAAGACAGTCGCTTTGGGCAGGTGGTACCACACAAATCTTGTACATTTTGATCTCCTGGACAAGCTACGATGAGGCAGAATTCTAGCAAATTGATAGGAGTAAAGATATTTGCATTTATTTCATTGGGCAATATCGGCAGTTTTTGATTGTTCGGGATGTCCATCGACCCGAGTCCAAAGAGAGTCGCTTTCGGCAAGTGATACCGCACCAATCTTGTACATTTTGACCTCTTGGACAAGATACGATGAGGCAGAATCCTGGCAAATTCATAGGAGTAAAGATATTTGCATCTATATCAATGGACAATATCGGCAATTTTTGATTCTTCGGCTTATCGATCGACCTGAGTCCAAAGACGATCGCTTTGGGCAAGTGGTACCGCACAAATCTTGTGTATTTTTACCTCCTGGAGAAGATACGATGAGCCATAATCCTGTCACATTAATATAAGTAAAGCTATTTGCATTTATATCATTGGACAATATCGGCAATTTTTGATTCTTCGGCTTATCGATCGATCTGAGTTCAAAGACAGTCGCTTTGGGCAAGTGGTACCACACAAATCTTGTACATTTTGACCTCCTGGACAAGATACGATGAGGCAGAATCCTGGCAAATTGATAGGAGTAAAGATATTTGCATGTACATCCTTGGATATTATCGCCAATTTTGGATTCTTCGGCTTATCGATCGACCTGAGTCCAAAGACAGTCGCCTTGGGCAAGTTGTAGCACACAAATCTTGTACATTTTGACCTCCTGGACAAGATACGATGAGGCAGAATCCTGGCAAATTGATAGGAGTAAAGATATTTGCATCTATATCCTTGGATAATATCGCCAATTTTGGATTCTTCGGCTTATGATTCGACCTGAGTCCAAATAGAGCCGCTTTGGGCAAGTGGTACCGCACCAATGTTGTACATATTGACCTCTTGGACAAGATACGATGGGGCAGAATCCTGGCGAATTGATAGAAGTAAAGATATTTGCATTTATATCATTGGACAATATCGGCAATTTTTGATTCTTCGGCTTATCGATCGACCTGAGTCCAAAGACAGTCGCTTTGGGCAAGTTGTACCACACAAATCTTGTACATTTTGATCTCCTGGACAAGCTACGATGAGGCAGAATCTTGGCAAATTGATAGGGGTAAAGATATTTGAATCTATATCATTGGATAATATCGACAATTTTGGATTCTTTGCCTTGTGATTCGACTTGAATCCAAAGACAGTCGCTTTGGACAAGTGGTACCGCACAAATCTTCTACATTTCGACCTCCTGGACAAGATACGATGAGGCAGAATCCTATCAAATTGATAGGAGAAAAGATATTTGCATCTATATCCTTGGATAATATCGCCAATTTTAGATACTTCGACTTATGATTCGACCGGAATCCAAAGACAGTCGCTTTGAGCAAGTCGTACGACACCAATCTTGTACATTTTGAACTCCTGGACAAGATACGATGAGGCGGAATCCTGGCAAATTGATAGGAGTAAAGATATTTGAATCTATATCATTGGATAATATCGGCAATTTTTGACTCTTCGGCTTATCGATCGACCTGAGTCCAAACACAGTCGCTTTGGGCAAGTGATACCACACCAATCTTGTACATTTTGATCTCCTGGACAAGCTACGATGAGGCAGAATCGTGGCAAATTGATAGGGGTAAAAATATTTGCATCTATATCCTTGGATAATATCGCCAATTTTGGATTCATCGCCTTATGATTCAACCTGAATCCAAGACAGTCGCTTTGGGCAAGTGGTACCACACAAATCTTGTACATTTTGACCTCCTGGACAAGATACGATGAGGCAGAATCCTGGCAAATTGATAGGAGTAAAGATATTTGCATTTATATCATTGGACAATATCGGCAATTTTTTATTCTTCGACTTATCGATCGACCTGAGTCCAAATAGAGTCGCTTTGGGCAGATGGTACCACACAAATCTTGTACATTTTGATCTCCTGGACAAGCTACGATGAGGCAGAATTCTGGCAAATTGATAGGAGTAAAGATATTTGCATTTATATCATTGGGCAATATCGGCAATTTGTGATTCTTCGGCTTATGATTCGCCCTGAATCCAACGACAGTCGCTTTGGGCAAGTGGTACCGCACAAATCTTGTACATTTGGCCTCCCGGGCATGATACAATGTGGCAGAATCCTGTCAAATTAATATAAGTAAAGCTATTTGCATTTTTGTCATTGGACAATATTGGCAGTTTTTGATTCTTCGGGATATCCATCGACCTGAGTCCAAAGAGAGTCACTTTGGGCAAGTGATATCGCACCAATCTTGTACATTTTGACCTCTTGGACAAGATACGATGAGGCAGAATCCTGGCAAATTCATAGGAGTAAAGATATTTGCATCTATATCCTTGGATAATATCGCCAATTTTGGATACTTCGCGTTATGATTCGACCTGAATCCAAAGACAGTCGCTTTGGGCAAGTTGTACCACACAAATCTTGTACATTTTGATCTCCTGGACAAGATACGATGAGGCAGAATCCTGGCAAATTGATAGGAGTAAAGATATTTGCATTTATATCATTGGACAATATCGGCAATTTTTTATTCTGCGGCTTATCGATCTACCTGATTCCAAAGACAGTCGCTTTGGGCAAGTGATACCGCACCATTCTTGTACATTTTGACCTCTTGGACAAGATACGATGAGGCAGAATCCTGGCAAATTCATAGGAGTAAAGATATTTGCATCTATATCCTTGGATAATATCGCCAATTTTGGATACTTCGCCTTATGATTCGACCTGAATCCAAAGACAGTCGCTTTGGGCAAGTTGTACCACACAAATCTTGTACATTTTGATCTCCTGGACAAGCTTCGATGAGGCAGAATCTTGGCAAATTGATAGGGGTAAAAATATTTGCATCTATATCCTTGGATAATATCGCCGATTTTGGATTCTTCGCCTTATGATTCAACCTGAATCCAAGACATTCTCTTTGGGCAAGTGGTACCACACAAATCTTGTACATTTTTACCTCCTGGACAAGATACGATGAGGCAGAATCCCGGCAAATTGAGAGGAGTAAAGATATTTGCATTTATATCATTGGACAATATCGGCAATTTTTTATTCTTCGGCTTATCGATCGACCTGAGTCCAAATAGAGTCGCTTTGGGCAATTGGTACCGCACCAATCGTTTTACATTTTGACCTCTTGGACAAGATACGATAAGGCAGATTCCTGGCGAATCGATAGAAGTAAAGATATTTGCATTTACATCATTGGGCAATATCGGCAATTTGTGATTCTTCGGCTTATGATTCGCCCTGAATCCAACGACTGTCGCTTTGGACAAGTGGTACCGCACAAATCTTGTACATTTGGCCTCCTGGGCATGATACGAAGAGGCAGAATCCTGTCAAATTAATATAAGTAAAGCTATTTGCATTTATATCATTGGACAATATCGGCAATTTTGTATTCTTCGGCTTATCGATCGACCTGAGTCCAAATAGAGTCGCTTTGGGCAATTGGTACCGCACCAATCGTTTTACATTTTGACCTCTTGGACAAGATACGATAAGGCAGATTCCTGGCGAATTGATAGAAGTAAAGATATTTGCATTTATATCATTGGGCAATATCGGCTATTTGTGATTCTTCGGCTTATGATTCGCCCTGAATCCAACGACAGTCACTTTGGACAAGTGGTACCGCACAAATCTTGTACATTTTGACCTGCTGGACAAGATATGATAAGGCAGAATCCTGGCGAATTGATAGAAGTAAAGATATTTGCATTTTTATCATTGGACAATATCGGCAGTTTTTGATTCTTCGGCTTATCGATCGACCTGAGTCCAAATAGAGTCGCTTTGGGCAATTGGTACCGCACCAATCGTGTACATTTTGACCTCTTGGACAAGATACGATAAGGCAGAATCCTGGCGAATTGATAGAAGTAAAGATATTTGCATTTTTATCATTGGACAATATCGGCAGTTTTTGATTCTTCGGGATATCCATCGACCTGAGTCCAAAGAGAGTCGCTTTGGGCAAGTGATACCGCACCATTCTTGTACATTTTGATCTCTTGGACAAGATACGATGAGGCAGAATCCTGGCAAATTGATAGGAGTAAAGATATTTGCATGTACATCCTTGGATATTATCGCCAATTTTGGATTCTTCGGCTTATCGATCGACCTGAGTCCAAATAGAGCCGCTTTGGGCAAGTGGTACCGCACCAATGTTGTACATTTTGACCTCTTGGACAAGATACGATGGGGCAGAATCGTGGCGAATTGATAGAAGTAAAGATATTTGCATTTATATCATTGGGCAATATCGGCAATTTGTGATTCTTCGGCTTATGATTTGCCCTGAATCCAACGACAGTCGCTTTGGACAAGTGGTACCGCACAAATCTTGTACATTTGGCCTCCTGGGCATGATACGATGAGGCAGAATCCTGTCAAATTAATATAAGTAAAGCTATTTGCATTTATATCATTGGACAATATCGGCAATTTTGTATTCTTCGGCTTATCGATCGACCTGAGTCCAAATAAAGTCGCTTTGGGCAATTGGTATCGCACCAATCGTGTACATTTTGACCTCTTGGACAAGATACGATAGGCAGATTCCTGGCGAATTGATAGAAGTAAAGATATTTACATTTATATCATTGGGCAATATCGGCAATTTGTGATTCTTCGGCTTATGATTCGCCCTGAATCCAACGACAGTCACTTTGGACAAGTGGTACCGCACAAATCTTGTACACTTTGGACTCCTGGACAAGCTACGATGATGCAGAATCCTGGGAAAATTGATAGGAGTAAAGATATTTGCATGTACATCCTTGGACATTATCGCCAATTTTGGATTCTTCGGCTTATGATTCGACCTGAGTCCAAATAGAGCCGCTTTGGGCAAGTGGTACCGCACCAATGTTGTACATTTTGACCTCTTGGACAAGATACGATGGGGCAGAATCGTGGCGAATTGATAGAAGTAAAGATATTTGCATTTATATCATTGGACAATATCGGCAAATTTTGATTCTTCGGCTTATCGATCGACCTGGGTCCAAAGACAGTCGCTTTGGGCAAGTGGTACCACACAAATCTTGTACATTTTGATCTCCTGGACAAGCTACGATGAGGCAGAATTCTGGCAAATTGATAGGAGTAAAGATATTTGCATTTAAATCATTGGGCAATATCGGCAATTTGTGATTCTTCGGCTTATGATTCGCCCTGAATCCATCGACAGTCGCTTTGGACAAGTGGTACCGCACAAATCTTGTACATTTTGATCTCCTGGACAAGCTACGATGAGGCAGAATCTTGGCAAATTGATAGGGGTAAAAATATCTGCATCTATATCCTTGGATAATATCGCCAATTTTGGATTCTTCGCCTTATGATTCAACCTGAATCCAAGACAGTCGCTTTGGGCAAGTGGTACCACACAATTCTTGTACATTTTGACCTCCTGGACAAGATACGATGAGGCGGAATCCTGGCAAATTGATAGGAGTAAAGATATTTGCATTTATTTCATTGGACAATATCGGCAATTTTTTATTCTTCGGCTTATCGATCGACCTGAGTCCAAATAGAGTCGCTTTGGGCAATTGGTACCGCACCAATCGTATACATTTTGACCTCTTGGACAAGATACGATAAGGCAGAATCCTGGTGAATTGATAGAAGTAAAGATATTTGCATTTTTATCATTGGACAATATCGGCAGTTTTTGATACTTCGGGATATCCATCGACCTGAGTCCAAAGACAGTCGCTTTGGGCAAGTGATACCACACAAATCTTGTACATTTTGACCTCCTGGACAAGATACGATGAGGCAGAATCCTATCAAATTGATAGGGGAAAAGATATTTGCATCTATATCCTTGGATAATATCGACAATTTTGGATTCTTCGCCTTGTGATTCGACTTGAATCCAAAGACAGTCGCTTTGGACAAGTGGTACCGCACAAATCTTCTACATTTCGACCTCCTGGACAAGATACGATGAGGCAGAATCCTAACAAATTGATAGGAGAAAAGATATTTGCATCTATATCCTTGGATAATATCGCCAATTTTAGATACTTCGCCTTATGATTCGACCGGAATCCAAAGACAGTCGCTTTGAGCAAGTCGTACGACACCAATCTTGTACATTTTGAACTCCTGGACAAGATATGATGAGGCGGAATCCAGGCAAATTGATAGGAGTAAAGATATTTGCATTTATATCATTGGACAATATCGGCAATTTTTTATTCTTCGGCTTATCGATCGACCTGAGTCCAAATAGAGTCGCTTTGGGCAGGTGGTACCACACAAATCTTATACATTTTGATCTCCTGGACAAGCTACGATGAGGCAGAATTCTGGCAAATTGATAGGAGTAAAGATATTTGCATTTATATCATTGGGCAATATCGGCAATTTGTGATTCTTCGGCTTATGATTCGCCCTGAATCCAACGACAGTCGCTTTGGACAAGTGGTACCGCACAAATCTTGTACATTTGGCCTCCCGGGCATGATACAATGAGGCAGAATCCTGTCAAATTAATATAAGTAAAGCTATTTGCATTTATATCATTGGACAATATCGGCAGTTTTTGATTCTTCGGGATATCCATCGACCCAAGTCCAAAGAGAGTCGCTTTGGGCAAGTGATACCGCACCAATCTTGTACATTTTGACCTCTTGGACAAGATACGATGGGGCAGAATCCTGGCAAATTCATAGGAGTAAAGATATTTGCATCTATATCCTTGGATAATATCGCCAATTTTGGATACTTCGCCTTATGATTCGACCTGGGTCCAAAAACTGTCGCTTTGGGCAGGTGGTACCACACAAATCTTGTACATTTTGATCTCCTGGAGAAGCTACGATGAGGCAGAATCTTGGCAAATTGATAGGGGTAAAAATATTTGCATCTATATCCTTGGATAATATCGCCAATTTTGGATTCTTCGCTTTATGATTCAACCTGAATCCAAGACAGTCGCTTTGGGCAATTGCTGCCGCACCAATCGTGTACATTTTGACCTCTTGGACAAGATACGATAAGGCAGAATCCTGGCGAATTGATAGAAGTAAAGATATTTGCATTTTTATCATTGGACAATATCGGCAGTTTTTGATTCTTCGGGATATCCATCGACCCAAGTCCAAAGAGAGTCGCTTTGGGCAGGTGGTACCACACAAATCTTGTACATTTTGATCTCCTGGACAAGCTACGATGAGGCAGAATTCTGGCAAATTGATAGGAGTAAAGATATTTGCATTTATATCATTGGGCAATATCGGCAGTTTTTGATTGTTCGGGATGTCCATCGACCCGAGTCCAAAGAGAGTCGCTTTGGGCAAGTGATACCGCACCAATCTTGTACATTTTGACCTCTTGGACAAGATACGATGAGGCAGAATCCTGGCAAATTCATAGGAGTAAAGATATTTGCATCTATATCCTTGGATAATATCGCCAATTTTGGATACATCGCCTTATGATTCGACCTGAATCCAAAGACAGTCGCCTTGGGCAAGTTGTACCACACAAATCTTGTACATTTTGATCGCCTGGACAAGCTACGATGAGGCAGAATCGTGGCAAATTGATGGGGGTAAAAATATTTGCATCTATATCCTTGGATAATATCGCCAATTTTGGATTCATCGCCTTATGATTCAACCTGAATCGAAGACAGTCGCTTTGGGCAAGTGGTACCACACAAATCTTGTACATTTTGATCTCCTGGACAAGCTACGATGAGGCAGAATTCTGGCAAATTGATAGGAGTGGAGATATTTGCATTTATATCATTGGGCAATATCGGCAATTTGTGATTCTTCGGTTTATGATTCGCCCTGAATCCAACGACAGTCGCTTTGGACAAGCGGTACCGCACAAATCTTGTACATTTGGCCTCCCGGGCATGATACAATGAGGCAAAATCCTGTCAAATTAATATAAGTAAAGCTATTTGCATTTATATCATTGGACAATATCGGCAATTTTTTATTCTTCGGCTTATCGATCGACCTGAGTCCAAATAGAGTCGCTTTGGGCAATTGGTACCGCACAAATCATGTACATTTTGACCTCTTGGACAAGATACGATAAGGCAGAATCCTGGCGAATTGATAGAACTAAACATATTTGCATTTTTATCATTGGACAATATCGGCAGTTTTTGATTCTTCGGGATATCCATCGACCCAAGTCCAAAGAGAGTCGCTTTGGGCAAGTGATACCGCACCAATCTTGTACATTTTGACCTCTTGGACAAGATACGATGAGGCAGAATCCTGGCAAATTCATAGGAGTAAAGATATTTGCATCTATATCCTTGGATAATATCGCCAATTTTGGATACTTCGCCTTATGATTCGACCTGAATCCAAAGACAGTCGCCTTGGGCAAGTTGTACCACACAAATCTTGTACATTTTGACCTCCTGGACAAGATACGATGAGGCAGAATCCTGGCAAATTGATAGGAGTAAAGATATTTGCATCTATATCCTTGGATAATATCGCCAATTTTGGATTCTTCGGCTTATGATTCGACCTGAGTCCAAATAGAGCCGCTTTGGGCAAGTGGTACCGCACCAATGTTGTACATTTTGACCTCTTGGACAAGATACGATGGGGCAGAATCCTGGCGAATTGATAGAAGTAAAGATATTTGCATTTATATCATTGGACAATATCGGTAATTTTTGATTCTTCGGCTTATCGATCGACCTGAGTCCAAAGACAGTCGCTTTGGGCAAGTTGTACCACACAAATCTTGTATATTTTGATCTCCAGGACAAGCTACGATGAGGCAGAATTCTGGCAAATTGATAGGATTAAAGATATTTGCATTTATATCATTGGGCAATATCGGCAATTTGTGATTCTTCGGCTTATGATTCGCCCTGAATCCAACGACAGTCGCTTTGGACAAGTGGTACCGCACAAATCTTGTACATTTGGCCTCCTGGGCATGTACGATGAGGCAGAATCCTGTCAAATTAATATAAGTAAAGCTATTTGCATTTATATCATTGGACAATATCGGCAATTTTGGATTCTTCTGCTTATCGATCGACCTGAGTCCAAAGACAGTCGCATTGGGCAAGTGGTACCACACAAATCTTGTACATTTTGACCTCCTGGACAAGATACGATAAGGCAGAATCCTGGCGAATTGATAGAAGTAAAGATATTTGTATTTTTATCATTGGACAATATCGGCAGTTTTTGATTCTTCGGGATATCCATCGACCTGAGTCCAAAGAGAGTCGCTTTGGGCAAGTGATACCGCACCAATCTTGTACATTTTGACCTCTTGGACAAGATACGATGAGGCAGAATCCTGGCAAATTCATAGCAGTAAAGATATTTGCATCTATATCCTTGGATAATATCGCCAATTTTGGATACTTCGCCTTATGATTCGACCTGAATCCAAAGACAGTCGCTTTCGGCAAGTTGTACCACACAAATCTTGTACATTTTGATCTCCTGGACAAGCTGCGGTGAGGCAGAATCTTGGCAAATTGATAGGGGTAAAAATATTTGCATCTATATCCTTGGATAATATCGCCAATTTTGGATCCTTCGCCTTATGATTCAACCTGAATCCGAGACAGTCGATTTGGGCAAGTGGTACCACACAAATCTTGTATATTTTGACCTCCTGGACAGGATACGATGAGCCATAATCCTGTCACATTAATATAAGTAAAGCTATTTGCATTTATATCATTGGACAATATCGGCAATTTTTGATTCTTCGGCTTATCGATCGATCTGAGTCCAAAGACAGTCGCTTTGGGCAAATGGTACCACACAAATCTTGTACACTTTGGACTCCTGGACAAGCTACGATGATGCAGAATCCTGGGAAAATTTATAGGAGTAAAGATATTTGCATGTATATCCTTGGATATTATCGCCAATTTTGGATTCTTCGGCTTATGATTCGGCCTGAGTCCAAATAGAGCCGTTTTGGGCTAGTGGTACCGCACCAATGTTGTACATTTTGACCTCTTGGACAAGATACGATGGGGCAGAATCCTGGCGAATTGATAGAAGTGAAGATATTTGCATTTATATCATTGGACAATATCGGCAATTTTTGATTCTTCGGGATATCCATCGACCTGAGTCCAAAGAGAGTCGCTTTGGGCAAGTGATACCGCAACAATCTTGTACATTTTGACCTCTTGGACAAGATACGATGAGGCAGAATCCTGGCAAATTCATAGCAGTAAAGATATTTGCATCTATATCCTTGGATAATATCGCCAATTTTGGATTCTTCGGCTTATGATTCGACCTGAGTCCAAATAGAGCCGTTTTGGGCTAGTGGTACCGCACCAATGTTGTACATTTTGACCTCTTGGACAAGATACGATGGGGCAGAATCCTGGCGAATTGATAGAAGTGAAGATATTTGCATTTATATCATTGGACAATATCGGCAATTTTTGATTCTTCGGCTTATCGATCGACCTGAGTCCAAATAGAGCCGCTTTGGGCAAGTGGTACCACACAAATCTTGTATATTTTGATCTCCTGGACAAGCTGCGATGAGGCAGAATTCTGGCAAATTGATAGGAGTAAAGATATTTGCATTTATATCATTGGGCAATATCGGCAATTTGAGATTCTTCGGCTTATGGTTCGCCCTGAATCCAACGACAGTCGCTTTGGACAAGTGGTACCGCACAAATCTTGTACATTTGGCCTCCTGGGCATGTACGATGAGGCAGAATCCTGGCAAATTGATAGGAGTAAAGATATTTGCATTTATATCATTGGACAATATTGGCAATTTTGGATTCTTCGGCTAATCGATCGACCTGAGTCCAAAGACAGTCGCATTGGGCAAGTGGTACCACACAAATCTTGTACATTTTGACCTCCTGGACAAGATACGATAAGGCAGAATCCTGGCGAACTGATAGAAGTAAAGATATTTGCATTTTTATCATTGGACAATATCGGCAGTTTTTGATTCTTCGGGATATCCATCGACCTGAGTCCAAAGAGAGTCGCTTTGGGCAAGTGATACCGCACCAATCTTGTACATTTTGACCTCTTGGACAAGATACGATGAGGCAGAATCCTGGCAAATTCATAGGAGTAAAGATATTTGCATCTATATCCTTGGATAATATCGCCAATTTTGGATACTTCGCCTTATGATTCGACCTGAATCCAAAGACAGTCGCTTTGGGCAAGTTGTACCACACAAATCTTGTACATTTTGATCTCCTGGACAAGCTACGATAAGGCAGAATCCTGGCGAATTGATAGAAGTAAAAATATTTGCATCTATATCCTTGGATAATATCGCCAATTTTGGATTCTTCGCCTTATAATTCAACCTGAATCCAAGACAGTCGCTTTGGGCAAGTTGTACCACACAAATCTTCTACATTTTGATCTCCTGGACAAGCTTCGATGAGGCAGAATCTTGGCAAATTGATAGGGGTAAAAATATTTGCATTTATATCATTGGACAACATCGGCAATTTTTTATTCTTCGGCTTATCGATCGACCTGAGTCCAAATAGAGTCGCTTTGGGCAATTGGTACCACACAAATCTTGTACATTTTGACCTCCTGGACAAGATACGACGAGGCGGAATCCTGGCAAATTGATAGGAGTAAAGATATTTGCATCTATATCATTGGATAATATCGGCAATTTTTTATTCTTCGGCTTATCGATCGACCTGAGTCCAAAGACAGTCGCTTTGGGCAAGTGGTACCACACAAATCGTGTACATTTTTACCTTTTGGACAAGATACGATAAGGCAGAATCCTGGCGAATTGATAGAAGTAAAGATATTTGCATTTATATCATTGGGCAATATCGGCAATTTGTGATTCTTCGGCTTATGATTCGCCCTGAATCCAACGACAGTCACTTTGGACAAGTGGTACCGCACAAATCTTGTATACTTTGGACTCCTGGACAAGCTACGATGATGCAGAATCCTGGGAAAATTGATAGGAGTAAAGATATTTGCATGTACATCCTTGGATATTATCACCAATTTTGGATTCTTCGGCTTATCGATCGACCTGAGTCCAAAGACAGTCGCTTTGGGCACGTGGTACCACACAAATCTTGTACATTTTGACCTGCTGGACAAGATACGATTAGGCAGAATCCTCGCGAATTGATAGAAGTAAAGATATTTGCATTTATATCATTGGACAATATCGGCAATTTTAGATTCTTCGGCTTATCGATCGACCTGGGTCCAAAGACAGTCGCTTTGGTCAAGTGGCACCACACAAATCTTGTACATTTTGATCTCCTGGACAAGCTACGATGAGGCAGAATTCTGGCAAATTGATAGAAGTAAAGATATTTGCATTTATATCATTGGGCAATATCGGCAATTTGTGATTCTTCGGCTTATGATTCGCCTGAATCCAACGACAGTCGCTTTGGACAAGTGGTACCGCACAAATCTTGTACATTTGGCCTCCTGGGCATGATACGATGAGGCAGAATCCTGTGAAATTAATATAAGTAAAGCTATTAGCATTTATATCATTGGACAATATCGGCAATTTTTTATTCTTCGGCCTATCGATCGACCTGAGTCCAAATAGAGTCGCTTTGGGCAATTGGTACAGCACCCATCGTGTACATTTTGACCTCTTGGACAAGATACGATGGGGCAGAATCGTGGCGAATTGATAGAAGTAAAGATATTTGCATTTATATCATTGGACAATATCGGCAAATATTGATTCTTCGGCCTATCGATCGACCTTGGTCCAAAGACAGTCGCTTTGGGCAAGTGGTACCACACAAATCTTGTACATTTTGATCTCCTGGACAAGCTACGATGAGGCAGAATCCTGGCAAATTCATAGGAGTAAAGATATTCGCATCTATATCCTTGGATAATATCGCCAATTTTGGATACTTCGCCTTATGATTCGACCTGAATCCAAGACAGTCGCTTTGGGCAAGTGGTACCACACAAATCTTGTACATTTTGACCTCCTGGACAAGATACGATGAGGCGGAATCCTGGCAAATTGATAGGAGTAAAGATATTTGCATCTATATCATTGGATAATATCGGCAATTTTTTACTCTTCGGCTTATCGATCGACCTGAGTTCAAAGACAGTCGCTTTGGGCAAGTGATACCACACAAATCTTGTACATTTTGACCTCCTGGCAAGACACGATAAGGCAGAATCCTGGCAAATTAATAGGAGTAAAGACATTTGCATTTATATCATTGGACAATATCGGCAATTTTTGATTCTTCGGCTTATCGATCGATCTGAGTCCAAAGACAGTCGCTATGGGCAAATGGTACCACACAAATCTTGTACACTTTGGACTCCTGGACAAGATACGATGATGCAGAATCCTGGGAAAATTGATAGGAGTAAGGATATTTGTATCTATATCATTGAATAATATCGACAATTTTGGTTTCTTCGCCTTATGATACGACTTGAATCCAAAGACAGTCGCTTTGAACAAGTGGTACCGCACAAATCTTGTACATTTTGACCTCCTGGACAAGATACGATGAGGCAGAATCCTCGCAAATTGATAGGAGTAAAGATATTTGCAACTACGACATTGGATAATATCGACAATTTTGGATTCTTCGCCTTATGATTCGACCTGAATCCAAGACACTCGCTTTGGACAAGTGGTACCGCACAAATCTTGTACATCTTGACCTCCTGGACAAGATACGATAAGGCAGAATCCTGGCAAATTGATAGGAGTAAAGATATTTGCATTTATATCCTTGGATAATATCGCCAATTTTGGATTCTTCGCCTTATGATTCAACCTGAATCCAAGACAGTCGCTTTGGGCAAGTGGTACCACACAAATCTTGTACATTTTGACCTCCTGGACAAGATACGATGAGGCGGAATCCTGGCAAATTGATAGGAGTAAAGATATTTGAATCTATATCATCGGATAATATCGGCAATTTTTGACTCTTCGGCTTATCGATCGACCTGAGTTCAAAGACAGTCGCTTTGGGCAATTGATACCACACAAATCTTGTACATTTTGACCTCCTGGACAAGACACGATAAGGCAGAATCCTGGCAAATTAATAGGAGTAAAGATATTTGAATCTATATCATCGGATAATATCGGCAATTTTTGACTCTTCGGCTTATCGATCGACCTGAGTCCAAAGACAGTCGCTTTGGGCAAATGGTGCCACACAAATCTTGTACACTTTGGACTCCTGGACAAGCTACGATGATGCAGAATCCTGGGAAAATTGATAGGAGTAAAGATATTTGCATTTATATCATTGGACAATATCGGCAATTTTTGATTCTTCGTCTTATCGATCGACCTGGGTCCAAAGACAGTCGCTTTGGGCAAGTGGTACCACACAAATCTTGTACATTTTGATCTCCTGGACAAGCTACGACAAGGCAGAATTCTGGCAAATTGATAGGAGTAAAGATATTTGCATTTATATCATTGGACAATATCGGCAATTTTTTATTCTTCGGCTTATCGATCGACCTGAGTCCAAATAGAGTCGCCTTGGGCAATTGGTACCGCACCAATCGTGTACATTTTGACCTCTTGGACAAGATACGATAAGGCAGAATCCTGGCGAATTGATAGAAGTAAAGATATTTGCATTTATATCATTGGGCAATATCGGCAATTTGTGATTCTTCGGCTTATGATTCGCCCTGAATCCAACGACAGTCGCTTTGGACAAGTGGTACCGCACAAATCTTGTACATTTGGCCTCCTGGGCATGATACGATGAGGCAGAATCCTGTCAAATTAATATAAGTAAAGCTATTTACATTTATATCATTGGACAATATCGGCAATTTTGTATTCTTCGGCTTATCGATCGACCTGAGTCCAAATAGAGTCGCTTTGGGCAATTAGTACCGCACTAATCGTGTACATTTTGACCTCTTGGGTAAGATACGATGAGGCAGAATCCTGGCGAATTGATAGAAGAAAACATATTTGCATTTATATCATTGCCCAATATCGTAAATTTGTGATTCTTCGGCTTATGATTCGCCCTGAATCCAACGACAGTCGCTTTAGACAAGTGGTACCGCACAAATCTTGTACATTTGGCCTCCTGGGCATGATACGATGAGGCAGAATCCTGTCAAATTAATATAAGTAAAGCTATTTGCATTTATATCATTGGACAATATCGGCAATTTTGTATTCTTCGGCTTATCGATCGACCTGAGTCCAAATAGAGTCGCTTTGGGCAATTGGTACCGCACCAATCGTGTACATTTTGACCTCTTGGACAAGATACGATAAGGCAGATTCCTGGCGAATTGATAGAAGTAAAGATATTTACATTTATATCATTGGGCAACATCGGCAATTTGTGATTCTTCGGCTTATGATTCGCCCTGAATCCAACGACGGTCACTTTGAACACGTGGTACCGCACAAATCTTGTACACTTTGGACTCCTGGACAAGCTACGATGATGCAGAATCCTGGGAAAATTGATAGGAGTAAAGATATTTGCATGTACATCCTTGGATATTATCGCCAATTTTGGAATCTTCGGCTTATGATTCGACCTGAGTCCAAATAGAGCCGCTTTGGGCAAGTGGTACCGCACCAATGTTGTACATTTTGACCTCTTGGACAAGATACGATGGGGCAGAATCCTGGCGAATTGATAGAAGTAAAGATATTTGCATTTATATCAGTGGACAATATCGGCAATTTGTGATTCTTCGGCTTATCGATCGACCTGAGTCCAAAGACAGTCGCTTTGGGCAAGTGGTACCACACAAATCGTGTACATTTTGACCTCTTGGACAAGATACGATAAGGCAGAATCCTGGCGAATTGATAGAAGTAAAGATATTTGCATTTATATCATTGGGCAATATCGGCAATTTGTGATTCTTCGGCTTATGATTCGCCCTGAATCCAACGACAGTCACTTTGGACAAGTGGTACCGCATAAATCTTGTACACTTTGGACTCCTGGACAAGCTACGATGATGCAGAATCCTGGGAAAATTGATAGGAGTAAAGATATTTGCATGTACATCCTTGGATATTATCGCCAATTTTGGATTCTTCGGCTTATGATTCGACCTGAGTCCAAATAGAGCCGCTTTGGGCAAGTGGTACCGCACAAATGTTGTACATTTTGACCTCTTGGACAAGATACGATGGGGCAGAATCCTGGCGAATTGATAGAAGTAAAGATATTTGCATTTATATCATTGGACAATATCGGCAATTTTTGATTCTTCAGCTTATCGATCGACCTGAATCCAAAGACAGTCGCTTTGGGCAAGTTGTACCACACAAATCGTGTACATTTTGATCTCCTGGACAAGCTTCGATGAGGCAGAATCTTGGCAAATTGATAGGGGTAAAAATATTTGCATCTATATCCTTGGATAATATCGCCAATTTTGGATTCTTCGCCTTATGATTCAACCTGAATCCAAGACAGTCTCTTTGGGCCAGTGGTACCACACAAATCTTGTACATTTTGACCTGCTGGACAAGATACGATGAGGCAGAATCCTGGCAAATTGATAGGAGTAAAGATATTTGCATTTATATCATTGGACAATATCGGCAATTTTGGATTCTTCGGCTTATCGATCGACCTGAGTCCAAAGACAGTCGCATTGGGCAAGTGGTACCACACAAATCTTGTACATTTTGACCTCCTGGACAAGATACGATAAGGCAGAATCCAGGCGAATTGATAGAAGTAAAGATATTTGCATTTTTATCATTGGACAATATCGGCAGTTTTTGATTCTTCGGGATATCCATCGACCTGAGTCCAAAGAGAGTCGCTTTGGGCAAGTGATACCGCACCAATCTTGTACATTTTGACCTCTTTGACAAGATACGATGAGGCAGCATCCTGGCAAATTCATAGGAGTAGAGATATTCGCATCTATATCCTTGGATAATATCGCCAATTTTGGATTCTTCGCCTTATGATTCAACCTGAATCCAAGACAGTCGCTTTGGGCAAGTGGTACCACACAAATCTTGTACATTTTGACCTCCTGGACAAGATACGACGAGGCGGAATCCTGGCAAATTGATAGGAGTAAAGATATTTGCATCTATATCATTGGATAATATCGGCAATTTTTGATTCTTCGGCTTATGATTCTCCCTGAATCCAACGACAGTCACTTTGGACAAGTGGTACCGCACAAATCTTGTACACTTTGGACTCCTGGACAAGCTACGATGATGCAGAATCCTGGGAAAATTGATAGGAGTAAAGATATTTGCATGTACATCCTTGGATATTATCGCCAATTTTGGATTCTTCGGCTTATTATTCGACCTGAGTCCAAATAGAGCCGCTTTGTTCAAGTGGTACCGCACCAATGTAGTACATTTTGACCTCTTGGACAAGATACGATGGGGCAGAATCCTGGCGAATTGATAGAAGTAAAGATATTTGCATTTATATCATTGGACAATATCGGCAATTTGTGATTCTTCGGCTGGTCGATCGACCTGAGTCCAAAGACAGTCGCTTTGGGCAAGTGGTACCACACAAATCTTGTACATTTTGGCCTCCTGGGCATGTACGATGAGGCAGAATCCTGGCAAATTGATAGGAGTAAAGATATTTGCATTTATATCATTGGACAATATCGGCAATTTTGGATTCTTCGGCTTATCGATCGACCTGAGTCCAAAGACAGTCGCATTGGGCAAGTGGTACCACACAAATCTTGTACATTTTGACCTCCTGGACAAGATACGATAAGGCAGAATCCTGGCGAATTGATAGAAGTAAAGATATTTGCATTTTTATCATTGGACAATATCGGCAGTTTTTGATTCTTCGGGATATCCATCGACCTGAGTCCAAAGAGAGTCGATTTGGGCAAGTGACACCGCACCAATCTTGTACATTTTGACCTCTTGGACAAGATACGATGAGGCAGAATCCTGGCAAATTCATAGGAATAAAGATATTTGCATCTATATCCTTGGATAATATCGCCAATTTTGGATACTTCGGCTTATCGATCGACCTGAGTCCAAAGACAGTCGCATTGGGCAAGTGGTTCCACACAAATCTTGTACATTTTGATCTCCTGGACAAGCTACAATGAGGCAGAATCTTGGCAAATTGATGGAAGTAAAGATATTTGCATTTATATCATTGGGCAATATCGGCAATTTGTGATTCTTCGGCTTATGATTCGCCCTGAATCCAACGACAGTCGCTTTGGGCAAGTGATACCGCACCATTCTTGTACATTTTGATCTCTTGGACAAGATACGATGAGGCAGAATCCTGGAAAATTCATAGGAGTCAAGATATTTGCATCTATATCCTTGGATAATATCGCCAATTTTGGATACTTCGCCTTATGATTCGACCTGAGTCCAAATAGAGTCGCTTTCGGCAAGTGGTACCGCACCAATGTTGTACATTTTGACCTCTTGGACAAGATACGATAAGGTAGAATCCTGGCGAATTGATAGAAGTAAAAATATTTGCATTTATATCATTGGGCAATATCGGCAATTTGTGATTCCTCGGCTTATGATTCGCCCTGAATCCAACGACAGTCATTTTGGACAAGTGGTACCGCACAAATCTTGTACATTTGGCCTCCTGGGCATGTACGATGAGGCAGAATCCTGGCAAATTGATAGGAGTAAAGATATTTGCATTTATATCATTGGACAATATCGGCAATTTTTGATTCTTCGGCTTATCGATCGACCTGGGTCCAAAGACAGTCGCTTTGGGCAAGTGGTACCACACAAATCTTGTACATTTTTATCTCCTGGACAAGCTACGATGAGGCAGAATTCTGGCAAATTGATAGGAGTGAAGATATTTGCATTTATATCATTGGACCATATCGACTATTTTTTATTCTTCGGCTTATCGATCGACCTGAATCCAAATAGAGTCGCTTTGGGCAAGTGGTACCACACAAATCTTGTATATTTTGATCTCCTGGACAAGCTACGATAAGGCAGAATTCTGGCAAATTGATAGGAGTAAAGATATTTGCATTTATATCATTGGACAATATCGGCAATTTTTTATTCTTCGGCTTATCGATCGACCTGAGTCCAAATAGAGTCGCCTTGGGCAATTGGTACCGCACCAATCGTGTACATTTTGACCTCTTGGACAAGATACGATAAGGCAGAATCCTGGCGAATTGATAGAAGTAAAGATATTTGCATTTATATCATTGGGCAATATCGGCAATTTGTGATTCTTCGGCTTATGATTCGCCCTGAATCCAACGACAGTCGCTTTGGACAAGTGGTACCGCACAAATCTTGTACATTTGGCCTCCTGGGCATGATACGATGAGGCAGAATCCTGTCAAATTAATATAAGTAAAGCTATTTACATTTATATCATTGGACAATATCGGCAATTTTGTATTCTTCGGCTTATCGATCGACCTGAGTCCAAATAGAGTCGCTTTGGGCAATTAGTACCGCACTAATCGTGTACATTTTGACCTCTTGGGTAAGATACGATGAGGCAGAATCCTGGCGAATTGATAGAAGTAAACATATTTGCATTTATATCATTGCCCAATATCGTAAATTTGTGATTCTTCGGCTTATGATTCGCCCTGAATCCAACGACAGTCGCTTTAGACAAGTGGTACCGCACAAATCTTGTACATTTGGCCTCCTGGGCATGATACGATGAGGCAGAATCCTGTCAAATTAATATAAGTAAAGCTATTTGCATTTATATCATTGGACAATATCGGCAATTTTGTATTCTTCGGCTTATCGATCGACCTGAGTCCAAATAGAGTCGCTTTGGGCAATTGGTACCGCACCAATCGTGTACATTTTGACCTCTTGGACAAGATACGATAAGGCAGATTCCTGGCGAATTGATAGAAGTAAAGATATTTACATTTATATCATTGGGCAACATCGGCAATTTGTGATTCTTCGGCTTATGATTCGCCCTGAATCCAACGACGGTCACTTTGAACACGTGGTACCGCACAAATCTTGTACACTTTGGACTCCTGGACAAGCTACGATGATGCAGAATCCTGGGAAAATTGATAGGAGTAAAGATATTTGCATGTACATCCTTGGATATTATCGCCAATTTTGGAATCTTCGGCTTATGATTCGACCTGAGTCCAAATAGAGCCGCTTTGGGCAAGTGGTACCGCACCAATGTTGTACATTTTGACCTCTTGGACAAGATACGATGGGGCAGAATCCTGGCGAATTGATAGAAGTAAAGATATTTGCATTTATATCAGTGGGCAATATCGGCAATTTGTGATTCTTCGGCTTATCGATCGACCTGAGTCCAAAGACAGTCGCTTTGGGCAAGTGGTACCACACAAATCGTGTACATTTTGACCTCTTGGACAAGATACGATAAGGCAGAATCCTGGCGAATTGATAGAAGTAAAGATATTTGCATTTATATCATTGGGCAATATCGGCAATTTGTGATTCTTCGGCTTATGATTCGCCCTGAATCCAACGACAGTCACTTTGGACAAGTGGTACCGCATAAATCTTGTACACTTTGGACTCCTCGACAAGCTACGATGATGCAGAATCCTGGGAAAATTGATAGGAGTAAAGATATTTGCATGTACATCCTTGGATATTATCGCCAATTTTGGATTCTTCGGCTTATGATTCGACCTGAGTCCAAATAGAGCCGCTTTGGGCAAGTGGTACCGCACAAATGTTGTACATTTTGACCTCTTGGACAAGATACGATGGGGCAGAATCCTGGCGAATTGATAGAAGTAAAGATATTTGCATTTATATCATTGGACAATATCGGCAATTTTTGATTCTTCAGCTTATCGATCGACCTGAATCCAAAGACAGTCGCTTTGGGCAAGTTGTACCACACAAATCGTGTACATTTTGATCTCCTGGACAAGCTTCGATGAGGCAGAATCTTGGCAAATTGATAGGGGTAAAAATATTTGCATCTATATCCTTGGATAATATCGCCAATTTTGGATTCTTCGCCTTATGATTCAACCTGAATCCAAGACAGTCTCTTTGGGCCAGTGGTACCACACAAATCTTGTACATTTTGACCTGCTGGACAAGATACGATGAGGCAGAATCCTGGCAAATTGATAGGAGTAAAGATATTTGCATTTATATCATTGGACAATATCGGCAATTTTGGATTCTTCGGCTTATCGATCGACCTGAGTCCAAAGACAGTCGCATTGGGCAAGTGGTACCACACAAATCTTGTACATTTTGACCTCCTGGACAAGATACGATAAGGCAGAATCCAGGCGAATTGATAGAAGTAAAGATATTTGCATTTTTATTATTGGACAATATCGGCAGTTTTTGATTCTTCGGGATATCCATCGACCTGAGTCCAAAGAGAGTCGCTTTGGGCAAGTGATACCGCACCAATCTTGTACATTTTGACCTCTTGGACAAGATACGATGAGGCAGAATCCTGGCAAATTCATAGGAGTAAAGATATTTGCATCTATATCCTTGGATAATATCGCCAAATTTGGATACTTCGCCTTATGATTCGACCTGAATCCAAAGACAGTCGCTTTGGGCAAGTTGTACCACACAAATCTTGTACATTTTGATCTCCTGGACAAGCTACGATGAGGCAGAATCTTGGCAAATTGATAGGAGTAAAGATATTTGCATTGATATCATTGGACAATATCGGCAATTTTTTATTCTTCGGCTTATCGATCGACCTGAGTCCAAATAGAGTCGCTTTGGGCAATTGGTACCGCACCAATCGTGTACATTTTGACCTCTTGGACAAGATACGATAAGGCAGAATCCTGGCGAATTGATAGAAGTAAAGATATTTGCATTTTTATCATTGGACAATATCGGCAGTTTTTGATTCTTCGGGATATCCATCGACCTGAGTCCAAAGAGAGTCGCTTTGGGCAAGTGATACCGCACCAATCTTGTACATTTTGACCTCTTTGACAAGATACGATGAGGCAGCATCCTGGCAAATTCATAGGAGTAGAGATATTCGCATCTATATCCTTGGATAATATCGCCAATTTTGGATTCTTCGCCTTATGATTCAACCTGAATCCAAGACAGTCGCTTTGGGCAAGTGGTACCACACAAATCTTGTACATTTTGACCTCCTGGACAAGATACGACGAGGCGGAATCCTGGCAAATTGATAGGAGTAAAGATATTTGCATCTATATCATTGGATAATATCGGCAATTTTTGATTCTTCGGCTTATGATTCTCCCTGAATCCAACGACAGTCACTTTGGACAAGTGGTACCGCACAAATCTTGTACACTTTGGACTCCTGGACAAGCTACGATGATGCAGAATCCTGGGAAAATTGATAGGAGTAAAGATATTTGCATGTACATCCTTGGATATTATCGCCAATTTTGGATTCTTCGGCTTATTATTCGACCTGAGTCCAAATAGAGCCGCTTTGTTCAAGTGGTACCGCACCAATGTAGTACATTTTGACCTCTTGGACAAGATACGATGGGGCAGAATCCTGGCGAATTGATAGAAGTAAAGATATTTGCATTTATATCATTGGACAATATCGGCAATTTGTGATTCTTCGGCTGGTCGATCGACCTGAGTCCAAAGACAGTCGCTTTGGGCAAGTGGTACCACACAAATCTTGTACATTTTGGCCTCCTGGGCATGTACGATGAGGCAGAATCCTGGCAAATTGATAGGAGTAAAGATATTTGCATTTATATCATTGGACAATATCGGCAATTTTGGATTCTTCGGCTTATCGATCGACCTGAGTCCAAAGACAGTCGCATTGGGCAAGTGGTACCACACAAATCTTGTACATTTTGACCTCCTGGACAAGATACGATAAGGCAGAATCCTGGCGAATTGATAGAAGTAAAGATATTTGCATTTTTATCATTGGACAATATCGGCAGTTTTTGATTCTTCGGGATATCCATCGACCTGAGTCCAAAGAGAGTCGATTTGGGCAAGTGACACCGCACCAATCTTGTACATTTTGACCTCTTGGACAAGATACGATGAGGCAGAATCCTGGCAAATTCATAGGAATAAAGATATTTGCATCTATATCCTTGGATAATATCGCCAATTTTGGATACTTCGGCTTATCGATCGACCTGAGTCCAAAGACAGTCGCATTGGGCAAGTGGTTCCACACAAATCTTGTACATTTTGATCTCCTGGACAAGCTACAATGAGGCAGAATCTTGGCAAATTGATGGAAGTAAAGATATTTGCATTTATATCATTGGGCAATATCGGCAATTTGTGATTCTTCGGCTTATGATTCGCCCTGAATCCAACGACAGTCGCTTTGGGCAAGTGATACCGCACCATTCTTGTACATTTTGATCTCTTGGACAAGATACGATGAGGCAGAATCCTGGAAAATTCATAGGAGTCAAGATATTTGCATCTATATCCTTGGATAATATCGCCAATTTTGGATACTTCGCCTTATGATTCGACCTGAATCCAAAGACAGTCGCTTTGGGCAAGTTGTACCACTCAAATCTTGTACATTTTGATCTCCTGGACAAGCTACGATGAGGCAGAATTCTGGCAAATTGATAGGAGTAAAGATATTTGCATTTATATCATTGGACAATATCGGCAATTTTTTATTCTTCGGCTTATCGATCGACCTGAGTCCAAATAGAGTCGCTTTGGGCAAGTGGTACCACACAAATCGTGTACATTTTGACCTCTTGGACAAGATACGATAAGGCTGAATCCTGGCGAATTGATAGAAGTAAAGATATTTGCATTTATATCATTGGGCAATATCGGCAATTTGTGATTCCTCGGCTTATGATTCGCCCTGAATCCAACGACAGTCACTTTGGACAAGTGGTACCGCACAAATCTTGTACACTTTGGACTCCTGGACAAGCTACGATGATGCAGAATCCTGAGAAAATTGATAGGAGTAAAGATATTTGCATGTACATCCTTGGATATTATCGCCAATTTTGGATTCTTCGGCTTATGATTCGACCTGAGTCCAAATAGAGTCGCTTTCGGCAAGTGGTACCGCACCAATGTTGTACATTTTGACCTCTTGGACAAGATACGATAAGGTAGAATCCTGGCGAATTGATAGAAGTAAAAATATTTGCATTTATATCATTGGGCAATATCGGCAATTTGTGATTCCTCGGCTTATGATTCGCCCTGAATCCAACGACAGTCATTTTGGACAAGTGGTACCGCACAAATCTTGTACATTTGGCCTCCTGGGCATGTACGATGAGGCAGAATCCTGGCAAATTGATAGGAGTAAAGATATTTGCATTTATATCATTGGACAATATCGGCAATTTTTGATTCTTCGGCTTATCGATCGACCTGGGTCCAAAGACAGTCGCTTTGGGCAAGTGGTACCACACAAATCTTGTACATTTTTATCTCCTGGACAAGCTACGATGAGGCAGAATTCTGGCAAATTGATAGGAGTGAAGATATTTGCATTTATATCATTGGACCATATCGACTATTTTTTATTCTTCGGCTTATCGATCGACCTGAATCCAAATAGAGTCGCTTTGGGCAAGTGGTACCACACAAATCTTGTATATTTTGATCTCCTGGACAAGCTACGATAAGGCAGAATTCTGGCAAATTGATAGGAGTAAAGATATTTGCATTTATATCATTGGACAATATCGGCAATTTTTTATTCTTCGGCTTATCGATCGACCTGAGTCCAAATAGAGTCGCCTTGGGCAATTGGTACCGCACCAATCGTGTACATTTTGACCTCTTGGACAAGATACGATAAGGCAGAATCCTGGCGAATTGATAGAAGTAAAGATATTTGCATTTATATCATTGGGCAATATCGGCAATTTGTGATTCTTCGGCTTATGATTCGCCCTGAATCCAACGACAGTCGCTTTGGACAAGTGGTACCGCACAAATCTTGTACATTTGGCCTCCTGGGCATGATACGATGAGGCAGAATCCTGTCAAATTAATATAAGTAAAGCTATTTACATTTATATCATTGGACAATATCGGCAATTTTGTATTCTTCGGCTTATCGATCGACCTGAGTCCAAATAGAGTCGCTTTGGGCAATTAGTACCGCACTAATCGTGTACATTTTGACCTCTTGGGTAAGATACGATGAGGCAGAATCCTGGCGAATTGATAGAAGTAAACATATTTGCATTTATATCATTGCCCAATATCGTAAATTTGTGATTCTTCGGCTTATGATTCGCCCTGAATCCAACGACAGTCGCTTTAGACAAGTGGTACCGCACAAATCTTGTACATTTGGCCTCCTGGGCATGATACGATGAGGCAGAATCCTGTCAAATTAATATAAGTAAAGCTATTTGCATTTATATCATTGGACAATATCGGCAATTTTGTATTCTTCGGCTTATCGATCGACCTGAGTCCAAATAGAGTCGCTTTGGGCAATTGGTACCGCACCAATCGTGTACATTTTGACCTCTTGGACAAGATACGATAAGGCAGATTCCTGGCGAATTGATAGAAGTAAAGATATTTACATTTATATCATTGGGCAACATCGGCAATTTGTGATTCTTCGGCTTATGATTCGCCCTGAATCCAACGACGGTCACTTTGAACACGTGGTACCGCACAAATCTTGTACACTTTGGACTCCTGGACAAGCTACGATGATGCAGAATCCTGGGAAAATTGATAGGAGTAAAGATATTTGCATGTACATCCTTGGATATTATCGCCAATTTTGGAATCTTCGGCTTATGATTCGACCTGAGTCCAAATAGAGCCGCTTTGGGCAAGTGGTACCGCACCAATGTTGTACATTTTGACCTCTTGGACAAGATACGATGGGGCAGAATCCTGGCGAATTGATAGAAGTAAAGATATTTGCATTTATATCAGTGGGCAATATCGGCAATTTGTGATTCTTCGGCTTATCGATCGACCTGAGTCCAAAGACAGTCGCTTTGGGCAAGTGGTACCACACAAATCGTGTACATTTTGACCTCTTGGACAAGATACGATAAGGCAGAATCCTGGCGAATTGATAGAAGTAAAGATATTTGCATTTATATCATTGGGCAATATCGGCAATTTGTGATTCTTCGGCTTATGATTCGCCCTGAATCCAACGACAGTCACTTTGGACAAGTGGTACCGCATAAATCTTGTACACTTTGGACTCCTCGACAAGCTACGATGATGCAGAATCCTGGGAAAATTGATAGGAGTAAAGATATTTGCATGTACATCCTTGGATATTATCGCCAATTTTGGATTCTTCGGCTTATGATTCGACCTGAGTCCAAATAGAGCCGCTTTGGGCAAGTGGTACCGCACAAATGTTGTACATTTTGACCTCTTGGACAAGATACGATGGGGCAGAATCCTGGCGAATTGATAGAAGTAAAGATATTTGCATTTATATCATTGGACAATATCGGCAATTTTTGATTCTTCAGCTTATCGATCGACCTGAATCCAAAGACAGTCGCTTTGGGCAAGTTGTACCACACAAATCGTGTACATTTTGATCTCCTGGACAAGCTTCGATGAGGCAGAATCTTGGCAAATTGATAGGGGTAAAAATATTTGCATCTATATCCTTGGATAATATCGCCAATTTTGGATTCTTCGCCTTATGATTCAACCTGAATCCAAGACAGTCTCTTTGGGCCAGTGGTACCACACAAATCTTGTACATTTTGACCTGCTGGACAAGATACGATGAGGCAGAATCCTGGCAAATTGATAGGAGTAAAGATATTTGCATTTATATCATTGGACAATATCGGCAATTTTGGATTCTTCGGCTTATCGATCGACCTGAGTCCAAAGACAGTCGCATTGGGCAAGTGGTACCACACAAATCTTGTACATTTTGACCTCCTGGACAAGATACGATAAGGCAGAATCCAGGCGAATTGATAGAAGTAAAGATATTTGCATTTTTATTATTGGACAATATCGGCAGTTTTTGATTCTTCGGGATATCCATCGACCTGAGTCCAAAGAGAGTCGCTTTGGGCAAGTGATACCGCACCAATCTTGTACATTTTGACCTCTTGGACAAGATACGATGAGGCAGAATCCTGGCAAATTCATAGGAGTAAAGATATTTGCATCTATATCCTTGGATAATATCGCCAAATTTGGATACTTCGCCTTATGATTCGACCTGAATCCAAAGACAGTCGCTTTGGGCAAGTTGTACCACACAAATCTTGTACATTTTGATCTCCTGGACAAGCTACGATGAGGCAGAATCTTGGCAAATTGATAGGAGTAAAGATATTTGCATTGATATCATTGGACAATATCGGCAATTTTTTATTCTTCGGCTTATCGATCGACCTGAGTCCAAATAGAGTCGCTTTGGGCAATTGGTACCGCACCAATCGTGTACATTTTGACCTCTTGGACAAGATACGATAAGGCAGAATCCTGGCGAATTGATAGAAGTAAAGATATTTGCATTTTTATCATTGGACAATATCGGCAGTTTTTGATTCTTCGGGATATCCATCGACCTGAGTCCAAAGAGAGTCGCTTTGGGCAAGTGATACCGCACCAATCTTGTACATTTTGACCTCTTTGACAAGATACGATGAGGCAGCATCCTGGCAAATTCATAGGAGTAGAGATATTCGCATCTATATCCTTGGATAATATCGCCAATTTTGGATTCTTCGCCTTATGATTCAACCTGAATCCAAGACAGTCGCTTTGGGCAAGTGGTACCACACAAATCTTGTACATTTTGACCTCCTGGACAAGATACGACGAGGCGGAATCCTGGCAAATTGATAGGAGTAAAGATATTTGCATCTATATCATTGGATAATATCGGCAATTTTTGATTCTTCGGCTTATGATTCTCCCTGAATCCAACGACAGTCACTTTGGACAAGTGGTACCGCACAAATCTTGTACACTTTGGACTCCTGGACAAGCTACGATGATGCAGAATCCTGGGAAAATTGATAGGAGTAAAGATATTTGCATGTACATCCTTGGATATTATCGCCAATTTTGGATTCTTCGGCTTATTATTCGACCTGAGTCCAAATAGAGCCGCTTTGTTCAAGTGGTACCGCACCAATGTAGTACATTTTGACCTCTTGGACAAGATACGATGGGGCAGAATCCTGGCGAATTGATAGAAGTAAAGATATTTGCATTTATATCATTGGACAATATCGGCAATTTGTGATTCTTCGGCTGGTCGATCGACCTGAGTCCAAAGACAGTCGCTTTGGGCAAGTGGTACCACACAAATCTTGTACATTTTGGCCTCCTGGGCATGTACGATGAGGCAGAATCCTGGCAAATTGATAGGAGTAAAGATATTTGCATTTATATCATTGGACAATATCGGCAATTTTGGATTCTTCGGCTTATCGATCGACCTGAGTCCAAAGACAGTCGCATTGGGCAAGTGGTACCACACAAATCTTGTACATTTTGACCTCCTGGACAAGATACGATAAGGCAGAATCCTGGCGAATTGATAGAAGTAAAGATATTTGCATTTTTATCATTGGACAATATCGGCAGTTTTTGATTCTTCGGGATATCCATCGACCTGAGTCCAAAGAGAGTCGATTTGGGCAAGTGACACCGCACCAATCTTGTACATTTTGACCTCTTGGACAAGATACGATGAGGCAGAATCCTGGCAAATTCATAGGAATAAAGATATTTGCATCTATATCCTTGGATAATATCGCCAATTTTGGATACTTCGGCTTATCGATCGACCTGAGTCCAAAGACAGTCGCATTGGGCAAGTGGTTCCACACAAATCTTGTACATTTTGATCTCCTGGACAAGCTACAATGAGGCAGAATCTTGGCAAATTGATGGAAGTAAAGATATTTGCATTTATATCATTGGGCAATATCGGCAATTTGTGATTCTTCGGCTTATGATTCGCCCTGAATCCAACGACAGTCGCTTTGGGCAAGTGATACCGCACCATTCTTGTACATTTTGATCTCTTGGACAAGATACGATGAGGCAGAATCCTGGAAAATTCATAGGAGTCAAGATATTTGCATCTATATCCTTGGATAATATCGCCAATTTTGGATACTTCGCCTTATGATTCGACCTGAATCCAAAGACAGTCGCTTTGGGCAAGTTGTACCACTCAAATCTTGTACATTTTGATCTCCTGGACAAGCTACGATGAGGCAGAATTCTGGCAAATTGATAGGAGTAAAGATATTTGCATTTATATCATTGGACAATATCGGCAATTTTTTATTCTTCGGCTTATCGATCGACCTGAGTCCAAATAGAGTCGCTTTGGGCAAGTGGTACCACACAAATCGTGTACATTTTGACCTCTTGGACAAGATACGATAAGGCTGAATCCTGGCGAATTGATAGAAGTAAAGATATTTGCATTTATATCATTGGGCAATATCGGCAATTTGTGATTCCTCGGCTTATGATTCGCCCTGAATCCAACGACAGTCACTTTGGACAAGTGGTACCGCACAAATCTTGTACACTTTGGACTCCTGGACAAGCTACGATGATGCAGAATCCTGAGAAAATTGATAGGAGTAAAGATATTTGCATGTACATCCTTGGATATTATCGCCAATTTTGGATTCTTCGGCTTATGATTCGACCTGAGTCCAAATAGAGTCGCTTTCGGCAAGTGGTACCGCACCAATGTTGTACATTTTGACCTCTTGGACAAGATACGATAAGGTAGAATCCTGGCGAATTGATAGAAGTAAAAATATTTGCATTTATATCATTGGGCAATATCGGCAATTTGTGATTCTTCGGCTTATGATTCGCCCTGAATCCAACGACAGTCGCTTTGGACAAGTGGTACCGCACAAATCTTGTACATTTGGCCTCCTGGGCATGATACGATGAGGCAGAATCCTGTCAAATTAATATAAGTAAAGCTATTTGCATTTATATCATTGGACAATATCGGCAATTTTGTATTCTTCGGCTTATCGATCGACCTGAGTCCAAATAGAGTCGCTTTGGGCAATTGGTACCGCACCAATCGTGTACATTTTGACCTCTTGGACAAGATACGATGAGGCAGAATCCTGGCGAATTGATAGAAGTAAACATATTTGCATTTATATCATTGCCCAATATCGTAAATTTGTGATTCTTCGGCTTATGATTCGCCCTGAATCCAACGACAGTCGCTTTAGACAAGTGGTACCGCACAAATCTTGTACATTTGGCCTCCTGGGCATGATACGATGAGGCAGAATCCTGTCAAATTAATATAAGTAAAGCTATTTGCATTTATATCATTGGACAATATCGGCAATTTTGTATTCTTCGGCTTATCGATCGACCTGAGTCCAAATAGAGTCGCTTTGGGCAATTGGTACCGCACCAATCGTGTACATTTTGACCTCTTGGACAAGATACGATAAGGCAGATTGCTGGCGAATTGATAGAAGTAAAGATATTTACATTTATATCATTGGGCAACATCGGCAATTTGTGATTCTTCGGCTTATGATTCGCCCTGAATCCAACGACAGTCACTTTGAACACGTGGTACCGCACAAATCTTGTACACTTTGGACTCCTGGACAAGCTACGATGATGCAGAATCCTGGGAAAATTGATAGGAGTAAAGATATTTGCATGTACATCCTTGGATATTATCGCCAATTTTGGAATCTTCGGCTTATGATTCGACCTGAGTCCAAATAGAGCCGCTTTGGGCAAGTGGTACCGCACCAATGTTGTATATTTTGACCTCTTGGACAAGATACGATGGGGCAGAATCCTGGCGAATTGATAGAAGTAAAGATATTTGCATTTATATCAGTGGGCAATATCGGCAATTTGTGATTCTTCGGCTTATCGATCGACCTGAGTCCAAAGACAGTCGCTTTGGGCAAGTGGTACCACACAAATCGTGTACATTTTGACCTCTTGGACAAGATACGATAAGGCAGAATCCTGGCGAATTGATAGAAGTAAAGATATTTGCATTTATATCATTGGGCAATATCGGCAATTTGTGATTCTTCGGCTAATGATTCGCCCTGAATCCAACGACAGTCACTTTGGACAAGTGGTACCGCATAAATCTTGTACACTTTGGACTCCTGGACAAGCTACGATGATGCAGAATCCTGGGAAAATTGATAGGAGTAAAGATATTTGCATGTACATCCTTGGATATTATCGCCAATTTTGGATTCTTCGGCTTATGATTCGACCTGAGTCCAAATAGAGCCGCTTTGGGCAAGTGGTACCGCACCAATGTTGTACATTTTGACCTCTTGGACAAGATACGATGGGGCAGAATCCTGGCGAATTGATAGAAGTAAAGATATTTGCATTTATATCATTGGACAATATCGGCAATTTTTGATTCTTCAGCTTATCGATCGACCTGAGTCCAAAGACAGTCGCTTTGGGCAAGTTGTACCACACAAATCGTGTACATTTTGATCTCCTGGACAAGCTTCGATGAGGCAGAATCTTGGCAAATTGATAGGGGTAAAAATATTTGCATCTATATCCTTGGATAATATCGCCAATTTTGGATTCTTCGCCTTATGATTCAACCTGAATCCAAGACAGTCTCTTTGGGCCAGTGGTACCACACAATTCTTGTACATTTTGACCTGCTGGACAAGATACGATGAGGCAGAATCCTGGCAAATTGATAGGAGTAAAGATATTTGCATTTATATCATTGGACAATATCGGCAATTTTGGATTCTTCGGCTTATCGATCGACCTGAGTCCAAAGACAGTCGCATTGGGCAAGTGGTACCACACAAATCTTGTACATTTTGACCTCCTGGACAAGATACGATAAGGCAGAATCCAGGCGAATTGATAGAAGTAAAGATATTTGCATTTTTATTATTGGACAATATCGGCAGTTTTTGATTCTTCGGGATATCCATCGACCTGAGTCCAAAGAGAGTCGCTTTGGGCAAGTGATACCGCACCAATCTTGTACATTTTGACCTCTTGGACAAGATACGATGAGGCAGAATCCTGGCAAATTCATAGGAGTAAAGATATTTGCATCTATATCCTTGGATAATATCGCCAAATTTGGATACTTCGCCTTATGATTCGACCTGAATCCAAAGACAGTCGCTTTGGGCAAGTTGTACCACACAAATCTTGTACATTTTGATCTCCTGGACAAGCTACGATGAGGCAGAATCTTGGCAAATTGATAGGAGTAAAGATATTTGCATTGATATCATTGGACAATATCGGCAATTTTTTATTCTTCGGCTTATCGATCGACCTGAGTCCAAATAGAGTCGCTTTGGGCAATTGGTACCGCACCAATCGTGTACATTTTGACCTCTTGGACAAGATACGATAAGGCAGAATCCTGGCGAATTGATAGAAGTAAAGATATTTGCATTTTTATCATTGGACAATATCGGCAGTTTTTGATTCTTCGGGATATCCATCGACCTGAGTCCAAAGAGAGTCGCTTTGGGCAAGTGATACCGCACCAATCTTGTACATTTTGACCTCTTTGACAAGATACGATGAGGCAGCATCCTGGCAAATTCATAGGAGTAGAGATATTCGCATCTATATCCTTGGATAATATCGCCAATTTTTGATTCTTCGCCTTATGATTCAACCTGAATCCAAGACAGTCGCTTTGGGCAAGTGGTACCACACAAATCTTGTACATTTTGACCTCCTGGACAAGATACGACGAGGCGGAATCCTGGCAAATTGATAGGAGTAAAGATATTTGCATCTATATCATTGGATAATATCGGCAATTTTTGATTCTTCGGCTTATGATTCGCCCTGAATCCAACGACAGTCACTTTGGACAAGTGGTACCGCACAAATCTTGTACACTTTGGACTCCTGGACAAGCTACGATGATGCAGAATCCTGGGAAAATTGATAGGAGTAAAGATATTTGCATGTACATCCTTGGATATTATCGCCAATTTTGGATTCTTCGGCTTATTATTCGACCTGAGTCCAAATAGAGCCGCTTTGTTCAAGTGGTACCGCACCAATGTAGTACATTTTGACCTCTTGGACAAGATACGATGGGGCAGAATCCTGGCGAATTGATAGAAGTAAAGATATTTGCATTTATATCATTGGACAATATCGGCAATTTGTGATTCTTCGGCTGGTCGATCGACCTGAGTCCAAAGACAGTCGCTTTGGGCAAGTGGTACCACACAAATCTTGTACATTTTGGCCTCCTGGGCATGTACGATGAGGCAGAATCCTGGCAAATTGATAGGAGTAAAGATATTTGCATTTATATCATTGGACAATATCGGCAATTTTGGATTCTTCGGCTTATCGATCGACCTGAGTCCAAAGACAGTCGCATTGGGCAAGTGGTACCACACAAATCTTGTACATTTTGACCTCCTGGACAAGATACGATAAGGCAGAATCCTGGCGAATTGATAGAAGTAAAGATATTTGCATTTTTATCATTGGACAATATCGGCAGTTTTTGATTCTTCGGGATATCCATCGACCTGAGTCCAAAGAGAGTCGATTTGGGCAAGTGACACCGCACCAATCTTGTACATTTTGACCTCTTGGACAAGATACGATGAGGCAGAATCCTGGCAAATTCATAGGAATAAAGATATTTGCATCTATATCCTTGGATAATATCGCCAATTTTGGATACTTCGGCTTATCGATCGACCTGAGTCCAAAGACAGTCGCATTGGGCAAGTGGTTCCACACAAATCTTGTACATTTTGATCTCCTGGACAAGCTACAATGAGGCAGAATCTTGGCAAATTGATGGAAGTAAAGATATTTGCATTTATATCATTGGGCAATATCGGCAATTTGTGATTCTTCGGCTTATGATTCGCCCTGAATCCAATGACAGTCGCTTTGGGCAAGTGATACCGCACCATTCTTGTACATTTTGATCTCTTGGACAAGATACGATGAGGCAGAATCCTGGAAAATTCATAGGAGTCAAGATATTTGCATCTATATCCTTGGATAATATCGCCAATTTTGGATACTTCGCCTTATGATTCGACCTGAATCCAAAGACAGTCGCTTTGGGCAAGTTGTACCACACAAATCTTGTACATTTTGATCTCCTGGACAAGCTACGATGAGGCAGAATTCTGGCAAATTGATAGGAGTAAAGATATTTGCATTTATATCATTGGACAATATCGGCAATTTTTTATTCTTCGGCTTATCGATCGACCTGAGTCCAAATAGAGTCGCTTTGGGCAAGTGGTACCACACAAATCGTGTACATTTTGACCTCTTGGACAAGATACGATAAGGCTGAATCCTGGCGAATTGATAGAAGTAAAGATATTTGCATTTATATCATTGGGCAATATCGGCAATTTGTGATTCCTCGGCTTATGATTCGCCCTGAATCCAACGACAGTCACTTTGGACAAGTGGTACCGCACAAATCTTGTACACTTTGGACTCCTGGACAAGCTACGATGATGCAGAATCCTGGGAAAATTGATAGGAGTAAAGATATTTGCATGTACATCCTTGGATATTATCGCCAATTTTGGATTCTTCGGCTTATGATTCGACCTGAGTCCAAATAGAGTCGCTTTCGGCAAGTGGTACCGCACCAATGTTGTACATTTTGACCTCTTGGACAAGATACGATAAGGCAGAATCCTGGCGAATTGATAGAAGTAAAAATATTTGCATTTATATCATTGGGCAATATCGGCAATTTGTGATTCCTCGGCTTATGATTCGCCCTGAATCCAACGACAGTCATTTTGGACAAGTGGTACCGCACAAATCTTGTACATTTGGCCTCCTGGGCATGTACGATGAGGCAGAATCCTGGCAAATTGATAGGAGTAAAGATATTTGCATTTATATCATTGGACAATATCGGCAATTTTTGATTCTTCGGCTTATCGATCGACCTGGGTCCAAAGACAGTCGCTTTGGGCAAGTGGTACCACACAAATCTTGTACATTTTTATCTCCTGGACAAGCTACGATGAGGCAGAATTCTGGCAAATTGATAGGAGTGAAGATATTTGCATTTATATCATTGGACCATATCGACTATTTTTTATTCTTCGGCTTATCGATCGACCTGAATCCAAATAGAGTCGCTTTGGGCAAGTGGTACCACACAAATCTTGTATATTTTGATATCCTGGACAAGCTACGATGAGGCAGAATTCTGGCAAATTGATAGGAGTAAAGATATTTGCATTTATATCATTGGGCAATATCGGCAATTTGTGATTCTTCGGCTTATGATTCGCCCTGAATCCAACGACAGTCGCTTTGGACAAGTGGTACCACACAAATCTTGTACATTTGGCCTCCTGGGCATGTACGATGAGGCAGAATCCTGGCAAATTGATAGGAGTAAAGATATTTGCATTTATATCATTGGACATGTTACGTCCTACGTCCTCCACCCGCCACAATTTTTCGCTTTTTATTCAAGAATAACTAATCGATCATTCTCGCCGCAGTCTCCCGTTCGCTCAGTAGTTCTAAGATTTACTCTAATCTAACTTCACGAATGAAGTGCGGTTCTCACGAACCCCCGTTAGCGATAAGACATGCCGCGCGCGACAAGTAGAGGTAACTTACACCCGAGCGATAGCCAAGACGACGCGAGTAGGGAACAAGCGAAACGTACAAGGAAAAGCTCCGCCAAATTCTCGCGCTGCGCGACCGGACAACCGCCAGGTAATGCAATCTGTCAGAGGAGGAATTCCAAAAGATAAAATACGTGTAGCCTAGTCCTGGGAAAGGCATCTGTCGCGCCGTTCCCAGGATGTAACGCTGATGCAGTGTCAGCATGCGAATGCCGCTCAACGGAGCACGGCGTCTATATAGGGCAGTACGAGACCCTCTTCGGACACTCTTGGTTACGGCAAATACCTGTACGCGCACTCTTGGTCACCACTTACCGCGACTTACTGTTCGGGACTTGTGACTTACTCTAGAACGTTTTACTTCAATTCACTTCTTTGGGTGCAGTGCTCCGAACTGCACCGTTGTTCGCGTATAGAGAATTCAAGTGCGGGTGCGAAGCGTAACACCCGACTTACTATTTACCTTCGGTATTTTTCAAGTGAATCAAGTGTAACGAATATAATCAAGTCATGTCGAGTCGAGTCAATAGAACCAAGTTAAGTCTAAGTGAACAACCAACGAGGTAGAATCAGTGCCATTGTTCCTGTATCTCGTCAGGCAACACCAGGTTTGTGTAACCAAGCAGTCTTTGCAATTCGGACCATTCTAGGCAACCAGCGTGGTGAAGCCTTTGAAATTCAACTAATTATAAGTAACTTGCGTGATCGAGACACTGCGTCTAGTCTCAATCTCCGATTCTCCGGTCGCGATAACGAAGTGGAGCCGTCCACTCCAAATTGTAGGATTCGATCAACCAATAAACAGCATGTACACAGTTTCGTGAATTACCCACTGCACACCCATCCTCGCAACACTACACGTACACCCGCGTAAAACTTGGTTATCGGAGTGTTCTCTGAGTGTAATTAGACAGGGGATCTCACCCCTTTTCTTCCCGTGATACCGAAATCGCCGTGCGCATAAGTCGAGTGGTCCTTGCTGCCGCCTTCAAGCCTGTGCCTGTGTCGTCTCACGGGAAATTCCGTGGGCACCGTCGAACCTCTGAGTTCCGGTAACCCCTCAGCAACTCTTTTGCTGCGACTTCAGCTCACAGGTTTCGTTGGCCCGCGGCGGACCCCCTCGGTACGATCGTGGCCCCTCAACCACTTTCGGCGCACCACGCTTCGGGGCCGAGGTCAGTGGTCGTATCCACGGATCGCAACTATTCTCCCGCTCAAACCCATAACCAGAGAGCACCCCGAGTCACCAGCGACGCCCATACTTTCTGTGCCGTAACCATTCGGACGCGAATAGATTCTTAGGTTGGTGTAATTCCGAGTCACCAGCTACGCCGACATTGCCAGTGCCGTACCCATTCGGACGCGAGTAGATTCTCGGGTTGGTGTAATTCCGAGTCACCAGCGACGCCCATACTTTCTGTGCCGTAACCATTCGGACGCGAGTAGATTCTCGGGTTGGTGTAATTCCGAGTCACCAGCGACGCCCATACTTTCTGTGCCGTAACCATTCGGACGCGAGTAGATTCTCGGGTTGGTGTAATTCCGAGTCACCAGCGACGCCCATACTTTCTGTGCCGTAACCATTCGGACGCGAGTAGATTCTCGGGTTGGTGTAATTCCGAGTCACCAGCGACGCCCATACTTTCTGTGCCGTAACCATTCGGACGCGAGTAGATTCTCGGGTTGGTGTAATTCCGAGTCACCAGCTACGCCCACATTGCCTGTGCCGTAACCATTCGGACGCGAGTAGATTCTCAGGTTGGTGTAATCCCGAGTCACCAGCGACGCTCACATTGCCTGTGCTGTAACCATTCGGACGCGAGTAGATTCTCAGGTTGGTGTAATCCCGAGTCACCAGCGACGCTCACATTGCCTGTGCCGTAACCATTCGGACGCGAATAGATTCTCGGGTTGGTGTAATTGCGAGTCACCAGCTACGCCCACACTTCCGCGCCGTAACCAGTCGGACGCGAGGATACACGTAGGTTTAGTGTCGAATCAGGACACCGAGTATATTTAGGCGCGTGCGACGTCTCAGCGAGCCGCTCCGCTGACACGTCAAATCTCTTATCAGGCCGGTCACTTCGTCTGTCTTCCGATCCCCGGTATACCCGGTGTACGCAGGGTGCCGAAAAACGGAGGACGTAACAGACAATATCGGCAATTTTGGATTCTTCGGCTTATCGATCGACCTGAGTCCAAAGACAGTCGCATTGGGCAAGTGGTACCACACAAATCTTGTACATTTTGACCTCCTGGACAAGATACGATAAGGCAGAATCCTGGCGAATTGATAGAAGTAAAGATATTTGCATTTTTATCATTGGACAATATCGGCAGTTTTTGATTCTTCGGGATATCCATCGACCTGAGTCCAAAGAGAGTCGCTTTGGCCAAGTGATACCGCACCATTCTTGTACATTTTGATCTCTTGGACAAGATACGATGAGGCAGAATCCTGGCAAATTCATAGGAGTAAAGATATTTGCATCTATATCCTTGGATAATATCGCCAATTTTGGATACTTCGCCTTATGATTCGACCTGAATCCAAAGGCAGTCGCTTTGGGTAAGTTGTACCACACAAATCTTGTACATTTTGACCTCCTGGACAAGATACGATGAGGCAGAATCCTGGCGAAAGGATAGAAGTAAAGATATTTGCATTTTTATCATTGGACAATATCGGCAGTTTTTGATTCTTCGGGATGTCCATCGCCCTGAATCCAACGACAGTCACTTTGGACAAGTGGTACCGCACAAATCTTGTACACTTTGGACTCCTGGACAAGCTACGATGTTGCAGAATCCTGGGAAAATTGATAGGAGTAAAGATATTTGCATGTACATCCTTGGATATTATCGCCAATTTTGGATTCTTCGGCTTATCGATCGACCTGAGTCCAAAGACAGTCGCTTTGGGCACGTGGTACCACACAAATCTTGTACATTTTGACCTGCTGGACAAGATACGATTAGGCAGAATCCTGGCGAATTGATAGAAGTAAAGATATTTGCATTTATATCATTGGACAATATCGGCAATTTGTGATTCTTCGGCTTATCAATCGACCTGGGTCCAAAGACAGTCGCTTTGGGCAAGTGGTACCACACAAATCTTGTACATTTTGATCTCCTGGACAAGCTACGATGAGGCAGAATTCTGGCAAATTCATAGGAGTAAAGATATTTGCATCTATATCCTTGGATAATATCGCCAATTTTGGATACTTCGCCTTATGATTCGACCTGAATCCAAAGGCAGTCGCTTTGGGCAAGTTGTACCACACAAATCTTGTACATTTTGATCTCCTGGACCAGCTTCGATGAGGCAGAATCATGGCAAATTGATAGGGGTAAAAATATTTGCATCTATATCCTTGGATAATATCGCCAATTTTGGATTCTTCGCCTTATGATTCAACCTGAATCCAAGACAGTCGCTTTGGGCAAGTGGTACCACACAATTCTTGTACATTTTGACCTCCTGGACAAGATACGATGAGGCAGAATCCTGGCAAATTGATAGGAGTAAAGATATTTGCATGTACATCCTTGGATATTATCGCCAATTTTGGATTCTTCGGCTTATCGATCGACCTGAGTCCAAAGACAGTCGCTTTGGGCACGTGGTACCACAACAAATCTTGTACATTTTGACCTGCTGGACAAGATACGATAAGGCAGAATCCTGGCGAATTGATAGAAGTAAAGATATTTGCATTTATATCATTGGACAATATCGGCAATTTTTTATTCTTCGGCCTATCGATCGACCTGAGTCCAAATAGAGTCGCTTTGGGCAAATGGTACAGCACCCATCGTGTACATTTTGACCTCTTGGACAAGATACGATAAGGCAGAATCCTGGCGAATTGATAGAAGTAAAGATATTTGCATTTATATCATTGGGCAATATCGGCAATTTGTGATTCTTCGGCTTATGATTCGCCCTGAATCCAACGACAGTCGCTTTGGACAAGTGGTACCGCACAAATCTTGTACATTTGGCCTCCTGGACAAGCTACAATGAGGCAGAATCTTGGCAAATTGATGGAAGTAAAGATATTTGCATTTATATCATTGGGCAATATCGGCAATTTTTGATTCTTCAGCTTATCGATCGATCTGAGTCCAAAGACAGTCGCTATGGGCAAATGGTACCACACAAATCTTGTACACTTTGGACTCCTGGACAAGATACGATGATGCAGAATCCTGGGAAAATTGATAGGAGTAAGGATATTTGTATCTATATCATTGAATAATATCGACAATTTTGGTTTCTTCGCCTTATGATACGACTTGAATCCAAAGACAGTCGCTTTGAACAAGTGGTACCGCACAAATCTTGTACATTTTGACCTCCTGGACAAGATACGATGAGGCAGAATCCTCGCAAATTGATAGGAGTAAAGATATTTGCAACTACGACATTGGATAATATCGACAATTTTGGATTCTTCGCCTTATGATTCGACCTGAATCCAAGACACTCGCTTTGGACAAGTGGTACCGCACAAATCTTGTACATCTTGACCTCCTGGACAAGATACGATAAGGCAGAATCCTGGCAAATTGATAGGAGTAAAGATATTTGCATTTATATCCTTGGATAATATCGCCAATTTTGGATTCTTCGCCTTATGATTCAACCTGAATCCAAGACAGTCGCTTTGGGCAAGTGGTACCACACAAATCTTGTACATTTTGACCTCCTGGACAAGATACGATGAGGCGGAATCCTGGCAAATTGATAGGAGTAAAGATATTTGAATCTATATCATCGGATAATATCGGCAATTTTTGACTCTTCGGCTTATCGATCGATCTGAGTCCAAAGACAGTCGCTATGGGCAAATGGTACCACACAAATCTTGTACACTTTGGACTCCTGGACAAGATACGATGATGCAGAATCCTGGGAAAATTGATAGGAGTAAGGATATTTGTATCTATATCATTGAATAATATCGACAATTTTGGTTTCTTCGCTTTATGATACGACTTGAATCCAAAGACAGTCGCTTTGAACAAGTGGTACCGCACAAATCTTGTACATTTTGACCTCCTGGACAAGATACGACGAGGCAGAATCCTCGCAAATTGATAGGAGTAAAGATATTTGCATTTATATCCTTGGATAATATCGCCAATTTTGGATTCTTCGCCTTATGATTCAACCTGAATCCAAGACAGTCGCTTTGGGCAAGTGGTACCACACAAATCTTGTACATTTTGACCTCCTGGACAAGATACGATGAGGCGGAATCCTGGCAAATTGATAGGAGTAAAGATATTTGAATCTATATCATCGGATAATATCGGCAATTTTTGACTCTTCGGCTTATCGATCGACCTGAGTTCAAAGACAGTCGCTTTGGGCAATTGATACCACACAAATCTTGTACATTTTGACCTCCTGGACAAGACACGATAAGGCAGAATCCTGGCAAATTAATAGGAGTAAAGATATTTGCATTTATATCGTTGGACAATATCGGCAATTTTTGATACTTCGGCTTATCGATCGACCTGAGTCCAAAGACAGTCGCTTTGGGCAAGTGGTACCACACAAATCTTGTACATTTTGACCTCCTGGACAAGATACGATAAGGCAGAATCCTGGCAAATTGATAGGAGTGAAGATATTTGCATTTATATAATTGGACAATATCGGCAATTTTTGATTCTTCGACTTATCTAAATCTTGTACACTTTGGACTCCTGGACAAGCTACGATGATGCAGAATCCTGGGAAAATTGATAGGAGTAAAGATATTTGCATGTATATCCTTGGATATTATCGCCAATTTTGGATTCTTCGGCTTATGATTCAACCTGAGTCCAATAACAGTCGCTTTGGGGAAGTGGTACCGCACCAATGTTGTACATTTTGTCCTCTTGGACGAGATACGACGGGGCAGAATCCTGTCGATTTGATAGAAGTAAAGATATTTGCATTTATATCATTGGACAACTTCGGCAATTTTTGATTCTTCGGCTTATCGATCGACCTGAGTCCAAAGACAATCGCTTTGGGCAAGTGGTACCACACAAATCTTGTACATTTTGGCCTCCTGGACAAAATACGATGGGGCAGAAACCTGACGAATTGATAGAAGTAAAGATATTTGCGTTTATATCATTGGACAATATCGGCAATTTTTTATTCTTCGGCTTATCGATCGACCTGAGTCCAAATAGAGTCGCTTTGGGCAAGTGGTACCACACAAATCTTGTACATTTTGACCTGCTGGACAAGATACGATAAGGCAGAATCCTGGCGAATTGATAGAAGTAAAGATATTTGCATTTATATCATTGGACAATATCGGCAATTTTTGATTCTTCGTCTTATCGATCGACCTGGGTCCAAAGACAGTCGCTTTGGGCAAGTGGTACCACACAAATCTTGTACATTTTGATCTCCTGGACAAGCTACGATAAGGCAGAATTCTGGCAAATTGATAGGAGTAAAGATATTTGCATTTATATCATTGGACAATATCGGCAATTTTTTATTCTTCGGCTTATCGATCGACCTGAGTCCAAATAGAGTCGCCTTGGGCAATTGGTACCGCACCAATCGTGTACATTTTGACCTCTTGGACAAGATACGATAAGGCAGAATCCTGGCGAATTGATAGAAGTAAAGATATTTGCATTTATATCATTGGGCAATATCGGCAATTTGTGATTCTTCGGCTTATGATTCGCCCTGAATCCAACGACAGTCGCTTTGGACAAGTGGTACCGCACAAATCTTGTACATTTGGCCTCCTGGGCATGATACGATGAGGCAGAATCCTGTCAAATTAATATAAGTAAAGCTATTTGCATTTATATCATTGGACAATATCGGCAATTTTGTATTCTTCGGCTTATCGATCGACCTGAGTCCAAATAGAGTCGCTTTGGGCAATTGGTACCGCACCAATCGTGTACATTTTGACCTCTTGGACAAGATACGATGAGGCAGAATCCTGGCGAATTGATAGAAGTAAACATATTTGCATTTATATCATTGCCCAATATCGTAAATTTGTGATTCTTCGGCTTATGATTCGCCCTGAATCCAACGACAGTCGCTTTAGACAAGTGGTACCGCACAAATCTTGTACATTTGGCCTCCTGGGCATGATACGATGAGGCAGAATCCTGTCAAATTAATATAAGTAAAGCTATTTGCATTTATATCATTGGACAATATCGGCAATTTTGTATTCTTCGGCTTATCGATCGACCTGAGTCCAAATAGAGTCGCTTTGGGCAATTGGTACCGCACCAATCGTGTACATTTTGACCTCTTGGACAAGATACGATAAGGCAGATTCCTGGCGAATTGATAGAAGTAAAGATATTTGCATTTATATCATTGGGCAACATCGGCAATTTGTGATTCTTCGGCTTATGATTCGCCCTGAATCCAACGACAGTCACTTTGAACACGTGGTACCGCACAAATCTTGTACACTTTGGACTCGTGGACAAGCTACGATGATGCAGAATCCTGGGAAAATTGATAGGAGTAAAGATATTTGCATGTACATCCTTGGATATTATCGCCAATTTTGGAATCTTCGGCTTATGATTCGACCTGAGTCCAAATAGAGCCGCTTTGGGCAAGTGGTACCGCACCAATGTTGTACATTTTGACCTCTTGGACAAGATACGATGGGGCAGAATCCTGGCGAATTGATAGAAGTAAAGATATTTGCATTTATATCAGTGGGCAATATCGGCAATTTGTGATTCTTCGGCTTATCGATCGACCTGAGTCCAAAGACAGTCGCTTTGGGCAAGTGGTACCACACAAATCGTGTACATTTTGACCTCTTGGACAAGATACGATAAGGCAGAATCCTGGCGAATTGATAGAAGTAAAGATATTTGCATTTATATCATTGGGCAATATCGGCAATTTGTGATTCTTCGGCTTATGATTCGCCCTGAATCCAACGACAGTCACTTTGGACAAGTGGTACCGCATAAATCTTGTACACTTTGGACTCCTGGACAAGCTACGATGATGCAGAATCCTGGGAAAATTGATAGGAGTAAAGATATTTGCATGTACATCCTTGGATATTATCGCCAATTTTGGATTCTTCGGCTTATGATTCGACCTGAGTCCAAATAGAGCCGCTTTGGGCAAGTGGTACCGCACCAATGTTGTACATTTTGACCTCTTGGACAAGATACGATGGGGCAGAATCCTGGCGAATTGATAGAAGTAAAGATATTTGCATTTATATCATTGGACAATATCGGCAATTTTTGATTCTTCGGCTTATCGATCGACCTGAGTCCAAAGACAGTCGCTTTGGGCAAGTGGTACCACACAAATCTTGTACATTTTGACCTGCTGGACAAGACACGATAAGGCAGAATCCTGGCGAATTGATAGGAGTAAAGATATTTGCATCTATATCCTTGGATAATATCGCCAAATTTGGATACTTCGCCTTATGATTCGACCTGAATCCAAAGACAGTCGCTTTGGGCAAGTTGTACCACACAAATCTTGTACATTTTGATCTCCTGGACAAGCTACGATGAGGCAGAATCTTGGCAAATTGATAGGAGTAAAGATATTTGCATTGATATCATTGGACAATATCGGCAATTTTTTATTCTTCGGCTTATCGATCGACCTGAGTCCAAATAGAGTCGCTTTGGGCAATTGGTACCGCATCAATCGTGTACATTTTGACCTCTTGGACAAGATACGATAAGGCAGAATCCTGGCGAATTGATAGAAGTAAAGATATTTGCATTTTTATCATTGGACAATATTGGCAGTTTTTGATTCTTCGGGATATCCATCGACCTGAGTCCAAAGAGAGTCGCTTTGGGCAAGTGATATCGCACCAATCTTGTACATTTTGACCTCTTGGACCAGATACGATGAGGCAGAATCCTGGCAAATTCATACCAGTAAAGATATTTGCATCTATATCCTTGGATAATATCGCCAATTTTGGATACTTCGCCTTATGATTCGACCTGAATCCAAAGACAGTTGCTTTGGGCAAGTTGTACCACACAAATCTTGTACATTTTGATCTCCTGGACAAGCTACGATGAGGCAGAATCTTGGCAAAATGATAGGGGTAAAAATATTTGCATCTATATCCTTGGATAATATCGCCAATTTTGGATCCTTCGCCTTATGATTCAACCTGAATCCAAGACAGTCGATTTGGGCAAGTGGTACCACACAAATCTTGTATATTTTGACCTCCTGGACAGGATACGATGAGCCATAATCCTGTCACATTAATATAAGTAAAGCTATTTGCATTTATATCATTGGACAATATCGGCAATTTTTGATTCTTCGGCTTATCGATCGATCTGAGTCCAAAGACAGTCGCTTTGGGCAAATGGTACCACACAAATCTTGTACACTTTGGACTCCTGGACAAGCTACGATGATGCAGAATCCTGGGAAAATTTATAGGAGTAAAGATATTTGCATGTATATCCTTGGATATTATCGCCAATTTTGGATTCTTCGGCTTATGATTCGGCCTGAGTCCAAATAGAGCCGTTTTGGGCTAGTGGTACCGCACCAATGTTGTACATTTTGACCTCTTGGACAAGATACGATGGGGCAGAATCCTGGCGAATTGATAGAAGTGAAGATATTTGCATTTATATCATTGGACAATATCGGCAATTTTTGATTCTTCGGCTTATCGATCGACCTGGGTCCAAAGACAGTCGCTTTGGGCAAGTGGTACCACACAAATCTTGTACATTTGGAACTCCTGGACAAGCTACGATGAGGCAGAATTCTGGCAAATTGATAGGAGTAAAGATATTTGCATTTATATCATTGGGCAATATCGGCAATTTGTGATTCTTCGGCTTATGATTCGCCCTGAATCCAACGACAGTCGCTTTGGACAAGTGGTACCGCACAAATCTTGTACATTAGGCCTCCTGGGCATGATACGATGAGGCAGAATCCTGTCAAATTAATATAAGTAAAGCTATTTGCATTTATATCATTGGACAATATCGGCAATTTTTTATTCTTCGGCTTATGATTCGACCTGAGTCCAAATAGAGCCGCTTTGGGCAAGTGGTACCGCACCAATGTTGTACATTTTGACCACTTGGACAAGATACGATGTGGCAGAATCCTGGCGAATTGATAGAAGTAAAGATATTTGCATTTATATCATTGGACAATATCGGCAATTTTTGATTCTTCGGCTTATCGATCGACCTGAGTCCAAAGACAGTCGCTTTGGGCAAGTGGTACCACACAAATCTTGTACATTTTGACCTGCTGGACAAGACACGATAAGGCAGAATCCTGGCGAATTGATAGAAGTAAAGATATTTGCATTTATATGATTGGACAATATCGGCAATTTTTGATTCTTCGGCTTATCGATCGACCTGAGTCCAAACACAGTCGCTTTGGGCAAGTGATACCACAACAATCTTGTACATTTTGAACTCCTGGACAAGATACGATAAGGCAGAATCCTGGCGAATTGATAGAAGTAAAGATATTTGCATTTATATCATTGGACAATATCGGCAATTTTTGATTCTTCGGCTTATCGATCGACCTGGGTCCAAAGACAGTCGCTTTGGGCAGGTGGTACCACACAAATCTTGTACATTTTGATCTCCTGGACCAGCTACGATGAGGCAGAATCGTGGCAAATTGATAGGGGTAAAAATATTTGCATCTATATCCTTGGATAATATCGCCAATTTTGGATTCATCGCCTTATGATTCAACCTGAATCCAAGACAGTCGCTTTGGGCAAGTGGTACCACACAAATCTTGTACATTTTGACCTCCTGGACAAGATACGATGAGGCAGAATCCTGGAAAATTGATAGGAGTAAAGATATTTGCATTTATATCATTGGACAATATCGGCAATTTTTTATTCTTCGGCTTATCGATCGACCTGAGTCCAAATAGAGTCGCTTTGGGCAGGTGGTACCACACAAATCTTGTACATTTTGATCTCCTGGACAAGCTACGATGAGGCAGAATTCTGGCAAATTGATAGGAGTGATGATATTTGCATTTATATCATTGGGCAATATCGGCAATTTGTGATTCTTCGGTTTATGATTCGCCCTGAATGCAACGACAGTCGCTTTGGACAAGTGGTACCGCACAAATCTTGTACATTTGGCCTCCCGGGCATGATACAATGAGGCAGAATCCTGTCAAATTAATATAAGTAAAGCTATTTGCATTTATATCATTGGACAATATCGGCAATTTTTTATTCTTCGGCTTATCGATCGACCTGAGTCCAAATAGAGTCGCTTTGGGCAATTGGTACCGCACCAATCGTGTACATTTTGACCTCTTGGACAAGATACGATAAGGCAGAATCCTGGCGAATTGATAGAAGTAAAGATATTTGCATTTTTATCATTGGACAATATCGGCAGTTTTTGATTCTTCGGGATATCCATCGACCTGAGTCCAAAGAGAGTCGCTTTGGGCAAGTGATACCGCAACAATCTTGTACATTTTGACCTCTTGGACAAGATACGATGAGGCAGAATCCTGGCAAATTCATAGCAGTAAAGATATTTGCATCTATATCCTTGGATAATATCGCCAATTTTGGATTCTTCGGCTTATGATTCGACCTGAGTCCAAATAGAGCCGTTTTGGGCTAGTGGTACCGCACCAATGTTGTACATTTTGACCTCTTGGACAAGATACGATGGGGCAGAATCCTGGCGAATTTATAGAAGTGAAGATATTTGCATTTATATCATTGGACAATATCGGCAATTTTTGATTCTTCGGCTTATCGATCGACCTGAGTCCAAATAGAGCCGCTTTGGGCAAGTGGTACCACACAAATCTTGTATATTTTGATCTCCTGGACAAGCTACGATGAGGCAGAATTCTGGCAAATTGATAGGAGTAAAGATATTTGCATTTATATCATTGGGCAATATCGGCAATTTGTGATTCTTCGGCTTATGGTTCGCCCTGAATCCAACGACAGTCGCTTTGGACAAGTGGTACCGCACAAATCTTGTACATTTGGCCTCCCGGGCATGATACAATGAGGCAGAATCCTGTCAAATTAATATAAGTAAAGCTATTTGCATTTATATCATTGGACAATATCGGCAATTTTTTATTCTTCGGCTTATCGATCGACCTGAGTCCAAATAGAGTCGCTTTGGGCAATTGGTACCGCACCAATCGTGTACATTTTGACCTCTTGGACAAGATACGATAAGGCAGAATCCTGGCGAATTGATAGAAGTAAAGATATTTGCATTTTTATCATTGGACAATATCGGCAGTTTTTGATTCTTCGGGATATCCATCGACCTGAGTCCAAAGAGAGTCGCTTTGGGCAAGTGATACCGCAACAATCTTGTACATTTTGACCTCTTGGACAAGATACGATGAGGCAGAATCCTGGCAAATTCATAGCAGTAAAGATATTTGCATCTATATCCTTGGATAATATCGCCAATTTTGGATTCTTCGGCTTATGATTCGACCTGAGTCCAAATAGAGCCGTTTTGGGCTAGTGGTACCGCACCAATGTTGTACATTTTGACCTCTTGGACAAGATACGATGGGGCAGAATCCTGGCGAATTTATAGAAGTGAAGATATTTGCATTTATATCATTGGACAATATCGGCAATTTTTGATTCTTCGGCTTATCGATCGACCTGAGTCCAAATAGAGCCGCTTTGGGCAAGTGGTACCACACAAATCTTGTATATTTTGATCTCCTGGACAAGCTACGATGAGGCAGAATTCTGGCAAATTGATAGGAGTAAAGATATTTGCATTTATATCATTGGGCAATATCGGCAATTTGTGATTCTTCGGCTTATGGTTCGCCCTGAATCCAACGACAGTCGCTTTGGACAAGTGGTACCGCACAAATCTTGTACATTTGGCCTCCTGGGCATGTACGATGAGGCAGAATCCTGGCAAATTGATAGGAGTAAAGATATTTGCATTTATATCATTGGACAATATTGGCAATTTTGGATTCTTCGGCTAATCGATCGACCTGAGTCCAAAGACAGTCGCATTGGGCAAGTGGTACCACACAAATCTTGTACATTTTGACCTCCTGGACAAGATACGATAAGGCAGAATCCTGGCGAACTGATAGAAGTAAAGATATTTGCATTTTTATCATTGGACAATATCGGCAGTTTTTGATTCTTCGGGATATCCATCGACCTGAGTCCAAAGAGAGTCGCTTTGGGCAAGTGATACCGCACCAATCTTGTACATTTTGACCTCTTGGACAAGATACGATGAGGCAGAATCCTGGCAAATTCATAGGAGTAAAGATATTTGCATCTATATCCTTGGATAATATCGCCAATTTTGGATACTTCGCCTTATGATTCGACCTGAATCCAAAGACAGTCGCTTTGGGCAAGTTGTACCACACAAATCTTGTACATTTTGATCTCCTGGACAAGCTACGATAAGGCAGAATCCTGGCGAATTGATAGAAGTAAAAATATTTGCATCTATATCCTTGGATAATATCGCCAATTTTGGATTCTTCGCCTTATAATTCAACCTGAATCCAAGACAGTCGCTTTGGGCAAGTTGTACCACACAAATCTTCTACATTTTGATCTCCTGGACAAGCTTCGATGAGGCAGAATCTTGGCAAATTGATAGGGGTAAAAATATTTGCATTTATATCATTGGACAACATCGGCAATTTTTTATTCTTCGGCTTATCGATCGACCTGAGTCCAAATAGAGTCGCTTTGGGCAATTGGTACCACACAAATCTTGTACATTTTGACCTCCTGGACAAGATACGACGAGGCGGAATCCTGGCAAATTGATAGGAGTAAAGATATTTGCATCTATATCATTGGATAATATCGGCAATTTTTTATTCTTCGGCTTATCGATCGACCTGAGTCCAAAGACAGTCGCTTTGGGCAAGTGGTACCACACAAATCGTGTACATTTTGACCTTTTGGACAAGATACGATAAGGCAGAATCCTGGCGAATTGATAGAAGTAAAGATATTTGCATTTATATCATTGGGCAATATCGGCAATTTGTGATTCTTCGGCTTATGATTCGCCCTGAATCCAACGACAGTCACTTTGGACAAGTGGTACCGCACAAATCTTGTATACTTTGGACTCCTGGACAAGCTACGATGATGCAGAATCCTGGGAAAATTGATAGGAGTAAAGATATTTGCATGTACATCCTTGGATATTATCGCCAATTTTGGATTCTTCGGCTTATCGATCGACCTGAGTCCAAAGACAGTCGCTTTGGGCACGTGGTACCACACAAATCTTGTACATTTTGACCTGCTGGACAAGATACGATTAGGCAGAATCCTCGCGAATTGATAGAAGTAAAGATATTTGCATTTATATCATTGGACAATATCGGCAATTTGTGATTCTTCGGCTTATCAATCGACCTGGGTCCAAAGACAGTCGCTTTGGGCAAGTGGTACCACACAAATCTTGTACATTTTGATCTCCTGGACAAGCTACGATGAGGCAGAATTCTGGCAAATTGATAGGAGTAAAGATATTTGCATTTATATCATTGGACAATATCGGCAATTTTTTACTCTTCGGCTTATCGATCGACCTGAGTCCAAATAGAGTCGCTTTGGGCAATTGGTACCGCACCAATCGTGTACATTTTGACCTCTTGGACAAGATACGATAAGGCAGAATCCTGGCGAATTGATAGGAGTAAAGATATTTGCATTTTTATCATTGGACAATATCGGCAGTTTTTGATTCTTCGGGATATCCATCGACCTGAGTCCAAAGAGAGTCGCTTTGGGCAAGTGATACCGCACCATTCTTGTACATTTTGATCTCTTGGACAAGATACGATGAGGCAGAATCCTGGCAAATTCATAGGAGTAAAGATATTTGCATCTATATCCTTGGATAATATCGCCAATTTTGGATACTTCGCCTTATGATTCGACCTGAATCCAAAGGCAGTCGCTTTGGGCAAGTTGTACCACACAAATCTTGTACATTTTGATCTCCTGGACCAGCTTCGATGAGGCAGAATCATGGCAAATTGATAGGGGTAAAAATATTTGCATCTATATCCTTGGATAATATCGCCAATTTTGGATTCTTCGCCTTATGATTCAACCTGAATCCAAGACAGTCGCTTTGGGCAAGTGGTACCACACAATTCTTGTACATTTTGACCTCCTGGACAAGATACGATGAGGCAGAATCCTGGCAAATTGATAGGAGTAAAGATATTTGCATGTACATCCTTGGATATTATCGCCAATTTTGGATTCTTCGGCTTATCGATCGACTTGAGTCCAAAGACAGTCGCTTTGGGCACGTGGTACCACAACAAATCTTGTACATTTTGACCTGCTGGACAAGATACGATAAGGCAGAATCCTGGCGAATTGATAGAAGTAAAGATATTTGCATTTATATCATTGGGCAATATCGGCAATTTGTGATTCTTCGGCTTATGATTCGCCCTGAATCCAACGACAGTCACTTTGGACAAGTGGTACCGCATAAATCTTGTATACTTTGGACTCCTGGACAAGCTACGATGATGCAGAATCCTGGGAAAATTGATAGGAGTAAAGATATTTGCATGTACATCCTTGGATATTATCGCCAATTTTGGATTCTTCGGCTTATCGATCGACCTGAGTCCAAAGACAGTCGCTTTGGGCACGTGGTACCACACAAATCTTGTACATTTTGACCTGCTGGACAAGATACGATTAGGCAGAATCCTCGCGAATTGATAGAAGTAAAGATATTTGCATTTATATCATTGGACAATATCGGCAATTTGTGATTCTTCGGCTTATCAATCGACCTGGGTCCAAAGACAGTCGCTTTGGGCAAGTGGTACCACACAAATCTTGTACATTTTGATCTCCTGGACAAGCTACGATGAGGCAGAATTCTGGCAAATTGATAGGAGTAAAGATATTTGCATTTATATCATTGGACAATATCGGCAATTTTTTACTCTTCGGCTTATCGATCGACCTGAGTCCAAATAGAGTCGCTTTGGGCAATTGGTACCGCACCAATCGTGTACATTTTGACCTCTTGGACAAGATACGATAAGGCAGAATCCTGGCGAATTGATAGGAGTAAAGATATTTGCATTTTTATCATTGGACAATATCGGCAGTTTTTGATTCTTCGGGATATCCATCGACCTGAGTCCAAAGAGAGTCGCTTTGGGCAAGTGATACCGCACCATTCTTGTACATTTTGATCTCTTGGACAAGATACGATGAGGCAGAATCCTGGCAAATTCATAGGAGTAAAGATATTTGCATCTATATCCTTGGATAATATCGCCAATTTTGGATACTTCGCCTTATGATTCGACCTGAATCCAAAGGCAGTCGCTTTGGGCAAGTTGTACCACACAAATCTTGTACATTTTGATCTCCTGGACCAGCTTCGATGAGGCAGAATCATGGCAAATTGATAGGGGTAAAAATATTTGCATCTATATCCTTGGATAATATCGCCAATTTTGGATTCTTCGCCTTATGATTCAACCTGAATCCAAGACAGTCGCTTTGGGCAAGTGGTACCACACAATTCTTGTACATTTTGACCTCCTGGACAAGATACGATGAGGCAGAATCCTGGCAAATTGATAGGAGTAAAGATATTTGCATGTACATCCTTGGATATTATCGCCAATTTTGGATTCTTCGGCTTATCGATCGACTTGAGTCCAAAGACAGTCGCTTTGGGCACGTGGTACCACAACAAATCTTGTACATTTTGACCTGCTGGACAAGATACGATAAGGCAGAATCCTGGCGAATTGATAGAAGTAAAGATATTTACATTTATATCATTGGGCAATATCGGCAATTTGTGATTCTTCGGCTTATGATTCGCCCTGAATCCAACGACAGTCGCTTTGGACAAGTGGTACCGCACAAATCTTGTACATTTGGCCTCCTGGGCATGATACGATGAGGCAGAATCCTGTCAAATTAATATAAGTAAAGCTATTTGCATTTATATCATTGGACAATATCGGCAATTTTGTATTCTTCGGCTTATCGATCGACCTGAGTCCAAATAGAGTCGCTTTGGGCAATTGGTACCGCACCAATCGTGTACATTTTGACCTCTTGGACAAGATACTATAGGCAGATTCCTGGCGAATTGATAGAAGTAAAGATATTTACATTTATATCTTTGGGCAATATCGGCAATTTGTGATTCTTCGGCTTATGATTCGCCCTGAATCCAACGACAGTCACTTTGGACAAGTGGTACCGCACAAATCTTGTACACTTTGGACTCCTGGACAAGCTACAATGATGCAGAATCATGGGAAAATTGATAGGAGTAAAGATATTTGCATGTACATCCTTGGATATTATCGCCAATTTTGGATTCTTCGGCTTATGATTCGACCTGAGTCCAAATAGAGCCGCTTTGGGCAAGTGGTACCATACCAATGTTGTACATTTTGACCTCTTGGACAAGATACGATGGGGCAGAATCGTGGCGAATTGATAGAAGTAAAGATATTTGCATTTATATCATTGGACAATATCGGCAAATTTTGATTCTTCGGCTTATCGATCGACCTGGGTCCAAAGACAGTCGCTTTGGGCAAGTGGTACCACACAAATCTTGTACATTTTGATCTCCTGGACAAGCTACGATGAGGCAGAATTCTGGCAAATTGATAGGAGTAAAGATATTTGCATTTATATCATTGGGCAATATCGGCAATTTGTGATTCTTCGGCTTATGATTCGCCCTGAATCCATCGACAGTCCCTTTGGACAAGTGGTACCGCACAAATCTTGTACATTTTGATCTGCTGGACAAGCTACGATGAGGCAGAATTCTGGCAAATTGATAGGAGTAAAGATATTTGCATTTATATCATGGGACAATATCGGCAATTTTAGATTCTTCGGCTTATCGATCGACCTGGGTCCAAAGACAGTCGCTTTGGTCAAGTGGCACCACACAAATCTTGTACATTTTGATCTCCTGGACAAGCTACGATGAGGCAGAATTCTGGCAAATTGATAGAAGTAAAGATATTTGCATTTATATCATTGGGCAATATCGGCAATTTGTGATTCTTCGGCTTATGATTCGCCTGAATCCAACGACAGTCGCTTTGGACAAGTGGTACCGCACAAATCTTGTACATTTGGCCTCCTGGGCATGATACGATGAGGCAGAATCCTGTGAAATTAATATAAGTAAAGCTATTAGCATTTATATCATTGGACAATATCGGCAATTTTTTATTCTTCGGCCTATCGATCGACCTGAGTCCAAATAGAGTCGCTTTGGGCAATTGGTACAGCACCCATCGTGTACATTTTGACCTCTTGGACAAGATACGATGGGGCAGAATCGTGGCGAATTGATAGAAGTAAAGATATTTGCATTTATATCATTGGACAATATCGGCAAATATTGATTCTTCGGCCTATCGATCGACCTTGGTCCAAAGACAGTCGCTTTGGGCAAGTGGTACCACACAAATCTTGTACATTTTGATCTCCTGGACAAGCTACGATGAGGCAGAATCCTGGCAAATTCATAGGAGTAAAGATATTCGCATCTATATCCTTGGATAATATCGCCAATTTTGGATACTTCGCCTTATGATTCGACCTGAATCCAAGACAGTCGCTTTGGGCAAGTGGTACCACACAAATCTTGTACATTTTGACCTCCTGGACAAGATACGATGAGGCGGAATCCTGGCAAATTGATAGGAGTAAAGATATTTGCATCTATATCATTGGATAATATCGGCAATTTTTTACTCTTCGGCTTATCGATCGACCTGAGTTCAAAGACAGTCGCTTTGGGCAAGTGATACCACACAAATCTTGTACATTTTGACCTCCTGGCAAGACACGATAAGGCATAATCCTGGCAAATTAATAGGAGTAAAGACATTTGCATTTATATCATTGGACAATATCGGCAATTTTTGATTCTTCGGCTTATCGATCGATCTGAGTCCAAAGACAGTCGCTATGGGCAAATGGTACCACACAAATCTTGTACACTTTGGACTCCTGGACAAGATACGATGATGCAGAATCCTGGGAAAATTGATAGGAGTAAGGATATTTGTATCTATATCATTGAATAATATCGACAATTTTGGTTTCTTCGCCTTATGATACGACTTGAATCCAAAGACAGTCGCTTTGAACAAGTGGTACCGCACAAATCTTGTACATTTTGACCTCCTGGACAAGATACGATGAGGCACAATCCTCGCAAATTGATAGGAGTAAAGATATTTGCAACTACGACATTGGATAATATCGACAATTTTGGATTCTTCGCCTTATGATTCGACCTGAATCCAAGACACTCGCTTTGGACAAGTGGTACCGCACAAATCTTGTACATCTTGACCTCCTGGACAAGATACGATAAGGCAGAATCCTGGCAAATTGATAGGAGTAAAGATATTTGCATTTATATCCTTGGATAATATCGCCAATTTTGGATTCTTCGCCTTATGATTCAACCTGAATCCAAGACAGTCGCTTTGGGCAAGTGGTACCACACAAATCTTGTACATTTTGACCTCCTGGACAAGATACGATGAGGCGGAATCCTGGCAAATTGATAGGAGTAAAGATATTTGAATCTATATCATCGGATAATATCGGCAATTTTTGACTCTTCGGCTTATCGATCGACCTGAGTTCAAAGACAGTCGCTTTGGGCAATTGATACCACACAAATCTTGTACATTTTGACCTCCTGGACAAGACACGATAAGGCAGAATCCTGGCAAATTAATAGGAGTAAAGATATTTGCATTTATATCGTTGGACAATATCGGCAATTTTTGATACTTCGGCTTATCGATCGACCTGAGTCCAAAGACAGTCGCTTTGGGCAAGTGGTACTACACAAATCTTGTACATTTTGACCTCCTGGACAAGATACGATAAGGCAGAATCCTGGCAAATTGATAGGAGTGAAGATATTTGCATTTATATAATTGGACAATATCGGCAATTTTTGATTCTTCGACTTATCGATCGATCTGAGTCCAAAGACAGTCGCTTTGGGCAAATGGTGCCACACAAATCTTGTACACTTTGGACTCCTGGACAAGCTACGATGATGCAGAATCCTGGGAAAATTGATAGGAGTAAAGATATTTGCATTTATATCATTGGACAATATCGGCAATTTTTGATTCTTCGTCTTATCGATCGACCTGGGTCCAAAGACAGTCGCTTTGGGCAAGTGGTACCACACAAATCTTGTACATTTTGATCTCCTGGACAAGCTACGATAAGGCAGAATTCTGGCAAATTGATAGGAGTAAAGATATTTGCATTTATATCATTGGACAATATCGGCAATTTTTTATTCTTCGGCTTATCGATCGACCTGAGTCCAAATAGAGTCGCCTTGGGCAATTGGTACCGCACCAATCGTGTACATTTTGACCTCTTGGACAAGATACGATAAGGCAGAATCCTGGCGAATTGATAGAAGTAAAGATATTTGCATTTATATCATTGGGCAATATCGGCAATTTGTGATTCTTCGGCTTATGATTCGCCCTGAATCCAACGACAGTCGCTTTGGACAAGTGGTACAGCACAAATCTTGTACATTTGGCCTCCTGGGCATGATACGATGAGGCAGAATCCTGTCAAATTAATATAAGTAAAGCTATTTGCATTTATATCATTGGACAATATCGGCAATTTTGTATTCTTCGGCTTATCGATCGACCTGAGTCCAAATAGAGTCGCTTTGGGCAATTGGTACCGCACCAATCGTGTACATTTTGACCTCTTGGACAAGATACGATGAGGCAGAATCCTGGCGAATTGATAGAAGTAAACATATTTGCATTTATATCATTGCCCAATATCGTAAATTTGTGATTCTTCGGCTTATGATTCGCCCTGAATCCAACGACAGTCGCTTTAGACAAGTGGTACCGCACAAATCTTGTACATTTGGCCTCCTGGGCATGATACGATGAGGCAGAATCCTGTCAAATTAATATAAGTAAAGCTATTTGCATTTATATCATTGGACAATATCGGCAATTTTGTATTCTTCGGCTTATCGATCGACCTGAGTCCAAATAGAGTCGCTTTGGGCAATTGGTACCGCACCAATCGTGTACATTTTGACCTCTTGGACAAGATACGATAAGGCAGATTCCTGGCGAATTGATAGAAGTAAAGATATTTACATTTATATCATTGGGCAACATCGGCAATTTGTGATTCTTCGGCTTATGATTCGCCCTGAATCCAACGACAGTCACTTTGAACACGTGGTACCGCACAAATCTTGTACACTTTGGACTCCTGGACAAGCTACGATGATGCAGAATCCTGGGAAAATTGATAGGAGTAAAGATATTTGCATGTACATCCTTGGATATTATCGCCAATTTTGGATTCTTCGGCTTATGATTCGACCTGAGTCCAAATGGAGCCGCTTTGGGCAAGTGGTACCGCACCAATGTTGTACATTTTGACCTCTTGGACAAGATACGATGGGGCAGAATCCTGGCGAATTGATAGAAGTAAAGATATTTGCATTTATATCATTGGACAATATCGGCAATTTTTGATTCTTCGGCTTATCGATCGACCTGAGTCCAAAGACAGTCGCATTGGGCAAGTGGTACCACACAAATCTTGTACATTTTGACCTCCTGGACAAGATACGATAAGGCAGAATCCTGGCGAATTGATAGAAGTAAAGATATTTGCATTTTTATCATTGGACAATATCGGCAGTTTTTGATTCTTCGGGATATCCATCGACCTGAGTCCAACGACAGTCGCTTTGGGCAAGTGATACCGCACCATTCTTGTACATTTTGATCTCTTGGACAAGATACGATGAGGCAGAATCCTGGAAAATTCATAGGAGTCAAGATATTTGCATCTATATCCTTGGATATTATCGCCAATTTTGGATACTTCGCCTTATGATTCGACCTGAATCCAAAGACAGTCGCTTTGGGCAAGTTGTACCACACAAATCTTGTACATTTTGATCTCCTGGACAAGCTACGATGAGGCAGAATTCTGGCAAATTGATAGGAGTAAAGATATTTGCATTTATATCATTGGACAATATCGGCAATTTTTTATTCTTCGGCTTATCGATCGACCTGAGTCCAAATAGAGTCGCTTTGGGCAAGTGGTACGACACAAATCGTGTACATTTTGACCTCTTGGACAAGATACGATAAGGCTGAATCCTGGCGAATTGATAGAAGTAAAGATATTTGCATTTATATCATTGGGCAATATCGGCAATTTGTGATTCTTCGGCTGGTCGATCGACCTGAGTCCAAAGACAGTCGCTTTGGGCAAGGGGTACCACACAAATCTTGTACATTTTGGCCTCCTGGGCATGTACGATGAGGCAGAATCCTGGCAAATTGATAGGAGTAAAGATATTTGCATTTATATCATTGGACAATATCGGCAATTTTGGATTCTTCGGCTTATCGATCGACCTGAGTCCAAAGACAGTCGCATTGGGCAAGTGGTACCACACAAATCTTGTACATTTTGACCTCCTGGACAAGATACGATAAGGCAGAATCCTGGCGAATTGATAGAAGTAAAGATATTTGCATTTTTATCATTGGACAATATCGGCAGTTTTTGATTCTTCGGGATATCCATCGACCTGAGTCCAAAGAGAGTCGATTTCGGCAAGTGACACCGCACCAATCTTGTACATTTTGACCTCTTGGACAAGATACGATGAGGCAGAATCCTGGCAAATTCATAGGAATAAAGATATTTGCATCTATATCCTTGGATAATATCGCCAATTTTGGATACTTCGGCTTATCGATCGACCTGAGTCCAGAGACAGTCGCATTGGGCAAGTGGTTCTACACAAATCTTGTACATTTTGATCTCCTGGACAAGCTACAATGAGGCAGAATCTTGGCAAATTGATGGAAGTAAAGATATTTGCATTTATATCATTGGGCAATATCGGCAATTTGTGATTCTTCGGCTTATGATTCGCCCTGAATCCAACGACAGTCGCTTTGGGCAAGTGATACCGCACCATTCTTGTACATTTTGATCTCTTGGACAAGATACGATGAGGCAGAATCCTGGAAAATTCATAGGAGTCAAGATATTTGCATCTATATCCTTGGATAATATCGCCAATTTTGGATACTTCGCCTTATGATTCGACCTGAATCCAAAGACAGTCGCTTTGGGCAAGTTGTACCACACAAATCTTGTACATTTTGATCTCCTGGACAAGCTACGATGAGGCAGAATTCTGGCAAATTGATAGGAGTAAAGATATTTGCATTTATATCATTGGACAATATCGGCAATTTTTTATTCTTCGGCTTATCGATCGACCTGAGTCCAAATAGAGTCGCTTTGGGCAAGTGGTACGACACAAATCGTGTACATTTTGACCTCTTGGACAAGATACGATAAGGCTGAATCCTGGCGAATTGATAGAAGTAAAGATATTTGCATTTATATCATTGGGCAATATCGGCAATTTGTGATTCTTCGGCTGGTCGATCGACCTGAGTCCAAAGACAGTCGCTTTGGGCAAGTGGTACCACACAAATCTTGTACATTTTGGCCTCCTGGGCATGTACGATGAGGCAGAATCCTGGCAAATTGATAGGAGTAAAGATATTTGCATTTATATCATTGGACAATATCGGCAATTTTGGATTCTTCGGCTTATCGATCGACCTGAGTCCAAAGACAGTCGCATTGGGCAAGTGGTACCACACAAATCTTGTACATTTTGACCTCCTGGACAAGATACGATAAGGCAGAATCCTGGCGAATTGATAGAAGTAAAGATATTTGCATTTTTATCATTGGACAATATCGGCAGTTTTTGATTCTTCGGGATATCCATCGACCTGAGTCCAAAGAGAGTCGATTTGGGCAAGTGACACCGCACCAATCTTGTACATTTTGACCTCTTGGACAAGATACGATGAGGCAGAATTCTGGCAAATTGATAGGAGTGAAGATATTTGCATTTATATCATTGGACCATATCGACTATTTTTTATTCTTCGGCTTATCGATCGACCTGAATCCAAATAGAGTCGCTTTGGGCAAGTGGTACCACACAAATCTTGTATATTTTGATATCCTGGACAAGCTACGATGAGGCAGAATTCTGGCAAATTGATAGGAGTAAAGATATTTGCATTTATATCATTGGGCAATATCGGCAATTTGTGATTCTTCGGCTTATGGTTCGCCCTGAATCCAACGACAGTCGCTTTGGACAAGTGGTACCACACAAATCTTGTACATTTGGCCTCCTGGGCATGTACGATGAGGCAGAATCCTGGCAAATTGATAGGAGTAAAGATATTTGCATTTATATCATTGGACAATATCGGCAATTTTGGATTCTTCGGCTTATCGATCGACCTGAGTCCAAAGACAGTCGCATTGGGCAAGTGGTACCACACAAATCTTGTACATTTTGACCTCCTGGACAAGATACGATAAGGCAGAATCCTGGCGAATTGATAGAAGTAAAGATATTTGCATTTTTATCATTGGACAATATCGGCAGTTTTTGATTCTTCGGGATATCCATCGACCTGAGTCCAAAGAGAGTCGCTTTGGCCAAGTGATACCGCACCATTCTTGTACATTTTGATCTCTTGGACAAGATACGATGAGGCAGAATCCTGGCAAATTCATAGGAGTAAAGATATTTGCATCTATATCCTTGGATAATATCGCCAATTTTGGATACTTCGCCTTATGATTCGACCTGAATCCAAAGGCAGTCGCTTTGGGTAAGTTGTACCACACAAATCTTGTACATTTTGACCTCCTGGACAAGATACGATGAGGCAGAATCCTGGCGAAAGGATAGAAGTAAAGATATTTGCATTTTTATCATTGGACAATATCGGCAGTTTTTGATTCTTCGGGATGTCCATCGCCCTGAATCCAACGACAGTTACTTTGGACAAGTGGTACCGCACAAATCTTGTACACTTTGGACTCCTGGACAAGCTACGATGTTGCAGAATCCTGGGAAAATTGATAGGAGTAAAGATATTTGCATGTACATCCTTGGATATTATCGCCAATTTTGGATTCTTCGGCTTATCGATCGACCTGAGTCCAAAGACAGTCGCTTTGGGCACGTGGTACCACACAAATCTTGTACATTTTGACCTGCTGGACAAGATACGATTAGGCAGAATCCTGGCGAATTGATAGAAGTAAAGATATTTGCATTTATATCATTGGACAATATCGGCAATTTGTGATTCTTCGGCTTATCGATCGACCTGAGTCCAAACAGAGTCGCTTTGGGCAATTGGTACCGCACCAATCGTGTACATTTTGACCTCTTGGACAAGATACGATGAGGCAGAATCCTGGCGAATTGATAGAAGTAAACATATTTGCATTTATATCATTGCCCAATATCGTAAATTTGTGATTCTTCGGCTTATGATTCGCCCTGAATCCAACGACAGTCGCTTTAGACAAGTGGTACCGCACAAATCTTGTACATTTGGCCTCCTGGGCATGATACGATGAGGCAGAATCCTGTCAAACAAATATAAGTAAAGCTATTTGCATTTATATCATTGGACAATATCGGCAATTTTGTATTCTTCGGCTTATCGATCGACCTGAGTCCAAATAGAGTCGCTTTGGGCAATTGGTACCGCACCAATCGTGTACATTTTGACCTCTTGGACAAGATACGATAAGGCAGATTCCTGGCGAATTGATAGAAGTAAAGATATTTACATTTATATCATTGGGCAACATCGGCAATTTGTGATTCTTCGGCTTATGATTCGCCCTGAATCCAACGACAGTCACTTTGAACACGTGGTACCGCACAAATCTTGTACACTTTGGACTCGTGGACAAGCTACGATGATGCAGAATCCTGGGAAAATTGATAGGAGTAAAGATATTTGCATGTACATCCTTGGATATTATCGCCAATTTTGGAATCTTCGGCTTATGATTCGACCTGAGTCCAAATAGAGCCGCTTTGGGCAAGTGGTACCGCACCAATGTTGTACATTTTGACCTCTTGGACAAGATACGATGGGGCAGAATCCTGGCGAATTGATAGAAGTAAAGATATTTGCATTTATATCAGTGGGCAATATCGGCAATTTGTGATTCTTCGGCTTATCGATCGACCTGAGTCCAAAGACAGTCGCTTTGGGCAAGTGGTACCGCATAAATCTTGTACACTTTGGACTCCTGGACAAGCTACGATGATGCAGAATCCTGGGAAAATTAATAGGAGTAAAGATATTTGCATGTACATCCTTGGATATTATCGCCAATTTTGGATTCTTCGGCTTATGATTCGACCTGAGTCCAAATAGAGCCGCTTTGGGCAAGTGGTACCGCACCAATGTTGTACATTTTGACCTCTTGGACAAGATACGATGGGGCAGAATCCTGGCGAATTGATAGAAGTAAAGATATTTGCATTTATATCATTGGACAATATCGGCAATTTTTGATTCTTCAGCTTATCGATCGACCTGAGTCCAAAGACAGTCGCTTTGGGCAAGTTGTACCACACAAATCGTGTACATTTTGATCTCCTGGACAAGCTTCGATGAGGCAGAATCTTGGCAAATTGATAGGGGTAAAAATATTTGCATCTATATCCTTGGATAATATCGCCAATTTTGGATTCTTCGCCTTATGATTCAACCTGAATCCAAGACAGTCTCTTTGGGCCAGTGGTACCACACAAATCTTGTACATTTTGACCTGCTGGACAAGATACGATGAGGCAGAATCTTGGCAAATTGATGGAAGTAAAGATATTTGCATTTATATCATTGGGCAATATCGGCAATTTTTGATTCTTCGGCTTATCGATCGATCTGAGTCCAAAGACAGTCGCTATGGGCAAATGGTACCACACAAATCTTGTACACTTTGGACTCCTGGACAAGATACGATGATGCAGAATCCTGGGAAAATTGATAGGAGTAAGGATATTTGTATCTATATCATTGAATAATATCGACAATTTTGGTTTCTTCGCCTTATGATACGACTTGAATCCAAAGACAGTCGCTTTGAACAAGTGGTACCGCACAAATCTTGTACATTTTGACCTCCTGGACAAGATACGATGAGGCAGAATCCTCGCAAATTGATAGGAGTAAAGATATTTGCAACTACGACATTGGATAATATCGACAATTTTGGATTCTTCGCCTTATGATTCGACCTGAATCCAAGACACTCGCTTTGGACAAGTGGTACCGCACAAATCTTGTACATCTTGACCTCCTGGACAAGATACGATAAGGCAGAATCCTGGCAAATTGATAGGAGTAAAGATATTTGCATTTATATCCTTGGATAATATCGCCAATTTTGGATTCTTCGCCTTATGATTCAACCTGAATCCAAGACAGTCGCTTTGGGCAAGTGGTACCACACAAATCTTGTACATTTTGACCTCCTGGACAAGATACGATGAGGCGGAATCCTGGCAAATTGATAGGAGTAAAGATATTTGAATCTATATCATCGGATAATATCGGCAATTTTTGACTCTTCGGCTTATCGATCGACCTGAGTTCAAAGACAGTCGCTTTGGGCAATTGATACCACACAAATCTTGTACATTTTGACCTCCTGGACAAGACACGATAAGGCAGAATCCTGGCAAATTAATAGGAGTAAAGATATTTGCATTTATATCGTTGGACAATATCGGCAATTTTTGATACTTCGGCTTATCGATCGACCTGAGTCCAAAGACAGTCGCTTTGGGCAAGTGGTACCACACAAATCTTGTACATTTTGACCTCCTGGACAAGATACGATAAGGCAGAATCCTGGCAAATTGATAGGAGTGAAGATATTTGCATTTATATAATTGGACAATATCGGCAATTTTTGATTCTTCGACTTATCGATCGATCTGAGTCCAAAGACAGTCGCTATGGGCAAATGGTACCACACAAATCTTGTACACTTTGGACTCCTGGACAAGATACGATGATGCAGACTCCTGGGAAAATTGATAGGAGTAAGGATATTTGTATCTATATCATTGAATAATATCGACAATTTTGGTTTCTTCGCCTTATGATACGACTTGAATCCAAAGACAGTCGCTTTGAACAAGTGGTACCGCACAAATCTTGTACATTTTGACCTCCTGGACAAGATACGATGAGGCAGAATCCTCGCAAATTGATAGGAGTAAAGATATTTGCAACTACGACATTGGATAATATCGACAATTTTGGATTCTTCGCCTTATGATTCGACCTGAATCCAAGACACTCGCTTTGGACAAGTGGTACCGCACAAATCTTGTACATCATGACCTCCTGGACAAGATACGATAAGGCAGAATCCTGGCAAATTGATAGGAGTAAAGATATTTGCATTTATATCCTTGGATAATATCGCCAATTTTGGATTCTTCGCCTTATGATTCAACCTGAATCCAAGACAGTCGCTTTGGGCAAGTGGTACCACACAAATCTTGTACATTTTGACCTCCTGGACAAGATACGATGAGGCGGAATCCTGGCAAATTGATAGGAGTAAAGATATTTGCATTTATATCATTGGACAACTTCGGCAATTTTTGATTCTTCGGCTTATCGATCGACCTGAGTCCAAAGACAATCGCTTTGGGCAAGTGGTACCACACAAATCTTGTACATTTTGGCCTCCTGGACAAAATACGATGGGGCAGAAACCTGACGAATTGATAGAAGTAAAGATATTTGCGTTTATATCATTGGACAATATCGGCAATGTTTTATTCTTCGGCTTATCGATCGACCTGAGTCCAAATAGAGTCGCTTTGGGCAAGTGGTACCACACAAATCTTGTACATTTTGACCTGCTGGACAAGATACGATAAGGCAGAATCCTGGCGAATTGATAGAAGTAAAGATATTTGCATTTATATCATTGGACAATATCGGCAATTTTTGATTCTTCGTCTTATCGATCGACCTGGGTCCAAAGACAGTCGCTTTGGGCAAGTGGTACCACACAAATCTTGTACATTTTGATCTCCTGGACAAGCTACGATAAGGCAGAATTCTGGCAAATTGATAGGAGTAAAGATATTTGCATTTATATCATTGGACAATATCGGCAATTTTTTATTCTTCGGCTTATCGATCGACCTGAGTCCAAATAGAGTCGCCTTGGGCAATTGGTACCGCACCAATCGTGTACATTTTGACCTCTTGGACAAGATACGATAAGGCAGAATCCTGGCGAATTGATAGAAGTAAAGATATTTGCATTTATATCATTGGGCAATATCGGCAATTTGTGATTCTTCGGCTTATGATTCGCCCTGAATCCAACGACAGTCGCTTTGGACAAGTGGTACCGCACAAATCTTGTACATTTGGCCTCCTGGGCATGATACGATGAGGCAGAATCCTGTCAAATTAATATAAGTAAAGCTATTTGCATTTATATCATTGGACAATATCGGCAATTTTGTATTCTTCGGCTTATCGATCGACCTGAGTCCAAATAGAGTCGCTTTGGGCAATTGGTACCGCACCAATCGTGTACATTTTGACCTCTTGGACAAGATACGATGAGGCAGAATCCTGGCGAATTGATAGAAGTAAACATATTTGCATTTATATCATTGCCCAATATCGTAAATTTGTGATTCTTCGGCTTATGATTCGCCCTGAATCCAACGACAGTCGCTTTAGACAAGTGGTACCGCACAAATCTTGTACATTTGGCCTCCTGGGCATGATACGATGAGGCAGAATCCTGTCAAATTAATATAAGTAAAGCTATTTGCATTTATATCATTGGACAATATCGGCAATTTTGTATTCTTCGGCTTATCGATCGACCTGAGTCCAAATAGAGTCGCTTTGGGCAATTGGTACCGCACCAATCGTGTACATTTTGACCTCTTGGACAAGATACGATAAGGCAGAATCCTGGCGAATTGATAGAAGTAAAGATATTTGCATTTTTATCATTGGACAATATCGGCAGTTTTTGATTCTTCGGGATATCCATCGACCTGAGTCCAAAGAGAGTCGCTTTAGGCAAGTTGTACCAAACAAATCTTGTACATTTTGACCTCCTGGACAAGACACGATAAGGCAGAATCCTGGCAAATTAATAGGAGTAAAGATATTTGCATTTATATCATTTGACAATATCGGCAATTTTTGATACTTCGGCTTATTGATCGACCTGAGTCCAAAGACAGTCGCTTTGGGCAAGTGGTTCCACACAAATCTTGTACATTTTGACCTCCTGGACAAGCTACGATGATGCAGAATCCTGGGAAAATTGATAGGAGTAAAGATATTTGCATGTATATCCTTGGATATTATCGCCAATTTTGGATTCTTCGGCTTATGATTCAACCTGAGTCCAAATAGAGTCGCTTTGGGCAAGTGGTACCGCACCAATGCTGTACATTTTGACCTCTTGGACAAGATACGATGGGGCAGAATCCTGGCGAATTGATAGATGTAAAGATATTTGCATTTATATCATTGGACAACATCGGCAATTTTTGATTCTTCGGCTTATCGATCGACCTGAGTCCAAAGACAATCGCTTTGGGCAAGTGGTACCACACAAATCTTGTACATTTTGATCTCCTGGACAAGCTACGATGAGGCAGAATCCTGGCAAATTGATAGGAGTAAAGATATTTGCATCTATATCCTTGGATAATATCGCCAATTTTGGATTCTTCGCCTTATGATTCGACCTGAATCCAAGACAGTCGCTTTGGACAAGTGGTACCGCACAAATCTTGTACATTTTGACCTCCTGGACAAGATACGATAAGGCAGAATCCTGGCAAATTGATAGGAGTAAAGATATTTGCATTCATATCATTGGGCAATATCGGCAATTTGTGATTCTTCGGCTTATGATTCGCCCTGAATCCAAAGACAGTCGCTTTGGACAAGTGGTACCGCACAAATCTTGTACATTTGGCCTCCTGGGCATGATACGATGAGGCAGAATCCTGTAAAATTAATATAAGTAAAGCTATTTGCATTTATATCATTGGACAATATCGGCAGTTTTTTATTCTTCGGCTTATCGATCGACCTGAGTCCAAATAGAGTCGCTTTGGGCAATTGGTACCGCACCAATCGTGTACATTTTGACCTCTTGGACAAGATACGATAAGGCAGAATCCTGGCGAATTGATAGAAGTAAAGATATTTACATTTATATCATTGGGCAATATCGGCAATTTGTGATTCTTCGGCTTATGATTCGCCCTGAATCCAACGACAGTCACTTTGGACAAGTGGTACCGCACAAATCTTGTACACTTTGGACTCCTGGACAAGCTACGATGATGCAGAATCCTAGGAAAATTGATAGGAGTAAAGATATTTGCATGTACATCCTTGGATATTATCGCCAATTTTGGATTCTTCGGCTTATGATTCGACCTGAGTCCAAATAGAGCCGCTTTGGGCAAGTGGTACCGCACCAATGTTGTACATTTTGACCTCTTGGACAAGATACGATGGGGCAGAATCCTGGCGAATTGATAGAAGTAAAGATATTTGCATTTATATCATTGGACAATATCGGCAATTTTTGATTCTTCGGCTTATCGATCGACCTGAGTCCAAAGACAGTCGCTTTGGGCAAGTGGTACCACACAAATCTTGTACATTTTGACCTGCTGGACAAGATACGATAAGGCAGAATCCTGGCGAATTGATAGAAGTAAAGATATTTGCATTTATATCATTGGACAATATCGGCAATTTTTGATTCTTCGGCTTATCGATCGATCTGGGTCCAAAGACAGTCGCTTTGGGCAAGTGGTACCACACAAATCTTGTACATTTTGATCTCCTGGACAAGCTACGATGAGGCAGAATTCTGGCAAATTGATAGGAGTAAAGATATTTGCATTTATATCATTGGACAATATCGGCAATTTTGTATTCTTCGGCTTATCGATCGACCTGAATCCAAATAGAGTCTCTTTGGGCAATTGGTACCGCACCAATCGTGTACATTTTGACCTCCTGGACAAGACACGATAAGGCAGAATCCTGGCAAATTAATAGGAGTAAAGATATTTGCATTTATATCATTGGACAATATCGGCAATTTTTGATTCTTCGGCTTATCGGTCGATCTGAGTCCAAAGACAGTCGCTATGGGCAAATGGTACCACACAAATCTTGTACACTTTGGACTCCTGGACAAGATACGATGATGCAGAATCCTGGGAAAATTGATAGGAGTAAAGATATTTGCATGTATATCCTTGGATATTATCGCCAATTTTGGATTCTTCGGCTTATGATTCGACCTGAGTCCAAATAGAGCCGCTGTGGGCAAGTGGTACCGCACCAATGTTGTACATTTTGACCTCTTGGACAAGATACGATGGGGCAGAATCCTGGCGAATTGATAGAAGTAAAGATATTTGCATTTATATCATTTGACAATATCGGCAATTATTGATACTTCGGCTTATGATTCGCCCTGAATCCAACGACAGTCACTTTGGACAAGTAGTACCGCACAAATCTTGTACACTTTGGACTCCTGGACAAGCTAGGATGATGCAGAATCCTGGGAAAATTGATAGGAGTACAGATATTTGCATGTACATCCTTGGATATTATCGCCAATTTTGGATTCTTCGGCTTATGATTCGACCTGAGTCCAAATAGAGCCGCTTTGGGCAAGTGGTACCGCACCAATGTTGTACATTTTGACCTCCTGGACAAGATACGATGAGGCAGAATCCTCGCAAATTGATAGGAGTAAAGATATTTGCAACTACGACATTGGATAATATCGACAATTTTGGATTCTTCGCCTTATGATTCGACCTGAATCCAAGACACTCGCTTTGGACAAGTGGTACCGCACAAATCTTGTACATCATGACCTCCTGGACAAGATACGATAAGGCAGAATCCTGGCAAATTGATAGGAGTAAAGATATTTGCATTTATATCCTTGGATAATATCGCCAATTTTGGATTCTTCGCCTTATGATTCAACCTGAATCCAAGACAGTCGCTTTGGGCAAGTGGTACCACACAAATCTTGTACATTTTGACCTCCTGGACAAGATACGATGAGGCGGAATCCTGGCAAATTGATAGGAGTAAAGATATTTGCATTTATATCATTGGACAACTTCGGCAATTTTTGATTCTTCGGCTTATCGATCGACCTGAGTCCAAAGACAATCGCTTTGGGCAAGTGGTACCACACAAATCTTGTACATTTTGGCCTCCTGGACAAAATACGATGGGGCAGAAACCTGACGAATTGATAGAAGTAAAGATATTTGCGTTTATATCATTGGACAATATCGGCAATGTTTTATTCTTCGGCTTATCGATCGACCTGAGTCCAAATAGAGTCGCTTTGGGCAAGTGGTACCACACAAATCTTGTACATTTTGACCTGCTGGACAAGATACGATAAGGCAGAATCCTGGCGAATTGATAGAAGTAAAGATATTTGCATTTATATCATTGGACAATATCGGCAATTTTTGATTCTTCGTCTTATCGATCGACCTGGGTCCAAAGACAGTCGCTTTGGGCAAGTGGTACCACACAAATCTTGTACATTTTGATCTCCTGGACAAGCTACGATAAGGCAGAATTCTGGCAAATTGATAGGAGTAAAGATATTTGCATTTATATCATTGGACAATATCGGCAATTTTTTATTCTTCGGCTTATCGATCGACCTGAGTCCAAAGACAGTCGCTTTGGGCAAGTGGAACTACACAAATCTTGTACATTTTGACCTGCTGGACAAGATACGATAAGGCAGAATCCTGGCGAATTGATAGAAGAAAAGATATTTGCATTTATATCATTGGGCAATATCGGCAATTCGTGATTCTTCGGCTTATGATTCGCCCTGAATCCAAAGACAGTCGCTTTGGACAAGTGGTACCGCACAAATCTTGTACATTTGGCCTCCTGGGCATGATACGATGAGGCAGAATCCTGTGAAATTAATATAAGTAAAGCTATTTGCATTTATATCATTGGACAATATCGGCAGTTTTTTATTCTTCGGCTTATCGATCGACCTGAGTCCAAATAGAGTCGCTTTAGGCAATTGGTACCGCACCAATCGTGTACATTTTGACCTCTTGGACAAGATACGATGGGGCAGAAACCTGGCAAATTGATAGAAGTAAAGATATTTGCATTTATATCATTGGACAACATCGGCAATTTTTGATTCTTCGGCTTATCGATCGACCTGAGTCCAAAGACAATCGCTTTGGGCAAGTGGTACCACACAAATCTTGTACATTTTAATCTCCTGGACACGCTACGATGAGGCAGAATCCTGGCAAATTTATAGGAGTAAAGATATTTGCATCTATATCCTTGGATAATATCGCCAATTTTGGATTCTTCGCCTTATCGATCGACCTGAGTCCAAATAGAGTCGCTTTGGGCAATCGGTACCGCACCAATCTTGTACATTTTGACCTCTTGGACAAGATACGATGAGGCAGAATTCTGGCAAATTGATAGGAGTAAAGATATTTGCATTTATATCATTGGACAATATCGGCAATTTTTTATTCTTCGGCTTATCGATCGACCTGAGTCCAAATAGAGTCGCTTTGGGCAATTGGTACCGCACCAATCGTGTACATTTTGACCTCTTGGACAAGATACGATAAGGCAGAATCCTGGCGAATTGATAGAAGTAAAGATATTTGCATTTTTATCATTGGACAATATCGGCAGTTTTTGATTCTTCGGGATATCCATCGACCTGAGTCCAAAGAGAGTCGCTTTGGGCAAGTTGTACCACACAAATCTTGTACATTTTTACCTCCTGGACAAGACACGATAAGGCAGAATCCTGGCAAATTAATAGGAGTAAAGATATTTGCATTTATATCATTGGACAATATCGGCAATTTTTGATTCTTCGGCTTATCGGTCGATCTGAGTCCAAAGACAGTCGCATTGGGCAAGTGGAACCACACAAATCTTGTACATTTTGACCTCCAGGACAAGATACGATAAGGCAGAATCCTGGCGAATTGATAGAAGTAAAGATATTTGCATTTTTATCATTGGACAATATCGGCAGTTTTTGATTCTTCGGGATATCCATCGACCTGAGTCCAAAGACAGTCGCTTTGGGCAAGTGGTATCACACAAATCTTGTACATTTTGACCTCCTGGACAAGATACGATAAGGCAGAATCCTGGCGAATTGACAGAAGTAATGATATTTGCATTTATATCATTGGACAATATCCGCAATTTTTGATTCTTCGGCTTATCGATCGACCTGAGTCCAAAGACAGTCGCTTTGGGCAAGTGGTACCACACAAATCTTGTACATCTTGACCTCCTGGACAAGATACGGTTAGGTAGAATCCTGTCAAATTGATAGGAGTAAAGATATTTGCATCTATATCAATGGACAATATCGGCATTGTTTGACTCTTCGTCTTATCGATCGACCTGAGTCCAAAGACGATCGTTTTGGGCAAGTGGTACCGCACAAATCTTGTATATTTTGACCTCCTGGAGAAGATACGATGAGCCATAATCCTGTCACATTAATATAAGTACAGCTATTTGCATTTATATCATTGGACAACATCGGCAATTTTTGATTCTTCGGCTTATCGATCGATCTGAGTCCAAAGACAGTCGCTTTGGGCAAGTGGCACCACACAAATCTTGTACATTTTGACCTCCTGGACAAGATACGATAAGGCAGAATTCTGGCAAATTGATAGGAGTAAAGATATTTGTATTTATATTATTGGACAATAACGGCAATTTTTGATTCTTCGGCTTATCGATCGACCTGAGTCCAAAGGCAGTCGCTTTGGGCAAGTGGCACCACACAAATCTTGTACATTTTGACCTCCTGGACAAGATACGATAAGGCAGAATTCTGGCAAATTGATAGGAGTAAAGATATTTGTATTTATATTATTGGACAATAACGGCAATTTTTGATTCTTCGGCTTATCGATCGACCTGAGTCCAAAGGCAGTCGCTTTGGGCAATTGGTACCGCACCAATCATGTACATTTTGACCTCTTGGACAAGATACGATGGGGCAGAAACCTGGCGAATTGATAGAAGTAAAGATATTTGCATTTATATCATTGGACAATATCGGGAATTTTGGATTCTTCGGCTTATCGATCGACCTGAGTCCAAAGACAGTCGCTTTGGGCAAGTGGCACCACACAAATCTTGTATATTTTCACCTCCTGGACAAGATACGATAAGGCAGAATTCTGGCAAATTGATAGAAGTAAAGATATTTGCATTTTTATCATTGGACAATATCGGCAGTTTTTGATTCTTCGGGATATCCATCGACCTGAGTCCAAAGAGAGTCGCTTTGGGCAAGTGATACCGTACCAATCTTGTACATTTTGACCTCTTGGACAAGATACGATGAGGCAGAATCAGGGCAAATTCATAGGAGTAAAGATATTTGCATCTATATCCTTGGATAATATCGCCAATTTTGGATTCTTCGCCTTGTGATTCGACTTGAATTTAAAGACATTCGCTTTGGACAAGTGGTACCGCACAAATCTTCTACATTTCGACCTCCTGGACAAGATACGATGAGGGAGAATCCTATCAAATTGATAGGAGAAAACATATTTGCATCTATATCCTTGGATAATATCGCCAATTTTAGATACTTCGCCTTGTGATTCGACCGGAATCCAAAGACAGTCGCTTTGAGCAAGTCGTACGACACCAATCTTGTACATTTTGAACTCCTGGACAAGATACGATGAGGCGGAATCCTGGCAAATTGATAGGAGTAAAGATATTTGCATTTATATCATTGGACAATATCGGCAATTTTTGATACTTCGGCTTATCGATCGACCTGAGTCCAAAGACAGTCGCATTGGGCAAGTGGTACCACACAAATCTTGTACATTTTGACCTCCAGGACAAGACACGATAAGGCAGAATCCTGGCGAATTGATAGAAGTAAAGATATTTGCATTTTTATCATTGGACAATATCGACAGTTTTTGATTCTTCGGGATATCCATCGACCTGAGTCCAAAGACAGTCGCTTTGGGCAAGTGGTACCACACAAAACTTGTACATTTTGACCTCCTGGACAAGATACGATAAGGCAGAATCCTGGCGAATTGATAGAAGTAAAGATATTTGCATATATATTATTGGACAATGACGGCAATTTTTGATTCTTCGGCTTATCGATCGACCTGGGTCCAAAGACAGTCGGTTTGGGCAAGTGGCACCACACAAATCTTGTACATTTTCACCTCCTGGACAAGATACGATAAGGCAGAATTCTGGCAAATTGATAGGAGTAAAGATATTTGCATTCATATCATTGGGCAATATCGGCAATTATTGATACTTCGCCTTATGATTCGACCAGAATCCAAAGACAGTCGCTTTGGGAAAGTGGTACGACACCAATTTTGTACATTTTGAAGCCCTGGACAAGATACGATGAGGCAGAATCCTGGCAAATTGATAGGAGTAAAGATATTTGCATCTATATCCTTGGATAATATCGCCAATTTTGGATCTTTCGCCTTATGATTCGACCTGAATCCAAAGACAGTCGCTTTGGACAAGTGGTACCGCACAAATCTTGTACATTTGGCCTCCTGGGCATGATACGATGAGGTAGAATCCTGGCAAATTGAGAGGAGTAAAGATATTTGCATTTATGTCATTGGACGATATCGACAATTTTTGATTCTTCGGCTTATCGAACGACCTGAGTCAAAAGACAGTCGCTTTGGGCAAGTGGTACCACACAAATCTTCTACATTTCGACCTCCTGGACAAGATACAATGAGGCAGAATCCTGGCAATTTGGTAGGAGTAAAGGTATTTGCATCGATAACCTTGGATAATATCGCCAATTATGGATACTTCGTCTTATGATCCGACCTGAATCCAAAGACGGTCGCTTTGGAAAAGTGGTACCGCACAAATCTTGTAGATTTTGACCTCTTGGACAAGATACGATGAGGCAGAATCCTATCAAACTGATAGGAGTAAAGATATTTGCATTTATATCATTGGACGATATCGACAATTTTTGATTCTTCGGCTTATGATTCGCCCTGAATCCAAAGACAGTCGCTTTGGACAAGTGGTACCGCACAAATCTTGTACATTTTGAACTCCAGGACAAGCTACGATGAGGCAGAATCATGGCAAATTGATAGGAATAAAGATATTTGCATCTATATCCTTGGATAATATCGCCAATTTTGGATCCTTCGCCTTATGATTCGCCCTGAATCCAAAGACAGTCGCTTTGGACACGTGGTACCGCACAAATCTTGTACATTTGCCTCGTGGGCATGATACGATGAGGCAGAATCCTGGCGAATTGATAGGAGTAAAGATATTTGCATCTAAATCCTTGGATAATATCGCCAATTTTGGATACTTCGCCTTATGATTCAACCGGAATCCAAAGACAGTCGCTTTGGGCAAGTGGTACGACACCAATCTTGTAGATGTTGACCTCTTGGACAAGATACGATGAAGCAGAATCCTATCAAATTGATAGGAGTAAAGATATTTGCAACTACGACATTGGATAATATCGACAATTTTGGATTCTTCGCCTTATGATTCGACCTTAGTCCGAAGACAGTCGCTTTGGGCAAGTGGTACCACACAAATCTTGTACACTTTGAACTCCTGGACAAGCTACGGTGAGGCAGAATCCTGGCAAATTAACAGGAGTAAAGATATTTCCATCTATATCCTTGGATAATATCGCCAATTTTGGATTCCTCGCCTTATGATTCGCCCTGAATCCAAAGACAGTCGCTTTGGACACGTGGTACCGCACAAATCTTGTACATTTGGCCTCGTGGGCACGATACGATGAGGCAGAATCCTGGCAAATTGAGAGGAGTAAAGATATTTGCATCTATATCCTCGGATAATATCGCCAATTTTGGATCTTTCGCCTTATGATTCGACCTGAATCCAAAGACAGTCGGTTTGGACAAGTGGTACCGCACAAATCTTGTACATTTTGACCTGCTGGACAAGATACGATGAGGCAGAATCCTGGCAAATTGATAGGAGTAAAGATATTTGCAACTACGACATTGGATAATATCGACAATTTTGGATCCTTCGCCTTATGATTCGACCTGAGTCCGAAGACAGTCGCTTTGGGCAAGTGGTACTACACAAATCTTGTACACTTTGAACTCCTGGACAAGCTACGATGAGGCAGAATCCTATCAAATTGATAGGGGTAAAGATATTTGCATCTATATCATTGGATAATATCGACAATTTTGGTTTCTTCGCCTTATGATACGACTTGAATCCAAAGACAGTCGCTTTGGACAAGTGGTACCGCACAAATCTTTTACATTTCGACCTCTTGGACAAGATACGATGAGGCAGAATCCTGGCAAATTGATAGGGGTAAAGATATTTGCATCTATATCATTGGATAATATCGACAGTTTTGGATTCTTCGCCTTGTGATTCGACTTGAATCCAAAGACAGTCGCTTTGGACAAGTGGTACCGCACAAATCGTCTACATTTCGATCTCCTGGACAAGATACGATGAGGCAGAATCCTGGCAAATTGGTAGGAGTAAAGGTATTTGCATCTATATCCTTGGATAATATCGCCAATTATGGATACTTCGTCTTATGATTCGACCTGAATCCAAAGACAGTCGCTTTGGAAAAGTGGTACCGCACAAATCTTGTAGATGTTGACCTCTTGGACAAGATACGATGAGGCAGAATCCTATCAAATTGATGGGGTAAAGATATTTGCATCTATATCATTGGATAATATCGACAATTTTGGTTTCTTCGCCTTATGATTCGACTTGAATCCAAAGACAGTCGCTTTGGACAAGTGGTACCGCACAAATCGTCTACATTTCGATCTCCTGGACAAGATACGATGAGGCAGAATCCTGGCAATTTGGTAGGAGTAAAGGTATTTGCATCGATAACCTTGGATAATATCGCCAATTATGGATACTTCGTCTTATGATTCGACCTGAATCCAAAGACAGTCGCTTTGGAAAAGTGGTACCGCACAAATCTTGTACATTTTGACCTCTTGGCCCAGATACGATGAGGCAGAATCCTGGCAAATTGATAGGGGTAAAGATATTTGCATCTATATCATTGGATAATATCGACAATTTTGGTTTCTTCGCCTTATGATACGACTTGAATCCAAAGACAGTCGCTTTGAACAAGTGGTACCGCACAAATCTTGTATATTTTGACCTCCTGGGCATGATACGATGAGGTAGAATCCTGGCAAATTGAGAGGAGTAAAGACATTTGCATCTATATCCTTGGATAATATCGGCAATTATTGATACTTCGCCTTATGATTCGCCCTGAATCCAAAGACAGTCGCTTTGGACAAGTGGTACCGCACAAATCGTCTACATTTCGATCTCCTGGACAAGATACGATGAGGCAGAATCCTGGCAAATTGGTAGGAGTAAAGGTATTTGCATCTATATCCTTGGATAATATCGCCAATTATGGATACTTCGTCTTATGATTCGACCTGAATCCAAAGACAGTCGCTTTGGAAAAGTGGTACCGCACAAATCTTGTAGATGTTGACCTCTTGGACAAGATACGATGAGGCAGAATCCTATCAAATTGATGGGGTAAAGATATTTGCATCTATATCATTGGATAATATCGACAATTTTGGTTTCTTCGCCTTATGATTCGACTTGAATCCAAAGACAGTCGCTTTGGACAAGTGGTACCGCACAAATCGTCTACATTTCGATCTCCTGGACAAGATACGATGAGGCAGAATCCTGGCAATTTGGTAGGAGTAAAGGTATTTGCATCGATAACCTTGGATAATATCGCCAATTATGGATACTTCGTCTTATGATTCGACCTGAATCCAAAGACAGTCGCTTTGGAAAAGTGGTACCGCACAAATCTTGTACATTTTGACCTCTTGGCCCAGATACGATGAGGCAGAATCCTGGCAAATTGATAGGGGTAAAGATATTTGCATCTATATCATTGGATAATATCGACAATTTTGGTTTCTTCGCCTTATGATACGACTTGAATCCAAAGACAGTCGCTTTGAACAAGTGGTACCGCACAAATCTTGTATATTTTGACCTCCTGGGCATGATACGATGAGGTAGAATCCTGGCAAATTGAGAGGAGTAAAGACATTTGCATCTATATCCTTGGATAATATCGGCAATTATTGATACTTCGCCTTATGATTCGCCCTGAATCCAAAGACAGTCGCTTTGGACAAGTGGTACCGCACAAATCTTGTACATTTGGCCTCCTGGGCATGATACGATGAGGTAGAATCCTGGCAAATTGTGAGGAGTAAAGATATTTGCATTTATATCATTGGACGATATCGACAATTTTTTATTCTTCGGCTTATCGAACGACCTGAGTCAAAAGACAGTCGCTTTGGGCAAGTGGTACCACACAAATCTTCTACATTTCGACCTCCTGGACAAGATACGATGAGGCAGAATCCTGGCAATTTGGTAGAAGTAAAGGTATTTGCAACGATAACCTTGGATAATATCGCCAATTTTGGATCCTTCGCCTTATGATTCGCCCTGAATCCAAAGACAGTCGCTTTGGACACGTGGTACCGCACACATCTTGTACATTTGCCTCGTGGGCATGATACGATGAGGCAGAATCCTGGCGAATTGATAGGAGTAAAGATATTTGCATCTAAATCCTTGGATAATATCGCCAATTTTGGATACTTCGCCTTATGATTCAACCGAAATCCAAAGACAGTCGCTTTGGGCAAGTGGTACGACACCAATCTTGTACATTTTGAACCCCTGGACAAGATACGATGAGGCAGAATCCTGGCAAACTGATAGGAGTAAAGATATTTCCAACTATATCCTTGGAAATATCGCCAATTTTCGATTCCTCGCCATATGATTCGCCCTGAATCCAAAGACAGTCGCTTTGGACAAGTGGTACCGCACCAATCTTGTACATTTTGACCTCTTGGACCAGATACGATGAGGCAGAATCCTGGCAAATTGATAGGAGTAAAGATATTTGCAACTACGACATTGGATAATATCGACAATTTTGGATTCTTCGCCTTATGATTCGACCTGAATCCAAGACACTCGCTTTGGACAAGTGGTACCGCACAAATCTTGTACATTTTGACCTCCTGGACAAGATACGATAAGGCAGAATCCTGGCAATTTGACAGGAGTAAAGATATTTGCATTTATATCATTGGACAATATCGGCAATTTTTGATTCTTCGCCTTATCGTTCAACCTGAGTCCGAAGACAGTCGCTTTGGGCAAGTGGTACCACACAAATCTTGTACACTTTGAACTCCTGGACAAGCTACGGTGAGGCAGAATCCTGGCAAATTAATAGGAGTAAAGATATTTCCATCTATATCCTTGGATAATATCGCCAATTTTGGATTCCTCGCCTTATGATTCGCCCTGAATCCAAAGACAGTCGCTTTGGACACGTGGTACCGCACAAATCTTGTACATTTGGCCTCGTGGGCACGATACGATGAGGCAGAATCCTGGCAAATTGAGAGGAGTAAAGATATTTGCATCTATATCCTCGGATAATATCGCCAATTTTGGATCTTTCGCCTTATGATTCGACCTGAATCCAAAGACAGTCGGTTTGGACAAGTGGTACCGCACAAATCTTGTACATTTGGCCTCCTGGGCATGATACGATGAGGCAGAATCCTGGCAAATTGGTAGGAGTAAAGGTATTTGCATCTATATCCTTGGATAATATCGCCAATTTTGTATTCTTCGCCTTATGATTCGCTCTGAATCCAAAGACAGTCGCTTTGGACAAGTGGTACCGCACAAATCTTGTACATTTGGCCTCCTGGGCATGATACGATGAGGTAGAATCCTGGCAAATTGAAAGGAGTAAAGACATTTGCATCTATATCCTTGGATAATATCGGCAATTTTTGATACTTCGCCTTATGATTCGACCAGAATCCAAAGACAGTCGCTTTGGGAAAGTGGTACGACACCAATCTTGTACATTTTGAACCCCTGGACAAGATACGATGAGGTAGAATCCTGGCGAATTGATAGAAGTAAAGATATTTGCATTTATATCATTGGACGATATCGACAATTTTTGATTCTTCGGCTTATCGAACGACCTGAGTCAAAAGACAGTCGCTTTGGGCAAGTGGTACCACACAAATCTTCTACATTTCGACCTCCTGGACAAGATACGATGAGGCAGAATCCTGGCAATTTGGTAGGAGTAAAGGTATTTGCATCGATAACCTTGGATAATATCGCCAATTATGGATACTTCGTCTTATGATTCGACCTGAATCCAAAGACAGTCGCTTTGGAAAAGTGGTACCGCACAAATCTTGTACATTTTGACCTCTTGGACCAGATACGATGAGGCAGAATCCTGGCAAATTGATAGGGGTAAAGATATTTGCATCTATATCATTGGATAATATCGACAATTTTGGTTTCTTCGCCTTATGATACGACTTGAATCCAAAGACAGTCGCTTTGAACAAGTGGTACCGCACAAATCTTGTATATTTTGACCTCCTGGGCATGATACGATGAGGTAGAATCCTGGCAAATTGAGAGGAGTAAAGACATTTGCATCTATATCCTTGGATAATATCGACAATGTTGGTTTCTTCGCCTTAAGATACGACTTGAATCCAAAGACAGTCGCTTTGAACAAGTGGTCCCGCACAAATCTTGTACATTTTGACCTGATGGACAAGATACGATGAGGCAGAATCCTGGCAAATTGATAGGAGTAAAGATATTTGCAACTACGACATTGGATAATATCGACAATTTTGGATTCTTCGCCTTATGATTCGACCTGAATCCAAGACACTCGCTTTAGACAAGTGGTACCGCACAAATCTTGTACATTTTGACCTCCTGGACAAGATACGATGAGGCAAAATCCTGGCAAATTGATAGGAGTAAAGACATTTGCATCTATATCCTTGGATAATATCGGCAATTTTTGATACTTCGCCTTATGATTCGACCAGAATCCACAGACAGTCGCTTTGGGAAAGTGGTACGACACCAATCTTGTACATTTTGAACCCCTGGACAAGATACGATGAAGCAGAATCCTGGCGAATTGATAGTAGTAAAGATATTTGCATTTATATCATTGGACGATATCGACAATTTTTGATCCTTCGGCTTATCGAACGACCTGAGTCAAAAGACAGTCGCTTTGGGCAAGTGGTACCACACAAATCGTGTACATTTTGAACTCCTGGACACGCTACGATGAGGCAGAATCCAGGCAAATTGATAGGAGTAAAGATATTTGCATCTATATCCTTGGATAATATCGACAATTTTTGTTTCTTCGCCTTATGATTCGCCCTGAATCCAACGGCAGTCGCTTTGGACAAGTGGTACCGCACAAATCTTGTACATTTTGAACTCCTGGACAACCTACGATGAGGCAGAATCCTGGCAAATTGATAGGAGTAAAGATATTTGCATCTATATCCTTGGATAATATCGCCAATTTTGGATTCTTCGTTTATGATTCCCCTGAATCCAAAGACAGTCGCTTTGGACAAGTGGTACCGCAGAAATGTTGTACATTTGGCCTGCTGGGGATGATACGTTGAGGCAGAATCCTATCAAATTGATAGGTGTAAAGATATTTGCATCTATATCCTTGTAAAATATTGCCAATTTTTTATACTTCGCCTTATGATTCGACCTGAGTCCAAATAGAGTCGCTTTGGACAAGTGGTACCGCACCAATCTTGTACATTTTTACCTCTTGGACAAGATACGATGAGGCAGAATCCTGGCAAATTGATAGGAGTAAAGATATTTGCATCTATATCATTGGATGATATCGACATTTTGGATTCTTCGCCTTGTGATTCGACTTGAATCCAAAGACAGTCGCTTTGGACAAGTGGTACCGCACAAATCTTCTACATTTGGACCTCCTGGACATGATGCGATGAGGCAGAATCCTGGCAAATTGGTAGGAGTAAAGGTATTTGCATCTATATCCTTGGAAAACAGCGCCAATTATGGATACTTCGTCTTATGATTCGATCTGAATCCAAAGACAGTCGCTTTGGAAAAGTGGTACCGCACAAATCTTGTAGATTTTGACCTCTTGGACAAGATACGATGAGGCAGAATCCTATCAAACTGATAGGAGTAAAGATATTTGCATTTATATCAATGGACGATATCGACAATTTTTGATTCTTCGGCTTATCGAACGACCTGAGTCCAAAGACAGTCGCTTTGGGCAAGTGGTACCACACAAATCGTGTACATTTTGAACTCCTGGACAAGCTACGATGAGGCAGAATCCAGGCAAACTGATAGGAGTAAAGATATTTGCATCTATATCCTTGGATAATATCGACAATTTTGGTTTCTTCGCCTTATGATTCGCCTTGAATCCAAAGGCAGCCGCTTTGGACAAGTGGTACCGCACAAATCTTCTACATTTCGACCTCCAGGACATGGTACGATGAGGCAGAATCCTGGCAAATTGGTAGGAGTAAAGGTATTTGCATCTATATCATTGGATAATATCGCTAATTTTGGATTCTTCGCCTTATGATTCGCCCTGAATCCACAGACAGTCGCTTTGGACAAGTGGTACCGCACAAATCTTGTACATTTGGCCTCCTGGGCATGATACGATGAGGTAGAATCCTGGCAAATTGAGAGGAGTAAAGACATTTGCATCTATATCCTTGGATAATATCGGCAATTTTTGATACTTCGCCTTATGATTCGACCAGAATCCACAGACAGTCGCTTTGGGAAAGTGGTACGACACCAATCTTGTACATTTTGAACCCCTGGACAAGATACGATGAAGCAGAATCCTGGCGAATTGATAGTAGTAAAGATATTTGCATTTATATCATTGGACGATATCGACAATTTTTGATCCTTCGGCTTATCGAACGACCTGAGTCAAAAGACAGTCGCTTTGGGCAAGTGGTACCACACAAATCGTGTACATTTTGAACTCCTGGACACGCTACGATGAGGCAGAATCCAGGCAAATTGATAGGAGTAAAGATATTTGCATCTATATCCTTGGATAATATCGACAATTTTTGTTTCTTCGCCTTATGATTCGCCCTGAATCCAACGGCAGTCGCTTTGGACAAGTGGTACCGCACAAATCTTGTACATTTTGAACTCCTGGACAACCTACGATGAGGCAGAATCCTGGCAAATTGATAGGAGTAAAGATATTTGCATCTATATCCTTGGATAATATCGCCAATTTTGGATTCTTCGTTTATGATTCCCCTGAATCCAAAGACAGTCGCTTTGGACAAGTGGTACCGCAGAAATGTTGTACATTTGGCCTGCTGGGGATGATACGTTGAGGCAGAATCCTATCAAATTGATAGGTGTAAAGATATTTGCATCTATATCCTTGTAAAATATTGCCAATTTTTTATACTTCGCCTTATGATTCGACCTGAGTCCAAATAGAGTCGCTTTGGACAAGTGGTACCGCACCAATCTTGTACATTTTTACCTCTTGGACAAGATACGATGAGGCAGAATCCTGGCAAATTGATAGGAGTAAAGATATTTGCATCTATATCATTGGATGATATCGACATTTTGGATTCTTCGCCTTGTGATTCGACTTGAATCCAAAGACAGTCGCTTTGGACAAGTGGTACCGCACAAATCTTCTACATTTGGACCTCCTGGACATGATGCGATGAGGCAGAATCCTGGCAAATTGGTAGGAGTAAAGGTATTTGCATCTATATCCTTGGAAAACATCGCCAATTATGGATACTTCGTCTTATGATTAGATCTGAATCCAAAGACAGTCGCTTTGGAAAAGTGGTACCGCACAAATCTTGTACATTTTGACCTCCTGGACAAGATACGATGAGGCAGAATCCTGGCAAATTGATAGGAGTAAAGATATTTGCATTTATATCATTGGACAATATCGGCAATTTTTTATTCTTCGGCTTATCGATCGACCTGAGTCCAAATAGAGTCGCTTTGGGCAGGTGGTACCACACAAATCTTGTACATTTTGATCTCCTGGACAAGCTACGATGAGGCAGAATTCTGGCAAATTGATAGGAGTAAAGATATTTGCATTTATATCATTGGGCAATATCGGCAATTTATGATTCTTTGCCTTGTGATTCGACTTGAATCCAAAGACAGTCGCTTTGGACAAGTGGTACCGCACAAATCTTCTACATTTCGACCTCCCGAACAAGATACGATGAGGCAGAATCCTATCAAATTGATAGGAGAAAAGATATTTGCATCTATATCCTTGGATAATATCGCCAATTTTAGATACTTCGCCTTATGATTCGACCGGATCCAAAGACAGTCGCTTTGAGCAAGTCGTACGACACCAATCTTGTACATTTTGAACTCCTGGACAAGATACGATGAGGCGGAATCCTGGCAAATTGATAGGAGTAAAGATATTTGCATCTATATCATTGAATAATATCGGCAATTTTTGACTCTTCGGCTTATCGATCGACCTGAGTCCAAACACAGTCGCTTTGGGCAAGTGATACCACACCAATCTTGTACATTTTGAACTCCTGGACAAGATACGATAAGGCAGAATCCTGGCGAATTGATAGAAGTAAAGATATTTGCATTTATATCATTGGACAATATCGGCAATTTTTGATTCTTCGGCTTATCGATCGACCTGGGTCCAAAGACAGTCGCTTTGGGCAGGTGGTACCACACAAATCTTGTACATTTTGATCTCCTGGACAAGCTACGATGAGGCAGAATTCTAGCAAATTGATAGGAGTAAAGATATTTGCATTTATATCATTGGACAATATCGGCAGTTTTTGATTGTTCGGGATGTCCATCGACCCGAGTCCAAAGAGAGTCGCTTTGGGCAAGTGATACCGCACCAATCTTGTACATTTTGACCTCTTGGACAAGCTACGATGAGGCAGAATCGTGGCAAATTGATAGGGGTAAAAATATTTGCATCTATATCCTTGGATAATATCGCCAATTTTGGATTCATCGCCTTATGATTCAACCTGAATCCAAGACAGTCGCTTTGGGCAAGTGGTACCACACAAATCTTGTACATTTTGACCTCCTGGACAAGATACGATGAGGCAGAATCCCGGCAAATTGATAGGAGTAAAGATATTTGCATTTATATCATTGGACAATATCGGCAATTTTTTATTCTTCGGCTTATCGATCGACCTGAGTCCAAATAGAGTCGCTTTGGGCAATTGGTACCGCACCAATCGTGTACATTTTGACCTCTTGGACAAGATACGATAAGGCAGAATCCTGGCGAATTGATAGAAGTAAAGATATTTGCATTTATATCATTGGGCAATATCGGCAATTTGTGATTCTTCGGCTTATGATTCGCCCTGAATCCAACGACAGTCGGTTTGGACAAGTGGTACCGCACAAATCTTGTACATTTGGCCTCCTGGGCATGATACGAAGAGGCAGAATCCTGGGAAAATTGATAGGAGTAAAGATATTTGCATGTACATCCTCGGATATTATCGCCAATTTTGGATTCTTCGGCTTATGATTCGACCTGAGTCCAAAGACAGTCGCTTTGGGCACGTGGTACCAAACAAATCTTCTACATTTTGACCTGCTGGACAAGATACGATAAGGCAGAATCCTGGCGAATTGATAGAAGTAAAGATATTTGCATTTTTATCATTGGACAATATCGGCAGTTTTTGATTCTTCGGCTTATCGATCGACCTGAGTCCAAAGACAGTCGCTTTGGGCAAGTGGTACCACACAAATCTTGTACATTTTGACCTGCTGGACAAGTTACGATAAGGCAGAATCCTGGCGAATTGATAGAAGTAAAGATATTTGCATTTATATCATTGGACAATATCGGCAATTTTTTATTCTTCGGCTTATCGATCGACCTGAGTCCAAATAGAGTCGCTTTGGGCAATTGGTACCGCACCAATCGTGTACATTTTGACCTCTTGGACAAGATACGATAAGGCAGAATCCTGGTGAATTGATAGAAGTAAAGATATTTGCATTTTTATCATTGGACAATATCGGCAGTTTTTGATTCTTCGGGATATCCATCGACCTGAGTCCAAAGACAGTCGCTTTGGGCAAGTGATACCACACAAATCTTGTACATTTTGACCTCCTGGACAAGATACGATGAGGCAGAATCCTATCAAATTGATAGGGGAAAAGATATTTGCATCTATATCCTTGGATAATATCGACAATTTTGGATTCTTCGCTTTATGATTCAACCTGAATCCAAGACAGTCGCTTTGGGCAAGTGGTACCACACAAATCTTGTACATTTTGACCTCCTGGACAAGATACGATGAGGCAGAATCCTGGCAAATTGATAGGAGTAAAGATATTTGCATTTATATCATTGGACAATATCGGCAATTTTTTATACTTCGGCTTATCGATCGACCTGAGTCCAAATAGAGTCGATTTGGGCAATTGGTACCGCACCAATCCTGTACATTTTGACCCCTTGGACAAGATACGATAAGGCAGAATCCTGGCGCATTGATAGAAGTAAAGATATTTGCATTTTTATCATTGGACAATATTGGCAGTTTTTGATTCTTCGGGATATCCATCGACCTCAGTCCAAAGAGAGTCGCTTTGGGCAAGTGATATCGCATCAAACTTGTACATTTTGACCTCTTGGACAAGATACGATGAGGCAGAATCCTGGCAAATTCATAGGAGTAAAGATATTTGCATCTATATCCTTGGATAATATCGCCAATTTTGGATAATTCGCCTTATGATTCGATCTGAATCCAAAGACAGTCGCTTTGGGCAAGTTGTAGCACACAAATCTTGCACATTTTGATCTCCTGGACAAGCTTCGATGAGGCAGAATCTTGGCAAATTGATAGGAGTAAAGATATTTGCATTTATATCATTGGACAATATCGGCAATTTTTTATACTTCGGCTTATCGATCGACCTGAGTCCAAATAGAGTCGATTTGGGCAATTGGTACCGCACCAATCCTGTACATTTTGACCCCTTGGACAAGATACGATAAGGCAGAATCCTGGCGCATTGATAGAAGTAAAGATATTTGCATTTTTATCATTGGACAATATTGGCAGTTTTTGATTCTTCGGGATATCCATCGACCTCAGTCCAAAGAGAGTCGCTTTGGGCAAGTGATATCGCATCAAACTTGTACATTTTGACCTCTTGGACAAGATACGATGAGGCAGAATCCTGGCAAATTCATAGGAGTAAAGATATTTGCATCTATATCCTTGGATAATATCGCCAATTTTGGATAATTCGCCTTATGATTCGACCTGAATCCAAAGACAGTCGCTTTGGGCAAGTTGTAGCACACAAATCTTGCACATTTTGATCTCCTGGACAAGCTTCGATGAGGCAGAATCTTGGCAAATTGATAGGGGTAAAAATATTTGCATCTATATCCTTGGATAATATCGCCAATTTTGGATTCTTCGCCTTATGATTCAACCTGAATCCAAGACAGTCTCTTTGGGCAAGTGGTACCACACAAATCTTGTACATTTTGACCTCCTGGACAAGATACGATGAGGCAGAATCCCGGCAAATTGATAGGAGTAAAGATATTTGCATTTATATCATTGGACAATATCGGCAATTTTTTATTCTTCGGCTTATCGATCGACCTGAGTCCAAATAGAGTCGCTTTGGGCAATTGGTACCGCACCAATCGTGTACATTTTCACCTCTTGGACAAGATACGATAAGGCAGAATCCTGGCGAATTGATAGAAGTAAAGATATTTGCATTTATATCATTGGGCAATATCGGCAATTTGTGATTCTTCGGCTTATGATTCGCCCTGAATCCAACGACAGTCGCTTTGGACAAGTGGTACCGCACAAATCTTGTACATTTGGCCTCCTGGGCATGATACGAAGAGGCAGAATCCTGTCAAATTAATATAAGTAAAGCTATTTGCATTTATATCATTGGACAATATCGGCAATTTTGTATTCTTCGGCTTATCGATCGACCTGAGTCCAAATAGAGTCGCTTTGGGCAATTCGTACTGCACCAATCGTTTTACATTTTGACCTCTTGGACAAGATACGATAAGGCAGATTCCTGGCGAATTGATAGAAGTAAAGATATTTGCATTTATATCATTGGGCAATATCGGCAATTTGTGATTCGTCGGCTTATGATTCGCCCTGAATCCAACGACAGTCACTTTGGACAAGTGGTACCGCACAAATCTTGTACACTTTGGACTCCTGGACAAGCTACGATGATGCAGAATCCTGGGAAAATTGATAGGAGTAAAGATATTTGCATGTACATCCTTGGATATTATCGCCAATTTTGGATTCTTCGGCTTATGATTCGACCTGAGTCCAAAGACAGTCGCTTTGGGCACGTGGTACCAAACAAATCTTGTACATTTTGACCTGCTGGACAAGATACGATAAGGCAGAATCCTGGCGAATTGATAGAAGTAAAGATATTTGCATTTTTATCATTGGACAATATCGGCAGTTTTTGATTCTTCGGCTTATCGATCGACCTGAGTCCAAAGACAGTCGCTTTGGGCACGTGGTACCAAACAAATCTTGTACATTTTGACCTCCTGAACAAGATACGATGAGGCAGAATCCTGGCAAATTGATAGGAGTAAAGATATTTGCATGTACATCCTTGGATATTATCGCCAATTTTGGATTCTTCGGCTTATCGATCGACCTGACTCCACAGACAGTCGCTTTGGGCACGTGGTACCAAACAAATCTTGTACATTTTGACCTGCTGGACAAGATACGATAAGGCAGAATCCTGGCGAATTGATAGAAGTAAAGATATTTGCATTTATATCATTGGACAATATCGGCAATTTTTTATTCTTCGGCTTATCGATCGACCTGAGTCCAAATAGAGTCGCTTTGGGCAATTGGTACCGCACCAATCGTGTACATTTTGACCTCTTGGACAAGACACGATAAGGCAGAATCCTGGCAAATTGATAGGAGTAAAGATATTTCCATCTATATCCTTGGATAATATCGTCAATTTTGGATTCTTCGCTTTATGATTCCCCTGAATCCAAAGACAGTCGCTTTGGACAAGTGGTACCGCACAAATCTTCTACATTTCGACCTCCTGGACAAGATACGATGAGGCAGAATCCTATCAAATTGATAGGAGAAAAGATATTTGCATCTATATCCTTGGATAATATCGCCAATTTTAGATACTTCGCCTTATGATTCGACCGGAATCCAAAGACAGTCGCTTTGAGCAAGTCGTACGACACCACTCTTGTACATTTTGAACTCCTGGACAAGATACGATGAGGCGGAATCCTGGCAAATTGATAGGAGTAAAGATATTTGCATCTATATCATTGGATAATATCGGCAATTTTTGACTCTTCGGCTTATCGATCGACCTGAGTCCAAACACAGTCGCTTTGGGCAAGTGATACCGCACCAATCTTGTACATTTTGAACTCCTGGACAAGATACGATAAGGCAGAATCCTGGAAAATTCATAGGAGTAAAGATATTTGCATCTATATCCTTGGACAATATCGGCAATTTTTGATTCTTCGGCTTATCGATCGACCTGGGTCCAAAGACTGTCGCTTTGGGCAGGTGGTACCACACAAATCTTGTACATTTTGATCTCCTGGACAAGCTACGATGAGGCAGAATCTTGGCAAATTGATAGGGGTAAAAATATTTGCATCTATATCCTTGGATAATATCGCCAATTTTGGATTCTTCGCTTTATGATTCAACCTGAATCCAAGACAGTCGCTTTGGGCAAGCGGTACCACACAAATCTTGTACATTTTGACCTCCTGGACAAGATACGATGAGGCAGAATCCTGGCAAATTGATAGGAGTAAAGATATTTGCATTTATATCATTGGACAATATCGGCAATTTTTTATACTTCGGCTTATCGATCGACCTGAGTCCAAATAGAGTCGATTTGGGCAATTGGTACCGCACCAATCCTGTACATTTTGACCCCTTGGACAAGATACGATAAGGCAGAATCCTGGCGCATTGATAGAAGTAAAGATATTTGCATTTTTATCATTGGACAATATTGGCAGTTTTTGATTCTTCGGGATATCCATCGACCTCAGTCCAAAGAGAGTCGCTTTGGGCAAGTGATATCGCATCAAACTTGTACATTTTGACCTCTTGGACAAGATACGATGAGGCAGAATCCTAGCAAATTCATAGGAGTAAAGATATTTGCATCTATATCCTTGGATAATATCGCCAATTTTGGATAATTCGCCTTATGATTCGACCTGAATCCAAAGACAGTCGCTTTGGGCAAGTTGTAGCACACAAATCTTGCACATTTTGATCTCCTGGACAAGCTTCGATGAGGCAGAATCTTGGCAAATTGATAGGAGTAAAGATATTTGCATTTATATCATTGGACAATATCGGCAATTTTTTATACTTCGGCTTATCGATCGACCTGAGTCCAAATAGAGTCGATTTGGGCAATTGGTACCGCACCAATCCTGTACATTTTGACCCCTTGGACAAGATACGATAAGGCAGAATCCTGGCGCATTGATAGAAGTAAAGATATTTGCATTTTTATCATTGGACAATATTGGCAGTTTTTGATTCTTCGGGATATCCATCGACCTCAGTCCAAAGAGAGTCGCTTTGGGCAAGTGATATCGCATCAAACTTGTACATTTTGACCTCTTGGACAAGATACGATGAGGCAGAATCCTGGCAAATTCATAGGAGTAAAGATATTTGCATCTATATCCTTGGATAATATCGCCAATTTTGGATAATTCGCCTTATGATTCGACCTGAATCCAAAGACAGTCGCTTTGGGCAAGTTGTAGCACACAAATCTTGCACATTTTGATCTCCTGGACAAGCTTCGATGAGGCAGAATCTTGGCAAATTGATGGGGGTAAAAATATTTGCATCTATATCCTTGGATAATATCGCCAATTTTGGATTCTTCGCCTTATGATTCAACCTGAATCCAAGACAGTCTCTTTGGGCAAGTGGTACCACACAAATCTTGTACATTTTGACCTCCTGGACAAGATACGATGAGGCAGAATCCCGGCAAATTGATAGGAGTAAAGATATTTGCATTTATATCATTGGACAATATCGGCAATTTTTTATTCTTCGGCTTATCGATCGACCTGAGTCCAAATAGAGTCGCTTTGGGCAATTGGTACCGCACCAATCGTGTACATTTTCACCTCTTGGACAAGATACGATAAGGCAGAATCCTGGCGAATTGATAGAAGTAAAGATATTTGCATTTATATCATTGGGCAATATCGGCAATTTGTGATTCTTCGGCTTATGATTCGCCCTGAATCCAACGACAGTCGCTTTGGACAAGTGGTACCGCACAAATCTTGTACATTTGGCCTCCTGGGCATGATACGAAGAGGCAAAATCCTGTCAAATTAATATAAGTAAAGCTATTTGCATTTATATCATTGGACAATATCGGCAATTTTGTATTCTTCGGCTTATCGATCGACCTGAGTCCAAATAGAGTCGCTTTGGGCAATTCGTACTGCACCAATCGTTTTACATTTTGACCTCTTGGACAAGATACGATAAGGCAGATTCCTGGCGAATTGATAGAAGTAAAGATATTTGCATTTATATCATTGGGCAATATCGGCAATTTGTGATTCGTCGGCTTATGATTCGCCCTGAATCCAACGACAGTCACTTTGGACAAGTGGTACCGCACAAATCTTGTACACTTTGGACTCCTGGACAAGCTACGATGATGCAGAATCCTGGGAAAATTGATAGGAGTAAAGATATTTGCATGTACATCCTTGGATATTATCGCCAATTTTGGATTCTTCGGCTTATGATTCGACCTGAGTCCAAAGACAGTCGCTTTGGACAAGTGGTACCGCACAAATCTTCTACATTTCGACCTCCTGGACAAGATACGATGAGGCAGAATCCTATCAAATTGATAGGAGAAAAGATATTTGCATCTATATCCTTGGATAATATCGCCAATTTTAGATACTTCGCTTTATGATTCGACCGGAATCCAAAGACAGTCGCTTTGAGCAAGTCGTACGACACCACTCTTGTACATTTTGAACTCCTGGACAAGATACGATGAGGCGGAATCCTGGCAAATTGATAGGAGTAAAGATATTTGCATTTATATCATTGGACAATATCGGCAATTTTTGATTCTTCGGCTGGTCGATCGACCTGAGTCCAAAGACAGTCGCTTTGGACAAGTGGTACCGCACAAATCTTCTACATTTCGACCTCCTGGACAAGATACGATGAGGCAGAATCCTATCAAATTGATAGGAGAAAAGATATTTGCATCTATATCCTTGGATAATATCGCCAATTTTAGATACTTCGCCTTATGATTCGACCGGAATCCAAAGACAGTCGCTTTGAGCAAGTCGTACGACACCACTCTTGTACATTTTGAACTCCTGGACAAGATACGATGAGGCGGAATCCTGGCAAATTGATAGGAGTAAAGATATTTGCATCTATATCATTGGATAATATCGGCAATTTTTGACTCTTCGGCTTATCGATCGACCTGAGTCCAAACACAGTCGCTTTGGGCAAGTGATACCGCACCAATCTTGTACATTTTGAACTCCTGGACAAGATACGATAAGGCAGAATCCTGGAAAATTCATAGGAGTAAAGATATTTGCATCTATATCCTTGGACAATATCGGCAATTTTTGATTCTTCGGCTTATCGATCGACCTGGGTCCAAAGACTGTCGCTTTGGGCAGGTGGTACCACACAAATCTTGTACATTTTGATCTCCTGGACAAGCTACGATGAGGCAGAATCTTGGCAAATTGATAGGGGTAAAAATATTTGCATCTATATCCTTGGATAATATCGCCAATTTTGGATTCTTCGCTTTATGATTCAACCTGAATCCAAGACAGTCGCTTTGGGCAAGCGGTACCACACAAATCTTGTACATTTTGACCTCCTGGACAAGATACGATGAGGCAGAATCCTGGCAAATTGATAGGAGTAAAGATATTTGCATTTATATCATTGGACAATATCGGCAATTTTTTATACTTCGGCTTATCGATCGACCTGAGTCCAAATAGAGTCGATTTGGGCAATTGGTACCGCACCAATCCTGTACATTTTGACCCCTTGGACAAGATACGATAAGGCAGAATCCTGGCGCATTGATAGAAGTAAAGATATTTGCATTTTTATCATTGGACAATATTGGCAGTTTTTGATTCTTCGGGATATCCATCGACCTCAGTCCAAAGAGAGTCGCTTTGGGCAAGTGATATCGCATCAAACTTGTACATTTTGACCTCTTGGACAAGATACGATGAGGCAGAATCCTAGCAAATTCATAGGAGTAAAGATATTTGCATCTATATCCTTGGATAATATCGCCAATTTTGGATAATTCGCCTTATGATTCGACCTGAATCCAAAGACAGTCGCTTTGGGCAAGTTGTAGCACACAAATCTTGCACATTTTGATCTCCTGGACAAGCTTCGATGAGGCAGAATCTTGGCAAATTGATAGGAGTAAAGATATTTGCATTTATATCATTGGACAATATCGGCAATTTTTTATACTTCGGCTTATCGATCGACCTGAGTCCAAATAGAGTCGATTTGGGCAATTGGTACCGCACCAATCCTGTACATTTTGACCCCTTGGACAAGATACGATAAGGCAGAATCCTGGCGCATTGATAGAAGTAAAGATATTTGCATTTTTATCATTGGACAATATTGGCAGTTTTTGATTCTTCGGGATATCCATCGACCTCAGTCCAAAGAGAGTCGCTTTGGGCAAGTGATATCGCATCAAACTTGTACATTTTGACCTCTTGGACAAGATACGATGAGGCAGAATCCTGGCAAATTCATAGGAGTAAAGATATTTGCATCTATATCCTTGGATAATATCGCCAATTTTGGATAATTCGCCTTATGATTCGACCTGAATCCAAAGACAGTCGCTTTGGGCAAGTTGTAGCACACAAATCTTGCACATTTTGATCTCCTGGACAAGCTTCGATGAGGCAGAATCTTGGCAAATTGATGGGGGTAAAAATATTTGCATCTATATCCTTGGATAATATCGCCAATTTTGGATTCTTCGCCTTATGATTCAACCTGAATCCAAGACAGTCTCTTTGGGCAAGTGGTACCACACAAATCTTGTACATTTTGACCTCCTGGACAAGATACGATGAGGCAGAATCCCGGCAAATTGATAGGAGTAAAGATATTTGCATTTATATCATTGGACAATATCGGCAATTTTTTATTCTTCGGCTTATCGATCGACCTGAGTCCAAATAGAGTCGCTTTGGGCAATTGGTACCGCACCAATCGTGTACATTTTCACCTCTTGGACAAGATACGATAAGGCAGAATCCTGGCGAATTGATAGAAGTAAAGATATTTGCATTTATATCATTGGGCAATATCGGCAATTTGTGATTCTTCGGCTTATGATTCGCCCTGAATCCAACGACAGTCGCTTTGGACAAGTGGTACCGCACAAATCTTGTACATTTGGCCTCCTGGGCATGATACGAAGAGGCAAAATCCTGTCAAATTAATATAAGTAAAGCTATTTGCATTTATATCATTGGACAATATCGGCAATTTTGTATTCTTCGGCTTATCGATCGACCTGAGTCCAAATAGAGTCGCTTTGGGCAATTCGTACTGCACCAATCGTTTTACATTTTGACCTCTTGGACAAGATACGATAAGGCAGATTCCTGGCGAATTGATAGAAGTAAAGATATTTGCATTTATATCATTGGGCAATATCGGCAATTTGTGATTCGTCGGCTTATGATTCGCCCTGAATCCAACGACAGTCACTTTGGACAAGTGGTACCGCACAAATCTTGTACACTTTGGACTCCTGGACAAGCTACGATGATGCAGAATCCTGGGAAAATTGATAGGAGTAAAGATATTTGCATGTACATCCTTGGATATTATCGCCAATTTTGGATTCTTCGGCTTATGATTCGACCTGAGTCCAAAGACAGTCGCTTTGGGCACGTGGTACCAAACAAATCTTGTACATTTTGACCTGCTGGACAAGATACGATAAGGCAGAATCCTGGCGAATTGATAGAAGTAAAGATATTTGCATTTTTATCATTGGACAATATCGGCAGTTTTTGATTCTTCGGCTTATCGATCGACCTGAGTCCAAAGACAGTCGCTTTGGGCACGTGGTACCAAACAAATCTTGTACATTTTGACCTCCTGAACAAGATACGATGAGGCAGAATCCTGGCAAATTGATAGGAGTAAAGATATTTGCATGTACATCCTTGGATATTATCGCCAATTTTGGATTCTTCGGCTTATCGATCGACCTGACTCCACAGACAGTCGCTTTGGGCACGTGGTACCAAACAAATCTTGTACATTTTGACCTGCTGGACAAGATACGATAAGGCAGAATCCTGGCGAATTGATAGAAGTAAAGATATTTGCATTTATATCATTGGACAATATCGGCAATTTTTTATTCTTCGGCTTATCGATCGACCTGAGTCCAAATAGAGTCGCTTTGGGCAATTGGTACCGCACCAATCGTGTACATTTTGACCTCTTGGACAAGACACGATAAGGCAGAATCCTGGCGAATTGATAGAAGTAAAGATATTTGCATTTATATCATTGGGCAATATCGGCAATTTGTGATTCTTCGGCATATGATTCGCCCTGAATCCAACGACAGTCACTTTGGACAAGTGATACCGCACAAATCTTGTACACTTTGGACTCCTGGACAAGCTACGATCATGCAGAATCCTGGGAAAATTGATAGGAGTAAAAATATTTGCATGTACATCCTTGGATATTATCGCCAATTCTGGATTCTTCGGCTTATGATTCGACCTGAGTCCAAATAGAGCCGCTTTGGGCAAGTGGTCCCGCACCAATGTTGTACATTTTGACCTCTTGGACAAGATACGATGGGGCAGAATCCTGGCGAATTGATAGAAGTAAAGATATTTGCATTTATATCCTTGGACAATATCGGCAATTTTTGATTCTTCGGCTTATCGATCGACCTGGGTCCAAAGACTGTCGCTTTGGGCAGGTGGTACCACACAAATCTTGTACATTTTGATCTCCTGGACAAGCTACGATGAGGCAGAATCTTGGCAAATTGATAGGGGTAAAAATATTTGCATCTATATCCTTGGATAATATCGCCAATTTTGGATTCTTCGCTTTATGATTCAACCTGAATCCAAGACAGTCGCTTTGGGCAAGTGGTACCACACAAATCTTGTACATTTTGACCTCCTGGACAAGATACGATGAGGCAGAATCCTGGCAAATTGATAGGAGTAAAGATATTTGCATTTATATCATTGGACAATATCGGCAATTTTTTATTCTTCGGCTTATCGATCGACCTGAGTCCAAATAGAGTCGCTTTGGGCAATTGGTGCCGCACCAATCGTGTACATTTTGACCTCTTGGACAAGATACGATAAGGCAGAATCCTGGCGAATTGATAGAGGTAAAGATATTTGCATTTTTATCATTCGACAATATTGGCAGTTTTTGATTCTTCGGGATATCCATCGACCTGAGTCCAAAGAGAGTCGCTTTGGGCAAGTGATATCGCACCAATCTTGTACATTTTGACCTCTTGGACAAGATACGATGAGGCAGAATCCTGGCAAATTCATAGGAGTAAAGATATTTGCATCTATATCCTTGGATAATATCGCCAATTTTGGATACTTCGCCTTATGATTCGACCTGAATCCAAAGACAATCGCTTTGGGCAAGTTGTACCACACAAATTTTGTACATTTGGCCTCCCGGGCATGATACAATGAGGCAGAATCCTGTCAAATTAATATAAGTAAAGCTATTTGCATTTATATCATTGGACAATATCGGCAATTTTTTATTCTTCGGCTTATGATTCAACCTGAATCCAAGACAGTCGCTTTGGGCAAGTGGTACCACACAAATCTTGTACATTTTGACCTCCTGGACAAGATACGATGAGGCAGAATCCTGGCAAATTGATAGGAGTAAAGATATTTGCATTTATATCATTGGACAATATCGGCAATTTTTTATTCTTCGGCTTATCGATCGACCTGAGTCCAAATAGAGTGCTTTGGGCAATTGGTACCGCACCAATCGTGTACATTTTGACCTCTTGGACAAGATACGATAAGGCAGAATCCTGGCGAATTGATAGAAGTAAAGATATTTGCATTTATATCATTGGACAATATCGGCAATTTTTGATTCTTCGGCTTATCGATCGACCTGAGTCCAAAGACAATCGCTTTGGGCAAGTGGTACCACACAAATCTTGTACATTTTGGCCTCCTGGACAAAATACGATGGGGCAGAAACCTGACGAATTGATAGAAGTAAAGATATTTGCGTTTATATCATTGGACAATATCGGCAATTTTTTATTCTTCGGCTTATCGATCGACCTGAGTCCAAATAGAGTCGCTTTGGGCAAGTGGTACCACACAAATCTTGTACATTTTGACCTGCTGGGCAAGATACGATAAGGCAGAATCCTGGCGAATTGATAGAAGTAAAGATATTTGCATTTATATCATTGGACAATATCGGCAATTTTTGATTCTTCGTCTTATCGATCGACCTGGGTCCAAAGACAGTCGCTTTGGGCAAGTGGTACCACACAAATCTTGTACATTTTGATCTCCTGGACAAGCTACGATAAGAGAGAATTCTGGCAAATTGATAGGAGTAAAGATATTTGCATTTATATCATTGGACAATATCGACAATTTTTTATTCTTCGGCTTATCGATCGACCTGAGTCCAAATAGAGTCGCCTTGGGCAATTGGTACCGCACCAATCGTGTACATTTTGACCTCTTGGACAAGATACGATAAGGCAGAATCCTGGCGAATTGATAGAAGTTAAGATATTTGCATTTATATCATTGGGCAATATCGGCAATTTGTGATTCTTCGGCTTATGATTCGCCCTGAATCCAACGACAGTCGCTTTGGACAAGTGGTACCGCACAAATCTTGTACATTTGGCCTCCTGGGCATGATACGATGAGGCAGAATCCTGTCAAATTAATATAAGTAAAGCTATTTGCATTTATATCATTGGACAATATCGGCAATTTTGTATTCTTCGGCTTATCGATCGACCTGAGTCCAAACAGAGTCGCTTTGGGCAATTGGTACCGCACCAATCGTGTACATTTTGACCTCTTGGACAAGATACGATGAGGCAGAATCCTGGCGAATTGATAGAAGTAAACATATTTGCATTTATATCATTGCCCAATATCGTAAATTTGTGATTCTTCGGCTTATGATTCGCCCTGAATCCAACGACAGTCGCTTTAGACAAGTGGTACCGCACAAATCTTGTACATTTGGCCTCCTGGGCATGATACGATGAGGCAGAATCCTGTCAAATTAATATAAGTAAAGCTATTTGCATTTATATCATTGGACAATATCGGCAATTTTGTATTCTTCGGCTTATCGATCGACCTGAGTCCAAATAGAGTCGCTTTGGGCAATTGGTACCGCACCAATCGTGTACATTTTGACCTCTTGGACAAGATACGATAAGGCAGATTCCTGGCGAATTGATAGAAGTAAAGATATTTACATTTATATCATTGGGCAACATCGGCAATTTGTGATTCTTCGGCTTATGATTCGCCCTGAATCCAACGACAGTCACTTTGAACACGTGGTACCGCACAAATCTTGTACACTTTGGACTCGTGGACAAGCTACGATGATGCAGAATCCTGGGAAAATTGATAGGAGTAAAGATATTTGCATGTACATCCTTGGATATTATCGCCAATTTTGGAATCTTCGGCTTATGATTCGACCTGAGTCCAAATAGAGCCGCTTTGGGCAAGTGGTACCGCACCAATGTTGTACATTTTGACCTCTTGGACAAGATACGATGGGGCAGAATCCTGGCGAATTGATAGAAGTAAAGATATTTGCATTTATATCAGTGGGCAATATCGGCAATTTGTGATTCTTCGGCTTATCGATCGACCTGAGTCCAAAGACAGTCGCTTTGGGCAAGTGGTACCGCATAAATCTTGTACACTTTGGACTCCTGGACAAGCTACGATGATGCAGAATCCTGGGAAAATTAATAGGAGTAAAGATATTTGCATGTACATCCTTGGATATTATCGCCAATTTTGGATTCTTCGGCTTATGATTCGACCTGAGTCCAAATAGAGCCGCTTTGGGCAAGTGGTACCGCACCAATGTTGTACATTTTGACCTCTTGGACAAGATACGATGGGGCAGAATCCTGGCGAATTGATAGAAGTAAAGATATTTGCATTTATATCATTGGACAATATCGGCAATTTTTGATTCTTCAGCTTATCGATCGACCTGAGTCCAAAGACAGTCGCTTTGGGCAAGTTGTACCACACAAATCGTGTACATTTTGATCTCCTGGACAAGCTTCGATGAGGCAGAATCTTGGCAAATTGATAGGGGTAAAAATATTTGCATCTATATCCTTGGATAATATCGCCAATTTTGGATTCTTCGCCTTATGATTCAACCTGAATCCAAGACAGTCGCTTTGGGCAAGTGGTACCACACAAATCTTGTACATTTTGACCTCCTGGACAAGATACGATGAGGCGGAATCCTGGCAAATTGATAGGAGTAAAGATATTTGAATCTATATCATCGGATAATATCGGCAATTTTTGACTCTTCGGCTTATCGATCGACCTGAGTTCAAAGACAGTCGCTTTGGGCAATTGATACCACACAAATCTTGTACATTTTGACCTCCTGGACAAGACACGATAAGGCAGAATCCTGGCAAATTAATAGGAGTAAAGATATTTGCATTTATATCGTTGGACAATATCGGCAATTTTTGATACTTCGGCTTATCGATCGACCTGAGTCCAAAGACAGTCGCTTTGGGCAAGTGGTACCACACAAATCTTGTACATTTTGACCTCCTGGACAAGATACGATAAGGCAGAATCCTGGCAAATTGATAGGAGTGAAGATATTTGCATTTATATAATTGGACAATATCGGCAATTTTTGATTCTTCGACTTATCGATCGATCTGAGTCCAAAGACAGTCGCTATGGGCAAATGGTACCACACAAATCTTGTACACTTTGGACTCCTGGACAAGATACGATGATGCAGACTCCTGGGAAAATTGATAGGAGTAAGGATATTTGTATCTATATCATTGAATAATATCGACAATTTTGGTTTCTTCGCCTTATGATACGACTTGAATCCAAAGACAGTCGCTTTGAACAAGTGGTACCGCACAAATCTTGTACATTTTGACCTCCTGGACAAGATACGATAAGGCAGAATCCTGGCAAATTGATAGGAGTAAAGATATTTGCATTCATATCATTGGGCAATATCGGCAATTTGTGATTCTTCGGCTTATGATTCGCCCTGAATCCAAAGACAGTCGCTTTGGACAAGTGGTACCGCACAAATCTTGTACATTTGGCCTCCTGGGCATGATACGATGAGGCAGAATCCTGTAAAATTAATATAAGTAAAGCTATTTGCATTTATATCATTGGACAATATCGGCAGTTTTTTATTCTTCGGCTTATCGATCGACCTGAGTCCAAATAGAGTCGCTTTGGGCAATTGGTACCGCACCAATCGTGTACATTTTGACCTCTTGGACAAGATACGATAAGGCAGAATCCTGGCGAATTGATAGAAGTAAAGATATTTACATTTATATCATTGGGCAATATCGGCAATTTGTGATTCTTCGGCTTATGATTCGCCCTGAATCCAACGACAGTCACTTTGGACAAGTGGTACCGCACAAATCTTGTACACTTTGGACTCCTGGACAAGCTACGATGATGCAGAATCCTAGGAAAATTGATAGGAGTAAAGATATTTGCATGTACATCCTTGGATATTATCGCCAATTTTGGATTCTTCGGCTTATGATTCGACCTGAGTCCAAATAGAGCCGCTGTGGGCAAGTGGTACCGCACCAATGTTGTACATTTTGACCTCTTGGACAAGATACGATGGGGCAGAATCCTGGCGAATTGATAGAAGTAAAGATATTTGCATTTATATCATTTGACAATATCGGCAATTATTGATACTTCGGCTTATGATTCGCCCTGAATCCAACGACAGTCACTTTGGACAAGTAGTACCGCACAAATCTTGTACACTTTGGACTCCTGGACAAGCTAGGATGATGCAGAATCCTGGGAAAATTGATAGGAGTACAGATATTTGCATGTACATCCTTGGATATTATCGCCAATTTTGGATTCTTCGGCTTATGATTCGACCTGAGTCCAAATAGAGCCGCTTTGGGCAAGTGGTACCGCACCAATGTTGTACATTTTGACCTCTTGGACAAGATACGATGGGGCAGAATCCTGGCGAATTGATAGAAGTCAAGATATTTGCATTTATATCATTGGACAATATCGGCAATTTTTGATTCTTCGGCTTATCGATCGACCTGAGTCCAAAGACAGTCGCTTTGGGCAAGTGGAACTACACAAATCTTGTACATTTTGACCTGCTGGACAAGATACGATAAGGCAGAATCCTGGCGAATTGATAGAAGAAAAGATATTTGCATTTATATCATTGGGCAATATCGGCAATTCGTGATTCTTCGGCTTATGATTCGCCCTGAATCCAAAGACAGTCGCTTTGGACAAGTGGTACCGCACAAATCTTGTACATTTGGCCTCCTGGGCATGATACGATGAGGCAGAATCCTGTGAAATTAATATAAGTAAAGCTATTTGCATTTATATCATTGGACAATATCGGCAGTTTTTTATTCTTCGGCTTATCGATCGACCTGAGTCCAAATAGAGTCGCTTTAGGCAATTGGTACCGCACCAATCGTGTACATTTTGACCTCTTGGACAAGATACGATGGGGCAGAAACCTGGCAAATTGATAGAAGTAAAGATATTTGCATTTATATCATTGGACAACATCGGCAATTTTTGATTCTTCGGCTTATCGATCGACCTGAGTCCAAAGACAATCGCTTTGGGCAAGTGGTACCACACAAATCTTGTACATTTTAATCTCCTGGACACGCTACGATGAGGCAGAATCCTGGCAAATTTATAGGAGTAAAGATATTTGCATCTATATCCTTGGATAATATCGCCAATTTTGGATTCTTCGCCTTATCGATCGACCTGAGTCCAAATAGAGTCGCTTTGGGCAATCGGTACCGCACCAATCTTGTACATTTTGACCTCTTGGACAAGATACGATGAGGCAGAATTCTGGCAAATTGATAGGAGTAAAGATATTTGCATTTATATCATTGGACAATATCGGCAATTTTTTATTCTTCGGCTTATCGATCGACCTGAGTCCAAATAGAGTCGCTTTGGGCAATTGGTACCGCACCAATCGTGTACATTTTGACCTCTTGGACAAGATACGATAAGGCAGAATCCTGTCGAATTGATAGAAGTAAAGATATTTGCATTTTTATCATTGGACAATATCGGCAGTTTTTGATTCTTCGGGATATCCATCGACCTGAGTCCAAAGAGAGTCGCTTTGGGCAAGTTGTACCACACAAATCTTGTACATTTTTACCTCCTGGACAAGACACGATAAGGCAGAATCCTGGCAAATTAATAGGAGTAAAGATATTTGCATTTATATCATTGGACAATATCGGCAATTTTTGATTCTTCGGCTTATCGGTCGATCTGAGTCCAAAGACAGTCGCATTGGGCAAGTGGAACCACACAAATCTTGTACATTTTGACCTCCAGGACAAGATACGATAAGGCAGAATCCTGGCGAATTGATAGAAGTAAAGATATTTGCATTTTTATCATTGGACAATATCGGCAGTTTTTGATTCTTCGGGATATCCATCGACCTGAGTCCAAAGACAGTCGCTTTGGGCAAGTGGTATCACACAAATCTTGTACATTTTGACCTCCTGGACAAGATACGATAAGGCAGAATCCTGGCGAATTGACAGAAGTAATGATATTTGCATTTATATCATTGGACAATATCGGCAATTTTTGATTCTTCGGCTTATCGATCGACCTGAGTCCAAAGACAGTCGCTTTGGGCAAGTGGTACCACACAAATCTTGTACATCTTGACCTCCTGGACAAGATACGGTTAGGTAGAATCCTGTCAAATTGATAGGAGTAAAGATATTTGCATCTATATCAATGGACAATATCGGCATTGTTTGACTCTTCGTCTTATCGATCGACCTGAGTCCAAAGACGATCGTTTTGGGCAAGTGGTACCGCACAAATCTTGTATATTTTGACCTCCTGGAGAAGATACGATGAGCCATAATCCTGTCACATTAATATAAGTACAGCTATTTGCATTTATATCATTGGACAACATCGGCAATTTTTGATTCTTCGGCTTATCGATCGATCTGAGTCCAAAGACAGTCGCTTTGGGCAAGTGGCACCACACAAATCTTGTACATTTTGACCTCCTGGACAAGATACGATAAGGCAGAATTCTGGCAAATTGATAGGAGTAAAGATATTTGTATTTATATTATTGGACAATAACGGCAATTTTTGATTCTTCGGCTTATCGATCGACCTGAGTCCAAAGGCAGTCGCTTTGGGCAAGTGGCACCACACAAATCTTGTACATTTTGACCTCCTGGACAAGATACGATAAGGCAGAATTCTGGCAAATTGATAGGAGTAAAGATATTTGTATTTATATTATTGGACAATAACGGCAATTTTTGATTCTTCGGCTTATCGATCGACCTGAGTCCAAAGGCAGTCGCTTTGGGCAATTGGTACCGCACCAATCATGTACATTTTGACCTCTTGGACAAGATACGATGGGGCAGAAACCTGGCGAATTGATAGAAGTAAAGATATTTGCATTTATATCATTGGACAATATCGGGAATTTTGGATTCTTCGGCTTATCGATCGACCTGAGTCCAAAGACAGTCGCTTTGGGCAAGTGGCACCACACAAATCTTGTATATTTTCACCTCCTGGACAAGATACGATAAGGCAGAATTCTGGCAAATTGATAGAAGTAAAGATATTTGCATTTTTATCATTGGACAATATCGGCAGTTTTTGATTCTTCGGGATATCCATCGACCTGAGTCCAAAGAGAGTCGCTTTGGGCAAGTGATACCGTACCAATCTTGTACATTTTGACCTCTTGGACAAGATACGATGAGGCAGAATCAGGGCAAATTCATAGGAGTAAAGATATTTGCATCTATATCCTTGGATAATATCGCCAATTTTGGATTCTTCGCCTTGTGATTCGACTTGAATTTAAAGACATTCGCTTTGGACAAGTGGTACCGCACAAATCTTCTACATTTCGACCTCCTGGACAAGATACGATGAGGGAGAATCCTATCAAATTGATAGGAGAAAACATATTTGCATCTATATCCTTGGATAATATCGCCAATTTTAGATACTTCGCCTTGTGATTCGACCGGAATCCAAAGACAGTCGCTTTGAGCAAGTCGTACGACACCAATCTTGTACATTTTGAACTCCTGGACAAGATACGATGAGGCGGAATCCTGGCAAATTGATAGGAGTAAAGATATTTGCATTTATATCATTGGACAATATCGGCAATTTTTGATACTTCGGCTTATCGATCGACCTGAGTCCAAAGACAGTCGCATTGGGCAAGTGGTACCACACAAATCTTGTACATTTTGACCTCCAGGACAAGACACGATAAGGCAGAATCCTGGCGAATTGATAGAAGTAAAGATATTTGCATTTTTATCATTGGACAATATCGACAGTTTTTGATTCTTCGGGATATCCATCGACCTGAGTCCAAAGACAGTCGCTTTGGGCAAGTGGTACCACACAAAACTTGTACATTTTGACCTCCTGGACAAGATACGATAAGGCAGAATCCTGGCGAATTGATAGAAGTAAAGATATTTGCATATATATTATTGGACAATGACGGCAATTTTTGATTCTTCGGCTTATCGATCGACCTGGGTCCAAAGACAGTCGGTTTGGGCAAGTGGCACCACACAAATCTTGTACATTTTCACCTCCTGGACAAGATACGATAAGGCAGAATTCTGGCAAATTGATAGGAGTAAAGATATTTGCATTCATATCATTGGGCAATATCGGCAATTATTGATACTTCGCCTTATGATTCGACCAGAATCCAAAGACAGTCGCTTTGGGAAAGTGGTACGACACCAATTTTGTACATTTTGAAGCCCTGGACAAGATACGATGAGGCAGAATCCTGGCAAATTGATAGGAGTAAAGATATTTGCATCTATATCCTTGGATAATATCGCCAATTTTGGATCTTTCGCCTTATGATTCGACCTGAATCCAAAGACAGTCGCTTTGGACAAGTGGTACCGCACAAATCTTGTACATTTGGCCTCCTGGGCATGATACGATGAGGTAGAATCCTGGCAAATTGAGAGGAGTAAAGATATTTGCATTTATGTCATTGGACGATATCGACAATTTTTGATTCTTCGGCTTATCGAACGACCTGAGTCAAAAGACAGTCGCTTTGGGCAAGTGGTACCACACAAATCTTCTACATTTCGACCTCCTGGACAAGATACAATGAGGCAGAATCCTGGCAATTTGGTAGGAGTAAAGGTATTTGCATCGATAACCTTGGATAATATCGCCAATTATGGATACTTCGTCTTATGATCCGACCTGAATCCAAAGACGGTCGCTTTGGAAAAGTGGTACCGCACAAATCTTGTAGATTTTGACCTCTTGGACAAGATACGATGAGGCAGAATCCTATCAAACTGATAGGAGTAAAGATATTTGCATTTATATCATTGGACGATATCGACAATTTTTGATTCTTCGGCTTATGATTCGCCCTGAATCCAAAGACAGTCGCTTTGGACAAGTGGTACCGCACAAATCTTGTACATTTTGAACTCCAGGACAAGCTACGATGAGGCAGAATCATGGCAAATTGATAGGAATAAAGATATTTGCATCTATATCCTTGGATAATATCGCCAATTTTGGATCCTTCGCCTTATGATTCGCCCTGAATCCAAAGACAGTCGCTTTGGACACGTGGTACCGCACAAATCTTGTACATTTGCCTCGTGGGCATGATACGATGAGGCAGAATCCTGGCGAATTGATAGGAGTAAAGATATTTGCATCTAAATCCTTGGATAATATCGCCAATTTTGGATACTTCGCCTTATGATTCAACCGGAATCCAAAGACAGTCGCTTTGGGCAAGTGGTACGACACCAATCTTGTAGATGTTGACCTCTTGGACAAGATACGATGAAGCAGAATCCTATCAAATTGATAGGAGTAAAGATATTTGCAACTACGACATTGGATAATATCGACAATTTTGGATTCTTCGCCTTATGATTCGACCTTAGTCCGAAGACAGTCGCTTTGGGCAAGTGGTACCACACAAATCTTGTACACTTTGAACTCCTGGACAAGCTACGGTGAGGCAGAATCCTGGCAAATTAACAGGAGTAAAGATATTTCCATCTATATCCTTGGATAATATCGCCAATTTTGGATTCCTCGCCTTATGATTCGCCCTGAATCCAAAGACAGTCGCTTTGGACACGTGGTACCGCACAAATCTTGTACATTTGGCCTCGTGGGCACGATACGATGAGGCAGAATCCTGGCAAATTGAGAGGAGTAAAGATATTTGCATCTATATCCTCGGATAATATCGCCAATTTTGGATCTTTCGCCTTATGATTCGACCTGAATCCAAAGACAGTCGGTTTGGACAAGTGGTACCGCACAAATCTTGTACATTTTGACCTGCTGGACAAGATACGATGAGGCAGAATCCTGGCAAATTGATAGGAGTAAAGATATTTGCAACTACGACATTGGATAATATCGACAATTTTGGATCCTTCGCCTTATGATTCGACCTGAGTCCGAAGACAGTCGCTTTGGGCAAGTGGTACTACACAAATCTTGTACACTTTGAACTCCTGGACAAGCTACGATGAGGCAGAATCCTATCAAATTGATAGGGGTAAAGATATTTGCATCTATATCATTGGATAATATCGACAATTTTGGTTTCTTCGCCTTATGATACGACTTGAATCCAAAGACAGTCGCTTTGGACAAGTGGTACCGCACAAATCTTTTACATTTCGACCTCTTGGACAAGATACGATGAGGCAGAATCCTGGCAAATTGATAGGGGTAAAGATATTTGCATCTATATCATTGGATAATATCGACAGTTTTGGATTCTTCGCCTTGTGATTCGACTTGAATCCAAAGACAGTCGCTTTGGACAAGTGGTACCGCACAAATCGTCTACATTTCGATCTCCTGGACAAGATACGATGAGGCAGAATCCTGGCAAATTGGTAGGAGTAAAGGTATTTGCATCTATATCCTTGGATAATATCGCCAATTATGGATACTTCGTCTTATGATTCGACCTGAATCCAAAGACAGTCGCTTTGGAAAAGTGGTACCGCACAAATCTTGTAGATGTTGACCTCTTGGACAAGATACGATGAGGCAGAATCCTATCAAATTGATGGGGTAAAGATATTTGCATCTATATCATTGGATAATATCGACAATTTTGGTTTCTTCGCCTTATGATTCGACTTGAATCCAAAGACAGTCGCTTTGGACAAGTGGTACCGCACAAATCGTCTACATTTCGATCTCCTGGACAAGATACGATGAGGCAGAATCCTGGCAATTTGGTAGGAGTAAAGGTATTTGCATCGATAACCTTGGATAATATCGCCAATTATGGATACTTCGTCTTATGATTCGACCTGAATCCAAAGACAGTCGCTTTGGAAAAGTGGTACCGCACAAATCTTGTACATTTTGACCTCTTGGCCCAGATACGATGAGGCAGAATCCTGGCAAATTGATAGGGGTAAAGATATTTGCATCTATATCATTGGATAATATCGACAATTTTGGTTTCTTCGCCTTATGATACGACTTGAATCCAAAGACAGTCGCTTTGAACAAGTGGTACCGCACAAATCTTGTATATTTTGACCTCCTGGGCATGATACGATGAGGTAGAATCCTGGCAAATTGAGAGGAGTAAAGACATTTGCATCTATATCCTTGGATAATATCGGCAATTATTGATACTTCGCCTTATGATTCGCCCTGAATCCAAAGACAGTCGCTTTGGACAAGTGGTACCGCACAAATCGTCTACATTTCGATCTCCTGGACAAGATACGATGAGGCAGAATCCTGGCAAATTGGTAGGAGTAAAGGTATTTGCATCTATATCCTTGGATAATATCGCCAATTATGGATACTTCGTCTTATGATTCGACCTGAATCCAAAGACAGTCGCTTTGGAAAAGTGGTACCGCACAAATCTTGTAGATGTTGACCTCTTGGACAAGATACGATGAGGCAGAATCCTATCAAATTGATGGGGTAAAGATATTTGCATCTATATCATTGGATAATATCGACAATTTTGGTTTCTTCGCCTTATGATTCGACTTGAATCCAAAGACAGTCGCTTTGGACAAGTGGTACCGCACAAATCGTCTACATTTCGATCTCCTGGACAAGATACGATGAGGCAGAATCCTGGCAATTTGGTAGGAGTAAAGGTATTTGCATCGATAACCTTGGATAATATCGCCAATTATGGATACTTCGTCTTATGATTCGACCTGAATCCAAAGACAGTCGCTTTGGAAAAGTGGTACCGCACAAATCTTGTACATTTTGACCTCTTGGCCCAGATACGATGAGGCAGAATCCTGGCAAATTGATAGGGGTAAAGATATTTGCATCTATATCATTGGATAATATCGACAATTTTGGTTTCTTCGCCTTATGATACGACTTGAATCCAAAGACAGTCGCTTTGAACAAGTGGTACCGCACAAATCTTGTATATTTTGACCTCCTGGGCATGATACGATGAGGTAGAATCCTGGCAAATTGAGAGGAGTAAAGACATTTGCATCTATATCCTTGGATAATATCGGCAATTATTGATACTTCGCCTTATGATTCGCCCTGAATCCAAAGACAGTCGCTTTGGACAAGTGGTACCGCACAAATCTTGTACATTTGGCCTCCTGGGCATGATACGATGAGGTAGAATCCTGGCAAATTGTGAGGAGTAAAGATATTTGCATTTATATCATTGGACGATATCGACAATTTTTTATTCTTCGGCTTATCGAACGACCTGAGTCAAAAGACAGTCGCTTTGGGCAAGTGGTACCACACAAATCTTCTACATTTCGACCTCCTGGACAAGATACGATGAGGCAGAATCCTGGCAATTTGGTAGAAGTAAAGGTATTTGCAACGATAACCTTGGATAATATCGCCAATTTTGGATCCTTCGCCTTATGATTCGCCCTGAATCCAAAGACAGTCGCTTTGGACACGTGGTACCGCACAAATCTTGTACATTTGCCTCGTGGGCATGATACGATGAGGCAGAATCCTGGCGAATTGATAGGAGTAAAGATATTTGCATCTAAATCCTTGGATAATATCGCCAATTTTGGATACTTCGCCTTATGATTCAACCGGAATCCAAAGACAGTCGCTTTGGGCAAGTGGTACGACACCAATCTTGTACATTTTGAACCCCTGGACAAGATACGATGAGGCAGAATCCTGGCAAACTGATAGGAGTAAAGATATTTCCATCTATATCCTTGGAAATATCGCCAATTTTCGATTCCTCGCCATATGATTCGCCCTGAATCCAAAGACAGTCGCTTTGGACAAGTGGTACCGCACCAATCTTGTACATTTTGACCTCTTGGACCAGATACGATGAGGCAGAATCCTGGCAAATTGATAGGAGTAAAGATATTTGCAACTACGACATTGGATAATATCGACAATTTTGGATTCTTCGCCTTATGATTCGACCTGAATCCAAGACACTCGCTTTGGACAAGTGGTACCGCACAAATCTTGTACATTTTGACCTCCTGGACAAGATACGATAAGGCAGAATCCTGGCAATTTGACAGGAGTAAAGATATTTGCATTTATATCATTGGACAATATCGGCAATTTTTGATTCTTCGCCTTATCGTTCAACCTGAGTCCGAAGACAGTCGCTTTGGGCAAGTGGTACCACACAAATCTTGTACACTTTGAACTCCTGGACAAGCTACGGTGAGGCAGAATCCTGGCAAATTAATAGGAGTAAAGATATTTCCATCTATATCCTTGGATAATATCGCCAATTTTGGATTCCTCGCCTTATGATTCGCCCTGAATCCAAAGACAGTCGCTTTGGACACGTGGTACCGCACAAATCTTGTACATTTGGCCTCGTGGGCACGATACGATGAGGCAGAATCCTGGCAAATTGAGAGGAGTAAAGATATTTGCATCTATATCCTCGGATAATATCGCCAATTTTGGATCTTTCGCCTTATGATTCGACCTGAATCCAAAGACAGTCGGTTTGGACAAGTGGTACCGCACAAATCTTGTACATTTGGCCTCCTGGGCATGATACGATGAGGCAGAATCCTGGCAAATTGGTAGGAGTAAAGGTATTTGCATCTATATCCTTGGATAATATCGCCAATTTTGTATTCTTCGCCTTATGATTCGCTCTGAATCCAAAGACAGTCGCTTTGGACAAGTGGTACCGCACAAATCTTGTACATTTGGCCTCCTGGGCATGATACGATGAGGTAGAATCCTGGCAAATTGAAAGGAGTAAAGACATTTGCATCTATATCCTTGGATAATATCGGCAATTTTTGATACTTCGCCTTATGATTCGACCAGAATCCAAAGACAGTCGCTTTGGGAAAGTGGTACGACACCAATCTTGTACATTTTGAACCCCTGGACAAGATACGATGAGGTAGAATCCTGGCGAATTGATAGAAGTAAAGATATTTGCATTTATATCATTGGACGATATCGACAATTTTTGATTCTTCGGCTTATCGAACGACCTGAGTCAAAAGACAGTCGCTTTGGGCAAGTGGTACCACACAAATCTTCTACATTTCGACCTCCTGGACAAGATACGATGAGGCAGAATCCTGGCAATTTGGTAGGAGTAAAGGTATTTGCATCGATAACCTTGGATAATATCGCCAATTATGGATACTTCGTCTTATGATTCGACCTGAATCCAAAGACAGTCGCTTTGGAAAAGTGGTACCGCACAAATCTTGTACATTTTGACCTCTTGGACCAGATACGATGAGGCAGAATCCTGGCAAATTGATAGGGGTAAAGATATTTGCATCTATATCATTGGATAATATCGACAATTTTGGTTTCTTCGCCTTATGATACGACTTGAATCCAAAGACAGTCGCTTTGAACAAGTGGTACCGCACAAATCTTGTATATTTTGACCTCCTGGGCATGATACGATGAGGTAGAATCCTGGCAAATTGAGAGGAGTAAAGACATTTGCATCTATATCCTTGGATAATATCGACAATGTTGGTTTCTTCGCCTTAAGATACGACTTGAATCCAAAGACAGTCGCTTTGAACAAGTGGTCCCGCACAAATCTTGTACATTTTGACCTGATGGACAAGATACGATGAGGCAGAATCCTGGCAAATTGATAGGAGTAAAGATATTTGCAACTACGACATTGGATAATATCGACAATTTTGGATTCTTCGCCTTATGATTCGACCTGAATCCAAGACACTCGCTTTAGACAAGTGGTACCGCACAAATCTTGTACATTTTGACCTCCTGGACAAGATACGATGAGGCAGAATCCTGGCAAATTGAGAGGAGTAAAGACATTTGCATCTATATCCTTGGATAATATCGGCAATTTTTGATACTTCGCCTTATGATTCGACCAGAATCCACAGACAGTCGCTTTGGGAAAGTGGTACGACACCAATCTTGTACATTTTGAACCCCTGGACAAGATACGATGAAGCAGAATCCTGGCGAATTGATAGTAGTAAAGATATTTGCATTTATATCATTGGACGATATCGACAATTTTTGATCCTTCGGCTTATCGAACGACCTGAGTCAAAAGACAGTCGCTTTGGGCAAGTGGTACCACACAAATCGTGTACATTTTGAACTCCTGGACACGCTACGATGAGGCAGAATCCAGGCAAATTGATAGGAGTAAAGATATTTGCATCTATATCCTTGGATAATATCGACAATTTTTGTTTCTTCGCCTTATGATTCGCCCTGAATCCAACGGCAGTCGCTTTGGACAAGTGGTACCGCACAAATCTTGTACATTTTGAACTCCTGGACAACCTACGATGAGGCAGAATCCTGGCAAATTGATAGGAGTAAAGATATTTGCATCTATATCCTTGGATAATATCGCCAATTTTGGATTCTTCGTTTATGATTCCCCTGAATCCAAAGACAGTCGCTTTGGACAAGTGGTACCGCAGAAATGTTGTACATTTGGCCTGCTGGGGATGATACGTTGAGGCAGAATCCTATCAAATTGATAGGTGTAAAGATATTTGCATCTATATCCTTGTAAAATATTGCCAATTTTTTATACTTCGCCTTATGATTCGACCTGAGTCCAAATAGAGTCGCTTTGGACAAGTGGTACCGCACCAATCTTGTACATTTTTACCTCTTGGACAAGATACGATGAGGCAGAATCCTGGCAAATTGATAGGAGTAAAGATATTTGCATCTATATCATTGGATGATATCGACATTTTGGATTCTTCGCCTTGTGATTCGACTTGAATCCAAAGACAGTCGCTTTGGACAAGTGGTACCGCACAAATCTTCTACATTTGGACCTCCTGGACATGATGCGATGAGGCAGAATCCTGGCAAATTGGTAGGAGTAAAGGTATTTGCATCTATATCCTTGGAAAACAGCGCCAATTATGGATACTTCGTCTTATGATTCGATCTGAATCCAAAGACAGTCGCTTTGGAAAAGTGGTACCGCACAAATCTTGTAGATTTTGACCTCTTGGACAAGATACGATGAGGCAGAATCCTATCAAACTGATAGGAGTAAAGATATTTGCATTTATATCAATGGACGATATCGACAATTTTTGATTCTTCGGCTTATCGAACGACCTGAGTCCAAAGACAGTCGCTTTGGGCAAGTGGTACCACACAAATCGTGTACATTTTGAACTCCTGGACAAGCTACGATGAGGCAGAATCCAGGCAAACTGATAGGAGTAAAGATATTTGCATCTATATCCTTGGATAATATCGACAATTTTGGTTTCTTCGCCTTATGATTCGCCTTGAATCCAAAGGCAGCCGCTTTGGACAAGTGGTACCGCACAAATCTTCTACATTTCGACCTCCAGGACATGATACGATGAGGCAGAATCCTGGCAAATTGGTAGGAGTAAAGGTATTTGCATCTATATCATTGGATAATATCGCTAATTTTGGATTCTTCGCCTTATGATTCGCCCTGAATCCACAGACAGTCGCTTTGGACAAGTGGTACCGCACAAATCTTGTACATTTGGCCTCCTGGGCATGATACGATGAGGTAGAATCCTGGCAAATTGAGAGGAGTAAAGACATTTGCATCTATATCCTTGGATAATATCGGCAATTTTTGATACTTCGCCTTATGATTCGACCAGAATCCACAGACAGTCGCTTTGGGAAAGTGGTACGACACCAATCTTGTACATTTTGAACCCCTGGACAAGATACGATGAAGCAGAATCCTGGCGAATTGATAGTAGTAAAGATATTTGCATTTATATCATTGGACGATATCGACAATTTTTGATCCTTCGGCTTATCGAACGACCTGAGTCAAAAGACAGTCGCTTTGGGCAAGTGGTACCACACAAATCGTGTACATTTTGAACTCCTGGACACGCTACGATGAGGCAGAATCCAGGCAAATTGATAGGAGTAAAGATATTTGCATCTATATCCTTGGATAATATCGACAATTTTTGTTTCTTCGCCTTATGATTCGCCCTGAATCCAACGGCAGTCGCTTTGGACAAGTGGTACCGCACAAATCTTGTACATTTTGAACTCCTGGACAACCTACGATGAGGCAGAATCCTGGCAAATTGATAGGAGTAAAGATATTTGCATCTATATCCTTGGATAATATCGCCAATTTTGGATTCTTCGTTTATGATTCCCCTGAATCCAAAGACAGTCGCTTTGGACAAGTGGTACCGCAGAAATGTTGTACATTTGGCCTGCTGGGGATGATACGTTGAGGCAGAATCCTATCAAATTGATAGGTGTAAAGATATTTGCATCTATATCCTTGTAAAATATTGCCAATTTTTTATACTTCGCCTTATGATTCGACCTGAGTCCAAATAGAGTCGCTTTGGACAAGTGGTACCGCACCAATCTTGTACATTTTTACCTCTTGGACAAGATACGATGAGGCAGAATCCTGGCAAATTGATAGGAGTAAAGATATTTGCATCTATATCATTGGATGATATCGACATTTTGGATTCTTCGCCTTGTGATTCGACTTGAATCCAAAGACAGTCGCTTTGGACAAGTGGTACCGCACAAATCTTCTACATTTGGACCTCCTGGACATGATGCGATGAGGCAGAATCCTGGCAAATTGGTAGGAGTAAAGGTATTTGCATCTATATCCTTGGAAAACATCGCCAATTATGGATACTTCGTCTTATGATTAGATCTGAATCCAAAGACAGTCGCTTTGGAAAAGTGGTACCGCACAAATCTTGTAGATTTTGACCTCTTGGACAAGATACGATGAGGCAGAATCCTATCAAACTGATAGGAGTAAAGATATTTGCATTTATATCAATGGACGATATCGACAATTTTTGATTCTTCGGCTTATCGAACGACCTGAGTCCAAAGACAGTCGCTTTGGGCAAGTGGTACCACACAAATCGTGTACATTTTGAACTCCTGGACAAGCTACGATGAGGCAGAATCCAGGCAAACTGATAGGAGTAAAGATATTTGCATCTATATCCTTGGATAATATCGACAATTTTGGTTTCTTCGCCTTATGATTCGCCTTGAATCCAAAGGCAGTCGCTTTGGACAAGTGGTACCGCACAAATCTTGTACATTTTGAACTCCTGGACAAGCTACAATGAGGCAGAATCATGGCAAATTGATAGGAATAAAGATATTTGCATCTATATCCTTCGATAATATCGCCAATTTTGGATCCTTCGCTTTATGATTCTCCTGAATCCAAAGACAGTCGCTTTGGACAAGTGGTACCGCAGAAATGTTGTACATTTGGCCTGCTGGTGATGATACGTTGAGGCAGAATCCTATCAAATTGATAGGAGTAAAGATATTTGCATCTATATCCTTGGATAATATCGCCAATTATGGATACTTCGTCTTATGATTCGACCTGAATCCAAAGAAAGTCGCTTTGGGCAAGTGGTATGACACCAATCTTGTACATTTTGAACCCCTGGACAAGATACGATGAGGCAGAATCCTGGCAAACTGATAGGAGTAAAGACATTTGCATCTATATCATGGACAATGTCGGCAATTTTGTATTCTTCGGCTTATCGTTCGACCTGAGTCCAAATACGGTGGCTATGGACAAGTTGTACCGCACAAATGTTGTACATTTGGCCTGCTGGGGATGATACGATGAGGCAGAATCCTGGCAAATTGATAGGAGTAAAGAAATTTGCATCTATATCCTTGGTTAATATCGCCAATTATGGATACTTCGTCTTATGATTCGCCCTGAATCCAAAGGCAGTCGCTTTGGACAAGTGGCACCGCACAAGTCTTGTACATTTTGAACTCCTGGACAAGCTACGATGAGGCAGAATCCTGGCAAATTGATAGGAGTAAAGATATTTGCATCTATATCCTTGGATAATATCGCCAATTTTGGATTCTTCGCTTTATGATTCCCCTGAATCCAAAGACAGTCGCTTTGGACAAGTGGTACCGCACAAATCTTGTACATTTGGCCTCCTGGGCATGATACGATGAGGTAGAATCCTATCAAATTGATAGGTGTAAAGATATTTGCATCTATATCCTTGTATAATATTGCCAATTTTTTATACTTCGCCTTATGATTCGACCTGAGTCCAAATAGAGTCACTTTGAGAATGTGGTACCGCACCAATGTTGTACATTTTGACCTCTTGTATAAGATACGATGAGGCAGAATCCTGGCAAATTGATAGGAGTAAAGATATTTGTATCTATATCATTGAATAATATCGACAATTTAGGTTTCTTCGCCTTATGATACGACTTGAATCCAAAGACAGTCGATTTGAACAAGTGGTACCGCACAACAAATCGTGTACATTTTGACCTCCTGGACAAGATACGATGAGGCAGAATCCTGGCAAATTGATAGGAGTAAAGATATTTGCATTTATATCCTTGGATAATATCGCCAATTTTGGATTCTTCGCTTTATGATTCCCCTGAATCCAAAGACAGTCGCTTTGGACAAGTGGTACCGCACAAATCTTGTACATTTGGCCTCCTGGGCATGATACGATGAGGCAGAATCCTGGCAAATTGAGAGGAGTAAAGATATTTGCATCTATATCCTCGGATAATATCGCCAATTTTGTATCTTTGGCCTTATGATTCGACCTGAATCCAAAGACAGTCGCTTTGGACAAGTGGTACCGCACAAATCTTGTACATTTGGCCTCCTGGGCATAATACGATGAGGCAGAATCCTGGCGAATTGATAGATGTAAAGATATTTGCATTTATATCATTGGACAGTATCGACAATTTTTGATTCTTCGGCTTATCGATCGACCTGAGTCCAAATAGAGTCGCTTTGGGCAAGTGGTATGACACCAATCTTGTACATTTTGAACCCCTGGACAAGATACGATGAGGCAGAATCCTGGCAAACTGATAGGAGTAAAGACATTTGCATCTATATCATGGACAATGTCGGCAATTTTGTATTCTTCGGCTTATCGTTCGACCTGAGTCCAAATACGGTGGCTTTGGACAACTTGTACCGCACAAAAGTTGTACATTTGGCCTGCTGGGGATGATACGATGAGGCAGAATCCTGGCAAATTGATAGGAGTAAAGAAATTTGCATCTATATCCTTGGATAATATCGCCAATTATGGATACTTCGTCTTATGATTCGCCCTGAATCCAAAGGCAGTCGCTTTGGACAAGTGGTACCGCACAAGTCTTGTACATTTTGAACTCCTGGACAAGATACGATGAGGCAGAATCCTGGCAAATTGATAGGAGTAAAGATATTTGCATCTATATCCTTGGATAATATCACCAATTTTGGATTCTTCGCTTTATGATTCCCCTGAATCCAAAGACAGTCGCTTTGGACAAGTGGTACCGCACAAATCTTGTACATTTGGCCTCCTGGGCATGATACGATGAGGTAGAATCCTGGCAAAGTGAAAGGAGTAAAGACATTTGCATCTACATCCTTGTATAATATTGCCAATTTTTGATACTTCACCTTATGATTCGACCTGAGTCCAAATAGAGTCGCTTTGGGAAAGTGGTACCACACCAATGTTGTACATTTTGACCTCTTGCACAAGATACAATGAGGCAGAATCCTGGCAAATTGATAGGAGTAAAGATATTTCCATCTATATCCTTGGATAATATCGTCAATTTTGGATTCTTCGCTTTATGATTCCCCTGAATCCAAAGACAGTCGCTTTGGACAAGTGGTACCGCAACAAATCTTGTACATTTTGACCTCTTGGACAAGACACGATGAGGCAGAATCCTGGCAAATTCATAGGAGTAAAGATATTTGCATCTATATCCTTGGATAATATCGCCAATTATGGATACATCGCCTTATCGATCGACCTGAGTCCAAATAGAGTCGCTTTGGGCAAGTGGTATGACACCAATCTTGTACATTTTGAACCCCTGGACAAGATACGATGAGGCAGAATCCTGGCAAACTGATAGGAGTAAAGACATTTGCATCTATATCATGGACAATGTCGGCAATTTTGTATTCTTCGGCTTATCGTTCGACCTGAGTCCAAATGATTCAACCTGAATCCAAGACAGTCGCTTTGGGCAAGTGGTACCACACAAATCTTGTACATTTTGACCTCCTGGACAAGATACGATGAGGCAGAATCCTGGCAAATTGATAGGAGTAAAGATATTTGCATTTATATCATTGGACAATATCGGCAATTTTTTATTCTTCGGCTTATCGATCGACCTGAGTCCAAATAGAGTCGCTTTGGGCAGGTGGTACCACACAAATCTTGTACATTTTGATCTCCTGGACAAGCTACGATGAGGCAGAATTCTGGCAAATTGATAGGAGTAAAGATATTTGCATTTATATCATTGGGCAATATCGGCAATTTATGATTCTTTGCCTTGTGATTCGACTTGAATCCAAAGACAGTCGCTTTGGACAAGTGGTACCGCACAAATCTTCTACATTTCGACCTCCCGAACAAGATACGATGAGGCAGAATCCTATCAAATTGATAGGAGAAAAGATATTTGCATCTATATCCTTGGATAATATCGCCAATTTTAGATACTTCGCCTTATGATTCGACCGGATCCAAAGACAGTCGCTTTGAGCAAGTCGTACGACACCAATCTTGTACATTTTGAACTCCTGGACAAGATACGATGAGGCGGAATCCTGGCAAATTGATAGGAGTAAAGATATTTGCATCTATATCATTGAATAATATCGGCAATTTTTGACTCTTCGGCTTATCGATCGACCTGAGTCCAAACACAGTCGCTTTGGGCAAGTGGTACCACACAAATCTTGTACATTTTGACCTCCTGGACAAGATACGATGAGGCAGAATCCTGGCAAACTGATAGGAGTAAAGACATTTGCATCTATATCATGGACAATGTCGGCAATTTTGTATTCTTCGGCTTATCGTTCGACCTGAGTCCAAATACGGTGGCTATGGACAAGTTGTACCGCACAAATGTTGTACATTTGGCCTGCTGGGGATGATACGATGAGGCAGAATCCTGGCAAATTGATAGGAGTAAAGAAATTTGCATCTATATCCTTGGTTAATATCGCCAATTATGGATACTTCGTCTTATGATTCGCCCTGAATCCAAAGGCAGTCGCTTTGGACAAGTGGCACCGCACAAGTCTTGTACATTTTGAACTCCTGGACAAGCTACGATGAGGCAGAATTCTGGCAAATTGATAGGAGTAAAGATATTTGCATTTATATCATTGGGCAATATCGGCAATTTATGATTCTTTGCCTTGTGATTCGACTTGAATCCAAAGACAGTCGCTTTGGGCAAGTGATACCGCACCAATCTTGTACATTTTGACCTCTTGGACAAGCTACGATGAGGCAGAATCGTGGCAAATTGATAGGGGTAAAAATATTTGCATCTATATCCTTGGATAATATCGCCAATTTTGGATTCATCGCCTTATGATTCAACCTGAATCCAAGACAGTCGCTTTGGGCAAGTGGTACCACACAAATCTTGTACATTTTGACCTCCTGGACAAGATACGATGAGGCAGAATCCCGGCAAATTGATAGGAGTAAAGATATTTGCATTTATATCATTGGACAATATCGGCAATTTTTTATTCTTCGGCTTATCGATCGACCTGAGTCCAAATAGAGTCGCTTTGGGCAATTGGTACCGCACCAATCGTGTACATTTTGACCTCTTGGACAAGATACGATAAGGCAGAATCCTGGCGAATTGATAGAAGTAAAGATATTTGCATTTATATCATTGGGCAATATCGGCAATTTGTGATTCTTCGGCTTATGATTCGCCCTGAATCCAACGACAGTCGGTTTGGACAAGTGGTACCGCACAAATCTTGTACATTTGGCCTCCTGGGCATGATACGAAGAGGCAGAATCCTGGGAAAATTGATAGGAGTAAAGATATTTGCATGTACATCCTCGGATATTATCGCCAATTTTGGATTCTTCGGCTTATGATTCGACCTGAGTCCAAAGACAGTCGCTTTGGGCACGTGGTGCCAAACAAATCTTCTACATTTTGACCTGCTGGACAAGATACGATAAGGCAGAATCCTGGCGAATTGATAGAAGTAAAGATATTTGCATTTTTATCATTGGACAATATCGGCAGTTTTTGATTCTTCGGCTTATCGATCGACCTGAGTCCAAAGACAGTCGCTTTGGGCAAGTGGTACCACACAAATCTTGTACATTTTGACCTGCTGGACAAGTTACGATAAGGCAGAATCCTGGCGAATTGATAGAAGTAAAGATATTTGCATTTATATCATTGGACAATATCGGCAATTTTTTATTCTTCGGCTTATCGATCGACCTGAGTCCAAATAGAGTCGCTTTGGGCAATTGGTACCGCACCAATCGTGTACATTTTGACCTCTTGGACAAGATACGATAAGGCAGAATCCTGGTGAATTGATAGAAGTAAAGATATTTGCATTTTTATCATTGGACAATATCGGCAGTTTTTGATTCTTCGGGATATCCATCGACCTGAGTCCAAAGACAGTCGCTTTGGGCAAGTGATACCACACAAATCTTGTACATTTTGACCTCCTGGACAAGATACGATGAGGCAGAATCCTATCAAATTGATAGGGGAAAAGATATTTGCATCTATATCCTTGGATAATATCGACAATTTTGGATTCTTCGCTTTATGATTCAACCTGAATCCAAGACAGTCGCTTTGGGCAAGTGGTACCACACAAATCTTGTACATTTTGACCTCCTGGACAAGATACGATGAGGCAGAATCCTGGCAAATTGATAGGAGTAAAGATATTTGCATTTATATCATTGGACAATATCGGCAATTTTTTATACTTCGGCTTATCGATCGACCTGAGTCCAAATAGAGTCGATTTGGGCAATTGGTACCGCACCAATCCTGTACATTTTGACCCCTTGGACAAGATACGATAAGGCAGAATCCTGGCGCATTGATAGAAGTAAAGATATTTGCATTTTTATCATTGGACAATATTGGCAGTTTTTGATTCTTCGGGATATCCATCGACCTCAGTCCAAAGAGAGTCGCTTTGGGCAAGTGATATCGCATCAAACTTGTACATTTTGACCTCTTGGACAAGATACGATGAGGCAGAATCCTGGCAAATTCATAGGAGTAAAGATATTTGCATCTATATCCTTGGATAATATCGCCAATTTTGGATAATTCGCCTTATGATTCGACCTGAATCCAAAGACAGTCGCTTTGGGCAAGTTGTAGCACACAAATCTTGCACATTTTGATCTCCTGGACAAGCTTCGATGAGGCAGAATCTTGGCAAATTGATAGGAGTAAAGATATTTGCATTTATATCATTGGACAATATCGGCAATTTTTTATACTTCGGCTTATCGATCGACCTGAGTCCAAATAGAGTCGATTTGGGCAATTGGTACCGCACCAATCCTGTACATTTTGACCCCTTGGACAAGATACGATAAGGCAGAATCCTGGCGCATTGATAGAAGTAAAGATATTTGCATTTTTATCATTGGACAATATTGGCAGTTTTTGATTCTTCGGGATATCCATCGACCTCAGTCCAAAGAGAGTCGCTTTGGGCAAGTGATATCGCATCAAACTTGTACATTTTGACCTCTTGGACAAGATACGATGAGGCAGAATCCTGGCAAATTCATAGGAGTAAAGATATTTGCATCTATATCCTTGGATAATATCGCCAATTTTGGATAATTCGCCTTATGATTCGACCTGAATCCAAAGACAGTCGCTTTGGGCAAGTTGTAGCACACAAATCTTGCACATTTTGATCTCCTGGACAAGCTTCGATGAGGCAGAATCTTGGCAAATTGATAGGGGTAAAAATATTTGCATCTATATCCTTGGATAATATCGCCAATTTTGGATTCTTCGCCTTATGATTCAACCTGAATCCAAGACAGTCTCTTTGGGCAAGTGGTACCACACAAATCTTGTACATTTTGACCTCCTGGACAAGATACGATGAGGCAGAATCCCGGCAAATTGATAGGAGTAAAGATATTTGCATTTATATCATTGGACAATATCGGCAATTTTTTATTCTTCGGCTTATCGATCGACCTGAGTCCAAATAGAGTCGCTTTGGGCAATTGGTACCGCACCAATCGTGTACATTTTCACCTCTTGGACAAGATACGATAAGGCAGAATCCTGGCGAATTGATAGAAGTAAAGATATTTGCATTTATATCATTGGGCAATATCGGCAATTTGTGATTCTTCGGCTTATGATTCGCCCTGAATCCAACGACAGTCGCTTTGGACAAGTGGTACCGCACAAATCTTGTACATTTGGCCTCCTGGGCATGATACGAAGAGGCAGAATCCTGTCAAATTAATATAAGTAAAGCTATTTGCATTTATATCATTGGACAATATCGGCAATTTTGTATTCTTCGGCTTATCGATCGACCTGAGTCCAAATAGAGTCGCTTTGGGCAATTCGTACTGCACCAATCGTTTTACATTTTGACCTCTTGGACAAGATACGATAAGGCAGATTCCTGGCGAATTGATAGAAGTAAAGATATTTGCATTTATATCATTGGGCAATATCGGCAATTTGTGATTCGTCGGCTTATGATTCGCCCTGAATCCAACGACAGTCACTTTGGACAAGTGGTACCGCACAAATCTTGTACACTTTGGACTCCTGGACAAGCTACGATGATGCAGAATCCTGGGAAAATTGATAGGAGTAAAGATATTTGCATGTACATCCTTGGATATTATCGCCAATTTTGGATTCTTCGGCTTATGATTCGACCTGAGTCCAAAGACAGTCGCTTTGGGCACGTGGTACCAAACAAATCTTGTACATTTTGACCTGCTGGACAAGATACGATAAGGCAGAATCCTGGCGAATTGATAGAAGTAAAGATATTTGCATTTTTATCATTGGACAATATCGGCAGTTTTTGATTCTTCGGCTTATCGATCGACCTGAGTCCAAAGACAGTCGCTTTGGGCACGTGGTACCAAACAAATCTTGTACATTTTGACCTCCTGAACAAGATACGATGAGGCAGAATCCTGGCAAATTGATAGGAGTAAAGATATTTGCATGTACATCCTTGGATATTATCGCCAATTTTGGATTCTTCGGCTTATCGATCGACCTGACTCCACAGACAGTCGCTTTGGGCACGTGGTACCAAACAAATCTTGTACATTTTGACCTGCTGGACAAGATACGATAAGGCAGAATCCTGGCGAATTGATAGAAGTAAAGATATTTGCATTTATATCATTGGACAATATCGGCAATTTTTTATTCTTCGGCTTATCGATCGACCTGAGTCCAAATAGAGTCGCTTTGGGCAATTGGTACCGCACCAATCGTGTACATTTTGACCTCTTGGACAAGACACGATAAGGCAGAATCCTGGCGAATTGATAGAAGTAAAGATATTTGCATTTATATCATTGGGCAATATCGGCAATTTGTGATTCTTCGGCATATGATTCGCCCTGAATCCAACGACAGTCACTTTGGACAAGTGATACCGCACAAATCTTGTACACTTTGGACTCCTGGACAAGCTACGATCATGCAGAATCCTGGGAAAATTGATAGGAGTAAAAATATTTGCATGTACATCCTTGGATATTATCGCCAATTTTGGATTCTTCGGCTTATGATTCGACCTGAGTCCAAATAGAGCCGCTTTGGGCAAGTGGTCCCGCACCAATGTTGTACATTTTGACCTCTTGGACAAGATACGATGGGGCAGAATCCTGGCGAATTGATAGAAGTAAAGATATTTGCATTTATATCATTGGACAATATCGGCAATTTTGGATTCTTCGGCTGGTCGATCGACCTGAGTCCAAAGACAGTCGCTTTGGACAAGTGGTACCGCACAAATCTTCTACATTTCGACCTCCTGGACAAGATACGATGAGGCAGAATCCTATCAAATTGATAGGAGAAAAGATATTTGCATCTATATCCTTGGATAATATCGCCAATTTTAGATACTTCGCTTTATGATTCGACCGGAATCCAAAGACAGTCGCTTTGAGCAAGTCGTACGACACCACTCTTGTACATTTTGAACTCCTGGACAAGATACGATGAGGCGGAATCCTGGCAAATTGATAGGAGTAAAGATATTTGCATTTATATCATTGGACAATATCGGCAATTTTTGATTCTTCGGCTGGTCGATCGACCTGAGTCCAAAGACAGTCGCTTTGGACAAGTGGTACCGCACAAATCTTCTACATTTCGACCTCCTGGACAAGATACGATGAGGCAGAATCCTATCAAATTGATAGGAGAAAAGATATTTGCATCTATATCCTTGGATAATATCGCCAATTTTAGATACTTCGCCTTATGATTCGACCGGAATCCAAAGACAGTCGCTTTGAGCAAGTCGTACGACACCACTCTTGTACATTTTGAACTCCTGGACAAGATACGATGAGGCGGAATCCTGGCAAATTGATAGGAGTAAAGATATTTGCATCTATATCATTGGATAATATCGGCAATTTTTGACTCTTCGGCTTATCGATCGACCTGAGTCCAAACACAGTCGCTTTGGGCAAGTGATACCGCACCAATCTTGTACATTTTGAACTCCTGGACAAGATACGATAAGGCAGAATCCTGGAAAATTCATAGGAGTAAAGATATTTGCATCTATATCCTTGGACAATATCGGCAATTTTTGATTCTTCGGCTTATCGATCGACCTGGGTCCAAAGACTGTCGCTTTGGGCAGGTGGTACCACACAAATCTTGTACATTTTGATCTCCTGGACAAGCTACGATGAGGCAGAATCTTGGCAAATTGATAGGGGTAAAAATATTTGCATCTATATCCTTGGATAATATCGCCAATTTTGGATTCTTCGCTTTATGATTCAACCTGAATCCAAGACAGTCGCTTTGGGCAAGCGGTACCACACAAATCTTGTACATTTTGACCTCCTGGACAAGATACGATGAGGCAGAATCCTGGCAAATTGATAGGAGTAAAGATATTTGCATTTATATCATTGGACAATATCGGCAATTTTTTATACTTCGGCTTATCGATCGACCTGAGTCCAAATAGAGTCGATTTGGGCAATTGGTACCGCACCAATCCTGTACATTTTGACCCCTTGGACAAGATACGATAAGGCAGAATCCTGGCGCATTGATAGAAGTAAAGATATTTGCATTTTTATCATTGGACAATATTGGCAGTTTTTGATTCTTCGGGATATCCATCGACCTCAGTCCAAAGAGAGTCGCTTTGGGCAAGTGATATCGCATCAAACTTGTACATTTTGACCTCTTGGACAAGATACGATGAGGCAGAATCCTAGCAAATTCATAGGAGTAAAGATATTTGCATCTATATCCTTGGATAATATCGCCAATTTTGGATAATTCGCCTTATGATTCGACCTGAATCCAAAGACAGTCGCTTTGGGCAAGTTGTAGCACACAAATCTTGCACATTTTGATCTCCTGGACAAGCTTCGATGAGGCAGAATCTTGGCAAATTGATAGGAGTAAAGATATTTGCATTTATATCATTGGACAATATCGGCAATTTTTTATACTTCGGCTTATCGATCGACCTGAGTCCAAATAGAGTCGATTTGGGCAATTGGTACCGCACCAATCCTGTACATTTTGACCCCTTGGACAAGATACGATAAGGCAGAATCCTGGCGCATTGATAGAAGTAAAGATATTTGCATTTTTATCATTGGACAATATTGGCAGTTTTTGATTCTTCGGGATATCCATCGACCTCAGTCCAAAGAGAGTCGCTTTGGGCAAGTGATATCGCATCAAACTTGTACATTTTGACCTCTTGGACAAGATACGATGAGGCAGAATCCTGGCAAATTCATAGGAGTAAAGATATTTGCATCTATATCCTTGGATAATATCGCCAATTTTGGATAATTCGCCTTATGATTCGACCTGAATCCAAAGACAGTCGCTTTGGGCAAGTTGTAGCACACAAATCTTGCACATTTTGATCTCCTGGACAAGCTTCGATGAGGCAGAATCTTGGCAAATTGATGGGGGTAAAAATATTTGCATCTATATCCTTGGATAATATCGCCAATTTTGGATTCTTCGCCTTATGATTCAACCTGAATCCAAGACAGTCTCTTTGGGCAAGTGGTACCACACAAATCTTGTACATTTTGACCTCCTGGACAAGATACGATGAGGCAGAATCCCGGCAAATTGATAGGAGTAAAGATATTTGCATTTATATCATTGGACAATATCGGCAATTTTTTATTCTTCGGCTTATCGATCGACCTGAGTCCAAATAGAGTCGCTTTGGGCAATTGGTACCGCACCAATCGTGTACATTTTCACCTCTTGGACAAGATACGATAAGGCAGAATCCTGGCGAATTGATAGAAGTAAAGATATTTGCATTTATATCATTGGGCAATATCGGCAATTTGTGATTCTTCGGCTTATGATTCGCCCTGAATCCAACGACAGTCGCTTTGGACAAGTGGTACCGCACAAATCTTGTACATTTGGCCTCCTGGGCATGATACGAAGAGGCAGAATCCTGTCAAATTAATATAAGTAAAGCTATTTGCATTTATATCATTGGACAATATCGGCAATTTTGTATTCTTCGGCTTATCGATCGACCTGAGTCCAAATAGAGTCGCTTTGGGCAATTCGTACTGCACCAATCGTTTTACATTTTGACCTCTTGGACAAGATACGATAAGGCAGATTCCTGGCGAATTGATAGAAGTAAAGATATTTGCATTTATATCATTGGGCAATATCGGCAATTTGTGATTCGTCGGCTTATGATTCGCCCTGAATCCAACGACAGTCACTTTGGACAAGTGGTACCGCACAAATCTTGTACACTTTGGACTCCTGGACAAGCTACGATGATGCAGAATCCTGGGAAAATTGATAGGAGTAAAGATATTTGCATGTACATCCTTGGATATTATCGCCAATTTTGGATTCTTCGGCTTATGATTCGACCTGAGTCCAAAGACAGTCGCTTTGGGCACGTGGTACCAAACAAATCTTGTACATTTTGACCTGCTGGACAAGATACGATAAGGCAGAATCCTGGCGAATTGATAGAAGTAAAGATATTTGCATTTTTATCATTGGACAATATCGGCAGTTTTTGATTCTTCGGCTTATCGATCGACCTGAGTCCAAAGACAGTCGCTTTGGGCACGTGGTACCAAACAAATCTTGTACATTTTGACCTCCTGAACAAGATACGATGAGGCAGAATCCTGGCAAATTGATAGGAGTAAAGATATTTGCATGTACATCCTTGGATATTATCGCCAATTTTGGATTCTTCGGCTTATCGATCGACCTGACTCCACAGACAGTCGCTTTGGGCACGTGGTACCAAACAAATCTTGTACATTTTGACCTGCTGGACAAGATACGATAAGGCAGAATCCTGGCGAATTGATAGAAGTAAAGATATTTGCATTTATATCATTGGACAATATCGGCAATTTTTTATTCTTCGGCTTATCGATCGACCTGAGTCCAAATAGAGTCGCTTTGGGCAATTGGTACCGCACCAATCGTGTACATTTTGACCTCTTGGACAAGACACGATAAGGCAGAATCCTGGCGAATTGATAGAAGTAAAGATATTTGCATTTATATCATTGGGCAATATCGGCAATTTGTGATTCTTCGGCATATGATTCGCCCTGAATCCAACGACAGTCACTTTGGACAAGTGATACCGCACAAATCTTGTACACTTTGGACTCCTGGACAAGCTACGATCATGCAGAATCCTGGGAAAATTGATAGGAGTAAAAATATTTGCATGTACATCCTTGGATATTATCGCCAATTCTGGATTCTTCGGCTTATGATTCGACCTGAGTCCAAATAGAGCCGCTTTGGGCAAGTGGTCCCGCACCAATGTTGTACATTTTGACCTCTTGGACAAGATACGATGGGGCAGAATCCTGGCGAATTGATAGAAGTAAAGATATTTGCATTTATATCATTGGACAATATCTTTGGATCGTATCAAATTCTTTCCTCCTTAGTTTAACCCGTTCCTTGTTTTCCCCCCACCCTTTAAATCCTTCCCCACATTTGCGGCAATTCAAACAGCCACATATGTGCCTCAGTACACCCATCCTCTTGTCCTTCAACACGCAGTATATCCCACTAAAACATAACAAATCTCCGCCTCCTTCATAACTCCTTTAACCTCGAGTGAAACCACATGTGAGTAATGTGCTCTGATTTTAATTGCTTTCACTGTAAACGTTTAAATGTGAATTTACCTCTAATTTATCTCTATTGGACGAATGTCTATTAAATACAATTTTCCTTCTTCTTTCTCTCTATTTATTGCAGTTAACATATTTCATGCTAAACTTACATTAAACAAACTCTTATAAAGTAGCTTAATAAATAACATTTAATTATCACATTATATTTTCTCGCTTCTCTTATTTATACAGTTCAACAGTCCCTGAGGAGGGCCAGGAAAACCGGCCGAAACGTTGGACAACTATATTCTATTTATTGACCGATATAACACGCCAAATAATTAATTAGGAACATCATTGGACAATATCGGCAATTTTTGATTCTTCGGCTGGTCGATCGACCTGAGTCCAAAGACAGTCGCTTTGGACAAGTGGTACCGCACAAATCTTCTACATTTCGACCTCCTGGACAAGATACGATGAGGCAGAATCCTATCAAATTGATAGGAGAAAAGATATTTGCATCTATATCCTTGGATAATATCGCCAATTTTAGATACTTCGCCTTATGATTCGACCGGAATCCAAAGACAGTCGCTTTGAGCAAGTCGTACGACACCACTCTTGTACATTTTGAACTCCTGGACAAGATACGATGAGGCGGAATCCTGGCAAATTGATAGGAGTAAAGATATTTGCATCTATATCATTGGATAATATCGGCAATTTTTGACTCTTCGGCTTATCGATCGACCTGAGTCCAAACACAGTCGCTTTGGGCAAGTGATACCGCACCAATCTTGTACATTTTGAACTCCTGGACAAGATACGATAAGGCAGAATCCTGGAAAATTCATAGGAGTAAAGATATTTGCATCTATATCCTTGGACAATATCGGCAATTTTTGATTCTTCGGCTTATCGATCGACCTGGGTCCAAAGACTGTCGCTTTGGGCAGGTGGTACCACACAAATCTTGTACATTTTGATCTCCTGGACAAGCTACGATGAGGCAGAATCTTGGCAAATTGATAGGGGTAAAAATATTTGCATCTATATCCTTGGATAATATCGCCAATTTTGGATTCTTCGCTTTATGATTCAACCTGAATCCAAGACAGTCGCTTTGGGCAAGTGGTACCACACAAATCTTGTACATTTTGACCTCCTGGACAAGATACGATGAGGCAGAATCCTGGCAAATTGATAGGAGTAAAGATATTTGCATTTATATCATTGGACAATATCGGCAATTTTTTATTCTTCGGCTTATCGATCGACCTGAGTCCAAATAGAGTCGCTTTGGGCAATTGGTGCCGCACCAATCGTGTACATTTTGACCTCTTGGACAAGATACGATAAGGCAGAATCCTGGCGAATTGATAGAGGTAAAGATATTTGCATTTTTATCATTCGACAATATTGGCAGTTTTTGATTCTTCGGGATATCCATCGACCTGAGTCCAAAGAGAGTCGCTTTGGGCAAGTGATATCGCACCAATCTTGTACATTTTGACCTCTTGGACAAGATACGATGAGGCAGAATCCTGGCAAATTCATAGGAGTAAAGATATTTGCATCTATATCCTTGGATAATATCGCCAATTTTGGATACTTCGCCTTATGATTCGACCTGAATCCAAAGACAATCGCTTTGGGCAAGTTGTACCACACAAATTTTGTACATTTGGCCTCCCGGGCATGATACAATGAGGCAGAATCCTGTCAAATTAATATAAGTAAAGCTATTTGCATTTATATCATTGGACAATATCGGCAATTTTTTATTCTTCGGCTTATGATTCAACCTGAATCCAAGACAGTCGCTTTGGGCAAGTGGTACCACACAAATCTTGTACATTTTGACCTCCTGGACAAGATACGATGAGGCAGAATCCTGGCAAATTGATAGGAGTAAAGATATTTGCATTTATATCATTGGACAATATCGGCAATTTTTTATTCTTCGGCTTATCGATCGACCTGAGTCCAAATAGAGTGCTTTGGGCAATTGGTACCGCACCAATCGTGTACATTTTGACCTCTTGGACAAGATACGATAAGGCAGAATCCTGGCGAATTGATAGAACCAAACATATTTGCATTTTTATCATTGGACAATATCGGCAGGTTTTGATTCTTCGGGATATCCATCGACCCAAGTCCAAAGAGAGTCGCTTTGGGCAAGTGATACCGCACCAATCTTGTACATTTTGACCTCTTGGACAAGATACGATGAGGCAGAATCCTGGCAAATTCATAGGAGTAAAGATATTTGCATCTATATCCATGGATAATATCGCCAATTTTGGATACTTCGCCTTATGATTCGACCTGAATCCAAAGACAGTCGCCTTGGGCAAGTTGTACCACACAAATCTTGTACATTTTGACCTCCTGGACAAGATACAATGAGGCAGAATCCTGGCAAATTGATAGGAGTAAAGATATTTGCATCTATATCCTTGGATAATATCGCCAATTTTGGATTCTTCCGTTTATGATTCGACCTGAGTCCAAATAGAGCCGCTTTGGGCAAGTGGTACCGCACCAATGTTGCACATTTTGACCTCTTGGACAAGATACGATGGGGCAGAATCCTGGCGAATTGATAGAAGTAAAGATATTTGCATTTATATCATTGGACAATATCGGCAATTTTTGATTCTTCGGCTTATCGATCGACCTGAGTCCAAAGACAGTCGCTTTGGGCAAGTTGTACCACACAAATCTTGTACATTTTGTTCTCCTGGACAAGCTACGATGAGGCAGAATCTTGGCAAATTGATAGGGGTAAAGATATTTGAATCTATATCATTGGATAATATCGACAATTTTGGATTCTTTGCCTTGTGATTCGACTTGAATCCAAAGACAGTCGCTTTGGACAAGTGGTACCGCACAAATCTTCTACATTTCGACCTCCTGGACAAGATACGATGAGGCAGAATCCTATCAAATTGATAGGAGAAAAGATATTTGCATCTATATCCTTGGATAATATCGCCAATTTTAGATACTTCGCCTTATGATTCGACCGGAATCCAAAGACAGTCGCTTTGAGCAAGTCGTACGACACCACTCTTGTACATTTTGAACTCCTGGACAAGATACGATGAGGCGGAATCCTGGCAAATTGATAGGAGTAAAGATATTTGCATCTATATCATTGGATAATATCGGCAATTTTTGACTCTTCGGCTTATCGATCGACCTGAGTCCAAACACAGTCGCTTTGGGCAAGTGATACCGCACCAATCTTGTACATTTTGAACTCCTGGACAAGATACGATAAGGCAGAATCCTGGCAAATTCATAGGAGTAAAGATATTTGCATCTATATCCTTGGACAATATCGGCAATTTTTGATTCTTCGGCTTATCGATCGACCTGGGTCCAAAGACTGTCGCTTTGGGCAGGTGGTACCACACAAATCTTGTACATTTTGATCTCCTGGACAAGCTACGATGAGGCAGAATCTTGGCAAATTGATAGGGGTAAAAATATTTGCATCTATATCCTTGGATAATACCGCCAATTTTGGATTCTTCGCTTTATGATTCAACCTGAATCCAAGACAGTCGCTTTGGGCAAGTGGTACCACACAAATCTTGTACATTTTGACCTCCTGGACAAGATACGATGAGGCAGAATCCTGGCAAATTGATAGGAGTAAAGATATTTGCATTTATATCATTGGACAATATCGGCAATTTTTTATTCTTCGGCTTATTGATCGACCTGAGTCCAAATAGAGTCGCTTTGGGCAATTGGTGCCGCACCAATCGTGTACATTTTGACCTCTTGGACAAGATACGATAAGGCAGAATCCTGGCGAATTGATAGAGGTAAAGATATTTGCATTTTTATCATTGGACAATATTGGCAGTTTTTGATTCTTCGGGATATCCATCGACCTGAGTCCAAAGAGAGTCGCTTTGGGCAAGTGATATCGCACCAATCTTGTACATTTTGACCTCTTGGACAAGATACGATGAGGCAGAATCCTGGCAAATTCATAGGAGTAAAGATATTTGCATCTATATCCTTGGATAATATCGCCAATTTTGGATACTTCGCCTTATGATTCGACCTGAATCCAAAGACAATCGCTTTGGGCAAGTTGTACCACACAAATCTTGTACATTTTGATCTCCTGGACAAGCTACGATGAGGCAGAATTCTGGCAAATTGATAGGAGTAAAGATATTTGCATTTATATCATTGGGCAATATCGGCAATTTGTGATTCTTCGGCTTATGATTCGCCCTGAATCCAACGACAGTCGCTTTGGACAAGTGGTACCGCACAAATCTTGTACATTTGGCCTCCCGGGCATGATACAATGAGGCAGAATCCTGTCAAATTAATATAAGTAAAGCTATTTGCATTTATATCATTGGACAATATCATATTCATACTTTAATTGCCAATACGGTGTACAGATAGAAAATCAGAAAATAAATAATAACGACCAAGTGTGGGACCGATTACCGCCTCCTCTACACTTGGGGGCAGGTTCCACTCGACATCAGCCCTACTGATGAGTCCTGTCGAGTGGATCCAGGACGAAACGTAATTTTAATCCAGGATTGTCCCATTTTTGAGGAAATGCCTGGCGGCCAAGTGTAGAGGAGGCGGTAATCGGTCCCACACTTGGTCGTTATTATTTATTTTCTGATTTTCTATCTGTACACCGTATTGGCAATTAAAGTATGAATATCATATATGCACCGGTGAAATAATAAACTTACATACATTGGACAATATCGGCAATTTTTTATTCTTCGGCTTATGATTCAACCTGAATCCAAGACAGTCGCTTTGGGCAAGTGGTACCACACAAATCTTGTACATTTTGACCTCCTGGACAAGATACGATGAGGCAGAATCCTGGAAAATTGATAGGAGTAAAGATATTTGCATTTATATCATTGGACAATATCGGCAATTTTTTATTCTTCGGCTTATCGATCGACCTGAGTCCAAATAGAGTGTTTTGGGCAATTGGTACCGCACCAATCGTGTACATTTTGACCTCTTGGACAAGATACGATAAGGCAGAATCCTGGCGAATTGATAGAACCAAACATATTTGCATTTTTATCATTGGATAATATCGGCAGTTTTTGATTCTTCGGGATATCCATCGACCCAAGTCCAAAGAGAGTCGCTTTGGGCAAGTGATACCGCACCAATCTTGTACATTTTGACCTCTTGGACAAGATACGATGAGGCAGAATCCTGGCAAATTCATAGGAGTAAAGATATTTGCATCTATATCCTTGGATAATATCGCCAATTTTGGATACTTCGCCTTATGATTCGACCTGAATCCAAAGACAGTCGCCTTGGGCAAGTTGTACCACACAAATCTTGTACATTTTGACCTCCTGGACAAGATACAATGAGGCAGAATCCTGGCAAATTGATAGGAGTAAAGATATTTGCATCTATATCCTTGGATAATATCGCCAATTTTGGATTCTTCCGTTTATGATTCGACCTGAGTCCAAATAGAGCCGCTTTGGGCAAGTGGTACCGCACCAATGTTGCACATTTTGACCTCTTGGACAAGATACGATGGGGCAGAATCCTGGCGAATTGATAGAAGTAAAGATATTTGCATTTATATCATTGGACAATATCGGCAATTTTTGATTCTTCGGCTTATCGATCGACCTGAGTCCAAAGACAGTCGCTTTGGGCAAGTTGTACCACACAAATCTTGTACATTTTGATCTCCTGGACAAGCTACGATGAGGCAGAATCTTGGCAAATTGATAGGGGTAAAGATATTTGAATCTATATCATTGGATAATATCGACAATTTTGGATTCTTTGCCTTGTGATTCGACTTGAATCCAAAGACAGTCGCTTTGGACAAGTGGTACCACACAAATCTTCTACATTTCGACCTCCTGGACAAGATACGATGAGGCAGAATCCTATCAAATTGATAGGAGAAAAGATATTTGCATCTATATCCTTGGATAATATCGCCAATTTTAGATACTTCGCCTTATGATTCGACCGGAATCCAAAGACAGTCGCTTTGAGCAAGTCGTACGACACCACTCTTGTACATTTTGAACTCCTGGACAAGATACGATGAGGCGGAATCATGGCAAATTGATAGGAGTAAAGATATTTGCATTTATATCATTGGATAATATCGGCAATTTTTTATTCTTCGGCTTATCGATCGACCTGAGTCCAAATAGAGTCGCTTTGGGCAATTGGTGCCGCACCAATCGTGTACATTTTGACCTCTTGGACAAGATACGATAAGGCAGAATCCTGGCGAATTGATAGAGGTAAAGATATTTGCATTTTTATCATTGGACAATATTGGCAGTTTTTGATTCTTCGGGATATCCATCGACCTGAGTCCAAAGAGAGTCGCTTTGGGCAAGTGATATCGCACCAATCTTGTACATTTTGACCTCTTGGACGAGATACGATGAGGCAGAATCCTGGCAAATTCATAGGAGTAAAGATATTTGCATCTATATCCTTGGATAATATCGCCAATTTTGGATAATTCGCCTTATGATTCGACCTGAATCCAAAGACAATCGCTTTGGGCAAGTTGTACCACACAAATCTTGTACATTTTGATCTCCTGGACAAGCTACGATGAGGCAGAATTCTGGCAAATTGATAGGAGTAAAGATATTTGCATTTATATCATTGGGCAATATCGGCAATTTGTGATTCTTCGGCTTATGATTCGCCCTGAATCCAACGACAGTCGCTTTGGACAAGTGGTACCGCACAAATCTTGTACATTTGGCCTCCCGGGCATGATACAATGAGGCAGAATCCTGTCAAATTAATATAAGTAAAGCTATTTGCATTTATATCATTGGACAATATCGGCAATTTTTTATTCTTCGGCTTATGATTCAACCTGAATCCAAGACAGTCGCTTTGGGCAAGTGGTACCACACAAATCTTGTACATTTTGACCTCCTGGACAAGATACGATGAGGCAGAATCCTGGCAAATTGATAGGAGTAAAGATATTTGCATTTATATCATTGGACAATATCGGCAATTTTTTATTCTTCGGCTTATCGATCGACCTGAGTCCAAATAGAGTGCTTTGGGCAATTGGTACCGCACCAATCGTGTACATTTTGACCTCTTGGACAAGATACGATAAGGCAGAATCCTGGCGAATTGATAGAACCAAACATATTTGCATTTTTATCATTGGACAATATCGGCAGTTTTTGATTCTTCGGGATATCCATCGACCCAAGTCCAAAGAGAGTCGCTTTGGGCAAGTGATACCGCACCAATCTTGTACATTTTGACCTCTTGGACAAGATACGATGAGGCAGAATCCTGGCAAATTCATAGGAGTAAAGATATTTGCATCTATATCCATGGATAATATCGCCAATTTTGGATACTTCGCCTTATGATTCGACCTGAATCCAAAGACAGTCGCCTTGGGCAAGTTGTACCACACAAATCTTGTACATTTTGACCTCCTGGACAAGATACAATGAGGCAGAATCCTGGCAAATTGATAGGAGTAAAGATATTTGCATCTATATCCTTGGATAATATCGCCAATTTTGGATTCTTCCGTTTATGATTCGACCTGAGTCCAAATAGAGCCGCTTTGGGCAAGTGGTACCGCACCAATGTTGCACATTTTGACCTCTTGGACAAGATACGATGGGGCAGAATCCTGGCGAATTGATAGAAGTAAAGATATTTGCATTTATATCATTGGACAATATCGGCAATTTTTGATTCTTCGGCTTATCGATCGACCTGAGTCCAAAGACAGTCGCTTTGGGCAAGTTGTACCACACAAATCTTGTACATTTTGTTCTCCTGGACAAGCTACGATGAGGCAGAATCTTGGCAAATTGATAGGGGTAAAGATATTTGAATCTATATCATTGGATAATATCGACAATTTTGGATTCTTTGCCTTGTGATTCGACTTGAATCCAAAGACAGTCGCTTTGGACAAGTGGTACCGCACAAATCTTCTACATTTCGACCTCCTGGACAAGATACGATGAGGCAGAATCCTATCAAATTGATAGGAGAAAAGATATTTGCATCTATATCCTTGGATAATATCGCCAATTTTAGATACTTCGCCTTATGATTCGACCGGAATCCAAAGACAGTCGCTTTGAGCAAGTCGTACGACACCACTCTTGTACATTTTGAACTCCTGGACAAGATACGATGAGGCGGAATCCTGGCAAATTGATAGGAGTAAAGATATTTGCATCTATATCATTGGATAATATCGGCAATTTTTGACTCTTCGGCTTATCGATCGACCTGTGTCCAAACACAGTCGCTTTGGGCAAGTGATACCGCACCAATCTTGTACATTTTGAACTCCTGGACAAGATACCATAAGGCAGAATCCTGGCAAATTCATAGGAGTAAAGATATTTGCATCTATATCCTTGGACAATATCGGCAATTTTTGATTCTTCGGCTTATCGATCGACCTGGGTCCAAAGACTGTCGCTTTGGGCAGGTGGTACCACACAAATCTTGTACATTTTGATCTCCTGGACAAGCTACGATGAGGCAGAATCTTGGCAAATTGATAGGGGTAAAAATATTTGCATCTATATCCTTGGATAATACCGCCAATTTTGGATTCTTCGCTTTATGATTCAACCTGAATCCAAGACAGTCGCTTTGGGCAAGTGGTACCACACAAATCTTGTACATTTTGACCTCCTGGACAAGATACGATGAGGCAGAATCCTGGCAAATTGATAGGAGTAAAGATATTTGCATTTATATCATTGGACAATATCGGCAATTTTTTATTCTTCGGCTTATTGATCGACCTGAGTCCAAATAGAGTCGCTTTGGGCAATTGGTGCCGCACCAATCGTGTACATTTTGACCTCTTGGACAAGATACGATAAGGCAGAATCCTGGCGAATTGATAGAGGTAAAGATATTTGCATTTTTATCATTGGACAATATTGGCAGTTTTTGATTCTTCGGGATATCCATCGACCTGAGTCCAAAGAGAGTCGCTTTGGGCAAGTGATATCGCACCAATCTTGTACATTTTGACCTCTTGGACAAGATACGATGAGGCAGAATCCTGGCAAATTCATAGGAGTAAAGATATTTGCATCTATATCCTTGGATAATATCGCCAATTTTGGATACTTCCCCTTATGATTCGACCTGAATACAAAGACAATCGCTTTGGGCAAGTTGTACCACACAAATCTTGTACATTTTGATCTCCTGGACAAGCTACGATGAGGCAGAATTCTGGCAAATTGATAGGAGTAAAGATATTTGCATTTATATCATTGGGCAATATCGGCAATTTGTGATTCTTCGGCTTATGATTCGCCCTGAATCCAACGACAGTCGCTTTGGACAAGTGGTACCGCACAAATCTTGTACATTTGGCCTCCCGGGCATGATACAATGAGGCAGAATCCTGTCAAATTAATATAAGTAAAGCTATTTGCATTTATATCATTGGACAATATCATATTCATACTTTAATTGCCAATACGGTGTACAGATAGAAAATCAGAAAATAAATAATAACGACCAAGTGTGGGACCGATTACCGCCTCCTCTACACTTGGGGGCAGGTTCCACTCGACATCAGCCCTACTGATGAGTCCTGTCGAGTGGATCCAGGACGAAACGTAATTTTAATCCAGGATTGTCCCATTTTTGAGGAAATGCCTGGCGGCCAAGTGTAGAGGAGGCGGTAATCGGTCCCACACTTGGTCGTTATTATTTATTTTCTGATTTTCTATCTGTACACCGTATTGGCAATTAAAGTATGAATATCATATATGCACCGGTGAAATAATAAACTTACATACATTGGACAATATCGGCAATTTTTTATTCTTCGGCTTATGATTCAACCTGAATCCAAGACAGTCGCTTTGGGCAAGTGGTACCACACAAATCTTGTACATTTTGACCTCCTGGACAAGATACGATGAGGCAGAATCCTGGAAAATTGATAGGAGTAAAGATATTTGCATTTATATCATTGGACAATATCGGCAATTTTTTATTCTTCGGCTTATCGATCGACCTGAGCCCAAATAGAGTGCTTTGGGCAATTGGTACCGCACCAATCGTGTACATTTTGACCTCTTGGACAAGATACGATAAGGCAGAATCCTGGCGAATTGATAGAACCAAACATATTTGCATTTTTATCATTGGACAATATCGGCAGTTTTTGATTCTTCGGGATATCCATCGACCCAAGTCCAAAGAGAGTCGCTTTGGGCAAGTGATACCGCACCAATCTTGTACATTTTGACCTCTTGGACAAGATACGATGAGGCAGAATCCTGGCAAATTCATAGGAGTAAAGATATTTGCATCTATATCCTTGGATAATATCGCCAATTTTGGATACTTCGCCTTATGATTCGACCTGAATCCAAAGACAGTCGCTTTGGGCAAGTGGTACCGCACCAATGTTGCACATTTTGACCTCTTGGACAAGATACGATGGGGCAGAATCCTGGCGAATTGATAGAAGTAAAGATATTTGCATTTATATCATTGGACAATATCGGCAATTTTTGATTCTTCGGCTTATCGATCGACCTGAGTCCAAAGACAGTCGCTTTGGGCAAGTTGTACCACACAAATCTTGTACATTTTGATCTCCTGGACAAGCTACGATGAGGCAGAATCTTGGCAAATTGATAGGTGTAAAGATATTTGAATCTATATCATTGGATAATATCGACAATTTTGGATTCTTTGCCTTGTGATTCGACTTGAATCCAAAGACAGTCGCTTTGGACAAGTGGTACCGCACAAATCTTCTAAATTTCGACCTCCTGGACAAGATACGATGAGGCAGAATCCTATCAAATTGATAGGAGAAAAGATATTTGCATCTATATCCTTGGATAATATCGCCAATTTTGGATACTTCGCCTTATGATTCGACCTGAATCCAAAGACAGTCGCTTTGGGCAAGTGGTACCGCACCAATGTTGCACATTTTGACCTCTTGGACAAGATACGATGGGGCAGAATCCTGGCGAATTGATAGAAGTAAAGATATTTGCATTTATATCATTGGACAATATCGGCAATTTTTGATTCTTCGGCTTATCGATCGACCTGAGTCCAAAGACAGTCGCTTTGGGCAAGTTGTACCACACAAATCTTGTACATTTTGATCTCCTGGACAAGCTACGATGAGGCAGAATCTTGGCAAATTGATAGGTGTAAAGATATTTGAATCTATATCATTGGATAATATCGACAATTTTGGATTCTTTGCCTTGTGATTCGACTTGAATCCAAAGACAGTCGCTTTGGACAAGTGGTACCGCACAAATCTTCTAAATTTCGACCTCCTGGACAAGATACGATGAGGCAGAATCCTATCAAATTGATAGGAGAAAAGATATTTGCATCTATATCCTTGGATAATATCGCCAATTTTAGATACTTCGCCTTATGATTCGACCGGAATCCAAAGACAGTCGCTTTGAGCAAGTCGTACGACACCACTGTTGTACATTTTGAACTCCTGGACAAGATACGATGAGGCGGAATCCTGGCAAATTGATAGGAGTAAAGATATTTGCATCTATATCATTGGATAATATCGGCAATTTTTGACTCTTCGGCTTATCGATCGACCTGAGTCCAAACACAGTCGCTTTGGGTAAGTGATACCGCACCAATCTTGTACATTTTGAACTCCTGGACAAGATACGATAAGGCAGAATCCTGGCAAATTCATAGGAGTAAAGATATTTGCATCTATATCCTTGGACAATATTGGCAATTTTTGATTCTTCGGCTTATCGATCGACCTGGGTCCAAAGACTGTCGCTTTGGGCAGGTGGTACCACACAAATCTTGTACATTTTGATCTCCTGGACAAGCTACGATGAGGCAGAATCTTGGCAAATTGATAGGGGTAAAAATATTTGCATCTATATCCTTGGATAATATCGCCAATTTTGGATTCTTCGCTTTATGATTCAACCTGAATCCAAGACAGTCGCTTTGGGCAAGTGGTACCACACAAATCTTGTACATTTTGACCTCCTGGACAAGATACGATGAGGCAGAATCCTGGCAAATTGATAGGAGTAAAGATATTTGCATTTATATCATTGGACAATATCGGCAATTTTTTATTCTTCGGCTTATCGATCGACCTGAGTCCAAAGAGAGTCGCTTTGGGCAAGTGATATCGCACCAATCTTGTACATTTTGACCTCTTGGACAAGATACGATGAGGCAGAATCCTGGCAAATTCATAGGAGTAAAGATATTTGCATCTATATCCTTGGATAATATCGCCAATTTTGGATACTTCGCCTTATGATTCGACCTGAATCCAAAGACAATCGCTTTGGGCAAGTTGTACCACACAAATCTTGTACATTTTGATCTCCTGGACAAGCTACGATGAGGCAGAATTCTGGCAAATTGATAGGAGTAAAGATATTTGCATTTATATCATTGGGCAATATCGGCAATTTGTGATTCTTCGGCTTATGATTCGCCCTGAATCCAACGACAGTCGCTTTGGACAAGTGGTACCGCACAAATCTTGTACATTTGGCCTCCCGGGCATGATACAATGAGGCAGAATCCTGTCAAATTAATATAAGTAAAGCTATTTGCATTTATATCATTGGACAATATCGGCAATTTTTTATTCTTCGGCTTATGATTCAACCTGAATCCAAGACAGTCGCTTTGGGCAAGTGGTACCACACAAATCTTGTACATTTTGACCTCCTGGACAAGATACGATGAGGCAGAATCCTGGCAAATTGATAGGAGTAAAGATATTTGCATTTATATCATTGGACAATATCGGCAATTTTTTATTCTTCGGCTTATCGATCGACCTGAGTCCAAATAGAGTGCTTTGGGCAATTGGCACCGCACCAATCGTGTACATTTTGACCTCTTGGACAAGATACGATAAGGCAGAATCCTGGCGAATTGATAGAACCAAACATATTTGCATTTTTATCATTGGACAATATCGGCAGTTTTTGATTCTTCGGGATATCCATCGACCCAAGTCCAAAGAGAGTCGCTTTGGGCAAGTGATACCGCACCAATCTTGTACATTTTGACCTCTTGGACAAGATACGATGAGGCAGAATCCTGGCAAATTCATAGGAGTAAAGATATTTGCATCTATATCCTTGGATAATATCGCCAATTTTGGATACTTCGCCTTATGATTCGACCTGAATCCAAAGACAGTCGCCTTGGGCAAGTTGTACCACACAAATCTTGTACATTTTGACCTCCTGGACAAGATACCATGAGGCAGAATCCTGGCAAATTGATAGGAGTAAAGATATTTGCATCTATATCCTTGGATAATATCGCCAATTTTGGATTCTTCCGTTTATGATTCGACCTGAGTCCAAATAGAGCCGCTTTGGGCAAGTGGTACCGCACCAATGTTGCACATTTTGACCTCTTGGACAAGATACGATGGGGCAGAATCCTGGCGAATTGATAGAAGTAAAGATATTTGCATTTATATCATTGGACAATATCGGCAATTTTTGATTCTTCGGCTTATCGATCGACCTGAGTCCAAAGACAGTCGCTTTGGGCAAGTTGTACCACACAAATCTTGTACATTTTGATCTCCTGGACAAGCTACGATGAGGCAGAATCTTGGCAAATTGATAGGGGTAAAGATATTTGAATCTATATCATTGGATAATATCGACAATTTTGGATTCTTTGCCTTGTGATTCGACTTGAATCCAAAGACAGTCGCTTTGGACAAGTGGTACCGCACAAATCTTCTACATTTCGACCTCCTGGACAAGATACGATGAGGCAGAATCCTATCAAATTGATAGGAGAAAAGATATTTGCATCTATATCCTTGGATAATATCGCCAATTTTAGATACTTCGCCTTATGATTCGACCGGAATCCAAAGACAGTCGCTTTGAGCAAGTCGTACGACACCACTCTTGTACATTTTGAACTCCTGGACAAGATACGATGAGGCGGAATCCTGGCAAATTGATAGGAGTAAAGATATTTGCATCTATATCATTGGATAATATCGGCAATTTTTGACTCTTCGGCTTATCGATCGACCTGAGTCCAAACACAGTCGCTTTGGGCAAGTGATACCGCACCAATCTTGTACATTTTGAACTCCTGGACAAGATACGATAAGGCAGAATCCTGGCAAATTCATAGGAGTAAAGATATTTGCATCTATATCCTTGGACAATATCGGCAATTTTTGATTCTTCGGCTTATCGATCGACCTGGGTCCAAAGACTGTCGCTTTGGGCAGGTGGTACCACACAAATCTTGTACATTTTGATCTCCTGGACAAGCTACGATGAGGCAGAATCTTGGCAAATTGATAGGGGTAAAAATATTTGCATCTATATCCTTGGATAATATCGCCAATTTTGGATTCTTCGCTTTATGATTCAACCTGAATCCAAGACAGTCGCTTTGGGCAAGTGGTACCACACAAATCTTGTACATTTTGACCTCCTGGACAAGATACGATGAGGCAGAATCCTGGCAAATTGATAGGAGTAAAGATATTTGCATTTATATCATTGGACAATATCGGCAATTTTTTATTCTTCGGCTTATCGATCGACCTGAGTCCAAATAGAGTCGCTTTGGGCAATTGGTGCCGCACCAATCGTGTACATTTTGACCTCTTGGACAAGATACGATAAGGCAGAATCCTGGCGAATTGATAGAGGTAAAGATATTTGCATTTTTATCATTGGACAATATTGGCAGTTTTTGATTCTTCGGGATATCCATCGACCTGAGTCCAAAGAGAGTCGCTTTGGGCAAGTGATATCGCACCAATCTTGAACATTTTGACCTCTTGGACGAGATACGATGAGGCAGAATCCTGGCAAATTCATAGGAGTAAAGATATTTGCATCTATATCCTTGGATAATATCGCCAATTTTGGATACTTCGCCTTATGATTCGACCTGAATCCAAAGACAATCGCTTTGGGCAAGTTGTACCACACAAATCTTGTACATTTTGATCTCCTGGACAAGCTACGATGAGGCAGAATTCTGGCAAATTGATAGGAGTAAAGATATTTGCATTTATATCATTGGGCAATATCGGCAATTTGTGATTCTTCGGCTTATGATTCGCCCTGAATCCAACGACAGTCGCTTTGGACAAGTGGTACTGCACAAATCTTGTACATTTGGCCTCCCGGGCATGATACAATGAGGCAGAATCCTGTCAAATTAATATAAGTAAAGCTATTTGCATTTATATCATTGGACAATATCGGCAATTTTTTATTCTTCGGCTTATGATTCAACCTGAATCCAAGACAGTCGCTTTGGGCAAGTGGTACCACACAAATCTTGTACATTTTGACCTCCTGGACAAGATACGATGAGGCAGAATCCTGGCAAATTGATAGGAGTAAAGATATTTGCATTTATATCATTGGACAATATCGGCAATTTTTTATTCTTCGGCTTATCGATCGACCTGAGTCCAAATAGAGTGCTTTGGGCAATTGGTACCGCACCAATCGTGTACATTTTGACCTCTTGGACAAGATACGATAAGGCAGAATCCTGGCGAATTGATAGAACCAAACATATTTGCATTTTTATCATTGGACAATATCGGCAGTTTTTGATTCTTCGGGATATCCATCGACCCAAGTCCAAAGAGAGTCGCTTTGGGCAAGTGATACCGCACCAATCTTGTACATTTTGACCTCTTGGACAAGATACGATGAGGCAGAATCCTGGCAAATTCATAGGAGTAAAGATATTTGCATCTATATCCTTGGATAATATCGCCAATTTTGGATACTTCGCCTTATGATTCGACCTGAATCCAAAGACAGTCGCCTTGGGCAAGTTGTACCACACAAATCTTGTACATTTTGACCTCCTGGACAAGATACAATGAGGCAGAATCCTGGCAAATTGATAGGAGTAAAGATATTTGCATCTATATCCTTGGATAATATCGCCAATTTTGGATTCTTCCGTTTATGATTCGACCTGAGTCCAAATAGAGCCGCTTTGGGCAAGTGGTACCGCACCAATGTTGCACATTTTGACCTCTTGGACAAGATACGATGGGGCAGAATCCTGGCGAATTGATAGAAGTAAAGATATTTGCATTTATATCATTGGACAATATCGGCAATTTTTGATTCTTCGGCTTATCGATCGACCTGAGTCCAAAGACAGTCGCTTTGGGCAAGTTGTACCACACAAATCTTGTACATTTTGATCTCCTGGACAAGCTACGATGAGGCAGAATCTTGGCAAATTGATAGGGGTAAAGATATTTGAATCTATATCATTGGATAATATCGACAATTTTGGATTCTTTGCCTTGTGATTCGACTTGAATCCAAAGACAGTCGCTTTGGACAAGTGGTACCGCACAAATCTTCTACATTTCGACCTCCTGGACAAGATACGATGAGGCAGAATCCTATCAAATTGATAGGAGAAAAGATATTTGCATCTATATCCTTGGATAATATCGCCAATTTTAGATACTTCGCCTTATGATTCGACCGGAATCCAAAGACAGTCGCTTTGAGCAAGTCGTACGACACCACTCTTGTACATTTTGAACTCCTGGACAAGATACGATGAGGCGGAATCCTGGCAAATTGATAGGAGTAAAGATATTTGCATCTAAATCATTGGATAATATCGGCAATTTTTGACTCTTCGGCTTATCGATCGACCTGAGTCCAAACACAGTCGCTTTGGGCAAGTGATACCGCGCCAATCTTGTACATTTTGAACTCGTGGACAAGATACGATAAGGCAGAATCCTGGCAAATTCATAGGAGTAAAGATATTTGCATCTATATCCTTGGACAATATCGGCAATTTTTGATTCTTCGGCTTATCGATCGACCTGGGTCCAAAGACTGTCGCTTTGGGCAGGTGGTACCACACAAATCTTGTACATTTTGATCTCCTGGACAAGCTACGATGAGGCAGAATCTTGGCAAATTGATAGGGGTAAAAATATTTGCATCTATATCCTTGGATAATATCGCCAATTTTGGATTCTTCGCTTTATGATTCAACCTGAATCCAAGACAGTCGCTTTGGGCAAGTGGTACCACACAAATCTTGTACATTTTGACCTCCTGGACAAGATACGATGAGGCAGAATCCTGGCAAATTGATAGGAGTAAAGATATTTGCATTTATATCATTGGACAATATCGGCAATTTTTTATTCTTCGGCTTATCGATCGACCTGAGTCCAAATAGAGTCGCTTTGGGCAATTGGTGCCGCTCCAGTCGTGTACATTTTGACCTCTTGGACAAGATACGATAAGGCAGAATCCTGGCGAATTGATAGAGGTAAAGATATTTGCATTTTTATCATTGGACAATATTGGCAGTTTTTGATTCTTCGGGATATCCATCGACCTGAGTCCAAAGAGAGTCGCTTTGGGCAAGTGATATCGCACCAATCTTGTACATTTTGACCTCTTGGACAAGATACGATGAGGCAGAATCCTGGCAAATTCATAGGAGTAAAGATATTTGCATCTATATCCTTGGATAATATCGCCAATTTTGGATACTTCGCCTTATGATTCGACCTGAATCCAAAGACAATCGCTTTGGGCAAGTTGTACCACACAAATCTTGTACATTTTGATCTCCTGGACAAGCTACGATCAGGCAGAATCTTGGCAAATTGATAGGGGTAAAAATATTTGCATCTATATCCTTGGATAATATCGCCAATTTTGGATTCTTCGCCTTATGATTCAACCTGAATCCAAGACAGTCGCTTTGGGCAAATGGTACCACACAAATCTTGTACATTTTGACCTCCTGGACAAGATACGGTGAGGCAGAATCCTGGCAAATTGATAGGAGTAAAGATATTTGCATTTATATCATTGGACAATATCGGCAATTTTTTATTCTTCGGCTTATCGATCGACCTGAGTCCAAATAGAGTCGCTTTGGGCAATTGGTACCGCACCAATCGTGTACATTTTGACCTCTTGGACAAGATACGATAAGGCAGAATCCTGGCGAATTGATAGAACCAAACATATTTGCATTTTTATCATTGGACAATATCGGCAGTTTTTGATTCTTCGGGATATCCATCGACCTGAGTCCAAAGAGAGTCGCTTTGGGCAAGTGATATCGCACCAATCTTGTACATTTTGACCTCTTGGACGAGATACGATGAGGCAGAATCCTGGCAAATTCATAGGAGTAAAGATATTTGCATCTATATCCTTGGATAATATCGCCAATTTTGGATACTTCGCCTTATGATTCGACCTGAATCCAAAGACAATCGCTTTGGGCAAGTTGTACCACACAAATCTTGTACATTTTGATCTCCTGGACAAGCTACGATGAGGCAGAATTCTGGCAAATTGATAGGAGTAAAGATATTTGCATTTATATCATTGGGCAATATCGGCAATTTGTGATTCTTCGGCTTATGATTCGCCCTGAATCCAACGACAGTCGCTTTGGACAAGTGGTACCGCACAAATCTTGTACATTTGGCCTCCCGGGCATGATACAATGAGGCAGAATGCTGTCAAATTAATATAAGTAAAGCTATTTGCATTTATATCATTGGACAATATCGGCAATTTTTTATTCTTCGGCTTATGATTCAACCTGAATCCAAGACAGTCGCTTTGGGCAAGTGGTACCACACAAATCTTGTACATTTTGACCTCCTGGACAAGATACGATGAGGCAGAATCCTGGCAAATTGATAGGAGTAAAGATATTTGCATTTATATCATTGGACAATATCGGCAATTTTTTATTCTTCGGCTTATCGATCGACCTGAGTCCAAATAGAGTGCTTTGGGCAATTGGTACCGCACCAATCGTGTACATTTTGACCTCTTGGACAAGATACGATAAGGCAGAATCCTGGCGAATTGATAGAACCAAACATATTTGCATTTTTATCATTGGACAATATCGGCAGTTTTTGATTCTTCGGGATATCCATCGACCCAAGTCCAAAGAGAGTCGCTTTGGGCAAGTGATACCGCACCAATCTTGTACATTTTGACCTCTTGGACAAGATACGATGAGGCAGAATCCTGGCAAATTCATAGGAGTAAAGATATTTGCATCTATATCCTTGGATAATATCGCCAATTTTGGATACTTCGCCTTATGATTCGACCTGAATCCAAAGACAGTCGCCTTGGGCAAGTTGTACCACACAAATCTTGTACATTTTGACCTCCTGGACAAGATACAATGAGGCAGAATCCTGGCAAATTGATAGGAGTAAAGATATTTGCATCTATATCCTTGGATAATATCGCCAATTTTGGATTCTTCCGCTTATGATTCGACCTGAGTCCAAATAGAGCCGCTTTGGACAAGTGGTACCGCACCAATGTTGCACATTTTGACCTATTGGACAAGATACGATGGGGCAGAATCCTGGCGAATTGATAGAAGTAAAGATATTTGCATTTATATCATTGGACAATATCGGCAATTTTTGATTCTTCGGCTTATCGATCGACCTGAGTCCAAAGACAGTCGCTTTGGGCAAGTTGTACCACACAAATCTTGTACATTTTGATCTCCTGGACAAGCTACGATGAGGCAGAATCTTGGCAAATTGATAGGGGTAAAGATATTTGAATCTATATCATTGGATAATATCGACAATTTTGGATTCTTTGCTTTGTGATTCGACTTGAATCCAAAGACAGTCGCTTTGGACAAGTGGTACCGCACAAATCTTCTACATTTCGACCTCCTGGACAAGATACGATGAGGCAGAATCCTATCAAATTGATAGGAGAAAAGATATTTGCATCTATATCCTTGGATAATATCGCCAATTTTAGATACTTCGCCTTATGATTCGACCGGAATCCAAAGACAGTCGCTTTGAGCAAGTCGTACGACACCACTCTTGTACATTTTGAACTCCTGGACAAGATACGATGAGGCGGAATCCTGGCAAATTGATAGGAGTAAAGATATTTGCATCTATATCATTGGATAATATCGGCAATTTTTGACTCTTCGGCTTATCGATCGACCTGAGTCCAAACACAGTCGCTTTGGGAAAGTGATACCGCACCAATCTTGTACATTTTGAACTCCTGGACAAGATACGATAAGGCAGAATCCTGGCAAATTCATAGGAGTAAAGATATTTGCATCTATATCCTTGGACAATATCGGCAATTTTTGATTCTTCGGCTTATCGATCGACCTGGGTCCAAAGACTGTCGCTTTGGGCAGGTGGTACCACAGAAATCTTGTACATTTTGATCTCCTGGACAAGCTACGATGAGGCAGAATCTTGGCAAATTGATAGGGGTAAAAATATTTGCATCTATATCCTTGGATAATATCGCCAATTTTGGATTCTTCGCTTTATGATTGAACCTGAATCCAAGACAGTCGCTTTGGGCAAGTGGTACCACACAAATCTTGTACATTTTGACCTCCTGGACAAGATACGATGAGGCAGAATCCTGGCAAATTGATAGGAGTAAAGATATTTGCATTTATATCATTGGACAATATCGGCAATTTTTCATTCTTCGGCTTATCGATCGACCTGAGTCCAAATAGAGTCGCTTTGGGCAATTGGTGCCGCACCAATCGTGTACATTTTGACCTCTTGGACAAGATACGATAAGGCAGAATCCTGGCGAATTGATAGAGGTAAAGATATTTGCATTTTTATCATTGGACAATATTGGCAGTTTTTGATTCTTCGGGATATCCATCGACCTGAGTCCAAAGAGAGTCGCTTTGGGCAAGTGATATCGCACCAATCTTGTACATTTTGACCTCTTGGACAAGATACGATGAGGCAGAATCCTGGCAAATTCATAGGAGTAAAGATATTTGCATCTATATCCTTGGATAATATCGCCAATTTTGGATACTTCGCCTTATGATTCGACCTGAATCCAAAGACAATCGCTTTGGGCAAGTTGTACCACACAAATCTTGTACATTTTGATCTCCTGGACAAGCTACGATCAGGCAGAATCTTGGCAAATTGATAGGGGTAAAAATATTTGCATCTATATCCTTGGATAATATCGCCAATTTTGGATTCTTCGCCTTATGATTCAACCTGAATCCAAGACAGTCGCTTTGGGCAAATGGTACCACACAAATCTTGTACATTTTGACCTCCTGGACAAGATACGGTGAGGCAGAATCCTGGCAAATTGATAGGAGTAAAGATATTTGCATTTATATCATTGGACAATATCGGCAATTTTTTATTCTTCGGCTTATCGATCGACCTGAGTCCAAATAGAGTCGCTTTGGGCAATTGGTACCGCACCAATCGTGTACATTTTGACCTCTTGGACAAGATACGATAAGGCAGAATCCTGGCGAATTGATAGAACCAAACATATTTGCATTTTTATCATTGGACAATATCGGCAGTTTTTGATTCTTCGGGATATCCATCGACCCAAGTCCAAAGAGAGTCGCTTTGGGCAAGTGATACCGCACCAATCTTGTACATTTTGACCTCTTGGACAAGATACGATGAGGCAGAATCCTGGCAAATTCATAGGAGTAAAGATATTTGCATCTATATCCTTGGATAATATCGCCAATTTTGGATACTTCGCCTTATGATTCGACCTGAATCCAAAGACAGTCGCCTTGGGCAAGTTGTACCACACAAATCTTGTACATTTTGACCTCCTGGACAAGATACAATGAGGCAGAATCCTGGCAAATTGATAGGAGTAAAGATATTTGCATCTATATCCTTGGATAATATCGCCAATTTTGGATTCTTCCGCTTATGATTCGACCTGAGTCCAAATAGAGCCGCTTTGGGCAAGTGGTACCGCACCAATGTTGCACATTTTGACCTCTTGGACAAGATACGATGGGGCAGAATCCTGGCGAATTGATAGAAGTAAAGATATTTGCATTTATATCATTGGACAATATCGGCAATTTTTGATTCTTCGGCTTATCGATCGACCTGAGTCCAAAGACAGTCGCTTTGGGCAAGTTGTACCACACAAATCTTGTACATTTTGATCTCCTGGACAAGGTACGATGAGGCAGAATCTTGGCAAATTGATAGGGGTAAAGATATTTGAATCTATATCATTGGATAATATCGACAATTTTGGATTCTTTGCTTTGTGATTCGACTTGAATCCAAAGACAGTCGCTTTGGACAAGTGGTACCGCACAAATCTTCTACATTTCGACCTCCTGGACAAGATACGATGAGGCAGAATCCTATCAAATTGATAGGAGAAAAGATATTTGCATCTATATCCTTGGATAATATCGCCAATTTTAGATACTTCGCCTTATGATTCGACCGGAATCCAAAGACAGTCGCTTTGAGCAAGTCGTACGACACCACTCTTGTACATTTTGAACTCCTGGACAAGATACGATGAGGCGGAATCCTGGCAAATTGATAGGAGTAAAGATATTTGCATCTATATCATTGGATAATATCGGCAATTTTTGACTCTTCGGCTTATCGATCGACCTGAGTCCAAACACAGTCGCTTTGGGAAAGTGATACCGCACCAATCTTGTACATTTTGAACTCCTGGACAAGATACGATAAGGCAGAATCCTGGCAAATTCATAGGAGTAAAGATATTTGCATCTATATCCTTGGACAATATCGGCAATTTTTGATTCTTCGGCTTATCGATCGACCTGGGTCCAAAGAATGTCGCTTTGGGCAGGTGGTACCACACAAATCTTGTACATTTTGATCTCCTGGACAAGCTACGATGAGGCAGAATCTTGGCAAATTGATAGGGGTAAAAATATTTGCATCTATATCCTTGGATAATATCGCCAATTTTGGATTCTTCGCTTTATGATTGAACCTGAATCCAAGACAGTCGCTTTGGGCAAGTGGTACCACACAAATCTTGTACATTTTGACCTCCTGGACAAGATACGATGAGGCAGAATCCTGGCAAATTGATAGGAGTAAAGATATTTGCATTTATATCATTGGACAATATCGGCAATTTTTTATTCTTCGGCTTATCGATCGACCTGAGTCCAAATAGAGTCGCTTTGGGCAATTGGTGCCGCACCAATCGTGTACATTTTGACCTCTTGGACAAGATACGATAAGGCAGAATCCTGGCGAATTGATAGAGGTAAAGATATTTGCATTTTTATCATTGGACAATATTGGCAGTTTTTGATTCTTCGGGACATCCATCGACCTGAGTCCAAAGAGAGTCGCTTTGGGCAAGTGATATCGCACCAATCTTGTACATTTTGACCTCTTGGACGAGATACGATGAGGCAGAATCCTGGCAAATTCATAGGAGTAAAGATATTTGCATCTATATCCTTGGATAATATCGCCAATTTTGGATACTTCGCCTTATGATTCGACCTGAATCCAAAGACAATCGCTTTGGGCAAGTTGTACCACACAAATCTTGTACATTTTGATCTCCTGGACAAGCTACGATGAGGCAGAATTCTGGCAAATTGATAGGAGTAAAGATATTTGCATTTATATCATTGGGCAATATCGGCAATTTGTGATTCTTCGGCTTATGATTCGCCCTGAATCCAACGACAGTCGCTTTGGACAAGTGGTACCGCACAAATCTTGTACATTTGGCCTCCCGGGCATGATACAATGAGGCAGAATCCTGTCAAATTAATATAAGTAAAGCTATTTGCATTTATATCATTGGACAATATCGGCAATTTTTTATTCTTCGGCTTATGATTCAACCTGAATCCAAGACAGTCGCTTTGGGCAAGTGGTACCACACAAATCTTGTACATTTTGACCTCCTGGACAAGATACGATGAGGCAGAATCCTGGCAAATTGATAGGAGTAAAGATATTTGCATTTATATCATTGGACAATATCGGCAATTTTTTATTCTTCGGCTTATCGATCGACCTGAGTCCAAATAGAGTGCTTTGGGCAATTGGTACCGCACCAATCGTGTACATTTTGACCTCTTGGACAAGATACGATAAGGCAGAATCCTGGCGAATTGATAGAACCAAACATATTTGCATTTTTATCATTGGACAATATCGGCAGTTTTTGATTCTTCGGGATATCCATCGACCCAAGTCCAAAGAGAGTCGCTTTGGGCAAGTGATACCGCACCAATCTTGTACATTTTGACCTCTTGGACAAGATACGATGAGGCAGAATCCTGGCAAATTCATAGGAGTAAAGATATTTGCATCTATATCCTTGGATAATATCGCCAATTTTGGATACTTCGCCTTATGATTCGACCTGAATCCAAAGACAGTCGCCTTGGGCAAGTTGTACCACACAAATCTTGTACATTTTGACCTCCTGGACAAGATACAATGAGGCAGAATCCTGGCAAATTGATAGGAGTAAAGATATTTGCATCTATATCCTTGGATAATATCGCCAATTTTGGATTCTTCCGCTTATGATTCGACCTGAGTCCAAATAGAGCCGCTTTGGACAAGTGGTACCGCACCAATGTTGCACATTTTGACCTATTGGACAAGATACGATGGGGCAGAATCCTGGCGAATTGATAGAAGTAAAGATATTTGCATTTATATCATTGGACAATATCGGCAATTTTTGATTCTTCGGCTTATCGATCGACCTGAGTCCAAAGACAGTCGCTTTGGGCAAGTTGTACCACACAAATCTTGTACATTTTGATCTCCTGGACAAGCTACGATGAGGCAGAATCTTGGCAAATTGATAGGGGTAAAGATATTTGAATCTATATCATTGGATAATATCGACAATTTTGGATTCTTTGCTTTGTGATTCGACTTGAATCCAAAGACAGTCGCTTTGGACAAGTGGTACCGCACAAATCTTCTACATTTCGACCTCCTGGACAAGATACGATGAGGCAGAATCCTATCAAATTGATAGGAGAAAAGATATTTGCATCTATATCCTTGGATAATATCGCCAATTTTAGATACTTCGCCTTATGATTCGACCGGAATCCAAAGACAGTCGCTTTGAGCAAGTCGTACGACACCACTCTTGTACATTTTGAACTCCTGGACAAGATACGATGAGGCGGAATCCTGGCAAATTGATAGGAGTAAAGATATTTGCATCTATATCATTGGATAATATCGGCAATTTTTGACTCTTCGGCTTATCGATCGACCTGAGTCCAAACACAGTCGCTTTGGGAAAGTGATACCGCACCAATCTTGTACATTTTGAACTCCTGGACAAGATACGATAAGGCAGAATCCTGGCAAATTCATAGGAGTAAAGATATTTGCATCTATATCCTTGGACAATATCGGCAATTTTTGATTCTTCGGCTTATCGATCGACCTGGGTCCAAAGACTGTCGCTTTGGGCAGGTGGTACCACACAAATCTTGTACATTTTGATCTCCTGGACAAGCTACGATGAGGCAGAATCTTGGCAAATTGATAGGGGTAAAAATATTTGCATCTATATCCTTGGATAATATCGCCAATTTTGGATTCTTCGCTTTATGATTGAACCTGAATCCAAGACAGTCGCTTTGGGCAAGTGGTACCACACAAATCTTGTACATTTTGACCTCCTGGACAAGATACGATGAGGCAGAATCCTGGCAAATTGATAGGAGTAAAGATATTTGCATTTATATCATTGGACAATATCGGCAATTTTTTATTCTTCGGCTTATCGGTCGACCTGAGTCCAAATAGAGTCGCTTTGGGCAATTGGTGCCGCACCAATCGTGTACATTTTGACCTCTTGGACAAGATACGATAAGGCAGAATCCTGGCGAATTGATAGAGGTAAAGATATTTGCATTTTTATCATTGGACAATATTGGCAGTTTTTGATTCTTCGGGATATCCATCGACCTGAGTCCAAAGAGAGTCGCTTTGGGCAAGTGATATCGCACCAATCTTGTACATTTTGACCTCTTGGACAAGATACGATGAGGCAGAATCCTGGCAAATTCATAGGAGTAAAGATATTTGCATCTATATCCTTGGATAATATCGCCAATTTTGGATACTTCGCCTTATGATTCGACCTGAATCCAAAGACAATCGCTTTGGGCAAGTTGTACCACACAAATCTTGTACATTTTGATCTCCTGGACAAGCTACGATCAGGCAGAATCTTGGCAAATTGATAGGGGTAAAAATATTTGCATCTATATCCTTGGATAATATCGCCAATTTTGGATTCTTCGCCTTATGATTCAACCTGAATCCAAGACAGTCGCTTTGGGCAAATGGTACCACACAAATCTTGTACATTTTGACCTCCTGGACAAGATACGGTGAGGCAGAATCCTGGCAAATTGATAGGAGTAAAGATATTTGCATTTATATCATTGGACAATATCGGCAATTTTTTATTCTTCGGCTTATCGATCGACCTGAGTCCAAATAGAGTCGCTTTGGGCAATTGGTACCGCACCAATCGTGTACATTTTGACCTCTTGGACAAGATACGATAAGGCAGAATCCTGGCGAATTGATAGAACCAAACATATTTGCATTTTTATCATTGGACAATATCGGCAGTTTTTGATTCTTCGGGATATCCATCGACCCAAGTCCAAAGAGAGTCGCTTTGGGCAAGTGATACCGCACCAATCTTGTACATTTTGACCTCTTGGACAAGATACGATGAGGCAGAATCCTGGCAAATTCATAGGAGTAAAGATATTTGCATCTATATCCTTGGATAATATCGCCAATTTTGGATACTTCGCCTTATGATTCGACCTGAATCCAAAGACAGTCGCCTTGGGCAAGTTGTACCACACAAATCTTGTACATTTTGACCTCCTGGACAAGATACAATGAGGCAGAATCCTGGCAAATTGATAGGAGTAAAGATATTTGCATCTATATCCTTGGATAATATCGCCAATTTTGGATTCTTCCGCTTATGATTCGACCTGAGTCCAAATAGAGCCGCTTTGGGCAAGTGGTACCGCACCAATGTTGCACATTTTGACCTCTTGGACAAGATACGATGGGGCAGAATCCTGGCGAATTGATAGAAGTAAAGATATTTGCATTTATATCATTGGACAATATCGGCAATTTTTGATTCTTCGGCTTATCGATCGACCTGAGTCCAAAGACAGTCGCTTTGGGCAAGTTGTACCACACAAATCTTGTACATTTTGATCTCCTGGACAAGGTACGATGAGGCAGAATCTTGGCAAATTGATAGGGGTAAAGATATTTGAATCTATATCATTGGATAATATCGACAATTTTGGATTCTTTGCTTTGTGATTCGACTTGAATCCAAAGACAGTCGCTTTGGACAAGTGGTACCGCACAAATCTTCTACATTTCGACCTCCTGGACAAGATACGATGAGGCAGAATCCTATCAAATTGATAGGAGAAAAGATATTTGCATCTATATCCTTGGATAATATCGCCAATTTTAGATACTTCGCCTTATGATTCGACCGGAATCCAAAGACAGTCGCTTTGAGCAAGTCGTACGACACCACTCTTGTACATTTTGAACTCCTGGACAAGATACGATGAGGCGGAATCCTGGCAAATTGATAGGAGTAAAGATATTTGCATCTATATCATTGGATAATATCGGCAATTTTTGACTCTTCGGCTTATCGATCGACCTGAGTCCAAACACAGTCGCTTTGGGAAAGTGATACCGCACCAATCTTGTACATTTTGAACTCCTGGACAAGATACGATAAGGCAGAATCCTGGCAAATTCATAGGAGTAAAGATATTTGCATCTATATCCTTGGACAATATCGGCAATTTTTGATTCTTCGGCTTATCGATCGACCTGGGTCCAAAGACTGTCGCTTTGGGCAGGTGGTACCACACAAATCTTGTACATTTTGATCTCCTGGACAAGCTACGATGAGGCAGAATCTTGGCAAATTGATAGGGGTAAAAATATTTGCATCTATATCCTTGGATAATATCGCCAATTTTGGATTCTTCGCTTTATGATTGAACCTGAATCCAAGACAGTCGCTTTGGGCAAGTGGTACCACACAAATCTTGTACATTTTGACCTCCTGGACAAGATACGATGAGGCAGAATCCTGGCAAATTGATAGGAGTAAAGATATTTGCATTTATATCATTGGACAATATCGGCAATTTTTTATTCTTCGGCTTATCGATCGACCTGAGTCCAAATAGAGTCGCTTTGGGCAATTGGTGCCGCACCAATCGTGTACATTTTGACCTCTTGGACAAGATACGATAAGGCAGAATCCTGGCGAATTGATAGAGGTAAAGATATTTGCATTTTTATCATTGGACAATATTGGCAGTTTTTGATTCTTCGGGACATCCATCGACCTGAGTCCAAAGAGAGTCGCTTTGGGCAAGTGATATCGCACCAATCTTGTACATTTTGATCTCTTGGACAAGATACGATGAGGCAGAATCCTGGCAAATTCATAGGAGTAAAGATATTTGCATCTATATCCTTGGATAATATCGCCAATTTTGGATACTTCGCCTTATGATTCGACCTGAATCCAAAGACAATCGCTTTGGGCAAGTTGTACCACACAAATCTTGTACATTTTGATCTCCTGGACAAGCTACGATGAGGCAGAATTCTGGCAAATTGATAGGAGTAAAGATATTTGCATTTATATCATTGGGCAATATCGGCAATTTGTGATTCTTCGGCTTATGATTCGCCCTGAATCCAACGACAGTCGCTTTGGACAAGTGGTACCGCACAAATCTTGTACATTTGGCCTCCCGGGCATGATACAATGAGGCAGAATCCTGTCAAATTAATATAAGTAAAGCTATTTGCATTTATATCATTGGACAATATCGGCAATTTTTTATTCTTCGGCTTATGATTCAACCTGAATCCAAGACAGTCGCTTTGGGCAAGTGGTACCACACAAATCTTGTACATTTTGACCTCCTGGACAAGATACGATGAGGCAGAATCCTGGCAAATTGATAGGAGTAAAGATATTTGCATTTATATCATTGGACAATATCGGCAATTTTTTATTCTTCGGCTTATCGATCGACCTGAGTCCAAATAGAGTGCTTTGGGCAATTGGTACCGCACCAATCGTGTACATTTTGACCTCTTGGACAAGATACGATAAGGCAGAATCCTGGCGAATTGATAGAACCAAACATATTTGCATTTTTATCATTGGACAATATCGGCAGATTTTGATTCTTCGGGATATCCATCGACCTTGGGCAAGTCGCCTTGGGCAAGTTGTACCACACAAATCTTGTACATTTTGACCTCCTGGACAAGATACAATGAGGCAGAATCCTGGCAAATTCATAGGAGTAAAGATATTTGCATCTATATCCTTGGATAATATCGCCAATTTTGGATTCTTCCGCTTATGATTCGACCTGAGTCCAAATAGAGCCGCTTTGGGCAAGTGGTACCGCACCAATGTTGCACATTTTGACCTCTTGGACAAGATACGATGGGGCAGAATCCTGGCGAATTGATAGAAGTAAAGATATTTGCATTTATATCATTGGACAATATCGGCAATTTTTGATTCTTCGGCTTATCGATCGACCTGAGTCCAAAGACAGTCGCTTTGGGCAAGTTGTACCACACAAATCTTGTACATTTTGATCTCCTGGACAAGGTACGATGAGGCAGAATCTTGGCAAATTGATAGGGGTAAAGATATTTGAATCTATATCATTGGATAATATCGACAATTTTGGATTCTTTGCTTTGTGATTCGACTTGAATCCAAAGACAGTCGCTTTGGACAAGTGGTACCGCACAAATCTTCTACATTTCGACCTCCTGGACAAGATACGATGAGGCAGAATCCTATCAAATTGATAGGAGAAAAGATATTTGCATCTATATCCTTGGATAATATCGCCAATTTTAGATACTTCGCCTTATGATTCGACCGGAATCCAAAGACAGTCGCTTTGAGCAAGTCGTACGACACCACTCTTGTACATTTTGAACTCCTGGACAAGATACGATGAGGCGGAATCCTGGCAAATTGATAGGAGTAAAGATATTTGCATCTATATCATTGGATAATATCGGCAATTTTTGACTCTTCGGCTTATCGATCGACCTGAGTCCAAACACAGTCGCTTTGGGAAAGTGATACCGCACCAATCTTGTACATTTTCAACTCCTGGACAAGATACGATAAGGCAGAATCCTGGCAAATTCATAGGAGTAAAGATATTTGCATCTATATCCTTGGACAATATCGGCAATTTTTGATTCTTCGGCTTATCGATCGACCTGAGTCCAAATAGAGTGCTTTGGGCAATTGGTACCGCACCAATCGTGTACATTTTGACCTCTTGGACAAGATACGATAAGGCAGAATCCTGGCGAATTGATAGAACCAAACATATTTGCATTTTTATCATTGGACAATATCGGCAGTTTTTGATTCTTCGGGATATCCATCGACCCAAGTCCAAAGAGAGTCGCTTTGGGCAAGTGATACCGCACCAATCTTGTACATTTTGACCTCTTGGACAAGATACGATGAGGCAGAATCCTGGCAAATTCATAGGAGTAAAGATATTTGCATCTATATCCTTGGATAATATCGCCAATTTTGGATACTTCGCCTTATGATTCGACCTGAATCCAAAGACAGTCGCCTTGGGCAAGTTGTACCACACAAATCTTGTACATTTTGACCTCCTGGACAAGATACAATGAGGCAGAATCCTGGCAAATTGATAGGAGTAAAGATATTTGCATCTATATCCTTGGACAATATCGGCAATTTTTGATTCTTCGGCTTATCGATCGACCTGGGTCCAAAGACTGTCGCTTTGGGCAGGTGGTACCACACAAATCTTGTACATTTTGATCTCCTGGACAAGCTACGATGAGGCAGAATCTTGGCAAATTGATAGGGGTAAAAATATTTGCATCTATATCCTTGGATAATATCGCCAATTTTGGATTCTTCGCTTTATGATTCAACCTGAATCCAAGACAGTCGCTTTGGGCAAGTGGTACCACACAAATCTTGTACATTTTGACCTCCTGGACAAGATACGATGAGGCAGAATCCTGGCAAATTGATAGGAGTAAAGATATTTGCATTTATATCATTGGACAATATCGGCAATTTTTTATTCTTCGGCTTATCGATCGACCTGAGTCCAAATAGAGTCGCTTTGGGCAATTGGTGCCGCACCAATCGTGTACATTTTGACCTCTTGGACAAGATACGATAAGGCAGAATCCTGGCGAATTGATAGAGGTAAAGATATTTGCATTTTTATCATTGGACAATATTGGCAGTTTTTGATTCTTCGGGATATCCATCGACCTGAGTCCAAAGAGAGTCGCTTTGGGCAAGTGATATCGCACCAATCTTGTACATTTTGATCTCTTGGACAAGATACGATGAGGCAGAATCCTGGCAAATTCATAGGAGTAAAGATATTTGCATCTATATCCTTGGATAATATCGCCAATTTTGGATACTTCGCCTTATGATTCGACCTGAATCCAAAGACAGTCGCTTTGGGCAAGTTGTACCACACAAATCTTGTACATTTTGATCTCCTGGACAAGCTACGATCAGGCAGAATCTTGGCAAATTGATAGGGGTAAAAATATTTGCATCTATATCCTTGGATAATATCGCCAATTTTGGATTCTTCGCCTTATGATTCAACCTGAATCCAAGACAGTCGCTTTGGGCAAGTGGTACCACACAAATCTTGTACATTTTGACCTCCTGGACAAGATACGATGAGGCAGAATCCTGGCAAATTTATAGGAGTAAAGATATTTGCATTTATATCATTGGACAATATCGGCAATTTTTGATTCTTCGGCTTATCGATCGACCTGAGTCCAAAGACAGTCGCTTTGGGCAAGTTGTACCACACAAATCTTGTACATTTTGATCTCCTGGACAAGCTACGATGAGGCAGAATCTTGGCAAATTGATAGGGGTAAAGATATTTGAATCTATATCATTGGATAATATCGACAATTTTGGATTCTTTGCCTTGTGATTCGACTTGAATCCAAAGACAGTCGCTTTGGACAAGTGGTACCGCACAAATCTTCTACATTTCGACCTCCTGGACAAGATACGATGAGGCAGAATCCTATCAAATTGATAGGAGAAAAGATATTTGCATCTATATCCTTGGATAATATCGCCAAATTTGGATACTTCGCCTTATGATTCGACCTGAATCCAAAGACAGTCGCTTTGGGCAAGTTGTACCACACAAATCTTGTACATTTTGATCTCCTGGACAAGCTACGATGGGGCAGAATCTTGGCAAATTGATAGGAGTAAAGATATTTGCATTGATATCATTGGACAATATCGGCAATTTTTTATTCTTCGGCTTATCGATCGACCTGAGTCCAAATAGAGTCGCTTTGGGCAATTGGTACCGCACCAATCGTGTACATTTTGACCTCTTGGACAAGATACGATAAGGCAGAATCCTGGCGAATTGATAGAAGTAAAGATATTTGCATTTTTATCATTGGACAATATCGGCAGTTTTTGATTCTTCGGGATATCCATCGACCTGAGTCCAAAGAGAGTCGCTTTGGGCAAGTGATACCGCACCATTCTTGTACATTTTGACCTCTTTGACAAGATACGATGAGGCAGAATCCTGGCAAATTCATAGGAGTAAAGATATTTGCATCTATATCCTTGGATAATATCGCCAATTTTGGATTCTTCGCCTTATGATTCGACCTGAATCCAAAGACAGTCGCTTTGGGCAAGTTGTACCACACAAATCGTGTACATTTTGATCTCCTGGACAAGCTTCGATGAGGCAGAATCTTGGCAAATTGATAGGGGTAAAAATATTTGCATCTATATCCTTGGATAATATCGCCAATTTTGGATTCTTCGCCTTATGATTCAACCTGAATCCAAGACAGTCTCTTTGGGCAAGTGGTACCACACAAATCTTGTACATTTTGACCTCCTGGACAAGATGCGATGAAGCAGAATCCCGGCAAATTGATAGGAGTAAAGATATTTGCATTTATATCATTGGACAATATCGGCAATTTTTTATTCTTCGGCTTATCGATCGACCTGAGTCCAAATAGAGTCGCTTTGGGCAATTGGTACCGCACCAATCGGGTACATTTTGACCTCTTGGACAAGATACGATAAGGCAGAATCCTGGCGAATTGATAGAAGTAATGATATTTGCATTTTTATCATTGGACAATATCGGCAGTTTTCGATTCTTCAGGATATCCATCGACCTGAGTCCAAAGAGAGTCGCTTTGGGCAAGTGATACCGCACCAATCTTGTACATTTTGACCTCTTGGACAAGATACGATGAGGCAGCATCCTGGCAAATTCATAGGAGTAGAGATATTCGCATCTATATCCTTGGATAATATCGCCAATTTTGGATTCTTCGCCTTATGATTCAACCTGAATCCAAGACAGTCGCTTTGGGCAAGTGGTACCACACAAATCTTGTACATTTTGACCTCCTGGACAAGATACGACGAGGCGGAATCCTGGCAAATTGATAGGAGTAAAGATATTTACATCTATATCATTGGATAATATCGGCAATTTTTGATTCTTCGGCTTATGATTCGCCCTGAATCCAACGACAGTCACTTTGGACAAGTGGTACCGCACAAATCTTGTACACTTTGGACTCCTGGACAAGCTACGATGATGCAGAATCCTGGGAAAATTGATAGGAGTAAAGATATTTGCATGTACATCCTTGGATATTATCGCCAATTTTGGATTCTTCGGCTTATGATTCGACCTGAGTCCAAATAGAGCCGCTTTGGGCAAGTGGTACCGCACCAATGTTGTACATTTTGACCTCTTGGACAAGATACGATGGGGCAGAATCCTGGCGAAAGATAGAAGTAAAGATATTTGCATTTATATCATTGGACAATATCGGCAATTTTTGATTCTTCGCCTGGTCGATCGACCTGAGTCCAAAGAGAGTCGCTTTGGGCAAGTGGTACCACACAAATCGTGTACATTTTGACCTCTTGGACAAGATACGATAAGGCAGAATCCTGGCGAATTGATAGAAGTAAAGATATTTGCATTTATATCATTGGGCAATATCGGCAATTTGTGATTCCTCGGCTTATGATTCGCCCTGAATCCAACGACAGTCATTTTGGACAAGTGGTACCGCACAAATCTTGTACATTTGGCCTCCTGGGCATGTACGATGAGGCAGAATCCTGGCAAATTGATAGGAGTAAAGATATTTGCAATTTATATCATTGGACAATATCGGCAATTTTGGATTCTTCGGCTTATCGATCGACCTGAGTCCAAAGACAGTCGCATTGGGCAAGTGGTACCACACAAATCTTGTACATTTTGACCTCCTGGACAAGATACGATAAGGCAGAATCCTGGCGAATTGATAGAAGTAAAGATATTTGCATTTTTATTATTGGACAATATCGGCAGTTTTTGATTCTTCGGGATATCCATCGACCTGAGTCCAAAGAGAGTCGCTTTGGGCAAGTGATACCGCACCAATCTTGTACATTTTGACCTCTTGGACAAGATACGATGAGGCAGAATCCTGGCAAATTCATAGGAGTAAAGATATTTGCATCTATATCCTTGGATAATATCGCCAATTTTGGATACTTCGCCTTATGATTCGACCTGAATCCAAAGACAGTCGCTTTGGGCAAGTTGTACCACACAAATCTTGTACATTTTGATCTCCTGGACAAGCTACGATCAGGCAGAATCTTGGCAAATTGATAGGGGTAAAAATATTTGCATCTATATCCTTGGATAATATCGCCAATTTTGGATTCTTCGCCTTATGATTCAACCTGAATCCAAGACAGTCGCTTTGGGCAAGTGGTACCACACAAATCTTGTACATTTTGACCTCCTGGACAAGATACGATGAGGCAGAATCCTGGCAAATTGATAGGAGTAAAGATATTTGCATTTATATCATTGGACAATATCGGCAATTTTTTATTCTTCGGCTTATCGATCGACCTGAGTCCAAATAGAGTCGCTTTGGGCAATTGGTACCGCACCAATCTTGTACATTTTGACCTCTTGGACAAGATACGATAAGGCAGAATCCTGGCGAATTGATAGAAGTAATGATATTTGCATTTTTATCATTGGACAATATCGGCAGTTTTCGATTCTTCAGGATATCCATCGACCTGAGTCCAAAGAGAGTCGCTTTGGGCAAGTGATACCGCACCAATCTTGTACATTTTGACCTCTTGGACAAGATACGATGAGGCAGCATCCTGGCAAATTCATAGGAGTAGAGATATTCGCATCTATATCCTTGGATAATATCGCCAATTTTGGATTCTTCGCCTTATGATTCAACCTGAATCCAAGACAGTCGCTTTGGGCAAGTGGTACCACACAAATCTTGTACATTTTGACCTCCTGGACAAGATACGACGAGGCGGAATCCTGGCAAATTGATAGGAGTAAAGATATTTACATCTATATCATTAGATAATATCGGCAATTTTTGATTCTTCGGCTTATGATTCGCCCTGAATCCAACGACAGTCACTTTGGACAAGTGGTACCGCACAAATCTTGTACACTTTGGACTCCTGGACAAGCTACGATGATGCAGAATCCTGGGAAAATTGATAGGAGTAAAGATATTTGCATGTACATCCTTGGATATTATCGCCAATTTTGGATTCTTCGGCTTATGATTCGACCTGAGTCCAAATAGAGCCGCTTTGGGCAAGTGGTACCGCACCAATGTTGTACATTTTGACCTCTTGGACAAGATACGATGGGGCAGAATCCTGGCGAAAGATAGAAGTAAAGATATTTGCATTTATATCATTGGACAATATCGGCAATTTTTGATTCTTCGCCTGGTCGATCGACCTGAGTCCAAAGAGAGTCGCTTTGGGCAAGTGGTACCACACAAATCGTGTACATTTTGACCTCTTGGACAAGATACGATAAGGCAGAATCCTGGCGAATTGATAGAAGTAAAGATATTTGCATTTATATCATTGGGCAATATCGGCAGTTTTTGATTCTTCGGGATATCCATCGACCTGAGCCCAAAGAGAGTCGCTTTGGGCAAGTGATACCGCACCAATCTTGTACATTTTTACTTCTTGGACAAGATACGATGAGGCAGAATCCTGGGAAATTCATAGGAGTAGAGATATTCGCATCTATATCCTTGGATAATATCGCCAATTTTTGATTCTTCAGCTTATCGATCGACCTGAGTCCAAAGACAGTCGCTTTGGGCAAGTGGTACCACACAAATCTTGTACATTTTGACCTCCTGGACAAGATACGACGAGGCGGAATCCTGGCAAATTGATAGGAGTAAAGATATTTACATCTATATCATTAGATAATATCGGCAATTTTTGATTCTTCGGCTTATGATTCGCCCTGAATCCAACGACAGTCACTTTGGACAAGTGGTACCGCACAAATCTTGTACACTTTGGACTCCTGGACAAGCTACGATGATGCAGAATCCTGGGAAAATTGATAGGAGTAAAGATATTTGCATGTACATCCTTCAATATTATCGCCAATTTTGGATTCTTCGGCTTATGATTCGACCTGAGTCCAAATAGAGCCGCTTTGGGCAAGTGGTACCGCACCAATGTTGTACATTTTGACCTCTTGGACAAGATACGATGGGGCAGAATCCTGGCGAAAGATAGAAGTAAAGATATTTGCATTTATATCATTGGACAATATCGGCAATTTTTGATTCTTCGCCTGGTCGATCGACCTGAGTCCAAAGAGAGTCGCTTTGGGCAAGTGGTACCACACAAATCTTGTACATTTTGACCTCCTGGACAAGATACGACGAGGCGGAATCCTGGCAAATTGATAGGAGTAAAGATATTTGCATCTATATCATTGGATAATATCGGCAATTTTTGATTCTTCGGCTTATGATTCGCCCTGAATCCAACGACAGTCACTTTGGACAAGTGGTAACGCACAAATCTTGTACACTTTGGACTCCTGGACAAGCTACGATGATGCAGAATCCTGGGAAAATTGATAGGAGTAAAGATATTTGCATGTACATCCTTGGATATTATCGCCAATTTTGGATTCTTCGGCTTATTATTCGACCTGAGTCCAAATAGAGCCGCTTTGTTCAAGTGGTACCGCACCAATGTAGTACATTTTGACCTCTTGGACAAGATACGATGGGGCAGAATCCTGGCGAATTGATAGAAGTAAAGATGTTTGCATTTATATCATTGGACAATATCGGCAATTTTTGATTCTTCAGCTTATCGAACGACCTGAGTCCAAATAGAGTCGCTTTGGGCAATTGGTACCGCACCAATCGTGTACATTTTGACCTCTTGGACAAGATACGATAAGGCAGAATCCTGGCGAATTGATAGAAGTAAAGATATTTGTATTTTTATCATTGGACAATATCGGCAGTTTTTGATTCTTCGGCTTATCGATCGACCTGAGTCCAAATAGAGTCGCTTTGGGCAATTGGTACCGCACCAATCGTGTACATTTAAACCTCTTGGACAAGATACGATAAGGCAGAATCCTGGCGAATTGATAGAAGTAAAGATATTTGCATTTTTATCATTGGACAATATCGGCAGTTTTTGATTCTTCGGGATATCCATCGACCTGAGTCCAAAGAGAGTCACTTTGGGCAAGTGATACCGCACCATTCTTGTACATTGTGACCTCTTGGACAAGATACGATGAGGCAGAATCCTGGCAAATTCATAGGAGTAAAGATATTTGCATCTATATCCTTGGATAATATCGCCAATTTGGGATACTTCGCCTTATGATTCGACCTGAATCCAAAAACAGTCGCTTTGGGCAAGTTGTACCACACAAATCTTGTACATTTTGATCTCCTGGACAAGCTTCGATGAGGCAGAATCTTGGCAAATTGATAGGGGTAAAAATATTTGCATCTATATCCTTGGATAATATCGCCAATTTTGGATTCTTCGCCTTATGATTCAACCTGAATCCAAGACAGTCGCTTTGGGCAAGTGGTACCACACAAATCTTGTACATTTTGACCTCCTGGACAAGATACGATGAGGCAGAATCCTGGTAAATTGATAGGAGTAAAGATATTTGCATTTATATCATTGGACAATATCGGCAATTTTTTATTCTTCGGCTTATCGATCGACCTGAGTCCAAATAGAGTCGCTTTGGGCTATTGGTACCGCACCAATCGTGTACATTTTGACCTCTTGGACAAGATACGATAAGGCAGAATCCTGGCGAATTGATAGAAGTAAAGATATTTGCATTTTTATCATTGGACAATATCGGCAGTTTTTGATTCTTCGGGATATCCATCGACCTGAGTCCAAAGAGAGTCGCTTTGGGCAAGTTGTACCAAACAAATCTTGTACATTTTGACCTCCTGGACAAGACACGATAAGGCAGAATCCTGGCAAATTAATAGGAGTAAAGATATTTGCATTTATATCATTGGACAATATCGGCAATTTTTGATTCTTCGGCTTATCGGTCGATCTGAGTCCAAAGACAGTCGCTATGGGCAAATGGTACCACACAAATCTTGTACACTTTGGACTCCTGGACAAGATACGCTGAGGCAGAATCCTGGCAAATTGATAGGAGTAAAGATATTTGCATCTATATCCTTGGATAATATCGCCAATTTTGGATACTTCGCCTTATGATTCGACCTGAATCCAAAGACAGTCGCTTTGGGCAAGTTGTACCACACAAATCTTGTACATTTTGATCTCCTGGACAAGCTTCGATGAGGCAGAATCTTGGCAAATTGATAGGGGTAAAAATATTTGCATCTATATCCTTGGATATTATCGCCAATTTTGGATTCTTCGGCTTATGATTCGACCTGAGTCCAAATAGAGCCGCTTTGGGCAAGTGGTACCGCACCAATGTTGTACATTTTGACCTCTTGGACAAGATACGATGGGGCAGAATCCTGGCGAAAGGATAGAAGTAAAGATATTTGCATTTTTATCATTGGACAATATCGGCAGTTTTTGATTCTTCGGGATATCCATCGCCCTGAATCCAACGACAGTCACTTTGGACAAGTGGTACCGCACAAATCTTGTACACTTTGGACTCCTGGACAAGCTACGTTGATGCAGAATCCTGGCAAAATTGATAGGAGTAAAGATATTTGCATGTACATCCTTGGATATTATCGCCAATTTTGGATTCTTCGGCTTATGATTCGACCTGAGTCCAAATAGAGCCGCTTTGGGCAAGTGGTACCGCACCAATGTTGTACATTATGACCACTTGGACAAGATACGATGGGGCAGAATCCCGGCGAAAAATAGAAGTAAAGATATTTGCATTTATATCATTGGACAATATCGGCAATTTTTGATTCTTCGCCTGGTCGATCGACCTGAGTTCAAAGACAGTCGCTTTGGGCAAGTGGTACCACACAAATCGTGTACATTTTGACCTCTTGGACAAGATACGATAAGGCAGAATCCTGGCGAATTGATAGAAGTAAAGATATTTGCATTTATATCATTGGGCAATATCGGCAATTTGTGATTCCTCGGCTTATGATTCGTCCTGAATCCAACGACAGTCACTTTGGGCAAGTGGTACCACACAAATCTTGTACATTTTGACCTGCTGGACAAGATACGATAAGGCAGAATCCTGGCGAATTGATAGAAGTAAAAATATTTGCATATATATCCTTGGATAATATCGCCAATTTTGGATTCTTCGCCTTATAATTCAACCTGAATCCAAGACAGTCGCTTTGGGCAAGTGGTACCACACAAATCTTGTACATTTTGACCTCCTGAACAAGATACGATGAGGCAGAATCCTGGCAAATTAATAGGAGTAAAGATATTTGCATTTATATCATTGGGCAATATCGGCAATTTGTGATTCTTCGGCTTATGATTCGCCCTGAATCCAACGACAGTCGCTTTGGACAAGTGGTACCGCACAAATCTTGTACATTTGGCCTCCTGGGCATGATACGATGAGGCAGAATCCTGTCAAATTAATATAAGTAAAGCTATTTGCATTTATATCATTGGAAAATATCAGCACTTTTTGATTCTTCGGCTTATCGATCGACCTGAGTCCAAAGACAGTCGCTTTGGGCACGTGGTACCACACAAATCTTGTACATTTTGACCTGCTGGACAAGATACGATAAGGCAGAATCCTGGCAAATTAATAGGAATAAAGATATTTGCATTTATATCATTGGACAATATCGGCAATTTTTTATTCTTCGGGATATCCATCGACCTGAGTCCAAAGAGAGTCGCTTTGGGCAAGTGATACCGCACCAATCGTGTACATTTTGACCTCTTGGACAAGATACGATAAGGCAGAATCCTGGCGAATTGATAGAAGTAAATATATTTGCATTTATATCATTGGGCAATATCGGCAATTTGTGATTCTTCGGCTTATGATTCGCCCTGAATCCAACGACAGTCACTTTGGACAAGTGGTACCGCACAAATCTTGTACACTTTGGACTCCTGGACAAGCTACGATGATGCAGAATCCTGGGAAAATTGATAGGAGTAAAGATATTTGCATGTACATCCTTGGATATTATCGCCAATTTTGGATTCTTCGGCTTATCGATCTACCTGAGTCCAAAGACAATCGCTTTGGGCAAGTGGTACCACACATATCTTGTACATTTTGACCTCCTGGACAAGATACGATGAGGCAGAATCCTGGCAAATTGATAGGAGTAAAGTTATTTGCATTTATATCATTGGGCAATATCGGCAATTTGTGATTCTACGGGATATCCATCGACCTGAGCCCAAAGAGAGTCGCTTTGGGCAAGTGATACCGCACCAATCTTGTACATTTTTACCTCTTGGACAAGATACGATGAGGCAGAATCCTGGGAAATTCATAGGAGTAGAGATATTCGCATCTATATCCTTGGATAATATCGCCAATTTTGGATTCTTCGCCTTATGATTCAACCTGAAGCCAAGACAGTCGCGTTGAGCAAGTGGTACCACACAAATCTTGTACATTTTGACCTCCTGGACAAGATACGACGAGGCGGAATCCTGGCAAATTGATAGGAGTAAAGATATTTGCATCTATATCATTGGATAATATCGGCAATTTTTGATTCTTCAGCTTATCGATCGACCTGAGTCCAAAGACAGTCGCTTTGGGCAAGTGGTACCACACAAATCGTGTACATTTTGACCTCTTGGACAAGATACGATAAGGCAGAATCCTGGCGAATTGATAGAAGTAAAGATATTTGCAATTATATCCTTCGATAATATCGCCAATTTTGGATTCTTCGCCTTATAATTCAACCTGAATCCAAGACAGTCGCTTTGGGCAAGTGGTACCACACAAATCTTGTACATTTTGACCTCCTGGACAAGATACGATGAGGCAGAATCCTGGTAAATTGATAGGAGTAAAGATATTTGCATTTATATCATTGGACAATATCGGCAATTTTTTATTCTTCGGCTTATCGATCGACCTGAGTCCAAATAGAGTCGCTTTGGGCTATTGGTACCGCACCAATCGTGTACATTTTGACCTCTTGGACAAGATACGATAAGGCAGAATCCTGGCGAATTGATAGAAGTAAAGATATTTGCATTTTTATCATTGGACAATATCGGCAGTTTTTGATTCTTCGGGATATCCATCGACCTGAGTCCAAAGAGAGTCGCTTTGGGCAAGTTGTACCAAACAAATCTTGTACATTTTGACCTCCTGGACAAGACACGATAAGGCAGAATCCTGGCAAATTAATAGGAGTAAAGATATTTGCATTTATATCATTGGACAATATCGGCAATTTTGGATTCTTCGGCTTATCGGTCGATCTGAGTCCAAAGACAGTCGCTATGGGCAAATGGTACCACACAAATCTTGTACACATTGGACTCCTGGACAAGATACGATGAGGCAGAATTCTGGCAAATTGATAGGAGTAAAGATATTTGCATCTATATCCTTGGATAATATCGCCAATTTTGGATTCTTCGCCTTATGTTTCAACCTGAATCCAAGACAGTCGCTTTGGGCAAGTGGTACCCCACAAATCTTGTACATTTTGACCTCCTGGACAAGATACGATGAGGCAGAATCCTGGCAAATTGATAGGAGTAAAGATATTTGCATTTATATCATTGGACAATATCGGCAATTTTTTATTCTTCAGCTTATCGAACGACCTGAGTCCAAATAGAGTCGCTTTGGGCAATTGGTACCGCACCAATCGTGTACATTTTGACCTCTTGGACAAGATACGATAAGGCAGAATCCTGGCCAATTGATAGAAGTAAAGATATTTGTATTTTTATCATTGGACAATATCGGCAGTTTTTGATTCTTCGGCTTATCGATCGACCTGATTCCAAATAGAGTCGCTTTGGGCAATTGGTACCGCACCAATCGTGTACATTTTGACCTCTTGGACAACATACGATAAGGCAGAATCCTGGCGAATTGATAGGAGTAAAGTTATTTGCATTTATATCATTGGGCAATATCGGCAATTTGTGATTCTACGGCTTATCGATCGACCTGGGTCCAAAGACAGTCGCTTTGGGCAAGTGGTACCAAACAAATCTTGTACATTTTGATCTCCTGGACAAGCTATGATGAGGCAGAATTCTGGCAAATTGATAGGAGTAAAGATATTTGCATTTATATCATTGGACAATATCGGCAATTTTTTATTCTTCGGCTTATCGATCGACCTGAGTCCAAATAGAGTCGCTTTGGGCAAGTGGTACCACACAAATCTTGTATTTTTGGATCTCCTGGACAAGCTACGATGAGGCAGAATTCTGGCAAATTGATAGGAGTAAAGATATTTGCATTTATATCATTGGGCAATATCGGCAATTTGTGATTCTTCGGCTTATGATTCGCCCTGAATCCAACGACAGTCGCTTTGGACAAGTGGTGCCGCACAAATCTTGTACATTTGGCCTCCTGGGCATGTACGATGAGGCAGAATCCTGGCAAATTGATAGGAGTAAAGATATTTGCATTTATATCATTGGACAATTTCGGCAATTTTGGATTCTTCGGCTTATCAATCGACCTGAGTCCAAAGACAGTCGCATTGGGCAAGTGGTACCACACAAATCTTGTACATTTTGACCTCATGGACAAGATACGATAAGGCAGAATCCTGGCGAATTGATAGAAGTAAAGATATTTGCATTTTTATCATTGGACAATATCGGCAGTTTTTGATTCTTCGGGATATCCATCGACCTGAGCCCAAAGAGAGTCGCTTTGGGCAAGTGATACCGCACCAATCTTGTACATTTTTACCTCTTGGACAAGATACGATGAGGCAGAATCCTGGGAAATTCATAGGAGTAGAGATATTCGCATCTATATCCTTGGATAATATCGCCAATTTTGGATTCTTCGCCTTATGATTCAACCTGAAGCCAAGACAGTCGCGTTGAGCAAGTGGTACCACACAAATCTTGTACATTTTGACCTCCTGGACAAGATACGACGAGGCGGAATCCTGGCAAATTGATAGGAGTAAAGATATTTGCATCTATATCATTGGATAATATCGGCAATTTTTGATTCTTCAGCTTATCGATCGACCTGAGTCCAAAGACAGTCGCTTTGGGCAAGTGGTACCACACAAATCGTGTACATTTTGACCTCTTGGACAAGATACGATAAGGCAGAATCCTGGCGAATTGATAGAAGTAAAGATATTTGCAATTATATCATTGGGCAATATCGGCAATTTGTGATTCCTCGGCTTATGATTCGCCCTGAATCCAACGACAGTCACTTTGGACAAGTGGTACCGCACAAATCTTGTACACTTTGGACTCCTGGACAAGCTACGATGATGCAGAATCCTGGGAAAATTGATAGGAGTAAAGATATTTGCATGTACATCCTTGGATATTATCGCCAATTTTGGATTCTTCGGCTTATGATTCGACCTGAGTCCAAATAGAGTCGCTTTGGGCAAGTGGTACCGCACCAATGTTGTACATTTTGACCTCTTGGACAAGATACGATGGGGTAGAATCCTGGCGAATTGATAGAAGTAAAGATATTTGCATTTATATCATTGCACAAAATCTGCTATTTTTTATTCTTCGGCTTATCGATCGACCTGAGTCCAAATAGAGTCGCTTTGGGCAAGTGGTACCACACAAATCTTGTACATTTTGACCTGCTGGACAAGATACGATAAGGCAGAATTCTGGCAAATTGATAGGAGTAAAGATATTTGCATCTATATCCTTGGATAATATCGCCAATTTTGGATTCTTCGCCTTATGTTTCAACCTGAATCCAAGACAGTCGCTTTGGGCAAGTGGTACCACACAAATCTTGTACATTTTGACCTCCTGGACAAGATACGATGAGGCAGAATCCTGGCAAATTGATAGGAGTAAAGATATTTGCATTTATATCATTGGACAATATCGGCAATTTTTTATTCTTCAGCTTATCGAACGACCTGAGTCCAAATAGAGTCGCTTTGGGCAATTGGTACCGCACCAATCGTGTACATTTTGACCTCTTGGACAAGATACGATAAGGCAGAATCCTGGCGAATTGATAGAAGTAAAGATATTTGTATTTTTATCATTGGACAATATCGGCAATTTTTTATTCTTCGGCTTATCGATCGACCTGAGTCCAAATAGAGTCGCTTTGGGCTATTGGTACCGCACCAATCGTGTACATTTTGACCTCTTGGACAAGATACGATAAGGCAGAATCCTGGCGAATTGATAGAAGTAAAGATATTTGCATTTTTATCATTGGACAATATCGGCAGTTTTTGATTCTTCGGGATATCCATCGACGTGAGTCCAAAGAGAGTCGCTTTGGGCAAGTAGTACCAAACAAATCTTGTACATTTTGACCTCCTGGACAAGACACGATAAGGCAGAATCCTGGCAAATTATTAGGAGTAAAGTTATTTGCATTTATATCATTGGGCAATATCGGCAATTTGTGATTCTACGGCTTATCGATCGACCTGGGTCCAAAGACAGTCGCTTTGGGCAAGTGGTACCACACAAATCTTGTACATTTTGATCTCCTGGACAAGCTATGATGAGGCAGAATTCTGGCAAATTGATAGGAGTAAAGATATTTGCATTTATATCATTGGACAATATCGGCAATTTTTTATTCTTCGGCTTATCGATCGACCTGAGTCCAAATAGAGTCGCTTTGGGCAAGTGGTACCACACAAATCTTGTATATTTGGATCTCCTGGACAAGCTACGATGAGGCAGAATTCTGGCAAATTGATAGGAGTAAAGATATTTGCATTTATATCATTGGGCAATATCGGCAATTTGTGATTCTTCGGCTTATGATTCGCCCTGAATCCAAAGACAGTCGCATTGGGCAAGTGGTACCACACAAATCTTGTACATTTTGACCTCCTGGACAAGATACGATAAGGCAGAATCCTGGCGAATTGATAGAAGTAAAGATATTTGCATTTTTATCATTGGACAATATCGGCAGTTTTTGATTCTTCGGGATATCCATCGACCTGAGCCCAAAGAGAGTCGCTTTGGGCAAGTGATACCGCACCAATCTTGTACATTTTTACCTCTTGGACAAGATACGATGAGGCAGAATCCTGGGAAATTCATAGGAGTAGAGATATTCGCATCTATATCCTTGGATAATATCGCCAATTTTTGATTCTTCAGCTTATCGATCGACCTGAGTCCAAAGACAGTCGCTTTGGGCAAGTGGTACCACACAAATCGTGTACATTTTGACCTCTTGGACAAGATACGATAAGGCAGAATCCTGGCGAATTGATAGAAGTAAAGATATTTGCAATTATATCATTGGGCAATATCGGCAATTTGTGATTCCTCGGCTTATGATTCGCCCTGAATCCAACGACAGTCACTTTGGACAAGTGGTACCGCACAAATCTTGTACACTTTGGACTCCTGGACAAGCTACGATGATGCAGAATCCTGGGAAAATTGATAGGAGTAAAGATATTTGCATGTACATCCTTGGATATTATCGCCAATTTTGGATTCTTCGGCTTATGATTCGACCTGAGTCCAAATAGAGTCGCTTTGGGCAAGTGGTACCGCACCAATGTTGTACATTTTGACCTCTTGGACAAGATACGATGGGGCAGAATCCTGGCGAATTGATAGAAGTAAAGATATTTGCATTTATATCATTGCACAAAATCGGCAATTTTTTATTCTTCGGCTTATCGATCGACCTGAGTCCAAATAGAGTCGCTTTGGGCAAGTGGTACCACACAAATCTTGTACATTTTGACCTGCTGGACAAGATACGATAAGGCAGAATTCTGGCAAATTGATAGGAGTAAAGATATTTGCATCTATATCCTTGGATAATATCGCCAATGTTGGATTCTTCGCCTTATGTTTCAACCTGAATCCAAGACAGTCGCTTTGGGCAAGTGGTACCACACAAATCTTGTACATTTTGACCTCCTGGACAAGATACGATGAGGCAGAATCCTGGTAAATTGATAGGAGTAAAGATATTTGCATTTATATCATTGGAAAATATCGGCAATTTTTTATTCTTCAGCTTATCGAACGACCTGAGTCCAAATAGAGTCGCTTTGGGCAATTGGTACCGCACCAATCGTGTACATTTTGACCTCTTGGACAAGATACGATAAGGCAGAATCCTGGCGAATTGATAGAAGTAAAGATATTTGTATTTTTATCATTGGACAATATCGGCAGTTTTTGATTCTTCGGCTTATCGATCGACCTGAGTCCAAATAGAGTCGCTTTGGGCAATTGGTACCGCACCAATCGTGTACATTTTGACCTCTTGGACAAGATACGATAAGGCAGAATCCTGGCGAATTGATAGAAGTAAAGATATTTGCATTTTTATCATTGGACAATATCGGCAGTTTTTGATTCTTCGGGATATCCATCGACCTGAGTCCAAAGAGAGTCGCTTTGGGCAAGTGATACCGCACCATTCTTGTACATTGTGACCTCTTGGACAAGATACGATGAGGCAGAATCCTGGCAAATTCATAGGAGTAAAGATATTTGCATCTATATCCTTGGATAATATCGCCAATTTAGGATACTTCGCCTTATGATTCGACCTGAATCCAAAAACAGTCGCTTTGGGCAAGTTGTACCACACAAATCTTGTACATTTTGATCTCCTGGACAAGCTTCGATGAGGCAGAATCTTGGCAAATTGATAGGGGTAAAAATATTTGCATCTATATCCTTGGATAATATCGCCAATTTTGGATTCTTCGCCTTATGATTCAACCTGAATCCAAGACAGTCGCTTTGGGCAAGTGGTACCACACAAATCTTGTACATTTTGACCTCCTGGACAAGATACGATGAGGCAGAATCCTGGTAAATTGATAGGAGTAAAGATATTTGCATTTATATCATTGGACAATATCGGCAATTTTTTATTCTTCGGCTTATCGATCGACCTGAGACCAAATAGAGTCGCTTTGGGTTATTGGTACCGCACCAATCGTGTACATTTTGACCTCTTGGACAAGATACGATAAGGCAGAATCCTGGCGAATTGATAGAAGTAAAGATATTTGCATTTTTATCATTGGACAATATCGGCAGTTTTTGATTCTTCGGGATATCCATCGACCTGAGTCCAAAGAGAGTCGCTTTGGGCAAGTTGTACCAAACAAATCTTGTACATTTTGACCTCCTGGACAAGACACGATAAGGCAGAATCCTGGCAAATTAATAGGAGTAAAGATATTTGCATTTATATCATTGGACAATATCGGCAATTTTTGATTCTTCGGCTTATCGATCGACCTGAGTCCAAAGACAGTCGCATTGGGCAAGTGGTACCACACAAATCTTGTACATTTTGACCTCCTGGACAAGATACGATAAGGCAGAATCCTGGCGAATTGATAGAAGTAAAGATATTTGCATTTTTATTATTGGACAATATCGGCAGTTTTTGATTCTTCGGGATATCCATCGACCTGAGTCCAAAGAGAGTCGCTTTGGGCAAGTGATACCGCACCAATCTTGTACATTTTGACCTCTTGGACAAGATACGATGAGGCAGAATCCTGGCAAATTCATAGGAGTAAAGATATTTGCATCTATATCCTTGGATAATATCGCCAAAATTTGGATACTTCGCCTTATGATTCGACCTGAATCCAAAGACAGTCGCTTTGGGCAAGTTGTACCACACAAATCGTGTACATTTTGATCTCCTGGACAAGCTTCGATGAGGCAGAATCTTGGCAAATTGATAGGGGTAAAAATATTTGCATCTATATCCTTGGATAATATCGCCAATTTTGGATTCTTCGCCTTATGATTCAACCTGAATCCAAGACAGTCTCTTTGGGCAAGTGGTACCACACAAATCTTGTACATTTTGACCTCGTGGACAAGATGCGATGAGGCAGAATCCCGGCAAATTGATAGGAGTAAAGATATTTGCATTTATATCATTGGACAATATCGGCTATTTTTTATTCTTCGGCTTATCGATCGACCTGAGTCCAAATAGAGTCGCTTTGGGCAATTGGTACCGCACCAATCGTGTACATTTTGACCTCTTGGACAAGATACGATAAGGCAGAATCCTGGCGAATTGATAGAAGTAATGATATTTGCATTTTTATCATTGGACAATATCGGCAGTTTTCGATTCTTCAGGATATCCATCGACCTGAGTCCAAAGAGAGTCGCTTTGGGCAAGTGATACCGCACCAATCTTGTACATTTTGACCTCTTGGACAAGATACGATGAGCCAGCATCCTGGCAAATTCATAGGAGTAAAGATATTTGCATCTATATCCTTGGATAATATCGCCAAAATTTGGATACTTCGCCTTATGATTCGACCTGAATCCAAAGACAGTCGCTTTGGGCAAGTTGTACCACACAAATCGTGTACATTTTGATCTCCTGGACAAGCTTCGATGAGGCAGAATCTTGGCAAATTGATAGGGGTAAAAATATTTGCATCTATATCCTTGGATAATATCGCCAATTTTGGATTCTTCGCCTTATGATTCAACCTGAATCCAAGACAGTCTCTTTGGGCAAGTGGTACCACACAAATCTTGTACATTTTGACCTCGTGGACAAGATGCGATGAGGCAGAATCCCGGCAAATTGATAGGAGTAAAGATATTTGCATTTATATCATTGGACAATATCGGCTATTTTTTATTCTTCGGCTTATCGATCGACCTGAGTCCAAATAGAGTCGCTTTGGGCAATTGGTACCGCACCAATCGTGTACATTTTGACCTCTTGGACAAGATACGATAAGGCAGAATCCTGGCGAATTGATAGAAGTAATGATATTTGCATTTTTATCATTGGACAATATCGGCAGTTTTCGATTCTTCAGGATATCCATCGACCTGAGTCCAAAGAGAGTCGCTTTGGGCAAGTGATACCGCACCAATCTTGTACATTTTGACCTCTTGGACAAGATACGATGAGCCAGCATCCTGGCAAATTCATAGGAGTAGAGATATTCGCATCTATATCCTTGGATAATATCGCCAATTTTGGATTCTTCGCCTTATGATTCAACCTGAATCCAAGACAGTCGCTTTGGGCAAGTGGTACCACACAAATCTTGTACATTTTGACCTCCTGGACAAGATACGATGAGGCAGAATCCTGGTAAATTGATAGGAGTAAAGATATTTGCATTTATATCATTGGACAATATCGGCAATTTTTTATTCTTCAGCTTATCGAACGACCTGAGTCCAAATAGAGTCGCTTTGGGCAATTGGTACCGCACCAATCGTGTACATTTTGACCTCTTGGACAAGATACGATAAGGCAGAATCCTGGCGAATTGATAGAAGTAAAGATATTTGTATTTTTATCATTGGACAATATCGGCAGTTTTTGATTCTTCGGCTTATCGATCGACCTGAGTCCAAATAGAGTCGCTTTGGGCAATTGGTACCGCACCAATCGTGTACATTTTGACCTCTTGGACAAGATACGATAAGGCAGAATCCTGGCGAATTGATAGAAGTAAAGATATTTGCATTTTTATCATTGGACAATATCGGCAGTTTTTGATTCTTCGGGATATCCATCGACCTGAGTCCAAAGAGAGTCGCTTTGGGCAAGTGATACCGCACCATTCTTGTACATTGTGACCTCTTGGACAAGATACGATGAAGCAGAATCCTGGCAAATTCATAGGAGTAAAGATATTTGCATCTATATCCTTGGATAATATCGCCAATTTGGGATACTTCGCCTTATGATTCGACCTGAATCCAAAAACAGTCGCTTTGGGCAAGTTGTACCACACAAATCTTGTACATTTTGATCTCCTGGACAAGCTTCGATGAGGCAGAATCTTGGCAAATTGATAGGGGTAAAAATATTTGCATCTATATCCTTGGATAATATCGCCAATTTTGGATTCTTCGCCTTATGATTCAACCTGAATCCAAGACAGTCGCTTTGGGCAAGTGGTACCACACAAATCTTGTACATTTTGACCTCCTGGACAAGATACGATGAGGCAGAATCCTGGTAAATTGATAGGAGTAAAGATATTTGCATTTATATCATTGGACAATATCGGCAATTTTTTATTCTTCGGCTTATCGATCGACCTGAGACCAAATAGAGTCGCTTTGGGTTATTGGTACCGCACCAATCGTGTACATTTTGACCTCTTGGACAAGATACGATAAGGCAGAATCCTGGCGAATTGATAGAAGTAAAGATATTTGCATTTTTATCATTGGACAATATCGGCAGTTTTTGATTCTTCGGGATATCCATCGACCTGAGTCCAAAGAGAGTCGCTTTGGGCAAGTTGTACCAAACAAATCTTGTACATTTTGACCTCCTGGACAAGACACGATAAGGCAGAATCCTGGCAAATTAATAGGAGTAAAGATATTTGCATTTATATCATTGGACAATATCGGCAATTTTTGATTCTTCGGCTTATCGATCGACCTGAGTCCAAAGACAGTCGCATTGGGCAAGTGGTACCACACAAATCTTGTACATTTTGACCTCCTGGACAAGATACGATAAGGCAGAATCCTGGCGAATTGATAGAAGTAAAGATATTTGCATTTTTATTATTGGACAATATCGGCAGTTTTTGATTCTTCGGGATATCCATCGACCTGAGTCCAAAGAGAGTCGCTTTGGGCAAGTGATACCGCACCAATCTTGTACATTTTGACCTCTTGGACAAGATACGATGAGGCAGAATCCTGGCAAATTCATAGGAGTAAAGATATTTGCATCTATATCCTTGGATAATATCGCCAAAATTTGGATACTTCGCCTTATGATTCGACCTGAATCCAAAGACAGTCGCTTTGGGCAAGTTGTACCACACAAATCGTGTACATTTTGATCTCCTGGACAAGCTTCGATGAGGCAGAATCTTGGCAAATTGATAGGGGTAAAAATATTTGCATCTATATCCTTGGATAATATCGCCAATTTTGGATTCTTCGCCTTATGATTCAACCTGAATCCAAGACAGTCTCTTTGGGCAAGTGGTACCACACAAATCTTGTACATTTTGACCTCGTGGACAAGATGCGATGAGGCAGAATCCCGGCAAATTGATAGGAGTAAAGATATTTGCATTTATATCATTGGACAATATCGGCTATTTTTTATTCTTCGGCTTATCGATCGACCTGAGTCCAAATAGAGTCGCTTTGGGCAATTGGTACCGCACCAATCGTGTACATTTTGACCTCTTGGACAAGATACGATAAGGCAGAATCCTGGCGAATTGATAGAAGTAATGATATTTGCATTTTTATCATTGGACAATATCGGCAGTTTTCGATTCTTCAGGATATCCATCGACCTGAGTCCAAAGAGAGTCGCTTTGGGCAAGTGATACCGCACCAATCTTGTACATTTTGACCTCTTGGACAAGATACGATGAGCCAGCATCCTGGCAAATTCATAGGAGTAGAGATATTCGCATCTATATCCTTGGATAATATCGCCAATTTTGGATTCTTCGCCTTATGATTCAACCTGAATCCAAGACAGTCGCTTTGGGCAAGTGGTACCACACAAATCTTGTACATTTTGACCGCCTGGACAAGATACGATGAGGCAGAATCCTGGTAAATTGATAGGAGTAAAGATATTTGCATTTATATCATTGGACAATATCGGCAATTTTTTATTCTTCGGCTTATCGATCGACCTGAGACCAAATAGAGTCGCTTTGGGTTATTGGTACCGCACCAATCGTGTACATTTTGACCTCTTGGACAAGATACGATAAGGCAGAATCCTGGCGAATTGATAGAAGTAAAGATATTTGCATTTTTATCATTGGACAATATCGGCAGTTTTTGATTCTTCGGGATATCCATCGACCTGAGTCCAAAGAGAGTCGCTTTGGGCAAGTTGTACCAAACAAATCTTGTACATTTTGACCTCCTGGACAAGATACGATAAGGCAGAATCCTGGCGAATTGATAGAAGTAAAGATATTTGCATTTTTATTATTGGACAATATCGGCAGTTTTTGATTCTTCGGGATATCCATCGACCTGAGTCCAAAGAGAGTCGCTTTGGGCAAGTGATACCGCACCAATCTTGTACATTTTGACCTCTTGGACAAGATACGATGAGGCAGAATCCTGGCAAATTCATAGGAGTAAAGATATTTGCATCTATATCCTTGGATAATATCGCCAAAATTTGGATACTTCGCCTTATGATTCGACCTGAATCCAAAGACAGTCGCTTTGGGCAAGTTGTACCACACAAATCGTGTACATTTTGATCTCCTGGACAAGCTTCGATGAGGCAGAATCTTGGCAAATTGATAGGGGGTAAAAATATTTGCATCTATATCCTTGGATAATATCGCCAATTTTGGATTCTTCGCCTTATGATTCAACCTGAATCCAAGACAGTCTCTTTGGGCAAGTGGTACCACACAAATCTTGTACATTTTGACCTCGTGGACAAGATGCGATGAGGCAGAATCCCGGCAAATTGATAGGGAGTAAAGATATTTGCATTTATATCATTGGACAATATCGGCTATTTTTTATTCTTCGGCTTATCGATCGACCTGAGTCCAAATAGAGTCGCTTTGGGCAATTGGTACCGCACCAATCGTGTACATTTTGACCTCTTGGACAAGATACGATAAGGCAGAATCCTGGCGAATTGATAGAAGTAATGATATTTGCATTTTTATCATTGGACAATATCGGCAGTTTTCGATTCTTCAGGATATCCATCGACCTGAGTCCAAAGAGAGTCGCTTTGGGCAAGTGATACCGCACCAATCTTGTACATTTTGACCTCTTGGACAAGATACGATGAGCCAGCATCCTGGCAAATTCATAGGAGTAAAGATATTTGCATCTATATCCTTGGATAATATCGCCAAAATTTGGATACTTCGCCTTATGATTCGACCTGAATCCAAAGACAGTCGCTTTGGGCAAGTTGTACCACACAAATCGTGTACATTTTGATCTCCTGGACAAGCTTCGATGAGGCAGAATCTTGGCAAATTGATAGGGGTAAAAATATTTGCATCTATATCCTTGGATAATATCGCCAATTTTGGATTCTTCGCCTTATGATTCAACCTGAATCCAAGACAGTCTCTTTGGGCAAGTGGTACCACACAAATCTTGTACATTTTGACCTCGTGGACAAGATGCGATGAGGCAGAATCCCGGCAAATTGATAGGAGTAAAGATATTTGCATTTATATCATTGGACAATATCGGCTATTTTTTATTCTTCGGCTTATCGATCGACCTGAGTCCAAATAGAGTCGCTTTGGGCAATTGGTACCGCACCAATCGTGTACATTTTGACCTCTTGGACAAGATACGATAAGGCAGAATCCTGGCGAATTGATAGAAGTAATGATATTTGCATTTTTATCATTGGACAATATCGGCAGTTTTCGATTCTTCAGGATATCCATCGACCTGAGTCCAAAGAGAGTCGCTTTGGGCAAGTGATACCGCACCAATCTTGTACATTTTGACCTCTTGGACAAGATACGATGAGCCAGCATCCTGGCAAATTCATAGGAGTAGAGATATTCGCATCTATATCCTTGGATAATATCGCCAATTTTGGATTCTTCGCCTTATGATTCAACCTGAATCCAAGACAGTCGCTTTGGGCAAGTGGTACCACACAAATCTTGTACATTTTGACCTCCTGGACAAGATACGATGAGGCAGAATCCTGGTAAATTGATAGGAGTAAAGATATTTGCATTTATATCATTGGACAATATCGGCAATTTTTTATTCTTCAGCTTATCGAACGACCTGAGTCCAAATAGAGTCGCTTTGGGCAATTGGTACCGCACCAATCGTGTACATTTTGACCTCTTGGACAAGATACGATAAGGCAGAATCCTGGCGAATTGATAGAAGTAAAGATATTTGCATTTTTATCATTGGACAATATCGGCAGTTTTTGATTCTTCGGGATATCCATCGACCTGAGTCCAAAGAGAGTCGCTTTGGGCAAGTTGTACCAAGCAAATCTTGTACATTTTGACCTCCTGGACAAGACACGATAAGGCAGAATCCTGGCAAATTAATAGGAGTAAAGTTATTTGCATTTATATCATTGGGCAATATCGGCAATTTGTGATTCTACGGCTTATCGATCGACCTGGGTCCAAAGACAGTCGCTTTGGGCAAGTGGTACCACACAAATCTTGTACATTTTGATCTCCTGGACAAGCTATGATGAGGCAGAATTCTGGCAAATTGATAGGAGTAAAGATATTTGCATTTATATCATTGGACAATATCGGCAATTTTTTATTCTTCGGCTTATCGATCGACCTGAGTCCAAATAGAGTCGCTTTGGGCAAGTGGTACCACACAAATCTTGTATATTTGGATCTCCTGGACAAGCTACGATGAGGCAGAATTCTGGCAAATTGATAGGAGTAAAGATATTTGCATTTATATCATTGGGCAATATCGGCAATTTGTGATTCTTCGGCTTATGATTCGCCCTGAATCCAACGACAGTCGCTTTGGACAAGTGGTACCGCACAAATCTTGTACATTTGGCCTCCTGGGCATGTACGATGAGGCAGAATCCTGGCAAATTGATAGGAGTAAAGATATTTGCATTTATATCATTGGACAATTTCGGCAATTTTGGATTCTTCGGCTTATCAATCGACCTGAGTCCAAAGACAGTCGCATTGGGCAAGTGGTACCACACAAATCTTGTACATTTTGACCTCCTGGACAAGATACGATAAGGCAGAATCCTGGCGAATTGATAGAAGTAAAGATATTTGCATTTTTATCATTGGACAATATCGGCAGTTTTTGATTCTTCGGGATATCCATCGACCTGAGCCCAAAGAGAGTCGCTTTGGGCAAGTGATACCGCACCAATCTTGTACATTTTTACCTCTTGGACAAGATACGATGAGGCAGAATCCTGGGAAATTCATAGGAGTAGAGATATTCGCATCTATATCCTTGGATAATATCGCCAATTTTTGATTCTTCAGCTTATCGATCGACCTGAGTCCAAAGACAGTCGCTTTGGGCAAGTGGTACCACACAAATCGTGTACATTTTGACCTCTTGGACAAGATACGATAAGGCAGAATCCTGGCGAATTGATAGAAGTAAAGATATTTGCAATTATATCATTGGGCAATATCGGCAATTTGTGATTCCTCGGCTTATGATTCGCCCTGAATCCAACGACAGTCACTTTGGACAAGTGGTACCGCACAAATCTTGTACACTTTGGACTCCTGGACAAGCTACGATGATGCAGAATCCTGGGAAAATTGATAGGAGTAAAGATATTTGTATGTACATCCTTGGATATTATCGCCAATTTTGGATTCTTCGGCTTATGATTCGACCTGAGTCCAAATAGAGTCGCTTTGGGCAAGTGGTACCGCACCAATGTTGTACATTTTGACCTCTTGGACAAGATACGATGGGGCAGAATCCTGGCGAATTGATAGAAGTAAAGATATTTGCATTTATATCATTGCACAAAATCGGCAATTTTTTATTCTTCGGCTTATCGATCGACCTGAGTCCAAATAGAGTCGCTTTGGGCAAGTGGTACCACACAAATCTTGTACATTTTGACCTGCTGGACAAGATACGATAAGGCAGAATTCTGGCAAATTGATAGGAGTAAAGATATTTGCATCTATATCCTTGGATAATATCGCCAAAATTTGGATACTTCGCCTTATGATTCGACCTGAATCCAAAGACAGTCGCTTTGGGCAAGTTGTACCACACAAATCGTGTACATTTTGATCTCCTGGACAAGCTTCGATGAGGCAGAATCTTGGCAAATTGATAGGGGTAAAAATATTTGCATCTATATCCTTGGATAATATCGCCAATTTTGGATTCTTCGCCTTATGATTCAACCTGAATCCAAGACAGTCTCTTTGGGCAAGTGGTACCACACAAATCTTGTACATTTTGACCTCGTGGACAAGATGCGATGAGGCAGAATCCCGGCAAATTGATAGGAGTAAAGATATTTGCATTTATATCATTGGACAATATCGGCTATTTTTTATTCTTCGGCTTATCGATCGACCTGAGTCCAAATAGAGTCGCTTTGGGCAATTGGTACCGCACCAATCGTGTACATTTTGACCTCTTGGACAAGATACGATAAGGCAGAATCCTGGCGAATTGATAGAAGTAATGATATTTGCATTTTTATCATTGGACAATATCGGCAGTTTTCGATTCTTCAGGATATCCATCGACCTGAGTCCAAAGAGAGTCGCTTTGGGCAAGTGATACCGCACCAATCTTGTACATTTTGACCTCTTGGACAAGATACGATGAGCCAGCATCCTGGCAAATTCATAGGAGTAAAGATATTTGCATCTATATCCTTGGATAATATCGCCAAAATTTGGATACTTCGCCTTATGATTCGACCTGAATCCAAAGACAGTCGCTTTGGGCAAGTTGTACCACACAAATCGTGTACATTTTGATCTCCTGGACAAGCTTCGATGAGGCAGAATCTTGGCAAATTGATAGGGGTAAAAATATTTGCATCTATATCCTTGGATAATATCGCCAATTTTGGATTCTTCGCCTTATGATTCAACCTGAATCCAAGACAGTCTCTTTGGGCAAGTGGTACCACACAAATCTTGTACATTTTGACCTCGTGGACAAGATGCGATGAGGCAGAATCCCGGCAAATTGATAGGAGTAAAGATATTTGCATTTATATCATTGGACAATATCGGCTATTTTTTATTCTTCGGCTTATCGATCGACCTGAGTCCAAATAGAGTCGCTTTGGGCAATTGGTACCGCACCAATCGTGTACATTTTGACCTCTTGGACAAGATACGATAAGGCAGAATCCTGGCGAATTGATAGAAGTAATGATATTTGCATTTTTATCATTGGACAATATCGGCAGTTTTCGATTCTTCAGGATATCCATCGACCTGAGTCCAAAGAGAGTCGCTTTGGGCAAGTGATACCGCACCAATCTTGTACATTTTGACCTCTTGGACAAGATACGATGAGCCAGCATCCTGGCAAATTCATAGGAGTAGAGATATTCGCATCTATATCCTTGGATAATATCGCCAATTTTGGATTCTTCGCCTTATGATTCAACCTGAATCCAAGACAGTCGCTTTGGGCAAGTGGTACCACACAAATCTTGTACATTTTGACCTCCTGGACAAGATACGATGAGGCAGAATCCTGGTAAATTGATAGGAGTAAAGATATTTGCATTTATATCATTGGACAATATCGGCAATTTTTTATTCTTCAGCTTATCGAACGACCTGAGTCCAAATAGAGTCGCTTTGGGCAATTGGTACCGCACCAATCGTGTACATTTTGACCTCTTGGACAAGATACGATAAGGCAGAATCCTGGCGAATTGATAGAAGTAAAGATATTTGCATTTTTATCATTGGACAATATCGGCAGTTTTTGATTCTTCGGGATATCCATCGACCTGAGTCCAAAGAGAGTCGCTTTGGGCAAGTTGTACCAAGCAAATCTTGTACATTTTGACCTCCTGGACAAGACACGATAAGGCAGAATCCTGGCAAATTAATAGGAGTAAAGTTATTTGCATTTATATCATTGGGCAATATCGGCAATTTGTGATTCTACGGCTTATCGATCGACCTGGGTCCAAAGACAGTCGCTTTGGGCAAGTGGTACCACACAAATCTTGTACATTTTGATCTCCTGGACAAGCTATGATGAGGCAGAATTCTGGCAAATTGATAGGAGTAAAGATATTTGCATTTATATCATTGGACAATATCGGCAATTTTTTATTCTTCGGCTTATCGATCGACCTGAGTCCAAATAGAGTCGCTTTGGGCAAGTGGTACCACACAAATCTTGTATATTTGGATCTCCTGGACAAGCTACGATGAGGCAGAATTCTGGCAAATTGATAGGAGTAAAGATATTTGCATTTATATCATTGGGCAATATCGGCAATTTGTGATTCTTCGGCTTATGATTCGCCCTGAATCCAACGACAGTCGCTTTGGACAAGTGGTACCGCACAAATCTTGTACATTTGGCCTCCTGGGCATGTACGATGAGGCAGAATCCTGGCAAATTGATAGGAGTAAAGATATTTGCATTTATATCATTGGACAATTTCGGCAATTTTGGATTCTTCGGCTTATCAATCGACCTGAGTCCAAAGACAGTCGCATTGGGCAAGTGGTACCACACAAATCTTGTACATTTTGACCTCCTGGACAAGATACGATAAGGCAGAATCCTGGCGAATTGATAGAAGTAAAGATATTTGCATTTTTATCATTGGACAATATCGGCAGTTTTTGATTCTTCGGGATATCCATCGACCTGAGCCCAAAGAGAGTCGCTTTGGGCAAGTGATACCGCACCAATCTTGTACATTTTTACCTCTTGGACAAGATACGATGAGGCAGAATCCTGGGAAATTCATAGGAGTAGAGATATTCGCATCTATATCCTTGGATAATATCGCCAATTTTTGATTCTTCAGCTTATCGATCGACCTGAGTCCAAAGACAGTCGCTTTGGGCAAGTGGTACCACACAAATCGTGTACATTTTGACCTCTTGGACAAGATACGATAAGGCAGAATCCTGGCGAATTGATAGAAGTAAAGATATTTGCAATTATATCATTGGGCAATATCGGCAATTTGTGATTCCTCGGCTTATGATTCGCCCTGAATCCAACGACAGTCACTTTGGACAAGTGGTACCGCACAAATCTTGTACACTTTGGACTCCTGGACAAGCTACGATGATGCAGAATCCTGGGAAAATTGATAGGAGTAAAGATATTTGTATGTACATCCTTGGATATTATCGCCAATTTTGGATTCTTCGGCTTATGATTCGACCTGAGTCCAAATAGAGTCGCTTTGGGCAAGTGGTACCGCACCAATGTTGTACATTTTGACCTCTTGGACAAGATACGATGGGGCAGAATCCTGGCGAATTGATAGAAGTAAAGATATTTGCATTTATATCATTGCACAAAATCGGCAATTTTTTATTCTTCGGCTTATCGATCGACCTGAGTCCAAATAGAGTCGCTTTGGGCAAGTGGTACCACACAAATCTTGTACATTTTGACCTGCTGGACAAGATACGATAAGGCAGAATTCTGGCAAATTGATAGGAGTAAAGATATTTGCATCTATATCCTTGGATAATATCGCCAATTTTGGATTCTTCGCCTTATGTTTCAACCTGAATCCAACACAGTCGCTTTGGGCAAGTGGTACCACACAAATCTTGTACATTTTGACCTCCTGGACAAGATACGATGAGGCAGAATCTTGGCAAATTGATAGGAGTAAAGATATTTGCATTTATATCATTGGAAAATATCGGCAATTTTTTATTCTTCAGCTTATCGAACGACCTGAGTCCAAATAGAGTCGCTTTGGGCAATTGGTACCGCACCAATCGTGTACATTTTGACCTCTTGGACAAGATACGATAAGGCAGAATCCTGGCGAATTGATAGAAGTAAAGATATTTGTATTTTTATCATTGGACAATATCGGCAGTTTTTGATTCTTCGGCTTATCGATCGACCTGAGTCCAAATAGAGTCGCTTTGGGCAATTGGTACCGCACCAATCGTGTACATTTTGACCTCTTGGACAAGATACGATAAGGCAGAATCCTGGCGAATTGATAGAAGTAAAGATATTTGCATTTTTATCATTGGACAATATCGGCAGTTTTTGATTCTTCGGGATATCCATCGACCTGAGTCCAAAGAGAGTCGCTTTGGGCAAGTGATACCGCACCATTCTTGTACATTGTGACCTCTTGGACAAGATACGATGAGGCAGAATCCTGGCAAATTAATAGGAGTAAAGATATTTGCATCTATATCCTTGGATAATATCGCCAATTTGGGATACTTCGCCTTATGATTCGACCTGAATCCAAAAACAGTCGCTTTGGGCAAGTTGTACCACACAAATCTTGTACATTTTGATCTCCTAGACAAGCTTCGATGAGGCAGAATCTTGGCAAATTGATAGGGGTAAAAATATTTGCATTTATATCCTTGGATAATATCGCCAATTTTGGATTCTTCGCCTTATGATTCAACCTGAATCCAAGACAGTCGCTTTGGGCAAGTGGTACCACACAAATCTTGTACATTTTGACCTCCTGGACAAGATACGATGAGGCAGAATCCTGGTAAATTGATAGGAGTAAAGATATTTGCATTTATATCATTGGACAATATCGGCAATTTTTTATTCTTCGGCTTATCGATCGACCTGAGACCAAATAGAGTCGCTTTGGGTTATTGGTACCGCACCAATCGTGTACATTTTGACCTCTTGGACAAGATACGATAAGGCAGAATCCTGGCGAATTGATAGAAGTAAAGATATTTGCATTTTTATCATTGGACAATATCGGCAGTTTTTGATTCTTCGGGATATCCATCGACCTGAGTCCAAAGAGAGTCGCTTTGGGCAAGTTGTACCAAACAAATCTTGTACATTTTGACCTCCTGGACAAGACACGATAAGGCAGAATCCTGGCAAATTAATAGGAGTAAAGATATTTGCATTTATATCATTGGACAATATCGGCAATTTTTGATTCTTCGGCTTATCGATCGACCTGAGTCCAAAGACAGTCGCATTGGGCAAGTGGTACCACACAAATCTTGTACATTTTGACCTCCTGGACAAGATACGATAAGGCAGAATCCTGGCGAATTGATAGAAGTAAAGATATTTGCATTTTTATTATTGGACAATATCGGCAGTTTTTGATTCTTCGGGATATCCATCGACCTGAGTCCAAAGAGAGTCGCTTTGGGCAAGTGATACCGCACCAATCTTGTACATTTTGACCTCTTGGACAAGATACGATGAGGCAGAATCCTGGCAAATTCATAGGAGTAAAGATATTTGCATCTATATCCTTGGATAATATCGCCAAAATTTGGATACTTCGCCTTATGATTCGACCTGAATCCAAAGACAGTCGCTTTGGGCAAGTTGTACCACACAAATCGTGTACATTTTGATCTCCTGGACAAGCTTCGATGAGGCAGAATCTTGGCAAATTGATAGGGGTAAAAATATTTGCATCTATATCCTTGGATAATATCGCCAATTTTGGATTCTTCGCCTTATGATTCAACCTGAATCCAAGACAGTCTCTTTGGGCAAGTGGTACCACACAAATCTTGTACATTTTGACCTCCTGGACAAGATGCGATGAGGCAGAATCCCGGCAAATTGATAGGAGTAAAGATATTTGCATTTATATCATTGGACAATATCGGCTATTTTTTATTCTTCGGCTTATCGATCGACCTGAGTCCAAATAGAGTCGCTTTGGGCAATTGGTACCGCACCAATCGTGTACATTTTGACCTCTTGGACAAGATACGATAAGGCAGAATCCTGGCGAATTGATAGAAGTAATGATATTTGCATTTTTATCATTGGACAATATCGGCAGTTTTCGATTCTTCAGGATATCCATCGACCAGAGTCCAAAGAGAGTCGCTTTGGGCAAGTGATACCGCACCAATCTTGTACATTTTGACCTCTTGGACAAGATACGATGAGCCAGCATCCTGGCAAATTCATAGGAGTAGAGATATTCGCATCTATATCCTTGGATAATATCGCCAATTTTGGATTCTTCGCCTTATGATTCAACCTGAATCCAAGACAGTCGCTTTGGGCAAGTGGTACCACACAAATCTTGTACATTTTGACCTCCTGGACAAGATACGACGAGGCGGAATCCTGGCAAATTGATAGGAGTAAAGATATTTGCATCTATATCATTGGATAATATCGGCAATTTTTGATTCTTCGGCTTATGATTCGCCCTGAATCCAACGACAGTCACTTTGGACAAGTGGTACCGCACAAATCTTGTACACTTTGGACTCCTGGACAAGCTACGTTGATGCAGAATCCTGGCAAAATTGATAGGAGTAAAGATATTTGCATGTACATCCTTGGATATTATCGCCAATTTTGGATTCTTCGGCTTATGATTCGACCTGAGTCCAAATAGAGCCGTTTTGGGCAAGTGGTACCGCACCAATGTTGTACATTATGACCTCTTGGACAAGATACGATGGGGCAGAATCCCGGCGAAAAATAGAAGTAAAGATATTTGCATTTATATCATTGGACAATATCGGCAATTTTTGATTCTTCGCCTGGTCGATCGACCTGAGTTCAAAGACAGTCGCTTTGGGCAAGTGGTACCACACAAATCGTGTACATTTTGACCTCTTGGACAAGATACGATAAGGCAGAATCCTGGCGAATTGATAGAAGTAAAGATATTTGCATTTATATCATTGGGCAATATCGGCAATTTGTGATTCCTCGGCTTATGATTCGTCCTGAATCCAACGACAGTCACTTTGGGCAAGTGGTACCACACAAATCTTGTACATTTTGACCTGCTGGACAAGATACGATAAGGCAGAATCCTGGCGAATTGATAGAAGTAAAAATATTTGCATCTATATCCTTGGATAATATCGCCAATTTTGGATTCTTCCCCTTATAATTCAACCTGAATCCAAGACAGTCGCTTTGGGCAAGTGGTACCACACAAATCTTGTACATTTTGACCTCCTGAACAAGATACGATGAGGCAGAATCCTGGCAAATTGATAGGAGTAAAGATATTTGCATTTATATCATTGGGCAATATCGGCAATTTGTGATTCTTCGGCTTATGATTCGCCCTGAATCCAACGACAGTCGCTTTGGACAAGTGGTACCGCACAAATCTTGTACATTTGGCCTCCTGGGCATGATACGATGAGGCAGAATCCTGTCAAATTAATATAAGTAAAGCTATTTGCATTTATATCATTGGAAAATATCGGCACTTTTTGATTCTTCGGCTTATCGATCGACCTGAGTCCAAAGACAGTCGCTTTGGGCACGTGGTACCACACAAATCTTGTACATTTTGACCTGCTGGACAAGATACGATAAGGCAGAATGCTGGCAAATTAATAGGAATAAAGATATTTGCATTTATATCATTGGACAATATCGGCAATTTTTTATTCTTCGGGATATCCATCGACCTGAGTCCAAAGAGAGTCGCTTTGGGCAAGTGATACCGCACCAATCGTGTACATTTTGACCTCTTGGACAAGATACGATAAGGCAGAATCCTGGCGAATTGATAGAAGTAAATATATTTGCATTTATATCATTGGGCAATATCGGCAATTTGTGATTCTTCGGCTTATGATTCGCCCTGAATCCAACGACAGTCACTTTGGACAAGTGGTACCGCACAAATCTTGTACACTTTGGACTCCTGGACAAGCTACGATGATGCAGAATCCTGGGAAAATTGATAGGAGTAAAGATATTTGCATGTACATCCTTGGATATTATCGCCAATTTTGGATTCTTCGGCTTATCGATCGACCTGAGTCCAAAGACAATCGCTTTGGGCAAGTGGTACCACACAAATCTTGTACATTTTGACCTCCTGGACAAGATACGATGAGGCAGAATCCTGGCAAATTGATAGGAGTAAAGTTATTTGCATTTATATCATTGGGCAATATCGGCAATTTGTGATTCTACGGCTTATCGATCGACCTGGGTCCAAAGGCAGTCGCTTTGGGCAAGTGGTACCACACAAATCTTGTACATTTTGATCTCCTGGACAAGCTATGATGAGGCAGAATTCTGTCAAATTGATAGGAGTAAAGATATTTGCATTTATATCATTGGACAATATCGGCAATTTTTTATTCTTCGGCTTATCGATCGACCTGAGTCCAAATAGAGTCGCTTTGGGCAAGTGGTACCACACAAATCTTGTATATTTGGATCTCCTGGACAAGCTACGATGAGGCAGAATTCTGGCAAATTGATAGGAGTAAAGATATTTGCATTTATATCATTGGGCAATATCGGCAATTTGTGATTCTTCGGCTTATGATTCGCCCTGAATCCAACGACAGTCGCTTTGGACAAGTGGTACCGCACAAATCTTGTACATTTGGCCTCCTGGGCATGTACGATGAGGCAGAATCCTGGCAAATTGATAGGAGTAAAGATATTTGCATTTATATCATTGGACAATTTCGGCAATTTTGGATTCTTCGGCTTATCAATCGACCTGAGTCCAAAGACAGTCGCATTGGGCAAGTGGTACCACACAAATCTTGTACATTTTGACCTCATGGACAAGATACGATAAGGCAGAATCCTGGCGAATTGATAGAAGTAAAGATATTTGCATTTTTATCATTGGACAATATCGGCAGTTTTTGATTCTTCGGGATATCCATCGACCTGAGCCCAAAGAGAGTCGCTTTGGGCAAGTGATACCGCACCAATCTTGTACATTTTTACCTCTTGGACAAGATACGATGAGGCAGAATCCTGGGAAATTCATAGGAGTAGAGATATTCGCATCTATATCCTTGGATAATATCGCCAATTTTGGATTCTTCGCCTTATGATTCAACCTGAAGCCAAGACAGTCGCGTTGAGCAAGTGGTACCACACAAATCTTGTACATTTTGACCTCCTGGACAAGATACGACGAGGCGGAATCCTGGCAAATTGATAGGAGTAAAGATATTTGCATCAATATCATTGGATAATATCGGCAATTTTTGATTCTTCAGCTTATCGATCGACCTGAGTCCAAAGACAGTCGCTTTGGGCAAGTGGTACCACATAAATCGTGTACATTTTGACCTCTTGGACAAGATACGATAAGGCAGAATCCTGGCGAATTGATAGAAGTAAAGATATTTGCAATTATATCATTGGGCAATATCGGCAATTTGTGATTCCTCGGCTTATGATTCGCCCTGAATCCAACGACAGTCACTTTGGACAAGTGGTACCGCACAAATCTTGTACACTTTGGACTCCTGGACATGCTACGATGATGCAGAATCCTGGGAAAATTGATAGGAGTAAAGATATTTGCATGTACATCCTTGGATATTATCGCCAATTTTGGATTCTTCGGCTTATGATTCGACCTGAGTCCAAATAGAGTCGCTTTGGGCAAGTGGTACCGCACCAATGTTGTACATTTTGACCTCTTGGACAAGATACGATGGGGCAGAATCCTGGCGAATTGATAGAAGTAAAGATATTTGCATTTATATCATTGCACAAAATCGGCAATTTTTTATTCTTCGGCTTATCGATCGACCTGAGTCCAAATAGAGTCGCTTTGGGCAAGTGGTACCACACAAATCTTGTACATTTTGACCTGCTGGACAAGATACGATAAGGCAGAATTCTGGCAAATTGATAGGAGTAAAGATATTTGCATTTATATCATTGGGCAATATCGGCAATTTGTGATTCTTCGGCTTATGATTCGCCCTGAATCCAACGACAGTCGCTTTGGACAAGTGGTACCGCACAAATCTTGTACATTTGGCCTCCTGGGCATGATACGATGAGGCAGAATCCTGTCAAATTAATATAAGTAAAGCTATTTGCATTTATATCATTGGAAAATATCGGCACTTTTTGATTCTTCGGCTTATCGATCGACCTGAGTCCAAAGACAGTCGCTTTGGGCACGTGTTACCACACAAATCTTGTACATTTTGACCTGCTGGACAAGATACGATAAGGCAGAATCCTGGCGAATTGATAGAAGTAAAGATATTTGCATTTATATCATTGGAAAATATCGGCAATTTGTGATTCTTCGGCTTATCGATCGACCTGAGTCCAAATAGAGTCGCTTTGGGCAAGTGGTACCACACAAATCTTGTATATTTGGATCTCCTGGACAAGCTACGATGAGGCAGAATTCTGGCAAATTGATAGGAGTAAAGATATTTGCATTTATATCATTGGGCAATATCGGCAATTTGTGATTCTTCGGCTTATGATTCGCCCTGAATCCAACGACAGTCGCTTTGGGCAAGTGGTACCACACAAATCTTGTACATTTTGACCTCCTGGACAAGATACGATGAGGCAGAATCCTGGCAAATTGATAGGAGTAAAGATATTTGCATTTATATCATTGGACAATATCGGCAATTTTTTATTCTTCAGCTTATCGAACGACCTGAGTCCAAATAGAGTCGCTTTGGGCAATTGGTACCGCACCAATCGTGTACATTTTGACCTCTTGGACAAGATACGATAAGGCAGAATCCTGGCGAATTGATAGAAGTAAAGATATTTATATTTTTATCATTGGACAATATCGGCAGTTTTTGATTCTTCGGCTTATCGATCGACCTGAGTCCAAATAGAGTCGCTTTGGGCAATTGGTACCGCACCAATCGTGTACATTTTGACCTCTTGGACAAGATACGATAAGGCAGAATCCTGGCGAATTGATAGAAGTAAAGATATTTGCATTTTTATCATTGGACAATATCGGCAGTTTTTGATTCTTCGGGATATCCATCGACCTGAGTCCAAAGAGAGTCGCTTTGGGCAAGTGATACCGCACCATTCTTGTACATTGTGACCTCTTGGACAAGATACGATGAGGCAGAATCCTGGCAAATTCATAGGAGTAAAGATATTTGCATCTATATCCTTGGATAATATCGCCAATTTGGGATACTTCGCCTTATGATTCGACCTGAATCCAAAAACAGTCGCTTTGGGCAAGTTGTACCACACAAATCTTGTACATTTTGATCTCCTGGACAAGCTTCGATGAGGCAGAATCTTGGCAAATTGATAGGGGTAAAAATATTTGCATCTATATCCTTGGATAATATCGCCAATTTTGGATTCTTCGCCTTATGATTCAACCTGAATCCAAGACAGTCGCTTTGGGCAAGTGGTACCACACAAATCTTGTACATTTTGACCTCCTGGACAAGATACGATGAGGCAGAATCCTGGTAAATTGATAGGAGTAAAGATATTTGCATTTATATCATTGGACAATATCGGAAATTTTTTATTCTTCGGCTTATCGATCGACCTGAGTCCAAATAGAGTCGCTTTGGGCTATTGGTACCGCACCAATCGTGTACATTTTGACCTCTTGGACAAGATACGATAAGGCAGAATCCTGGCGAATTGATAGAAGTAAAGATATTTGCATTTTTATCATTGGACAATATCGGCAGTTTTTGATTCATCGGGATATCCATCGACCTGAGTCCAAAGAGAGTCGCTTTGGGCAAGTTGTACCAAACAAATCTTGTACATTTTGACCTCCTGGACAAGACACGATAAGGCAGAATCCTGGCAAATTAATAGGAGTAAAGATATTTGCATTTATATCATTGGACAATATCGGCAATTTTTGATTCTTCGGCTTATCGGTCGATCTGAGTCCAAAGACAGTCGCTATGGGCAAATGGTACCACACAAATCTTGTACACTTTAGACTCCTGGACAAGATACGATGAGGCAGAATCCTGGCAAATTGATAGGAGTAAAGATATTTGCATCTATATCCTTGGATAATATCGCCAATTTTGGATACTTCGCCTTATGATTCGACCTGAATCCAAAGACAGTCGCTTTGGGCAAGTTGTACCACACAAATCTTGTACATTTTGATCTCCTGGACAAGCTTCGATGAGGCAGAATCTTGGCAAATTGATAGGGGTAAAAATATTTGCATCTATATCCTTGGATATTATCGCCAATTTTGGATTCTTCGGCTTATGATTCGACCTGAATCCAAATAGAGCCGCTTTGGGCAAGTGGTACCGCACCAATGTTGTACATTTTGACCTCTTGGACAAGATACGATGGGGCAGAATCCTGGCGAAAGGATAGAAGTAAAGATATTTGCATTTTTATCATTGGACAATATCGGCAGTTTTTGATTCTTCGGGATATCCATCGCCCTGAATCCAACGACAGTCACTTTGGACAAGTGGTACCGCACAAATCTTGTACACTTTGGACTCCTGGACAAGCTACGATGATGCAGAATCCTGGGAAAATTGATAGGAGTAAAGATATTTGCATGTACATCCTTGGATATTATCGCCAATTTTGGATTCTTCGGCTTATGATTCGACCTGAGTCCAAATAGAGTCGCTTTGGGCAAGTGGTACCGCACCAATGTTGTACATTTTGACCTCTTGGACAAGATACGATGGGGCAGAATCCTGGCGAATTGATAGAAGTAAAGATATTTGCATTTATATCATTGCACAAAATCGGCAATTTTTTATTCTTCGGCTTATCGATCGACCTGAGTCCAAATAGAGTCGCTTTGGGCAAGTGGTACCACACAAATCTTGTACATTTTGACCTGCTGGACAAGATACGATAAGGCAGAATTCTGGCAAATTGATAGGAGTAAAGATATTTGCATCTATATCCTTGGATAATATCGCCAATTTTGGATTCTTCGCCTTATGTTTCAACCTGAATCCAAGACAGTCGCTTTGGGCAAGTGGTACCACACAAATCTTGTACATTTTGACCTCCTGGACAAGATACGATGAGGCAGAATCCTGGCAAATTGATAGGAGTAAAGATATTTGCATTTATATCATTGGACAATATCGGCAATTTTTTATTCTTCAGCTTATCGAACGACCTGAGTCCAAATAGAGTCGCTTTGGGCAATTGGTACCGCACCAATCGTGTACATTTTGACCTCTTGGACAAGATACGATAAGGCAGAATCCTGGCGAATTGATAGAAGTAAAGATATTTGTATGTTTATCATTGGACAATATCGGCAGTTTTTGATTCTTCGGCTTATCGATCGACCTGAGTCCAAATAGAGTCGCTTTGGGCAATTGGTACCGCACCAATCGTGTACATTTTGACCTCTTGGACAAGATACGATAAGGCAGAATCCTGGCGAATTGATAGAAGTAAAGATATTTGCATTTTTATCATTGGACAATATCGGCAGTTTTTGATTCTTCGGGATATCCATCGACCTGAGTCCAAAGAGAGTCGCTTTGGGCAAGTGATACCGCACCATTCTTGTACATTGTGACCTCTTGGACAAGATACGATGAGGCAGAATCCTGGCAAATTCATAGGAGTAAAGATATTTGCATCTATATCCTTGGATAATATCGCCAATTTGGGATACTTCGCCTTATGATTCGACCTGAATCCAAAAACAGTCGCTTTGGGCAAGTTGTACCACACAAATCTTGTACATTTTGATCTCCTGGACAAGCGTCGATGAGGCGGAATCCTGGCAAATTGATAGGAGTAAAGATATTTGCATTTATATCATTGGACAATATCGGCAATTTTTGATTCTTCGGCTGGTCGATCGACCTGAGTCCAAAGACAGTCGCTTTGGGCAAGTGGTACCAAACAAATCTTGTACATTTGGCCTCCTGGGCATGTACGATGAGGCAGAATCCTGGCAAATTGATAGGAGTAAAGATATTTGCATGTACATCCTTGGATATTATCGCCAATTTCGGATTCTTCGGCTTATGATTCGACCTGAGTCCAAATAGAGTCGCTTTCGGCAAGTGGTACCGCACCAATGTTGTACATTTTGACCTCCTGGACAAGATACGATGAGGCAGAATCCTGGCAAATTGATAGGAGTAAAGTTATTTGCATTTATATCATTGGACAATATCGGCAATTTTTTATTCTTCGGCTTATCGATCGACCTGAGTCCAAAGACAGTCGCTTTGGGCAAGTGGTACCACACAAATCTTGTACATTTTGACCTGCTGGACAAGATACGATAAGGCAGAATCCTGGCGAATTGATAGAAGTAAAAATATTTGCATCTATATCCTTGGATAATATCGCCAATTTTGGATTCTTCGCCTTATAATTCAACCTGAATCCAAGACAGTCGCTTTGGGCAAGTGGTACCACACAAATCTTGTACATTTTGACCTCCTGGACAAGATACGATGAGGCAGAATCCTGGCAAATTGATAGGAGTAAAGATATTTGCATTTATATCATTGGGCAATATCGGCAATTTGTGATTCTTCGGCTTATGATTCGCCCTGAATCCAACGACAGTCGCTTTGGACAAGTGGTACCACACAAATCTTGTACATTTTGACCTCCTGGACAAGATACGATGAGGCAGAATCCTGGCAAATTGATAGGAGTAAAGATATTTGCATTTATATCATTGGACAATATCGGCAATTTTTTATTCTTCAGCTTATCGAACGACCTGAGTCCAAATAGAGTCGCTTTGGGCAATTGGTACCGCACCAATCGTGTACATTTTGACCTCTTGGACAAGATACGATAAGGCAGAATCCTGGCGAATTGATAGAAGTAAAGATATTTATATTTTTATCATTGGACAATATCGGCAGTTTTTGATTCTTCGGCTTATCGATCGACCTGAGTCCAAATAGAGTCGCTTTGGGCAATTGGTACCGCACCAATCGTGTACATTTTGACCTCTTGGACAAGATACGATAAGGCAGAATCCTGGCGAATTGATAGAAGTAAAGATATTTGCATTTTTATCATTGGACAATATCGGCAGTTTTTGATTCTTCGGGATATCCATCGACCTGAGTCCAAAGAGAGTCGCTTTGGGCAAGTGATACCGCACCATTCTTGTACATTGTGACCTCTTGGACAAGATACGATGAGGCAGAATCCTGGCAAATTCATAGGAGTAAAGATATTTGCATCTATATCCTTGGATAATATCGCCAATTTGGGATACTTCGCCTTATGATTCGACCTGAATCCAAAAACAGTCGCTTTGGGCAAGTTGTACCACACAAATCTTGTACATTTTGATCTCCTGGACAAGCTTCGATGAGGCAGAATCTTGGCAAATTGATAGGGGTAAAAATATTTGCATCTATATCCTTGGATAATATCGCCAATTTTGGATTCTTCGCCTTATGATTCAACCTGAATCCAAGACAGTCGCTTTGGGCAAGTGGTACCACACAAATCTTGTACATTTTGACCTCCTGGACAAGATACGATGAGGCAGAATCCTGGTAAATTGATAGGAGTAAAGATATTTGCATTTATATCATTGGACAATATCGGAAATTTTTTATTCTTCGGCTTATCGATCGACCTGAGTCCAAATAGAGTCGCTTTGGGCTATTGGTACCGCACCAATCGTGTACATTTTGACCTCTTGGACAAGATACGATAAGGCAGAATCCTGGCGAATTGATAGAAGTAAAGATATTTGCATTTTTATCATTGGACAATATCGGCAGTTTTTGATTCATCGGGATATCCATCGACCTGAGTCCAAAGAGAGTCGCTTTGGGCAAGTTGTACCAAACAAATCTTGTACATTTTGACCTCCTGGACAAGACACGATAAGGCAGAATCCTGGCAAATTAATAGGAGTAAAGATATTTGCATTTATATCATTGGACAATATCGGCAATTTTTGATTCTTCGGCTTATCGGTCGATCTGAGTCCAAAGACAGTCGCTATGGGCAAATGGTACCACACAAATCTTGTACACTTTAGACTCCTGGACAAGATACGATGAGGCAGAATCCTGGCAAATTGATAGGAGTAAAGATATTTGCATCTATATCCTTGGATAATATCGCCAATTTTGGATACTTCGCCTTATGATTCGACCTGAATCCAAAGACAGTCGCTTTGGGCAAGTTGTACCACACAAATCTTGTACATTTTGATCTCCTGGACAAGCTTCGATGAGGCAGAATCTTGGCAAATTGATAGGGGTAAAAATATTTGCATCTATATCCTTGGATATTATCGCCAATTTTGGATTCTTCGGCTTATGATTCGACCTGACTCCAAATAGAGCCGCTTTGGGCAAGTGGTACCGCACCAATGTTGTACATTTTGACCTCTTGGACAAGATACGATGGGGCAGAATCCTGGCGAAAGGATAGAAGTAAAGATATTTGCATTTTTATCATTGGACAATATCGGCAGTTTTTGATTCTTCGGGATATCCATCGCCCTGAATCCAACGACAGTCACTTTGGACAAGTGGTACCGCACAAATCTTGTACACTTTGGACTCCTGGACAAGCTACGATGATGCAGAATCCTGGGAAAATTGATAGGAGTAAAGATATTTGCATGTACATCCTTGGATATTATCGCCAATTTTGGATTCTTCGGCTTATGATTCGACCTGAGTCCAAATAGAGTCGCTTTGGGCAAGTGGTACCGCACCAATGTTGTACATTTTGACCTCTTGGACAAGATACGATGGGGCAGAATCCTGGCGAATTGATAGAAGTAAAGATATTTGCATTTATATCATTGCACAAAATCGGCAATTTTTTATTCTTCGGCTTATCGATCGACCTGAGTCCAAATAGAGTCGCTTTGGGCAAGTGGTACCACACAAATCTTGTACATTTTGACCTGCTGGACAAGATACGATAAGGCAGAATTCTGGCAAATTGATAGGAGTAAAGATATTTGCATCTATATCCTTGGATAATATCGCCAATTTTGGATTCTTCGCCTTATGTTTCAACCTGAATCCAAGACAGTCGCTTTGGGCAAGTGGTACCACACAAATCTTGTACATTTTGACCTCCTGGACAAGATACGATGAGGCAGAATCCTGGCAAATTGATAGGAGTAAAGATATTTGCATTTATATCATTGGACAATATCGGCAATTTTTTATTCTTCAGCTTATCGAACGACCTGAGTCCAAATAGAGTCGCTTTGGGCAATTGGTACCGCACCAATCGTGTACATTTTGACCTCTTGGACAAGATACGATAAGGCAGAATCCTGGCGAATTGATAGAAGTAAAGATATTTGTATGTTTATCATTGGACAATATCGGCAGTTTTTGATTCTTCGGCTTATCGATCGACCTGAGTCCAAATAGAGTCGCTTTGGGCAATTGGTACCGCACCAATCGTGTACATTTTGACCTCTTGGACAAGATACGATAAGGCAGAATCCTGGCGAATTGATAGAAGTAAAGATATTTGCATTTTTATCATTGGACAATATCGGCAGTTTTTGATTCTTCGGGATATCCATCGACCTGAGTCCAAAGAGAGTCGCTTTGGGCAAGTGATACCGCACCATTCTTGTACATTGTGACCTCTTGGACAAGATACGATGAGGCAGAATCCTGGCAAATTCATAGGAGTAAAGATATTTGCATCTATATCCTTGGATAATATCGCCAATTTGGGATACTTCGCCTTATGATTCGACCTGAATCCAAAAACAGTCGCTTTGGGCAAGTTGTACCACACAAATCTTGTACATTTTGATCTCCTGGACAAGCGTCGATGAGGCGGAATCCTGGCAAATTGATAGGAGTAAAGATATTTGCATTTATATCATTGGACAATATCGGCAATTTTTGATTCTTCGGCTGGTCGATCGACCTGAGTCCAAAGACAGTCGCTTTGGGCAAGTGGTACCAAACAAATCTTGTACATTTGGCCTCCTGGGCATGTACGATGAGGCAGAATCCTGGCAAATTGATAGGAGTAAAGATATTTGCATGTACATCCTTGGATATTATCGCCAATTTCGGATTCTTCGGCTTATGATTCGACCTGAGTCCAAATAGAGTCGCTTTCGGCAAGTGGTACCACACCAATGTTGTACATTTTGACCTCCTGGACAAGATACGATGAGGCAGAATCCTGGCAAATTGATAGGAGTAAAGTTATTTGCATTTATATCATTGGACAATATCGGCAATTTTTTATTCTTCGGCTTATCGATCGACCTGAGTCCAAAGACAGTCGCTTTGGGCAAGTGGTACCACACAAATCTTGTACATTTTGACCTGCTGGACAAGATACGATAAGGCAGAATCCTGGCGAATTGATAGAAGTAAAAATATTTGCATCTATATCCTTGGATAATATCGCCAATTTTGGATTCTTCGCCTTATAATTCAACCTGAATCCAAGACAGTCGCTTTGGGCAAGTGGTACCACACAAATCTTGTACATTTTGACCTCCTGGACAAGATACGATGAGGCAGAATCCTGGCAAATTGATAGGAGTAAAGATATTTGCATTTATATCATTGGGCAATATCGGCAATTTGTGATTCTTCGGCTTATGATTCGCCCTGAATCCAACGACAGTCGCTTTGGACAAGTGGTACCGCACCATTCTTGTACATTGTGACCTCTTGGACAAGATACGATGAGGCAGAATCCTGGCAAATTCATAGGAGTAAAGATATTTGCATCTATATCCTTGGATAATATCGCCAATTTGGGATACTTCGCCTTATGATTCGACCTGAATCCAAAAACAGTCGCTTTGGGCAAGTTGTACCACACAAATCTTGTACATTTTGATCTCCTGGACAAGCTTCGATGAGGCAGAATCTTGGCAAATTGATAGGGGTAAAAATATTTGCATCTATATCCTTGGATAATATCGCCAATTTTGGATTCTTCGCCTTATGATTCAACCTGAATCCAAGACAGTCGCTTTGGGCAAGTGGTACCACACAAATCTTGTACATTTTGACCTCCTGGACAAGATACGATGAGGCAGAATCCTGGTAAATTGATAGGAGTAAAGATATTTGCATTTATATCATTGGACAATATCGGAAATTTTTTATTCTTCGGCTTATCGATCGACCTGAGTCCAAATAGAGTCGCTTTGGGCTATTGGTACCGCACCAATCGTGTACATTTTGACCTCTTGGACAAGATACGATAAGGCAGAATCCTGGCGAATTGATAGAAGTAAAGATATTTGCATTTTTATCATTGGACAATATCGGCAGTTTTTGATTCATCGGGATATCCATCGACCTGAGTCCAAAGAGAGTCGCTTTGGGCAAGTTGTACCAAACAAATCTTGTACATTTTGACCTCCTGGACAAGACACGATAAGGCAGAATCCTGGCAAATTAATAGGAGTAAAGATATTTGCATTTATATCATTGGACAATATCGGCAATTTTTGATTCTTCGGCTTATCGGTCGATCTGAGTCCAAAGACAGTCGCTATGGGCAAATGGTACCACACAAATCTTGTACACTTTAGACTCCTGGACAAGATACGATGAGGCAGAATCCTGGCAAATTGATAGGAGTAAAGATATTTGCATCTATATCCTTGGATAATATCGCCAATTTTGGATACTTCGCCTTATGATTCGACCTGAATCCAAAGACAGTCGCTTTGGGCAAGTTGTACCACACAAATCTTGTACATTTTGATCTCCTGGACAAGCTTCGATGAGGCAGAATCTTGGCAAATTGATAGGGGTAAAAATATTTGCATCTATATCCTTGGATATTATCGCCAATTTTGGATTCTTCGGCTTATGATTCGACCTGAGTCCAAATAGAGCCGCTTTGGGCAAGTGGTACCGCACCAATGTTGTACATTTTGACCTCTTGGACAAGATACGATGGGGCAGAATCCTGGCGAAAGGATAGAAGTAAAGATATTTGCATTTTTATCATTGGACAATATCGGCAGTTTTTGATTCTTCGGGATATCCATCGCCCTGAATCCAACGACAGTCACTTTGGACAAGTGGTACCGCACAAATCTTGTACACTTTGGACTCCTGGACAAGCTACGATGATGCAGAATCCTGGGAAAATTGATAGGAGTAAAGATATTTGCATGTACATCCTTGGATATTATCGCCAATTTTGGATTCTTCGGCTTATGATTCGACCTGAGTCCAAATAGAGTCGCTTTGGGCAAGTGGTACCGCACCAATGTTGTACATTTTGACCTCTTGGACAAGATACGATGGGGCAGAATCCTGGCGAATTGATAGAAGTAAAGATATTTGCATTTATATCATTGCACAAAATCGGCAATTTTTTATTCTTCGGCTTATCGATCGACCTGAGTCCAAATAGAGTCGCTTTGGGCAAGTGGTACCACACAAATCTTGTACATTTTGACCTGCTGGACAAGATACGATAAGGCAGAATTCTGGCAAATTGATAGGAGTAAAGATATTTGCATCTATATCCTTGGATAATATCGCCAATTTTGGATTCTTCGCCTTATGTTTCAACCTGAATCCAAGACAGTCGCTTTGGGCAAGTGGTACCACACAAATCTTGTACATTTTGACCTCCTGGACAAGATACGATGAGGCAGAATCCTGGCAAATTGATAGGAGTAAAGATATTTGCATTTATATCATTGGACAATATCGGCAATTTTTTATTCTTCAGCTTATCGAACGACCTGAGTCCAAATAGAGTCGCTTTGGGCAATTGGTACCGCACCAATCGTGTACATTTTGACCTCTTGGACAAGATACGATAAGGCAGAATCCTGGCGAATTGATAGAAGTAAAGATATTTGTATGTTTATCATTGGACAATATCGGCAGTTTTTGATTCTTCGGCTTATCGATCGACCTGAGTCCAAATAGAGTCGCTTTGGGCAATTGGTACCGCACCAATCGTGTACATTTTGACCTCTTGGACAAGATACGATAAGGCAGAATCCTGGCGAATTGATAGAAGTAAAGATATTTGCATTTTTATCATTGGACAATATCGGCAGTTTTTGATTCTTCGGGATATCCATCGACCTGAGTCCAAAGAGAGTCGCTTTGGGCAAGTGATACCGCACCATTCTTGTACATTGTGACCTCTTGGACAAGATACGATGAGGCAGAATCCTGGCAAATTCATAGGAGTAAAGATATTTGCATCTATATCCTTGGATAATATCGCCAATTTGGGATACTTCGCCTTATGATTCGACCTGAATCCAAAAACAGTCGCTTTGGGCAAGTTGTACCACACAAATCTTGTACATTTTGATCTCCTGGACAAGCGTCGATGAGGCGGAATCCTGGCAAATTGATAGGAGTAAAGATATTTGCATTTATATCATTGGACAATATCGGCAATTTTTGATTCTTCGGCTGGTCGATCGACCTGAGTCCAAAGACAGTCGCTTTGGGCAAGTGGTACCAAACAAATCTTGTACATTTGGCCTCCTGGGCATGTACGATGAGGCAGAATCCTGGCAAATTGATAGGAGTAAAGATATTTGCATGTACATCCTTGGATATTATCGCCAATTTCGGATTCTTCGGCTTATGATTCGACCTGAGTCCAAATAGAGTCGCTTTCGGCAAGTGGTACCGCACCAATGTTGTACATTTTGACCTCCTGGACAAGATACGATGAGGCAGAATCCTGGCAAATTGATAGGAGTAAAGTTATTTGCATTTATATCATTGGACAATATCGGCAATTTTTTATTCTTCGGCTTATCGATCGACCTGAGTCCAAAGACAGTCGCTTTGGGCAAGTGGTACCACACAAATCTTGTACATTTTGACCTGCTGGACAAGATACGATAAGGCAGAATCCTGGCGAATTGATAGAAGTAAAAATATTTGCATCTATATCCTTGGATAATATCGCCAATTTTGGATTCTTCGCCTTATAATTCAACCTGAATCCAAGACAGTCGCTTTGGGCAAGTGGTACCACACAAATCTTGTACATTTTGACCTCCTGGACAAGATACGATGAGGCAGAATCCTGGCAAATTGATAGGAGTAAAGATATTTGCATTTATATCATTGAGCAATATCGGCAATTTGTGATTCTTCGGCTTATGATTCGCCCTGAATCCAACGACAGTCGCTTTGGACAAGTGGTACCGCACAAATCTTGTACATTTGGCCTCCTGGGCATGTACGATGAGGCAGAATCCTGGCAAATTGATAGGAGTAAAGATATTTGCATGTACATCCTTGGATATTATCGCCAATTTTGGATTCTTCGGCTTATGATTCGACCTGAGTCCAAATAGAGTCGCTTTGGGCAAGTGGTACCGCACCAATGTTGTACATTTTGACCTCTTGGACAAGATACGATAAGGCAGAATTCTGGCAAATTGATAGGAGTAAAGATATTTGCATCTATATCCTTGGAAAATATCGCCAATTTTGGATTCTTCGCCTTATGTTTCAACCTGAATCCAAGACAGTCGCTTTGGGCAAGTGGTACCACACAAATCTTGTACATTTTGACCTCCTGGACAAGATACGATGAGGCAGAATCCTGGCAAATTGATAGGAGTAAAGATATTTGCATTTATATCATTGGACAATATCGGCAATTTTTTATTCTTCAGCTTATCGAACGACCTGAGTCCAAATAGAATCGCTTTGGGCAATTGGTACCGCACCAATCGTGTACATTTTGACTTCTTGGACAAGATACGATAAGGCAGAATCCTGGCGAATTGATAGAAGTAAAGATATTTGTATTTTTATCATTGGACAATATCGGCAGTTTTTGATTCTTCGGCTTATCGATCGACCTGAGTCCAAATAGAGTCGCTTTGGGCAATTGGTACCGCACCAATCGTGTACATTTTGACCTCTTGGACAAGATACGATAAGGCAGAATCCTGGCGAATTGATAGAAGTAAAGATATTTGCATTTTTATCATTGGACAATATCGGCACTTTTTGATTCTTCGGCTTATCGATCGACCTGAGTCCAAAGACAGTCGCTTTGGGCACGTGTTACCACACAAATCTTGTACATTTTGACCTGCTGGACAAGATACGATAAGGCAGAATCCTGGCGAATTGATAGAAGTAAAGATATTTGCATTTATATCATTGGAAAATATCGGCAATTTGTGATTCTTCGGCTTATCGATCGACCTGAGTCCAAATAGAGTCGCTTTGGGCAAGTGGTACCACACAAATCTTGTATATTTGGATCTCCTGGACAAGCTACGATTAGGCAGAATTCTGGCAAATTGATAGGAGTAAAGATATTTGCATTTATATCATTGGGCAATATCGGCAATTTGTGATTCTTCGGCTTATGATTCGCCCTGAATCCAACGACAGTCGCTTTGGACAAGTGGTACCGCACAAATCTTGTACATTTGGCCTCCTGGGCATGTACGATGAGGCAGAATCCTGGCAAATTGATAGGAGTAAAGATATTTGCATGTACATCCTTGGATATTATCGCCAATTTTGGATTCTTCGGCTTATGATTCGACCTGAGTCCAAATAGAGTCGCTTTGGGCAAGTGGTACCGCACCAATGTTGTACATTTTGACCTCTTGGACAAGATACGATAAGGCAGAATTCTGGCAAATTGATAGGAGTAAAGATATTTGCATCTATATCCTTGGATAATATCGCCAATTTTGGATTCTTCGCCTTATGTTTCAACCTGAATCCAAGACAGTCGCTTTGGGCAAGTGGTACCACACAAATCTTGTACATTTTGACCTCCTGGACAAGATACGATGAGGCAGAATCCTGGCAAATTGATAGGAGTAAAGATATTTGCATTTATATCATTGGACAATATCGGCAATTTTTTATTCTTCAGCTTATCGAACGACCTGAGTCCAAATAGAGTCGCTTTGGGCAATTGGTACCGCACCAATCGTGTACATTTTGACCTCTTGGACAAGATACGATAAGGCAGAATCCTGGCGAATTGATAGAAGTAAAGATATTTGTATTTTTATCATTGGACAATATCGGCAGTTTTTGATTCTTCGGCTTATCGATCGACCTGAGTCCAAATAGAGTCGCTTTGGGCAATTGGTACCGCACCAATCGTGTACATTTTGACCTCTTGGACAAGATACGATAAGGCAGAATCCTGGCGAATTGATAGAAGTAAAGATATTTGCATTTTTATCATTGGACAATATCGGCAGTTTTTGATTCTTCGGGATATCCATCGACCTGAGTCCAAAGAGAGTCGCTTTGGGCAAGTGATACCGCACCATTCTTGTACATTGTGACCTCTTGGACAAGATACGATGAGGCAGAATCCTGGCAAATTCATAGGAGTAAAGATATTTGCATCTATATCCTTGGATAATATCGCCAATTTGGGATACTTCGCCTTATGATTCGACCTGAATCCAAAAACAGTCGCTTTGGGCAAGTTGTACCACACAAATCTTGTACATTTTGATCTCCTGGACAAGCTTCGATGAGGCAGAATCTTGGCAAATTGATAGGGGTAAAAATATTTGCATCTATATCCTTGGATAATATCGCCAATTTTGGATTCTTCGCCTTATGATTCAACCTGAATCCAAGACAGTCGCTTTGGGCAAGTGGTACCACACAAATCTTGTACACTTTGACCTCCTGGACAAGATACGATGAGGCAGAATCCTGGTAAATTGATAGGAGTAAAGATATTTGCATTTATATCATTGGACAATATCGGCAATTTTTTATTCTTCGGCTTATCGATCGACCTGAGTCCAAATAGAGTCGCTTTGGGCTATTGGTACCGCACCAATCGTGTACATTTTGACCTCTTGGACAAGATACGATAAGGCAGAATCCTGGCGAATTGATAGAAGTAAAGATATTTGCATTTTTATCATTGGACAATATCGGCAGTTTTTGATTCTTCGGGATATCCATCGACCTGAGTCCAAAGAGAGTCGCTTTGGGCAAGTTGTACCAAACAAATCTTGTACATTTTGACCTCCTGGACAAGACACGATAAGGCAGAATCCTGGCAAATTAATAGGAGTAAAGATATTTGCATTTATATCATTGGACAATATCGGCAATTTTTGATTCTTCGGCTTATCGGTCGATCTGAGTCCAAAGACAGTCGCTATGGGCAAATGGTACCACACAAATCTTGTACACTTTGGACTCCTGGACAAGATACGATGAGGCAGAATCCTGGCAAATTGATAGGAGTAAAGATATTTGCATCTATATCCTTGGATAATATCGCCAATTTTGGATACTTCGCCTTATGATTCGACCTGAATCCAAAGACAGTCGCTTTGGGCAAGTTGTACCACACAAATCTTGTACATTTTGATCTCCTGGACAAGCTTCGATGAGGCAGAATCTTGGCAAATGGATAGGAGTAAAGATATTTGCATTTTTATCATTGGACAATATCGGCAGTTTTTGATTCTTCGGGATATCCATCGCCCTGAATCCAACGACAGTCACTTTGGACAAGTGGTACCGCACAAATCTTGTACACTTTGGACTCCTGGACAAGCTACGTTGATGCAGAATCCTGGCAAAATTGATAGGAGTAAAGATATTTGCATGTACATCCTTGGATATTATCGCCAATTTTGGATTCTTCGGCTTATGATTCGACCTGAGTCCAAATAGAGCCGCTTTGGGCAAGTGGTACCGCACCAATGTTGTACATTTTGACCTCTTGGACAAGATACGATGGGGCAGAATCCTGGCGAAAAATAGAAGTAAAGATATTTGCATTTATATCATTGGACAATATCGGCAATTTTTTATTCTTCGCCTGGTCGATCGACCTGAGTTCAAAGACAGTCGCTTTGGGCAAGTGGTACCACACAAATCGTGTACATTTTGACCTCTTGGACAAGATACGATAAGGCAGAATCCTGGCGAATTGATAGAAGTAAAGATATTTGCATTTATATCATTGGGCAATATCGGCAATTTGTGATTCCCCGGCTTATGATTCGTCCTGAATCCAACGACAGTCACTTTGGGCAAGTGGCACCACACAAATCTTGTACATTTTGACCTGCTGGACAAGATACGATAAGGCAGAATCCTGGCGAATTGATAGAAGTAAAAATATTTGCATCTATATCCTTGGATAATATCGCCAATTTTGGATTCTTCGCCTTATAATTCAACCTGAATCCAAGACAGTCGCTTTGGGCAAGTGGTACCACACAAATCTTGTACATTTTGACCTCCTGGACAAGATACGATGAGGCAGAATCCTGGCAAATTGATAGGAGTAAAGATATTTGCATTTATATCATTGGACAATATCGGCAATTTTTTATTCTTCAGCTTATCGAACGACCTGAGTCCAAATAGAGTCGCTTTGGGCAATTGGTACCGCACCAATCGTGTACATTTTGACCTCTTGGACAAGATACGATAAGGCAGAATCCTGGCGAATTGATAGAAGTAAAGATATTTGTATTTTTATCATTGGACAATATCGGCAGTTTTTGATTCTTCGGCTTATCGATCGACCTGAGTCCAAATAGAGTCGCTTTGGGCAATTGGTACCGCACCAATCGTGTACATTTTGACCTCTTGGACAAGATACGATAAGGCAGAATCCTGGCGAATTGATAGAAGTAAAGATATTTGCATTTTTATCATTGGACAATATCGGCAGTTTTTGATTCTTCGGGATATCCATCGACCTGAGTCCAAAGAGAGTCGCTTTGGGCAAGTGATACCGCACCATTCTTGTACATTGTGACCTCTTGGACAAGATACGATGAGGCAGAATCCTGGCAAATTCATAGGAGTAAAGATATTTGCATCTATATCCTTGGATAATATCGCCAATTTGGGATACTTCGCCTTATGATTCGACCTGAATCCAAAAACAGTCGCTTTGGGCAAGTTGTACCACACAAATCTTGTACATTTTGATCTCCTGGACAAGCTTCGATGAGGCGGAATCCTGGCAAATTGATAGGAGTAAAGATATTTGCATTTATATCATTGGACAATATCGGCAATTTTTGATTCTTCGGCTGGTCGATCGACCTGAGTCCAAAGACAGTCGCTTTGGGCAAGTGGTACCACACAAATCTTGTACATTTGGCCTCCTGGGCATGTACGATGAGGCAGAATCCTGGCAAATTGATAGGAGTAAAGATATTTGCATGTACATCCTTGGATATTATCGCCAATTTCGGATTCTTCGGCTTATGATTCGACCTGAGTCCAAATAGAGTCGCTTTCGGCAAGTGGTACCGCACCAATGTTGTACATTTTGACCTCCTGGACAAGATACGATGAGGCAGAATCCTGGCAAATTGATAGGAGTAAAGTTATTTGCATTTATATCATTGGACAATATCGGCAATTTTTTATTCTTCGGCTTATCGATCGACCTGAGTCCAAAGACAGTCGCTTTGGGCAAGTGGTACCACACAAATCTTGTACATTTTGACCTGCTGGACAAGATACGATAAGGCAGAATCCTGGCGAATTGATAGAAGTAAGAATATTTGCATCTATATCCTTGGATAATATCGCCAATTTTGGATTCTTCGCCTTATAATTCAACCTGAATCCAAGACAGTCGCTTTGGGCAAGTGGTACCACACAAATCTTGTACATTTTGACCTCCTGGACAAGATACGATGAGGCAGAATCCTGGCAAATTGATAGGAGTAAAGATATTTGCATTTATATCATTGGGCAATATCGGCAATTTGTGATTCTTCGGCTTATGATTCGCCCTGAATCCAACGACAGTCGCTTTGGACAAGTGGTACCGCACAAATCTTATACATTTGGCCTCCTGGGCATGATACGATGAGGCAGAATCCTGTCAAATTAATATAAGTAAAGCTATTTGCATTTATATCATTGGAAAATATCGGCACTTTTTGATTCTTCGGCTTATCGATCGACCTGAGTCCAAAGACAGTCGCTTTGGGCACGTGTTACCACACAAATCTTGTACATTTTGACCTGCTGGACAAGATACGATAAGGCAGAATCCTGGCGAATTGCTAGAAGTAAAGATATTTGCATTTATATCATTGGAAAATATCGGCAATTTGTGATTCTTCGGCTTATCGATCGACCTGAGTCCAAATAGAGTCGCTTTGGGCAAGTGGTACCACACAAATCTTGTACATTTTGACCTCCTGGACAAGATACGATGAGGCAGAATCCTGGCAAATTAATATAAGTAAAGCTATTTGCATTTATATCATTGGAAAATATCGGCACTTTTTGATTCTTCGGCTTATCGATCGACCTGAGTCCAAAGACAGTCGCTTTGGGCACGTGGTACCACACAAATCTTGTACATTTTGACCTGCTGGACAAGATACGATAAGGCAGAATCCTGGCAAATTAATAGGAATAAAGATATTTGCATTTATATCATTGGACAATATCGGCAATTTTTTATTCTTCGGGATATCCATCGACCTGAGTCCAAAGAGAGTCGCTTTGGGCAAGTGATACCGCACCAATCGTGTACATTTTGACCTCTTGGACAAGATACGATAAGGCAGAATCCTCGCGAATTGATAGAAGTAAATATATTTGCATTTATATCATTGGGCAATATCGGCAATTTGTGATTCTTCGGCTTATGATTCGCCCTGAATCCAACGACAGTCACTTTGGACAAGTGGTACCGCACAAATCTTGTACACTTTGGACTCCTGGACAAGCTAGGATGATGCAGAATCCTGGGAAAATTGATAGGAGTAAAGATATTTGCATGTACATCCTTGGATATTATCGCCAATTTTGGATTCTTCGGCTTATCGATCGACCTGAGTCCAAAGACAATCGCTTTGGGCAAGTGGTACCACACAAATCTTGTACATTTTGACCTCCTGGACAAGATACGATGAGGCAGAATCCTGGCAAATTGATAGGAGTAAAGTTATTTGCATTTATATCATTGGGCAATATCGGCAATTTGTGATTCTACGGCTTATCGATCGACCTGGGTCCAAAGACAGTCGCTTTGGGCAAGTGGTACCACACAAATCGTGTACATTTTGACCTCTTGGACAAGATACGATAAGGCAGAATCCTGGCGAATTGATAGAAGTAAAGATATTTGCATTTATATCATTGGACAATATCGGCAATTTTTGATTCTTCGGCTTATCGGTCGATCTGAGTCCAAAGACAGTCGCTATGGGCAAATGGTGCCACACAAATCTTGTACACTTTGGACTCCTGGACAAACTACGACGAGGCGGAATCTTGGCAAATTGATAGGAGTAAAGATATTTGCATTTATATCATTGGACAATATCGGCAATTTTTGATTCTTCGGCTTATCGGTCGATCTGAGTCCAAAGACAGTCGCTATGGGCAAATGGTGCCACACAAATCTTGTACACTTTGGACTCCTGGACAAACTACGACGAGGCGGAATCTTGGCAAATTGATAGGAGTAAAGATATTTGCATCTATATCATTGGATAATATCGGCAATTTTTGATTCTTCGGCTTATCGATCGACCTGAGTCCAAAGACAGTCGCTTTGGGCAAGTGGTACCACACAAATCGTGTACATTTTGACCTCTTGGACAAGATACGATAAGGCAGAATCCTGGCGAATTGATAGAAGTAAAGATATTTGCAATTATATCATTGGGCAATATCGGCAATTTGTGATTCCTCGGCTTATGATTCGCCCTGAATCCAACGACAGTCACTTTGGACAAGTGGTACCGCACAAATCTTGTACACTTTGGACTCCTGGACAAGCTACGATGATGCAGAATCCTGGGAAAATTGATAGGAGTAAAGATATTTGCATGTACATCCTTGGATATTATCGCCAATTTTGGATTCTTCGGCTTATGATTCGACCTGAGTCCAAATAGAGTCGCTTTGGGCAAGTGGTACCGCACCAATGTTGTACATTTTGACCTCTTGGACAAGATACGATGGGGCAGAATCCTGGCGAATTGATAGAAGTAAAGATATTTGCATTTATATCATTGCACAAAATCGGCAATTTTTTATTCTTCGGCTTATTGATCGACCTGAGTCCAAATAGAGTCGCTTTGGGCTATTGGTACCGCACCAATCGTGTACATTTTGACCTCTTGGACAAGATACGATAAGGCAGAATCCTGGCGAATTGATAGAAGTAAAGATATTTGCATTTTTATCATTGGACAATATCGGCAGTTTTTGATTCTTCGGGATATCCATCGACCTGAGTCCAAAGAGAGTCGCTTTGGGCAAGTTGTACCAAACAAATCTTGTACATTTTGATCTCCTGGACAAGCTTCGATGAGGCAGAATCTTGGCAAATTGATAGGGGTAAAAATATTTGCATCTATATCCTTGGATATTATCGCCAATTTTGGATTCTTCGGCTTATGATTCGACCTGAGTCCAAATAGAGCCGCTTTGGGCAAGTGGTACCGCACCAATGTTGTACATTTTGACCTCTTGGACAAGATACGATGGGGCAGAATCCTGGCGAATTGATAGAAGTAAAGATATTTGCATTTATATCATTTGACAATATCGGCAATTTTTGATACTTCGGCTTATCGATCGACCTGAGTCCAAAGACAGTCGCTTTGGGCAAGTGGTACCACACAAATCTTGTACATTTTGACCTGCTGGACAAGATACGATAAGGCAGAATCCTGGCGAATTGATAGAAGTAAGAATATTTGCATCTATATCCTTGGATAATATCGCCAATTTTGGATTCTTCGCCTTATAATTCAACCTGAATCCAAGACAGTCGCTTTGGGCAAGTGGTACCACACAAATCTTGTACATTTTGATCTCCTGGACAAGATACGATGAGGCAGAATCCTGGCAAATTGATAGGAGTAAAGATATTTGCATTTATATCATTGGGCAATATCGGCAATTTGTGATTCTTCGGCTTATGATTCGCCCTGAATCCAACGACAGTCGCTTTGGACAAGTGGTACCGCACAAATCTTATACATTTGGCCTCCTGGGCATGATACGATGAGGCAGAATCCTGTCAAATTAATATAAGTAAAGCTATTTGCATTTATATCATTGGAAAATATCGGCACTTTTTGATTCTTCGGCTTATCGATCGACCTGAGTCCAAAGACAGTCGCTTTGGGCACGTGTTACCACACAAATCTTGTACATTTTGACCTGCTGGACAAGATACGATAAGGCAGAATCCTGGCGAATTGCTAGAAGTAAAGATATTTGCATTTATATCATTGGAAAATATCGGCAATTTGTGATTCTTCGGCTTATCGATCGACCTGAGTCCAAATAGAGTCGCTTTGGGCAAGTGGTACCACACAAATCTTGTACATTTTGACCTCCTGGACAAGATACGATGAGGCAGAATCCTGGCAAATTAATATAAGTAAAGCTATTTGCATTTATATCATTGGAAAATATCGGCACTTTTTGATTCTTCGGCTTATCGATCGACCTGAGTCCAAAGACAGTCGCTTTGGGCACGTGGTACCACACAAATCTTGTACATTTTGACCTGCTGGACAAGATACGATAAGGCAGAATCCTGGCAAATTAATAGGAATAAAGATATTTGCATTTATATCATTGGACAATATCGGCAATTTTTTATTCTTCGGGATATCCATCGACCTGAGTCCAAAGAGAGTCGCTTTGGGCAAGTGATACCGCACCAATCGTGTACATTTTGACCTCTTGGACAAGATACGATAAGGCAGAATCCTGGCGAATTGATAGAAGTAAATATATTTGCATTTATATCATTGGGCAATATCGGCAATTTGTGATTCTTCGGCTTATGATTTGCCCTGAATCCAACGACAGTCACTTTGGACAAGTGGTACCGCACAAATCTTGTACACTTTGGACTCCTGGACAAGCTAGGATGATGCAGAATCCTGGGAAAATTGATAGGAGTAAAGATATTTGCATGTACATCCTTGGATATTATCGCCAATTTTGGATTCTTCGGCTTATCGATCGACCTGAGTCCAAAGACAATCGCTTTGGGCAAGTGGTACCACACAAATCTTGTACATTTTGACCTCCTGGACAAGATACGATGAGGCAGAATCCTGGCAAATTGATAGGAGTAAAGTTATTTGCATTTATATCATTGGGCAATATCGGCAATTTGTGATTCTACGGCTTATCGATCGACCTGGGTCCAAAGACAGTCGCTTTGGGCAAGTGGTACCACACAAATCTTGTACATTTTGATCTCATGGACAAGCTATGATGAGGCAGAATTCTGGCAAATTGATAGGAGTAAAGATATTTGCATTTATATCATTGGACAATATCGGCAATTTTTTATTCTTCGGCTTATCGATCGACCTGAGTCCAAATAGAGTCGCTTTGGGCAATTGGTACCGCACCAATCGTGTACATTTTGACCTCTTGGACAAGATACGATAAGGCAGAATCCTGGCGAATTGATAGAAGTAAAGATATTTGCATTTTTATCATTGGACAATATCGGCAGTTTTTGATTCTTCGGGATATCCATCGACCTGAGTCCAAAGAGAGTCGCTTTGGGCAAGTTGTACCACACAAATATTGTACATTTTTACCTCCTGGACAAGACACAATAAGGCAGAATCCTGGCAAATTAATAGGAGTAAAGATATTTGCATTTATATCATTGGACAATATCGGCAATTTTTGATTCTTCGGCTTATCGGTCGATCTGAGTCCAAAGACAGTCGCTATGGGCAAATGGTGCCACACAAATCTTGTACACTTTGGACTCCTGGACAAACTACGACGAGGCGGAATCTTGGCAAATTGATAGGAGTAAAGATATTTGCATCTATATCATTGGATAATATCGGCAATTTTTGATTCTTCGGCTTATCGATCGACCTGAGTCCAAAGACAGTCGCTTTGGGCAAGTGGTACCACACAAATCGTGTACATTTTGACCTCTTGGACAAGATACGATAAGGCAGAATCCTGGCGAATTGATAGAAGTAAAGATATTTGCAATTATATCATTGGGCAATATCGGCAATTTGTGATTCCTCGGCTTATGATTCGCCCTGAATCCAACGACAGTCACTTTGGACAAGTGGTACCGCACAAATCTTGTACACTTTGGACTCCTGGACAAGCTACGATGATGCAGAATCCTGGGAAAATTGATAGGAGTAAAGATATTTGCATGTACATCCTTGGATATTATCGCCAATTTTGGATTCTTCGGCTTATGATTCGACCTGAGTCCAAATAGAGTCGCTTTGGGCAAGTGGTACCGCACCAATGTTGTACATTTTGACCTCTTGGACAAGATACGATGGGGCAGAATCCTGGCGAATTGATAGAAGTAAAGATATTTGCATTTATATCATTGCACAAAATCGGCAATTTTTTATTCTTCGGCTTATTGATCGACCTGAGTCCATATAGAGTCGCTTTGGGCTATTGGTACCGCACCAATCGTGTACATTTTGACCTCTTGGACAAGATACGATAAGGCAGAATCCTGGCGAATTGATAGAAGTAAAGATATTTGCATTTTTATCATTGGACAATATCGGCAGTTTATGATTCTTCGGGATATCCATCGACCTGAGTCCAAAGAGAGTCGCTTTGGGCAAGTTGTACCAAACAAATCTTGTACATTTTGACCTCCTGGACAAGACACGATAAGGCAGAATCATGGCAAATTAATAGGAGTAAAGATATTTGCATTTATATCATTGGACAATATCGGCAATTTTTGATTCTTCGGCTTATCGGTCGATCTGAGTCCAAAGACAGTCGCTATGGGCAAATGGTACCACACAAATCTTGTACACTTTGGACTCCTGGACAAGATACGATGAGGCAGAATCCTTGCAAATTAATAGGAGTAAAAATATTTGCATCTATATCCTTGGATATTATCGCCAATTTTGGATTCTTCGGCTTATGATTCGACCTGAGTCCAAATAGAGCCGCTTTGGGCAAGTGGTACCGCACCAATGTTGTACATTTTGACCTCTTGGACAAGATACGATGGGGCAGAATCCTGGCGAATTGATAGAAGTAAAGATATTTGCATTTATATCATTTGACAATATCGGCAATTTTTGATACTTCGGCTTATCGATCGACCTGAGTCCAAAGACAGTCGCTTTGGGCAAGTGGTACCACACAAATCTTGTACATTTTGACCTCCTGGACAAGATACGATAAGGCAGAATCCTGGCGAATTGATAGAAGTAAAGATATTTGCATTTATATCATTGGGCAATATCGGCAATTTGTGATTCCTCGGCTTATGATTCGCCCTGAATCCAACGACAGTCACTTTGGACAAGTGGTACCGCACAAATCTTGTACATTTGGCCTCCTGGGCATGATACGATGAGGCAGAATCCTGTCAAATTAATATAAGTAAAGCTATTTGCATTTATATCATTGGAAAATATCGGCAATTTTGGATTTTTCGCCTTATGATTCAAACTGAATCCAAGACAGTCGCTTTGGGCAAGTGGTACCGCACAAATCTTGTACATTTGGCCTCCTGGGCATGATACGATGAGGCAGAATCCTGTCAAATTAATATAAGTAAAGCTATTTGCATTTATATCATTGGAAAATATCGGCAATTTTTGATTCTTCGGCATATCGATCGACCTGAGTCCAAAGACAGTCGCTTTGGGCAAGTGGTACCACACAAATCTTGTACATTTTTTTCTCCTGGACAAGCTACGATGAGGCAGAATCTTGGCAAATTGATAGGGGTAAAAATATTTGCATCTATATCCTTGGATAATATCGCCAATTTTGGATTCTTCGCCTTATGATTCAACCTGAATCCATGACAGTCGCTTTGGGCAAGTGGTACCACACAAATCTTGTACATTTTGACCTCCTGGACAAGATACGATGAGGCAGAATCCTGGCAAATTGATAGGAGTAAAGATATTTGCATTTATATCATTGGACAATATCGGCAATTTTTTATTCTTCGGCTTATCGATCGACCTGAGTCCAAATAGAGTCGCTTTGGGCAATTGGTACCGCACCAATCGTGTACAATTTGACCTCTTGGACAAGATACGATAATGCAGAATCCTGGCGAATTGATAGAAGTAAAGATATTTGCATTTTTATCATTGGACAATATCGGCAGTTTTTGATTCTTCGGGATATCCATCGACCTGAATCCAAAGAGAGTCGCTTTGGGCAAGTGATACCGCACCAATCTTGTACATTTTTACCTCTTGGACAAGATACGATGAGGCAGAATCCTGGGAAATTCATAGGAGTAGAGATATTCGCATCTATATCCTTGGATAATATCGCCAATTTTGGATTCTTCGCCTTATGATTCAACCTGAAGCCAAGACAGTCGCTTTGAGCAAGTGGTACCACACAAATCTTGTACATTTTGACCTCCTGGACAAGATACGACGAGGCGGAATCCTGGCAAATTGATAGGAGTAAAGATATTTGCATCTATATCATTGGATAATATCGGCAATTTTTGATTCTTCGGCTTATCGATCGACCTGAGTCCAAAGACAGTCGCTTTGGGCAAGTGGTACCACACAAATCGTGTACATTTTGACCTCTTGGACAAGATACGATAAGGCAGAATCCTGGCGAATTGATAGAAGTAAAGATATTTGCAATTATATCATTGGGCAATATCGGCAATTTGTGATTCCTCGGCTTATGATTCGCCCTGAATCCAACGACAGTCACTGTGGACAAGTGGTACCGCACAAATCTTGTACACTTTGGACTCCTGGACAAGCTACGATGATGCAGAATCCTGGGAAAATTGATAGGAGTAAAGATATTTGCATGTACATCCTTGGATATTATCGCCAATTTTGGATTCTTCGGCTTATGATTCGACCTGAGTCCAAATAGAGTCGCTTTCGGCAAGTGGTACCGCACCAATATTGTACATTTTGACCTCTTGGACAAGATACGATGGGGCAGAATCCTGGCGAATTGATAGAAGTAAAGATATTTGCATTTTTATCATTGGACAATATCGGCAGTTTTTGATTCTTCGGGATATCCATCGACCTGAGTCCAAAGAGAGTCGCTTTGGGCAAGTGATACCGCACCATTCTTGTACATTTTGACCTCCTGGGCGTGATACGATGAGGCAGAATCCTGTCAAATTAATATAAGTAAAGCTATTTGCATTTATATCATTGGAAAATATCGGCACTTTTTGATTCTTCGGCTTATCGATCGACCTGAGTCCAAAGACAGTCGCTTTGGGCAAGTGGTACCACACAAATCTTGTACATTTTGACCTCCTGGACAAGATACGATGAGGCAGAATCCTGGCAAATTAATATAAGTAAAGCTATTTGCATTTATATCATTGGAAAATATCGGCACTTTTTGATTCTTCGGCTTATCGATCGACCTGAGTCCAAAGACAGTCGCTTTGGGCACGTGGTACCACACAAATCTTGTACATTTTGACCTGCTGGACAAGATACGATAAGACAGAATCCTGGCAAATTAATAGGAATAAAGATATTTGCATTTATATCATTGGACAATATCGGCAATTTTTTATTCTTCGGGATATCCATCGACCTGAGTCCAAAGAGAGTCGCTTTGGGCAAGTGATACCGCACCAATCGTGTACATTTTGACCTCTTGGACAAGATACGATAAGGCAGAATCCTGGCGAATTGATAGAAGTAAATATATTTGCATTTATATCATTGGGCAATATCGGCAATTTGTGATTCTTCGGCTTATGATTTGCCCTGAATCCAACGACAGTCACTTTGGACAAGTGGTACCGCACAAATCTTGTACACTTTGGACTCCTGGACAAGCTAGGATGATGCAGAATCCTGGGAAAATTGATAGGAGTAAAGATATTTGCATGTACATCCTTGGATATTATCGCCAATTTTGGATTCTTCGGCTTATCGATCGACCTGAGTCCAAAGACAATCGCTTTGGGCAAGTGGTACCACACAAATCTTGTACATTTTGACCTCCTGGACAAGATACGATGAGGCAGAATCCTGGCAAATTGATAGGAGTAAAGTTATTTGCATTTATATCATTGGGCAATATCGGCAATTTGTGATTCTACGGCTTATCGATCGACCTGGGTCCAAAGACAGTCGCTTTGGGCGAGTGGTACCACACAAATCTTGTACATTTTGATCTCATGGACAAGCTATGATGAGGCAGAATTCTGGCAAATTGATAGGAGTAAAGATATTTGCATTTTTATCATTGGACAATATCGGCAGTTTTTGATTCTTCGGGATATCCATCGACCTGAGTCCAAAGAGAGTCGCTTTGGGCAAGTTGTACCACACAAATATTGTACATTTTTACCTCCTGGACAAGACACAATAAGGCAGAATCCTGGCAAATTAATAGGAGTAAAGATATTTGCATTTATATCATTGGACAATATCGGCAATTTTTGATTCTTCGGCTTATCGGTCGATCTGAGTCCAAAGACAGTCGCTATGGGCAAATGGTGCCACACAAATCTTGTACACTTTGGACTCCTGGACAAACTACGACGAGGCGGAATCTTGGCAAATTGATAGGAGTAAAGATATTTGCATCTATATCATTGGATAATATCGGCAATTTTTGATTCTTCGGCTTATCGATCGACCTGAGTCCAAAGACAGTCGCTTTGGGCAAGTGGTACCACACAAATCGTGTACATTTTGACCTCTTGGACAAGATACGATAAGGCAGAATCCTGGCGAATTGATAGAAGTAAAGATATTTGCAATTATATCATTGGGCAATATCGGCAATTTGTGATTCCTCGGCTTATGATTCGCCCTGAATCCAACGACAGTCACTTTGGACAAGTGGTACCGCACAAATCTTGTACACTTTGGACTCCTGGACAAGCTACGATGATGCAGAATCCTGGGAAAATTGATAGGAGTAAAGATATTTGCATGTACATCCTTGGATATTATCGCCAATTTTGGATTCTTCGGCTTATGATTCGACCTGAGTCCAAATAGAGTCGCTTTGGGCAAGTGGTACCGCACCAATGTTGTACATTTTGACCTCTTGGACAAGATACGATGGGGCAGAATCCTGGCGAATTGATAGAAGTAAAGATATTTGCATTTATATCATTGCACAAAATCGGCAATTTTTTATTCTTCGGCTTATTGATCGACCTGAGTCCAAATAGAGTCGCTTTGGGCTATTGGTACCGCACCAATCGTGTACATTTTGACCTCTTGGACAAGATACGATAAGGCAGAATCCTGGCGAATTGATAGAAGTAAAGATATTTGCATTTTTATCATTGGACAATATCGGCAGTTTATGATTCTTCGGGATATCCATCGACCTGAGTCCAAAGAGAGTCGCTTTGGGCAAGTTGTACCAAACAAATCTTGTACATTTTGACCTCCTGGACAAGACACGATAAGGCAGAATCATGGCAAATTAATAGGAGTAAAGATATTTGCATTTATATCATTGGACAATATCGGCAATTTTTGATTCTTCGGCTTATCGGTCGATCTGAGTCCAAAGACAGTCGCTATGGGCAAATGGTACCACACAAATCTTGTACACTTTGGACTCCTGGACAAGATACGATGAGGCAGAATCCTTGCAAATTGATAGGAGTAAAGATATTTGCATCTATATCCTTGGATAATATCGCCAATTTTGGATACTTCGCCTTATGATTCGACCTGAATCCAAAGACAGTCGCTTTGGGCAAGTTGTACCACACAAATCTTGTACATTTGGATCTCCTGGACAAGCTTCGATGAGGCAGAATCTTGGCAAATTGATAGGGGTAAAAATATTTGCATCTATATCCTTGGATATTATCGCCAATTTTGGATTCTTCGGCTTATGATTCGACCTGAGTCCAAATAGAGCCGCTTTGGGCAAGTGGTACCGCACCAATGTTGTACATTTTGACCTCTTGGACAAGATACGATGGGGCAGAATCCTGGCGAATTGATAGAAGTAAAGATATTTGCATTTATATCATTTGACAATATCGGCAATTTTTGATACTTCGGCTTATCGATCGACCTGAGTCCAAAGACAGTCGCTTTGGGCAAGTGGTACCACACAAATCTTGTACATTTTGACCTCCTGGACAAGATACGATAAGGCAGAATCCTGGCGAATTGATAGAAGTAAAGATATTTGCATTTATATCATTGGGCAATATCGGCAATTTGTGATTCCTCGGCTTATGATTCGCCCTGAATCCAACGACAGTCACTTTGGACAAGTGGTACCGCACAAATCTTGTACATTTGGCCTCCTGGGCATGATACGATGAGGCAGAATCCTGTCAAATTAATATAAGTAAAGCTATTTGCATTTATATCATTGGAAAATATCGGCAATTTTGGATTTTTCGCCTTATGATTCAAACTGAATCCAAGACAGTCGCTTTGGGCAAGTGGTACCGCACAAATCTTGTACATTTGGCCTCCTGGGCATGATACGATGAGGCAGAATCCTGTCAAATTAATATAAGTAAAGCTATTTGCATTTATATCATTGGAAAATATCGGCAATTTTTGATTCTTCGGCATATCGATCGACCTGAGTCCAAAGACAGTCGCTTTGGGCAAGTGGTACCACACAAATCTTGTACATTTTTTTCTCCTGGACAAGCTACGATGAGGCAGAATCTTGGCAAATTGATAGGGGTAAAAATATTTGCATCTATATCCTTGGATAATATCGCCAATTTTGGATTCTTCGCCTTATGATTCAACCTGAATCCATGACAGTCGCTTTGGGCAAGTGGTACCACACAAATCTTGTACATTTTGACCTCCTGGACAAGATACGATGAGGCAGAATCCTGGCAAATTGATAGGAGTAAAGATATTTGCATTTATATCATTGGACAATATCGGCAATTTTTTATTCTTCGGCTTATCGATCGACCTGAGTCCAAATAGAGTCGCTTTGGGCAATTGGTACCGCACCAATCGTGTACAATTTGACCTCTTGGACAAGATACGATAATGCAGAATCCTGGCGAATTGATAGAAGTAAAGATATTTGCATTTTTATCATTGGACAATATCGGCAGTTTTTGATTCTTCGGGATATCCATCGACCTGAGTCCAAAGAGAGTCGCTTTGGGCAAGTGATACCGCACCAATCTTGTACATTTTTACCTCTTGGACAAGATACGATGATGCAGAATCCTGGGAAATTCATAGGAGTAGAGATATTCGCATCTATATCCTTGGATAATATCGCCAATTTTGGATTCTTCGCCTTATGATTCAACCTGAAGCCAAGACAGTCGCTTTGAGCAAGTGGTACCACACAAATCTTGTACATTTTGACCTCCTGGACAAGATACGACGAGGCGGAATCCTGGCAAATTGATAGGAGTAAAGATATTTGCATCTATATCATTGGATAATATCGGCAATTTTTGATTCTTCGGCTTATCGATCGACCTGAGTCCAAAGACAGTCGCTTTGGGCAAGTGGTACCACACAAATCGTGTACATTTTGACCTCTTGGACAAGATACGATAAGGCAGAATCCTGGCGAATTGATAGAAGTAAAGATATTTGCAATTATATCATTGGGCAATATCGGCAATTTGTGATTCCTCGGCTTATGATTCGCCCTGAATCCAACGACAGTCACTGTGGACAAGTGGTACCGCACAAATCTTGTACACTTTGGACTCCTGGACAAGCTACGATGATGCAGAATCCTGGGAAAATTGATAGGAGTAAAGATATTTGCATGTACATCCTTGGATATTATCGCCAATTTTGGATTCTTCGGCTTATGATTCGACCTGAGTCCAAATAGAGTCGCTTTGGGCAAGTGGTACCGCACCAATATTGTACATTTTGACCTCTTGGACAAGATACGATGGGGCAGAATCCTGGCGAATTGATAGAAGTAAAGATATTTGCATTTTTATCATTGGACAATATCGGCAGTTTTTGATTCTTCGGGATATCCATCGACCTGAGTCCAAAGAGAGTCGCTTTGGGCAAGTGATACCGCACCATTCTTGTACATTTTGACCTCTTGGACAAGATACGATGAGGCAGAATCCTGGCAAATTCATAGAAGTAAAGATATTTGCATGTATATCCTTGGATAATATCGCCAATTTTGGATACTTCGCCTTATGATTCCACCTGAATCAAAGACAGTCGCTTTGGGCAAGTTGTACCACACAAATCTTTTACATTTTGATCTCCTGGACAAGCTTCGATGAGGCAGAATCTTGGCAAATTGATAGGGGTAAAAATATTTGCATCTATATCCTTGGATAATATCGCCAATTTTGATTCTTCGCATTATGATTCAACCTGAATCCAAGACAGTCGCTTTGGGCAAGTGGTACCACACAAATCTTGTACATTTTGACCTCCTGGACAAGATACGATAAGGCAGAATCCTGGCAAATTAATAGGAGTAAAGATATTTGCATTTATATTATTGGACAATATCGGCAATTTTTTATTCTTCGGCTTATCGATCGACCTGAGTCCAAATAGAGTCGCTTTGGGCAATTGGTACCGCACCAATCGTGTACATTTTGACCTCTTGGACACGATACGATGGGGCAGAATCCTGGCGAATTGATAGAAGTAAAGATATTTGCATTTATATCATTGGACAATATCGGCAATTTTTGATACTTCGGCTTATCGATCGACCTGGGTCCAAAGACAGTCGCTTTGGGCAAGTGGCACCACACAAATCTTGTACATTTTGATCTCCTGGACAAGCTACGATGAGGCAGAATTCTGGCAAATTGATAGGAGTAAAGATATTTGCATTATATCATTGGGCAATATCGGCAATTTGTGATTCTTCGGCTTATGATTCAACCTGAATCCAAGACAGTCGCGTTGGGCAAGTGGTACCACATAAATCTTCTACATTTTGACCTCCTGGACTAGATACGATGAGGCAGAATCCTGGCAAATTGATAGGAGTACAGATATTTGAATCTATATCATTGGATAATATCGACAATTTTGGATTCTTCACCTTGTGATTCGACTTGAATCCAAAGACAGTCGCTTTGAGCAAGTCGTACGACACCAATCTTGTACATTTTGAACTCCTGGACAAGATACGATGGGGCAGAATCCTGGCGAATTGATAGAAGTAAAGATATTTGCATTTATATCATTGGACAATATCGGCAATTTTTGATACTTCGGCTTATCGATCGACCTGAGTCCAAATAGAGTCGCTTTGGGCAATTGGTACCGCACCAATCGTGTACATTTTTACCTCTTGGACAAGATACGATAAGGCAGAATCCTGGCGAATTGATAGAAGTAAACATATTTGCATTTTTATCATTGGACAATATTGGCAGTTTTTGATTCTTCGGGATATCCATCGATCTGAGTCCAAAGAGAGTCGCTTTGGGCAAGTGATACCGCACCAATCTTGTACATTTTGACCTCTTGAACAAGATACGATGAGGCAGAATCCTGGCAAATTCATAGGAGTAAAGATATTTGCATGTATATCCTTGGATAATATCGCCAATTTTTGATACTTCGCCTTATGATTCGACCGGAATCCAAAGACAGTCGCTTTGAGCAAGTCGTACGACACCAATCTTGTACATTTTGAACTCCTGGACAAGATACGATAAGGCAGAATCCTGGCAAATTGATAGGAGTAAAGATATTTGCATCTATATCCTTGGATAATATCGCCAATTTTGGATTCTTCGCCTTATGATTCGACCTGAATCCAAGACAGTCGCTTTGGACAAGTGGTACCGCACAAATCTTGTACATTTGGCCTCCTGGGCATGATACGACGAGGCGGAATCCTGGAAAATTGATAGAAGTAAAGATATTTGCATTTATATCATTGGACAATATCGGCAGTTTTTGATTCTTCGGCTTATCGATCGATCTGAGTCCAAGACAGGCGCTTTGGGCAAATGGTACCGCACAAATCTTGTACATTTTGACCTCCTGGACAAGATACGGTGAGGCAGAATCCTATCAAATTGATAGGAGAAAAGATATTTGCATCTATATCCTTGGATAATATCGACAATTTTCGATTCTTCGGCTTATGATTCGACCTGAGTCCAAATAGAGCCGCTTTGGGCAAGTGGTACCGCACCAATGTTGTACATTTTGACCTCCTGGACAAGCTACGATGATGCAGAATCCTGGGAAAATTGATAGGAGTAAAGATATTTGCATCTATATCATTGGATAATATCGGCAATTTTTGACTCTTCGGCTTATCGATCGTCCTGAGTCCAAAGACAGTCGCTTTGGGCAAGTTTTACCACACAAATCTTGTACATCTTGACCTCCTGGACAAGATACGGATAGGAAGAATCCTGTCAAATTGATAGGAGTAAAGATATTTGCATCTATATCAATGGACAATATCGGCAATTTTTGACTCTTCGGTTTATCGATCGACCTGAGTCCAAAGACGATCGCTTTGGGCAAGTGGTACCGCACAAATCTTGTATATTTTGACCTCCTGGAGAAGATACGATGAGCCATAATCCTGTCACATTAATATAAGTAAAGCTATTTGCATTTATATCATTGGACAATATCGGCTATTTTTTATTCTTTGGCTTGTCGATCGACCTGAGTCCAAATAGAGTCGCTTCGGGCAATTGGTACCGCACCAATCGTGTACATTTTGACCTCTTGGACAAGATACGATGAGGCAGAATCCTGGCAAATTCATAGGAGTAAAGATATTCGCATCTATATCCTTGGATAATATCGCCAATTTTGGATACTTCGCCTTATGATTCGACCTGAATCCAAAGACAGTCGCTTTGGGCAAGTTGTACCACACAAATCTTGTACATTTTGATCTCCTGGACAAGCTACGATGAGGCAGAATCCTGGCAAATTCATAGGAGTAAAGATATTCGCATCTATATCCTTGGATAATATCGCCAATTTTGGATACTTCGCCTTATGATTCGACCTGAATCCAAAGACAGTCGCTTTGGGCAAGTTGTACCACACAAATCTTGTACATTTTGATCTCCTGGACAAGCTACGATGAGGCAGAATCCTGGCGAATTGATAGAAGTAAAGATATTTGCATTTATATCATCGGACAATATCGGCAATTTTTGATTCTTCGGCTTATCGATCGACCTGGGTCCAAAGACAGTCGCTTTGGGCAAGTGGTACCACACAAATCTTGTACATCTTGACCTGCTGGACAAGATACGATAAGGCAGAATCCTGGCGAATTGATAGAAGTAAAGATATTTGCATTTATATCATTGGACAAATCGGCAATTTTTGATTCTTCGGCTTATCGATCGATCTGGGTCCAAAGACAGTCGCTTTGGGCAAGTGGTACCACACAAATCTTGTACATTTTGATCTCCTGGACGAGCTACGATGAGGCAGAATCGTGGCAAATTGATAGGAGTAAAGATATTTGAATATATATCATTGGATAATATCGACAATTTTGGATTCTTCGCCTTGTGATTCGACTTGAATTTAAAGACATTCGCTTTGGACAAGTGGTACCGCACAAATCTTCTACATTTCGACCTCCTGGACAAGATACGATGAGGCAGAATCCTATCAAATTCATAGGAGTAAAGATATTCGCATCTATATCCTTGGATAATATCGCCAATTTTGGATACTTCGCCTTATGATTCGACCTGAATCCAAAGACAGTCGCTTTGGGCAAGTTGTACCACACAAATCTTGTACATTTTGATCTCCTGGACAAGCTACGATGAGGCAGAATCTTGGCAAATTGATAGGGGTAAAAATATTTGCATCTATATCCTTGGACAATATCGGCAATTTTTGATTCTTCGGCTTATCGGTCGATCTGAGTCCAAAGACAGTCGCTATGGGCAAATGGTACCACACAAATCTTGTACACTTTGGACTCCTGGACAAGATACGATGAGGCAGAATCCTTGCAAATTGATAGGAGTAAAGATATTTGCATCTATATCCTTGGATAATATCGCCAATTTTGGATACTTCGCCTTATGATTCGACCTGAATCCAAAGACAGTCGCTTTGGGCAAGTTGTACCACACAAATCTTGTACATTTGGATCTCCTGGACAAGCTTCGATGAGGCAGAATCTTGGCAAATTGATAGGGGTAAAAATATTTGCATCTATATCCTTGGATATTATCGCCAATTTTGGATTCTTCGGCTTATGATTCGACCTGAGTCCAAATAGAGCCGCTTTGGGCAAGTGGTACCGCACCAATGTTGTACATTTTGACCTCTTGGACAAGATACGATGGGGCAGAATCCTGGCGAATTGATAGAAGTAAAGATATTTGCATTTATATCATTTGACAATATCGGCAATTTTTGATACTTCGGCTTATCGATCGACCTGAGTCCAAAGACAGTCGCTTTGGGCAAGTGGTACCACACAAATCTTGTACATTTTGACCTCCTGGACAAGATACGATAAGGCAGAATCCTGGCGAATTGATAGAAGTAAAGATATTTGCATTTATATCATTGGGCAATATCGGCAATTTGTGATTCCTCGGCTTATGATTCGCCCTGAATCCAACGACAGTCACTTTGGACAAGTGGTACCGCACAAATCTTGTACATTTGGCCTCCTGGGCATGATACGATGAGGCAGAATCCTGTCAAATTAATATAAGTAAAGCTATTTGCATTTATATCATTGGAAAATATCGGCAATTTTGGATTTTTCGCCTTATGATTCAAACTGAATCCAAGACAGTCGCTTTGGGCAAGTGGTACCGCACAAATCTTGTACATTTGGCCTCCTGGGCATGATACGATGAGGCAGAATCCTGTCAAATTAATATAAGTAAAGCTATTTGCATTTATATCATTGGAAAATATCGGCAATTTTTGATTCTTCGGCATATCGATCGACCTGAGTCCAAAGACAGTCGCTTTGGGCAAGTGGTACCACACAAATCTTGTACATTTTTTTCTCCTGGACAAGCTACGATGAGGCAGAATCTTGGCAAATTGATAGGGGTAAAAATATTTGCATCTATATCCTTGGATAATATCGCCAATTTTGGATTCTTCGCCTTATGATTCAACCTGAATCCATGACAGTCGCTTTGGGCAAGTGGTACCACACAAATCTTGTACATTTTGACCTCCTGGACAAGATACGATGAGGCAGAATCCTGGCAAATTGATAGGAGTAAAGATATTTGCATTTATATCATTGGACAATATCGGCAATTTTTTATTCTTCGGCTTATCGATCGACCTGAGTCCAAATAGAGTCGCTTTGGGCAATTGGTACCGCACCAATCGTGTACAATTTGACCTCTTGGACAAGATACGATAATGCAGAATCCTGGCGAATTGATAGAAGTAAAGATATTTGCATTTTTATCATTGGACAATATCGGCAGTTTTTGATTCTTCGGGATATCCATCGACCTGAGTCCAAAGAGAGTCGCTTTGGGCAAGTGATACCGCACCAATCTTGTACATTTTTACCTCTTGGACAAGATACGATGATGCAGAATCCTGGGAAATTCATAGGAGTAGAGATATTCGCATCTATATCCTTGGATAATATCGCCAATTTTGGATTCTTCGCCTTATGATTCAACCTGAAGCCAAGACAGTCGCTTTGAGCAAGTGGTACCACACAAATCTTGTACATTTTGACCTCCTGGACAAGATACGACGAGGCGGAATCCTGGCAAATTGATAGGAGTAAAGATATTTGCATCTATATCATTGGATAATATCGGCAATTTTTGATTCTTCGGCTTATCGATCGACCTGAGTCCAAAGACAGTCGCTTTGGGCAAGTGGTACCACACAAATCGTGTACATTTTGACCTCTTGGACAAGATACGATAAGGCAGAATCCTGGCGAATTGATAGAAGTAAAGATATTTGCAATTATATCATTGGGCAATATCGGCAATTTGTGATTCCTCGGCTTATGATTCGCCCTGAATCCAACGACAGTCACTGTGGACAAGTGGTACCGCACAAATCTTGTACACTTTGGACTCCTGGACAAGCTACGATGATGCAGAATCCTGGGAAAATTGATAGGAGTAAAGATATTTGCATGTACATCCTTGGATATTATCGCCAATTTTGGATTCTTCGGCTTATGATTCGACCTGAGTCCAAATAGAGTCGCTTTGGGCAAGTGGTACCGCACCAATATTGTACATTTTGACCTCTTGGACAAGATACGATGGGGCAGAATCCTGGCGAATTGATAGAAGTAAAGATATTTGCATTTTTATCATTGGACAATATCGGCAGTTTTTGATTCTTCGGGATATCCATCGACCTGAGTCCAAAGAGAGTCGCTTTGGGCAAGTGATACCGCACCATTCTTGTACATTTTGACCTCTTGGACAAGATACGATGAGGCAGAATCCTGGCAAATTCATAGGAGTAAAGATATTTGCATGTATATCCTTGGATAATATCGCCAATTTTGGATACTTCGCCTTATGATTCCACCTGAATCCAAAGACAGTCGCTTTGGGCAAGTTGTACCACACAAATCTTTTACATTTTGATCTCCTGGACAAGCTTCGATGAGGCAGAATCTTGGCAAATTGATAGGGGTAAAAATATTTGCATCTATATCCTTGGATAATATCGCCAATTTTGGATTCTTCGCATTATGATTCAACCTGAATCCAAGACAGTCGCTTTGGGCAAGTGGTACCACACAAATCTTGTACATTTTGACCTCCTGGACAAGATACGATAAGGCAGAATCCTGGCAAATTAATAGGAGTAAAGATATTTGCATTTATATTATTGGACAATATCGGCAATTTTTTATTCTTCGGCTTATCGATCGACCTGAGTCCAAATAGAGTCGCTTTGGGCAATTGGTACCGCACCAATCGTGTACATTTTGACCTCTTGGACACGATACGATGGGGCAGAATCCTGGCGAATTGATAGAAGTAAAGATATTTGCATTTATATCATTGGACAATATCGGCAATTTTTGATACTTCGGCTTATCGATCGACCTGGGTCCAAAGACAGTCGCTTTGGGCAAGTGGCACCACACAAATCTTGTACATTTTGATCTCCTGGACAAGCTACGATGAGGCAGAATTCTGGCAAATTGATAGGAGTAAAGATATTTGCATTTATATCATTGGGCAATATCGGCAATTTGTGATTCTTCGGCTTATGATTCAACCTGAATCCAAGACAGTCGCGTTGGGCAAGTGGTACCACATAAATCTTCTACATTTTGACCTCCTGGACTAGATACGATGAGGCAGAATCCTGGCAAATTGATAGGAGTACAGATATTTGAATCTATATCATTGGATAATATCGACAATTTTGGATTCTTCACCTTGTGATTCGACTTGAATCCAAAGACAGTCGCTTTGAGCAAGTCGTACGACACCAATCTTGTACATTTTGAACTCCTGGACAAGATACGATGGGGCAGAATCCTGGCGAATTGATAGAAGTAAAGATATTTGCATTTATATCATTGGACAATATCGGCAATTTTTGATACTTCGGCTTATCGATCGACCTGAGTCCAAATAGAGTCGCTTTGGGCAATTGGTACCGCACCAATCGTGTACATTTTTACCTCTTGGACAAGATACGATAAGGCAGAATCCTGGCGAATTGATAGAAGTAAACATATTTGCATTTTTATCATTGGACAATATTGGCAGTTTTTGATTCTTCGGGATATCCATCGATCTGAGTCCAAAGAGAGTCGCTTTGGGCAAGTGATACCGCACCAATCTTGTACATTTTGACCTCTTGAACAAGATACGATGAGGCAGAATCCTGGCAAATTCATAGGAGTAAAGATATTTGCATGTATATCCTTGGATAATATCGCCAATTTTTGATACTTCGCCTTATGATTCGACCGGAATCCAAAGACAGTCGCTTTGAGCAAGTCGTACGACACCAATCTTGTACATTTTGAACTCCTGGACAAGATACGATAAGGCAGAATCCTGGCAAATTGATAGGAGTAAAGATATTTGCATCTATATCCTTGGATAATATCGCCAATTTTGGATTCTTCGCCTTATGATTCGACCTGAATCCAAGACAGTCGCTTTGGACAAGTGGTACCGCACAAATCTTGTACATTTGGCCTCCTGGGCATGATACGACGAGGCGGAATCCTGGAAAATTGATAGAAGTAAAGATATTTGCATTTATATCATTGGACAATATCGGCAGTTTTTGATTCTTCGGCTTATCGATCGATCTGAGTCCAAGACAGGCGCTTTGGGCAAATGGTACCGCACAAATCTTGTACATTTTGACCTCCTGGACAAGATACGGTGAGGCAGAATCCTATCAAATTGATAGGAGAAAAGATATTTGCATCTATATCCTTGGATAATATCGACAATTTTCGATTCTTCGGCTTATGATTCGACCTGAGTCCAAATAGAGCCGCTTTGGGCAAGTGGTACCGCACCAATGTTGTACATTTTGACCTCCTGGACAAGCTACGATGATGCAGAATCCTGGGAAAATTGATAGGAGTAAAGATATTTGCATCTATATCATTGGATAATATCGGCAATTTTTGACTCTTCGGCTTATCGATCGTCCTGAGTCCAAAGACAGTCGCTTTGGGCAAGTTTTACCACACAAATCTTGTACATCTTGACCTCCTGGACAAGATACGGATAGGTAGAATCCTGTCAAATTGATAGGAGTAAAGATATTTGCATCTATATCAATGGACAATATCGGCAATTTTTGACTCTTCGGTTTATCGATCGACCTGAGTCCAAAGACGATCGCTTTGGGCAAGTGGTACCGCACAAATCTTGTATATTTTGACCTCCTGGAGAAGATACGATGAGCCATAATCCTGTCACATTAATATAAGTAAAGCTATTTGCATTTATATCATTGGACAATATCGGCTATTTTTTATTCTTTGGCTTGTCGATCGACCTGAGTCCAAATAGAGTCGCTTCGGGCAATTGGTACCGCACCAATCGTGTACATTTTGACCTCTTGGACAAGATACGATGAGGCAGAATCCTGGCAAATTCATAGGAGTAAAGATATTCGCATCTATATCCTTGGATAATATCGCCAATTTTGGATACTTCGCCTTATGATTCGACCTGAATCCAAAGACAGTCGCTTTGGGCAAGTTGTACCACACAAATCTTGTACATTTTGATCTCCTGGACAAGCTACGATGAGGCAGAATCCTGGCAAATTCATAGGAGTAAAGATATTCGCATCTATATCCTTGGATAATATCGCCAATTTTGGATACTTCGCCTTATGATTCGACCTGAATCCAAAGACAGTCGCTTTGGGCAAGTTGTACCACACAAATCTTGTACATTTTGATCTCCTGGACAAGCTACGATGAGGCAGAATCCTGGCGAATTGATAGAAGTAAAGATATTTGCATTTATATCATTGGACAATATCGGCAATTTTTGATTCTTCGGCTTATCGATCGACCTGGGTCCAAAGACAGTCGCTTTGGGCAAGTGGTACCACACAAATCTTGTACATCTTGACCTGCTGGACAAGATACGATAAGGCAGAATCCTGGCGAATTGATAGAAGTAAAGATATTTGCATTTATATCATTGGACAAATCGGCAATTTTTGATTCTTCGGCTTATCGATCGATCTGGGTCCAAAGACAGTCGCTTTGGGCAAGTGGTACCACACAAATCTTGTACATTTTGATCTCCTGGACGAGCTACGATGAGGCAGAATCGTGGCAAATTGATAGGAGTAAAGATATTTGAATATATATCATTGGATAATATCGACAATTTTGGATTCTTCGCCTTGTGATTCGACTTGAATTTAAAGACATTCGCTTTGGACAAGTGGTACCGCACAAATCTTCTACATTTCGACCTCCTGGACAAGATACGATGAGGCAGAATCCTATCAAATTCATAGGAGTAAAGATATTCGCATCTATATCCTTGGATAATATCGCCAATTTTGGATACTTCGCCTTATGATTCGACCTGAATCCAAAGACAGTCGCTTTGGGCAAGTTGTACCACACAAATCTTGTACATTTTGATCTCCTGGACAAGCTACGATGAGGCAGAATCTTGGCAAATTGATAGGGGTAAAAATATTTGCATCTATATCCTTGGATAATATCGCCAATTTTTGATTCTTCGCCTTATGATTCAACCTGAATCCAAGACAGTCGCTTTGGGCAAGTGGTACCACACAAATATTGTACATTTTGACCTCCTGGACAAGATTCGATGAGGCAGAATCGTGGCAAATTGATAGGAGTAAAGATATTTGAATATATATCATTGGATAATATCGACAATTTTGGATTCTTCGCCTTGTGATTCGACTTGAATTTAAAGACATTCGCTTTGGAAAAGTGGTACCGCACAAATCTTCTACATTTCGACCTCCTGGACAAGATACGATGAGGCAGAATCCTATCAAATTGATAGGAGAAAAGATATTTGCATCTATATCCTTGGATAATATCGCCAATTTTAGATACTTCGCCTTGTGATTCGACCGGAATCCAAAGACAGTCGCTTTGAGCAAGTCGTACGACACCAATCTTGTACATTTTGAACTCCTGGACAAGATACGATGAGGCGGAATCCTGACAAATTGATAGGAGTAAAGATATTTGCATCTATATCATTGGATAATATCGGCAATTTTTGACTCTTCGGCTTATCGATCGACCTGAGTCCAAAGACAGTCGCTTTGGGCAAGTGATACCACACAAATCTTGTACATTTTGACCTCATGGACAAGACACGATAAGGCAGAATCCTGGCAAATTAATAGGAGTAAAGATATTTGCATTTATATTATTGGACAATATCGGCAATTTTTGATTCTTCGGCTTATCGATCGACCTGAGTCCAAAGACAGTCGCTTTGGACAAGTTGTACCACACAAATCTTGTACATTTTGACCTCTTGGACACGATACGATGGGGCAGAATCCTGGCGAATTGATAGAAGTAAAGATATTTGCATTTATATCATTGGACAATATCGGCAATTTTTGATACTTCGGCTTATCGATCGACCTGGGTCCAAAGACAGTCGCTTTGGGCAAGTGGCACCACACAAATCTTGTACATTTTGATCTCCTGGACAAGCTACGATGAGGCAGAATTCTGGCAAATTGATAGGAGTAAAGATATTTGCATTTATATCATTGGGCAATATCGGCAATTTGTGATTCTTCGGCTTATGATTCAACCTGAATCCAAGACAGTCGCGTTGGGCAAGTGGTACCACACAAATCTTCTACATTTTGACCTCCTGGACTAGATACGATGAGGCAGAATCCTGGCAAATTGATAGGAGTACAGATATTTGAATCTATATCATTGGATAATATCGACAATTTTTGATTCTTCACCTTGTGATTCGACTTGAATCCAAAGACAGTCGCTTTGAGCAAGTCGTACGACACCAATCTTGTACATTTTGAACTCCTGGACAAGATACGATGGGGCAGAATCCTGGCGAATTGATAGAAGTAAAGATATTTGCATTTATATCATTGGACAATATCGGCAATTTTTGATACTTCGGCTTATCGATCGACCTGAGTCCAAATAGAGTCGCTTTGGGCAATTGGTACCGCACCAATCGTGTACATTTTTACCTCTTGGACAAGATACGATAAGGCAGAATCCTGGCGAATTGATAGAAGTAAAGATATTTGCATTTTTATCATTGGACAATATTGGCAGTTTTTTATTCTTCGGGATATCCATCGATCTGAGTCCAAAGAGAGTCGCTTTGGGCAAGTGATACCGCACCAATCTTGTACATTTTGACCTCTTGGACAAGATACGATGAGGCAGAATCCTGGCACATTCATAGGAGTAAAGATATTTGCATGTATATCCTTGGATAATATCGCCAATTTTTGATACTTCGCCTTATGATTCGACCGGAATCCAAAGACAGTCGCTTTGAGCAAGTCGTACGACACCAATCTTGTACATTTTGAACTCCTGGACAAGATACGATAAGGCAGAATCCTGGCAAATTGATAGGAGTAAAGATATTTGCATCTATATCCTTGGTTAATATCGCCAATTTTGGATTCTTCGCCTTATGATTCGACCTGAATCCAAGACAGTCGCTTTGGACAAGTGGTACCGCACAAATCTTGTACATTTGGCCTCCTGGGCATGATACGACGAGGCGGAATCCTGGAAAATTGATAGAAGTAAAGATATTTGCATTTATATCATTGGACAATATCGGCAGTTTTTGATTCTTCGGCTTATCGATCGATCTGAGTCCAAGACAGTCGCTTTGGGCAAATGGTACCGCACAAATCTTGTACATTTTGACCTCCTGGACAAGATACGGTGAGGCAGAATCCTATCAAATTGATAGGAGAAAAGATATTTGCATCTATATCCTTGGATAATATCGACAATTTTCGATTCTTCGGCTTATGATTCGACCTGAGTCCAAATAGAGCCGCTTTGGGCAAGTGGTACCGCACCAATGTTGTACATTTTGACCTCCTGGACAAGCTACGATGATGCAGAATCCTGGGAAAATTGATAGGAGTAAAGATATTTGCATCTATATCATTGGATAATATCGGCAATTTTTGACTCTTCGGCTTATCGATCGTCCTGAGTCCAAAGACAGTCGCTTTGGGCAAGTTTTACCACACAAATCTTGTACATCTTGACCTCCTGGACAAGATACGGATAGGTAGAATCCTGTCAAATTGATAGGAGTAAAGATATTTGCATCTATATCAATGGACAATATCGGCAATTTTTGACTCTTCGGTTTATCGATCGACCTGAGTCCAAAGACGATCGCTTTGGGCAAGTGGTACCGCACAAATCTTGTATATTTTGACCTCCTGGAGAAGATACGATGAGCCATAATCCTGTCACATTAATATAAGTAAAGCTATTTGCATTTATATCATTGGACAATATCGGCAATTTTTTATTCTTTGGCTTGTCGATCGACCTGAGTCCAAATAGAGTCGCTTCGGGCAATTGGTACCGCACCAATCGTGTACATTTTGACCTCTTGGACAAGATACGATGAGGCAGAATCCTGGCAAATTCATAGGAGTAAAGATATTCGCATCTATATCCTTGGATAATATCGCCAATTTTGGATACTTCGCCTTATGATTCGACCTGAATCCAAAGACAGTCGCTTTGGGCAAGTTGTACCACACAAAACTTGTACATTTTGATCTCCTGGACAAGCTACGATGAGGCAGAATCCTGGCAAATTCATAGGAGTAAAGATATTCGCATCTATATCCTTGGATAATATCGCCAATTTTGGATACTTCGCCTTATGATTCGACCTGAATCCAAAGACAGTCGCTTTGGGCAAGTTGTACCACACAAATCTTGTACATTTTGATCTCCTGGACAAGCTACGATGAGGCAGAATCCTGGCGAATTGATAGAAGTAAAGATATTTGCATTTATATCATTGGACAATATCGGCAATTTTTGATTCTTCGGCTTATCGATCGACCTGGGTCCAAAGACAGTCGCTTTGGGCAAGTGGTACCACACAAATCTTGTACATCTTGACCTGCTGGACAAGATACGATAAGGCAGAATCCTGGCGAATTGATAGAAGTAAAGATATTTGCATTTATATCATTGGACAAATCGGCAATTTTTGATTCTTCGGCTTATCGATCGATCTGGGTCCAAAGACAGTCGCTTTGGGCAAGTGGTACCACACAAATCTTGTACATTTTGATCTCCTGGACGAGCTACGATGAGGCAGAATTCTGGCAAATTGATAGGAGTAAAGATATTTGCATTTATATCATTGGACATTATCGGCAATTTTTTATTCTTTGGCTTGTCGATCGACCTGAGTCCAAATAGAGTCGCTTTGGGCAATTGGTACCGCACTAATCGTGTACATTTTGACCTCTTGGACAAGATACGATGAGGCAGAATCCTGGCAAATTCATAGGAGTAAAGATATTCGCATCTATATCCTTGGATAATATCGCCAATTTTGGATACTTCGCCTTATGATTCGACCTGAATCCAAAGACAGTCGCTTTGGGCAAGTTGTACCACACAAATCTTGTACATTTTGATCTCCTGGACAAGCTACGATGAGGCAGAATCCTGGCGAATTGATAGAAGTAAAGATATTTGCATTTATATCATTGGACAATATCGGCAATTTTTGATTCTTCGGCTTATCGATCGACCTGGGTCCAAAGACAGTCGCTTTGGGCAAGTGGTACCACACAAATCTTGTACATCTTGACCTCCTGGACAAGATACGGTTAGGTAGAATCCTGTCAAATTGATAGGAGTAAAGATATTTGCATCTATATCAATGGACAATATCGGCAATTTTTGATTCTACGGCTTATCGATCGATCTGAGTCCAAAGACAGTCGCTATGGGCAAATGGTACCACACAAATCTTGTACACTTTGGACTCCTGGACAAGATACGATGATGCAGAATCCTGGGAAAATTGATAGGAGTAAAGATATTTGCATGTATATCCTTGGATATTATCGCCAATTTTGGATTCTTCGGCTTATGATTCGACCTGAGTCCAAATAGAGCCGCTTTGGGCAAGTGGTACCGCACCAATGTTGTACATTTTGACCTCTTGGACAAGATACGATGGGGCAGAATCCTGGCGAATTGATAGAAGTAAAGATATTTGCATTTATATCATTGGACAATATCGGCAGTTTTTGATTCTTCGCCTTGTGATTCGACTTGAATCCAAAGACAGTCGCTTTGGACAAGTGGTACCGCACAAATCTTCTACATTTCGACCTGCTGGACAAGATACGATGATGCAGAATCCTGGGAAAATTGATAGGAGTAAAGATATTTGCAAGTATATCCTTGGATAATATCGCCAATTTTGGATACTTCGCCTTATGATTGGACCGGATTCCAAAGACAGTCGCTTTGAGCAAGTCGTACGACACCAATCTTGTACGTTTTGAACTCCTGGACAAGATACGAGGAGGCAGAATCCTGGCAAATTGATAGGAGTAAAGATATTTGCATCTATATCATTGGATAATATCGGCAATTTTTGATTCTTCGGCTTATCGATCGACCTGGGTCCAAAGACAGTCGCTTTGGGCAAGTGGCACCACATAAATCTTGTACATTTTCACCTCCTGGACAAGATACGATAAGGCAGAATTCTGGCAAATTGATAGGAGTAAAGATATTTGCATTCATATCATTGGGCAATATCGGCAATTTTTGATTCTTCGCCTTATGATTCGACCTGAATCCAAAGACAGTCGCTTTGGGCAAGTTGCACCACACAAATCTTGTACATTTTGATCTCCTGGACAAGCTACGATGAGGCAGAATTCTGGCAAATTGATAGGAGTAAAGATATTTGCATTTATATCATTGGGCAATATCGGCAATTTGTGATTCTTCGGCTTATGATTCAACCTGAATCCAAGACAGTCGCGTTGGGCAAGTGGTACCACACAAATCTTCTACATTTTGACCTCCTGGACTAGATACGATGAGGCAGAATCCTGGCAAATTGATAGGAGTACAGATATTTGAATCTATATCATTGGATAATATCGACAATTTTGGATTCTTCACCTTGTGATTCGACTTGAATCCAAAGACAGTCGCTTTGAGCAAGTCGTACGACACCAATCTTGTACATTTTGAACTCCTGGACAAGATACGATGGGGCAGAATCCTGGCGAATTGATAGAAGTAAAGATATTTGCATTTATATCATTGGACAATATCGGCAATTTTTGATACTTCGGCTTATCGATCGACCTGAGTCCAAATAGAGTCGCTTTGGGCAATTGGTACCGCACCAATCGTGTACATTTTTACCTCTTGGACAAGATACGATGAGGCAGAATCCTGGCAAATTCATAGGAGTAAAGATATTTGCATGTATATCCTTGGATAATATCGCCAATTTTTGATACTTCGCCTTATGATTCGACCGGAATCCAAAGACAGTCGCTTTGAACAAGTCGTACGACACCAATCTTGTACATTTTGAACTCCTGGACAAGATACGATAAGGCAGAATCCTGGCAAATTGATAGGAGTAAAGATATTTGCATCTATATCCTTGGATAATATCGCCAATTTTGGATTCTTCGCCTTATGATTCGACCTGAATCCAAGACAGTCGCTTTGGACAAGTGGTACCGCACAAATCTTGTACATTTGGCCTCCTGGGCATGATACGACGAGGCGGAATCCTGGAAAATTGATAGAAGTAAAGATATTTGCATTTATATCATTGGACAATATCGGCAGTTTTTGATTCTTCGGCTTATCGATCGATCTGAGTCCAAAGACAGTCGCTTTGGGCAAACGGTACCGCACAAATCTTGTACATTTTGACCTCCTGGACAAGATACGGTGAGGCAGAATCCTATCAAATTGATAGGAGAAAAGATATTTGCATCTATATCAATGGACAATATCGGCAATTTTTGACTCTTCGGTTTATCGATCGACCTGAGTCCAAAGACGATCGCTTTGGGCAAGTGGTACCGCACAAATCTTGTATATTTTGACCTCCTGGAGAAGATACGATGAGCCATAATCCTGTCACATTAATATAAGTAAAGCTATTTGCATTTATATCATTGGACAATATCGGCAATTTTTTATTCTTTGGCTTGTCGATCGACCTGAGTCCAAATAGAGTCGCTTTGGGCAATTGGTACCGCACCAATCGTGTACATTTTGACCTCTTGGACAAGATACGATGAGGCAGAATCCTGGCAAATTCATAGGAGTAAAGATATTCGCATCTATATCCTTGGATAATATCGCCAATTTTGGATACTTCGCCTTATGATTCGACCTGAATCCAAAGACAGTCGCTTTGGGCAAGTGGTACCACACAAATCTCGTACATCTTGACCTCCTGGACAAGATACGGTTAGGTAGAATCCTGTCAAATTGATAGGAGTAAAGATATTTGCATCTATATCAATGGACAATATCGGCAATTTTTGACTCTTCGGTTTATCGATCGACCTGAGTCCAAAGACGATCGCTTTGGGCAAGTGGTACCGCACAAATCTTGTATATTTTGACCTCCTGGAGAAGATACGATGAGCCATAATCCTGTCACATTAATATAAGTAAAGCTATTTGCATTTATATCATTGGACAATATCGGCAATTTTTTATTCTTTGGCTTGTCGATCGACCTCAGTCCAAATAGAGTCGCTTTGGGCAATTGGTACCGCACCAATCGTGTACATTTTGACCTCTTGGACAAGATACGATGAGGCAGAATCCTGGCAAATTCATAGGAGTAAAGATATTCGCATCTATATCCTTGGATAATATCGCCAATTTTGGATACTTCGCCTTATGATTCGACCTGAATCCAAAGACAGTCGCTTTGGGCAAGTTGTACCACACAAATCTTGTACATTTTGATCTCCTGGACAAGCTACGATGAGGCAGAATCCTGGCGAATTGATAGAAGTAAAGATATTTGCATTTATATCATTGGACAATATCGGCAATTTTTGATTCTTCGGCTTATCGATCGACCTGGGTCCAAAGACAGTCGCTTTGGGCAGGTGGTACCACACAAATCTTGTACATCTTGACCTCCTGGACAAGATACGGTTAGGTAGAATCCTGTCAAATTGATAGGAGTAAAGATATTTGCATCTATATCAATGGACAATATCGGCAATTTTTGATTCTTCGACTTATCGATCAATCTGAGTCCAAAGACATTCGCTTTGGGCAAATGGTGCCACACAAATCTTGTACACTTTGGACTCCTGGACAAGCTACGATGATGCAGAATCCTGGGAAAATTGATAGGAGTAAAGATATTTGCATGTATATCCTTGGATATTATCGCCAATTTTGGATTCTTCGGCTTATGATTCGACCTGAGTCCAAATAGAGCCGCTTTGGGCAATTGGTACCGCACCAATGATGTACATTTTGACCTCTTGGACAAGATACGATGGGGCAGAATCCTGTCGAATTGATAGAAGTAAAGATATTTGCATCTATATCCTTGGATAATATCGACAATTTTCGATTCTTCGCCTTGTGATTCGACTTGAATCCAAAGACAGTCGCTTTGGACAAGTGGTACCGCACAAATCTTCTACATTTCGACCTGCTGGACAAGATACGATGATGCAGAATCCTGGGAAAATTGATAGGAGTAAAGATATTTGCATGTATATCCTTGGATAATATCGCCAATTTTGGATACTTCGCCTTATGATTGGACCGGATTCCAAAGACAGTCGCTTTGAGCAAGTCGTACGACACCAATCTTGCACGTTTTGAACTCCTGGACAAGATACGAGGAGGCAGAATCCTGGCAAATTGATAGGAGTAAAGATATTTGCATCTATATCATTGGATAATATCGGCAATTTTTGACTCTTCGGCTTATCGATCGACCTGAGTCCAAAGAGAGTCGCTTTGGGCAAGTGATACCACACCAATCTTGTACATTTTGATCTCCTGGACAAGCTACGATGAGGCAGAATCTCGGCAAATTGATAGGGGTAAAAATATTTGCATCTATATCCTTGGATAATATCGCCAATTTTGGATTCTTCGCCTTATGATTCAACCTGAATCCAAGACAGTCGCTTTGGGCAAGTGGTACCACACAAATCTTGTACATTTTGACCTCCTGGACAAGATACGATAAGGCAGAATCCTGGCCAATTGATAGGAGTAATAAAGATATTTGAATCTATATCATTGGATAATATCGACAATTTTGGATTCTTCGCCTTGTGATTCGAATTGAATCCAAAGACAGTCGCTTTGGACAAGTGGTGCCACACAAATCTTGTACATTTTGACCTCTTGGACAAGATACGATGGGGCAGAAACCTGGCGAATTGATAGAAGTAAAGATATTTGCATTTATATCATTGGACAATATCGGCAATTTTTGATTCTTCAGCTTATCGATCGACCGGAGTCCAAAGACAGTCGCTTTGGACAAGTGGTACCACACAAATCTTGTACATTTTGACCTCCTGCACAAGACACGATAGGGCAGAATCCTGGCAAATTAATATTGTTCTACATTTTGCGTCGCTAACTCGCCGTTTTCGGTCGAAAATGACACAAAAATTAAAAAAAAAGTGTCTACCTCCAAGAGTAAAGTACTCTTTAAAAATTTGTTCTGGAAAAAATAAAAGTTGTTCCAGATTGTTCTATGCTCACCCTAATGTTTTTCTGCATTTTGGTGTCGGTTACTCGCCGCTTTCGGTCGAAAATGACACAAAAATGCAAAAAAAGAGTCTACCTCCAAGAGTAAAGTACCCTTTAAAAATTTGTTCTGGAAAAAATAAAAGTTGTTCCAGATTGTTCTATGCTCATCTAATATTGTTCTACATTTTGGTGTCGCTAACTCGCCGTTTTCAGTCAAAAATGACAAAAAATGCAAAAAAAGAGTACTGTAACGAGACCAAGGACGCAGCAGCGTCCGCACCTAGCGATTCCGAGAAATCGCGAAAAGCGAATAATCGCGTCAGGGCATTGACCCGAGCCGCCGCGTATCGAAACATCTAGAAGCGCCTAGAAGCATCGAGAAGCGTCTCGAAGCTTCTAGAAGAATCCGGATAACTTCAGAGCATTACATGTACCGCGCGCATACGAACGAAAACGCAGCATCCAATACAGCTACGGAGCTTGTTGATTATACGTAGAAGCCTAGCAACGAAGTAATATAAATGCCGATTCTCGACTGCGACTCGTCCTCTAGTATTCCTGCGGGAGAGGACGAGGTAAGACCATCGGCCGCCCGCGGTAAACTCTGAGCAAATCCTATGGGAGAGGACGAAGCATGCTATCGGCCGCCCATAGAGAAGATAGGCTAGCTCCATGGGAGAGGACGAAGCATTGCTATCGGCCGCCCATGGAAGCGAGACAGGTTAGCTCCATGGGAGAGGACGAAGCATTGCTATCGGCCGCCCATGGAAGCGAAATAGGACAGCTCCATGGGAGAGGACGAAGCATTGCTATCGGCCGCCCATGGAAGCGAAATAGGACAGCTCCATGGGAGAGGACGAAGCATTGCTATCGGCCACCCATGGAAGCGAAATAGGACAGCTCCATGGGAGAGGACGAAGCATTGCTATCGGCCGCCCATGGAAGCAAGATAGGTGAGCTCCATGGGAGAGGACGAAGCATTGCTATCGGCCACCCATGGGAGCAAGACAGATATGTTCCATGGGAAAGGACGAAACCTGGTTATCGGCCACCCATGGAATGGGAGAGGACGAAGCACTGCTGTCGGCCGCCCAAAATTGCTCGAGAAGGATCGCTTGGTTTCCATGCATGTTCGGGAGAGGACGGTTGAAATAAACCGGCCGTCTGATACAGATATGGAGATACGAGTGGACTTCTCGAGTTAGAAATTCTGTACTAGGAGAGAACGGTTTTAAACTAGCCGAACGCTCGTTAGCTCAAAACTGTAAAGTCCGTCAATAATTCGTTGTTAGCCATCGGCGTTGTCCAATGAATAATTGAGACAAATCTGTAAGAACGAAATGTACCTAATATGAAAAATAAATATTCTGTCCTTAGAACCCAACCCAGAGAATCCTAATCCTTTACAACCACCATCCTACAGTACCTCCAAGAGTAAAGTACCCTTTAAAAATTTGTTGTGGAAAAAATAAAAGTTGTTCCAGATTGTTCTATGCTCATCTAACATTGTTCTACATTTTGGTGTCGCTAACTCGCCGTTTTCGGTCGAACATGACACAAAAATGCATAGAAAGAGTCTACCTCCAAGAGTAAAGTACCCTTTAAAAATTTGTTCTGGAAAAAATAAAAGTTGTTCCAGGTTGTTCTATGCTCATCTAATATTGTTCTACATTTTGGTGTTGGATACTCGCCGTTTTCGGTCGACAATGACACAAAAATTGCATAAAAAGAATATACCTCCAAGAGTAAAGTACCCTTTAAAAATTTGTTCTGGAAAAAATAAAATTTGTGCCAGGTTGTTCTATGCTCATCTAATATTGTTCTACATTTTGGTGTTGGATACTCGCCGTTTTCGGTCGAAAATTACACAAAAATTAAAAAAAAATAGTCTACCTCCAAGAGTAAAGTACCCTTTAAAAATTTGTTCTGGAAAAAATAAAAGTTGTTCCAGGTTGTTCTATGCTCATCTAATACTGTTCTACATTTTGTTGTCGCTAACTCGCCGTTTTCGGTCGAAAATGACACAAAAATGCAAAAAAAGGGTCTACCTCCAAGAGTAAAGTACCCTTTAAAAATTTGTTCTGGAAAAAATAGAGGTTGATCCAGATTGTTCTATGCCTGGCTGTTATTGTTCCACAATGTCGTGTCGCTAACTCGCCGTTTTCGGTCGAAAATTACACAAAAATTCATAGAAATAGTATACCTCCAAGAATAAAGTACCCTTTAAAAATTTGTTCTTGAAAAAATAAAAGTTGTTCCAGGTTGTTCCATGCTAATCTAACACTGTTCTACATTTTGGTGTCGCTAACTCGCCGTTTTTGGTCGAAAATGACACAAAATTGCATAGAAAGAGTCTACCTCCAAGAGTAAAGTACCCTTTAAAAATTTGTTCCGGAAAAAATAAAAGTTGTTCCAGGTTGTTCTATGCTCATTTAATATTGTTCTACATTTTGGCGTCGCTAACTCGCCGTTTTCGGTCAAAAATGACACAAAAATTAAAAAAAAAGTGTCTACCTCTGTTACGTCCGGGCGAGGCTTTTTCACGACTTTGTAATTGTCTAGATGGTCGATGTGAATCTGCGAGCGGCCTGCCGTGCAACCGGGCGCAACGCTTAAATAATTTCGCTATTTAATTATAATAAATAACGGTAATCCAACTAAAGATCAATATTGCAAGGTATTCTAATGCCTTCCTGGAAGAGTGGGATTATTGGTTTAATTTTATTAGCCAAACGGAAAAGTTAAATTAGAAACTAATGTCGCGTTTAGTTATATGCAGGACTAATAGGATTCGTGCTCCTCCGTAAGACCCGTGCAGGTCCCCAATCGTTCGCGTGAGGTTACGTTTTCGCTCCGCGGAAACACTACGGTAGATAAGGTGTGACGTCACAACATAGATGAAATGAAGAAAATAATATAAGGGGAGAACAAAGTAGATATATATATTCAATCGAAAAATATTGATATATGGAAAAATAGAAAAGATATATACATATATATATCCCGAATCTGACTAGCAATTATAGCACTACGGCAGTAAACATTATTGGAAGTACTAAGAAACGTTTGATGCTAGTGCGCGGCAATTACGCGCCTTAATACGAACACCATTCACAATATGATACGATAGCATTCGCGACAATTAATATTTAGACGCTTAACAATCGACATTTCGTTTCGGGACTGTAATCACACAGTCAGCGACCGTTCCCGGCGGATCTCTCCGTGGTGCAGGACGCGGGCAGGGTCAGACTATATGGTTTGGTTACAAAGTTGTCGAACAGCGCGACTGGAGGTTCTTACCGTGCCGCTGGTCTTCGGTTACGATCGGATATAATCGGCGTACGCACGCGCTCTTCCGCTTTAACTATCCCTCTCTCTCTCTCTCTCACTCTCGCTCTCTCGCTCTTTCCTTCTTAACTCTCCTTCTCTGGCGTAGGTCGGTGGAATTCAAGGATTTGATGGCAAAACGATGATTATACCTTTGAATCGAAATATTGCTTTAGTACTATGTCCCTCCTAGATTTGCCTATGCTCAGCTTGAATTGAGCCGGGGTCTAGCCCGTTACAAGGGTCGACAAATCAGGCGGTTAATGCTTTTATTCGTTTATAATTCACCGACTTTATTCGCCACACGAGCGAGGAACAACCCTTCGCGTTCTGTTCGAGTTTAAATGATAAAGAAAAGAATAATGTAAGTGAGATCAAAAAGGAAACTTAAAACTAACGTGTCCGATGCAATTTGCCGGCCACGTGCAGAACGTACGCGCACACCTTCGCACTTTCACTAAATCAAAGAAAACTGAGTCTGTGTCTCACTTAGTTATTAGAATTTATAAGCTATTGTTTAACGAGGATTAATGAGTCCGTATTACTACACACTGCAAGAAGAATATGCACTTTAGGCTCAGAAATTAATGAAAACTAAGACACCCTCGGACAATCGACTACGTACCTCACGACTTTACAGCCAACTGCGCCGAGAAATCCGTCGCGAGACGGCTCCTGGGCCCGCTCTAGGCCAGTTTTTCATACCTTAACCATGGAAACGGTCGATCAGCGGTCGATTCAGTGTACAAATATCGCGTTACTGTGCTCGCTCGATGCTCAGCGAGAGACTTTCGGTTGCTCATTTATCCTCTTTTAATTATTCTGTTTTATTGCAAATAAAATATGATTGCTGTTACGTCCTCCGTTTTTCGGCACCCTGCGTACACCGGGTATACCGGGGATCGGAAGACAGACGAAGTGACCGGCCTGATAAGAGATTTGACGTGTCAGCGGAGCGGCTCGCTGAGGCGCCGCACGCGCCTAAATATACTTGATGTCCTGATTCGACACTAAACCTACGTGTATCCTCGCGTCCGACTGGTTACGGCGCGGAAAGTATGGGCGTAGCTGGTGACTCGGAATTACACCAACCCGAGAATCTACTCGCGTCCGAATGGTTACGGCACAGGCAATGTGAGCGTCGCTGGTGACTCGGAATTACACCAACCTGAGAATCTACTCGCGTCCGAATGATTACGGCACAGGCAATGTGGGCGTAGCTGGTGACTCGGAATTACACCAACCCGAGAATCTACTCGCGTCCGAATGGTTACGGCACAGGCAATGTGAGCGTCGCTGGTGACTCGGGATTACACCAACCTGAGAATCTACTCGCGTCCGAATGGTTACGGCACAGACAATGTGAGCGTCGCTGGTGACTCGGGATTACACCAACCTGAGAATCTACTTGCGTCCGAATGGTTACGGCACTGGCAATGTGAGCGTCGCTGGTGACTCGGGATTACACCAACCTGAGAATTTACTTAGGTCCGAATGGTTACGGTACAGGCAATATGGGCGTAGCTGGTGACTCGGAATTACACCAACCCGAGAATCTATTCGCGTCCGAATGGTTACGGCACAGGCAACGTGAGCGTCGCTGGGAGCTCGAGATTACACCAACCTAAGAATTTACTCGTATTCGTGCAGGTTACTTAGTCTATGATTTCGACATCCGAATCTTCGCGGATCTCAGTTACCACGATGGTGGACGGTACGATTTCCGGTCCTAGAGGCTCGAAGTAGACAGTGAACTGATCTTGCCCTGGGGGTAGTTCGAACGGACAAGGCAGTTCTGGAGAGGTCCAGGCCGGTGGCGCGTGTTGTCCGGGGTGCGGGTAGGTAGGCGGAAGGGGATTCGCGGATTCGCTCGCTGTTTGTTGAGGTAGCTGCGACTGATGCAAGCGAGCAGCGGCGCGACGTGCCCTGACCTTTACTCCGGCCCGTCGATGTCCTCTATAGTCCTTACGCGGCAGGGGTCGCCGGGGTGTTCTCTGGTTATGGGTTTGAGTGAGAGGATAGTTGCGATCTGTGGGTGTGACCACTGGGCTTGGGCCCGAACCGTGATGCGCCGAAAGTGGTTGAGGAGCCACGGTGGTAACGAGGGGGGCCAGCCGCGGGCCGACGAAACCTGTGAGCTGAAGTCGCAGCAGAAGAGTTGCTGAGGGGTTACCGGAACTCAGAGGTTCGACGGTGCCCACGGAATTTCCCGTGAGACGATACAGGCACAGGCTCGAAGGCGGCAGCACGGACCACTCGATTTATGCGCACGGCGGTTTCGGTGTCGCGGAAAGAAAAGGGGTGAGATCCCCTGTCTAATTACACTTAGAGAACACTCCGATAACCAGGTTTTACGCGGGTGTACGTGTAGTGTTGCGAGGATGGGTGTGCAATAGGTGACTCACGAGATTGTGTGTATGGTGTTTATTAATTGATCGAACCCTACAATTTGGAGTAGAACGGCTCTACTTTGCTATCGCGACCGGAGAATCGGAGATCGAGTCTAGACACAGCGTCTCGATCACGCAGGTTACTTATATTTAGCTGAATTTCGGAGGCTTCACCACGCTGGTGGCCTAGAGCGGTCCAGATTACAAAGTTTAGTTGGTTACACAAACCTGGTGTTGCCTGGCGAGTTGCAGGAACAATGGCACTGATTTTATCGTATTGATTATTCGTTTGAAGTTAACTTGATTCGATTGGCTCGACGTGACTTAACTTGATTCTATTCTTTACACTTAAAAGATACTGGAGGTGAACGCTAAGTCGGGTGTTGCGCTTCGCACCCGCGCTTGAATTCTTGAATCCGAACAACGGTGCTATTCGGAGCACTTCACGCACTGAATTGAATTGAAGTAAAATAATTCGCAAGTGAATGTCGTAGGCAAGAGCGCGCGTGTTAACACTAGTCGTAATCAGAAGAGCGCGTACAGGTGCTTCTCGTGACCAAGAGTGTCGTAGCGACCAAGAGTGTCCGAAAAGGGTCTCGTACTGCCCTATATAGACGCCGTGCTCCGCTGAGCGGTATTCGCATGCTGACACTGCATCAGCGTTATATCCTGGGAACGGCGCGACAGATGCCTTTTCCAGGACTTGGCTACACGTATTTTATCTTTTGGAATTCCTCCTCTGGCAGGTTGCATTACTTGGCGGTTGTCCGGTCGCGCAGCGCGAGAATTTGGCGGAGCTTTTACTTGTATGTTTCGCTTGTTCCCTACTCGCGTCGTCTTGGCTATCGCTCGGGTGTAGGTTACCTCTACTTGTCGCGCGCGGCATGTCTTATCGCTAACGGGGGTTCGTGAGAACCGCACTTCATTCGTAAGGTTAGATTAGAGTAAATCTTAGAACTACTGAGCGAACGGGAGACTCCGGCGAGAATGATCGATTAGTTATTCTTGAATAAAAAGCGAAAAATTGTGGCGGGTGGAGGACGTAGGACGTAACACCTCCCCCCCTAAAAAAAAAGGACTCACACGTTTACGGGCGAGTGCTTTCAATTCTCGCAAAAGTCTCTCGCACGTTTTCGTGCGGGGCGGTGTCGGGCTTGGGGTCGATTTGTCGTCGGGCGGGCTTCGGGGTGTCCTCGTAGATTGGTTGGATGGCCTGTAGTTCGATGTTCCCGGTCTTCCTTGTTGGTTTGGCTCCCCCCTTGTGCAGCAACAGATGAGCGATCGAGCTCCAAATTGCTCCGAAGAGATGGATGCTCCATCCGTACATCGAGTGCAAGGCGTACCCATGGATAAGCGTTTCGATGATCAGCTTTATCAATCGGATCAGAATGAAGATTCCAAGTATTCCTGCCGTGGCCGATCCGAAACTCATGAATCCGCCCCAGAGTCCATCGGCGGTAGACTCCGCAATTTTCTTCAGCGATTCCTCGTCTAGTAGGCCGAGCATCGAGACAGCTCCGTGCGGGACTCCTTGTCCGGTGGCGCCTCGGGCTATCGTATGTAGGAGTGCTGGTCTTTCCGCAGGGAACATTATATGGTCTCGCAGTTCCTCAATGTCGTCCTCCGAGTAGATACCGTTGGTCGCCAACCTTCCAGGGGTGAGGTACTTCCAGGTGGGTTGCGTCAGCGGCTGGATTACCTCAGGAGCGACGTTTTCCATGGGTGCTGGAACAAATCTAAACCAGGTCCCCTCGATTTGGTACATAATCGGCAAAATACCACTGCACTCTCTCTGCATGCCGATTTTGGTCAGGATTCTGGATTTAGGTGTAAGGTAGAATGACCGGTTCCGGTGCGTCACTGGTAGTTCTGTATAGCACACTTGCGACTTCCTGATGCTCACTTCTACTGGAATGCATTTGATGATATGTGCTACCTCGCCCGCAGCTACTGCCATATACCCTGGTTTCTTCATCAAGGTGTAGGCGAATTCGTCCGGCAGGAGACTTCCCAAAGCTAGAGCGTTTTTAATTATTTGTTTCTCTAGGTTGCATTTCTGTGAGATTACATCGTTATATAGTGCAGATATCTGTGTCCTGATGTGTTTCTCGACGTATACAAATTTGGAATTCACATATGTGAAGATGTCTAAATTGTCGACAGGAATTTTGCCTCTTGTTTTGAAGGTATTGCCTTTCGTGGTCTCTAGTAGGAATAGTTTGGGGTGCTCGGTGCGTAGGAGTGTGTACCCGCACAATTGCTGCTCCGTCGTTCTCGTGAAGGCGAACGTGATATCCTGCGTGGTCAGAGAGTAAACGATCGGTGTGGCGTGGTCGTCTCCGTATGTTTTCATCGCGTAGCCTTCGTATAGCACGTCGTACTGGTCGAAGTCGCAAGTGGGGACTGGCATGGGTGCCCAGAACGTATGTCCATCGGACATGTCGACACAATATCCGTCGCTAAGCACGCAGGTGGTTCCGGATTTCAAGATAATTTTTCCAGCTGTTAGCTTCACGGCAGCTGTTCTCGTTCGGAGAGTAATCTTTGCGACTGCTTGCACCACCACGTTGTCCCAGGTCCCGTATGGGTCTGAATACTGCGTCCCTGAACAGGCTCCTCCTTCCGTGACTTTCCCTGCTAAAGTCACGCTCCGGATATCTGTAGAATTTGGTCTCAGCCCCGTTATGTACGCCGCTTGTCCTAAGGACAGACTGCCGTCTACGTGCATCCGTAGGCAATTTTTATGACTGATGTCAAGCAAATACTCGTATTGTCCGTTGTGGACAATCGAGACATGCGAGTGCATTCCGCAGTAGTAGACGGTCCGTGATATCTCCACCTTACATTGGAGGATATCAGTGTGTTGATAGGTGGCCAGTTGGAGTAATTGGATGTACGTCTGTGCAGAGTTGGGGGTCTTCCGTTCGACGTCGCAGTCCCCGGTATCCAGGAGGGAGATGGTAGTAGAATTGAGGTGATGCCCTCCGCAATCGAACCCAATTAATGCGCTTACGCCTGCGCATACGCTAATTACAGCTAATACGGCGCGTGTATCCATATTCTGCAACCAATCAAATGTTCGAGAGTGAATGTTTAAACGTAATTTTAATCGCGGTGGTTGCAGAGGATCGCGGGACGCCGAGGTTGTGTGTGCTCGCTAGGATATTTTCGGCTATTCGTTCAGTATGGGGTTTTTTTTTTTTTTTTCCTAATGGCTTTTTATTATTTTGCTTAGGGCAACTAGGTTACATAAACGAAAAATTCGGTACAAAATTATCCGTCTTAATCCTGGTCTATTGGCGTAGTCACATTCCCTTTTTGGGTTTTCCCCCCCCTTTTTTGTCTTTTGCTTCTCAATCCGCCAGGATTGCTCCGATTATTTTGGAGTAGCCGCCTCTTGTCCCGTATTCTGTGGCTACTTCCCCCGTCCGGCGCCATTCCGTCACACATTGGCCGCAGTGGACCGCTGGGCGTACCAAAAATGGTCTTTTCCGGCAGCGGTTGCAGTAAGGGGCCGGGGTCCCTGGTCCCACCAACATGTGAATCATTACCGCCTGCGACTCCCGGGCCTCTATTTCCGAGTGCGTGGTTGCGCACCTGGTGCACAACAGCTCCCATTTGTACTCCTTGTACGTCTCAATGATGCACCGGGCTCGGTATAACCCCCTCAAATCCGCCAGTGGGATGGCGAATTGGTATGTCATTCCTTCGTGTGCTTCCAACCGGGGTGGCTCAATTACTACCAAACCAGTAAGCGGTAATCAGTGGCCTAAGCGAGTCACTAACGAATTTGCAATTAAACCTCGCAAATCTCATTGATCGCAACAATCGCTTCAGTGGCACGCACGAATTTCCGATCCGTTCTTAGTTTCTCCCTGACACCTACACACACCCAACCCTTGCGGTAATCTTATTTAACAATGGTATTGTTTAAACATAATTCTAATCGTCGCGGTTACAGATGATCGCGGGTCGCCGAGGTTCGCGCCGCGCGCCGATGCGCAACGCGCAGGGGTTCGCGGCACGCGGAGGTTGTGTGTGTCCGCTCTGGAGTATATATGATTTTTTTTTATATTTGTTTTGTGTTGTTGTTTTTTTTTTTTTTTTATTTTAAAGAAAAATAAAGTTTATTGTTTAGCTTAGGGCATCTAGGTTTACAAGTGTATAAAGAAGGAATATTGATACAAAAATGTTAGTATTTCTTAGCCTAAGGTTAGTAGTCGGTTACATATGGCCCCTTTTTGGGTTTCTTTATTTTCCTTTGTGTTTTTTTTCTTATGCTGCGCTTATTGCGCTAATGAATTTTTTGTACCCTCGCAGTTGCCCAGCACGGGCGGCTTCCTCTCCTGATGCCGCCCACTCCTCTACACACGGTAGGCATTCCGCCGCGGGCCTTACCCAAAAGGGCTCCCGCCAGCACCGCTGGCAGTATGGGAGCCCCGTGCGCGGGCCCACCAGGATGTGGACCATCACCCTTGAGCTTTGTTGGGCCTCTGGGTCATAATGGACCCGGGCGCACCGGGGGCACAGAAGTTCCCACTCGTAGGTGTTGTATACTTCCTTTACGCACCTTGCCCGGTGTAGCCCCCCGTAGTTCGCTACTGATGTGGTGAATGTGTTTGCCATTGCGTGGGTTTATGAGCTCCTACTCGATCAAGGCGCAACTGCGAAGTGATCGCTCCGGCGTTCTCAGGCGGCGTCGCCGACGCGGCTCTAGGTGCGAGGGTGCAAGCGTCAGCTTTTCGCGAATGTCATCTAACCTGCCTCCGGACACTTTGCTTATTGGGGTCAGCCGTCGCGCCGTCGCGGTGTCGCCTCCCTGTTCTCTTCTGGTATCCACACACAACCTTTGCAGTTTTCTTATCCTAGCCTACTAAGCTTAATCTTATCCTGATGCACTATTCGTGCCTTACCATTTACGTCTATTTTAACATTATTCCTAGGCAGTATATCGAGCACTATGTGGGGGCCCGTATACAGATCGTCAAATTTCCCTTTTTTGGGTTCCTTTAATAAGAATACGTGAACTCCCGGTTTGAAATTTTTGGGGTTCGCTCGCCGATTATAATAGGCGGCTGATCGGACCTTACTCGCTATCAGGTACTCGTGAGCGAGTTCTTGCGCGTCGCGAATTTTGTTAAATAGTGCCTCTAAGTATTCTGAATATGTTATATCTAGCCCATCTTCGATATGCGGCACGCTGGACGGGAGGCGCGCGAGTTTCCCGAATACTAACTCGTGCGGCGTGTGCTTTGTGCTTTCGTGCACGCTAGTATTGTATGACAGCATCGCGAGTTCTGTCCACTTATCCCAATCTTCATGGGACTCTATATATTGTTTTAGATATTCGGCAAGAACGTGATGCGATCTTTCCAAAGACCCGTTGGTTTGCGGGTGGTATGCGCTAGTTCGAAATTGTTTTATTTTAAACCGTCTCGCGATGTGTTTGAATACTGACGAACAAAATGGGGTGCCTTGGTCTGTTAGTATCGCCCGCGGTGCTCCGAACCGACAAATAAAATGTTTTGTTACAGCGTCTGCTATTGGGATTGCCCCTCCGGAGGGCAAGGGGACGGCGACAGAGTATTTTGTTAGAAGATCTTGCATTGTTAATATGTATCGGTTTCCGCGCAGGGTAACCGGGAGGGGCCCGACTATGTCGAGCGCTATCTTATCGAAAGCAGAGCCCGGTGTGTCCGTAATCACCATGGGTTGCTTAGTCTTAACTCGAGTCAATTTCTTTAATTGACAACTTCGGCATTGTCTTATATACTCTGTGACCTCCTCTTTCATCCGTTCCCAATAATAGCGCTCGCGTATTCGGCGGTATGTTTTTGTCACCCCTTTATGTCCTCCTAGCGTAGAGGAATGGTATTCTTTTAAAATTTCTGGGCGAAGTTCTCGAGGAGGAACTGAAACCCTTGCGCTGCAGATAGTAATCTCGCGAGTTCTGCCTTTTAGTTTTCGGAACATTACGGTTTCAATGATCATCCAAGTCCAATAATCACTTATTTGAGCTGTATGGGCGATACTAAGAGTTTCCAATTGTAATTCTAACACTGCGTCGAGCAGTGAAGCAGCGGCCTCATTCATGGTTGTTTCGTCGGGACTGTCGTTAGCGCTTGCTTTAATAGGAAGTGCTATTAGTTTTTTTGACTTGAAGTTGTTGACTTTCGCGCGGCCTTGGGTCAGTTCTGTGTATTCTAGAAGGAGGTTATTTTCGGCTAAGTTTTTACTACCGTCATCGCAAGGCTTTCCCTGCATGTCGATAAAAATCACGACGTTGTCTTTACGTATAGAAATCGGGTCGTCTGTGTATTGAATTTTTGTTTCGTGTTCTGTAACCTCCTGTCCCTCGTTTGGACTGTCTGAGTTTACTTCTTCTTCGGAACTCATGTCCGGAATTGAGTCGTCGTCCGTCGTATGAATTGGCGGCGGGGCGTTAGTGAGTGGTGGAGTGTCGCGTGGTCGTGAAGGCCCGGGTTTCGGGACCCATTCGGGATCCGATGCGCGGGTAACGTTTGCGAATTCGATGGAGTGATCGGTGTCGTACGTGTCGTAAAACTCTCTGTCCGCGGCTGTCAGCGGTAGGATTTCGTCCGTCGATTCAAGGGGTGGTGGCGCCACGATTGTAACATGACCTTCGATTTCGGTTGAACTGTCCGCCACGTCGGTAGTTCCGTATTCCCTTGTTTTCTTTGCGCGTGGTCTTACCGTGTTTTCGGAAGAGGAGGTAAGGGGACGTGGTCGCTTGGCTTGTTCAGGAGCGTCTGGGGAGGGGATTTGTGCCTTGGGAGGCCGATTTGTGGCTCGAGTTTTACGTCTTCGCGGGGACGAGTCTTCCGCTTCTGAATCGGAAGTCGAGGAGTACAGGCGGGTTCGATGTTTGCGTGGGCGTTTCTTGAGGTGAATCGGGAGCGTGGTAATTTGTTTCTCAATCGGTTTTTCCGGTGTACATTCGGATGACGAGGATGACGAGTCTCGTATCTCTGTTTTGAATGAGACAGTGCGTCTCTTGTCTTGAACGGGCAGGGTAGCCACGACTTCCGTTGCTGGCGTCTCCGGGGGGTTCCTAGAGAGCGCATCCGCGTGGGAATTCGCTGATCCTGATTTGTGTTCGATCTTATACTCGAATTCCCCCAATTTTAGTCTCCATTTCCAAAGTCGGGACGACGGGTCCTTGACTGAGTGGAGCCAAACTAGCGGTTTGTGGTCGGTAATGATGGTGAACTTCCGACCGTATAGATATGGCCGGAATTGCGACACGCAGTACAAGATCGCCAGACATTCTTTCTCGATGGTTGAATATCTGGATTCTGCTTCATGCAGTAGGCGCGAGGCGTATCCGATTGGGAGGTCCTTTCCGATAGGACCTTGACTGAGGACGCCCCCGATCGCGTATCCGGACGCGTCGGTTGTTAGATTAAACGGCCGCGAAAAATCTGGGTATTGCAGTATTGGCTTCGAACAAAGTGCGTCTTTGAGCACCCCTAATGCTTTGGTTTGCAAGTCTCCCCAGCTGAATGGGTTATCCTTCTTCAGAAGGTCGGTTAATGGTTTTGCTGTTTTTGAAAAGTTCGGTATGAAGCGCCTGTAGTATCCTGCCAACCCGAGGAACTGTTTGATGTTTTTCGGTGTTTTGGGCGTTGGGAATTCTTTGACTGCCATGATTTTACGCGGGTCGGGCCTGACACCATCTTCCCCGATTATATGCCCTAGGTAATTGACCTCATGCCTTAGAAATTCACATTTGTCCGGTTGTAATTTTAAATTGGCTTTTCGCAATCTCTCTGCCAAATTTCTAAATTTGTTCTCGTGCTCATGCAAGGAGCTCGCGTATAGTACGATATCGTCTAGGTACACGAATAATTCCTGCCCTTGCAAGCCTGTCAACACGTTGTCCATCAGTCTCTGGAATGTCGCGGGCGCGTTTTTCAAGCCGAAGGGCATTCTTTTAAAATGGTAGTGCCCATAAGGGGTCGAAAATGCCGTTTTCTCGGCGTCGCGGTCAGACATAGGTATCTGATGGAATCCTGAAGCCAAATCAAATACTGAAAAGTACCTTGCTCCACCGAGCTGGTCGAGGATATCGGTGATATTTGGCAGAGGGTACGCGTCGCCAATTGTTTTTTCGTTCAAGGTTCTATAATCTATTACCATACGCCACTTTTTATTTCCCTGGGAGTCCGGTTTCTTCGGGACTATCCACAGCGGTGAATTGTATGGTGATAGCGAATCTTCAATCGTCCCGTTTTTCAATAGTTCCATAACCTGTTTGCTAATTTCTTCCTTGTGGATCGGCGGAAATCTATACTGTTTCGTACTCACTGGAACGTCATCAGTGGTATGTATCGTGTGCGACCCGAAGCTTGAGCACCCGAGCGGCTCATCCGGCAGGTGGAATATGTCCGCGGACTCGTGTAGTAACGTTTCCACACTTTTTCCCTCTTTTTCACCTAGATGTTCTAGCCTCAATAATTTTTTCACGCGTTCGGGTCGCGAATTCCCTCCTGATTCGCTCGCGGCAGCGGCGCCGATGGCTAGACAGGCACTGTTGATGTTATCCTTCGCAGTCAAATTTGCTTCGTTAATTTCGAATGGTTCTAGCACAACGGTGGGGACTACTAAGTCGAAATATAAGTCAGTTGTATTAAAGACGGGGAGGTAAGCTCGTCCCTTGTCGTTAACGACCGCGGCGTCTCCTAAATAAATTCCATCGTCCACGTTCATTCGCGGCATATATCCCAAGCGAATTTCCGGATTCGCGATATTGACGTGGAAGGGTGCTCGACTGCGGGGGAGAATCTGGACAAGTTCCCGTTCGGCGAAGGGAACATACATCCCGTTGCATTTAATTCTTTTCTTAAAATAGTCGATTTTAACTAGATTTTTCGTGAGAAACGCGGATCCCAGGATTCCATTTTGCGAGATGGGAAAATCTTCCGGGATGACTTGGAAATCGGCGTTCGCCCCTAGCATCTCAAGTTGTACGTTACCCAATGTCTCAACTGCCCCTTGCGAGAGAGTGTAGCCCATTTGCGCACAAGACCGATTGCGCACGTGCCGATTGCACACGTTCCAATTGCGCACGTCCCGATTGCACACATCCCGATTGCTCACGTTCCGTTTGCACACAAGACCTATTGCGCACGTCCCTTTTGCGCACAAGACCGATTGCTCACGTTCCGATTGCACACGAGCCGATTGCACACGTCCCGAAGCCGGTGTCCCGTTTGCACACAAGCCCTATTGTGCACGTCCCTTTTGCGTACAAGACCGATTACTCACGTTGCGATTGCACACGGACTGTTTGCGCACAAGACTCATTGCACACGGGCGAGTTGCATAGTAAAGTGCCAATAAAATAGTGGATGGACAGTGCGTATTTACATTGCGGGCTACGTGTCAACGGTGTGACGTTCATGGACGTTAAATGTTACATAAATAGTGCAGAGTTACAGTGCGGGGCGCGTGGAATATCTGCAGAATCGTTCCCGCGCCAGTCTGAACCATTCATATAGAGAATCACTCGTGAAATCGACTTGTAAAGTTTGAAAATACATGTGACACGTGGGAGCATAACCTGATCAAGGCACAATTTCTTCGAAAATCATCCTTGACATGGTTCTAACTCATTCAGAAGAAACTAAGGAGCACGATTGAAAGGTATATATGGATCGAATTAGTTTGTTTTCAGGTAATTTTATAAAATGGCTGTTATTTTCATAAGTAAAGAGACTCGTCATTAATAAATATAAATCTTTCTATTTCAGATAACATGCTGTATCAACACTGCATTAGCTAATAGTTACTTTAAGGTTTTATGCAAGTGAACTTGAAGACTGGATTATAAAGATGGTTACAGAAGCTATAACGTCTTTGAGTCTACAGGACGCAAAAGATAGCAGTATACAGTTCTAAGCACGTTCAAGATTAATGCGGTGGTGAATGGCAGGGGCCAAATTTAGGGTGACAAATTGTTCTGAATACATCATGTGTAAGCAACTAATAACAATAGACTTAAAGGGTGTGTATGCAATAACATATGAAATGTAATGTATAATTTCAACTTTATTTTTTTTATTTTACCTATATATACAATTATGTCTCAAAATATATATCCTGTTATGGATTTTAGAAACGACCATTCACTGCCGGTTGAAGCCAACACACCTTCTGATCATAATGAAGTCCTGGACGAGGATAGAGATGTTTGAAGCAATTCTGATTCCGCACTACAAATTTGGAAAATAGTAACATAAAGATATTAATAATAAGATTACTGAGAAGACTGCTATCAGAGTATACATTAATATTTTATAAAGTAATAACGTATTTACGTCCTCAATATATCCATTGCCCCAATGGAAATCTGAATTTACAGGATACAAAAGAATGCTGTATCCAGGACTAAGCAAATGCAAGATGGTTGCGTTGGGGAACAGCGGGAGCCAATTGTTTCTTTTAAAAGAATGAATCCGAGTGGATTGTGACACAAACGATTAATTGTTTCACGTTAAATGTCGAGGATTTCTTGGATATCCATTTAAATCAGTCCTTTTCAGGGCTACAACGTGAATCCAAACGTTGACAACTCTCGTTCAATAAAATTTCCTATGTACACACGTATAATTATTTCAATGGCTTGCATGAAAGTACTGTTGTGCCGGCCTATTGGCATCGACTAGTTTACTTTAAGATACGCGAAATGTAATAGGTGGTAACGAAATCGAGTTTGAAAGTCTTTCAGTTCAAGAGTTTTATTTTAGGACTAACTGACAGAGTGACGGTGTCTATGCCAGGACTGGAGATGGTCTTTTGCGGTCCTGGGTACCTTTATATGTTTCTAAAAGGAGCTTGGAGGTGGAATTTGAAAAAGGACAGAATGTTTTAGAAAGGAAGTATTTTTGGAGTTTGCTCAGGTGTTGATACGTAATCAAAGGGAAATTTTATCATTATGTCAAGGTCAACAATTGAAGGGAATTTTTATGGGTTTATGTTCCTGTTGAGTGTTTGCATACTTTGGCGGAACCTTTGGCAACGGAAAGGTTTATCGGTAGGTTTGTTCAGGAAGGAATTTGTGGAAGTCCGACTAATGTGACGATTGGATTGGAAAATGTGATAGGAAGGCATAACAGTACGTTATTTCCAGAGTTAGATGACTACAATCGGAATGACCGTCTAGGTTTCCATGTAGAAGGGAGACCGTGCGAAATGACAAAATGGGCAAATGACGTAGAAATGTGCAGGATATATGAAAGTTGTGTCCGGCTAAAATCCAAACAATTTGAGATCTCAGGTTGAATAAAATGTTGTATGGGGATGTTCGATTGTCTTCAAGAATCGGTTTTATAAGGTAAACAATGGATTCGTCGAAAAGTCGTGGATAATAATTGTTATGTTGGTTGGTTGCTACGCGCCGTAGAATCGATTTTGTAAGTTAAGTAATCGTTAATAATAAATAGAATGATTGTTTGGTTATTACGTCGAAGATTCTATTTTTTAGAATTATAACATACCTACAAACATTTAATGAAATTTGAAACCTGAAATTGGTTAGTTTTTGAACTTTCACAACTTTCATAAATACCTGCATATTTATACATTATTTGCCCATTTTCTCATATTTCTGGGTCCCTCTTGTATATTCAAACCAAGTATGTCATTCCGCTTGGAGCCATCTAACGCTGACAATAACATACTTCCATATGGCTTCCATGCAAGCCATAGAAATAATCAGGAATATTTTATTGAACGAGAGTTGTCAACATTTGGAATCACTTTGAGGCCCTGAAAAGGGCTGTTTTGAATGGATATCAAGGAAATCCTTGAAACTTGACATCAGAAAACCAGTCGCTTGTCTCCTGCGGCACACAGATTGATTATCTTGAAACCAAGATTTAGATCCAGCTGTTCCCTACCACTTCCACTCTGCGTTTGCTTAGGCCTGCATACAGCTTTCTTTTGTGACCAGTAGACTCCGGTTTCAATTAGGACAGTGGATATGTTGTGGATGAAAAGATGTTATTGCTTCTGTAATCTTCTTTATAATCCAGCCGACGATAGGATTGCAAATAGCACAAAAATCAGCAATCAGAAGTCCACAGAATCTAGTTGCATAGAACCTTAAAGTAACTATATCCACGCAAGTAAAACTCTACAAGAATTCAACATATCCTCGACTATATCAACATGTATACATACATATATACTGACTTAGAATTGTTCGAGAAGCACGCGGGTCTCTCTTTTATAGGGATTTTTGTAAATTACACGTTTTTGTGTCAATTTAATTGATTCGAACCCACGCCCTTTCGGACTGGTGCCTAAAGAACGAAAAGAATACTTGGAGGAACAGGCGAGGACGGAAACAGAAAGGTGCAATCTCTCTCTCCCGGGTTTTTGCACAGTTTCCCCTGGGAGCGACGGGTGAATGCCGGAGACGAGTGCTTCCGACGGCCGTGCAAGCTATCTTGGAATCCACGTGCACCGAGATATCATCATTTCCTCCTAATAATTCGGAAGATACCGTACAAACGATTTCGTCCGGAAGAAGGAGCTGGGTGCTGCCTGGAGGTCCATCGCTACCTGAAGATATAGGCATAAAGTATTGTTAAATTAATAGGATAAGAACGTTCAGTCATTTATTCAAAATGAGTCGGAGAAAGAGGAATGCAAAGCGAGCTAGGTAGGTTGGTAAATTATAGATCAGGATTGGAAATTTCAAATGGGTTAAAGGTCGAGGAGGTCCCGTACAAACTTTGCCTAACAGAAGGGGATTTGAAATAGTAAGTATGGCGCCAGCAGAAGGAAATTCTATTGTGGAAAATCTGCTAAATGAAGGATCTGTCGGGGAAATTGATAGTGCCAGTACTTTTATTGACCCCGCTAAAAACAATCGGAGTTTTATGTCTTTTAAATTCGCAGCGGAATCAATACCCAAATTCGATGAAAATTCATGTTCATTACAAAAATTTATTAGTCAGAGTGAGTTGGCGAATTCGGTCATAAATCCCAGGGAACGAAAAAACCTTTTCCTTTTAATTAAAAATCGGATTGCGGGTTCGAGCTGAGCGGCTAATAGCAAACCGTCAACAGCCCAGGAATCTAGAAGAACTTTTAGACTTATTAAGATCTATTTATTTGCGATCTTTTAATTTAAACCAAATACAAGATAAAATGAAAGAAATCAAGCAGTGTTGAAATGAAAATTTAAAGGATTATGGGTTGAGAATTGAAGATATTCTTAATCAGGGAATAGAAGTCGCAAAAGGAAAATTTTCGAAGGAACAATGCCAGGGAATAACAATGCTCTTGAATAAGACAGCCGTTCGGAATTTTCGTTTAGGTCTTCAAAATAATCTTTTAAGTAATATGCTGATAGATCAAAATCAAAATTTGTTACAGATCATGGACGAAGCACTATTTTGCGAACAGGAAATTACTTATAATCTGTGGACTCACACGTTATACTCTTCAAAACACAAAAATCTATCAAACAATTACAGATTATCGTAAATGCTATCAATGTGGAAAATTATGCCATATACGAAGGAATTGTTCTCAGAATTGAATGAGTCAGCCTCACTCACAGATTTTCAATTGTACCCGTTGCAATATTTGCGGAGACCCGAATCACACGGGGAACGAGTGCTTTAGAAGGCCGAAAGGAAATTATTGGCCTGTACAAAGAGCGCAGGAACCTGGAGTGCGTAATTCTTTCCAAAAGTCCGATAATTTAAACTGCCACACTGCTCCACGAAATGGCGGACCAGGGAGCAGAAAATTCATTGCACGCCGGAACCCAGCAACTGATTTAAAATAAATGTGAACATCAGTCATATACCCACAATAACCCTTCATGACAAATTATTTAGAGGAGGAATTTCGAAATTTCTAATGGACACAGGCTCTCAAGTAAATATAATAAAAAGGGGGGAATTAATTAACAATGTGAATATGAATACAGATGTTTGCTATAAGCTTACCGGTATTGGTCCTGAGATAGTCTGCACAAATGGGGAAACATCCATTCATATTTGTGGTGTGAAAGTGAAATTCCAATTTGTTGCAGATTAGTTTCTGAAAAGGAAATTCTGCAGCACGGTAAGTACGCTTAACCTGAACTATAACTAATATGTACAATGGTACTGCAAGTGCAGTTCTTAAAGTTTACAGGCGGAATTTACAGCTTGGTAACGTACGCTTCACGCTTTAGATGAATCTAACACAAATTAACAATGCAGGAATATCGAAAAGTACTTCAGAGAATAAGCAAAGGTTTAATAGCGAAGAATTGAATGAAATTATGTGAGAAATGATATAATAGAATCGTAACAGTGTCTGTCTTGCTAGATTATGTCGGTGTGAGCTGCCAGGCCCTCGGAAAATTCTCGGAAATGGTACTAACCGTCCTATTATCATGCCGGAACTCGGAAAAAATTGAACGTGCGGAAAGCCGGGCTGTTAGCAGGCAGTACCGTCTACTACGTTGGAATGCGGATAATCCGCTGCTTACTCTCTAACACTTTCCCATTGCAGTAGCGGGTATCCTGGGAATACGGTTTCTGTAAAATCAGAATGCAATAGTTAAATTGAATAATTCTAATCCAAATTCTATTCAGATCGGGGACAAAGAAATTTTACTCGAGGATAGTTCTACATTCCATTTGCCAGCGCGTAGTAAAGTGTTGGTCACAATTCCTGTAAAGAATAAAGGAATCAAATCGGGTTATGTAAGAAATTTTAATGTTAATCCAGAAGCTTACGCAGGTGAAGCTTTGGTTACGCACATAAATGGCTTTGCAAAATTATTTGCCATAAATACCACTTCAGACCAAATTAAGTTTTCCTTACCTCCGGTAGAACTAGAAGAGTTTGAGGTTATGCCTCCAGCACCATGATCAGCAAGTTGGAAATTTTAATAATGCTCAGGCCAAAGCAGATGCGCAGAGTTTTTCTAAAATTGTTGAATCATTACATTTACAACGTCTTAATAATTTGGAGGTAACAAGCCTTCTCAAACTAATATATATGAATTTTCATATCAATTTCATCTTCCAAATGACAAGTTACAGGCAACAAAGCTCGCAAAACATTCAATAATTACCACTGATGAAGTCCCAAGAAGTGCAAAACAATATCGCTTTCCATGTATACATAAGCAGGAGATAAAAGAACAAGTTGATTCTTTGCTTGAGGATGATATTATTCAACCATCCTCATCTGCATTCAATTCTCCCTTATGGATTGTTCCAAAAAAACCTGATGCTACTGGAAAGCCTCAGTGACGGATGGTTATTGATTATCGGAAGTTGAACAAGAAAACCATCAGCGACTCATATCCTATTCCAAACATAGTGGACATTTTAGATCAGCTTTGTGGTGCCAAGTATTTTAGTATTCTTGATTTGGCTTCAGGGTTCCATCAAACACCAATGGATCCCGAATCCAAGTCAACGACAGCGTTCCCAACTATCAATGGACACTACAACATTTCAACAGTGCATGGACTTATTATTATCTGGGTTACAGGGAATTGAAATGTTTATTTATATGGATGATATTGTTATTTATGCAAGCTCATTGGCAGAACATTCCCAGAGATTAAAACATATTTTAGCACGTTGACAAAATGCTGGACTCACCTTATAACCTGGAAAGTGCCAATTCCTTCGTCGTGAAATAACATATTTGGGGCATATTATAACATTGAAGGGTGTAAAACCTGATCCAGGCAAAGTCAAGGCTGTCAAGAACTTCCCAATACCTAAAAATAACAAAAGTTTAAAACAATTCTAAGGCCTTGTTGGTTATTACAGGGGATTTATGGATGGAATGGCCAAAATAGCAAAGCTACAGTAAATTCTGTCACATTGTCACTACTGGAGCCAGTGATAGCAGATCTGGCCCGAAAACTCCATTGGAGTTTTTTGGGTGGGGGAAACCTCGGCAAGTGTGCGTGCTTGTTCGTGAGAGCTGCGCGCGCCGTTTCTCGCCGAATCGCGCTCGGCTTTGAGAGAAGGACGGAACTATGCTGCGTCCCCTTTCAACCAGCAACGCGCGTTGCGTCTTTATTCGACATGCAGTCGCGGCGTCGCGTCTTCGTTCCGCACACAGGCCGGTGACAGTGGTGCCAGATTTCGCATAAGGCATCGCACGTACCATTGCGTTCTTTCAGCCGGAAGGCAAATCGGGCACCACCGCGTTGAGCAGAGCGCAATCCAGCGAAAAGTGAATCCAGGAGAGTTTGAGATTGACTCGACGTCGCTCGTCGACGCGGTCGAGTTATTTTTTTCGTAGGTTCGCGGTACGCCATGGTTCCATTTTTTTTTCACAGAATAATTTTTTTTTTAATTATTCATCACACAGCAACAAACGATATTCATTTAAAAATGTTTTAGTACTTACTACGGATAGTTTTTAATATTTTATCAACGGAATAGATGTGTCGTATTGGTTTATAATAGATATGGGCAAAATATATATTTCATAAATTTTGGTTTCAGTAGCATTACTCTTTCTATGGTAGTAATAAATAAGAAAGTATATAATAAATGTCTATTATTGCGGATTATGCATTAACCGTGAAACAAGTAACAGGAGCTTCTTGCACTAGAACGTTCTGAGGGATCGTACTAACACGCGATTTTAACACACGACAGCGTACGTCAGGAAGAATTTGCTTGACACGACGCGACGACGGTGCGAATGTTTCTATGAGTTGTTCTTTACGATTTGTTTTCTAAATAGAAGGTGACCAAATTGTGCATATATTGTAACAGTTCTCATCAAGTCCCATCACATTGATTTGAAACCTTTTTCTTACTACGCACGTTTACTTTAGCAACGCTATCCCCATTTCGAGAAAGAAGAAGGTGTTCCTTCTTCGACAATGCACCATGCATACTGTAATCCATATGTACGTCCATTGTCGCATTCTGCCCACGAAATGTCGCAATGTGCGTATTGTCGAAGAAGGCATGATAAAACACGACAATAATAGCAAAAACCCTGTCAATGGAAACCCGAAACTCACATTGTGCCGCTCCCGACTAATTGAAATATCTGAAAAGTCACACCATTCTGAGCGCGGATTTTACGTACCTACTGCAAATTATTTCTCCGGGACTCTAACTGACTTTTCCAATGTCATTTATTCATTATTATTTTGCAACCAATTGTACGATATGTATTACTTCTAAATATGTGTAAATGACTGCAAACGGTAAGTATTAGACAAAATTATAGAGGAAAGGGTTCAATGGGATCGTAATATCTATCCTTTACGAGACTTCCTTCTATTGAACAGTGCAACGCTGCACCCGACAAATGCAAATGCGTATGTAAGGTTGTAGTGTATATAATTTCAGATACGTGGACTTCCACGCCACCCATGAGATGCCATGACTATCGCGTTCGGTTTTTTAACGTGGACCATCGCCTATAGTCCTATTATACCACATTTTATGATAATCATACAGCGTGCGGCAATACTTCTGTAAACTTTGAACGACGGAGATATTCAACGTGGACAGAGTTATTGCCCCACGCTGTAGAAGTAAGGGTTAGAAAATAAATGAGATCATTTTTGTGTGGGCGCCCCAGTGGGGGGGCCGCCACACAAAAATACAATGTCAACATTAGTATGAAATAAAACGCATAAAAAAAAAAAATGCTCTCATCTTTTCTAACCCTTACTTCTACAGCGTGGGACAATAACTCTGTCCACATTCAATATCACCGTCGTTCAAAGTGGACAGAGGTATTCCGGACGCTGTATGATTATCATAAAATGTGGTACAATAGGGCTACGGTCCACGTTAAAAAACCGAACGCGCTAGTCCGTAGCACCTCATGAGTGGCGTGGAAGTCCACGTATCTTAAATTTTATAAACAAAAACCTTACATACGCATTTGCATTTGTCGGGTGCGGCGTTGCACTTTCGAATTGAATGAAGTCTCGTAGAATATAGATATTACGAACCCATCGAACCCTTCCCTCTATAATTTTGTGTAATACTTACCGTTTACAGGAACAAATCCGACTATCACAACCTGTGCACCCTGTACATGTGCATTTAAATGTAATACATATCGTACATAATGATGAATAAATGACATTGGAAAAGTCGGTTACAGTTCCGGGGGAATCATTTCTAGTACGTACGTGAAATACGTGCTAAGAATGGTTAGACTTTTCAGATATTTCAATTAGTCGGAAGCGGCACAATGAAAGTTTCGGTTTTCAGTTCACAGGGATTTTGTTATTATTGTCGTGTTTCATCATGCCTTCTTTGACAATACGCACGTTGCGACATTTCGTGGGCAGAATGCGACAATGGACGTACATATGGATTACAGTATGAACAGTGAATTGCCTTATTCAACCGAACAACATTTTCTTTCACGATATGGGGAGAGCATTCTTAAACTAAACGTGCGAAGTAAGAAAAACGTTTCAAATCAATGTGTTGGGACTTGCTGAGAACTGTTAGAATATATACACAATTTGATCACCTTCTATTTAGAAAAGAAATCATGCAGAACAAATCATAGAGAACAACTCATAAAAACATTCGCACCGTCGTCGCGTCGTGTCAAGCAAATTCTTCCTGACAAACGCTGTCGTGTGTTAAAATCGCGTGTTAGTACGATCCCTCAGAACGTTCTAGTGCAAGAAGTGCTCCTATTTTACTTGTTTCACGGTTAATGCATAATACGCAATAATTGACATTTATTATATACTTTCTTATTTATTACTACCACAGAAAGATTAATGTTACTGAAACCAAAATTTATGAAATATATATTTTGCCCATGTCTATTATAAACCAATACGACACATCTATTCCGCTGACAAAATATTAAAAACTATCTGTAGTAAGTACTAAAATATTTTTAAATGAATATCGTTTGTTGCCGTGTGATGAATAATTAAAAAAACAAATTATTCTGTGAAAAAAATTGAACCAAGGCTAGGCACGAACCGACGAAAAAAAATCACGTCGACGAGCGACGATGAGTACGACGAGTCAATCCCAAACTCTCCTCGATTCACTTTTCTCTGGATCGCGCTCTGTTCACGGCGGTGGTGCCCGATTTGCCTTCCGGCTGAAAGAACGCAATGGTACGTGCGATGCCTTATGCGAAATCTGGCACCACTGTCACCGGCCTGTGTGGGGAACGAAGACGCGACGCCGCGACTGCATGTCGAACAAAGACGCAACGCGCGTTGCTGGTTGAAAGGGGACGCAGCATAGTTCCGTCCTTCTCTCAAAGCCGAGCGCGATTCGGCGATAAACGCCGCGCGCAGCTCTCACGGACAAGCACGCACACTTGCCGAGGTTTCCCCCACCCAAAAAACTCCAATGGAGTTTTCGGGCCAGATCTGCTATCACTGACTGGAGCTCCAGTCACATTGTCAATGGACTGCGTCTGCGCCCATGTATGCGTCATTCCTACGCCTATGTTACCTCGAGCGGAGTCAGTCAAGCGTGTGATGTTTATGAGGCGTGAAGCGACGCGGCTCCTTTGTCGAGAGTTCGCGGTTTGGTTTTTTATAATACAATCACAACTTTTCAAATTTTGCTTTTTTTTTATCTAAAATAGTGATTAAGATATTGATGAGATTTTTCCGCGTAAAATGAAAACAAACATGATATTAATCGGACCATATTTACTTATTTATTACTGTGACGTTCTATTGTCATATACGCTGCATATATACATTATTAAATTTGTACGAATAATAAATAAAAAAGAATCGAATAAAAATACATAAATCGATGACGAGGACGAGTTAAAAATAATAAAAAACAACAACAAATAAAATAAATAAATCTACGAACATTTCCTAATTTATTTACCGGGCTTGTCTGCTTATCTTCCTAATAATATAAATCCTGGACGATAGGACACCAGTCACAATTTAAAATACATATCTAAAATCTCAGTTTCGCATGTTCCGCGTCCCATTTATTTATAATATTCTATCCCGGTCGTGGAGATATAACATTAATACATATTTAAAATATAGGGCTTAGTCCTTATCGCTACTCGGCTCTACTCTTACTCGCATACTCTTTTACCTTAGACTAAATATATATGGACCGCTAGTTGCTGTATTCACGTTAGTTCAAAGACCTGTGGCGCCGCTACAACCCAAGAACTACAGAATCGCAATATATTTCGCTTACTGTGGCTCTGACTAACTTCACACGAGTCAACTACAAGTCAATTGAGCGCATGCGTACATCAATATATATAGATATACAACGTACGCTAAAGTTAGTTCTTGGGTAGTAGCGGCGCCACAGATGTTTCGTCACGAATTTAACACGGCTCAGGCATGCTGCTGGCAGTCCATACATATATAGTCTAAGTCTTTTACATTGCCAGTGAGCTGAGATCCGTAGTATGACAACGTGAGAGAGACGGACGCGAAGCGCGAAAACCGTGTCCTTCTCTGTCACATTGTCATACTACGGTTTTCAGCACACTGACAATGTGAGAGAGTATACTACGATCAGTAAATGTGATCTCAATTACACCATGTTTGATCTCATTTTTATCCCAATAATTTCATGATTACGTTATACAATTTTTCATACAGGAAAATGTAATAATAAAAAGCGATAAGAATCGTCTTTAATATAGCATTTGGTACGCTAAGTTTTCTTTTCTTCGTTCGGCGAACTACAAAGGCGGGTCGCGAGGCTCGAAAACCGTGTCTACTATCTCCAAGTGGTCCGAACCATTGAACTATATACTACCTGGAATGAGAACATCCATATGTAAAGTCGCCGAAAAGCGGGACAGAGAGAGTATGATTCCAGGGATACCTGTCCTTTGTTAACTGTACGATCCGTTTCAAAAATATCGGTGTAGCAGACGAGAGTCCAGTCAAGAAATTAAACCGCGTAAATCGGTGGATTACAAACAAGTGCAAACGTGCAAACCAGTTGAATCAAGGCATTTTATCCAAGCGGCAGAAACATGGTTATGTCGTGTTGTATTAAAAATTGCAAAAGCGTGTGGACGAAGAATGGGAATATTACTTTTCACAGGTAATTAGGAACAAAAGTAAAACTGCGTAGCATATATGAGGAATAGTGTCAGCATATGGAGCTCTGAACACCATTCGTGTCGGCCTTGATTGGACCTAAGCTGTGCGCATCGCACACAGGCTGACAGACGCGCACGTACACTGCGACACAAATGGTGTTTAGAGCTCCATATGCTGACACTGATGAGGAAAAGCATTTTTTATTCCCAATTAATTATATCCAAATTGTCTTTATTTACAGCTTTCCCAAGGATCCGGCATCATTTGGAGAATTTGTAACGGCAATACCGCCGACATTCGTAAAAAAAGTTACGAAGTACAGCACCATTTGCAGTAAACATTTTATATATGATTCATTTCAGGTAACACCATCTGGACAGAACCGCCTAAAGAAGAGAGCAATACCCACATTGTTTGACTACGATGTGGATTATTCAATAGCAAGTAGTTCAACAAATGTGGTATGTAAATATCTATATCGTGCATATTACTTAAACTTTAGTAAAGGTATCATTCTAGTGAAACTTATCGCCTCGGATACCCACGATGGGTCAATTTGACCCGAAGCCTGAAGATCGTCAACCTATTTTTTGAGCAAAATAAAAATGTTCGCCTACGTACATTTTCGCGACGTTGCAATATATTTTAAACGTTGACAATTTGTTTATAAATTGTTTATAAAATATTTTACAAAATTAAAATTGTTGCTTACGTGCATTATAGCGACGTTGCAATGTATTTTACGATTGTTGATAATTTGTTTATAAATTGTTCACAACTTCTTTCGAGCAACATTTATAACATTTTCTGCGACATGGTCGTCAGTATTTTATAACGCGTTGAATTTACTTTGCGGTTCTCGTCTCACATAAATCTATACAAATAAAATATCGGGTTGCCGTCCTGCAGGATTGGTCAGAATAACCCATCGTGGGATTGCGTGTCTCCTTTTTTCAGTCGGGTGTCCGAGAGTTAAAGTGTTTCAAATATGTTAACGATGTAAGTACAATTGTATTATTACTTTAATCACAAGGCACCATGATTGATTTAGGTTCAACCTTCAACGAGTACAGGGATCATACAAAATTTGCATGCAGGACCCAGCAAATATTCAACAAATATTGAGGATACCGGTAACGAAATGGTAGGTTGTATCACATACTAAATAGGACCGCGCCAGTAATATAAGGCATGTGTGTTTATAATTGTAAATTGAGAAACTGTTATAAATTTATATTATATTATAGATAATAGAAGCTGCAAATACCAGCTGTGATACAAATGTCACACTTCACCAGAAATGCTCTTCTAATGATGATGTGTTGCATGCTGAAAAGTTACATGTATGTTATTATGTTTTGTTTTATGATCTTTCATTCATATTTTGTAAAATGTTAATAGTATCAAGTATGTCATATTCAAGGTAGAATTTATCTTTACAGTCAGGACCTGCAATCAACAGAAGATCACAGGACATTGGCACACAAACATCATCCCGGATTTTAAGCAGACAGGATAAAATGGTAACTTTGCGTAAAAAAGTAAGAGTGCTACAGAAGCGGTTGCAGCGACGCAACAATAGATTAAAAACGATGAAAGACTTGGTTCGGCATTTAAAAGCCAACGGTAAATGCACAGATGCCGTAGAAGATGTTTTAAAAAATCGTTTTACTGGTTTCTCGTTGCATGTTTTGAAAAATGAACTAAAAAATTCCTCCGTTTCTTGTGGAAACCGGTACAGCGACGATATAAAAAGTTTCGCCTTAACATTATATTTTTATTCTCCAAAGGCATATAACTTTATCCGAACCAAGTGACACCTTCCTCACAAATCCATGCTGCGTAAATGGCTGAGTAGGTACAATTGCGAACCAGGCTTCATAAGCGAAGTACTAGAATTTCTAAAAGAGGAAGTAAAAACAAATTCCTGTATCAAGGACGTAGCATTAATTTTGGATTCAATGGCTATTCGTAGCCAAATTGTTTATGATAAAAAACAAGACAAGAATCGCGGATATGTAGATTACGGTGCTCACGTAGATTCTGAAGAATTAGCAAAGGAAGCTCTGGTTCTTCAAATTGTAACCTACACAAAAAAATTCAAGATCCCTATTGCCTTTTTTTTCGTAAATAAAATAATAGCCGATTTACAGTGTCAAATCCTCAATCACGCTTTAATTTTATTAAAAAGTACTGGCGTTACCGTACGATCTATAACATGCGATGGCTGTGCCACAAATTTAAAAACTTTAACATTATTGGGCTGCGATTTCTCCAAGGCAGATTTGGTCACTTCCTTCAAACACCCATCTGCGGACAGTCAAGTCTACTGTATATTAGACGCTTGCCATATGGTCAAACTGTGCCGCAATGCATTTGCTGAGGAAGTGATTACATCACCGATGGGGGAAATATCTTTTAAATTTATTAAAAAATTGCATGACTTGCAAGAAGCAGAGGATTTGGAACTGGGAAATCGATTGTCATCTGTGCATGTAAATTTTTATAACAAAAAAATGAACGTTCGTTTAGCTGCTCAACTCATCAGTAGCGCTGTTGCGGATTCACTGGATTTTTTACGACTAAGCGGTGATCCAAATTTTGCAGGGAGTGAAGCCACGGTTGAATTTTTAAGAATATTCGATAAATTATTCGACATAATGAATAGCCGAAACTCATTTGGAAAAGGTTTCAAATCTCCCATCTACTTATATAAAATTGACTTAAAAAATGAATTCTTTTTGAAAGTGAGAACATATATAACAAATCTTAAAATAAATGGTGTGAATATTTTACAACACAAGAGAAAAACATTTTCCTTGGGTTTCTTCATGAACACTTACAGTTTTATTGGGTTGGCAAATGATCTTTTGACTGACCCCGATAGTCCTTTGAAATACTTGTTGACCTACAAATGTTTTCAGGACCACTTAGAATTATTTTTTTCGTGTGTTCGGTCTCGTGGAGGGTGGAATGACAACCCAAATTGCCCTCAATTTATATGGGCATTGCGAAAAATGCTTTTCCGCAACAATGTTACAGCGAGTATAAATAGCAATTGTTTGGACGATTTATCGGAAACATTGCCCATTTTTCAGTTTCGTGCCCCAAAACGGTCTTTGGTAGATAATTCCCATCAAGATTTAGATAAAGACGACGAAAATTTAAACAGATTAATTGCATGCATGGATAGCACGTCTTTGAGTTGTTTACAAGAAAATATATTGTACTATATTTCTGGAGTTGTAGTAAACAAAATTTTGGCAAAATTATCGTGCCTTTATTGTAAGGATTTTTTACTCACTGAGAAAATCAACAGTGATCATCAATACACTGTTGATGTAAAAAAATATTGTAGTTTTACTGCACTTGTAAACAGAGGGAAGTTGTGTTTCCCCTCGAAGGCAGTATTTGATATTATTAAATGCGCGGAAAAACCTTTTCGAGCTGAAATTCAGCTTGGATACATGAATAAGAAAAACTTCAAAAGAAACATATCTTCAGTAGTACTTGAGAAATACAGTGGTACAATTGTTTCCTTGTTTACACCGCCGCATCCGGTGTTGGAAACTAATGGATTATGTGAACTGCATGAAATTCAAATTGTTAAATTAATAATAAGTATATACACAAATATTAGAATATTTACGTATACGAAGGAAGCTACGGAGCGGTACTTAGGTGATCGTGCGAGTATCAGGCAAAAGCTACATAAAAGTATACTGTTTGCAAATGTTTGATTCACAGCCCTGATACAAGAATTCTGATCACTTATGTCCCGTGTCTGTACCTTTCTTCACCACATGTATATAATATTAAAGAATCCAATGTTAAATGTTATGTAAATAAAAGTTTTAAACTGGAGGCGTGCCCGAGATGGCGCGAGTCGTACATGCACGCATGTATGTTATTATTAGTTCAATGCATGTACGAGGCTGCGATCATTCCGGACAGGTCGGTAGCGACATTGTGCAAGTGGCGCGGACCGACCAAGCGGCGCGGTTCATACAATACACTGCAGTAAACGCTGTAGTTCGCGCGTGCGGTTCCGAACCTCCTCCTAGTATATCAGATATTAGGGGGAGGATGTAGGAGATACCGCTACCGGCCGGAGAGCCCGGGGCTATTCCTTGTAGTAACTCGTAATCGTTTGTCCGGGGAATAGTAGTAGGGTGGAATCGGCGGGATAAAAAAAAAAAAAAAAATCTTTCATGTTTAGAGAATGTTAATTTTTGCACGTATTATATTTTATATATTTGTATCGTGTGTTAATATTTTGTGGAAAAGGTTTATATTAATTCATAATCAACTATTGCATGTAAGTCACTGTTTTTCTACTTATTTTAAGTTGATAACGTTATATATTAATTACAGTATTTATATTTCAGATCTATTTGGAGATGGGCAAAATTACATGTTTTGGCAAAACACGAGTGAAGACTAAAAAAAACATCTCTAAGGATCTGAAGGGGCTATTCGATGAACGTTAGAAAATGTATTATATAAACTGACAGCTATTATTATAATCGTAGAGAATAGTTTCTGTAATATTAATAAAAATTATAATAAAATTTATATTTAAAAAAACGCTAATAGGATGACAAAGTACATTACATCCACGTTAAACCCCTAAATTAAATTAAATCCCCGTAATCATATATATACTACGCCCAGATTTATAATATAACTGTACTACCAGTTCAACAATAATTGGAAGGAGGAACTCTTTTCGAACCGACCATACAAACGTGGAACTTTCACTTTTAACGTGCATGCGACTATATGTTCAGACCGCACGTGTGTAAGAGTGAGACAGACATCCCTGGATTTCACCTCTCTCTTTCTAACAAAATGGGCCGTTTTCTGTTTCCCAGTTTCCCACAGTTCCCATTCCAGGTAGTATATAGTTCAATGGTCCGAACACGATTCCGAGCTGACTGACAATGTGACAGAATATACTGTACTTACCCAATTATTAGAAAATGACATACCCTTTATTTGGAATGAGGATACTCCATTGTACTATAGAATATCTGGAATGCGCACGGCCGTATGTAGAGCTGCAGTCGAGCCGCGCCGAGAGAGAAAGAAGATATTTTGGTATTTTGTCCTTTGTTACCTGTACTACCCTTTCAATAATGTTGTGTACGCCGTTAAAATATACGGAACTGAACTATCTTTGCTGTACTATCCTTTTGTTGCTTCTATGACAAAAGGGTTTATGGTAAGTCGTAATAAAAACAGAATGTGTTTGAAGAAAAACTGTTCCCATACAATAAATATAGACTATATATGTTTCATAATTTGCAATTTGTATACAGAGAGATAATTCCAAATGTGTATGATCAATCAGGCATCTATTACAATTTCTGACTGTGGCAATAGCATGTAAAACTTGTTAATTACCAGTATATATATTATTTCATTCCTAAAATGTTAATGGGTGAATCTGTACGAGGAAACACTACTTTCAAACGCATAGAAAACTTAAAAAAAAGTAACACCGACTTCAAAAATCGAACATTATTTTATATTGTTCAGTGCATTTTTGAAGTCTGTTAAATAGGATACTTTCTCAAACAAAATTAATAATATCAATCAAAATTATTGTAATATTTATTTTATTTATTGTCTATGTCTATTTGGAAAAAAAAACATAAAATGAGCAAATAATTATATTTTTACATCCAGCATGAACAATTCCCAAAGGAAAGCAATTTCGATACGTATTAACAATTAACCTTCACTACCTCTAAAACAAAAAATCATGTGTAATTTTAATGCTTTTGATAATATTTTTTACTTTGTTTTGTGATCATATACATTAATTTCTGTGACATGCTGACATCACCTACTGAAATATCTAAACAGAAGAGTGCAACTCTTTTCGAACCGGTCATATCTAGTCAAATCTCTGTGGAACTTACGTCGAAAGGCGCAAATCGACTGTATGTCCCAAAGTTTCAGTGGTAAGAGTGAGACAGAATACAAAAATGTCTTTCTTCTCTCTCTACAAGCGAGGCGCGGCTGTTCCTGCATTCGTGCGCATTCCAGGTGGTATATATAGTTCAATGGTAAATACACACTGTCCATCCACTATTTTCTGGCTATTTTCTGACTATTATGCGGCTATTCTACCTGTCCTACATTGCACTATGCACCGTGAATGTCAATTTTTGCTAGTCAATATCTCTCGTAGATTCTTGCAGGATGGATTTTTTATTTCGATGTTTTAACAGGATCAACAGTATTTATCATTCTTGAAATCGATTCTTTACTAAAAAAATATCTATTTCTGCGAAAGACTGATTCGAGCGCATGTAATACATAAACACACAATAAAATACCCACGTTGACCTACTATTTATGTACATAATCTTATATCAATTATAAGCATAACAGCAGGTACATGTTGGAGATAGGTAAAATAGAAAAGTGCGCAAAAACAGGAAAAAATATATTACATACTAAGAAAAACCAACTCCGTCTTGACTCGAACCATCAATCATACAATTAGCAATATAAGACCGTACCATGTACTATTCACTCCGCTAACACACTAACAATATGATACATGCTACCTATATTGTAGGATACGTAAACTTAACATATATTGCAAAATAAAATAATACCCCATGTTGATTGGGAATATGGCAGGAGTCTTCCTGTAATATTGCCACATGAAGGACAAAGACGCAATATTGCGCCAACATTGCAATGAAATATTAGTGTTGTAGGAAGGTTTCGTGGAATTGGCAAAGGAATAAAGGAGTCGGATTCTAAGGAACAGAAGCAACATATTTTTCGCATCAGATACAACGAGGTTTACAGGTAAGTCAAGTTACTCCTTGTTAACTCAGTGGGCTAGCAACGAACTATTGACAACTGCGTTTTACAAGGCCGACCGTCCCTGTTGAGAGTCCGGCTTTTTCTAAAACCCTACTTCCCAATAAGGGTCAAGATTTTCGCAGCTCGGTTTTCTCTCACGCATAATCTCGCGATCTCTGGAAACTTCTCGAGGCTTCTGGAAGATTCTGGAGCTTTCGCGATGCTCCTGGAAGATTCTGGAACTTTCGCGAGGCTTCGCTCGCGGCGCCGCGGGGCATTGACCTTGCGTCAATCAGATGTTTTGGTCGGTCAGATGGAAAAATTTAACGGCTTAATCGCTCCATGTATCGTCTCGTTACAGCCTAATGTTTATTTTTCATTTGTCTATTCTGGTTTCTTAATAACTGAAATAACGATTATAAGGTTCAGTTGAGAATAAAAAGTAATTTAATTTAGGAACATATATGTTTTTAGCCCTCAAGGAGATGTTGTATCGAGGTGACTGGAATTTCATGATATCGACTTCATTATATTATTTACACACCCTCTATGTTACGAAAATTTCAAAGCGCGAGTAAGGAGGATTTGGACATACATAAGAAAATCGCAGAAGTTCTTGAAATTTTTATGTATGATGCATTTTAATGTAATAAAAGGAGCATACCAAATTTCAGAAATCTATATAAGACGTAGTTTAGAAGACAATAATTTAATAATTTGACACGTTCTCTTATGGAGAGATCGCAATTAAAGCTCGCCGAGCAGAAAGGAATATTGCATGAATATTGTAGGAACATTACACGGAATACACACTACATATGATGCTGTGATTTCTTAGGCCAGATGGGTTTTGAGCAAAAAATATACTGGATTAAACATTGCAGCCACTGATAACACTGTCCAACACGTATTTTATTCCGTCATATGTGTTAGGTGATTCTTATAGATTTCGATGCTCTAAACCCGAATCTGAAATCCGTTCCGTTCCAGCACCCTCAGTTTTTGAAAAAATGAAATTTCTGAAAAACAGATTTCTGAAATTTGGTTTGCTCCTTTTATTACATTAAAATGCATCATCCATACAAATTTCAAGAACATCTGCGATTTTCTTATGTATGTACAAATCCTCCTTACTCGCGCTTTGAAATTTTCGTTATATAGAGGGTGTGTAAATAATATAATGAAGTCGACATCGTGAAATTCCAGTCACCTCGGAACATCTCCTTGAAGGCTAAAAACATATATGTTCCTAAATTAAATTACTTTTTATTCTCACCTGAACCATATAATCGTTATTTCAGTTATTAAGAAATTAGAATAGATAAATGAAAAATAAATATTAGACTGTAACGAGACGATACATGGAGCGATCAAGCCGTAAAATTTTTCCATCTGACCGACCATAACATCAGAAAGTTCCAGAATCTTCCAGAAGCCTCGCGAAAGTTCCAGAATCTTCCAGAAGCCTCGCGAAAGTTCCAGAATCTTCCAGAAGCCTCGCGAAAGTTCCAGAATCTTCCAGAAGCCTCGAGAAGTTTCCAGAAAACGCGAGATTATGCGAGAGACAAACCGAGCTGCGAAAATCATGACCCCTATTCGGAAGCAGGGTTTTAGAAAAAGCCGGACACTCAACAGGGACAGTCGGCCTTGTAAAACGCAGTTGTCAATAGTTCGTTGCTAGCCCACTCAGTTAACAAGGAGTAACTTGACTTACCTGTAAACCTCGTTGTATCTGATGCGAAAAATATGTTGCTTCTGTTCCTTAGAATCCGACTCCTTTATTCCTTTGCCAATTCCACGAAACCTTCCTACAACACTAATATTTCATTGCAATGTTGGCGCAATATTGCGTCTTTGTCCTTCATGTGGCAATATTACAGGAAGACTCCTGCCATATTCCTAATCAACATGGGGTATTATTTTATTTTGCAATATATGTTAAGTTTACGTATCCTACAATATAGGTAGCATGTATCATATTGTTAGTGTGTTAGCGGAGTGAATAGTACATGGTACGGTCTTATATTGCTAATTGTATGATTGATGGTTCGAGTCAAGACGGAGTTGGTTTTTCTTAGTATGTAATATATTTTTTCCTGTTTTTGCGCACTTTTCTATTTTACCTATCTCCAACATGTACCTGCTGTTATGCTTATAATTGATATAAGATTATGTACATAAATAGTAGGTCAACGTGGGTATTTTATTGTGTGTTTATGTATTACATGCGCTTGAATCAGTCTTTTGCAGAAATAGATATTTTTTTAGTAAAGAATCGATTTCAAGAATGATAAATACTGTAGATCCTGTTAAAACATCGAAATAAAAAATCCATCCTGCAAGAATCTACGAGAGATATTGACTAGCAAAAATTGACATTCACAGTGCATAGTGCAATGTAGGACAGAAAATAGCCAGAAAATAGTGGATGGACAGTGTGTATTTACCATTGAACTATATATACCACCTGGAATGCGCACGGATGCAGGAACAGCCGCGCCTCGCTTGTAGAGAGAGAAGAAAGACATTTTTGTATTCTGTCTCACTCTTACCACTGAAACTTTGGGACATACAGTCGATTTGCGCCTTTCGACGTAAGTTCCACAGAGATTTGACTAGATATGACCGGTTCGAAAAGAGTTGCACTCTTCTGTTTAGATATTTCAGTAGGTGATGTCAGCATGTCACAGAAATTAATGTACAGTAAGACCGTTCAGTACGACAGTACGTTCCAATAAGTTCCAGCACTAAACGAAACAGCGTTAAACGAGGTCATCTTAACACGTAAATAATGGGGATACGTGAAACAGAACAGAGAATAAGAAAATTTATCACTTTTTTGTAACATTTATTGTTAAATACTTTTTGATTGCATTAATTATAGAGTTATTTACTCCTAATATCGATTTTTATTAATAAAACATCCATGAAAATAAAAAAAAAGTCGGGTAAAGTTATATTTGTGATGAGGAAGGTCCTTCTTCATTTAAAATTTTTGTTTTTTTTGGGAAGAAGCCATCTAACGTCGTTTGCCTTTTCCTGTTTCGTTCAGTAAGCAGTTGTCGATAGCAAGGCACCGCATCAATGACACTTCGTCTTATAGTGGGCACCGCTTGTGGTTCGGGCATGCCCGCTTCATGTGCTCACATATATAACAAACACCAATACCGCGTGCGATTTCGGGGAATCCCATACTACCGCGTAATAGTGAAACAGCGTTAAGCGGAGCAGCGTTAAGCGGGGTCTTACTGTATATGATCACAAAACAAAGTAAAAAATATTATCAAAAGCATTAAAATTACACATGATTTTTTGTTTTAGAGGTAGTGAAGGTTAATTGTTAATACGTATCGAAATTGCTTTCCTTTGGGAATTGTTCATGCTGGATGTAAAAATATAATTATTTGCTCATTTTATGTTTTTTTTTCCAAATAGACATAGACAATAAATAAAATAAATATTACAATAATTTTGATTGATATTATTAATTTTGTTTGAGAAAGTATCCTATTTAACAGACTTCAAAAATGCACTGAACAATATAAAATAATGTTCGATTTTTGAAGTCGGTGTTACTTTTTTTTAAGTTTTCTATGCGTTTGAAAGTAGTGTTTCCTCGTACAGATTCACCCATTAACATTTTAGGAATGAAATAATATATATACTGGTAATTAACAAGTTTTACATGCTATTGCCACAGTCAGAAATTGTAATAGATGCCTGATTGATCATACACATTTGGAATTATCTCTCTGTATACAAATTGCAAATTATGAAACATATATAGTCTATATTTATTGTATGGGAACAGTTTTTCTTCAAACACATTCTGTTTTTATTACGACTTACCATAAACCCTTTTGTCATAGAAGCAACAAAAGGATAGTACAGCAAAGATAGTTCAGTTCCGTATATTTTAACGGCGTACACAACATTATTGAAAGGGTAGTACAGGTAACAAAGGACAAAATACCAAAATATCTTCTTTCTCTCTCGGCGCGGCTCGACTGCAGCTCTACATACGGCCGTGCGCATTCCAGATATTCTATAGTACAATGGAGTATCCTCATTCCAAATAAAGGGTATGTCATTTTCTAATAATTGGGTAAGTACAGTATATTCTGTCACATTGTCAGTCAGCTCGGAATCGTGTTCGGACCATTGAACTATATACTACCTGGAATGGGAACTGTGGGAAACTGGGAAACAGAAAACGGCCCATTTTGTTAGAAAGAGAGACGTGAAATCCAGGGATGTCTGTCTCACTCTTACACACGTGCGGTCTGAACATATAGTCGCATGCACGTTAAAAGTGAAAGTTCCACGTTTGTATGGTCGGTTCGAAAAGAGTTCCTCCTTCCAATTATTGTTGAACTGGTAGTACAGTTATATTATAAATCTGGGCGTAGTATATATATGATTACGGGGATTTAATTTAATTTAGGGGTTTAACGTGGATGTAATGTACTTTGTCATCCTATTAGCGTTTTTTTAAATATAAATTTTATTATAATTTTTATTAATATTACAGAAACTATTCTCTACGATTATAATAATAGCTGTCAGTTTATATAATACATTTTCTAACGTTCATCGAATAGCCCCTTCAGATCCTTAGAGATGTTTTTTTTAGTCTTCACTCGTGTTTTGCCAAAACATGTAATTTTGCCCATCTCCAAATAGATCTGAAATATAAATACTGTAATTAATATATAACGTTATCAACTTAAAATAAGTAGAAAAACAGTGACTTACATGCAATAGTTGATTATGAATTAATATAAACCTTTTCCACAAAATATTAACACACGATACAAATATATAAAATATAATACGTGCAAAAATTAACATTCTCTAAACATGAAAGATTTTTTTTTTTTTTTTTATCCCGCCGATTCCACCCTACTACTATTCCCCGGACAAACGATTACGAGTTACTACAAGGAATAGCCCCGGGCTCTCCGGCCGGTAGCGGTATCTCCTACATCCTCCCCCTAATATCTGATATACTAGGAGGAGGTTCGGAACCGCACGCGCGAACTACAGCGTTTACTGCAGTGTATTGTATGAACCGCGCCGCTTGGTCGGTCCGCGCCACTTGCACAATGTCGCTACCGACCTGTCCGGAATGATCGCAGCCTCGTACATGCATTGAACTAATAATAACATACATGCGTGCATGTACGACTCGCGCCATCTCGGGCACGCCTCCAGTTTAAAACTTTTATTTACATAACATTTAACATTGGATTCTTTAATATTATATACATGTGGTGAAGAAAGGTACAGACACGGGACATAAGTGATCAGAATTCTTGTATCAGGGCTGTGAATCAAACATTTGCAAACAGTATACTTTTATGTAGCTTTTGCCTGATACTCGCACGATCACCTAAGTACCGCTCCGTAGCTTCCTTCGTATACGTAAATATTCTAATATTTGTGTATATACTTATTATTAATTTAACAATTTGAATTTCATGCAGTTCACATAATCCATTAGTTTCCAACACCGGATGCGGCGGTGTAAACAAGGAAACAATTGTACCACTGTATTTCTCAAGTACTACTGAAGATATGTTTCTTTTGAAGTTTTTCTTATTCATGTATCCAAGCTGAATTTCAGCTCGAAAAGGTTTTTCCGCGCATTTAATAATATCAAATACTGCCTTCGAGGGGAAACACAACTTCCCTCTGTTTACAAGTGCAGTAAAACTACAATATTTTTTTACATCAACAGTGTATTGATGATCACTGTTGATTTTCTCAGTGAGTAAAAAATCCTTACAATAAAGGCACGATAATTTTGCCAAAATTTTGTTTACTACAACTCCAGAAATATAGTACAATATATTTTCTTGTAAACAACTCAAAGACGTGCTATCCATGCATGCAATTAATCTGTTTAAATTTTCGTCGTCTTTATCTAAATCTTGATGGGAATTATCTACCAAAGACCGTTTTGGGGCACGAAACTGAAAAATGGGCAATGTTTCCGATAAATCGTCCAAACAATTGCTATTTATACTCGCTGTAACATTGTTGCGGAAAAGCATTTTTCGCAATGCCCATATAAATTGAGGGCAATTTGGGTTGTCATTCCACCCTCCACGAGACCGAACACACGAAAAAAATAATTCTAAGTGGTCCTGAAAACATTTGTAGGTCAACAAGTATTTCAAAGGACTATCGGGGTCAGTCAAAAGATCATTTGCCAACCCAATAAAACTGTAAGTGTTCATGAAGAAACCCAAGGAAAATGTTTTTCTCTTGTGTTGTAAAATATTCACACCATTTATTTTAAGATTTGTTATATATGTTCTCACTTTCAAAAAGAATTCATTTTTTAAGTCAATTTTATATAAGTAGATGGGAGATTTGAAACCTTTTCCAAATGAGTTTCGGCTATTCATTATGTCGAATAATTTATCGAATATTCTTAAAAATTCAACCGTGGCTTCACTCCCTGCAAAATTTGGATCACCGCTTAGTCGTAAAAAATCCAGTGAATCCGCAACAGCGCTACTGATGAGTTGAGCAGCTAAACGAACGTTCATTTTTTTGTTATAAAAATTTACATGCACAGATGACAATCGATTTCCCAATTCCAAATCCTCTGCTTCTTGCAAGTCATGCAATTTTTTAATAAATTTAAAAGATATTTCCCCCATCGGTGATGTAATCACTTCCTCAGCAAATGCATTGCGGCACAGTTTGACCATATGGCAAGCGTCTAATATACAGTAGACTTGACTGTCCGCAGATGGGTGTTTGAAGGAAGTGACCAAATCTGCCTTGGAGAAATCGCAGCCCAATAATGTTAAAGTTTTTAAATTTGTGGCACAGCCATCGCATGTTATAGATCGTACGGTAACGCCAGTACTTTTTAATAAAATTAAAGCGTGATTGAGGATTTGACACTGTAAATCGGCTATTATTTTATTTACGAAAAAAAAGGCAATAGGGATCTTGAATTTTTTTGTGTAGGTTACAATTTGAAGAACCAGAGCTTCCTTTGCTAATTCTTCAGAATCTACGTGAGCACCGTAATCTACATATCCGCGATTCTTGTCTTGTTTTTTATCATAAACAATTTGGCTACGAATAGCCATTGAATCCAAAATTAATGCTACGTCCTTGATACAGGAATTTGTTTTTACTTCCTCTTTTAGAAATTCTAGTACTTCGCTTATGAAGCCTGGTTCGCAATTGTACCTACTCAGCCATTTACGCAGCATGGATTTGTGAGGAAGGTGTCACTTGGTTCGGATAAAGTTATATGCCTTTGGAGAATAAAAATATAATGTTAAGGCGAAACTTTTTATATCGTCGCTGTACCGGTTTCCACAAGAAACGGAGGAATTTTTTAGTTCATTTTTCAAAACATGCAACGAGAAACCAGTAAAACGATTTTTTAAAACATCTTCTACGGCATCTGTGCATTTACCGTTGGCTTTTAAATGCCGAACCAAGTCTTTCATCGTTTTTAATCTATTGTTGCGTCGCTGCAACCGCTTCTGTAGCACTCTTACTTTTTTACGCAAAGTTACCATTTTATCCTGTCTGCTTAAAATCCGGGATGATGTTTGTGTGCCAATGTCCTGTGATCTTCTGTTGATTGCAGGTCCTGACTGTAAAGATAAATTCTACCTTGAATATGACATACTTGATACTATTAACATTTTACAAAATATGAATGAAAGATCATAAAACAAAACATAATAACATACATGTAACTTTTCAGCATGCAACACATCATCATTAGAAGAGCATTTCTGGTGAAGTGTGACATTTGTATCACAGCTGGTATTTGCAGCTTCTATTATCTATAATATAATATAAATTTATAACAGTTTCTCAATTTACAATTATAAACACACATGCCTTATATTACTGGCGCGGTCCTATTTAGTATGTGATACAACCTACCATTTCGTTACCGGTATCCTCAATATTTGTTGAATATTTGCTGGGTCCTGCATGCAAATTTTGTATGATCCCTGTACTCGTTGAAGGTTGAACCTAAATCAATCATGGTGCCTTGTGATTAAAGTAATAATACAATTGTACTTACATCGTTAACATATTTGAAACACTTTAACTCTCGGACACCCGACTGAAAAAAGGAGACACGCAATCCCACGATGGGTTATTCTGACCAATCCTGCAGGACGGCAACCCGATATTTTATTTGTATAGATTTATGTGAGACGAGAACCGCAAAGTAAATTCAACGCGTTATAAAATACTGACGACCATGTCGCAGAAAATGTTATAAATGTTGCTCGAAAGAAGTTGTGAACAATTTATAAACAAATTATCAACAATCGTAAAATACATTGCAACGTCGCTATAATGCACGTAAGCAACAATTTTAATTTTGTAAAATATTTTATAAACAATTTATAAACAAATTGTCAACGTTTAAAATATATTGCAACGTCGCGAAAATGTACGTAGGCGAACATTTTTATTTTGCTCAAAAAATAGGTTGACGATCTTCAGGCTTCGGGTCAAATTGACCCATCGTGGGTATCCGAGGCGATAAGTTTCACTAGAATGATACCTTTACTAAAGTTTAAGTAATATGCACGATATAGATATTTACATACCACATTTGTTGAACTACTTGCTATTGAATAATCCACATCGTAGTCAAACAATGTGGGTATTGCTCTCTTCTTTAGGCGGTTCTGTCCAGATGGTGTTACCTGAAATGAATCATATATAAAATGTTTACTGCAAATGGTGCTGTACTTCGTAACTTTTTTTACGAATGTCGGCGGTATTGCCGTTACAAATTCTCCAAATGATGCCGGATCCTTGGGAAAGCTGTAAATAAAGACAATTTGGATATAATTAATTGGGAATAAAAAATGCTTTTCCTCATCAGTGTCAGCATATGGAGCTCTAAACACCATTTGTGTCGCAGTGTACGTGCGCGTCTGTCAGCCTGTGTGCGATGCGCACAGCTTAGGTCCAATCAAGGCCGACACGAATGGTGTTCAGAGCTCCATATGCTGACACTATTCCTCATATATGCTACGCAGTTTTACTTTTGTTCCTAATTACCTGTGAAAAGTAATATTCCCATTCTTCGTCCACACGCTTTTGCAATTTTTAATACAACACGACATAACCATGTTTCTGCCGCTTGGATAAAATGCCTTGATTCAACTGGTTTGCACGTTTGCACTTGTTTGTAATCCACCGATTTACGCGGTTTAATTTCTTGACTGGACTCTCGTCTGCTACACCGATATTTTTGAAACGGATCGTACAGTTAACAAAGGACAGGTATCCCTGGAATCATACTCTCTCTGTCCCGCTTTTCGGCGACTTTACATATGGATGTTCTCATTCCAGGTAGTATATAGTTCAATGGTTCGGACCACTTGGAGATAGTAGACACGGTTTTCGAGCCTCGCGACCCGCCTTTGTAGTTCGCCGAACGAAGAAAAGAAAACTTAGCGTACCAAATGCTATATTAAAGACGATTCTTATCGCTTTTTATTATTACATTTTCCTGTATGAAAAATTGTATAACGTAATCATGAAATTATTGGGATAAAAATGAGATCAAACATGGTGTAATTGAGATCACATTTACTGATCGTAGTATACTCTCTCACATTGTCAGTGTGCTGAAAACCGTAGTATGACAATGTGACAGAGAAGGACACGGTTTTCGCGCTTCGCGTCCGTCTCTCTCACGTTGTCATACTACGGATCTCAGCTCACTGGCAATGTAAAAGACTTAGACTATATATGTATGGACTGCCAGCAGCATGCCTGAGCCGTGTTAAATTCGTGACGAAACATCTGTGGCGCCGCTACTACCCAAGAACTAACTTTAGCGTACGTTGTATATCTATATATATTGATGTACGCATGCGCTCAATTGACTTGTAGTTGACTCGTGTGAAGTTAGTCAGAGCCACAGTAAGCGAAATATATTGCGATTCTGTAGTTCTTGGGTTGTAGCGGCGCCACAGGTCTTTGAACTAACGTGAATACAGCAACTAGCGGTCCATATATATTTAGTCTAAGGTAAAAGAGTATGCGAGTAAGAGTAGAGCCGAGTAGCGATAAGGACTAAGCCCTATATTTTAAATATGTATTAATGTTATATCTCCACGACCGGGATAGAATATTATAAATAAATGGGACGCGGAACATGCGAAACTGAGATTTTAGATATGTATTTTAAATTGTGACTGGTGTCCTATCGTCCAGGATTTATATTATTAGGAAGATAAGCAGACAAGCCCGGTAAATAAATTAGGAAATGTTCGTAGATTTATTTATTTTATTTGTTGTTGTTTTTTATTATTTTTAACTCGTCCTCGTCATCGATTTATGTATTTTTATTCGATTCTTTTTTATTTATTATTCGTACAAATTTAATAATGTATATATGCAGCGTATATGACAATAGAACGTCACAGTAATAAATAAGTAAATATGGTCCGATTAATATCATGTTTGTTTTCATTTTACGCGGAAAAATCTCATCAATATCTTAATCACTATTTTAGATAAAAAAAAAGCAAAATTTGAAAAGTTGTGATTGTATTATAAAAAACCAAACCGCGAACTCTCGACAAAGGAGCCGCGTCGCTTCACGCCTCATAAACATCACACGCTTGACTGACTCCGCTCGAGGTAACATAGGCGTAGGAATGACGCATACATGGGCGCAGACGCAGTCCATTGACAATGTGACTGGAGCTCCAGTCAGTGATAGCAGATCTGGCCCGAAAACTCCATTGGAGTTTTTTGGGTGGGGGAAACCTCGGCAAGTGTGCGTGCTTGTCCGTGAGAGCTGCGCGCGGCGTTTATCGCCGAATCGCGCTCGGCTTTGAGAGAAGGACGGAACTATGCTGCGTCCCCTTTCAACCAGCAACGCGCGTTGCGTCTTTGTTCGACATGCAGTCGCGGCGTCGCGTCTTCGTTCCCCACACAGGCCGGTGACAGTGGTGCCAGATTTCGCATAAGGCATCGCACGTACCATTGCGTTCTTTCAGCCGGAAGGCAAATCGGGCACCACCGCCGTGAACAGAGCGCGATCCAGAGAAAAGTGAATCGAGGAGAGTTTGGGATTGACTCGTCGTACTCATCGTCGCTCGTCGACGTGATTTTTTTTCGTCGGTTCGTGCCTAGCCTTGGTTCAATTTTTTTCACAGAATAATTTGTTTTTTTAATTATTCATCACACGGCAACAAACGATATTCATTTAAAAATATTTTAGTACTTACTACAGATAGTTTTTAATATTTTGTCAGCGGAATAGATGTGTCGTATTGGTTTATAATAGACATGGGCAAAATATATATTTCATAAATTTTGGTTTCAGTAACATTAATCTTTCTGTGGTAGTAATAAATAAGAAAGTATATAATAAATGTCAATTATTGCGTATTATGCATTAACCGTGAAACAAGTAAAATAGGAGCACTTCTTGCACTAGAACGTTCTGAGGGATCGTACTAACACGCGATTTTAACACACGACAGCGTTTGTCAGGAAGAATTTGCTTGACACGACGCGACGACGGTGCGAATGTTTTTATGAGTTGTTCTCTATGATTTGTTCTGCATGATTTCTTTTCTAAATAGAAGGTGATCAAATTGTGTATATATTCTAACAGTTCTCAGCAAGTCCCAACACATTGATTTGAAACGTTTTTCTTACTTCGCACGTTTAGTTTAAGAATGCTCTCCCCATATCGTGAAAGAAAATGTTGTTCGGTTGAATAAGGCAATTCACTGTTCATACTGTAATCCATATGTACGTCCATTGTCGCATTCTGCCCACGAAATGTCGCAACGTGCGTATTGTCAAAGAAGGCATGATGAAACACGACAATAATAACAAAATCCCTGTGAACTGAAAACCGAAACTTTCATTGTGCCGCTTCCGACTAATTGAAATATCTGAAAAGTCTAACCATTCTTAGCACGTATTTCACGTACGTACTAGAAATGATTCCCCCGGAACTGTAACCGACTTTTCCAATGTCATTTATTCATCATTATGTACGATATGTATTACATTTAAATGCACATGTACAGGGTGCACAGGTTGTGATAGTCGGATTTGTTCCTGTAAACGGTAAGTATTACACAAAATTATAGAGGGAAGGGTTCGATGGGTTCGTAATATCTATATTCTACGAGACTTCATTCAATTCGAAAGTGCAACGCCGCACCCGACAAATGCAAATGCGTATGTAAGGTTTTTGTTTATAAAATTTAAGATACGTGGACTTCCACGCCACTCATGAGGTGCTACGGACTAGCGCGTTCGGTTTTTTAACGTGGACCGTAGCCCTATTGTACCACATTTTATGATAATCATACAGCGTCCGGAATACCTCTGTCCACTTTGAACGACGGTGATATTGAATGTGGACAGAGTTATTGTCCCACGCTGTAGAAGTAAGGGTTAGAAAAGATGAGAGCATTTTTTTTTTTTATGCGTTTTATTTCATACTAATGTTGACATTGTATTTTTGTGTGGCGGCCCCCCCACTGGGGCGCCCACACAAAAATGATCTCATTTATTTTCTAACCCTTACTTCTACAGCGTGGGGCAATAACTCTGTCCACGTTGAATATCTCCGTCGTTCAAAGTTTACAGAAGTATTGCCGCACGCTGTATGATTATCATAAAATGTGGTATAATAGGACTATAGGCGATGGTCCACGTTAAAAAACCGAACGCGATAGTCATGGCATCTCATGGGTGGCGTGGAAGTCCACGTATCTGAAATTATATACACTACAACCTTACATACGCATTTGCATTTGTCGGGTGCAGCGTTGCACTGTTCAATAGAAGGAAGTCTCGTAAAGGATAGATATTACGATCCCATTGAACCCTTTCCTCTATAATTTTGTCTAATACTTACCGTTTGCAGTCATTTACACATATTTAGAAGTAATACATATCGTACAATTGGTTGCAAAATAATAATGAATAAATGACATTGGAAAAGTCAGTTAGAGTCCCGGAGAAATAATTTGCAGTAGGTACGTAAAATCCGCGCTCAGAATGGTGTGACTTTTCAGATATTTCAATTAGTCGGGAGCGGCACAATGTGAGTTTCGGGTTTCCATTGACAGGGTTTTTGCTATTATTGTCGTGTTTTATCATGCCTTCTTCGACAATACGCACATTGCGACATTTCGTGGGCAGAATGCGACAATGGACGTACATATGGATTACAGTATGCATGGTGCATTGTCGAAGAAGGAACACCTTCTTCTTTCTCGAAATGGGGATAGCGTTGCTAAAGTAAACGTGCGTAGTAAGAAAAAGGTTTCAAATCAATGTGATGGGACTTGATGAGAACTGTTACAATATATGCACAATTTGGTCACCTTCTATTTAGAAAACAAATCGTAAAGAACAACTCATAGAAACATTCGCACCGTCGTCGCGTCGTGTCAAGCAAATTCTTCCTGACGTACGCTGTCGTGTGTTAAAATCGCGTGTTAGTACGATCCCTCAGAACGTTCTAGTGCAAGAAGCTCCTGTTACTTGTTTCACGGTTAATGCATAATCCGCAATAATAGACATTTATTATATACTTTCTTATTTATTACTACCATAGAAAGAGTAATGCTACTGAAACCAAAATTTATGAAATATATATTTTGCCCATATCTATTATAAACCAATACGACACATCTATTCCGTTGATAAAATATTAAAAACTATCCGTAGTAAGTACTAAAACATTTTTAAATGAATATCGTTTGTTGCTGTGTGATGAATAATTAAAAAAAAAATTATTCTGTGAAAAAAAAATGGAACCATGGCGTACCGCGAACCTACGAAAAAAATAACTCGACCGCGTCGACGAGCGACGTCGAGTCAATCTCAAACTCTCCTGGATTCACTTTTCGCTGGATTGCGCTCTGCTCAACGCGGTGGTGCCCGATTTGCCTTCCGGCTGAAAGAACGCAATGGTACGTGCGATGCCTTATGCGAAATCTGGCACCACTGTCACCGGCCTGTGTGCGGAACGAAGACGCGACGCCGCGACTGCATGTCGAATAAAGACGCAACGCGCGTTGCTGGTTGAAAGGGGACGCAGCATAGTTCCGTCCTTCTCTCAAAGCCGAGCGCGATTCGGCGAGAAACGGCGCGCGCAGCTCTCACGAACAAGCACGCACACTTGCCGAGGTTTCCCCCACCCAAAAAACTCCAATGGAGTTTTCGGGCCAGATCTGCTATCACTGGCTCCAGTAGTGACAATGTGACAGAATTTACTGTAGCTTTGCTATTTTGGCCATTCCATCCATAAATCCCCTGTAATAACCAACAAGGCCTTAGAATTGTTTTAAACTTTTGTTATTTTTAGGTATTGGGAAGTTCTTGACAGCCTTGACTTTGCCTGGATCAGGTTTTACACCCTTCAATGTTATAATATGCCCCAAATATGTTATTTCACGACGAAGGAATTGGCACTTTCCAGGTTATAAGGTGAGTCCAGCATTTTGTCAACGTGCTAAAATATGTTTTAATCTCTGGGAATGTTCTGCCAATGAGCTTGCATAAATAACAATATCATCCATATAAATAAACATTTCAATTCCCTGTAACCCAGATAATAATAAGTCCATGCACTGTTGAAATGTTGTAGTGTCCATTGATAGTTGGGAACGCTGTCGTTGACTTGGATTCGGGATCCATTGGTGTTTGATGGAACCCTGAAGCCAAATCAAGAATACTAAAATACTTGGCACCACAAAGCTGATCTAAAATGTCCACTATGTTTGGAATAGGATATGAGTCGCTGATGGTTTTCTTGTTCAACTTCCGATAATCAATAACCATCCGTCACTGAGGCTTTCCAGTAGCATCAGGTTTTTTTGGAACAATCCATAAGGGAGAATTGAATGCAGATGAGGATGGTTGAATAATATCATCCTCAAGCAAAGAATCAACTTGTTCTTTTATCTCCTGCTTATGTATACATGGAAAGCGATATTGTTTTGCACTTCTTGGGACTTCATCAGTGGTAATTATTGAATGTTTTGCGAGCTTTGTTGCCTGTAACTTGTCATTTGGAAGATGAAATTGATATGAAAATTCATATATATTAGTTTGAGAAGGCTTGTTACCTCCAAATTATTAAGACGTTGTAAATGTAATGATTCAACAATTTTAGAAAAACTCTGCGCATCTGCTTTGGCCTGAGCATTATTAAAATTTCCAACTTGCTGATCATGGTGCTGGAGGCATAACCTCAAACTCTTCTAGTTCTACCGGAGGTAAGGAAAACTTAATTTGGTCTGAAGTGGTATTTATGGCAAATAATTTTGCAAAGCCATTTATGTGCGTAACCAAAGCTTCACCTGCGTAAGCTTCTGGATTAACATTAAAATTTCTTACATAACCCGATTTGATTCCTTTATTCTTTACAGGAATTGTGACCAACACTTTACTACGCGCTGGCAAATGGAATGTAGAACTATCCTCGAGTAAAATTTCTTTGTCCCCGATCTGAATAGAATTTGGATTAGAATTATTCAATTTAACTATTGCATTCTGATTTTACAGAAACCGTATTCCCAGGATACCCGCTACTGCAATGGGAAAGTGTTAGAGAGTAAGCAGCGGATTATCCGCATTCCAACGTAGTAGACGGTACTGCCTGCTAACAGCCCGGCTTTCCGCACGTTCAATTTTTTCCGAGTTCCGGCATGATAATAGGACGGTTAGTACCATTTCCGAGAATTTTCCGAGGGCCTGGCAGCTCACACCGACATAATCTAGCAAGACAGACACTGTTACGATTCTATTATATCATTTCTCACATAATTTCATTCAATTCTTCGCTATTAAACCTTTGCTTATTCTCTGAAGTACTTTTCGATATTCCTGCATTGTTAATTTGTGTTAGATTCATCTAAAGCGTGAAGCGTACGTTACCAAGCTGTAAATTCCGCCTGTAAACTTTAAGAACTGCACTTGCAGTACCATTGTACATATTAGTTATAGTTCAGGTTAAGCGTACTTACCGTGCTGCAGAATTTCCTTTTCAGAAACTAATCTGCAACAAATTGGAATTTCACTTTCACACCACAAATATGAATGGATGTTTCCCCATTTGTGCAGACTATCTCAGGACCAATACCGGTAAGCTTATAGCAAACATCTGTATTCATATTCACATTGTTAATTAATTCCCCCCTTTTTATTATATTTACTTGAGAGCCTGTGTCCATTAGAAATTTCGAAATTCCTCCTCTAAATAATTTGTCATGAAGGGTTATTGTGGGTATATGACTGATGTTCACATTTATTTTAAATCAGTTGCTGGGTTCCGGCGTGCAATGAATTTTCTGCTCCCTGGTCCGCCATTTCGTGGAGCAGTGTGGCAGTTTAAATTATCGGACTTTTGGAAAGAATTACGCACTCCAGGTTCCTGCGCTCTTTGTACAGGCCAATAATTTCCTTTCGGCCTTCTAAAGCACTCGTTCCCCGTGTGATTCGGGTCTCCGCAAATATTGCAACGGGTACAATTGAAAATCTGTGAGTGAGGCTGACTCATTCAATTCTGAGAACAATTCCTTCGTATATGGCATAATTTTCCACATTGATAGCATTTACGATAATCTGTAATTGTTTGATAGATTTTTGTGTTTTGAAGAGTATAACGTGTGAGTCCACAGATTATAAGTAATTTCCTGTTCGCAAAATAGTGCTTCGTCCATGATCTGTAACAAATTTTGATTTTGATCTATCAGCATATTACTTAAAAGATTATTTTGAAGACCTAAACGAAAATTCCGAACGGCTGTCTTATTCAAGAGCATTGTTATTCCCTGGCATTGTTCCTTCGAAAATTTTCCTTTTGCGACTTCTATTCCCTGATTAAGAATATCTTCAATTCTCAACCCATAATCCTTTAAATTTTCATTTCAACACTGCTTGATTTCTTTCATTTTATCTTGTATTTGGTTTAAATTAAAAGATCGCAAATAAATAGATCTTAATAAGTCTAAAAGTTCTTCTAGATTCCTGGGCTGTTGACGGTTTGCTATTAGCCGCTCAGCTCGAACCCGCAATCCGATTTTTAATTAAAAGGAAAAGGTTTTTTCGTTCCCTGGGATTTATGACCGAATTCGCCAACTCACTCTGACTAATAAATTTTTGTAATGAACATGAATTTTCATCGAATTTGGGTATTGATTCCGCTGCGAATTTAAAAGACATAAAACTCCGATTGTTTTTAGCGGGGTCAATAAAAGTACTGGCACTATCAATTTCCCCGACAGATCCTTCATTTAGCAGATTTTCCACAATAGAATTTCCTTCTGCTGGCGCCATACTTACTATTTCAAATCCCCTTCTGTTAGGCAAAGTTTGTACGGGACCTCCTCGACCTTTAACCCATTTGAAATTTCCAATCCTGATCTATAATTTACCAACCTACCTAGCTCGCTTTGCATTCCTCTTTCTCCGACTCATTTTGAATAAATGACTGAACGTTCTTATCCTATTAATTTAACAATACTTTATGCCTATATCTTCAGGTAGCGATGGACCTCCAGGCAGCTCCCAGCTCCTTCTTCCGGACGAAATCGTTTGTACGGTATCTTCCGAATTATTAGGAGGAAATGATGATATCTCGGTGCACGTGGATTCCAAGATAGCTTGCACGGCCGTCGGAAGCACTCGTCTCCGGCATTCACCCGTCGCTCCCAGGGGAAACTGTGCAAAAACCCGGGAGAGAGAGATTGCACCTTTCTGTTTCCGTCCTCGCCTGTTCCTCCAAGTATTCTTTTCGTTCTTTAGGCACCAGTCCGAAAGGGCGTGGGTTCGAATCAATTAAATTGACACAAAAACGTGTAATTTACAAAAATCCCTATAAAAGAGAGACCCGCGTGCTTCTCGAACAATTCTAAGTCAGTATATATGTATGTATACATGTTGATATAGTCGAGGATATGTTGAATTCTTGTAGAGTTTTACTTGCGTGGATATAGTTACTTTAAGGTTCTATGCAACTAGATTCTGTGGACTTCTGATTGCTGATTTTTGTGCTATTTGCAATCCTATCGTCGGCTGGATTATAAAGAAGATTACAGAAGCAATAACATCTTTTCATCCACAACATATCCACTGTCCTAATTGAAACCGGAGTCTACTGGTCACAAAAGAAAGCTGTATGCAGGCCTAAGCAAACGCAGAGTGGAAGTGGTAGGGAACAGCTGGATCTAAATCTTGGTTTCAAGATAATCAATCTGTGTGCCGCAGGAGACAAGCGACTGGTTTTCTGATGTCAAGTTTCAAGGATTTCCTTGATATCCATTCAAAACAGCCCTTTTCAGGGCCTCAAAGTGATTCCAAATGTTGACAACTCTCGTTCAATAAAATATTCCTGATTATTTCTATGGCTTGCATGGAAGCCATATGGAAGTATGTTATTGTCAGCGTTAGATGGCTCCAAGCGGAATGACATACTTGGTTTGAATATACAAGAGGGACCCAGAAATATGAGAAAATGGGCAAATAATGTATAAATATGCAGGTATTTATGAAAGTTGTGAAAGTTCAAAAACTAACCAATTTCAGGTTTCAAATTTCATTAAATGTTTGTAGGTATGTTATAATTCTAAAAAATAGAATCTTCGACGTAATAACCAAACAATCATTCTATTTATTATTAACGATTACTTAACTTACAAAATCGATTCTACGGCGCGTAGCAACCAACCAACATAACAATTATTATCCACGACTTTTCGACGAATCCATTGTTTACCTTATAAAACCGATTCTTGAAGACAATCGAACATCCCCATACAACATTTTATTCAACCTGAGATCTCAAATTGTTTGGATTTTAGCCGGACACAACTTTCATATATCCTGCACATTTCTACGTCATTTGCCCATTTTGTCATTTCGCACGGTCTCCCTTCTACATGGAAACCTAGACGGTCATTCCGATTGTAGTCATCTAACTCTGGAAATAACGTACTGTTATGCCTTCCTATCACATTTTCCAATCCAATCGTCACATTAGTCGGACTTCCACAAATTCCTTCCTGAACAAACCTACCGATAAACCTTTCCGTTGCCAAAGGTTCCGCCAAAGTATGCAAACACTCAACAGGAACATAAACCCATAAAAATTCCCTTCAATTGTTGACCTTGACATAATGATAAAATTTCCCTTTGATTACGTATCAACACCTGAGCAAACTCCAAAAATACTTCCTTTCTAAAACATTCTGTCCTTTTTCAAATTCCACCTCCAAGCTCCTTTTAGAAACATATAAAGGTACCCAGGACCGCAAAAGACCATCTCCAGTCCTGGCATAGACACCGTCACTCTGTCAGTTAGTCCTAAAATAAAACTCTTGAACTGAAAGACTTTCAAACTCGATTTCGTTACCACCTATTACATTTCGCGTATCTTAAAGTAAACTAGTCGATGCCAATAGGCCGGCACAACAGTACTTTCATGCAAGCCATTGAAATAATTATACGTGTGTACATAGGAAATTTTATTGAACGAGAGTTGTCAACGTTTGGATTCACGTTGTAGCCCTGAAAAGGACTGATTTAAATGGATATCCAAGAAATCCTCGACATTTAACGTGAAACAATTAATCGTTTGTGTCACAATCCACTCGGATTCATTCTTTTAAAAGAAACAATTGGCTCCCGCTGTTCCCCAACGCAACCATCTTGCATTTGCTTAGTCCTGGATACAGCATTCTTTTGTATCCTGTAAATTCAGATTTCCATTGGGGCAATGGATATATTGAGGACGTAAATACGTTATTACTTTATAAAATATTAATGTATACTCTGATAGCAGTCTTCTCAGTAATCTTATTATTAATATCTTTATGTTACTATTTTCCAAATTTGTAGTGCGGAATCAGAATTGCTTCAAACATCTCTATCCTCGTCCAGGACTTCATTATGATCAGAAGGTGTGTTGGCTTCAACCGGCAGTGAATGGTCGTTTCTAAAATCCATAACAGGATATATATTTTGAGACATAATTGTATATATAAGTAAAATAAAAAAAATAAAGTTGAAATTATACATTACATTTCATATGTTATTGCATACACACCCTTTAAGTCTATTGTTATTAGTTGCTTACACATGATGTATTCAGAACAATTTGTCACCCTAAATTTGGCCCCTGCCATTCACCACCGCATTAATCTTGAACGTGCTTAGAACTGTATACTGCTATCTTTTGCGTCCTGTAGACTCAAAGACGTTATAGCTTCTGTAACCATCTTTATAATCCAGTCTTCAAGTTCACTTGCATAAAACCTTAAAGTAACTATTAGCTAATGCAGTGTTGATACAGCATGTTATCTGAAATAGAAAGATTTATATTTATTAATGACGAGTCTCTTTACTTATGAAAATAACAGCCATTTTATAAAATTACCTGAAAACAAACTAATTCGATCCATATATACCTTTCAATCGTGCTCCTTAGTTTCTTCTGAATGAGTTAGAACCATGTCAAGGATGATTTTCGAAGAAATTGTGCCTTGATCAGGTTATGCTCCCACGTGTCACATGTATTTTCAAACTTTACAAGTCGATTTCACGAGTGATTCTCTATATGAATGGTTCAGACTGGCGCGGGAACGATTCTGCAGATATTCCACGCGCCCCGCACTGTAACTCTGCACTATTTATGTAACATTTAACGTCCATGAACGTCACACCGTTGACACGTAGCCCGCAATGTAAATACGCACTGTCCATCCACTATTTTATTGGCACTTTACTATGCAACTCGCCCGTGTGCAATGAGTCTTGTGCGCAAACAGTCCGTGTGCAATCGCAACGTGAGTAATCGGTCTTGTACGCAAAAGGGACGTGCACAATAGGGCTTGTGTGCAAACGGGACACCGGCTTCGGGACGTGTGCAATCGGCTCGTGTGCAATCGGAACGTGAGCAATCGGTCTTGTGCGCAAAAGGGACGTGCGCAATAGGTCTTGTGTGCAAACGGAACGTGAGCAATCGGGATGTGTGCAATCGGGACGTGCACAATTGGAACGTGTGCAATCGGCACGTGCGCAATCGGTCTTGTGCGCAAATGGGCTACACTCGAAAATGACACAAAAATGCATAGAAAGAGTCTACCTCCAAGAGTAAACTACCCTTTAAAAATTTGTTCTGGAAAAAATAAAAGTGGTTCCAGGTTGTGCTATGCCTGCATGTTATTGTTTCGCATTTTGGTGTCGCTGACCCGCCGTTTACGGTCGAAAATGACACAAAAATCCAAAAAAGTGTGTACCTGCAAGAGTAAAGTACCCTTTCAAAACTTGTTCGGGAGAACATAAAAGTTGCCCAGATTGTTCTATGCTCATCTAACATTGTTCTACATTTTGGTGTCGCTAACGCGCCGTTTTCGGTCGAAAATGACACAAAAATGCATTGAAAGAGTCTACCTCCAAGAGTAAAGTACCATTTAAAAATTTGTTCTGGAAAAAATAAAAGTTGTGCCAGGTTGTTCTATGCTCATCTAATATTGTTCTACATTTTGGTGCCGCTAACTCGCGGTTTTCGGTCGAAAATGACACAAAAATGCAAAAAAAGAGTCTACCTCCAAGAGTAAAGTACCCTTTAAAAATTTGTTCTGGAAAAAATAAAAGTTGTTCCAGATTGTTCGATGCTCATCTAATATTGTTCTACATTTTGCTGTCGCTAACTCGCCGTTTTCGGTCGAAAATGACAAAAAATGCATAGAAAGAGTCTACCTCCAAGAGTAAAGTACCCTTTAAAAATTTGTTCTGGAAGCAATAAAAGTTGTTTCAGGTTGTTCCATGCTAATCTAACACTGTTCTACATTTTGGTGTCGCTAACTCGCCGTTTTCGGTCGACAATGACACAAAAATGCATAAAAAGAATACACCTCCAAAAGTAAAGTACCCTTTAAAAATTTGTTCTGGAAAAAACAAAAGTTGTTCCAGGTTGTTCTATGCTCATCTAACATTGTTCTACATTTTGGTGTCGCTAACTCGCCGTTTTCGGTCGACAATGACACAATTATGCTAAAAAAGAATCTACCTCCTAGAGTAAAGTACCCTTTAAAAATTTGTTCTGGAAAAAATAAAAGTTGTTCCAGATTGTTCTATGCTCATCTAACATTGTTCTACATTTTGGTGCCGCTAGCTCGCCCTTTTCGGTCGAAAATGACACAATAATTAAAAAAAAGAATCTACCACCAAGAGTAAAGAACACTTTAAAAATTTGTTCTGGAAGAAATAAAAGTTGTTCCAGGTTGTTCTATGCCTGGCTGTTATTGTTCCACAATTTTGTGTCGCTAACTCGCCGTTTTCGTTCGAAAATGACACAAAAATGCAGAAAAAGGGTCTACCTCCAAGAGTAAAGTACCCTTTAAAAATTTGTTCTGGAAAAAATAAAAGTTGTTCCAGATTGTTCTATGCTCATCTAACATTGTTCTACATTTTGGTGTTGCTAACTCGCCGTTTTCGGTCGAACATGACACAAAAATGCATTGAAAGTCTACCTCCAAGAGTAAAGTACCATTTAAAAATTTGTTCTGGAAAAAATAAAAGTCGTGCCAGGTTGTTCTATGCTCATCTAACGTTGTTCTACATTTTGGTGTCGCTAACTCGCCGTTTTCGGTCGAACATGACACAAAAATGCAAAAAAAATAGTCTACCTCCAAGAGTAAAGTACCCTTTAAAAATTTGTTCTTGAAAAAATAAAAGTTGTTCCAGGTTGTTCCATGCTAATCTAACACTGTTCTACACTTTGGTGTCGCTAAATCGCCGTTTTCGGTCGAAAATGACACAAAAATGCATAGAAAGAGTGTACCTCCAAGAGTAAAGTACCCTTTAAAAATTTGTTCTGGAAAAAATAAAAGTTGTTCCAGGTTGTGCTATGCTCATCTAACATTGTTCTACATTTTGGTGTCGCTAACTCGCGGTTTTCGGTCGAAAATGACACAAAAATGCAAAAAAAGAGTCTACCTCCAAGAGTAAAGTACCCTTTAAAAATTTGTTCTGGAAAAAATAAAAGTTGTTCCAGATTGTTCGATGCTCATCTAATATTGTTCTACACTTTGGTGTCGCTAAATCGCCGTTTTCGGTCGAAAATGACACAAAAATGCATAGAAAGAGTGTACCTCCAAGAGTAAAGTACCCTTTAAAAATTTGTTCTGGAAAAAATAAAAGTTGTGCCAGGTTGTTCTATGCTCATCTAATATTGTTCTACATTTTGGTGCCGCTAACTCGCGGTTTTCGGTCGAAAATGACACAAAAATGCAAAAAAAGAGTCTACCTCCAAGAGTAAAGTACCCTTTAAAAATTTGTTCTGGAAAAAATAAAAGTTGTTCCAGATTGTTCGATGCTCATCTAATATTGTTCTACATTTTGCTGTCGCTAACTCGCCGTTTTCGGTCGAAAATGACAAAAAATGCATAGAAAGAGTCTACCTCCAAGAGTAAAGTACCCTTTAAAAATTTGTTCTGGAAAAAATAAAAGTGGTTCCAGGTTGTGCTATGCCTGCATGTTATTGTTTCACATTTTGGTGTCGCTGACCCGCCGTTTACGGTCGAAAATGACACAAAAATCCAAAAAAGTGTGTACCTGCAAGAGTAAAGTACCCTTTCAAAACTTGTTCGGGAGAACATAAAAGTTGCCCAGGTTGTTCTATGCTCATCTAACATTGTTCTACATTTTGGTGTCGCTAACTCGCCGTTTTCGGTCGAACATGACACAAAAATGCAAAAAAAAGAGTCTACCTCCAAGAGTAAAGTACCCTTTAAAAATTTGTTCTGGAAAAAATAAAAGTTGTTCCAGATTGTTCTATGCTCATTTAACATTGTTCTACATTTTGGTGTCGCTGACCCGCCGTTTACGGTCGAAAATGACACAAAAATCCAAAAAAGTGTGTACCTGCAAGAGTAAAGTACCCTTTCAAAACTTGTTCGGGAGAACATAAAAGTTGCCCAGGTTGTTCTATGCGCATCTAACATTGTTCTACATTTTGGTGTCGCTAACGCGCCGTTTTCGGTCGAAAATGACACAAAAATGCATTGAAAGAGTCTACCTCCAAGAGTAAAGTACCATTTAAAAATTTGTTCTGGAAAAAATAAAAGTTGTGCCAGGTTGTTCTATGGTCATCTAATATTGTTCTACATTTTGGTGCCGCTAGCTCGCCCTTTTCGGTCGAAAATGACACAATAATTCAAAAAAAGAGTCTACCACCAAGAGTAAAGTACACTTTAAAAATTTGTTCTGGAAGAAATAAAAGTTGTTCCAGGTTGTTCTATGCCTGGCTGTTATTGTTCCACAATTCCGTGTCGCTAACTCGCCGTTTTCGGTCGAAAATGACACAAAAATGCAGAAAAAGGGTCTACCTCCAAGAGTAAAGTACCCTTTAAAAATTTGTTCTGGAAAAAATAAAAGTTGTTCCAGATTGTTCTATGCTCATCTAACATTGTTCTACATTTTGGTGTCGCTAACGCGCCGTTTTCGGTCGAAAATGACACAATAATTCAAAAAGAGAGTCTACCACCAAGAGTAAAGAACACTTTAAAAATTTGTTCTGGAAGAAATAAAAGTTGTTCCAGGTTGTTCTATGCCTGGCTGTTATTGTTCCACAATTTTGTGTCGCTAACTCGCCGTTTTCGTACGAAAATGACCCAAAAATGCAGAAAAAGGGTCTACCTCCAAGAGTAAAGTACCCTTTAAAAATTTGTTCTGGAAAAAATAAAAGTTGTTCCAGATTGTTCTATGCTCATCTAACATTTTCTACATTTTGGTGTTGCTAACTCGCCGTTTTCGGTCGAACATGACACAAAAATGCATTGAAAGTCTACCTCCAAGAGTAAAGTACCATTTAAAAATTTGTTCTGGAAAAAATAAAAGTTGTGCCAGGTTGTTCTATGCTCATCTAACATTGTTCTACATTTTGGTGTCGCTGACCCGCCGTTTACGGTCGAAAATGACACAAAAATCCAAAAAAGTGTGTACCTGCAAGAGTAAAGTACCCTTTCAAAACTTGTTCGGGAGAACATAAAAGTTGCCCAGGTTGTTCTATGCTCATTTAACATTGTTCTACATTTTGGTGTCGCTAACTCGCCGTTTTCGGCCGAACATGACACAAAAATGCATAGAAAGAGTCTACCTCCAAGAGTAAAGTACCCTTTAAAAATTTGTTCTGCAAAAAAATAAAAGTTGTGCCTGGTTGATCTATGCTCATCTAATATTGTTCTACATTTTGGTGTCGGGTACTCGCCGTTTTCGGTCGACAATGACACAAAAATGCTTAAATAGAATATACCTCCAAGAGTAAAGTACCCTTTAAAAATTTGTTTTGGAAAAAACAAAAGTGGTTCCAGGTTGTTCTATGCCTGGATGTTATGGTTTCACATTTTGGTGTCGCTAACTCGCCGTTTTCGGTCGAAAATGACACAAAAATTCAAAAAAAGAGTCTACCTCCAAGAGTAAAGTACCCTTCAAAAATTTGTTCTGGAAAAAATAAAAGTTGTTCCAGATTGTTCTATGCTCATCTAACATTGTTCTACATTTTGGTGTCGCTAACTCGCCGTTTTCGGTCGAACATGACACAAAAATGCATAGAAAGAATCTACCTCCTAGAGTAAAGTACTCTTTAAAAATTTGTTCCGGAAAAACTAAAAGTTGTTCCAGTTTGTTCTATGCTCATTTAATATTGTTCTACATTTTGGCGTCGCTAACTCGCCGTTTTCGCTCGAAAATGACAAAATAATGCAAAAAAAGGGTCTACCTCCAAGAGTAAAGTACCCTTTAAAAATTTGTTCTGGAAAAAATAAAAGTTGTTCCAGATTGTTCTATGCTCATCTAACATTGTTCTACATTTTGGTGTCGCTAACGCGCCGTTTTCGGTCGAAAATGACACAAAAATGCATTGAAAGAGTCTACCTCCAAGAGTAAAGTACTCTTTAAAAATTTGTTCTGGAAAAAATAAATGTTGTGCCAGGTTGTTCTATGCTCATCTAATATTGTTCTACATTTTGGTGCCGCGAGCTCGCCCTTTTCGGTCGAAAATGACACAATAATTAAAAAAAAGTCTACCTCCAAGAGTAAAGTACTCTTTAAAAATTTGTTCCGAAAAAAATAAAATCTGTTCCAGGTTGTGCTATGCTCATTTAATATTGTTCTACATTTTGGTGTCGCTAACTCGCCGTTTTCAGTCGAAAATGACACAAAAATGCTAAAAAAGAGTCTACATCCTAGAGTAAAGTACTGTTTAAAAATTTGTTCTGGAAAAAATAAAAGTTGTTCCAGATTGTTCTATGCTCATCTAATATTGTTCTACATTTTGCTGTCGCTAACTCGCCGTTTTCGGTCGAAAATGACACAATAATGCAAAAAAAGGGTCTACCTCCAAGAGTAAAGTACCCTTTAAAAATTTGTTCTGGAAAAAATAAAAGTTGTTCCAGATTGTTCTATGCTCATCTAACATTGTTCTACATTTTGGTGCCGCTAGCTCGCCCTTTTCGGTCGAAAATGACACAATAATTCAAAAAGAGAGTCTACCACCAAGAGTAAAGAACACTTTAAAAATTTGTTCTGGAAGAAATAAAAGTTGTTCCAGGTTGTTCTATGCCTGGCTGTTATTGTTCCACAATTTTGTGTCGCTAACTCGCCGTTTTCGTTCGAAAATGACACAAAAATGCAGAAAAAGGGTCTACCTCCAAGAGTAAAGTACCCTTTAAAAATTTGTTCTGGAAAAAATAAAAGTTGTTCCAGATTGTTCTATGCTCATTTAACATTGTTCTACATTTTGGTGCCGCTAGCTCGCCCTTTTCGGTCGAAAATGACACAATAATTCAAAAAAAGAATCTACCACCAAGAGTAAAGAACACTTTAAAAATTTGTTCTGGAAGAAATAAAAGTTGTTCCAGGTTGTTCTATGCCTGGCTGTTATTGTTCCACAATTTTGTGTCGCTAACTCGCCGTTTTCGTACGAAAATGACACAAAAATGCAGAAAAAGGGTCTACCTCCAAGAGTAAAGTACCCTTTAAAAATTTGTTCTGGAAAAAATAAAAGTTGTTCCAGATTGTTCTATGCTCATCTAACATTGTTCTACATTTTGGTGTTGCTAACTCGCCGTTTTCGGTCGAACATGACACAAAAATGCATTGAAAGTCTACCTCCAAGAGTAAAGTACCATTTAAAAATTTGTTCTGGAAAAAATAAAAGTTGTGCCAGGTTGTTCTATGCTCATCTAACATTGTTCTACATTTGGGTGTCGCTGACCCGCCGTTTACGGTCGAAAATGACACAAAAATCCAAAAAAGTGTGTACCTGCAAGAGTAAAGTACCCTTTCAAAACTTGTTCGGGAGAACATAAAAGTTGCCCAGGTTGTTCTATGCTCATTTAACATTGTTCTACATTTTGGTGTCACTAACTCGCCGTTTTCGGCCGAACATGACACAAAAATGCATAGAAAGAGTCTACCTCCAAGAGTAAAGTACCCTTTAAAAATTTGTTCTGCAAAAAAATAAAAGTTGTGCCTGTCTGATCTATGCTCATCTAATATTGTTCTACATTTTGGTGTCGGGTACTCGCCGTTTTCGGTCGACAATGACACAAAAATGCTTAAATAGAATATACCTCCAAGAGTAAAGTACCCTTTAAAAATTTGTTTTGGAAAAAACAAAAGTGGTTCCAGGTTGTTCTATGCCTGGATGATATGGTTTCACATTTTGGTGTCGCTAACTCGCCGTTTTCGGTCGAAAATGACACAAAAATGCAAAAAAAGAGTCTACCTCCAAGAGTAAAGTACCCTTCAAAAATTTGTTCTGGAAAAAATAAAAGTTGTTCCAGATTGTTCTATGCTCATCTAACATTGTTCTACATTTTGGTGTCGCTAACTCGCCGTTTTCGGTCGAACATGACACAAAAATGCATAGAAAGAATCTACCTCCTAGAGTAAGGTACTCTTTAAAAATTTGTTCCGGAAAAACTAAAAGTTGTTCCAGTTTGTTCTATGCCCATTTAATATTGTTCTACATTTTGGCGTCGCTAACTCGCCGTTTTCGCTCGAAAATGACAAAATAATGCAAAAAAAGGGTCTACCTCCAAGAGTAAAGTACCCTTTAAAAATTTGTTCTGGAAAAAATAAAAGTTGTTCCAGGTTGTTCTATGCTCATCTAATATTGTTCTACATTTTGGTGCCGCGAGCTCGCCCTTTTCGGTCGAAAATGACACAAAAATGCATAGAAAGAGTCTACCTCCAAGAGTAAAGTACCCTTTAAAAATTTGTTCTGGAAAAAATAAAAGTTGTTCCAGATTGTTCTATGCTCATCTAATATTGTTCTACATTTTGGTGTCGGGTACTCGCCGTTTTCGGTCGACAATGACACAAAAATGCTTAAATAGAATATACCTCCAAGAGTAAAGTACCCTTTAAAAATTTGTTCTGGAAAAAACAAAAGTGGTTCCAGGTTGTTCTATGCCTGGATGTTATGGTTTCAGATTTTGGTGTCGCTAACGCGCCGTTTTCGGTCGAAAATGACACAAAAATGCATTGAAAGAGTCTACCTCCAAGAGTAAAGATCCCTTTAAAAATTTGTTCTGGAAAAAATAAAAGTTGTTCCAGGTTGTTCTATGCTCATCTAATATTGTTCTACATTTTGCTGTCGCTAACTCGCCGTTTTCGGTCAAAAATGACAAAAAATGCATAGAAAGAGTGTACCTCCAAGAGTAAAGTACCCTTTAAAAATTTGTTCTGGAAAAAATAAAAGTTGTTCCAGGTTGTGCTATGCTCATCTAACATTGTTCTACATTTTGGTGTCGCTAACTCGCCGTTTTCGGTCGAACATGACACAAAAATGCAAAAAAAAGAGTCTACCTCCAAGAGTAAAGTACCCTTTAAAAATTTGTTCTGGAAAAAATAAAAGTTGTTCCAGATTGTTCTATGCTCATTTAACATTGTTCTACATTTTGGTGTCGCTGACCCGCCGTGTACGGTCGAAAATGACACAAAAATCCAAAAAAGTGTGTACCTGCAAGAGTAAAGTACCCTTTCAAAACTTGTTCGGGTGAACATAAAAGTTGCCCAGGTTGTTCTATGCTCGTCTATCATTGTTCTACATTTTGGTGTCGCTAACTCGCCGTTTTCGGCCGAACATGACACAAAAATGCATAGAAAGAGTCTACCTCCAAGAGTAAAGTACCCTTTAAAAATTTGTTCTGCAAAAAAATAAAAGTTGTGCCTGGTTGTTCTATGCTCATCTAATATTGTTCTACATTTTGGTGTCGGGTACTCGCCGTTTTCGGTCGACAATGACACAAAAATGCTTAAATAGAATATACCTCCAAGAGTAAAGTACCCTTTAAAAATTTGTTCTGGAAAAAACAAAAGTGGTTCCAAGTTGTTCTATGCCTGGATGTTATGGTTTCACATTTTGGTGTCGTTAACTCGCCGTTTTCGGTCGAAAATGACACAAAAATGCAAAAAAAGAGTCTACCTCCAAGAGTAAAGTACCCTTCAAAAATTTGTTCTGGAAAAAATAAAAGTTGTTCCAGATTGTTCTATGCTCATCTAACATTGTTCTACATTTTGGTGTCGCTAACTCGCCGTTTTCGGTCGAAAATGACACAAAAATGCAAAAAAAGAGTCTACCTCCAAGAGTAAAGTACCCTTTAAAAATTTGTTCCGGCAAAAATAAAAGTTGTTCCAGATTGTTCTATGCGCATCTAATATTGTTCTACATTTTGCTGTCGCTAACTCGCCGTTTTCGGTTAAACATGACAAAAAATGCAAAAAAAAGAGTCTACCTCCAAGAGTAAAGTACTATTTAAAAATTTGTTCTGGAAAAAATAAAAGTTGTTCCAGGTTGTTCTATGCCTGGCTGTTATTGTTCCACAATGTCGTGTCGCTAACTCGCCGTTTTCGGTCGAAAATTACACAAAAATTCATAGAAATAGTCTACCTCCAAGAGTAAAGTACCCTTTAAAAATTTGTTCTTGAAAAAATAAAAGTTGTTCCAGGTTGTTCCATGCTAATCTAACACTGTTCTACACTTTGGTGTCGCTAACTCGCCGTTTTCGGTCGAAAATGACACAAAAATGCATAGAAAGAGTCTACCTCCAAGAGTAAAGTACCCTTTAAAAATTTGTTCTGGAAAAAATAAAAGTTGTTCCAGATTGTTCTATGCTCATCTAATATTGTTCTACATTTTGGTGTCGCTAACTGGCGGTTTTCGGTCGAAAATGACACAAAAATGCAAAAAAAGAGTCTACCTCCAAGAGTAAAGTAACCTTCAAAAATTTGTTCTGGAAAAAATAAAAGTTGTTCCAGATTGTTCTATGCTCATCTAACATTGTTTTACATTTTGGTGTCGCTAACTCGCCGTTTTCGGTCGAACATGACACAAAAATGCATAGAAAGAGTCTACCTCCAAGAGTAAAGTACCCTTTAAAAATTTGTTCCGGCAAAAATAAAAGTTGTTCCAGATTGTTCTATGCGCATCTAATATTGTTCTACGTTTTGCTGTCGCTAACTCGCCGTTTTCGGTCAAAAATGACAAAAAATGCAAAAAAAAGAGTCTACCTCCAAGAGTAAAGTACTATTTAAAAATTTGTTCTGGAAAAAATAAAAGTTGTTCCAGGTTGTTCTATGCCTGGCTGTTGTTGTTCCACAATGTCGTGTCGCTAACTCGCCGTTTTCGGTCGAAAATTACACAAAAATTCATAGAAATAGTCTACCTCCAAGAGTAAAGTACCCTTTAAAAATTTGTTCTTGAAAAAATAAAAGTTGTTCCAGGTTGTTCCATGCTAATCTAACACTGTTCTACACTTTGGTGTCGCTAACTCGCCGTTTTCGGTCGAAAATGACACAAAAATGCATAGAAAAAGTCTACCTCCAAGAGTAAACTACCCTTTAAAAATTTGTTCTGGAAAAAATAAAAGTGGTTCCAGGTTGTGCTATGCCTGCATGTTATTGTTTCGCATTTTGGTGTCGCTGACCCGCCGTTTACGGTCGAAAATGACACAAAAATCCCAAAAAGTGTGTACCTGCAAGAGTAAAGTACCCTTTCAAAACTTGTTCTGGAAAAAATAAAAGTTGTTCCAGATTGTTCTATGCTCATCTAACATTGTTCTACATTTTGGTGTCGCTAACGCGCCGTTTTCGGTCGAAAATGACACAAAAATGCATTGAAAGAGTCTACCTCCAAGAGTAAAGATCCCTTTAAAAATTTGTTCTGGAAAAAATAAAAGTTGTTCCAGGTTGTTCTATGCTCATCTAATATTGTTCTACATTTTGCTGTCGCTAACTCGCCGTTTTCGGTCGAAAATGACAAAAAATGCATAGAAAGAGTGTACCTCCAAGAGTAAAGTACCCTTTAAAAATTTGTTCTGAAAAAAATAAAAGTGGTTCCAGGTTGTGCTATGCCTGCATGTTATTGTTTCACATTTTGGTGTCGCTGACCCGCCGTTTACGGTCGAAAATGACACAAAAATCCAAAAAAGTGTGTACCTGCAAGAGTAAAGTACCCTTTCAAAACTTGTTCGGGAGAACATAAAAGTTGCCCAGGTTGTTCCATGCTAATCTAACACTGTTCTACACTTTGGTGTCGCTAACTCGCCGTTTTCGGTCGAAAATGACACAAAAATGCATAGAAAGAGTGTACCTCCAAGAGTAAAGTACCCTTTAAAAATTTGTTCTGGAAAAAATAAAAGTTGTTCCAGGTTGTGCTATGCTCATCTAACATTGTTCTACATTTTGGTGTCGCTAACTCGCCGTTTTCGGTCGAAAATGACACAAAAATGCAAAAAAAGAGTCTACCTCCAAGAGTAAAGTACCCTTCAAAAATTTGTTCTGGAAAAAATAAAAGTTGTTCCAGATTGTTCTATGCTCATCTAACATTGTTCTACATTTTGGTGTTGCTAACTCGCCGTTTTCGGTCGAAAATGACACAAAAATGCAAAAAAAGAGTCTACCTCCAAGAGTAAAGTACCCTTTAAAAATTTGTTCCGGCAAAAATAAAAGTTGTTCCAGATTGTTCTATGCGCATCTAATATTGTTCTACATTTTGCTGTCGCTAACTCGCCGTTTTCGGTTAAACATGACAAAAAATGCAAAAAAAAGAGTCTACCTCCAAGAGTAAAGTACTATTTAAAAATTTGTTCTGGAAAAAATAAAAGTTGTTCCAGGTTGTTCTATGCCTGGCTGTTATTGTTCCACAATGTCGTGTCGCTAACTCGCCGTTTTCGGTCGAAAATTACACAAAAATTCATAGAAATAGTCTACCTCCAAGAGTAAAGTACCCTTTAAAAATTTGTTCTTGAAAAAATAAAAGTTGTTCCAGGTTGTTCCATGCTAATCTAACACTGTTCTACACTTTGGTGTCGCTAACTCGCCGTTTTCGGTCGAAAATGACACAAAAATGCATAGAAAGAGTCTACCTCCAAGAGTAAACTACCCTTTAAAAATTTGTTCTGGAGAAAATAAAAGTGGTTCCAGGTTGTGCTATGCCTGCATGTTATTGTTTCGCATTTTGGTGTCGCTGACCCGCCGTTTACGGTCGAAAATGACACAAAAATCCAAAAAAGTGTGTACCTGCAAGAGTAAAGTACCCTTTCAAAACTTGTTCGGGAGAACATAAAAGTTGCCCAGATTGTTCTATGCTCATCTAACATTGTTCTACATTTTGGTGTCGCTAACGCGCCGTTTTCGGTCGAAAATGACACAAAAATGCATTGAAAGAGTCTACCTCCAAGAGTAAAGTACTATTTAAAAATTTGTTCTGGAAAAAATAAAAGTTGTGCCAGGTTGTTCTATGCTCATCTAATATTGTTCTACATTTTGGTGCCGCTAACTCGCGGTTTTCGGTCGAAAATGACACAAAAATTCAAAAAAAGAGTCTACCTCCAAGAGTAAAGTACCCTTTAAAAATTTGTTCTGGAAAAAATAAAAGTTGTTCCAGATTGTTCGATGCTCATCTAATATTGTTCTACATTTTGCTGTCGCTAACTCGCCGTTTTCGGTCGAAAATGACAAAAAATGCATAGAAAGAGTCTACCTCCAAGAGTAAAGTACCCTTTAAAAATTTGTTCTGGAAAAAATAAAAGTGGTTCCAGGTTGTGCTATGCCTGCATGTTGTTGTTTCACATTTTGGTGTCGCTGACCCGCCGTTTACGGTCGAAAATGACACAAAAATCCAAAAAAGTGTGTACCTGCAAGAGTAAAGTACCCTTTCAAAACTTGTTCGGGAGAACATAAAAGTTGCCCAGGTTGTTCTATGCTCATCTAATATTGTTCTACATTTTGGTGTCCGGTACTCGCCGTTTTCGGTCGACAATCACACAAAAATGCATAAAAAGAATATACCTCCAAGAGTAAAGTACCCTTTAAAAATTTGTTCTGGAAAAAATAAAAGTTGTTCCAGATTGTTCTATGCTCATGTAACATTGTTCTACATTTTGGCGTCGCTAACTCGCCGTTTTCGGTCGAAAATGACACAAAAATTAAAAAAAAGAGTCTACCTCCAAGAGTAAAGTACCCTTTAAAAATTTGTTCTGCAAAAAAATAAAAGTTGTTCCAGATTGTTCTATGCTCACCCTAATGTTTTTCTGCATTTTGGTGTCGGTTACTCGCCGTTTTCGGTCGAAAATTACACAAAAATGCAAAAAAAGAGTCTACCTCCAAGAGTAAAGTACCCTTTAAAAATTTTTTTCTGGAAGCAATAAAAGTTGTTTCAGGTTGTTCCATGCTAATCTAACACTGTTCTACATTTTGGTGTCGCTAACTCGCCGTTTTCGGTCGACAATGACACAAAAATGCATAAAAAGAATATACCTCCAAGAGTAAAGTACCCTTTAAAAATTTGTTCTGGAAAAAACAAAAGTTGTTCCAGGTTGTTCTATGCTCATCTAACATTGTTCTACATTTTGGTGTCGCTAACTCGCCGTTTTCGGTCGACAATGACACCATTATGCTAAAAAAGAATCTACCTCCTAGAGTAAAGTACCCTTTAGAAATTTGTTCTGGAAAAAATAAAAGTTGTTCCAGATTGTTCTATGCTCATCTAACATTGTTCTACATTTTGGTGCCGCTAGCTCGCCCTTTTCGGTCGAAAATGACACAATAATTAAAAAAAAGAATCTACCACCAAGAGTAAAGAACACTTTAAAAATTTGTTCTGGAAGAAATAAAAGTTGTTCCAGGTTGTTCTATGCCTGGCTGTTATTGTTCCACAATTTTGTGTCGCTAACTCGCCGTTTTCGTTCGAAAATGACACAAAAATGCAGAAAAAGGGTCTACCTCCAAGAGTAAAGTACCCTTTAAAAATTTGTTCTGGAAAAAATAAAAGTTGTTCCAGATTGTTCTATGCTCATCTAACATTGTTCTACATTTTGGTGTTGCTAACTCGCCGTTTTCGGTCGAACATGACACAAAAATGCATTGAAAGTCTACCTCCAAGAGTAAAGTACCATTTAAAAATTTGTTCTGGAAAAAATAAAAGTCGTGCCAGGTTGTTCTATGCTCATCTAACGTTGTTCTACATTTTGGTGTCGCTAACTCGCCGTTTTCGGTCGAACATGACACAAAAATGCAAAAAAAATAGTCTACCTCCAAGAGTAAAGTACCCTTTAAAAATTTGTTCTGGAAAAAATAAAAGTTGTGCCAGGTTGTTCTATGCTCATCTAATATTGTTGTACATTTTGGTGCCGCTAACTCGCGGTTTTCGGTCGAAAATGACACAAAAATTCAAAAAAAGAGTCTACCTCCAAGAGTAAAGTACCCTTTAAAAATTTGTTCTGGAAAAAATAAAAGTTGTTCCAGATTGTTCGATGCTCATCTAATATTGTTCTACATTTTGCTGTCGCTAACTCGCCGTTTTCGGTCGAAAATGACAAAAAATGCATAGAAAGAGTCTACCTCCAAGAGTAAAGTACCCTTTAAAAATTTGTTCTGGAAAAAATAAAAGTGGTTCCAGGTTGTGCTATGCCTGCATGTTATTGTTTCACATTTTGGTGTCGCTGACCCGCCGTTTACGGTCGAAAATGACACAAAAATCCAAAAAAGTGTGTACCTGCAAGAGTAAAGTACCCTTTCAAAACTTGTTCGGGAGAACATAAAAGTTGCCCAGGTTGTTCTATGCTCATCTAACATTGTTCTACATTTTGGTGTCGCTAACTCGCCGTTTTCGGTCGAACATGACACAAAAATGCAAAAAAAAGAGTCTACCTCCAAGAGTAAAGTACCCTTTAAAAATTTGTTCTGGAAAAAATAAAAGTTGTTCCAGATTGTTCTATGCTCATTTAACATTGTTCTACATTTTGGTGTCGCTGACCCGCCGTTTACGGTCGAAAATGACACAAAAATCCAAAAAAGTGTGTACCTGCAAGAGTAAAGTACCCTTTCAAAACTTGTTCGGGTGAACATAAAAGTTGCCCAGGTTGTTCTATGCTCATCTATCATTGTTCTACATTTTGGTGTCGCTAACTCGCCGTTTTCGGCCGAACATGACACAAAAATGCATAGAAAGAGTCTACCTCCAAGAGTAAAGTACCCTTTAAAAATTTGTTCTGCAAAAAAATAAAATTTGTGCCTGGTTGTTCTATGCTCATCTAATATTGTTCTACATTTTGGTGTCGGGTACTCGCCGTTTTCGGTCGACAATGACACAAAAATGCTTAAATAGAATATACCTCCAAGAGTAAAGTACCCTTTAAAAATTTGTTCTGGAAAAAACAAAAGTGGTTCCAAGTTGTTCTATGCCTGGATGTTATGGTTTCACATTTTGGTGTCGCTAACTCGCCGTTTTCGGTCGAAAATGACACACAAATGCAAAAAAAGAGTCTACCTCCAAGAGTAAAGTACCCTTCAAAAATTTGTTCTGGAAAAAATAAAAGTTGTTCCAGATTGTTCTATGCTCATCTAACATTGTTCTACATTTTGGTGTCGCTAACTCGCCGTTTTCGGTCGAACATGACACAAAAATGCATAGAAAGTTTACCTCCAAGAGTAAAGTACCCTTTAAAAATTTGTTCTGGAAAAAATCAAAGTTGTCCCAGGTTGTTCTGTGTTCATATAATATTGTTCTACATTTGGGTGCCGCTAACTCGCCGTTTTCGGTCGAAAATGACACAAAAATGCAAAAAAGGATATACCTCCAAGAGTAAAGTACGCTTTAAAAATTTGTTCTGGAAAAAATAAAAGTTGTTCCAGGTTGTTCTATGCTCATCTAATATTGTTCTACATTTTGGTGTCGGATACTTGCCGTTTTCGGTCGACAATGACACAAAAATGCTAAAAAAGTGTCTACTTCCTAGAGTAAAGTACTCTTTAAAAAATTGTTCCGGCAAAAATAAAAGTTGTTCCAGATTGTTCTATGCTCATCTAAAATTATTCTACATTTTGCTGTCGCTAACTGGCCGTTTTCGGTCCAAAATTACAAAAAATGCAAACAAAGAGTCTACCACCAAGAGTAAAGTACTCTTTAAAAATTTGTTCTGGAAAAAATAAAAGTTGTTCAGGTTGTTATATGCTCATCTAATACTGTTCTACATTTTGTTGTCGGTAACTCGCCGTTTTCGGTCGAAAATGACACAAAAATGCAAATAAAGAGTCTACCTCCAAGAGTAAAGTACCCTTTAAAAATTTGTTCCGGCAAAAATAAAAGTTGTTCCAGATTGTTCTATGCGCATCTAATATTGTTCTACATTTTGCTGTCGCTAACTCGCCGTTTTCGGTCAAACATGACAAAAAATGCCAAAAAAAGAGTCTACTTCCAAGAGTAAAGTACTATTTAAAAATTTGTTCTGGAAAAAATAAAAGTTGCTCCAGGTTGTTCTATGCCTGGCTGTTATTGTTCCACAATGTCGTGTCGCTAACTCGCCGTTTTCGGTCGAAAATTACACAAAAATTCATAGAAATAGTCTACCTCCAAGAGTAAAGTACCCTTTAAAAATTTGTTCTTGAAAAAATAAAAGTTGTTCCAGGTTGTTCCATGCTAATCTAACACTGTTCTACACTTTGGTGTCGCTAACTCGCCGTTTTCGGTCGAAAATGACACAAAAATGCATAGAAAGAGTCTACCTCCAAGAGTAAAGTACCCTTTAAAAATTTGTTCTGGAAAAAATAAAAGTTGTTCCAGATTGTTCTATGCTCATCTAATATTGTTCTACATTTTGGTGTCGCTAACTCGCGGTTTTCGGTCGAAAATGACACAAAAATACAAAAAAAGAATCTACCTCCAAGAGTAAAGTACCCTTTAAAAATTTGTTCTGGAAAAAATAAAAGTTGTTCCAAGTTGTTCTATGCTCATCTAATATTGTTCTACATTTTGCTGTCGCTAACTCGCCGTTTTCGGTCGAAAATGACAAAAAATGCATAGAAAGAGTGTACCTCCAAGAGTAAAGTACCCTTTAAAAATTTGTTCTGGAAAAAATAATAGTTGTTCCAGGTTGTGCTATGCTCATCTAACATTGTTCTACATTTTGGTGTCGCTAACTCGCCGTTTTCGGTCGAACATGACACAAAAATGCAAAAAAAAGAGTCTACCTCCAAGAGTAAAGTACCCTTTAAAAATTTGTTCTGGAAAAAATAAAAGTTGTTCCAGATTGTTCTATGCTCATCTAACATTGTTCTACATTTTGGTGTCGCTAACGCGCCGTTTTCGGTCGAAAATGACACAAAAATGCATTGAAAGAGTCTACCTCCAAGAGTAAAGATCCCTTTAAAAATTTGTTCTGGAAAAAATAAAAGTTGTTCCAGGTTGTTCTATGCTCATCTAATATTGTTCTACATTTTGGTGTCGCTAACTCGCCGTTTTCGGCCGAACATGACACAAAAATCCATAGAAAGAGTCTACCTCCAAGAGTAAAGTACCCTTTAAAAATTTGTTCTGCAAAAAATAAATGTTGTGCCTGGTTGTTCTATGCTCATCTAATACTGTTCAACATTTTGGTGTCGGGTACTCGCCGTTTTCGGTCGACAATGACACAAAAATGCTTAAATAGAATATACCTCCAAGAGTAAAGTACCCTTTAAAAATTTGTTCTGGAAAAAATAAAAGTTGTTCCAGATTGTTCTATGCTTATGTAATATTGTTCTACATTTTGGCGTCGCTAACTCGCCGTTTTCGGTCGAAAATGACACAAAAATTAAAAAAAAGAGTCTACCTCCAAGAGTAAAGTACTCTTTAGAAATTTGTTCTGGAAAAAATAAAAGTTGTTCCAGATTGTTCTATGCTCACCCTAATGTTTTTCTGCATTTTGGTGTCGGTTACTCGCCGTTTTCGGTCGAAAATTACACAAAAATGCAAAAAAAGAGTCTACCTCCAAGAGTAAAGTAACCTTTAAAAATTTGTTCTGGAAGCAATAAAAGTTGTTCCAGGTTGTTCCATGCTAATCTAACACTGTTCTACATTTTGGTGTCGCTAACTCGCCGTTTTCGGTCGACAATGACACAAAAATGCATAAAAAGAATATACCTCCAAGAGTAAAGTACCCTTTAAAAATTTGTTCTGGAAAAAATAAAAGTTGTGCCAGGTTGTTCTATGCTCATCTAATATTGTTCTACATTTTGGTGTCGGTTACTCGCCGGTTTCGGTCGAAAATGACACAAAACTGCAAAAAAAGAGTCTACCTCCAAGAGTAAAGTGCCCTTTAAAAATTTGTTCTGGAAAAAACAAAAGTTGTTCCAGGTTGTTCTATGCTCATCTAACATTGTTCTACATTTTGGTGTCGCTAAGTCGCCGTTTTCGGTCGAACATGACACAAAAATGCAAAAAAAAGAGTCTACCTCCACGAGTAAAGTACCCTTTAAAAATTTGTTCTGGAAGAAATAAAAGTTGTTCCAGGTTGTTCTATGCCTGGCTGTTATTGTTCCACAATTTTGTGTCGCTAACTCGCCGTTTTCGTACGAAAATGACACAAAAATGCAGAAAAAGGGTCTACCTCCAAGAGTAAAGTACCCTTTAAAAATTTGTTCTGGAAAAAATAAAAGTTGTTCCAGATTGTTCTATGCTCATCTAACATTGTTCTACATTTTGGTGTTGCTAACTCGCCGTTTTCGGTCGAACATGACACAAAAATGCATTGAAAGTCTACCTCCAAGAGTAAAGTACCCTTTAAAAATTTGTTCTGGAAAAAATAAAAGTTGTTCCAGGTTGTGCTATGCTCATCTAACATTGTTCTACATTTTGGTGTCGCTAACTCGCCGTTTTCGGTCGAACATGACACAAAAATGCAAAAAAAAGTCTACCTCCAAGAGTAAAGTACCCTTTAAAAATTTGTTCTGGAAAAAATAAAAGTTGTTCCAGATTGTTCTATGCTCATCTAACATTGTTCTACATTTTGGTGTCGCTAACGCGCCGTTTTCGGTCGAAAATGACACAAAAATGCATTGAAAGAGTCTACCTCCAAGAGTAAAGATCCCTTTAAAAATTTGTTCTGGAAAAAATAAAAGTTGTTCCAGGTTGTTCTATGCTCATCTAATATTGTTCTACATTTTGCTGTCGCTAACTCGCCGTTTTCGGTCGAAAATGACAAAAAATGCATAGAAAGAGTGTACCTCCAAGAGTAAAGTACCCTTTAAAAATTTGTTCTGAAAAAATAAAAGTGGTTCCAGGTTGTGCTATGCCTGCATGTTATTGTTTCACATTTTGGTGTCGCTGACCCGCCGTTTACGGTCGAAAATGACACAAAAATCCAAAAAAGTGTGTATCTGCAAGAGTAAAGTTCCCTTTCAAAACTTGTTCGGGAGAACATAAAAGTTGCCCAGGTTGTTCTATGCGCATCTAACATTGTTCTACATTTTGGTGTCGCTAACCCGCCGTTTTCGGTCGAAAATGACACAAAAATGCATTGAAAGAGTCTACCTCCAAGAGTAAAGTACCATTTAAAAATTTGTTCTGGAAAAAATAAAAGTTGTGCCAGGTTGTTCTATGCTCATCTAACATTGTTCTACATTTTGGTGTCGCTAACTCGCCGTTTTCGGCCGAACATGACACAAAAATCCATAGAAAGAGTCTACCTCCAAGAGTAAAGTACCCTTTAAAAATTTGTTCTGCAAAAAATAAATGTTGCGCCTGGTTGTTCTATGCTCATCTAATATTGTTCTACATTTTGGTGTCTGGTACTCGCCGTTTTCGGTCGACAATGACACAAAAATGCTTAAATAGAATATACCTCCAAGAGTAAAGTACCCTTTAAAAATTTGTTCTGGAAAAAATAAAAGTTGTTCCAGATTGTTCTATGCTCTCCCTAATGTTTTTCTGCATTTTGGTGTCGGTTACTCGCCGTTTTCGGCCGAAAATTACACAAAAATGCAAAAAAAGAGTCTACCTCCAAGAGTAAAGTACCCTTTAAAAATTTGTTCTGGAAGCAATAAAAGTTGTGCCAGGTTGTTCCATGCTAATCTAACACTGTTCTACATTTTGGTGTCGCTAACTCGCCGTTTTCGGTCGACAATGACACAAAAATGCATAAAAAGAATATACCTCCAAGAGTAAAGTACCCTTTAAAAATTTGTTCTGGAAAAAATAAAAGTTGTGCCAGGTTGTTCTATGCTCATCTAATATTGTTCTACATTTTGGTGTCGGTTACTCGCCGGTTTCGGTCGAAAATGACACAAAACTGCAAAAAAAGAGTCTACCTCCAAGAGTAAAGTACCCTTTAAAAATTTGTTCTGGAAAAAACAAAAGTTGTTCCAGGTTGTTCTATGCTCATCTAACATTGTTCTACATTTTGGTGTCGCTAACTCGCCGTTTTCGGTCGAACATGACACAAAAATGCAAAAAAAAGAGTCTACCTCCACGAGTAAAGTACCCTTTAAAAATTTGTTCTGGAAGAAATAAAAGTTGTTCCAGGTTGTTCTATGCCTGGCTGTTATTGTTCCACAATTTTGTGTCGCTAACTCGCCGTTTTCGTACGAAAATGACACAAAAATGCAGAAAAAGGGTCTACCTCCAAGAGTAAAGTACCCTTTAAAAATTTGTTCTGGAAAAAATAAAAGTTGTTCCAGATTGTTCTATGCTCATCTAACATTGTTCTACATTTTGGTGTTGCTAACTCGCCGTTTTCGGTCGAACATGACACAAAAATGCATTGAAAGTCTACCTCCAAGAGTAAAGTACCATTTAAAAATTTGTTCTGGAAAAAATAAAAGTTGTGCCAGGTTGTTCTATGCTCATCTAACATTGTTCTACATTGTGGTGTCGCTGACCCGCCGTTTACGGTCGAAAATGACACAAAAATCCAAAAAAGTGTGTACCTGCAAGAGTAAAGTACCCTTTCAAAACTTGTTCGGGAGAACATAAAAGTTGCCCAGGTTGTTCTGTGCTCATTTAACATTGTTCTACATTTTGGTGTCGCTAACTCGCCGTTTTCGGCCGAACATGACACAAAAATGCATAGAAAGAGTCTACCTCCAAGAGTAAAGTACCCTTTAAAAATTTGTTCTGCAAAAAAATAAAAGTTGTGCCTGGTTGATCTATGCTCATCTAATATTGTTCTACATTTTGGTGTCGGGTACTCGCCGTTTTCGGTCGACAATGACACAAAAATTCTTAAATAGAATATACCTCCAAGAGTAAAGTACCCTTTAAAAATTTGTTTTGGAAAAAACAAAAGTGGTTCCAGGTTGTTCTATGCCTGGATGTTATGGTTTCACATTTTGGTGTCGCTAACTCGCCGTTTTCGGTCGAAAATGACACAAAAATGCAAAAAAAGAGTCTACCTCCAAGAGTAAAGTACCCTTCAAAAATTTGTTCTGGAAAAAATAAAAGTTGTTCCAGATTGTTCTATGCTCATCTAACATTGTTCTACATTTTGGTGTCGCTAACTCGCCGTTTTCGGTCGAACATGACACAAAAATGCATAGAAAGAATCTACCTCCTAGAGTAAAGTACTCTTTAAAAATTTGTTCCGGAAAAACTAAAAGTTGTTCCAGTTTGTTCTATGCTCATTTAACACTGTTCTACATTTTGGTGTCGCTAACTCGCCGTTTTCGGTCGACAATGACAAAATAATGCAAAAAAAGGGTCTACCTCCAAGAGTAAAGTACCCTTTAAAAATTTGTTCTGGAAAAAATAAAAGTTGTGCCAGGTTGTTCTATGCTCATCTAATATTGTTCTACATTTTGGTGTCGGTTACTCGCCGGTTTCGGTCGAAAATGACACAAAACTGCAAAAAAAGAGTCTACCCCCAAGAGTAAAGTACCCTTTAAAAATTTGTTCTGGAAAAAACAAAAGTTGTTCCAGGTTGTTCTATGCTCATCTAACATTGTTCTACATTTTGGTGTCGCTAACTCGCCGTTTTCGGTCGAACATGACACAAAAATGCAAAAAAAAGAGTCTACCTCCACGAGTAAAGTACCCTTTAAAAATTTGTTCTGGAAGAAATAAAAGTTGTTCCAGGTTGTTCTATGCCTGGCTGTTATTGTTCCACAATTTTGTGTCGCTAACTCGCCGTTTTCGTACGAAAATGACACAAAAATGCAGAAAAAGGGTCTACCTCCAAGAGTAAAGTACCCTTTAAAAATTTGTTCTGGAAAAAATAAAAGTTGTTCCAGATTGTTCTATGCTCATCTAACATTGTTCTACATTTTGGTGTTGCTAACTCGCCGTTTTCGGTCGAACATGACACAAAAATGCATTGAAAGTCTACCTCCAAGAGTAAAGTACCATTTAAAAATTTGTTCTGGAAAAAATAAAAGTTGTGCCAGGTTGTTCTATGCTCATCTAACATTGTTCTACATTGTGGTGTCGCTGACCCGCCGTTTACGGTCGAAAATGACACAAAAATCCAAAAAAGTGTGTACCTGCAAGAGTAAAGTACCCTTTCAAAACTTGTTCGGGAGAACATAAAAGTTGCCCAGGTTGTTCTGTGCTCATTTAACATTGTTCTACATTTTGGTGTCGCTAACTCGCCGTTTTCGGCCGAACATGACACAAAAATGCATAGAAAGAGTCTACCTCCAAGAGTAAAGTACCCTTTAAAAATTTGTTCTGCAAAAAAATAAAAGTTGTGCCTGGTTGATCTATTCTCATCTAATATTGTTCTACATTTTGGTGTCGGGTACTCGCCGTTTTCGGTCGACAATGACACAAAAATGCTTAAATAGAATATACCTCCAAGAGTAAAGTACCCTTTAAAAATTTGTTTTGGAAAAAACAAAAGTGGTTCCAGGTTGTTCTATGCCTGGATGTTATGGTTTCACATTTTGGTGTCGCTAACTCGCCGTTTTCGGTCGAAAATGACACAAAAATGCAAAAAAAGAGTCTACCTCCAAGAGTAAAGTACCCTTCAAAAATTTGTTCTGGAAAAAATAAAAGTTGCTCCAGATTGTTCTATGCTCATCTAACATTGTTCTACATTTTGGTGTCGCTAACTCGCCGTTTTCGGTCGAACATGACACAAAAATGCATAGAAAGAATCTACCTCCTAGAGTAAAGTACTCTTTAAAAATTTGTTCCGGAAAAACTAAAAGTTGTTCCAGTTTGTTCTATGCTCATTTAATATTGTTCTACATTTTGGCGTCGCTAACTCGCGGTTTTCGCTCGAAAATGACAAAATAATGCAAAAAAAGGGTCTACCTCCAAGAGTAAAGTACCCTTTAAAAATTTGTTCTGGAAAAAATAAAAGTTGTTCCAGATTGTTCTATGCTCATCTAACATTGTTCTACATTTTGGTGTCGCTAACGCGCCGTTTTCGGTCGAAAATGACACAAAAATGCATTGAAAGAGTCTACCTCCAAGAGTAAAGTACTCTTTAAAAATTTGTTCTGGAAAAAATAAATGTTGTGCCAGGTTGTTCTATGCTCATCTAATATTGTTCTACATTTTGGTGTCGCTAACGCGCCGTTTTCGGTCGAAAATGAAACAAAAATGCATTGAAAGAGTCTACCTCCAAGAGTAAAGATCCCTTTACAAATTTGTTCTGGAAAAAATGAAAGTTGTTCCAGGTTGTTCTATGCTCATCTAATATTGTTCTACATTTTGCTGTCGCTAACTCGCCGTTTTCGGTCGAAAATGACAAAAAATGCATAGAAAGAGTGTACCTCCAAGAGTAAAGTACCCTTTAAAAATTTGTTCTGGAAAAAATAAAAGTTGTTCCAGGTTGTGCTATGCTCATCTAATATTGTTCTACATTTTGCTGTCGCTAACTCGCCGTTTTCGGTCGAAAATGACAAAAAATGCATAGAAACAGTCTACCTCCAAGAGTAAAGTACCCTTTAAAAATTTGTTCTGGAAAAATAAAAGTGGTTCCAGGTTGTGCTATGCCTGCATGTTATTGTTTCACATTTTGGTGTCGCTGACCCGCCGTTTACGGTCGAAAATGACACAAAAATCCAAAAAAGTGTGTACCTCCAAGAGTAAAGTACCCTTTAAAAATTTGTTCTGGAAAAAATAAAAGTTGTTCCAGGTTGTGCTATGCTCATCTAACATTGTTCTACATTTTGGTGTCGCTAACTCGCCGTTTTCGGTCGAAAATGACAAAAATGCTTAGAAAGAGTGTACCTCCAAGAGTAAAGTACCCTTTCAAAATTTGTTCTGGAAAAAATAAAAGTTGTTCCAGGTTGTGCTATGCTCATCTAACATTGTTCTACATTTTGGTGTCGCTAACTCGCCGTTTTCGGTCGAACATGACACAAAAATACAAAAAAAAGAGTCTACCTGCAAGAGTAAAGTACCCTTTAAAAATTGGTTCTGGAAGAAATAAAAGTTGTTCCAGATTGTTCTATGCTCATCTAACATTGTTCTACATTTTGGTGTCGCTAACGCGCCGTTTTCGGTCGAAAATGAAACAAAAATGCATTGAAAGAGTCTACCTCCAAGAGTAAAGATCCCTTTACAAATATGTTCTGGAAAAAATAAAAGTTGTTCCAGGTTGTTCTATGCTCATCTAATATTGTTCTACATTTTGCTGTCGCTAACTCGCCGTTTTCGGTCGAAAATGACAAAAAATGCATAGAAAGAGTGTACCTCCAAGAGTAAAGTACCCTTTAAAAATTTGTTCTGGAAGAAATAAAAGTTGTTCCAGGTTGTGCTATGCTCATCTAACATTGTTCTACATTTTGGTGTCGCTAACTCGCCGTTTTCGGTCGAACATGACACAAAAATGCAAAAAAAAGAGTCTACCTCCAAGAGTAAAGTACCCTTTAAAAATTTGTTCTGGAAAAAATAAAAGTTGTTCCAGATTGTTCTATGCTCATTTAACATTGTTCTACATTTTGGTGTCGCTGACCCGCCGTTTACGGTCGAAAATGACACAAAAATCCAAAAAAGTGTGTACCTGCAAGAGTAAAGTACCCTTTCAAAACTTGTTCGGGTGAACATAAAAGTTGCCCAGGTTGTTCTATGCTCATCTAACATTATTCTACATTTTGGTATCGCTAACTCGCCGTTTTCGGCCGAACATGACACAAAAATGCATAGAAAGAGTCTACCTCCAATAGTAAAGTACCCTTTCAAAATTTGTTCTGGAAAAAATAAAAGTTGTTCCAGGTTGTGCTATGCTCATCTAACATTGTTCTACATTTTGGTGTCGCTAACTCGCCGTTTTCGGTCGAACATGACACAAAAATGCAAAAAAAAAGAGTCTACCTCCAAGAGTAAAGTACCCTTTAAAAATTTGTTCTGGAAAAAATAAAAGTTGTTCCAGATTGTTCTATGCTCATCTAACATTGTTCTACATTTTGGTGTCGCTAACGCGCCGTTTTCGGTCGAAAATGAAACAAAAATGCATTGAAAGAGTCTACCTCCAAGAGTAAAGATCCCTTTACAAATTTGTTCTGGAAAAAATGAAAGTTGTTCCAGGTTGTTCTATGCTCATCTAATATTGTTCTACATTTTGCTGTCGCTAACTCGCCGTTTTCGGTCGAAAATGACAAAAAATGCATAGAAAGAGTGTACCTCCAAGAGTAAAGTACCCTTTAAAAATTTGTTCTGGAAAAAATAAAAGTTGTTCCAGGTTGTGCTATGCTCATCTAACATTGTTCTACATTTTGGTGTCGCTAACTCGCCGTTTTCGGTCGAACATGACACAAAAATCCAAAAAAAAGAGTCTACCTCCAAGGGTAAAGTACCCTTTAAAAATTTGTTCTGGAAAAAATAAAAGTTGTTCCAGATTGTTCTATGCTCATTTAACATTGTTCTACATTTTGGTGTCGCTGACCCGCCGTTTACGGTCGAAAATGACACAAAAATCCAAAAAAGTGTGTACCTGCAAGAGTAAAGTACCCTTTCAAAACTTGTTCGGGAGAACATAAAAGTTGCCCAGGTTGTTCTGTGCTCATTTAACATTGTTCTACATTTTGGTGTCGCTAACTCGCCGTTTTCGGCCGAACATGACACAAAAATGCATAGAAAGAGTCTACCTCCAAGAGTAAAGTACCCTTTAAAAATTTGTTCTGCAAAAAAATAAAAGTTGTGCCTGGTTGATCTATTCTCATCTAATATTGTTCTACATTTTGGTGTCGGGTACTCGCCGTTTTCGGTCGACAATGACACAAAAATGCTTAAATAGAATATACCTCCAAGAGTAAAGTACCCTTTAAAAATTTGTTTTGGAAAAAACAAAAGTGGTTCCAGGTTGTTCTATGCCTGGATGTTATGGTTTCACATTTTGGTGTCGCTAACTCGCCGTTTTCGGTCGAAAATGGCACAAAAATGCAAAAAAAGAGTCTACCTCCAAGAGTAAAGTACCCTTCAAAAATTTGTTCTGGAAAAAATAAAAGTTGCTCCAGATTGTTCTATGCTCATCTAACATTGTTCTACGTTTTGGTGTCGCTAACTCGCCGTTTTCGGTCGAACATGACACAAAAATGCATAGAAAGAATCTACCTCCTAGAGTAAAGTACTCTTTAAAAATTTGTTCCGGAAAAACTAAAAGTTGTTCCAGTTTGTTCTATGCTCATTTAATATTGTTCTACATTTTGGCGTCGCTAACTCGCCGTTTTCGCTCGAAAATGACAAAATAATGCAAAAAAAGGGTCTACCTCCAAGAGTAAAGTACCCTTTAAAAATTTGTTCTGGAAAAAATAAAAGTTGTTCCAGATTGTTCTATGCTCATCTAACATTGTTCTACATTTTGGTGTCGCTAACGCGCCGTTTTCGGTCGAAAATGACACAAAAATGCATTGAAAGAGTCTACCTCCAAGAGTAAAGTACTCTTTAAAAATTTGTTCTGGAAAAAATAAATGTTGTGCCAGGTTGTTCTATGCTCATCTAATATTGTTCTACATTTTGGTGCCGCGAGCTCGTCCTTTTCGGTCGAAAATGACACAATAATTAAAAAAAAGTCTACCTCCAAGAGTAAAGTACTCTTTAAAAATTTGTTCCGAAAAAAATAAAATCTGTTCCAGGTTGTTCTATGCTCATTTAATATTGTTCTACATTTTGGTGTCGCTAACTCGCCGTTTTCAGTCGAAAATGACACAAAAATGCTAAAAAAGAGTCTACATCCTAGAGTAAAGTACTGTTTAAAAATTTGTTCTGGAAAAAATAAAAGTTGTTCCAGATTGTTCTATGCTCATCTAATATTGTTCTACATTTTGCTGTCGCTAACTCGCCGTTTTCGGTCGAAAATGACAAAAAATGCATAGAAACAGTCTACCTCCAAGAGTAAAGTACCCTTTAAAAATTTGTTCTGGACAAAATAAAAGTGGTTCCAGGTTGTGCTATGCCTGCATGTTATTGTTTCACATTTTGGTGTCGCTAACGCGCCGTTTTCGGTCGAAAATGAAACAAAAATGCATTGAAAGAGTCTACCTCCAAGAGTAAAGATCCCTTTACAAATATGTTCTGGAAAAAATAAAAGTTGTTCCAGGTTGTTCTATGCTCATCTAATATTGTTCTACATTTTGCTGTCGCTAACTCGCCGTTTTCGGTCGAAAATGACAAAAAATGCATAGAAAGAGTGTACCTCCAAGAGTAAAGTACCCTTTAAAAATTTGTTCTGGAAAAAATAAAAGTTGTTCCAGGTTGTGCTATGCTCATCTAACATTGTTCTACATTTTGGTGTCGCTAACTCGCCGTTTTCGGTCGAACATGACACAAAAATGCAAAAAAAAGAGTCTACCTCCAAGAGTAAAGTACCCTTTAAAAATTTGTTCTGGAAAAAATAAAAGTTGTTCCAGATTGTTCTATGCTCATTTAACATTGTTCTACATTTTGGTGTCGCTGACCCGCCGTTTACGGTCGAAAATGACACAAAAATCCAAAAAAGTGTGTACCTGCAAGAGTAAAGTACCCTTTCAAAACTTGTTCGGGTGAACATAAAAGTTGCCCAGGTTGTTCTATGCTCATCTAACATTGTCCTACATTTTGGTATCGCTAACTCGCCGTTTTCGGCCGAACATGACACAAAAATGCATAGAAAGAGTCTACCTCCAATAGTAAAGTACCCTTTCAAAATTTGTTCTGGAAAAAATAAAAGTTGTTCCAGGTTGTGCTATGCTCATCTAACATTGTTCTACATTTTGGTGTCGCTAACTCGCCGTTTTCGGTCGAACATGACACAAAAATGCAAAAAAAAAGAGTCTACCTCCAAGAGTAAAGTACCCTTTAAAAATTTGTTCTGGAAGAAATAAAAGTTGTTCCAGATTGTTCTATGCTCATCTAACATTGTTCTACATTTTGGTGTCGCTAACGCGCCGTTTTCGGTCGAAAATGAAACAAAAATGCATTGAAAGAGTCTACCTCCAAGAGTAAAGATCCCTTTACAAATTTGTTCTGGAAAAAATGAAAGTTGTTCCAGGTTGTTCTATGCTCATCTAATATTGTTCTACATTTTGCTGTCGCTAACTCGCCGTTTTCGGTCGAAAATGACAAAAAATGCATAGAAAGAGTGTACCTCCAAGAGTAAAGTACCCTTTAAAAATTTGTTCTGGAAAAAATAAAAGTTGTTCCAGGTTGTTCCATGCTAATCTAACACTGTTCTACATTTTGGTGTCGCTAACTCGCCGTTTTCGGTCGACAATGACACAAAAATGCATAAAAAGAATATACCTCCAAGAGTAAAGTACCCTTTAAAAATTTGTTCTGGAAAAAACAAAAGTTGTTCCAGGTTGTTCTATGCTCATCTAACATTGTTCTACATTTTGGTGTCGCTAACTCGCCGTTTTCGGTCGACAATGACACCATTATGCTAAAAAAGAATCTACCTCCTAGAGTAAAGTACCCTTTAGAAATTTGTTCTGGAAAAAATAAAAGTTGTTCCAGATTGTTCTATGCTCATCTAACATTGTTCTACATTTTGGTGCCGCTAGCTCGCCCTTTTCGGTCGAAAATGACACAATAATTAAAAAAAAGAATCTACCACCAAGAGTAAAGAACACTTTAAAAATTTGTTCTGGAAGAAATAAAAGTTGTTCCAGGTTGTTCTATGCCTGGCTGTTATTGTTCCACAATTTTGTGTCGCTAACTCGCCGTTTTCGTTCGAAAATGACACAAAAATGCAGAAAAAGGGTCTACCTGCAAGAGTAAAGTACCCTTTAAAAATTTGTTCTGGAAAAAATAAAAGTTGTTCCAGATTGTTCTATGCTCATCTAACATTGTTCTACATTTTGGTGTTGCTAACTCGCCGTTTTCGGTCGAACATGACACAAAAATGCATTGAAAGTCTACCTCCAAGAGTAAAGTACCATTTAAAAATTTGTTCTGGAAAAAATAAAAGTCGTGCCAGGTTGTTCTATGCTCATCTAACGTTGTTCTACATTTTGGTGTCGCTAACTCGCCGTTTTCGGTCGAACATGACACAAAAATGCAAAAAAAATAGTCTACCTCCAAGAGTAAAGTACCCTTTAAAAATTTGTTCTGGAAAAAATAAAAGTTGTGCCAGGTTGTTCTATGCTCATCTAATATTGTTGTACATTTTGGTGCCGCTAACTCGCGGTTTTCGGTCGAAAATGACACAAAAATTCAAAAAAAGAGTCTACCTCCAAGAGTAAAGTACCCTTTAAAAATTTGTTCTGGAAAAAATAAAAGTTGTTCCAGATTGTTCGATGCTCATCTAATATTGTTCTACATTTTGCTGTCGCTAACTCGCCGTTTTCGGTCGAAAATGACAAAAAATGCATAGAAAGAGTCTACCTCCAAGAGTAAAGTACCCTTTAAAAATTTGTTCTGGAAAAAATAAAAGTGGTTCCAGGTTGTGCTATGCCTGCATGTTATTGTTTCACATTTTGGTGTCGCTGACCCGCCGTTTACGGTCGAAAATGACACAAAAATCCAAAAAAGTGTGTACCTGCAAGAGTAAAGTACCCTTTCAAAACTTGTTCGGGAGAACATAAAAGTTGCCCAGGTTGTTCTATGCTCATCTAACATTGTTCTACATTTTGGTGTCGCTAACTCGCCGTTTTCGGTCGAACATGACACAAAAATGCAAAAAAAAGAGTCTACCTCCAAGAGTAAAGTACCCTTTAAAAATTTGTTCTGGAAAAAATAAAAGTTGTTCCAGATTGTTCTATGCTCATTTAACATTGTTCTTCATTTTGGTGTCGCTGACCCGCCGTTTACGGTCGAAAATGACACAAAAATCCAAAAAAGTGTGTACCTGCAAGAGTAAAGTACCCTTTCAAAACTTGTTCGGGTGAACATAAAAGTTGCCCAGGTTGTTCTATGCTCATCTATCATTGTTCTACATTTTGGTGTCGCTAACTCGCCGTTTTCGGCCGAACATGACACAAAAATGCATAGAAAGAGTCTACCTCCAAGAGTAAAGTACCCTTTAAAAATTTGTTCTGCAAAAAAATAAAATTTGTGCCTGGTTGTTCTATGCTCATCTAATATTGTTCTACATTTTGGTGTCGGGTACTCGCCGTTTTCGGTCGACAATGACACAAAAATGCTTAAATAGAATATACCTCCAAGAGTAAAGTACCCTTTAAAAATTTGTTCTGGAAAAAACAAAAGTGGTTCCAAGTTGTTCTATGCCTGGATGTTATGGTTTCACATTTTGGTGTCGCTAACTCGCCGTTTTCGGTCGAAAATGACACACAAATGCAAAAAAAGAGTCTACCTCCAAGAGTAAAGTACCCTTCAAAAATTTGTTCTGGAAAAAATAAAAGTTGTTCCAGATTGTTCTATGCTCATCTAACATTGTTCTAAATTTTGGTGTCGCTAACTCGCCGTTTTCGGTCGAACATGACACAAAAATGCATAGAAAGTTTACCTCCAAGAGTAAAGTACCCTTTAAAAATTTGTTCTGGAAAAAATCAAAGTTGTCCCAGGTTGTTCTGTGTTCATATAATATTGTTCTACATTTGGGTGCCGCTAACTCGCCGTTTTCGGTCGAAAATGACACAAAAATACAAAAAAAGAATCTACCTCCAAGAGTAAAGTACCCTTTAAAAATTTGTTCTGGAAAAAATAAAAGTTGTTCCAGGTTGTTCTATGCTCATCTAATATTGTTCTACATTTTGCTGTCGCTAACTCGCCGTTTTCGGTCGAAAATGACAAAAAATGCATAGAAAGAGTGTACCTCCAAGAGTAAAGTACCCTTTAAAAATTTGTTCTGGAAAAAATAATAGTTGTTCCAGGTTGTGCTATGCTCATCTAACATTGTTCTACATTTTGGTGTCGCTAACTCGCCGTTTTCGGTCGAACATGACACAAAAATGCAAAAAAAAGAGTCTACCTCCAAGAGTAAAGTACCCTTTAAAAATTTGTTCTGGAAAAAATAAAAGTTGTTCCAGATTGTTCTATGCTCATCTAACATTGTTCTACATTTTGGTGTCGCTAACGCGCCGTTTTCGGTCGAAAATGACACAAAAATGCATTGAAAGAGTCTACCTCCAAGAGTAAAGATCCCTTTAAAAATTTGTTCTGGAAAAAATAAAAGTTGTTCCAGGTTGTTCTATGCTCATCTAATATTGTTCTACATTTTGGTGTCGCTAACTCGCCGTTTTCGGCCGAACATGACACAAAAATCCATAGAAAGAGTCTACCTCCAAGAGTAAAGTACCCTTTAAAAATTTGTTCTGCAAAAAATAAATGTTGTGCCTGGTTGTTCTATGCTCATCTAATACTGTTCAACATTTTGGTGTCGGGTACTCGCCGTTTTCGGTCGACAATGACACAAAAATGCTTAAATAGAATATACCTCCAAGAGTAAAGTACCCTTTAAAAATTTGTTCTGGAAAAAATAAAAGTTGTTCCAGATTGTTCTATGCTTATGTAATATTGTTCTACATTTTGGCGTCGCTAACTCGCCGTTTTCGGTCGAAAATGACACAAAAATTAAAAAAAAGAGTCTACCTCCAAGAGTAAAGTACTCTTTAGAAATTTGTTCTGGAAAAAATAAAAGTTGTTCCAGATTGTTCTATGCTCACCCTAATGTTTTTCTGCATTTTGGTGTCGGTTACTCGCCGTTTTCGGTCGAAAATTACACAAAAATGCAAAAAAAGAGTCTACCTCCAAGAGTAAAGTAACCTTTAAAAATTTGTTCTGGAAGCAATAAAAGTTGTTCCAGGTTGTTCCATGCTAATCTAACACTGTTCTACATTTTGGTGTCGCTAACTCGCCGTTTTCGGTCGACAATGACACAAAAATGCATAAAAAGAATATACCTCCAAGAGTAAAGTACCCTTTAAAAATTTGTTCTGGAAAAAATAAAAGTTGTGCCAGGTTGTTCTATGCTCATCTAATATTGTTCTACATTTTGGTGTCGGTTACTCGCCGGTTTCGGTCGAAAATGACACAAAACTGCAAAAAAAGAGTCTACCTCCAAGAGTAAAGTGCCCTTTAAAAATTTGTTCTGGAAAAAACAAAAGTTGTTCCAGGTTGTTCTATGCTCATCTAACATTGTTCTACATTTTGGTGTCGCTAAGTCGCCGTTTTCGGTCGAACATGACACAAAAATGCAAAAAAAAGAGTCTACCTCCACGAGTAAAGTACCCTTTAAAAATTTGTTCTGGAAGAAATAAAAGTTGTTCCAGGTTGTTCTATGCCTGGCTGTTATTGTTCCACAATTTTGTGTCGCTAACTCGCCGTTTTCGTACGAAAATGACACAAAAATGCAGAAAAAGGGTCTACCTCCAAGAGTAAAGTACCCTTTAAAAATTTGTTCTGGAAAAAATAAAAGTTGTTCCAGATTGTTCTATGCTCATCTAACATTGTTCTACATTTTGGTGTTGCTAACTCGCCGTTTTCGGTCGAACATGACACAAAAATGCATTGAAAGTCTACCTCCAAGAGTAAAGTACCCTTTAAAAATTTGTTCTGGAAAAAATAAAAGTTGTTCCAGGTTGTGCTATGCTCATCTAACATTGTTCTACATTTTGGTGTCGCTAACTCGCCGTTTTCGGTCGAACATGACACAAAAATGCAAAAAAAAGAGTCTACCTCCAAGAGTAAAGTACCCTTTAAAAATTTGTTCTGGAAAAAATAAAAGTTGTTCCAGATTGTTCTATGCTCATCTAACATTGTTCTACATTTTGGTGTCGCTAACGCGCCGTTTTCGGTCGAAAATGACACAAAAATGCATTGAAAGAGTCTACCTCCAAGAGTAAAAATCCCTTTAAAAATTTGTTCTGGAAAAAATAAAAGTTGTTCCAGGTTGTTCTATGCTCATCTAATATTGTTCTACATTTTGCTGTCGCTAACTCGCCGTTTTCGGTCGAAAATGACAAAAAATGCATAGAAAGAGTGTACCTCCAAGAGTAAAGTACCCTTTAAAAATTTGTTCTGAAAAAATAAAAGTGGTTCCAGGTTGTGCTATGCCTGCATGTTATTGTTTCACATTTTGGTGTCGCTGACCCGCCGTTTACGGTCGAAAATGACACAAAAATCCAAAAAAGTGTGTATCTGCAAGAGTAAAGTTCCCTTTCAAAACTTGTTCGGGAGAACATAAAAGTTGCCCAGGTTGTTCTATGCGCATCTAACATTGTTCTACATTTTGGTGTCGCTAACCCGCCGTTTTCGGTCGAAAATGACACAAAAATGCATTGAAAGAGTCTACCTCCAAGAGTAAAGTACCATTTAAAAATTTGTTCTGGAAAAAATAAAAGTTGTGCCAGGTTGTTCTATGCTCATCTAACATTGTTCTACATTTTGGTGTCGCTAACTCGCCGTTTTCGGCCGAACATGACACAAAAATCCATAGAAAGAGTCTACCTCCAAGAGTAAAGTACCCTTTAAAAATTTGTTCTGCAAAAAATAAATGTTGCGCCTGGTTGTTCTATGCTCATCTAATATTGTTCTACATTTTGGTGTCTGGTACTCGCCGTTTTCGGTCGACAATGACACAAAAATGCTTAAATAGAATATACCTCCAAGAGTAAAGTACCCTTTAAAAATTTGTTCTGGAAAAAATAAAAGTTGTTCCAGATTGTTCTATGCTCTCCCTAATGTTTTTCTGCATTTTGGTGTCGGTTACTCGCCGTTTTCGGTCGAAAATTACACAAAAATGCAAAAAAAGAGTCTACCTCCAAGAGTAAAGTACCCTTTAAAAATTTGTTCTGGAAGCAATAAAAGTTGTGCCAGGTTGTTCCATGCTAATCTAACACTGTTCTACATTTTGGTGTCGCTAACTCGCCGTTTTCGGTCGACAATGACACAAAAATGCATAAAAAGAATATACCTCCAAGAGTAAAGTACCCTTTAAAAATTTGTTCTGGAAAAAATAAAAGTTGTGCCAGGTTGTTCTATGCTCATCTAATATTGTTCTACATTTTGGTGTCGGTTACTCGCCGGTTTCGGTCGAAAATGACACAAAACTGCAAAAAAAGAGTCTACCTCCAAGAGTAAAGTACCCTTTAAAAATTTGTTCTGGAAAAAACAAAAGTTGTTCCAGGTTGTTCTATGCTCATCTAACATTGTTCTACATTTTGGTGTCGCTAACTCGCCGTTTTCGGTCGAACATGACACAAAAATGCAAAAAAAAGAGTCTACCTCCACGAGTAAAGTACCCTTTAAAAATTTGTTCTGGAAGAAATAAAAGTTGTTCCAGGTTGTTCTATGCCTGGCTGTTATTGTTCCACAATTTTGTGTCGCTAACTCGCCGTTTTCGTACGAAAATGACACAAAAATGCAGAAAAAGGGTCTACCTCCAAGAGTAAAGTACCCTTTAAAAATTTGTTCTGGAAAAAATAAAAGTTGTTCCAGATTGTTCTATGCTCATCTAACATTGTTCTACATTTTGGTGTTGCTAACTCGCCGTTTTCGGTCGAACATGACACAAAAATGCATTGAAAGTCTACCTCCAAGAGTAAAGTACCATTTAAAAATTTGTTCTGGAAAAAATAAAAGTTGTGCCAGGTTGTTCTATGCTCATCTAACATTGTTCTACATTGTGGTGTCGCTGACCCGCCGTTTACGGTCGAAAATGACACAAAAATCCAAAAAAGTGTGTACCTGCAAGAGTAAAGTACCCTTTCAAAACTTGTTCGGGAGAACATAAAAGTTGCCCAGGTTGTTCTGTGCTCATTTAACATTGTTCTACATTTTGGTGTCGCTAACTCGCCGTTTTCGGCCGAACATGACACAAAAATGCATAGAAAGAGTCTACCTCCAAGAGTAAAGTACCCTTTAAAAATTTGTTCTGCAAAAAAATAAAAGTTGTGCCTGGTTGTTCTATGCTCATCTAATATTGTTCTACATTTTGGTGTCGGTTACTCACCGGTTTCGGTCGAAAATGACACAAAACTGCAAAAAAAGAGTCTACCCCCAAGAGTAAAGTACCCTTTAAAAATTTGTTCTGGAAAAAACAAAAGTTGTTCCAGGTTGTTCTATGCCTGGCTGTTATTGTTCCACAATTTTGTGTCGCTAACTCGCCGTTTTCGTACGAAAATGACACAAAAATGCAGAAAAAGGGTCTACCTCCAAGAGTAAAGTACCCTTTAAAAATTTGTTCTGGAAAAAATAAAAGTTGTTCCAGATTGTTCTATGCTCATCTAACATTGTTCTACATTTTGGTGTTGCTAACTCGCCGTTTTCGGTCGAACATGACACAAAAATGCATTGAAAGTCTACCTCCAAGAGTAAAGTACCATTTAAAAATTTGTTCTGGAAAAAATAAAAGTTGTGCCAGGTTGTTCTATGCTCATCTAACATTGTTCTACATTGTGGTGTCGCTGACCCGCCGTTTACGGTCGAAAATGACACAAAAATCCAAAAAAGTGTGTACCTGCAAGAGTAAAGTACCCTTTCAAAACTTGTTCGGGAGAACATAAAAGTTGCCCAGGTTGTTCTGTGCTCATTTAACATTGTTCTACATTTTGGTGTCGCTAACTCGCCGTTTTCGGCCGAACATGACACAAAAATGCATAGAAAGAGTCTACCTCCAAGAGTAAAGTACCCTTTAAAAATTTGTTCTGCAAAAAAATAAAAGTTGTGCCTGGTTGATCTATTCTCATCTAATATTGTTCTACATTTTGGTGTCGGGTACTCGCCGTTTTCGGTCGACAATGACACAAAAATGCTTAAATAGAATATACCTCCAAGAGTAAAGTACCCTTTAAAAATTTGTTTTGGAAAAAACAAAAGTGGTTCCAGGTTGTTCTATGCCTGGATGTTATGGTTTCACATTTTGGTGTCGCTAACTCGCCGTTTTCGGTCGAAAATGACACAAAAATGCAAAAAAAGAGTCTACCTCCAAGAGTAAAGTACCCTTCAAAAATTTGTTCTGGAAAAAATAAAAGTTGCTCCAGATTGTTCTATGCTCATCTAACATTGTTCTACATTTTGGTGTCGCTAACTCGCCGTTTTCGGTCGAACATGACACAAAAATGCATAGAAAGAATCTACCTCCTAGAGTAAAGTACTCTTTAAAAATTTGTTCCGGAAAAACTAAAAGTTGTTCCAGTTTGTTCTATGCTCATTTAATATTGTTCTACATTTTGGCGTCGCTAACTCGCCGTTTTCGCTCGAAAATGACAAAATAATGCAAAAAAAGGGTCTACCTCCAAGAGTAAAGTACCCTTTAAAAATTTGTTCTGGAAAAAATAAAAGTTGTTCCAGATTGTTCTATGCTCATCTAACATTGTTCTACATTTTGGTGTCGCTAACGCGCCGTTTTCGGTCGAAAATGACACAAAAATGCATTGAAAGAGTCTACCTCCAAGAGTAAAGTACTCTTTAAAAATTTGTTCTGGAAAAAATAAATGTTGTGCCAGGTTGTTCTATGCTCATCTAATATTGTTCTACATTTTGGTGTCGCTAACGCGCCGTTTTCGGTCGAAAATGAAACAAAAATGCATTGAAAGAGTCTACCTCCAAGAGTAAAGATCCCTTTACAAATTTGTTCTGGAAAAAATGAAAGTTGTTCCAGGTTGTTCTATGCTCATCTAATATTGTTCTACATTTTGCTGTCGCTAACTCGCCGTTTTCGGTCGAAAATGACAAAAAATGCATAGAAAGAGTGTACCTCCAAGAGTAAAGTACCCTTTAAAAATTTGTTCTGGAAAAAATAAAAGTTGTTCCAGGTTGTGCTATGCTCATCTAATATTGTTCTACATTTTGCTGTCGCTAACTCGCCGTTTTCGGTCGAAAATGACAAAAAATGCATAGAAACAGTCTACCTCCAAGAGTAAAGTACCCTTTAAAAATTTGTTCTGGAAAAAATAAAAGTGGTTCCAGGTTGTGCTATGCCTGCATGTTATTGTTTCACATTTTGGTGTCGCTGACCCGCCGTTTACGGTCGAAAATGACACAAAAATCCAAAAAAGTGTGTACCTCCAAGAGTAAAGTACCCTTTAAAAATTTGTTCTGGAAAAAATAAAAGTTGTTCCAGGTTGTGCTATGCTCATCTAACATTGTTCTACATTTTGGTGTCGCTAACTCGCCGTTTTCGGTCGAAAATGACAAAAATGCATAGAAAGAGTGTACCTCCAAGAGTAAAGTACCCTTTCAAAATTTGTTCTGGAAAAAATAAAAGTTGTTCCAGGTTGTGCTATGCTCATCTAACATTGTTCTACATTTTGGTGTCGCTAACTCGCCGTTTTCGGTCGAACATGACACAAAAATACAAAAAAAAGAGTCTACCTGCAAGAGTAAAGTACCCTTTAAAAATTGGTTCTGGAAGAAATAAAAGTTGTTCCAGATTGTTCTATGCTCATCTAACATTGTTCTACATTTTGGTGTCGCTAACGCGCCGTTTTCGGTCGAAAATGAAACAAAAATGCATTGAAAGAGTCTACCTCCAAGAGTAAAGATCCCTTTACAAATATGTTCTGGAAAAAATAAAAGTTGTTCCAGGTTGTTCTATGCTCATCTAATATTGTTCTACATTTTGCTGTCGCTAACTCGCCGTTTTCGGTCGAAAATGACAAAAAATGCATAGAAAGAGTGTACCTCCAAGAGTAAAGTACCCTTTAAAAATTTGTTCTGGAAAAAATAAAAGTTGTTCCAGGTTGTGCTATGCTCATCTAACATTGTTCTACATTTTGGTGTCGCTAACTCGCCGTTTTCGGTCGAACATGACACAAAAATGCAAAAAAAAGAGTCTACCTCCAAGAGTAAAGTACCCTTTAAAAATTTGTTCTGGAAAAAATAAAAGTTGTTCCAGATTGTTCTATGCTCATTTAACATTGTTCTACATTTTGGTGTCGCTGACCCGCCGTTTACGGTCGAAAATGACACAAAAATCCAAAAAAGTGTGTACCTGCAAGAGTAAAGTACCCTTTCAAAACTTGTTCGGGTGAACATAAAAGTTGCCCAGGTTGTTCTATGCTCATCTAACATTGTTCTACATTTTGGTATCGCTAACTCGCCGTTTTCGGCCGAACATGACACAAAAATGCATAGAAAGAGTCTACCTCCAATAGTAAAGTACCCTTTCAAAATTTGTTCTGGAAAAAATAAAAGTTGTTCCAGGTTGTGCTATGCTCATCTAACATTGTTCTACATTTTGGTGTCGCTAACTCGCCGTTTTCGGTCGAACATGACACAAAAATGCAAAAAAAAAGAGTCTACCTCCAAGAGTAAAGTACCCTTTAAAAATTTGTTCTGGAAAAAATAAAAGTTGTTCCAGATTGTTCTATGCTCATCTAACATTGTTCTACATTTTGGTGTCGCTAACGCGCCGTTTTCGGTCGAAAATGAAACAAAAATGCATTGAAAGAGTCTACCTCCAAGAGTAAAGATCCCTTTACAAATTTGTTCTGGAAAAAATGAAAGTTGTTCCACGTTGTTCTATGCTCATCTAATATTGTTCTACATTTTGCTGTCGCTAACTCGCCGTTTTCGGTCGAAAATGACAAAAAATGCATAGAAAGAGTGTACCTCCAAGAGTAAAGTACCCTTTAAAAATTTGTTCTGGAAAAAATAAAAGTTGTTCCAGGTTGTGCTATGCTCATCTAACATTGTTCTACATTTTGGTGTCGCTAACTCGCCGTTTTCGGTCGAACATGACACAAAAATCCAAAAAAAAGAGTCTACCTCCAAGGGTAAAGTACCCTTTAAAAATTTGTTCTGGAAAAAATAAAAGTTGTTCCAGATTGTTCTATGCTCATTTAACATTGTTCTACATTTTGGTGTCACTGACCCGCCGTTTACGGTCGAAAATGACACAAAAATCCAAAAAAGTGTGTACCTGCAAGAGTAAAGTACCCTTTCAAAACTTGTTCGGGAGAACATAAAAGTTGCCCAGGTTGTTCTGTGCTCATTTAACATTGTTCTACATTTTGGTGTCGCTAACTCGCCGTTTTCGGCCGAACATGACACAAAAATGCATAGAAAGAGTCTACCTCCAAGAGTAAAGTACCCTTTAAAAATTTGTTCTGCAAAAAAATAAAAGTTGTGCCTGGTTGATCTATTCTCATCTAATATTGTTCTACATTTTGGTGTCGGGTACTCGCCGTTTTCGGTCGACAATGACACAAAAATGCTTAAATAGAATATACCTCCAAGAGTAAAGTACCCTTTAAAAATTTGTTTTGGAAAAAACAAAAGTGGTTCCAGGTTGTTCTATGCTCATCTAACATTGTTCTACATTTTGGTGTCGCTAACGCGCCGTTTTCGGTCGAAAATGACACAAAAATGCATTGAAAGAGTCTACCTCCAAGAGTAAAGTACTCTTTAAAAATTTGTTCTGGAAAAAATAAATGTTGTGCCAGGTTGTTCTATGCTCATCTAATATTGTTCTACATTTTGGTGCCGCGAGCTCGTCCTTTTCGGTCGAAAATGACACAATAATTAAAAAAAAGTCTACCTCCAAGAGTAAAGTACTCTTTAAAAATTTGTTCCGAAAAAAATAAAATCTGTTCCAGGTTGTGCTATGCTCATTTAATATTGTTCTACATTTTGGTGTCGCTAACTCGCCGTTTTCAGTCGAAAATGACACAAAAATGCTAAAAAAGAGTCTACATCCTAGAGTAAAGTACTGTTTAAAAATTTGTTCTGGAAAAAATAAAAGTTGTTCCAGATTGTTCTATGCTCATCTAATATTGTTCTACATTTTGCTGTCGCTAACTCGCCGTTTTCGGTCGAAAATGACAAAAAATGCATAGAAACATTCTACCTCCAAGAGTAAAGTACCCTTTAAAAATTTGTTCTGGAAAAAATAAAAGTGGTTCCAGGTTGTGCTATGCCTGCATGTTATTGTTTCACATTTTGGTGTCGCTAACGCGCCGTTTTCGGTCGAAAATGAAACAAAAATGCATTGAAAGAGTCTACCTCCAAGAGTAAAGATCCCTTTACAAATATGTTCTGGAAAAAATAAAAGTTGTTCCAGGTTGTTCTATGCTCATCTAATATTGTTCTACATTTTGCTGTCGCTAACTCGCCGTTTTCGGTCGAAAATGACAAAAAATGCATAGAAAGAGTGTACCTCCAAGAGTAAAGTACCCTTTACAAATTTGTTCTGGAAAAAATAAAAGTTGTTCCAGGTTGTGCTATGCTCATCTAACATTGTTCTACATTTTGGTGTCGCTAACTCGCCGTTTTCGGTCGAACATGACACAAAAATGCAAAAAAAAGAGTCTACCTCCAAGAGTAAAGTACCCTTTAAAAATTTGTTCTGGAAAAAATAAAAGTTGTTCCAGATTGTTCTATGCTCATTTAACATTGTTCTACATTTTGGTGTCGCTGACCCGCCGTTTACGGTCGAAAATGACACAAAAATCCAAAAAAGTGTGTACCTGCAAGAGTAAAGTACCCTTTCAAAACTTGTTCGGGTGAACATAAAAGTTGCCCAGGTTGTTCTATGCTCATCTAACATTGTTCTACATTTTGGTATCGCTAACTCGCCGTTTTCGGCCGAACATGACACAAAAATGCATAGAAAGAGTCTACCTCCAATAGTAAAGTACCCTTTCAAAATTTGTTCTGGAAAAAATAAAAGTTGTTCCAGGTTGTGCTATGCTCATCTAACATTGTTCTACATTTTGGTGTCGCTAACTCGCCGTTTTCGGTCGAACATGACACAAAAATGCAAAAAAAAAGAGTCTACCTCCAAGAGTAAAGTACCCTTTAAAAATTTGTTCTGGAAGAAATAAAAGTTGTTCCAGATTGTTCTATGCTCATCTAACATTGTTCTACATTTTGGTGTCGCTAACGCGCCGTTTTCGGTCGAAAATGAAACAAAAATGCATTGAAAGAGTCTACCTCCAAGAGTAAAGATCCCTTTACAAATTTGTTCTGGAAAAAATAAAAGTTGTTCCAGGTTGTGCTATGCTCATCTAACATTGTTCTACATTTTGGTGTCGCTAACTCGCCGTTTTCGGTCGAACATGACACAAAAATGCAAAAAAAAGAGTCTACCTCCAAGAGTAAAGTACCCTTTAAAAATTTGTTCTGGAAAAAATAAAAGTTGTTCCAGATTGTTCTATGCTCATTTAACATTGTTCTACATTTTGGTGTCGCTGACCCGCCGTTTACGGTCGAAAATGACACAAAAATCCAAAAAAGTGTGTACCTGCAAGAGTAAAGTACCCTTTCAAAACTTGTTCGGGTGAACATAAAAGTTGCCCAGGTTGTTCTATGCTCATCTAACATTGTTCTACATTTTGGTATCGCTAACTCGCCGTTTTCGGCCGAACATGACACAAAAATGCATAGAAAGAGTCTACCTCCAATAGTAAAGTACCCTTTCAAAATTTGTTCTGGAAAAAATAAAAGTTGTTCCAGGTTGTGCTATGCTCATCTAACATTGTTCTACATTTTGGTGTCGCTAACTCGCCGTTTTCGGTCGAACATGACACAAAAATGCAAAAAAAAAGAGTCTACCTCCAAGAGTAAAGTACCCTTTAAAAATTTGTTCTGGAAAAAATAAAAGTTGTTCCAGATTGTTCTATGCTCATCTAACATTGTTCTACATTTTGGTGTCGCTAACGCGCCGTTTTCGGTCGAAAATGAAACAAAAATGCATTGAAAGAGTCTACCTCCAAGAGTAAAGATCCCTTTACAAATTTGTTCTGGAAAAAATGAAAGTTGTTCCAGGTTGTTCTATGCTCATCTAATATTGTTCTACATTTTGCTGTCGCTAACTCGCCGTTTTCGGTCGAAAATGACAAAAAATGCATAGAAAGAGTGTACCTCCAAGAGTAAAGTACCCTTTAAAAATTTGTTCTGGAAAAAATAAAAGTTGTTCCAGGTTGTGCTATGCTCATCTAACATTGTTCTACATTTTGGTGTCGCTAACTCGCCGTTTTCGGTCGAACATGACACAAAAATCCAAAAAAAAGAGTCTACCTCCAAGGGTAAAGTACCCTTTAAAAATTGTTCTGGAAAAAATAAAAGTTGTTCCAGATTGTTCTATGCTCATTTAACATTGTTCTACATTTTGGTGTCGCTGACCCGCCGTTTACGGTCGAAAATGACACAAAAATCCAAAAAAGTGTGTAGCTGCAAGAGTAAAGTACCCTTTCAAAACTTGTTCGGGAGAACATAAAAGTTGCCCAGGTTGTTCTGTGCTCATTTAACATTGTTCTACATTTTGGTGTCGCTAACTCGCCGTTTTCGGCCGAACATGACACAAAAATGCATAGAAAGAGTCTACCTCCAAGAGTAAAGTACCCTTTAAAAATTTGTTCTGCAAAAAAATAAAAGTTGTGCCTGGTTGATCTATTCTCATCTAATATTGTTCTACATTTTGGTGTCGGGTACTCGCCGTTTTCGGTCGACAATAACACAAAAATGCTTAAATAGAATATACCTCCAAGAGTAAAGTACCCTTTAAAAATTTGTTTTGGAAAAAACAAAAGTGGTTCCAGGTTGTTCTATGCCTGGATGTTATGGTTTCACATTTTGGTGTCGCTAACTCGCCGTTTTCGGTCGAAAATGACACAAAAATGCAAAAAAAGAGTCTACCTCCAAGAGTAAAGTACCCTTCAAAAATTTGTTCTGGAAAAAATAAAAGTTGCTCCAGATTGTTCTATGCTCATCTAACATTGTTCTACATTTTGGTGTCGCTAACTCGCCGTTTTCGGTCGAACATGACACAAAAATGCATAGAAAGAATCTACCTCCTAGAGTAAAGTACTCTTTAAAAATTTGTTCCGGAAAAACTAAAAGTTGTTCCAGTTTGTTCTATGCTCATTTAATATTGTTCTACATTTTGGCGTCGCTAACTCGCCGTTTTCGCTCGAAAATGACAAAATAATGCAAAAAAAGGGTCTACCTCCAAGAGTAAAGTACCCTTTAAAAATTTGTTCTGGAAAAAATAAAAGTTGTTCCAGATTGTTCTATGCTCATCTAACATTGTTCTACATTTTGGTGTCGCTAACGCGCCGTTTTCGGTCGAAAATGACACAAAAATGCATTGAAAGAGTCTACCTCCAAGAGTAAAGTACTCTTTAAAAATTTGTTCTGGAAAAAATAAATGTTGTGCCAGGTTGTTCTATGCTCATCTAATATTGTTCTACATTTTGGTGCCGCGAGCTCGTCCTTTTCGGTCGAAAATGACACAATAATTAAAAAAAAGTCTACCTCCAAGAGTAAAGTACTCTTTAAAAATTTGTTCCGAAAAAAATAAAATCTGTTCCAGGTTGTGCTATGCTCATTTAATATTGTTCTACATTTTGGTGTCGCTAACTCGCCGTTTTCAGTCGAAAATGACACAAAAATGCTAAAAAAGAGTCTACATCCTAGAGTAAAGTACTGTTTAAATATTTGTTCTGGAAAAAATAAAAGTTGTTCCAGATTGTTCTATGCTCATCTAATATTGTTCTACATTTTGCTGTCGCTAACTCGCCGTTTTCGGTCGAAAATGACAAAAAATGCATAGAAACAGTCTACCTCCAAGAGTAAAGTACCCTTTAAAAATTTGTTCTGGAAAAAATAAAAGTGGTTCCAGGTTGTGCTATGCCTGCATGTTATTGTTTCACATTTTGGTGTCGCTAACGCGCCGTTTTCGGTCGAAAATGAAACAAAAATGCATTGAAAGAGTCTACCTCCAAGAGTAAAGATCCCTTTACAAATATGTTCTGGAAAAAATAAAAGTTGTTCCAGGTTGTTCTATGCTCATCTAATATTGTTCTACATTTTGCTGTCGCTAACTCGCCGTTTTCGGTCGAAAATGACAAAAAATGCATAGAAAGAGTGTACCTCCAAGAGTAAAGTACCCTTTAAAAATTTGTTCTGGAAAAAATAAAAGTTGTTCCAGGTTGTGCTATGCTCATCTAACATTGTTCTACATTTTGGTGTCGCTAACTCGCCGTTTTCGGTCGAACATGACACAAAAATGCAAAAAAAAGAGTCTACCTCCAAGAGTAAAGTACCCTTTAAAAATTTGTTCTGGAAAAAATAAAAGTTGTTCCAGATTGTTCTATGCTCATTTAACATTGTTCTACATTTTGGTGTCGCTGACCCGCCGTTTACGGTCGAAAATGACACAAAAATCCAAAAAAGTGTGTACCTGCAAGAGTAAAGTACCCTTTCAAAACTTGTTCGGGTGAACATAAAAGTTGCCCAGGTTGTTCTATGCTCATCTAACATTGTTCTACATTTTGGTATCGCTAACTCGCCGTTTTCGGCCGAACATGACACAAAAATGCATAGAAAGAGTCTACCTCCAATAGTAAAGTACCCTTTCAAAATTTGTTCTGGAAAAAATAAAAGTTGTTCCAGGTTGTGCTATGCTCATCTAACATTGTTCTACATTTTGGTGTCGCTAACTCGCCGTTTTCGGTCGAACATGACACAAAAATGCAAAAAAAAAGAGTCTACCTCCAAGAGTAAAGTACCCTTTAAAAATTTGTTCTGGAAAAAATAAAAGTTGTTCCAGATTGTTCTATGCTCATCTAACATTGTTCTACATTTTGGTGTCGCTAACGCGCCGTTTTCGGTCGAAAATGAAACAAAAATGCATTGAAAGAGTCTACCTCCAAGAGTAAAGATCCCTTTACAAATTTGTTCTGGAAAAAATGAAAGTTGTTCCAGGTTGTTCTATGCTCATCTAATATTGTTCTACATTTTGCTGTCGCTAACTCGCCGTTTTCGGTCGAAAATGACAAAAAATGCATAGAAAGAGTGTACCTCCAAGAGTAAAGTACCCTTTAAAAATTTGTTCTGGAAAAAATAAAAGTTGTTCCAGGTTGTGCTATGCTCATCTAACATTGTTCTACATTTTGGTGTCGCTAACTCGCCGTTTTCGGTCGAACATGACACAAAAATCCAAAAAAAAGAGTCTACCTCCAAGGGTAAAGTACCCTTTAAAAATTTGTTCTGGAAAAAATAAAAGTTGTTCCAGATTGTTCTATGCTCATTTAACATTGTTCTACATTTTGGTGTCGCTGACCCGCCGTTTACGGTCGAAAATGACACAAAAATCCAAAAAAGTGTGTACCTGCAAGAGTAAAGTACCCTTTCAAAACTTGTTCGGGTGAACATAAAAGTTGCCCAGGTTGTTCTATGCTCATCTATCATTGTTCTACATTTTGGTGTCGCTAACTCGCCGTTTTCGGCCGAACATGACACAAAAATGCATAGAAAGAGTCTACCTCCAAGAGTAAAGTACCCTTAAAAAATTTGTTGTGCAAAAAAATAAAAGTTGTGCCTGGTTGTTCTATGCTCATCTAATATTGTTCTACATTTTGGTGTCGGGTACTCGCCGTTTTCGGTCGACAATGACACAAAAATGCTTAAATAGAATATACCTCCAAGAGTAAAGTACCCTTTAAAAATTTGTTCTGGAAAAAACAAAAGTGGTTCCAGGTTGTTCTATGCCTGGATGTTATGGTTTCACATTTTGGTGTCGCTAACTCGCCGTTTTCGGTCGAAAATGACACAAAAATGCAAAAAAAGAGTCTACCTCCAAGTGTAAAGTACCCTTCAAAAATTTGTTCTGGAAAAAATAAAAGTTGTTCCAGATTGTTCTATGCTCATCTAACATTGTTCTACATTTTGGTGTCGCTAACTCGCCGTTTTCGGTCGAACATGACACAAAAATGCATAGAAAGTTTACCTCCAAGAGTAAAGTACCCTTTAAAAATTTGTTCCGGCAAAAATAAAAGTTGTTCCAGATTGTTCTATGCTCATCTAATATTGTTCTACATTTTGCTGTCGCTAACTCGCCGTTTTCGGTCCAAAATTACAAAAAATGCAAACAAAGAGTCTACCACCAAGAGTAAAGTACTCTTTAAAAATTTGTTCTGGAAAAAATAAAAGTTGTTCAGGTTGTTCTATGCTCATCTAATACTGTTCTACATTTTGTTGTCGGTAACTCGCCGTTTTCGGTCGAAAATGACACAAAAATGCAAAAAAAGAGTCTACCTCCAAGAGTAAAGTACCCTTTAAAAATTTGTTCCGGCAAAAATAAAAGTTGTTCCAGATTGTTCTATGCTCATCTAACATTGTTCTACATTTTGGTGTCGCTAACGCGCCGTTTTCGGTCGAAAATGAAACAAAAATGCATTGAAAGAGTCTACCTCCAAGAGTAAAGATCCCTTTACAAATTTGTTCTGGACAAAACAAAAGTTGTTCCAGGTTGTGCTATGCTCATCTAACATTGTTCTACATTTTGGTGTCGCTAACTCGCCGTTTTCGGTCGAACATGACACAAAAATGCAAAAAAAAGAGTCTACCTCCAAGAGTAAAGTACCCTTTAAAAATTTGTTCTGGAAAAAATAAAAGTTGTTCCAGATTGTTCTATGCTCATTTAACATTGTTCTACATTTTGGTGTCGCTGACCCGCCGTTTACGGTCGAAAATGACACAAAAATCCAAAAAAGTGTGTACCTGCAAGAGTAAAGTACCCTTTCAAAACTTGTTCGGGTGAACATAAAAGTTGCCCAGGTAGTTCTATGCTCATCTAACATTGTTCTACAGTTTGGTGTCGCTAACGCGCCGTTTTCGGTCGAAAATGAAACAAAAATGCATTGAAAGAGTCTACCTCCAAGAGTAAAGATCCCTTTACAAATTTGTTCTGGAAAAAATAAAAGTTGTTCCAGATTGTTCTATGCTCATTTAACATTGTTCTACATTTTGGTGTCGCTGACCCGCCGTTTACGGTCGAAAATGACACAAAAATCCAAAAAAGTGTGTACCTGCAAGAGTAAAGTACCCTTTCAAAACTTGTTCGGGTGAACATAAAAGTTGCCCAGGTTGTTCTATGCTCATCTATCATTGTTCTACATTTTGGTGTCGCTAACTCGCCGTTTTCGGCCGAACATGACACAAAAATGCATAGAAAGAGTCTACCTCCAAGAGTAAAGTACCCTTAAAAAATTTGTTCTGCAAAAAAATAAAAGTTGTGCCTGGTTGTTCTATGCTCATCTAATATTGTTCTACATTTTGGTGTCGGGTACTCGCCGTTTTCGGTCGACAATGACACAAAAATGCTTAAATAGAATATACCTCCAAGAGTAAAGTACCCTTTAAAAATTTGTTCTGGAAAAAACAAAAGTGGTTCCAGGTTGTTCTATGCCTGGATGTTACGGTTTCACATTTTGGTGTCGCTAACTCGCCGTTTTCGGTCGAAAATGACACAAAAATGCAAAAAAAGAGTCTACCTCCAAGAGTAAAGTACCCTTCAAAAATTTGTTCTGGAAAAAATAAAAGTTGTTCCAGATTGTTCTATGCTCATCTAACATTGTTCTACATTTTGGTGTCGCTAACTCGCCGTTTTCGGTCGAACATGACACATAAATGCATAGAAAGTTTACCTCCAAGAGTAAAGTACCCTTTAAAAATTTGTTCCGGCAAAAATAAAAGTTGTTCCAGATTGTTCTATGCTCATCTAATATTGTTCTACATTTTGCTGTCGCTAACTCGCCGTTTTCGGTCCAAAATTACAAAAAATGCAAACAAAGAGTCTACCACCAAGAGTAAAGTACTCTTTAAAAATTTGTTCTGGAACAAATAAAAGTTGTTCAGGTTGTTCTATGCTCATCTAATACTGTTCTACATTTTGTTGTCGGTAACTCGCCGTTTTCGGTCGAAAATGACACAAAAATGCAAAAAAAGAGTCTACCTCCAAGAGTAAAGTACCCTTTAAAAATTTGTTCCGGCAAAAATAAAAGTTGTTCCAGATTGTTCTATGCGCATCTAATATTGTTCTACATTTTGCTGTCGCTAACTCGCCGTTTTCGGTCAAAAATGACAAAAAATGCAAAAAAAAGAGTCTACCTCCAAGAGTAAAGTACTATTTAAAAATTTGTTCTGGAAAAAATAAAAGTTGTTCCAGGTTGTTCTATGCCTGGCTGTTATTGTTCCACAATGTCGTGTCGCTAACTCGCCGTTTTCGGTCGAAAATTACACAAAAATTCATAGAAATAGTCTACCTCCAAGAGTAAAGTACCCTTTAAAAATTTGTTCTTGAAAAAATAAAAGTTGTTCCCGGTTGTTCCATGCTAATCTAACACTGTTCTACACTTTGGTGTCGCTAACTCGCCGTTTTCGGTCGAAAATGACACAAAAATGCATAGAAAGAGTCTACCTCCAAGAGTAAAGTACCCTTTAAAAATTTGTTCTGGAAAAAATAAAAGTTGTTCCAGATTGTTCTATGCTCATCTAATATTGTTCTACATTTTGGTGTCGCTAACTCGCGGTTTTCGGTCGAAAATGACACAAAAATGCAAAAAAAGAGTCTACCTCCAAGAGTAAAGTAACCTTCAAAAATTTGTTCTGGAAAAAATAAAAGTTGCCCAGGTTGTTCTATGCTCATCTAACATTGTTCTACATTTTGGTATCGCTAACTCGCCCTTTTCGGTCGAAAATGACACAATAATTAAAAAAAAGTCTACCTCCAAGAGTAAAGTACTCTTTAAAAATTTGTTCCGAAAAAAATAAAATCTGTTCCAGGTTGTGCTATGCTCATTTAATATTGTTCTACATTTTGGTGTCGCTAACGCGCCGTTTTCGGTCGAAAATGAAACAAAAATGCATTGAAAGAGTCTACCTCCAAGAGTAAAGATCCCTTTACAAATTTGTTCTGGAAAAAACAAAAGTTGTTCCAGGTTGTGCTATGCTCATCTAACATTGTTCTACATTTTGGTGTCGCTAACTCGCCGTTTTCGGTCGAACATGACACAAAAATGCAAAAAAAAGAGTCTACCTCCAAGAGTAAAGTACCCTTTAAAAATTTGTTCTGGAAAAAATAAAAGTTGTTCCAGATTGTTCTATGCTCATTTAACATTGTTCTACATTTTGGTGTCGCTGACCCGCCGTTTACGGTCGAAAATGACACAAAAATCCAAAAAAGTGTGTACCTGCAAGAGTAAAGTACCCTTTCAAAACTTGTTCGGGTGAACATAAAAGTTGCCCAGGTAGTTCTATGCTCATCTAACATTGTTCTACAGTTTGGTGTCGCTAACGCGCCGTTTTCGGTCGAAAATGAAACAAAAATGCATTGAAAGAGTCTACCTCCAAGAGTAAAGATCCCTTTACAAATTTGTTCTGGAAAAAATAAAAGTTGTTCCAGATTGTTCTATGCTCATTTAACATTGTTCTACATTTTGGTGTCGCTAACTCGCCGTTTTCGGTCGAAAATGACACAAAAATGCAAAAAAAGAGTCTACCTCCAAGTGTAAAGTACCCTTCAAAAATTTGTTCTGGAAAAAATAAAAGTTGTTCCAGATTGTTCTATGCTCATCTAACATTGTTCTACATTTTGGTGTCGCTAACTCGCCGTTTTCGGTCGAACATGACACAAAAATGCATAGAAAGTTTACCTCCAAGAGTAAAGTACCCTTTAAAAATTTGTTCCGGCAAAAATAAAAGTTGTTCCAGATTGTTCTATGCTCATCTAATATTGTTCTACATTTTGCTGTCGCTAACTCGCCGTTTTCGGTCCAAAATTACAAAAAATGCAAACAAAGAGTCTACCACCAAGAGTAAAGTACTCTTTAAAAATTTGTTCTGGAAAAAATAAAAGTTGTTCAGGTTGTTCTATGCTCATCTAATACTGTTCTACATTTTGTTGTCGGTAACTCGCCGTTTTCGGTCGAAAATGACACAAAAATGCAAAAAAAGAGTCTACCTCCAAGAGTAAAGTACCCTTTAAAAATTTGTTCCGGCAAAAATAAAAGTTGTTCCAGATTGTTCTATGCTCATCTAACATTGTTCTACATTTTGGTGTCGCTAACGCGCCGTTTTCGGTCGAAAATGAAACAAAAATGCATTGAAAGAGTCTACCTCCAAGAGTAAAGATCCCTTTACAAATTTGTTCTGGAAAAAACAAAAGTTGTTCCAGGTTGTGCTATGCTCATCTAACATTGTTCTACATTTTGGTGTCGCTAACTCGCCGTTTTCGGTCGAACATGACACAAAAATGCAAAAAAAAGAGTCTACCTCCAAGAGTAAAGTACCCTTTAAAAATTTGTTCTGGAAAAAATAAAAGTTGTTCCAGATTGTTCTATGCTCATTTAACATTGTTCTACATTTTGGTGTCGCTGACCCGCCGTTTACGGTCGAAAATGACACAAAAATCCAAAAAAGTGTGTACCTGCAAGAGTAAAGTACCCTTTCAAAACTTGTTCGGGTGAACATAAAAGTTGCCCAGGTTGTTCTATGCTCATCTATCATTGTTCTACATTTTGGTGTCGCTAACTCGCCGTTTTCGGCCGAACATGACACAAAAATGCATAGAAAGAGTCTACCTCCAAGAGTAAAGTACCCTTAAAAAATTTGTTCTGCAAAAAAATAAAAGTTGTGCCTGGTTGTTCTATGCTCATCTAATATTGTTCTACATTTTGGTGTCGGGTACTCGCCGTTTTCGGTCGACAATGACACAAAAATGCTTAAATAGAATATACCTCCAAGAGTAAAGTACCCTTTAAAAATTTGTTCTGGAAAAAACAAAAGTGGTTCCAGGTTGTTCTATGCCTGGATGTTACGGTTTCACATTTTGGTGTCGCTAACTCGCCGTTTTCGGTCGAAAATGACACAAAAATGCAAAAAAAGAGTCTACCTCCAAGAGTAAAGTACCCTTCAAAAATTTGTTCTGGAAAAAATAAAAGTTGTTCCAGATTGTTCTATGCTCATCTAACATTGTTCTACATTTTGGTGTCGCTAACTCGCCGTTTTCGGTCGAACATGACACATAAATGCATAGAAAGTTTACCTCCAAGAGTAAAGTACCCTTTAAAAATTTGTTCCGGCAAAAATAAAAGTTGTTCCAGATTGTTCTATGCTCATCTAATATTGTTCTACATTTTGCTGTCGCTAACTCGCCGTTTTCGGTCCAAAATTACAAAAAATGCAAACAAAGAGTCTACCACCAAGAGTAAAGTACTCTTTAAAAATTTGTTCTGGAACAAATAAAAGTTGTTCAGGTTGTTCTATGCTCATCTAATACTGTTCTACATTTTCTTGTCGGTAACTCGCCGTTTTCGGTCGAAAATGACACAAAAATGCAAAAAAAGAGTCTACCTCCAAGAGTAAAGTACCCTTTAAAAATTTGTTCCGGCAAAAATAAAAGTTGTTCCAGATTGTTCTATGCGCATCTAATATTGTTCTACATTTTGCTGTCGCTAACTCGCCGTTTTCGGTCAAAAATGACAAAAAATGCAAAAAAAAGAGTCTACCTCCAAGAGTAAAGTACTATTTAAAAATTTGTTCTGGAAAAAATAAAAGTTGTTCCAGGTTGTTCTATGCCTGGCTGTTATTGTTCCACAATGTCGTGTCGCTAACTCGCCGTTTTCGGTCGAAAATTACACAAAAATTCATAGAAATAGTCTACCTCCAAGAGTAAAGTACCCTTTAAAAATTTGTTCTTGAAAAAATAAAAGTTGTTCCAGGTTGTTCCATGCTAATCTAACACTGTTCTACACTTTGGTGTCGCTAACTCGCCGTTTTCGGTCGAAAATGACACAATAATTAAAAAAAAGTCTACCTCCAAGAGTAAAGTACTCTTTAAAAATTTGTTCCGAAAAAAATAAAATCTGTTCCAGGTTGTGCTATGCTCATTTAATATTGTTCTACATTTTGGTGTCGCTAACTCGCCGTTTTCAGTCGAAAATGACACAAAAATGCTAAAAAAGAGTCTACATCCTAGAGTAAAGTACTGTTTAAAAATTTGTTCTGGAAAAAATAAAAGTTGTTCCAGATTGTTCTATGCTCATCTAATATTGTTCTACATTTTGCTGTCGCTAACTCGCCGTTTTCGGTCGAAAATGACAAAAAATGCATAGAAACAGTCTACCTCCAAGAGTAAAGTACCCTTTAAAAATTTGTTCTGGAAAAAATAAAAGTGGTTCCAGGTTGTGCTATGCCTGCATGTTATTGTTTCACATTTTGGTGTCGCTGACCCGCCGTTTACTGTCGAAAATGACACAAAAATCCAAAAAAGTGTGTACCTCCAAGAGTAAAGTACCCTTTAAAAATTTGTTCTGGAAAAAATAAAAGTTGTTCCAGGTTGTGCTATGCTCATCTAACATTGTTCTACATTTTGGTGTCGCTAACTCGCCGTTTTCGGTCAAAAATGACAAAAAATGCATAGAAAGAGTGTACCTCCAAGAGTAAAGTACCCTTTAAAAATTTGTTCTGGAAAAAATAAAAGTTGTTCCAGGTTGTGCTATGCTCATCTAACATTGTTCTACATTTTGGTGTCGCTAACTCGCCGTTTTCGGTCGAACATGACACAAAAATGCAAAAAAAAGAGTCTACCTCCAAGAGTAAAGTACCCTTTAAAAATTTGTTCTGGAAAAAATAAAAGTTGTTCCAGATTGTTCTATGCTCATTTAACATTGTTCTACATTTTGGTGTCGCTGACCCGCCGTTTACGGTCGAAAATGACACAAAAATCCAAAAAAGTGTGTACCTGCAAGAGTAAAGTACCCTTTCAAAACTTGTTCGGGTGAACATAAAAGTTGCCCAGGTAGTTCTATGCTCATCTAACATTGTTCTACAGTTTGGTGTCGCTAACGCGCCGTTTTCGGTCGAAAATGAAACAAAAATTCATTGAAAGAGTCTACCTCCAAGAGTAAAGATCCCTTTACAAATTTGTTCTGGAAAAAATAAAAGTTGTTCCAGATTGTTCTATGCTCATCTAACATTGTTCTACATTTTGGTGTCGCTAACGCGCCGTTTTCGGTCGAAAATGACACAAAAATGCATTGAAAGAGTCTACCTCCAAGAGTAAAGATCCCTTTAAAAATTTGTTCTGGAAAAAATAAAAGTTGTTCCAGGTTGTTCTATGCTCATCTAATATTGTTCTACATTTTGCTGTCGCTAACTCGCCGTTTTCGGTCGAAAATGACAAAAAATGCATAGAAAGAGTGTACCTCCAAGAGTAAAGTACCCTTTAAAAATTTGTTCTGGAAAAAATAATAGTTGTTCCAGGTTGTGCTATGCTCATCTAACATTGTTCTACATTTTGGTGTCGCTAACTCGCCGTTTTCGGTCGAACATGACACAAAAATGCAAAAAAAAGAGTCTACCTCCAAGAGTAAAGTACCCTTTCAAAACTTGTTCGGGTGAACATAAAAGTTGCCCAGGTAGTTCTATGCTCATCTAACATTGTTCTACAGTTTGGTGTCGCTAACGCGCCGTTTTCGGTCGAAAATGAAACAAAAATTCATTGAAAGAGTCTACCTCCAAGAGTAAAGATCCCTTTACAAATTTGTTCTGGAAAAAATAAAAGTTGTTCCAGATTGTTCTATGCTCATCTAACATTGTTCTACATTTTGGTGTCGCTAACGCGCCGTTTTCGGTCGAAAATGACACAAAAATGCATTGAAAGAGTCTACCTCCAAGAGTAAAGATCCCTTTAAAAATTTGTTCTGGAAAAAATAAAAGTTGTTCCAGGTTGTTCTATGCTCATCTAATATTGTTCTACATTTTGCTGTCGCTAACTCGCCGTTTTCGGTCGAAAATGACAAAAAATGCATAGAAAGAGTGTACCTCCAAGAGTAAAGTACCCTTTAAAAATTTGTTCTGGAAAAAATAATAGTTGTTCCAGGTTGTGCTATGCTCATCTAACATTGTTCTACATTTTGGTGTCGCTAACTCGCCGTTTTCGGTCGAACATGACACAAAAATGCAAAAAAAAGAGTCTACCTCCAAGAGTAAAGTACCCTTTAAAAATTTGTTCTGGAAAAAATAAAAGTTGTTCCAGATTGTTCTATGCTCATCTAACATTGTTCTACATTTTGGTGTCGCTAACGCGCCGTTTTCGGTCGAAAATGACACAAAAATGCATTGAAAGAGTCTACCTCCAAGAGTAAAGATCCCTTTAAAAATTTGTTCTGGAAAAAATAAAAGTTGTTCCAGGTTGTTCTATGCTCATCTAATATTGTTCTACATTTTGGTGTCGCTAACTCGCCGTTTTCGGCCGAACATGACACAAAAATCCATAGAAAGAGTCTACCTCCAAGAGTAAAGTACCCTTTAAAAATTTGTTCTGCAAAAAATAAATGTTGTGCCTGGTTGTTCTATGCTCATCTAATATTGTTCTACATTTTGGTGTCGGGTACTCGCCGTTTTCGGTCGACAATGACACAAAAATGCTTAAATAGAATATACCTCCAAGAGTAAAGTACCCTTTAAAAATTTGTTCTGGAAAAAATAAAAGTTGTTCCAGATTGTTCTATGCTTATGTAACATTGTTCTACATTTTGGCGTCGCTAACTCGCCGTTTTCGGTCGAAAATGACACAAAAATTAAAAAAAAGAGTCTACCTCCAAGAGTAAAGTACTCTTTAGAAATTTGTTCTGGAAAAAATAAAAGTTGTTCCAGATTGTTCTATGCTCACCCTAATGTTTTTCTGCATTTTGGTGTCGGTTACTCGCCGTTTTCGGTCGAAAATTACACAAAAATGCAAAAAAAAGAGTCTACCTCCAAGAGTAAAGTACCCTTTAAAAATTTGTTCTGGAAGCAATAAAAGTTGTTCCAGGTTGTTCCATGCTAATCTAACACTGTCCTACATTTTGGTGTCGCTAACGCGCCGTTTTCGGTCGAGAATTACACAAAAATGCAAAAAAAAGAGTCTACCTCCAAGAGTAAAGTACCCTTTAAAAATTTGTTCTGGAAGCAATAAAAGTTGTTCCAGGTTGTTCCATGCTAATCTAACACTGTCCTACATTTTGGTGTCGCTAACTCGCCGTTTTCGGTCGACAATGACACAAAAATGCATAAAAAGAATATACCTCCAAGAGTAAAGTACCCTTTAAAAATTTGTTCTGGAAAAAATAAAAGTTGTGCCAGGTTGTTCTATGCTCATCTAATATTGTTCTACATTTTGGTGTCGGTTACTCGCCGGTTTCGGTCGAAAATGACACAAAACTGCAAAAAAAGAGTCTACCTCCAAGAGTAAAGTACCCTTTAAAAATTTGTTCTGGAAAAAACAAAAGTTGTTCCAGGTTGTTCTATGCTCATCTAACATTGTTCTACATTTTGGTGTCGCTAACTCGCCGTTTTCGGTCGAACATGACACAAAAATGCAAAAAAAAGAGTCTACCTCCACGAGTAAAGTACCCTTTAAAAATTTGTTCCGGAAGAAATAAAAGTTTTTCCAGGTTGTTCTATGCCTGGCTGTTATTGTTCCACAATTTTGTGTCGCTAACTCGCCGTTTTCGTACGAAAATGACACAAAAATGCAGAAAAAGGGTCTACCTCCAAGAGTAAAGTACCCTTTAAAAATTTGTTCTGGAAAAAATAAAAGTTGTACCAGATTGTTCTATGCTCATCTAACATTGTTCTACATTTTGGTGTTGCTAACTCGCCGTTTTCGGTCGAACATGACACAAAAATGCATTGAAAGTCTACCTCCAAGAGTAAAGTACCCTTTAAAAATTTGTTCTGGAAAAAATAAAAGTTGTTCCAGGTTGTGCTATGCTCATCTAACATTGTTCTACATTTTGGTGTCGCTAACTCGCCGTTTTCGGTCGAACATGACACAAAAATGCAAAAAAAAGAGTCTACCTCCAAGAGTAAAGTACCCTTTAAAAATTTGTTCTGGAAAAAATAAAAGTTGTTCCAGATTGTTCTATGCTCATCTAACATTGTTCTACATTTTGGTGTCGCTAACTCGCCGTTTTCGGTCGAACATGACACAAAAATGCATAGAAAGTTTACCTCCAAGAGTAAAGTACCCTTTAAAAATTTGTTCCGGCAAAAATAAAAGTTGTTCCAGATTGTTCTATGCTCATCTAATATTGTTCTACATTTTGCTGTCGCTAACTCGCCGTTTTCGGTCCAAAATTACAAAAAATGCAAACAAAGAGTCTACCACCAAGAGTAAAGTACTCTTTAAAAATTTGTTCTGGAAAAAATAAAAGTTGTTCAGGTTGTTCTATGCTCATCTAATACTGTTCTACATTTTGTTGTCGGTAACTCGCCGTTTTCGGTCGAAAATGACACAAAAATGCAAAAAAAGAGTCTACCTCCAAGAGTAAAGTACCCTTTAAAAATTTGTTCCGGCAAAAATAAAAGTTGTTCCAGATTGTTCTATGCTCATCTAACATTGTTCTACATTTTGGTGTCGCTAACGCGCCGTTTTCGGTCGAAAATGAAACAAAAATGCATTGAAAGAGTCTACCTCCAAGAGTAAAGATCCCTTTACAAATTTGTTCTGGAAAAAATAAAAGTTGTTCCAGGTTGTGCTATGCTCATCTAACATTGTTCTACATTTTGGTGTCGCTAACTCGCCGTTTTCGGTCGAACATGACACAAAAATGCAAAAAAAAGAGTCTACCTCCAAGAGTAAAGTACCCTTTAAAAATTTGTTCTGGAAAAAATAAAAGTTGTTCCAGATTGTTCTATGCTCATTTAACATTGTTCTACATTTTGGTGTCGCTGACCCGCCGTTTACGGTCGAAAATGACACAAAAATCCAAAAAAGTGTGTACCTGCAAGAGTAAAGTACCCTTTCAAAACTTGTTCGGGTGAACATAAAAGTTGCCCAGGTTGTTCTATGCTCATCTATCATTGTTCTACATTTTGGTGTCGCTAACTCGCCGTTTTCAGCCGAACATGACACAAAAATGCATAGAAAGAGTCTACCTCCAAGAGTAAAGTACCCTTAAAAAATTTGTTCTGCAAAAAAATAAAAGTTGTGCCTGGTTGTTCTATGCTCATCTAATATTGTTCTACATTTTGGTGTCGGGTACTCGCCGTTTTCGGTCGACAATGACACAAAAATGCTTAAATAGAATATACCTCCAAGAGTAAAGTACCCTTTAAAAATTTGTTCTGGAAAAAACAAAAGTGGTTCCAGGTTTTTCTATGCCTGGATGTTACGGTTTCACATTTTGGTGTCGCTAACTCGCCGTTTTCGGTCGAAAATGACACAAAAATGCAAAAAAAGAGTCTACCTCCAAGAGTAAAGTACCCTTCAAAAATTTGTTCTGGAAAAAATAAAAGTTGTTCCAGATTGTTCTATGCTCATCTAACATTGTTCTACATTTTGGTGTCGCTAACTCGCCGTTTTCGGTCGAACATGACACAAAAATGCATAGAAAGTTTACCTCCAAGAGTAAAGTACCCTTTAAAAATTTGTTCCGGCAAAAATAAAAGTTGTTCCAGATTGTTCTATGCTCATCTAATATTGTTCTACATTTTGCTGTCGCTAACTCGCCGTTTTCGGTCCAAAATTACAAAAAATGCAAACAAAGAGTCTACCACCAAGAGTAAAGTACTCTTTAAAAATTTGTTCTGGAACAAATAAAAGTTGTTCAGGTTGTTCTATGCTCATCTAATACTGTTCTACATTTTGTTGTCGGTAACTCGCCGTTTTCGGTCGAAAATGACACAAAAATGCAAAAAAAGAGTCTACCTCCAAGAGTAAAGTACCCTTTAAAAATTTGTTCCGGCAAAAATAAAAGTTGTTCCAGATTGTTCTATGCGCATCTAATATTGTTCTACATTTTGCTGTCGCTAACTCGCCGTTTTCGGTCAAAAATGACAAAAAATGCAAAAAAAAGAGTCTACCTCCAAGAGTAAAGTACTATTTAAAAATTTGTTCTGGAAAAAATAAAAGTTGTTCCAGGTTGTTCTATGCCTGGCTGTTATTGTTCCACAATGTCGTGTCGCTAACTCGCCGTTTTCGGTCGAAAATTACACAAAAATTCATAGAAATAGTCTACCTCCAAGAGTAAAGTACCCTTTAAAAATTTGTTCTTGAAAAAATAAAAGTTGTTCCAGGTTGTTCCATGCTAATCTAACACTGTTCTACACTTTGGCGTCGCTAACTCGCCGTTTTCGGTCGAAAATGACACAAAAATGCATAGAAAGAGTCTACCTCCAAGAGTAAAGTACCCTTTAAAAATTTGTTCTGGAAAAAATAAAAGTTGTTCCAGATTGTTCTATGCTCATCTAATATTGTTCTACATTTTGGTGTCGCTAACTCGCGGTTTTCGGTCGAAAATGACACAAAAATGCAAAAAAAGAGTCTACCTCCAAGAGTAAAGTAACCTTCAAAAATTTGTTCTGGAAAAAATAAAAGTTGCCCAGGTTGTTCTATGCTCATCTAACATTGTTCTACATTTTGGTATCGCTAACTCGCCGTTTTCGGCCGAACATGACACAAAAATGCATAGAAAGAGTCTACCTCCAAGAGTAAAGTACCCTTTGAAAATTTGTTCTGCAAAAAAATAAAAGTTGTGCCTGGTTGTTCTATGCTCATCTAATATTGTTCTACATTTTGGTGTCGGGTACTCGCCGTTTTCGGTCGACAATGACACAAAAATGCTTAAATAGAATATACCTCCAAGAGTAAAGTACCCTTTAAAAATTTGTTCTGGAAAAAACAAAAGTGGTTCCAGGTTGTTCTATGCCTGGATGTTATGGTTTCACATTTTGGTGTCGCTAACTCGCCGTTTTCGGTCGAAAATGACACAAAAATGCAAAAAAAGAGTCTACCTCCAAGTGTAAAGTACCCTTCAAAAATTTGTTCTGGAAAAAATAAAAGTTGTTCCAGATTGTTCTATGCTCATCTAACATTGTTTTACATTTTGGTGTCGCTAACTCGCCGTTTTCGGTCGAACATGACACAAAAATGCATAGAAAGTTTACCTCCAAGAGTAAAGTACCCTTTAAAAATTTGTTCCGGCAAAAATAAAAGTTGTTCCAGATTGTTCTATGCTCATCTAATATTGTTCTACATTTTGCTGTCGCTAACTCGCCGTTTTCGGTCCAAAATTACAAAAAATGCAAACAAAGAGTCTACCACCAAGAGTAAAGTACTCTTTAAAAATTTGTTCTGGAAAAAATAAAAGTTGTTCAGGTTGTTCTATGCTCATCTAATACTGTTCTACATTTTGTTGTCGGTAACTCGCCGTTTTCGGTCGAAAATGACACAAAAATGCAAAAAAAGAGTCTACCTCCAAGAGTAAAGTACCCTTTAAAAATTTGTTCCGGCAAAAATAAAAGTTGTTCCAGATTGTTCTATGCTCATCTAACATTGTTCTACATTTTGGTGTCGCTAACGCGCCGTTTTCGGTCGAAAATGAAACAAAAATGCATTGAAAGAGTCTACCTCCAACAGTAAAGATCCCTTTACAAATTTGTTCTGGAAAAAATAAAAGTTGTTCCAGGTTGTGCTATGCTCATCTAACATTGTTCTACATTTTGGTGTCGCTAACTCGCCGTTTTCGGTCGAACATGACACAAAAATGCAAAAAAAAGAGTCTACCTCCAAGAGTAAAGTACCCTTTAAAAATTTGTTCTGGAAAAAATAAAAGTTGTTCCAGATTGTTCTATGCTCATTTAACATTGTTCTACATTTTGGTGTCGCTGACCCGCCGTTTACGGTCGAAAATGACACAAAAATCCAAAAAAGTGTGTACCTGCAAGAGTAAAGTACCCTTTCAAAACTTGTTCGGGTGAACATAAAAGTTGCCCAGGTTGTTCTATGCTCATCTATCATTGTTCTACATTTTGGTGTCGCTAACTCGCCGTTTTCAGCCGAACATGACACAAAAATGCATAGAAAGAGTCTACCTCCAAGAGTAAAGTACCCTTAAAAAATTTGTTCTGCAAAAAAATAAAAGTTGTGCCTGGTTGTTCTATGCTCATCTAATATTGTTCTACATTTTGGTGTCGCTAACTCGCCGTTTTCGGTCGAAAATGACACAAAAATGCAAAAAAAGAGTCTACCTCCAAGAGTAAAGTACCCTTCAAAAATTTGTTCTGGAAAAAATAAAAGTTGTTCCAGATTGTTCTATGCTCATCTAACATTGTTCTACATTTTGGTGTCGCTAACTCGCCGTTTTCGGTCGAACATGACACAAAAATGCATAGAAAGTTTACCTCCAAGAGTAAAGTACCCTTTAAAAATTTGTTCCGGCAAAAATAAAAGTTGTTCCAGATTGTTCTATGCTCATCTAATATTGTTCTACATTTTGCTGTCGCTAACTCGCCGTTTTCGGCCGAACATGACACAAAAATGCATAGAAAGAGTCTACCTCCAAGAGTAAAGTACCCTTTAAAAATTTGTTCTTGAAAAAATAAAAGTTGTTCCAGGTTGTTCCATGCTAATCTAACACTGTTCTACACTTTGGTGTCGCTAACTCGCCGTTTTCGGTCGAAAATGACACAAAAATGCATAGAAAGAGTCTACCTCCAAGAGTAAAGTACCCTTTAAAAATTTGTTCTGGAAAAAATAAAAGTTGTTCCAGATTGTTCTATGCTCATCTAATATTGTTCTACATTTTGGTGTCGCTAACTCGCGGTTTTCGGTCGAAAATGACACAAAAATGCAAAAAAAGAGTCTACCTCCAAGAGTAAAGTAACCTTCAAAAATTTGTTCTGGAAAAAATAAAAGTTGCCCAGGTTGTTCTATGCTCATCTAACATTGTTCTACATTTTGGTATCGCTAACTCGCCGTTTTCGGCCGAACATGACACAAAAATGCATAGAAAGAGTCTACCTCCAAGAGTAAAGTACCCTTTGAAAATTTGTTCTGCAAAAAAATAAAAGTTGTGCCTGGTTGTTCTATGCTCATCTAATATTGTTCTACATTTTGGTGTCGGGTACTCGCCGTTTTCGGTCGACAATGACACAAAAATGCTTAAATAGAATATACCTCCAAGAGTAAAGTACCCTTTAAAAATTTGTTCTGGAAAAAACAAAAGTGGTTCCAGGTTGTTCTATGCCTGGATGTTATGGTTTCACATTTTGGTGTCGCTAACGCGCCGTTTTCGGTCGAAAATGACACAAAAATGCATTGAAAGAGTCTACCTCCAAGAGTAAAGATCCCTTTAAAAATTTGTTCTGGAAAAAATAAAAGTTGTTCCAGGTTGTGCTATGCTCATCTAACATTGTTCTACATTTTGGTGTCGCTAACTCGCCGTTTTCGGTCGAACATGACACAAAAATGCAAAAAAAGAGTCTACCTCCAAGAGTAAAGTACCCTTTAAAAATTTGTTCTGGAAAAAATAAAAGTTGTTCCAGATTGTTCCATGCTCATTTAACATTGTTCTACATTTTGGTGTCGCTGACCCGCCGTTTACGGTCGAAAATGACACAAAAATCCAAAAAAGTGTGTACCTGCAAGAGTAAAGTACCCTTTCAAAACTTGTTCGGGTGAACATAAAAGTTGCCCAGGTATTTCTATGCTCATCTAACATTGTTCTACAGTTTGGTGTCGCTAACGCGCCGTTTTCGGTCGAAAATGAAACAAAAATGCATTGAAAGAGTCTACCTCCAAGAGTAAAGATCCCTTTACAAATTTGTTCTGGGAAAAATAAAAGTTGTTCCAGATTGTTCTATGCTCATTTAACATTGTTCTACATTTTGGTGTCGCTGACCCGCCGTTTACGGTCGAAAATGACACAAAAATCCAAAAAAGTGTGTACCTGCAAGAGTAAAGTACCCTTTCAAAACTTGTTCGGGAGAACATAAAAGTTGCCCAGATTGTTCTATGCTCATCTAACATTGTTCTACATTTTGGTGTCGCTAACGCGCCGTTTTCGGTCGAAAATGACACAAAAATGCATTGAAAGAGTCTACCTCCAAGAGTAAAGTACCATTTAAAAATTTGTTCTGGAAAAAATAAAAGTTGTGCCAGGTTGTTCTATGCTCATCTAATATTGTTCTACATTTTGGTGCCGCTAACTCGCGGTTTTCGGTCGAAAATGACACAAAAATGCAAAAAAAGAGTCAACCTCCAAGAGTAAAGATCCCTTTAAAAATTTGTTCTGGAAAAAATAAAAGTTGTTCCAGATTGTTCGATGCTCATCTAATATTGTTCTACATTTTGCTGTCGCTAACTCGCCGTTTTCGGTCGAAAATGACAAAAAATGCATAGAAAGAGTCTACCTCCAAGAGTAAAGTACCCTTTAAAAATTTGTTCTGGAAAAAATAAAAGTTGTTCCAGGTTGTGCTATGCTCATCTAACATTGTTCTACATTTTGGTGTCGCTAACTCGCCGTTTTCGGTCGAACATGACACAAAAATGCAAAAAAAATGTGTACCTGCAAGAGTAAAGTAACCTTCAAAAATTTGTTCTGGAAAAAATAAAAGTTGTTCCAGATTGTTCTATGCTCATCTAACATTGTTTTACATTTTGGTGTCGCTAACTCGCCGTTTTCGGTCGAACATGACACAAAAATGCATAGAAAGAGTCTACCTCCAAGAGTAAAGTACCCTTTAAAAATTTGTTCTTGAAAATATAAAAGTTGTTCCAGGTTGTTCCATGCTAATCTAACACTGTTCTACACTTTGGTGTCGCTAACTCGCCGTTTTCGGTCGAAAATGACACAAAAATGCATAGAAAGAGTCTACCTCCAAGAGTAAACTACCCTTTAAAAATTTGTTCTGGAAAAAATCAAAGTTGTCCCAGGTTGTTCTATGCTCATCTATCATTGTTCTACATTTTGGTGTCGCTAACTCGCCGTTTTCGGTCCAAAATTACAAAAAATGCAAACAAAGAGTCTACCACCAAGAGTAAAGTACTCTTTAAAAATTTGTTCTGGAAAAAATAAAAGTTGTTCAGGTTGTTCTATGCTCATCTAATACTGTTCTACATTTTGTTGTCGGTAACTCGCCGTTTTCGGTCGAAAATGACACAAAAATGCAAAAAAAGAGTCTACCTCCAAGAGTAAAGTACCCTTTAAAAATTTGTTCCGGCAAAAATAAAAGTTGTTCCAGATTGTTCTATGCTCATCTAAAATTATTCTACATTTTGCTGTCGCTAACTCGCCGTTTTCGGTCCAAAATTACAAAAAATGCAAACAAAGAGTCTACCACCAAGAGTAAAGTACTCTTTAAAAATTTGTTCTGGAAAAAATAAAAGTTGTTCAGGTTGTTCTATGCTCATCTAATACTGTTCAACATTTTGTTGTCGGTAACTCGCCGTTTTCGGTCGAAAATGACACAAAAATGCAAAAAAAGAGTCTACCTGCAAGAGTAAAGTACCCTTTAAAAATTTGTTCCGGCAAAAATAAAAGTTGTTCCAGATTGTTCTATGCGCATCTAATATTGTTCTACATTTTGCTGTCGCTAACTCGCCGTTTTCGGTCAAACATGACAAAAAATGCAAAAAAAAGAGTCTACCTCCAAGAGTAAAGTACTATTTAAAAATTTGTTCTGGAAAAAATAAAAGTTGTTCCAGGTTGTTCTATGCCTGGCTGTTATTGTTCCACAATGTCGTGTCGCTAACTCGCCGTTTTCGGTCGAAAATTACACAAAAATTCATAGAAATAGTCTACCTCCAAGAGTAAAGAACCCTTTAAAAATTTGTTCTTGAAAAAATAAAAGTTGTTCCAGGTTGTTCCATGCTAATCTAACACTGTTCTACAGTTTGGTGTCGCTAACTCGCCGTTTTCGGTCGAAAATGACACAAAAATGCAAAAAAAGAGTCTACCTCCAAGAGTAAAGTAACCTTCAAAAATTTGTTCTGGAAAAAATAAAAGTTGTTCCAGATTGTTCTATGCTCATCTAACATTGTTTTACATTTTGGTGTCGCTAACTCGCCGTTTTCGGTCGAACATGACACAAAAATGCATAGAAAGAGTCTACCTCCAAGAGTAAAGCACCCTTTAAAAATTTGTTCCGGCAAAAATAAAAGTTGTTCCAGATTGTTCTATGCGCATCTAATATTGTTCTACGTTTTGCTGTCGCTAACTCGCCGTTTTCGGTCAAAAATGACACAAAAATGCATAGAAAGAGTCTACCTCCAAGAGTAAACTACCCTTTAAAAATTTGTTCTGGAAAAAATCAAAGTTGTCCCAGGTTGTTCTATGCTCATCTATCATTGTTCTACATTTTGGTGTCGCTAACTCGCCGTTTTCGGTCCAAAATTACAAAAAATGCAAACAAAGAGTCTACCACCAAGAGTAAAGTACTCTTTAAAAATTTGTTCTGGAAAAAATAAAAGTTGTTCAGGTTGTTCTATGCTCATCTAATACTGTTCTACATTTTGTTGTCGGTAACTCGCCGTTTTCGGTCGAAAATGACACAAAAATGCAAAAAAAGAGTCTACCTCCAAGAGTAAAGTACCCTTTAAAAATTTGTTCCGGCAAAAATAAAAGTTGTTCCAGATTGTTCTATGCTCATCTAAAATTATTCTACATTTTGCTGTCGCTAACTCGCCGTTTTCGGTCCAAAATTACAAAAAATGCAAACAAAGAGTCTACCACCAAGAGTAAAGTACTATTTAAAAATTTGTTCTGGAAAAAATAAAAGTTGTTCCAGGTTGTTCTATGCCTGGCTGTTATTGTTCCACAATGTCGTGTCGCTAACTCGCCGTTTTCGGTCGAAAATTACACAAAAATTCATAGAAATAGTCTACCTCCAAGAGTAAAGAACCCTTTAAAAATTTGTTCTTGAAAAAATAAAAGTTGTTCCAGGTTGTTCCATGCTAATCTAACACTGTTCTACACTTTGGTGTCGCTAACTCGCCGTTTTCGGTCGAAAATGACACAAAAATGCAAAAAAAGAGTCTACCTCCAAGAGTAAAGTAACCTTCAAAAATTTGTTCTGGAAAAAATAAAAGTTGTTCCAGATTGTTCTATGCTCATCTAACATTGTTTTACATTTTGGTGTCGCTAACTCGCCGTTTTCGGTCGAACATGACACAAAAATGCATAGAAAGAGTCTACCTCCAAGAGTAAAGCACCCTTTAAAAATTTGTTCCGGCAAAAATAAAAGTTGTTCCAGATTGTTCTATGCGCATCTAATATTGTTCTACGTTTTGCTGTCGCTAACTCGCCGTTTTCGGTCAAAAATGACAAAAAATGCAAAAAAAAGAGTCTACCTCCAAGAGTAAAGTACTATTTAAAAATTTGTTCTGGAAAAAATAAAAGTTGTTCCAGGTTGTTCTATGCCTGGCTGTTATTGTTCCACAATGTCGTGTCGCTAACTCGCCGTTTTCGGTCGAAAATTACACAAAAATTCATAGAAATAGTCTACCTCCAAGAGTAAAGTACGCTTTAAAAATTTGTTCTTAAAAAATAAAAGTTGTTCCAGGTTGTTCCATGCTAATCTAACACTGTTCTACACTTTGGTGTCGCTAACTCGCCGTTTTCGGTCGAAAATGACACAAAAATGCATAGAAAGAGTCTACCTCCAAGAGTAAAATACCATTAAAAATTTGTTCTGGAAAAAATAAAAGCTGTTCCAGGTTGTTCTATGCTCATGTAACATTGTTCTACATTTTGGTGTCGCTAACTCGCCGTTTTCGGTCGAAAATGACACAAAAATGCATAGAAAGAGTCTACCTCCAAGAGTAAACTACCCTTTAAAAATTTGTTCTGGAAAAAATAAAAGTGGTTCCAGTTTATGCTATGCCTGCATGTTATTGTTTCGCATTTTGGTGTCGCTGACCCGCCGTTTACGGTCGAAAATGACACAAAAATCCAAAAAAGTGTGTACCTGCAAGAGTAAAGTACCCTTTCAAAACTTGTTCGGGAGAACATAAAAGTTGCCCAGATTGTTCTATGCTCATCTAACATTGTTCTACATTTTGGTGTCGCTAACGCGCCGTTTTCGGTCGAAAATGACACAAAAATGCATTGAAAGAGTCTACCTCCAAGAGTAAAGTACCATTTAAAAATTTGTTCTGGAAAAAATAAAAGTTGTGCCAGGTTGTTCTATGCTCATCTAATATTGTTCTACATTTTGGTGCCGCTAACTCGCGGTTTTCGGTCGAAAATGACACAAAAATGCAAAAAAAGAGTCTACCTCCAAGAGTAAAGTACCCTTTAAAAATTTGTTCTGGAAAAAATAAAAGTTGTTCCAGATTGTTCGATGCTCATCTAATATTGTTCTACATTTTGCTGTCGCTAACTCGCCGTTTTCGGTCGAAAATGACAAAAAATGCATAGAAAGAGTCTACCTACAAGAGTAAAGTACCCTTTAAAAATTTGTTCTGGAAAAAATAAAAGTGGTTCCAGGTTGTGCTATGCCTGCATGTTATTGTTTCACATTTTGGTGTCGCTGACCCGCCGTTTACGGTCGAAAATGACACAAAAATCCAAAAAAGTGTGTACCTGCAAGAGTAAAGTACCCTTTCAAAACTTGTTCGGGAGAACATAAAAGTTGCCCAGGTTGTTCTATGCTCATCTAACATTGTTCTACATTTTGGTGTCGCTAACTCGCGGTTTTCGGTCGAAAATGACACAAAAATGCAAAAAAAGAGTCTACCTCCAAGAGTAAAGTAACCTTCAAAAATTTGTTCTGGAAAAAATAAAAGTTGCCCAGGTTGTTCTATGCTCATCTAACATTGTTCTACATTTTGGTGTCGCTAACTCGCCGTTTTCGGTCGAACATGACACAAAAATGCAAAAAAAAGAGTCTACCTCCAAGAGTAAAGTACCCTTTAAAAATTTGTTCTGGAAAAAATAAAAGTTGTTCCAGATTGTTCTATGCTCATTTAACATTGTTCTACATTTTGGTGTCGCTGACCCGCCGTTTACGGTCGAAAATGACACAAAAATCCAAAAAAGTGTGTACCTGCAAGAGTAAAGTACCCTTTCAAAACTTGTTCGGGTGAACATAAAAGTTGCCCAGGTTGTTCTATGCTCATCTATCATTGTTCTACATTTTGGTGTCGCTAACTCGCCGTTTTCGGCCGAACATGACACAAAAATGCATAGAAAGAGTCTACCTCCAAGAGTAAAGTACCCTTTAAAAATTTTTTCTGCAAAAAAATAAAAGTTGTGCCTGGTTGTTCTATGCTCATCTAATATTGTTCTACATTTTGGTGTCGGGTACTCGCCGTTTTCGGTCGACAATGACACAAAAATGCTTAAATAGAATAAACCTCCAAGAGTAAAGTACCCTTTAAAAATTTATTCTGGAAAAAACAAAAGTGGCTCCAAGTTGTTCTATGCCTGGATGTTATGGTTTCACATTTTGGTGTCGCTAACTCGCCGTTTTCGGTCGAAAATGACACAAAAATGCAAAAAAAGAGTCTACCTCCAAGAGTAAAGTACCCTTCAAAAATTTGTTCTGGAAAAAATAAAAGTTGTTCCAGATTGTTCTATGCTCATCTAACATTGTTCTACATTTTGGTGTCGCTAACTCGCCGTTTTCGGTCGAACATGACACAAAAATGCATAGAAAGTTTACCTCCAAGAGTAAAGTACCCTTTAAAAATTTGTTCTGGAAAAAATCAAAGTTGTCCCAGGTTGTTCTGTGTTCATCTAATATTGTTCTACATTTGGGTGCCGCTAACTCGCCGTTTTCGGTCGAAAATGACACAAAAATGCAAAAAAGGATATACCTCCAAGAGTAAAGTACGCTTTAAAAATTTGTTCTTGAAAAAATAAAAGTTGTTCCAGGTTGTTGCATGCTAATCTAACACTGTTCTACACTTTGGTGTCGCTAACTCGCCGTTTTCGGTCGAAAATGACACAAAAATGCAAAAAAAGGGTCTACCTCCAAGAGTAAAGTACCCTTTAAAAATTTGTTCTGGAAAAAATAAAAGTTGTTCCAGATTGTTCTATGCTCATCTAACATTGTTCTACATTTTGGTGTCGCTAACGCGCCGTTTTCGGTCGAAAATGACACAAAAATGCATTGAAAGAGTCTACCTCCAAGAGTAAAGTACTCTTTAAAAATTTGTTCTGGAAAAAATAAATGTTGTGCCAGGTTGTTCTATGCTCATCTAATATTGTTCTACATTTTGGTGCCGCGAGCTCGCCCTTTTCGGTCGAAAATGACACAATAATTAAAAAAAAGTCTACCTCCAAGAGTAAAGTACTCTTTAAAAATTTGTTCCGAAAAAAATAAAATCTGTTCCAGGTTGTGCTATGCTCATTTAATATTGTTCTACATTTTGGTGTCGCTAACTCGCCGTTTTCAGTCGAAAATGACACAAAAATGCTAAAAAAGAGTCTACATCCTAGAGTAAAGTACTGTTTAAAAATTTGTTCTGGAAAAAATAAAAGTTGTTCCAGATTGTTCTATGCTCATCTAATATTGTTCTACATTTTGCTGTCGCTAACTCGCCGTTTTCGGTCGAAAATGACAAAAAATGCATAAAAACAGTCTACCTCCAAGAGTAAAGTACCCTTTAAAAATTTGTTCTGGAAAAAATAAAAGTGGTTCCAGGTTGTGCTATGCCTGCATGTTATTGTTTCACATTTTGGTGTCGCTGACCCGCCGTTTACGGTCGAAAATGACACAAAAATCCAAAAAAGTGTGTACCTCCAAGAGTAAAGTACCCTTTAAAAATTTGTTCTGGAAAAAATAAAAGTTCCAGGTTGTGCTATGCTCATCTAACATTGTTCTACATTTTGGTGTCGCTAACTCGCCGTTTTCGGTCGAAAATGACACAAAAATGCAAAAAAAGAGTCTACCTCCAAGAGTAAAGTAACCTTCAAAAATTTGTTCTGGAAAAAATAAAAGCTGTTCCAGATTGTTCTATGCTCATCTAACATTGTTTTACATTTTGGTGTCGCTAACTCGCCGTTTTCGGTCGAACATGACACAAAAATGCATAGAAAGAGTCTACCTCCAAGAGTAAAGTACCCTTTAAAAATTTGTTCCGGCAAAAATAAAAGTTGTTCCAGATTGTTCTATGCGCATCTAATATTGTTCTACGTTTTGCTGTCGCTAACTCGCCGTTTTCGGTCGAAAATGACACAAAAATGCATAGAAAGAGTCTACCTCCAAGAGTAAAGTACCCTTTAAAAATTTGTTCTTGAAAAAATAAAAGTTGTTCCAGGTTGTTCCATGCTAATCTAACACTGTTCTACACTTTGGTGTCGCTAACTCGCCGTTTTCGGTCGAAAATGACACAAAAATGCATAGAAAGAGTCTACCTCCAAGAGTAAACTACCCTTTAAAAATTTGTTCTGGAAAAAATCAAAGTTGTCCCAGGTTGTTCTATGCTCATCTATCATTGTTCTACATTTTGGTGTCGCTAACTCACCGTTTTCGGTCGAAAATGACACAAAAATTCTAAAAAAGAGTCTATCTCCTAGAGTAAAGTACCCTTTAAAAATTTGTTCTGGTAAAAATAAAAGTTGCTCCAGGTCGTTTTATGCTCATCTAACATTGTTCTACATTTTGGCGTCGCTAACTCGCCGTTTTCGGTCGAACATGACACAAAACTGCAAAAAAAGAGTCCACCTCCAAGAGTAAAGTACCCTTTAAAAAATTGTTCTGGAAATAATAAAAGTTGTTCCAGGTTGTTCTGTGCTCATCTAATGTTTTTCTACATTTTGGTGTCGGTTACTCGCCGGTTTCGGTCGAAAATGACACAAAAATGCAAAAAAAGTCTCTACCTCCAAGAGAAAAGTACCCTTTAAAAATTTGTTCTGGAAAAAACAAAAGTTGTTCCAGGTTGTTCTATGCTCATCTAATATTGTTCTACATTTTGGTGACGGATACTCGCAGTTTTCGGTCGACAATGAAACAAAAATGCATAAAAAGAATATACCTCCAAGAGTAAAGTACCCTTTAAAAAATTGTTCTGGAAAACATAAAAGTTGTCCCAGGTTGTTTTATGCTCATCTAACATTGTTCTACATTTTGTTGTCGCTAACTCGCCGTTTTCGGTCGAACATGACACAAAAATGCAAAAAAAAGAGTCTACCTCCAAGAGTAAAGTACCCTTTAAAAAATTGTTCTAGAAATAAGAAAAGTTGTTCCAGGTTGTTCTATGCTCACCTAATGGTTTTCTACATTTTGGTGTCGGTTACTCGCCGCTTTCGGTCGAAAATTACACAAAAATGCAAAAAAAGAGTCTACCTCCAAGAGTAAAGTACCCTTTAAAAATGTGTTCTGGGAAAAACAAAAGTTGTTCCATGTTGTTCTATGCTCATCTAATATTGTTCTACATTTTGGTGTCGGATACTCGCCGTTTTCGATCGACAATGACACAAAAATGCATAAAAAGAATAAACCTCCAAGAGTAAAGTACCCTTTAAAAATTTGTTCTGGAAAAAATCAAAGTTGTCCCAGGTTGTTCTATGCTCATCTATCATTGTTCTACATTTTGGTGTCGCTAACTCACCGTTTTCGGTCGAAAATGACACAAAAATTCTAAAAAAGAGTCTATCTCCTAGAGTAAAGTACCCTTTAAAAATTTGTTCTGGTAAAAATAAAAGTTGCTCCAGGTCGTTTTATGCTCATCTAACATTGTTCTACATTTTGGTGTCGCTAACTCGCAGTTTTCGGTCAAAAATGACAAAAAATGCAAAAAAAGAGTCTACCTCCAAGAGTAAAGTACTCTTTAAAAATTTATTCTGGAAAAAATAAAAGTTGTTCCAGGTTGTTCTATGCTCACCTAATGTTTTTCTACATTTTGGTGTCGGTTACTCGCCGGTTTCGGTCTAAAATGACACAAAAATGCAAAAAAGGAGTCTACCTCCAAGAGAAAAGTACCCTTTAAAAATTTGTTCTGGAAAAAACAAAATTTGTTCCAGGTTGTTCTATGCTCATCTAATATTGTTCTACATTTTGGTGTCGGATACTCGCAGTTTTCGGTCGACAATGAAACAAAAATGCATAAAAAGAATATACCTCCAAGAGTAAAATCCCTTTAAAAAATTGTTCTGGAAAACATAAAAGTTGTTCCAGGTTGTTTTATGCTCATCTAACATTGTTCTACATTTTGGTGTCGCTAACTCGCCGTTTTCGGTCGAACATGACACAAAAATGCAAAAAAAAGAGTCTACCTCCAAGAGTAAAGTACCCTTTAAAAACTTGTTCTGGAAATAATTAAAGTTGTTCCAGGTTGTTCTATGCTCACCTAATGGTTTTCTACATTTTGGTGTCGGTTACTCGCCGCTTTCGGTCGAAAATGACACAAAAATGCAAAAAAAGAGTCTACCTCCAAGAGTAAAGTACCCTTTAAAAATTTGTTCCGGGAAAAAAAAAAGTTGTTCCAGGTTGTTCTATGCTCATCTAATATTGTTCTACATTTTGGTGTCGGATACTCGCCGTTTTCGGTCGACAATGACACAAAAATGCATAAAAAGAATATACCTCCAAGAGTAAAGTACCCTTTAAAAATTTGTTCTGGAAAAAATAAAAGTGGTTCCAGGTTGTTCTATGCCTGGCTGTTACTGTTTCACATTCTGGTGTCGCTGACCCGCCGTTTACGGTCGAAAATTACACAAAAATCCAAAAAAGTGTGTACCTGCAAGAGTAAAGTACCCTTTAAAAATTTGTTCTGGAAAAAATAAAAGTGGTTCCAGGTTGTTCTATGCCTGGCTGTTACTGTTTCACATTCTGGTGTCGCTAACTCGCCGTTTTCGGCCGAACATGACACAAAAATGCATAGAAAGAGTCTACCTCCAAGAGTAAAGTACCCTTTAAAAATTTGTTCTGCAAAAAAATAAAAGTTGTGCCTGGTTGATCTATGCTCATCTAATATTGTTCTACATTTTGGTGTCGGGTACTCGCCGTTTTCGGTCGACAATGACACAAAAATGCTTAAATAGAATATACCTCCAAGAGTAAAGTACCCTTTAAAAATTTGTTTTGGAAAAAACAAAAGTGGTTCCAGGTTGTTCTATGCCTGGATGTTATGGTTTCACATTTTGGTGTCGCTAACTCGCCGTTTTCGGTCGAAAATGACACAAAAATGCAAAAAAAGAGTCTACCTCCAAGAGTAAAGTACCCTTCAAAAATTTGTTCTGGAAAAAATAAAAGTTGTTCCAGATTGTTCTATGCTCATCTAACATTTTTCTACATTTTGGTGTCGCTAACTCGCCGTTTTCGGTCGAACATGACACAAAAATGCATAGAAAGAATCTACCTCCTAGAGTAAAGTACTCTTTAAAAATTTGTTCCGGAAAAACTAAAAGTTGTTCCAGTTTGTTCTATGCTCATTTAATATTGTTCTACATTTTGGCGTCGCTAACTCGCCGTTTTCGCTCGAAAATGACAAAATAATGCAAAAAAAGGGTCTACCTCCAAGAGTAAAGTACCCTTTAAAAATTTGTTCTGGAAAAAATAAAAGTTGTTCCAGATTGTTCTATGCTCATCTAACATTGTTCTACATTTTGGTGTCGCTAACGCGCCGTTTTCGGTCGAAAATGACACAAAAATGCATTGAAAGAGTTTACCTCCAAGAGTAAAGTACTCTTTAAAAATTTGTTCTGGAAAAAATAAATGTTGTGCCAGGTTGTTCTATGCTCATCTAATATTGTTCTACATTTTGGTGCCGCGAGCTCGCCCTTTTCGGTCGAAAATGACACAATAATTAAAAAAAAGTCTACCTCCAAGAGTAAAGTACCCTTTAAAAATTTGTTCTGGAAAAAATAAAAGTTGTTCCAGATTGTTCTATGCTCATCTAACATTGTTCTACATTTTGGTGTCGCTCACGCGCCGTTTTCGGTCGAAAATGACACAAAAATGCATTGAAAGAGTCTATCTCCAAGAGTAAAGTACCCTTTAAAAATTTGTTCTGGAAAAAATAAAAGTTGTTCCAGGTTGTTCCATGCTAATCTAACACTGTCCTACATTTTGGTGTCGCTAACTCGCCGTTTTCGGTCGACAATGACACAAAAATGCATAAAAAGAATATACCTCCAAGAGTAAAGTACCCTTTAAAAATTTGTTCTGGAAAAAATAAATGTTGTGCCTGGTTGTTCTATGCTCATCTAATATTGTTCTACATTTTGGTGTCGGTTACTCGCCGGTTTCGGTCGAAAATGACACAAAAATGCTTAAATAGAATATACCTCCAAGAGTAAAGTACCCTTTAAAAATTTGTTCTGGAAAAAATAAAAGTTGTGCCAGGTTGTTCTATGCTCATCTAACATTGTTCTACATTTTGGTGTCGCTAACTCGCCGTTTTCGGCCGAACATGACACAAAAATCCATAGAAAGAGTCTACCTCCAAGAGTAAAGTACCCTTTAAAAATTTGTTCTGCAAAAAATAAATGTTGTGCCTGGTTGTTCTATGCTCATCTAATATTGTTCTACATTTTGGTGTCGGGTACTCGCCGTTTTCGGTCGACAATGACACAAAAATGCTTAAATAGAATATACCTCCAAGAGTAAAGTACCCTTTAAAAATTTGTTCTGGAAAAAATAAAAGTTGTTCCAGATTGTTCTATGCTTATGTAACATTGTTCTACATTTTGGCGTCGCTAACTCGCCGTTTTCGGTCGAAAATAACACAAAAATTAAAAAAAAGAGTCTACCTCCAAGAGTAAAGTACTCTTTAGAAATTTGTTCTGGAAAAAATAAAAGTTGTTCCAGATTGTTCTATGCTCACCCTAATGTTTTTCTGCATTTTGGTGTCGGTTACTCGCCGTTTTCGGTCGAAAATTACACAAAAATGCAAAAAAAGAGTCTACCTCCAAGAGTAAAGTACCCTTTAAAAATTTGTTCTGGAAGCAATAAAAGTTGTTCCAGGTTGTTCCATGCTAATCTAACACTGTTCTACATTTTGGTGTCGCTAACTCGCCGTTCTCGGTCGACAATGACACAAAAATGCATAAAAAGAATATACCTCCAAGAGTAAAGTACCCTTTAAAAATTTGTTCTGGAAAAAATAAAAGTTGTGCCAGGTTGTTCTATGCTCATCTAATATTGTTCTACATTTTGGTGTCGCTAACTCGCCGTTTTCGGTCGAAAATGACACAAAAATGCAAAAAAAGAGTCTACCTCCAAGAGTAAAGTACCCTTCAAAAATTTGTTCTGGAAAAAATAAAAGTTGTTCCAGATTGTTCTATGCTCATCTAACATTGTTCTACATTTTGGTGTCGCTAACTCGCCGTTTTCGGTCGAACATGACACAAAAATGCATAGAAAGAATCTACCTCCTAGAGTAAAGTACTCTTTAAAAATTTGTTCCGGAAAAACTAAAAGTTGTTCCAGTTTGTTCTATGCTCATCTAACATTGTTCTACATTTTGGTGTCGCTAACTCGCCGTTTTCGGTCGAACATGACACAAAAATGCATAGAAAGTTTACCTCCAAGAGTAAAGTACCCTTTAAAAATTTGTTCCGGCAAAAATAAAAGTTGTTCCAGATTGTTCTATGCTCATCTAATATTGTTCTACATTTTGCTGTCGCTAACTCGCCGTTTTCGGTCCAAAATTACAAAAAATGCAAACAAAGAGTCTACCACCAAGAGTAAAGTACTCTTTAAAAATTTGTTCTGGAACAAATAAAAGTTGTTCAGGTTGTTCTATGCTCATCTAATACTGTTCTACATTTTGGTGTCGCTAACTCGCGGTTTTCGGTCGAAAATGACACAAAAATGCAAAAAAAGAGTCTACCTCCAAGAGTAAAGTAACCTTCAAAAATTTGTTCTGGAAAAAATAAAAGTTGCCCAGGTTGTTCTATGCTCATCTAACATTGTTCTACATTTTGGTATCGCTAACTCGCCGTTTTCGGCCGAACATGACACAAAAATGCATAGAAAGAGTCTACCTCCAAGAGTAAAGTACCCTTTGAAAATTAGTTCTGCAAAAAAATAAAAGTTGTGCCTGGTTGTTCTATGCTCATCTAATATTGTTCTACATTTTGGTGTCGGGTACTCGCCGTTTTCGGTCGACAATGACACAAAAATGCTTAAATAGAATATACCTCCAAGAGTAAAGTACCCTTTAAAAATTTGTTCTGGAAAAAACAAAAGTGGTTCCAGGTTGTTCTATGCCTGGATGTTATGGTTTCACATTTTGGTGTCGCTAACGCGCCGTTTTCGGTCGAAAATGACACAAAAATGCATTGAAAGAGTCTACCTCCAAGAGTAAAGATCCCTTTAAAAATTTGTTCTGGAAAAAATAAAAGTTGTTCCAGGTTGTGCTATGCTCATCTAACATTGTTCTACATTTTGGTGTCGCTAACTCGCCGTTTTCGGTCGAACATGACACAAAAATGCAAAAAAAAGAGTCTACCTCCAAGAGTAAAGTACCCTTTAAAAATTTGTTCTGGAAAAAATAAAAGTTGTTCCAGATTGTTCTTTGCTCATTTAACATTGTTCTACATTTTGGTGTCGCTGACCCGCCGTTTACGGTCGAAAATGACACAAAAATGCATAGAAAGAGTCTACCTCCAAGAGTAAAGTACCCTTAAAAAATTTGTTCTGCAAAAAAATAAAAGTTGTGCCTGGTTGTTCTATGCTCATCTAATATTGTTCTACATTTTGGTGTCGGGTACTCGCCGTTTTCGGTCGACAATGACACAAAAATGCTTAAATAGAATATACCTCCAAGAGTAAAGTACCCTTTAAAAATTTGTTCTGGAAAAAACAAAAGTGGTTCCAGGTTGTTCTATGCCTGGATGTTACGGTTTCACATTTTGGTGTCGCTAACTCGCCGTTTTCGGTCGAAAATGACACAAAAATGCAAAAAAAGAGTCTACCTCCAAGAGTAAAGTACCCTTCAAAAATTTGTTCTGGAAAAAATAAAAGTTGTTCCAGATTGTTCTATGCTCATCTAACATTGTTCTACATTTTGGTGTCGCTAACTCGCCGTTTTCGGTCGAACATGACACAAAAATGCATAGAAAGTTTACCTCCAAGAGTAAAGTACCCTTTAAAAATTTGTTCCGGCAAAAATAAAAGTTGTTCCAGATTGTTCTATGCTCATCTAATATTGTTCTACATTTTGCTGTCGCTAACTCGCCGTTTTCGGTCCAAAATTACAAAAAATGCAAACAAAGAGTCTACCACCAAGAGTAAAGTACTCTTTAAAAATTTGTTCTGGAACAAATAAAAGTTGTTCAGGTTGTTCTATGCTCATCTAATACTGTTCTACATTTTGTTGTCGGTAACTCGCCGTTTTCGGTCGAAAATGACACAAAAATGCAAAAAAAGAGTCTACCTCCAAGAGTAAAGTACCCTTTAAAAATTTGTTCCGGCAAAAATAAAAGTTGTTCCAGATTGTTCTATGCGCATCTAATATTGTTCTACATTTTGCTGTCGCTAACTCGCCGTTTTCGGTCAAAAATGACAAAAAATGCAAAAAAAAGAGTCTACCTCCAAGAGTGAAGTACTATTTAAAAATTTGTTCTGGAAAAAATAAAAGTTGTTCCAGGTTGTTCTATGCCTGGCTGTTATTGTTCCACAATGTCGTGTCGCTAACTCGCCGTTTTCGGTCGAAAATTACACAAAAATTCATAGAAATAGTCTACCTCCAAGAGTAAAGTACCCTTTAAAAATTTGTTCTTGAAAAAATAAAAGTTGTTCCAGGTTGTTCCATGCTAATCTAACACTGTTCTACACTTTGGTGTCGCTAACTCGCCGTTTTCGGTCGAAAATGACACAAAAATGCATAGAAAGAGTCTACCTCCAAGAGTAAAGTACCCTTTAAAAATTTGTTCTGGAAAAAATAAAAGTTGTTCCAGATTGTTCTATGCTCATCTAATATTGTTCTACATTTTGGTGTCGCTAACTCGCGGTTTTCGGTCGAAAATGACACAAAAATGCAAAAAAAGAGTCTACCTCCAAGAGTAAAGTAACCTTCAAAAATTTGTTCTGGAAAAAATAAAAGTTGCCCAGGTTGTTCTATGCTCATCTAACATTGTTCTACATTTTGGTATCGCTAACTCGCCGTTTTCGGCCGAACATGACACAAAAATGCATAGAAAGAGTCTACCTCCAAGAGTAAAGTACCCTTTGAAAATTTGTTCTGCAAAAAAATAAAAGTTGTGCCTGGTTGTTCTATGCTCATCTAATATTGTTCTACATTTTGGTGTCGGGTACTCGCCGTTTTCGGTCGACAATGACACAAAAATGCTTAAATAGAATATACCTCCAAGAGTAAAGTACCCTTTAAAAATTTGTTCTGGAAAAAACAAAAGTGGTTCCAGGTTGTTCTATGCCTGGATGTTATGGTTTCACATTTTGGTGTCGCTAACGCGCCGTTTTCGGTCGAAAATGACACAAAAATGCATTGAAAGAGTCTACCTCCAAGAGTAAAGATCCCTTTAAAAATTTGTTCTGGAAAAAATAAAAGTTGTTCCAGGTTGTTCTATGCTCATCTAACATTGTTCTACATTTTGGTGTCGCTAACTCGCCGTTTTCGGTCGAACATGACACAAAAATGCAAAAAAAAGAGTCTACCTCCAAGAGTAAAGTACCCTTTAAAAATTTGTTCTGGAAAAAATAAAAGTTGTTCCAGATTGTTCTATGCTCATTTAACATTGTTCTACATTTTGGTGTCGCTGACCCGCCGTTTACGGTCGAAAATGACACAAAAATCCAAAAAAGTGTGTACCTGCAAGAGTAAAGTACCCTTTCAAAACTTGTTCGGGTGAACATAAAAGTTGCCCAGGTTGTTCTATGCTCATCTATCATTGTTCTACATTTTGGTGTCGCTAACTCGCCGTTTTCGGCCGAACATGACACAAAAATGCATAGAAAGAGTCTACCTCCAAGAGTAAAGTACCCTTTAAAAATTTGTTCCGGCAAAAATAAAAGTTGTTCCAGATTGTTCTATGCGCATCTAATATTGTTCTACATTTTGCTGTCGCTAACTCGCCGTTTTCGGTCAAACATGACAAAAAATGCAAAAAAAAGAGTCTACCTCCAAGAGTAAAGTACTATTTAAAAATTTGTTCTGGAAAAAATAAAAGTTGTTCCAGGTTGTTCTATGCCTGGCTGTTATTGTTCCACAATGTCGTGTCGCTAACTCGCCGTTTTCGGTCGAAAATTACACAAAAATTCATAGAAATAGTCTACCTCCAAGAGTAAAGTACCCTTTAAAAATTTGTTCTTGAAAAAATAAAAGTTGTTCCAGGTTGTTCCATGCTAATCTAACACTGTTCTACACTTTGGTGTCGCTAACTCGCCGTTTTCGGTCGAAAATGACACAAAAATGCAAAAAAAGAGTCTACCTCCAAGAGTAAAGTAACCTTCAAAAATTTGTTCTGGAAAAAATAAAAGTTGTTCCAGATTGTTCTATGCTCATCTAACATTGTTTTACATTTTGGTGTCGCTAACTCGCCGTTATCGGTCGAACATGACACAAAAATGCATAGAAAGAGTCTACCTCCAAGAGTAAAGTACCCTTTAAAAATTTGTCCCGGCAAAAATAAAAGTTGTTCCAGATTGTTCTATGCGCATCTAATATTGTTCTACGTTTTGCTGTCGCTAACTCGCCGTTTTCGGTCAAAAATGACAAAAAAATGCAAAAAAAAGAGTCTACCTCCAAGAGTAAAGTACTATTTAAAAATTTGTTCTGGAAAAAATAAAAGTTGTTCCAGGTTGTTCTATGCCTGGCTGTTATTGTTCCACAATGTCGTGTCGCTAACTCGCCGTTTTCGGTCGAAAATTACACAAAAATTCATAGAAATAGTCTACCTCCAAGAGTAAAGTACCCTTTAAAAATTTGTTCTTGAAAAAATAAAAGTTGTTCCAGGTTGTTCCATGCTAATCTAACACTGTTCTACACTTTGGTGTCGCTAACTCGCCGTTTTCGGTCGAAAATGACACAAAAATGCATAGAAAGAGTCTACCTCCAAGAGTAAAATACCATTAAAAATTTGTTCTGGAAAAAATAAAAGCTGTTCCAGGTTGTTCTATGCTCATGTAACATTGTTCTACATTTTGGTGTCGCTAACTCGCCGTTTTCGGTCGAAAATGACACAAAAATGCATAGAAAGAGTCTACCTCCAAGAGTAAACTACCCTTTAAAAATTTGTTCTGGAAAAAATAAAAGTGGTTCCAGGTTATGCTATGCCTGCATGTTATTGTTTCGCATTTTGGTGTCGCTGACCCGCCGTTTACGGTCGAAAATGACACAAAAATCCAAAAAAGTGTGTACCTGCAAGAGTAAAGTACCCTTTCAAAACTTGTTCGGGAGAACATAAAAGTTGCCCAGATTGTTCTATGCTCATCTAACATTGTTCTACATTTTGGTGTCGCTAACTCGCGGTTTTCGGTCGAAAATGACACAAAAATGCAAAAAAAGTCTCTACCTCCAAGAGAAAAGTACCCTTTAAAAATTTGTTCTGGAAAAAACAAAAGTTGTTCCAGGTTGTTCTATGCTCATCTAATATTGTTCTACATTTTGGTGACGGATACTCGCAGTTTTCGGTCGACAATGAAACAAAAATGCATAAAAAGAATATACCTCCAAGAGTAAAGTACCCTTTAAAAAATTGTTCTGCAAAAAAATAAAAGTTGTGCCTGGTTGTTCTATGCTCATCTAATATTGTTCTACATTTTGGTGTCGGGTACTCGCCGTTTTCGGTCGACAATGACACAAAAATGCTTAAATAGAATATACCTCCAAGAGTAAAGTACCCTTTAAAAATTTGTTCTGGAAAAAACAAAAGTGGTTCCAGGTTGTTCTATGCCTGGATGTTATGGTTTCACATTTTGGTGTCGCTAACGCGCCGTTTTCGGTCGAAAATGACACAAAAATGCATTGAAAGAGTCTACCTCCAAGAGTAAAGATCCCTTTAAAAATTTGTTCTGGAAAAAATAAAAGTTGTTCCAGGTTGTTCTATGCTCATCTAATATTGTTCTACATTTTGCTGTCGCTAACTCGCCGTTTTCGGTCAAAAATGACAAAAAATGCATAGAAAGAGTGTACCTCCAAGAGTAAAGTACCCTTTAAAAATTTGTTCTGGAAAAAATAAAAGTTGTTCCAGGTTGTGCAATGCTCATCTAACATTGTTCTACATTTTGGTGTCGCTAACTCGCCGTTTTCGGTCGAACATGACACAAAAATGCAAAAAAAAGAGTCTACCTCCAAGAGTAAAGTACCCTTTAAAAATTTGTTCTGGAAAAAATAAAAGTTGTTCCAGATTGTTCTATGCTCATTTAACATTGTTCTACATTTTGGTGTCGCTGACCCGCCGTTTACGGTCGAAAATGACACAAAAATCCAAAAAAGTGTGTACCTGCAAGAGTAAAGTACCCTTTCAAAACTTGTTCGGGTGAACATAAAAGTTGCCCAGGTTGTTCTATGCTCATCTATCATGGTTCTACATTTTGGTGTCGCTAACTCGCCGTTTTCGGCCGAACATGACACAAAAATGCATAGAAAGAGTCTACCTCCAAGAGTAAAGTACCCTTAAAAAATTTGTTCTGCAAAAAAATAAAAGTTGTGCCTGGTTGTTCTATGCTCATCTAATATTGTTCTACATTTTGGTGTCGGGTACTCGCCGTTTTCGGTCGACAATGACACAAAAATGCTTAAATAGAATATACCTCCAAGAGTAAAGTACCCTTTAAAAATTTGTTCTGGAAAAAACAAAAGTGGTTCCAGGTTGTTCTATGCCTGGATGTTACGGTTTCACATTTTGGTGTCGCTAACTCGCCGTTTTCGGTCGAAAATGACACAAAAATGCAAAAAAAGAGTCTACCTCCAAGAGTAAAGTACCCTTCAAAAATTTGTTCTGGAAAAAATAAAAGTTGTTCCAGATTGTTCTATGCTCATCTAACATTGTTCTACATTTTGGTGTCGCTAACTCGCCGTTTTCGGTCGAACATGACACAAAAATGCATAGAAAGTTTACCTCCAAGAGTAAAGTACCCTTTAAAAATTTGTTCTGGAAAAAATCAAAGTTGTCCCAGGTTGTTCTGTGTTCATCTAATATTGTTCTACATTTGGGTGCCGCTAACTCGCCGTTTTCGGACGAAAATGACACAAAAATGCAAAAAAGGATATACCTCCAAGAGTAAAGTACGCTTTAAAAATTTGTTCTGGAAAAAATAAAAGTTGTTCCAGGTTGTTCTATGCTCATCTAATATTGTTCTACATTTTGGTGTCGGATACTTGCCGTTTTCGGTCGACAATGACACAAAAATGCTAAAAAAGTGTCTACTTCCTAGAGTAAAGTACTCTTTAAAAATTTGTTCCGGCAAAAATAAAAGTTGTTCCAGATTGTTCTATGCTCATCTAAAATTATTCTACATTTTGCTGTCGCTAACTCGCCGTTTTCGGTCCAAAATTACAAAAAATGCAAACAAAGAGTCTACCACCAAGAGTAAAGTACTCTTTAAAAATTTGTTCTGGAAAAAATAAAAGTTGTTCAGGTTGTTCTATGCTCATCTAATACTGTTCTACATTTTGTTGTCGGTAACTCGCCGTTTTCGGTCGAAAATGACACAAAAATGCAAAAAAAGAGTCTACCTCCAAGAGTAAAGTACCCTTTAAAAATTTGTTCCGGCAAAAATAAAAGTTGTTCCAGATTGTTCTATGCGCATCTAATATTGTTCTACATTTTGCTGTCGCTAACTCGCCGTTTTCGGTCAAACATGACAAAAAATGCAAAAAAAAGAGTCTACCTCCAAGAGTAAAGTACTATTTAAAAATTTGTTCTGGAAAAAATAAAAGTTGTTCCAGGTTGTTCTATGCCTGGCTGTTATTGTTCCACAATGTCGTGTCGCTAACTCGCCGTTTTCGGTCGAAAATTACACAAAAATTCATAGAAATAGTCTACCTCCAAGAGTAAAGTACCCTTTAAAAATTTGTTCTTGAAAAAATAAAAGTTGTTCCAGGTTGTTCCATGCTAATCTAACACTGTTCTACACTTTGGTGTCGCTAACTCGCCGTTTTCGGTCGAAAATGACACAAAAATGCAAAAAAAGAGTCTACCTCCAAGAGTAAAGTAACCTTCAAAAATTTGTTCTGGAAAAAATAAAAGTTGTTCCAGTTTGTTCTATGCTCATTTAATATTGTTCTACATTTTGGCGTCGCTAACTCGCCGTTTTCGGTCGAAAATGACACAATAATGCAATAGAAGGGTCTACGTCCAAGAGTAAAGTACCCTTTAAAAATTTGTTCTGGAAAAAATAAAAGTTGTTCCAGATTGTTCTATGCTCATCTAACATTGTTCTACATTTTGGTGCCGCTAGCTCGCCCTTTTCGGTCGAAAATGACACAATAATTCAAAAAGAGAGTCTACCACCAAGAGTAAAGAACACTTTAAAAATTTGTTCTGGAAGAAATAAAAGTTGTTCCAGGTTGTTCTATGCCTGGCTGTTATTGTTCCACAATTTTGTGTCGCTAACTCGCCGTTTTCGTTCGAAAATGACACAAAAATGCAGTAAAAGTTTCTACATCCAAGAGTAAAGTACCCTTTAAAAATTTGTTCTGGAAAAAATAAAAGTTGTTCCAGATTGTTCTATGCTCATCTAACATTGTTCTACATTTTGGTGCCGCTAGCTCGCCCTTTTCGGTCGAAAATGACACAATAATTCAAAAAAAGAATCTACCACCAAGAGTAAAGAACACTTTAAAAATTTGTTCTGGAAGAAATAAAAGTTGTTCCAGGTTCTTCTATGCCTGGCTGTTATTGTTCCACAATTTTGTGTCGCTAACTCGCCGTTTTCGTACGAAAATGACACAAAAATGCAGAAAAAGGGTCTACCTCCAAGAGTAAAGTACCCTTTAAAAATTTGTTCTGGAAAAAATAAAAGTTGTTCCAGATTGTTCTATGCTCATCTAACATTGTTCTACATTTTGGTGTTGCTAACTCGCCGTTTTCGGTCGAACATGACACAAAAATGCATTGAAAGTCTACCTCCAAGAGTAAAGTACCATTTAAAAATTTGTTCTGGAAAAAATAAAAGTTGTGCCAGGTTGTTCTATGCTCATCTAACATTGTTCTACATTTTGGTGTCGCTGACCCGCCGTTTACGGTCGAAAATGACACAAAAATCCAAAAAAGTGTGTACCTGCAAGAGTAAAGTACCCTTTCAAAACTTGTTCGGGAGAACATAAAAGTTGCCCAGGTTGTTCTATGCTCATTTAACATTGTTCTACATTTTGGTGTCGCTAACTCGCCGTTTTCGGCCGAACATGACACAAAAATGCATAGAAAGAGTCTACCTCCAAGAGTAAAGTACCCTTTAAAAATTTGTTCTGCAAAAAAATAAAAGTTGTGCCTGGTTGATCTATGCTCATCTAATATTGTTCTACATTTTGGTGTCGGGTACTCGCCGTTTTCGGTCGACAATGACACAAAAATGCTTAAATAGAATATACCTCCAAGAGTAAAGTACCCTTTAAAAATTTGTTCTGGAAAAAACAAAAGTGGTTCCAGGTTGTTCTATGCCTGGATGTTATGGTTTCACATTTTGGTGTCGCTAACTCGCCGTTTTCGGTCGAAAATGACACAAAAATGCAAAAAAAGAGTCTACCTCCAAGAGTAAAGTAACCTTCAAAAATTTGTTCTGGAAAAAATAAAAGTTGCTCCAGATTGTTCTATGCTCATCTAACATTGTTCTACATTTTGGTGTCGCTAACTCGCCGTTTTCGGTCGAACATGACACAAAAATGCATAGAAAGAATCTACCTCCTAGAGTAAAGTACTCTTTAAAAATTTGTTCCGGAAAAACTAAAAGTTGTTCCAGTTTGTTCTATGCTCATCTAATATTGTTCTACATTTTGGTGCCGCGAGCTCGCCCTTTTCGGTCGAAAATGACACAATAATTAAAAAAAAGTCTACCTCCAAGAGTAAAGTACTCTTTAAAAATTTGTTCCGAAAAAAATAAAATCTGTTCCAGGTTGTGCTATGCTCATTTAATATTGTTCTACATTTTGGTGTCGCTAACTCGCCGTTTTCAGTCGAAAATGACACAAAAATGCTAAAAAAGAGTCTACATTCTAGAGTAAAGTACTGTTTAAAAATTTGTTCTGGAAAAAATAAAAGTTGTTCGAGATTGTTCTATGCTCATCTAATATTGTTCTACATTTTGCTGTCGCTAACTCGCCGTTTTCGGTCGAAAATGACAAAAAATGCATAGAAACAGTCTACCTCCAAGAGTAAAGTACCCTTTAAAAATTTGTTCTGGAAAAAATAAAAGTGGTTCCAGGTTGTGCTATGCCTGCATGTTATTGTTTCACATTTTGGTGTCGCTGACCCGCCGTTTACGGTCGAAAATGACACAAAAATCCAAAAAAGTGTGTACCTCCAAGAGTAAAGTACCCTTTAAAAATTTGTTCTGGAAAAAATAAAAGTTGTTCCAGGTTGTGCTATGCTCATCTAACATTGTTCTACATTTTGGTGTCGCTAAGTCGCCGTTTTCGGTCGAACATGACACAAAAATGCAAAAAAAAGAGTCTACCTCCAAGAGTAAAGTACCCTTTAAAAATTTGTTCTGGAAAAAATAAAAGTTGTTCCAGATTGTTCTATGCTCATCTAACATTGTTCTACATTTTGGTGTCGCTAACGCGCCGTTTTCGGTCGAAAATGACACAAAAATGCATTGAAAGAGTCTACCTCCAAGAGTAAAGATCCCTTTAAAAATTTGTTTTGGAAAAAATAAAAGTTGCCCAGGTTGTGCTATGTTCATCTAACATTGTTCTACATTTTGGTGTCGCTAACTCGCCGTTTTCGGTCGAACATGACACAAAAATGCAAAAAAAAGAGTCTACCTCCAAGAGTAAAGTACCCTTCAAAAATTTGTTCTGGAAAAAATAAAAGTTGTTCCAGATTGTTCTATGCTCATCTAACATTGTTCTACATTTTGGTGTCGCTAACGCGCCGTTTTCGGTCGAAAATGAAACAAAAATGCATAGAAAGAGTCTACCTCCAAGAGTAAAGTACCCTTTCAAAATTTGTTCTGGAAAAAATAAAAGTTGTTCCAGGTTGTGCTATGCTCATCTAACATTGTTCTACATTTTGGTGTCGCTAACTCGCCGTTTTCGGTCGAACATGACACAAAAATGCAAAAAAAAGAGTCTACCTCCAAGAGTAAAGTACCCTTCAAAAATTTGTTCTGGAAAAAATAAAAGTTGTTCCAGATTGTTCTATGCTCATCTAACATTGTTCTACATTTTGGTGTCGCTAACTCGCCGTTTTCGGTCGAACATGACACAAAAATGCATAGAAAGTTTACCTCCAAGAGTAAAGTACCCTTTAAAAATTTGTTCCGGCAAAAATAAAAGTTGTTCCAGATTGTTCTATGCTCATCTAATATTGTTCTACATTTTGCTGTCGCTAACTCGCCGTTTTCGGTCCAAAATTACAAAAAATGCAAACAAAGAGTCTACCACCAAGAGTAAAGTACTCTTTAAAAATTTGTTCTGGAAAAAATAAAAGTTGTTCAGGTTGTTCTATGCTCATCTAATACTGTTCTACATTTTGTTGTCGGTAACTCGCCGTTTTCGGTCGAAAATGACACAAAAATGCAAAAAAAGAGTCTACCTCCAAGAGTAAAGTACCCTTTAAAAATTTGTTCCGGCAAAAATAAAAATTGTTCCAGATTGTTCTATGCGCATCTAATATTGTTCTACATTTTGCTGTCGCTAACTCGCCGTTTTCGGTGAAAAATGACAAAAAATGCAAAAAAAAGAGTCTACCTCCAAGAGTAAAGTACTATGTAAAAATTTGTTCTGGAAAAAATAAAAGTTGTTCCAGGTTGTTCTATGCTCATCTAATATTGTTCTACATTTTGGTGTCGCTAACTCGGGGTTTTCGGTCGAAAATGACACAAAAATGCAAAAAAAGAGTCTACCTCCAAGAGTAAAGTAACCTTCAAAAATTTGTTCTGGAAAAAATAAAAGTTGCCCAGGTTGTTCTATGCTCATCTAACATTGTTCTACATTTTGGTATCGCTAACTCGCCGTTTTCGGCCGAACATGACACAAAAATGCATAGAAAGAGTCTACCTCCAAGAGTAAAGTAACCTTTAAAAATTTGTTCTGCAAAAAAATAAAAGTTGTGCCTGGTTGTTCTATGCTCATCTAATATTGTTCTACATTTTGGTGTCGGGTACTCGCCGTTTTCGGTCGACAATGACACAAAAATGCTTAAATAGAATATACCTCCAAGAGTAAAGTACCCTTTAAAAATTTGTTCTGGAAAAAACAAAAGTGGTTCCAGGTTGTTCTATGCCTGGATGTTATGGTTTCACATTTTGGTGTCGCTAACGCGCCGTTTTCGGTCGAAAATGACACAAAAATGCATTGAAAGAGTCTACCTCCAAGAGTAAAGATCCCTTTAAAAATTTGTTCTGGAAAAAATAAAAGTTGTTCCAGGTTGTTCTATGCTCATCTAATATTGTTCTACATTTTGCTGTCGCTAACTCGCCGTTTTCGGTCGAAAATGACAAAAAATGCATAGAAAGAGTGTACCTCCAAGAGTAAAGTACCCTTTAAAAATTTGTTCTGGAAAAAATAAAAGTTGTTCCAGGTTGTGCTATGCTCATCTAACATTGTTCTACATTTTGGTGTCGCTAACTCGCCGTTTTCGGTCGAACATGACACAAAAATGCAAAAAAAAGAGTCTACCTCCAAGAGTAAAGTACCCTTTAAAAATTTGTTCTGGAAAAAATAAAAGTTGTTCCAGATTGTTCTATGCTCATTTAACATTGTTCTACATTTTGGTGTCGCTGACCCGCCGTTTACGGTCGAAAATGACACAAAAATCCAAAAAAGTGTGTACCTGCAAGAGTAAAGTACCCTTTCAAAACTTGTTCGGGTGAACATAAAAGTTTCCCAGGTTGTTCTATGCTCATCTATCATTGTTCTACATTTTGGTGTCGCTAACTCGCCGTTTTCGGCCGAACATGACACAAAAATGCATAGAAAGAGTCTACCTCCAAGAGTAAAGTACGCTTTAAAAATTTGTTCTGCGAAAAAATAAAAGTTGTGCCTTGTTGTTCTATGCTCATCTAATATTGTTCTACATTTTGGTGTCGGGTACTCGCCGTTTTCGGTCGACAATGACACAAAAATGCTTAAATAGAATATACCTCCAAGAGTAAAGTACCCTTTAAAAATTTGTTCTGGAAAAAACAAAAGTGGTTCCAGGTTGTTCTATGCCTGGATGTTATGGTTTCATATTTTGGTGTCGCTAACTCGCCGTTTTCGGTCGAAAATGACACAAAAATGCAAAAAAAGAGTCTACCTCCAAGAGTAAAGTACTCTTTAAAAATTTGTTCCGGCAAAAATAAAAGTTGTTCCAGATTGTTCTATGCGCATCTAATATTGTTCTACATTTTGCTGTCGCTAACTCGCCGTTTTCGGTCAAAAATGACAAAAAATGCAAAAAAAAGAGTCTACCTCCAAGAGTAAAGTACTATTTAAAAATTTGTTCTGGAAAAAATAAAAGTTGTTCCAGGTTGTTCTATGCTCATCTAAGATTGTTCTACATTTTGGTGTCGCTAACTCGGGGTTTTCGGTCGAAAATGACACAAAAATGCAAAAAAAGAGTCTACCTCCAAGAGTAAAGTAACCTTCAAAAATTTGTTCTGGAAAAAATAAAAGTTGCCCAGGTTGTTCTATGCTCATCTAACATTGTTCTACATTTTGGTATCGCTAACTCGCCGTTTTCGGCCGAACATGACACAAAAATGCATAGAAAGAGTCTACCTCCAAGAGTAAAGTAACCTTTAAAAATTTGTTCTGCAAAAAAATAAAAGTTGTGCCTGGTTGTTCTATTCTCATCTAATATTGTTCTACATTTTGGTGTCGGGTACTCGCCGTTTTCGGTCGACAATGACACAAAAATGCTTAAATAGAATATACCTCCAAGAGTAAAGTACCCTTTAAAAATTTGTTCTGGAAAAAACAAAAGTGGTTCCAGGTTGTTCTATGCCTGGATGTTATGGTTTCACATTTTGGTGTCGCTAACGCGCCGTTTTCGGTCGAAAATGACACAAAAATGCATTGAAAGAGTCTACCTCCAAGAGTAAAGATCCCTTTAAAAATTTGTTCTGGAAAAAATAAAAGTTGTTCCAGGTTGTTCTATGCTCATCTAATATTGTTCTACATTTTGGTGTCGCTAACTCGCCGTTTTCGGCCGAACATGACACAAAAATGCATAGAAAGAGTCTACCTCCAAGAGTAAAGTACCCTTTCAAAATTTGTTCTGGAAAAAATAAAAGTTGTTCCAGGTTGTGCTATGCTCATCTAACATTGTTCTACATTTTGGTGTCGCTAACTCGCCGTTTTCGGTCGAACATGACACAAAAATGCAAAAAAAAGAGTCTACCTCCAAGAGTAAAGTACCCTTCAAAAATTTGTTCTGGAAAAAATAAAAGTTGTTCCAGATTGTTCTATGCTCATCTAACATTGTTCTACATTTTGGTGTCGCTAACGCGCCGTTTTCGGTCGAAAATGAAACAAAAATGCATAGAAAGAGTCTACCTCCAAGAGTAAAGTACCCTTTCAAAATTTGTTCTGGAAAAAATAAAAGTTGTTCCAGGTTGTGCTATGCTCATCTAACATTGTTCTACATTTTGGTGTCGCTAACTCGCCGTTTTCGGTCGAACATGACACAAAAATGCAAAAAAAAGAGTCTACCTCCAAGAGTAAAGTACCCTTCAAAAATTTGTTCTGGAAAAAATAAAAGTTGTTCCAGATTGTTCTATGCTCATCTAACATTGTTCTACATTTTGGTGTCGCTAACGCGCCGTTTTCGGTCGAAAATGAAACAAAAATGCATTGAAAGAGTCTACCTCCAAGAGTAAAGATCCCTTTACAAATTTGTTCTGGAAAAAATAAAAGTTGTTCCAGGTTGTTCTATGCTCATCTAATATTGTTCTACATTTTGCTGTCGCTAACTCGCCGTTTTCGGTCGAAAATGACAAAAAATGCATAGAAAGAGTGTACCTCCAAGAGTAAAGTACCCTTTAAAAATTTGTTCTGGAAAAAATAAAAGTTGTTCCAGGTTGTGCTATGCTCATCTAATATTGTTCTACATTTTGGTGTCGGGTACTCGCCGTTTTCGGTCGACAATGACACAAAAATGCTTAAATAGAATATACCTCCAAGAGTAAAGTACCCTTTAAAAATTTGTTCTGGAAAAAAAAAAAGTGGTTCCAGGTTGTTCTATGCCTGGATGTTATGGTTTCACATTTTGGTGTCGCTAACTCGCCGTTTTCGGTCGAAAATGACACAAAAATGCAAAAAAAGAGTCTACCTCCAAGAGTAAAGTACCCTTCAAAAATTTGTTCTGGAAAAAATAAAAGTTGTTCCAGATTGTTCTATGCTCATCTAACATTGTTCTACATTTTGGTGTCGCTAACTCGCCGTTTTCGGTCGAACATGACACAAAAATGCATAGAAAGTTTACCTCCAAGAGTAAAGTACCCTTTAAAAATTTGTTCCGGCAAAAATAAAAGTTGTTCCAGATTGTTCTATGCTCATCTAATATTGTTCTACATTTTGCTGTCGCTAACTCGCCGTTTTCGGTCCAAAATTACAAAAAATGCAAACAAAGAGTCTACCACCAAGAGTAAAGTACTCTTTAAAAATTTGTTCTGGAAAAAATAAAAGTTGTTCAGGTTGTTCTATGCTCATCTAATACTGTTCTACATTTTGTTGTCGGTAACTCGCCGTTTTCGGTCGAAAATGACACAAAAATGCAAAAAAAGAGTCTACCTCCAAGAGTAAAGTACCCTTTAAAAATTTGTTCCGGCAAAAATAAAAATTGTTCCAGATTGTTCTATGCGCATCTAATATTGTTCTACATTTTGCTGTCGCTAACTCGCCGTTTTCGGTCAAAAATGACAAAAAATGCAAAAAAAAGAGTCTACCTCCAAGAGTAAAGTACTATGTAAAAATTTGTTCTGGAAAAAATAAAAGTTGTTCCAGGTTGTTCTATGCCTGGCTGTTATTGTTCCACAATGTCGTGTCGCTAACTCGCCGTTTTCGGTCGAAAATTACACCAAAATTCATAGAAATAGTCTACCTCCAAGAGTAAAGTACCCTTTAAAAATTTGTTCTTGAAAAAATAAAAGTTGTTCCAGGTTGTTCCATGCTAATCTAATACTGTTCTACACTTTGGTGTCGCTAACTCGCCGTTTTCGGTCGAAAATGACACAAAAATGCATAGAAAGAGTCTACCTCCAAGAGTAAAGTACCCTTTAAAAATTTGTTCTGGAAAAAATAAAAGTTGTTCCAGATTGTTCTATGCTCATCTAATATTGTTCTACATTTTGGTGTCGCTAACTCGGGGTTTTCGGTCGAAAATGTCACAAAAATGCAAAAAAAGAGTCTACCTCCAAGAGTAAAGTAACCTTCAAAAATTTGTTCTGGAAAAAATAAAAGTTGCCCAGGTTGTTCTATGCTCATCTAACATTGTTCTACATTTTGGTATCGCTAACTCGCCGTTTTCGGCCGAACATGACACAAAAATGCATAGAAAGAGTCTACCTCCAAGAGTAAAGTACGCTTTAAAAATTTGTTCTGCGAAAAAATAAAAGTTGTTCCAGGTTGTGCTATGCTCATCTAACATTGTTCTACATTTTAGTGTCGCTAACTCGCCGTTTTCGGTCGAACATGACACAAAAATGCAAAAAAAAGAGTCTACCTCCAAGAGTAAAGTACCCTTTAAAAATTTGTTCTGGAAAAAATAAAAGTTGTTCCAGATTGTTCTATGCTCATTTAACATTGTTCTACATTTTGGTGTCGCTGACCCGCCGTTTACGGTCGAAAATGACACAAAAATCCAAAAAAGTGTGTACCTGCAAGAGTAAAGTACCCTTTCAAAACTTGTTCGGGTGAACATAAAAGTTGCCCAGGTTGTTCTATGCTCATCTATCATTGTTCTACATTTTGGTGTCGCTAACTCGCCGTTTTCGGCCGAACATGACACAAAAATGCATAGAAAGAGTCTACCTCCAAGAGTAAAGTACGCTTTAAAAATTTGTTCTGCGAAAAAATAAAAGTTGTGCCTGGTTGTTCTATGCTCATCTAATATTGTTCTACATTTTGGTGTCGGGTACTCGCCGTTTTCGGTCGACAATGACACAAAAATACTTAAATAGAATATACCTCCAAGAGTAAAGTACCCTTTAAAAATTTGTTCTGGAAAAAACAAAAGTGGTTCCAGGTTGTTCTATGCCTGGATGTTATGGTTTCATATTTTGGTGTCGCTAACTCGCCGTTTTCGGTCGAAAATGACACAAAAATGCAAAAAAAGAGTCTACCTCCAAGAGTAAAGTACCCTTCAAAAATGTGTTCTGGAAAAAATAAAAGTTGTTCCAGATTGTTCTATGCTCATCTAACATTGTTCTACATTTTGGTGTCGCTAACTCGCCGTTTTCGGTCGAACATGACACAAAAATGCATAGAAAGTTTACCTCCAAGAGTAAAGTACCCTTTAAAAATTTGTTCTGGAAAAAATCAAAGTTGTCCCAGGTTGTTCTGTGTTCATCTAATATTGTTCTACATTTGGGTGCCGCTAACTCGCCGTTTTCGGTCGAAAATGACACAAAAATGCAAAAAAGCATATACCTCCAAGAGTAAAGTACGCTTTAAAAATTTGTTCTGGAAAAAATAAAAGTTGTTCCAGGTTGTTCTATGCTCATCTAATATTGTTCTACATTTTGGTGTCGGATACTTGCCGTTTTCGGTCGACTATGACACAAAAATGCTAAAAAAGTGTCTACTTCCTAGAGTAAAGTACTCTTTAAAAATTTGTTCCGGCAAAAATAAAAGTTGTTCCAGATTGTTCTATGCTCATCTAATATTGTTCTACATTTTGGTGTCGCTAACTCGGGGTTTTCGGTCGAAAATGACACAAAAATGCAAAAAAAGAGTCTACCTCCAAGAGTAAAGTAACCTTCAAAAATTTGTTCTGGAAAAAATAAAAGTTGCCCAGGTTGTTCTATGCTCATCTAACATTGTTCTACATTTTGGTATCGCTAACTCGCCGTTTTCGGCCGAACATGACACAAAAATGCATAGAAAGAGTCTACCTCCAAGAGTAAAGTAACCTTTAAAAATTTGTTCTGCAAAAAAATAAAAGTTGTGCCTGGTTGTTCTATGCTCATCTAATATTGTTCTACATTTTGGTGTCGGGTACTCGCCGTTTTCGGTCGACAATGACACAAAAATGCTTAAATAGAATATACCTCCAAGAGTAAAGTACCCTTTAAAAATTTGTTCTGGAAAAAACAAAAGTGGTTCCAGGTTGTTCTATGCCTGGATGTTATGGTTTCACATTTTGGTGTCGCTAACGCGCCGTTTTCGGTCGAAAATGACACAAAAATGCATTGAAAGAGTCGACCTCCAAGAGTAAAGATCCCTTTAAAAATTTGTTCTGGAAAAAATAAAAGTTGTTCCAGGTTGTTCTATGCTCATCTAATATTGTTCTACATTTTGCTGTCTCTAACTCGCCGTTTTCGGTCGAAAATGACAAAAAATGCATAGAAAGAGTGTACCTCCAAGAGTAAAGTACCCTTTAAAAATTTGTTCTGGAAAAAATAAAAGTTGTTCCAGGTTGTGCTATGCTCATCTAACATTGTTCTACATTTTAGTGTCGCTAACTCGCCGTTTTCGGTCGAACATGACACAAAAATGCAAAAAAAAGAGTCTACCTCCAAGAGTAAAGTACCCTTTAAAAATTTGTTCTGGAAAAAATAAAAGTTGTTCCAGATTGTTCTATGCTCATTTAACATTGTTCTACATTTTGGTGTCGCTGACCCGCCGTTTACGGTCGAAAATGACACAAAAATCCAAAAAAGTGTGTACCTGCAAGAGTAAAGTACCCTTTCAAAACTTGTTCGGGTGAACATAAAAGTTGCCCAGGTTGTTCTATGCTCATCTATCATTGTTCTACATTTTGGTGTCGCTAACTCGCCGTTTTCGGCCGAACATGACACAAAAATGCATAGAAAGAGTCTACCTCCAAGAGTAAAGTACGCTTTAAAAATTTGTTCTGCGAAAAAATAAAAGTTGTGCCTGGTTGTTCTATGCTCATCTAATATGGTTCTACATTTTGGTGTCGGGTACTCGCCGTTTTCGGTCGACAATGACACAAAAATACTTAAATAGAATATACCTCCAAGAGTAAAGTACCCTTTAAAAATTTGTTCTGGAAAAAACAAAAGTGGTTCCAGGTTGTTCTATGCCTGGATGTTATGGTTTCATATTTTGGTGTCGCTAACTCGCCGTTTTCGGTCGAAAATGACACAAAAATGCAAAAAAAGAGTCTACCTCCAAGAGTAAAGTACCCTTCAAAAATGTGTTCTGGAAAAAATAAAAGTTGTTCCAGATTGTTCTATGCTCATCTAACATTGTTCTACATTTTGGTGTCGCTAACTCGCCGTTTTCGGTCGAACATGACACAAAAATGCATAGAAAGTTTACCTCCAAGAGTAAAGTACCCTTTAAAAATTTGTTCTGGAAAAAATCAAAGTTGTCCCAGGTTGTTCTATGCTCATCTATCATTGTTCTACATTTTGGTGTCGCTAACTCACCGTTTTCGGTCGAAAATGACACAAAAATTCTAAAAAAGAGTCTATCTCCTAGAGTAAAGTACCCTTTAAAAATTTGTTCTGGTAAAAATAAAAGTTGCTCCAGGTCGTTTTATGCTCATCTAACATTGTTCTACATTTTGGTGTCGCTAACTCGCCGTTTTCGGTCGAACATGACACAAAACTGCAAAAAAAGAGTCCACCTCCAAGAGTAAAGTACCCTTTAAAAAATTGTTCTGGAAATAATAAAAGTTGTTCCAGGTTGTTCTATGTTCACCTAATGTTTTTCTACATTTTGGTGTCGCTTACCCGCCGGTTTCGGTCGAAAATGACACAAAAATGCAAAAAAAGAGTCTACCTCCAAGAGAAAAGTACCCTTTAAAAATTTGTTCTGGAAAAAACAAAAGTTGTTCCAGGTTGTTCTATGCTCATCTAATATTGTTCTACATTTTGGTGTCGGATACTTGCCGTTTTCGGTCGACTATGACACAAAAATGCTAAAAAAGTGTCTACTTCCTAGATTAAAGTACTCTTTAAAAATTTGTTCCGGCAAAAATAAAAGTTGTTCCAGATTGTTCTATGCGCATCTAATATTGTTCTACATTTTGCTGTCGCTAACTCGCCGTTTTCGGTCAAAAATGACAAAAAATGCAAAAAAAAGAGTCTACCTCCAAGAGTAAAGTACTATTTAAAAATTTGTTCTGGAAAAAATAAAAGTTGTTCCAGGTTGTTCTATGCCTGGCTGTTATTGTTCCACAATGTCGTGTCGCTAACTCGCCGTTTTCGGTCGAAAATTACACAAAAATTCATAGAAATAGTCTACCTCCAAGAGTAAAGTACCCTTTAAAAATTTGTTCTTGAAAAAATAAAAGTTGTTCCAGGTTGTTCCATGCTGATCTAACACTTTTCTACACTTTGGTGTCGCTAACTCGCCGTTTTCGGTCGAAAATGACACAAAAATCTAAAAAAGTGTGTACCTGCAAGAGTAAAGTACCCTTTCAAAACTTGTTCGGGAGAACATTAAAGTTGCCCAGGTTGTTCTATGCTCATCTAACATTGTTCTACATTTTGGTGTCGCTAACGCGCCGTTTTCGGTCGAAAATGACACAAAAATGCATTGAAAGAGTCTACCTCCAAGAGTAAAGTACTCTTTAAAAATTTGTTCTGGAAAAAATAAAAGTTGTTCCAGGTTGTTCTATGCTCTTTTAATATTGTTCTACATGTTGGCGTCGCTAACTCGCCGTTTTCGGTCGAAAATGACACAAAAATTAAAAAAAAAAGTGTCTACCTCCAAGAGTAAAGTACTATTTAAAAATTTGTTCTGGAAAAAATAAATGTTGTGCCAGGTTGTTCTATGCTCATCTAATATTGTTCTACATTTTGGTGCCGCGAGCTCGCCCTTTTCGGTCGAAAATGACACAATAATTCAAAAAAAGAGTTTACCTCCAAGAGTAAAGTACTCTTTAAAAATTTGTTCCGGAAAAAATAAAATTTGTTCCAGGTTGTGCTATGCTCATTTAATATTGTTCTACATTTGGTGTCGCTAACTCGCCGTTTTCGGTCGAAAATGACACAAAAATGCTAAAAAAGAGTCAACCTCCTAGAGTAAAGTACTCTTTAAAAATTTGTTCCGGAAAAACTAAAATTTGTTCCAGGTTGTTCTATGCTCATTTAATATTGTTCTACATTTTGGTGTCGCTAACTCGCCGTTTTCGGTCGAACATGACACAAAAATGCATAGAAAGAGTCTACCTCCAAGAGTAAAGTACCCTTTAAAAATTTGTTCTGGAAAAAATCAAAGTTGTCCCAGGTTGTTCTGTGCTCATCTATCATTGTTCTACATTTTGGTGTCGCTAACTCGCCGTTTTCGGTCGAACATGACACAAAACTGCAAAAACAGAGTCCACCTCCAAGAGTAAAGTACCCTTTAAAAAATTGTTCTGGAAATAATAAAAGTTGTTCCAGGTTGTTCTATGCTCATCTAATGTTTTTCTACATTTTGGTGTCGGTTACTCGCAGTTTTCGGTCGACAATGAAACAAAAATGCATAAAAAGAATATACCTCCAAGAGTAAAGTACCCTTTAAAAAATTGTTCTGGAAAACATAAAAGTTGTCCCAGGTTGTTTTATTCTCATCTAACATTGTTCTACATTTTGGTGTCGCTAACTCGCCGTTTTCGGTCGAACATGACACAAATATGCATAAAAAGAATAAACCTCCAAGAGTAAAGTACCCTTTAAAAATTTGTTCTGGAAAAAATCAAAGTTGTCCCAGGTTGTTCTATGCTCATCTATCATTGTTCTACATTTTGGTGTCGCTAACTCACCGTTTTCGGTCGAAAATGACACAAAAATTCTAAAAAAGAGTCTATCTCCTAGAGTAAAGTACCCTTTAAAAATTTGTTCTGGTAAAAATAAAAGTTGCTCCAGGTCGTTTTATGCTCATCTAACATTGTTCTACATTTTGGTGTCGCTAACTCGCCGTTTTCGGTCGAACATGACACAAAACTGCAAAAAAAGAGTCCACCTCCAAGAGTAAAGTACCCTTTAAAAAATTGTTCTGGAAATAATAAAAGTTGTTCCAGGTTGTTCTATGTTCACCTAATGTTTTTCTACATTTTGGTGTCGGTTACCCGCCGGTTTCGGTCGAAAATGACACAAAAATGCAAAAAAAGAGTCTACCTCCAAGAGAAAAGTACCCTTTAAAAATTTGTTCTGGAAAAAACAAAAGTTGTTCCAGGTTGTTCTATGCTCATCTAATATTGTTCTACATTTTGGTGTCGGATACTCGCAGTTTTCGGTCGACAATGAAACAAAAATGCATAAAAAGAATATACCTCCAAGAGTAAAATCCCTTTAAAAAATTGTTCTGGAAAAAATAAAAGTTGTTCCAGGTTGTTCTATGCTCATCTAATATTGTTCTACATTTTGGTGTCGGATACTTGCCGTTTTCGGTCGACTATGACACAAAAATGCTAAAAAAGTGTCTACTTCCTAGAGTAAAGTACTCTTTAAAAATTTGTTCCGGCAAAAATAAAAGTTGTTCCAGATTGTTCTATGCTCATCTAATATTGTTCTACATTTTGGTGTCGCTAACTCGGGGTTTTCGGTCGAAAATGACACAAAAATGCAAAAAAAGAGTCTACCTCCAAGAGTAAAGTAACCTTCAAAAATTTGTTCTGGAAAAAATAAAAGTTGCCCAGGTTGTTCTATGCTCATCTAACATTGTTCTACATTTTGGTATCGCTAACTCGCCGTTTTCGGCCGAACATGACACAAAAATGCATAGAAAGAGTCTACCTCCAAGAGTAAAGTAACCTTTAAAAATTTGTTCTGCAAAAAAATAAAAGTTGTGCCTGGTTGTTCTATGCTCATCTAATATTGTTCTACATTTTGGTGTCGGGTACTCGCCGTTTTCGGTCGACAATGACACAAAAATGCTTAAATAGAATATACCTCCAAGAGTAAAGTACCCTTTAAAAATTTGTTCTGGAAAAAACAAAAGTGGTTCCAGGTTGTTCTATGCCTGGATGTTATGGTTTCACATTTTGGTGTCGCTAACGCGCCGTTTTCGGTCGAAAATGACACAAAAATGCATTGAAAGAGTCGACCTCCAAGAGTAAAGATCCCTTTAAAAATTTGTTCTGGAAAAAATAAAAGTTGTTCCAGGTTGTTCTATGCTCATCTAATATTGTTCTACATTTTGCTGTCTCTAACTCGCCGTTTTCGGTCGAAAATGACAAAAAATGCATAGAAAGAGTGTACCTCCAAGAGTAAAGTACCCTTTAAAAATTTGTTCTGGAAAAAATAAAAGTTGTTCCAGGTTGTGCTATGCTCATCTAACATTGTTCTACATTTTAGTGTCGCTAACTCGCCGTTTTCGGTCGAACATGACACAAAAATGCAAAAAAAAGAGTCTACCTCCAAGAGTAAAGTACCCTTTAAAAATTTGTTCTGGAAAAAATAAAAGTTGTTCCAGATTGTTCTATGCTCATTTAACATTGTTCTACATTTTGGTGTCGCTGACCCGCCGTTTACGGTCGAAAATGACACAAAAATCCAAAAAAGTGTGTACCTGCAAGAGTAAAGTACCCTTTCAAAACTTGTTCGGGTGAACATAAAAGTTGCCCAGGTTGTTCTATGCTCATCTATCATTGTTCTACATTTTGGTGTCGCTAACTCGCCGTTTTCGGCCGAACATGACACAAAAATGCATAGAAAGAGTCTACCTCCAAGAGTAAAGTACGCTTTAAAAATTTGTTCTGCGAAAAAATAAAAGTTGTGCCTGGTTGTTCTATGCTCATCTAATATGGTTCTACATTTTGGTGTCGGGTACTCGCCGTTTTCGGTCGACAATGACACAAAAATACTTAAATAGAATATACCTCCAAGAGTAAAGTACCCTTTAAAAATTTGTTCTGAAAAAACAAAAGTGGTTCCAGGTTGTTCTATGCCTGGATGTTATGGTTTCATATTTTGGTGTCGCTAACTCGCCGTTTTCGGTCGAAAATGACACAAAAATGCAAAAAAAGAGTCTACCTCCAAGAGTAAAGTACCCTTCAAAAATGTGTTCTGGAAAAAATAAAAGTTGTTCCAGATTGTTCTATGCTCATCTAACATTGTTCTACATTTTGGTGTCGCTAACCCGCCGGTTTCGGTCGAAAATGACACAAAAATGCAAAAAAAGAGTCTACCTCCAAGAGAAAAGTACCCTTTAAAAATTTGTTCTGGAAAAAACAAAAGTTGTTCCAGGTTGTTCTATGCTCATCTAATATTGTTCTACATTTTGGTGTCGGATACTTGCCGTTTTCGGTCGACTATGACACAAAAATGCTAAAAAAGTGTCTACTTCCTAGAGTAAAGTACTCTTTAAAAATTTGTTCCGGCAAAAATAAAAGTTGTTCCAGATTGTTCTATGCGCATCTAATATTGTTCTACATTTTGCTGTCGCTAACTCGCCGTTTTCGGTCAAAAATGACAAAAAATGCAAAAAAAAGAGTCTACCTCCAAGAGTAAAGTACTATTTAAAAATTTGTTCTGGAAAAAATAAAAGTTGTTCCAGGTTGTTCTATGCCTGGCTGTTATTGTTCCACAATGTCGTGTCGCTAACTCGCCGTTTTCGGTCGAAAATTACACAAAAATTCATAGAAATAGTCTACCTCCAAGAGTAAAGTACCCTTTAAAAATTTGTTCTTGAAAAAATAAAAGTTGTTCCAGGTTGTTCCATGCTGATCTAACACTTTTCTACACTTTGGTGTCGCTAACTCGCCGTTTTCGGTCGAAAATGACACAAAAATCTAAAAAAGTGTGTACCTGCAAGAGTAAAGTACCCTTTCAAAACTTGTTCGGGAGAACATTAAAGTTGCCCAGGTTGTTCTATGCTCATCTAACATTGTTCTACATTTTGGTGTCGCTAACGCGCCGTTTTCGGTCGAAAATGACACAAAAATGCATTGAAAGAGTCTACCTCCAAGAGTAAAGTACTCTTTAAAAATTTGTTCTGGAAAAAATAAAAGTTGTTCCAGGTTGTTCTATGCTCTTTTAATATTGTTCTACATGTTGGCGTCGCTAACTCGCCGTTTTCGGTCGAAAATGACACAAAAATTAAAAAAAAAAGTGTCTACCTCCAAGAGTAAAGTACTATTTAAAAATTTGTTCTGGAAAAAATAAATGTTGTGCCAGGTTGTTCTATGCTCATCTAATATTGTTCTACATTTTGGTGCCGCGAGCTCGCCCTTTTCGGTCGAAAATGACACAATAATTCAAAAAAAGAGTTTACCTCCAAGAGTAAAGTACTCTTTAAAAATTTGTTCCGGAAAAAATAAAATTTGTTCCAGGTTGTGCTATGCTCATTTAATATTGTTCTACATTTGGTGTCGCTAACTCGCCGTTTTCGGTCGAAAATGACACAAAAATGCTAAAAAAGAGTCAACCTCCTAGAGTAAAGTACTCTTTAAAAATTTGTTCCGGAAAAACTAAAATTTGTTCCAGGTTGTTCTATGCTCATTTAATATTGTTCTACATTTTGGTGTCGCTAACTCGCCGTTTTCGGTCGAACATGACACAAAAATGCATAGAAAGAGTCTACCTCCAAGAGTAAAGTACCCTTTAAAAATTTGTTCTGGAAAAAATCAAAGTTGTCCCAGGTTGTTCTGTGCTCATCTATCATTGTTCTACATTTTGGTGTCGCTAACTCGCCGTTTTCGGTCGAACATGACACAAAACTGCAAAAACAGAGTCCACCTCCAAGAGTAAAGTACCCTTTAAAAAATTGTTCTGGAAATAATAAAAGTTGTTCCAGGTTGTTCTATGCTCATCTAATGTTTTTCTACATTTTGGTGTCGGTTACTCGCAGTTTTCGGTCGACAATGAAACAAAAATGCATAAAAAGAATATACCTCCAAGAGTAAAGTACCCTTTAAAAAATTGTTCTGGAAAACATAAAAGTTGTCCCAGGTTGTTTTATTCTCATCTAACATTGTTCTACATTTTGGTGTCGCTAACTCGCCGTTTTCGGTCGAACATGACACAAATATGCATAAAAAGAATAAACCTCCAAGAGTAAAGTACCCTTTAAAAATTTGTTCTGGAAAAAATCAAAGTTGTCCCAGGTTGTTCTATGCTCATCTATCATTGTTCTACATTTTGGTGTCGCTAACTCACCGTTTTCGGTCGAAAATGACACAAAAATTCTAAAAAAGAGTCTATCTCCTAGAGTAAAGTACCCTTTAAAAATTTGTTCTGGTAAAAATAAAAGTTGCTCCAGGTCGTTTTATGCTCATCTAACATTGTTCTACATTTTGGTGTCGCTAACTCGCCGTTTTCGGTCGAACATGACACAAAACTGCAAAAAAAGAGTCCACCTCCAAGAGTAAAGTACCCTTTAAAAAATTGTTCTGGAAATAATAAAAGTTGTTCCAGGTTGTTCTATGTTCACCTAATGTTTTTCTACATTTTGGTGTCGGTTACCCGCCGGTTTCGGTCGAAAATGACACAAAAATGCAAAAAAAGAGTCTACCTCCAAGAGAAAAGTACCCTTTAAAAATTTGTTCTGGAAAAAACAAAAGTTGTTCCAGGTTGTTCTATGCTCATCTAATATTGTTCTACATTTTGGTGTCGGATACTCGCAGTTTTCGGTCGACAATGAAACAAAAATGCATAAAAAGAATATACCTCCAAGAGTAAAATCCCTTTAAAAAATTGTTCTGGAAAACATAAAAGTTGTTCCAGGTTGTTTCATGCTCATCTAACATTGTTCTACATTTTGGTGTCGCTAACTCGCCGTTTTCGGTCGAACATGACACAAAACTGCAAAAAAAAGAGTCTACCTCCAAGAGTAAAGTACCCTTTAAAAATTTGTTCTAGAAACACCAAAAGTTATTCCAGATTCTTCTAAGCCTGGATGTTATTGTTCCACGTTTTGGTGTCGCTAACTCGCCGTTTTCGGTCAAAAATGACAACAAATGCAAAAAAAGAGTCTACCTCCAAGAGTAAAGTACTCTTTAAAAATTTATTCTGGAAAAAATAAAAGTTGTTCCAGGTTGTTCTATGCTCACCTAATGTTTTTCTACATTTTGGTGTCGGTTACTCGCCGGTTTCGGTCGAAAATGACACAAAAATGCAAAAAAGGAGTCTACCTCCAAGAGAAAAGTACCCTTTAAAAATTTGTTCTGGAAAAAACAAAAGTTGTTCCAGGTTGTTCTATGCTCATCTAATATTGTTCTACATTTTGGTGTCGGATACTCGCAGTTTTCGGTCGACAATGAAACAAAAATGCATAAAAAGAATATACCTGCAAGAGTAAAATCCCTTTAAAAAATTGATCTGGAAAACATAAAAGTTGTTCCAGGTTGTTTTATGCTCATCTAACATTGTTCTACATTTTGTTGTCGCTAACTCGCCCTTTTCGGTCGAAAATGACACAATAATTAAAAAAATAAGTCTACCTGCAAGAGTAAAGTACCCTTTCAAAATTTGTTCTGGAAAAAATAAAAGTTGTCCCAGATTGTTCGATGCTCATCTAATATTGTTCTACATTTTGGTGTCGCTACCTCGCCGTTTTCGGTCACAAATGACAAAAAATGCAAAAAAAGAGTCTACCTCCAAGAGTAAAGTACTCTTTAAAAATTTATTCTGGAAAAAATAAAAGTTGTTCCAGGTTGTTCTATGCTTATCGAATATTGTTCTACATTTTGTTGTCGCTAACTCGCCCTTTTCGGTCGAAAATGACACAATAATTAAAAAAATAAGTCTACCTGCAAGAGTAAAGTAGCCTTTAAAAATTTGTTCTAGAAAAACTAAAAGTTATTCCAGATTCTTCTATGCCTGGATGTTATTGTTCCACATTTTGGTGTCGCTAACTCGCCGTTTTCGGTCGAAAATGACACAAAAATGCAAAAAAGAGTCTGCCTCCAAGAGTAAAGTACCCTTTAAAAATTTGTTCTGGAAAAAATAAAAGTTGTTCCAGGTTGTTCTATGCTCATCTAATATTGTTCTACATTTTGGTGTCTGTTACTCGCCGTTTTCGGTCGACAATGCCACAAAAATGCATAAAAAGAATATACCTCCAAGAGTAATGTACCCTTTAAAAATTTGTTCTGGAAAAAATAAAAGTTGTTCCAGATTGTTCTATGCCCATCTAATATTGTTCTACATTTTGGTGTCGCTAACTCGCCGTTTTCGGGCAAAAATGACAAAAAATACAAAAAAAGAGTCTACCTCCAAGAGTAAAGTAATCTTTAAAAATATGTTCTGGAAAAAATAAAAGTTGTGCCAGGTTTTTCTATGCTCATCTAATATTGTTCTACATTTTGGTGTCGCTAACTCGCCGTTTTCGGTCAAAAATGACAAAAAATGCAAAAAAAGAGTCTACCTCCAAGAGTAATGTACCCTTTAAAAATTTGTTCTGGAAAAAATAAAAGTTGTTCCAGATTGTTCTATGCCCATCTAATATTGTTCTACATTTTGGTGTCGCTAACTCGCCGTTTTCGGGCAAAAATGACAAAAAATACAAAAAAAGAGTCTACCTCCAAGAGTAAAGTAATCTTTAAAAATATGTTCTGGAAAAAATAAAAGTTGTGCCAGGTTTTTCTATGCTCATCTAATATTGTTCTACATTTTGGTGTCGGATACTCGCAGTTTTCGGTCGACAATGAAACAAAAATGCATAAAAAGGATATACCTCCAAGAGTAAAATCCCTTTAAAAAATTGTTCTGGAAAACATAAAAGTTGTTCCAGGTTGTTTTATGCTCATCTAACATTGTTCTACATTTTGTTGTCGCTAACTCGCCCTTTTCGGTCGAAAATGACACAATAATTAAAAAAATAAGTCTACCTGCAAGAGTAAAGTACCCTTTCAAAATTTGTTCTGGAAAAAATAAAAGTTGTTCCAGATTGTTCGATGCTCATCTAATATTGTTCTACATTTTGGTGTCGCTACCTCGCCGTTTTCGGTCAAAAATGACAAAAAATGCAAAAAAAGAGTCTACCTCCAAGAGTAAAGTACTCTTTAAAAATTTATTCTGGAAAAAATAAAAGTTGTTCCAGGTTGTTCTATGCTCATCGAATATTGTTCTACATTTTGTTGTCGCTAACTCGCCCTTTTCGGTCAAAAATGACACAATAATTAAAAAAAAAAGTCTACCTGCAAGAGTAAAGTACCCTTTAAAAATTTGTTCTAGAAACACCAAAAGTTATTCCAGATTCTTCTATGCCTGGATGTTATTGTTCCACATTTTGGTGTCGCTAACTCGCCGTTTTCGGTCGAAAATGACACAAAAATTCAAAAAAAGAGTCTACCTCTAAGAGTAAAGTACCCTTTAAAAACTTGTTCTGGAAAAACTAAAAGTTGTTTCAGGTTGTTTTATGCTCATCTAACATTGTTCTACATTTTGGTGTCGCTAACTCGCCGTTTTCGGTCGAAAATGACACAAAAATTCAAAAAAAGAGTCTACATCCAAGAGTAATGTACTCTTTAAAAATTTGTTCTGGAAAAAATAAAAGTTGTTCCAGGTTGTTCTATGCTCACATAATGTTTTTCTACATTTTGGTGTCGGATACTCCCCGCTTTCGGTCAACAATGACACAAAAATGCATGAAAAGAATATACCTCCAAGAGTAAAGTACCCTTTAAAAATTTGTTCTGGAAAAAATAAAACTGGTTCCAGGTTTTTCTATGCTCATCTAATATTATTCTACATTTTGGTGTCGCTAACTCGCCGTTTTCGGTCAAAAATGACAAAAAATGCAAAAAAGGAGTCTACCTCCAAGAGTAAAGTACTCTTTAAAAATTTATTCTGGAAAAAATAAAAGTTGTTCCAGGTTCTTCTATGCTCATCGAATATTGTTCTACATTTTGTTGTCGCTAACTCGCCCTTTTCGGTCAAAAATGACACAATAATTAAAAAAAAAAGTCTACCTGCAAGAGTAAAGTACCCTTTAAAAATTTGTTCTAGAAACACCAAAAGTTATTCCAGATTCTTCTATGCCTGGATGTTATTGTTCCACATTTTGGTGTCGCTAACTCGCCGTTTTCGGTCGAAAATGACACAAAAATTCAAAAAAAGAGTCTACCTCTAAGAGTAAAGTACCCTTTAAAAACTTGTTCTGGAAAAACTAAAAGTTGTTTCAGGTTGTTTTATGCTCATCTAACATTGTTCTACATTTTGTTGTCGCTAACTCGCCCTTTTCGGTCAAAAATGACACAATAATTAAAAAAAAAAGTCTACCTGCAAGAGTAAAGTACCCTTTAAAAATTTGTTCTAGAAACACCAAAAGTTATTCCAGATTCTTCTATGCCTGGATGTTATTGTTCCACATTTTGGTGTCGCTAACTCGCCGTTTTCGGTCGAAAATGACAAAAAATGCAAAAAAAGAGTCTACCTCCAAGAGTAAAGTACTCTTTAAAAATTTATTCTGGAAAAAATAAAAGTTGTTCCAGGTTGTTCTATGCTCATCGAATATTGTTCTACATTTTGTTGTCGCTAACTCGCCCTTTTCGGTCGAAAATGACACAATAATTAAAAAAATAAGTCTACCTGCAAGAGTAAAGTACCCTTTCAAAATTTGTTCTAGAAACACCAAAAGTTATTCCAGATTCTTCTATGCCTGGATGTTATTGTTCCACATTTTGGTGTCGCTAACTCGCCGTTTTCGGTCGAAAATGACACAAAAATTAAAAAAAAGAGTCTACCTCTAAGAGTAAAGTACCCTTTAAAAACTTGTTCTGGAAAAACTAAAAGTTGTTTCAGGTTGTTTTATACTCATCTAACATTGTTCTACATTTTGGTGTCGCTAACTCGCCGTTTTCGGTCGAAAATGACACAAAAATGCAAAAAAAGAGTCTACATCCAAGAGTAATGTACTCTTTAAAAATTTGTTCTGGAAAAAATAAAAGTTCTTCCAGGTTGTTCTATGCTCACATAATGTTTTTCTACATTTTGGTGTCGGATACTCCCCGCTTTCGGTCAACAATGACACAAAAATGCATGAAAAGAATATACCTCCAAGAGTAAAGTACCCTTTAAAAATTTGTTCTGGAAAAAATAAATGTGGTTCCAGGTTGTTCTATGCCTGGATGTTACTGTTTCACATTCTGGTGTCGCTGACCCGCCGTTTACGGTCGAAAATGACACAAAAATCCAAAAAAGTGTGTACCTGCAAGAGTAAAGTACCCTTTCAAAATTTGTTCTGGAAAAAATAAAAGTTGTTCCAGATTGTTCGATGCTCATCTAATATTGTTCTACATTTTGGTGTCGCTAACTCGCCGTTTTCGGTCAAAAATGACAAAAAATGCAAAAAAAGAGTCTACCTCCAAGAGTAAAGTACTCTTTAAAAATTTATTCTGGAAAAAATAAAAGTTGTTCCAGGTTGTTCTATGCTTATCGAATATTGTTCTACATTTTGTTGTCGCTAACTCGCCCTTTTCGGTCGAAAATGACACAATAATTAAAAAAATAAGTCTACCTGCAAGAGTAAAGTACCCTTTAAAAATTTGTTCCGGCAAAAATAAAAGTTGTTCCAGATTGTTCTATGCTCATCTAATATTGTTCTACATTTTGCTGTCGCTAACTCGCCGTTTTCGGTCCAAAATTACAAAAAATGCAAACAAAGAGTCTACCACCAAGAGTAAAGTACTCTTTAAAAATTTGTTCTGGAAAAAATAAAAGTTGTTCAGGTTGTTCTATGCTCATCTAATACTGTTCTACATTTTGTTGTCGGTAACTCGCCGTTTTCGGTCGAAAATGACACAAAAATGCAAAAAAAGAGTCTACCTCCAAGAGTAAAGTACCCTTTAAAAATTTGTTCCGGCAAAAATAAAAGTTGTTCCAGATTGTTCTATGCTCATCTAACATTGTTCTACATTTTGGTGTCGCTAACGCGCCGTTTTCGGTCGAAAATGAAACAAAAATGCATTGAAAGAGTCTACCTCCAAGAGTAAAGATCCCTTTACAAATTTGTTCTGGAAAAAACAAAAGTTGTTCCAGGTTGTGCTATGCTCATCTAACATTGTTCTACATTTTGGTGTCGCTAACTCGCCGTTTTCGGTCGAACATGACACAAAAATGCAAAAAAAAGAGTCTACCTCCAAGAGTAAAGTACCCTTTAAAAATTTGTTCTGGAAAAAATAAAAGTTGCTCCAGATTGTTCTATGCTCATTTAACATTGTTCTACATTTTGGTGTCGCTGACCCGCCGTTTACGGTCGAAAATGACACAAAAATCCAAAAAAGTGTGTACCTGCAAGAGTAAAGTACCCTTTCAAAACTTGTTCGGGTGAACATAAAAGTTGCCCAGGTAGTTCTATGCTCATCTAACATTGTTCTACAGTTTGGTGTCGCTAACGCGCCGTTTTCGGTCGAAAATGAAACAAAAATGCATTGAAAGAGTCTACCTCCAAGAGTAAAGATCCCTTTATAAATTTGTTCTGGAAAAAATAAAAGTTGTTCCAGATTGTTCTATGCTCATTTAACATTGTTCTACATTTTGGTGTCGCTGACCCGCCGTTTACGGTCGAAAATGACACAAAAATCCAAAAAAGTGTGTACCTGCAAGAGTAAAGTACCCTTTCAAAACTTGTTCGGGTGAACATAAAAGTTGCCCAGGTTGTTCTATGCTCATCTATCATTGTTCTACATTTTGGTGTCGCTAACTCGCCGTTTTCGGCCGAACATGACACAAAAATGCATAGAAAGAGTCTACCTCCAAGAGTAAAGTACCCTTAAAAAATTTGTTCTGCAAAAAAATAAAAGTTGTGCCTGGTTGTTCTATGCTCATCTAATATTGTTCTACATTTTGGTGTCGGGTACTCGCCGTTTTCGGTCGAACATGACACAAAAATGCATAGAAAGTTTACCTCCAAGAGTAAAGTACCCTTTAAAAATTTGTTCTGGAAAAAATAAAAGTTGTTCCAGATTGTTCTATGCTCATCTAACATTGTTCTACATTTTGGTGTCGCTAACGCGCCGTTTTCGGTCGAAAATGAAACAAAAATGCATAGAAAGAGTCTACCTCCAAGAGTAAAGTACCCTTTCAAAATTTGTTCTGGAAAAAATAAAAGTTGTTCCAGGTTGTTCTATGCTCATCTAATATTGTTCTACATTTTGGTGTCTGTTACTCGCCGTTTTCGGTCGACAATGACACAAAAATGCATAAAAAGAATATACCTCCAAGAGTAATGTACCCTTTAAAAATTTGTTCTGGAAAAAATAAAAGTTGTTCCAGATTGTTCTATGCCCATCTAATATTGTTCTACATTTTGGTGTCGCTAACTCGCCGTTTTCGGGCAAAAATGACAAAAAATACAAAAAAAGAGTCTACCTCCAAGAGTAAAGTAATCTTTAAAAATATGTTCTGGAAAAAATAAAAGTTGTGCCAGGTTTTTCTATGCTCATCTAATATTGTTCTACATTTTGGTGTCGCTAACTCGCCGTTTTCGGTCAAAAATGACAAAAAATGCAAAAAAAGAGTCTACCTCCAAGAGTAAAGTACTCTTTAAAAATTTATTCTGGAAAAAATAAAAGTTGTTCCAGGTTCTTCTATGCTCATCGAATATTGTTCTACATTTTGTTGTCGCTAACTCGCCCTTTTCGGTCAAAAATGACACAATAATTAAAAAAAAAAGTCTACCTGCAAGAGTAAAGTACCCTTTAAAAATTTGTTCTAGAAACACCAAAAGTTATTCCAGATTCTTCTATGCCTGGATGTTATTGTTCCACATTTTGGTGTCGCTAACTCGCCGTTTTCGGTCGAAAATGACACAAAAATTCAAAAAAAGAGTCTACCTCTAAGAGTAAAGTACCCTTTAAAAACTTGTTCTGGAAAAACTAAAAGTTGTTTCAGGTTGTTTTATGCTCATCTAACATTGTTCTACATTTTGGTGTCGCTAACTCGCCGTTTTCGGTCGAAAATGACACAAAAATTCAAAAAAAGAGTCTACATCCAAGAGTAATGTACTCTTTAAAAATTTGTTCTGGAAAAAATAAAAGTTGTTCCAGGTTGTTCTATGCTCACATAATGTTTTTCTACATTTTGGTGTCGGATACTCCCCGCTTTCGGTCAACAATGACACAAAAATGCATGAAAAGAATATACCTCCAAGAGTAAAGTACCCTTTAAAAATTTGTTCTGGAAAAAATAAAAGTGGTTCCAGGTTTTTCTATGCTCATCTAATATTATTCTACATTTTGGTGTCGCTAACTCGCCGTTTTCGGTCACAAATGACAAAAAATGCAAAAAAGGAGTCTACCTCCAAGAGTAAAGTACTCTTTAAAAATTTATTCTGGAAAAAATAAAAGTTGTTCCAGGTTCTTCTATGCTCATCGAATATTGTTCTACATTTTGTTGTCGCTAACTCGCCCTTTTCGGTCAAAAATGACACAATAATTAAAAAAAAAAGTCTACCTGCAAGAGTAAAGTACCCTTTAAAAATTTGTTCTAGAAACACCAAAAGTTATTCCAGATTCTTCTATGCCTGGATGTTATTGTTCCACATTTTGGTGTCGCTAACTCGCCGTTTTCGGTCGAAAATGACACAAAAATTCAAAAAAAGAGTCTACCTCTAAGAGTAAAGTACCCTTTAAAAACTTGTTCTGGAAAAACTAAAAGTTGTTTCAGGTTGTTTTATGCTCATCTAATATTGTTCTACATTTTGGTGTCGGTTACTCGCCGCTTTCGGTCGACAATGACACAAAAATGCATAAAAAGAATATACCTCCAAGAGTAAAGTACCCTTTAAAAATTTGTTCTGGAAAAAATAAAAGTTGTTCCAGATTGTTCGATGCTCATCTAATATCGTTCTACATTTTGGTGTCACTAACTCGCCGTTTTCGGTTAAAAATGACAAAAAATGCAAAAAAAGAGTCTACCTCCAAGAGTAAAGTTATCTTTAAAAATTTATTCTGGAAAAAATAAAAGTTGTTCCAGGTTGGTCTATGCTCGTCTAACATTGTTCTACATTTTGGTGTCGCTAACTCGCCGTTTTCGGTCGAAAATGACACAAAAATGCAAAAAAAGAGTCTACCTCCAAGAGTAAAGTACCCTTTAAAAATTTGTTCTGGAAAAAATAAAAGTTGTTCCAGGTTGCTCTATGCTCATCTAATATTGTTCTACATTTTGGTGTCGGATACTCGCAGTTTTCGGTCGACAATGAAACAAAAATGCATAAAAAGGATATACCTCCAAGAGTAAAATCCCTTTAAAAAATTGTTCTGGAAAACATAAAAGTTGTTCCAGGTTGTTTTATGCTCATCTAACATTGTTCTACATTTTGTTGTCGCTAACTCGCCCTTTTCGGTCGAAAATGACACAATAATTAAAAAAATAAGTCTACCTGCAAGAGTAAAGTACCCTTTCAAAATTTGTTCTGGAAAAAATAAAAGTTGTTCCAGATTGTTCGATGCTCATCTAATATTGTTCTACATTTTGGTGTCGCTACCTCGCCGTTTTCGGTCAAAAATGACAAAAAATGCAAAAAAAGAGTCTACCTCCAAGAGTAAAGTACTCTTTAAAATTTATTCTGGAAAAAATAAAAGTTGTTCCAGGTTGTCCTATGCTCATCGAATATTGTTCTACATTTTGTTGTCGCTAACTCGCCCTTTTCGGTCGAAAATGACACAATAATTAAAAAAATAAGTCTACCTGCAAGAGTAAAGTACCCTTTCAAAATTTGTTCTAGAAACACCAAAAGTTATTCCAGATTCTTCTATGCCTGGATGTTATTGTTCCACATTTTGGTGTCGCTAACTCGCCGTTTTCGGTCGAAAATGACACAAAAATGCTAAAAAAGAGTCTACCATCTAGAGTAACGTACCCTTTAAAAATTTGTTCTGGAAAAAATAAAAGTTGTTCCAGGTTGCTCTATGCTCATCTAATATTGTTCTACATTTTGCTGTCGCTAACTCGCCGTTTTCGGTCCAAAATTACAAAAAATGCAAACAAAGAGTCTACCACCAAGAGTAAAGTACTCTTTAAAAATTTGTTCTGGAAAAAATAAAAGTTGTTCAGGTTGTTCTATGCTCATCTAATACTGTTCTACATTTTGTTGTCGGTAACTCGCCGTTTTCGGTCGAAAATGACACAAAAATGCAAAAAAAGAGTCTACCTCCAAGAGTAAAGTACCCTTTAAAAATTTGTTCCGGCACAAATAAAAGTTGTTCCAGATTGTTCTATGCTCATCTAACATTGTTCTACATTTTGGTGTCGCTAACGCGCCGTTTTCGGTCGAAAATGAAACAAAAATGCATTGAAAGAGTCTACCTCCAAGAGTAAAGATCCCTTTACAAATTTGTTCTGGAAAAAACAAAAGTTGTTCCAGGTTGTGCTATGCTCATCTAACATTGTTCTACATTTTGGTGTCGCTAACTCGCCGTTTTCGGTCGAAAATGACACAAAAATTAAAAAAAAGAGTCTACCTCTAAGAGTAAAGTACCCTTTAAAAACTTGTTCTGGAAAAACTAAAAGTTGTTTCAGGTTGTTTTATACTCATCTAACATTGTTCTACATTTTGGTGTCGCTAACTCGCCGTTTTCGGTCGAAAATGACACAAAAATGCAAAAAAAGAGTCTACATCCAAGAGTAATGTACTCTTTAAAAATTTGTTCTGGAAAAAATAAAAGTTCTTCCAGGTTGTTCTATGCTCACATAATGTTTTTCTACATTTTGGTGTCGGATACTCCCCGCTTTCGGTCAACAATGACACAAAAATGCATGAAAAGAATATACCTCCAAGAGTAAAGTACCCTTTAAAAATTTGTTCTGGAAAAAATAAATGTGGTTCCAGGTTGTTCTATGCCTGGATGTTACTGTTTCACATTCTGGTGTCGCTGACCCGCCGTTTACGGTCGAAAATGACACAAAAATCCAAAAAAGTGTGTACCTGCAAGAGTAAAGTACCCTTTCAAAATTTGTTCTGGAAAAAATAAAAGTTGTTCCAGATTGTTCGATGCTCATCTAATATTGTTCTACATTTTGGTGTCGCTAACTCGCCGTTTTCGGTCAAAAATGACAAAAAATGCAAAAAAAGAATCTACCTCCAAGAGTAAAGTACTCTTTAAAAATTTATTCTGGAAAAAATAAAAGTTGTTCCAGGTTGTTCTATGCTTATCGAATATTGTTCTACATTTTGTTGTCGCTAACTCGCCCTTTTCGGTCGAAAATGACACAATAATTAAAAAAATAAGTCTACCTGCAAGAGTAAAGTACCCTTTAAAAATTTGTTCTAGAAAAACTAAAAGTTATTCCAGATTCTTCTATGCCTGGATGTTATTGTTCCACATTTTGGTGTCGCTAACTCGCCGTTTTCGGTCGAAAATGACACAAAAATGCTAAAAAAGAGTCTACCATCTAGAGTAACGTACCCTTTAAAAATTTGTTCTGGAAAAAATAAAAGTTGTTCCAGGTTGCTCTATGCTCATCTAATATTGTTCTACATTTTGCTGTCGCTAACTCGCCGTTTTCGGTCCAAAATTACAAAAAATGCAAACAAAGAGTCTACCACCAAGAGTAAAGTACTCTTTAAAAATTTGTTCTGGAAAAAATAAAAGTTGTTCAGGTTGTTCTATGCTCATCTAATACTGTTCTACATTTTGTTGTCGGTAACTCGCCGTTTTCGGTCGAAAATGACACAAAAATGCAAAAAAAGAGTCTACCTCCAAGAGTAAAGTACCCTTTAAAAATTTGTTCCGGCAAAAATAAAAGTTGTTCCAGATTGTTCTATGCTCATCTAACATTGTTCTACATTTTGGTGTCGCTAACGCGCCGTTTTCGGTCGAAAATGAAACAAAAATGCATTGAAAGAGTCTACCTCCAAGAGTAAAGATCCCTTTACAAATTTGTTCTGGAAAAAACAAAAGTTGTTCCAGGTTGTGCTATGCTCATCTAACATTGTTCTACATTTTGGTGTCGCTAACTCGCCGTTTTCGGTCGAACATGACACAAAAATGCAAAAAAAAGAGTCTACCTCCTAGAGTAAAGTACCTTTAAAAATTTGTTCTGGAAAAAATAAAAGTTGTTCCAGATTGTTCTATGCTCATTTAACATTGTTCTACATTTTGGTGTCGCTGACCCGCCGTTTACGGTCGAAAATGACACAAAAATCCAAAAAAGTGTGTACCTGCAAGAGTAAAGTACCCTTTCAAAACTTGTTCGGGTGAACATAAAAGTTGCCCAGGTAGTTCTATGCTCATCTAACATTGTTCTACAGTTTGGTGTCGCTAACGCGCCGTTTTCGGTCGAAAATGAAACAAAAATGCATTGAAAGAGTCTACCTCCAAGAGTAAAGATCCCTTTACAAATTTGTTCTGGAAAAAATAAAAGTTGTTCCAGATTGTTCTATGCTCATTTAACATTGTTCTACATTTTGGTGTCGCTAACTCGCCGTTTTCGGTCGAAAATGACACAAAAATGCAAAAAAAGAGTCTACCTCCAAGTGTAAAGTACCCTTCAAAAATTTGTTCTGGAAAAAATAAAAGTTGTTCCAGATTGTTCTATGCTGATCTAACATTGTTCTACATTTTGGTGTCGCTAACTCGCCGTTTTCGGTCGAACATGACACAAAAATGCATAGAAAGTTTACCTCCAAGAGTAAAGTACCCTTTAAAAATTTGTTCCGGCAAAAATAAAAGTTGTTCCAGATTGTTCTATGCTCATCTAATATTGTTCTACATTTTGCTGTCGCTAACTCGCCGTTTTCGGTCCAAAATTACAAAAAATGCAAACAAAGAGTCTACCACCAAGAGTAAAGTACTCTTTAAAAATTTGTTCTGGAAAAAATAAAAGTTGTTCAGGTTGTTCTATGCTCATCTAATACTGTTCTACATTTTGTTGTCGGTAACTCGCCGTTTTCGGTCGAAAATGACACAAAAATGCAAAAAAAGAGTCTACCTCCAAGAGTAAAGTACCCTTTAAAAATTTGTTCCGGCAAAAATAAAAGTTGTTCCAGATTGTTCTATGCTCATCTAACATTGTTCTACATTTTGGTGTCGCTAACGCGCCGTTTTCGGTCGAAAATGAAACAAAAATGCATTGAAAGAGTCTACCTCCAAGAGTAAAGATCCCTTTACAAATTTGTTCTGGAAAAAATAAAAGTTGTTCCAGATTGTTCTATGCTCATTTAACATTGTTCTACATTTTGGTGTCGCTGACCCGCCGTTTACGGTCGAAAATGACACAAAAATCCAAAAAAGTGTGTACCTGCAAGAGTAAAGTACCCTTTCAAAACTTGTTCGGGTGAACATAAAAGTTGCCCAGGTAGTTCTATGCTCATCTAACATTGTTCTACAGTTTGGTGTCGCTAACGCGCCGTTTTCGGTCGAAAATGAAACAAAAATGCATTGAAAGAGTCTACCTCCAAGAGTAAAGATCCCTTTACAAATTTGTTCTGGAAAAAATAAAAGTTGTTCCAGATTGTTCTATGCTCATTTAACATTGTTCTACATTTTGGTGTCGCTGACCCGCCGTTTACGGTCGAAAATGACACAAAAATCCAAAAAAGTGTGTACCTGCAAGAGTAAAGTACCCTTTCAAAACTTGTTCGGGTGAACATAAAAGTTGCCCAGGTTGTTCTATGCTCATCTATCATTGTTCTACATTTTGGTGTCGCTAACTCGCCGTTTTCGGCCGAACATGACACAAAAATGCATAGAAAGAGTCTACCTCCAAGAGTAAAGTACCCTTAAAAAATTTGTTCTGCAAAAAAATAAAAGTTGTGCCTGGTTGTTCTATGCTCATCTAATATTGTTCTACATTTTGGTGTCGGGTACTCGCCGTTTTCGGTCGAACATGACACAAAAATGCATAGAAAGTTTACCTCCAAGAGTAAAGTACCCTTTAAAAATTTGTTCTGGAAAAAATAAAAGTTGTTCCAGATTGTTCTATGCTCATCTAACATTGTTCTACATTTTGGTGTCGCTAACGCGCCGTTTTCGGTCGAAAATGAATCAAAAATGCATAGAAAGAGTCTACCTCCAAGAGTAAAGTACCCTTTCAAAATTTGTTCTGGAAAAAATAAAAGTTGTTCCAGGTTGTGCTATGCTCATCTAACATTGTTCTACATTTTGGTGTCGCTAACTCGCCGTTTTCGGTCGAACATGACACAAAAATGCAAAAAAAAGAGTCTACCTCCAAGAGTAAAGTAATCTTTAAAAATATGTTCTGGAAAAAATAAAAGTTGTGCCAGGTTTTTCTATGCTCATCTAATATTGTTCTACATTTTGGTGTCGCTAACGCGCCGTTTTCGGTCGAAAATGAAACAAAAATGCATTGAAAGAGTCTACCTCCAAGAGTAAAGATCCCTTTACAAATTTGTTCTGGAAAAAACAAAAGTTGTTCCAGGTTGTGCTATGCTCATCTAACATTGTTCTACATTTTGGTGTCGCTAACTCGCCGTTTTCGGTCGAACATGACACAAAAATGCAAAAAAAAGAGTCTACCTCCTAGAGTAAAGTACCCTTTAAAAATTTGTTCCGGCAAAAATAAAAGTTGTTCCAGATTGTTCTATGCTCATTTAACATTGTTCTACATTTTGGTGTCGCTGACCCGCCGTTTACGGTCGAAAATGACACAAAAATCCAAAAAAGTGTGTACCTGCAAGAGTAAAGTACCCTTTCAAAACTTGTTCGGGTGAACATAAAAGTTGCCCAGGTTGTTCTATACTCATCTATCATTGTTCTACATTTTGGTGTCGCTAACTCGCCGTTTTCGGCCGAACATGACACAAAAATGCATAGAAAGAGTCTACCTCCAAGAGTAAAGTACCCTTAAAAAATTTGTTCTGCAAAAAAATAAAAGTTGTGCCTGGTTGTTCTATGCTCATCTAATATTGTTCTACATTTTGGTGTCGGGTACTCGCCGTTTTCGGTCGAACATGACACAAAAATGCATAGAAAGTTTACCTCCAAGAGTAAAGTACCCTTTAAAAATTTGTTCTGGAAAAAATAAAAGTTGTTCCAGATTGTTCTATGCTCATCTAACATTGTTCTACATTTTGGTGTCGCTAACGCGCCGTTTTCGGTCGAAAATGAATCAAAAATGCATAGAAAGAGTCTACCTCCAAGAGTAAAGTACCCTTTCAAAATTTGTTCTGGAAAAAATAAAAGTTGTTCCAGGTTGTGCTATGCTCATCTAACATTGTTCTACATTTTGGTGTCGCTAACTCGCCGTTTTCGGTCGAACATGACACAAAAATGCAAAAAAAAGAGTCTACCTCCAAGAGTAAAGTACCCTTCAAAAATTTGTTCTGGAAAAAATAAAAGTTGTTCCAGATTGTTCTATGCTCATCTAACATTGTTCTACATTTTGGTGTCGCTAACGCGCCGTTTTCGGTCGAAAATGAAACAAAAATGCATTGAAAGAGTCTACCTCCAAGAGTAAAGATCCCTTTACAAATTTGTTCTGGAAAAAATAAAAGTTGTTCCAGGTTGTTCTATGCTCATCTAATATTGTTCTACATTTTGGTGTCTGTTACTCGCCGTTTTCGGTCGACAATGACACAAAAATGCATAAAAAGAATATACCTCCAAGAGTAATGTACCCTTTAAAAATTTGTTCTGGAAAAAATAAAAGTTGTTCCAGATTGTTCTATGCCCATCTAATATTGTTCTACATTTTGGTGTCGCTAACTCGCCGTTTTCGGGCAAAAATGACAAAAAATACAAAAAAAGAGTCTACCTCCAAGAGTAAAGTTATCTTTAAAAATTTATTCTGGAAAAAATAAAAGTTGTTCCAGGTTGGTCTATGCTCGTCTAACATTGTTCTACATTTTGGTGTCGCTAACTCGCCGTTTTCGGTCGAAAATGACACAAAAATGCAAAAAAAGTGTCTACCTCCAAGAGTAAAGTACCCTTTAAAAATTTGTTCTGGAAAAAATAAAAGTTGTTCCAGGTTGCTCTATGCTCATCTAATATTGTTCTACATTTTGGTGTCGGATACTCGCAGTTTTCGGTCGACAATGAAACAAAAATGCATAAAAAGGATATACCTCCAAGAGTAAAATCCCTTTAAAAAATTGTTCTGGAAAACATAAAAGTTGTTCCAGGTTGTTTTATGCTCATCTAACATTGTTCTACATTTTGTTGTCGCTAACTCGCCCTTTTCGGTCGAAAATGACACAATAATTAAAAAAATAAGTCTACCTGCAAGAGTAAAGTACCCTTTCAAAATTTGTTCTGGAAAAAATAAAAGTTGTTCCAGATTGTTCGATGCTCATCTAATATTGTTCTACATTTTGGTGTCGCTACCTCGCCGTTTTCGGTCAAAAATGACAAAAAATGCAAAAAAAGAGTCTACCTCCAAGAGTAAAGTACTCTTTAAAAATTTATTCTGGAAAAAATAAAAGTTGTTCCAGGTTGTTCTATGCTCATCGAATATTGTTCTACATTTTGTTGTCGCTAACTCGCCCTTTTCGGTCGAAAATGACACAATAATTAAAAAAATAAGTCTACCTGCAAGAGTAAAGTACCCTTTCAAAATTTGTTCTAGAAACACCAAAAGTTATTCCAGATTCTTCTATGCCTGGATGTTATTGTTCCACATTTTGGTGTCGCTAACTCGCCGTTTTCGGTCGAAAATGACACAAAAATTAAAAAAAAGAGTCTACCTCTAAGAGTAAAGTACCCTTTAAAAACTTGTTCTGGAAAAACTAAAAGTTGTTTCAGGTTGTTTTATGCTCATCTAACATTGTTCTACATTTTGGTGTCGCTAACTCGCCGTTTTCGGTCGAAAATGACACAAAAATGCAAAAAAAGAGTCTACATCCAAGAGTAATGTACTCTTTAAAAATTTGTTCTGGAAAAAATAAAAGTTGTTCCAGGTTGTTCTATGCTCACATAATGTTTTTCTACATTTTGGTGTCGGATACTCCCCGCTTTCGGTCAACAATGACACAAAAATGCATGAAAAGAATATACCTCCAAGAGTAAAGTACCCTTTAAAAATTTGTTCTGGAAAAAATAAAAGTGGTTCCAGGTTTTTCTATGCTCATCTAATATTATTCTACATTTTGGTGTCGCTAACTCGCCGTTTTCGGTCAAAAATGATAAAAAATGCAAAAAAGGAGTCTACCTCCAAGAGTAAAGTACTCTTTAAAAATTTATTCTGGAAAAAATAAAAGTTGTTCCAGGTTCTTCTATGCTCATCGAATATTGTTCTACATTTTGTTGTCGCTAACTCGCCCTTTTCGGTCAAAAATGACACAATAATTAAAAAAAAAAGTCTACCTGCAAGAGTAAAGTACCCTTTAAAAATTTGTTCTAGAAACACCAAAAGTTATTCCAGATTCTTCTATGCCTGGATGTTATTGTTCCACATTTTGGTGTCGCTAACTCGCCGTTTTCGGTCGAAAATGACACAAAAATTCAAAAAAAGAGTCTACCTCTAAGAGTAAAGTACCCTTTAAAAACTTGTTCTGGAAAAACTAAAAGTTGTTTCAGGTTGTTTTATGCTCATCTAATATTGTTCTACATTTTGGTGTCGGTTACTCGCCGCTTTCGGTCGACAATGACACAAAAATGCATAAAAAGAATATACCTCCGAGAGTAAAGTACCCTTTAAAAATTTGTTCTGGAAAAAATAAAAGTTGTTCCAGATTGTTCGATGCTCATCTAATATCGTTCTACATTTTGGTGTCGCTAACTCGCCGTTTTCGGTTAAAAATGACAAAAAATGCAAAAAAAGAGTCTACCTCCAAGAGTAAAGTTATCTTTAAAAATTTATTCTGGAAAAAATAAAAGTTGTTCCAGGTTGGTCTATGCTCGTCTAACATTGTTCTACATTTTGGTGTCGCTAACTCGCCGTTTTCGGTCGAAAATGACACAAAAATGCAAAAAAAGTGTCTACCTCCAAGAGTAAAGTACCCTTTAAAAATTTGTTCTGGAAAAAATAAAAGTTGTTCCAGGTTGCTCTATGCTCATCTAATATTGTTCTACATTTTGGTGTCGGATACTCGCAGTTTTCGGTCGACAATGAAACAAAAATGCATAAAAAGGATATACCTCCAAGAGTAAAATCCCTTTAAAAAATTGTTCTGGAAAACATAAAAGTTGTTCCAGGTTGTTTTATGCTCATCTAACATTGTTCTACATTTTGTTGTCGCTAACTCGCCCTTTTCGGTCGAAAATGACACAATAATTAAAAAAATAAGTCTACCTGCAAGAGTAAAGTACCCTTTCAAAATTTGTTCTGGAAAAAATAAAAGTTGTTCCAGATTGTTCGATGCTCATCTAATATTGTTCTACATTTTGGTGTCGCTACCTCGCCGTTTTCGGTAAAAAATGACAAAAAATGCAAAAAAAGAGTCTACCTCCAAGAGTAAAGTACTCTTTAAAAATTTATTCTGGAAAAAATAAAAGTTGTTCCAGGTTGTTCTATGCTCATCGAATATTGTTCTACATTTTGTTGTCGCTAACTCGCCCTTTTCGGTCGAAAATGACACAATAATTAAAAAAATAAGTCTACCTGCAAGAGTAAAGTACCCTTTCAAAATTTGTTCTAGAAACACCAAAAGTTATTCCAGATTCTTCTATGCCTGGATGTTATTGTTCCACATTTTGGTGTCGCTAACTCGCCGTTTTCGGTCGAAAATGACACAAAAATTAAAAAAAAGAGTCTACCTCTAAGAGTAAAGTACCCTTTAAAAACTTGTTCTGGAAAAACTAAAAGTTGTTTCAGGTTGTTTTATGCTCATCTAACATTGTTCTACATTTTGGTGTCGCTAACTCGCCGTTTTCGGTCGAAAATGACACAAAAATGCAAAAAAAGAGTCTACATCCAAGAGTAATGTACTCTTTAAAAATTTGTTCTGGAAAAAATAAAAGTTGTTCCAGGTTGTTCTATGCTCACATAATGTTTTTCTACATTTTGGTGTCGGATACTCCCCGCTTTCGGTCAACAATGACACAAAAATGCATGAAAAGAATATACCTCCAAGAGTAAAGTACCCTTTAAAAATTTGTTCTGGAAAAAATAAAAGTGGTTCCAGGTTTTTCTATGCTCATCTAATATTATTCTACATTTTGGTGTCGCTAACTCGCCGTTTTCGGTCAAAAATGAAAAAAAATGCAAAAAAGGAGTCTACCTCCAAGAGTAAAGTACTCTTTAAAAATTTATTCTGGAAAAAATAAAAGTTGTTCCAGGTTCTTCTATGCTCATCGAATATTGTTCTACATTTTGTTGTCGCTAACTCGCCCTTTTCGGTCAAAAATGACACAATAATTAAAAAAAAAAGTCTACCTGCAAGAGTAAAGTACCCTTTAAAAATTTGTTCTAGAAACACCAAAAGTTATTCCAGATTCTTCTATGCCTGGATGTTATTGTTCCACATTTTGGTGTCGCTAACTCGCCGTTTTCGGTCGAAAATGACACAAAAATTCAAAAAAAGAGTCTACCTCTAAGAGTAAAGTACCCTTTAAAAACTTGTTCTGGAAAAACTAAAAGTTGTTTCAGGTTGTTTTATGCTCATCTAATATTGTTCTACATTTTGGTGTCGGTTACTCGCCGCTTTCGGTCGACAATGACACAAAAATGCATAAAAAGAATATACCTCCGAGAGTAAAGTACCCTTTAAAAATTTGTTCTGGAAAAAATAAAAGTTGTTCCAGATTGTTCGATGCTCATCTAATATCGTTCTACATTTTGGTGTCGCTAACTCGCCGTTTTCGGTTAAAAATGACAAAAAATGCAAAAAAAGAGTCTACCTCCAAGAGTAAAGTTATCTTTAAAAATTTATTCTGGAAAAAATAAAAGTTGTTCCAGGTTGGTCTATGCTCGTCTAACATTGTTCTACATTTTGGTGTCGCTAACTCGCCGTTTTCGGTCGAAAATGACACAAAAATGCAAAAAAAGTGTCTACCTCCAAGAGTAAAGTACCCTTTAAAAATTTGTTCTGGAAAAAATAAAAGTTGTTCCAGGTTGCTCTATGCTCATCTAATATTGTTCTACATTTTGGTGTCGGATACTCGCAGTTTTCGGTCGACAATGAAACAAAAATGCATAAAAAGGATATACCTCCAAGAGTAAAATCCCTTTAAAAAATTGTTCTGGAAAACATAAAAGTTGTTCCAGGTTGTTTTATGCTCATCTAACATTGTTCTACATTTTGTTGTCGCTAACTCGCCCTTTTCGGTCGAAAATGACACAATAATTAAAAAAATAAGTCTACCTGCAAGAGTAAAGTACCCTTTCAAAATTTGTTCTGGAAAAAATAAAAGTTGTTCCAGATTGTTCGATGCTCATCTAATATTGTTCTACATTTTGGTGTCGCTACCTCGCCGTTTTCGGTCAAAAATGACAAAAAATGCAAAAAAAGAGTCTACCTCCAAGAGTAAAGTACTCTTTAAAAATTTATTCTGGAAAAAATAAAAGTTGTTCCAGGTTGTTCTATGCTCATCGAATATTGTTCTACATTTTGTTGTCGCTAACTCGCCCTTTTCGGTCGAAAATGACACAATAATTAAAAAAATAAGTCTACCTGCAAGAGTAAAGTACCCTTTCAAAATTTGTTCTAGAAACACCAAAAGTTATTCCAGATTCTTCTATGCCTGGATGTTATTGTTCCACATTTTGGTGTCGCTAACTCGCCGTTTTCGGTCGAAAATGACACAAAAATTAAAAAAAAGAGTCTACCTCTAAGAGTAAAGTACCCTTTAAAAACTTGTTCTGGAAAAACTAAAAGTTGTTTCAGGTTGTTTTATACTCATCTAACATTGTTCTACATTTTGGTGTCGCTAACTCGCCGTTTTCGGTCGAAAATGACACAAAAATGCAAAAAAAGAGTCTACATCCAAGAGTAATGTACTCTTTAAAAATTTGTTCTGGAAAAAATAAAAGTTCTTCCAGGTTGTTCTATGCTCACATAATGTTTTTCTACATTTTGGTGTCGGATACTCCCCGCTTTCGGTCAACAATGACACAAAAATGCATGAAAAGAATATACCTCCAAGAGTAAAGTACCCTTTAAAAATTTGTTCTGGAAAAAATAAATGTGGTTCCAGGTTGTTCTATGCCTGGATGTTACTGTTTCACATTCTGGTGTCGCTGACCCGCCGTTTACGGTCGAAAATGACACAAAAATCCAAAAAAGTGTGTACCTGCAAGAGTAAAGTACCCTTTCAAAATTTGTTCTGGAAAAAATAAAAGTTGTTCCAGGTTGCTCTATGCTCATCTAATATTGTTCTACATTTTGGTGTCGGATACTCGCAGTTTTCGGTCGACAATGAAACAAAAATGCATAAAAAGGATATACCTCCAAGAGTAAAATCCCTTTAAAAAATTGTTCTGGAAAACATAAAAGTTGTTCCAGGTTGTTTTATGCTCATCTAACATTGTTCTACATTTTGTTGTCGCTAACTCGCCCTTTTCGGTCGAAAATGACACAATAATTAAAAAAATAAGTCTACCTGCAAGAGTAAAGTACCCTTTCAAAATTTGTTCTGGAAAAAATAAAAGTTGTTCCAGATTGTTCGATGCTCATCTAATATTGTTCTACATTTTGGTGTCGCTACCTCGCCGTTTTCGGTCAAAAATGACAAAAAATGCAAAAAAAGAGTCTACCTCCAAGAGTAAAGTACTCTTTAAAAATTTATTCTGGAAAAAATAAAAGTTGTTCCAGGTTGTTCTATGCTCATCGAATATTGTTCTACATTTTGTTGTCGCTAACTCGCCCTTTTCGGTCGAAAATGACACAATAATTAAAAAAATAAGTCTACCTGCAAGAGTAAAGTACCCTTTCAAAATTTGTTCTAGAAACACCAAAAGTTATTCCAGATTCTTCTATGCCTGGATGTTATTGTTCCACATTTTGGTGTCGCTAACTCGCCGTTTTCGGTCGAAAATGACACAAAAATTAAAAAAAAGAGTCTACCTCTAAGAGTAAAGTACCCTTTAAAAACTTGTTCTGGAAAAACTAAAAGTTGTTTCAGGTTGTTTTATACTCATCTAACATTGTTCTACATTTTGGTGTCGCTAACTCGCCGTTTTCGGTCGAAAATGACACAAAAATGCAAAAAAAGAGTCTACATCCAAGAGTAATGTACTCTTTAAAAATTTGTTCTGGAAAAAATAAAAGTTCTTCCAGGTTGTTCTATGCTCACATAATGTTTTTCTACATTTTGGTGTCGGATACTCCCCGCTTTCGGTCAACAATGACACAAAAATGCATGAAAAGAATATACCTCCAAGAGTAAAGTACCCTTTAAAAATTTGTTCTGGAAAAAATAAATGTGGTTCCAGGTTGTTCTATGCCTGGATGTTACTGTTTCACATTCTGGTGTCGCTGACCCGCCGTTTACGGTCGAAAATGACACAAAAATCCAAAAAAGTGTGTACCTGCAAGAGTAAAGTACCCTTTCAAAATTTGTTCTGGAAAAAATAAAAGTTGTTCCAGATTGTTCGATGCTCATCTAATATTGTTCTACATTTTGGTGTCGCTAACTCGCCGTTTTCGGTCAAAAATGACAAAAAATGCAAAAAAAGAGTCTACCTCCAAGAGTAAAGTACTCTTTAAAAATTTATTCTGGAAAAAATAAAAGTTGTTCCAGGTTGTTCTATGCTTATCGAATATTGTTCTACATTTTGTTGTCGCTAACTCGCCGTTTTCGGTCGAAAATGACACAAAAATGCTAAAAAAGAGTCTACCATCTAGAGTAACGTACCCTTTAAAAATTTGTTCTGGAAAAAATAAAAGTTGTTCCAGGTTGCTCTATGCTCATCTAATATTGTTCTACATTTTGCTGTCGCTAACTCGCCGTTTTCGGTCCAAAATTACAAAAAATGCAAACAAAGAGTCTACCACCAAGAGTAAAGTACTCTTTAAAAATTTGTTCTGGAAAAAATAAAAGTTGTTCAGGTTGTTCTATGCTCATCTAATACTGTTCTACATTTTGTTGTCTGTAACTCGCCGTTTTCGGTCGAAAATGACACAAAAATGCAAAAAAAGAGTCTACCTCCAAGAGTAAAGTACCCTTTAAAAATTTGTTCCGGCAAAAATAAAAGTTGTTCCAGATTGTTCTATGCTCATCTAACATTGTTCTACATTTTGGTGTCGCTAACGCGCCGTTTTCGGTCGAAAATGAAACAAAAATGCATTGAAAGAGTCTACCTCCAAGAGTAAAGATCCCTTTACAAATTTGTCCTGGAAAAAACAAAAGTTGTTCCAGGTTGTGCTATGCTCATCTAACATTGTTCTACATTTTGGTGTCGCTAACTCGCCGTTTTCGGTCGAACATGACACAAAAATGCAAAAAAAAGAGTCTACCTCCAAGAGTAAAGTACCCTTTAAAAATTTGTTCTGGAAAAAATAAAAGTTGTTCCAGATTGTTCTACGCTCATTTAACATTGTTCTACATTTTGGTGTCGCTGACCCGCCGTTTACGGTCGAAAATGACACAAAAATCCAAAAAAGTGTGTACCTGCAAGAGTAAAGTACCCTTTCAAAACTTGTTCGGGTGAACATAAAAGTTGCCCAGGTAGTTCTATGCTCATCTAACATTGTTCTACAGTTTGGTGTCGCTAACGCGCCGTTTTCGGTCGAAAATGAAACAAAAATGCATTGAAAGAGTCTACCTCCAAGAGTAAAGATCCCTTTACAAATTTGTTCTGGAAAAAATAAAAGTTGTTCCAGATTGTTCTATGCTCATTTAACATTGTTCTACATTTTGGTGTCGCTAACTCGCCGTTTTCGGTCGAAAATGACACAAAAATGCAAAAAAAGAGTCTACCTCCAAGTGTAAAGTACCCTTCAAAAATTTGTTCTGGAAAAAATAAAAGTTGTTCCAGATTGTTCTAGGCTCATCTAACATTGTTCTACATTTTGGTGTCGCTAACTCGCCGTTTTCGGTCGAACATGACACAAAAATGCATAGAAAGTTTACCTCCAAGAGTAAAGTACCCTTTAAAAATTTGTTCCGGCAAAAATAAAAGTTGTTCCAGATTGTTCTATGCTCATCTAATATTGTTCTACATTTTGCTGTCGCTAACTCGCCGTTTTCGGTCCAAAATTACAAAAAATGCAAACAAAGAGTCTACCACCAAGAGTAAAGTACTCTTTAAAAATTTGTTCTGGAAAAAATAAAAGTTGTTCAGGTTGTTCTATGCTCATCTAATACTGTTCTACATTTTGTTGTCGGTAACTCGCCGTTTTCGGTCGAAAATGACACAAAAATGCAAAAAAAGAGTCTACCTCCAAGAGTAAAGTACCCTTTAAAAATTTGTTCCGGCAAAAATAAAAGTTGTTCCAGATTGTTCTATGCTCATCTAACATTGTTCTACATTTTGGTGTCGCTAACGCGCCGTTTTCGGTCGAAAATGAAACAAAAATGCATTGAAAGAGTCTACCTCCAAGAGTAAAGATCCCTTTACAAATTTGTCCTGGAAAAAACAAAAGTTGTTCCAGGTTGTGCTATGCTCATCTAACATTGTTCTACATTTTGGTGTCGCTAACTCGCCGTTTTCGGTCGAACATGACACAAAAATGCAAAAAAAAGAGTCTACCTCCAAGAGTAAAGTACCCTTTAAAAATTTGTTCTGGAAAAAATAAAAGTTGTTCCAGATTGTTCTACGCTCATTTAACATTGTTCTACATTTTGGTGTCGCTGACCCGCCGTTTACGGTCGAAAATGACACAAAAATCCAAAAAAGTGTGTACCTGCAAGAGTAAAGTACCCTTTCAAAACTTGTTCGGGTGAACATAAAAGTTGCCCAGGTAGTTCTATGCTCATCTAACATTGTTCTACAGTTTGGTGTCGCTAACGCGCCGTTTTCGGTCGAAAATGAAACAAAAATGCATTGAAAGAGTCTACCTCCAAGAGTAAAGATCCCTTTACAAATTTGTTCTGGAAAAAATAAAAGTTGTTCCAGATTGTTCTATGCTCATTTAACATTGTTCTACATTTTGGTGTCGCTAACTCGCCGTTTTCGGTCGAAAATGACACAAAAATGCAAAAAAAGAGTCTACCTCCAAGTGTAAAGTACCCTTCAAAAATTTGTTCTGGAAAAAATAAAAGTTGTTCCAGATTGTTCTAGGCTCATCTAACATTGTTCTACATTTTGGTGTCGCTAACTCGCCGTTTTCGGTCGAACATGACACAAAAATGCATAGAAAGTTTACCTCCAAGAGTAAAGTACCCTTTAAAAATTTGTTCCGGCAAAAATAAAAGTTGTTCCAGATTGTTCTATGCTCATCTAATATTGTTCTACATTTTGCTGTCGCTAACTCGCCGTTTTCGGTCCAAAATTACAAAAAATGCAAACAAAGAGTCTACCACCAAGAGTAAAGTACTCTTTAAAAATTTGTTCTGGAAAAAATAAAAGTTGTTCAGGTTGTTCTATGCTCATCTAATACTGTTCTACATTTTGTTGTCGGTAACTCGCCGTTTTCGGTCGAAAATGACACAAAAATGCAAAAAAAGAGTCTACCTCCAAGAGTAAAGTACCCTTTAAAAATTTGTTCCGGCAAAAATAAAACTTGTTCCAGATTGTTCTATGCTCATCTAACATTGTTCTACATTTTGGTGTCGCTAACGCGCCGTTTTAGGTCGAAAATGAAACAAAAATGCATTGAAAGAGTCTACCTCCAAGAGTAAAGATCCCTTTACAAATTTGTTCTGGAAAAAACAAAAGTTGTTCCAGGTTGTGCTATGCTCATCTAACATTGTTCTACATTTTGGTGTCGCTAACTCGCCGTTTTCGGTCGAACATGACACAAAAATGCAAAAAAAAGAGTCTACCTCCAAGAGTAAAGTACCCTTTAAAAATTTGTTCTGGAAAAAATAAAAGTTGTTCCAGATTGTTCTATGCTCATTTAACATTGTTCTACATTTTGGTGTCGCTGACCCGCCGTTTACGGTCGAAAATGACACAAAAATCCAAAAAAGTGTGTACCTGCAAGAGTAAAGTACCCTTTCAAAACTTGTTCGGGTGAACATAAAAGTTGCCCAGGTAGTTCTATGCTCATCTAACATTGTTCTACAGTTTGGTGTCGCTAACGCGCCGTTTTCGGTCGAAAATGAAACAAAAATGCATTGAAAGAGTCTACCTCCAAGAGTAAAGATCCCTTTACAAATTTGTTCTGGAAAAAATAAAAGTTGTTCCAGATTGTTCTATGCTCATTTAACATTGTTCTACATTTTGGTGTCGCTAACTCGCCGTTTTCGGTCGAAAATGACACAAAAATGCAAAAAAAGAGTCAACCTCCAAGTGTAAAGTACCCTTCAAAAATTTGTTCTGGAAAAAATAAAAGTTGTTCCAGATTGTTCTATGCTCATCTAACATTGTTCTACATTTTGGTGTCGCTAACTCGCCGTTTTCGGTCGAACATGACACAAAAATGCATAGAAAGTTTACCTCCAAGAGTAAAGTACCCTTTAAAAATTTGTTCCGGCAAAAATAAAAGTTGTTCCAGATTGTTCTATGCTCATCTAATATTGTTCTACATTTTGCTGTCGCTAACTCGCCGTTTTCGGTCCAAAATTACAAAAAATGCAAACAAAGAGTCTACCACCAAGAGTAAAGTACTCTTTAAAAATTTGTTCTGGAAAAAATAAAAGTTGTTCAGGTTGTTCTATGCTCATCTAATACTGTTCTACATTTTGTTGTCGGTAACTCGCCGTTTTCGGTCGAAAATGACACAAAAATGCAAAAAAAGAGTCTACCTCCAAGAGTAAAGTACCCTTTAAAAATTTGTTCCGGCAAAAATAAAAGTTGTTCCAGATTGTTCTATGCTCATCTAACATTGTTCTACATTTTGGTGTCGCTAACGCGCCGTTTTCGGTCGAAAATGAAACAAAAATGCATTGAAAGAGTCTACCTCCAAGAGTAAAGATCCCTTTACAAATTTGTTCTGGAAAAAACAAAAGTTGTTCCAGGTTGTGCTATGCTCATCTAACATTGTTCTACATTTTGGTGTCGCTAACTCGCCGTTTTCGGTCGAACATGACACAAAAATGCAAAAAAAAGAGTCTACCTCCAAGAGTAAAGTACCCTTTAAAAATTTGTTCTGGAAAAAATAAAAGTTGTTCCAGATTGTTCTATGCTCATTTAACATTGTTCTACATTTTGGTGTCGCTGACCCGCCGTTTACGGTCGAAAATGACACAAAAATCCAAAAAAGTGTGTACCTGCAAGAGTAAAGTACCCTTTCAAAACTTGTTCGGGTGAACATAAAAGTTGCCCAGGTAGTTCTATGCTCATCTAACATTGTTCTACAGTTTGGTGTCGCTAACGCGCCGTTTTCGGTCGAAAATGAAACAAAAATGCATTGAAAGAGTCTACCTCCAAGAGTAAAGATCCCTTTACAAATTTGTTCTGGAAAAAATAAAAGTTGTTCCAGATTGTTCTATGCTCATTTAACATTGTTCTACATTTTGGTGTCGCTGACCCGCCGTTTACGGTCGAAAATGACACAAAAATCCAAAAAAGTGTGTACCTGCAAGAGTAAAGTACCCTTTCAAAACTTGTTCGGGTGAACATAAAAGTTGCCCAGGTTGTTCTATGCTCATCTATCATTGTTCTACATTTTGGTGTCGCTAACTCGCCGTTTTCGGCCGAACATGACACAAAAATGCATAGAAAGAGTCTACCTCCAAGAGTAAAGTACCCTTAAAAAATTTGTTCTGCAAAAAAATAAAAGTTGTGCCTGGTTGTTCTATGCTCATCTAATATTGTTCTACATTTTGGTGTCGGGTACTCGCCGTTTTCGGTCGAACATGACACAAAAATGCATAGAAAGTTTACCTCCAAGAGTAAAGTACCCTTTAAAAATTTGTTCTGGAAAAAATAAAAGTTGTTCCAGATTGTTCTATGCTCATCTAACATTGTTCTACATTTTGGTGTCGCTAACGCGCCGTTTTAGGTCGAAAATGAAACAAAAATGCATTGAAAGAGTCTACCTCCAAGAGTAAAGATCCCTTTACAAATTTGTTCTGGAAAAAACAAAAGTTGTTCCAGGTTGTGCTATGCTCATCTAACATTGTTCTACATTTTGGTGTCGCTAACTCGCCGTTTTCGGTCGAACATGACACAAAAATGCAAAAAAAAGAGTCTACCTCCAAGAGTAAAGTACCCTTTAAAAATTTGTTCTGGAAAAAATAAAAGTTGTTCCAGATTGTTCTATGCTCATTTAACATTGTTCTACATTTTGGTGTCGCTGACCCGCCGTTTACGGTCGAAAATGACACAAAAATCCAAAAAAGTGTGTACCTGCAAGAGTAAAGTACCCTTTCAAAACTTGTTCGGGTGAACATAAAAGTTGCCCAGGTAGTTCTATGCTCATCTAACATTGTTCTACAGTTTGGTGTCGCTAACGCGCCGTTTTCGGTCGAAAATGAAACAAAAATGCATTGAAAGAGTCTACCTCCAAGAGTAAAGATCCCTTTACAAATTTGTTCTGGAAAAAATAAAAGTTGTTCCAGATTGTTCTATGCTCATTTAACATTGTTCTACATTTTGGTGTCGCTAACTCGCCGTTTTCGGTCGAAAATGACACAAAAATGCAAAAAAAGAGTCAACCTCCAAGTGTAAAGTACCCTTCAAAAATTTGTTCTGGAAAAAATAAAAGTTGTTCCAGATTGTTCTATGCTCATCTAACATTGTTCTACATTTTGGTGTCGCTAACTCGCCGTTTTCGGTCGAACATGACACAAAAATGCATAGAAAGTTTACCTCCAAGAGTAAAGTACCCTTTAAAAATTTGTTCCGGCAAAAATAAAAGTTGTTCCAGATTGTTCTATGCTCATCTAATATTGTTCTACATTTTGCTGTCGCTAACTCGCCGTTTTCGGTCCAAAATTACAAAAAATACAAACAAAGAGTCTACCACCAAGAGTAAAGTACTCTTTAAAAATTTGTTCTGGAAAAAATAAAAGTTGTTCAGGTTGTTCTATGCTCATCTAATACTGTTCTACATTTTGTTGTCGGTAACTCGCCGTTTTCGGTCGAAAATGACACAAAAATGCAAAAAAAGAGTCTACCTCCAAGAGTAAAGTACCCTTTAAAAATTTGTTCCGGCAAAAATAAAAGTTGTTCCAGATTGTTCTATGCTCATCTAACATTGTTCTACATTTTGGTGTCGCTAACGCGCCGTTTTCGGTCGAAAATGAAACAAAAATGCATTGAAAGAGTCTACCTCCAAGAGTAAAGATCCCTTTACAAATTTGTTCTGGAAAAAACAAAAGTTGTTCCAGGTTGTGCTATGCTCATCTAACATTGTTCTACATTTTGGTGTCGCTAACTCGCCGTTTTCGGTCGAACATGACACAAAAATGCAAAAAAAAGAGTCTACCTCCAAGAGTAAAGTACCCTTTAAAAATTTGTTCTGGAAAAAATAAAAGTTGTTCCAGATTGTTCTATGCTCATTTAACATTGTTCTACATTTTGGTGTCGCTGACCCGCCGTTTACGGTCGAAAATGACACAAAAATCCAAAAAAGTGTGTACCTGCAAGAGTAAAGTACCCTTTCAAAACTTGTTCGGGTGAACATAAAAGTTGCCCAGGTAGTTCTATGCTCATCTAACATTGTTCTACAGTTTGGTGTCGCTAACGCGCCGTTTTCGGTCGAAAATGAAACAAAAATGCATTGAAAGAGTCTACCTCCAAGAGTAAAGATCCCTTTACAAATTTGTTCTGGAAAAAATAAAAGTTGTTCCAGATTGTTCTATGCTCATTTAACATTGTTCTACATTTTGGTGTCGGGTACTCGCCGTTTTCGGTCGAACATGACACAAAAATGCATAGAAAGTTTACCTCCAAGAGTAAAGTACCCTTTAAAAATTTGTTCTGGAAAAAATAAAAGTTGTTCCAGATTGTTCTATGCTCATCTAACATTGTTCTACATTTTGGTGTCGCTAACGCGCCGTTTTCGGTCGAAAATGAAACAAAAATGCATAGAAAGAGTCTACCTCCAAGAGTAAAGTACCCTTTCAAAATTTGTTCTGGAAAAAATAAAAGTTGTTCCAGGTTGTGCTATGCTCATCTAACATTGTTCTACATTTTGGTGTCGCTAACTCGCCGTTTTCGGTCGAACATGACACAAAAATGCAAAAAAAAGAGTCTACCTCCAAGAGTAAAGTACCCTTCAAAAATTTGTTCTGGAAAAAATAAAAGTTGTTCCAGATTGTTCTATGCTCATCTAACATTGTTCTACATTTTGGTGTCGCTAACGCGCCGTTTTCGGTCGAAAATGAAACAAAAATGCATTGAAAGAGTCTACCTCCAAGAGTAAAGATCCCTTTACAAATTTGTTCTGGAAAAAATAAAAGTTGTTCCAGGTTGTTCTATGCTCATCTAATATTGTTCTACATTTTGCTGTCGCTAACTCGCCGTTTTCGGTCGAAAATGATAAAAAATGCATAGAAAGAGTGTACCTCCAAGAGTAAAGTACCCTTTAAAAATTTGTTCTGGAAAAAATAAAAGTTGTTCCAGGTTGTGCTATGCTCATCTAATATTGTTCTACATTTTGGTGTCGGGTACTCGCCGTTTTCGGTCGACAATGACACAAAAATGCTTAAATAGAATATACCTCCAAGAGTAAAGTACCCTTTAAAAATTTGTTCTGGAAAAAACAAAAGTGGTTCCAGGTTGTTCTATGCCTGGATGTTATGGTTTCACATTTTGGTGTCGCTAACTCGCCGTTTTCGGTCGAAAATGACACAAAAATGCAAAAAAAGAGTCTACCTCCAAGAGTAAAGTACCCTTCAAAAATTTGTTCTGGAAAAAATAAAAGTTGTTCCAGATTATTCTATGCTCATCTAACATTGTTCTACATTTTGGTGTCGCTAACTCGCCGTTTTCGGTCGAAAATGACAAAAAATGCATAGAAAGAGTGTACCTCCAAGAGTAAAGTACCCTTTAAAAATTTGTTCTGGAAAAAATAAAAGTTGTTCCAGGTTGTGCTATGCTCATCTAATATTGTTCTACATTTTGGTGTCGCTAACTCGCCGTTTTCGGTCGAACATGACACAAAAATGCATAGAAAGTTTACCTCCAAGAGTAAAGTACCCTTTAAAAATTTGTTCCGGCAAAAATAAAAGTTGTTCCAGATTGTTCTATGCTCATCTAATATTGTTCTACATTTTGCTGTCGCTAACTCGCCGTTTTCGGTCCAAAATTACAAAAAATGCAAACAAAGAGTGTACCACCAAGAGTAAAGTACTCTTTAAAAATTTGTTCTGGAAAAAATAAAAGTTGTTCAGGTTGTTCTATGCTCATCTAATACTGTTCTACATTTTGTTGTCGGTAACTCGCCGTTTTCGGTCGAAAATGACACAAAAATGCAAAAAAAGAGTCTACCTCCAAGAGTAAAGTACCCTTTTAAAATTTGTTCCGGCAAAAATAAAAGTTGTTCCAGATTGTTCTATGCTCATCTAACATTGTTCTACATTTTGGTGTCGCTAACGCGCCGTTTTAGGTCGAAAATGAAACAAAAATGCATTGAAAGAGTCTACCTCCAAGAGTAAAGATCCCTTTACAAATTTGTTCTGGAAAAAACAAAAGTTGTTCCAGGTTGTGCTATGCTCATCTAACATTGTTCTACATTTTGGTGTCGCTAACTCGCCGTTTTCGGTCGAACATGACACAAAAATGCAAAAAAAAGAGTCTACCTCCAAGAGTAAAGTACCCTTTAAAAATTTGTTCTGGAAAAAATAAAAGTTGTTCCAGATTGTTCTATGCTCATTTAACATTGTTCTACATTTTGGTGTCGCTGACCCGCCGTTTACGGTCGAAAATGACACAAAAATCCAAAAAAGTGTGTACCTGCAAGAGTAAAGTACCCTTTCAAAACTTGTTCGGGTGAACATAAAAGTTGCCCAGGTAGTTCTATGCTCATCTAACATTGTTCTACAGTTTGGTGTCGCTAACGCGCCGTTTTCGGTCGAAAATGAAACAAAAATGCATTGAAAGAGTCTACCTCCAAGAGTAAAGATCCCTTTACAAATTTGTTCTGGAAAAAATAAAAGTTGTTCCAGATTGTTCTATGCTCATTTAACATTGTTCTACATTTTGGTGTCGCTAACTCGCCGTTTTCGGTCGAAAATGACACAAAAATGCAAAAAAAGAGTCTACCTCCAAGTGTAAAGTACCCTTCAAAAATTTGTTCTGGAAAAAATAAAAGTTGTTCCAGATTGTTCTATGCTCATCTAACATTGTTCTACATTTTGGTGTCGCTAACTCGCCGTTTTCGGTCGAACATGACACAAAAATGCATAGAAAGTTTACCTCCAAGAGTAAAGTACCCTTTAAAAATTTGTTCCGGCAAAAATAAAAGTTGTTCCAGATTGTTCTATGCTCATCTAATATTGTTCTACATTTTGCTGTCGCTAACTCGCCGTTTTCGGTCCAAAATTACAAAAAATGCAAACAAAGAGTCTACCACCAAGAGTAAAGTACTCTTTAAAAATTTGTTCTGGAAAAAATAAAAGTTGTTCAGGTTGTTCTATGCTCATGTAATACTGTTCTACATTTTGTTGTCGGTAACTCGCCGTTTTCGGTCGAAAATGACACAAAAATGCAAAAAAAGAGTCTACCTCCAAGAGTAAAGTACCCTTTAAAAATTTGTTCCGGCAAAAATAAAAGTTGTTCCAGATTGTTCTATGCTCATCTAACATTGTTCTACATTTTGGTGTCGCTAACGCGCCGTTTTCGGTCGAAAATGAAACAAAAATGCATTGAAAGAGTCTACCTCCAAGAGTAAAGATCCCTTTACAAATTTGTTCTGGAAAAAACAAAAGTTGTTCCAGGTTGTGCTATGCTCATCTAACATTGTTCTACATTTTGGTGTCGCTAACTCGCCGTTTTCGGTCGAACATGACACAAAAATGCAAAAAAAAGAGTCTACCTCCAAGAGTAAAGTACCCTTTAAAAATTTGTTCTGGAAAAAATAAAAGTTGTTCCAGATTGTTCTATGCTCATTTAACATTGTTCTACATTTTGGTGTCGCTGACCCGCCGTTTACGGTCGAAAATGACACAAAAATCCAAAAAAGTGTGTACCTGCAAGAGTAAAGTACCCTTTCAAAACTTGTTCGGGTGAACATAAAAGTTGCCCAGGTAGTTCTATGCTCATCTAACATTGTTCTACAGTTTGGTGTCGCTAACGCGCCGTTTTCGGTCGAAAATGAAACAAAAATGCATTGAAAGAGTCTACCTCCAAGAGTAAAGATCCCTTTACAAATTTGTTCTGGAAAAAATAAAAGTTGTTCCAGATTGTTCTATGCTCATTTAACATTGTTCTACATTTTGGTGTCGCTGACCCGCCGTTTACGGTCGAAAATGACACAAAAATCCAAAAAAGTGTGTACCTGCAAGAGTAAAGTACCCTTTCAAAACTTGTTCGGGTGAACATAAAAGTTGCCCAGGTTGTTCTATGCTCATCTATCATTGTTCTACATTTTGGTGTCGCTAACTCGCCGTTTTCGGCCGAACATGACACAAAAATGCATAGAAAGAGTCTACCTCCAAGAGTAAAGTACCCTTAAAAAATTTGTTCTGCAAAAAAATAAAAGTCGTGCCTGGTTGTTCTATGCTCATCTAATATTGTTCTACATTTTGGTGTCGGGTACTCGCCGTTTTCGGTCGAACATGACACAAAAATGCATAGAAAGTTTACCTCCAAGAGTAAAGTACCCTTTAAAAATTTGTTCTGGAAAAAATAAAAGTTGTTCCAGATTGTTCTATGCTCATCTAACATTGTTCTACATTTTGGTGTCGCTAACGCGCCGTTTTCGGTCGAAAATGAAACAAAAATGCATAGAAAGAGTCTACCTCCAAGAGTAAAGTACCCTTTCAAAATTTGTTCTGGAAAAAATAAAAGTTGTTCCAGGTTGTGCTATGCTCATCTAACATTGTTCTACATTTTGGTGTCGCTAACTCGCCGTTTTCGGTCGAACATGACACAAAAATGCAAAAAAAAGAGTCTACCTCCAAGAGTAAAGTACCCTTCAAAAATTTGTTCTGGAAAAAATAAAAGTTGTTCCAGATTGTTCTATGCTCATCTAACATTGTTCTACATTTTGGTGTCGCTAACGCGCCGTTTTCGGTCGAAAATGAAACAAAAATGCATTGAAAGAGTCTACCTCCAAGAGTAAAGATCCCTTTACAAATTTGTTCTGGAAAAAATAAAAGTTGTTCCAGGTTGTTCTATGCTCATCTAATATTGTTCTACATTTTGCTGTCGCTAACTCGCCGTTTTCGGTCGAAAATGACAAAAAATGCATAGAAAGAGTGTACCTCCAAGAGTAAAGTACCCTTTAAAAATTTGTTCTGGAAAAAATAAAAGTTGTTCCAGGTTGTGCTATGCTCATCTAATATTGTTCTACATTTTGGTGTCGGGTACTCGCCGTTTTCGGTCGACAATGACACAAAAATGCTTAAATAGAATATACCTCCAAGAGTAAAGTACCCTTTAAAAATTTGTTCTGGAAAAAACAAAAGTGGTTCCAGGTTGTTCTATGCCTGGATGTTATGGTTTCACATTTTGGTGTCGCTAACTCGCCGTTTTCGGTCGAAAATGACACAAAAATGCAAAAAAAGAGTCTACCTCCAAGAGTAAAGTACCCTTCAAAAATTTGTTCTGGAAAAAATAAAAGTTGTTCCAGATTATTCTATGCTCATCTAACATTGTTCTACATTTTGGTGTCGCTAACTCGCCGTTTTCGGTCGAACATGACACAAAAATGCATAGAAAGTTTACCTCCAAGAGTAAAGTACCCTTTAAAAATTTGTTCCGGCAAAAATAAAAGTTGTTCCAGATTGTTCTATGCTCATCTAATATTGTTCTACATTTTGCTGTCGCTAACTCGCCGTTTTCGGTCGAAAATGACAAAAAATGCATAGAAAGAGTGTACCTCCAAGAGTAAAGTACCCTTTAAAAATTTGTTCTGGAAAAAATAAAAGTTGTTCCAGGTTGTGCTATGCTCATCTAACATTGTTCTACATTTTAGTGTCGCTAACTCGCCGTTTTCGGTCGAACATGACACAAAAATGCAAAAAAAAGAGTCTACCTCCAAGAGTAAAGTACCCTTTAAAAATTTGTTCTGGAAAAAATAAAAGTTGTTCCAGATTGTTCTATGCTCATTTAACATTGTTCTACATTTTGGTGTCGCTGACCCGCCGTTTACGGTCGAAAATGACACAAAAATCCAAAAAAGTGTGTACCTGCAAGAGTAAAGTACCCTTTCAAAACTTGTTCGGGTGAACATAAAAGTTGCCCAGGTTGTTCTATGCTCATCTATCATTGTTCTACATTTTGGTGTCGCTAACTCGCCGTTTTCGGCCGAACATGACACAAAAATGCATAGAAAGAGTCTACCTCCAAGAGTAAAGTACGCTTTAAAAATTTGTTCTGCGAAAAAATAAAAGTTGTGCCTGGTTGTTCTATGCTCATCTAATATTGTTCTACATTTTGGTGTCGGGTACTCGCCGTTTTCGGTCGACAATGACACAAAAATGCTTAAATAGAATATACCTCCAAGAGTAAAGTACCCTTTAAAAATTTGTTCTGGAAAAAACAAAAGTGGTTCCAGGTTGTTCTATGCCTGGATGTTATGGTTTCATATTTTGGTGTCGCTAACTCGCCGTTTTCGGTCGAAAATGACACAAAAATGCAAAAAAAGAGTCTACCTCCAAGAGTAAAGTACCCTTCAAAAATGTGTTCTGGAAAAAATAAAAGTTGTTCCAGGTTGTTCTGTGCTCATCTATCATTGTTCTACATTTTGGTGTCGCTAACTCGCCGTTTTCGGTCGAACATGACACAAAACTGCAAAAAAAGAGTCCACCTCCAAGAGTAAAGTACCCTTTAAAAAATTGTTCTGGAAATAATAAAAGTTGTTCCAGGTTGTTCTATGCTCATCTAATGTTTTTCTACATTTTGGTGTCGGTTACTCGCCGGTTTCGGTCGAAAATGACACAAAAATGCAAAAAAAGAGCCTACCTCCAAGAGTAAAGTACCCTTTAAAAATTTGTTCAGGAAAAAACAAAAGTTGTTCCAGGTTGTTCTATGCTCATCTAATATTGTTCTAGATTTTGGTGTCGGATACTCGCAGTTTTCGGTCGACAATGAAACAAAAATGCATAAAAAGAATATACCTCCAAGAGTAAAGTACCCTTTAAAAAATTGTTCTGGAAAACATAAAAGTTGTCCCAGGTTGTTTTATTCTCATCTAACATTGTTCTACATTTTGGTGTCGCTAACTCGCCGTTTTCGGTCGAACATGACACAAAAATGCAAAAAAAAGAGTCTACCTCCAAGAGTAAAGTACCCTTTAAAAAGTTGTTCTGGAAAAAACAAAAGTGGTTCCAGGTTGTTCTATGCCTGGATGTTATGGTTTCATATTTTGGTGTCGCTAACTCGCCGTTTTCGGTCGAAAATGACACAAAAATGCAAAAAAAGAGTCTACCTCCAAGAGTAAAGTACCCTTCAAAAATGTGTTCTGGAAAAAATAAAAGTTGTTCCAGATTGTTCTATGCTCATCTAACATTGTTCTACATTTTGGTGTCGCTAACTCGCCGTTTTCGGTCGAACATGACACAAAAATGCATAGAAAGTTTACCTCCAAGAGTAAAGTACCCTTTAAAAATTTGTTCTTGAAAAAATAAAAGTTGTTCCAGGTTGTTGCATGCTAATCTAACACTGTTCTACACTTTGGTGTCGCTAACTCGCCGTTTTCGGTCGAAAATGACACAAAAATGCAAAAAAAGAGTCTACCTCCAAGAGTAAAGTAACCTTCAAAAATTTGTTCTGGAAAAAATAAAAGTTGTTCCAGATTGTTCTATGCTCATCTAACATTGTTTTACATTTTGGTGTCGCTAACTCGCCGTTTTCGGTCGAAAATGAAACAAAAATTCATTGAAAGAGTCTACCTCCAAGAGTAAAGATCCCTTTACAAATTTGTTCTGGAAAAAATAAAAGTTGTTCCAGATTGTTCTATGCGCATCTAATATTGTTCTACGTTTTGCTGTCGCTAACTCGCCGTTTTCGGTCGAACATGACACAAAAATGCAAAAAAAAGAGTCTACCTCCAAGAGTAAAGTACCCTTTAAAAATTTGTTCTGGAAAAAATAAAAGTTGTTCCAGATTGTTCTATGCTCATCTAACATTGTTCTACATTTTGGTGTCGCTAACGCGCCGTTTTCGGTCGAAAATGACACAAAAATGCATTGAAAGAGTCTACCTCCAAGAGTAAAGATCCCTTTAAAAATTTGTTCTGGAAAAAATAAAAGTTGTTCCAGGTTGTTCTATGCTCATCTAATATTGTTCTACATTTTGGTGTCGCTAACTCGCCGTTTTCGGCCGAACATGACACAAAAATCCATAGAAAGAGTCTACCTCCAAGAGTAAAGTACCCTTTAAAAATTTGTTCTGCAAAAAATAAATGTTGTGCCTGGTTGTTCTATGCTCATCTAATATTGTTCTACATTTTGGTGTCGGGTACTCGCCGTTTTCGGTCGACAATGACACAAAAATGCTTAAATAGAATATACCTCCAAGAGTAAAGTACCCTTTAAAAATTTGTTCTGGAAAAAATAAAAGTTGTTCCAGATTGTTCTATGCTTATGTAACATTGTTCTACATTTTGGCGTCGCTAACTCGCCGTTTTCGGTCGAAAATGACACAAAAATGCAAAAAAAGAGTCTACCTCCAAGAGTAAAGTACCCTTCAAAAATTTGTTCTGGAAAAAATAAAAGTTGTTCCAGATTGTTCTATGCTCATCTAATATTGTTCTACATTTTGCTGTCGCTAACTCGCCGTTTTCGGTCCAAAATTACAAAAAATGCAAACAAAGAGTCTACCACCAAGAGTAAAGTACTCTTTAAAAATTTGTTCTGGAAAAAATAAAAGTTGTTCAGGTTGTTCTATGCTCATCTAATACTGTTCTACATTTTGTTGTCGGTAACTCGCCGTTTTCGGTCGAAAATGACACAAAAATGCAAAAAAAGAGTCTACCTCCAAGAGTAAAGTACCCTTTAAAAATTTGTCCCGGCAAAAATAAAAGTTGTTCCAGATTGTTCTATGCTCATCTAACATTGTTCTACATTTTGGTGTCGCTAACGCGCCGTTTTAGGTCGAAAATGAAACAAAAATGCATTGAAAGAGTCTACCTCCAAGAGTAAAGATCCCTTTACAAATTTGTTCTGGAAAAAACAAAAGTTGTTCCAGGTTGTGCTATGCTCATCTAACATTGTTCTACATTTTGGTGTCGCTAACTCGCCGTTTTCGGTCGAACATGACACAAAAATGCAAAAAAAAGAGTCTACCTCCAAGAGTAAAGTACCCTTTAAAAATTTGTTCTGGAAAAAATAAAAGTTGTTCCAGATTGTTCTATGCTCATTTAACATTGTTCTACATTTTGGTGTCGCTGACCCGCCGTTTACGGTCGAAAATGACACAAAAATCCAAAAAAGTGTGTACCTGCAAGAGTAAAGTACCCTTTCAAAACTTGTTCGGGTGAACATAAAAGTTGCCCAGGTTGTTCTATGCTCATCTATCATTGTTCTACATTTTGGTGTCGCTAACTCGCCGTTTTCGGCCGAACATGACACAAAAATGCATAGAAAGAGTCTACCTCCAAGAGTAAAGTACGCTTTAAAAATTTGTTCTGCGAAAAAATAAAAGTTGTGCCTGGTTGTTCTATGCTCATCTAATATTGTTCTACATTTTGGTGTCGGGTACTCGCCGTTTTCGGTCGACAATGACACAAAAATGCTTAAATAGAATATACCTCCAAGAGTAAAGTACCCTTTAAAAATTTGTTCTGGAAAAAACAAAAGTGGTTCCAGGTTGTTCTATGCCTGGATGTTATGGTTTCATATTTTGGTGTCGCTAACTCGCCGTTTTCGGTCGAAAATGACACAAAAATGCAAAAAAAGAGTCTACCTCCAAGAGTAAAGTACCCTTCAAAAATGTGTTCTGGAAAAAATAAAAGTTGTTCCAGGTTGTTCTGTGCTCATCTATCATTGTTCTACATTTTGGTGTCGCTAACTCGCCGTTTTCGGTCGAACATGACACAAAACTGCAAAAAAAGAGTCCACCTCCAAGAGTAAAGTACCCTTTAAAAAATTGTTCTGGAAATAATAAAAGTTGTTCCAGGTTGTTCTATGCTCATCTAATGTTTTTCTACATTTTGGTGTCGGTTACTCGCCGGTTTCGGTCGAAAATGACACAAAAATGCAAAAAAAGAGCCTACCTCCAAGAGTAAAGTACCCTTTAAAAATTTGTTCAGGAAAAAACAAAAGTTGTTCCAGGTTGTTCTATGCTCATCTAATATTGTTCTAGATTTTGGTGTCGGATACTCGCAGTTTTCGGTCGACAATGAAACAAAAATGCATAAAAAGAATATACCTCCAAGAGTAAAGTACCCTTTAAAAAATTGTTCTGGAAAACATAAAAGTTGTCCCAGGTTGTTTTATTCTCATCTAACATTGTTCTACATTTTGGTGTCGCTAACTCGCCGTTTTCGGTCGAACATGACACAAAAATGCAAAAAAAAGAGTCTACCTCCAAGAGTAAAGTACCCTTTAAAAAGTTGTTCTGGAAAAAACAAAAGTGGTTCCAGGTTGTTCTATGCCTGGATGTTATGGTTTCATATTTTGGTGTCGCTAACTCGCCGTTTTCGGTCGAAAATGACACAAAAATGCAAAAAAAGAGTCTACCTCCAAGAGTAAAGTACCCTTCAAAAATGTGTTCTGGAAAAAATAAAAGTTGTTCCAGATTGTTCTATGCTCATCTAACATTGTTCTACATTTTGGTGTCGCTAACTCGCCGTTTTCGGTCGAACATGACACAAAAATGCATAGAAAGTTTACCTCCAAGAGTAAAGTACCCTTTAAAAATTTGTTCTTGAAAAAATAAAAGTTGTTCCAGGTTGTTGCATGCTAATCTAACACTGTTCTACACTTTGGTGTCGCTAACTCGCCGTTTTCGGTCGAAAATGACACAAAAATGCAAAAAAAGAGTCTACCTCCAAGAGTAAAGTAACCTTCAAAAATATGTTCTGGAAAAAATAAAAGTTGTTCCAGATTGTTCTATGCTCATCTAACATTGTTTTACATTTTGGTGTCGCTAACTCGCCGTTTTCGGTCGAAAATGAAACAAAAATTCATTGAAAGAGTCTACCTCCAAGAGTAAAGATCCCTTTACAAATTTGTTCTGGAAAAAATAAAAGTTGTTCCAGATTGTTCTATGCGCATCTAATATTGTTCTACGTTTTGCTGTCGCTAACTCGCCGTTTTCGGTCGAACATGACACAAAAATGCAAAAAAAAGAGTCTACCTCCAAGAGTAAAGTACCCTTTAAAAATTTGTTCTGGAAAAAATAAAAGTTGTTCCAGATTGTTCTATGCTCATCTAACATTGTTCTACATTTTGGTGTCGCTAACGCGCCGTTTTCGGTCGAAAATGACACAAAAATGCATTGAAAGAGTCTACCTCCAAGAGTAAAGATCCCTTTAAAAATTTGTTCTGGAAAAAATAAAAGTTGTTCCAGGTTGTTCTATGCTCATCTAATATTGTTCTACATTTTGGTGTCGCTAACTCGCCGTTTTCGGCCGAACATGACACAAAAATCCATAGAAAGAGTCTACCTCCAAGAGTAAAGTACCCTTTAAAAATTTGTTCTGCAAAAAATAAATGTTGTGCCTGGTTGTTCTATGCTCATCTAATATTGTTCTACATTTTGGTGTCGGGTACTCGCCGTTTTCGGTCGACAATGACACAAAAATGCTTAAATAGAATATACCTCCAAGAGTAAAGTACCCTTTAAAAATTTGTTCTGGAAAAAATAAAAGTTGTTCCAGATTGTTCTATGCTTATGTAACATTGTTCTACATTTTGGCGTCGCTAACTCGCCGTTTTCGGTCGAAAATGACACAAAAATGCAAAAAAAGAGTCTACCTCCAAGAGTAAAGTACCCTTCAAAAATTTGTTCTGGAAAAAATAAAAGTTGTTCCAGATTGTTCTATGCTCATCTAATATTGTTCTACATTTTGCTGTCGCTAACTCGCCGTTTTCGGTCCAAAATTACAAAAAATGCAAACAAAGAGTCTACCACCAAGAGTAAAGTACTCTTTAAAAATTTGTTCTGGAAAAAATAAAAGTTGTTCAGGTTGTTCTATGCTCATCTAATACTGTTCTACATTTTGTTGTCGGTAACTCGCCGTTTTCGGTCGAAAATGACACAAAAATGCAAAAAAAGAGTCTACCTCCAAGAGTAAAGTACCCTTTAAAAATTTGTCCCGGCAAAAATAAAAGTTGTTCCAGATTGTTCTATGCTCATCTAACATTGTTCTACATTTTGGTGTCGCTAACGCGCCGTTTTAGGTCGAAAATGAAACAAAAATGCATTGAAAGAGTCTACCTCCAAGAGTAAAGATCCCTTTACAAATTTGTTCTGGAAAAAACAAAAGTTGTTCCAGGTTGTGCTATGCTCATCTAACATTGTTCTACATTTTGGTGTCGCTAACTCGCCGTTTTCGGCCGAACATGACACAAAAATCCATAGAAAGAGTCTACCTCCAAGAGTAAAGTACCCTTTAAAAATTTGTTCTGCAAAAAATAAATGTTGTGCCTGGTTGTTCTATGCTCATCTAATATTGTTCTACATTTTGGTGTCGGGTACTCGCCGTTTTCGGTCGACAATGACACAAAAATGCTTAAATAGAATATACCTCCAAGAGTAAAGTACCCTTTAAAAATTTGTTCTGGAAAAAATAAAAGTTGTTCCAGATTGTTCTATGCTTATGTAACATTGTTCTACATTTTGGCGTCGCTAACTCGCCGTTTTCGGTCGAAAATGACACAAAAATGCAAAAAAAGAGTCTACCTCCAAGAGTAAAGTACCCTTCAAAAATTTGTTCTGGAAAAAATAAAAGTTGTTCCAGATTGTTCTATGCTCATCTAATATTGTTCTACATTTTGCTGTCGCTAACTCGCCGTTTTCGGTCCAAAATTACAAAAAATGCAAACAAAGAGTCTACCACCAAGAGTAAAGTACTCTTTAAAAATTTGTTCTGGAAAAAATAAAAGTTGTTCAGGTTGTTCTATGCTCATCTAATACTGTTCTACATTTTGTTGTCGGTAACTCGCCGTTTTCGGTCGAAAATGACACAAAAATGCAAAAAAAGAGTCTACCTCCAAGAGTAAAGTACCCTTTAAAAATTTGTCCCGGCAAAAATAAAAGTTGTTCCAGATTGTTCTATGCTCATCTAACATTGTTCTACATTTTGGTGTCGCTAACGCGCCGTTTTAGGTCGAAAATGAAACAAAAATGCATTGAAAGAGTCTACCTCCAAGAGTAAAGATCCCTTTACAAATTTGTTCTGGAAAAAACAAAAGTTGTTCCAGGTTGTGCTATGCTCATCTAACATTGTTCTACATTTTGGTGTCGCTAACTCGCCGTTTTCGGTCGAACATGACACAAAAATGCAAAAAAAAGAGTCTACCTCCAAGAGTAAAGTACCCTTTAAAAATTTGTTCTGGAAAAAATAAAAGTTGTTCCAGATTGTTCTATGCTCATTTAACATTGTTCTACATTTTGGTGTCGCTGACCCGCCGTTTACGGTCGAAAATGACACAAAAATCCAAAAAAGTGTGTACCTGCAAGAGTAAAGTACCCTTTCAAAACTTGTTCGGGTGAACATAAAAGTTGCCCAGGTAGTTCTATGCTCATCTAACATTGTTCTACAGTTTGGTGTCGCTAACGCGCCGTTTTCGGTCGAAAATGAAACAAAAATGCATTGAAAGAGTCTACCTCCAAGAGTAAAGATCCCTTTACAAATTTGTTCTGGAAAAAATAAAAGTTGTTCCAGATTGTTCTATGCTCATTTAACATTGTTCTACATTTTGGTGTCGCTAACTCGCCGTTTTCGGTCGAAAATGACACAAAAATGCAAAAAAAGAGTCTACCTCCAAGTGTAAAGTACCCTTCAAAAATTTGTTCTGGAAAAAATAAAAGTTGTTCCAGATTGTTCTATGCTCATCTAACATTGTTCTACATTTTGGTGTCGCTAACTCGCCGTTTTCGGTCGAACATGACACAAAAATGCATAGAAAGTTTACCTCCAAGAGTAAAGTACCCTTTAAAAATTTGTTCCGGCAAAAATAAAAGTTGTTCCAGATTGTTCTATGCTCATCTAATATTGTTCTACATTTTGCTGTCGCTAACTCGCCGTTTTCGGTCCAAAATTACAAAAAATGCAAACAAAGAGTCTACCACCAAGAGTAAAGTACTCTTTAAAAATTTGTTCTGGAAAAAATAAAAGTTGTTCAGGTTGTTCTATGCTCATCTAATACTGTTCTACATTTTGTTGTCGGTAACTCGCCGTTTTCGGTCGAAAATGACACAAAAATGCAAAAAAAGAGTCTACCTCCAAGAGTAAAGTACCCTTTAAAAATTTGTTCCGGCAAAAATAAAAGTTGTTCCAGATTGTTCTATGCTCATCTAACATTGTTCTACATTTTGGTGTCGCTAACGCGCCGTTTTCGGTCGAAAATGAAACAAAAATGCATTGAAAGAGTCTACCTCCAAGAGTAAAGATCCCTTTACAAATTTGTTCTGGAAAAAACAAAAGTTGTTCCAGGTTGTGCTATGCTCATCTAACATTGTTCTACATTTTGGTGTCGCTAACTCGCCGTTTTCGGTCGAACATGACACAAAAATGCAAAAAAAAGAGTCTACCTCCAAGAGTAAAGTACCCTTTAAAAATTTGTTCTGGAAAAAATAAAAGTTGTTCCAGATTGTTCTATGCTCATTTAACATTGTTCTACATTTTGGTGTCGCTGACCCGCCGTTTACGGTCGAAAATGACACAAAAATCCAAAAAAGTGTGTACCTGCAAGAGTAAAGTACCCTTTCAAAACTTGTTCGGGTGAACATAAAAGTTGCCCAGGTAGTTCTATGCTCATCTAACATTGTTCTACAGTTTGGTGTCGCTAACGCGCCGTTTTCGGTCGAAAATGAAACAAAAATGCATTGAAAGAGTCTACCTCCAAGAGTAAAGATCCCTTTACAAATTTGTTCTGGAAAAAATAAAAGTTGTTCCAGATTGTTCTATGCTCATTTAACATTGTTCTACATTTTGGTGTCGCTGACCCGCCGTTTACGGTCGAAAATGACACAAAAATCCAAAAAAGTGTGTACCTGCAAGAGTAAAGTACCCTTTCAAAACTTGTTCGGGTGAACATAAAAGTTGCCCAGGTTGTTCTATGCTCATCTATCATTGTTCTACATTTTGGTGTCGCTAACTCGCCGTTTTCGGCCGAACATGACACAAAAATGCATAGAAAGAGTCTACCTCCAAGAGTAAAGTACCCTTAAAAAATTTGTTCTGCAAAAAAATAAAAGTTGTGCCTGGTTGTTCTATGCTCATCTAATATTGTTCTACATTTTGGTGTCGGGTACTCGCCGTTTTCGGTCGAACATGACACAAAAATGCATAGAAAGTTTACCTCCAAGAGTAAAGTACCCTTTAAAAATTTGTTCTGGAAAAAATAAAAGTTGTTCCAGATTGTTCTATGCTCATCTAACATTGTTCTACATTTTGGTGTCGCTAACGCGCCGTTTTCGGTCGAAAATGAAACAAAAATGCATAGAAAGAGTCTACCTCCAAGAGTAAAGTACCCTTTCAAAATTTGTTCTGGAAAAAATAAAAGTTGTTCCAGGTTGTGCTATGCTCATCTAACATTGTTCTACATTTTGGTGTCGCTAACTCGCCGTTTTCGGTCGAACATGACACAAAAATGCAAAAAAAAGAGTCTACCTCCAAGAGTAAAGTACCCTTCAAAAATTTGTTCTGGAAAAAATAAAAGTTGTTCCAGATTGTTCTATGCTCATCTAACATTGTTCTACATTTTGGTGTCGCTAACGCGCCGTTTTCGGTCGAAAATGAAACAAAAATGCATTGAAAGAGTCTACCTCCAAGAGTAAAGATCCCTTTACAAATTTGTTCTGGAAAAAATAAAAGTTGTTCCAGGTTGTTCTATGCTCATCTAATATTGTTCTACATTTTGCTGTCGCTAACTCGCCGTTTTCGGTCGAAAATGACAAAAAATGCATAGAAAGAGTGTACCTCCAAGAGTAAAGTACCCTTTAAAAATTTGTTCTGGAAAAAATAAAAGTTGTTCCAGGTTGTGCTATGCTCATCTAATATTGTTCTACATTTTGGTGTCGGGTACTCGCCGTTTTCGGTCGACAATGACACAAAAATGCTTAAATAGAATATACCTCCAAGAGTAAAGTACCCTTTAAAAATTTGTTCTGGAAAAAACAAAAGTGGTTCCAGGTTGTTCTATGCCTGGATGTTATGGTTTCACATTTTGGTGTCGCTAACTCGCCGTTTTCGGTCGAAAATGACACAAAAATGCAAAAAAAGAGTCTACCTCCAAGAGTAAAGTACCCTTCAAAAATTTGTTCTGGAAAAAATAAAAGTTGTTCCAGATTATTCTATGCTCATCTAACATTGTTCTACATTTTGGTGTCGCTAACTCGCCGTTTTCGGTCGAAAATGACAAAAAATGCATAGAAAGAGTGTACCTCCAAGAGTAAAGTACCCTTTAAAAATTTGTTCTGGAAAAAATAAAAGTTGTTCCAGGTTGTGCTATGCTCATCTAATATTGTTCTACATTTTGGTGTCGCTAACTCGCCGTTTTCGGTCGAACATGACACAAAAATGCATAGAAAGTTTACCTCCAAGAGTAAAGTACCCTTTAAAAATTTGTTCCGGCAAAAATAAAAGTTGTTCCAGATTGTTCTATGCTCATCTAATATTGTTCTACATTTTGCTGTCGCTAACTCGCCGTTTTCGGTCCAAAATTACAAAAAATGCAAACAAAGAGTCTACCACCAAGAGTAAAGTACTCTTTAAAAATTTGTTCTGGAAAAAATAAAAGTTGTTCAGGTTGTTCTATGCTCATCTAATACTGTTCTACATTTTGTTGTCGGTAACTCGCCGTTTTCGGTCGAAAATGACACAAAAATGCAAAAAAAGAGTCTACCTCCAAGAGTAAAGTACCCTTTAAAAATTTGTTCCGGCAAAAATAAAAGTTGTTCCAGATTGTTCTATGCTCATCTAACATTGTTCTACATTTTGGTGTCGCTAACGCGCCGTTTTAGGTCGAAAATGAAACAAAAATGCATTGAAAGAGTCTACCTCCAAGAGTAAAGATCCCTTTACAAATTTGTTCTGGAAAAAACAAAAGTTGTTCCAGGTTGTGCTATGCTCATCTAACATTGTTCTACATTTTGGTGTCGCTAACTCGCCGTTTTCGGTCGAACATGACACAAAAATGCAAAAAAAAGAGTCTACCTCCAAGAGTAAAGTACCCTTTAAAAATTTGTTCTGGAAAAAATAAAAGTTGTTCCAGATTGTTCTATGCTCATTTAACATTGTTCTACATTTTGGTGTCGCTGACCCGCCGTTTACGGTCGAAAATGACACAAAAATCCAAAAAAGTGTGTACCTGCAAGAGTAAAGTACCCTTTCAAAACTTGTTCGGGTGAACATAAAAGTTGCCCAGGTAGTTCTATGCTCATCTAACATTGTTCTACAGTTTGGTGTCGCTAACGCGCCGTTTTCGGTCGAAAATGAAACAAAAATGCATTGAAAGAGTCTACCTCCAAGAGTAAAGATCCCTTTACAAATTTGTTCTGGAAAAAATAAAAGTTGTTCCAGATTGTTCTATGCTCATTTAACATTGTTCTACATTTTGCTGTCGCTAACTCGCCGTTTTCGGTCGAAAATGACACAAAAATGCAAAAAAAGAGTCTACCTCCAAGTGTAAAGTACCCTTCAAAAATTTGTTCTGGAAAAAATAAAAGTTGTTCCAGATTGTTCTATGCTCATCTAACATTGTTCTACATTTTGGTGTCGCTAACGCGCCGTTTTCGGTCGAAAATGAAACAAAAATGCATTGAAAGAGTCTACCTCCAAGAGTAAAGATCCCTTTACAAATTTGTTCTGGAAAAAACAAAAGTTGTTCCAGGTTGTGCTATGCTCATCTAACATTGTTCTACATTTTGGTGTCGCTAACTCGCCGTTTTCGGTCGAACATGACACAAAAATGCAAAAAAAAGAGTCTACCTCCAAGAGTAAAGTACCCTTTAAAAATTTGTTCTGGAAAAAATAAAAGTTGTTCCAGATTGTTCTATGCTCATTTAACATTGTTCTACATTTTGGTGTCGCTGACCCGCCGTTTACGGTCGAAAATGACACAAAAATCCAAAAAAGTGTGTACCTGCAAGAGTAAAGTACCCTTTCAAAACTTGTTCGGGTGAACATAAAAGTTGCCCAGGTAGTTCTATGCTCATCTAACATTGTTCTACAGTTTGGTGTCGCTAACGCGCCGTTTTCGGTCGAAAATGAAACAAAAATGCATTGAAAGAGTCTACCTCCAAGAGTAAAGATCCCTTTACAAATTTGTTCTGGAAAAAATAAAAGTTGTTCCAGATTGTTCTATGCTCATTTAACATTGTTCTACATTTTGGTGTCGCTGACCCGCCGTTTACGGTCGAAAATGACACAAAAATCCAAAAAAGTGTGTACCTGCAAGAGTAAAGTACCCTTTCAAAACTTGTTCGGGTGAACATAAAAGTTGCCCAGGTTGTTCTATGCTCATCTATCATTGTTCTACATTTTGGTGTCGCTAACTCGCCGTTTTCGGCCGAACATGACACAAAAATGCATAGAAAGAGTCTACCTCCAAGAGTAAAGTACCCTTAAAAAATTTGTTCTGCAAAAAAATAAAAGTCGTGCCTGGTTGTTCTATGCTCATCTAATATTGTTCTACATTTTGGTGTCGGGTACTCGCCGTTTTCGGTCGAACATGACACAAAAATGCATAGAAAGTTTACCTCCAAGAGTAAAGTACCCTTTAAAAATTTGTTCTGGAAAAAATAAAAGTTGTTCCAGATTGTTCTATGCTCATCTAACATTGTTCTACATTTTGGTGTCGCTAACGCGCCGTTTTCGGTCGAAAATGAAACAAAAATGCATAGAAAGAGTCTACCTCCAAGAGTAAAGTACCCTTTCAAAATTTGTTCTGGAAAAAATAAAAGTTGTTCCAGGTTGTGCTATGCTCATCTAACATTGTTCTACATTTTGGTGTCGCTAACTCGCCGTTTTCGGTCGAACATGACACAAAAATGCAAAAAAAAGAGTCTACCTCCAAGAGTAAAGTACCCTTCAAAAATTTGTTCTGGAAAAAATAAAAGTTGTTCCAGATTGTTCTATGCTCATCTAACATTGTTCTACATTTTGGTGTCGCTAACGCGCCGTTTTCGGTCGAAAATGAAACAAAAATGCATTGAAAGAGTCTACCTCCAAGAGTAAAGATCCCTTTACAAATTTGTTCTGGAAAAAATAAAAGTTGTTCCAGGTTGTTCTATGCTCATCTAATATTGTTCTACATTTTGCTGTCGCTAACTCGCCGTTTTCGGTCGAAAATGACAAAAAATGCATAGAAAGAGTGTACCTCCAAGAGTAAAGTACCCTTTAAAAATTTGTTCTGGAAAAAATAAAAGTTGTTCCAGGTTGTGCTATGCTCATCTAATATTGTTCTACATTTTGGTGTCGGGTACTCGCCGTTTTCGGTCGACAATGACACAAAAATGCTTAAATAGAATATACCTCCAAGAGTAAAGTACCCTTTAAAAATTTGTTCTGGAAAAAACAAAAGTGGTTCCAGGTTGTTCTATGCCTGGATGTTATGGTTTCACATTTTGGTGTCGCTAACTCGCCGTTTTCGGTCGAAAATGACACAAAAATGCAAAAAAAGAGTCTACCTCCAAGAGTAAAGTACCCTTCAAAAATTTGTTCTGGAAAAAATAAAAGTTGTTCCAGATTATTCTATGCTCATCTAACATTGTTCTACATTTTGGTGTCGCTAACTCGCCGTTTTCGGTCGAACATGACACAAAAATGCATAGAAAGTTTACCTCCAAGAGTAAAGTACCCTTTAAAAATTTGTTCCGGCAAAAATAAAAGTTGTTCCAGATTGTTCTATGCTCATCTAATATTGTTCTACATTTTGCTGTCGCTAACTCGCCGTTTTCGGTCCAAAATTACAAAAAATGCAAACAAAGAGTCTACCACCAAGAGTAAAGTACTCTTTAAAAATTTGTTCTGGAAAAAATAAAAGTTGTTCAGGTTGTTCTATGCTCATCTAATACTGTTCTACATTTTGTTGTCGGTAACTCGCCGTTTTCGGTCGAAAATGACACAAAAATGCAAAAAAAGAGTCTACCTCCAAGAGTAAAGTACCCTTTAAAAATTTGTTCCGGCAAAAATAAAAATTGTTCCAGATTGTTCTATGCGCATCTAATATTGTTCTACATTTTGCTGTCGCTAACTCGCCGTTTTCGGTCAAAAATGACAAAAAATGCAAAAAAAAGAGTCTACCTCCAAGAGTAAAGTACTATGTAAAACTTTGTTCTGGAAAAAATAAAAGTTGTTCCAGGTTGTTCTATGCCTGGCTGTTATTGTTCCACAATGTCGTGTCGCTAACTCGCCGTTTTCGGTCGAAAATTACACCAAAATTCATAGAAATAGTCTACCTCCAAGAGTAAAGTACCCTTTAAAAATTTGTTCTTGAAAAAATAAAAGTTGTTCCAGGTTGTTCCATGCTAATCTAACACTGTTCTACACTTTGGTGTCGCTAACTCGCCGTTTTCGGTCGAAAATGACACAAAAATGCATAGAAAGAGTCTACCTCCAAGAGTAAAGTACCCTTTAAAAATTTGTTCTGGAAAAAATAAAAGTTGTTCCAGATTGTTCTATGCTCATCTAATATTGTTCTACATTTTGGTGTCGCTAACTCGGGGTTTTCGGTCGAAAATGACACAAAAATGCAAAAAAAGAGTCTACCTCCAAGAGTAAAGTAACCTTCAAAAATTTGTTCTGGAAAAAATAAAAGTTGCCCAGGTTGTTCTATGCTCATCTAACATTGTTCTACATTTTGGTATCGCTAACTCGCCGTTTTCGGCCGAACATGACACAAAAATGCATAGAAAGAGTCTACCTCCAAGAGTAAAGTAACCTTTAAAAATTTGTTCTGCAAAAAAATAAAAGTTGTGCCTGGTTGTTCTATGCTCATCTAATATTGTTCTACATTTTGGTGTCGGGTACTCGCCGTTTTCGGTCGACAATGACACAAAAATGCTTAAATAGAATATACCTCCAAGAGTAAAGTACCCTTTAAAAATTTGTTCTGGAAAAAACAAAAGTGGTTCCAGGTTGTTCTATGCCTGGATGTTATGGTTTCACATTTTGGTGTCGCTAACGCGCCGTTTTCGGTCGAAAATGACACAAAAATGCATTGAAAGAGTCTACCTCCAAGAGTAAAGTACCCTTTAAAAATTTGTTCTGGAAAAAATAAAAGTTGTTCCAGGTTGTGCTATGCTCATCTAACATTGTTCTACATTTTAGTGTCGCTAACTCGCCGTTTTCGGTCGAACATGACACAAAAATGCAAAAAAAAGAGTCTACCTCCAAGAGTAAAGTACCCTTTAAAAATTTGTTCTGGAAAAAATAAAAGTTGTTCCAGATTGTTCTATGCTCATTTAACATTGTTCTACATTTTGGTGTCGCTGACCCGCCGTTTACGGTCGAAAATGACACAAAAATCCAAAAAAGTGTGTACCTGCAAGAGTAAAGTACCGTTTCAAAACTTGTTCGGGTGAACATAAAAGTTGCCCAGGTTGTTCTATGCTCATCTATCATTGTTCTACATTTTGGTGTCGCTAACTCGCCGTTTTCGGCCGAACATGACACAAAAATGCATAGAAAGAGTCTACCTCCAAGAGTAAAGTACGCTTTAAAAATTTGTTCTGCGAAAAAATAAAAGTTGTGCCTGGTTGTTCTATGCTCATCTAATATTGTTCTACATTTTGGTGTCGGGTACTCGCCGTTTTCGGTCGACAATGACACAAAAATGCTTAAATAGAATATACCTCCAAGAGTAAAGTACCCTTTAAAAATTTGTTCTGGAAAAAACAAAAGTGGTTCCAGGTTGTTCTATGCCTGGATGTTATGGTTTCATATTTTGGTGTCGCTAACTCGCCGTTTTCGGTCGAAAATGACACAAAAATGCAAAAAAAGAGTCTACCTCCAAGAGTAAAGTACCCTTCAAAAATGTGTTCTGGAAAAAATAAAAGTTGTTCCAGGTTGTTCTGTGCTCATCTATCATTGTTCTACATTTTGGTGTCGCTAACTCGCCGTTTTCGGTCGAACATGACACAAAACTGCAAAAAAAGAGTCCACCTCCAAGAGTAAAGTACCCTTTAAAAAATTGTTCTGGAAATAATAAAAGTTGTTCCAGGTTGTTCTATGCTCATCTAATGTTTTTCTACATTTTGGTGTCGGTTACTCGCCGGTTTCGGTCGAAAATGACACAAAAATGCAAAAAAAGAGCCTACCTCCAAGAGTAAAGTACCCTTTAAAAATTTGTTCAGGAAAAAACAAAAGTTGTTCCAGGTTGTTCTATGCTCATCTAATATTGTTCTAGATTTTGGTGTCGGATACTCGCAGTTTTCGGTCGACAATGAAACAAAAATGCATAAAAAGAATATACCTCCAAGAGTAAAGTACCCTTCAAAAATGTGTTCTGGAAAAAATAAAAGTTGTTCCAGATTGTTCTATGCTCATCTAACATTGTTCTACATTTTGGTGTCGCTAACTCGCCGTTTTCGGTCGAACATGACACAAAAATGCATAGAAAGTTTACCTCCAAGAGTAAAGTAACCTTCAAAAATTTGTTCTGGAAAAAATAAAAGTTGTTCCAGATTGTTCTATGCTCATCTAACATTGTTTTACATTTTGGTGTCGCTAACTCGCCGTTTTCGGTCGAAAATGAAACAAAAATTCATTGAAAGAGTCTACCTCCAAGAGTAAAGATCCCTTTACAAATTTGTTCTGGAAAAAATAAAAGTTGTTCCAGATTGTTCTATGCGCATCTAATATTGTTCTACGTTTTGCTGTCGCTAACTCGCCGTTTTCGGTCGAACATGACACAAAAATGCAAAAAAAAGAGTCTACCTCCAAGAGTAAAGTACCCTTTAAAAATTTGTTCTGGAAAAAATAAAAGTTGTTCCAGATTGTTCTATGCTCATCTAACATTGTTCTACATTTTGGTGTCGCTAACGCGCCGTTTTCGGTCGAAAATGACACAAAAATGCATTGAAAGAGTCTACCTCCAAGAGTAAAGATCCCTTTAAAAATTTGTTCTGGAAAAAATAAAAGTTGTTCCAGGTTGTTCTATGCTCATCTAATATTGTTCTACATTTTGGTGTCGCTAACTCGCCGTTTTCGGCCGAACATGACACAAAAATCCATAGAAAGAGTCTACCTCCAAGAGTAAAGTACCCTTTAAAAATTTGTTCTGCAAAAAATAAATGTTGTGCCTGGTTGTTCTATGCTCATCTAATATTGTTCTACATTTTGGTGTCGGGTACTCGCCGTTTTCGGTCGACAATGACACAAAAATGCTTAAATAGAATATACCTCCAAGAGTAAAGTACCCTTTAAAAATTTGTTCTGGAAAAAATAAAAGTTGTTCCAGATTGTTCTATGCTTATGTAACATTGTTCTACATTTTGGCGTCGCTAACTCGCCGTTTTCGGTCGAAAATGACACAAAAATGCAAAAAAAGAGTCTACCTCCAAGAGTAAAGTACCCTTCAAAAATTTGTTCTGGAAAAAATAAAAGTTGTTCCAGATTGTTCTATGCTCATCTAACATTGTTCTACATTTTGGTGTCGCTAACTCGCCGTTTTCGGTCGAACATGACACAAAAATGCATAGAAAGTTTACCTCCAAGAGTAAAGTACCCTTTAAAAATTTGTTCTGGAAAAAATCAAAGTTGTCCCAGGTTGTTCTGTGTTCATCTAATATTGTTCTACATTTGGGTGCCGCTAACTCGCCGTTTTCGGTCGAAAATGACACAAAAATGCAAAAAAGGATATACCTCCAAGAGTAAAGTACGCTTTAAAAATTTGTTCTGGAAAAAATAAAAGTTGTTCCAGGTTGTTCTATGCTCATCTAATATTGTTCTACATTTTGGTGTCGGATACTTGCCGTTTTCGGTCGAAAATGACACAAAAATGCAAAAAAAGAGTCTACCTCCAAGAGTAAAGTAACCTTCAAAAATTTGTTCTGGAAAAAATAAAAGTTGTTCCAGATTGTTCTATGCTCATCTAACATTGTTTTACATTTTGGTGTCGCTAACTCGCCGTTTTCGGTCGAACATGACACAAAAATGCATAGAAAGAGTCTACCTCCAAGAGTAAAGTACCCTTTAAAAATTTGTTCTTGAAAAAATAAAAGTTGTTCCAGGTTGATCCATGCTAATCTAACACTGTTCTACACTTTGGTGTCGCTAACTCGCCGTTTTCGGTCGAAAATGACACAAAAATGCATAGAAAGAGTCTACCTCCAAGAGTAAACTACCCTTTAAAAATTTGTTCTGGAAAAAATCAAAGTTGTCCCAGGTTGTTCTATGCTCATCTATCATTGTTCTACATTTTGGTGTCGCTAACTCGCCGTTTTCGGTCCAAAATTACAAAAAATGCAAAAAAGGATATACCTCCAAGAGTAAAGTACGCTTTAAAAATTTGTTCTGGAAAAAATAAAAGTTGTTCCAGGTTGTTCTATGCTCATCTAATATTGTTCTACATTTTGGTGTCGGATACTTGCCGTTTTCGGTCGACAATGACACAAAAATGCTAAAAAAGTGTCTACTTCCTAGAGTAAAGTACTCTTTAAAAATTTGTTCCGGCAAAAATAAAAGTTGTTCCAGATTGTTCTATGCTCATCTAAAATTATTCTACATTTTGCTGTCGCTAACTCGCCGTTTTCGGTCCAAAATTACAAAAAATGCAAACAAAGAGTCTACCACCAAGAGTAAAGTACTCTTTAAAAATTTGTTCTGGAAAAAATAAAAGTTGTTCAGGTTGTTCTATGCTCATCTAATACTGTTCTACATTTTGTTGTCGGTAACTCGCCGTTTTCGGTCGAAAATGACACAAAAATGCAAAAAAAGAGTCTACCTCCAAGAGTAAAGTACCCTTTAAAAATTTGTTCCGGCAAAAATAAAAGTTGTTCCAGATTGTTCTATGCGCATCTAATATTGTTCTACATTTTGCTGTCGCTAACTCGCCGTTTTCGGTCAAACATGACAAAAAATGCAAAAAAAAGAGTCTACCTCCAAGAGTAAAGTACTATTTAAAAATTTGTTCTGGAAAAAATAAAAGTTGTTCCAGGTTGTTCTATGCCTGGCTGTTATTGTTCCACAATGTCGTGTCGCTAACTCGCCGTTTTCGGTCGAAAATTACACAAAAATTCATAGAAATAGTCTACCTCCAAGAGTAAAGTACCCTTTAAAAATTTGTTCTTGAAAAAATAAAAGTTGTTCCAGGTTGTTGCATGCTAATCTAACACTGTTCTACACTTTGGTGTCGCTAACTCGCCGTTTTCGGTCGAAAATGACACAAAAATGCAAAAAAAGAGTCTACCTCCAAGAGTAAAGTAACCTTCAAAAATTTGTTCTGGAAAAAATAAAAGTTGTTCCAGATTGTTCTATGCTCATCTAACATTGTTTTACATTTTGGTGTCGCTAACTCGCCGTTTTCGGTCGAAAATGAAACAAAAATTCATTGAAAGAGTCTACCTCCAAGAGTAAAGATCCCTTTACAAATTTGTTCTGGAAAAAATAAAAGTTGTTCCAGATTGTTCTATGCGCATCTAATATTGTTCTACGTTTTGCTGTCGCTAACTCGCCGTTTTCGGTCGAACATGACACAAAAATGCAAAAAAAAGAGTCTACCTCCAAGAGTAAAGTACCCTTTAAAAATTTGTTCTGGAAAAAATAAAAGTTGTTCCAGATTGTTCTATGCTCATCTAACATTGTTCTACATTTTGGTGTCGCTAACGCGCCGTTTTCGGTCGAAAATGACACAAAAATGCATTGAAAGAGTCTACCTCCAAGAGTAAAGATCCCTTTAAAAATTTGTTCTGGAAAAAATAAAAGTTGTTCCAGGTTGTTCTATGCTCATCTAATATTGTTCTACATTTTGGTGTCGCTAACTCGCCGTTTTCGGCCGAACATGACACAAAAATCCATAGAAAGAGTCTACCTCCAAGAGTAAAGTACCCTTTAAAAATTTGTTCTGCAAAAAATAAATGTTGTGCCTGGTTGTTCTATGCTCATCTAATATTGTTCTACATTTTGGTGTCGGGTACTCGCCGTTTTCGGTCGACAATGACACAAAAATGCTTAAATAGAATATACCTCCAAGAGTAAAGTACCCTTTAAAAATTTGTTCTGGAAAAAATAAAAGTTGTTCCAGATTGTTCTATGCTTATGTAACATTGTTCTACATTTTGGCGTCGCTAACTCGCCGTTTTCGGTCGAAAATGACACAAAAATTAAAAAAAAGAGTCTACCTCCAAGAGTAAAGTACTCTTTAGAAATTTGTTCTGGAAAAAATAAAAGTTGTTCCAGATTGTTCTATGCTCACCCTAATGTTTTTCTGCATTTTGGTGTCGGTTACTCGCCGTTTTCGGTCGAAAATTACACAAAAATGCAAAAAAAAGAGTCTACCTCCAAGAGTAAAGTACCCTTTAAAAATTTGTTCTGGAAGCAATAAAAGTTGTTCCAGGTTGTTCCATGCTAATCTAACACTGTCCTACATTTTGGTGTCGCTAACTCGCCGTTTTCGGTCGACAATGACACAAAAATGCATAAAAAGAATATACCTCCAAGAGTAAAGTACCCTTTAAAAATTTGTTCTGGAAAAAATAAAAGTTGTGCCAGGTTGTTCTATGCTCATCTAATATTGTTCTACATTTTGGTGTCGGTTACTCGCCGGTTTCGGTCGAAAATGACACAAAACTGCAAAAAAAGAGTCTACCTCCAAGAGTAAAGTACCCTTTAAAAATTTGTTCTGGAAAAAACAAAAGTTGTTCCAGGTTGTCCTATGCTCATCTAACATTGTTCTACATTTTGGTGTCGCTAACTCGCCGTTTTCGGTCGAACATGACACAAAAATGCAAAAAAAAGAGTCTACCTCCACGAGTAAAGTACCCTTTAAAAATTTGTTCCGGAAGAAATAAAAGTTGTTCCAGGTTGTTCTATGCCTGGCTGTTATTGTTCCACAATTTTGTGTCGCTAACTCGCCGTTTTCGTACGAAAATGACACAAAAATGCAGAAAAAGGGTCTACCTCCAAGAGTAAAGTACCCTTTAAAAATTTGTTCTGGAAAAAATAAAAGTTGTTCCAGATTGTTCTATGCTCATTTAACATTGTTCTACATTTTGGTGTTGCTAACTCGCCGTTTTCGGTCGAACATGACACAAAAATGCATTGAAAGTCTACCTCCAAGAGTAAAGTACCCTTTAAAAATTTGTTCTGGAAAAAATAAAAGTTGTTCCAGGTTGTGCTATGCTCATCTAACATTGTTCTACATTTTGGTGTCGCTAACTCGCCGTTTTCGGTCGAACATGACACAAAAATGCAAAAAAAAGAGTCTACCTCCAAGAGTAAAGTACCCTTTAAAAATTTGTTCTGGAAAAAATAAAAGTTGTTCCAGATTGTTCTATGCTCATCTAACATTGTGCTACATTTTGGTGTCGCTAACGCGCCGTTTTCGGTCGAAAATGACACAAAAATGCATTGAAAGAGTCTACCTCCAAGAGTAAAGATCCCTTTAAAAATTTGTTCTGGAAAAAATAAAAGTTGTTCCAGGTTGTTCTATGCTCATCTAATATTGTTCTACATTTTGCTGTCGCTAACTCGCCGTTTTCGGTCGAAAATGACAAAAAATGCATTGAAAGAGTCTACCTCCAAGAGTAAAGATCCCTTTACAAATTTGTTCTGGAAAAAATAAAAGTTGTTCCAGATTGTTCTATGCTCATTTAACATTGTTCTACATTTTGGTGTCGCTAACTCGCCGTTTTCGGTCGAAAATGACACAAAAATGCAAAAAAAGAGTCTACCTCCAAGTGTAAAGTACCCTTCAAAAATTTGTTCTGGAAAAAATAAAAGTTGTTCCAGATTGTTCTAGGCTCATCTAACATTGTTCTACATTTTGGTGTCGCTAACTCGCCGTTTTCGGTCGAACATGACACAAAAATGCATAGAAAGTTTACCTCCAAGAGTAAAGTACCCTTTAAAAATTTGTTCCGGCAAAAATAAAAGTTGTTCCAGATTGTTCTATGCTCATCTAATATTGTTCTACATTTTGCTGTCGCTAACTCGCCGTTTTCGGTCCAAAATTACAAAAAATGCAAACAAAGAGTCTACCACCAAGAGTAAAGTACTCTTTAAAAATTTGTTCTGGAAAAAATAAAAGTTGTTCAGGTTGTTCTATGCTCATCTAATACTGTTCTACATTTTGTTGTCGGTAACTCGCCGTTTTCGGTCGAAAATGACACAAAAATGCAAAAAAAGAGTCTACCTCCAAGAGTAAAGTACCCTTTAAAAATTTGTTCCGGCAAAAATAAAAGTTGTTCCAGATTGTTCTATGCTCATCTAACATTGTTCTACATTTTGGTGTCGCTAACGCGCCGTTTTAGGTCGAAAATGAAACAAAAATGCATTGAAAGAGTCTACCTCCAAGAGTAAAGATCCCTTTACAAATTTGTTCTGGAAAAAACAAAAGTTGTTCCAGGTTGTGCTATGCTCATCTAACATTGTTCTACATTTTGGTGTCGCTAACTCGCCGTTTTCGGTCGAACATGACACAAAAATGCAAAAAAAAGAGTCTACCTCCAAGAGTAAAGTACCCTTTAAAAATTTGTTCTGGAAAAAATAAAAGTTGTTCCAGATTGTTCTATGCTCATTTAACATTGTTCTACATTTTGGTGTCGCTGACCCGCCGTTTACGGTCGAAAATGACACAAAAATCCAAAAAAGTGTGTACCTGCAAGAGTAAAGTACCCTTTCAAAACTTGTTCGGGTGAACATAAAAGTTGCCCAGGTAGTTCTATGCTCATCTAACATTGTTCTACAGTTTGGTGTCGCTAACGCGCCGTTTTCGGTCGAAAATGAAACAAAAATGCATTGAAAGAGTCTACCTCCAAGAGTAAAGATCCCTTTACAAATTTGTTCTGGAAAAAATAAAAGTTGTTCCAGATTGTTCTATGCTCATTTAACATTGTTCTACATTTTGGTGTCGCTAACTCGCCGTTTTCGGTCGAAAATGACACAAAAATGCAAAAAAAGAGTCTACCTCCAAGTGTAAAGTACCCTTCAAAAATTTGTTCTGGAAAAAATAAAAGTTGTTCCAGATTGTTCTATGCTCATCTAACATTGTTCTACATTTTGGTGTCGCTAACTCGCCGTTTTCGGTCGAACATGACACAAAAATGCATAGAAAGTTTACCTCCAAGAGTAAAGTACCCTTTAAAAATTTGTTCCGGCAAAAATAAAAGTTGTTCCAGATTGTTCTATGCTCATCTAATATTGTTCTACATTTTGCTGTCGCTAACTCGCCGTTTTCGGTCCAAAATTACAAAAAATGCAAACAAAGAGTCTACCACCAAGAGTAAAGTACTCTTTAAAAATTTGTTCTGGAAAAAATAAAAGTTGTTCAGGTTGTTCTATGCTCATCTAATACTGTTCTACATTTTGTTGTCGGTAACTCGCCGTTTTCGGTCGAAAATGACACAAAAATGCAAAAAAAGAGTCTACCTCCAAGAGTAAAGTACCCTTTAAAAATTTGTTCCGGCAAAAATAAAAGTTGTTCCAGATTGTTCTATGCTCATCTAACATTGTTCTACATTTTGGTGTCGCTAACGCGCCGTTTTCGGTCGAAAATGAAACAAAAATGCATTGAAAGAGTCTACCTCCAAGAGTAAAGATCCCTTTACAAATTTGTTCTGGAAAAAACAAAAGTTGTTCCAGGTTGTGCTATGCTCATCTAACATTGTTCTACATTTTGGTGTCGCTAACTCGCCGTTTTCGGTCGAACATGACACAAAAATGCAAAAAAAAGAGTCTACCTCCAAGAGTAAAGTACCCTTTAAAAATTTGTTCTGGAAAAAATAAAAGTTGTTCCAGATTGTTCTATGCTCATTTAACATTGTTCTACATTTTGGTGTCGCTGACCCGCCGTTTACGGTCGAAAATGACACAAAAATCCAAAAAAGTGTGTACCTGCAAGAGTAAAGTACCCTTTCAAAACTTGTTCGGGTGAACATAAAAGTTGCCCAGGTAGTTCTATGCTCATCTAACATTGTTCTACAGTTTGGTGTCGCTAACGCGCCGTTTTCGGTCGAAAATGAAACAAAAATGCATTGAAAGAGTCTACCTCCAAGAGTAAAGATCCCTTTACAAATTTGTTCTGGAAAAAATAAAAGTTGTTCCAGATTGTTCTATGCTCATTTAACATTGTTCTACATTTTGGTGTCGCTAACTCGCCGTTTTCGGTCGAAAATGACACAAAAATGCAAAAAAAGAGTCTACCTCCAAGTGTAAAGTACCCTTCAAAAATTTGTTCTGGAAAAAATAAAAGTTGTTCCAGATTGTTCTATGCTCATCTAACATTGTTCTACATTTTGGTGTCGCTAACTCGCCGTTTTCGGTCGAACATGACACAAAAATGCATAGAAAGTTTACCTCCAAGAGTAAAGTACCCTTTAAAAATTTGTTCCGGCAAAAATAAAAGTTGTTCCAGATTGTTCTATGCTCATCTAATATTGTTCTACATTTTGCTGTCGCTAACTCGCCGTTTTCGGTCCAAAATTACAAAAAATGCAAACAAAGAGTCTACCACCAAGAGTAAAGTACTCTTTAAAAATTTGTTCTGGAAAAAATAAAAGTTGTTCAGGTTGTTCTATGCTCATGTAATACTGTTCTACATTTTGTTGTCGGTAACTCGCCGTTTTCGGTCGAAAATGACACAAAAATGCAAAAAAAGAGTCTACCTCCAAGAGTAAAGTACCCTTTAAAAATTTGTTCCGGCAAAAATAAAAGTTGTTCCAGATTGTTCTATGCTCATCTAACATTGTTATACATTTTGGTGTCGCTAACGCGCCGTTTTCGGTCGAAAATGAAACAAAAATGCATTGAAAGAGTCTACCTCCAAGAGTAAAGATCCCTTTACAAATTTGTTCTGGAAAAAACAAAAGTTGTTCCAGGTTGTGCTATGCTCATCTAACATTGTTCTACATTTTGGTGTCGCTAACTCGCCGTTTTCGGTCGAACATGACACAAAAATGCAAAAAAAAGAGTCTACCTCCAAGAGTAAAGTACCCTTTAAAAATTTGTTCTGGAAAAAATAAAAGTTGTTCCAGATTGTTCTATGCTCATTTAACATTGTTCTACATTTTGGTGTCGCTGACCCGCCGTTTACGGTCGAAAATGACACAAAAATCCAAAAAAGTGTGTACCTGCAAGAGTAAAGTACCCTTTCAAAACTTGTTCGGGTGAACATAAAAGTTGCCCAGGTAGTTCTATGCTCATCTAACATTGTTCTACAGTTTGGTGTCGCTAACGCGCCGTTTTCGGTCGAAAATGAAACAAAAATGCATTGAAAGAGTCTACCTCCAAGAGTAAAGATCCCTTTACAAATTTGTTCTGGAAAAAATAAAAGTTGTTCCAGTTTGTTCTATGCTCATTTAACATTGTTCTACATTTTGGTGTCGCTGACCCGCCGTTTACGGTCGAAAATGACACAAAAATCCAAAAAAGTGTGTACCTGCAAGAGTAAAGTACCCTTTCAAAACTTGTTCGGGTGAACATAAAAGTTGCCCAGGTTGTTCTATGCTCATCTATCATTGTTCTACATTTTGGTGTCGCTAACTCGCCGTTTTCGGCCGAACATGACACAAAAATGCATAGAAAGAGTCTACCTCCAAGAGTAAAGTACCCTTAAAAAATTTGTTCTGCAAAAAAATAAAAGTCGTGCCTGGTTGTTCTATGCTCATCTAATATTGTTCTACATTTTGGTGTCGGGTACTCGCCGTTTTCGGTCGAACATGACACAAAAATGCATAGAAAGTTTACCTCCAAGAGTAAAGTACCCTTTAAAAATTTGTTCTGGAAAAAATAAAAGTTGTTCCAGATTGTTCTATGCTCATCTAACATTGTTCTACATTTTGGTGTCGCTAACGCGCCGTTTTCGGTCGAAAATGAAACAAAAATGCATAGAAAGAGTCTACCTCCAAGAGTAAAGTACCCTTTCAAAATTTGTTCTGGAAAAAATAAAAGTTGTTCCAGGTTGTGCTATGCTCATCTAACATTGTTCTACATTTTGGTGTCGCTAACTCGCCGTTTTCGGTCGAACATGACACAAAAATGCAAAAAAAAGAGTCTACCTCCAAGAGTAAAGTACCCTTCAAAAATTTGTTCTGGAAAAAATAAAAGTTGTTCCAGATTGTTCTATGCTCATCTAACATTGTTCTACATTTTGGTGTCGCTAACGCGCCGTTTTCGGTCGAAAATGAAACAAAAATGCATTGAAAGAGTCTACCTCCAAGAGTAAAGATCCCTTTACAAATTTGTTCTGGAAAAAATAAAAGTTGTTCCAGGTTGTTCTATGCTCATCTAATATTGTTCTACATTTTGCTGTCGCTAACTCGCCGTTTTCGGTCGAAAATGACAAAAAATGCATAGAAAGAGTGTACCTCCAAGAGTAAAGTACCCTTTAAAAATTTGTTCTGGAAAAAATAAAAGTTGTTCCAGGTTGTGCTATGCTCATCTAATATTGTTCTACATTTTGGTGTCGGGTACTCGCCGTTTTCGGTCGACAATGACACAAAAATGCTTAAATAGAATATACCTCCAAGAGTAAAGTACCCTTTAAAAATTTGTTCTGGAAAAAACAAAAGTGGTTCCAGGTTGTTCTATGCCTGGATGTTATGGTTTCACATTTTGGTGTCGCTAACTCGCCGTTTTCGGTCGAAAATGACACAAAAATGCAAAAAAAGAGTCTACCTCCAAGAGTAAAGTACCCTTCAAAAATTTGTTCTGGAAAAAATAAAAGTTGTTCCAGATTATTCTATGCTCATCTAACATTGTTCTACATTTTGGTGTCGCTAACTCGCCGTTTTCGGTCGAACATGACACAAAAATGCATAGAAAGTTTACCTCCAAGAGTAAAGTACCCTTTAAAAATTTGTTCCGGCAAAAATAAAAGTTGTTCCAGATTGTTCTATGCTCATCTAATATTGTTCTACATTTTGCTGTCGCTAACTCGCCGTTTTCGGTCCAAAATTACAAAAAATGCAAACAAAGAGTCTACCACCAAGAGTAAAGTACTCTTTAAAAATTTGTTCTGGAAAAAATAAAAGTTGTTCAGGTTGTTCTATGCTCATCTAATACTGTTCTACATTTTGTTGTCGGTAACTCGCCGTTTTCGGTCGAAAATGACACAAAAATGCAAAAAAAGAGTCTACCTCCAAGAGTAAAGTACCCTTTAAAAATTTGTTCCGGCAAAAATAAAAATTGTTCCAGATTGTTCTATGCGCATCTAATATTGTTCTACATTTTGCTGTCGCTAACTCGCCGTTTTCGGTCAAAAATGACAAAAAATGCAAAAAAAAGAGTCTACCTCCAAGAGTAAAGTACTATGTAAAACTTTGTTCTGGAAAAAATAAAAGTTGTTCCAGGTTGTTCTATGCCTGGCTGTTATTGTTCCACAATGTCGTGTCGCTAACTCGCCGTTTTCGGTCGAAAATTACACCAAAATTCATAGAAATAGTCTACCTCCAAGAGTAAAGTACCCTTTAAAAATTTGTTCTTGAAAAAATAAAAGTTGTTCCAGGTTGTTCCATGCTAATCTAACACTGTTCTACACTTTGGTGTCGCTAACTCGCCGTTTTCGGTCGAAAATGACACAAAAATGCATAGAAAGAGTCTACCTCCAAGAGTAAAGTACCCTTTAAAAATTTGTTCTGGAAAAAATAAAAGTTGTTCCAGATTGTTCTATGCTCATCTAATATTGTTCTACATTTTGGTGTCGCTAACTCGGGGTTTTCGGTCGAAAATGACACAAAAATGCAAAAAAAGAGTCTACCTCCAAGAGTAAAGTAACCTTCAAAAATTTGTTCTGGAAAAAATAAAAGTTGCCCAGGTTGTTCTATGCTCATCTAACATTGTTCTACATTTTGGTATCGCTAACTCGCCGTTTTCGGCCGAACATGACACAAAAATGCATAGAAAGAGTCTACCTCCAAGAGTAAAGTAACCTTTAAAAATTTGTTCTGCAAAAAAATAAAAGTTGTGCCTGGTTGTTCTATGCTCATCTAATATTGTTCTACATTTTGGTGTCGGGTACTCGCCGTTTTCGGTCGACAATGACACAAAAATGCTTAAATAGAATATACCTCCAAGAGTAAAGTACCCTTTAAAAATTTGTTCTGGAAAAAACAAAAGTGGTTCCAGGTTGTTCTATGCCTGGATGTTATGGTTTCACATTTTGGTGTCGCTAACGCGCCGTTTTCGGTCGAAAATGACACAAAAATGCATTGAAAGAGTCTACCTCCAAGAGTAAAGATCCCTTTAAAAATTTGTTCTGGAAAAAATAAAAGTTGTTCCAGGTTGTTCTATGCTCATCTAATATTGTTCTACATTTTGCTGTCGCTAACTCGCCGTTTTCGGTCGAAAATGACAAAAAATGCATAGAAAGAGTGTACCTCCAAGAGTAAAGTACCCTTTAAAAATTTGTTCTGGAAAAAATAAAAGTTGTTCCAGGTTGTGCTATGCTCATCTAACATTGTTCTACATTTTAGTGTCGCTAACTCGCCGTTTTCGGTCGAACATGACACAAAAATGCAAAAAAAAGAGTCTACCTCCAAGAGTAAAGTACCCTTTAAAAATTTGTTCTGGAAAAAATAAAAGTTGTTCCAGATTGTTCTATGCTCATTTAACATTGTTCTACATTTTGGTGTCGCTGACCCGCCGTTTACGGTCGAAAATGACACAAAAATCCAAAAAAGTGTGTACCTGCAAGAGTAAAGTACCCTTTCAAAACTTGTTCGGGTGAACATAAAAGTTGCCCAGGTTGTTCTATGCTCATCTATCATTGTTCTACATTTTGGTGTCGCTAACTCGCCGTTTTCGGCCGAACATGACACAAAAATGCATAGAAAGAGTCTACCTCCAAGAGTAAAGTACGCTTTAAAAATTTGTTCTGCGAAAAAATAAAAGTTGTGCCTGGTTGTTCTATGCTCATCTAATATTGTTCTACATTTTGGTGTCGGGTACTCGCCGTTTTCGGTCGACAATGACACAAAAATGCTTAAATAGAATATACCTCCAAGAGTAAAGTACCCTTTAAAAATTTGTTCTGGAAAAAACAAAAGTGGTTCCAGGTTGTTCTATGCCTGGATGTTATGGTTTCATATTTTGGTGTCGCTAACTCGCCGTTTTCGGTCGAAAATGACACAAAAATGCAAAAAAAGAGTCTACCTCCAAGAGTAAAGTACCCTTCAAAAATGTGTTCTGGAAAAAATAAAAGTTGTTCCAGATTGTTCTATGCTCATCTAACATTGTTCTACATTTTGGTGTCGCTAACTCGCCGTTTTCGGTCGAACATGACACAAAAATGCATAGAAAGTTTACCTCCAAGAGTAAAGTACCCTTTAAAAATTTGTTCTTGAAAAAATAAAAGTTGTTCCAGGTTGTTGCATGCTAATCTAACACTGTTCTACACTTTGGTGTCGCTAACTCGCCGTTTTCGGTCGAAAATGACACAAAAATGCAAAAAAAGAGTCTACCTCCAAGAGTAAAGTAACCTTCAAAAATTTGTTCTGGAAAAAATAAAAGTTGTTCCAGATTGTTCTATGCTCATCTAACATTGTTTTACATTTTGGTGTCGCTAACTCGCCGTTTTCGGTCGAAAATGAAACAAAAATTCATTGAAAGAGTCTACCTCCAAGAGTAAAGATCCCTTTACAAATTTGTTCTGGAAAAAATAAAAGTTGTTCCAGATTGTTCTATGCGCATCTAATATTGTTCTACGTTTTGCTGTCGCTAACTCGCCGTTTTCGGTCGAACATGACACAAAAATGCAAAAAAAAGAGTCTACCTCCAAGAGTAAAGTACCCTTTAAAAATTTGTTCTGGAAAAAATAAAAGTTGTTCCAGATTGTTCTATGCTCATCTAACATTGTTCTACATTTTGGTGTCGCTAACGCGCCGTTTTCGGTCGAAAATGACACAAAAATGCATTGAAAGAGTCTACCTCCAAGAGTAAAGATCCCTTTAAAAATTTGTTCTGGAAAAAATAAAAGTTGTTCCAGGTTGTTCTATGCTCATCTAATATTGTTCTACATTTTGGTGTCGCTAACTCGCCGTTTTCGGCCGAACATGACACAAAAATCCATAGAAAGAGTCTACCTCCAAGAGTAAAGTACCCTTTAAAAATTTGTTCTGCAAAAAATAAATGTTGTGCCTGGTTGTTCTATGCTCATCTAATATTGTTCTACATTTTGGTGTCGGGTACTCGCCGTTTTCGGTCGACAATGACACAAAAATGCTTAAATAGAATATACCTCCAAGAGTAAAGTACCCTTTAAAAATTTGTTCTGGAAAAAATAAAAGTTGTTCCAGATTGTTCTATGCTTATGTAACATTGTTCTACATTTTGGCGTCGCTAACTCGCCGTTTTCGGTCGAAAATGACACAAAAATGCAAAAAAAGAGTCTACCTCCAAGAGTAAAGTACCCTTCAAAAATTTGTTCTGGAAAAAATAAAAGTTGTTCCAGATTGTTCTATGCTCATCTAACATTGTTCTACATTTTGGTGTCGCTAACTCGCCGTTTTCGGTCGAACATGACACAAAAATGCATAGAAAGTTTACCTCCAAGAGTAAAGTACCCTTTAAAAATTTGTTCTGGAAAAAATCAAAGTTGTCCCAGGTTGTTCTGTGTTCATCTAATATTGTTCTACATTTGGGTGCCGCTAACTCGCCGTTTTCGGTCGAAAATGACACAAAAATGCAAAAAAGGATATACCTCCAAGAGTAAAGTACGCTTTAAAAATTTGTTCTGGAAAAAATAAAAGTTGTTCCAGGTTGTTCTATGCTCATCTAATATTGTTCTACATTTTGGTGTCGGATACTTGCCGTTTTCGGTCGAAAATGACACAAAAATGCAAAAAAAGAGTCTACCTCCAAGAGTAAAGTAACCTTCAAAAATTTGTTCTGGAAAAAATAAAAGTTGTTCCAGATTGTTCTATGCTCATCTAACATTGTTTTACATTTTGGTGTCGCTAACTCGCCGTTTTCGGTCGAACATGACACAAAAATGCATAGAAAGAGTCTACCTCCAAGAGTAAAGTACCCTTTAAAAATTTGTTCTTGAAAAAATAAAAGTTGTTCCAGGTTGATCCATGCTAATCTAACACTGTTCTACACTTTGGTGTCGCTAACTCGCCGTTTTCGGTCGAAAATGACACAAAAATGCATAGAAAGAGTCTACCTCCAAGAGTAAACTACCCTTTAAAAATTTGTTCTGGAAAAAATCAAAGTTGTCCCAGGTTGTTCTATGCTCATCTATCATTGTTCTACATTTTGGTGTCGCTAACTCGCCGTTTTCGGTCCAAAATTACAAAAAATGCAAAAAAGGATATACCTCCAAGAGTAAAGTACGCTTTAAAAATTTGTTCTGGAAAAAATAAAAGTTGTTCCAGGTTGTTCTATGCTCATCTAATATTGTTCTACATTTTGGTGTCGGATACTTGCCGTTTTCGGTCGACAATGACACAAAAATGCTAAAAAAGTGTCTACTTCCTAGAGTAAAGTACTCTTTAAAAATTTGTTCCGGCAAAAATAAAAGTTGTTCCAGATTGTTCTATGCTCATCTAAAATTATTCTACATTTTGCTGTCGCTAACTCGCCGTTTTCGGTCCAAAATTACAAAAAATGCAAACAAAGAGTCTACCACCAAGAGTAAAGTACTCTTTAAAAATTTGTTCTGGAAAAAATAAAAGTTGTTCAGGTTGTTCTATGCTCATCTAATACTGTTCTACATTTTGTTGTCGGTAACTCGCCGTTTTCGGTCGAAAATGACACAAAAATGCAAAAAAAGAGTCTACCTCCAAGAGTAAAGTACCCTTTAAAAATTTGTTCCGGCAAAAATAAAAGTTGTTCCAGATTGTTCTATGCGCATCTAATATTGTTCTACATTTTGCTGTCGCTAACTCGCCGTTTTCGGTCAAACATGACAAAAAATGCAAAAAAAAGAGTCTACCTCCAAGAGTAAAGTACTATTTAAAAATTTGTTCTGGAAAAAATAAAAGTTGTTCCAGGTTGTTCTATGCCTGGCTGTTATTGTTCCACAATGTCGTGTCGCTAACTCGCCGTTTTCGGTCGAAAATTACACAAAAATTCATAGAAATAGTCTACCTCCAAGAGTAAAGTACCCTTTAAAAATTTGTTCTTGAAAAAATAAAAGTTGTTCCAGGTTGTTGCATGCTAATCTAACACTGTTCTACACTTTGGTGTCGCTAACTCGCCGTTTTCGGTCGAAAATGACACAAAAATGCAAAAAAAGAGTCTACCTCCAAGAGTAAAGTAACCTTCAAAAATTTGTTCTGGAAAAAATAAAAGTTGTTCCAGATTGTTCTATGCTCATCTAACATTGTTTTACATTTTGGTGTCGCTAACTCGCCGTTTTCGGTCGAAAATGAAACAAAAATTCATTGAAAGAGTCTACCTCCAAGAGTAAAGATCCCTTTACAAATTTGTTCTGGAAAAAATAAAAGTTGTTCCAGATTGTTCTATGCGCATCTAATATTGTTCTACGTTTTGCTGTCGCTAACTCGCCGTTTTCGGTCGAACATGACACAAAAATGCAAAAAAAAGAGTCTACCTCCAAGAGTAAAGTACCCTTTAAAAATTTGTTCTGGAAAAAATAAAAGTTGTTCCAGATTGTTCTATGCTCATCTAACATTGTTCTACATTTTGGTGTCGCTAACGCGCCGTTTTCGGTCGAAAATGACACAAAAATGCATTGAAAGAGTCTACCTCCAAGAGTAAAGATCCCTTTAAAAATTTGTTCTGGAAAAAATAAAAGTTGTTCCAGGTTGTTCTATGCTCATCTAATATTGTTCTACATTTTGGTGTCGCTAACTCGCCGTTTTCGGCCGAACATGACACAAAAATCCATAGAAAGAGTCTACCTCCAAGAGTAAAGTACCCTTTAAAAATTTGTTCTGCAAAAAATAAATGTTGTGCCTGGTTGTTCTATGCTCATCTAATATTGTTCTACATTTTGGTGTCGGGTACTCGCCGTTTTCGGTCGACAATGACACAAAAATGCTTAAATAGAATATACCTCCAAGAGTAAAGTACCCTTTAAAAATTTGTTCTGGAAAAAATAAAAGTTGTTCCAGATTGTTCTATGCTTATGTAACATTGTTCTACATTTTGGCGTCGCTAACTCGCCGTTTTCGGTCGAAAATGACACAAAAATTAAAAAAAAGAGTCTACCTCCAAGAGTAAAGTACTCTTTAGAAATTTGTTCTGGAAAAAATAAAAGTTGTTCCAGATTGTTCTATGCTCACCCTAATGTTTTTCTGCATTTTGGTGTCGGTTACTCGCCGTTTTCGGTCGAAAATTACACAAAAATGCAAAAAAAAGAGTCTACCTCCAAGAGTAAAGTACCCTTTAAAAATTTGTTCTGGAAGCAATAAAAGTTGTTCCAGGTTGTTCCATGCTAATCTAACACTGTCCTACATTTTGGTGTCGCTAACTCGCCGTTTTCGGTCGACAATGACACAAAAATGCATAAAAAGAATATACCTCCAAGAGTAAAGTACCCTTTAAAAATTTGTTCTGGAAAAAATAAAAGTTGTGCCAGGTTGTTCTATGCTCATCTAATATTGTTCTACATTTTGGTGTCGGTTACTCGCCGGTTTCGGTCGAAAATGACACAAAACTGCAAAAAAAGAGTCTACCTCCAAGAGTAAAGTACCCTTTAAAAATTTGTTCTGGAAAAAACAAAAGTTGTTCCAGGTTGTCCTATGCTCATCTAACATCGTTCTACATTTTGGTGTCGCTAACTCGCCGTTTTCGGTCGAACATGACACAAAAATGCAAAAAAAAGAGTCTACCTCCACGAGTAAAGTACCCTTTAAAAATTTGTTCCGGAAGAAATAAAAGTTGTTCCAGGTTGTTCTATGCCTGGCTGTTATTGTTCCACAATTTTGTGTCGCTAACTCGCCGTTTTCGTACGAAAATGACACAAAAATGCAGAAAAAGGGTCTACCTCCAAGAGTAAAGTACCCTTTAAAAATTTGTTCTGGAAAAAATAAAAGTTGTTCCAGATTGTTCTATGCTCATCTAACATTGTTCTACATTTTGGTGTTGCTAACTCGCCGTTTTCGGTCGAACATGACACAAAAATGCATTGAAAGTCTACCTCCAAGAGTAAAGTACCCTTTAAAAATTTGTTCTGGAAAAAATAAAAGTTGTTCCAGGTTGTTGCATGCTAATCTAACACTGTTCTACACTTTGGTGTCGCTAACTCGCCGTTTTCGGTCGAAAATGACACAAAAATGCAAAAAAAGAGTCTACCTCCAAGAGTAAAGTAACCTTCAAAAATTTGTTCTGGAAAAAATAAAAGTTGTTCCAGATTGTTCTATGCTCATCTAACATTGTTTTACATTTTGGTGTCGCTAACTCGCCGTTTTCGGTCGAAAATGAAACAAAAATTCATTGAAAGAGTCTACCTCCAAGAGTAAAGATCCCTTTACAAATTTGTTCTGGAAAAAATAAAAGTTGTTCCAGATTGTTCTATGCGCATCTAATATTGTTCTACGTTTTGCTGTCGCTAACTCGCCGTTTTCGGTCGAACATGACACAAAAATGCAAAAAAAAGAGTCTACCTCCAAGAGTAAAGTACCCTTTAAAAATTTGTTCTGGAAAAAATAAAAGTTGTTCCAGATTGTTCTATGCTCATCTAACATTGTTCTACATTTTGGTGTCGCTAACGCGCCGTTTTCGGTCGAAAATGACACAAAAATGCATTGAAAGAGTCTACCTCCAAGAGTAAAGATCCCTTTAAAAATTTGTTCTGGAAAAAATAAAAGTTGTTCCAGGTTGTTCTATGCTCATCTAATATTGTTCTACATTTTGGTGTCGCTAACTCGCCGTTTTCGGCCGAACATGACACAAAAATCCATAGAAAGAGTCTACCTCCAAGAGTAAAGTACCCTTTAAAAATTTGTTCTGCAAAAAATAAATGTTGTGCCTGGTTGTTCTATGCTCATCTAATATTGTTCTACATTTTGGTGTCGGGTACTCGCCGTTTTCGGTCGACAATGACACAAAAATGCTTAAATAGAATATACCTCCAAGAGTAAAGTACCCTTTAAAAATTTGTTCTGGAAAAAATAAAAGTTGTTCCAGATTGTTCTATGCTTATGTAACATTGTTCTACATTTTGGCGTCGCTAACTCGCCGTTTTCGGTCGAAAATGACACAAAAATTAAAAAAAAGAGTCTACCTCCAAGAGTAAAGTACTCTTTAGAAATTTGTTCTGGAAAAAATAAAAGTTGTTCCAGATTGTTCTATGCTCACCCTAATGTTTTTCTGCATTTTGGTGTCGGTTACTCGCCGTTTTCGGTCGAAAATTACACAAAAATGCAAAAAAAAGAGTCTACCTCCAAGAGTAAAGTACCCTTTAAAAATTTGTTCTGGAAGCAATAAAAGTTGTTCCAGGTTGTTCCATGCTAATCTAACACTGTCCTACATTTTGGTGTCGCTAACTCGCCGTTTTCGGTCGACAATGACACAAAAATGCATAAAAAGAATATACCTCCAAGAGTAAAGTACCCTTTAAAAATTTGTTCTGGAAAAAATAAAAGTTGTGCCAGGTTGTTCTATGCTCATCTAATATTGTTCTACATTTTGGTGTCGGTTACTCGCCGGTTTCGGTCGAAAATGACACAAAACTGCAAAAAAAGAGTCTACCTCCAAGAGTAAAGTACCCTTTAAAAATTTGTTCTGGAAAAAACAAAAGTTGTTCCAGGTTGTCCTATGCTCATCTAACATTGTTCTACATTTTGGTGTCGCTAACTCGCCGTTTTCGGTCGAACATGACACAAAAATGCAAAAAAAAGAGTCTACCTCCACGAGTAAAGTACCCTTTAAAAATTTGTTCCGGAAGAAATAAAAGTTGTTCCAGGTTGTTCTATGCCTGGCTGTTATTGTTCCACAATTTTGTGTCGCTAACTCGCCGTTTTCGTACGAAAATGACACAAAAATGCAGAAAAAGGGTCTACCTCCAAGAGTAAAGTACCCTTTAAAAATTTGTTCTGGAAAAAATAAAAGTTGTTCCAGATTGTTCTATGCTCATCTAACATTGTTCTACATTTTGGTGTTGCTAACTCGCCGTTTTCGGTCGAACATGACACAAAAATGCATTGAAAGTCTACCTCCAAGAGTAAAGTACCCTTTAAAAATTTGTTCTGGAAAAAATAAAAGTTGTTCCAGGTTGTGCTATGCTCATCTAACATTGTTCTACATTTTGGTGTCGCTAACTCGCCGTTTTCGGTCGAACATGACACAAAAATGCAAAAAAAAGAGTCTACCTCCAAGAGTAAAGTACCCTTTAAAAATTTGTTCTGGAAAAAATAAAAGTTGTTCCAGATTGTTCTATGCTCATCTAACATTGTGCTACATTTTGGTGTCGCTAACGCGCCGTTTTCGGTCGAAAATGACACAAAAATGCATTGAAAGAGTCTACCTCCAAGAGTAAAGATCCCTTTAAAAATTTGTTCTGGAAAAAATAAAAGTTGTTCCAGGTTGTTCTATGCTCATCTAATATTGTTCTACATTTTGCTGTCGCTAACTCGCCGTTTTCGGTCGAAAATGACAAAAAATGCATTGAAAGAGTCTACCTCCAAGAGTAAAGATCCCTTTACAAATTTGTTCTGGAAAAAACAAAAGTTGTTCCAGGTTGTGCTATGCTCATCTAACATTGTTCTACATTTTGGTGTCGCTAACTCGCCGTTTTCGGTCGAACATGACACAAAAATGCAAAAAAAAGAGTCTACCTCCAAGAGTAAAGTACCCTTTAAAAATTTGTTCTGGAAAAAATAAAAGTTGTTCCAGATTGTTCTATGCTCATTTAACATTGTTCTACATTTTGGTGTCGCTGACCCGCCGTTTACGGTCGAAAATGGCACAAAAATCCAAAAAAGTGTGTATCTGCAAGAGTAAAGTACCCTTTCAAAACTTGTTCGGGAGAACATAAAAGTTACCCAGGTTGTTCTATGCGCATCTAACATTGTTCTACATTTTGGTGTCGCTAACTCGCCGTTTTCGGCCGAACATGACACAAAAATCCATAGAAAGAGTCTACCTCCAAGAGTAAAGTACCCTTTAAAAATATGTTCTGCAAAAAATAAATGTTGTGCCTGGTTGTTCTATGCTCATCTAATATTGTTCTACATTTTGGTGTCGGGTACTCGCCGTTTTCGGTCGACAATGACACAAAAATGCTTAAATAGAATATACCTCCAAGAGTAAAGTACCCTTTAAAAATTTGTTCTGGAAAAAATAAAAGTTGTTCCAGATTGTTCTATGCTCATCTAACATTGTTCTACATTTTGGTGTCGCTAACTCGCCGTTTTCGGTCGAACATGACACAAAAATGCATAGAAAGTTTACCTCCAAGAGTAAAGTACCCTTTAAAAATTTGTTCCGGCAAAAATAAAAGTTGTTCCAGATTGTTCTATGCTCATCTAATATTGTTCTACATTTTGCTGTCGCTAACTCGCCGTTTTCGGTCCAAAATTACAAAAAATGCAAACAAAGAGTCTACCACCAAGAGTAAAGTACTCTTTAAAAATTTGTTCTGGAAAAAATAAAAGTTGTTCAGGTTGTTCTATGCTCATCTAATACTGTTCTACATTTTGTTGTCGGTAACTCGCCGTTTTCGGTCGAAAATGACACAAAAATGCAAAAAAAGAGTCTACCTCCAAGAGTAAAGTACCCTTTAAAAATTTGTTCCGGCAAAAATAAAAGTTGTTCCAGATTGTTCTATGCTCATCTAACATTGTTCTACATTTTGGTGTCGCTAACGCGCCGTTTTCGGTCGAAAATGAAACAAAAATGCATTGAAAGAGTCTACCTCCAAGAGTAAAGATCCCTTTACAAATTTGTTCTGGAAAAAATAAAAGTTGTTCCAGGTTGTGCTATGCTCATCTAACATTGTTCTACATTTTGGTGTCGCTAACTCGCCGTTTTCGGTCGAACATGACACAAAAATGCAAAAAAAAGAGTCTACCTCCAAGAGTAAAGTACCCTTTAAAAATTTGTTCTGGAAAAAATAAAAGTTGTTCCAGATTGTTCTATGCTCATTTAACATTGTTCTACATTTTGGTGTCGCTGACCCGCCGTTTACGGTCGAAAATGACACAAAAATCCAAAAAAGTGTGTACCTGCAAGACTAAGGTACCCTTTCAAAACTTGTTCGGGTGATCATAAAAGTTGCCCAGGTTGTTCTATGCTCATCTATCATTGTTCTACATTTTGGTGTCGCTAACTCGCCGTTTTCAGCCGAACATGACACAAAAATGCATAGAAAGAGTCTACCTCCAAGAGTAAAGTACCCTTAAAAAATTTGTTCTGCAAAAAAATAAAAGTTGTGCCTGGTTGTTCTATGCTCATCTAATATTGTTCTACATTTTGGTGTCGGGTACTCGCCGTTTTCGGTCGACAATGACACAAAAATGCTTAAATAGAATATACCTCCAAGAGTAAAGTACCCTTTAAAAATTTGTTCTGGAAAAAACAAAAGTGGTTCCAGGTTTTTCTATGCCTGGATGTTACGGTTTCACATTTTGGTGTCGCTAACTCGCCGTTTTCGGTCGAAAATGACACAAAAATGCAAAAAAAGAGTCTACCTCCAAGAGTAAAGTACCCTTCAAAAATTTGTTCTGGAAAAAATAAAAGTTGTTCCAGATTGTTCTATGCTCATCTAACATTGTTCTACATTTTGGTGTCGCTAACTCGCCGTTTTCGGTCGAACATGACACAAAAATGCATAGAAAGTTTACCTCCAAGAGTAAAGTACCCTTTAAAAATTTGTTCCGGCAAAAATAAAAGTTGTTCCAGATTGTTCTATGCTCATCTAATATTGTTCTACATTTTGCTGTCGCTAACTCGCCGTTTTCGGTCCAAAATTACAAAAAATGCAAACAAAGAGTCTACCACCAAGAGTAAAGTACTCTTTAAAAATTTGTTCTGGAACAAATAAAAGTTGTTCAGGTTGTTCTATGCTCATCTAATACTGTTCTACATTTTGTTGTCGGTAACTCGCCGTTTTCGGTCGAAAATGACACAAAAATGCAAAAAAAGAGTCTACCTCCAAGAGTAAAGTACCCTTTAAAAATTTGTTCCGGCAAAAATAAAAGTTGTTCCAGATTGTTCTATGCGCATCTAATATTGTTCTACATTTTGCTGTCGCTAACTCGCCGTTTTCGGTCAAAAATGACAAAAAATGCAAAAAAAAGAGTCTACCTCCAAGAGTAAAGTACTATTTAAAAATTTGTTCTGGAAAAAATAAAAGTTGTTCCAGGTTGTTCTATGCCTGGCTGTTATTGTTCCACAATGTCGTGTCGCTAACTCGCCGTTTTCGGTCGAAAATTACACAAAAATTCATAGAAATAGTCTACCTCCAAGAGTAAAGTACCCTTTAAAAATTTGTTCTTGAAAAAATAAAAGTTGTTCAGGTTGTTCCATGCTAATCTAACACTGTTCTACACTTTGGTGTCGCTAACTCGCCGTTTTCGGTCGAAAATGACACAAAAATGCATAGAAAGAGTCTACCTCCAAGAGTAAAGTACCCTTTAAAAATTTGTTCTGGAAAAAATAAAAGTTGTTCCAGATTGTTCTATGCTCATCTAATATTGTTCTACATTTTGGTGTCGCTAACTCGCGGTTTTCGGTCGAAAATGACACAAAAATGCAAAAAAAGAGTCTACCTCCAAGAGTAAAGTAACCTTCAAAAATTTGTTCTGGAAAAAATAAAAGTTGCCCAGGTTGTTCTATGCTCATCTAACATTGTTCTACATTTTGGTATCGCTAACTCGCCGTTTTCGGCCGAACATGACACAAAAATGCATAGAAAGAGTCTACCTCCAAGAGTAAAGTACCCTTTGAAAATTTGTTCTGCAAAAAAATAAAAGTTGTGCCTGGTTGTTCTATGCTCATCTAATATTGTTCTACATTTTGGTGTCGGGTACTCGCCGTTTTCGGTCGACAATGACACAAAAATGCTTAAATAGAATATACCTCCAAGAGTAAAGTACCCTTTAAAAATTTGTTCTGGAAAAAACAAAAGTGGTTCCAGGTTGTTCTATGCCTGGATGTTATGGTTTCACATTTTGGTGTCGCTAACGCGCCGTTTTCGGTCGAAAATGACACAAAAATGCATTGAAAGAGTCTACCTCCAAGAGTAAAGATCCCTTTAAAAATTTGTTCTGGAAAAAATAAAAGTTGTTCCAGGTTGTGCTATGCTCATCTAACATTGTTCTACATTTTGGTGTCGCTAACTCGCCGTTTTCGGTCGAACATGACACAAAAATGCAAAAAAAAGAGTCTACCTCCAAGAGTAAAGTACCCTTTAAAAATTTGTTCTGGAAAAAATAAAAGTTGTTCCAGATTGTTCTATGCTCATTTAACATTGTTCTACATTTTGGTGTCGCTGACCCGCCGTTTACGGTCGAAAATGACACAAAAATCCAAAAAAGTGTGTACCTGCAAGAGTAAAGTACCCTTTCAAAACTTGTTCGGGTGAACATAAAAGTTGCCCAGGTATTTCTATGCTCATCTAACATTGTTCTACAGTTTGGTGTCGCTAACGCGCCGTTTTCGGTCGAAAATGAAACAAAAATGCATTGAAAGAGTCTACCTCCAAGAGTAAAGATCCCTTTACAAATTTGTTCTGGAAAAAATAAAAGTTGTTCCAGATTGTTCTATGCTCATTTAACATTGTTCTACATTTTGGTGTCGCTGACCCGCCGTTTACGGTCGAAAATGACACAAAAATCCAAAAAAGTGTGTACCTGCAAGAGTAAAGTACCCTTTCAAAACTTGTTCGGGTGAACATAAAAGTTGCCCAGGTTGTTCTATGCTCATCTATCATTGTTCTACATTTTGGTGTCGCTAACTCGCCGTTTTCGGCTGAACATGACACAAAAATGCATAGAAAGAGTCTACCTCCAAGAGTAAAGTACCCTTAAAAAATTTGTTCTGCAAAAAAATAAAAGTTGTGCCTGGTTGTTCTATGCTCATCTAATATTGTTCTACATTTTGGTGTCGGGTACTCGCCGTTTTCGGTCGACAATGACACAAAAATGCTTAAATAGAATATACCTCCAAGAGTAAAGTACCCTTTAAAAATTTGTTCTGGAAAAAACAAAAGTGGTTCCAGGTTGTTCTATGCCTGGATGTTACGGTTTCACATTTTGGTGTCGCTAACTCGCCGTTTTCGGTCGAAAATGACACAAAAATGCAAAAAAAGAGTCTACCTCCAAGAGTAAAGTACCCTTCAAAAATTTGTTCTGGAAAAAATAAAAGTTGTTCCAGATTGTTCTATGCTCATCTAACATTGTTCTACATTTTGGTGTCGCTAACTCGCCGTTTTCGGTCGAACATGACACAAAAATGCATAGAAAGTTTACCTCCAAGAGTAAAGTACCCTTTAAAAATTTGTTCCGGCAAAAATAAAAGTTGTTCCAGATTGTTCTATGCTCATCTAATATTGTTCTACATTTTGCTGTCGCTAACTCGCCGTTTTCGGTCCAAAATTACAAAAAATGCAAACAAAGGTTCTACCACCAAGAGTAAAGTACTCTTTAAAAATTTGTTCTGGAACAAATAAAAGTTGTTCAGGTTGTTCTATGCTCATCTAATACTGTTCTACATTTTGTTGTCGGTAACTCGCCGTTTTCGGTCGAAAATGACACAAAAATGCAAAAAAGAGTCTACCTCCAAGAGTAAAGTACCCTTTAAAAATTTGTTCCGGCAAAAATAAAAATTGTTCCAGATTGTTCTATGCGCATCTAATATTGTTCTACATTTTGCTGTCGCTAACTCGCCGTTTTCGGTCAAAAATGACAAAAAATGCAAAAAAAAGAGTCTACCTCCAAGAGTAAAGTACTATTTAAAAATTTGTTCTGGAAAAAATAAAAGTTGTTCCAGGTTGTTCTATGCCTGGCTGTTATTGTTCCACAATGTCGTGTCGCTAACTCGCCGTTTTCGGTCGAAAATTACACAAAAATTCATAGAAATAGTCTACCTCCAAGAGTAAAGTACCCTTTAAAAATTTGTTCTTGAAAAAATAAAAGTTGTTCCAGGTTGTTCCATGCTAATCTAACACTGTTCTACACTTTGGTGTCGCTAACTCGCCGTTTTCGGTCGAAAATGACACAAAAATGCATAGAAAGAGTCTACCTCCAAGAGTAAAGTACCCTTTAAAAATTTGTTCTGGAAAAAATAAAAGTTGTTCCAGATTGTTCTATGCTCATCTAATATTGTTCTACATTTTGGTGTCGCTAACTCGCGGTTTTCGGTCGAAAATGACACAAAAATGCAAAAAAAGAGTCTACCTCCAAGAGTAAAGTAACCTTCAAAAATTTGTTCTGGAAAAAATAAAAGTTGCCCAGGTTGTTCTATGCTCATCTAACATTGTTCTACATTTTGGTATCGCTAACTCGCCGTTTTCGGCCGAACATGACACAAAAATGCATAGAAAGAGTCTACCTCCAAGAGTAAAGTACCCTTTGAAAATTTGTTCTGCAAAAAAATAAAAGTTGTGCCTGGTTGTTCTATGCTCATCTAATATTGTTCTACATTTTGGTGTCGGGTACTCGCCGTTTTCGGTCGACAATGACACAAAAATGCTTAAATAGAATATACCTCCAAGAGTAAAGTACCCTTTAAAAATTTGTTCTGGAAAAAACAAAAGTGGTTCCAGGTTGTTCTATGCCTGGATGTTATGGTTTCACATTTTGGTGTCGCTAACGCGCCGTTTTCGGTCGAAAATGACACAAAAATGCATTGAAAGAGTCTACCTCCAAGAGTAAAGATCCCTTTAAAAATTTGTTCTGGAAAAAATAAAAGTTGTTCCAGGTTGTTCTATGCTCATCTAACATTGTTCTACATTTTGGTGTCGCTAACTCGCCGTTTTCGGTCGAACATGACACAAAAATGCAAAAAAAAGAGTCTACCTCCAAGAGTAAAGTACCCTTTAAAAATTTGTTCTGGAAAAAATAAAAGTTGTTCCAGATTGTTCTATGCTCATTTAACATTGTTCTACATTTTGGTGTCGCTGACCCGCCGTTTACGGTCGAAAATGACACAAAAATCCAAAAAAGTGTGTACCTGCAAGAGTAAAGTACCCTTTCAAAACTTGTTCGGGTGAACATAAAAGTTGCCCAGGTTGTTCTATGCTCATCTATCATTGTTCTACATTTTGGTGTCGCTAACTCGCCGTTTTCGGCCGAACATGACACAAAAATGCATAGAAAGAGTCTACCTCCAAGAGTAAAGTACCCTTTAAAAATTTGTTCTGCAAAAAAATAAAAGTTTTGCCTGGTTGTTCTATGCTCATCTATTATTGTTCTACATTTTGGTGTCGGGTACTCGCCGTTTTCGGTCGACAATGACACAAAAATGCTTAAATAGAATATACCTCCAAGAGTAAAGTACCCTTTAAAAATTTGTTCTGGAAAAAACAAAAGTGGTTCCAAGTTGTTCTATGCCTGGATGTTATGGTTTCACATTTTGGTGTCGCTAACTCGCCGTTTTCGGTCGAACATGACACAAAAATGCATAGAAAGTTTACCTCCAAGAGTAAAGTACCCTTTAAAAATTTGTTCTGGAAAAAATCAAAGTTGTCCCAGGTTGTTCTGTGTTCATCTAATATTGTTCTACATTTGGGTGCCGCTAACTCGCAGTTTTCGGTCGAAAATGACACAAAAATGCAAAAAAGGATATACCTCCAAGAGTAAAGTACGCTTTAAAAATTTGTTCTGGAAAAAATAAAAGTTGTTCCAGGTTGTTCTATGCTCATCTAATATTGTTCTACATTTTGGTGTCGGATACTTGCCGTTTTCGGTCGACAATGACACAAAAATGCTAAAAAAGTGTCTACTTCCTAGAGTAAAGTACTCTTTAAAAATTTGTTCCGGCAAAAATAAAAGTTGTTCCAGATTGTTCTATGCTCATCTAAAATTATTCTACATTTTGCTGTCGCTAACTCGCCGTTTTCGGTCCAAAATTACAAAAAATGCAAACAAAGAGTCTACCACCAAGAGTAAAGTACTCTTTAAAAATTTGTTCTGGAAAAAATAAAAGTTGTTCAGGTTGTTCTATGCTCATCTAATACTGTTCTACATTTTGTTGTCGGTAACTCGCCGTTTTCGGTCGAAAATGACACAAAAATGCAAAAAAAGAGTCTACCTCCAAGAGTAAAGTACCCTTTAAAAATTTGTTCCGGCAAAAATAAAAGTTGTTCCAGATTGTTCTATGCGCATCTAATATTGTTCTACATTTTGCTGTCGCTAACTCGCCGTTTTCGGTCAAACATGACAAAAAATGCAAAAAAAAGAGTCTACCTCCAAGAGTAAAGTACTATTTAAAAATTTGTTCTGGAAAAAATAAAAGTTGTTCCAGGTTGTTCTATGCCTGGCTGTTATTGTTCCACAATGTCGTGTCGCTAACTCGCCGTTTTCGTTCGAAAATTACACAAAAATTCATAGAAATAGTCTACCTCCAAGAGTAAAGTACCCTTTAAAAATTTGTTCTTGAAAAAATAAAAGTTGTTCCAGGTTGTTCCATGCTAATCTAACACTGTTCTACACTTTGGTGTCGCTAACTCGCCGTTTCCGGTCGAAAATGACACAAAAATGCAAAAAAAGAGTCTACCTCCAAGAGTAAAGTAACCTTCAAAAATTTGTTCTGGAAAAAATAAAAGTTGTTCCAGATTGTTCTATGCTCATCTAACATTGTTTTACATTTTGGTGTCGCTAACTCGCCGTTTTCGGTCGAACATGACACAAAAATGCATAGAAAGAGTCTACCACCAAGAGTAAAGTACCCTTTAAAAATTTGTTCCGGCAAAAATAAAAGTTGTTCCAGATTGTTCTATGCGCATCTAATATTGTTCTACGTTTTGCTGTCGCTAACTCGCCGTTTTCGGTCAAAAATGACAAAAAATGCAAAAAAAAAGAGTCTACCTCCAAGAGTAAAGTACTATTTAAAAATTTGTTCTGGAAAAAATAAAAGTTGTTTCAGGTTGTTCTATGCCTGGCTGTTATTGTTCCACAATGTAGTGTCGCTAACTCGCCGTTTTCGGTCGAAAATTACACAAAAATTCATAGAAATAGTCTACCTCCAAGAGTAAAGTACCCTTTAAAAATTTGTTCTTGAAAAAATAAAAGTTGTTCCAGGTTGTTCCATGCTAATCTAACACTGTTCTACACTTTGGTGTCGCTAACTCGCCGTTTTCGGTCGAAAATGACACAAAAATGCATAGAGAGAGTCTACCTCCAAGAGTAAAATACCATTAAAAATTTGTTCTGGAAAAAATAAAAGCTGTTCCAGGTTGTTCTATGCTCATGTAACATTGTTCTACATTTTGGTGTCGCTAACTCGCCGTTTTCGGTCGAAAATGACACAAAAATGCATAGAGTCTACCTCCAAGAGTAAACTACCCTTTAAAAATTTGTTCTGGAAAAAATAAAAGTGGTTCCAGGTTATGCTATGCCTGCATGTTATTGTTTCGCATTTTGGTGTCGCTGACCCGCCGTTTACGGTCGAAAATGACACAAAAATCCAAAAAAGTGTGTACCTGCAAGAGTAAAGTACCCTTTCAAAACTTGTTCGGGAGAACATAAAAGTTGCCCAGATTGTTCTATGCTCATCTAACATTGTTCTACATTTTGGTGTCGCTAACGCGCCGTTTTCGGTCGAAAATGACACAAAAATGCATTGAAAGAGTCTACCTCCAAGAGTAAAGTACCATTTAAAAATTTGTTCTGGAAAAAATAAAAGTTGTGCCAGGTTGTTCTATGCTCATCTAATATTGTTCTACATTTTGGTGCCGCTAACTCGCGGTTTTCGGTCGAAAATGACACAAAAATGCAAAAAAAGAGTCTACCTCCAAGAGTAAAGTACCCTTTAAAAATTTGTTCTGGAAAAAATAAAAGTTGTTCCAGATTGTTCGATGCTCATCTAATATTGTTCTACATTTTGCTGTCGCTAACTCGCCGTTTTCGGTCGAAAATGACAAAAAATGCATAGAAAGAGTCTACCTCCAAAAGTAAAGTACCCTTTAAAAATTTGTTCTGGAAAAAATAAAAGTGGTTCCAGGTTGTGCTATGCCTGCATGTCATTGTTTCACATTTTGGTGTCGCTGACCCGCCGTTTACGGTCGAAAATGACACAAAAATCCAAAAAAGTGTGTACCTGCAAGAGTAAAGTACCCTTTCAAAACTTGTTCGGGAGAACATAAAAGTTGCCCAGGTTGTTCTATGCTCATCTAACATTGTTCTACATTTTGGTGTCGCTAACTCGCGGTTTTCGGTCGAAAATGACACAAAAATGCAAAAAAAGAGTCTACCTCCAAGAGTAAAGTAACCTTCAAAAATTTGTTCTGGAAAAAATAAAAGTGGCCCAGGTTGTTCTATGCTCATCTAACATTGTTCTACATTTTGGTATCGCTAACTCGCCGTTTTCGGCCGAACATGACACAAAAATGCATAGAAAGAGTCTACCTCCAAGAGTAAAGTACCCTTTGAAAATTTGTTCTGCAAAAAAATAAAAGTTGTGCCTGGTTGTTCTATGCTCATCTAATATTGTTCTACATTTTGGTGTCGGGTACTCGCCGTTTTCGGTCGACAATGACACAAAAATGCTTAAATAGAATATACCTCCAAGAGTAAAGTACCCTTTAAAAATTTGTTCTGGAAAAAACAAAAGTGGTTCCAGGTTGCTCTATGCCTGGATGTTATGGTTTCACATTTTGGTGTCGCTAACGCGCCGTTTTCGGTCGAAAATGACACAAAAATGCATTGAAAGAGTCTACCTCCAAGAGTAAAGATCCCTTTAAAAATTTGTTCTGGAAAAAATAAAAGTTGTTCCAGGTTGTTCTATGCTCATCTAATATTGTTCTACATTTTGCTGTCGCTAACTCGGCGTTTTCGGTCAAAAATGACAAAAAATGCATAGAAAGAGTGTACCTCCAAGAGTAAAGTACCCTTTAAAAATTTGTTCTGGAAAAAATAAAAGTTGTTCCAGGTTGTTCTATGCGCATCTAATATTGTTCTACATTTTGCTGTCGCTAACTCGCCGTTTTCGGTCAAACATGACAAAAAATGCAAAAAAAAGAGTCTACCTCCAAGAGTAAAGTACTATTTAAAAATTTGTTCTGGAAAAAATAAAAGTTGTTCCAGGTTGTTCTATGCCTGGCTGTTATTGTTCCACAATGTCGTGTCGCTAACTCGCCGTTTTCGGTTGAAAATTACACAAAAATTCATAGAAATAGTCTACCTCCAAGAGTAAAGTACCCTTTAAAAATTTGTTCTTGAAAAAATAAAAGTTGTTCCAGGTTGTTGCATGCTAATCTAACACTGTTCTACACTTTGGTGTCGCTAACTCGCCGTTTTCGGTCGAAAATGACACAAAAATGCAAAAAAAGAGTCTACCTCCAAGAGTAAAGTAACCTTCAAAAATTTGTTCTGGAAAAAATAAAAGTTGTTCCAGATTGTTCTATGCTCATCTAACATTGTTTTACATTTTGGTGTCGCTAACTCGCCGTTTTCGGTCGAACATGACACAAAAATGCATAGAAAGAGTCTACCTCCAAGAGTAAAGTACCCTTTAAAAATTTGTTCTGGAAAAAATAAAAGTTGTTTCAGGTTGTTCTATGCCTGGCTGTTATTGTTCCACAATGTAGTGTCGCTAACTCGCCGTTTTCGGTCGAAAATTACACAAAAATTCATAGAAATAGTCTACCTCCAAGAGTAAAGTACCCTTTAAAAATTTGTTCTTGAAAAAATAAAAGTTGTTCCAGGTTGTTCCATGCTAATCTAACACTGTTCTACACTTTGGTGTCGCTAACTCGCCGTTTTCGGTCGAAAATGACACAAAAATGCATAGAGAGAGTCTACCTCCAAGAGTAAAATACCATTAAAAATTTGTTCTGGAAAAAATAAAAGCTGTTCCAGGTTGTTCTATGCTCATGTAACATTGTTCTACATTTTGGTGTCGCTAACTCGCCGTTTTCGGTCGAAAATGACACAAAAATGCAAAAAAAGAGTCTACCTCCAAGAGTAAAGTAACCTTCAAAAATTTGTTCTGGAAAAAATAAAAGTTGTTCCAGATTGTTCTATGCTCATCTAACATTGTTTTACATTTTGGTGTCGCTAACTCGCCGTTTTCGGTCGAACATGACACAAAAATGCAAAAAAAGAGTCTACCTCCAAGAGTAAAGTACCCTTTAAAAATTTGTTCCGGCAAAAATAAAAGTTGTTCCAGATTGTTCTATGCTCATCTAAAATTATTCTACATTTTGCTGTCGCTAACTCGCCGTTTTCGGTCCAAAATTACAAAAAATGCAAACAAAGAGTCTACCACCAAGAGTAAAGTACTCTTTAAAAATTTGTTCTGGAAAAAATAAAAGTTGTTCAGGTTGTTCTATGCTCATCTAATACTGTTCTACATTTTGTTGTCGGTAACTCGCCGTTTTCGGTCGAAAATGACACAAAAATGCAAAAAAAGAGTCTACCTCCAAGAGTAAAGTACCCTTTAAAAATTTGTTCCGGCAAAAATAAAAGTTGTTCCAGATTGTTCTATGCGCATCTAATATTGTTCTACATTTTGCTGTCGCTAACTCGCCGTTTTCGGTCAAACATGACAAAAAATGCAAAAAAAAGAGTCTACCTCCAAGAGTAAAGTACTATTTAAAAATTTGTTCTGGAAAAAATAAAAGTTGTTCCAGGTTGTTCTATGCCTGGCTGTTATTGTTCCACAATGTCGTGTCGCTAACTCGCCGTTTTCGGTCGAAAATTACACAAAAATTCATAGAAATAGTCTACCTCCAAGAGTAAAGAACCCTTTAAAAATTTGTTCTTGAAAAAATAAAAGTTGTTCCAGGTTGTTCCATGCTAATCTAACACTGTTCTACACTTTGGTGTCGCTAACTCGGCGTTTTCGGTCGAAAATGACACAAAAATGCAAAAAAAGAGTCTACCTCCAAGAGTAAAGTAACCTTCAAAAATTTGTTCTGGAAAAAATAAAAGTTGTTCCAGATTGTTCTATGCTCATCTAACATTGTTTTACATTTTGGTGTCGCTAACTCGCCGTTTTCGGTCGAACATGACACAAAAATGCATAGAAAGAGTCTACCTCCAAGAGTAAAGTACCCTTTAAAAATTTGTTCCGGCAAAAATAAAAGTTGTTCCAGATTGTTCTATGCGCATCTAATATTGTTCTACGTTTTGCTGTCGCTAACTCGCCGTTTTCGGTCAAAAATGACAAAAAATGCAAAAAAAAGAGTCTACCTCCAAGAGTAAAGTACTATTTAAAAATTTGTTCTGGAAAAAATAAAAGTTGTTCCAGGTTGTTCTATGCCTGGCTGTTATTGTTCCACAATGTCGTGTCGCTAACTCGCCGTTTTCGGTCGAAAATTACACAAAAATTCATAGAAATAGTCTACCTCCAAGAGTAAAGTACCCTTTAAAAATTTGTTCTTGAAAAAATAAAAGTTGTTCCAGGTTGTTCCATGCTAATCTAACACTGTTCTACACTTTGGTGTCGCTAACTCGCCGTTTTCGGTCGAAAATGACACAAAAATGCATAGAAAGAGTCTACCTCCAAGAGTAAAATACCATTAAAAATTTGTTCTGGAAAAAATAAAAGCTGTTCCAGGTTGTTCTATGCTCATGTAACATTGTTCTACATTTTGGTGTCGCTAACTCGCCGTTTTCGGTCGAAAATGACACAAAAATGCATAGAAAGAGTCTACCTCCAAGAGTAAACTACCCTTTAAAAATTTGTTCTGGAAAAAATAAAAGTGGTTCCAGGTTATGCTATGCCTGCATGTTATTGTTTCGCATTTTGGTGTCGCTGACCCGCCGTTTACGGTCGAAAATGACACAAAAATCCAAAAAAGTGTGTACCTGCAAGAGTAAAGTACCCTTTCAAAACTTGTTCGGGAGAACATAAAAGTTGCCCAGATTGTTCTATGCTCATCTAACATTGTTCTACATTTTGGTGTCGCTAACGCGCCGTTTTCGGTCGAAAATGACACAAAAATGCATTGAAAGAGTCTACCTCCAAGAGTAAAGTACCATTTAAAAATTTGTTCTGGAAAAAATAAAAGTTGTGCCAGGTTGTTCTATGCTCATCTAATATTGTTCTACATTTTGGTGCCGCTAACTCGCGGTTTTCGGTCGAAAATGACACAAAAATGCAAAAAAAGAGTCTACCTCCAAGAGTAAAGTACCCTTTAAAAATTTGTTCTGGAAAAAATAAAAGTTGTTCCAGATTGTTCGATGCTCATCTAATATTGTTCTACATTTTGCTGTCGCTAACTCGCCGTTTTCGGTCGAAAATGACAAAAAATGCATAGAAAGAGTCTACCTCCAAGAGTAAAGTACCCTTTAAAAATTTGTTCTGGAAAAAATAAAAGTGGTTCCAGGTTGTGCTATGCCTGCATGTTATTGTTTCACATTTTGGTGTCGCTGACCCGCCGTTTACGGTCGAAAATGACACAAAAATCCAAAAAAGTGTGTACCTGCAAGAGTAAAGTACCCTTTCAAAACTTGTTCGGGAGAACATAAAAGTTGCCCAGGTTGTTCTATGCTCATCTAACATTGTTCTACATTTTGGTGTCGCTAACTCGCGGTTTTCGGTCGAAAATGACACAAAAATGCAAAAAAAGAGTCTACCTCCAAGAGTAAAGTAACCTTCAAAAATTTGTTCTGGAAAAAATAAAAGTTGCCCAGGTTGTTCTATGCTCATCTAACATTGTTCTACATTTTGGTGTCGCTAACTCGCCGTTTTCGGTCGAACATGACACAAAAATGCAAAAAAAAAGAGTCTACCTCCAAGAGTAAAGTACCCTTTAAAAATTTGTTCTGGAAAAAATAAAAGTTGTTCCAGATTGTTCTATGCTCATTTAACATTGTTCTACATTTTGGTGTCGCTGACCCGCCGTTTACGGTCGAAAATGACACAAAAATCCAAAAAAGTGTGTACCTGCAAGAGTAAAGTACCCTTTCAAAACTTGTTCGGGTGAACATAAAAGTTGCCCAGGTTGTTCTATGCTCATCTATCATTGTTCTACATTTTGGTGTCGCTAACTCGCCGTTTTCGGCCGAACATGACACAAAAATGCATAGAAAGAGTCTACCTCCAAGAGTAAAGTACCCTTTAAAAATTTTTTCTGCAAAAAAATAAAAGTTGTGCCTGGTTGTTCTATGCTCATCTAATATTGTTCTACATTTTGGTGTCGGGTACTCGCCGTTTTCGGTCGACAATGACACAAAAATGCTTAAATAGAATAAACCTCCAAGAGTAAAGTACCCTTTAAAAATTTATTCTGGAAAAAACAAAAGTGGTTCCAAGTTGTTCTATGCCTGGATGTTATGGTTTCACATTTTGGTGTCGCTAACTCGCCGTTTTCGGTCGAAAATGACACAAAAATGCAAAAAAAGAGTCTACCTCCAAGAGTAAAGTACCCTTCAAAAATTTGTTCTGGAAAAAATAAAAGTTGTTCCAGATTGTACTATGCTCATCTAACATTGTTCTACATTTTGGTGTCGCTAACTCGCCGTTTTCGGTCGAACATGACACAAAAATGCATAGAAAGTTTACCTCCAAGAGTAAAGTACCCTTTAAAAATTTGTTCTGGAAAAAATCAAAGTTGTCCCAGGTTGTTCTGTGTTCATCTAATATTGTTCTACATTTGGGTGCCGCTAACTCGCCGTTTTCGGTCGAAAATGACACAAAAATGCAAAAAAGGATATACCTCCAAGAGTAAAGTACGCTTTAAAAATTTGTTCTTGAAAAAATAAAAGTTGTTCCAGGTTGTTGCATGCTAATCTAACACTGTTCTACACTTTGGTGTCGCTAACTCGCCGTTTTCGGTCGAAAATGACACAAAAATGCAAAAAAAGGGTCTACCTCCAAGAGTAAAGTACCCTTTAAAAATTTGTTCTGGAAAAAATAAAAGTTGTTCCAGATTGTTCTATGCTCATCTAACATTGTTCTACATTTTGGTGTCGCTAACGCGCCGTTTTCGGTCGAAAATGACACAAAAATGCATTGAAAGAGTCTACCTCCAAGAGTAAAGTACTCTTTAAAAATTTGTTCTGGAAAAAATAAAAGTGGTTCCAGGTTATGCTATGCCTGCATGTTATTGTTTCGCATTTTGGTGTCGCTGACCCGCCGTTTACGGTCGAAAATGACACAAAAATCCAAAAAAGTGTGTACCTGCAAGAGTAAAGTACCATTTAAAAATTTGTTCTGGAAAAAATAAAAGTTGTGCCAGGTTGTTCTATGCTCATCTAATATTGTTCTACATTTTGGTGCCGCTAACTCGCGGTTTTCGGTCGAAAATGACACAAAAATGCAAAAAAAGAGTCTACCTCCAAGAGTAAAGTACCCTTTAAAAATTTGTTCTGGAAAAAATAAAAGTTGTTCCAGATTGTTCGATGCTCATCTAATATTGTTCTACATTTTGCTGTCGCTAACTCGCCGTTTTCGGTCGAAAATGACAAAAAATGCATAGAAAGAGTCTACCTCCAAGAGTAAAGTACCCTTTAAAAATTTGTTCTGGAAAAAATAAAAGTGGTTCCAGGTTGTGCTATGCCTGCATGTTATTGTTTCACATTTTGGTGTCGCTGACCCGCCGTTTACGGTCGAAAATGACACAAAAATCCAAAAAAGTGTGTACCTGCAAGAGTAAAGTACCCTTTCAAAACTTGTTCGGGAGAACATAAAAGTTGCCCAGGTTGTTCTATGCTCATCTAACATTGTTCTACATTTTGGTGTCGCTAACTCGCGGTTTTCGGTCGAAAATGACACAAAAATGCAAAAAAAGAGTCTACCTCCAAGAGTAAAGTAACCTTCAAAAATTTGTTCTGGAAAAAATAAAAGTTGCCCAGGTTGTTCTATGCTCATCTAACATTGTTCTACATTTTGGTGTCGCTAACTCGCCGTTTTCGGTCGAACATGACACAAAAATGCAAAAAAAAAGAGTCTACCTCCAAGAGTAAAGTACCCTTTAAAAATTTGTTCTGGAAAAAATAAAAGTTGTTCCAGATTGTTCTATGCTCATTTAACATTGTTCTACATTTTGGTGTCGCTGACCCGCCGTTTACGGTCGAAAATGACACAAAAATCCAAAAAAGTGTGTACCTGCAAGAGTAAAGTACCCTTTCAAAACTTGTTCGGGTGAACATAAAAGTTGCCCAGGTTGTTCTATGCTCATCTATCATTGTTCTACATTTTGGTGTCGCTAACTCGCCGTTTTCGGCCGAACATGACACAAAAATGCATAGAAAGAGTCTACCTCCAAGAGTAAAGTACCCTTTAAAAATTTTTTCTGCAAAAAAATAAAAGTTGTGCCTGGTTGTTCTATGCTCATCTAATATTGTTCTACATTTTGGTGTCGGGTACTCGCCGTTTTCGGTCGACAATGACACAAAAATGCTTAAATAGAATAAACCTCCAAGAGTAAAGTACCCTTTAAAAATTTATTCTGGAAAAAACAAAAGTGGTTCCAAGTTGTTCTATGCCTGGATGTTATGGTTTCACATTTTGGTGTCGCTAACTCGCCGTTTTCGGTCGAAAATGACACAAAAATGCAAAAAAAGAGTCTACCTCCAAGAGTAAAGTACCCTTCAAAAATTTGTTCTGGAAAAAATAAAAGTTGTTCCAGATTGTTCTATGCTCAAATAACATTGTTCTACATTTTGGTGTCGCTAACTCGCCGTTTTCGGTCGAAAATGACACAAAAATGCATTGAAAGAGTCTACCTCCAAGAGTAAAGTACTCTTTAAAAATTTGTTCTTGAAAAAATAAAAGTTGTTCCAGGTTGTTCCATGCTAATCTAACACTGTTCTACACTTTGGTGTCGCTAACTCGCCGTTTTCGGTCGACAATGACACAAAAATGCTTAAATAGAATATACCTCCAAGAGTAAAGTACCCTTTAAAAATTTGTTCTGGAAAAAACAAAAGTGGTTCCAGGTTGTTCTATGCCTGGATGTTATGGTTTCACATTTTGGTGTCGCTAACTCGCCGTTTTCGGTCGAAAATGACACAAAAATGCAAAAAAAAGTCTACCTCCAAGTGTAAAGTACCCTTCAAAAATTTGTTCTGGAAAAAATAAAAGTTGTTCCAGATTGTTCTATGCTCATCTAACATTGTTCTACATTTTGGTGTCGCTAACTCGCCGTTTTCGGTCGAACATGACACAAAAATGCATAGAAAGTTTACCTCCAAGAGTAAAGTACCCTTTAAAAATTTGTTCCGGCAAAAATAAAAGTTGTTCCAGATTGTTCTATGCTCATCTAATATTGTTCTACATTTTGCTGTCGCTAACTCGCCGTTTTCGGTCCAAAATTACAAAAAATGCAAACAAAGAGTCTACCACCAAGAGTAAAGTACTCTTTAAAAATTTGTTCTGGAAAAAATAAAAGTTGTTCAGGTTGTTCTATGCTCATCTAATACTGTTCTACATTTTGTTGTCGGTAACTCGCCGTTTTCGGTCGAAAATGACACAAAAATGCAAAAAAAGAGTCTACCTCCAAGAGTAAAGTACCCTTTAAAAATTTGTTCCGGCAAAAATAAAAGTTGTTCCAGATTGTTCTATGCTCATCTAACATTGTTCTACATTTTGGTGTCGCTAACGCGCCGTTTTCGGTCGAAAATGAAACAAAAATGCATTGAAAGAGTCTACCTCCAAGAGTAAAGATCCCTTTACAAATTTGTTCTGGAAAAAATAAAAGTTGTTCCAGGTTGTGCTATGCTCATCTAACATTGTTCTACATTTTGGTGTCGCTAACTCGCCGTTTTCGGTCGAACATGACACAAAAATGCAAAAAAAAGAGTCTACCTCCAAGAGTAAAGTACCCTTTAAAAATTTGTTCTGGAAAAAATAAAAGTTGTTCCAGATTGTTCTATGCTCATTTAACATTGTTCTACATTTTGGTGTCGCTGACCCGCCGTTTACGGTCGAAAATGACACAAAAATCCAAAAAAGTGTGTACCTGCAAGAGTAAAGTACCCTTTCAAAACTTGTTCGGGTGAACATAAAAGTTGCCCAGGTTGTTCTATGCTCATCTATCATTGTTCTACATTTTGGTGTCGCTAACTCGCCGTTTTCAGCCGAACATGACACAAAAATGCATAGAAAGAGTCTACCTCCAAGAGTAAAGTACCCTTAAAAAATTTGTTCTGCAAAAAAATAAAAGTTGTGCCTGGTTGTTCTATGCTCATCTAATATTGTTCTACATTTTGGTGTCGGGTACTCGCCGTTTTCGGTCGACAATGACACAAAAATGCTTAAATAGAATATACCTCCAAGAGTAAAGTACCCTTTAAAAATTTGTTCTGGAAAAAACAAAAGTGGTTCCAGGTTTTTCTATGCCTGGATGTTACGGTTTCACATTTTGGTGTCGCTAACTCGCCGTTTTCGGTCGAAAATGACACAAAAATGCAAAAAAAGAGTCTACCTCCAAGAGTAAAGTACCCTTCAAAAATTTGTTCTGGAAAAAATAAAAGTTGTTCCAGATTGTTCTATGCTCATCTAACATTGTTCTACATTTTGGTGTCGCTAACTCGCCGTTTTCGGTCGAACATGACACAAAAATGCATAGAAAGTTTACCTCCAAGAGTAAAGTACCCTTTAAAAATTTGTTCCGGCAAAAATAAAAGTTGTTCCAGATTGTTCTATGCTCATCTAATATTGTTCTACATTTTGCTGTCGCTAACTCGCCGTTTTCGGTCCAAAATTACAAAAAATGCAAACAAAGAGTCTACCACCAAGAGTAAAGTACTCTTTAAAAATTTGTTCTGGAAAAAATAAAAGTTGTTCAGGTTGTTCTATGCTCATCTAATACTGTTCTACATTTTGTTGTCGGTAACTCGCCGTTTTCGGTCGAAAATGACACAAAAATGCAAAAAAAGAGTCTACCTCCAAGAGTAAAGTACCCTTTAAAAATTTGTTCCGGCAAAAATAAAAGTTGTTCCAGATTGTTCTATGCTCATCTAACATTGTTCTACATTTTGGTGTCGCTAACGCGCCGTTTTCGGTCGAAAATGAAACAAAAATGCATTGAAAGAGTCTACCTCCAAGAGTAAAGATCCCTTTACAAATTTGTTCTGGAAAAAATAAAAGTTGTTCCAGGTTGTGCTATGCTCATCTAACATTGTTCTACATTTTGGTGTCGCTAACTCGCCGTTTTCGGTCGAACATGACACAAAAATGCAAAAAAAAGAGTCTACCTCCAAGAGTAAAGTACCCTTTAAAAATTTGTTCTGGAAAAAATAAAAGTTGTTCCAGATTGTTCTATGCTCATTTAACATTGTTCTACATTTTGGTGTCGCTGACCCGCCGTTTACGGTCGAAAATGACACAAAAATCCAAAAAAGTGTGTACCTGCAAGAGTAAAGTACCCTTTCAAAACTTGTTCGGGTGAACATAAAAGTTGCCCAGGTTGTTCTATGCTCATCTATCATTGTTCTACATTTTGGTGTCGCTAACTCGCCGTTTTCAGCCGAACATGACACAAAAATGCATAGAAAGAGTCTACCTCCAAGAGTAAAGTACCCTTAAAAAATTTGTTCTGCAAAAAAATAAAAGTTGTGCCTGGTTGTTCTATGCTCATCTAATATTGTTCTACATTTTGGTGTCGGGTACTCGCCGTTTTCGGTCGACAATGACACAAAAATGCTTAAATAGAATATACCTCCAAGAGTAAAGTACCCTTTAAAAATTTGTTCTGGAAAAAACAAAAGTGGTTCCAGGTTTTTCTATGCCTGGATGTTACGGTTTCACATTTTGGTGTCGCTAACTCGCCGTTTTCGGTCGAAAATGACACAAAAATGCAAAAAAAGAGTCTACCTCCAAGAGTAAAGTACCCTTCAAAAATTTGTTCTGGAAAAAATAAAAGTTGTTCCAGATTGTTCTATGCTCATCTAACATTGTTCTACATTTTGGTGTCGCTAACTCGCCGTTTTCGGTCGAACATGACACAAAAATGCATAGAAAGTTTACCTCCAAGAGTAAAGTACCCTTTAAAAATTTGTTCCGGCAAAAATAAAAGTTGTTCCAGATTGTTCTATGCTCATCTAATATTGTTCTACATTTTGCTGTCGCTAACTCGCCGTTTTCGGTCCAAAATTACAAAAAATGCAAACAAAGAGTCTACCACCAAGAGTAAAGTACTCTTTAAAAATTTGTTCTGGAACAAATAAAAGTTGTTCAGGTTGTTCTATGCTCTGTTACGTCCTACGTCCTCCACCCGCCACAATTTTTCGCTTTTTATTTAAGAATAACTAATCGATCATTCTCGCCGCAGTCTCCCGTTCGCTCAGTAGTTCTAAGATTTACTCTAATCTAACTTCACGAATGAAGTGCGGTTCTCACGAACCCCCGTTAGCGATAAGACATGCCGCGCGCGACAAGTAGAGGTAACTTACACCCGAGCGATAGCCAAGACGACGCGAGTAGGGAACAAGCGAAACGTACAAGGAAAAGCTCCGCCAAATTCTCGCGCTGCGCGACCGGACAACCGCCAGGTAATGCAATCTGTCAGAGGAGGAATTCCAAAAGATAAAATACGTGTAGCCTAGTCCTGGGAAAGGCATCTGTCGCGCCGTTCCCAGGATATAACGCTGATGCAGTGTCAGCATGCGAATGCCGCTCAGCGGAGCACGGCGTCTATATAGGGCAGTACGAGACCCTCTTCGGACACTCTTGGTTACGGCAAATACCTGTACGCGCACTCTTGGTCACCACTTACCGCGACTTACTGTTCGGGACTTGTGACTTACTCTTGAACGTTTTACTTCAATTCACTTCTTTGGGTGGAGTGCTCCGAACTGCACCGTTGTTCGCGTATAGAGAATTCAAGTGCGGGTGCGAAGCGTAACACCCGACTTACTATTTACCTTCGGTATTTTTCAAGTGAATCAAGTGTAACGAATATAATCAAGTCAAGTCGAGTCGAGTCAATAGAACCAAGTTAAGTCTAAGTGAACAACCAACGAGGTAGAATCAGTGCCATTGTTCCTGTATCTCGTCAGGCAACACCAGGTTTGTGTAACCAAGCAGTCTTTGCAATTCGGACCATTCTAGGCAACCAGCGTGGTGAAGCCTTTGAAATTCAACTAATTATAAGTAACTTGCGTGATCGAGACACTGCGTCTAGTCTCAATCTCCGATTCTCCGGTCGCGATAACGAAGTGAAGCCGTCCACTCCAAATTGTAGGATTCGATCAACCAATAAACAGCATGTACACAGTTTCGTGAATTACCCACTGCACACCCATCCTCGCAACACTACACGTACACCCGCGTAAAACTTGGTTATCGGAGTGTTCTCTGAGTGTAATTAGACAGGGGATCTCACCCCTTTTCTTCCCGTGATACCGAAATCGCCGTGCGCATAAGTCGAGTGGTCCTTGCTGCCGCCTTCAAGCCTGTGCCTGAGTCGTCTCACGAGCAATTCCGTGGGCACCGTCGAACCTCTGAGTTCCGGTAACCCCTCAGCAACTCTTTTGCTGCGACTTCAGCTCACAGGTTTCGTTGGCCCGCGGCGGACCCCCTCGCTACGATCGTGGCCCCTCAACCACTTTCGGCGCACCACGCTTCGGGGCCGAGGTCAGTGGTCGTATCCACGGATCGCAACTATTCTCCCGCTCAAACCCATAACCAGAGAGCACCCCGAGTCACCAGCGACGCCCATACTTTCTGTGCCGTAACCATTCGGACGCGAATAGATTCTTGGGTTGGTGTAATTCCGAGTCACCAGCTACGCCGACATTGCCAGTGCCGTACCCATTCGGACGCGAGTAGATTCTCGGGTTGGTGTAATTCCGAGTCACCAGCGACGCCCATACTTTCTGTGCCGTACCCATTCGGACGCGAGTAGATTCTCGGGTTGGTGTAATTCCGAGTCACCAGCGACGCCCATACTTTCTGTGCCGTAACCATTCGGACGCGAGTAGATTCTCGGGTTGGTGTAATTCCGAGTCACCAGCGACGCCCATACTTTCTGTGCCGTAACCATTCGGACGCGAGTAGATTCTCGGGTTGGTGTAATTCCGAGTCACCAGCGACGCCCATACTTTCTGTGCCGTAACCATTCGGACGCGAGTAGATTCTCGGGTTGGTGTAATTCCGAGTCACCAGCGACGCCCATACTTTCTGTGCCGTAACCATTCGGACGCGAGTAGATTCTCGGGTTGGTGTAATCCCGAGTCACCAGCGACGCTCACATTGCCTGTGCCGTAACCATTCGGACGCGAGTAGATTCTCAGGTTGGTGTAATCCCGAGTCACCAGCGACGCTCACATTGCCTGTGCCGTAACCATTCGGACGCGAGTAGATTCTCAGGTTGGTGTAATCCCGAGTCACCAGCGACGCTCACATTGCCTGTGCCGTAACCATTCGGACGCGAATAGATTCTCGGGTTGGTGTAATTGCGAGTCACCAGCTACGCCCACACTTCCGCGCCGTAACCAGTCGGACGCGAGGATACACGTAGGTTTAGTGTCGAATCAGGACACCGAGTATATTTAGGCGCGTGCGACGTCTCAGCGAGCCGCTCCGCTGACACGTCAAATCTCTTATCAGGCCGGTCACTTCGTCTGTCTTCCGATCCCCGGTATACCCGGTGTACGCAGGGTGCCGAAAAACGGAGGACGTAACAGTAGACGTATAAAATTTGGTGTCAGAAGTGGGATCTGACGATTTGATCGGTTAATATTTGTTCGGGAAAGAAAACAAAATGTCGCAAGAGCAAAATCACGCGAAGGGACGGTACCTCACCGATGAGGAGGTAGCCCAACTGCAAGAAAAACTAAATGTCAAAGAGCGAGAATTGGCGGAAAAGACCGCTGCGTTACTAGAACTACGGGCTGAAACTAGTACCGCGAAGAAATCCGTAGAGGCCAGTCTCCCACAGATAGTGAGCTCCTTGAAGCTCCTACTTCGTGAAGCGACGGAGCACTCGGGAGAAGAGACACAGGCGATTCCAGCGGGAGAACCTGGAATGCCCGATGTCCGCGACACCAGAAGTCGTCGGGCCGCTCCTAGAAAGCCCCAATCCCCTGTGTCCGCCGCCGCGATGGGAATCAAGGAAGCGTTAGAGATGGTCCCGATCTACGACGGTTACTCAATGCCCGTGCTCCAATTCTGTCGCGCCTGCGAACGGGCACGCGACCTGCTTCCGTCGCGTTTGGAAGCCAGTTTAACACAAATGATATTACTTAAGCTACGCGGACACGCGTCTCACGCGGTCGAGGATACGGATATCTTCGGAATTAGGGATTTAACGGAAAAATTAAAGAGCGGTTTTGGACCCACAAAATCGACGAACCAATATCGCGGGGAGTTGGCAAATTTAGTAAAGGGGCCCCACGAACACATGTGGGACTACGTTAAGCGCGCAAAAGAATTAAAAACCGTTATTACCGAGGGAGAACGGACACTCCACGGAAACCTCGACCTCGGGATAAGGGAAAGTATAGAAGTAGACACTCTAGACGGGTTCGTAAACGGCTTGCCGCCAGAAATACAATTGAGACTGCGGGTACAGGGTTATGAAAGCCTCGACGATGCCTTCGTGAAGAGCACCCAAATCGACATGGCGATCGAGACGGAGAACGAACGTTTTGGAGCGCCGCCGCCCCACGAGCAACCTGGGCAAGAGCCGGGGACACTGCGCGTCGGGCCACGGAACGAAGACTGCGATGCCCCGATTTTTCGCAGCCATTTAATTTAACAACCAACGCGTCCGGATACGCAATCGGGGGTGTTCCCAGTCAAGGCCCTATCGGAACGGACCTCCCAATCGGATACACGAGACTCGTCATCCTCGTCATCCGAATTTACACCGAAAAAATGTACTGAAAGACAAATTACCACGGGCGATATTAACAGATCGGGGCACCCCACTTTGTTCATCCGTGTTGAGGCACATCGCGAGACGATTTAAAATGAAACAATTTCGGACTAGCGCGTACCACACGCAAACCAACGGGTATTTGGAAAGATCGCATCACGTTCTTGCCGAATATATAAAAAAAAATATATGGAGTCCCACGAAGATTGGGATAAGTGGACAGAGCTCGCGATGCTGTCATATAATACTAGCGTGCACGAAGGCACGAAACGCACACCGCACGAGTTAGTATTCGGGAAACTCGCGCGCCTCCCGTCCAGCGTGCCGCATATCGAAGACGGGTTAGACGTAACGTATACAGAATACTTAGAGGCATTATTTAATCAAATTCGCGATGCGCAAGAACTCGCTCACGAGTACCTGATAGCGAGTAAGGTCCGATCAGCCGCCTATTACAATCGGCGGGCGAACCCCAAAAATTTCAAACCGGGAGTTCACGTATTTTTATTAAAAGAACAAAAAATGGAAATTGACGATCAGTATACGGGCCCCCATCAGTGCTCGATATACTACCTAAGTATAACGTTAAAATAGACGTAAATGGTAAAGCGCGTATAGTCCACCGGGACAAAATTAAACTTAGCAGATTAAGATAAGATTACCGCAAAGGTTGTGTGTGTGTAGGTATCGGGAAGAAACTAAGACGGATCGGAAATCCGTGCGTGCCGCCGAAGCACAATGCCCGATTTTAATGACCAGAGTTCCTAGTATCGATCTGGATATTAATTTTTGGAAAGCTTACGCTGCATTTTTCGTGCGTAAAACCGCGTCGGCAACGCCGCACGAGAACGCCGGAGCGGTCACTTCTCAGTCACGCCTCGCGCCGAACAGATCACAGCAAAAATAAAGAAAGGTCAAAAGCGAAAGGATAAAAATGCAGAACACCGAAATACCATGGCAACCCCCAGTATTGGTGGCCGATATCCGGGGATTAAATCGGGCCAGGTGCATTAGGGAGGCGTATAAAGAGTACGAGAGAGAGCTATTGTGCGTGGAGTGCGGCAACACGCACTTCGAGCCCGAGGCACGCAACGCCCAAGGCATAATGGTGCACATGACAATAGGCCCAAAGACGCACCTCCCGTACTGCAACCGGTGCGGACGGCGGCCGTTTCGCGTGCGTCCGGCAAAGGACTGTGCCTTGTGCACAGCAGACTGGCGGGCGTGGGGCCAGTACGCCTCAAAAAATGGGGAACAGCGAGGATACCGCCGATTGATCGGCGCGATCTTGGCGGAGTGAGAAGGGAAAAACATAAAAGAAACCCAAAATGGGGACCCAGTACATAATCAGCTACTAACCTTAGGCTAAGAACCACTAATATTTTTGTACTAATTTTTCTATACTTGTGTAAACCTAGTTGCCCTAAGCAAAACAATAAATTTTATTTTTTTATTAAAAAAAAAAAAAAATGAAAAAAAAAAACCCACACAAAACGAACATCCAAAAACACTCCAGCGCGCACACACAACCTCGGCGTACCGCGATCCTCTGCAACCACCGCGATTAAAATTACGTTTAAACATTCACTCTCGAACATTTGATTGGTTGCAGAATATGGATACACGCGTCGTATTAGCTGTAATTAGCGTATGCGCAGGCGTAAGCGCATTAATTGGGTTCGATTGCGGAGGACATCACCTCAATTCTACTACCATCTCCCTCCTGGATACCGGGGACTGCGACGTCGAACGGAAGACCCCCAACTCTGCACAGACGTACATCCAATTACTCCAACTGGCCACCTATCAACACACTGATATCCTCCAATGTAAGGTGGAGATATCACGAACTGTCTACTACTGCGGAATGCACTCGCATGTCTCGATTGTCCACAACGGACAGTACGAATATTTGCTTGACATCAGTCATAAAAATTGCCTACGGATGCACGTAGACGGCAGTCTGTCCTTAGGACAAGCGGCGTACATAACGGGGCTGAGACCAAATTCTACAGATATCCGGAGCGTGACTTTAGCAGGGAAAGTCACGGAAGGAGGAGCCTGTTCAGGGACGCAGTATTCAGACCCATACGGGACCTGGGACAACGTGGTGGTACAAGCAGTCGCAAAGATTACTCTCCGAACGGGAACAGCTGCCGTGAAGCTAACAGCGGGAAAAATTATCTTGAAATCCGGAACCACCTGCGTACTTAGCGACGGATATTGTGTCGACATGTCCGATGGACATACGTTCTGGGCACCCATGCCAGTCCCCACTTGCGACTTCGACCAGTACGACGTGCTATACGAAGGCTACGCGATGAAAACATACGGAGACGACCACGCCACACCGATCGTTTACTCTCTGACCACGCAGGATATCACGTTCGCCTTCACGAGAACGACGGAGCAGCAATTGTGCGGGTACACACTCCTACGCACCGAGCACCCGAAACTATTCCTACTAGAGACCACGAAAGGCAATACCTTCAAAACAAGAGGCAAAATTCCTGTCGACAATTTAGACATCTTCACATATGTGAATTCCAAATTTGTATACGTCGAGAAACACATCAGGACACAGATATCCGCACTATATAACGATGTAATCTCACAGAAATGCAACCTAGAGAAACAAATAATTAAAAACGCTCTAGCTTTGGGAAGTCTCCTGCCGGACGAATTCGCCTACACCTTGATGAAGAAACCAGGATATATGGCAGTAGCTGCAGGGGAGGTAGCACATATCATCAAATGCATTCCAGTAGAAGTGAGCATCAGGAAGTCGGAAGTGTGCTATACAGAACTACCAGTGACGCACCGGAACCGGTCATTCTACCTCACACCTAAATCCAGAATCCTGACCAAAATCGGCATGCAGAGAGAGTGCAGTGGTATTTTGCCGATTATGTACCAAATCGAGGGGACCTGGTTTAGATTTGTTCCAGCACCCATGGAAAACGTCGCTCCTGAGGTAATCCAGACGCTGACGCAACCCACCTGGAAGTACCTCACCCCTGGAAGGTTGGCGACCAACGGTATCTACTCGGAGGACGACATTGAGGAACTGCGAGACCATATAATGTTCCCTGCGGAAAGACCAGCACTCCTACATACAATAGCCCGAGGCGCCACCGGACAAGGAGTCCCGCACGGAGCTGTCTCGATGCTCGGCCTACTAGACGAGGAATCGCTGAAGAAAATTGCGGAGTCTACCGCCGAAAGACTCTGGGGCGGATTCATGAGTTTCGGATCGGCCACGGCAGGAATACTTGGAATCTTCATTCTGATCCGATTGATAAAGCTGATCATCGACACGCTTATCCATGGGTACGCCTTGCACTCGATGTACGGATGGAGCATCCATCTCCTCGGAGCAATTTGGAGCTCGATCGCTCATCTGTTGCTGCACAAGGGGGGAGCCAAACCAACAAGGAAGACCGGGAACATCGAACTACAGGCCATCCAACCAATCTACGAGGACACCCCGAAGCCCGCCCGACGACAAATCGACCCCAAGCCCGACACCGCCCCGCACGAAAACGTGCGAGAGACTTTTGCGAGAATTGAAAGCACTCGCCCGTAAACGTGTGAGTCCTTTTTTTTTAGGGGGGGAGGTGTTACGTCCTACGTCCTCCACCCGCCACAATTTTTCGCTTTTTATTTAAGAATAACTAATCGATCATTCTCGCCGCAGTCTCCCGTTCGCTCAGTAGTTCTAAGATTTACTCTAATCTAACTTCACGAATGAAGTGCGGTTCTCACGAACCCCCGTTAGCGATAAGACATGCCGCGCGCGACAAGTAGAGGTAACTTACACCCGAGCGATAGCCAAGACGACGCGAGTAGGGAACAAGCGAAACGTACAAGGAAAAGCTCCGCCAAATTCTCGCGCTGCGCGACCGGACAACCGCCAGGTAATGCAATCTGTCAGAGGAGGAATTCCAAAAGATAAAATACGTGTAGCCTAGTCCTGGGAAAGGCATCTGTCGCGCCGTTCCCAGGATATAACGCTGATGCAGTGTCAGCATGCGAATGCCGCTCAGCGGAGCACGGCGTCTATATAGGGCAGTACGAGACCCTCTTCGGACACTCTTGGTTACGGCAAATACCTGTACGCGCACTCTTGGTCACCACTTACCGCGACTTACTGTTCGGGACTTGTGACTTACTCTTGAACGTTTTACTTCAATTCACTTCTTTGGGTGGAGTGCTCCGAACTGCACCGTTGTTCGCGTATAGAGAATTCAAGTGCGGGTGCGAAGCGTAACACCCGACTTACTATTTACCTTCGGTATTTTTCAAGTGAATCAAGTGTAACGAATATAATCAAGTCAAGTCGAGTCGAGTCAATAGAACCAAGTTAAGTCTAAGTGAACAACCAACGAGGTAGAATCAGTGCCATTGTTCCTGTATCTCGTCAGGCAACACCAGGTTTGTGTAACCAAGCAGTCTTTGCAATTCGGACCATTCTAGGCAACCAGCGTGGTGAAGCCTTTGAAATTCAACTAATTATAAGTAACTTGCGTGATCGAGACACTGCGTCTAGTCTCAATCTCCGATTCTCCGGTCGCGATAACGAAGTGGAGCCGTCCACTCCAAATTGTAGGATTCGATCAACCAATAAACAGCATGTACACAGTTTCGTGAATTACCCACTGCACACCCATCCTCGCAACACTACACGTACACCCGCGTAAAACTTGGTTATCGGAGTGTTCTCTGAGTGTAATTAGACAGGGGATCTCACCCCTTTTCTTCCCGTGATACCGAAATCGCCGTGCGCATAAGTCGAGTGGTCCTTGCTGCCGCCTTCAAGCCTGTGCCTGAGTCGTCTCACGAGCAATTCCGTGGGCACCGTCGAACCTCTGAGTTCCGGTAACCCCTCAGCAACTCTTTTGCTGCGACTTCAGCTCACAGGTTTCGTTGGCCCGCGGCGGACCCCCTCGCTACGATCGTGGCCCCTCAACCACTTTCGGCGCACCACGCTTCGGGGCCGAGGTCAGTGGTCGTATCCACGGATCGCAACTATTCTCCCGCTCAAACCCATAACCAGAGAGCACCCCGAGTCACCAGCGACGCCCATACTTTCTGTGCCGTAACCATTCGGACGCGAATAGATTCTTGGGTTGGTGTAATTCCGAGTCACCAGCTACGCCGACATTGCCAGTGCCGTACCCATTCGAACGCGAGTAGATTCTCGGGTTGGTGTAATTCCGAGTCACCAGCGACGCCCATACTTTCTGTGCCGTACCCATTCGGACGCGAGTAGATTCTCGGGTTGGTGTAATTCCGAGTCACCAGCGACGCCCATACTTTCTGTGCCGTAACCATTCGGACGCGAGTAGATTCTCGGGTTGGTGTAATTCCGAGTCACCAGCGACGCCCATACTTTCTGTGCCGTAACCATTCGGACGCGAGTAGATTCTCGGGTTGGTGTAATTCCGAGTCACCAGCGACGCCCATACTTTCTGTGCCGTAACCATTCGGACGCGAGTAGATTCTCGGGTTGGTGTAATTCCGAGTCACCAGCGACGCCCATACTTTCTGTGCCGTAACCATTCGGACGCGAGTAGATTCTCGGGTTGGTGTAATTCCGAGTCACCAGCTACGCCCACATTACCTGTGCCGTAACCATTCGGACGCGAGTAGATTCTCAGGTTGGTGTAATCCCGAGTCACCAGCGACGCTCACATTGCCTGTGCCGTAACCATTCGGACGCGAGTAGATTCTCAGGTTGGTGTAATCCCGAGTCACCAGCGACGCTCACATTGCCTGTGCCGTAACCATTCGGACGCGAGTAGATTCTCAGGTTGGTGTAATCCCGAGTCACCAGCGACGCTCACATTGCCTGTGCCGTAACCATTCGGACGCGAATAGATTCTCGGGTTGGTGTAATTGCGAGTCACCAGCTACGCCCACACTTCCGCGCCGTAACCAGTCGGACGCGAGGATACACGTAGGTTTAGTGTCGAATCAGGACACCGAGTATATTTAGGCGCGTGCGACGTCTCAGCGAGCCGCTCCGCTGACACGTCAAATCTCTTATCAGGCCGGTCACTTCGTCTGTCTTCCGATCCCCGGTATACCCGGTGTACGCAGGGTGCCGAAAAACGGAGGACGTAACAGCTCATCTAATACTGTTCTACATTTTGTTGTCGGTAACTCGCCGTTTTCGGTCGAAAATGACACAAAAATTCAAAAAAAGAGTCTACCTCCAAGAGTAAAGTACCCTTTAAAAATTTGTTCCGGCAAAAATAAAAGTTGTTCCAGATTGTTTTATGCGCATCTAATATTGTTCTACATTTTGCTGTCGCTAACTCGCCGTTTTCGGTCAAAAATGACAAAAAATGCAAAAAAAAGAGTCTACCTCCAAGAGTAAAGTACTATTTAAAAATTTGTTCTGGAAAAAATAAAAGTTGTTCCAGGTTGTTCTATGCCTGGCTGTTATTGTTCCACAATGTCGTGTCGCTAACTCGCCGTTTTCGGTCGAAAATTACACAAAAATTCATAGAAATAGTCTACCTCCAAGAGTAAAGTACCCTTTAAAAATTTGTTCTTGAAAAAATAAAAGTTGTTCCAGGTTGTTCCATGCTAATCTAACACTGTTCTACACTTTGGTGTCGCTAACTCGCCGTTTTCGGTCGAAAATGACACAAAAATGCATAGAAAGAGTCTACCTCCAAGAGTAAAGTACCCTTTAAAAATTTGTTCTGGAAAAAATAAAAGTTGTTCCAGATTGTTCTATGCTCATCTAATATTGTTCTACATTTTGGTGTCGCTAACTCGCGGTTTTCGGTCGAAAATGACACAAAAATGCAAAAAAAGAGTCTACCTCCAAGAGTAAAGTAACCTTCAAAAATTTGTTCTGGAAAAAATAAAAGTTGCCCAGGTTGTTCTATGCTCATCTAACATTGTTCTACATTTTGGTATCGCTAACTCGCCGTTTTCGGCCGAACATGACACAAAAATGCATAGAAAGAGTCTACCTCCAAGAGTAAAGTACCCTTTGAAAATTTGTTCTGCAAAAAAATAAAAGTTGTGCCTGGTTGTTCTATGCTCATCTAATATTGTTCTACATTTTGGTGTCGGGTACTCGCCGTTTTCGGTCGACAATGACACAAAAATGCTTAAATAGAATATACCTCCAAGAGTAAAGTACCCTTTAAAAATTTGTTCTGGAAAAAACAAAAGTGGTTCCAGGTTGTTCTATGCCTGGATGTTATGGTTTCACATTTTGGTGTCGCTAACGCGCCGTTTTCGGTCGAAAATGACACAAAAATGCATTGAAAGAGTCTACCTCCAAGAGTAAAGATCCCTTTAAAAATTTGTTCTGGAAAAAATAAAAGTTGTTCCAGGTTGTGCTATGCTCATCTAACATTGTTCTACATTTTGGTGTCGCTAACTCGCCGTTTTCGGTCGAACATGACACAAAAATGCAAAAAAAAGAGTCTACCTCCAAGAGTAAAGTACCCTTTAAAAATTTGTTCTGGAAAAAATAAAAGTTGTTCCAGATTGTTCTATGCTCATTTAACATTGTTCTACATTTTGGTGTCGCTGACCCGCCGTTTACGGTCGAAAATGACACAAAAATCCAAAAAAGTGTGTACCTGCAAGAGTAAAGTACCCTTTCAAAACTTGTTCGGGTGAACATAAAAGTTGCCCAGGTATTTCTATGCTCATCTAACATTGTTCTACAGTTTGGTGTCGCTAACGCGCCGTTTTCGGTCGAAAATGAAACAAAAATGCATTGAAAGAGTCTACCTCCAAGAGTAAAGATCCCTTTACAAATTTGTTCTGGAAAAAATAAAAGTTGTTCCAGATTGTTCTATGCTCATTTAACATTGTTCTACATTTTGGTGTCGCTGACCCGCCGTTTACGGTCGAAAATGACACAAAAATCCAAAAAAGTGTGTACCTGCAAGAGTAAAGTACCCTTTCAAAACTTGTTCGGGTGAACATAAAAGTTGCCCAGGTTGTTCTATGCTCATCTATCATTGTTCTACATTTTGGTGTCGCTAACTCGCCGTTTTCGGCTGAACATGACACAAAAATGCATAGAAAGAGTCTACCTCCAAGAGTAAAGTACCCTTAAAAAATTTGTTCTGCAAAAAAATAAAAGTTGTGCCTGGTTGTTCTATGCTCATCTAATATTGTTCTACATTTTGGTGTCGGGTACTCGCCGTTTTCGGTCGACAATGACACAAAAATGCTTAAATAGAATATACCTCCAAGAGTAAAGTACCCTTTAAAAATTTGTTCTGGAAAAAACAAAAGTGGTTCCAGGTTGTTCTATGCCTGGATGTTACGGTTTCACATTTTGGTGTCGCTAACTCGCCGTTTTCGGTCGAAAATGACACAAAAATGCAAAAAAAGAGTCTACCTCCAAGAGTAAAGTACCCTTCAAAAATTTGTTCTGGAAAAAATAAAAGTTGTTCCAGATTGTTCTATGCTCATCTAACATTGTTCTACATTTTGCTGTCGCTAACTCGCCGTTTTCGGTCGAACATGACACAAAAATGCATAGAAAGTTTACCTCCAAGAGTAAAGTACCCTTTAAAAATTTGTTCCGGCAAAAATAAAAATTGTTCCAGATTGTTCTATGCGCATCTAATATTGTTCTACATTTTGCTGTCGCTAACTCGCCGTTTTCGGTCAAAAATGACAAAAAATGCAAAAAAAAGAGTCTACCTCCAAGAGTAAAGTACTATTTAAAAATTTGTTCTGGAAAAAATAAAAGTTGTTCCAGGTTGTTCTATGCCTGGCTGTTATTGTTCCACAATGTCGTGTCGCTAACTCGCCGTTTTCGGTCGAAAATTACACAAAAATTCATAGAAATAGTCTACCTCCAAGAGTAAAGTACCCTTTAAAAATTTGTTCTTGAAAAAATAAAAGTTGTTCCAGGTTGTTCCATGCTAATCTAACACTGTTCTACACTTTGGTGTCGCTAACTCGCCGTTTTCGGTCGAAAATGACACAAAAATGCATAGAAAGAGTCTACCTCCAAGAGTAAAGTACCCTTTAAAAATTTGTTCTGGAAAAAATAAAAGTTGTTCCAGATTGTTCTATGCTCATCTAATATTGTTCTACATTTTGGTGTCGCTAACTCGCGGTTTTCGGTCGAAAATGACACAAAAATGCAAAAAAAGAGTCTACCTCCAAGAGTAAAGTAACCTTCAAAAATTTGTTCTGGAAAAAATAAAAGTTGCCCAGGTTGTTCTATGCTCATCTAACATTGTTCTACATTTTGGTATCGCTAACTCGCCGTTTTCGGCCGAACATGACACAAAAATGCATAGAAAGAGTCTACCTCCAAGAGTAAAGTACCCTTTGAAAATTTGTTCTGCAAAAAAATAAAAGTTGTGCCTGGTTGTTCTATGCTCATCTAATATTGTTCTACATTTTGGTGTCGGGTACTCGCCGTTTTCGGTCGACAATGACACAAAAATGCTTAAATAGAATATACCTCCAAGAGTAAAGTACCCTTTAAAAATTTGTTCTGGAAAAAACAAAAGTGGTTCCAGGTTGCTCTATGCCTGGATGTTATGGTTTCACATTTTGGTGTCGCTAACGCGCCGTTTTCGGTCGAAAATGACACAAAAATGCATTGAAAGAGTCTACCTCCAAGAGTAAAGATCCCTTTAAAAATTTGTTCTGGAAAAAATAAAAGTTGTTCCAGGTTGTTCTATGCTCATCTAATATTGTTCTACATTTTGCTGTCGCTAACTCGGCGTTTTCGGTCAAAAATGACAAAAAATGCATAGAAAGAGTGTACCTCCAAGAGTAAAGTACCCTTTAAAAATTTGTTCTGGAAAAAATAAAAGTTGTTCCAGGTTGTGCTATGCTCATCTAACATTGTTCTACATTTTGGTGTCGCTAACTCGCCGTTTTCGGTCGAACATGACACAAAAATGCAAAAAAAAGAGTCTACCTCCAAGAGTAAAGTACCCTTTAAAAATTTGTTCTGGAAAAAATAAAAGTTGTTCCAGATTGTTCTATGCTCATTTAACATTGTTCTACATTTTGGTGTCGCTGACCCGCCGTTTACGGTCGAAAATGACACAAAAATCCAAAAAAGTGTGTACCTGCAAGAGTAAAGTACCCTTTCAAAACTTGTTCGGGTGAACATAAAAGTTGCCCAGGTTGTTCTATGCTCATCTATCATTGTTCTACATTTTGGTGTCGCTTACTCGCCGTTTTCGGCCGAACATGACACAAAAATGCATAGAAAGAGTCTACCTCCAAGAGTAAAGTACCCTTTAAAAATTTGTTCTGCAAAAAAATAAAAGTTGTGCCTGGTTGTTCTATGCTCATCTAATATTGTTCTACATTTTGGTGTCGGGTACTCGCCGTTTTCGGTCGACAATGACACAAAAATGCTTAAATAGAATATACCTCCAAGAGTAAAGTACCCTTTAAAAATTTGTTCTGGAAAAAACAAAAGTGGTTCCAAGTTGTTCTATGCCTGGATGTTATGGTTTCACATTTTGGTGTCGCTAACTCGCCGTTTTCGGTCGAAAATGACACAAAAATGCAAAAAAAGAGTCTACCTCCAAGAGTAAAGTACCCTTCAAAAATTTGTTCTGGAAAAAATAAAAGTTGTTCCAGATTGTTCTATGCTCATCTAACATTGTTCTACATTTTGGTGTCGCTAACTCGCCGTTTTCGGTCGAACATGACACAAAAATGCATAGAAAGTTTACCTCCAAGAGTAAAGTACCCTTTAAAAATTTGTTCTGGAAAAAATCAAAGTTGTCCCAGGTTGTTCTGTGTTCATCTAATATTGTTCTACATTTGGGTGCCGCTAACTCGCCGTTTTCGGTCGAAAATGACACAAAAATGCAAAAAAGGATATACCTCCAAGAGTAAAGTACGCTTTAAAAATTTGTTCTGGAAAAAATAAAAGTTGTTCCAGGTTGTTCTATGCTCATCTAATATTGTTCTACATTTTGGTGTCGGATACTTGCCGTTTTCGGTCGACAATGACACAAAAATGCTAAAAAAGTGTCTACTTCCTAGAGTAAAGTACTCTTTAAAAATTTGTTCCGGCAAAAATAAAAGTTGTTCCAGATTGTTCTATGCTCATCTAAAATTATTCTACATTTTGCTGTCGCTAACTCGCCGTTTTCGGTCCAAAATTACAAAAAATGCAAACAAAGAGTCTACCACCAAGAGTAAAGTACTCTTTAAAAATTTGTTCTGGAAAAAATAAAAGTTGTTCAGGTTGTTCTATGCTCATCTAATACTGTTCTACATTTTGTTGTCGGTAACTCGCCGTTTTCGGTCGAAAATGACACAAAAATGCAAAAAAAGAGTCTACCTCCAAGAGTAAAGTACCCTTTAAAAATTTGTTCCGGCAAAAATAAAAGTTGTTCCAGATTGTTCTATGCGCATCTAATATTGTTCTACATTTTGCTGTCGCTAACTCGCCGTTTTCGGTCAAACATGACAAAAAATGCAAAAAAAAGAGTCTACCTCCAAGAGTAAAGTACTATTTAAAAATTTGTTCTGGAAAAAATAAAAGTTGTTCCAGGTTGTTCTATGCCTGGCTGTTATTGTTCCACAATGTCGTGTCGCTAACTCGCCGTTTTCGGTTGAAAATTACACAAAAATTCATAGAAATAGTCTACCTCCAAGAGTAAAGTACCCTTTAAAAATTTGTTCTTGAAAAAATAAAAGTTGTTCCAGGTTGTTGCATGCTAATCTAACACTGTTCTACACTTTGGTGTCGCTAACTCGCCGTTTTCGGTCGAAAATGACACAAAAATGCAAAAAAAGAGTCTACCTCCAAGAGTAAAGTAACCTTCAAAAATTTGTTCTGGAAAAAATAAAAGTTGTTCCAGATTGTTCTATGCTCATCTAACATTGTTTTACATTTTGGTGTCGCTAACTCGCCGTTTTCGGTCGAACATGACACAAAAATGCATAGAAAGAGTCTACCTCCAAGAGTAAAGTACCCTTTAAAAATTTGTTCTTGAAAAAATAAAAGTTGTTCCAGGTTGTTCCATGCTAATCTAACACTGTTCTACACTTTGGTGTCGCTAACTCGCCGTTTTCGGTCGAAAATGACACAAAAATGCATAGAAAGAGTCTACCTCCAAGAGTAAACTACCCTTTAAAAATTTGTTCTGGAAAAAATCAAAGTTGTCCCAGGTTGTTCTATGCTCATCTATCATTGTTCTACATTTTGGTGTCGCTAACTCGCCGTTTTCGGTCCAAAATTACAAAAAATGCAAAAAAGTGTGTACCTGCAAGAGTAAAGTACCCTTTCAAAACTTGTTCGGGAGAACATAAAAGTTGCCCAGGTTGTTCTATGCTCATCTAACATTGTTCTACATTTTGGTGTCGCTAACTCGCGGTTTTCGGTCGAAAATGACACAAAAATGCAAAAAAAGAGTCTACCTCCAAGAGTAAAGTAACCTTCAAAAATTTGTTCTGGAAAAAATAAAAGTTGCCCAGGTTGTTCTATGCTCATCTAACATTGTTCTACATTTTGGTATCGCTAACTCGCCGCTTTCGGCCGAACATGACACAAAAATGCATAGAAAGAGTCTACCTCCAAGAGTAAAGTACCCTTTGAAAATTTGTTCTGCAAAAAAATAAAAGTTGTGCCTGGTTGTTCTATGCTCATCTAATATTGTTCTACATTTTGGTGTCGGGTACTCGCCGTTTTCGGTCGACAATGACACAAAAATGCTTAAATAGAATATACCTCCAAGAGTAAAGTACCCTTTAAAAATTTGTTCTGGAAAAAACAAAAGTGGTTCCAGGTTGCTCTATGCCTGGATGTTATGGTTTCACATTTTGGTGTCGCTAACGCGCCGTTTTCGGTCGAAAATGACACAAAAATGCATTGAAAGAGTCTACCTCCAAGAGTAAAGATCCCTTTAAAAATTTGTTCTGGAAAAAATAAAAGTTGTTCCAGGTTGTTCTATGCTCATCTAATATTGTTCTACATTTTGCTGTCGCTAACTCGGCGTTTTCGGTCAAAAATGACAAAAAATGCATAGAAAGAGTGTACCTCCAAGAGTAAAGTACCCTTTAAAAATTTGTTCTGGAAAAAATAAAAGTTGTTCCAGGTTGTGCTATGCTCATCTAACATTGTTCTACATTTTGGTGTCGCTAACTCGCCGTTTTCGGTCGAACATGACACAAAAATGCAAAAAAAAGAGTCTACCTCCAAGAGTAAAGTACCCTTTAAAAATTTGTTCTGGAAAAAATAAAAGTTGTTCCAGATTGTTCTATGCTCATTTAACATTGTTCTACATTTTGGTGTCGCTGACCCGCCGTTTACGGTCGAAAATGACACAAAAATCCAAAAAAGTGTGTACCTGCAAGAGTAAAGTACCCTTTCAAAACTTGTTCGGGTGAACATAAAAGTTGCCCAGGTTGTTCTATGCTCATCTATCATTGTTCTACATTTTGGTGTCGCTAACTCGCCGTTTTCGGCCGAACATGACACAAAAATGCATAGAAAGAGTCTACCTCCAAGAGTAAAGTACCCTTTAAAAATTTGTTCTGCAAAAAAATAAAAGTTGTGCCTGGTTGTTCTATGCTCATCTAATATTGTTCTACATTTTGGTGTCGGGTACTCGCCGTTTTCGGTCGACAATGACACAAAAATGCTTAAATAGAATATACCTCCAAGAGTAAAGTACCCTTTAAAAATTTGTTCTGGAAAAAACAAAAGTGGTTCCAAGTTGTTCTATGCCTGGATGTTATGGTTTCACATTTTGGTGTCGCTAACTCGCCGTTTTCGGTCGAAAATGACACAAAAATGCAAAAAAAGAGTCTACCTCCAAGAGTAAAGTACCCTTCAAAAATTTGTTCTGGAAAAAATAAAAGTTGTTCCAGATTGTTCTATGCTCATCTAACATTGTTCTACATTTTGGTGTCGCTAACTCGCCGTTTTCGGTCGAACATGACACAAAAATGCATAGAAAGTTTACCTCCAAGAGTAAAGTACCCTTTAAAAATTTGTTCTGGAAAAAATCAAAGTTGTCCCAGGTTGTTCTGTGTTCATCTAATATTGTTCTACATTTGGGTGCCGCTAACTCGCCGTTTTCGGTCGAAAATGACACAAAAATGCAAAAAAGGATATACCTCCAAGAGTAAAGTACGCTTTAAAAATTTGTTCTGGAAAAAATAAAAGTTGTTCCAGGTTGTTCTATGCTCATCTAATATTGTTCTACATTTTGGTGTCGGATACTTGCCGTTTTCGGTCGACAATGACACAAAAATGCTAAAAAAGTGTCTACTTCCTAGAGTAAAGTACTCTTTAAAAATTTGTTCCGGCAAAAATAAAAGTTGTTCCAGATTGTTCTATGCTCATCTAAAATTATTCTACATTTTGCTGTCGCTAACTCGCCGTTTTCGGTCCAAAATTACAAAAAATGCAAACAAAGAGTCTACCACCAAGAGTAAAGTACTCTTTAAAAATTTGTTCTGGAAAAAATAAAAGTTGTTCAGGTTGTTCTATGCTCATCTAATACTGTTCTACATTTTGTTGTCGGTAACTCGCCGTTTTCGGTCGAAAATGACACAAAAATGCAAAAAAAGAGTCTACCTCCAAGAGTAAAGTACCCTTTAAAAATTTGTTCCGGCAAAAATAAAAGTTGTTCCAGATTGTTCTATGCGCATCTAATATTGTTCTACATTTTGCTGTCGCTAACTCGCCGTTTTCGGTCAAACATGACAAAAAATGCAAAAAAAAGAGTCTACCTCCAAGAGTAAAGTACTATTTAAAAATTTGTTCTGGAAAAAATAAAAGTTGTTCCAGGTTGTTCTATGCCTGGCTGTTATTGTTCCACAATGTCGTGTCGCTAACTCGCCGTTTTCGGTTGAAAATTACACAAAAATTCATAGAAATAGTCTACCTCCAAGAGTAAAGTACCCTTTAAAAATTTGTTCTTGAAAAAATAAAAGTTGTTCCAGGTTGTTGCATGCTAATCTAACACTGTTCTACACTTTGGTGTCGCTAACTCGCCGTTTTCGGTCGAAAATGACACAAAAATGCAAAAAAAGAGTCTACCTCCAAGAGTAAAGTAACCTTCAAAAATTTGTTCTGGAAAAAATAAAAGTTGTTCCAGATTGTTCTATGCTCATCTAACATTGTTTTACATTTTGGTGTCGCTAACTCGCCGTTTTCGGTCGAACATGACACAAAAATGCATAGAAAGAGTCTACCTCCAAGAGTAAAGTACCCTTTAAAAATTTGTTCTTGAAAAAATAAAAGTTGTTCCAGGTTGTTCCATGCTAATCTAACACTGTTCTACACTTTGGTGTCGCTAACTCGCCGTTTTCGGTCGAAAATGACACAAAAATGCATAGAAAGAGTCTACCTCCAAGAGTAAACTACCCTTTAAAAATTTGTTCTGGAAAAAATCAAAGTTGTCCCAGGTTGTTCTATGCTCATCTATCATTGTTCTACATTTTGGTGTCGCTAACTCGCCGTTTTCGGTCCAAAATTACAAAAAATGCAAAAAAGGATATACCTCCAAGAGTAAAGTACGCTTTAAAAATTTGTTCTGGAAAAAATAAAAGTTGTTCCAGGTTGTTGCATGCTAATCTAACACTGTTCTACACTTTGGTGTCGCTAACTCGCCGTTTTCGGTCGAAAATGACACAAAAATGCAAAAAAAGAGTCTACCTCCAAGAGTAAAGTAACCTTCAAAAATTTGTTCTGGAAAAAATAAAAGTTGTTCCAGATTGTTCTATGCTCATCTAACATTGTTTTACATTTTGGTGTCGCTAACTCGCCGTTTTCGGTCGAACATGACACAAAAATGCATAGAAAGAGTCTACCTCCAAGAGTAAAGTACCCTTTAAAAATTTGTTCCGGCAAAAATAAAAGTTGTTCCAGATTGTTCTATGCGCATCTAATATTGTTCTACGTTTTGCTGTCGCTAACTCGCCGTTTTCGGTCGAAAATGACACAAAAATGCATAGAAAGAGTCTACCTCCAAGAGTAAAGTACCCTTTAAAAATTTGTTCTTGAAAAAATAAAAGTTGTTCCAGGTTGTTCCATGCTAATCTAACACTGTTCTACACTTTGGTGTCGCTAACTCGCCGTTTTCGGTCGAAAATGACACAAAAATGCATAGAAAGAGTCTACCTCCAAGAGTAAAGTACCCTTTAAAAATTTGTTCCGGCAAAAATAAAAGTTGTTCCAGATTGTTCTATGCGCATCTAATATTGTTCTACATTTTGCTGTCGCTAACTCGCCGTTTTCGGTCAAACATGACAAAAAATGCAAAAAAAAGAGTCTACCTCCAAGAGTAAAGTACTATTTAAAAATTTGTTCTGGAAAAAATAAAAGTTGTTCCAGGTTGTTCTATGCCTGGCTGTTATTGTTCCACAATGTCGTGTCGCTAACTCGCCGTTTTCGGTTGAAAATTACACAAAAATTCATAGAAATAGTCTACCTCCAAGAGTAAAGTACCCTTTAAAAATTTGTTCTTGAAAAAATAAAAGTTGTTCCAGGTTGTTGCATGCTAATCTAACACTGTTCTACACTTTGGTGTCGCTAACTCGCCGTTTTCGGTCGAAAATGACACAAAAATGCAAAAAAAGAGTCTACCTCCAAGAGTAAAGTAACCTTCAAAAATTTGTTCTGGAAAAAATAAAAGTTGTTCCAGATTGTTCTATGCTCATCTAACATTGTTTTACATTTTGGTGTCGCTAACTCGCCGTTTTCGGTCGAACATGACACAAAAATGCATAGAAAGAGTCTACCTCCAAGAGTAAAGTACCCTTTAAAAATTTGTTCTTGAAAAAATAAAAGTTGTTCCAGGTTGTTCCATGCTAATCTAACACTGTTCTACACTTTGGTGTCGCTAACTCGCCGTTTTCGGTCGAAAATGACACAAAAATGCATAGAAAGAGTCTACCTCCAAGAGTAAACTACCCTTTAAAAATTTGTTCTGGAAAAAATCAAAGTTGTCCCAGGTTGTTCTATGCTCATCTATCATTGTTCTACATTTTGGTGTCGCTAACTCGCCGTTTTCGGTCCAAAATTACAAAAAATGCAAAAAAGGATATACCTCCAAGAGTAAAGTACGCTTTAAAAATTTGTTCTGGAAAAAATAAAAGTTGTTCCAGGTTGTTGCATGCTAATCTAACACTGTTCTACACTTTGGTGTCGCTAACTCGCCGTTTTCGGTCGAAAATGACACAAAAATGCAAAAAAAGAGTCTACCTCCAAGAGTAAAGTAACCTTCAAAAATTTGTTCTGGAAAAAATAAAAGTTGTTCCAGATTGTTCTATGCTCATCTAACATTGTTTTACATTTTGGTGTCGCTAACTCGCCGTTTTCGGTCGAACATGACACAAAAATGCATAGAAAGAGTCTACCTCCAAGAGTAAAGTACCCTTTAAAAATTTGTTCCGGCAAAAATAAAAGTTGTTCCAGATTGTTCTATGCGCATCTAATATTGTTCTACGTTTTGCTGTCGCTAACTCGCCGTTTTCGGTCGAAAATGACACAAAAATGCATAGAAAGAGTCTACCTCCAAGAGTAAAGTACCCTTTAAAAATTTGTTCTTGAAAAAATAAAAGTTGTTCCAGGTTGTTCCATGCTAATCTAACACTGTTCTACACTTTGGTGTCGCTAACTCGCCGTTTTCGGTCGAAAATGACACAAAAATGCATAGAAAGAGTCTACCTCCAAGAGTAAACTACCCTTTAAAAATTTGTTCTGGAAAAAATCAAAGTTGTCCCAGGTTGTTCTATGCTCATCTATCATTGTTCTACATTTTGGTGTCGCTAACTCGCCGTTTTCGGTCCAAAATTACAAAAAATGCAAACAAAGAGTCTACCACCAAGAGTAAAGTACTCTTTAAAAATTTGTTCTGGAAAAAATAAAAGTTGTTCAGGTTGTTCTATGCTCATCTAATACTGTTCTACATTTTGTTGTCGGTAACTCGCCGTTTTCGGTCGAAAATGACACAAAAATGCAAAAAAAGAGTCTACCTCCAAGAGTAAAGTACCCTTTAAAAATTTGTTCCGGCAAAAATAAAAGTTGTTCCAGATTGTTCTATGCTCATCTAAAATTATTTTACATTTTGCTGTCGCTAACTCGCCGTTTTCGGTCCAAAATTACAAAAAATGCAAACAAAGAGTCTACCACCAAGATTAAAGTACTCTTTAAAAATTTGTTCTGGAAAAAATAAAAGTTGTTCAGGTTGTTCTATGCTCATCTAATACTGTTCTACACTTTGGTGTCGCTAACTCGGCGTTTTCGGTCGAAAATGACACAAAAATGCAAAAAAAGAGTCTACCTCCAAGAGTAAAGTAACCTTCAAAAATTTGTTCTGGAAAAAATAAAAGTTGTTCCAGATTGTTCTATGCTCATCTAACATTGTTTTACATTTTGGTGTCGCTAACTCGCCGTTTTCGGTCGAACATGACACAAAAATGCATAGAAAGAGTCTACCTCCAAGAGTAAAGTACCCTTTAAAAATTTGTTCCGGCAAAAATAAAAGTTGTTCCAGATTGTTCTATGCGCATCTAATATTGTTCTACGTTTTGCTGTCGCTAACTCGCCGTTTTCGGTCAAAAATGACAAAAAATGCAAAAAAAAGAGTCTACCTCCAAGAGTAAAGTACTATTTAAAAATTTGTTCTGGAAAAAAAAAAAGTTATTCCAGGTTGTTCTATGCCTGGCTGTTATTGTTCCACAATGTCGTGTCGCTAACTCGCCGTTTTCGGTCGAAAATTACACAAAAATTCATAGAAATAGTCTACCTCCAAGAGTAAAGTACCCTTTAAAAATTTGTTCTTGAAAAAATAAAAGTTGTTCCAGGTTGTTCCATGCTAATCTAACACTGTTCTACACTTTGGTGTCGCTAACTCGCCGTTTTCGGTCGAAAATGACACAAAAATGCATAGAAAGAGTCTACCTCCAAGAGTAAAATACCATTAAAAATTTGTTCTGGAAAAAATAAAAGCTGTTCCAGGTTGTTCTATGCTCATGTAACATTGTTCTACATTTTGGTGTCGCTAACTCGCCGTTTTCGGTCGAAAATGACACAAAAATGCATAGAAAGAGTCTACCTCCAAGAGTAAACTACCCTTTAAAAATTTGTTCTGGAAAAAATAAAAGTGGTTCCAGGTTATGCTATGCCTGCATGTTATTGTTTCGCATTTTGGTGTCGCTGACCCGCCGTTTACGGTCGAAAATGACACAAAAATCCAAAAAAGTGTGTACCTGCAAGAGTAAAGTACCCTTTCAAAACTTGTTCGGGAGAACATAAAAGTTGCCCAGATTGTTCTATGCTCATCTAACATTGTTCTACATTTTGGTGTCGCTAACGCGCCGTTTTCGGTCGAAAATGACACAAAAATGCATTGAAAGAGTCTACCTCCAAGAGTAAAGTACCATTTAAAAATTTGTTCTGGAAAAAATAAAAGTTGTGCCAGGTTGTTCTATGCTCATCTAATATTGTTCTACATTTTGGTGCCGCTAACTCGCGGTTTTCGGTCGAAAATGACACAAAAATGCAAAAAAAGAGTCTACCTCCAAGAGTAAAGTACCCTTTAAAAATTTGTTCTGGAAAAAAAAAAAGTTGTTCCAGATTGTTCGATGCTCATCTAATATTGTTCTACATTTTGCTGTCGCTAACTCGCCGTTTTCGGTCGAAAATGACAAAAAATGCATAGAAAGAGTCTACCTCCAAGAGTAAAGTACCCTTTAAAAATTTGTTCTGGAAAAAATAAAAGTGGTTCCAGGTTGTGCTATGCCTGTGTTACGTCCGGGCGTCGCGATAGGTCGGTTTAAAGGATTTGTCTAGGATGGAACCGTGTGTGTGTTCGAGCGGTCGACCGTTGTCGCCCGGGAGTAACGCGTGAATACTTAACCTAAAGGATATAAATCAAAAAGATGATTCTATCAATGACCGAATAAAATGATGACGCGAAAGAACGAAATCAATATACTCGATCTGCAGGACTTATAGGATTCTCTCTCTTATCAACCCGTACAGGTTGCTGAGTTATTGCGTGTTACATTCCAGTACAGATAATGTTAATTATAGCGCATGCAAAGAAAATAAAAGAAGGATAAAGCAGATATAGTGTGGAAAAGAACAATAGTGTATATTCTGTGATGATTATTCAGGTGCAGATACAAAGACGACTTGAGTTGAAAAAGCAGATTTCTGACACCAGTTCCACGGTTAGAAGTGGGTATAAAGAAGTAATATAACTGTAAGAGATATATATATACAGAAAGAAAGTGTATCCCGCTTCTAACCCCAATTCCACGTTTTAACAATGGTTACGAGGTTTTGTTTCTATCGGAGTATTGATATAATAAGGAACGGAACGACTAACTATTACGCAATGTTCGGTAGTACAATTCGCTGGTATGCAAGGCGCGGTATAATCGTGGGTTGAACGAAGCAGCTCGTATTGCGCGTGATATTCGTTATATGAATGATACAGAGATTCCTTATAGAATTAAACAGTTCCGATCGCCCAGCGCTCAGAGCACACGGTTACGGGATCGCCTCTACAACTATTGCCCTAGGTTTCCCGTAATACATGTACTGGGGGCAAGAGTCGGGCCAGAAATCATGACCTAGCTGGTAATTGGAATATTCTTACCGTGCTGCTGGAAACGCTCAGACAATCTTTGATATTCTCTCCCTCTCTCTCTCACGCTCACGCTCGCTCGATGATATGTCGCTCGCTGTACTTCTCTCGCTCTTACGCTCGCTCTCAGTTCGGTTGTATGTCGGTAGAAATTCGTATGGTTTATTACGACGAGTACCTTCGAATCGTAAAATGGTATTAATGTACGATCAGGCTTGAGATGGCCTAATCTCTCGTGTTATCGGAGCTGCAGATGTTACTCGCGAAGAGACTCCTCAGACCGCTCTAGATGTTTAAATCAGTCTAAATACAATACCAATTCCTCACCGAGAGAAGACTTATGTTGAAGTGTTACTTATAATAATAATAATATAATGATCTTTATAAATGAAACTTATATGCTAACGGGCTCGGCGCGATTCGCCGACCACGTGCTGGAAATAACGCGGATCGCACTATTCGCACTCTAGATTAAAATTCGAAACCAAAAAGAAAACCAAAAGAAATATGAGTCCTTGCTCTTTTTTTTTAATAGCTAGATTTTAACACTACGATTTAACGAGGAGTAATGAGTCTCTGATTAAACTGCAAGAATTTGCACAGATTAGCTCACAAAGAATAAACTAAGATATTCCTCGGACAGAGGACTACGCACCTCGCGACTATACAGCCAACTGCGACGAGGGTCGCGTCTCGAGATGGTTCCTAGGCCGGCTCAGAGATAGTTTTTAGGCCCCTCTCACAGAATCGGGTACATAGCGGTCGACGGTATATACAAACATTCGGCTGGCTATGTAAAACGAGACGCTGGTTTTGTTCGTTAGTTTCTCTCTCTGATTAACAGATTTTATTATGAGTGCAAGTCGATCTCGGCACGTAGGAACTTAGTAACTCTTAAGCGCACGCTTCGGTGGGATTGATGATAACGAAAAATAGTCTTGTCCTGCAGCGATGCCTAACAGTGGCGCAATTAATAAATGAAAAGAAAGAGAAAAGGATAAACAATATTCTTAAGCGGAAACTCGTCGCTAACCTTAAGTCTATACACTCACACTTGCATACCGCGTACACGCATTCGTTCCTTATACTATATATATATTGTCATGAGTCGGTGTATTGGGTGGGGACGACGGTGATTCCAAGGCGAGGAATATTCTACTTGAAGTTACCGCTCGACGGTACCACGCATGCGCTAGGCATAGGCCGTAATATACAAGTATAGGCGCATACGAAGCCCGGAGTAGAAGGAAAATGACATGATTTTAACTCTAATACTCTAACGGTACGCCGGCTGCGATAGGCACAGGCCGTAATATACAAGTATAGGCGCAACCGGAGATCGGAGTAGCAAGAACAAGAAAAATACTAGGCTAATAAGTTAAAAGTTACGCTGGGACGTAACACCCTCCCCCCCTTAGAATCATCATCGTCCCCGATGATGTGTTAGGAGCTAATTTAAGCGTAGGGGTTTCCTGACGTCCGGTGGTAGCGGATTCTAACGTGTAGCATCTGTCTATCGCGCCGATGACGTATCGCACTGGTCCCCCCCACTTTCAAGTCGAAACTGTGTCCATGCGGATCTCCCCGTAATACTTGCAAAACACAATCGATCAGTGGTCGACGCACGCCTATGCACCCCTCTACGTCTACCTCCCTGATGGTACTGGAGTTTCTCACCAGGCCGCATATGTCCTCGTCAGTCACACCGGCGTTGTCCCTGCACTCCAACTCTTCGAGTGCACGCATGCGCGAGAGAAATTGAGCACCGACGGAGGGATACATAAGGCTCATGTTTAGATGTCGCAACATCGGCAAGTCCCCAAGGGCCTCTAATGAGAATTGTCCCCGGATGTTCGTACACCCCGTGATGTCAAGGAACTCTAGCGACTTCATGTGGGCACCGACCGCATCGATGAAGGACACCTCCACCCAGCTGTTGCAATGAAGGGTGAGATGCTTCACTCCTGTAAAACGCGGTGGAAGCCACATTGCTCCCGTTACCGAGCCATAACCCAGCTCCATGAAGTTCGCCACCTCTCCGTGCTCTTCCGCCTCCGCCAGCTCCTCATCAAGTGCCTCGTCCCTCTGATCGCAGTACCGCAGGCACATTTTGACCATTGTCTCTCCCATCGCGCGGTTGTGCCCCAGTGCCGTGAGAACTTCGTCCCCGAAGAAGACTGGTTGGTCGATGGTAAGCTCCGTCAGTTTCACCGGCTTTGAAAGAAACGTCGCGAGGTAGTTGGGCTTCGTTCGGGTTCTGGTCAAAACGAGCTTCTCCAGGCAACAGCTCAGTGTGGCGAATGCAGCGCCTGTCATGGGTGTGTCGGACGCGGAAAATCTCGCTAATTTGTGGGCGGCAAATACCCACTTTAGCTCGGGGTCCACCGGACGCCCACACTCCCCTACGCTTAAGTACCTTAACCTAGGGGCTCCGTTCGCGATCGCACGCAGTCCAGACGGCAGGACACTAAACCCGGACAGATCTAAATCTTCCAAAAGCGGGGCATACGTCGCGGTTAGTGTCAGAAGAGACGGACGCAAGTTCGCTGCCACTTCCGAGTCGCTAAGGTTGACGACACGAAGTGCGGGGGCGCACCTCCGTAACAACCAATAGTACGCGTCGTGAGTAACAACCTTTAAGTCTCTGTATTCCGGCCAGCGCCAGCTGGTTAACGTCAGGGTGGTGGTGGTTTGGAGATGTAGGTGCACCCCAGCTCTCCACGCTTTATTGACCTGCTCCATCCTTGCCAGGTCAATATAAGTGACGTATTTGGCGATTTCCGCCACCACGTCCGCCGGAAGCAACGGTGTTGGCCACCATCCCAGACCGTCGAACGGGTGCATCGCTGATGTTGATGGAACCGGAGGTTGAGCTCTATCGTGCCACGCGTCTGCCATTTGTACGGCAATCCGCCGCTTGTGCAGGACGATCGGGTGTTGCGCCGCGTCTTCCACCACCGCCTTCACCTGGTTTACGTTGGCGAAGGTCACGAAACCGCAATTACCATTTGGGGATTGCCTCACGACTGCGTGTTCTGCCCCGGATGGTGCGAAGATCCGCAACAAGTCCTTCTTCTTGGTCCCTCGCGCCAGCCGCGTCACGAACAGACGCCTACTTTCAAGGTTCCTCGGTCTGCTCGTCATTTCAACTAAACTATGGTGTTATTAGAAATACAATTATTATCAATTCAGTGTCTGGCCCGATGTATGCCGTTTTTCTTATTGTCGCAACAGGAGGATGGCTGCGCAGCTAGCTGTAAGTGTGCGCGACGTGTCTAGAGTGCGACGTGCCTTTGGTCTTACCTTCTACGCACGTATATTACTGATACAGAGGTTGCACTTTGTCAGCGTGTTTAAGAATACGCTCGCCATTCTCGTTCTCCAGCAGCACGGTATTTCCTTCTAGGATTTTGACAACTCTGTAGGGCCCTCGATATCTACTACTAAACTTTCCCTTCTTCGGTTCGATAAGCACCCGCACCATGTCGCCCTCCCCCGCATCTAGCGGCCGCGCGTGTCTATCGTAGCGTTCTTTAGATTTATGTTTTGCAGCAATTAAATTTATTCCCGCTGTCACTTGCATCTCAGACAGGCGAGGTATTAATTCCCGTAGATAAGATCCATATGTATCTGTCCTGTCGTCAATGCAGAAAGAATTCGGGTATCTTGCTAGTCTACCGAATACTAGTTCGTAAGGCGTAAAGTTAGTCGCTTCGTGCACCGACGTATTATATGAGAACATCGCGAACGGTACCAACCGATCCCAATCGTCGTATTCGCCTAAGTAATGTTTTATGTATTCGGTTAGTACTATATGGCTACGCTCTAAGGCTCCATTAGTCTGCGGGTGGTAACCGGAGGTCGTTACGTGGTCGATATCGAATAAACGTCCAATCTCGCGGATAACTTTATTTATGAAACTAGTACCTTTATCTGTTAATATTACTCGCGGAGCCCCGTACTGCAATATAAGGCTAGTCACGAGGACGTGAGCAATAGTCTCGGCCTTAATATCGGGCACGGGCACCGCGAGGCAGAATTTTGTTAGATTGTCCTGCATCGTGAATATGTGTCTATTCCCGTCGGGAGTCGTGGGGAGCGGTCCTACTGTGTCGAGAGATACTTTCGCGAAAGGCTCTATCGGTGTGTCGGTAATTACCATTGGTTCACGCGTTCTTGCTCGTATTAATTTCTTTTCCTGGCATCCCGCACAAGTTCTAATGGAGTTCTGGATCTCGTTTTTCATTCCCGGCCAATAAAATCTCTCTCTTATTCTTCGGTAGGTTTTGGTAACGCCTTTATGCCCTCCCACAACACCTGCATGCAGTTCTTTAATAATCTCCGCCCGCATCGATTCCGGGGGAATTGATACCTTTCCCGTGAAAAGGGTTATGGTGATACCAGTATGTTCAAATACTTCACTAATTTCCTGTATGAACGTTTCGCGAGTCAAACTGTCTGTCATATTTCCTTCCAGCGATATACCGCAAGCGCTTGCCCCGTAATTTGATAATGTTTTACGAAGGCTCTGCAGTCCAGTCACAACGTCCGTAGTATTAGGTGTATTAAAAAAACGGTCGGTCAGTACAATACTAAAAATTCGGTGCTGTCCGTATTGTGTTACCAGTACGTTTCCTTTCTTTGGCCTTGCAAGTTTCATGTCTTCTACCGAAATCATACGCAATTCTACGAGTAGCCGCGATATCGGGTCGCTCAATTCGCAATCAGCTGATAAGAAGTGCGCTATGTTTCCGCGTCGTGCTGTCAGATTGTCGCGGGAATAACGTACAGGTTTCGGCTGAAATTCTTGCACATGAGGCTGAAGTTCCGGTGAAAAAGGGATATGGGTGCCCATCGGCACGTCTTCAGTGACAGGGATTCCGACTGTCGGTATCGAAGGAGGTCTATCATTATGTAGATGTTCCGGTAATGTTACACATGATCTCGCGGGTACAGTTAGTGGCATCGGTGTTGATAGCGCGATCGGTCTCGACGTTGGCGAAGGTGTAGGTAAATGCGAGCAATCCGCAGGTCCGGCGAGTAATGCGCTACCGCCCTCCCCAGACGCCTCTGTTTCAGAGACCAACGTTAAAGGGCCTCCTGGTGGGCGCGCCGCGTCACCTTCGGTACAGGCGGGACGGGTAGGGCCTTCTGTAGCGACAAATTCGCTGTCCGACGGCCCTGCAGTCTCGCGCTCACTATCACGCGTCTCCGCGTCATGGGATCGTGTTTTAGGCGGCGATTTCGACTTGCGCGGTGGTCGTGGCTTTACACTGGGCATCACGCATCTGCTCTCTACGAATATTGGCGTGTCTGAGGAGTCGGATGACGACTCGCTATTATCGCCTACTGTCGGTACGTCGGGTTCTGGCAGGTACGGTATTCGCCTGCGCGTTCTCGTCGCTACTGCGCTTGTATCTAATGGCTCCGGTACTCGTGGGTTTTTCCGGTTTACTGGCAATACCTTTGACGAGACCCAGTTGCGTTCCTCGTTGTCGGATTCCGACGTGACGGTGTCAGTCTTTACCGGATTCCGCGATAATGCATCCGCGTTAGTGTTGAGTCGGCCCGGTTTATGTACAAATTCATATTCGTAGTCCCGTAATTTAAGTCGCCAACGCACCAAGCGTTGTCCCGGATCTTTAACTGAGTCTATCCATCTCAACGGCTCGTGATCGCTAACTAACGTAAACTTCCTCCCGTATAGATAGGGTCTAAAATGCAGGACTGCATATAACACGGCTAGGCATTCCTTTTCCGTGGTGGAATAATTTCGCTCCGGCTTGGTTAGATTGCGCGATAGGTATGCTACTGGCAAATCGTGCCCGTTCGCATTCTGGCTTAATACCGCGCCTATCGCGACGTCCGAGGCGTCCGTTGTCAAAGTGAAATGTTCGTTAAAATTAGGGTACTGTAGAATAGGGCTTCGGCACAACGCTCTCCGTAAAGTTTTAAAGCTAGTTGTATGTTCCTGTTTCCAATCGAATTTTTCGTTCTTTTTCAATAATTCTGTTAATGGTTTCGCGATCGCGGCGAAGTTTTCTATAAAACGTCGGTAATAGCCCACCAGCCCAAGGAATTCTCGTACATTTCGTTGATTCTGCGGGTACGGGAATTTCTTTACCGCGCTAATTTTCCCCGGGTCTGGACGGACTCCATCTCGACCGATTATATGTCCCAGATACGCTACCTCGGTTCTTAAGAAGTCGCACTTGTCAGGTTGCAGAGTTAGCTTTGCATCGCGTATTCTATTGAATAGTCTCTGCACCTTCCTTCCATGCTCCTTCAAGGACTTAGCGTAAACTACGATGTCGTCTAGATATACAAAAACTTCTACGCCTTGCAACCCGCGTAATACTTGATCCATTAAACGCTGGAACGTAGCTGGAGCGTTTTTAAGCCCTTCGGGCATGCGAATATACTCGTAGTGGCCATTTGGTGTAGTGAAGGCAGTTTTAGCTCGGTCTTTAGGGTCCATTTCTATTTGCTGAAAGCCGCTCGCGAGGTCAAAGATCGAAAAATACCGCGCCTCGCCCAGGTGATCCATAATATCTGTAATATTGGGCAAGGGGTACGCGTCTCCAATCGTTTTTTCATTTAATTTACGGAAATCAATGACCATTCGCCAACGCTTGTTTCCTTGAGAATCCGGCTTTTTCGGAACTATCCATAGCGGTGAATTATATGGCGAATTTGAGGGTGCGATAATGTTGCACTCTAATTTATTAGAGACTTGTCTCGCGATTTCGGCTTGATGAACAGGTGGAAATCTATACTGCCGCGTGTTAATAGGTAAATCGTCTGTGGTAGGGATTGTATGCCTAATACAGGGTGTCGACTGCAGCTTATCGCCCGGTAGATGAAACCTTTCTGGATATTCTTCTACTAAATTTATTACGTGATTCCTCTCCTCGTCGTTAAGGTGGTCTAAACGCAAACGAGAGACTATTTCACCTACTCGGTCACTAACTATCGGCGCGTGTGCCGTTTCTGACTCGGAATCGAAGTATTCCTGTTCTTCAGGGAAATTGTGATATTCAAACGGTACTATATTTTGCGGTGGTATTGATATTTCTACGTCATTTTCCAAGGTATTAATCGCAAGTACGTGGCACGCGCCTCGACAAACTGAGACAGCGGCTTCCCCGATGAATACTCCGTCCGTCGTGTTTAATTTCGGCAAGTAACCCTCGGCCAGTTCTCTCCCTTCCTTTACATCTATTCTTATTGCTTGACGCGTTCTAGCTCGTAGGTGGTGAACGCGCGTAATGGGCAAAGGTAATTTTTCGTTATGTCGTTCGCCCTCTCCTATGAAACGCATCGGGCGTATAGGATCACTTTGTGTGACTAAAGTATTGTGCGCGAATGATATCTCTGCCTGTTCCTGCCTCAGGTATTGTTTCCCCAAAATTCCGTCGCTCCTGATGGGAAACGAGGATTGTACCACGTGGAATTTAACCGGTTGTCCGAGTAAGTGCACGATCGTGGTGCCCAACGTTTCTATTTCTTCCGTGGTAATACCCGTGACGACTATAGATTCGTGTAACGCGACAGATATATCTTCTCGCAATATTTTTAGTTTGATTACGTTGATATCAGCGCCCGTGTCAATCAAAAATGAAGCCGAATCATGGCGCAGTTCTTTAGCACACATTCGCACCTGCGGCGAATCTCGGTTAGTTTCTAGGCGGCGAACTACTAGTTTCTCTCTAGAAATCTGACTGTCCTGTGACGCTCTGTGTTGTTCGGGCTCGACGACGCGTCCGATCGGCGGGCTCCGCGCGAGTTTAAATCGTCGTCGCGTCTCGTCGGTGATCCCTGTCTCGGTGACGGCGACGAATCTCGCCTATCTCTAACGTGTCTATTGTCATGTTCGGTTGTCGGGAGCATGCGATGCTCAGGCGACATGGGTCGAGTGCTCGGCGCGTACTGTTGTTCGGCTCGCGGAGGGTAACTCGGGTACGGATACGGGAACGGCGTTGGATATGGCATTGGCGGCGCGTAATAGTAAGGAGCAGGCGGATAAATTGCCTGAGGCGGCGGAGCGTAGCAGTGCCCTGATCCCGTCGGATGCGATTGCGCGCCGACCTCAAAGTTCCTATTCGTTTCAAACGAAGGCCCGGCGCGAGAATATCCACTCGGACTCAGCGATCTCGGTGGTGCACGAACTGCGACAACTCTCTCCTCGTCCGCCCGTGACGGGAGTAAACGAGAAGGGTCAACAAACGATGGTGTCCGCATGCGCCTACGCGAAACCACACGTGCTGCAAATGCGACGGCTGTTTCCAAATCTTCCGGGTCGCGCGACTCTACTGTCCTCGCTATGTCATCCGGCAGCCCGCGAAGGAACGCTCCCAATGCACTCTCCTTAACCGGTGCTAACATTCTCTCTATGTCCCCTTCGTGTGCCTCTTCTAACGCGCCCCTAGCTTCCATCAGAAGGATGTTCAGGCGGTCATAAAACGTGTGCACCGTATCGTCGCGACGCATCCGCGTGCTTTCTATCTCGCGTTGAATCTGTGGGTACGCACTGCAAGTTCCGAAACGCGTTTTGAGATGTTTAATGACCGCATCGATAGTTTTCAAATCCGATTGCCCGTACACGCTATCGCGCGCACGGCCCTGCAACCTCCCTATCACGGCCCGAGTATACGTAGCCTCCGTACGTGGGGGCATATACACAGCTCCGTCACGCACCCTCTGCACGAAATCTCGCAAGGGCACATTAGATCCGTCGTAATATGGTACTTCCGACATGGCCTGTTGGAGCGCGAGACGCTCCGCCACGGATGTCATCGACGCGCTTAGTTCAATTGTAGCGCTATTACTCGCGTCTGCGCTACTACCCGTGCCAAACTCATTAGGTTGACTCATGTTCGATTATATTACTATCGATATCGAGGGCCCCACACGCTATTCGCACGGTTAGTACCGTGTTTCCTTTGCGTCCTGTGGACGACCCCAAATATTGCCGTGAGCTCCGGCGCCAAGCGACGAGCCCCGTCGTTCAACCGCGGACTTATATATGTATGTATATATGTACTACCTACTGCGATTTTATATATATGTGATTAGCTATACACGTTTCCGCGAAGACTCGCAGATCATCGGCAAGATTATATATTGCTGCGATAAACGGTTATACGAACAAGTATAGAATCGGTGGAAGCTACAATCCTAATTAACAATTTAAAACATTCTCAATCCGATTCCGTTGTTAGAAGTGGTATAAGAAGAAATAAAAATGTAAAGTATAGAAAAGAATATAGAATATAATAAGGAATGTAATATAAGATAACCCAACTGGTGGAAGCTCAGGAAGAGAATCCCACTTCTGACACCAATTCCGCTGTTAGAAGTGGTATAAGAGGAAATATAAAATGTAAATTATAGAAAGGAATATGGAATACAACTCGCAAAGTTCAGAAATCGAATCCCACTTCTGACACCAATTCCGCTGTTACGTCCGGGCGTCGCGATAGGTCGGTTTAAAGGATTTGTCTAGGATGGAACCGTGTGTGTGTTCGAGCGGTCGACCGTTGTCGCCCGGGAGTAACGCGTGAATACTTAACCTAAAGGATATAAATCAAAAAGATGATTCTATCAATGACCGAATAAAATGATGACGCGAAAGAACGAAATCAATATACTCGATCTGCAGGACTTATAGGATTCTCTCTCTTATCAACCCGTACAGGTTGCTGAGTTATTGCGTGTTACATTCCAGTACAGATAATGTTAATTATAGCGCATGCAAAGAAAATAAAAGAAGGATAAAGCAGATATAGTGTGGAAAAGAACAATAGTGTATATTCTGTGATGATTATTCAGGTGCAGATACAAAGACGACTTGAGTTGAAAAAGCAGATTTCTGACACCAGTTCCACGGTTAGAAGTGGGTATAAAGAAGTAATATAACTGTAAGAGATATATATATACAGAAAGAAAGTGTATCCCGCTTCTAACCCCAATTCCACGTTTTAACAATGGTTACGAGGTTTTGTTTCTATCGGAGTATTGATATAATAAGGAACGGAACGACTAACTATTACGCAATGTTCGGTAGTACAATTCGCTGGTATGCAAGGCGCGGTATAATCGTGGGTTGAACGAAGCAGCTCGTATTGCGCGTGATATTCGTTATATGAATGATACAGAGATTCCTTATAGAATTAAACAGTTCCGATCGCCCAGCGCTCAGAGCACACGGTTACGGGATCGCCTCTACAACTATTGCCCTAGGTTTCCCGTAATACATGTACTGGGGGCAAGAGTCGGGCCAGAAATCATGACCTAGCTGGTAATTGGAATATTCTTACCGTGCTGCTGGAAACGCTCAGACAATCTTTGATATTCTCTCCCTCTCTCTCTCACGCTCACGCTCGCTCGATGATATGTCGCTCGCTGTACTTCTCTCGCTCTTACGCTCGCTCTCAGTTCGGTTGTATGTCGGTAGAAATTCGTATGGTTTATTACGACGAGTACCTTCGAATCGTAAAATGGTATTAATGTACGATCAGGCTTGAGATGGCCTAATCTCTCGTGTTATCGGAGCTGCAGATGTTACTCGCGAAGAGACTCCTCAGACCGCTCTAGATGTTTAAATCAGTCTAAATACAATACCAATTCCTCACCGAGAGAAGACTTATGTTGAAGTGTTACTTATAATAATAATAATATAATGATCTTTATAAATGAAACTTATATGCTAACGGGCTCGGCGCGATTCGCCGACCACGTGCTGGAAATAACGCGGATCGCACTATTCGCACTCTAGATTAAAATTCGAAACCAAAAAGAAAACCAAAAGAAATATGAGTCCTTGCTCTTTTTTTTTAATAGCTAGATTTTAACACTACGATTTAACGAGGAGTAATGAGTCTCTGATTAAACTGCAAGAATTTGCACAGATTAGCTCACAAAGAATAAACTAAGATATTCCTCGGACAGAGGACTACGCACCTCGCGACTATACAGCCAACTGCGACGAGGGTCGCGTCTCGAGATGGTTCCTAGGCCGGCTCAGAGATAGTTTTTAGGCCCCTCTCACAGAATCGGGTACATAGCGGTCGACGGTATATACAAACATTCGGCTGGCTATGTAAAACGAGACGCTGGTTTTGTTCGTTAGTTTCTCTCTCTGATTAACAGATTTTATTATGAGTGCAAGTCGATCTCGGCACGTAGGAACTTAGTAACTCTTAAGCGCACGCTTCGGTGGGATTGATGATAACGAAAAATAGTCTTGTCCTGCAGCGATGCCTAACAGTGGCGCAATTAATAAATGAAAAGAAAGAGAAAAGGATAAACAATATTCTTAAGCGGAAACTCGTCGCTAACCTTAAGTCTATACACTCACACTTGCATACCGCGTACACGCATTCGTTCCTTATACTATATATATATTGTCATGAGTCGGTGTATTGGGTGGGGACGACGGTGATTCCAAGGCGAGGAATATTCTACTTGAAGTTACCGCTCGACGGTACCACGCATGCGCTAGGCATAGGCCGTAATATACAAGTATAGGCGCATACGAAGCCCGGAGTAGAAGGAAAATGACATGATTTTAACTCTAATACTCTAACGGTACGCCGGCTGCGATAGGCACAGGCCGTAATATACAAGTATAGGCGCAACCGGAGATCGGAGTAGCAAGAACAAGAAAAATACTAGGCTAATAAGTTAAAAGTTACGCTGGGACGTAACACCTGCATGTTATTGTTTCACATTTTGGTGTCGCTGACCCGCCGTTTACGGTCGAAAATGACACAAAAATCCAAAAAAGTGTGTACCTGCAAGAGTAAAGTACCCTTTCAAAACTTGTTCGGGAGAACATAAAAGTTGCCCAGGTTGTTCTATGCTCATCTAACATTGTTCTACATTTTGGTGTCGCTAACTCGCGGTTTTCGGTCGAAAATGACACAAAAATGCAAAAAAAGAGTCTACCTCCAAGAGTAAAGTAACCTTCAAAAATTTGTTCTGGAAAAAATAAAAGTTGCCCAGGTTGTTCTATGCTCATCTAACATTGTTCTACATTTTGGTGTCGCTAACTCGCCGTTTTCGGTCGAACATGACACAAAAATGCAAAAAAAAAGAGTCTACCTCCAAGAGTAAAGTACCCTTTAAAAATTTGTTCTGGAAAAAATAAAAGTTGTTCCAGATTGTTCTATGCTCATTTAACATTGTTCTACATTTTGGTGTCGCTGACCCGCCGTTTACGGTCGAAAATGACACAAAAATCCAAAAAAGTGTGTACCTGCAAGAGTAAAGTACCCTTTCAAAACTTGTTCGGGTGAACATAAAAGTTGCCCAGGTTGTTCTATGCTCATCTATCATTGTTCTACATTTTGGTGTCGCTAACTCGCCGTTTTCGGCCGAACATGACACAAAAATGCATAGAAAGAGTCTACCTCCAAGAGTAAAGTACCCTTTAAAAATTTTTTCTGCAAAAAAATAAAAGTTGTGCCTGGTTGTTCTATGCTCATCTAATATTGTTCTACATTTTGGTGTCGGGTACTCGCCGTTTTCGGTCGACAATGACACAAAAATGCTTAAATAGAATAAACCTCCAAGAGTAAAGTACCCTTTAAAAATTTATTCTGGAAAAAACAAAAGTGGTTCCAAGTTGTTCTATGCCTGGATGTTATGGTTTCACATTTTGGTGTCGCTAACTCGCCGTTTTCGGTCGAAAATGACACAAAAATGCAAAAAAAGAGTCTACCTCCAAGAGTAAAGTACCCTTCAAAAATTTGTTCTGGAAAAAATAAAAGTTGTTCCAGATTGTTCTATGCTCATCTAACATTGTTCTACATTTTGGTGTCGCTAACTCGCCGTTTTCGGTCGAACATGACACAAAAATGCATAGAAAGTTTACCTCCAAGAGTAAAGTACCCTTTAAAAATTTGGTCTGGAAAAAATCAAAGTTGTCCCAGGTTGTTCTGTGTTCATCTAATATTGTTCTACATTTGGGTGCCGCTAACTCGCCGTTTTCGGTCGAAAATGACACAAAAATGCAAAAAAGGATATACCTCCAAGAGTAAAGTACGCTTTAAAAATTTGTTCTTGAAAAAATAAAAGTTGTTCCAGGTTGTTGCATGCTAATCTAACACTGTTCTACACTTTGGTGTCGCTAACTCGCCGTTTTCGGTCGAAAATGACACAAAAATGCAAAAAAAGGGTCTACCTCCAAGAGTAAAGTACCCTTTAAAAATTTGTTCTGGAAAAAATAAAAGTTGTTCCAGATTGTTCTATGCTCATCTAACATTGTTCTACATTTTGGTGTCGCTAACGCGCCGTTTTCGGTCGAAAATGACACAAAAATGCATTGAAAGAGTCTACCTCCAAGAGTAAAGTACTCTTTAAAAATTTGTTCTGGAAAAAATAAATGTTGTGCCAGGTTGTTCTATGCTCATCTAATATTGTTCTACATTTTGGTGCCGCGAGCTCGCCCTTTTCGGTCGAAAATGACACAATAATTAAAAAAAAGTCTACCTCCAAGAGTAAAGTACGCTTTAAAAATTTGTTCTGGAAAAAATAAAAGTTGTTCCAGGTTGTTCTATGCTCATCTAATATTGTTCTACATTTTGGTGTCGGATACTTGCCGTTTTCGGTCGACAATGACACAAAAATGCTAAAAAAGTGTCTACTTCCTAGAGTAAAGTACTCTTTAAAAATTTGTTCCGGCAAAAATAAAAGTTGTTCCAGATTGTTCTATGCTCATCTAAACTTATTCTACATTTTGCTGTCGCTAACTCGCCGTTTTCGGTCCAAAAGTACAAAAAATGCAAACAAAGAGTCTACCACCAAGAGTAAAGTACTCTTTAAAAATTTGTTCTGGAAAAAATAAAAGTTGTTCAGGTTGTTCTATGCTCATCTAATACTGTTCTACATTTTGTTGTCGGTAACTCGCCGTTTTCGGTCGAAAATGACACAAAAATGCAAAAAAAGAGTCTACCTCCAAGAGTAAAGTACCCTTTAAAAATTTGTTCCGGCAAAAATAAAAGTTGTTCCAGATTGTTCTATGCGCATCTAATATTGTTCTACATTTTGCTGTCGCTAACTCGCCGTTTTCGGTCAAACATGACAAAAAATGCAAAAAAAAGAGTCTACCTCCAAGAGTAAAGTACTATTTAAAAATTTGTTCTGGAAAAAATAAAAGTTGTTCCAGGTTGTTCTATGCCTGGCTGTTATTGTTCCACAATGTCGTGTCGCTAACTCGCCGTTTTCGGTCGAAAATTACACAAAAATTCATAGAAATAGTCTACCTCCAAGAGTAAAGTACCCTTTAAAAATTTGTTCTTGAAAAAATAAAAGTTGTTCCAGGTTGTTGCATGCTAATCTTAAACTGTTCTACACTTTGGTGTCGCTAACTCGCCGTTTTCGGTCGAAAATGACACAAAAATGCAAAAAAAGAGTCTACCTCCAAGAGTAAAGTAACCTTCAAAATTTTGTTCTGGAAAAAATAAAAGTTGTTCCAGATTGTTCTATGCTCATCTAACATTGTTTTACATTTTGGTGTCGCTAACTCGCCGTTTTCGGTCGAACATGACACAAAAATGCATAGAAAGAGTCTACCTCCAAGAGTAAAGTACCCTTTAAAAATTTGTTCCGGCAAAAATAAAAGTTGTTCCAGATTGTTCTATGCGCATCTAATATTGTTCTACGTTTTGCTGTCGCTAACTCGCCGTTTTCGGTCGAAAATGACACAAAAATGCATAGAAAGAGTCTACCTCTAAGAGTAAAGTACCCTTTAAAAATTTGTTCTTGAAAAAATAAAAGTTGTTCCAGGTTGTTCCATGCTAATCTAACACTGTTCTACACTTTGGTGTCGCTAACTCGCCGTTTTCGGTCGAAAATGACACAAAAATGCATAGAAAGAGTCTACCTCCAAGAGTAAACTACCCTTTAAAAATTTGTTCTGGAAAAAATCAAAGTTGTCCCAGGTTGTTCTATGCTCATCTATCATTGTTCTACATTTTGGTGTCGCTAACTCGCCGTTTTCGGTCCAAAATTACAAAAAATGCAAACAAAGAGTCTACCACCAAGAGTAAAGTACTCTTTTAAAATTTGTTCTGGAAAAAATAAAAGTTGTTCAGGTTGTTCTATGCTCATCTAATACTGTTCTACATTTTGTTGTCGGTAACTCGCCGTTTTCGGTCGAAAATGACACAAAAATGCAAAAAAAGAGTCTACCTCCAAGAGTAAAGTACCCTTTAAAAATTTGTTCCGGCAAAAATAAAAGTTGTTCCAGATTGTTCTATGCGCATCTAATATTGTTCTACATTTTGCTGTCGCTAACTCGCCGTTTTCGGTCAAACATGACAAAAAATGCAAAAAAAAGAGTCTACCTCCAAGAGTAAAGTACTATTTAAAAATTTGTTCTGGAAAAAATAAAAGTTGTTCCAGGTTGTTCTATGCCTGGCTGTTATTGTTTCGCATTTTGGTGTCGCTGACCCGCCGTTTACGGTCGAAAATGACACAAAAATCCAAAAAAGTGTGTACCTGCAAGAGTAAAGTACCCTTTCAAAACTTGTTCGGGAGAACATAAAAGTTGCCCAGATTGTTCTATGCTCATCTAACATTGTTCTACATTTTGGTGTCGCTAACGCGCCGTTTTCGGTCGAAAATGACACAAAAATGCATTGAAAGAGTCTACCTCCAAGAGTAAAGTACCATTTAAAAATTTGTTCTGGAAAAAATAAAAGTTGTGCCAGGTTGTTCTATGCTCATCTAATATTGTTCTACATTTTGGTGCCGCTAACTCGCGGTTTTCGGTCGAAAATGGCACAAAAATGCAAAAAAAGAGTCTACCTCCATGAGTAAAGTACCCTTTAAAAATTTGTTCTGGAAAAAATAAAAGTTGTTCCAGATTGTTCGATGCTCATCTAATATTGTTCTACATTTTGCTGTCGCTAACTCGCCGTTTTCGGTCGAAAATGACAAAAAATGCATAGAAAGAGTCTACCTCCAAGAGTAAAGTACCCTTTAAAAATTTGTTCTGGAAAAAATAAAAGTGGTTCCAGGTTGTGCTATGCCTGCATGTTATTGTTTCACATTTTGGTGTCGCTGACCCGCCGTTTACGGTCGAAAATGACACAAAAATCCAAAAAAGTGTGTACCTGCAAGAGTAAAGTACCCTTTCAAAACTTGTTCGGGAGAACATAAAAGTTGCCCAGGTTGTTCTATGCTCATCTAACATTGTTCTACATTTTGGTGTCGCTAACTCGCGGTTTTCGGTCGAAAATGACACAAAAATGCAAAAAAAGAGTCTACCTCCAAGAGTAAAGTAACCTTCAAAAATTTGTTCTGGAAAAAATAAAAGTTGCCCAGGTTGTTCTATGCTCATCTAACATTGTTCTACATTTTGGTGTCGCTAACTCGCCGTTTTCGGTCGAACATGACACAAAAATGCAAAAAAAAGAGTCTACCTCCAAGAGTAAAGTACCCTTTAAAAATTTGTTCTGGAAAAAATAAAAGTTGTTCCAGATTGTTCTATGCTCATTTAACATTGTTCTATATTTTGGTGTCGCTGACCCGCCGTTTACGGTCGAAAATGACACAAAAATCCAAAGAAGTGTGTACCTGCAAGAGTAAAGTACCCTTTCAAAACTTGTTCGGGTGAACATAAAAGTTGCCCAGGTTGTTCTATGCTCATCTATCATTGTTCTACATTTTGGTGTCGCTAACTCGCCGTTTTCGGCCGAACATGACACAAAAATGCATAGAAAGAGTCTACCTCCAAGAGTAAAGTACCCTTTAAAAATTTTTTCTGCAAAAAAATAAAAGTTGTGCCTGGTTGTTCTATGCTCATCTAATATTGTTCTACATTTTGGTGTCGGGTACTCGCCGTTTTCGGTCGACAATGACACAAAAATGCTTAAATAGAATAAACCTCCAAGAGTAAAGTACCCTTTAAAAATTTATTCTGGAAAAAACAAAAGTGGTTCCAAGTTGTTCTATGCCTGGATGTTAGGGTTTCACATTTTGGTGTCGCTAACTCGCCGTTTTCGGTCGAAAATGACACAAAAATGCAAAAAAAGAGTCTACCTCCAAGAGTAAAGTACCCTTCAAAAATTTGTTCTGGAAAAAATAAAAGTTGTTCCAGATTGTTCTATGCTCATCTAACATTGTTCTACATTTTGGTGTCGCTAACTCGCCGTTTTCGGTCGAACATGACACAAAAATGCATAGAAAGTTTACCTCCAAGAGTAAAGTACCCTTTAAAAATTTGTTCTGGAAAAAATCAAAGTTGTCCCAGGTTGTTCTGTGTTCATCTAATATTGTTCTACATTTGGGTGCCGCTAACTCGCCGTTTTCGGTCGAAAATGACACAAAAATGCAAAAAAGGATATACCTCCAAGAGTAAAGTACGCTTTAAAAATTTGTTCTTGAAAAAATAAAAGTTGTTCCAGGTTGTTGCATGCTAATCTAACACTGTTCTACATTTTGGTGTCGCTAACTCGCCGTTTTCAGTCGAAAATGACACAAAAATGCTAAAAAAGAGTCTACATCCTAGAGTAAAGTACTGTTTAAAAATTTGTTCTGGAAAAAATAAAAGTTGTTCCAGATTGTTCTATGCTCATCTAATATTGTTCTACATTTTGCTGTCGCTAACTCGCCGTTTTCGGTCGAAAATGACAAAAAATGCATAGAAACAGTCTACCTCCAAGAGTAAAGTACCCTTTAAAAATTTGTTCTGGAAAAAATAAAAGTGGTTCCAGGTTGTGCTATGCCTGCATGTTATTGTTTCACATTTTGGTGTCGCTGACCCGCCGTTTACGGTCGAAAATGACACAAAAATCCAAAAAAGTGTGTACCTCCAAGAGTAAAGTACCCTTTAAAAATTTGTTCTGGAAAAAGTAAAAGTTGTTCCAGGTTGTGCTATGCTCATCTAACATTGTTCTACATTTTGGTGTCGCTAACTCGCCGTTTTCGGTCGAAAATGACACAAAAATGCAAAAAAAGAGTCTACCTCCAAGAGTAAAGTAACCTTCAAAAATTTGTTCTGGAAAAAATAAAAGTTGTTCCAGATTGTTCTATGCTCATCTAACATTGTTTTACATTTTGGTGTCGCTAACTCGCCGTTTTCGGTCGAACATGACACAAAAATGCATAGAAAGAGTCTACCTCCAAGAGTAAAGTACCCTTTAAAAATTTGTTCCGGCAAAAATAAAAGTTGTTCCAGATTGTTCTATGCGCATCTAATATTGTTCTACGTTTTGCTGTCGCTAACTCGCCGTTTTCGGTCGAAAATGACACAAAAATGCATAGAAAGAGTCTACCTCCAAGAGTAAAGTACCCTTTAAAAATTTGTTCTTGAAAAAATAAAAGTTGTTCCAGGTTGTTCCATGCTAATCTAACACTGTTCTACACTTTGGTGTCGCTAACTCGCCGTTTTCGGTCGAAAATGACACAAAAATGCATAGAAAGATTCTACCTCCAAGAGTAAACTACCCTTTAAAAATTTGTTCTGGAAAAAATCAAAGTTGTCCCAGGTTGTTCTATGCTCATCTATCATTGTTCTACATTTTGGTGTCGCTAACTCACCGTTTTCGGTCGAAAATGACACAAAAATTCTAAAAAAGAGTCTATCTCCTAGAGTAAAGTACCCTTTAAAAATTTGTTCTGGTAAAAATAAAAGTTGCTCCAGGTCGTTTTATGCTCATCTAACATTGTTCTACATTTTGGCGTCGCTAACTCGCCGTTTTCGGTCGAACATGACACAAAACTGCAAAAAAAGAGTCCACCTCCAAGAGTAAAGTACCCTTTAAAAAATTGTTCTGGAAATAATAAAAGTTGTTCCAGGTTGTTCTGTGCTCATCTAATGTTTTTCTACATTTTGGTGTCGGTTACTCGCCGGTTTCGGTCGAAAATGACACAAAAATGCAAAAAAAGTCTCTACCTCCAAGAGAAAAGTACCCTTTAAAAATTTGTTCTGGAAAAAACAAAAGTTGTTCCAGGTTGTTCTATGCTCATCTAATATTGTTCTACATTTTGGTGACGGATACTCGCAGTTTTCGGTCGACAATGAAACAAAAATGCATAAAAAGAATATACCTCCAAGAGTAAAGTACCCTTTAAAAAATTGTTCTGGAAAACATAAAAGTTGTCCCAGGTTGTTTTATGCTCATCTAACATTGTTCTACATTTTGTTGTCGCTAACTCGCCGTTTTCGGTCGAACATGACACAAAAATGCAAAAAAAAGAGTCTACCTCCAAGAGTAAAGTACCCTTTAAAAAATTGTTCTAGAAATAAGAAAAGTTGTTCCAGGTTGTTCTATGCTCACCTAATGGTTTTCTACATTTTGGTGTCGGTTACTCGCCGCTTTCGGTCGAAAATTACACAAAAATGCAAAAAAAGAGTCTACCTCCAAGAGTAAAGTACCCTTTAAAAATGTGTTCTGGGAAAAACAAAAGTTGTTCCATGTTGTTCTATGCTCATCTAATATTGTTCTACATTTTGGTGTCGGATACTCGCCGTTTTCGATCGACAATGACACAAAAATGCATAAAAAGAATAAACCTCCAAGAGTAAAGTACCCTTTAAAAATTTGTTCTGGAAAAAATCAAAGTTGTCCCAGGTTGTTCTATGCTCATCTATCATTGTTCTACATTTTGGTGTCGCTAACTCACCGTTTTCGGTCGAAAATGACACAAAAATTCTAAAAAAGAGTCTATCTCCTAGAGTAAAGTACCCTTTAAAAATTTGTTCTGGTAAAAATAAAAGTTGCTCCAGGTCGTTTTATGCTCATCTAACATTGTTCTACATTTTGGTGTCGCTAACTCGCCGTTTTCGGTCAAAAATGACAAAAAATGCAAAAAAAGTCTACCTCCAAGAGTAAAGTACTCTTTAAAAATTTATTCTGGAAAAAATAAAAGTTGTTCCAGGCTGTTCTATGCTCACCTAATGTTTTTCTACATTTTGGTGTCGGTTACTCGCCGGTTTCGGTCTAAAATGACACAAAAATGCAAAAAAGGAGTCTACCTCCAAGAGAAAAGTACCCTTTAAAAATTTGTTCTGGAAAAAACAAAATTTGTTCCAGGTTGTTCTATGCTCATCTAATATTGTTCTACATTTTGGTGTCGGATACTCGCAGTTTTCGGTCGACAATGAAACAAAAATGCATAAAAAGAATATACCTCCAAGAGTAAAATCCCTTTAAAAAATTGTTCTGGAAAACATAAAAGTTGTTCCAGGTTGTTTTATGCTCATCTAACATTGTTCTACATTTTGGTGTCGCTAACTCGCCGTTTTCGGTCGAACATGACACAAAAATTCAAAAAAAAGAGTCTACCTCCAAGAGTAAAGTACCCTTTAAAAAATTGTTCTGGAAATAATTAAAGTTGTTCCAGGTTGTTCTATGCTCACCTAATGGTTTTCTACATTTTGGTGTCGGTTACTCGCCGCTTTCGGTCGAAAATGACACAAAAATGCAAAAAAAGAGTCTACCTCCAAGAGTAAAGAACACTTTAAAAATTTGTTCTGGAAGAAATAAAAGTTGTTGCAGATTGTTCGATGCTCATCTAATATTGTTCTACATTTTGGTGTCGCTAACTCGCCGTTTTCGGTCGAAAATGACACAAAAATGCAAAAAAAGAGTCTACCTCCAAGAGTAAAGTACCCTTTAAAAATTTGTTCTGGGAAAAACAAAAGTTGTTCCAGGTTGTTCTATGCTCATCTAATATTGTTCTACATTTTGGTGTCGGATACTCGCCGTTTTCGGTCGACAATGACACAAAAATGCATAAAAATATTATACCTCCAAGAGTAAAGTACCCTTTAAAAATTTGTTCTGGAAAAAATAAAAGTGGTTCCAGGTTGTTCTATGCCTGGATGTTACTGTTTCACATTCTGGTGTCGCTGACCCGCCGTTTACGGTCGAAAATGACACAAAAATCCAAAAAAGTGTGTACCTGCAAGAGTAAAGTACCCTTTCAAAATTTGTTCTGGAAAAAATAAAAGTTGTTCCAGATTGTTCGATGCTCATCTAATATTGTTCTACATTTTGGTGTCTCTAACTCGCCGTTTTCGGCCGAACATGACACAAAAATCCATAGAAAGAGTCTACCTCCAAGAGTAAAGTACCCTTTAAAAATTTGTTCTGCAAAAAATAAATGTTGTGCCTGGTTGTTCTATGCTCACCTAATGTTTTTCTACATTTTGGTGTCGGTTACTCGCCGCTTTCAGTCGAAAATGACACAAACATGCAAAAAAAGTCTACCTCCTAGAGTAAAGTACTCTTTAAAAATTTGTTCCGGAAAAAATAAAAGTTGTTCCAGTTTGTTCTATGCTCATTTAATATTGTTCTACATTTTGGCGTCGCTAACTCGCCGTTTTCGGTCGAAAATGACACAAAAATGCAAAAAAAAGAGTCTACCTCCAAGAGTAAAGTACCCTTTAAAAATTTGTTCTGGAAAAAATAAAAGTTGTTCCAGATTGTTCTATGCTCATCTAACATTGTTCTACATTTTGGTGTCGCTAACGCGCCGTTTTCGGTCGAAAATGACACAAATATGCATTGAAAGAGTCTACCTCCAAGAGTAAAGATCCCTTTAAAAATTTGTTCTGGAAAAAATAAAAGTTGTTCCAGGTTGTTCTATGCTCATCTAATATTGTTCTACATTTTGCTGTCGCTAACTCGCCGTTTTCGGTCGAAAATGACAAAAAATGCATAGAAAGAGTGTACCTCCAAGAGTTAAGTACCCTTTAAAAATTTGTTCTGAAAAAATAAAAGTGGTTCCAGGTTGTGCTATGCCTGCATGTTATTGTTTCACATTTTGGTGTCGCTGACCCGCCGTTTACGGTCGAAAATGACACAAAAATCCAAAAAAGTGTGTATCTGCAAGAGTAAAGTACCCTTTCAAAACTTGTTCGGGAGAACATAAAAGTTGCCCAGGTTGTTCTATGCGCATCTAACATTGTTCTACATTTTGGTGTCGCTAACTCGCCGTTTTCGGCCGAACATGACACAAAAATCCATAGAAAGAGTCTACCTCCAAGAGTAAAGTACCCTTTAAAAATTTGTTCTGCAAAAAATAAATGTTGTGCCTGGTTGTTCTATGCTCATCTAATATTGTTCTACATTTTGGTGTCGGGTACTCGCCGTTTTCGGTCGACAATGACACAAAAATGCTTAATTAGAATATACCTCCAAGAGTAAAGTACCCTTTAAAAATTTGTTCTGGAAAAAATAAAAGTTGTTCCAGATTGTTCTATGCTTATGTAACATTGTTCTACATTTTGGCGTCGCTAACTCGCCGTTTTCGGTCGAAAATGACACAAAAATTAAAAAAAAGAGTCTACCTCCAAGAGTAAAGTACTCTTTAGAAATTTGTTCTGGAAAAAATAAAAGTTGTTCCAGATTGTTCTATGCTCACCCTAATGTTTTTCTGCATTTTGGTGTCGGTTGCTCGCCGTTTTCGGTCGAAAATTACACAAAAATGCAAAAAAAGAGTCTACCTCCAAGAGTAAAGTACCCTTTAAAAATTTGTTCTGGAAGCAATAAAAGTTGTGCCAGGTTGTTCCATGCTAATCTAACACTGTTCTACATTTTGGTGTCGCTAACTCGCCGTTTTCGGTCGACAATGACACAAAAATGCATAAAAAGAATATACCTCCAAGAGTAAAGTACCCTTTAAAAATTTGTTCTGGAAAAAATAAAAGTTGTGCCAGGTTGTTCTATGCTCATCTAATATTGTTCTACATTTTGGTGTCGGTTACTCGCCGGTTTCGGTCGAAAATGACACAAAACTGCAAAAAAAGAGTCTACCTCCAAGAGTAAAGTACCCTTTAAAAATTTGTTCTGGAAAAAACAAAAGTTGTTCCAGGTTGTTCTATGCTCATCTAACATTGTTCTACATTTTGGTGTCGCTAACTCGCCGTTTTCGGTCGAACATGACACAAAAATGCAAAAAAAAGAGTCTACCTCCACGAGTAAAGTACCCTTTAAAAATTTGTTCTGGAAGAAATAAAAGTTGTTCCAGGTTGTTCTATGCCTGGCTGTTATTGTTCCACAATTTTGTGTCGCTAACTCGCCGTTTTCGTACGAAAATGACACAAAAATGCAGAAAAAGGGTCTACCTCCAAGAGTAAAGTACCCTTTAAAAATTTGTTCTGGAAAAAATAAAAGTTGTTCCAGATTGTTCTATGCTCATCTAACATTGTTCTACATTTTGGTGTTGCTAACTCGCCGTTTTCGGTCGAACATGACACAAAAATGCATTGAAAGTCTACCTCCAAGAGTAAAGTACCATTTAAAAATTTGTTCTGGAAAAAATAAAAGTTGTGCCAGGTTGTTCTATGCTCATCTAACATTGTTCTACATTGTGGTGTCGCTGACCCGCCATTTACGGTCGAAAATGACACAAAAATCCAAAAAAGTGTGTACCTGCAAGAGTAAAGTACCCTTTCAAAACTTGTTCGGGAGAACATAAAAGTTGCCCAGGTTGTTCTGCGCTCATTTAACATTGTTCTACATTTTGGTGTCGCTAACTCGCCGTTTTCGGCCGAACATGACACAAAAATGCATAGAAAGAGTCTACCTCCAAGAGTAAAGTACCCTTTAAAAATTTGTTCTGCAAAAAAATAAAAGTTGTGCCTGGTTGATCTATGCTCATCTAATATTGTTCTACCTTTGGTGTCGGGTACTCGCCGTTTTCGGTCGACAATGACACAAAAATGCTTAAATAGAATATACCTCCAAGAGTAAAGTACCCTTTAAAAATTTGTTTTGGAAAAAACAAAAGTGGTTCCAGGTTGTTCTATGCCTGGATGTTATGGTTTCACATTTTGGTGTCGCTAACTCGCCGTTTTCGGTCGAAAATGACACAAAAATGCAAAAAAAGAGTCTACCTCCAAGAGTAAAGTACCCTTCAAAAATTTGTTCTGGAAAAAATAAAAGTTGTTCCAGATTGTTCTATGCTCAAATAACATTGTTCTACATTTTGGTGTCGCTAACTCGCCGTTTTCGGTCGAACATGACACAAAAATGCATAGAAAGAATCTACCTCCTAGAGTAAAGTACTCTTTAAAAATTTGTTCCGGAAAAACTAAAAGTTGTTCCAGTTTGTTCTATGCTCATTTAATATTGTTCTACATTTTGGCGTCGCTAACTCGCCGTTTTCGCTCGAAAATGACAAAATAATGCAAAAAAAGGGTCTACCTCCAAGAGTAAAGTACCCTTTAAAAATTTGTTCTGGAAAAAATAAAAGTTGTTCCAGATTGTTCTATGCTCATCTAACATTGTTCTACATTTTGGTGTCGCTAACGCGCCGTTTTCGGTCGAAAATGACACAAAAATGCATTGAAAGAGTTTACCTCCAAGAGTAAAGTACTCTTTAAAAATTTGTTCTGGAAAAAATAAATGTTGTGCCAGGTTGTTCTATGCTCATCTAATATTGTTCTACATTTTGGTGCCGCGAGCTCGCCCTTTTCGGTCGAAAATGACACAATAATTAAAAAAAAGTCTACCTCCAAGAGTAAAGTACTCTTTAAAAATTTGTTCCGAAAAAAATAAAATCTGTTCCAGGTTGTGCTATGCTCATTTAATATTGTTCTACATTTTGGTGTCGCTAACTCGCCGTTTTCAGTCGAAAATGACACAAAAATGCTAAAAAAGAGTCTACATCCTAGAGTAAAGTACTGTTTAAAAATTTGTTCTGGAAAAAATAAAAGTTGTTCCAGATTGTTCTATGCTCATCTAATATTGTTCTACATTTTGCTGTCGCTAACTCGCCGTTTTCGGTCGAAAATGACAAAAAATGCATAGAAACAGTCTACCTCCAAGAGTAAAGTACCCTTTAAAAATTTGTTCTGGAAAAAATAAAAGTGGTTCCAGGTTGTGCTATGCCTGCATGTTATTGTTTCACATTTTGGTGTCGCTGACCCGCCGTTTACGGTCGAAAATGACACAAAAATCCAAAAAAGTGTGTACCTCCAAGAGTAAAGTACCCTTTAAAAATTTGTTCTGGAAAAAATAAAAGTTGTTCCAGGTTGTGCTATGCTCATCTAACATTGTTCTACATTTTGGTGTCGCTAACTCGCCGTTTTCGGTCGAAAATGACAAAAATGCATAGAAAGAGTGTACCTCCAAGAGTAAAGTACCCTTTCAAAATTTGTTCTGGAAAAAATAAAAGTTGTTCCAGGTTGTGCTATGCTCATCTAACATTGTTCTACATTTTGGTGTCGCTAACTCGCCGTTTTCGGTCGAACATGACACAAAAATACAAAAAAAAGAGTCTACCTGCAAGAGTAAAGTACCCTTTAAAAATTGGTTCTGGAAGAAATAAAAGTTGTTCCAGATTGTTCTATGCTCATCTAACATTGTTCTACATTTTGGTGTCGCTAACGCGCCGTTTTCGGTCGAAAATGAAACAAAAATGCATTGAAAGAGTCTACCTCCAAGAGTAAAGATCCCTTTACAAATTTGTTCTGGAAAAAATAAAAGTTGTTCAAGGTTGTTCTATGCTCATCTAATATTGTTCTACATTTTGCTGTCGCTAACTCGCCGTTTTCGGTCGAAAATGACAAAAAATGCATAGAAAGAGTGTACCTCCAAGAGTAAAGTACCCTTTAAAAATTTGTTCTGGAAAAAATAAAAGTTGTTCCAGGTTGTGCTATGCTCATCTAACATTGTTCTACATTTTGGTGTCGCTAACTCGCCGTTTTCGGTCGAACATGACACAAAAATGCAAAAAAAAGAGTCTACCTCCAAGAGTAAAGTACCCTTTAAAAATTTGTTCTGGAAAAAATAAAAGTTGTTCCAGATTGTTCTATGCTCATTTAACATTGTTCTACATTTTGGTGTCGCTGACCCGCCGTTTACGGTCGAAAATGACACAAAAATCCAAAAAAGTGTGTACCTGCAAGAGTAAAGTACCCTTTCAAAACTTGTTCGGGTGAACATAAAAGTTGCCCGGGTTGTTCTATGCTCATCTAACATTGTTCTACATTTTGGTATCGCTAACTCGCCGTTTTCGGCCGAACATGACACAAAAATGCATAGAAAGAGTGTACCTCCAAGAGTAAAGTACCCTTTCAAAATTTGTTCTGGAAAAAATAAAAGTTGTTCCAGGTTGTGCTATGCTCATCTAACATTGTTCTACATTTTGGTGTCGCTAACTCGCCGTTTTCGGTCGAACATGACACAAAAATGCAAAAAAAAGAGTCTACCTTCAAGAGTAAAGTACCCTTTAAAAATTTGTTCTGGAAAAAATAAAAGTTGTTCCAGATTGTTCTATGCTCATTTAACATTGTTCTACATTTTGGTGTCGCTGACCCGCCGTTTACGGTCGAAAATGACACAAAAATCCAAAAAAGTGTGTACCTGCAAGAGTAAAGTACCCTTTCAAAACTTGTTCGGGTGAACATAAAAGTTGCCCAGGTAGTTCTATGCTCATCTAACATTGTTCTACAGTTTGGTGTCGCTAACGCGCCGTTTTCGGTCGAAAATGAAACAAAAATGCATTGAAAGAGTCTACCTCCAAGAGTAAAGATCCCTTTACAAAGTTGTTCTGGAAAAAATAAAAGTTGTTCCAGATTGTTCTATGCTCATTTAACATTGTTCTACATTTTGGTGTCGCTGACCCGCCGTTTACGGTCGAAAATGACACAAAAATCCAAAAAAGTGTGTACCTGCAAGAGTAAAGTACCCTTTCAAAACTTGTTCGGGTGAACATAAAAGTTGCCCAGGTTGTTCTATGCTCATCTATCATTGTTCTACATTTTGGTGTCGCTAACTCGCCGTTTTCGGCCGAACATGACACAAAAATGCATAGAAAGAGTCTACCTCCAAGAGTAAAGTACCCTTAAAAAATTTGTTCTGCAAAAAAATAAAAGTTGTGCCTGGTTGTTCTATGCTCATCTAATATTGTTCTACATTTTGGTGTCGGGTACTCGCCGTTTTCGGTCGACAATGACACAAAAATGCTTAAATAGAATATACCTCCAAGAGTAAAGTACCCTTTAAAAATTTGTTCTGGAAAAAACAAAAGTGGTTCCAGGTTGTTCTATGCCTGGATGTTACGGTTTCACATTTTGGTGTCGCTAACTCGCCGTTTTCGGTCGAAAATGACACAAAAATGCAAAAAAAGAGTCTACCTCCAAGAGTAAAGTACCCTTTAAAAATTTGTTCCGGCAAAAATAAAAGTTGTTCCAGATTGTTCTATGCGCATCTAATATTGTTCTACATTTTGCTGTCGCTAACTCGCCGTTTTCGGTCAAAAATGACAAAAAATGCAAAAAAAAGAGTCTACCTCCAAGAGTAAAGTACTATTTAAAAATTTGTTCTGGAAACAATAAAAGTTGTTCCAGGTTGTGCTATGCTCATCTAACATTGTTCTACATTTTGGCGTCGCTAACTCGCCGTTTTCGCTCGAAAATGACAAAATAATGCAAAAAAAGGGTCTACCTCCAAGAGTAAAGTACCCTTTAAAAATTTGTTCTGGAAAAAATAAAAGTTGTTCCAGATTGTTCTATGCTCATCTAACGTTGTTCTACATTTTGGTGTCGCTAACGCGCCGTTTTCGGTCGAAAATGACACAAAAATGCATTGAAAGAGTCTACCTCCATGAGTAAAGTACTCTTTAAAAATTTGTGTTGGAAAAAATAAATGTTGTGCCAGGTTGTTCTATGCTCATCTAATATTGTTCTACATTTTGGTGTCGCTAACTCGCCGTTTTCGGTCGAACATGACACAAAAATGCAAAAAAAAGAGTCTACCTCCAAGAGTAAAGTACCCTTTAAAAATTTGTTCTGGAAAAAATAAAAGTTGTTCCAGATTGTTCTATGCTCATTTAACATTGTTCTACATTTTGGTGTCGCTGACCCGCCGTTTACGGTCGAAAATGACACAAAAATCCAAAAAAGTGTGTACCTGCAAGAGTAAAGTACCCTTTCAAAACTTGTTCGGGTGAACATAAAAGTTGCCCAGGTAGTTCTATGCTCATCTAACATTGTTCTACAGTTTGGTGTCGCTAACGCGCCGTTTTCGGTCGAAAATGAAACAAAAATGCATTGAAAGAGTCTACCTCCAAGAGTAAAGATCCCTTTACAAATTTGTTCTGGAAAAAATAAAAGTTGTTCCAGATTGTTCTATGCTCATTTAACATTGTTCTACATTTTGGTGTCGCTGACCCGCCGTTTACGGTCAAAAATGACACAAAAATCCAAAAAAGTGTGTACCTGCAAGAGTAAAGTACCCTTTCAAAACTTGTTCGGGTGAACATAAAAGTTGCCCAGGTTGTTCTATGCTCATCTATCATTGTTCTACATTTTGGTGTCGCTAACTCGCCGTTTTCAACCGAACATGACACAAAAATGCATAGAAAGAGTCTACCTCCAAGAGTAAAGTACCCTTAAAAAATTTGTTCTGCAAAAAAATAAAAGTTGTGCCTGGTTGTTCTATGCTCATCTAATATTGTTCTACATTTTGGTGTCGGGTACTCGCCGTTTTCGGTCGACAATGACACAAAAATGCTTAAATAGAATATACCTCCAAGAGTAAAGTACCCTTTAAAAATTTGTTCTGGAAAAAACAAAAGTGGTTCCAGGTTGTTCTATGCCTGGATGTTACGGTTTCACATTTTGGTGTCGCTAACTCGCCGTTTTCGGTCGAAAATGACACAAAAATGCAAAAAAAGAGTCTACCTCCAAGAGTAAAGTACCCTTCAAAAATTTGTTCTGGAAAAAATAAAAGTTGTTCCAGATTGTTCTATGCTCATCTAACATTGTTCTACATTTTGGTGTCGCTAACTCGCCGTTTTCGGTCGAACATGACACAAAAATGCATAGAAAGTTTACCTCCAAGAGTAAAGTACCCTTTAAAAATTTGTTCCGGCAAAAATAAAAGTTGTTCCAGATTGTTCTATGCGCATCTAATATTGTTCTACATTTTGCTGTCGCTAACTCGCCGTTTTCGGTCAAAAATGACAAAAAATGCAAAAAAAAGAGTCTACCTCCAAGAGTAAAGTATTATTTAAAAATTTGTTCTGGAAAAAATAAAAGTTGTTCCAGGTTGTTCTATGCCTGGCTGTTATTGTTCCACAATGTCGTGTCGCTAACTCGCCGTTTTCGGTCGAAAATTACACAAAAATTCATAGAAATAGTCTACCTCCAAGAGTAAAGTACCCTTTAAAAATTTGTTCTTGAAAAAATAAAAGTTGTTCCAGGTTGTTCCATGCTAATCTAACACTGTTCTACACTTTGGTGTCGCTAACTCGCCGTTTTCGGTCGAAAATGACACAAAAATGCATAGAAAGAGTCTACCTCCAAGAGTAAAGTACCCTTTAAAAATTTGTTCTGGAAAAAATAAAAGTTGTTCCAGATTGTTCTATGCTCATCTAATATTGTTCTACATTTTGGTGTCGCTAACTCGCGGTTTTCGGTCGAAAATGACACAAAAATGCAAAAAAAGAGTCTACCTCCAAGAGTAAAGTAACCTTCAAAAATTTGTTCTGGAAAAAATAAAAGTTGCCCAGGTTGTTCTATGCTCATCTAACATTGTTCTACATTTTGGTATCGCTAACTCGCCGTTTTCGGCCTAACATGACACAAAAATGCATAGAAAGAGTCTACCTCCAAGAGTAAAGTACCCTTTGAAAATTTGTTCTGCAAAAAAATAAAAGTTGTGCCTGGTTGTTCTATGCTCATCTAATATTGTTCTACATTTTGGTGTCGGGTACTCGCCGTTTTCGGTCGACAATGACACAAAAATGCTTAAATAGAATATACCTCCAAGAGTAAAGTACCCTTTAAAAATTTGTTCTGGAAAAAACAAAAGTGGTTCCAGGTTGTTCTATGCCTGGATGTTATGGTTTCACATTTTGGTGTCGCTAACGCGCCGTTTTCGGTCGAAAATGACACAAAAATGCATTGAAAGAGTCTACCTCCAAGAGTAAAGATCCCTTTAAAAATTTGTTCTGGAAAAAATAAAAGTTGTTCCAGGTTGTTCTATGCTCATCTAACATTGTTCTACATTTTGGTGTCGCTAACTCGCCGTTTTCGGTCGAACATGACACAAAAATGCAAAAAAAAGAGTCTACCTCCAAGAGTAAAGTACCCTTTAAAAATTTGTTCTGGAAAAAATAAAAGTTGTTCCAGATTGTTCTATGCTCATTTAACATTGTTGTACATTTTGGTGTCGCTGACCCGCCGTTTACGGTCGAAAATGACACAAAAATCCAAAAAAGTGTGTACCTGCAAGAGTAAAGTACCCTTTCAAAACTTGTTCGGGTGAACATAAAAGTTGCCCAGGTTGTTCTATGCTCATCTATCATTGTTCTACATTTTGGTGTCGCTAACTCGCCGTTTTCGGCCGAACATGACACAAAAATGCATAGAAAGAGTCTACCTCCAAGAGTAAAGTACCCTTTAAAAATTTGTTCTGCAAAAAAATAAAAGTTTTGCCTGGTTGTTCTATGCTCATCTATTATTGTTCTACATTTTGGTGTCGGGTACTCGCCGTTTTCGGTCGACAATGACACAAAAATGCTTAAATAGAATATACCTCCAAGAGTAAAGTACCCTTTAAAAATTTGTTCTGGAAAAAACAAAAGTGGTTCCAAGTTGTTCTATGCCTGGATGTTATGGTTTCACATTTTGGTGTCGCTAACTCGCCGTTTTCGGTCGAAAATGACACAAAAATGCAAAAAAAGAGTCTACCTCCAAGAGTAAAGTACCCTTCAAAAATTTGTTCTGGAAAAAATAAAAGTTGTTCCAGATTGTTCTATGCTCATCTAACATTGTTCTACATTTTGGTGTCGCTAACTCGCCGTTTTCGGTCGAACATGACACAAAAATGCATAGAAAGTTTACCTCCAAGAGTAAAGTACCCTTTAAAAATTTGTTCTGGAAAAAATCAAAGTTGTCCCAGGTTGTTCTGTGTTCATCTAATGTTGTTCTACATTTGGGTGCCGCTAACTCGCCGTTTTCGGTCGAAAATGACACAAAAATGCAAAAAAGGATATACCTCCAAGAGTAAAGTACGCTTTAAAAATTTGTTCTGGAAAAAATAAAAGTTGTTCCAGGTTGTTCTATGCTCATCTAATATTGTTCTACATTTTGGTGTCGGATACTTGCCGTTTTCGGTCGACAATGACACAAAAATGCTAAAAAAGTGTCTACTTCCTAGAGTAAAGTACTCTTTAAAAATTTGTTCCGGCAAAAATAAAAGTTGTTCCAGATTGTTCTATGCTCATCTAAAATTATTCTACATTTTGCTGTCGCTAACTCGCCGTTTTCGGTCCAAAATTACAAAAAATGCAAACAAAGAGTCTACCACCAAGAGTAAAGTACTCTTTAAAAATTTGTTCTGGAAAAAATAAAAGTTGTTCAGGTTGTTCTATGCTCATCTAATACTGTTCTACATTTTGTTGTCGGTAACTCGCCGTTTTCGGTCGAAAATGACACAAAAATGCAAAAAAAGAGTCTACCTCCAAGAGTAAAGTACCCTTTAAAAAATTGTTCTTGAAAAAATAAAAGTTGTTCCAGGTTGTTCCATGCTAATCTAACACTGTTCTACACTTTGGTGTCGCTAACTCGCCGTTTTCGGTCGAAAATGACACAAAAATGCAAAAAAAGAGTCTACCTCCAAGAGTAAAGTAACCTTCAAAAATTTGTTCTGGAAAAAATAAAAGTTGTTCCAGATTGTTCTATGCTCATCTAACATTGTTTTACATTTTGGTGTCGCTAACTCGCCGTTTTCGGTCGAACATGACACAAAAATGCATAGAAAGAGTCTACCTCCAAGAGTAAAGTACCCTTTAAAAATTTGTTCCGGCAAAAATAAAAGTTGTTCCAGATTGTTCTATGCGCATCTAATATTGTTCTACGTTTTGCTGTCGCTAACTCGCCGTTTTCGGTCAAAAATGACAAAAAATGCAAAAAAAAGAGTCTACCTCCAAGAGTAAAGTACTATTTAAAAATTTGTTCTGGAAAAAATAAAAGTTGTTCCAGGTTGTTCTATGCCTGGCTGTTATTGTTCCACAATGTCGTGTCGCTAACTCGCCGTTTTCGGTCGAAAATTACACAAAAATTCATAGAAATAGTCTACCTCCAAGAGTAAAGTACCCTTTAAAAATTTGTTCTTGAAAAAATAAAAGTTGTTCCAGGTTGTTCCATGCTAATCTAACACTGTTCTACACTTTGGTGTCGCTAACTCGCCGTTTTCGGTCGAAAATGACACAAAAATGCATAGAAAGAGTCTACCTCCAAGAGTAAAATACCATTAAAAATTTGTTCTGGAAAAAATAAAAGCTGTTCCAGGTTGTTCTATGCTCATGTAACATTGTTCTACATTTTGGTGTCGCTAACTCGCCGTTTTCGGTCGAAAATGACACAAAAATGCATAGAAAGAGTCTACCTCCAAGAGTAAACTACCCTTTAAAAATTTGTTCTGGAAAAAATAAAAGTGGTTCCAGGTTATGCTATGCCTGCATGTTATTGTTTCGCATTTTGGTGTCGCTGACCCGCCGTTTACGGTCGAAAATGACACAAAAATCCAAAAAAGTGTGTACCTGCAAGAGTAAAGTACCCTTTCAAAACTTGTTCGGGAGAACATAAAAGTTGCCCAGATTGTTCTATGCTCATCTAACATTGTTCTACATTTTGGTGTCGCTAACGCGCCGTTTTCGGTCGAAAATGACACAAAAATGCATTGAAAGAGTCTACCTCCAAGAGTAAAGTACCATTTAAAAATTTGTTCTGGAAAAAATAAAAGTTGTGCCAGGTTGTTCTATGCTCATCTAATATTGTTCTACATTTTGGTGCCGCTAACTCGCGGTTTTCGGTCGAAAATGACACAAAAATGCAAAAAAAGAGTCTACCTCCAAGAGTAAAGTACCCTTTAAAAATTTGTTCTGGAAAAAATAAAAGTTGTTCCAGATTGTTCGATGCTCATCTAATATTGTTCTACATTTTGCTGTCGCTAACTCGCCGTTTTCGGTCGAAAATGACAAAAAATGCATAGAAAGAGTCTACCTCCAAGAGTAAAGTACCCTTTAAAAATTTGTTCTGGAAAAAATAAAAGTGGTTCCAGGTTGTGCTATGCCTGCATGTTATTGTTTCACATTTTGGTGTCGCTGACCCGCCGTTTACGGTCGAAAATGACACAAAAATCCAAAAAAGTGTGTACCTGCAAGAGTAAAGTACCCTTTCAAAACTTGTTCGGGAGAACATAAAAGTTGCCCAGGTTGTTCTATGCTCATCTAACATTGTTCTACATTTTGGTGTCGCTAACTCGCGGTTTTCGGTCGAACATGACACAAAAATGCAAAAAAAAGAGTCTACCTCCAAGAGTAAAGTACCCTTTAAAAATTTGTTCTGGAAAAAATAAAAGTTGTTCCAGATTGTTCTATGCTCATTTAACATTGTTCTACATTTTGGTGTCGCTGACCCGCCGTTTACGGTCGAAAATGACACAAAAATCCAAAAAAGTGTGTACCTGCAAGAGTAAAGTACCCTTTCAAAACTTGTTCGGGTGAACATAAAAGTTGCCCAGGTTGTTCTATGCTCATCTATCATTGTTCTACATTTTGGTGTCGCTAACTCGCCGTTTTCGGCCGAACATGACACAAAAATGCATAGAAAGAGTCTACCTCCAAGAGTAAAGTACCCTTTAAAAATTTGTTCTGCAAAAAAATAAAAGTTTTGCCTGGTTGTTCTATGCTCATCTATTATTGTTCTACATTTTGGTGTCGGGTACTCGCCGTTTTCGGTCGACAATGACACAAAAATGCTTAAATAGAATATACCTCCAAGAGTAAAGTACCCTTTAAAAATTTGTTCTGGAAAAAACAAAAGTGGTTCCAAGTTGTTCTATGCCTGGATGTTATGGTTTCACATTTTGGTGTCGCTAACTCGCCGTTTTCGGTCGAAAATGACACAAAAATGCAAAAAAAGAGTCTACCTCCAAGAGTAAAGTACCCTTCAAAAATTTGTTCTGGAAAAAATAAAAGTTGTTCCAGATTGTTCTATGCTCATCTAATATTGTTCTACATTTGGGTGCCGCTAACTCGCCGTTTTCGGTCGAAAATGACACAAAAATGCAAAAAAGGATATACCTCCAAGAGTAAAGTACGCTTTAAAAATTTGTTCTGGAAAAAATAAAAGTTGTTCCAGGTTGTTCTATGCTCATCTAATATTGTTCTACATTTTGGTGTCGGATACTTGCCGTTTTCGGTCGGCAATGACACAAAAATGCTAAAAAAGTGTCTACTTCCTAGAGTAAAGTACTCTTTAAAAATTTGTTCCGGCAAAAATAAAAGTTGTTCCAGATTGTTCTATGCTCATCTAAAATTATTCTACATTTTGCTGTCGCTAACTCGCCGTTTTCGGTCCAAAATTACAAAAAATGCAAACAAAGAGTCTACCACCAAGAGTAAAGTACTCTTTAAAAATTTGTTCTGGAAAAAATAAAAGTTGTTCAGGTTGTTCTATGCTCATCTAATACTGTTCTACATTTTGTTGTCGGTAACTCGCCGTTTTCGGTCGAAAATGACACAAAAATGCAAAAAAAGAGTCTACCTCCAAGAGTAAAGTACCCTTTAAAAATTTGTTCCGGCAAAAATAAAAGTTGTTCCAGATTGTTCTATGCGCATCTAATATTGTTCTACATTTTGCTGTCGCTAACTCGCCGTTTTCGGTCAAACATGACAAAAAATGCAAAAAAAAGAGTCTACCTCCAAGAGTAAAGTACTATTTAAAAATTTGTTCTGGAAAAAATAAAAGTTGTTCCAGGTTGTTCTATGCCTGGCTGTTATTGTTCCACAATGTCGTGTCGCTAACTCGCCGTTTTCGGTCGAAAATTACACAAAAATTCATAGAAATAGTCTACCTCCAAGAGTAAAGTACCCTTTAAAAATTTGTTCTTGAAAAAATAAAAGTTGTTCCAGGTTGTTCCATGCTAATCTAACACTGTTCTACACTTTGGTGTCGCTAACTCGCCGTTTTCGGTCGAAAATGACACAAAAATGCAAAAAAAGAGTCTACCTCCAAGAGTAAAGTAACCTTCAAAAATTTGTTCTGGAAAAAATAAAAGTTGTTCCAGATTGTTCTATGCTCATCTAACATTGTTTTACATTTTGGTGTCGCTAACTCGCCGTTTTCGGTCGAACATGACACAAAAATGCATAGAAAGAGTCTACCTCCAAGAGTAAAGTACCCTTTAAAAATTTGTTCCGGCAAAAATAAAAGTTGTTCCAGATTGTTCTATGCGCATCTAATATTGTTCTACGTTTTGCTGTCGCTAACTCGCCGTTTTCGGTCAAAAATGACAAAAAATGCAAAAAAAAGAGTCTACCTCCAAGAGTAAAGTACTATTTAAAAATTTGTTCTGGAAAAAATAAAAGTTGTTCCAGGTTGTTCTATGCCTGGCTGTTATTGTTCCACAATGTCGTGTCGCTAACTCGCCGTTTTCGGTCGAAAATTACACAAAAATTCATAGAAATAGTCTACCTCCAAGAGTAAAGTACCCTTTAAAAATTTGTTCTTGAAAAAATAAAAGTTGTTCCAGGTTGTTCCATGCTAATCTAACACTGTTCTACACTTTGGTGTCGCTAACTCGCCGTTTTCGGTCGAAAATGACACAAAAATGCATAGAAAGAGTCTACCTCCAAGAGTAAAATACCATTAAAAATTTGTTCTGGAAAAAATAAAAGCTGTTCCAGGTTATTCTATGCTCATGTAACATTGTTCTACATTTTGGTGTCGCTAACTCGCCGTTTTCGGTCGAAAATGACACAAAAATGCATAGAAAGAGTCTACCTCCAAGAGTAAACTACCCTTTAAAAATTTGTTCTGGAAAAAATAAAAGTGGTTCCAGGTTATGCTATGCCTGCATGTTATTGTTTCGCATTTTGGTGTCGCTGACCCGCCGTTTACGGTCGAAAATGACACAAAAATCCAAAAAAGTGTGTACCTGCAAGAGTAAAGTACCCTTTCAAAACTTGTTCGGGAGAACATAAAAGTTGCCCAGATTGTTCTATGCTCATCTAACATTGTTCTACATTTTGGTGTCGCTAACGCGCCGTTTTCGGTCGAAAATGACACAAAAATGCATTGAAAGAGTCTACCTCCAAGAGTAAAGTACCATTTAAAAATTTGTTCTGGAAAAAATAAAAGTTGTGCCAGGTTGTTCTATGCTCATCTAATATTGTTCTACATTTTGGTGCCGCTAACTCGCGGTTTTCGGTCGAAAATGACACAAAAATGCAAAAAAAGAGTCTACCTCCAAGAGTAAAGTACCCTTTAAAAATTTGTTCTGGAAAAAATAAAAGTTGTTCCAGATTGTTCGATGCTCATCTAATATTGTTCTACATTTTGCTGTCGCTAACTCGCCGTTTTCGGTCGAAAATGACAAAAAATGCATAGAAAGAGTCTACCTCCAAGAGTAAAGTACCCTTTAAAAATTTGTTCTGGAAAAAATAAAAGTGGTTCCAGGTTGTGCTATGCCTGCATGTTATTGTTTCACATTTTGGTGTCGCTGACCCGCCGTTTACGGTCGAAAATGACACAAAAATCCAAAAAAGTGTGTACCTGCAAGAGTAAAGTACCCTTTCAAAACTTGTTCGGGAGAACATAAAAGTTGCCCAGGTTGTTCTATGCTCATCTAACATTGTTCTACATTTTGGTGTCGCTAACTCGCGGTTTTCGGTCGAAAATGACACAAAAATGCAAAAAAAGTCTCTACCTCCAAGAGAAAAGTACCCTTTAAAAATTTGTTCTGGAAAAAACAAAAGTTGTTCCAGGTTGTTCTATGCTCATCTAATATTGTTCTACATTTTGGTGACGGATACTCGCCGTTTTCGGTCGAAAATGACACAAAAATGCATTGAAAGAGTCTACCTCCAAGAGTAAAGATCCCTTTAAAAATTTGTTCTGGAAAAAATAAAAGTTGTTCCAGGTTGTTCTATGCTCATCTAATATTGTTCTACATTTTGCTGTCGCTAACTCGCCGTTTTCGGTCAAAAATGACAAAAAATGCATAGAAAGAGTGTACCTCCAAGAGTAAAGTACCCTTTAAAAATTTGTTCTGGAAAAAATAAAAGTTGTTCCAGGTTGTGCAATGCTCATCTAACATTGTTCTACATTTTGGTGTCGCTAACTCGCCGTTTTCGGTCGAACATGACACAAAAATGCAAAAAAAAGAGTCTACCTCCAAGAGTAAAGTACCCTTTAAAAATTTGTTCTGGAAAAAATAAAAGTTGTTCCAGATTGTTCTATGCTCATTTAACATTGTTCTACATTTTGGTGTCGCTGACCCGCCGTTTACGGTCGAAAATGACACAAAAATCCAAAAAAGTGTGTACCTGCAAGAGTAAAGTACCCTTCAAAAATTTGTTCTGGAAAAAATAAAAGTTGTTCCAGATTGTTCTATGCTCATCTAACATTGTTCTACATTTTGGTGTCGCTAACACGCCGTTTTCGGTCGAACATGACACAAAAATGCATAGAAAGTTTACCTCCAAGAGTAAAGTACCCTTTAAAAATTTGTTCTGGAAAAAATCAAAGTTGTCCCAGGTTGTTCTGTGTTCATCTAATATTGTTCTACATTTGGGTGCCGCTAACTCGCCGTTTTCGGTCGAAAATGACACAAAAATGCAAAAAAGGATATACCTCCAAGAGTAAAGTACGCTTTAAAAATTTGTTCTGGAAAAAATAAAAGTTGTTCCAGGTTGTTCTATGCTCACCTAATGGTTTTCTACATTTTGGTGTCGGTTACTCGCCGCTTTCGGTCGAAAATGACACAATAATTCAAAAAGAGAGTCTACCACCAAGAGTAAAGAACACTTTAAAAATTTGTTCTGGAAGAAATAAAAGTTGTTCCAGATTGTTCGATGCTCATCTAATATTGTTCTACATTTTGGTGTCGCTAACACGCCGTTTTCGTACGAAAATGACACAAAAATGCATAAAAAGAATATACCTCCAAGAGTAAAGTACCCTTTAAAAATTTGTTCTGGAAAAAATAAAAGTTGTGCCAGGTTGTTCTATGCTCATCTAATATTGTTCTACATTTTGGTGTCGGTTACTCGCCGGTTTCGGTCGAAAATGACACAAAACTGCAAAAAAAGAGTCTACCTCCAAGAGTAAAGTACCCTTTAAAAATTTGTTCTGGAAAAAACAAAAGTTGTTCCAGGTTGTTCTATGCTCATCTAACATTGTTCTACATTTTGGTGTCGCTAACTCGCCGTTTTCGGTCGAACATGACACAAAAATGCAAAAAAAAGAGTCTACCTCCACGAGTAAAGTACCCTTTAAAAATTTGTTCCGGAAGAAATAAAAGTTGTTCCAGGTTGTTCTATGCCTGGCTGTTATTGTTCCACAATTTTGTGTCGCTAACTCGCCGTTTTCGTACGAAAATGACACAAAAATGCAGAAAAAGGGTCTACCTCCAAGAGTAAAGTACCCTTTAAAAATTTGTTCTGGAAAAAATAAAAGTTGTTCCAGATTGTTCTATGCTCATCTAACATTGTTCTACATTTTGGTGTTGCTAACTCGCCGTTTTCGGTCGAACATGACACAAAAATGCATTGAAAGTCTACCTCCAAGAGTAAAGTACCCTTTAAAAATTTGTTCTGGAAAAAATAAAAGTTGTTCCAGGTTGTGCTATGCTCATCTAACATTGTTCTACATTTTGGTGTCGCTAACTCGCCGTTTTCGGTCGAACATGACACAAAAATGCAAAAAAAAGAGTCTACCTCCAAGAGTAAAGTACCCTTTAAAAATTTGTTCTGGAAAAAATAAAAGTTGTTCCAGATTGTTCTATGCTCATCTAACATTGTTCTACATTTTGGTGTCGCTAACGCGCCGTTTTCGGTCGAAAATGACACAAAAATGCATTGAAAGAGTCTACCTCCAAGAGTAAAGATCCCTTTAAAAATTTGTTCTGGAAAAAATAAAAGTTGTGCCAGGTTGTTCTATGCTCATCTAACATTGTTCTACATTTTGGTGTCGCTAACTCGCCGTTTTCGGCCGAACATGACACAAAAATCCATAGTAAGAGTCTACCTCCAAGAGTAAAGTACCCTTTAAAAATTTGTTCTGCAAAAAATAAATGTTGTGCCTGGTTGTTCTATGCTCATCTAATATTGTTCTACATTTTGGTGTCGGGTACTCGCCGTTTTCGGTCGACAATGACACAAAAATGCTTAAATAGAATATACCTCCAAGAGTAAAGTACCCTTTAAAAATTTGTTCTGGAAAAAATAAAAGTTGTTCCAGATTGTTCTATGCTTATGTAACATTGTTCTACATTTTGGCGTCGCTAACTCGCCGTTTTCGGTCGAAAATGACACAAAAATTAAAAAAAAGAGTCTACCTCCAAGAGTAAAGTACTCTTTAGAAATTTGTTCTGGAAAAAATAAAAGTTGTTCCAGATTGTTCTATGCTCACCCTAATGTTTTTCTGCATTTTGGTGTCGGTTACTCGCCGTTTTCGGTCGAAAATTACACAAAAATGCAAAAAAAGAGTCTACCTCCAAGAGTAAAGTACCCTTTAAAAATTTGTTCTGGAAGCAATAAAAGTTGTTCCAGGTTGTTCCATGCTAATCTAACACTGTTCTACATTTTGGTGTCGCTAACTCGCCGTTTTCGGTCGACAATGACACAAAAATGCATAAAAAGAATATACCTCCAAGAGTAAAGTACCCTTTAAAAATTTGTTCTGGAAAAAATAAAAGTTGTGCCAGGTTGTTCTATGCTCATCTAATATTGTTCTACATTTTGGTGTCGCTAACTCGCCGTTTTCGGTCGAAAATGACACAAAAATGCAAAAAAAGAGTCTACCTCCAAGAGTAAAGTACCCTTCAAAAATTTGTTCTGGAAAAAATAAAAGTTGTTCCAGATTGTTCTATGCTCATCTAACATTGTTCTACATTTTGGTGTCGCTAACTCGCCGTTTTCGGTCGAACATGACACAAAAATGCATAGAAAGAATCTACCTCCTAGAGTAAAGTACTCTTTAAAAATTTGTTCCGGAAAAACTAAAAGTTGTTCCAGTTTGTTCTATGCTCATTTAATATTGTTCTACATTTTGGCGTCGCTAACTCGCCGTTTTCGCTCGAAAATGACAAAATAATGCAAAAAAAGGGTCTACCTCCAAGAGTAAAGTACCCTTTAAAAATTTGTTCTGGAAAAAATAAAAGTTGTTCCAGATTGTTCTATGCTCATCTAACGTTGTTCTACATTTTGGTGTCGCTAACGCGCCGTTTTCGGTCGAAAATGACACAAAAATGCATTGAAAGAGTCTACCTCCAAGAGTAAAGTACTCTTTAAAAATTTGTGTTGGAAAAAATAAATGTTGTGCCAGGTTGTTCTATGCTCATCTAATATTGTTCTACATTTTGGTGTCGCTAACTCGCCGTTTTCGGTCGAACATGACACAAAAATGCAAAAAAAAGAGTCTACCTCCAAGAGTAAAGTACCCTTTAAAAATTTGTTCTGGAAAAAATAAAAGTTGTTCCAGATTGTTCTATGCTCATTTAACATTGTTCTACATTTTGGTGCCGCTGACCCGCCGTTTACGGTCGAAAATGACACAAAAATCCAAAAAAGTGTGTACCTGCAAGAGTAAAGTACCCTTTCAAAACTTGTTCGGGTGAACATAAAAGTTGCCCAGGTAGTTCTATGCTCATCTAACATTGTTCTACAGTTTGGTGTCGCTAACGCGCCGTTTTCGGTCGAAAATGAAACAAAAATGCATTGAAAGAGTCTACCTCCAAGAGTAAAGATCCCTTTACAAATTTGTTCTGGAAAAAATAAAAGTTGTTCCAGATTGTTCTATGCTCATTTAACATTGTTCTACATTTTGGTGTCGCTGACCCGCCGTTTACGGTCAAAAATGACACAAAAATCCAAAAAAGTGTGTACCTGCAAGAGTAAAGTACCCTTTCAAAACTTGTTCGGGTGAACATAAAAGTTGCCCAGGTTGTTCTATGCTCATCTATCATTGTTCTACATTTTCGTGTCGCTAACTCGCCGTTTTCAACCGAACATGACACAAAAATGCATAGAAAGAGTCTACCTCCAAGAGTAAAGTACCCTTAAAAAATTTGTTCTGCAAAAAAATAAAAGTTGTGCCTGGTTGTTCTATGCTCATCTAATATTGTTCTACATTTTGGTGTCGGGTACTCGCCGTTTTCGGTCGACAATGACACAAAAATGCTTAAATAGAATATACCTCCAAGAGTAAAGTACCCTTTAAAAATTTGTTCTGGAAAAAACAAAAGTGGTTCCAGGTTGTTCTATGCCTGGATGTTACGGTTTCACATTTTGGTGTCGCTAACTCGCCGTTTTCGGTCGAAAATGACACAAAAATGCAAAAAAAGAGTCTACCTCCAAGAGTAAAGTACCCTTCAAAAATTTGTTCTGGAAAAAATAAAAGTTGTTCCAGATTGTTCTATGCTCATCTAACATTGTTCTACATTTTGGTGTCGCTAACTCGCCGTTTTCGGTCGAACATGACACAAAAATGCATAGAAAGTTTACCTCCAAGAGTAAAGTACCCTTTAAAAATTTGTTCCGGCAAAAATAAAAGTTGTTCCAGATTGTTCTATGCTCATCTAATATTGTTCTACATTTTGCTGTCGCTAACTCGCCGTTTTCGGTCCAAAATTACAAAAAATGCAAACAAAGAGTCTACCACCAAGAGTAAAGTACTCTTTAAAAATTTGTTCTGGAACAAATAAAAGTTGTTCAGGTTGTTCTATGCTCATCTAATACTGTTCTACATTTTGTTGTCGGTAACTCGCCGTTTTCGGTCGAAAATGACACAAAAATGCAAAAAAAGAGTCTACCTCCAAGAGTAAAGTACCCTTTAAAAATTTGTTCCGGCAAAAATAAAAGTTGTTCCAGATTGTTCTATGCGCATCTAATATTGTTCTACATTTTGCTGTCGCTAACTCGCCGTTTTCGGTCAAAAATGACAAAAAATGCAAAAAAAAGAGTCTACCTCCAAGAGTAAAGTACTATTTAAAAATTTGTTCTGGAAAAAATAAAAGTTGTTCCAGGTTGTTCTATGCCTGGCTGTTATTGTTCCACAATGTCGTGTCGCTAACTCGCCGTTTTCGGTCGAAAATTACACAAAAATTCATAGAAATAGTCTACCTCCAAGAGTAAAGTACCCTTTAAAAATTTGTTCTTGAAAAAATAAAAGTTGTTCCAGGTTGTTCCATGCTAATCTAACACTGTTCTACACTTTGGTGTCGCTAACTCGCCGTTTTCGGTCGAAAATGACACAAAAATGCATAGAAAGAGTCTACCTCCAAGAGTAAAGTACCCTTTAAAAATTTGTTCTGGAAAAAATAAACGTTGTTCCAGATTGTTCTATGCTCATCTAATATTGTTCTACATTTTGGTGTCGCTAACTCGCGGTTTTCGGTCGAAAATGACACAAAAATGCAAAAAAAGAGTCTACCTCCAAGAGTAAAGTAACCTTCAAAAATTTGTTCTGGAAAAAATAAAAGTTGCCCAGGTTGTTCTATGCTCATCTAACATTGTTCTACATTTTGGTATCGCTAACTCGCCGTTTTCGGCCGAACATGACACAAAAATGCATAGAAAGAGTCTACCTCCAAGAGTAAAGTACCCTTTGAAAATTTGTTCTGCAAAAAAATAAAAGTTGTGCCTGGTTGTTCTATGCTCATCTAATATTGTTCTACATTTTGGTGTCGGGTACTCGCCGTTTTCGGTCGACAATGACACAAAAATGCTTAAATAGAATATACCTCCAAGAGTAAAGTACCCTTTAAAAATTTGTTCTGGAAAAAACAAAAGTGGTTCCAGGTTGTTCTATGCCTGGATGTTATGGTTTCACATTTTGGTGTCGCTAACGCGCCGTTTTCGGTCGAAAATGACACAAAAATGCATTGAAAGAGTCTACCTCCAAGAGTAAAGATCCCTTTAAAAATTTGTTCTGGAAAAAATAAAAGTTGTTCCAGGTTGTTCTATGCTCATCTAACATTGTTCTACATTTTGGTGTCGCTAACTCGCCGTTTTCGGTCGAACATGACACAAAAATGCAAAAAAAAGAGTCTACCTCCAAGAGTAAAGTACCCTTTAAAAATTTGTTCTGGAAAAAATAAAAGTTGTTCCAGATTGTTCTATGCTCATTTAACATTGTTCTACATTTTGGTGTCGCTGACCCGCCGTTTACGGTCGAAAATGACACAAAAATCCAAAAAAGTGTGTACCTGCAAGAGTAAAGTACCCTTTCAAAACTTGTTCGGGTGAACATAAAAGTTGCCCAGGTTGTTCTATGCTCATCTATCATTGTTCTACATTTTGGTGTCGCTAACTCGCCGTTTTCGGCCGAACATGACACAAAAATGCATAGAAAGAGTCTACCTCCAAGAGTAAAGTACCCTTTAAAAATTTGTTCTGCAAAAAAATAAAAGTTTTGCCTGGTTGTTCTATGCTCATCTATTATTGTTCTACATTTTGGTGTCGGGTACTCGCCGTTTTCGGTCGACAATAACACAAAAATGCTTAAATAGAATATACCTCCAAGAGTAAAGTACCCTTTAAAAATTTGTTCTGGAAAAAACAAAAGTGGTTCCAAGTTGTTCTATGCCTGGATGTTATGGTTTCACATTTTGGTGTCGCTAACTCGCCGTTTTCGGTCGAAAATGACACAAAAATGCAAAAAAAGAGTCTACCTCCAAGAGTAAAGTACCCTTCAAAAATTTGTTCTGGAAAAAATAAAAGTTGTTCCAGATTGTTCTATGCTCATCTAACATTGTTCTACATTTTGGTGTCGCTAACTCGCCGTTTTCGGTCGAACATGACACAAAAATGCATAGAAAGTTTACCTCCAAGAGTAAAGTACCCTTTAAAAATTTGTTCTGGAAAAAATCAAAGTTGTCCCAGGTTGTTCTGTGTTCATCTAATATTGTTCTACATTTGGGTGCCGCTAACTCGCCGTTTTCGGTCGAAAATGACACAAAAATGCAAAAAAGGATATACCTCCAAGAGTAAAGTACGCTTTAAAAATTTGTTCTGGAAAAAATAAAAGTTGTTCCAGGTTGTTCTATGCTCATCTAATATTGTTCTACATTTTGGTGTCGGATACTTGCCGTTTTCGGTCGACAATGACACAAAAATGCTAAAAAAGTGTCTACTTCCTAGAGTAAAGTACTCTTTAAAAATTTGTTCCGGCAAAAATAAAAGTTGTTCCAGATTGTTCTATGCTCATCTAAAATTATTCTACATTTTGCTGTCGCTAACTCGCCGTTTTCGGTCCAAAATTACAAAAAATGCAAACAAAGAGTCTACCACCAAGAGTAAAGTACTCTTTAAAAATTTGTTCTGGAAAAAATAAAAGTTGTTCAGGTTGTTCTATGCTCATCTAATACTGTTCTACATTTTGTTGTCGGTAACTCGCCGTTTTCGGTCGAAAATGACACAAAAATGCAAAAAAAGAGTCTACCTCCAAGAGGAAAGTACCCTTTAAAAATTTGTTCCGGAAAAAATAAAAGTTGTTCCAGATTGTTCTATGCGCATCTAATATTGTTCTACATTTTGCTGTCGCTAACTCGCCGTTTTCGGTCAAACATGACAAAAAATGCAAAAAAAAGAGTCTACCTCCAAGAGTAAAGTACTATTTAAAAATTTGTTCTGGAAAAAATAAAAGTTGTTCCAGGTTGTTCTATGCCTGGCTGTTATTGTTCCACAATGTCGTGTCGCTAACTCGCCGTTTTCGGTCGAAAATTACACAAAAATTCATAGAAATAGTCTACCTCCAAGAGTAAAGTACCCTTTAAAAATTTGTTCTTGAAAAAATAAAAGTTGTTCCAGGTTGTTCCATGCTAATCTAACACTGTTCTACACTTTGGTGTCGCTAACTCGCCGTTTTCGGTCGAAAATGACACAAAAATGCAAAAAAAGAGTCTACCTCCAAGAGTAAAGTAACCTTCAAAAATTTGTTCTGGAAAAAATAAAAGTTGTTCCAGATTGTTCTATGCTCATCTAACATTGTTTTACATTTTGGTGTCGCTAACTCGCCGTTTTCGGTCGAACATGACACAAAAATGCATAGAAAGAGTCTACCTCCAAGAGTAAAGTACCCTTTAAAAATTTGTTCCGGCAAAAATAAAAGTTGTTCCAGATTGTTCTATGCGCATCTAATATTGTTCTACGTTTTGCTGTCGCTAACTCGCCGTTTTCGGTCAAAAATGACAAAAAATGCAAAAAAAAGAGTCTACCTCCAAGAGTAAAGTACTATTTAAAAATTTGTTCTGGAAAAAATAAAAGTTGTTCCAGGTTGTTCTATGCCTGGCTGTTATTGTTCCACAATGTCGTGTCGCTAACTCGCCGTTTTCGGTCGAAAATTACACAAAAATTCATAGAAATAGTCTACCTCCAAGAGTAAAGTACCCTTTAAAAATTTGTTCTTGAAAAAATAAAAGTTGTTCCAGGTTGTTCCATGCTAATCTAACACTGTTCTACACTTTGGTGTCGCTAACTCGCCGTTTTCGGTCGAAAATGACACAAAAATGCATAGAAAGAGTCTACCTCCAAGAGTAAAATACCATTAAAAATTTGTTCTGGAAAAAATAAAAGCTGTTCCAGGTTGTTCTATGCTCATGTAACATTGTTCTACATTTTGGTGTCGCTAACTCGCCGTTTTCGGTCGAAAATGACACAAAAATGCATAGAAAGAGTCTACCTCCAAGAGTAAAGTACCCTTTAAAAATTTGTTCTGGAAAAAATAAAAGTTGTTCCAGGTTGTGCTATGCTCATCTAACATTGTTCTACATTTTGGTGTCGCTAACTCGCCGTTTTCGGTCGAACATGACACAAAAATGCAAAAAAAAGAGTCTACCTCCAAGAGTAAAGTACCCTTTAAAAATTTGTTCTGGAAAAAATAAAAGTTGTTCCAGATTGTTCTATGCTCATTTAACATTTTTCTACATTTTGGTGTCGCTGACCCGCCGTTTACGGTCGAAAATGACACAAAAATGCATAGAAAGAGTCTACCTCCAAGAGTAAAGTACGCTTTAAAAATTTGTTCTGCGAAAAAATAAAAGTTGTGCCTGGTTGTTCTATGCTCATCTAATATTGTTCTACGTTTTGGTGTCGGGTACTCGCCGTTTTCGGTCGACAATGACACAAAAATACTTAAATAGAATATACCTCCAAGAGTAAAGTACCCTTTAAAAATTTGTTCTGGAAAAAACAAAAGTGGTTCCAGGTTGTTCTATGCCTGGATGTTATGGTTTCATATTTTGGTGTCGCTAACTCGCCGTTTTCGGTCGAAAATGACACAAAAATGCAAAAAAAGAGTCTACCTCCAAGAGTAAAGTACCCTTCAAAAACGTGTTCTGGAAAAAATAAAAGTTGTTCCAGATTGTTCTATGCTCATCTAACATTGTTCTACATTTTGGTGTCGCTAACTCGCCGTTTTCGGTCGAACATGACACAAAAATGCATAGAAAGTTTACCTCCAAGAGTAAAGTACCCTTTAAAAATTTGTTCTGGAAAAAATCAAAGTTGTCCCAGGTTGTTCTGTGTTCATCTAATATTGTTCTACATTTGGGTGCCGCTAACTCGCCGTTTTCGGTCGAAAATGACACAAAAATGCAAAAAAGCATATACCTCCAAGAGTAAAGTACGCTTTAAAAATTTGTTCTGGAAAAAATAAAAGTTGTTCCAGGTTGTTCTATGCTCATCTAATATTGTTCTACATTTTGGTGTCGGATACTTGCCGTTTTCGGTCGACTATGACACAAAAATGCTAAAAAAGTGTCTACTTCCTAGAGTAAAGTACTCTTTAAAAATTTGTTCCGGCAAAAATAAAAGTTGTTCCAGATTGTTCTATGCGCATCTAATATTGTTCTACATTTTGCTGTCGCTAACTCGCCGTTTTCGGTCAAAAATGACAAAAAATGCAAAAAAAAGAGTCTACCTCCAAGAGTAAAGTACTATTTAAAAATTTGTTCTGGAAAAAATAAAAGTTGTTCCAGGTTGTTCTATGCCTGGCTGTTATTGTTCCACAATGTCGTGTCGCTAACTCGCCGTTTTCGGTCGAAAATTACACAAAAATTCATAGAAATAGTCTACCTCCAAGAGTAAAGTACCCTTTAAAAATTTGTTCTTGAAAAAATAAAAGTTGTTCCAGGTTGTTCCATGCTGATCTAACACTGTTCTACACTTTGGTGTCGCTAACTCGCCGTTTTCGGTCGAAAATGACACAAAAATCTAAAAAAGTGTCTACCTCCAAGAGTAAAGTACTCTTTAAAAATTTGTTCTGGAAAAAATAAAAGTTGTTCCAGGTTGTTCTATGCTCTTTTAATATTGTTCTACATGTTGGCGTCGCTAACTCGCCGTTTTCGGTCGAAAATGACACAAAAATTAAAAAACAAAGTGTCTACCTCCAAGAGTAAAGTACTATTTAAAAATTTGTTCTGGAAAAAATAAATGTTGTGCCAGGTTGTTCTATGCTCATCTAATATTGTTCTACATTTTGGTGCCGCGAGCTCGCCCTTTTCGGTCGAAAATGACACAATAATTCAAAAAAAGAGTTTACCTCCAAGAGTAAAGTACTCTTTAAAAATTTGTTCCGGAAAAAATAAAATTTGTTCCAGGTTGTGCTATGCTCATTTAATATTGTTCTACATTTGGTGTCGCTAACTCGCCGTTTTCGGTCGAAAATGACACAAAAATGCTAAAAAAGAGTCAACCTCCTAGAGTAAAGTACTCTTTAAAAATTTGTTCCGGAAAAACTAAAATTTGTTCCAGGTTGTTCTATGCTCATTTAATATTGTTCTACATTTTGGTGTCGCTAACTCGCCGTTTTCGGTCGACAATGACACAAAAATGCATAAAAAGAATATACCTCCAAGAGTAAAGTACCCTTCAAAAATTTGTTCTGGAAAAAATAAAAGTTGTTCCAGATTGTTCTATGCTCATCTAACATTGTTCTACATTTTGGTGTCGCTAACTCGCCGTTTTCGGTCGAACATGACACAAAAATGCATAGAAAGAGTCTACCTCCAAGAGTAAAGTACCCTTTAAAAATTTGTTCTGGAAAAAATCAAAGTTGTCCCAGGTTGTTCTGTGCTCATCTATCATTGTTCTACATTTTGGTGTCGCTAACTCGCCGTTTTCGGTCGAAAATGACACAAAAATGCAAAAAAAGAGTCTACCTCCAAGAGTAAAGTATCCTTCAAAAATGTGTTCTGGAAAAAATAAAAGTTGTTCCATGTTGTTCTATGCTCATCTAATATTGTTCTACATTTTGGTGTCGGATACTCGCCGTTTTCGGTCGACAATGACACAAAAATGCATAAAAAGAATAAACCTCCAAGAGTAAAGTACCCTTTAAAAATTTGTTCTGGAAAAAATCAAAGTTGTCCCAGGTTGTTCTATGCTCATCTATCATTGTTCTACATTTTGGTGTCGCTAACTCACCGTTTTCGGTCGAAAATGACACAAAAATTCTAAAAAAGAGTCTATCTCCTAGAGTAAAGTACCCTTTAAAAATTTGTTCTGGTAAAAATAAAAGTTGCTCCAGGTCGTTTTATGCTCATCTAACATTGTTCTACATTTTGGTGTCGCTAACTCGCCGTTTTCGGTCGAACATGACACAAAACTGCAAAAAAAGAGTCCACCTCCAAGAGTAAAGTACCCTTTAAAAAATTGTTCTGGAAATAATAAAAGTTGTTCCAGGTTGTTCTATGTTCACCTAATGTTTTTCTACATTTTGGTGTCGGTTACCCGCCGGTTTCGGTCGAAAATGACACAAAAATGCAAAAAAAGAGTCTACCTCCAAGAGAAAAGTACCCTTTAAAAATTTGTTCTGGAAAAAACAAAAGTTGTTCCAGGTTGTTCTATGCTCATCTAATATTGTTCTACATTTTGGTGTCGGATACTCGCAGTTTTCGGTCGACAATGAAACAAAAATGCATAAAAAGAATATACCTCCAAGAGTAAAATCCCTTTAAAAAATTGTTCTGGAAAACATAAAAGTTGTTCCAGGTTGTTTCATGCTCATCTAACATTGTTCTACATTTTGGTGTCGCTAACTCGCCGTTTTCGGTCGAAAATGACACAAAAATGCAAAAAAAGAGTCTACATCCAAGAGTAATGTACTCTTTAAAAATTTGTTCTGGAAATAATAAAAGTTGTTCCAGATTGTTCGATGCTCATCTAATATTGTTCTACATTTTGGTGTCGCTAACTCGCCGTTTTCGGGCAAAAATGACAAAAAATACAAAAAAAGAGTCTACCTCCAAGAGTAAAGTACTCTTTAAAAATATGTTCTGGAAAAAATAAAAGTTGTGCCAGGTTTTTCTATGCTCATCTAATATTGTTCTACATTTTGGTGTCGGTTACTCGCCGCTTTCGGTCGAAAATGACACAAAAATGCAAAAAAAGAGTCTACCTCCAAGAGTAAAGTACCCTTTAAAAATTTGTTCTGGGAAAAACAAAAGTTGTTCCAGGTTGTTCTATGCTCATCTAATATTGTTCTACATTTTGGTGTCGGATACTCGCCGTTTTCGGTCGACAATGACACAAAAATGCATTATAAGAATATACCTCCAAGAGTAAAGTACCCTTTAAAAATTTGTTCTGGAAAAACTAAAAGTTGTTCCAGGTTGTTCTATGCTCACATAATGTTTTTCTACATTTTGGTGTCGGATACTCGCCGCTTTCTGTCAACAATGACACAAAAATGCATGAAAAGAATATACCTCCAAGAGTAAAGTACCCTTTAAAAATTTGTTCTGGAAAAAATAAAAGTGGTTCCAGGTTGTTCCATGCCTGGATGTTATTGTTTCACATTTTGGTGTCGCTGACCCACCGTTTACGGTCGAAAATGACACAAAAATCCAAAAAAGTGTGTACCTGCAAGAGTAAAGTACCCTTTAAAAATTTGATCTGGAAAAAATAAAAGTTGTTCCAGGTTGTTCTATGCTCATCTAATATTGTTCTACATTTTGGTGTCTGTTACTCGCCGTTTTCGGTCGACAATGACACAAAAATGCATAAAAAGAATATACCTCCAAGAGTAATGTACCCTTTAAAAATTTGTTCTGGAAAAAATAAAAGTTGTTCCAGATTGTTCTATGCCCATCTAATATTGTTCTACATTTTGGTGTCGCTAACTCGCCGTTTTCGGGCAAAAATGACAAAAAATACAAAAAAAGAGTCTACCTCCAAGAGTAAAGTACTCTTTAAAAATATGTTCTGGAAAAAATAAAAGTTGTGCCAGGTTTTTCTATGCTCATCTAATATTGTTCTACATTTTGGTGTCGCTAACTCGCCGTTTTCGGTCGAAAATGACACAAAAATGCAAAAAAAGGGTCTAACTCCAAGAGTAAAGTACCCTTTAAAAATTGTTCTGGAAAAACTAAAAGTTGTTCCAGGTTGCTCTATGCTCATCTAACATTGTTCTACATTTTGGTGCCGCTAACTCGCCGTTTGTGGTCAAAAATGACAAAAAATGCAAAAAAAGAGTCTACCTCCAACAGTAATGTACTCTTTAAAAATTTGTTCTGGAAAAAATAAAAGTTGTTCCAGGTTGTTCTATGCTCATCTAATATTGTTCTACATTTTGGTGTCGGATACTTGCCGTTTTCGGTCGACAATGACTCAAAAATTCACAAAAAGAACATACCTCCAAGAGTAAAGTACCCTTTAAAAATTTGTTCTGGAAAAAATAAAAGTGGTTCCAGGTTGTTCTATGCTCACCTAATGTTTTTCTACATTTTGGTGTCGGTTACTCGCCGGTTTCGGTCGAAAATGACACAAAAATGAAAAAAGGAGTCTACCTCCAAGAGAAAAGTACCCTTTAAAAATTTGTTCTGGAAAAAACAAAAGTTGTTCCAGGTTGTTCTATGCTCATCTAATATTGTTCTACATTTTGGTGTCGGATACTCGCAGTTTTCGGTTGACAATGAAACAAAAATGCATAAAAAGAATATACCTCCAAGAGTAAAATCCCTTTGAAAAATTGTTCTGGAAAACATAAAAGTTGTTCCAGGTTGTTTTATGCTCATCTAACATTGTTCTACATTTTGTTGTCGCTAACTCGCCCTTTTCGGTCGAAAATGACAAAAAATACAAAAAAAGAGTCTACCTCCAAGAGTAAAGTACTCTTTAAAAATATGTTCTGGAAAAAATAAAAGTTGTGCCAGGTTTTTCTATGCTCATCTAATATTGTTCTACATTTTGGTGTCGGTTACTCGCCGCTTTCGGTCGAAAATGACACAAAAATGCAAAAAAAGAGTCTACCTCCAAGAGTAAAGTACCCTTTAAAAATTTGTTCTGGGAAAAACAAAAGTTGTTCCAGGTTGTTCTATGCTCATCTAATATTGTTCTACATTTTGGTGTCGGATACTCGCCGTTTTCGGTCGACAATGACACAAAAATGCATTAAAAGAATATACCTCCAAGAGTAAAGTACCCTTTAAAAATTTGTTCTGGAAAAACTAAAAGTTGTTCCAGGTTGTTCTATGCTCACATAATGTTTTTCTACATTTTGGTGTCGGATACTCGCCGCTTTCTGTCAACAATGACACAAAAATGCATGAAAAGAATATACCTCCAAGAGTAAAGTACCCTTTAAAAATTTGTTCTGGAAAAAATAAAAGTGGTTCCAGGTTGTTCCATGCCTGGATGTTATTGTTTCACATTTTGGTGTCGCTGACCCACCGTTTACGGTCGAAAATGACACAAAAATCCAAAAAAGTGTGTACCTGCAAGAGTAAAGTACCCTTTCAAAATTTGTTCTGGAAAAAATAAAAGTTGTTCCAGGCTGCTCTATGCCCATCTAATATTGTTCTACATTTTGGTGTCGGTTACTCGCCGTTTTCGGTCGAAAATGACACAAAAATGCAAAAAAAGAGTCTACCTTCAAGAGTAAAGTACCCTTTAAAAATTTGATCTGGAAAAAATAAAAGTTGTTCCAGGTTGTTCTATGCTCATCTAATATTGTTCTACATTTTGGTGTCTGTTACTCGCCGTTTTCGGTCGACAATGACACAAAAATGCATAAAAAGAATATACCTCCAAGAGTAATGTACCCTTTAAAAATTTGTTCTGGAAAAAATAAAAGTTGTTCCAGATTGTTCTATGCCCATCTAATATTGTTCTACATTTTGGTGTCGCTAACTCGCCGTTTTCGGGCAAAAATGACAAAAAATACAAAAAAAGAGTCTACCTCCAAGAGTAAAGTACTCTTTAAAAATATGTTCTGGAAAAAATAAAAGTTGTGCCAGGTTTTTCTATGCTCATCTAATATTGTTCTACATTTTGGTGTCGCTAACTCGCTGTTTTCGGTCGAAAATGACACAAAAATGCAAAAAAAGGGTCTAACTCCAAGAGTAAAGTACCCTTTAAAAACTTGTTCTGGAAAAACTAAAAGTTGTTCCAGGTTGCTCTATGCTCATCTAACATTGTTCTACATTTTGGTGCCGCTAACTCGCCGTTTGTGGTCAAAAATGACAAAAAATGCAAAAAAAGAGTCTACCTCCAACAGTAATGTACTCTTTAAAAATTTCTTCTGGAAAAAATAAAAGTTGTTCCAGGTTGTTCTATGCTCATCTAATATTGTTCTACATTTTGGTGTCGGATACTCGCCGTTTTCGGTCGACAATGACACAAAAATTCACAAAAAGAACATACCTCCAAGAGAAAAGTACCCTTTAAAAATTTGTTCTGGAAAAAATAAAAGTGGTCCCAGGTTGTTCTATGCCTGGATGTTACTGTTTCACATTCTGGTGTCGCTGACCCGCCGTTTACGGTCGAAAATGACATAAAAATCCAAAAAAGTGTGTACCTGCAAGAGTAAAGTACCCTTTCAAAATTTGTTCTGGAAAAAATAAAAGTTGTGCCAGGTTGTTCTATGCTCATCTAATATTGTTCTACATTTTGGTGTCGCTAACTCGCCGTTTTCGGTCGAAAATGACACAAAAATGCAAAAAAAGTGTGCACCTGCGAGAGTAAAGTACCCTTTCAAAATTTGTTCTGGAAAAAATAAAAGTTGTTCCAGGTTTGTTCTATGCTCATCTAACATTGTTTAGGTGTAACTATCTTTACCCCTATCAATGTGACAGGATTCTGCTTCATCGTATCTTGTCCAGGAGGTTCAAATGTACAAGATTTGTGCAGTAGCACTTGTCCAAAGCGACTCTTTTTGGACTCAGGTCGATCCATATGCTGGAGCATCCAGAATTTCCAATGTCGTCCAATGATATAGATGCAAATATCTTCACTCCTATCAATGTGATGGGGATTCTGCCACATCATACCTTGTCCAGGAGGTCCAAATGTGCAAGATTTGTGCGGTAGCATTTGTCCAAAGCGACTCCCTTTGGATTCAGGTCGAATCATAAGCCGCAGCATCCAGAATTGCCAAAGTCGTCCAACGATATAGATGCAAATATCCTCACTCCTATTAATTTTACAGCATTCTGCCTTACCGTATCTTGTCCAGGAGGTTCAAATGTACAAGATTTGAGTGGTAGCACTTGACAAAACCGACTCCCTTTGGACTCCGGTCGATCCATAAACCGAAGCATCCAAAATTTCCGATATTGTCCAATGATATAGAAGCAAATATCCTCACTCCTATCAACTTTACAGCATTCTGCCTAATAGTATCTTGTCCACGAGGTTCAAATGTACAAGATTTGTGCAGTAGCACTTGTCCAAAGCGACTCTTTTTGGACTCAGGTCGATCCATATGCCGGAGCATCCAGAATTGCCAATATCGTCCAATGATATAGATGCAAATATCTTCACTCCTATCAATGTGATGGGGATTCTGCCTCATCATACCTTTTCCAGGAGGTCCAAATGCACAAGATTTGTGTGGCAGAATTTGTCCAAAGCGACTGTCTTTGGACTCAGGTCGATCCATATGCCGAAGTAACAAAAATTGCTGATGTTATCCGAATGATATAGATGCAAATATCTTAACTCCTAACAATTTGCCAGGATTCTGCCTCATCATACCTTGTCCAGGAGGTCCAATTGGACAAGATTTGTGAGGTAGCATGTGTCCAAAGCGACTCTCTTTGGACTCAAGTCGAATCATGTGCCGAGCATCCAGAATTGCCAATGTCGTCCAATTATATAGATGCAAATATCTTCACACCTATTAATTTGAGAGTATTCAGCCTCATCGTATCTTATCCAGGAGATCCAAATGTACAAGATTTGTGCAGTAGCACTTGACAAAAGCGAGTCTATTTGGACTCAGGTCGATCCATAAGCCGAAGCATCCAGAATTTCCAATGTCGTCCAATGATATAGATGCAAATATCTTCACTCCTATCGATGTGATGGGGATTCTGCCACATCATACCTTGTCCAGGAGGTCCAAATGTGCAAGATTTGTGCGGTAGCATTTGTCCAAAGCGACTCCCTTTGGAATCAGGTCGAATCATAAGGCGAAGAATCCAAAATTGCCGATATTGTCCCATGATATAGATGCAAATATCCTCACTCCTATCAATTTTACAGCATTCTGCCTTACCGTATCTTGTCCAGGAGGTTCAAATGTACAAGATTTGTGTGGTAGCACTTGACAAAAGCGACTCCCTTTGGACTCAGGTCGATCCATAAACCGAAGCCTCCAAAATTGCCAAATTCGTCCTATGATATAGATACAAATATCTTCACTCCTATCAACTTTACAGCATTCTGCCTAATAGTATGTTGTCCAGGAGGTTCAAATGTACAAGATTTGTGCAGTAGCACTTGTCCAAAGCGACTCTTTTTGGACTCAGGTCGATCCATATGCCGGAGCATCCAGAATTGCCAATATCGTCCAATGATATAGATGCAAATATCTTCACTCCTATCAATGTGATGGGGATTCTGCCTCATCATACCTTTTCCAGGAGGTCCAAATGCACAAGATTTGTGTGGCAGAATTTGTCCAAAGCGACTCTCTTTGGACTCAGGTCGATCCATATGCCGAAGTAACAAAAATTGCTGATGTTATCCGAATGATATAGATGCAAATATCTTAACTCCTAACAATTTGCCAGGATTCTGCCTCATCATACCTTGTCCAGGAGGTCCAATTGGACAAGATTTGTGCGGTAGCATGTGTCCAAAGCGACTCTCTTTGGACTCAGGTCGAATCATGTGCCGAGCATCCAGAATTGCCAATGTCGTCCAATTATATAGATGCAAATATCTTCACACCTATTAATTTGACAGTATTCTGCCTCATCGTATCTTATCCAGGAGGTCCAAATGTACAAGATTTGTGCAGTAGCACATGTCCAAAGCGAATCTCTTTGGCCGCCGGTCGAATCATATGCCGGAGCATCCATAATTGCCAATGTTGTCCAATGATATAGATGCAAATATCCTCACTGCTATCAATTTTACAGCATTCTGCCTCATCGTATCTTGTCCAGGTGGTCCAAATGTACAAGATGTGTGAGGCGGCGCTTGACAAAAGCGAGTCTATTTGGACTCAGGTCGATCCATAAGCCGAAGCATCCAGAATTTCCAATGTCGTCCAATGATATAGATGCAAATATCTTCACTCCTATCAATGTGATGGGGATTCTGCCACATCATACCTTGTCCAGGAGGTCCAAATGTGCAAGATTTGTGCGGTAGCATTTGTCCAAAGCGACTCCCTTTGGATTCAGGTCGAATCATAAGGCGAAGAATCCAAAATTGCCGATATTGTCCCATGATATAGATGCAAATATCCTCACTCCTATCAATTTTACAGCATTCTGCCTCACCGTATCTTGTCCAGGAGGTTCAAATGTACAAGATTTGTGTGGTAGCACTTGACAAAACCGACTCCCTTTGGACTCCGGTCGATCCATAAACCGAAGCATCCAAAATTGCCGATATTGTCCAATGATATAGATGCAAATATCCTCACTCCTATCAACTTTACAGCATTCTGCCTCATGGTATCTTGTCCAGGAGGTTCAAATGTACAAGATTTCTGCAGTAGCACTTGCCAAAGCGACTCTCTTGGGACTCAGGTCGATCCATATGCCGGAGCATCCAGAATTGCCAATGTCGTCCAATGATATAGATGCAAATATCTTCACTCCTATCAATGTGATGGGGATTCTGCCTCATCATACTGTAACCGTACAAAAGAGCCGCCTGGACATAATCACTAAAACGTTCGCACGTGCACGGGACATATTCCTTATTTACCGGACTCAATATAGCATTTTCTCCTTGTCTAACGAATATATACTCTAATCACTTCTTTCAGTCTTACCACATACTTTCTTTTCACTTCAAGGCCGTATTTCTTTTCGTTTTCACTAGCCATAGTCTAGACATCGCGATTCTCTCTCTACTTACCTTTCTCACTCTATCTACTTAACCGTCTTATTTACGCGCTATCCTCTTCTAACTTACCTGCCGTCTCGCTCGCGCTAGCCCGTACACGCACGAACGCACACCACTCAACTTCGACTCTCGGACATACACAATACATATAGGACGCGGACAAAGCATTGTACACGCGACAAACATCTACGAATACTTATAAACGCGACACGAATGCACACTACCCAGCTTAGACTCACGGACATACACAATACATATAGGACACGGACAAGCATTGTACACGCGACAAACATCTACGAATACCTGTAAACGCGACACGAACACACATAACAGCGACGATCACGCACATATCCATCAATCATCTTCATTATTAGAATAAGGAATAACGGTAATGAGCTCCGGCAATAGAGGAGAAGCGACTCCCACCGGAGAGTAGGACGCGCTCGAGTGGAACCTTCCCCTATACCGAAATGAGTATAAAAGGCGAGAAGACAAGCCACTCGAGGCGAGATTTACTTCGAGCCAACACTTGTTGAAGAGATCCCAGGAATGATCCTTCCGAGTATCGAGACCCGTAGATCACGCACATAACTGACGGTATCCGAACGACGTACGATCCGCGACGATAGGGAAGACTTTTGCATAGACAGAACCTCTACCGATATAACGACTACGATCGCCCACCGAGGGTTCGTGGCTAGTAAAGCACAGCCACGTTCGTCGCATACACGCGGTATTGCCTCTCTACGCACTCGATAAGCTTGACTCGCCAAATTAAATTCAATCAATTTACAATCACATAAAGACATTCAAACAAAATTAAATCAAATTAAATTCAATTAGGTTAGCGTCAACAAACATCCTCCTACATCATCGTCATACAATCATCTATCAATCTTCGCCGTAAGCCATCCCCGCTCTTGGCACCGGTCACGGCTGCGTTGCGAATGATTGTCATCTCTCATTAAACTCTGTTTTCTACACGGTTACTGTAAGCCTCCCCCGCTCTCGGCACCGGCCACGGCTGCATGTAATTCGTGGACGACGACAGAAATCCTACCATCCAACACCTACCTCAACGCTCTTAGAATTCTTGCCGTAACTCTCTCCGCTCTCGGTACCGGCCTTCGTTACGCAGTAAGTAGTTCAAAAGAGTGTTTCCTACACGGTCACCGTAAGCCTCCCCCGCTCTCGGCACCGGCCACGGCTGCGAGTGATTCGTGGAAAACGTCTAATATCTTACACCAAAAACGCCTCGACAATCTGCGAACTCTCACCGTAACTCTCTCCGCTCTCGGTACCGGCCTTCGTTACGCAGTGAGTAGTTCAAAGGATCGTCTCCCACACGGTTACCGTAAGCCTCCCCCGCTCTCGGCACCGGCCACGGCTGCGAGTAATTCGTGAACCTCTGACGACTGCCACGGTATACCATCCCCGCTCTCGGTACCGGTCACGGATACGAGTGGTCAGTCGAAAGAACAATCCCTCACAAGACATCCTTCCAACACTGACCTCCAGTCTGGTAGATCAAAGGCGACTGGCGATATACGCGCATAAAATCACCGACGCGATATCAATATAAGATCAAATAAAACGTTCTTCAATATATATATACATATATCCCGCTTCAATATTCCCGGCTCTGACTACTGCGACCGCGAACGCTTCTTAAGCCGCGACCGCGAGACATTCAGAACGAACCCGCCCGCACGAAGGAGGACCGATTCCCTCCAACGCGGAAGGCCGGATCGCGAATTTGAAACCACTCGCGTCCGTGCGTACTAATACTACTTACTCGACACTCCGTACGGTTTCAATACCTTTTCCAGGAGGTCCAAATGCACAAGATTTGTGTGGCAGAATTTGTCCAAAGCGACTCTCTTTGGACTCAGGTCGATCCATATATCGAAGTAACAAAAATTGCTGATGTTATCCGAATGATATAGATGCAAATATCTAAACTCCTAACAATTTGCCAGTATTCTGCCTCATCATACCTTTTCCAGGAGGTCCAAATGCACAAGATTTGTGTGGCAGAATTTGTCCAAAGCGACTGTCTTTGGAATCAGGTCGAATCATAAGGCGAAGAATCCAAAATTGCCGATATTGTCCCATGATATAGATGCAAATATCCTCACTCCTATCAATTTTACAGCATTCTGCCTTACCGTATCTTGTCCAGGAGGTTCAAATGTACAAGATTTGTGTGGTAGCACTTGACAAAAGCGACTCCCTTTGGACTCAGGTCGATCCATAAACCGAAGCCTCCAAAATTGCCAAATTCGTCCTATGATATAGATACAAATATCTTCACTCCTATCAACTTTACAGCATTCTGCCTAATAGTATCTTGTCCAGGAGGTTCAAATGTACAAGATTTGTGCAGTAGCACTTGTCCAAAGCGACTCCCTTTGGATTCAGGTCGAATCATATGCCCGATCCCCAGGATTGCCAATGTCGTCAAATGATATAGATGCAAATATCTTTACTCCTATCAATTGTACAGGATTCAGCCTCATCGTATCTTGTCGAGGGGGTCCGAATATACAAAATTTGTGCGGTAGCACTTGTCCAAAGCGACTCCCTTTGGATTCAGGTCGAATCATAAGGCGAAGAATTCAAAATTGCAGATATTGTCCAATGATATAGATGCAAATATCTTTACTCCTATCAATTGTACAGGATTCAGCCTCATCGTATCTTGTCGAGGGGGTCCGAATGTATAAGATTTGTGCGGTAGCACTTGTCCAAAGCGACTCCCTTTGGATTCAGGTCGAATCATAAGGCGAAGAATCCAAAATTGCCAATGTCGTCCAATGATATAGATGCAAATATCTTCACTCCCATCAATGTGACAGGATTCGGCCTCATCATCCTTTTCCAGGAGGTCCAAATGCACAAGATTTGGGCGGCAGTATTTGTCCAAAGCGACTCTCTTTGGACTCAGGTCGAATCATTAGCCGAGCATCCAGAATTGCCAATGTCGTCCAATGATATAGATGCAAATATCTTCACTCCTATCAATTTGACAGGATTCTGGCTCATCGTATCTTGTCCAGGAGGTTCAAGGGTACAACATTTGTGCGGTAGCACTTGACAAATGCGACTCCCTTTGGATTCAGTTCGAATGATATGCCCGATCCCCAGGATTGCCAATGTCGTCAAATGATATAGATGCAAATATTTTTACTCCTACCAATGTGACAGGATTCTGCCTCATCATCCTTTTCCAGGAGGTCCAAATGCACAATATTTGGGCGGCAGTATTTGTCCAAAGCGACTCTCTTTGGACTCAGGTCGAATCATTAGCCGAGCATCCAGAATTGCCAATGTCGTCCAATGATATAGATGCAAATATCTTCACTCCTATGAATTTGACAGGATTCTGCCTCATCGGATCTTGTCCAGGAGGAACAAATGTAGAAGATTTGGGCGGCAGCATTTGTCCAAAGCGACTCTCTTTGGACTCAGGTCGAATCATAAGCCGAGCATCCAGAATTGCCAATGTCGTCCAATGATATAGATGCAAATATCTTTACTCCTATCAATTTGCCAGGATTCTGCCTCATCATACCTTGCCCAGGAGGTCCAAATGTACAAGATTTGTGCGGTAGCACTTGACAAAAGCGAATCTCTTTGGAATCAGGTCGAATCATAAGCCGAGTATCCAGAATTGCCATTGTCGTCTAATTATATAGATGCAAATATCTTTACTTCTATCAATGTGATAGGATTCTGCCTCATCGTATCCTGACTAGGGGGTCCAAATGTACAAGATATGTGTGGTAGCAATTGTCCAAAGCGACTCCCTTTGGATTCATGTCGAATCATAAGGCAAAGAATCCAAAATTGCCGATATTGTCCAATGGTATAGAGGCAAATATCCTCACTCCTATCAATTTTACAGCATTCTGCCTCATCGTATCTTATCCAGGAGGTTCAAATGTACAAGATTTGTGCGGTAGCACTTGTCGAAAGCGACTCTCTTTGGACTCAGGACGAATCATAAGGCGAAGAATCCAAATTGCCGATATTGTCCCATGATATAGATGCCAATATCTTTACTCCTATTAATTTGACAGGATTCTGACCAACCGTATCTTGTCCAGGAAGTCCCAATGTACAAGATTTGTGCTGTAGCACTTGTCCAAAGAGACTCTCTTTGGACTCAGGTCGAATCATAAGCCGAGCATCCAGAATTGCCAATGTCGTCCAATGATATAGATGCAAATATCTTCACTCCTATCAATTTGACAGGATTCTGGCTCATCGTATCTTGTCCAGGAGGTTCAAGGGTACAACATTTGTGCGGTAGCACTTGACAAATGCGAATCTCTTTGGACTCAGGTAGGATCATATGCCGAGCATCCAGAATTGCCAATGTCGTCCAATGATATAGATGCAAATATCTTTTCTCCTATCAATTGTACAGGTTTCAGCCTCATCGTATCTTGTCGAGGGGGTCCGAATGTACAAGATTTGTGCGGTAGCACTTGTCCAAAGCGACTCCCTTTGGATTCAGGTCGAATCATAAGGCGAAGAATCCAAAATTGCCAATGTCGTCCAATGATATAGATGCAAATATCTTCACTCCCATCAATGTGACAGGATTCGGCCTCATCATCCTTTTCCAGGAGGTCCAAATGCACAAGATTTGGGCGGCAGTATTTGTCCAAAGCGACTCTCTTTGGACTCAGGTCGAATCATTAGCCGAGCATCCAGAATTGCCAATGTCGTCCAATGATATAGATGCAAATATCTTCACTCCTATCAATTTGACAGGATTCTGGCTCATCGTATCTTGTCCAGGAGGTACAAGGGTACAACATTTGTGCGGTAGCACTTGACAAATGCGACTCCCTTTGGATTCAGTTCGAATCATGTGCCGAGCATCCAGAATTGCCTATGTCGTCCAATTATATAGATGCAAATATCCTCACTGCTATCAATTTTACAGCATTCTGCCTCATCGTATCTGGTCCAGGGGGTCCAATGTACAAGATTTGTGCTGTAGCACTTGACAAAAGCGACTCTCTTTGCATTCAGGTCGAATGATAAGCCGGATCCCCAGGATTGCCAATGTCGTCCAATGATATAGATGCAAATATCTTCACTCCTATCAACTTTACAGCATTCTGCCTCATGGTATCTTGTCCAGGAGGTTCAAATGTACAAGATTTGTGCAGTAGCACTTGTCCAAAGCGACTCTCTTTGGACTCAGGTCGATCCATATGCCGGAGCATCCAGAATTGCCAATGTCGTCCAATGATATAGATGCAAATATCTTCACTCCTATCAATGTGATGGGGATTCTGCCTCATCATACCTTTTCCAGGAGGTCCAAATGCACAAGATTTGTGTGGCAGCATTTGTCCATTGCGACTCTCTTTGGACTCAGGTCGATCCATATGCCGGAGCATCCAGAATTGCCAATGTCGTCCAATGATATAGATGCAAATATCTTCACTCCTATCAACTTTACAGCATTCTGCCTCATGGTGTCTTGTCCAGGAGGTTCAAATGTACAAGATTTGTGCAGTAGCACTTGTCCAAAGCGACTCTTTTTGGACTCAGGTCGATCCATATGCCGGAGCATCCAGAATTGCCAATGTCGTCCAATGATATAGATGCAAATATCTTTACTCCTATCAATGTGATGGGGATTCTGCCTCATCATACCTTTTCCAGGAGGTCCAAATGCACAAGATTTGTGTGGCAGAATTTGTCCAAAGCGACTCTCTTTGGACTCAGGTCGAATCATAAGCCGAGCATCCAGAATTGCCAATGTCGTCCAATGATATAGAAGCAAATATCTTTACTCCTATCAATTTGACAGGATTCTGCCTCATCGTATATTGTCCAGGGGGTCAAAATGTACAAGATTTGTGCGGTAGCACTTGTCCAAAGCGACTCCCTTTGGATTCAGGTCGAATCATATGCCCGATCCCCAGGATTGCCAATGTCGTCAAATGATATAAATGCAAATATCTTTACTCCTATCAATTGTACAGGATTCAGCCTCATCGTATCTTGTCGAGGGGGTCCGAATGTACAAGATTTGTGCGGTAGCACTTGTCCAAAGCGACTCCCTTTGGATTCAGGTCGAATCATAAGGCGAAGAATCCAAAATTGCCAATGTCGTCCAATGATATAGATGCAAATATCTTCACTCCTATCAATGTGACAGGATTCGGCCTCATCATCCTTTTCCAGGAGGTCCAAATGCACAAGATTTGGGCGGCAGTATTTGTCCAAAGCGACTCTCTTTGGACTCAGGTCGAATCATTAGCCGAGCATCCAGAATTGTCAATGTCGTCCAATGATATAGATGCAAATATCTTCACTCCTATCAATGTGATGGGGATTCTGCCTCATCATACCTTGTCCAGGAGGTTCAAATGTACAAGATTTGTGTGGTGGCACTTGTCCAAAGCGACTCTCTTTGGACTCTGGTCGAATCATAAGCCGGAGCATCCAGAATTAGCAATGCCGTCCCATGATATAGATGCAAATATCTTTACTCCTATCAATTTGACAGGATTCTGCCTCATCGTATATTGTCCAGGGGGTCCAAATGTACAAGATTTGTGCGGTAGCACTTGTCCAAAGCGACTCCCTTTGGATTCAGGTCGAATCATATGCCCGATCCCCAGGATTGCCAATGTCGTCAAATGATATAGATGCAAATATCTTTACTCCTATCAATTGTACAGGATTCAGCCTCATCGTATCTTGTCGAGGGGGTCCGAATGTACAAGATTTGTGCGGTAGCAGATGTCCAAAGCGACTCTCTTTGGCCTCCGGTCAAATCATATGCCGGAGCATCCAGAATTCCCAATGTCGTCCAATGATGTAGACGCAAATATCTTTACTCCTGTTACGTCCTCGTTTTCGGCACCCTGCGTTCACCGGGTATACCAGGGATCGAGGACAGACGGAAAAGGGGTTTCGCACCGTAATAGGGGGCTTATCCGTCAGCGGAGCGGCGTGCCGACGTGTCGCGTGGTATAAGAGAAATGCGTCCGAATGGTTACGGCTCTATTTGTTTGTATTGGTCAGTGGAGCGGCGCACTGACGTATCGCGTGATATAAGAAGAATGGGTCCGAATGGTTACGGCTCTATTGTTTATAGCTTCGGCGCGGGTTCAACCGGCCTACTGGTTACCTTAATGTTTATAAGTACGCGGGGGGAAGGAATGGGAAACACGTCAACGTTTGAGAGTCTTTAGTCGGGCTTTATTGTGGAGTCGCCGTTACACTTAGTTTAGTATCTCAATATCAGAGTCCTCGTAGAGTTCCGTCACCGTAACCGTGGACGGGACTCCCTCAACTAGGTCTCGCAGATATGCGGCGGATGGGTACAGGTAGTGCCTGCCAAGTTCGTCGTCGAATATGTAGGGGTCGGCGAAGGATTCCGTAGGGGCAGGTTCAGGGGGAGGATTTGGTTCGGGGGAATGAATAGGGGAATTGTGGGGATCGGGGGAGGAAACACGGGCCGCGCTGGTGCCGTAAGAGGGAGAGGGGTTGGTCAGGGGAACTGAGACCTCGATTTCAGGCGGGGTGGCCAGATACTCCCGGAGTCTGGCTTGTTCCCTTCGGGCCTGGATTCGTCGTCCGGCACGGGGGCTCTTCCGGCGAGAGTTCCGGCGAAACTTCCGGCGGGGACCTACGCGGCGGTCGTTTCTTTAGTGGTGGTTCGTAAGCGGCGAAACTACGGAGGTTTCGGCTGGTTCCAATTCACTTACCCAGAGGTTTTCCCATAACCGAGAGGGCGGTCGACCGGGGCAGTAAGCGCGGGGCGCGGGAAGCCAGAAGCTACCCGATTACCTCGCTGCTAGTCGCCCCTATCAGAGCGCTCACGTCTGGTGCGGTGCGGGAGCTGCCGCAAGGGAGCCCGAGGGCATCAACTCTCGCTGGTGGCTCGCAGATTGCGGGGATCTCTGAGAAGGACTGGGAGTGTAGCCGAAGCTGCCGAGTAAAGAGTGTACTGATAGCTGACTGAGTTATCGCGGAGATTTGGTGAAGTCGCGCTGGTTGTTTGGTTAGGAGGTCTCAGAGGAAGGTCGGATGTTTCTAAGGAGGTAGTTGTGGGGGTAGATGATTAATAGTTGCGACGATTACCTTGATCGAAGTGGAGTTGTATTTCTGTAGATACACTTGCTTCAGGTTCACAACCGTATTGCTAACTAACGCTTAACTGTAGTGAGCCTAATAGTTTAGATGAATGTCTTTGACGAAAGTAAATGGACGTGAATTAATGCCCGACTCGAACGTGATGTTGACTGTAGAACGGAGAATTGTAATTGAATTGTCGCTCGCTTTTGTGGCTCTATTTAAGCGGTGGATTTTGCTGAGGGTCGCCAGGTCCTTCGCGGAACTGGCACCCTAGCTTCCGTTTTGGGAGTTTGCGTTCTCGGAATTATGTATTCCCGCGGATCGCTAGTCGATCGTTGGGGTTAGCCTATGCTGACTCGGTGTCAGCGTTCTTACATTTCTACTTACGTTACTATTGTGGCGGTCGTTATGTAATTCCTTCGCGTGGCGCGGATTACGTCCCGGATGGGAGTCAGCGTTACGTGAAGGAATTTCGGTGGTACGGTGCCGCGGCTCGCGTTTCAGTTTCTGTACGACTTACATCTAGTTAATTAGATACGCGGTGCGATGAGCTCGTTGCGAGAATATAATCGCAAAAAAAAGCGGGTGGAGGACGCAGGACGTAACACTCCTATCAATTTGCCAGGATTCTGCCTCATCGTATCTTGTCCAGGGGGTCAAAATGTTCAAGATTTGTGCGGTAGCACTTGTCCAGACCGACTCTCTTTGGATTCAGGTCGAATCATAAGCCGGATCGCCAGGATTGCCAATGTCGTCCACTGATATAGATGCAAATATCTTTACTGCTATCAATGTGACAGGATTCAACCTCATCATACCTTTTCCAAGAGGTCCAACTGCATAAGATTTGGGTGGCAGCATTTGTCCAAACCGACGCTCTTTGGACTCAGGTCGATCCATATGCCGAAGTGACAACAATTGCCGATGTTATCCGAATGATATAGATGCAAATATCTTATCTCCTATCAATTGTACAGGATTCTGCCCCATCGTATCTTGTCCAGGGGGTCCAAATGTACAAGATTTGTGCGGTGGCGCTGGTCCAAAGCGACTCTCTTTGGAATCAGATCGATCCATATGCCGAAGCATCCAAAATTGCCAGTATCGTCCAATGATATAGATGCAAATATCTTTACTCCTATCAATGTGATAGGATTCTGCCTCATCGTATCTTGTCCGAGAGGTCCAAATGTACAAGATTTGTGCAGTAGCACTTGTCCAAAGCGACTCTCTTTGGACTCAGGTCGATCCACTAGCGAAGCATCCAGAATTGCCGATGAGGTCCAATGATATAAATGAAAATATCTTTACTGCTATCAATTTGACAGGATTCTGCTTAACCGATTCTTGTCCAGAAGGTCCAAATGTACAAGAATTGTGCAGTAGCACTTGTCCAAAGCGACTCTCTTTGGACTCAGGTCGAACCATATGCCGAAGCATCAGAAATTTTTGATATTGTCCTATGATATAGATGCAAATATCATTACTCTTATCAATTTTACAAGAGTCTGCCTCGCCGTATCTTGTCCACGAGTTCCAAATGTACAAGATTTGTGCGGTGGGACTTATCCAAAGCGGCTCTCTTTAGATTTAGGTCGAATCATATTGCGAAACATCCAGAACTGCCAATGTCGTCCAATGATATAGATGCAATTATCTTGCCTCCAATCAATTTGCCAGTATTCTGTCACATCATACCTTGTTGCCGCGGCCAAAATCCACAAGATTAGTGTGGTCGCACTTGTCCAAAGCGATTCTCTTTCGACTCAGGTCGATCTATAAGCCGAAGCATCCAGAGTTGCCGATGAGGTCCAATGATATAGATGCACATATCTTTAGTGCTATCAATTTGACAGGATTCTGTCTAACCGTATCTTGTCCAGGAGGTCCAAATGCACAAGATTTTTTGCGGTAGCACTTGTGCAAAGCGACTCTTTTGGCCTCAGGTCGATCCATTAGCGGAAACATCCAGAATTGCCAATGTCGTCCAATGATATAGATGCAATTATCTCGCCTCCAATCAATTTCCCAGTATTCTGCCTCATCATACCTTGTTCCGGAGGCCCAAATCTACAAGATTAGGGCGGTCGCACTTGTCCAAAGCGACTCTCTTTGGACTCAGGTCGAACCATATGCCGAAGCATCAGAAATTTTCGATATTTTCCTATGATATAGATGCACATATCTTTACTGCTATCAATTTGACAGGATTCTGCCTAACCGTATCTTGTCCAGGTGGTCCAAATGTACACGATTTGTGCAGTAGCACTTGCCCAAAGCGACTCTCTTTGGACTCAGGTCGATCCGTTAGCCGAAGCATCCAGAATTGCCGATGACGTCCAATGATATAGATGCAATTATCTTGCCTCCAATCAATTTGCCAGTATTCTGCCTCATCATACCTTGTTCCGGAGGCCCAAATCTACAAGATTAGGGCAGTCGCACTTGTCCAAAGCGACTCTCTTTAGATTTAATTCGAATCATATAGCGAAACATCCAGAATTGCCAATGTCGTCCAATGATGTAGATGCAATTATCTCGTCTCCAATCATTTTGCCAGTATTCTGCCTCAACATACCTTGTTCCGGAGAGCCAAATATACAAGATTAGTGCGGTTGCACTTGTCCCAAGCGAATCTCTTTGGTCTCAGGTCGATCCATTAGCCGAAGCATCCAGAATTGCCGATGAGGTCCAATGATATAGATGCAAATATCATTACCCTTATCAATTTTACAAGAGTCTGGCTAACCGTATCTTGTCCAGGGGGTCCGAATGTGCAAGATTTGTGTGGTAGCACTTGACAAAAGCGAATCTCTTTGTACTCAGGTCGAATCATAAGCCGGAGCATCCAGCATTAGCAATGTCGTCCTATGATATAGATGCAAATATCTTTACTCCTATCAATGTGACAGGATTCTACCTCATCATACCTTGTTCAGGAGGTCCAAATATACAAGTTTTAGCCAGCAGCATCTGTCCAAAGCGACTCTCTTTGGACTCAGGTCGAACCATATGCCGAAGCATCAGAAATTTTCGATATTGTCCTATGATATAGATGCAAATATCATTACTCTTATCAATTTTACAAGAGTCTGCCTCACCGTATCTTGTCCACGAGGTCCAGATGTACAAGATTTGTGCGGTGGGACTTGTCCAAAGCGGCTCTCTTTAGATTTAGGTCGAATCATATAGCGAAACATCCAGAATTGCCAATGTCGTCTAATGATATAGATGCAATTATCTTTACTCCATTCAATTTGTCAGGATTATGCCTAACCGTATCTTGTCCGAGAGGTCCAAATGTACAAGATTTGTGCAGTAGCACTTGTCCAAAGCGACTCTCTTTGGACTCAGGTCGATCCACTAGCGAAGCATCCGGGATTGCCGATGAGATCCAATGATATAGATGCAAATATCTTTACTGCTATCAATGTGACAGGATTCTACCTCATCATACCTTGTTCAGGAGGTCCAAATATACAAGTTTTGGCCAGCAGCATCTGTCCAAAGCGACTCTCTTTGGACTCAGGTCGGTCCATATGCCGAAGTATAAAAAATTACCGATATTGTCCAATGATATAGATGCAAATATCTGTACTCCTATTAATTTGACAGGATTCTGCCTCGTCATACCTTGTCCAGGAGGTCCAAATGTACAAGATTTTTTGCGGTAGCACTTGTGCAAAGCGACTCTCTTTGGTCTCAGGTCGAATCATAAGCCGAAGCATCCAGAATTGCCATGTCGTCCAACGATATAGATGCAAATATCTTTAGTCCTATAAATTTGCCAGGATTCTGCCTCATCGTATCTTGTCCATGGGGTCCAAATGTACAAGATTTGGGCGGGAGCACTTGTCCAAAGCGACTGTCTTTGGACCCAGGTCGAATCATTACCAGGAGCATCCAAAATTGCCAATATCGTCCAATGGAATAGATGTGAATATCCTCACTCCTATCAATTTGACAGGATTCTGCTTCATCGCATCTTGTCCAGGGGGTCCGAATGTGCACGATTTGTGTGGTAGCACTTGTCCAAAGCGAATCTCTTTGGACTCAGGTCGAATCATAAGCCGGAGCATCCAGCATTAGCAATGTCGTCCTATGATATAGATGCAAGTATCTTTACTCCTATCAATGTGATAGGATTCTGCTTCATCATACCTTTTCCAGGAGGTCCAAATGTACAAGATTTGTGCGGTAGCACTTGTCCAAAGCGAATCTCTTTGGACTCAGGTCGAATCATAAGCCGGAGCATCCAGCATTAGCAATGTCGTCCTATGATATAGATGCAAGTATCTTTACTCCTATCAATGTGGTAGGATTCTGCTTCATCATACCTTTTCCAGGAGGTCCAAATGTACAAGATTTGTGCGGTAGCACTTGTCCAAAGCGACTCTCTTTGGACTCAGGTCGAATCATAAGGCGGAGCATCCAGACTTGCCAATGTCGTCCAATGATATAGATGCGAATATCCTCACTCCTATCAATTTGACAGGATTCTGCTTCATCGTATCTTGTCCAGGAGGTTCAAATGTACAAGATTTGTGCGGTAGCACTTGTCCAAAGTGACTCTCTTTGGACTCAGGTCGAATCATATGCCGGATCCCCAGGATTGCCGAAGTCGTCCAAAGATATAGATGCAAATATCTTTACTCCTATCAATTTGACAGGATTCTGCCTCATCATACCTTGTCCAGGAGGTCCAAATGTACAAGATTTTTGCGGTAGCACTTGTTCAAAGTCACTCTCCTTGGACTCAGGTCGAAACATAAGCCCAGCATCAAGAATTGCCAATATCGTCCAATGATATAGATGCAAATATCTTTAATGCTATCAATGTGATAGAATTCTGCCTCAACGTACCTTGTCCAGGAGGTCCAAATGCACAAGATTTGTGCGGTAGGACTTGTCCAAAGCGACTCTCTTTGGACTCAGGTCGAATCATAAGCCGGAGCATCCAGACTTGCCAATGTCGTCCAATGATATAGATGCAAATATCTTTACTCCTATGAATTGTATAGCATTCTGCCTCATCGTATCTTGTCCAGGGGGTCCAAATGTACAAGATTTGTGCGGGACCACTTGTCCAAAGCGACTCCCTTTAGATTCAGGTCGAATCATAAGGCGACGAATCCAAAATTGCCGATGTTATCCGCATGATATAGATGCAAATATATTAACTCCTATCAATTTTCCAGGATTCTGCCTCATCATACCTTGTCCAGGAGGTCCAAATGGACAAGATTGGGCGGCAGCATTTGTCCAAAGCGACTCTCTTTGGACTCAGGTCGAATCATAAGCCGAGCATCCAGAATTGCCAATGTCGTCCAATGATATAGATGCAAATATCTTTACTCCTATCAATGTGATAAGATTCTGCCTCATCATACCTTGTCCAGGAGGTTCAAATGTACAAGATTTGTGCAGTAGCACTTGTCCAAAGCGACTCTCTTTGGACTCAGGTCGATCCACTAGCGAAGCATCCAGAATTGCCGATGAGGTCCAATGATATAAATGAAAATATCTTTACTGCTATCAATTTGACAGGATTCTGCTTAACCGATTCTTGTCCAGAAGGTCCAAATGTACAAGAATTGTGCAGTAGCACTTGTCCAAAGCGACTCTCTTTGGACTCAGGTCGAACCATATGCCGAAGCATCAGAAATTTTTGATATTGTCCTATGATATAGATGCAAATATCATTACTCTTATCAATTTTACAAGAGTCTGCCTCGCCGTATCTTGTCCACGAGTTCCAAATGTACAAGATTTGTGCGGTGGGACTTATCCAAAGCGGCTCTCTTTAGATTTAGGTCGAATCATATTGCGAAACATCCAGAACTGCCAATGTCGTCCAATGATATAGATGCAATTATCTTGCCTCCAATCAATTTGCCAGTATTCTGTCACATCATACCTTGTTGCCGCGGCCAAAATCCACAAGATTAGTGTGGTCGCACTTGTCCAAAGCGATTCTCTTTCGACTCAGGTCGATCTATAAGCCGAAGCATCCAGAGTTGCCGATGAGGTCCAATGATATAGATGCACATATCTTTAGTGCTATCAATTTGACAGGATTCTGTCTAACCGTATCTTGTCCAGGAGGTCCAAATGCACAAGATTTTTTGCGGTAGCACTTGTGCAAAGCGACTCTTTTGGCCTCAGGTCGATCCATTAGCGGAAACATCCAGAATTGCCAATGTCGTGCAATGATATAGATGCAATTATCTCGCCTCCAATCAATTTCCCAGTATTCTGCCTCATCATACCTTGTTCCGGAGGCCCAAATCTACAAGATTAGGGCGGTCGCACTTGTCCAAAGCGACTCTCTTTGGACTCAGGTCGAACCATATGCCGAAGCATCAGAAATTTTCGATATTTTCCTATGATATAGATGCACATATCTTTACTGCTATCAATTTGACAGGATTCTGCCTAACCGTATCTTGTCCAGGTGGTCCAAATGTACACGATTTGTGCAGTAGCACTTGCCCAAAGCGACTCTCTTTGGACTCAGGTCGATCCGTTAGCCGAAGCATCCAGAATTGCCGATGACGTCCAATGATATAGATGCAATTATCTTGCCTCCAATCAATTTGCCAGTATTCTGCCTCATCATACCTTGTTCCGGAGGCCCAAATCTACAAGATTAGGGCAGTCGCACTTGCCCAAAGCGGCTCTCTTTAGATTTAATTCGAATCATATAGCGAAACATCCAGAATTGCCAATGTCGTCCAATGATGTAGATGCAATTATCTCGTCTCCAATCATTTTGCCAGTATTCTGCCTCAACATACCTTGTTCCGGAGAGCCAAATATACAAGATTAGTGCGGTTGCACTTGTCCCAAGCGAATCTCTTTGGTCTCAGGTCGATCCATTAGCCGAAGCATCCAGAATTGCCGATGAGGTCCAATGATACAGATGCAAATATCATTACCCTTATCAATTTTACAAGAGTCTGGCTAACCGTATCTTGTCCAGGGGGTCCGAATGTGCAAGATTTGTGTGGTAGCACTTGACAAAAGCGAATCTCTTTGTACTCAGGTCGAATCATAAGCCGGAGCATCCAGCATTAGCAATGTCGTCCTATGATATAGATGCAAATATCTTTACTCCTATCAATGTGACAGGATTCTACCTCATCATACCTTGTTCAGGAGGTCCAAATATACAAGTTTTGGCCAGCAGCATCTGTCCAAAGCGACTCTCTTTGGACTCAGGTCGAACCATATGCCGAAGCATCAGAAATTTTCGATATTGTCCTATGATATAGATGCAAATATCATTACTCTTATCAATTTTACAAGAGTCTGCCTCACCGTATCTTGTCCACGAGGTCCAGATGTACAAGATTTGTGCGGTGGGACTTGTCCAAAGCGGCTCTCTTTAGATTTAGGTCGAATCATATAGCGAAACATCCAGAATTGCCAATGTCGTCTAATGATATAGATGCAATTATCTTTACTCCATTCAATTTGTCAGGATTATGCCTAACCGTATCTTGTCCGAGAGGTCCAAATGTACAAGATTTGTGCAGTAGCACTTGTCCAAAGCGACTCTCTTTGGACTCAGGTCGATCCACTAGCGAAGCATCCGGGATTGCCGATGAGATCCAATGATATAGATGCAAATATCTTTACTGCTATCAATGTGACAGGATTCTACCTCATCATACCTTGTTCAGGAGGTCCAAATATACAAGTTTTGGCCAGCAGCATCTGTCCAAAGCGACTCTCTTTGGACTCAGGTCGGTCCATATGCCGAAGTATAAAAAATTACCGATATTGTCCAATGATATAGATGCAAATATCTGTACTCCTATTAATTTGACAGGATTCTGCCTCGTCATACCTTGTCCAGGAGGTCCAAATGTACAAGATTTTTTGCGGTAGCACTTGTGCAAAGCGACTCTCTTTGGTCTCAGGTCGAATCATAAGCCGAAGCATCCAGAATTGCCATGTCGTCCAACGATATAGATGCAAATATCTTTAGTCCTATAAATTTGCCAGGATTCTGCCTCATCATACCTTGTCCAGGAGGTCCAAATGTACAAGATTTTTGCGGTAGCACTTGTTCAAAGTCACTCTCCTTGGACTCAGGTCGAAACATAAGCCCAGCATCCAGAATTGCCAATATCGTCCAATGATATAGATGCAAATATCTTTAATGCTATCAATGTGATAGAATTCTGCCTCAACGTACCTTGTCCAGGAGGTCCAAATGCACAAGATTTGTGCGGTAGGACTTGTCCAAAGCGACTCTCTTTGGACTCAGGTCGAATCATAAGCCGGAGCATCCAGACTTGCCAATGTCGTCCAATGATATAGATGCAAATATCTTTACTCCTATCAATGTGATAAGATTATGCCTCATCATTCCTTGTCCAGGAGGTTCAAATGTACAAGATTTGTGCGGTAGCACTTGTCCAAAGCAATTCTGTCTGGACTAAGGTCGAATCATATGCCGGAGCATCCAGAATTGCCAATATCGTCCAATGATATAGATGCAAATACCTTTACTCTTATCAATGTGACAGGATTCTACCTCATCATACCTTTTCGAGGAGGTCCAAATGCACAAGATTTGTGCGATAGCACTTGTCCAAAGCGACTCTCTTTGGACTCAGGTCGAACCATAAGCCAGAGCATCCAGACTTGCCAATGTCGTCCAATGATATAGATGCAATTATCTCGCCTCCAATCAATTTGCCAGTATTCTGCCTCATCATACCTTGTTCCGGAGGCCCAAATCTACTAGATTAGTGCGGCTGCACCTGTTCAAAGCGACTCTCTTTGGACTCAGGTCGATCCATTAGACGAAGCATCCAGAATTGCCGATGAGGTCCAATGATATAGATGCAAATATCTTTACTGCTATCTATTTGACAGGATTGTGCCTAACGGTATCTTGTCCAGGAGGTACAAATGTACAAGATTTGTGCAGTAGAACTTGCCCAAAGCTACTCTCTTTGGACTCAGGTCGATCAGTTAGCCGAAGCATCCAGAATTGCCGATGACGTCCAATGATATAGATGCAAATATCTTCACTCCTATCAATGTGATAGGATTCTGCCTCATCATACCTTGTCCAGGAGGTCCAAATGTAAAAGATTTTTTGCGGTAGCACTTGTGCAAAGCGACTCTTTTGGCCTCAGGTCGATCCATTAGCGGAAACATCCAGAATTGCCAATGTCGTCCAATGATATAGATGCAATTATCTCGCCTCCAATCAATTTGCCAGTATTCTGCCTCATCATACCTTATTCCGAGGGCCCAAATCTACAAGACTAGTGCGGTCGCACTTGTCCTGAGCGACTCTCTTTGGACTCAGGTCGATCCATTAGCCGAATCATCCAGAATTGCCAATGAGGTCCAATGATATAGATGCAAATAACTTTACTGCTATCAATTTGATAGGATTCTGCCTAACCGTATCTTGTCCAAGAGGTGCAAATGTACAAGATTTGTGCAGTAGCACTTGTCCAAAGCGACTCTCTTTGGACTCAGGTCGATCCACTAGCGAAGCATCCGCGATTGCCGATGAGGTCCAATGATATAGATGCAAATATCTTTACTTGTATCAATTTAACAGGATTGTGCCTAACCGTGTCTTGTCCAGGATGTCCAAATGTACAAGATTTGTGCAGTAGCACTTTTCCAAAGCGACTCTCTTTAGATTTACGTCGAATCATATAGGGAAGCATCCAGAATTGCAAATGTCGTCCAATGATATAGATGCAATTATCTTGCCTCCAATCAATTTGCCAGTATTCTGCCTCATCATACCTTTTCCCGAGGGCCCAAATCTACAAGACTAGTGCGGTCGCACTTGTCCAAAGCGACTATCTTTGGGCTCAGGTCGAACTATTAGTCGAATCATCCAAAATTGCCGATGAGCTCCAATGATATAAATGAAAATATCTTTACTGCTATCAATTTGACAGGATTCTGCCTAACCGTATCTTGTCCAGGAGGTCCAAATGCACAAGATTTGTGTGGCAGCATTTGTCCAAAGCGACACTCTTTGGACTCAGGTCGAATCATATGCCGGAGCATCCAGTTTGCCAATGTCGTCCGATGATATAGATGCAAATATCTTCACTCCTATCAATGTGATAGGATTCTACCTCATCATACCTTGTCCAGGAGGTCCAAATGTACAAGATTTTTTGCGGTATTACTTGTGCAAAGCGGCTCTTTTGGCCTCAGGTCGATCCATTAGCGGAAACATCCAGAATTGCCAATGTCGTCCAATGATATAGATGCAATTATCTCGCCTCCAATCAATTTGGCAGTATTCTGCCTCATCATACCTTGTTCCGGAGGCCCAAATCTACAAGATTAGGGCGGTCGCACTTGTCCAAAGCGGCTCTCTTTAGATTTAATTCGAATCATATAGCGAAACATCCAGAATTGCCAATGTCGTCCAATGATATAGATGCAATTATCTTGCCTCCAATCAATTTGCCAGTATTCTGCCTCATCATACCTTATTCCGAGGGCCCAAATCTACAAGACAAGTGCGGTCGCACTTGTCCAAAGCGACTCTCTTTGGACTCAGGTGGATCCATTAGCCGAACCATCCTGAATTGCCGATGAGGTCCAATGATATAGATGCAAATAACTTTACTGCTATCAATTTGACAGGATTCTGCCTAACCGTATCTTGTCCGAGAGGTCCAAATGTACAAGATTTGTGCAGTAGCACTTGTCCAAAGCGACTCTCTTTGGACTCAGGTCGATCCACAAGCGAAGCATCCGGGATTGCCGATGAGATCCAATGATATAGATGCAAATATCATTACTGCTATCAATGTGACAGGATTCTACCACACCGTATGTTGTCCAAGAGGTCCAAATGTACAAGATTTGTGCAGTAGCACTTGTCCAAAGGGACTCTCTTTAGATTCAGGTCGAATCATAAAGCGAAACATCCAGAATTGCCAATGTCGTCCAATTATATAGATGCAATTATCTTGCCTCCAATCAATTTGCCAGTATTCTGCCTCATCATACCTTATTCCGAGGGCCCAAATCTACAAGACTAATGCGGTCGCACTTGTCCAAAGCGACTCTCTTTGGACTCAGGTCGATCCATTAGCCGAATCATCCAGAATTGCCAATGAGGTCCAATGATATAGATGCAAATAACTTTACTGCTATCAATTTGATAGGATTCTGCCTAACCGTATCTTGTCCAAGAGGTCCAAATGTACAACATTTGTGCAGTAGCACTTGTCCAAAGCGACTCTCTTTGGACTCAGGTCGATCCACTAGCGAAGCATCCGCGATTGCCGATGAGGTCCAATGATATAGATGCAAATATCTTTACTGCTATCAATCTAACAGGATTGTGCCTAACCGTATCTTGTCCAGGATGTCCAAATGTACAAGATTTGTGCAGTAGCACTTTTCCAAAGCGACTCTCTTTAGATTTAGGTCGAATCATATTGGGAAGCATCCAGAATTGCCAATGTCGTCCAATGATATAGATGCAGTTATCTTGCCTCCAATCAATTTGCCAGTATTCTGCCACATCATACCTTGTTCCGGAGGGCCAAATCCACAAGATTAGTGCGGTCGCACTTGTCCAAAGCGACTCTGTTGGCCTCAGGTCGATCCATTAGCCGAAACATCCAGAATTGCTAATGTCGTCCAATGATATAGATGCAATTATCTCGCCTCCAATCAATTTGCCAGTATTCTGTCTCATCATACCTTGTTCCGGAGGCCCAAATCTACAAGATTAGGGCAGTCGCACTTGTCCAAAGCGGCTCTCTTTAGATTTAATTCGAATCATATAGCGAAACATCCAGAATTGCCAATGTCGTCCAATGATGCAGTTGCAATTATCTCGTCTCCAATCATTTTGCCAGTATTCTGCCTCATCATACCTTGTTCCGGAGGGCCAAATATACAAGATTAGTGCGGTTGCACTTGTCCCAAGCGACTCTCTTTGGTCTCAGGTCGATCCATTAGCCGAAGCATCCAGAATTGCCGATGAGGTCCAATGATATAGATGCAAATATCATTACCCTTATCAATTTTACAAGAGTCTACCACACCGAATGTTGTCCAAGAGGTTCAAATGTACAAGATTTGTGCAGTAGCACTTGTCCAAAGCGACTCTCTTTGGACTCAGGTCGATCCATATGCCGAAGCATCCAGAATTGCTAATGTCGTTCAATGATATAGATGCAAATATCTTCACTCCTATCAATTTGACAGGATTATTGTTTAGCGTCTTGATCTCCTTTTGAGAGTCACCAGGCTGCGGGTATGGGATGAGGAATCACCCCAGAGAGGCGTAGCACTTTACACGCTTTCCGTTGTACTCGGCACTCGCGTCCGATTCTTTATTCGAGAATACAAGTAACTTCGGCGCGGCCACAATCAACAAATTCGACAACTGCTCAACAGTTGCCGTCGCTCGCACGGTGCCACACTTGGCACAAAATGAACAAAATCTTGCACGGGCAGAGAGATTCGCGTTCGGCTGCACACGTGGCGGAGCGTGGAATAAGAAGAAGGAAGTCATCCCGGAAGCACCGGTATATACCTCCCAACAACGGCCCTAGTGCCTAGTTTTAATTGTGCTACCGCCAATTATTGGTAGAAACAAACAAATTGTCCAACCTTGGACGGCGTATTGGCGGTTTCCTCAAATGAGGAATCGGAGCGCGCGTGAAGGTGAGCCTCATTGGCGGGTAAACAAGACATATGGTCAGGTGTCAGAGCGTGACATACGCATACTGATTCGCACGCATGTTTACCGCGGTCATCGCGACCGTCGGCTCCGCAATTGCACTCACAGTCCCTAACATACCGCCCGCCTTCAACTACGTTGAACCGAGCCCGCAAAGTCTGTCACTTGGCTGACCATGAAACAAACAATACCGCATGATAAGCGCTATTAACTAACCTTATATTATTCCTAATGACTAATTATCGCTACGATTGATTATGGCCGGGGGATTGCCGTTCGCCCCGTGAGCGTCGGGTGCCTCGACGGGTAACTTACACAGTTGCGCTATGGGTCGCTTAAATTCTGAGTGGGCGGTTTTAACCGTCACTACTCGTACCAATAAGTCCTTCCCCGGAAAGCAAGTCGTGACTCTACCCAACTCCCACTTGGTAGGAGGGAGATTGGCATTCCGAATCAACACCAAATCTCCAACGACTAAATTAGGTTGACGCGTACGCCACTTCACTCGTTGTTGTAACGAATTGAGGTAGTCAGCAGCCCACAATTTCCAGAATTGTTCCTGCATACGTTGAATTGCTTGCCATCGGGATAAACGGTTTTCGCCTACTTCTAACACGCTCGGGCTAGGAACCGCCTTTAAGTGGGTGCCGACGAGGAAATGGCCCGGAGTCAAGGCTTCCAAGCTCCCTATGTCGTCGTGGAGGGGACATAGCGGCCGCGAATTTAACATACATTCTACTTTGCAGAGGAGTGTGTAAAACTCCTCAAAGGTGGGCGTGAAGGAACCGATTACTCTTTTAAGGTGGTATTTGACACTCTTAACACCCGCCTCCCACAGTCCGCCGAATTGCGGAGCGGCAGGGGGGATGAAACGCCATTCTACGGCATCGGTGACAAAATAATTTTGTAAGTCGGCGTTGTGAAGCAACGCTCGCATTTTACGGGCTAATTCCCGGTCGGCACCGGCAAAATTCGATCCATTATCGCTGTACATTACCGAGGGCAATCCACGTCTGGAGGAGAATCGGTGAAACGCCGCAAGAAAGCCAGGAGTCGTGTAATCGTCTGCCACTTCCAAGTGGATGGCACGCGTAGCGAGACATACAAACAAAACAATATATCCTTTGTGGGAGACGCTTCCACGACCCTTGGAGGACCGGATAGCGAACGGTCCTGCGTAATCCACCCCGGTGTGGGTGAACGGCCTAGATTTTACAATCCGAGGAGGTGGGAGATCTCCCATTTTTTGCGTCGATAGTACCGCACGTTGTCGAACGCAAGTGACACAGTTATGTATACAATGCTTTACAGCAGAGCGAGCTCCCACTACCCAGTAACGCTCGCGTAAAATTCGTAACGTTAATTGTACACCGCCGTGTAACGAAGAAATATGTACATGTCTTATAATAAGATTCGCGATATGACCTCGTGGTAACAATATCGGGTGAATTGCCTCAATGGGTAACTCGGAACGTTGTAGCCGCCCGCCTACTCGAATGGGCCCTTCGGAATCCGTAAGGGGGTTAAGGGACGCGTATACCGTAAGAATCGCGGAGCGGCGGTCCTTGCCTCCGATACAGCGCACGCCAGACAAGAGGTCATTTTGAGCCTGTTTACACCAGAATAACCGTGTTGATTCTATCTCCTGTGCCGTAAGATAAGGAGCTACAATGCCCTCTTTACGCTTCAGCTTATCAATGAATCGAAAGACGTAAGCGGTCACGCGGAGCAGCCTTGTCCATGACGAAAATCTCGACGCGATTTCTTGGGCGGTCGTTTCCGGTACAGTGCTCGCCAGAAGGGCCTCTATTTGATTACGCTCCTCTAACTTGGTGTCACCCACCGGTTCGGGTCCCGTTGTATGCCACCCTGTAGGGGCCTTGCCTAACCACGCAGGCCCATGCCACCACAACTCATTCTTTAGAAGAGTTTCCGCGATCATGCCCCGGGAGGCGCAATCAGCCGGGTTTTCCGCTGTACCGACGTGTCTCCAGAACTCAACGGGACCAGAACTTTGAATTCGAGCTACTCGATGTGCCACAAAAGTCTTCCAGCGCGTCGGAGGGGACCGCAACCAAGACAGAACGGTGGTGGAGTCAGACCAATAGTAGATCGGGATTGAGTGCAGGTTCATCGAGACCTTTACAAACTCCATGGCCCGAACGAGCAGCACCGCCGCGCACAGCTCTAACCGTGGGATACTGAGTAACTTCAAGGGCGCAACCTTGGTCTTTGAACACAAGAGGGTTACACAAATCCTACCCGAGTCTTGCACAGAGCGTAAGTACACGACGGCGGCATACGCCGCGTTTGATGCGTCCGCAAAACCGTGTAGCTCTAACGTTCGTATGGTCGATGACTGACCAGTCCACCGAGGCAGAATGAGGCGATTTAACAGAGTTAACTGGCTTTGAAAGTCAGACATGGCTTTACCCAAATCCTCCAGGGGGGGGGGGGGGGTCGTCCCAGTCTAGCTTTCTCAACCAACATTTTTGCATTAAAATTTTTCCCGAAATGATAAATGGGGATACCCACCCGAGCGGGTCAAAAACCTTGGACAGTAAAGAAAGGAATGTACGCTTAGTGAGGACTTCCGTAGGTGCGTGAATGTAAAAGGAAAACGCATCCAGCATGGGATCCCACACTATGCCCAATACCCGTATCGTCGCGTCCTCTCCGATTGACTTTGTAGGGTCGACATTAAGATCCCCCGCGGGAGTCTCAGCAAGTAAGGCCGGGTGATTGCTCGCCCATTTGTAGGGTCGGAACCCGTCCGCCATGAGCAACTGGGTTAGTTGGTGACGTATGCGTTTAAGTCTATGTAAATCATCGTCTCCAAACATTACGTCATCGACGTAGATAGAGTTTTCCAGAATAGGTGCAGCGAGAGGGTACTTCGCACCCTCATCCCGCACAAGTTGTTTGATTACGCGATTAGCCAAAAATGGTGCCGAAGCGGTACCGTACGTCACGGTCGATAAACGAAAAACCTTAACTTCCTCTTCCGGACTCTCCCTCCATAAAACGCGCTGAAACTCCGCGTCAGCTGGATGTACCAGTATCTGACGGAACATCTTTTCGAGGTCGGTCGTGTAAACGTATCTAAACGACCGCCATCGAAGTATTAACGAAAATAAATCACCTTGTAATTTTGGACCAACACATAAAAAGTCATTGAGAGATTTTCCATTAGAGGAAGGTTTTGAAGCATTGAAGACGACTCTCAATTTAGTGGTTGTACTGGTCGCCTTCATCACTGGATGATGTGGAAGGTACGACTCCAACCCAACGCCCTGTCCGTTGCCAGTAACGCACTCCATGTGACCCAATTGCTCATATTCCGCATTGAAGCGCTTGTACTCCGCATAGACGTTAGGCGTCTTGATAAGTCGGTGTTCAATCGAGAACAGAATACGACGCGCGGAGGACAAGCTATCTCCCATGGCCAGAGGAACTTGTGATTTAAATGGCAACCGTACCATATATCGACCGGTGGGTAGCCGGGTGTGCGTATCTACAAAATGAGTCTCACATCGCCGCTCTTCGGTAGTGAGGGCACAGCGAGTGGGTACTTCTTCTACATCCCAGAAGCGTTGCAACGACTCTTGCAACGCCTCGGTTTGTTCCTTTATCGAGATATGACTGGAAGTTACCTCTATGTTTCGTCCGGGACTCCCGTCAACCGGTCCGGAAAGGACCCACCCGAAAATTGTGCGCTGCGCTGTCGGGGTATTAGCGGTACCCGCAATGAAACCACTACACAAGATCTGTGAATAATAATCCGACCCGATGATGAGATCGATTGGTACGGATGAAAACGGATCCTCGTCCGCCAGCGTCACACCAGACAGATGCGTTAAGTCAGTCAAGCACGAGGCTGAGGGAAACGGGGGGAGATACGTGGAAAGCTTGGGCAACACCAGCGCAGCGACATGAACGGATGGCCCCGCCCCCTCGCAGGACTCGACCGTAAACATTGCGATTTGGTGCGCGGCACCCGCGAGCGCGGACCCTATTCCAGAAACGACCACAGACACCGCCCTTGTGGGAGGTTTTAAAATCGGCATCAAGGAGCGCGATACAAAGGAGGCTTGCGAGCCCTGATCCAACAACGCGCGTACACGAACTGCCCGTCCTGATTCCCCCTTAAGGACGACGGTGGCGGTAGGTAGGATCGTTCGACAACCGCCGGAGAACGAAACGTTTCCTGACACGGAATTCGCGGGGGTTACTATTGGTTGAGACGCGTTAACAGGTGCCATTGTAGAAGGCGAGCTCATAGAAATGTTACCAATATTGCCCCGCCCCGTTGGCCTCGGTGTACTCGGACCCGAAACAACACCAGTAGGCGGCAGTGAGTTACCCGTATGATGAAGTAACGTATGGTGCCTTCTGTTACACTTCCTACACGAAAACTTACTAAAACAAGACTCAGACCGATGACCAGACGAGAAACAATTAAAACAAAGCGACAATCTCGTGACTAATTCAGTGCGCTGCACCACCGAGTAACTTAAAAACAATGGACACTGGAATAAAGGGTGGCTGTCCTTACAGCACCCGCACCTGAGAGGCGAAGCTGTTCGTGGCGTGCCCTTATTGGTATTTAACGGTTGTTCGGCGTCTGTCTTGGTAGCGGTATGCGTTCGCACAATCATCTGTTTTGGCTTATCAGCCTTGTTCCCGCTCGCGGCCCGGCGCTTCAGCGACGCTGCATCCGCGTCGACACGGAACAATAGGAATTCCTCAAGTTTTCCGTAACTTGGGAGTTCATTGAAATCACCAAGGGTCAGTTCCCATTCTCGATGCGTCTCCTTATCCAACTTGGACGAAACAATAAACACAAACAAATCTTCGTTATGATCCAAAGGTATGCCTAGATTTATGAGCGCAGCTCTAACCTCGCTGGCAGTATAAAGTAAAGTACTCAGGTCCGCACCGGATCCGGAACTGACACTTGGGATAGCCATGAGACTTTCGAAATGCGCGTATACTATTCGACGCTTACGCTCGTAGCGCTTAGTTAACGTATCCCACGCAGACTTATAATTAACGCCAGCTACTGGCGTATTCGCTAGCACGCGGGCAGCGTCGCCCGCTAGGCAGTTCTTGAGATGGTGGAGTTTTTGTGTATCGGTCAGGTCTTTTCGTGACTCAACCAAGGACTGAAACATGTCTTTAAAGGAGGTCCATTGGAGGATTTCTCCCCCAAAGCGCGGGATATTAATGCGAGGCAAGTCCTCGACTCGCGTCGTCTTGGAGTCACCGTTAGGGTTACTCTGGTGTACGTTTGAGCCAGCAGTATCTCTTTTCTCCAACATCTCAAGAGCTTCCATTAAACTGCCCTTTACTTCGTCCCTCACGTCGAGGAGGGCATAAAACGCTCGTTGTTGGTAGTAGACGCTGTTGGCCTTGTATTTCTCGTCCGCAGCGCCCTCGATTTGGAACTGCACCTCCAGGCAGTCCGCCCAGAGCTTCTCCACGTCGTCCAACCGACTGCGGATGTTGACTGCAGTTCGCCTGGATATACTTTGTTTCCCATAATTGGTCCAGATTCGCTGTATGGACTCTCCATTCCGTTGCTGCCGTTCGACGAGCTGTTCTAAGTTCGCCATCGTATTTGATACGGCGTAACAGGCTCACTAAAACAGTCTGTTTTACTTAATTTGTCGGTGAGGCGAAAGAGGCAGATCCGTTCGACTGTCCTCACAATTGAAAAGAAAAGAAAAACAACAAAAAGTACTTGGGAGTTAACCTTCCCAGATACATCCCAATCAAACCAAAACTAGAGTAGAATACTCTTAATAAAGAACATCTTCAGAGTTATGCGTTGGTCAATGTTTCGTCTAGTCTGACACATTGACTACCGCTCCTGCCGGCTGACGAAATCGGAGTGCGCTCCCGCACTAGTTCGCAGTGTCGCACAGCCCAAAGAAAGTACCGAGATGGTGGGGGTAATTTCTGCCCAATGCGGCCGTCGCCGTAAATGGAGTGGTGGGGTTGAGATATAGCGCAATGGTGACTTCCGGCCACGCTATCCACATCGCAACGCTTTGCCGTCCATCTTCCTCAAATCAAACCTTTCCTTCGGTCTCACCGAAGATATTATTATACGAGGCTCAGCAAGTTAATATTACAGCACCTGTTTTTAATTGTCCATCACAGGTCCGGGCGATGTGGATTCCCCAAATGTTCGGCAAGACTTCCACTCGTGGCACGTCGCACGTGGAGTCTCTTAACGCACCACAAATTGTTCGCGCGCTTACACTTGCGCCTCTCATCCGGCTCGAAGGACCATATGTTTAGCGTCTTGATCTCCTTTTGAGAGTCACCAGGCTGCGGGTATGGGATGAGGAATCACCCCAGAGAGGCGTAGCACTTTACACGCTTTCCGTTGTACTCGGCACTCGCGTCCGATTCTTTATTCGAGAATACAAGTAACTTCGGCGCGGCCACAATCAACAAATTCGACAACTGCTCAACAGTTGCCGTCGCTCGCACGGTGCCACACTTGGCAAAAAATGAACAAAATCTTGCACGGGCAGAGAGATTCGCGTTCGGCTGCACACGTGGCGGAGCGTGGAATAAGAAGAAGGAAGTCATCCCGGAAGCACCGGTATATACCTCCCAACAACGGCCCTAGTGCCTAGTTTTAATTGTGCTACCGCCAATTATTGGTAGAAACAAACAAATTGTCCAACCTTGGACGGCGTATTGGCGGTTTCCTCAAATGAGGAATCGGAGCGCGCGTGAAGGTGAGCCTCATTGGCGGGTAAACAAGACATATGGTCAGGTGTCAGAGCGTGACATACGCATACTGATTCGCACGCATGTTTACCGCGGTCATCGCGACCGTCGGCTCCGCAATTGGACTCACAGTCCCTAACAATTATGCCTCATCGTATCTTGTCCAGGGGGTTCAAATGTACAAGATTTGTGCGGTAGCATTTGTCCAGACCGATTCTCTTTGGATTCAGGTCGAATCATAAGCCGGATCCCCAGGATTGCCAATGTCGTCCAATGATATCTTCACTCCTATCAATTTTACAGGATTCTGCCTCATCGTATCTTGTCCAGGAGGTGCAAATGTACAAGATTTGTGCGGTAGCACTTGTCCAAAGCGACTCTATTTGGACTCAGGTCGAATCATATGCCGGAGCATCCAGAATTGCCAATGTCGTCCAATGATATAAGTGCAAATATCTTTACTGCTATCAATTTGACAGGATTCTGCCTCATCATATTTTGTCCAGCAGGTCCAAATGGACAAGATTATGGTGGCAGCATTTGTCCCTAGCGACTCTCTTTGGCCTCCGGTCGAATCATAAGCCGGATCCCCAGGATTGCCAATGTCGTCCAATGATATGGATGCAAATATCTTCACTTCTATCAATTTGACCTGATTCTGCCTCATGGTATCTTGTCCAGGAGGTCAAATGTGCAAGATTTGTGCGGTAGCGCTTGTCCAAAGCGACTGTATTTGGATTCAGGTCGAATCATAAGCCGGAGCATCCAGAATTGCTAATGTCGTCCAATGATATAGATGAAAATATCTTTACTCCCATCAATTGTACAGGATTCTGCCTCATCGTATCTTGTCCAGGGGGTCCAAATGTACAAGATTTGTGCGGTAGCATTTGCCCAAACCGACTCTCTTTGGACTCAGGTCGAATCATAAGCTGGAGCATCCAAATTTGCCAATGTCGTCCAATGATATAGATGCAAATATCTTCACTCCTATCAATTTGACAGGATTCTGCCTCGTCGTATCTTGTCCAGGAGGTGCAAATGTACAAGATTTGTGCGGTAGCACTTGACAAAAGCGAATCTCATTGGACTCAGGTCGATCCATAAGCCGGTGCATCCAAAATTGCCAATGTCGTCCAATGATATAGATGCAAATATCTTCACTCCTATCAATTTGACAGGATTCTGCCTCATCATACCTTGCCCAGGAGGTCCAAATGGGCACGATTTGGGCGGCAGCATTCGTCCAAAGCGACTCTCTTTGCACTGAGGTCGAATCATAAGCCGAAACATCCAGAATTGCCAATGTCGACCAATGATATAGATGCTAATATCTTCACTCCTATCAATTTGCCATGATTCTGCCTCATCATACCTTGTCCAGGAAGTCCGAATGGACAAGATTTGGGCGGCAGCACTTGACAAAAGCGACTCTCTTTGGCCTCCGGTCGAATCATATGCCGGAGCATCCAGAATTGCCAATGTCGTCCAATAATATAGATGCAAATATCTTAACTCCTATAAATTTTCCAGGATTCTGCCTCATCATACCTTGTCCAGGAGGTCCAGATGTACAAGATCTGTGCGGTAGCACTTGTCCAGACTGACTCTCTTTAGACTCAGGTCGTATCATATGCCGGATCCCCAGGATTGCCTATGCCGTCCAATGATACAGATATAAATATCTTTACTCCTATCAATGTGACAGGATTCTGCCTCATATTACCTTGTCCAGGAGGTAAAAATGTACACGATTCGTGCGTTAGCACTTGTCCAAAGCGACTCTCCTTGGACTCAGGTCGAATCATAAGCCGCAGCATCCAAAATTGCCAATGCCGTCCAATGATATAGATGCAAATATCTTCACTGCTATCAATTTGACAGGATTCTGCCTCATCGTATGTTGTCCAGGGGGTCCAAATGTACAAGATATGTGCGGTAGCACTTGTTCAAACGAATCCCTTTGGATTCAGGTCGAATCATAAGGCAAAGATCCAAAATTGCCGATGTTATCCGAATGATATAGATGCAAATATCTTAACTCCTATCAATTTTCCAGGATTCTGCCTCGTCGTATCTTGTCCAGGAGGTGCCAGTGTACAAGAGATGTTCGGTAGCACTTGACAAAAGCGAATCTCTTTGGACTCAGGTCGACCCATAAGCCGGAGCATCCGGAATTGCCAATGTCGTCCAATAATATAGATGCAAATATCTTTACTCCTATCAATTTGACAGGATTCTGTCTCATCGTATCTTGTCCAGGGGGTTCAAATGTACACGATTTGTGCGGTAACACTTTTCCAAAGCGACTCCCTTTGGATTCAGGTCGAATCATAAGGCGAAGAATCCAAAATTGCCGAAAATGTCCAATGATATAGAGGCAAATATCCGCACTCCTATCAATTTTACAGCATTCTGCCTCTTCGCATCTTCTCCAGGAGGTTCTAATGTACAAGATTTGTGCGGTAGCACTTGCCCAAAGCGTTTCTATTTGGACTCAGGTCGATCCATAGGCCGAAGCATCCTGAGTTACCAATGTCGTCCAATGATATAGATGCAATTATCTTAACTCCTATCAATTTTACAGCATTTTGTCTCATGGTATCTTGTCCAAGGGGTCCAAATGTTCAAGATTTGTGCGGTAGCACTTGACAAAAGCGAATCTCTTTGGACTCAGGTAGAATCATATGCCGAGCATCCAGAATTGCCAATGTCGTCCAATGATATAGATGCAAGTATCCTCACTCCTATCAATTTTACACCATTCTGCCGCATCTTATCTTGTCCAGGAGGTGCAAATGTACAAAATTTGTGCGGTAGCACTTGACAAAAGCGACTCTCTTTGGAATCATGTCGAATCATAAGCCGGATCCCCAGGATTGCCAATGTCGTCCAATGATATAAATGCAAATATCTTCACTCCTGTCAATTTGACAGCATTCTGCCTCATCGTATCTTGTCCAGTAGTTTTGAATGTACAAAATTTGTGAGGTGGCACATGTCCAGACCGACTCTGTTTGGATTCAGGTTGTATCATAAGCAGAAGCATCCAGTATTGCCAATGACGTCCAATGATATAGATGCAAATATCTTCACTCCTATCAATTTGACAGGATTCTGCCTCATCATATCTTGTCCAGGAAGTTCAAATGTACAAGATTTGTGCGGTAGCACTTGATAAAAGCGACTCCCTTTGGACTCAGGTCGATCCATATGCTGAAGTAACAAAAATTGCCAATGTCGTCCAATGATACAGATGCAAATATCTTCACTTCTATCAATTTGATAGCATTCTGCCTCATCATACCTTTTCCAGGAGGTCCAAATGCACAAGTTTTGGGCGGCAGCATTTTTCCAACCCGACTCTCTTTGGACTCAGGTCGATCCATATGCCGAAGTAACAAAAATTACCGATGTTATCCGAATGATATAGATGCAAATATCTTAACTGCTATCAATTTGCCAGGATTCTGCCTCATCTTACCTTGTCCAGGAGGTCCAAATTTACAAGAATTGTGCGGTAGCCCTCGTCCAAAGCGACTTTCTTCGGACTCAGGTCGATCCATAGGCCGAAGCATCCTTAGTTGCTAATGTCGTCCAATGATATAGATGCAAATATCTTTACTCCTATAAATTTGCCAGGATTCTGCCTCATCGTATCTTGTCCAAGGGGTCCAAATGTACAAGATTTGTGCGGTAGCACTTGTCCAAAGCGACTCTCTTTGGCCTCCGGTCAAATCATATGCCGGAGCATCCAGAATTCCCAATGACGTCCAATGATATAGATGCAAATATCTTAACTGCTATCAATTTGCCAGGATTCTGCCTTATCGTATCTTGGCCAGGAGTTCCAAATGTATAAGATTTGTGCGGTAGCACTTGTCCAAAGCGACTCTCTTTGGATTCAGGTCGAATCATAGGGCTAAGAATCCACAATTCCTGATATTGTCCAATGATATAGATGCAAATATCTTCACTCCTGTCAATTTGACAGCATTCTGCCTCATCGTATCTTGTCCAGGAGTTTCGAATGTACAAAATTTGTGAGGTAGCACATGTCCAGACCGACTCTGTTTGGATTCAGGTTGTATCATAAGCAGAAGCATCCAGTATTGCCAATGTCGTCCAATGATATTGATGCAAATATCTTTACTCCTATCAATTTGACAGGATTCTGGGTCATCGTATCTTGTCCAGGGGGTCCAAATGTACACGATTTGTGCGGTAGCACTTGTCCAAAGCGAGTCCCTTTGGATTCAGGTCGAATCATAAGGCGAAGAATTAAAAATTGCCGATAATGTCCAATGATATAGATACGAATATCTTTACACCTATCAATGTGACAGGATTCTGCCTTATCGTATCTTGTCCAGGAGGCCCAAATGTACATGTTTTGGACGGCAGCGTTTGTCCAAAGCGACTCTCTTTGGACTCAGGTCTAATCATAAGCCGGAGCATCAAGAATTGCCAATGTCGTACGATGATATAGATGCACATATCTTCACTACTATCAATTTGACAGGATTCTGGCGAATCGTATCTTGTCCAAGCGGTTCACGTGTACAAGATTTGTGCGGTAGCACTTGACAAAAGCGAATCTCTTTGGACTCAGGTCGATCCATAAGCAGAAGCATCCAGTATTGCCAATGTCGTCCAATGATATAGATGCAAATATCTTTACTCGTATCAATTGACAGGATTCTGCATTATCCAGGAGGTTGAAATGTACAAAATTTGTGCGGTAGCGCTTGTCCAAAGCCACTTCCTTTGGATTCAGGTCGAATCATAAGGCGAAGAATCCAAAATTGCCGATATTGTCCATTGATATAGAGGCAAATATCTTCACTCCTATCAATTTGACAGGATTCTGGCTCATCGTATCTTATCCAGGAGGTTCAAATGTACAAGATTTGTGCGGTAGCACTTGACAAAAGCGACTCCCTTTGGACTCAGGTCGATCCATAAACCGAAGCATCCAAAATTGCCAATGTCGTCCAATGATATAGATGCAAATATCTTCACTCCTATCAATTTGACTGGATTCTGGCTCATCGTATCTTGTCCAGGAGGTTCAAGTGTAGAAGATTTGTGCGGTAGCACTTGTCCAAAGCGACACTCTTTGGCCTCCGGTCGAATCATATGCCGGAGCATTTAGAATTGCCAATGACGTCCAATGATATAGATGCAAATATCTTCACTCCTATCAATTTGACAGGATTCTGCCTCATCATATCTTGTCCAGGAAGTTCAAATGTACAAGATTTGTGCGGTAGCACTTTTCCAAAGCGACTCCCTTTGGATTCAGGTCGAATCATAAGGCGAAGAATCCAGAATTGCCGATATTGTCCAATGATATAGAGGCAAATATCCTCACTCCTATCAATTTTACAGCATTCTGCCTGATCGTATCTTGTCCAGGAGGTTCCAATGTACAAGACTTGTGCGGTAGCACTTGTCCAAAGCGAATCTCTTTGGACTCAGGTCGATCCATAACCCGAAGCATCCAGAATTGCCAATGTCGTCCAATGATATAGATGTAAATATCTTTACTCCTATCAATTTGCCAGGATTCTGCCTCATCGTATCTTGTCCAGGGGGTCCTAATGTACAAGATTTGTGCGGTAGCACTTGTCCAAAGCGACTCCCTTTGGATTCAGGTCGAATCATAAGGCGAAGATTCCAAAATTGCCGATATTGTCCAATGATATAGATGCAAATATCCTCACTCCTATCAATTTTACAGCATTTTGCCTCATCGTATCTTGTCCAGGAGGTCCAAATGTACAAGATTTGTGGGGTAGCACTTGAGAAAACCGAATCTCTTTGGACTCAGGTCGATCCATAAACCGAAGCATCCAAAACTGCCGATATTGTCCAATGATATAGATGCAAATATCCTCACTCCTATCAATTTTACAGCATTCTGCCTCATCAAACCTTTTCCAGGAGGTCCAAGTGCACAAGTTTTGGGCTGCAGCATTTGTCCAAACCGACTCTCTTTGGACGCAGGTCGATCCATATGCCAAAGTAACAACAATTTCCGATGTTTTCCGAATGATATAGATGCAAATATCTTATCTCCTATCAATTTGCCAGGATTCTGCCTCATCATACCTTGTCCAGGAGGTCCAAATGTACAAGATTTGTGCGGTAGCACTTGCTCAAAGCTACTCCCTTTGGATTCAGGTCGAATCATATGGCGAGGAATCCAAAATTGCCGATATTGTCCAATGATATAGAGGCATCTTCACTCCTATCAATTTGACAGGATTCTGCCTCGTCATACCTTATCCAGGAGGTCCAAATGTATAAGGTTTTTTGCGGTAGCACTTGTGCAAAGCGACTCTCTTTGGTCTCAGGTCGAATCATAAGCCGAAGCATCCAGAATTGCCATGTCGTCCAACGATATAGATGCAAATATCTTTAGTCCTATAAATTTGCCAGGATTCTGCCTCATCGTATCTTGTCCATGGGGTCCAAATGTACAAGATTTGGTGGGTAGCACTTGACAAAACCGAATCTCGTTGGACTCAGGTCGATCCATAACCCGAAGCATCCTGAATTGCCAATGTCGTCCAATGATATAGATGTAAATATCTTTACTCCTATCAATTTGCCAGGATTCTGCCTCATCGTATCTTGTCCAGGGGGTCCATATGTACAAGATTTGTGCGGTAGCACTTGTCCAGACCGACTCTCTTTGGCCTCCGGTCGAATCATATGTCGGAGCTTCCAAAATTGCCGATATTGTCCAATGATATAGATGCAAATATCTTTACTCCTATCAATGTGACAGGATTCTACCTCATCATACCTTGTTCAGGAGGTCCAATTGGACAAGATTTGGGCAGCAGCATTTGTCCAAAACGACTCTTTTTGGACTCAGGACGAATCATAAGCCGACCATCCAGAATAGCCAATGTCGTCCAATGATATAGATGCAATTATCTTGCCTCCAATCAATTTGCCAGTATTCTGCCTCATCATACCTTATTCCGAGGGCCCAAATCTACAAGACTAATGCGGTCGCACTTGTCCAAAGCGACTCTCTTTGGACTCAGGTCGATCCATTAGCCGAATCATCCAGAATTGCCAATGAGGTCCAATGATATAGATGCAAATATCATTACCCTTATCAATTTTACAAGAGTCTACCACACCGAATGTTGTCCAAGAGGTTCAAATGTACAAGATTTGTGCAGTAGCACTTGTCCAAAGCGACTCTCTTTGGACTCAGGTCGATCCATATGCCGAAGCATCCAGAATTGCCAATGTCGTTCAATGATATAGATGCAAATATCTTCACTCCTATCAATTTGACAGGATTATGCCTCATCGTATCTTGTCCAGGGGGTTCAAATGTACAAGATTTGTGCGGTAGCATTTGTCCAGACCGATTCTCTTTGGATTCAGGTCGAATCATAAGCCGGATCCCCAGGATTGCCAATGTCGTCCAATGATATCTTCACTCCTATCAATTTTACAGGATTCTGCTTCATCGTATCTTGTCCAGGAGGTGCAAATCTACAAGACTAGTGCGGTCGCACTTGTCCAAAGCGACTATCTTTGGGCTCAGGTCGAACTATTAGTCGAATCATCCAAAATTGCCGATGAGCTCCAATGATATAAATGAAAATATCTTCACTGCTATCAATTTGACAGGATTCTGCCTAACCGTATCTTGTCCAGGAGGTCCAAATGCACAAGATTTGTGTGGCAGCATTTGTCCAAAGCGACACTCTTTGGACTCAGGTCGAATCATATGCCGGAGCATCCAGTTTGCCAATGTCGTCCGATGATATAGATGCAAATATCTTCACTCCTATCAATGTGATAGGATTCTACCTCATCATACCTTGTCCAGGAGGTCCAAATGTACAAGATTTTTTGCGGTAGCACTTGTGCAAAGCGGCTCTTTTGGCCTCAGGTCGATCCATTAGCGGAAACATCCAGAATTGCCAATGTCGTCCGATGATATAGATGCAAATATCTTCACTCCTATCAATGTGATAGGATTCTACCTCATCATACCTTGTTCAGGAGGTCCAATTGGACAAGATTTGGGCAGCAGCATTTGTCCAAAACGACTCTTTTTGGACTCAGGACGAATCATAAGCCGACCATCCAGAATAGCCAATGTCGTCCAATGATATAGATGCAAGTATCTTTACTCCTATCAATGTGATAGGATTCTGCTTCATCATACCTTTTCCAGGAGGTCCAAATGTACAAGATTGGTGCGGTAGCACTTGTCCAAAGTGACTCTCTTTGGACTCAGGTCGAATCATATAGCGAAACATCCAGAATTGCCAATGTCGTCCAATGATATAGATGCAATTATCTTGCCTCCAATCAATTTGCCAGTATTCTGCCTCATCATACCTTATTCCGAGGGCCCAAATCTACAAGACTAGTGCGGTCGCACTTGTCCAAAGCGACTCTCTTTGGACTCAGGTCGATCCATTAGCCGAATCATCCAGAATTGCCAATGAGGTCCAATGATATAGATGCAAGTATCTTTACTCCTATCAATGTGATAGGATTCTGCTTCATCATACCTTTTCCAGGAGGTCCAAATGTACAAGATTGGTGCGGTAGCACTTGTGCAAAGCGGCTCTTTTGGCCTCAGGTCGATCCATTAGCGGAAACATCCAGAATTGCCAATGTCGTCCAATGATATAGATGCAATTATCTCGCCTCCAATCAATTTGGCAGTATTCTGCCTCATCATACCTTGTTCCGGAGGCCCAAATCTACAAGACAAGTGCGGTCGCACTTGTCCAAAGCGACTCTCTTTGGACTCAGGTGGATCCATTAGCCGAACCATCCTGAATTGCCGATGAGGTCCAATGATGTAGATGCAAATAACTTTACTGCTATCAATTTGACAGGATTCTGCCTAACCGTATCTTGTCCGAGAGGTCCAAATGTACAAGATTTGTGCAGTAGCACTTGTCCAAAGCGACTCTCTTTGGACTCAGGTCGATCCACTAGCGAAGCATCCGGGATTGCCGATGAGATCCAATGATATAGATGCAAATATCATTACTGCTATCAATGTGACAGGATTCTACCACACCGTATGTTGTCCAAGAGGTCCAAATGTACAAGATTTGTGCAGTAGCACTTGTCCAAAGGGACTCTCTTTAGATTCAGGTCGAATCATAAAGCGAAACATCCAGAATTGCCAATGTCGTCCAATGATATAGATGCAATTATCTTGCCTCCAATCAATTTGCCAGTATTCTGCCTCATCATACCTTATTCCGAGGGCCCAAATCTACAAGACTAATGCGGTCGCACTTGTCCAAAGCGACTCTCTTTGGACTCAGGTCGATCCATTAGCCGAATCATCCAGAATTGCCAATGAGGTCCAATGATATAGATGCAAATAACTTTACTGCTATCAATTTGATAGGATTCTGCCTAACCGTATCTTGTCCAAGAGGTCCAAATGTACAACATTTGTGCAGTAGCACTTGTCCAAAGCGACTCTCTTTGGACTCAGGTCGATCCACTAGCGAAGCATCCGCGATTGCCGATGAGGTCCAATGATATAGATGCAAATATCTTTACTGCTATCAATCTAACAGGATTGTGCCTAACCGTATCTTGTCCAGGATGTCCAAATGTACAAGATTTGTGCAGTAGCACTTTTCCAAAGCGACTCTCTTTAGATTTAGGTTGAATCATATAGGGAAGCATCCAGAATTGCCAATGTCGTCCAATGATATAGATGCAGTTATCTTGCCTCCAATCAATTTGCCAGTATTCTGCCACATCATGCCTTGTTCCGGAGGGCCAAATCCACAAGATTAGTGCGGTCGCACTTGTCCAAAGCGACTCTGTTGGCCTCAGGTCGATCCATTAGCCGAAACATCCAGAATTGCTAATGTCGTCCAATGATATAGATGCAATTATCTCGCCTCCAATCAATTTGCCAGTATTCTGTCTCATCATACCTTGTTCCGGAGGCCCAAATCTACAAGATTAGGGCAGTCGCACTTGTCCAAAGCGGCTCTCTTTAGATTTAATTCGAATCATATAGCGAAACATCCAGAATTGCCAATGTCGTCCAATGATGCAGATGCAATTATCTCGTCTCCAATCATTTTGCCAGTATTCTGCCTCATCATACCTTGTTCCGGAGGGCCAAATATACAAGATTAGTGCGGTTGCACTTGTCCCAAGCGACTCTCTTTGGTCTCAGGTCGATCCATTAGCCGAAGCATCCAGAATTGCCGATGAGGTCCAATGATATAGATGCAAATATCATTACCCTTATCAATTTTGCAAGAGTCTACCACACCGAATGTTGTCCAAGAGGTTCAAATGTACAAGATTTGTGCAGTAGCACTTGTCCAAAGCGACTCTCTTTGGACTCAGGTCGATCCATATGCCGAAGCATCCAGAATTGCCAATGTCGTTCAATGATATAGATGCAAATATCTTCACTCCTATCAATTTGACAGGATTATGCCTCATCGTATCTTGTCCAGGGGGTTCAAATGTACAAGATTTGTGCGGTAGCATTTGTCCAGACCGATTCTCTTTGGATTCAGGTCGAATCATAAGCCGGATCCCCAGGATTGCCAATGTCGTCCAATGATATCTTCACTCCTATCAATTTTACAGGATTCTGCCTCATCGTATCTTGTCCAGGAGGTGCAAATCTACAAGACTAGTGCGGTCGCACTTGTCCAAAGCGACTATCTTTGGTCTCAGGTCGAACTATTAGTCGAATCATCCAAAATTGCCGATGAGCTCCAATGATATAAATGAAAATATCTTCACTGCTATCAATTTGACAGGATTCTGCCTAACCGTATCTTGTCCAGGAGGTCCAAATGCACAAGATTTGTGTGGCAGCATTTGTCCAAAGCGACACTCTTTGGACTCAGGTCGAATCATATGCCGGAGCATCCAGTTTGCCAATGTCGTCCGATGATATAGATGCAAATATCTTCACTCCTATCAATGTGATAGGATTCTACCTCATCATACCTTGTCCACGAGGTCCAAATGTACAAGATTTTTTGCGGTAGCACTTGTGCAAAGCGGCTCTTTTGGCCTCAGGTCGATCCATTAGCGGAAACATCCAGAATTGCCAATGTCGTCCAATGATATAGATGCAATTATCACGCCTCCAATCAATTTGGCAGTATTCTGCCTCATCATACCTTGTTCCGGAGGCCCAAATCTACAAGATTAGGGCGGTCGCACTTGTCCAAAGCGGCTCTCTTTAGATTTAATTCGAATCATATAGCGAAACATCCAGAATTGCCAATGTCGTCCAATGATATAGATGCAATTATCTTGCCTCCAATCAATTTGCCAGTATTCTGCCTCATCATACCTTATTCCGAGGGCCCAAATCTACAAGACAAGTGCGGTCGCACTTGTCCAAAGCGACTCTCTTTGGACTCAGGTGGATCCATTAGCCGAACCATCCTGAATTGCCGATGAGGTCCAATGATATAGATGCAAATAACTTTACTGCTATCAATTTGACAGGATTCTGCCTAACCGTATCTTGTCCGAGAGGTCCAAATGTACAAGATTTGTGCAGTAGCACTTGTCCAAAGCGACTCTCTTTGGACTCAGGTCGATCCACTAGCGAAGCATCCGGGATTGCCGATGAGATCCAATGATATAGATGCAAATATCATTACTGCTATCAATGTGACAGGATTCTACCACACCGTATGTTGTCCAAGAGGTCCAAATGTACAAGATTTGTGCAGTAGCACTTGTCCAAAGGGACTCTCTTTAGATTCAGGTCGAATCATAAAGCGAAACATCCAGAATTGCCAATGTCGTCCAATGATATAGATGCAATTATCTTGCCTCCAATCAATTTGCCAGTATTCTGCCTCATCATACCTTATTCCGAGGGCCCAAATCTACAAGACTAATGCGGTCGCACTTGTCCAAAGCGACTCTCTTTGGACTCAGGTCGATCCATTAGCCGAATCATCCAGAATTGCCAATGAGGTCCAATGATATAGATGCAAATAACTTTACTGCTATCAATTTGATAGGATTCTGCCTAACCGTATCTTGTCCAAGAGGTCCAAATGTACAACATTTGTGCAGTAGCACTTGTCCAAAGCGACTCTCTTTGGACTCAGGTCGATCCACTAGCGAAGCATCCGCGATTGCCGATGAGGTCCAATGATATAGATGCAAATATCTTTACTGCTATCAATCTAACAGGATTGTGCCTAACCGTATCTTGTCCAGGATGTCCAAATGTACAAGATTTGTGCAGTAGCACTTTTCCAAAGCGACTCTCTTTAGATTTAGGTCGAATCATATTGGGAAGCATCCAGAATTGCCAATGTCGTCCAATGATATAGATGCAGTTATCTTGCCTCCAATCAATTTGCCAGTATTCTGCCACATCATACCTTGTTCCGGAGGGCCAAATCCACAAGATTAGTGCGGTCGCACTTGTCCAAAGCGACTCTGTTGGCCTCAGGTCGATCCATTAGCCGAAACATCCAGAATTGCTAATGTCGTCCAATGATATAGATGCAATTATCTCGCCTCCAATCAATTTGCCAGTATTCTGTCTCATCATACCTTGTTCCGGAGGCCCAAATCTACAAGATTAGGGCAGTCGCACTTGTCCAAAGCGGCTCTCTTTAGATTCAATTCGAATCATATAGCGAAACATCCAGAATTGCCAATGTCGTCCAATGATGCAGATGCAATTATCTCGTCTCCAATCATTTTGCCAGTATTCTGCCTCATCATACCTTGTTCCGGAGGGCCAAATATACAAGATTAGTGCGGTTGCACTTGTCCCAAGCGACTCTCTTTGGTCTCAGGTCGATCCATTAGCCGAAGCATCCAGAATTGCCGATGAGGTCCAATGATATAGATGCAAATATCATTACCCTTATCAATTTTACAAGAGTCTACCACACCGAATGTTGTCCAAGAGGTTCAAATGTACAAGATTTGTGCAGTAGCACTTGTCCAAAGCGACTCTCTTTGGACTCAGGTCGATCCATATGCCGAAGCATCCAGAATTGCCAATGTCGTTCAATGATATAGATGCAAATATCTTCACTCCTATCAATTTGACAGGATTATGCCTCATCGTATCTTGTCCAGGGGGTTCAAATGTACAAGATTTGTGCGGTAGCATTTGTCCAGACCGATTCTCTTTGGATTCAGGTCGAATCATAAGCCGGATCCCCAGGATTGCCAATGTCGTCCAATGATATCTTCACTCCTATCAATTTTACAGGATTCTGCCTCATCGTATCTTGTCCAGGAGGTGCAAATGTACAAGATTTGTGCGGTAGCACTTGTCCAAAGCGACTCTATTTGGACTCAGGTCGAATCATATGCCGGAGCATCCAGAATTGCCAATGTCGTCCAATGATATAAGTGCAAATATCTTTACTGCTATCAATTTGACAGGATTCTGCCTCATCATATTTTGTCCAGCAGGTCCAAATGGACAAGATTTTGGTGGCAGCATTTGTCCCTAGCGACTCTCTTTGGCCTCCGGTCGAATCATATGCCGGAGCATTTAGAATTGCCAATGACGTCCAATGATATAGATGCAAATATCTTCACTCCTATCAATTTGACAGGATTCTGCCTCATCATATCTTGTCCAGGAAGTTCAAATGTACAAGATTTGTGCGGTAGCACTTTTCCAAAGCGACTCCCTTTGGATTCAGGTCGAATCATAAGGCGAAGAATCCAGAATTGCCGATATTGTCCAATGATATAGAGGCAAATATCCTCACTCCTATCAATTTTACAGCATTCTGCCTGATCGTATCTTGTCCAGGAGGTTCCAATGTACAAGACTTGTGCGGTAGCACTTGTCCAAAGCGAATCTCTTTGGACTCAGGTCGACCCATAACCCGAAGCATCCAGAATTGCCAATGTCGTCCAATGATATAGATGTAAATATCTTTACTCCTATCAATTTGCCAGGATTCTGCCTCATCGTATCTTGTCCAGGGGGTCCTAATGTACAAGATTTGTGCGGTAGCACTTGTCCAAAGCGACTCCCTTTGGATTCAGGTCGAATCATAAGGCGAAGATTCCAAAATTGCCGATATTGTCCAATGATATAGATGCAAATATCCTCACTCCTATCAATTTTACAGCATTTTGCCTCATCGTATCTTGTCCAGGAGGTCCAAATGTACAAGATTTGTGGGGTAGCACTTGAGAAAACCGAATCTCTTTGGACTCAGGTCGATCCATAAACCGAAGCATCCAAAACTGCCGATATTGTCCAATGATATAGATGCAAATATCCTCACTCCTATCAATTTTACAGCATTCTGCCTCATCAAACCTTTTCCAGGAGGTCCAAGTGCACAAGTTTTGGGCTGCAGCATTTGTCCAAACCGACTCTCTTTGGACGCAGGTCGATCCATATGCCAAAGTAACAACAATTTCCGATGTTTTCCGAATGATATAGATGCAAATATCTTATCTCCTATCAATTTGCCAGGACTCTGCCTCATCATACCTTGTCCAGGAGGTCCAAATGTACAAGATTTGTGCGGTAGCACTTGCTCAAAGCTACTCCCTTTGGATTCAGGTCGAATCATATGGCGAGGAATCCAAAATTGCCGATATTGTCCAATGATATAGAGGCAAATATCTTCACTCCTATCAATTTGACAGGATTCTGCCTCGTCATACCTTATCCAGGAGGTCCAAATGTACAAGGTTTTTTGCGGTAGCACTTGTGCAAAGCGACTCTCTTTGGTCTCAGGTCGAATCATAAGCCGAAGCATCCAGAATTGCCATGTCGTCCATCGATATAGATGCAAATATCTTTAGTCCTATAAATTTGCCAGGATTCTGCCTCATCGTATCTTGTCCATGGGGTCCAAATGTACAAGATTTGGTGGGTAGCACTTGACAAAACCGAATCTCGTTGGACTCAGGTCGATCCATAACCCGAAGCATCCTGAATTGCCAATGTCGTCCAATGATATAGATGTAAATATCTTTACTCCAATCAATTTGCCAGGATTCTGCCTCATCGTATCTTGTCCAGGGGGTCCATATGTACAAGATTTGTGCGGTAGCACTTGTCCAGACCGACTCTCTTTGGCCTCCGGTCGAATCATATGTCGGAGCTTCCAAAATTGCCGATATTGTCCAATGATATAGATGCAAATATCTTTACTCCTATCAATGTGACAGGATTCTACCTCATCATACCTTGTTCAGGAGGTCCAATTGGACAAGATTTGGGCAGCAGCATTTGTCCAAAACGACTCTTTTTGGACTCAGGACGAATCATAAGCCGACCATCCAGAATAGCCAATGTCGTCCAATGATATAGATGCAATTATCTTGCCTCCAATCAATTTGCCAGTATTCTGCCTCATCATACCTTATTCCGAGGGCCCAAATCTACAAGACTAATGCGGTCGCACTTGTCCAAAGCGACTATCTTTGGGCTCAGGTCGAACTATTAGTCGAATCATCCAAAATTGCCGATGAGCTCCAATGATATAAATGAAAATATCTTCACTGCTATCAATTTGACAGGATTCTGCCTAACCGTATCTTGTCCAGGAGGTCCAAATGCACAAGATTTGTGTGGCAGCATTTGTCCAAAGCGACACTCTTTGGACTCAGGTCGAATCATATGCCGGAGCATCCAGTTTGCCAATGTCGTCCGATGATATAGATGCAAATATCTTCACTCCTATCAATGTGATAGGATTCTACCTCATCATACCTTGTCCAGGAGGTCCAAATGTACAAGATTTTTTGCGGTAGCACTTGTGCAAAGCGGCTCTTTTGGCCTCAGGTCGATCCATTAGCGGAAACATCCAGAATTGCCAATGTCGTCCAATGATATAGATGCAATTATCTCGCCTCCAATCAATTTGGCAGTATTCTGCCTCATCATACCTTGTTCCGGAGGCCCAAATCTACAAGATTAGGGCGGTCGCACTTGTCCAAAGCGGCTCTCTTTAGATTTAATTCGAATCATATAGCGAAACATCCAGAATTGCCAATGTCGTCCAATGATATAGATGCAATTATCTTGCCTCCAATCAATTTGCCAGTATTCTGCCTCATCATACCTTATTCCGAGGGCCCAAATCTACAAGACAAGTGCGGTCGCACTTGTCCAAAGCGACTCTCTTTGGACTGAGGTGGATCCATTAGCCGAACCATCCTGAATTGCCGATGAGGTCCAATGATATAGATGCAAATAACTTTACTGCTATCAATTTGACAGGATTCTGCCTAACCGTATCTTGTCCGAGAGGTCCAAATGTACAAGATTTGTGCAGTAGCACTTGTCCAAAGCGACTCTCTTTGGACTCAGGTCGATCCACTAGCGAAGCATCCGGGATTGCCGATGAGATCCAATGATATAGATGCAAATATCATTACTGCTATCAATGTGACAGGATTCTACCACACCGTATGTTGTCCAAGAGGTCCAAATGTACAAGATTTGTGCAGTAGCACTTGTCCAAAGGGACTCTCTTTAGATTCAGGTCGAATCATAAAGCGAAACATCCAGAATTGCCAATGTCGTCCAATGATATAGATGCAATTATCTTGCCTCCAATCAATTTGCCAGTATTCTGCCTCATCATACCTTATTCCGAGGGCCCAAATCTACAAGACTAATGCGGTCGCACTTGTCCAAAGCGACTCTCTTTGGACTCAGGTCGATCCATTAGCCGAATCATCCAGAATTGCCAATGAGGTCCAATGATATAGATGCAAATAACTTTACTGCTATCAATTTGATAGGATTCTGCCTAACCGTATCTTGTCCAAGAGGTCCAAATGTACAACATTTGTGCAGTAGCACTTGTCCAAAGCGACTCTCTTTGGACTCAGGTCGATCCACTAGCGAAGCATCCGCGATTGCCGATGAGGTCCAATGATATAGATGCAAATATCTTTACTGCTATCAATCTAACAGGATTGTGCCTAACCGTATCTTGTCCAGGATGTCCAAATGTACAAGATTTGTGCAGTAGCACTTTTCCAAAGCGACTCTCTTTAGATTTAGGTCGAATCATATTGGGAAGCATCCAGAATTGCCAATGTCGTCCAATGATATAGATGCAGTTATCTTGCCTCCAATCAATTTGCCAGTATTCTGCCACATCATACCTTGTTCCGGAGGGCCAAATCCACAAGATTAGTGCGGTCGCACTTGTCCAAAGCGACTCTGTTGGCCTCAGGTCGATCCATTAGCCGAAACATCCAGAATTGCTAATGTCGTCCAATGATATAGATGCAATTATCTCGCCTCCAATCAATTTGCCAGTATTCTGTCTCATCATACCTTGTTCCGGAGGCCCAAATCTACAAGATTAGGGCAGTCGCACTTGTCCAAAGCGGCTCTCTTTAGATTCAATTCGAATCATATAGCGAAACATCCAGAATTGCCAATGTCGTCCAATGATATAGATGCAATTATCTTGCCTCCAATCAATTTGCCAGTATTCTGCCTCATCATACCTTATTCCGAGGGCCCAAATCTACAAGACTAATGCGGTCGCACTTGTCCAAAGCGACTATCTTTGGGCTCAGGTCGAACTATTAGTCGAATCATCCAAAATTGCCGATGAGCTCCAATGATATAAATGAAAATATCTTCACTGCTATCAATTTGACAGGATTCTGCCTAACCGTATCTTGTCCAGGAGGTCCAAATGCACAAGATTTGTGTGGCAGCATTTGTCCAAAGCGACACTCTTTGGACTCAGGTCGAATCATATGCCGGAGCATCCAGTTTGCCAATGTCGTCCGATGATATAGATGCAAATATCTTCACTCCTATCAATGTGATAGGATTCTACCTCATCATACCTTGTCCAGGAGGTCCAAATGTACAAGATTTTTTGCGGTAGCACTTGTGCAAAGCGGCTCTTTTGGCCTCAGGTCGATCCATTAGCGGAAACATCCAGAATTGCCAATGTCGTCCAATGATATAGATGCAATTATCTCGCCTCCAATCAATTTGGCAGTATTCTGCCTCATCATACCTTGTTCCGGAGGCCCAAATCTACAAGATTAGGGCGGTCGCACTTGTCCAAAGCGGCTCTCTTTAGATTTAATTCGAATCATATAGCGAAACATCCAGAATTGCCAATGTCGTCCAATGATATAGATGCAATTATCTTGCCTCCAATCAATTTGCCAGTATTCTGCCTCATCATACCTTATTCCGAGGGCCCAAATCTACAAGACAAGTGCGGTCGCACTTGTCCAAAGCGACTCTCTTTGGACTGAGGTGGATCCATTAGCCGAACCATCCTGAATTGCCGATGAGGTCCAATGATATAGATGCAAATAACTTTACTGCTATCAATTTGACAGGATTCTGCCTAACCGTATCTTGTCCGAGAGGTCCAAATGTACAAGATTTGTGCAGTAGCACTTGTCCAAAGCGACTCTCTTTGGACTCAGGTCGATCCACTAGCGAAGCATCCGGGATTGCCGATGAGATCCAATGATATAGATGCAAATATCATTACTGCTATCAATGTGACAGGATTCTACCACACCGTATGTTGTCCAAGAGGTCCAAATGTACAAGATTTGTGCAGTAGCACTTGTCCAAAGGGACTCTCTTTAGATTCAGGTCGAATCATAAAGCGAAACATCCAGAATTGCCAATGTCGTCCAATGATATAGATGCAATTATCTTGCCTCCAATCAATTTGCCAGTATTCTGCCTCATCATACCTTATTCCGAGGGCCCAAATCTACAAGACTAATGCGGTCGCACTTGTCCAAAGCGACTCTCTTTGGACTCAGGTCGATCCATTAGCCGAATCATCCAGAATTGCCAATGAGGTCCAATGATATAGATGCAAATAACTTTACTGCTATCAATTTGATAGGATTCTGCCTAACCGTATCTTGTCCAAGAGGTCCAAATGTACAACATTTGTGCAGTAGCACTTGTCCAAAGCGACTCTCTTTGGACTCAGGTCGATCCACTAGCGAAGCATCCGCGATTGCCGATGAGGTCCAATGATATAGATGCAAATATCTTTACTGCTATCAATCTAACAGGATTGTGCCTAACCGTATCTTGTCCAGGATGTCCAAATGTACAAGATTTGTGCAGTAGCACTTTTCCAAAGCGACTCTCTTTAGATTTAGGTCGAATCATATTGGGAAGCATCCAGAATTGCCAATGTCGTCCAATGATATAGATGCAGTTATCTTGCCTCCAATCAATTTGCCAGTATTCTGCCACATCATACCTTGTTCCGGAGGGCCAAATCCACAAGATTAGTGCGGTCGCACTTGTCCAAAGCGACTCTGTTGGCCTCAGGTCGATCCATTAGCCGAAACATCCAGAATTGCTAATGTCGTCCAATGATATAGATGCAATTATCTCGCCTCCAATCAATTTGCCAGTATTCTGTCTCATCATACCTTGTTCCGGAGGCCCAAATCTACAAGATTAGGGCAGTCGCACTTGTCCAAAGCGGCTCTCTTTAGATTCAATTCGAATCATATAGCGAAACATCCAGAATTGCCAATGTCGTCCAATGATGCAGATGCAATTATCTCGTCTCCAATCATTTTGCCAGTATTCTGCCTCATCATACCTTGTTCCGGAGGGCCAAATATACAAGATTAGTGCGGTTGCACTTGTCCCAAGCGACTCTCTTTGGTCTCAGGTCGATCCATTAGCCGAAGCATCCAGAATTGCCGATGAGGTCCAATGATATAGATGCAAATATCATTACCCTTATCAATTTTACAAGAGTCTACCACACCGAATGTTGTCCAAGAGGTTCAAATGTACAAGATTTGTGCAGTAGCACTTGTCCAAAGCGACTCTCTTTGGACTCAGGTCGATCCATATGCCGAAGCATCCAGAATTGCCAATGTCGTTCAATGATATAGATGCAAATATCTTCACTCCTATCAATTTGACAGGATTATGCCTCATCGTATCTTGTCCAGGGGGTTCAAATGTACAAGATTTGTGCGGTAGCATTTGTCCAGACCGATTCTCTTTGGATTCAGGTCGAATCATAAGCCGGATCCCCAGGATTGCCAATGTCGTCCAATGATATCTTCACTCCTATCAATTTTACAGGATTCTGCCTCATCGTATCTTGTCCAGGAGGTGCAAATGTACAAGATTTGTGCGGTAGCACTTGTCCAAAGCGACTCTATTTGGACTCAGGTCGAATCATATGCCGGAGCATCCAGAATTGCCAATGTCGTCCAATGATATAAGTGCAAATATCTTTACTGCTATCAATTTGACAGGATTCTGCCTCATCATATTTTGTCCAGCAGGTCCAAATGGACAAGATTTTGGTGGCAGCATTTGTCCCTAGCGACTCTCTTTGGCCTCCGGTCGAATCATATGCCGGAGCATTTAGAATTGCCAATGACGTCCAATGATATAGATGCAAATATCTTCACTCCTATCAATTTGACAGGATTCTGCCTCATCATATCTTGTCCAGGAAGTTCAAATGTACAAGATTTGTGCGGTAGCACTTTTCCAAAGCGACTCCCTTTGGATTCAGGTCGAATCATAAGGCGAAGAATCCAGAATTGCCGATATTGTCCAATGATATAGAGGCAAATATCCTCACTCCTATCAATTTTACAGCATTCTGCCTGATCGTATCTTGTCCAGGAGGTTCCAATGTACAAGACTTGTGCGGTAGCACTTGTCCAAAGCGAATCTCTTTGGACTCAGGTCGACCCATAACCCGAAGCATCCAGAATTGCCAATGTCGTCCAATGATATAGATGTAAATATCTTTACTCCTATCAATTTGCCAGGATTCTGCCTCATCGTATCTTGTCCAGGGGGTCCTAATGTACAAGATTTGTGCGGTAGCACTTGTCCAAAGCGACTCCCTTTGGATTCAGGTCGAATCATAAGGCGAAGATTCCAAAATTGCCGATATTGTCCAATGATATAGATGCAAATATCCTCACTCCTATCAATTTTACAGCATTTTGCCTCATCGTATCTTGTCCAGGAGGTCCAAATGTACAAGATTTGTGGGGTAGCACTTGAGAAAACCGAATCTCTTTGGACTCAGGTCGATCCATAAACCGAAGCATCCAAAACTGCCGATATTGTCCAATGATATAGATGCAAATATCCTCACTCCTATCAATTTTACAGCATTCTGCCTCATCAAACCTTTTCCAGGAGGTCCAAGTGCGCAAGTTTTGGGCTGCAGCATTTGTCCAAACCGACTCTCTTTGGACGCAGGTCGATCCATATGCCAAAGTAACAACAATTTCCGATGTTTTCCGAATGATATAGATGCAAATATCTTATCTCCTATCAATTTGCCAGGATTCTGCCTCATCATACCTTGTCCAGGAGGTCCAAATGTACAAGATTTGTGCGGTAGCACTTGCTCAAAGCTACTCCCTTTGGATTCAGGTCGAATCATATGGCGAGGAATCCAAAATTGCCGATATTGTCCAATGATATAGAGGCAAATATCTTCACTCCTATCAATTTGACAGGATTCTGCCTCGTCATACCTTATCCAGGAGGTCCAAATGTACAAGGTTTTTTGCGGTAGCACTTGTGCAAAGCGACTCTCTTTGGTCTCAGGTCGAATCATAAGCCGAAGCATCCAGAATTGCCATGTCGTCCATCGATATAGATGCAAATATCTTTAGTCCTATAAATTTGCCAGGATTCTGCCTCATCGTATCTTGTCCATGGGGTCCAAATGTACAAGATTTGGTGGGTAGCACTTGACAAAACCGAATCTCGTTGGACTCAGGTCGATCCATAACCCGAAGCATCCTGAATTGCCAATGTCGTCCAATGATATAGATGTAAATATCTTTACTCCAATCAATTTGCCAGGATTCTGCCTCATCGTATCTTGTCCAGGGGGTCCATATGTACAAGATTTGTGCGGTAGCACTTGTCCAGACCGACTCTCTTTGGCCTCCGGTCGAATCATATGTCGGAGCTTCCAAAATTGCCGATATTGTCCAATGATATAGATGCAAATATCTTTACTCCTATCAATGTGACAGGATTCTACCTCATCATACCTTGTTCAGGAGGTCCAATTGGACAAGATTTGGGCAGCAGCATTTGTCCAAAACGACTCTTTTTGGACTCAGGACGAATCATAAGCCGACCATCCAGAATAGCCAATGTCGTCCAATGATATAGATGCAATTATCTTGCCTCCAATCAATTTGCCAGTATTCTGCCTCATCATACCTTATTCCGAGGGCCCAAATCTACAAGACTAATGCGGTCGCACTTGTCCAAAGCGACTATCTTTGGGCTCAGGTCGAACTATTAGTCGAATCATCCAAAATTGCCGATGAGCTCCAATGATATAAATGAAAATATCTTCACTGCTATCAATTTGACAGGATTCTGCCTAACCGTATCTTGTCCAGGAGGTCCAAATGCACAAGATTTGTGTGGCAGCATTTGTCCAAAGCGACACTCTTTGGACTCAGGTCGAATCATATGCCGGAGCATCCAGTTTGCCAATGTCGTCCGATGATATAGATGCAAATATCTTCACTCCTATCAATGTGATAGGATTCTACCTCATCATACCTTGTCCAGGAGGTCCAAATGTACAAGATTTTTTGCGGTAGCACTTGTGCAAAGCGGCTCTTTTGGCCTCAGGTCGATCCATTAGCGGAAACATCCAGAATTGCCAATGTCGTCCAATGATATAGATGCAATTATCACGCCTCCAATCAATTTGGCAGTATTCTGCCTCATCATACCTTGTTCCGGAGGCCCAAATCTACAAGATTAGGGCGGTCGCACTTGTCCAAAGCGGCTCTCTTTAGATTTAATTCGAATCATATAGCGAAACATCCAGAATTGCCAATGTCGTCCAATGATATAGATGCAATTATCTTGCCTCCAATCAATTTGCCAGTATTCTGCCTCATCATACCTTATTCCGAGGGCCCAAATCTACAAGACAAGTGCGGTCGCACTTGTCCAAAGCGACTCTCTTTGGACTCAGGTGGATCCATTAGCCGAACCATCCTGAATTGCCGATGAGGTCCAATGATATAGATGCAAATAACTTTACTGCTATCAATTTGACAGGATTCTGCCTAACCGTATCTTGTCCGAGAGGTCCAAATGTACAAGATTTGTGCAGTAGCACTTGTCCAAAGCGACTCTCTTTGGACTCAGGTCGATCCACTAGCGAAGCATCCGGGATTGCCGATGAGATCCAATGATATAGATGCAAATATCATTACTGCTATCAATGTGACAGGATTCTACCACACCGTATGTTGTCCAAGAGGTCCAAATGTACAAGATTTGTGCAGTAGCACTTGTCCAAAGGGACTCTCTTTAGATTCAGGTCGAATCATAAAGCGAAACATCCAGAATTGCCAATGTCGTCCAATGATATAGATGCAATTATCTTGCCTCCAATCAATTTGCCAGTATTCTGCCTCATCATACCTTATTCCGAGGGCCCAAATCTACAAGACTAATGCGGTCGCACTTGTCCAAAGCGACTCTCTTTGGACTCAGGTCGATCCATTAGCCGAATCATCCAGAATTGCCAATGAGGTCCAATGATATAGATGCAAATAACTTTACTGCTATCAATTTGATAGGATTCTGCCTAACCGTATCTTGTCCAAGAGGTCCAAATGTACAACATTTGTGCAGTAGCACTTGTCCAAAGCGACTCTCTTTGGACTCAGGTCGATCCACTAGCGAAGCATCCGCGATTGCCGATGAGGTCCAATGATATAGATGCAAATATCTTTACTGCTATCAATCTAACAGGATTGTGCCTAACCGTATCTTGTCCAGGATGTCCAAATGTACAAGATTTGTGCAGTAGCACTTTTCCAAAGCGACTCTCTTTAGATTTAGGTTGAATCATATAGGGAAGCATCCAGAATTGCCAATGTCGTCCAATGATATAGATGCAGTTATCTTGCCTCCAATCAATTTGCCAGTATTCTGCCACATCATACCTTGTTCCGGAGGGCCAAATCCACAAGATTAGTGCGGTCGCACTTGTCCAAAGCGACTCTGTTGGCCTCAGGTCGATCCATTAGCCGAAACATCCAGAATTGCTAATGTCGTCCAATGATATAGATGCAATTATCTCGCCTCCAATCAATTTGCCAGTATTCTGTCTCATCATACCTTGTTCCGGAGGCCCAAATCTACAAGATTAGGGCAGTCGTACTTGTCCAAAGCGGCTCTCTTTAGATTTAATTCGAATCATATAGCGAAACATCCAGAATTGCCAATGTCGTCCAATGATGCAGATGCAATTATCTCGTCTCCAATCATTTTGCCAGTATTCTGCCTCATCATACCTTGTTCCGGAGGGCCAAATATACAAGATTAGTGCGGTTGCACTTGTCCCAAGCGACTCTCTTTGGTCTCAGGTCGATCCATTAGCCGAAGCATCCAGAATTGCCGATGAGGTCCAATGATATAGATGCAAATATCATTACCCTTATCAATTTTACAAGAGTCTACCAAACCGAATGTTGTCCAAGAGGTTCAAATGTACAAGATTTGTGCAGTAGCACTTGTCCAAAGCGACTCTCTTTGGACTCAGGTCGATCCATATGCCGAAGCATCCAGAATTGCCAATGTCGTTCAATGATATAGATGCAAATATCTTCACTCCTATCAATTTGACAGGATTATGCCTCATCGTATCTTGTCCAGGGGGTTCAAATGTACAAGATTTGTGCGGTAGCATTTGTCCAGACCGATTCTCTTTGGATTCAGGTCGAATCATAAGCCGGATCCCCAGGATTGCCAATGTCGTCCAATGATATCTTCACTCCTATCAATTTTACAGGATTCTGCCTCATCGTATCTTGTCCAGGAGGTGCAAATCTACAAGACTAGTGCGGTCGCACTTGTCCAAAGCGACTATCTTTGGGCTCAGGTCGAACTATTAGTCGAATCATCCAAAATTGCCGATGAGCTCCAATGATATAAATGAAAATATCTTCACTGCTATCAATTTGACAGGATTCTGCCTAACCGTATCTTGTCCAGGAGGTCCAAATGTACAAGATTTGTGCAGTAGCACTTGTCCAAAGCGACTCTCTTTGGACTCAGGTCGATCCACTAGCGAAGCATCCGGGATTGCCGATGAGATCCAATGATATAGATGCAAATATCATTACTGCTATCAATGTGACAGGATTCTACCACACCGTATGTTGTCCAAGAGGTCCAAATGTACAAGATTTGTGCAGTAGCACTTGTCCAAAGGGACTCTCTTTAGATTCAGGTCGAATCATAAAGCGAAACATCCAGAATTGCCAATGTCGTCCAATGATATAGATGCAATTATCTTGCCTCCAATCAATTTGCCAGTATTCTGCCTCATCATACCTTATTCCGAGGGCCCAAATCTACAAGACTAATGCGGTCGCACTTGTCCAAAGCGACTCTCTTTGGACTCAGGTCGATCCATTAGCCGAATCATCCAGAATTGCCAATGAGGTCCAATGATATAGATGCAAATAACTTTACTGCTATCAATTTGATAGGATTCTGCCTAACCGTATCTTGTCCAAGAGGTCCAAATGTACAACATTTGTGCAGTAGCACTTGTCCAAAGCCACTCTCTTTGGACTCAGGTCGATCCACTAGCGAAGCATCCGCGATTGCCGATGAGGTCCAATGATATAGATGCAAATATCTTTACTGCTATCAATCTAACAGGATTGTGCCTAACCGTATCTTGTCCAGGATGTCCAAATGTACAAGATTTGTGCAGTAGCACTTTTCCAAAGCGACTCTCTTTAGATTTAGGTTGAATCATATAGGGAAGCATCCAGAATTGCCAATGTCGTCCAATGATATAGATGCAGTTATCTTGCCTCCAATCAATTTGCCAGTATTCTGCCACATCATACCTTGTTCCGGAGGGCCAAATCCACAAGATTAGTGCGGTCGCACTTGTCCAAAGCGACTCTGTTGGCCTCAGGTCGATCCATTAGCCGAAACATCCAGAATTGCTAATGTCGTCCAATGATATAGATGCAATTATCTCGCCTCCAATCAATTTGCCAGTATTCTGTCTCATCATACCTTGTTCCGGAGGCCCAAATCTACAAGATTAGGGCAGTCGTACTTGTCCAAAGCGGCTCTCTTTAGATTTAATTCGAATCATATAGCGAAACATCCAGAATTGCCAATGTCGTCCAATGATGCAGATGCAATTATCTCGTCTCCAATCATTTTGCCAGTATTCTGCCTCATACCTTGTTCCGGAGGGCCAAATATACAAGATTAGTGCGGTTGCACTTGTCCCAAGCGACTCTCTTTGGTCTCAGGTCGATCCATTAGCCGAAGCATCCAGAATTGCCGATGAGGTCCAATGATATAGATGCAAATATCATTACCCTTATCAATTTTACAAGAGTCTACCACACCGAATGTTGTCCAAGAGGTTCAAATGTACAAGATTTGTGCAGTAGCACTTGTCCAAAGCGACTCTCTTTGGACTCAGGTCGATCCATATGCCGAAGCATCCAGAATTGCCAATGTCGTTCAATGATATAGATGCAAATATCTTCACTCCTATCAATTTGACAGGATTATGCCTCATCGTATCTTGTCCAGGGGGTTCAAATGTACAAGATTTGTGCGGTAGCATTTGTCCAGACCGATTCTCTTTGGATTCAGGTCGAATCATAAGCCGGATCCCCAGGATTGCCAATGTCGTCCAATGATATCTTCACTCCTATCAATTTTACAGGATTCTGCCTCATCGTATCTTGTCCAGGAGGTGCAAATCTACAAGACTAGTGCGGTCGCACTTGTCCAAAGCGACTATCTTTGGGCTCAGGTCGAACTATTAGTCGAATCATCCAAAATTGCCGATGAGCTCCAATGATATAAATGAAAATATCTTCACTGCTATCAATTTGACAGGATTCTGCCTAACCGTATCTTGTCCAGGAGGTCCAAATGCACAAGATTTGTGTGGCAGCATTTGTCCAAAGCGACACTCTTTGGACTCAGGTCGAATCATATGCCGGAGCATCCAGTTTGCCAATGTCGTCCGATGATATAGATGCAAATATCTTCACTCCTATCAATGTGATAGGATTCTACCTCATCATACCTTGTCCAGGAGGTCCAAATGTACAAGATTTTTTGCGGTAGCACTTGTGCAAAGCGGCTCTTTTGGCCTCAGGTCGATCCATTAGCGGAAACATCCAGAATTGCCAATGTCGTCCAATGATATAGATGCAATTATCTCGCCTCCAATCAATTTGGCAGTATTCTGCCTCGTCATACCTTGTTCCGGAGGCCCAAATCTACAAGATTAGGGCGGTCGCACTTGTCCAAAGCGGCTCTCTTTAGATTTAATTCGAATCATATAGCGAAACATCCAGAATTGCCAATGTCGTCCAATGATATAGATGCAATTATCTTGCCTCCAATCAATTTGCCAGTATTCTGCCTCATCATACCTTATTCCGAGGGCCCAAATCTACAAGACAAGTGCGGTCGCACTTGTCCAAAGCGACTCTCTTTGGACTCAGGTGGATCCATTAGCCGAACCATCCTGAATTGCCGATGAGGTCCAATGATATAGATGCAAATAACTTTACTGCTATCAATTTGACAGGATTCTGCCTAACCGTATCTTGTCCGAGAGGTCCAAATGTACAAGATTTGTGCAGTAGCACTTGTCCAAAGCGACTCTCTTTGGACTCAGGTCGATCCACTAGCGAAGCATCCGGGATTGCCGATGAGATCCAATGATATAGATGCAAATATCATTACTGCTATCAATGTGACAGGATTCTACCACACCGTATGTTGTCCAAGAGGTCCAAATGTACAAGATTTGTGCAGTAGCACTTGTCCAAAGGGACTCTCTTTAGATTCAGGTCGAATCATAAAGCGAAACATCCAGAATTGCCAATGTCGTCCAATGATATAGATGCAATTATCTTGCCTCCAATCAATTTGCCAGTATTCTTCCTCATCATACCTTATTCCGAGGGCCCAAATCTACAAGACTAATGCGGTCGCACTTGTCCAAAGCGACTCTCTTTGGACTCAGGTCGATCCATTAGCCGAATCATCCAGAATTGCCAATGAGGTCCAATGATATAGATGCAAATAACTTTACTGCTATCAATTTGATAGGATTCTGCCTAACCGTATCTTGTCCAAGAGGTCCAAATGTACAACATTTGTGCAGTAGCACTTGTCCAAAGCGACTCTCTTTGGACTCAGGTCGATCCACTAGCGAAGCATCCGCGATTGCCGATGAGGTCCAATGATATAGATGCAAATATCTTTACTGCTATCAATCTAACAGGATTGTGCCTAACCGTATCTTGTCCAGGATGTCCAAATGTACAAGATTTGTGCAGTAGCACTTTTCCAAAGCGACTCTCTTTAGATTTAGGTCGAATCATATTGGGAAGCATCCAGAATTGCCAATGTCGTCCAATGATATAGATGCAGTTATCTTGCCTCCAATCAATTTGCCAGTATTCTGCCACATCATACCTTGTTCCGGAGGGCCAAATCCACAAGATTAGTGCGGTCGCACTTGTCCAAAGCGACTCTGTTGGCCTCAGGTCGATCCATTAGCCGAAACATCCAGAATTGCTAATGTCGTCCAATGATATAGATGCAATTATCTCGCCTCCAATCAATTTGCCAGTATTCTGTCTCATCATACCTTGTTCCGGAGGCCCAAATCTACAAGATTAGGGCAGTCGCACTTGTCCAAAGCGGCTCTCTTTAGATTTAATTCGAATCATATAGCGAAACATCCAGAATTGCCAATGTCGTCCAATGATGCAGATGCAATTATCTCGTCTCCAATCATTTTGCCAGTATTCTGCCTCATCATACCTTGTTCCGGAGGGCCAAATATACAAGATTAGTGCGGTTGCACTTGTCCCAAGCGACTCTCTTTGGTCTCAGGTCGATCCATTAGCCGAAGCATCCAGAATTGCCGATGAGGTCCAATGATATAGATGCAAATATCATTACCCTTATCAATTTTACAAGAGTCTACCACACCGAATGTTGTCCAAGAGGTTCAAATGTACAAGATTTGTGCAGTAGCACTTGTCCAAAGCGACTCTCTTTGGACTCAGGTCGATCCATATGCCGAAGCATCCAGAATTGCCAATGTCGTTCAATGATATAGATGCAAATATCTTCACTCCTATCAATTTGACAGGATTATGCCTCATCGTATCTTGTCCAGGGGGTTCAAATGTACAAGATTTGTGCGGTAGCATTTGTCCAGACCGATTCTCTTTGGATTCAGGTCGAATCATAAGCCGGATCCCCAGGATTGCCAATGTCGTCCAATGATATCTTCACTCCTATCAATTTTACAGGATTCTGCCTCATCGTATCTTGTCCAGGAGGTGCAAATGTACAAGATTTGTGCGGTAGCACTTGTCCAAACCGACTCTATTTGGACTCAGGTCGAATCATATGCCGGAGCATCCAGAATTGCCAATGTCGTCCAATGATATAAGTGCAAATATCTTTACTGCTATCAATTTGACAGGATTCTGCCTCATCATATTTTGTCCAGCAGGTCCAAATGGACAAGATTTTGGTGGCAGCATTTGTCCCTAGCGACTCTCTTTGGCCTCCGGTCGAATCATAAGCCGGATCCCCAGGATTGCCAATGTCGTCCAATGATATGGATGCAAATATCTTCACTTCTATCAATTTGACCTGATTCTGCCTCATGGTATCTTGTCCAGGAGGTCAAATGTGCAAGATTTGTGCGGTAGCGCTTGTCCAAAGCGACTGTATTTGGATTCAGGTCGAATCATAAGCCGGAGCATCCAGAATTGCTAATGTCGTCCAATGATATAGATGAAAATATCTTTACTCCCATCAATTGTACAGGATTCTGCCTCATCGTATCTTGTCCAGGGGGTCCAAATGTACAAGATTTGTGCGGTAGCATTTGCCCAAACCGACTCTCTTTGGCCTCCGGTCGAATCATATGCCGGAGCATCCAAATTTGCCAATGTCGTCCAATGATATAGATGCAAATATCTTCACTCCTATCAATTTGACAGGATTCTGCCTCGTCGTATCTTGTCCAGGAGGTGCAAATGTACAAGATTTGTGCGGTAGCACTTGACAAAAGCGAATCTCATTGGACTCAGGTCGATCCATAAGCCGGTGCATCCAAAATTGCCAATGTCGTCCAATGATATAGATGCAAATATCTTCACTCCTATCAATTTGACAGGATTCTGCCTCATCATACCTTGCCCAGGAGGTCCAAATGGGCACGATTTGGGCGGCAGCATTCGTCCAAAGCGACTCTCTTTGCACTGAGGTCGAATCATAAGCCGAAACATCCAGAATTGCCAATGTCGACCAATGATATAGATGCTAATATCTTCACTCCTATCAATTTGCCATGATTCTGCCTCATCATACCTTGTCCAGGAAGTCCGAATGGACAAGATTTGGGCGGCAGCACTTGACAAAAGCGACTCTCTTTGGCCTCCGGTCGAATCATATGCCGGAGCATCCAGAATTGCCAATGTCGTCCAATGATATAGATGCAAATATCTTAACTCCTATAAATTTTCCAGGATTCTGCCTCATCATACCTTGTCCAGGAGGTCCAGATGTACAAGATCTGTGCGGTAGCACTTGTCCAGACTGACTCTCTTTAGACTCAGGTCGTATCATATGCCGGATCCCCAGGATTGCCTATGCCGTCCAATGATACAGATATAAATATCTTTACTCCTATCAATGTGACAGGATTCTGCCTCATCATACCTTGTCCAGGAGGTAAAAATGTACACGATTCGTGCGTTAGCACTTGTCCAAAGCGACTCTCCTTGGACTCAGGTCGAATCATAAGCCGCAGCATCCAAAATTGCCAATGCCGTCCAATGATATAGATGCAAATATCTTCACTGCTATCAATTTGACAGGATTCTGCCTCATCGTATGTTGTCCAGGGGGTCCAAATGTACAAGATATGTGCGGTAGCACTTGTTCAAACGAATCCCTTTGGATTCAGGTCGAATCATAAGGCAAAGATCCAAAATTGCCGATGTTATCCGAATGATATAGATGCAAATATCTTAACTCCTATCAATTTTCCAGGATTCTGCCTCGTCGTATCTTGTCCAGGAGGTGCCAGTGTACAAGAGATGTTCGGTAGCACTTGACAAAAGCGAATCTCTTTGGACTCAGGTCGACCCATAAGCCGGAGCATCCGGAATTGCCAATGTCGTCCAATAATATAGATGCAAATATCTTTACTCCTATCAATTTGACAGGATTCTGTCTCATCGTATCTTGTCCAGGGGGTCCAAATGTACACGATTTGTGCGGTAACACTTTTCCAAAGCGACTCCCTTTGGATTCAGGTCGAATCATAAGGCGAAGAATCCAAAATTGCCGAAAATGTCCAATGATATAGAGGCAAATATCCGCACTCCTATCAATTTTACAGCATTCTGCCTCTTCGTATCTTCTCCAGGAGGTTCTAATGTACAAGATTTGTGCGGTAGCACTTGCCCAAAGCGTTTCTATTTGGACTCAGGTCGATCCATAGGCCGAAGCATCCTGAGTTACCAATGTCGTCCAATGATATAGATGCAATTATCTTAACTCCTATCAATTTTACAGCATTCTGTCTCATGGTATCTTGTCCAAGGCGTCCAAATGTTCAAGATTTGTGCGGTAGCACTTGACAAAAGCGAATCTCTTTGGACTCAGGTAGAATCATATGCCGAGCATCCAGAATTGCCAATGTCGTCCAATGATATAGATGCAAGTATCCTCACTCCTATCAATTTTACACCATTCTGCCGCATCTTATCTTGTCCAGGAGGTGCAAATGTACAAAATTTGTGCGGTAGCACTTGACAAAAGCGACTCTCTTTGGAATCATGTCGAATCATAAGCCGGATCCCCAGGATTGCCAATGTCGTCCAATGATATAAATGCAAATATCTTCACTCCTGTCAATTTGACAGCATTCTGCCTCATCGTATCTTGTCCAGTAGTTTTGAATGTACAAAATTTGTGAGGTGGCACATGTCCAGACCGACTCTGTTTGGATTCAGGTTGTATCATAAGCAGAAGCATCCAGTATTGCCAATGACGTCCAATGATATAGATGCAAATATCTTCACTCCTATCAATTTGACAGGATTCTGCCTCATCATATCTTGTCCAGGAAGTTCAAATATACAAGATTTGTGCGGTAGCACTTGATAAAAGCGACTCCCTTTGGACTCAGGTCGATCCATATGCTGAAGTAACAAAAATTGCCAATGTCGTCCAATGATACAGATGCAAATATCTTCACTTCTATCAATTTGATAGCATTCTGCCTCATCATACCTTTTCCAGGAGGTCCAAATGCACAAGTTTTGGGCGGCAGCATTTTTCCAACCCGACTCTCTTTGGACTCAGGTCGATCCATATGCCGAAGTAACAAAAATTACCGATGTTATCCGAATGATATAGATGCAAATATCTTAACTGCTATCAATTTGCCAGGATTCTGCCTCATCTTACCTTGTCCAGGAGGTCCAAATTTACAAGAATTGTGCGGTAGCCCTCGTCCAAAGCGACTTTCTTCGGACTCAGGTCGATCCATAGGCCGAAGCATCCTTAGTTGCTAATGTCGTCCAATGATATAGATGCAAATATCTTTACTCCTATAAATTTGCCAGGATTCTGCCTCATCGTATCTTGTCCAGGGGGTCCAAATGTACACGATTTGTGCGGTAGCACTTGTCCAAAGCGAGTCCCTTTGGATTCAGGTCGAATCATAAGGCGAAGAATTAAAAATTGCCGATAATGTCCAATGATATAGAGGCAAATATCTTCACTCCTATCAATTTGACAGGATTCTGCCTCGTCATACCTTATCCAGGAGGTCCAAATGTACAAGGTTTTTTGCGGTAGCACTTGTGCAAAGCGACTCTCTTTGGTCTCAGGTCGAATCATAAGCCGAAGCATCCAGAATTGCCATGTCGTCCAACGATATAGATGCAAATATCTTTAGTCCTATAAATTTGCCAGGATTCTGCCTCATCGTATCTTGTCCATGGGGTCCAAATGTACAAGATTTGGTGGGTAGCACTTGACAAAACCGAATCTCGTTGGACTCAGGTCGATCCATAACCCGAAGCATCCTGAATGGCCAATGTCGTCCAATGATATAGATGTAAATATCTTTACTCCTATCAATTTGCCAGGATTCTGCCTCATCGTATCTTGTCCAGGGGGTCCATATGTACAAGATTTGTGCGGTAGCACTTGTCCAGACCGACTCTCTTTGGCCTCCGGTCGAATCATATGTCGGAGCTTCCAAAATTGCCGATATTGTCCAATGATATAGATGCAAATATCTTTACTCCTATCAATGTGACAGGATTCTACCTCATCATACCTTGTTCAGGAGGTCCAATTGGACAAGATTTGGGCAGCAGCATTTGTCCAAAACGACTCTTTTTGGACTCAGGACGAATCATAAGCCGACCATCCAGAATAGCCAATGTCGTCCAATGATATAGATGCAATTATCTTGCCTCCAATCAATTTGCCAGTATTCTGCCTCATCATACCTTATTCCGAGGGCCCAAATCTACAAGACTAATGCGGTCGCACTTGTCCAAAGCGACTCTCTTTGGACTCAGGTCGATCCATTAGCCGAATCATCCAGAATTGCCAATGAGGTCCAATGATATAGATGCAAATATCATTACCCTTATCAATTTTACAAGAGTCTACCACACCGAATGTTGTCCAAGAGGTTCAAATGTACAAGATTTGTGCAGTAGCACTTGTCCAAAGCGACTCTCTTTGGACTCAGGTCGATCCATATGCCGAAGCATCCAGAATTGCCAATGTCGTTCAATGATATAGATGCAAATATCTTCACTCCTATCAATTTGACAGGATTATGCCTCATCGTATCTTGTCCAGGGGGTTCAAATGTACAAGATTTGTGCGGTAGCATTTGTCCAGACCGATTCTCTTTGGATTCAGGTCGAATCATAAGCCGGATCCCCAGGATTGCCAATGTCGTCCAATGATATCTTCACTCCTATCAATTTTACAGGATTCTGCCTCATCGTATCTTGTCCAGGAGGTGCAAATCTACAAGACTAGTGCGGTCGCACTTGTCCAAAGCGACTATCTTTGGGCTCAGGTCGAACTATTAGTCGAATCATCCAAAATTGCCGATGAGCTCCAATGATATAAATGAAAATATCTTTACTGCTATCAATTTGACAGGATTCTGCCTAACCGTATCTTGTCCAGGAGGTCCAAATGCACAAGATTTGTGTGGCAGCATTTGTCCAAAGCGACACTCTTTGGACTCAGGTCGGTCCATATGCCGAAGTATCAAAAATTACCGATATTGTCCAATGATATAGATGCAAATATCTATACTCCTATTAATTTGACAGGTTTCTCACTCACCGTATCTTGTCCAGGAGGTCCAAATGTACAAGATTTGTGGGGTAGCACTTGACAAAACCGAATCTCGTTGGACTCAGGTCGATCCATATCCCGAAGCATCCAGAATTGCCAATGTCGTCCAATGATATAGATGTAAATATCTTTACTCCTATCAATTTGCCAGGATTCTGCCTCATCGTATCTTGTCCAGGGGGTCCTAATGTACAAGATTTGTGCGGTAGCACTTGTCCAAAGCGACTCCCTTTGGATTCAGGTCGAATCATATAGCGAAACATCCAGAATTGCCAATGTCGTCCAATGATATAGATGCAATTATCTTGCCTCCAATCAATTTGCCAGTATTCTGCCTCATCATACCTTATTCCGAGGGCCCAAATCTACAAGACTAGTGCGGTCGCACTTGTCCAAAGCGACTCTCTTTGGACTCAGGTCGATCCATTAGCCGAATCATCCAGAATTGCCAATGAGGTCCAATGATATAGATGCAAGTATCTTTACTCCTATCAATGTGATAGGATTCTGCTTCATCATACCTTTTCCAGGAGGTCCAAATGTACAAGATTGGTGCGGTAGCACTTGTCCAAAGTGACTCTCTTTGGACTCAGGTCGAATCATATAGCGAAACATCCAGAATTGCCAATGTCGTCCAATGATATAGATGCAATTATCTTGCCTCCAATCAATTTGCCAGTATTCTGCCTCATCATACCTTATTCCGAGGGCCCAAATCTACAAGACTAGTGCGGTCGCACTTGTCCAAAGCGAGTCTCTTTGGACTCAGGTCGATCCATTAGCCGAATCATCCAGAATTGCCAATGAGGTCCAATGATATAGATGCAAATATCTTTACTGCTATCAATTTGACAGGATTCTACCACACCGTATGTTGTCCAAGAGGTCCAAATGTACAAGATTTGTGCAGTAGCACTTTTCCAAAGCGACTCTCTTTAGATTTAGGTCGAATCATATAGGGAAGCATCCAGAATTGCAAATGTCGTCCAATGATATAGATGCAATTATCTTGCCTCCAATCAATTTGCCAGTATTCTGCCTCATCATACCTTTTTCCGAGGGCCCAAATCTACAAGACTAGTGCGGTCGCACTTGTCCAAAGCGACTCTCTTTAGATTAAATTCGAATCATATAGCGAAACATCCAGAATTGCCAATGTCGTCCAATGATATAGATGCAATTATCTTGCCTCCAATCAATTTGCCAGTATTCTGCCTCATCATACCTTATTTCGAGGGCCCAAATCTACAAGACAAGTGCGGTCGCACTTGTCCAAAGCGACTCTCTTTGGACTCAGGTGGATCCATTAGCCGAATCATCCTGAATTGCCGATGAGGTCCAATGATATAGATGCAAATATCATTACCCTTATCAATTTTACAAGAGTCTGCCTAACCGTATCTTATCCAGGTGGTCCAAATGATCAAGATTTGTGCAGTAGCACTTGTCCCAAGTGACTCTCTTTAGATTCAGGTCGAGTCATATAGCGAAACATCCAGAATTGCCAATGTCGTCCAATGATATAGATGCAATTATCTCGCCTCCAATCAATTTGCCAGTATTCTGCCTCATCATACCTTGTTCCGGAGGCCCAAATCTACAAGATTAGTGCGGCTGCACTTGTCCAAAGCGACTCTCTTTGGACTCAGGTCGATCCATTAGCCGTAGCGCCAAGAATTGCCGATGAGGTCCAATGATATAGATGCAAATATCTTTACTACTATCAATTTGAGAGTATTCTGCCTAACCGTATCTTGTCCAGGAGGTCCAAATGTACAAGATTTGTGCGGTAGCACTTGCCCAAAGCGACTCCCTTTGGATTCAGGTCGAATCATATGGCGAGGAATCAAAAATTGCCGATATTGTCCAATGATATAGAGGCACATATCTTCACTCCTATCAATTTGACAGGATTCTGCCTCGTCATACCTTGTCCAGGAGGTCCAAATGTACAAGATTTTTTGCGGTAGCACTTGTGCAAAGCGACTCTCTTTGGTCTCAGGTCGAATCATAAGCCGAAGCATCCAGAATTGCCATGTCGTCCAACGATATAGATGCAAATATCTTTAGTCCTATAAATTTGCCAGGATTCTGCCTCATCGTATCTGGTCCATGGGGTCCAAATGTACAAGATTTGGGCTGGAGCACTTGTCCAAAGCGACTGTCTTTGGACCCAGGTCGAATCATTACCAGGAGCATCCAAAATTGCCAATATCGTCCAATGCAATAGATGCGAATATCCTCACTCCTATCAATTTGACAGGACTCTGCTTCATCGCATCTTGTCCAGGGGGTCCGAATGTGCAAGATTTGTGTGGTAGCACTTGACAAAAGCGAATCTCTTTGGACTCAGGTCGAATCATAAGCCGGAGCATCCAGCATTAGCAATGTCGTCCTATGATATAGATGCAAATATCTTTACTCCTATCAATGTGACAGGATTCTACCTCATCATACCTTGTTCAGGAGGTCCAAATATACAAGTTTTGGCCAGCAGCATCTGTCCAAAGCGACTCTCTTTGGTCTCAGGTCGATCCATTAGCCGAAGCATCCAGAATTGCCGATGAGGTCCAATGATATAGATGCAAATATCATTACCCTTATCAATTTTAAAAGAGTCTGCCTAACCGTATCTTGTCCAGGAGGTCCAAATAATCAAGATTTGTGCAGTAGCACTTGTCCAAAGCGACTCTCTTTGGACTCAGGTCGATCCAATATCGAAGCATCCAGAATTGCCAATGAGGTCCAATGATATAGATGCAAATATCTTTACTACTATCAATTTGACAGTATTCTGCCTAACCGTATCTTGTCCAGGAGGTTCAAATGTACAAGATTTGTGCAGTAGCACTTGTCCAAAGCGACTCTCTTTGGACTCAGGTCGAACCATATGTCGAAGCATCAGAAATTTTCGATATTGTCCTATGATATAGATGCAAATATCTTTACTCTTATCAATTTGATAGGATTCTGCGTCACCGTATCTTGTCCAGGAGGTCCAAATGTACAAGATTTGTGCGCTAGGACTTGTCCAAAGCGGCTCTCTTTAGATTTAGGTCGAATCATATAGGGAAGCATCCAGAATTGCAAATGTCGTCCAATGATATAGATGCAATTATCTCGCCTCCAATCAATTTGCCAGTATTCTGCCTCATCATACCTTATTCCGAGGGCCCAAATCTACAAGACTAATGCGGTCGCACTTGTCCAAAGCGACTCTCTTCGGACTCAGGTCGATCCATCAACCGAAGCATCCAGAATTGCCGATGAGATCCAATGATATAGATGCAAATATCTTTACTGCTATAAATTTGACAGGATTCTGCCTAACCGTATCTTGTCCAGGACGTCCAAATGTACAAGAATAGTGCGGCAACACTTGTCCAAACCGAATCTCTTTGGACTCAGGTCGAACCATATGCCGAAGCATCAGAAATTTTCGATATTGTCCTATGATATAGATGCAAATAACTTTACTGCTATCAATTTGACAGGATTTTGCCTAACCGTATCTTGTCCGAGAGGTCCAAATGTACAAGATTTGTGCAGTAGCACTTGTCCAAAGCGACTCTCTTTGGACTCAGGTCGATCCACTAGCGAAGCATCCGAGATTGCCGATGAGATCCAATGATATAGATGCAAATATCTTTACTGCTATCAATTTGACAGGATTCTACCACACCGTATGTTGTCCAAGAGTTCCAAATGTACAAGATTTGTGCAGTAGCACTTGTCCAAAGTGACTCTCTTTAGATTCAGGTCGAATCATATAGCGAAACATCCAGAATTGCCAATGTCGTCCAATGATATAGATGCAATTATCTCGCCTCCAATCAATTTGCCAGTATTCTGCCTCATCATACCCGGTTCCGGAGGCCCAAATCTACAAGATTAGTGCGGCTGCACTTGTCCAAAGCGACTCTCTTTGGACTCAGGTCGATCCATCAACCGAAGCATCCAGAATTGCCGATGAGATCCAATGATATAGATGCAAATATCTTTACTGCTATAAATTTGACAGGATTCTGCCTAACCGTATCTTGTCCAGGACGTCAAAATGTACAAGAATTGTGCGGCAACACTTGTCCAAAGCGAATCTCTTTGGACTCAGCTCGAATCATAAGCCTGAGCATCTAGAATTGCGAATGTCGTCCAATGATATAGATGCAAATATCATTACTCCTATCAATTTGACAGGATTCTGCCTCATCGCATCTTGTCCAGGGGGTCCAAATGTACAAGATTTGTGCGGTAGCACTTGTCCAAAGCGACTCTCTTTGGCCTCCGGTCGAATCATAAGCCGGAGCATCCAGACTTGCCAATGTCGTCCAATGATATAGATGCAAATATCTTTACTCCTATGAATTGTACAGCATTCTGCCTCATCGTATCTTGTCCAGGAGGTTCCAATGTACAAGATTTGTGCGGGACCACTTGTCCAAAGCGACTCCCTTTATATTCAGGTCGAATCATAAGGCGACGAATCCAAAATTGCCGATGTTATCCGCATGATATAGATGCAAATATATTAACTCCTATCAATTTTCCAGGATTCTGCCTCATCATACCTTGTCCAGGAGGTCCAAATGGACAAGATTGGGTGGCAGCATTTGTCCAAAGCGACTCTCTTTGGACTCAGGTCGTATCATAAGCCGGAGCACCCAAAATCTTCACTCCTATCAATTTGCCAGGATTCTGCCTCATCGTATCCTGTCCAGGGGGTCCAAATGTACACGAGTTGTGCGGTAGCACTTGTCCAAAGGGACTCTCTTTGGACTCAGGTCGAATCATAAGCCGAGCATCCAGAATTGTCAATGTCGTCCAATGATATAGATGCAAATATCTTTACTCCTATCAATTTGTCAGGATTCTGCCTCATCGTATCTTGTCCAGGTGGTCCAAATGATCAAGATTTGTGCAGTAGCACTTGTCCAAAGTGACTCTCTTTAGATTCAGGTCGAATCATATAGCGAAACATCCAGAATTGCCAATGTCGTCCAATGATATAGATGCAATTATCTCGCCTCCAATCAATTTGCCAGTATTCTGCCTCATCATACCTTGTTCCGGAGGCCCAAATCTACAAGATTAGTGCGGCTGCACTTGTCCAAAGCGACTCTCTTTGGACTCAGGTCGATCCATTAGCCGTAGCGCCAAGAATTGCCGATGAGGTCCAATGATATAGATGCAAATATCTTTACTACTATCAATTTGAGAGTATTCTGCCTAACCGTATCTTGTCCAGGAGGTCCAAATGTACAAGATTTGTGCGGTAGCACTTGCCCAAAGCGACTCCCTTTGGATTCAGGTCGAATCATATGGCGAGGAATCAAAAATTGCCGATATTGTCCAATGATATAGAGGCACATATCTTCACTCCTATCAATTTGACAGGATTCTGCCTCGTCATACCTTGTCCAGGAGGTCCAAATGTACAAGATTTTTTGCGGTAGCACTTGTGCAAAGCGACTCTCTTTGGTCTCAGGTCGAATCATAAGCCGAAGCATCCAGAATTGCCATGTCGTCCAACGATATAGATGCAAATATCTTTAGTCCTATAAATTTGCCAGGATTCTGCCTCATCGTATCTGGTCCATGGGGTCCAAATGTACAAGATTTGGGCTGGAGCACTTGTCCAAAGCGACTGTCTTTGGACTCAGGTCGATCCAATATCGAAGCATCCAGAATTGCCAATGAGGTCCAATGATATAGATGCAAATATCTTTACTACTATCAATTTGACAGTATTCTGCCTAACCGTATCTTGTCCAGGAGGTTCAAATGTACAAGATTTGTGCAGTAGCACTTGTCCAAAGCGACTCTCTTTGGACTCAGGTCGAACCATATGTCGAAGCATCAGAAATTTTCGATATTGTCCTATGATATAGATGCAAATATCTTTACTCTTATCAATTTGATAGGATTCTGCGTCACCGTATCTTGTCCAGGAGGTCCAAATGTACAAGATTTGTGCGCTAGGACTTGTCCAAAGCGGCTCTCTTTAGATTTAGGTCGAATCATATAGGGAAGCATCCAGAATTGCAAATGTCGTCCAATGATATAGATGCAATTATCTCGCCTCCAATCAATTTGCCAGTATTCTGCCTCATCATACCTTATTCCGGGGGCCCAAATCTACAAGACTAATGCGGTCGCACTTGTCCAAAGCGACTCTCTTCGGACTCAGGTCGATCCATCAACCGAAGCATCCAGAATTGCCGATGAGATCCAATGATATAGATGCAAATATCTTTACTGCTATAAATTTGACAGGATTCTGCCTAACCGTATCTTGTCCAGGACGTCCAAATGTACAAGAATTGTGCGGCAACACTTGTCCAAAGCGAATCTCTTTGGACTCAGCTCGAATCATAAGCCTGAGCATCTAGAATTGCGAATGTCGTCCAATGATATAGATGCAAATATCATTACTCCTATCAATTTGACAGGATTCTGCCTCATCGCATCTTGTCCAGGGGGTCCAAATGTACAAGATTTGTGCGGTAGCACTTGTCCAAAGCGACTCTCTTTGGCCTCCGGTCGAATCATAAGCCGGAGCATCCAGACTTGCCAATGTCGTCCAATGATATAGATGCAAATATCTTTACTCCTATGAATTGTACAGCATTCTGCCTCATCGTATCTTGTCCAGGAGGTTCAAATGTACAAGATTTGTGCGGGACCACTTGTCCAAAGCGACTCCCTTTATATTCAGGTCGAATCATAAGGCGACGAATCCAAAATTGCCGATGTTATCCGCATGATATAGATGCAAATATATTAACTCCTATCAATTTTCCAGGATTCTGCCTCATCATATCTTGTCCAGGAGGTTGAAATGTACAAGATTTGTGGGGTAGCACTTGACAAAAGCGAATCTCTTTGGACTCAGGTCGGTCCATATGCCGAAGTATCAAAAATTACCGATATTGTCCAATGATATAGATGCAAATATCTATACTCCTATTAATTTGACAGGTTTCTCACTCACCGTATCTTGTCCAGGAGGTCCAAATGTACAAGATTTGTGGGGTAGCACTTGACAAAACCGAATCTCGTTGGACTCAGGTCGATCCATATCCCGAAGCATCCAGAATTGCCAATGTCGTCCAATGATATAGATGCAAATATCTTTACTAGTATCAATTTGACAGTATTCTGCCTAACCGTATCTTGTCCAGGAGGTCCAAATGTACAAGATTTGTGCAGTAGCACTTGTCCAAAGTGACTCTCTTTAGATTCAGGTCGAATCATATAGCGAAACATCCAGAATTGCCAATGTCGTCCAATGATATAGATGCAATTATCTCGCCTCCAATCAATTTGCCAGTATTCTGCCTCATCATACCTTGTTCCGGAGGCCCAAATCTACAAGATTAGTGCGGCTGCACTTGTCCAAAGCGACTCTCTTTGGACTCAGGTCGATCCATTAGCCGTAGCGCCAAGAATTGCCGATGAGGTCCAATGATATAGATGCAAATATCTTTACTACTATCAATTTGAGAGTATTCTGCCTAACCGTATCTTGTCCAGGAGGTCCAAATGTACAAGATTTGTGCGGTAGCACTTGCCCAAAGCGACTCCCTTTGGATTCAGGTCGAATCATATGGCGAGGAATCCAAAATTGCCGATATTGTCCAATGATATAGAGGCACATATCTTCACTCCTATCAATTTGACAGGATTCTGCCTCGTCATACCTTGTCCAGGAGGTCCAAATGTACAAGATTTTTTGCGGTAGCACTTGTGCAAAGCGACTCTCTTTGGTCTCAGGTCGAATCATAAGCCGAAGCATCCAGAATTGCCATGTCGTCCAACGATATAGATGCAAATATCTTTAGTCCTATAAATTTGCCAGGATTCTGCCTCATCGTATCTCGTCCATGGGGTCCAAATGTACAAGATTTGGGCTGGAGCACTTGTCCAAAGCGACTGTCTTTGGACCCAGGTCGAATCATTACCAGGAGCATCCAAAATTGCCAATATCGTCCAATGCAATAGATGCGAATATCCTCACTCCTATCAATTTGACAGGATTCTGCTTCATCGCATCTTGTCCAGGGGGTCCGAATGTGCAAGATTTGTGTGGTAGCACTTGACAAAAGCGAATCTCTTTGGACTCAGGTCGAATCATAAGCCGGAGCATCCAGCATTAGCAATGTCGTCCTATGATATAGATGCAAATATCTTTACTCCTATCAATGTGACAGGATTCTACCTCATCATACCTTGTTCAGGAGGTCCAAATATACAAGTTTTGGCCAGCAGCATCTGTCCAAAGCGACTCTCTTTGGTCTCAGGTCGATCCATTAGCCGAAGCATCCAGAATTGCCGATGAGGTCCAATGATATAGATGCAAATATCATTACCCTTATCAATTTTAAAAGAGTCTGCCTAACCGTATCTTGTCCAGGAGGTCCAAATGATCAAGATTTGTGCAGTAGCACTTGTCCAAAGCGACTCTCTTTGGACTCAGGTCGATCCAATATCGAAGCATCCAGAATTGCCAATGAGGTCCAATGATATAGATGCAAATATCTTTACTACTATCAATTTGACAGTATTCTGCCTAACCGTATCTTGTCCAGGAGGTTCAAATGTACAAGATTTGTGCAGTAGCACTTGTCCAAAGCGACTCTCTTTGGACTCAGGTCGAACCATATGTCGAAGCATCAGAAATTTTCGATATTGTCCTATGATATAGATGCAAATATCTTTACTCTTATCAATTTGATAGGATTCTGCGTCACCGTATCTTGTCCAGGAGGTCCAAATGTACAAGATTTGTGCGCTAGGACTTGTCCAAAGCGGCTCTCTTTAGATTTAGGTCGAATCATATAGGGAAGCATCCAGAATTGCAAATGTCGTCCAATGATATAGATGCAATTATCTCGCCTCCAATCAATTTGCCAGTATTCTGCCTCATCATACCTTATTCCGAGGGCCCAAATCTACAAGACTAATGCGGTCGCACTTGTCCAAAGCGACTCTCTTCGGACTCAGGTCGATCCATCAACCGAAGCATCCAGAATTGCCGATGAGATCCAATGATATAGATGCAAATATCTTTACTGCTATAAATTTGACAGGATTCTGCCTAACCGTATCTTGTCCAGGACGTCCAAATGTACAAGAATAGTGCGGCAACACTTGTCCAAACCGAATCTCTTTGGATTCAGGTCGAACCATATGCCGAAGCATCAGAAATTTTCGATATTGTCCTATGATATAGATGCAAATAACTTTACTGCTATCAATTTGACAGGATTTTGCCTAACCGTATCTTGTCCGAGAGGTCCAAATGTACAAGATTTGTGCAGTAGCACTTGTCCAAAGCGACTCTCTTTGGACTCAGATCGATCCACTAGCGAAGCATCCGAGATTGCCGATGAGATCCAATGATATAGATGCAAATATCTTTACTGCTATCAATTTGACAGGATTCTACCACACCGTATGTTGTCCAAGAGTTCCAAATGTACAAGATTTGTGCAGTAGCACTTGTCCAAAGTGACTCTCTTTAGATTCAGGTCGAATCATATAGCGAAACATCCAGAATTGCCAATGTCGTCCAATGATATAGATGCAATTATCTCGCCTCCAATCAATTTGCCAGTATTCTGCCTCATCATACCCGGTTCCGGAGGCCCAAATCTACAAGATTAGTGCGGCTGCACTTGTCCAAAGCGACTCTCTTTGGACTCAGGTCGATCCATCAACCGAAGCATCCAGAATTGCCGATGAGATCCAATGATATAGATGCAAATATCTTTACTGCTATAAATTTGACAGGATTCTGCCTAACCGTATCTTGTCCAGGACGTCCAAATGTACAAGAATTGTGCGGCAACACTTGTCCAAAGCGAATCTCTTTGGACTCAGCTCGAATCATAAGCCTGAGCATCTAGAATTGCGAATGTCGTCCAATGATATAGATGCAAATATCATTACTCCAATCAATTTGACAGGATTCTGCCTCATCGCATCTTGTCCAGGGGGTCCAAATGTACACGATTTGTGCGGTAGCACTTGTCCAAAGGGACTCTCTTTGGACTCAGGTCGAATCATAAGCCGAGCATCCAGAATTGTCAATTTCGTCCAATGATATAGATGCAAATATATTTACTCCTATCAATGTGATAGGATTCTGCCTCATCATACCTTTTCTAGGAGGTCCAAACGCACAAGATTTGGGCGGCGGCATTTGTCCAAAGCGACTCTCTTTGGACTCAGGTCGAATCATATGGCGAAGAATCCAAAATGGCCGTGATTGTGCAATGATATAAATGCAAATACCCTCACTCCTATCAATTTTACAGCGTTCTGCCGCATCTTATCTTGTCCAGAAGGTTCAAATGTACAAGAATAGTGCGGCAACACTTGTCCAAACCGAATCTCTTTGGACTCAGGTCGAACCATATGCCGAAGCATCAGAAATTTTCGATATTGTCCTATGATATAGATGCAAATAACTTTACTGCTATCAATTTGACAGGATTTTGCCTAACCGTATCTTGTCCGAGAGGTCCAAATGTACAAGATTTGTGCAGTAGCACTTGTCCAAAGCGACTCTCTTTGGACTCAGGTCGATCCACTAGCGAAGCATCCGAGATTGCCGATGAGATCCAATGATATAGATGCAAATATCTTTACTGCTATCAATTTGACAGGATTCTACCACACCGTATGTTGTCCAAGAGTTCCAAATGTACAAGATTTGTGCAGTAGCACTTGTCCAAAGTGACTCTCTTTAGATTCAGGTCGAATCATATAGCGAAACATCCAGAATTGCCAATGTCGTCCAATGATATAGATGCAATTATCTCGCCTCCAATCAATTTGCCAGTATTCTGCCTCATCATACCCGGTTCCGGAGGCCCAAATCTACAAGATTAGTGCGGCTGCACTTGTCCAAAGCGACTCTCTTTGGACTCAGGTCGATCCATCAACCGAAGCATCCAGAATTGCCGATGAGATCCAATGATATAGATGCAAATATCTTTACTGCTATAAATTTGACAGGATTCTGCCTAACCGTATCTTGTCCAGGACGTCCAAATGTACAAGAATTGTGCGGCAACACTTGTCCAAAGCGAATCTCTTTGGACTCAGCTCGAATCATAAGCCTGAGCATCTAGAATTGCGAATGTCGTCCAATGATATAGATGCAAATATCATTACTCCTATCAATTTGACAGGATTCTGCCTCATCGCATCTTGTCCAGGGGGTCCAAATGTACACGATTTGTGCGGTAGCACTTGTCCAAAGGGACTCTCTTTGGACTCAGGTCGAATCATAAGCCGAGCATCCAGAATTGTCAATTTCGTCCAATGATATAGATGCAAATATATTTACTCCTATCAATGTGATAGGATTCTGCCTCATCATACCTTTTCTAGGAGGTCCAAACGCACAAGATTTGGGCGGCGGCATTTGTCCAAAGCGACTCTCTTTGGACTCAGGTCGAATCATATGGCGAAGAATCCAAAATGGCCGTGATTGTGCAATGATATAAATGCAAATACCCTCACTCCTATCAATTTTACAGCGTTCTGCCGCATCTTATCTTGTCCAGAAGGTTCAAATGTACAAGATTTGTGCGTAGCACTTGTCCAGACCGACTCTCTTTGGATTCAGGTCGAATCATAAGCCGGATCCCCAGGATTGCCAATGTCGTCCAATGATATGGATGCAAATATCTTCACTCCTATCGATTTGACCTGATTCTGCCTCATGGTATCTTGTCCAGGAGGTCAAATGTGCAAGATTTGTGCGGTAGCGCTTGTCCAAAGCGACTGTATTTGGATTCAGGTCGAATCATAAGCCGGAGCATCCAGAATTGCTAATGTCGTCCAATGATATAGATGCAAATATCTTCACTCCTATCAATTTCACAGGATTCTGCCTCATCATACCTTGTCCAGGAGGTCCAAATGGGCACGATTTGGGCGGCAGCATTCGTCCAAAGCGACACTCTTTGCACTGAGGTCGAATCATAAGCCGAAACATCCAGAATTGCCAATGTCGACAATGATATAGATGCTAATATCTTCACTCCTATCAATTTGCCATGATTCTGCCTCATCATACCTTGTCCAGGAAGTCCGAATGGACAAGATTTGGGCGGCAGCACTTGACAAAAGCGACTCTCTTTGGCCTCCGGTCGAATCATATGCCGGAGCATCCAGAATTGCCAATGTCGTCCAATGATATAGATGCAAATATCTTAACTCCTATAAATTTTCCAGGATTCTGCCTCATCATACCTTGTCCAGGAGGTCCAGATGTACAAGATCTGTGCGGTAGCACTTGTCCAGACTGACTCTCTTTAGACTCAGGTCGTATCATATGCCGGATCCCCAGGATTGCCTATGCCGTCCAATGATACAGATATAAATATCTTTACTCCTATCAATGTGACAGGATTCTGCCTCATCATACCTTGTCCAGGAGGTAAAAATGTACACGATTCGTGCGTTAGCACTTGTCCAAAGCGACTCTCCTTGGACTCAGGTCGAATCATAAGCCGCAGCATCCAAAATTGCCAATGCCGTCCAATGATATAGATGCAAATATCTTCACTGCTATCAATTTGACAGGATTCTGCCTCATCGTATGTTGTCCAGGGGGTCCAAATGTACAAGATATGTGCGGTAGCACTTGTTCAAACGAATCCCTTTGGATTCAGGTCGAATCATAAGGCAAAGAATCCAAAATTGCCGATGTTATCCGAATGATATAGATGCAAATATCTTAACTCCTATCAATTTTCCAGGATTCTGCCTCGTCGTATCTTGTCCAGGAGGTGCAAATGTACAAGATTTGTGCGGTAGCACTTGACAAAAGCGAATCTCATTGGACTCAGGTCGATCCATAAGCCGGTGCATCAAAAATTGCCAATGTCGTCCAATGATATAGATGTAAATATCTTAACTCCTATCAATTTGCCAGGATTCTGCCTCATCGTATGTTGTCCAGGGGGTCCAAATGTATAAGATTTGTGCGGTAGCACTTGTCCAAAGCGAATCTCTTTGGACTCAGGTCGATCCATAAACCGAAGTATCCAGAATTGCCAATGTCTTCCAATGATATAGATGCAAATATCTTTAATCCTATCAATGTGACGGGGTTCTGCCTCATCATATCTTGTCCAGGGGGTCCAAATGTACAAAATTTGTGAGGTAGAACTTGTCCAAAGCGATTCTCTATGGCCTCCGGTCGAATCATATGCCGGAGCATCCAGAATTGCCAATGTCGTCCAGTGATATAGATGCAAATATCTTCACTCCTATCGATGTGATATGTCGAAGCATCAGAAATTTTCTATATTGTCCTATGATATAGATGCAAATATCTTTACTCTCATCAATTTGACAGGATTCTGCCTCACCGTATCTTGTCCAAGAGGTCCAAATGTATAACATATGTGCAGTAGCACTTGTCCAAAGCGACTCTCTTTGTACTCAGTTCGATCCATAAGCCGAAGCATCCAGAATTGCCGATGAGGTCCAATGATATAGATGCAAATATCTTTACTGCTATCAATTTGACAGGATTCTGCCTAACCGTGTCTTGTCGAAGAGGTCCAAATGTACAAGATTTGTGCAGTAGTTCTTGTCCAAAGCGACTCTCTTCGGACTCAGGTCGAACCATATGCCGAAGCATCAGAAATTTTCGATATTGTCCTATGATATAGATGCAAATATCTTTAATCTTATCAATTTGACAGGATTCTGCCTCATCATATCTTGTCCAGGAAGTTCAAATGTACAAGATTTGTGCGGTAGCACTTGACAAAAGCGACTCCCTTTGGACTCAGGTCCATCCATAAACCGAAGCATCCAAAATTGCCAATGTCGTCCAAGGATATAGATGCAAATATCTTCACTCCTATCAATTTGAATGGATTCTGGCTCATCGTATCTTGTCCAGGAGGTGCCAGTGTACAAGAGATGTTCGGTAGCACTTGACAATAGCGAATCTCTTTGGACTCAGGTCGACCCATAAGCCAGAGCATCCGGAATTGCCAATATCGTCCAATAATATAGATGCAAATATCATTACTCCTATCAATTTGACAGGATTCTGTCTCATCGTATCTTGTCCAGGGGGTCCAAATGTACACGATTTGTGCGGTAACACTTTTCCAAAGCGACTCCCTTTGGATTCAGGTCGAATCGTAAGGCGAAGAATCCAAAATTGCCGAAAATGTCCAATGATATAGAGGCAAATATCGGCACTCCTATCAATTTTACAGCATTCGGCCTCTTCGTATCTTCTCCAGGAGGTTCTAATGTACAAGATTTGTGCGGTAGCACTTGCCCAAAGCGTTTCTATTTGGACTCAGGTCGATCCATAGGCCGAAGCATCCTGAGTTACCAATGTCGTCCAATGATATAGATGCAATTATCTTAACTCCTATCAATTTTACAGCATTCTGTCTCATGGTATCTTGTCCAAGGGGTCCAAATGTTCAAGATTTGTGCGGTAGCACTTGACAAAAGCGAATCTCTTTGGACTCAGGTAGAATCATATGCCGAGCATCCAGAATTGCCAATGTCGTCCAATGATATAGATGCAAGTATCCTCACTCCTATCAATTTTACACCATTCTGCCGCATCTTATCTTGTCCAGGAGGTGCAAATGTACAAAATTTGTGCGGTAGCACTTGACAAAAGCGACTCTCTTTGGAATCATGTCGAATCATAAGCCGGATCCCCAGGATTGCCAATGTCGTCCAATGATATAGATGCAAATATCTTCACTCCTGTCAATTTGACAGCATTCTGCCTCATCGTATCTTGTCCAGTAGTTTTGAATGTACAAAATTTGTGAGGTGGCACATGTCCAGACCGACTCTGTTTGGATTCAGGTTGTATCATAAGCAGAAGCATCCAGTATTGCCAATGACGTCCAATGATATAGATCCAAATATATTCACTCCTGTCAATTTGACAGCATTCTGCCTCATCGTATCTTGTCCAGGAGTTTCGAATGTACAAAATTTGTGAGGTAGCACATGTCCAGACCGACTCTGTTTGGATTCAGGTTGTATCATAAGCAGAAGCATCCAGTATTGCCAATGTCGTCCAATGATATTGATGCAAATATCTTTACTCCTATCAATTTGACAGGATTCTGGGTCATCGTATCTTGTCCAGGGGGTCCAAATGTACACGATTTGTGCGGTAACACTTGTTCAAAGCGAGTCCCTTTGGATTCAGGTCGAATCATATGGCGAAGAATCTAAAATTGCCGATAATGTCCAATGATATAGATACGAATATCTTTACACCTATCAATGTGACAGGATTCTGCCTTATCGTATCTTGTCCAGGAGGCCCAAATGGACATGTTTTGGACGGCAGCGTTTGTCCAAAGCGACTCTCTTTGGACTCAGGTCTAATCATAAGCCGGAGCATCAAGAATTGCCAATGTCGTACGATGATATAGATGCACATATCTTCACTACTATCAATTTGACAGGATTCTGGCGAATCGTATCTTGTCCAAGCGGTTCACGTGTACAAGATTTGTGCGGTAGCACTTGACAAAAGCGAATCTCTTTGGACTCAGGTCGATCCATAACCCGAAGCATCCTGAATTGCCAATGTCGTCCAATGATATAGATGTAAATATCTTTACTCCTATCAATTTGCCAGTATTCTGCCTCATCATACCTTGTTCCGGAGGCCCAATTCTACAAGATTAGTGCGGCTGCACTTGTCCAAAGCGACTCTCTTTGGACTCAGGTCGATCCATTAGCCGTAGCATCCAGAATTGCCGATGAGGTCCAATGATATAGATGCAAATATCTTTACTACTATCAATTTGACAGTATTCTGCCTAACCGTATCTTGTCCAGGAGGTCCAAATGTACAAGATTTGTGCGGTAGCACTTGCCCAAAGCGACTCCCTTTGGATTCAGGTCGAATCATATGGCGAGGAATCCAAAATTGCCGATATTGTCCAATGATATAGAGGCAAATATCTTCACTCCTATCAATTTGACAGGATTCTGCCTCGTCATACCTTGTCCAGGAGGTCCAAATGTACAAGATTTTTTGCGGTAGCACTTGTGCAAAGCGACTCTCTTTGGTCTCAGGTCGAATCATAAGCCGAAGCATCCAGAATTGCCATGTCGTCCAACGATATAGATGCAAATATCTTTAGTCCTATAAATTTGCCAGGATTCTGCCTCATCGTATCTTGTCCATGGGGTCCAAATGTACAAGATTTGGGCTGGAGCACTTGTCCAAAGCGACTGTCTTTGGACCCAGGTCGAATCATTACCAGGAGCATCCAAAATTGCCAATATCGTCCAATGCAATAGATGCGAATATCCTCACTCCTATCAATTTGACAGGATTCTGCTTCATCGCATCTTGTCCAGGGGGTCCGAATGTGCAAGATTTGTGTGGTAGCACTTGACAAAGGCGAAACTCTTTGGACTCAGGTCGAATCATAAGCCGGAGCATCCAGCATTAGCAATGTCGTCCTATGATATAGATGCAAATATCTTTACTCCTATCAATGTGACAGGATTCTACCTCATCATACCTTGTTCAGGAGGTCCAAATGTACAAGATTTTTGCGGTAGCACTTGTTCAAAGTCACTCTCCTTGGACTCAGGTCGAAACATAAGACGAGCATCCAGAATTGCCAATGTCGTCCAATGATATAGATGCAAATATCTTTACTGCCATCAATGTGATAGAATTCTGCCTCAACGTACCTTGTCCAGGAGGTCCAAATGCACAAGATTTGTGCGGTAGCACTTGTCCAAAGCGACTCTCTTTGGACTCAGGTCGAATCATAAGCCGGAGCATCCAGACTTGCCAATGTCGTCCAATGATATAGATGCAAATATCTTTACTCCTATGAATTGTATAGCATTCTGCCTCATCTTATCTTGTCCAGGGGGTCCAAATGTACAAGATTTGTGCGGGACCACTTGTTCAAAGCGACACCCTTTAGATTCAGGTCGAATCATAAGGCGACGAATCCAAAATTGCAGATGTTATCCGCATGATACAGATGCAAATATATTAACTCCTATCAATTTTCCAGGATTCTGCCTCATCATACCTTGTCCAGGAGGTCCAAATGGACAAGATTTGTGCGGTAGCACTTGTCCAAAGTGACTCTCTTTGGACTCAGGTCGCTCCAATAGCGAAGCATCCAGAATTGCCGAAGAAGTCCAATGATATAGATGGAAATATCTTTACTACTATCAATTTGACAGTATTCTGCCTAACCGTATCTTGTCCAGGAGGTCCAAATGTACAAGATTTGTGCAGTAGCACTTGTCCAAAGTGACTCTCTTTAAATTCAGGTCGAATCATATAGCGAAACATCCAGAATTGCCAATGTCGTCCACTGATATAGATGCAATTATCTCGCCTCCAATCAATTTGCCAGTATTCTGCCTCATCATACCTTGTTCCGGAGGCCCAAGTCTACAAGATTAGTGCGGCTGCACTTGTCCAAAGCGACTCTCTTTGGACTCAGGTCGATCCATTAGCCGTAGCATCCAGAATTGCGGAAGAGGTCCAATGATATAGATGCAAATATCTTTACTACTATCAATTTGATAGGATTCTGCCTATCCGTATCTTGTCCAGGAGGTCCAAATGTACAAGATTTGTGCGCTAGGACTTGTCCAAAGCGGCTCTCTTTGGACCCAGGTCGATCCACTAGCGAAGCATCCGCGATTGCCGATGAGGTCCAATGATATAGATGCAAATATCTTTACTTGTATCAATTTAACAGGATTGTGCCTAACCGTATCTTGTCCAGGATGTCCAAATGTACAAGATTTGTGCAGTAGCACTTTTCCAAAGCGACTCTCTTTAGATTTAGGTCGAATCATATAGGGAAGCATCCAGAATTGCAAATGTCGTCCAATGATATAGATGCAATTATCTTGCCTCCAATCAATTTGCCAGTATTCTGCCTCATCATACCTTTTTCCGAGGGCCCAAATCTACAAGACTAGTGCGGTCGCACTTGTCCAAAGCGACTCTCTTTGGACTCAGGTCGATCCATTAGCCGAATCATCCAGAATTGCCAATGAGGTCCAATGATATAGATGCAAATAACTTTACTGCTATCAATTTGATAGGATTCTGCCTAACCGTATCTTGTCCAGGAGGTCCAAATGCACAAGATTTGAGTGGCAGCATTTGTCCAAAGAGACACTCTTTGGACTCAGGTCGAATCATATGCCGGAGCATCCAGTTTGCCAATGTCGTCCGATGATATAGATGCAAATATCTTCACTCCTATCAATTTGCCAGGATTCTCCCCCATCATACCTTGTCCAGGAGGTCCAATTGGACAAGATTTGGGCGGCAGCATTTGTCCAAAGCGACTCTCTTTGGACTCAGGTCGAATCATAAGCCGGAGCACACAAAATCTTCACTCCTATCAATTCGCCAGGATTCTGACTCACCGTATCTTGTCCAGGAGGTCCAAATGTACAAGATTTGTGGGGTAGCACTTGACAAAACCGAATCTCTTTGGACTCAGGTGGATTTATAAACTGAAGCATCCAAAATTGCCGATGAGGTCCAATGATATAGATGCACATATCTTTACTCCTATCAATTTGACAGAATTCTGCCTCATCGTATCTTGTCCAGGGGGTCCAAATGTACAAGATTTGTGCGGTAGCACTTGTCCAAAGCGACTTTCTTTGGCCTCCGGTCGAATCAAATGTCGGAGCTTCCAGAATTGCCAATGTCGTCCAATGATATAGATGCAAATATCTTCACTCCTATCAATTTTACAGCATTCTGCCTCATCGTATCTCGTCCAGGAGGCCAAATGTACAAGATTTGTGCGGTACCACTTGTCCAAAGCGACTCTCTTGGATTCAGGTCGAATCATAAGGCGAAGAATCCAAAATTGGCGATATTATCCAAGGATATAGATGCAAATATCTTTACTCCTATCAATTTGCCAGGATTCTGCCTCGTCGTATCTTGTCCAAGAGGTCAAAATGTACAAGATTGGTGCGGTACCACTTGCCCAAAGCGACTGTCTGTGGACTCAGGTCGATCGATAAGCCGAAGAATCAAAAATTGCCGATATTGTCCAATGATATAAATGCAAATATCTTTACTTCTATCAATTCGCCAGGATTCTGCCCCATCGTATCTTGTCCAAGAGGTCAAGATATACAACATTGGTGCGGTACCACTTGCCCAAAGCGGCTCTATTTGGACTCAGGTCGAATCATAAGCCGAAGAATCCAAAATTGGCGATATTATCCAAGGATATAGATGCAAATATTTTTACCCCTATCAATGTGCCAAGATTCTGCCTTGTCGTATCATGCCCAGGAGGTCGAAATGTAGAAGATTTGTGCGGTACCACTTGCCCAAAGCGACTCTCTTTGGACTCAGGTCGAATCATAAGCCGAAGAATCCAAAATTGGCGATATTATCCAAGGATATAGATGCAAATATTCTTACCCCTATCAATTTGCCAAGATTCTGCCTCATCGTATCTTGTCCAAGAGGTCAAAATGTACAACATTGGTGCGGTTACACTTGCCCAAAGCGACTCTCTTTGGACTCAGGTCGAATCATAAGCCGAAGAATCCAAAATTGGCGATAATATCCAAGGATATACATGCAAATATCTTTACTCCTATCAATTTTCCCAGGATTCTGCATCATCGTAGCTTGTCCAGGAGTCCAAAGTGTACAAGATTTGTGTGGTACCATTTAACCATAGCGACTGTCTTTGGACTCAGATCGATCGATAAGCCGAAGAATCAAAAATTGCCGATATTGTCCAATGATATAAATGCAAATATCTTCACTCCTATCAATTTGCCAGGATTCTGCCTTATCATATCTTGTCCAGGAGTCCAAAGTGTACAAGATTTGTGTGGTACCATTTAACCATAGCGACTGTCTTTGGACTCAGATCGATCGATAAGCCGAAGAATCAAAAATTGCCGATATTGTCCAATGATATAGATGCAAATATCTTATCTCCTATCAATTTGCCAGGATTCTGCCTCATCGTATCTTGTCCAGGGGGTCCAAATGTACACGATTTGTGCGGTAGCACTTGTCCAAAGGGACTCTTTTTGAACTCAGGTCGATCCATATGCCGAAGCATCCAGAATTGCCATGTCGTCTAATGATATAGATGCAAATATCTTTACTCCTATCAATTTGGCAGGATTCAGCGTCACCGTATCTTGTCCAGGAGGTCCAATTAGACAAGATTTGGGCAGCAGCATTTGTCCAAAGCGACTCTTTTTGGACTCAGAACGAATCATAAGCCGACCATCCAGAATAGCCAATGTCGTCCAATGATATAGATGCAAGTATCTTTACTCCTATCAATGTGATAGGATTCTGCTTCATCATACCTTTTCCAGGAGGTCCAAATGTACAAGATTTGTGCAGTAGCACTTTTCCAAAGCGACTCTCTTTAGATTTAGGTCGAATCATATAGGGAAGCTTCCAGAATTGCAAATGTCGTCCAATGATATAGATGCAATTATCTTGCCTCCAATCAATTTGCCAGTATTCTGCCTCATCATACCTTTTTCCGAGGGCCCAAATCTACAAAACTAGTGCGGTCGCACTTGTCCAAAGCGACTATCTTTGGGCTCAGGTCGAACTATTAGCCGAATCATCCAAAATTGCCGATGAGCTCCAATGATATAAATGAAAATATCTTTACTGCCATCAATTTGACAGGATTCTGCCTAACCGTATCTTGTCCAGGAGGCCCAAATGTACAAGATTTGTGCAGTAGCACTTGTCCAAAGTGACTCTCTTTAGATTCAGGTCGAATCATATAGCGAAACATCCAGAATTGCCAATGTCGTCCAATGATATAGATGCAATCATCTCGCCTCCAATTAATTTGCCAGTATTCTGCCTCATCATACCTTGTTCCGGAGGCCCAAGTCTACAAGATTAGTGCGGCTGCACTTGTCCAAAGCGACTCTCTTTGGACTCAGGTCGATCCATTAGCCGTAGCATCCAGAATTGCCGATGAGGTCCAATGATATAGATGCAAATATCTTTACTGCTATCAATTTGACAGGATTCTACCTAACCGTATCTTGTTCAGGAGGTCCAAATGTACAAGATTTGTGCAGTAGCACTTGTCCAAAGAGAGTCACTTTGGACTCAGGTCGATCCATTAGCCGAAGCATCCAGAAGTGCCGATGAGGTCCAATGATATAGATGCAAATATCTTTACTGCTATCAATTTGACAGGATTCTACCACACCGTATGTTGTGCAAGAGGTTCAAATGTACAAGATTTGTGCAGTAGCACTTGTCCAAAGCGACTCTCTTTGGACTCAGGTCGAACCATATGTCGAAGCATCAGAAATTTTCGATATTGTCCTATGATATACATGCAAATATCTTTACTCTTATCAATTTGATAGGGTTCTGCCTATCCGTATCTTGTCCAGGAGGTCCAAATGTACAAGATTGTGCGCTAGGACTTGTTCAAAGCGGCTCTCTTTGGACCCAGGTCGATCCACTAGCGAAGCATCCGCGATTGCCGATGAGGTCCAATGATATAGATGCAAATATCTTTACTTGTATCAATTTAACAGGATTGTGCCTAACCGTATCTTGTCCAGGATGTCCAAATGTACAAGCTTGGTGCAGTAGCACTTTTCCAAAGCGACTCTCTTTAGATTTAGGTCGAATCATATAGGGAAGCATCCAGAATTGCAAATGTCGTCCAATGATATAGATGCAATTATCTTGCCTCCAATCAATTTGCCAGTATTCTGCCTCATCATACCTTTTTCCGAGGGACCAAATCTACAAGACTAGTGCGGTCGCACTTGTCCAAAGCGACTCTCTTTAGATTTAATTCGAATCATATAGCGAAACATCCAGAATTGCCAATGTCGTCCAATGATATAGATGCAATTATCTTGCCTCCAATAAATTTGCCAGTATTCTGCCTCATCATACCTTATTTCGAGGGCCCAAATCTACAAGACAAGTGCGGTCGCACTTGTCCAAAGCGACTCTCTTTGGACTCAGGTGGATCCATTAGCCGAATCATCCTGAATTGCCGATGAGGTCCAATGATATAGATGCAAATAACTTTACTGCTATCAATTTGACAGGATTCTGCCTCACCGTATCTTGTCCGAGAGGTCCAAATGTACAAGATTTGTGCAGTAGCACTTGTCCAAAGCGACTCTCTTTGGACTCAGGTCGATCCACTAGCGAAGCATCCGGGATTGCCGAAGAGATCCAATGATATAGATGCAAATATCTTTACTGCTATCAATTTGACAGGATTCTACCACACCGTATGTTGTCCAAGAGGTCCAAATGTACAAGATTTGTGCAGTAGCACTTTTCCAAAGCGACTCTCTTTAGATTTAGGTCGAATCATATAGGGAAGCTTCCAGAATTGCAAATGTCGTCCAATGATATAGATGCAATTATCTTGCCTCCAATCAATTTGCCAGTATTCTGCCTCATCATACCTTTTTCCGAGGGCCCAAATCTACAAAACTAGTGCGGTCGCACTTGTCCAAAGCGACTATCTTTGGGCTCAGGTCGAACTATTAGCCGAATCATCCAAAATTGCCGATGAGCTCCAATGATATAAATGAAAATATCTTTACTGCCATCAATTTGACAGGATTCTGCCTAACCGTATGTTGTGCAAGAGGTTCAAATGTACAAGATTTGTGCAGTAGCACTTGTCCAAAGCGACTCTCTTTGGACTCAGGTCGAACCATATGTCGAAGCATCAGAAATTTTCGATATTGTCTTATGATATACATGCAAATATCTTTACTCTTATCAATTTGATAGGGTTCTGCCTATCCGTATCTTGTCCAGGAGGTCCAAATGTACAAGATTGTGCGCTAGGACTTGTTCAAAGCGGCTCTCTTTGGACCCAGGTCGATCCACTAGCGAAGCATCCGCGATTGCCGATGAGGTCCAATGATATAGATGCAAATATCTTTACTTGTATCAATTTAACAGGATTGTGCCTAACCGTATCTTGTCCAGGATGTCCAAATGTACAAGCTTGGTGCAGTAGCACTTTTCCAAAGCGACTCTCTTTAGATTTAGGTCGAATCATATAGGGAAGCATCCAGAATTGCAAATGTCGTCCAATGATATAGATGCAATTATCTTGCCTCCAATCAATTTGCCAGTATTCTGCCTCATCATACCTTTTTCCGAGGGACCAAATCTACAAGACTAGTGCGGTCGCACTTGTCCAAAGCGACTCTCTTTAGATTTAATTCGAATCATATAGCGAAACATCCAGAATTGCCAATGTCGTCCAATGATATAGATGCAATTATCTTGCCTCCAATAAATTTGCCAGTATTCTGCCTCATCATACCTTATTTCGAGGGCCCAAATCTACAAGACAAGTGCGGTCGCACTTGTCCAAAGCGACTCTCTTGGGACTCAGGTGGATCCATTAGCCGAATCATCCTGAATTGCCGATGAGGTCCAATGATATAGATGCAAATAACTTTACTGCTATCAATTTGACAGGATTCTGCCTAACCGTATCTTGTCCGAGAGGTCCAAATGTACAAGATTTGTGCAGTAGCACTTGTCCAAAGCGACTCTCTTTGGACTCAGGTCGATCCACTAGCGAAGCATCCGGGATTGCCGAAGAGATCCAATGATATAGATGCAAATATCTTTACTGCTATCAATTTGACAGGATTCTACCACACCGTATGTTGTCCAAGAGGTCCAAATGTACAAGATTTGTGCAGTAGCACTTTTCCAAAGCGACTCTCTTTAGATTTAGGTCGAATCATATAGGGAAGCTTCCAGAATTGCAAATGTCGTCCAATGATATAGATGCAATTATCTTGCCTCCAATCAATTTGCCAGTATTCTGCCTCATCATACCTTTTTCCGAGGGCCCAAATCTACAAAACTAGTGCGGTCGCACTTGTCCAAAGCGACTATCTTTGGGCTCAGGTCGAACTATTAGCCGAATCATCCAAAATTGCCGATGAGCTCCAATGATATAAATGAAAATATCTTTACTGCCATCAATTTGACAGGATTCTGCCTAACCGTATCTTGTCCAGGAGGTCCAAATGTACAAGATTTGTGCAGTAGCACTTGTCCAAAGCGACTCTCTTTGGCCTCAGGTCGATCCAATAGCGAAGCATCCAGAATTGCCGATGAGGTCCAATGATATAGATGCAAATATCTTTACTGCTATCAATTTAACAGGATTGTGCCTAACCTTATCTTGTCCAGGATGTCCAAATGTACAAGATTTGTGCAGTAGCACTTGACAAAAGCGAATCTCTTTGGACTCAGGTCGAATCATAAGCCGGAGCATCCAGCATTAGCAATGTCGTCCAATGATATAGATGCAATTATCTCGCCTCCAATCAATTTGCCAGTATTCTGCCTCATCATACATTGTTCCGGAGGCCCAAATCTACAAGATTAGGGCAGTCGCACTTGTCCAAAGCGGCTCTCTTTAGATTTAATTCGAATCATATAGCGAAACATCCAGAATTGCCAATGTCGTCCGATGATGTAGATGCAATTATCTCGTCTCCAATCATTTTGCCAGTATTCTGCCTCATCATACCTTGTTCCGGAGGGCCAAATATACAAGATTAGTGCGGTTGCACTTGTCCCAAGCGACTCTCTTTGGTCTCAGGTCGATCCATTGATATAGATGCAAATATCTTGCCTCCAATCAATTTGCCAGTATTCTGCCACATCATACCTTGTTCCGGAGGCCCAAATCCACAAGATTCGTGCGGTCGCACTTGTCCAAAGCGACTCTGTTGGCCTCAGGTCGATCCATTAGCCGAAACATCCAGAATTGCCGATGAGGTCCAATGATATAGATGCAAATATCTTTACTGCTATCAATTTGACAGGATTCTGCTTAACCGTATCTTGTTCAGGATGTCCAAATGTACAAGATGTGTGCGGTAGCACTTGTCCAAAGCGACTCTCTTTGGACCCAGGTCGATCCACTAGCGAAGCATCCGCGATTGCCGATGAGGTCCAATGATATAGATGCAAATATCTTTACTTGTATCAATTTAACAGGATTGTGCCTAACCGTATCTTGTCCAGGATGTCCAGATGTACAAGATTTGTGCAGTAGAACTTTTCCAAAGCGACTCTCTTTAGATTTAGGTCGAATCATATAGGGAAGCATCCAGAATTGCAAATGTCGTCCAATGATATAGATGCAATTATCTTGCCTCCAATCAATTTGCCAGTATTCTGCCTCATCATACCTTTTTCCGAGGGCCCAAATCTACAAGACTAGTGCGGTCGCACTTGTCCAAAGCGACTCCCTTTGGACTCAGGTCGATCCATTAGCCGAAACAGCCAGAATTGCCAATGAGGTCCAATGATATAAATGAAAATATATTTACTGCTATCAATTTGACAGGATTCTGCTTAACCGTATCTTGTCCAGGAGGTCCAAATGTACAAGATTTGTGCAGTAGCACTTGTCCAAAGCGACTCTCTTTGGCCTCAGGTCGATCCAATAGCGAAGCATCCAGAATTGCCGATGAGGTCCAATGATATAAATGAAAATATCTTTTCTGCTATCAATTTGACAAGATTCTGCTTAACCGTATCTTGTCCAGAAGGTCCAAATGTACAAGATTTGTGCGCTAGGACTTGTCCAATGCGGCTCTCTTTAGATTTAGGTCGAATCATATAGGGAAGCATCCAGAATTGCAAATGTCGTCCAATGATATAGATGCAATTATCTTGCCTCCAATCAATTTGCCAGTATTCTGCCTCATCATACCTTTTTCCGAGGGCCCAAATCTACAAGACTAGTGCGGTCGCACTTGTCCAAAGCGACTCTCTTTGGACTCAGGTCGATCCATTAGCCGAAACATCCAGAATTGCCAATGAGGTCCAATGATATAGATGCAAATAACTTTACTGCTATCAATTTGATAGGATTCTGCCTAACCGTATCTTGTCCAGGAGGTCCAAATGCACAAGATTTGTGTGGCAGCATTTGTCCAAAGCGACACTCTTTGGACTCAGGTCGAATCATATGCCGGAGCATTCAGTTTGCCAATGTCGTCCGATGATATAGATGCAAATATCTTCACTCCTATCAATGTGATAGGATTCTGCCTCATCATACCTTGTCCAGGAGGTCCAAATGTACAAGATTTTTTGCGGTAGCACTTGCCCAAAGCGACTCTCTTTGGACTCAGGTCGATCCGTTAGCCGAAGCATCCAGAATTTCCGATGAGGTCCAATGATATATATGCAATTATCTTGCCTCCAATCAATTTGCCAGTATTCTGCCTCATCATACCTTTTTCCGAGGGCCCAAATCTACAAGACTAGTGCGGTCGCACTTGTCCAAAGCGACTCTCTTTGGACTCAGGTCGATCCATTAGCCGAAACATCCAGAATTGCCGATGAGGTCCAATGATATAAATGAAAATATCTTTACTGCTATCAATTTGACAGGATTCTGATAACCGTATCTTGTCCAGAAGGTCCAAATGTACAAGAATTGTGCAGTAGCACTTGTCCAAAGCGACTCTCTTTGGACTCAGGTCGAACCATATGCCGAAGCATCAGAAATTTTCGATATTGTCCTATGATATAGATGCAAATATCATTACTCTTATCAATTTTACAAGAGTCTGCCTCGCCGTATCTTGTCCACGAGGTCCAAATGTACAAGATTTGTGCGCTAGGACTTGTCCAATGCGGCTCTCTTTAGATTTAGGTCGAATCATATAGGGAAGCATCCAGAATTGCAAATGTCGTCCAATGATATAGATGCAATTATCTTGCCTCCAATCAATTTGCCAGTATTCTGCCTCATCATACCTTTTTCCGAGGGCCCAAATCTACAAGACTAGTGCGGTCGCACTTGTCCAAAGCGACTCTCTTTGGACTCAGGTCGATCCATTAGCCGAAACATCCAGAATTGCCAATGAGGTCCAATGACATAGATGCAAATAACTTTACTGCTATCAATTTGATAGGATTCTGCCTAACCGTATCTTGTCCAGGAGGTCCAAATGTACAAGATTTGTGCAGTAGCACTTGTCCAAAGCGACTCTCTTTGGACTCAGGTCGATCCACTAGCGAAGCATCCGGGATTGCCGAAGAGATCCAATGATATAGATGCAAATATCTTTACTGCTATCAATTTGACAGGATTCTACCACACCGTATGTTGTCCAAGAGGTCCAAATGTACAAGATTTGTGCAGTAGCACTTTTCCAAAGCGACTCTCTTTGACGGAGGTCGATCCATATGCCAAAGTAACAACAATTTCCGATGTTATCCGAATGATATAGATGCAAATATCTTATCTCCTATTAATTTGCCAGGATTCTGCCTCATCATACCTTGTGCAGGAGGTCCAAATGTACAAGATTTGTGCGGTAGCACTTGCCCAAAGCGACTCCCGTTGGATTCAGGTCGAATCATATGGCGAGGAATCCAAAATTGCCGATATTGTCCAATGATATTGAGGCAAATATCTTCACTCCTATCAATGTGATAGGATTCTGACTCATCATACCTTTTCTAGGAGGTCCAAACGCACAAGATTTGGGCGGCAGCATTTGTCCAAAGCGACTCTCTTTGGACTCAGGTCGAATCATAAGCCGAGCATCCAGAATTGTCAATGTCGTCCAATGATATAGATGCAAATATCTTCACTCCTATCAATTTGACAGGATTATGCCTCATCGTATCTTGTCCAGGGGGTTCAGATGTACAATATTTGTGCGGTAGCACTTGTACAGACCGATTCTCTTTGGACTCAGGTCGAATCATAAGCCGAGCATCCAGAATTGCCAATGTCGTCCAATGATATAAATTCAAATATCTTTACTTCTATCAATTTTCCGGGATTCCGCCTCGTCGTATCATGCCCAGGAGGCCAAATGTACAAGATTTGTGCGGTACCACTTGTCCAAAGCGACTGTCTTTGGATTCAGGGCGAATCATAAGCCGAAGAATCACAAATTGCCGATAGGGCCCAATGATATAAATGCAAATACCTTTACTCCTATCAATGTGACAGGATTCTGCCTCATCTACCTTTTCCAGGAAGTCCAAATGTACAAGTTTTGTAAGGTAGCACTTGACAAAAGCGAATCTCTTTGGATTCAGGGCGAATCATAAGCCGAAGAATCACAAATTGCCGATAGGGCCCAATGATATAAATGCAAATATCTTTACTCCTATCAATTTGCCAGGATTCTGCCTTATCGTATCTTGTCCAAGAGGTCAAAATGTACAAGATTTGTGTGGTACCACTTGCCCAAAGCGACTCTATTTGGACTCAGGTTGAATCATAAGCCGAAGAATCCAAAATTGGCGATAATATCCGAGGATATACATGCAAATATCTTTACCCCTATCAATTTGCCAAGATTCTGCCTCATCGTATCTTGTCCAGGAGGTCCAAATGTACAAGATTTGTGCGGAGAGCACTTGACAAAAGCGAATCTCTTTGGACTCAGGTCGATCCATAAACCGAAGTATCCAGAATTGCCACTGTCTTACAATGATATAGATGCAAATATCTTTACTCCTATCAATGTGATAGGATTCTGTCTCATCATACCTTGTCCAGGAGGTCCAAATCTACAAGATTTGTTGCTGTAGCACTTGTCCAAAGGGACTCTCTTTGGACTCAGGTCGAATCATAATCCTGAGCATCCAGAATTGCCAATGTCGTCCAATGATATAGATGCAAATATCTTTACTCCTATCAATTTGCCAGGATTCTGCCTCATCGTATCTTGTCCAGGAGTTCAAAATGTACAAGATTGGTGTCGTACGACTTGCCCAAAGCGACTGTCTTTGGACTCAGGTCGATGGATAAGCCGAAGAATCAAAAATTGCCGATATTATCCAATGATATAAATGCAAATATCTTTACTTCTATCAATTCGCCAGGATTCTGCCCCATCGTATCATGCCCAGGAGGCCAAATGCACAAGTTTTGGGCGGCAGCATTTGTCCAACCCGACTCTCTTTGGACTCAGGTCGATCCATATGCCGAAGTAACAAAAATTGCCGATGTTATCCGAATGATATAGATGCAAATATCATAACTCCTATCAATTTGACAGCATTCTGCCTTATCGTAGCTTGTCCAGGAGATCAAAATGTACAAGATTTGTGTGGTACCACTTGTCCAAAGCGACTGTCTTGGATTCAGGTTGAATCATAAGGCGAAGAATCCAAAATTGGCGATATTATCCAATTATATAAATGCAAATATATTTACTTCTATCAATTCGCCAGGATTCTGCCCCATCGTATCATGCCCAGGAGGCCAAATGCACAAGTTTTGGGCGGCAGCATTTGTCCAACCCGACTCTCTTTGGACTCAGGTCGATCCATATGCCAAAGTAACAAAAATTGCCGATGTTATCCGAATGATATAGATGCAAATATCATAACTCCTATCACTTTGACAGCATTTTGCCTCATCTTACCTTGTCCAGGAGGTCGAAATGTACAAGATTTGTGCGGTAGCACTTGTCCAAAGCGACTCCCTTTAGATTCAGGTCGAATCATAAGGCGAAGAATCCAAAATTGCCGATATTGTCCAATGATATAGACGCAAATATCCTCACTCCTATCAATTTGACAGCATTCTGCCTCATCGTATCTTGTCCAGGAGGTCCAAATGTACAAGATTTGTGCGGTAGCACTTGACAAAAGCGAATCTCTTCGGACTCAGGTCGATCCATAAACCGAAGTATCCAGAATTGCCACTGTCTTCCAATGATATAGATGCAAATATCTTTACTCCTATCAATGTGATAGGATTCTGCCTCATCATACCTTGTCCAGGAGGTCCAAATCTACAAGATTTGTTGCTGTAGCACTTGTCCAAAGGGACGCTCTTTGGACTCAGGTCGAATCATAATCCTGAGCATCCAGAATTACCAATGTCGTCCAATGATATAGATGCAAATATCTTCACTCCTATCAATTTGCCAGTATTCTACCTATCCGTATCTTGTCCAGGAGGTCAAGATGTACAAGATTGGTGTCGTACGACTTGCCCAAAGCGACTCTCTTTGGACTCAGGTCGATGGATAACCCGAAGAATCAAAAACTGCCGATATTGTCCAATGATATAAATGCAAATATCTTTACGACTATCAATTTTCCAGGATTCCGCCTCGTCGTATCATGCCCAGGAGGCCAAATGTACAAGATTTGTGCGGTGCCACTTGTCCAAAGCAACTGTCGTTGGATTCAGGGCGAATCATAAGCCGAAGAATCACAAATTGCCGATATTGCCCAATGATATAAGTGCAAATATCTTTACTCCTATCAATTTGCCAGAATTCTGCCCCATCGTATCATGCCCAGGAGGCCAAATGCACAAGTTTTGGGCGGCAGCATTTGTCCAACCCGACTCTCTTTGGACTCAGGTCGATCCATATGCCGAAGTAACAAAAATTGCCGATGTTATCCGAATGATATAGATGCAAATATCATAACTCCTATCAATTTGACAGCATTCTGCCTTATCGTAGCTTGTCCAGGAGATCAAAATGTACAAGATTTGTGTGGTACCACTTGTCCAAAGCGACTGTCTTGGATTCAGGTTGAATCATAAGGCGAAGAATCCAAAATTGGCGATATTATCCAATTATATAAATGCAAATATATTTACTTCTATCAATTCGCCAGGATTCTGCCCCATCGTATCATGCCCAGGAGGCCAAATGCACAAGTTTTGGGCGGCAGCATTTGTCCAACCCGACTCTCTTTGGACTCAGGTCGATCCATATGCCGAAGTAACAAAAATTGCCGATGTTATCCGAATGATATAGATGCAAATATCATAACTCCTATCACTTTGACAGCATTTTGCCTCATCTTACCTTGTCCAGGAGGTCGAAATGTACAAGATTTGTGCGGTAGCACTTGTCCAAAGCGACTCCCTTTAGATTCAGGTCGAATCATAAGGCGAAGAATCCAAAATTGCCGATATTGTCCAATGATATAGACGCAAATATCCTCACTCCTATCAATTTGACAGCATTTTGCCTCATCGTATCTTGTCCAGGAGGTCCAAATGTACAAGATTTGTGCGGTAGCACTTGACAAAAGCGAATCTCTTCGGACTCAGGTCGATCCATAAACCGAAGTATCCAGAATTGCCACTGTCTTCCAATGATATACATGCAAATATCTTTACTCCTATCAATGTGATAGGATTCTGCCTCATCATACCTTGTCCAGGAGGTCCAAATCTACAAGATTTGTTGCTGTAGCACCTGTCCAAAGGGACTCTCTTTGGACTCAGGTCGAATCATAATCCTGAGCATCCAGAATTGCCAGTGTCGTCCAATGATATAGATGCAAATATCTTTACTCCTATCAATTTGCCAGAATTCTGCCTCATCGTAGCTTGTCCAGGAGATCACAATGTACAAGATTTGTGTGGTGCCACTTGCCCACAGCGACTGTCTTTGGACTCAGGTCGATCGATAAGCCGAAGAGTCAAAAATTGCCGATATTATCCAATGATATAGATGCAAATATCTTTTCTCCTATCAATTTGATAGGATTCTGCCTCATCGAGTCTTGTACAGGAGGTCGAAATGTAGAAGATTTGTGCGGTACCTCTTGCCCAAAGCGACTCTCTTTGGATTCAGGTCGAATCATAAGGCGAAGTATCCAAAATTGGCGATATTATCCAAGGATATAGATGCAAATATCTTTTCTCCTATCAATTTGATAGGATTTTGCCTCATCGTAGCTTTTCCAAGAGGTCAAAATGTACAAGATTGGTGCGGTATCACTTGCCCAAAGCGACTCTCTTTGGACTCAGGTCGATGGATATCCCGAAGAATCAAAAACTGCCGATATTGTCCAATGATAAAAATGCAAATATCTTTACTTCTATCAATTCGCCAGGATTCTGCCTTATCGTATCTTGTCCAAGAGGTCAAAATGTACACGATTGGTGCGGTACCAATTGCCCAAAGCGACTCTATTTGGACTCAGGTCGATCGATAAGCCGAAGAATCAAAAATTGCCGATATTGTCCAATGATATAAATGCAAATTGCTTTACTTATATTAATTTCACATGATTCTGCCTCATCGTATCATGCCCAGGAGGCCAAATGTACAAGATTTGTGCGGTACCACTTGTCCAAAGCGACTGTCTTGGATTCAGGTCGAATCATAAGGCGAAGAATCCAAAATTGGCGATATTATCCAAGGATATAGATGCAAATATTTTTACCCCTATCAATTTGCCAAGATTCTGCCTCATCGTAGCTTGTCCAAGAGGTCAAAATGTACAAGATTGGTGCGGTACCACTTGCCCAAAGCGACTGTCTGTGGACTCAGGTCGACGGATATCCCGAAGAATCAAAAACTGCCGATATTGTCCAATGATAAAAATGCAAATATCTTTACTTCTATCAATTCGCCAGGATTCTGCCTTATCGTATCTTGTCCGAGAGGTCAAAATGTACACGATTGGTGCGGTACCAATTGCCCAAAGCGACTCTATTTGGACTCAGGTCGATCGATAAGCCGAAGAATAAAAAATTGCCTATATTGTCCAATGATATAAATGCAAATAGCTTGACTTATATTAATTTCACAGGATTCTGCCTCATCGTATCTTGTCCAAGAGGTCAAAATGTACAAGATTTGTGCGGTACCACTTGTCCAAAGCGACTGTATTTGGATTCAGGGCGAATCATAAGCCGAAGAATCAAAAATTGCCGATATTGTCCAATGATATAAATGCAAATAGCTTTACTTATATTAATGTGACAGGATTGTGGCTCATCGTATCTTGTCCAGGAGGTCAAAATGTACAAGATTTGTGCGGTACCACTTGCCCAAAGCGATCGTCTTTGGACTCAGGTCGATCGATAAGCCGAAGAGTCAAAAATTGCCGATATTGTCTATTGATATAGATGCAAATATCTTTACTCCTATCAATTTGACAGGATTCTACCTAACCGTATCTTGTCCAGGAGGTCAAGATGTACAAGATTGGTGTCGTACGTCTGGCCCAAAGCGACTCTCTTTGGACTCAGGTCGAATCATAAGCCGAAGAATCCAAAATTGGCGATATTATCCAAGGATATAGATGCAAATATTTTTACCCCTATCAATTTGCCAAGATTCTGCCTCGTCGTATCATGCCCAGGAGGCCAAATGTACAAGATTTGTGCGGTACCACTTGTCCAAAGCGACTCTCTTGGATTCAGGTCGAATCATAAGGCGAAGAATCCAAAATTGGCGATATTATCCAAGGATATAGATGCAAATATCTTTACTCCTATCAATTTGCCAGGATTCTGCCTCGTCGTATCTTGTCCAAGAGGTCAAAATGTACAAGATTGGTGCGGTACCACTTGCCCAAAGCGACTGTCTGTGGACTCAGGTCGATCGATAAGCCGAAGAATCAAAAATTGCCGATATTGTCCAATGACATAAATGCAAATATCTTTACTTCTATCAATTCGCCAGGATTCTGCCCCATCGTATCTTGTCCAAGAGGTCAAAATATACAACATTGGTGCGGTACCACTTGCCCAAAGCGGCTCTATTTGGACTCAGGTCGAATCATAAGCCGAAGAATCCAAAATTGGCGATATTATCCAAGGATATAGATGCAAATATTTTTACCCCTATCAATTTGCCAAGATTCTGCCTCGTCGTATCATGCCCAGGAGGCCAAATGTACAAGATTTGTGCGGTACCACTTGTCCAAAGCGACTCTCTTGGATTCAGGTCGAATCATAAGGCGAAGAATCCAAAATTGGCGATATTATCCAAGGATATAGATGCAAATATCTTTACTCCTATCAATTTGATAGGATTCTGCCTCATCGTATCTTGTCCAGGAGGTCGAAATGTAGAAGATTTGTGCGGTACCACCTGCCCAAAGCGACTCTCTTTGGACTCAGGTCGAATCATAAGCCGAAGAATCCAAAATTGGCGATATTGTCCAATGATATAAATGCAAATAGCTTTACTTATATTAATGTGACAGGATTATGGCTCATCGTATCTTGTCCAGGAGGTCAAAATGTACAAGATTTGTGCGGTAACACTTGCCCAAAGCGATCGTCTTTGGACTCAGGTCGATCGATAAGCCGAAGAGTCCAAAATTGCCGATATTGTCTATTGATATAGATGCAAATATCTTTACTCTTATCAATTTGACAGGATTCTACCTAACCGTATCTTGTCCAGGAGGTCAAGATGTACAAGATTGGTGTCGTACGTCTGGCCCAAAGCGACTCTCTTTGGACTCAGGTCGATGGATAACCCGAAGAATCAAAAACTGCCGATATTGTCCAATGATATAAATGCAAATATCTTTACTTCTATCATTTTTCCAGGATTCCGCCTCGTCGTATCATGCCCAGGAGGCCAAATGTACAAGATTTGTGCGGTACCACTTGTCCAAAGCGACTCTCTTGGATTCAGGTCGAATCATAACGCGAAGAATCCAAAATTGGCGATATTATCCAAGGATATAGATGCAAATATCTTTTCTCCTATCAATTTGCCAGGATTCTGCCTCGTCGTATCTTGTCCAAGAGGTCAAAATCTACAAGACTAGTGTGGTCGCACTTGTCCAAAGCGACTCTCTTTAGATTTAATTCGAATCATATAGCGAAACATCCAGAATTGCCAATGTCGTCCAATGATATAGATGCAATTATCTTGCCTCCAATCAATTTGCAACTATTCTGCCTCATCATACCTTATTTCGAGGGCCCAAATCTACAAGACAAGTGCGGTCGCACTTGTCCAAAGCGACTCTCTTTGGACTCAGGTGGATCCATTAGCCGAATCATCCTGAATTGCCGATGAGGTCCAATGATATAGATGCAAATATCATTACCCTTATCAATTTTACAAGAGTCTGCCTAACCGTATCTTGTCCAGGAGGAAGAAATGATCAAGATTTGTGCAGTAGCACTTGTCCAAAGCGACTCTGTTGGACTCAGGTCGATCCATTAGCCGAAACATCCAGAATTGCCAATGTCGTCCAATGATATAGATGCAATCATCTCGCCTCCAATCAATTTGCCAGTATTCTGCCTCATCATACCTTGTTCCGGAGGCCCAAGTCTACAAGATTAGTGCGGCTGCACTTGTCCAAAGCGACTCTCTTTGGACTCAGGTCGATCCATTAGCCGTAGCATCCAGAATTGCCGATGAGGTCCAATGATATAGATGCAAATATCTTTACTGCTATCAATTTGACAGGATTCTACCTAACCGTATCTTGTTCAGGAGATCCAAATGTACAAGATTTGTGCAGTAGCACTTGTCCAAAGAGAGTCACTTTGGACTCAGGTCGATCCATTAGCCGAAGCATCCAGAAGTGCCGATGAGGTCCAATGATATAGATGCAAATATCTATACTGCTATCAATTTGACAGGATTCTACCACACCGTATGTTGTCCAAGAGGTTCAAATGTACAAGATTTGTGCAGTAGCACTTGTTCAAAGCGACTCTCTTTGGACTCAGGTCGAACCATATGTCGAAGCATCAGAAATTTTCGATATTGTCCTATGATATAGATGCAAATATCTTTACTCTTATCAATTTGATAGGATTCTGCCTATCCGTATCTTGTCCAGGAGGTCCAAATGTACAAGATTTGTGCAGTAGCACTTGTTCAAAGCGACTCTCTTTGGACTCAGGTCGAACCATATGTCGAAGCATCAGACATTTTCGATATTGTCCTATGATATAGATGCAAATATCTTTACTTGTATCAATTTAACAGGATTGTGCCTAACCGTATCTTGTCCAGGATGTCCAAATGTACAAGATTTGTGCAGTAGCACTTTTCCAAAGCGACTCTCTTTAGATTTAGGTCGAATCATATAGGGAAGCATCCAGAATTGTAAATGTCGTCCAATGATATAGATGCAATTATCTTGCCTCCAATCAATTTGCCAGTATTCTGCCTCATCATACTTTTTTCCGAGGGCCCAAATCTACAAGATTAGTGCGGTCGCACTTGTCCAAAGCGACTCACTTTAGATTTAATTCGAATCATATAGCGAAACATCCAGAATTGCCAATGTCGTCCAATGATATAGATGCAATTATCTTGCCTCCAATAAATTTGCCAGTATTCTGCCTCATCATACCTTATTTCGAGGGCCCAAATCTACAAGACAAGTGCGGTCGCACTTGTCTAAAGCGACTCTCTTTGGACTCAGGTGGATCCATTAGCCGAATCATCCTGAATTGCCGATGAGGTCCAATGATATAGATGCAAATAACTTTACTGCTATCAATTTGACAGGATTCTGCCTAACCGTATCTTGTCCGAGAGGTCCAAATTTACAAGATTTGTGCAGTAGCACTTGTCCAAAGCGACTCTCTTTGGACTCAGGTCGATCCACTAGCGAAGCATCCGGGATTGCCGATGAGATCCAATGATATAGATGCAAATATCTTTACTGCTATCAATTTGACAGGATTCTACCACACCGTATGTTGTCCAAGAGGTCAAAATGTACAAGATTGGTGTCGTACAACTTGCCCAAAGCGACTTTCTTTGGATTCCGGTCGAATCATAATGCGAAGTATCCAAAATTGTCGATATTATCCAATAATATAGATGCAAATATCTTTACTCCTATCAGTTTGCCAGGATTCTGCCTTATCATATCTTGTCCAGGAGGTCAAAATTTACAAGATTGGTGTCGTACGACTTGCTCAAAGCGACTGTATTTGGATTCCGGTCGAATCATTAGGCGAAGTATCCAAAATTGGCGATATTGTCCAATGATATAAATGCAAATATCTTTACTTCTATCAATTCGCCAGGATTGTGCCCCATCGTATCTTGTCCAAGAAATCAAAATATACAACATTGGTGCGGTACCACCTGCCCAAAGCGGCTCTATTTGGACTCAGGTCGATCGATAAGCCGAAGAATAAAAAATTGCCGATATTGTCCAATGATATAAATGCAAATAGCTTTACTTACATTAATTTCACATGATTCTGCCTCATCGTATCATGCCCAGGAGGCCAAATGTACAAGATTTGAGCGGTACCACTTGTCCAAAGCGACTGTCGTTGGATTCAGGGCGAATCATAAGCCGAAGAATCACAAATTGCCGATATTGTCCAATGATAAAAATGCAAATACCTTTACTTCTATCAATTCGCCAGGTTTCTGCCCCATCGTATCTTGTCCAAGAGGTCAAAATGTACACGATTGGTGGGGTACCAATTGCCCAAAGCGACTCTATTTGGACTCAGGTCGATCGATAAGCCGAAGAATAAAAAATTGCCGATATTGTCCAATGATATAAATGCAAATATCTTTACTCCTATCAATTTGCCAGAATTCTGCCTCATCGTATCTTGTCCAGGAGGTCAAAATGTACAAGATTTGTGTGTTACCACTTGCCCAAAGCGACTGTCTTGGATTCAGGTTGAATCATAAGGCGAAGAATCCAAAATTATCGATATTATCCAATGATATAGATGCAAATATCTTTACTCCTATCAATTTGCCAGGATTCTGCCTCATCGTATCTTGTCCAAGAGGTCAAAATGTACAAGATTGGTGCGGTAACACTTGCCCAAAGCGACTCTATTTGGACTCAGGTCGATGGATAACCCGAAGAATCAAAAATTGCCGTTATTGTCCAATGATATAAATGCAAATAGCTTTACTTATATTAATTTGACAGGATTATGCCTCACTGTATCTTGTCCAGGAGGTCAAAATGTTCAAGATTTGTGCGGTACCACTTGCTCAAAGCGATCGTCTTTGGACTCAGGTCGATCGATAAGCCGAAGTGTAAAAAATTGCCGATATTGTGCAATGATATAAATGCAAATAGCTTCACTTATATTAATGTGACTGGATTATGGCTCACCGTATCTTGTCCAGGAGGTCAAAATGTACAAGATTTGTGCGGTACCACTTGTCCAAAGCGACTGTCTTTAGATTCTGGTTGAATCATAAGACGAAAAATAAAAAATTGCCGATATTGTCCAATGATATAAATGCAAATAGCTTTACTTATATTAATGTGACAGGATTATGGCTCATCGTATCTTGTCCAAGAGGTCAAAATGTACACGATTGGTGTCGTACCACTTGCCCAAAGCGACTGTCTGTTGACTCAGGTCGATGGATAACGCGAAGAATCCAAAATTGGCGATATTATCCAAGGATATAGATGCAGATATCTTTACTCCTATCAATTTGCCAGGATTCTGCCTCATCGTATCTTGTCCAAGAGGCCAAAATGTACACGATTGGTGCGGTACCAATTGCCCAAAGCGACTGTCTTTGGATTCAAGTCGAATCACAAGGCGAAGAATCCAAAATTGTCGATATTAGCCAATGATATAGATGCAAATATCTTTACTCCTATCAATTTGCCAGGATTCTGCCTCGTCGTATCTTGTCCAAGAGGTCAAAATGTACAAGATTGGTGCGGTACCACTTGCCCAAAGCGACTGTCTGTGGACTCAGGTCGATCGATAAGCCGAAGAATCAAATATTGCCGATATTGTCCAATGATATAAATGCAAATATCTTTACTTCTATCAATTCGCCAGGATTCTGCCCCATCGTATCTTGTCCAAGACGTCAAAATATACAACATTGGTGCGGTACCACTTGCCCAAAGCGGCTCTATTTGGACTCAGGTCGAATTATAAGCCGAAGAATCCAAAATTGGCGATAATATCCAAGGATATACATGCAAATATCTTTACTCCTATCAATTTACCCAGGATTCTGCAGCATCGTAGCTTGTCTAGGAGTCCAAAGTGTACAAGATTTGTGTGGTACCATTTGCCCATAGCGACTGTCTTTGGACTCAGGTCGATGGATAACGCGAAGAATCAAAAACTGCCAATGTTGTCCAATGATATAAATGCAAATATCTTTACTTCTATCAATTTTCCAGGATTCTGCCTCGTCGTATCATGCCCAGGAGGTCAAATGTACAAGATTTGTGCGGTACCACTTGTCCAAAGCGACTGTCTTTGGATTCAGGGCGAATCATAAGGCGAAGAATCCAAAATTATCGATATTATCCAATGATATAGATGCAAATATCTTTACTCCTATCAATTTGCCAGGATTCTGCCTCATCGTATCTTGTCCAAGAGGTCAAAATGTACAAGATTGGTGCGGTAACACTTGCCCAAAGCGACTGTCTGTGGACTCAGGTCGATCGATAAGCCGTAGAATCAAAAATTGCCGATATTGTCCAATGATATAAATGCAAATAGCTTTACTTATATTAATGTGACAGGATTATGGCTCATCGTATCTTGTCCAGGAGGTCAAAATGTACAAGATTTGTGCGGTACCACTTGACCAAAGCGATCGTCTTTGGACTCAGGTCGATCGATAAGCCGAAGAGTCAAAAATTGCCGATATTGTCCATTGATATAGATGCAAATATCTTTACTCCTATCAATTTGACAGGATTCTACCGCACCGTATCTTGTCCAGGAGGTCAAGATGTACAAGATTGGTGTCGTACGACTTGCCCAAAGCGACTCTCTTTGGACTCAGGTCGATGGATAAACCGAAGAATCAAAATTTCCCGATATTATCCAATGATATAGTTGCAAATATCTTTACTTCTATCAATTCGCCAGGATTCTGCCCCATCGTATCTTGTCCAGGAGGTCAAAATGTACAAGATTTGTGCGGTACCACTTGTCCAAAGCGACTGTCTTTAGATTCTGGTCGAATCATAAGACGAAAAATAAAAAATTGCCGATATTGTCCAATGATATAAATGCAAATAGCTTTACTTATATTAATGTGACAGGATTATGGCTCATCGTATCTTGTCCAAGAGGTCAAAATGTACACGATTGGTGTCGTACCACTTGCCCAAAGCGACTGTCTGTGGACTCAGGTCGATGGATAACGCGAAGAATCCAAAATTGGTGATATTATCCAAGGATATAGATGCAAATATCTTTACTCCTATCAATTTGCCAGGATTCTGCCTCATCGTATCTTGTCCAAGAGGTCAAAATGTACACGATTGGTGCGGTACCAATTGCCCAAAGCGACTGTCTTTGGATTCAAGTCGAATCACAAGGCGAAGAATCCAAAATTGTCGATATTAGCCAATGATATAGATGCAAATATCTTTACTCCTATCAATTTTCCAGGATTCTGCCTCGTCGTATCTTGTCCAAGAGGTCAAAATGTACAAGATTGGTGCGGTACCACTTGCCCAAAGCGGCTCTATTTGGACTCAGGTCGAATTATAAGCCGAAGAATCCAAAATTGGCGATAATATCCAAGGATATACATGCAAATATCTTTACTCCTATCAATTTGCCAGGATTCCGCCTCATCGTATCTTGTCCAGAGTTCAAAATGTACAAGATTGGTGTCGTACGATTTGCTCAAAGCGACTGTCTTTGGATTCCGGTCGAATCATAAGGCGAAGTATCTAAAATTGGCGATATTATCCAAGCATATAGATGCAAATATCTTTTCTCCTATCAATTTGATAGGATTCTGCCTCATCGTATCTTGTCCAGGAGGTCGAAATGTACAAGATTTGTGCGGTACCACTTGTTCAAAGCGACTGTCTTTGGATTCAGGGCGAATCATAAGCCGAAGAATCACAAACTGCCGATATTGTCCAATGATATAAATGCAAATATCTTTACTTCTATCATTTTTCCAGGATTCCGCCTCGTCGTATCATGACCAGGAGGCCAAATGTACAAGATTTGTGCGGTACCACTTGTCCAAAGCGACTCTCTTGGATTCAGGTCGAATCATAAGGCGAAGAATCCAAAATTGGCGATATTATCCAAGGATATAGATGCAAATATCTTTTCTCCTATCAATTTGCCAGGATTCCGCCTCGTCGTATCTTGTCCAAGAGGTCAAAATGTACAAGATTGGTGCGGTACCACTTGCCCAAAGCGACTGTCTGTGGACTCAGGTCGATCGATAAGCCGAAGAATCAAAAATTGCCGATATTGTCCAATGATATAAATGCAAATATCTTTACTTCTATCAATTCGCCAGGATTCTGCCCCATCGTATCTTGTCCAAGAGGTCAAAATATACAACATTGGTGCGGTACCACTTGCCCAAAGCGGCTCTATTTGGACTCAGGTCGAATCATAAGCCGAAGAATCCAAAATTGGCGATATTATCCAAGGATATAGATGCAAATATTTTTACCCCTATCAATTTGCCAAGATTCTGCCTCATCGTATCTTGTCCAAGAGGTCAAAATGTACAACATTGGTGCGGTTACACTTGCCCAAAGCGACTCTCTTTGGACTCAGGTCGAATCATAAGCCGAAGAATCCAAAATTGGCGATAATATCCAAGGATATACATGCAAATATCTTTACTCCTATCAATTTTCCCAGGATTCTGCATCATCGTAGCTTGTCCAGGAGTCCAAAGTGTACAAGATTTGTGTGGTACCATTTAACCATAGCGACTGTCTTTGGACTCAGATCGATCGATAAGCCGAAGAATCAAAAATTGCCGATATTGTCCAATGATATAAATGCAAATATCTTTACTCCTATTAATTTGCCAGGATTCTGCCTTATCGTGTCTTGTCCAGGAGGTCAAAATGTACAAGATTTGTGTGGTGCCACTTGCCCAAAGCGACTGTCTTTGGACTCAGGTCGATCGATAAGCCGAAGTTTCCAAAATTGGCGATAACATCCAAGGATATACATGCAAATATCTTTACTCCTATCAATTTTCCCAGGATTCTGCCTTATCGTAGCTTGTCCAAGAGGTCAAAATGTACACGATTGGTGCGGTACCAATTGCCCAAAGCGACTCTATTTGGACTCAGGTCGATCGATAAGCCGAAGAATAAAAAATTGCCGATATTGTCCAATGATATAAATGCAAATAGCTTTACTTATATTAATTTCACATGATTCTGCCTCATCGTATCATGCCCAGGAGGCCAAATGTACAAGATTTGAGCGGTACCACTTGTCCATAGCGACTGTCGTTGGATTCAGGGCGAATCATAAGCCGAAGAATCACAAATTTCCGATATTGTCCAATGATATAAATGCAAATATCTTTACTCCTATTAATTTGCCAGGATTCTGCCTTATCGTGTCTTGTCCAGGAGGTCAAAATGTACAAGATTTGTGTGGTGCCACTTGCCCAAAGCGACTGTCTTTGGACTCAGGTCGATCGATAACCCGAAGAATCAAAAACTGCCGATATTGTCCAATGATATAAATGCAAATATCTTTACTTCTATCATTTTTCCAGGATTCCGCCTCGTCGTATCATGCCCAGGAGGCCAAATGTACAAGATTTGTGCGGTACCACTTGTCCAAAGCGACTCTCTTGGATTCAGGTCGAATCATAACGCGAAGAATCCAAAATTGGCGATATTATCCAAGGATATAGATGCAAATATCTTTTCTCCTATCAATTTGCCAGGATTCTGCCTCGTCGTATCTTGTCCAAGAGGTCAAAATCTACAAGACTAGTGCGGTCGCACTTGTCCAAAGCGACTCTCTTTAGATTTAATTCGAATCATATAGCGAAACATCCAGAATTGCCAATGTCGTCCAATGATATAGATGCAATTATCTTGCCTCCAATCAATTTGCAACTATTCTGCCTCATCATACCTTATTTCGAGGGCCCAAATCTACAAGACAAGTGCGGTCGCACTTGTCCAAAGCGACTCTCTTTGGACTCAGGTGGATCCATTAGCCGAATCATCCTGAATTGCCGATGAGGTCCAATGATATAGATGCAAATATCATTACCCTTATCAATTTTACAAGAGTCTGCCTAACCGTATCTTGTCCAGGAGGAACAAATGATCAAGATTTGTGCAGTAGCACTTGTCCAAAGCGACTCTGTTGGACTCAGGTCGATCCATTAGCCGAAACATCCAGAATTGCCAATGTCGTCCAATGATATAGATGCAATCATCTCGCCTCCAATCAATTTGCCAGTATTCTGCCTCATCATACCTTGTTCCGGAGGCCCAAGTCTACAAGATTAGTGCGGCTGCACTTGTCCAAAGCGACTCTCTTTGGACTCAGGTCGATCCATTAGCCGAAGCATCCAGAAGTGCCGATGAGGTCCAATGATATAGATGCAAATATCTATACTGCTATCAATTTGACAGGATTCTACCACACCGTATGTTGTCCAAGAGGTTCAAATCTACAAGACAAGTGCGGTCGCACTTGTCCAAAGCGACTCTCTTTGGACTCAGGTGGATCCATTAGCCGAATCATCCTGAATTGCCGATGAGGTCCAATGATATAGATGCAAATATCATTACCCTTATCAATTTTACAAGAGTCTGCCTAACCGTATCTTGTCCAGGAGGAACAAATGATCAAGATTTGTGCAGTAGCACTTGTCCAAAGCGACTCTGTTGGACTCAGGTCGATCCATTAGCCGAAACATCCAGAATTGCCAATGTCGTCCAATGATATAGATGCAATCATCTCGCCTCCAATCAATTTGCCAGTATTCTGCCTCATCATACCTTGTTCCGGAGGCCCAAGTCTACAAGATTAGTGCGGCTGCACTTGTCCAAAGCGACTCTCTTTGGACTCAGGTCGATCCATTAGCCGAAGCATCCAGAAGTGCCGATGAGGTCCAATGATATAGATGCAAATATCTATACTGCTATCAATTTGACAGGATTCTACCACACCGTATGTTGTCCAAGAGGTTCAAATGTACAAGATTTGTGCAGTAGCACTTATTCAAAGCGACTCTCTTTGGACTCAGGTCGAACCATATGTCGAAGCATCAGAAATTTTCGATATTGTCCTATGATATAGATGCAAATATCTTTACTCTTATCAATTTGATAGGATTCTGCCTATCCGTATCTTGTCCAGGAGGTCCAAATGTACAAGATTTGTGCAGTAGCACTTGTTCAAAGCGACTCTCTTTGGACTCAGGTCGAACCATATGTCGAAGCATCAGAAATTTTCGATATTGTCCTATGATATAGATGCAAATATCTTTACTTGTATCAATTTAACAGGATTGTGCCTAACCGTATCTTGTCCAGGATGTCCAAATGTACAAGATTTGTGCAGTAGCACTTTTCCAAAGCGACTCTCTTTAGATTTAGGTCGAATCATATAGGGAAGCATCCAGAATTGTAAATGTCGTCCAATGATATAGATGCAATTATCTTGCCTCCAATCAATTTGCCAGTATTCTGCCTCATCATACTTTTTTCCGAGGGCCCAAATCTACAAGATTAGTGCGGTCGCACTTGTCCAAAGCGACTCACTTTAGATTTAATTCGAATCATATAGCGAAACATCCAGAATTGCCAATGTCGTCCAATGATATAGATGCAATTATCTTGCCTCCAATAAATTTGCCAGTATTCTGCCTCATCATACCTTATTTCGAGGGCCCAAATCTACAAGACAAGTGCGGTCGCACTTGTCTAAAGCGACTCTCTTTGGACTCAGGTGGATCCATTAGCCGAATCATCCTGAATTGCCGATGAGGTCCAATGATATAGATGCAAATAACTTTACTGCTATCAATTTGACAGGATTCTGCCTAACCGTATCTTGTCCGAGAGGTCCAAATTTACAAGATTTGTGCAGTAGCACTTGTCCAAAGCGACTCTCTTTGGACTCAGGTCGATCCACTAGCGAAGCATCCGGGATTGCCGATGAGATCCAATGATATAGATGCAAATATCTTTACTGCTATCAATTTGACAGGATTCTACCACACCGTATGTTGTCCAAGAGGTCAAAATGTACAAGATTGGTGTCGTACAACTTGCCCAAAGCGACTTTCTTTGGATTCCGGTCGAATCATAATGCGAAGTATCCAAAATTGTCGATATTATCCAATAATATAGATGCAAATATCTTTACTCCTATCAGTTTGCCAGGATTCTGCCTTATCATATCTTGTCCAGGAGGTCAAAATTTACAAGATTGGTGTCGTACGACTTGCTCAAAGCGACTGTATTTGGATTCCGGTCGAATCATTAGGCGAAGTATCCAAAATTGGCGATATTGTCCAATGATATAAATGCAAATATCTTTACTTCTATCAATTCGCCAGGATTGTGCCCCATCGTATCTTGTCCAAGAAATCAAAATATACAACATTGGTGCGGTACCACCTGCCCAAAGCGGCTCTATTTGGACTCAGGTCGATCGATAAGCCGAAGAATAAAAAATTGCCGATATTGTCCAATGATATAAATGCAAATAGCTTTACTTACATTAATTTCACATGATTCTGCCTCATCGTATCATGCCCAGGAGGCCAAATGTACAAGATTTGTGCGGTACCACTTGTCCAAAGCGACTCTCTTGGATTCAGGTCGAATCATAAGGCGAAGAATCCAAAATTGGCGATATTATCCAAGGATATAGATGCAAATATCTTTTCTCCTATCAATTTGCCAAGATTCTGCCTCATCGTATCTTGTCCAAGAGGTCAAAATGTACAAGATTGGTGCGGTTACACTTGACCAAAGCGACTCTCTTTGGACTCAGGTCGATGGATATCCCGAAGAATCAAAAACTGCCGATATTGTCCAATGATAAAAATGCAAATATCTTTACTTCTATCAATTCGCCAGGATTCTGCCTTATCGTATCTTGTCCAAGAGGTCAAAATGTACACGATTGGTGCGGTACCAATTGCCCAAAGCGACTCTATTTGGACTCAGGTCGATCGATAAGCCGAAGAATAAAAAATTGCCTATATTGTCCAATGATATAAATGCAAATAGCTTGACTTATATTAATTTCACAGGATTCTGCCTCATCGTATCATGCCCAGGAGGCCAAATGTACAAGATTTGTGCGGTACCACTTGTCCAAAGCCACTGTATTTGGATTCAGGGCGAATCATAAGCCGAAGAATCAAAAATTGCCGATATTGTCCAATGATATAAATGCAAATTACTTTACTTATATTAATGTGACAGGATTATGGCTCATCGTATCTTGTCCAGGAGGTCAAAATGTACAAGATTTGTGCGGTACCACTTGCCCAAAGCGATCGTCTTTGGACTCAGGTCGATCGATAAGCCGAAGAGTCAAAAATTGCCGATATTGTCTATTGATATAGATGCAAATATCTTTACTCCTATCAATTTGACAGGATTCTACCTAACCGTATCTTGTCCAGGAGGTCAAGATGTACAAGATTGGTGTCGTACGTCTGGCCCAAAGCGACTCTCTTTGGACTCAGGTCGATGGATAACCCGAAGAATCAAAAACTGCCGATATTGTCCAATGATATAAATGCAAATATCTTTACTTCTATCATTTTTCCAGGATTCCGCCTCGTCGTATCATGCCCAGGAGGCCAAATGTACAAGATTTGTGCGGTACCACTTGTCCAAAGCGACTCTCTTGGATTCAGGTCGAATCATAAGGCGAAGAATCCAAAATTGGCGATATTATCCAAGGATATAGATGCAAATATCTTTTCTCCTATCAATTTGCCAGGATTCTGCCTCGTCGTATCTTGTCCAAGAGGTCAAAATCTACAAGACTAGTGCGGTCGCACTTGTCCAAAGCGACTCTCTTTAGATTTAATTCGAATCATATAGCGAAACATCCAGAATTGCCAATGTCGTCCAATGATATAGATGCAATTATCTTGCCTCCAATCAATTTGCCACTATTCTGCCTCATCATACCTTATTTCGAGGGCCCAAATCTACAAGACAAGTGCGGTCGCACTTGTCCAAAGCGACTCTCTTTGGACTCAGGTGGATCCATTAGCCGAATCATCCTGAATTGCCGATGAGGTCCAATGATATAGATGCAAATATCATTACCCTTATCAATTTTACAAGAGTCTGCCTAACCGTATCTTGTCCAGGAGGAACAAATGATCAAGATTTGTGCAGTAGCACTTGTCCAAAGCGACTCTGTTGGACTCAGGTCGATCCATTAGCCGAAACATCCAGAATTGCCAATGTCGTCCAATGATATAGATGCAATCATCTCGCCTCCAATCAATTTGCCAGTATTCTGCCTCATCATACCTTGTTCCGGAGGCCCAAGTCTACAAGATTAGTGCGGCTGCACTTGTCCAAAGCGACTCTCTTTGGACTCAGGTCGATCCATTAGCCGTAGCATCCAGAATTGCCGATGAGGTCCAATGATATAGATGCAAATATCTTTACTGCTATCAATTTGACAGGATTCTACCTAACCGTATCTTGTTCAGGAGATCCAAATGTACAAGATTTGTGCAGTAGCACTTGTCCAAAGAGAGTCACTTTGGACTCAGGTCGATCCATTAGCCGAAGCATCCAGAAGTGCCGATGAGGTCCAATGATATAGATGCAAATATCTATACTGCTATCAATTTGACAGGATTCTACCACACCGTATGTTGTCCAAGAGGTTCAAATGTACAAGATTTGTGCAGTAGCACTTGTTCAAAGCGACTCTCTTTGGACTCAGGTCGAACCATATGTCGAAGCATCAGAAATTTTCGATATTGTCCTATGATATAGATGCAAATATCTTTACTCTTATCAATTTGACAGGATTCTACCTAACCGTATCTTGTCCAGGAGGTCAAGATGTACAAGATTGGTGTCGTACGTCTGGCCCAAAGCGACTCTCTTTGGACTCAGGTCGATGGATAACCCGAAGAATCAAAAACTGCCGATATTGTCCAATGATATAAATGCAAATATCTTTACTTCTATCATTTTTCCAGGATTCCGCCTCGTCGTATCATGCCCAGGAAGCCAAATGTACAAGATTTGTGCGGTACCACTTGTCCAAAGCGACTCTCTTGGATTCAGGTCGAATCATAACGCGAAGAATCCAAAATTGGCGATATTATCCAAGGATATAGATGCAAATATCTTTTCTCCTATCAATTTGCCAGGATTCTGCCTCGTCGTATCTTGTCCAAGAGGTCAAAATCTACAAGACTAGTGCGGTCGCACTTGTCCAAAGCGACTCTCTTTAGATTTAATTCGAATCATATAGCGAAACATCCAGAATTGCCAATGTCGTCCAATGATATAGATGCAATTATCTTGCCTCCAATCAATTTGCAACTATTCTGCCTCATCATACCTTATTTCGAGGGCCCAAATCTACAAGACAAGTGCGGTCGCACTTGTCCAAAGCGACTCTCTTTGGACTCAGGTGGATCCATTAGCCGAATCATCCTGAATTGCCGATGAGGTCCAATGATATAGATGCAAATATCATTACCCTTATCAATTTTACAAGAGTCTGCCTAACCGTATCTTGTCCAGGAGGAACAAATGATCAAGATTTGTGCAGTAGCACTTGTCCAAAGCGACTCTGTTGGACTCAGGTCGATCCATTAGCCGAAACATCCAGAATTGCCAATGTCGTCCAATGATATAGATGCAATCATCTCGCCTCCAATCAATTTGCCAGTATTCTGCCTCATCATACCTTGTTCCGGAGGCCCAAGTCTACAAGATTAGTGCGGCTGCACTTGTCCAAAGCGACTCTCTTTGGACTCAGGTCGATCCATTAGCCGTAGCATCCAGAATTGCCGATGAGGTCCAATGATATAGATGCAAATATCTTTACTGCTATCAATTTGACAGGATTCTACCTAACCGTATCTTGTTCAGGAGATCCAAATGTACAAGATTTGTGCAGTAGCACTTGTCCAAAGAGAGTCACTTTGGACTCAGGTCGATCCATTAGCCGAAGCATCCAGAAGTGCCGATGAGGTCCAATGATATAGATGCAAATATCTATACTGCTATCAATTTGACAGGATTCTACCACACCGTATGTTGTCCAAGAGGTTCAAATGTACAAGATTTGTGCAGTAGCACTTGTTCAAAGCGACTCTCTTTGGACTCAGGTCGAACCATATGTCGAAGCATCAGAAATTTTCGATATTGTCCTATGATATAGATGCAAATATCTTTACTCTTATCAATTTGATAGGATTCTGCCTATCCGTATCTTGTCCAGGAGGTCCAAATGTACAAGATTTGTGCAGTAGCACTTGTTCAAAGCGACTCTCTTTGGACTCAGGTCGAACCATATGTCGAAGCATCAGAAATTTTCGATATTGTCCTATGATATAGATGCAAATATCTTTACTTGTATCAATTTAACAGGATTGTGCCTAACCGTATCTTGTCCAGGATGTCCAAATGTACAAGATTTGTGCAGTAGCACTTTTCCAAAGCGACTCTCTTTAGATTTAGGTCGAATCATATAGGGAAGCATCCAGAATTGTAAATGTCGTCCAATGATATAGATGCAATTATCTTGCCTCCAATCAATTTGCCAGTATTCTGCCTCATCATACTTTTTTCCGAGGGCCCAAATCTACAAGATTAGTGCGGTCGCACTTGTCCAAAGCGACTCACTTTAGATTTAATTCGAATCATATAGCGAAACATCCAGAATTGCCAATGTCGTCCAATGATATAGATGCAATTATCTTGCCTCCAATAAATTTGCCAGTATTCTGCCTCATCATACCTTATTTCGAGGGCCCAAATCTACAAGACAAGTGCGGTCGCACTTGTCTAAAGCGACTCTCTTTGGACTCAGGTGGATCCATTAGCCGAATCATCCTGAATTGCCGATGAGGTCCAATGATATAGATGCAAATAACTTTACTGCTATCAATTTGACAGGATTCTGCCTAACCGTATCTTGTCCGAGAGGTCCAAATTTACAAGATTTGTGCAGTAGCACTTGTCCAAAGCGACTCTCTTTGGACTCAGGTCGATCCACTAGCGAAGCATCCGGGATTGCCGATGAGATCCAATGATATAGATGCAAATATCTTTACTGCTATCAATTTGACAGGATTCTACCACACCGTATGTTGTCCAAGAGGTCAAAATGTACAAGATTGGTGTCGTACAACTTGCCCAAAGCGACTTTCTTTGGATTCCGGTCGAATCATAATGCGAAGTATCCAAAATTGTCGATATTATCCAATAATATAGATGCAAATATCTTTACTCCTATCAGTTTGCCAGGATTCTGCCTTATCATATCTTGTCCAGGAGGTCAAAATTTACAAGATTGGTGTCGTACGACTTGCTCAAAGCGACTGTATTTGGATTCCGGTCGAATCATTAGGCGAAGTATCCAAAATTGGCGATATTGTCCAATGATATAAATGCAAATATCTTTACTTCTATCAATTCGCCAGGATTGTGCCCCATCGTATCTTGTCCAAGAAATCAAAATATACAACATTGGTGCGGTACCACCTGCCCAAAGCGGCTCTATTTGGACTCAGGTCGATCGATAAGCCGAAGAATAAAAAATTGCCGATATTGTCCAATGATATAAATGCAAATAGCTTTACTTACATTAATTTCACATGATTCTGCCTCATCGTATCATGCCCAGGAGGCCAAATGTACAAGATTTGAGCGGTACCACTTGTCCAAAGCGACTGTCGTTGGATTCAGGGCGAATCATAAGCCGAAGAATCACAAATTGCCGATATTGTCCAATGATAAAAATGCAAATACCTTTACTTCTATCAATTCGCCAGGTTTCTGCCCCATCGTATCTTGTCCAAGAGGTCAAAATGTACACGATTGGTGGGGTACCAATTGCCCAAAGCGACTCTATTTGGACTCAGGTCGATCGATAAGCCGAAGAATAAAAAATTGCCGATATTGTCCAATGATATAAATGCAAATATCTTTACTCCTATCAATTTGCCAGAATTCTGCCTCATCGTATCTTGTCCAGGAGGTCAAAATGTACAAGATTTGTGTGTTACCACTTGCCCAAAGCGACTGTCTTGGATTCAGGTTGAATCATAAGGCGAAGAATCCAAAATTATCGATATTATCCAATGATATAGATGCAAATATCTTTACTCCTATCAATTTGCCAGGATTCTGCCTCATCGTATCTTGTCCAAGAGGTCAAAATGTACAAGATTGGTGCGGTAACACTTGCCCAAAGCGACTCTATTTGGACTCAGGTCGATGGATAACCCGAAGAATCAAAAATTGCCGATATTGTCCAATGATATAAATGCAAATAGCTTTACTTATATTAATTTGACAGGATTATGCCTCACTGTATCTTGTCCAGGAGGTCAAAATGTTCAAGATTTGTGCGGTACCACTTGCTCAAAGCGATCGTCTTTGGACTCAGGTCGATCGATAAGCCGAAGTGTAAAAAATTGCCGATATTGTGCAATGATATAAATGCAAATAGCTTCACTTATATTAATGTGACTGGATTATGGCTCACCGTATCTTGTCCAGGAGGTCAAAATGTACAAGATTTGTGCGGTACCACTTGTCCAAAGCGACTGTCTTTAGATTCTGGTTGAATCATAAGACGAAAAATAAAAAATTGCCGATATTGTCCAATGATATAAATGCAAATAGCTTTACTTATATTAATGTGACAGGATTATGGCTCATCGTATCTTGTCCAAGAGGTCAAAATGTACACGATTGGTGTCGTACCACTTGCCCAAAGCGACTGTCTGTGGACTCAGGTCGATGGATAACGCGAAGAATCCAAAATTGGCGATATTATCCAAGGATATAGATGCAGATATCTTTACTCCTATCAATTTGCCAGGATTCTGCCTCATCGTATCTTGTCCAAGAGGCCAAAATGTACACGATTGGTGCGGTACCAATTGCCCAAAGCGACTGTCTTTGGATTCAAGTCGAATCACAAGGCGAAGAATCCAAAATTGGCGATAATATCCAAGGATATACATGCAAATATCTTTACTCCTATCAATTTACCCAGGATTCTGCAGCATCGTAGCTTGTCTAGGAGTCCAAAGTGTACAAGATTTGTGTGGTACCATTTGCCCATAGCGACTGTCTTTGGACTCAGGTCGATGGATAACGCGAAGAATCAAAAACTGCCAATGTTGTCCAATGATATAAATGCAAATATCTTTACTTCTATCAATTTTCCAGGATTCTGCCTCGTCGTATCATGCCCAGGAGGTCAAATGTACAAGATTTGTGCGGTACCACTTGTCCAAAGCGACTGTCTTTGGATTCAGGGCGAATCATAAGGCGAAGAATCCAAAATTATCGATATTATCCAATGATATAGATGCAAATATCTTTACTCCTATCAATTTGCCAGGATTCTGCCTCATCGTATCTTGTCCAAGAGGTCAAAATGTACAAGATTGGTGCGGTAACACTTGCCCAAAGCGACTGTCTGTGGACTCAGGTCGATCGATAAGCCGTAGAATCAAAAATTGCCGATATTGTCCAATGATATAAATGCAAATAGCTTTACTTATATTAATGTGACAGGATTATGGCTCATCGTATCTTGTCCAGGAGGTCAAAATGTACAAGATTTGTGCGGTACCACTTGACCAAAGCGATCGTCTTTGGACTCAGGTCGATCGATAAGCCGAAGAGTCAAAAATTGCCGATATTGTCCATTGATATAGATGCAAATATCTTTACTCCTATCAATTTGACAGGATTCTACCTCACCGTATCTTGTCCAGGAGGTCAAGATGTACAAGATTGGTGTCGTACGACTTGCCCAAAGCGACTCTCTTTGGACTCAGGTCGATGGATAAACCGAAGAATCAAAATTTCCCGATATTATCCAATGATATAGTTGCAACTATCTTTACTTCTATCAATTCGCCAGGATTCTGCCCCATCGTATCTTGTCCAGGAGGTCAAAATGTACAAGATTTGTGCGGTACCACTTGTCCAAAGCGACTGTCTTTAGATTCTGGTCGAATCATAAGACGAAAAATAAAAAATTGCCGATATTGTCCAATGATATAAATGCAAATAGCTTTACTTATATTAATGTGACAGGATTATGGCTCATCGTGTCTTGTCCAAGAGGTCAAAATGTACACGATTGGTGTCGTACCACTTGCCCAAAGCGACTGTCTGTGGACTCAGGTCGATGGATAACGCGAAGAATCCAAAATTGGTGATATTATCCAAGGATATAGATGCAAATATCTTTACTCCTATCAATTTGCCAGGATTCTGCCTCATCGTATCTTGTCCAAGAGGTCAAAATGTACACGATTGGTGCGGTACCAATTGCCCAAAGCGACTGTCTTTGGATTCAAGTCGAATCACAAGGCGAAGAATCCAAAATTGTCGATATTAGCCAATGATATAGATGCAAATATCTTTACTCCTATCAATTTTCCAGGATTCTGCCTCGTCGTATCTTGTCCAAGAGGTCAAAATGTACAAGATTGGTGCGGTACCACTTGCCCAAAGCGGCTCTATTTGGACTCAGGTCGAATTATAAGCCGAAGAATCCAAAATTGGCGATAATATCCAAGGATATACATGCAAATATCTTTACTCCTATCAATTTGCCAGGATTCCGCCTCATCGTATCTTGTCCAGAGTTCAAAATGTACAAGATTGGTGTCGTACGATTTGCTCAAAGCGACTGTCTTTGGATTCCGGTCGAATCATAAGGCGAAGTATCTAAAATTGGCGATATTATCCAAGCATATAGATGCAAATATCTTTTCTCCTATCAATTTGATAGGATTCTGCCTCATCGTATCTTGTCCAGGAGGTCGAAATGTACAAGATTTGTGCGGTACCACTTGTTCAAAGCGACTGTCTTTGGATTCAGGGCGAATCATAAGCCGAAGAATCACAAACTGCCGATATTGTCCAATGATATAAATGCAAATATCTTTACTTCTATCATTTTTCCAGGATTCCGCCTCGTCGTATCATGACCAGGAGGCCAAATGTACAAGATTTGTGCGGTACCACTTGTCCAAAGCGACTCTCTTGGATTCAGGTCGAATCATAAGGCGAAGAATCCAAAATTGGCGATATTATCCAAGGATATAGATGCAAATATCTTTTCTCCTATCAATTTGCCAGGATTCTGCCTCGTCGTATCTTGTCCAAGAGGTCAAAATGTACAAGATTGGTGCGGTACCACTTGCCCAAAGCGACTGTCTGTGGACTCAGGTCGATCGATAAGCCGAAGAATCAAAAATTGCCGATATTGTCCAATGATATAAATGCAAATATCTTTACTTCTATCAATTCGCCAGGATTCTGCCCCATCGTATCTTGTCCAAGAGGTCAAAATATACAACATTGGTGCGGTACCACTTGCCCAAAGCGGCTCTATTTGGACTCAGGTCGAATCATAAGCCGAAGAATCCAAAATTGGCGATATTATCCAAGGATATAGATGCAAATATTTTTACCCCTATCAATTTGCCAAGATTCTGCCTCATCGTATCTTGTCCAAGAGGTCAAAATGTACAACATTGGTGCGGTTACACTTCCCCAAAGCGACTCTCTTTGGACTCAGGTCGAATCATAAGCCGAAGAATCCAAAATTGGCGATAATATCCAAGGATATACATGCAAATATCTTTAATCCTTTAAATTTTCCCAGGATTCTGCATCATCGTAGCTTGTCCAGGAGTCCAAAGTGTACAAGATTTGTGTGGTACCATTTAACCATAGCGACTGTCTTTGGACTCAGATCGATCGATAAGCCGAAGAATCAAAAATTGCCGATATTGTCCAATGATATAAATGCAAATATCTTTACTCCTATTAATTTGCCAGGATTCTGCCTTATCGTGTCTTGTCCAGGAGGTCAAAATGTACAAGATTTGTGTGGTGCCACTTGCCCAAAGCGACTGTCTTTGGACTCAGGTCGATCGATAAGCCGAAGTTTCCAAAATTGGCGATAACATCCAAGGATATACATGCAAATATCTTTACTCCTATCAATTTTCCCAGGATTCTGCCTTATCGTAGCTTGTCCAAGAGGTCAAAATGTACACGATTGGTGCGGTACCAATTGCCCAAAGCGACTCTATTTGGACTCAGGTCGATCGATAAGCCGAAGAATAAAAAATTGCCGATATTGTCCAATGATATAAATGCAAATAGCTTTACTTATATTAATTTCACATGATTCTGCCTCATCGTATCATGCCCAGGAGGCCAAATGTACAAGATTTGAGCGGTACCACTTGTCCATAGCGACTGTCGTTGGATTCAGGGCGAATCATAAGCCGAAGAATCACAAATTTCCGATATTGTCCAATGATATAAATGCAAATATCTTTACTCCTATTAATTTGCCAGGATTTTGCCTTATCGTGTCTTGTCCAGGAGGTCAAAATGTACAAGATTTGTGTGGTGCCACTTGCCCAAAGCGACTGTCTTTGGACTCAGGTCGATCGATAAGCCGAAGAATCCAAAATTGGCGATAATATCCAAGGATATACATGCAAATATCTTTACTTCTATCATTTTTCCAGGATTCCGCCTCGCCGTATCATGCCCAGGAGGCCAAATGTACAAGATTTGTGCGGTACCACTTGTCCAAAGCGACTCTCTTGGATTCAGGTCGAATCATAAGGCGAAGAATCCAAAATTGGCGATATTATCCAAGGATATAGATGCAAATATCTTTTCTCCTATCAATTTGCCAGGATTCTGCCTCGTCGTATCTTGTCTAAGAGGTCAAAATGTACAAGATTGGTGCGGTACCACTTGCCCAAATCGACTGTCTGTGGACTCAGGTCGATCGATAAGCCGAAGAATCAAAAATTGCCGATATTGTCCAATGATATAAATGCAAATATCTTTACTTCTATCAATTCGCCAGGATTCTGCCCCATCGTATCTTGTCCAAGAGGTCAAAATATACAACACTGGTGCGGTGCCACTTGCCCAAAGCGGCTCTATTTGGACTCAGGTCGAATCATAAGCCGATGAATCCAAAATTGGCGATATTATCCAAGGATATAGATGCAAATATTTTTACCCCTATCAATTTGCCAAGATTCTGCCTCATCGTATCTTGTCCAAGAGGTCAAAATGTACAAGATTGGTGCGGTTACACTTGACCAAAGCGACTCTCTTTGGACTCAGGTCGATGGATATCCCGAAGAATCAAAAACTGCCGATATTGTCCAATGATAAAAATGCAAATATCTTTACTTCTATCAATTCGCCAGGATTCTGCCTTATCGTATCTTGTCCAAGAGGTCAAAATGTACACGATTGGTGCGGTACCAATTGCCCAAAGCGACTCTATTTGGAATCAGGTCGATCGATAAGCCGAAGAATAAAAAATTGCCTATATTGTCCAATGATATAAATGCAAATAGCTTGACTTATATTAATTTCACAGGATTCTGCCTCATCGTATCATGCCCAGGAGGCCAAATGTACAGGATTTGTGCGGTACCACTTGTCCAAAGCGACTGTATTTGGATTCAGGGCGAATCATAAGCCGAAGAATCAAAAATTGCCGATATTGTCCAATGATATAAATGCAAATTACTTTACTTATATTAATGTGACAGGATTATGGCTCATCGTATCTTGTCCAGGAGGTCAAAATGTACAAGATTTGTGCGGTATCACTTGCCCAAAGCGATCGTCTTTGGACTCAGGTCGATCGATAAGCCGAAGAGTCAAAAATTGCCGATATTGTCTATTGATATAGATGCAAATATCTTTACTCCTATCAATTTGACAGGATTCTACCTAACCGTATCTTGTCCAGGAGGTCAAAATGTACAAGATTTGTGTGTTACCACTTGCCCAAACCGACTGTCTTGGATTCAGGTTGAATCATAAGGCGAAGAATCCAAAATTGGCGATATTATCCAAGGATATAGATGCAAATATTTTTACCCCTATCAATTTGCCAAGATTCTGCCTCATCGTAGCTTGTCCAGGAGATCAAAATGTACAAGATTTGTGCGGTACCACTTGCCCAAAGCGACTCTATTTGGACTCAGGTCGATGGATAACCCGAAGAATCAAAAATTGCCGATATTGTCCAATGATATAAATGCAAATAGCTTTACTTATATTAATTTGACAGGATTATGCCTCACCGTATCTTGTCCAGGAGGTCAAAATGTTCAAGATTTGTGCGGTACCACTTGCTCAAAGCGATCGTCTTTGGACTCAGGTCGATCGATAAGCCGAAGTGTAAGAAATTGCCGATATTGTGCAATGATATAAATGCAAATAGCTTCACTTATATTAATGTGACTGGATTATGGCTCACCGTATCTTGTCCAGGAGGTCAAAATGTACAAGATTTGTGCGGTACCACTTGTCCAAAGCGACTGTCTTTAGATTCTGGTTGAATCATAAGACGAAAAATAAAAAATTGCCGATATTGTCCAATGATATAAATGCAAATAGCTTTACTTATATTAATGTGACAGGATTATGGCTAATCGTATCTTGTCCAAGAGGTCAAAATGTACACGATTGGTGTCGTACCACTTGCCCAAAGCGACTGTCTGTGGACTCAGGTCGATGGATAACGCGAAGAATCCAAAATTGGCGATATTATCCAAGGATATAGATGCAAATATCTTTACTCCTATCAATTTGCCAGGATTCTGCCTCATCGTATCTTGTCCAAGAGGCCAAAATGTACACGATTGGTGCGGTACCAATTGCCCAAAGCGACTGTCTTTGGATTCAAGTCGAATCACAAGGCGAAGAATCCAAAATTGTCGATATTAGCCAATGATATAGATGCAAATATCTTTACTCCTATCAATTTGCCAGGATTCTGCCTCGTCGTATCTTGTCCAAGAGGTCAAAATGTACAAGATTGGTGCGGTACCACTTGCCCAAAGCGACTGTCTGTGGACTCAGGTCGATCGATAAGCCGAAGAATCAAATATTGCCGATATTGTCCAATGATATAAATGCAAATATCTTTACTTCTATCAATTCGCCAGGATTCTGCCCCATCGTATCTTGTCCAAGACGTCAAAATATACAACATTGGTGCGGTACCACTTGCCCAAAGCGGCTCTATTTGGACTCAGGTCGAATTATAAGCCGAAGAATCCAAAATTGGCGATAATATCCAAGGATATACATGCAAATATCTTTACTCCTATCAATTTGCCAGGATTCCGCCTCATCGTATCTTGTCCAGAGTTCAAAATGTACAAGATTGGTGTCGTACGATTTGCTCAAAGCGACTGTCTTTGGATTCCGGTCGAATCATAAGGCGAAGTATCTAAAATTGGCGATATTATCCAAGCATATAGATGCAAATATCTTTTCTCCTATCAATTTGATAGGATTCTGCCTCATCGTATCTTGTCCAGGAGGTCGAAATGTACAAGATTTGTGCGGTACCACTTGTTCAAAGCGACTGTCTTTGGATTCAGGGCGAATCATAAGCCGAAGAATCACAAACTGCCGATATTGTCCAATGATATAAATGCAAATATCTTTACTTCTATCATTTTTCCAGGATTCCGCCTCGTCGTATCATGCCCAGGAGGCCAAATGTACAAGATTTGTGCGGTACCACTTGTCCAAAGCGACTCTCTTGGATTCAGGTCGAATCATAAGGCGAAGAATCCAAAATTGGCGACATTATCCAAGGATATAGATGCAAATATCTTTTCTCCTATCAATTTGCCAGGATTCTGCCTCGTCGTATCTTGTCCAAGAGGTCAAAATGTACAAGATTGGTGCGGTACCACTTGCCCAAAGCGACTGTCTGTGGACTCAGGTCGATCGATAAGCCGAAGAATCAAAAATTGCCGATATTGTCCAATGATATAAATGCAAATATCTTTACTTCTATCAATTCGCCAGGATTCTGCCCCATCGTATCTTGTCCAAGAGGTCAAAATATACAACATTGGTGCGGTACCACTTGCCCAAAGCGGCTCTATTTGGACTCAGGTCGAATCATAAGCCGAAGAATCCAAAATTGGCGATATTATCCAAGGATATAGATGCAAATATTTTTACCCCTATCAATTTGCCAAGATTCTGCCTCATCGTATCTTGTCCAAGAGGTCAAAATGTACAACATTGGTGCGGTTACACTTGCCCAAAGCGACTCTCTTTGGACTCAGGTCGAATCATAAGCCGAAGAATCCAAAATTGGCGATAATATCCAAGGATATACATGCAAATATCTTTACTCCTATCAATTTTCCCAGGATTCTGCATCATCGTAGCTTGTCCAGGAGTCCAAAGTGTACAAGATTTGTGTGGTACCATTTAACCATAGCGACTGTCTTTGGACTCAGATCGATCCATAAGCCGAAGAATCAAAAATTGCCGATATTGTCCAATGATATAAATGCAAATATCTTTACTCCTATTAATTTGCCAGGATTCTGCCTTATCGTGTTTTGTCCAGGAGGTCAAAATGTACAAGATTTGTGTGGTGCCACTTGCCCAAAGCGACTGTCTTTGGACTCAGGTCGATCGATAAGCCGAAGTTTCCAAAATTGGCGATAACATCCAAGGATATACATGCAAATATCTTTACTCCTATCAATTTTCCCAGGATTCTGCCTTATCGTAGCTTGTCCAAGAGGTCAAAATGTACACGATTGGTGCGGTACCAATTGCCCAAAGCGACTCTATTTGGACTCAGGTCGATCGATAAGCCGAAGAATAAAAAATTGCCGATATTGTCCAATGATATAAATGCAAATAGCTTTACTTATATTAATTTCACATGATTCTGCCTCATCGTATCATGCCCAGGAGGCCAAATGTACAAGATTTGAGCGGTACCACTTGTCCATAGCGACTGTCGTTGGATTCAGGGCGAATCATAAGCCGAAGAATCACAAATTTCCGATATTGTCCAATGATATAAATGCAAATAACTTTACTCCTATTAATTTGCCAGGATTCTGCCTTATCGTGTCTTGTCCAGGAGGTCAAAATGTACAAGATTTGTGTGGTGCCACTTGCCCAAAGCGACTGTCTTTGGACTCAGGTCGATCGATAAGCCGAAGAATCCAAAATTGGCGATAATATCCAAGGATATACATGCAAATATCTTTACTTCTATCATTTTTCCAGGATTCCGCCTCGCCGTATCATGCCCAGGAGGCCAAATGTACAAGATTTGTGCGGTACCACTTGTCCAAAGCGACTCTCTTGGATTCAGGTCGAATCATAAGGCGAAGAATCCAAAATTGGCGATATTATCCAAGGATATAGATGCAAATATCTTTTCTCCTATCAATTTGCCAGGATTCTGCCTCGTCGTATCTTGTCTAAGAGGTCAAAATGTACAAGATTGGTGCGGTACCACTTGCCCAAAGCGACTGTCTGTGGACTCAGGTCGATCGATAAGCCGAAGAATCAAAAATTGCCGATATTGTCCAATGATATAAATGCAAATATCTTTACTTCTATCAATTCGCCAGGATTCTGCCCCATCGTATCTTGTCCAAGAGGTCAAAATATACAACATTGGTGCGGTGCCACTTGCCCAAAGCGGCTCTATTTGGACTCAGGTCGAATCATAAGCCGATGAATCCAAAATTGGCGATATTATCCAAGGATATAGATGCAAATATTTTTACCCCTATCAATTTGCCAAGATTCTGCCTCATCGTATCTTGTCCAAGAGGTCAAAATGTACAAGATTGGTGCGGTTACACTTGACCAAAGCGACTCTCTTTGGACTCAGGTCGATGGATATCCCGAAGAATCAAAAACTGCCGATATTGTCCAATGATAAAAATGCAAATATCTTTACTTCTATCAATTCGCCAGGATTCTGCCTTATCGTATCTTGTCCAAGAGGTCAAAATGTACACGATTGGTGCGGTACCAATTGCCCAAAGCGACTCTATTTGGACTCAGGTCGATCGATAAGCCGAAGAATAAAAAATTGCCTATATTGTCCAATGATATAAATGCAAATAGCTTGACTTATATTAATTTCACAGGATTCTGCCTCATCGTATCATGCCCAGGAGGCCAAATGTACAAGATTTGTGCGGTACCACTTGTCCAAAGCGACTGTATTTGGATTCAGGGCGAATCATAAGACGAAAAATAAAAAATTGCCGATATTGTCCAATGATATAAATGCAAATAGCTTTACTTATATTAATGTGACAGGATTATGGCTCATCGTATCTTGTCCAAGAGGTCAAAATGTACACGATTGGTGTCGTACCACTTGCCCAAAGCGACTGTCTGTGGACTCAGGTCGATGGATAACGCGAAGAATCCAAAATTGGCGATATTATCCAAGGATATAGATGCAAATATCTTTACTCCTATCAATTTGCCAGGATTCTGCCTCATCGTATCTTGTCCAAGAGGCCAAAATGTACACGATTGGTGCGGTACCAATTGCCCAAAGCGACTGTCTTTGGATTCAGGTCGATCGATAAGCCGAAGAATCAAATATTGCCGATATTGTCCAATGATATAAATGCAAATATCTTTACTTCTATCAATTCGCCAGGATTCTGCCCCATCGTATCTTGTCCAAGACGTCAAAATATACAACATTGGTGCGGTACCACTTGCCCAAAGCGGCTCTATTTGGACTCAGGTCGAATTATAAGCCGAAGAATCCAAAATTGGCGATAATATCCAAGGATATACATGCAAATATCTTTACTCCTATCAATTTACCCAGGATTCTGCAGCATCGTAGCTTGTCTAGGAGTCCAAAGTGTACAAGATTTGTGTGGTACCATTTGCCCATAGCGACTGTCTTTGGACTCAGGTCGATGGATAACGCGAAGAATCAAAAACTGCCAATGTTGTCCAATGATATAAATGCAAATATCTTTACTTCTATCAATTTTCCAGGATTCTGCCTCGTCGTATCATGCCCAGGAGGTCAAATGTACAAGATTTGTGCGGTACCACTTGTCCAAAGCGACTGTCTTTGGATTCAGGGCGAATCATAAGGCGAAGAATCCAAAATTATCGATATTATCCAATGATATAGATGCAAATATCTTTACTCCTATCAATTTGCCAGGATTCTGCCTCATCGTATCTTGTCCAAGAGGTCAAAATGTACAAGATTGGTGCGGTAACACTTGCCCAAAGCGACTGTCTGTGGACTCAGGTCGATCGATAAGCCGTAGAATCAAAAATTGCCGATATTGTCCAATGATATAAATGCAAATAGCTTTACTTATATTAATGTGACAGGATTATGGCTCATCGTATCTTGTCCAGGAGGTCAAAATGTACAAGATTTGTGCGGTACCACTTGACCAAAGCAATCGTCTTTGGACTCAGGTCGATCGATAAGCCGAAGAGTCAAAAATTGCCGATATTGTCCATTGATATAGATGCAAATATCTTTACTCCTATCAATTTGACAGGATTCTACCTCACCGTATCTTGTCCAGGAGGTCAAGATGTACAAGATTGGTGTCGTACGACTTGCCCAAAGCGACTCTCTTTGGACTCAGGTCGATGGATAACCCGAAGAATCAAAATTTCCCGATATTATCCAATGATATAGTTGCAAATATCTTTACTTCTATCAATTCGCCAGGATTCTGCCCCATCGTATCTTGTCCAGGAGGTCAAAATGTACAAGATTTGTGCGGTACCACTTGTCCAAAGCGACTGTCTTTAGATTCTGGTCGAATCATAAGACGAAAAATAAAAAATTGCCGATATTGTCCAATGATATAAATGCAAATAGCTTTACTTATATTAATGTGACAGGATTATGGCTCATCGTATCTTGTCCAAGAGGTCAAAATGTACACGATTGGTGTCGTACCACTTGCCCAAAGCGACTGTCTGTGGACTCAGGTCGATGGATAACGCGAAGAATCCAAAATTGGTGATATTATCCAAGGATATAGATGCAAATATCTTTACTCCTATCAATTTGCCAGGATTCTGCCTCATCGTATCTTGTCCAAGAGGTCAAAATGTACACGATTGGTGCGGTACCAATTGCCCAAAGCGACTGTCTTTGGATTCAAGTCGAATCACAAGGCGAAGAATCCAAAATTGTCGATATTAGCCAATGATATAGATGCAAATATCTTTACTCCTATCAATTTTCCAGGATTCTGCCTCGTCGTATCTTGTCCAAGAGGTCAAAATGTACAAGATTGGTGCGGTGCCACTTGCCCAAAGCGGCTCTATTTGGACTCAGGTCGAATTATAAGCCGAAGAATCCAAAATTGGCGATAATATCCAAGGATATACATGCAAATATCTTTACTCCTATCAATTTACCCAGGATTCTGCAGCATCGTAGCTTGTCTAGGAGTCCAAAGTGTACAAGATTTGTGTGGTACCATTTGCCCATAGCGACTGTCTTTGGACTCAGATCGATCGATAAGCCGAAGAATCAAAAACTGCCGATGTTGTCCAATGATATAAATGCAAATATCTTTACTTCTATCAATTTTCCAGGATTCTGCCTCGTCGTATCATGCCCAGGAGGTCAAATGTACAAGATTTGTGCGGTACCACTTGTCCAAAGCGACTGTCTTTGGATTCAGGGCGAATCATAAGGCGAAGAATCCAAAATTATCGATATTATCCAATGATATAGATGCAAATATCTTTACTCCTATCAATTTGCCAGGATTCTGCCTCATCGTATCTTGTCCAAGAGGTCAAAATGTACAAGATTGGTGCGGTAACACTTGCCCAAAGCGACTGTCTGTGGACTCAGGTCGATCGATAAGCCGTAGAATCAAAAATTGCCGATATTGTCCAATGATATAAATGCAAATAGCTTTACTTATATTAATGTGACAGGATTATGGCTCATCGTATCTTGTCCAGGAGGTCAAAATGTACAAGATTTGTGCGGTACCACTTGACCAAAGCAATCGTCTTTGGACTCAGGTCGATCGATAAGCCGAAGAGTCAAAAATTGCCGATATTGTCCATTGATATAGATGCAAATATCTTTACTCCTATCAATTTGACAGGATTCTACCTCACCGTATCTTGTCCAGGAGGTCAAGATGTACAAGATTGGTGTCGTACGACTTGCCCAAAGCGACTCTCTTTGGACTCAGGTCGATGGATAACCCGAAGAATCAAAATTTCCCGATATTATCCAATGATATAGTTGCAAATATCATTACTTCTATCAATTCGCCAGGATTCTGCCCCATCGTATCTTGTGCAGGAGGTCAAAATGTACAAGATTTGTGCGGTACCACTTGTCCAAAGCGACTGTCTTTAGATTCTGGTCGAATCATAAGACGAAAAATAAAAAATTGCCGATATTGTCCAATGATATAAATGCAAATAGCTTTACTTATATTAATGTGACAGGATTATGGCTCATCGTATCTTGTCCAAGAGGTCAAAATGTACACGATTGGTGTCGTACCACTTGCCCAAAGCGACTGTCTGTGGACTCAGGTCGATGGATAACGCGAAGAATCCAAAATTGGTGATATTATCCAAGGATATAGATGCAAATATCTTTACTCCTATCAATTTGCCAGGATTCTGCCTCATCGTATCTTGTCCAAGAGGTCAAAATGTACACGATTGGTGCGGTACCAATTGCCCAAAGCGACTGTCTTTGGATTCAAGTCGAATCACAAGGCGAAGAATCCAAAATTGTCGATATTAGCCAATGATATAGATGCAAATATCTTTACTCCTATCAATTTTCCAGGATTCTGCCTCGTCGTATCTTGTCCAAGAGGTCAAAATGTACAAGATTGGTGCGGTACCACTTGCCCAAAGCGGCTCTATTTGGACTCAGGTCGAATTATAAGCCGAAGAATCCAAAATTGGCGATAATATCCAAGGATATACATGCAAATATCTTTACTCCTATCAATTTACCCAGGATTCTGCAGCATCGTAGCTTGTCTAGGAGTCCAAAGTGTACAAGATTTGTGTGGTACCATTTGCCCATAGCGACTGTCTTTGGACTCAGATCGATCGATAAGCCGAAGAATCAAAAACTGCCGATGTTGTCCAATGATATAAATGCAAATATCTTTACTTCTATCAAGTTTCCAGGATTCTGCCTCGTCGTATCATGCCCAGGAGGTCAAATGTACAAGATTTGTGCGGTACCACTTGTCCAAAGCGACTGTCTTTGGATTCAGGGCGAATCATAAGCCGAAGAATCACAAATTGCCGATATTGCCCAATGATATAAATGCAAATATCTTTACTCCTATCAATTTGCCAGGATTCTGCCTTATCGTATCTTGTCCAGGAGGTCAAAATGTACAAGATTTGTGTGGTACCACTTGTCCAAAGCGACTGTCTTGGATTCAGGTTAAATTATAAGGCGAAGAATCGAAAATTGGCGATATTATCCAAGGATATAGATGGAAATATCTTTACTGCTATGAATTTGCCAGGATTCTGACTCATCGTATCTTGTCCAAGAGGTCAAAATGTACACGATTGGTGCGGTACCACTTGCCCAAAGCGACTATATTGGGCTCAGGTCGATCGATAAGTCGAAGAATCAAAAATTGCCGATATTGTTCAATGATATAAATGCAAATATCTTTACTTCTATCAATTCGCCAGGATTCTGCCCCATCGTATCTTGTCCAGGAGGTCAAAATGTACAAGATTTGTGCGGTACCACTTGCCCAAAGCGACTCTATTTGGTCTCAGGTCGATGGGTATCCCGAAGAATCAAAAACTGCCGATATTGTCCAATGATAAAAATGCAAATATCTTTACTTCTATCAATTCGCCAGGATTCTGCTTTATCGTATCTTGTCCAAGAGGTCAAAATGTACACGATTGGTGCGGTACCAATTGCCCAAAGCGACTCTCTTTGGATTCAGGGCGAATCATAAGCCGAAGAATCACAAATTGCCGATATTGCCCAATGATATGAATGCAAATATCTTTACTCCTACCAATTTGCCACGATTCTGCCTTATCGTATCTTGTCCAGGAGGTCACAATGTACACGATTTGTGTGGTACCACTTGCCCAAAGCGACTCTATTTGGACTCAGGTTGAATCATAAGCCGAAGAATCCAAAATTGGCGATAATATCCAAGGATATACATGCAAATATCTTTACTCCTATCAATTTTCCCAGGATTCTGCATCATCGTAGCTTGTCCAGGAGTCCAAAGTGTACAAGATTTGTGTGGCACCATTTGCCCAAAGCGACTGTCTTTGGACTCAGATCGATCGATAAGTCGAAGAATCAAAAATTGCCGATATTGTCCAATGATATAAATGCAAATATCTTTACTCCTATTAATTTGCCAGGATTCTGCCTTATCGTGTCTTGTCCAGGAGGTCAAAATGTACAAGATTTGTGTGGTATCACTTGCCCAAAGCCACTGTCTTTGGATTCAAGTCGAATCACAAGGCGAAGAATCAAAAATTGCCGATATTGTCCAATGATATAAATGCAAATATCTTTACTTCTATCAATTCGCCAGGATTCTGCCCCATCGTATCTTGTCCAAGAGGTCAAAATATACAACATTGGTGCGGCACCACTTGCCCAAAGCGGCTCTATTTGGACTCAGGTTGAATCATAAGCCGAAGAATCCAAAATTGGCGATAATATCCAATGATATAAATGCAAATATCTTTACTCCTATCAATTTTCCCAGGATTCTGCATCATCGTAGCTTGTCCAGGAGGTCAAAATGTACAAGATTTGTGTGGTACCACTTGTCCAAAGCGACTGTCTTGGATTCAGGTTGAATCATAAGGCGAAGAATCCAAAATTGGCGATATTATCCAAGGATATAGATGCAAATATCTTTACCCCTATCAATTTGCCAAGATTCTGCCTAATCGTAGCTTGTCCAGGAGATCATAATGTAGAAGATTGGTACGGTACCACTTGTCCAAAGCGACTGTCTTTGGATTCAAGTCGAATCACAAGGCGAAGAATCCAAAATTATCGATATTATCCAATGATATAGATGCAAATATCTTCACTCCTATCAATTTGCCAGGATTCTGCCGCATCGTATCTTGTCCAAGAGGTCAAAATGTACAAGATTGGTGCGGTACCACTTGCCCAAAGTGACTGTCTGTGGACTCAGGTCGATCGATAACCCGTAGAATCAAAAATTGCCGATATTGTCCAATGATATAAATGCAAATAGCTTTACTTATATCAATGTGACAGGATTATGGCTCATCGTATATTGTCCAGGAGGTCAAAATGTACAAGATTTGTGTGGTACCACTTGCCCAAAGCGATCGTCTTTGGATTCAGGGCGAATCATAAGCCGAAGAATCACAAATTGCCGATATTGCCCAATGATATAAATGCAAATATCTTTACTCCTATCAATTTGCCAGGATTCTGCCTTATCGTATCTTGTCCGGGAGGTCAAAATGTACAAGATTTGTGTGGTACCACTTGTCCAAAGCGACTGTCTTGGATTCAGGTCGAATCATAAGCCGAAGAATCCAAAATTGGCGATAATATCCAAGGATATACATGCAAATATCTTTACTCCTATCAATTTTCCCAGGATTCTGCATCATCGTAGCTTGCCCAGGAGTCCAAAGTGTACAAGATTGGTGCGGTACCATTTGCCCAAAGCGACTCTATTTGGTCTCAGGTCGATGGGTATCCCGAAGAATCAAAAACTGCCGATATTGTCCAATGATAAAAATGCAAATATCTTTACTTCTATCAATTCGCCAGGATTCTGCTTTATCGTATCTTGTCCAAGAGGTCAAAATGTACACGATTGGTGCGGTATCACTTGCCCAAAGCGACTGCCTTTGGACTCAGGTCGATCGATAAGCCGAAGAGTCAAAAATTGCCGATATTATCCAATGATATAGAAGCAAATATCTTTACTCCTATCAATTTGCCAGGATTCTGCATCATCGTAGCTTGTCCAGGAGTCCAAAGTGTACTAGATTTGTGTGGCACCATTTGCCCAAAGCGACTGTCTTTGGACTCAGATCGATCGATAAGTCGAAGAATCAAAAATTGCCGATATTGTCCAATGATATAAATGCAAATATCTTTACTCCTATTAATTTGCCAGGATTCTGCCTTATCGTGTCTTGTCCAGGAGGTCAAAATGTACAAGATTTGTGTGGTATCACTTGCCCAAAGCGACTGCCTTTGGACTCAGGTCGATCGATAAGCCGAAGAGTCAAAAATTGCCGATATTATCCAATGATATAGAAGCAAATATCTTTACTCCTATCAATTTGCTAGGATTCCGCCTCATCGTATCTTGTCCAGGAGTTCAAAATGTACAAGATTGGTGTCGTACGACTTGCTCAAAGCGACTGTCTTTGGATTCCGTTCGAATCATAAGGCGAAGTATCTAAAATTGGCGATATTATCCAAGGATATAGATGCAAATACCTTTTCTCCTATCAATTTGATAGGATTCTGCCTCATCGTATCTTGTCCAGGAGGTCGAAATGTAGAAGATTTGTGCGGTACCACTTGTTCAAAGCGACTGTCTTTGGATTCAGGGCGAATCATAAGCCGAAGAATCACAAATTGCCGATATTGCCCAATGATATAAATGCAAATATCTTTACTCCTATCAATTTGCCAGGATTCTGCCTTAACGTATCTTGTCCAGGAGGTCAAAATGTACAAGATTTGTGTGGTACCACTTGTCCAAAGCGACTGTCTTTGGATTCAAATCGAATCACAAGGCGAAGAATCCAAAATTATCGATATTATCCAATGATATAGATGCAAATATCTTTACTCCTATCAATTTGCCAGGATTCTGCCGCATCGTATCTTGTCCAAGAGGTCAAAATGTACAAGATTGGTGCGGTACCACTTGCCCAAAGCGACTCTCTGTGGACTCAGGTCGATCGATAACCCGTAGAATCAAAAATTGCCGATATTGTCCAATGATATAAATGCAAATAGCTTTACTTATATCAATGTGACAGGATTATGGCTCATCGTATATTGTCCAGGAGGTCAAAATGTACAAGATTTGTGTGGTACCACTTGCCCAAAGCGATCGTCTTTGGATTCAGGGCGAATCATAAGCCGAAGAATCACAAATTGCCGATATTGCCCAATGATATAAATGCAAATATCTTTACTCCTATCAATTTGCCAGGATTCTGCCTTATCGTATCTTGTCCGGGAGGTCAAAATGTACAAGATTTGTGTGGTACCACTTGTCCAAAGCGACTGTCTTGGATTCAGGTTGAATCATAAGGCGAAGAATCGAAAATTGGCGATATTATCCAAGGATATAGATGCAAATATCTTTACTGCTATGAATTTGCCAGGATTCTGACTCATCGTAACTTGTCCAAGAGGTCAAAATGTACACGATTAGTGCGGTACCACTTGCCCAAAGCGACTATATTGGGCTCAGGTCGATCGATAAGTCAAAGAATAAAAAATTGCCGATATTGTCCAATGATATAAATGCAAATAGCTTAACTTATATTAATTTGACAGGATTCTGCCTCATCGTATCATGCCCAGGACGCCAAATGTACAAGATTTGTGCGGTACCACTTGTCCAAAGCGACTGTCTGTAGATTCTGGTCGAATCATAAGACGAAAAATAAAAAATTGCCGATATTGTCCAATGATATAAATGCAAATAGCTTTACTTAACTTAATGTGACAGGATTATGGCTCATCGTATCTTGTCCAAGAGGTCAAAATGTACACGATTGGTGTCGTACCACTTGCCCAAAGCGACTGTCTGTGGACTCAGGTCGATGGATAACGCGAAGAATCAAAAACTGCCGATGTTGTCCATTGATATAAATGCAAATATCTTTACTTCTATCAATTTTCCAGGATTCTGCCTCGTCGTATCATGCCCAGGAGGTCAAATGTACAAGATTTGTGCGGTAACACTTATTCAAAGCGACTGTCTTTGGATTGTTACGTCCCAGCGTAACTTTTAACTTATTAGCCTAGTATTTTTCTTGTTCTTGCTACTCCGATCTCCGGTTGCGCCTATACTTGTATATTACGGCCTGTGCCTATCGCAGCCGGCGTACCGTTAGAGTATTAGAGTTAAAATCATGTCATTTTCCTTCTACTCCGGGCTTCGTATGCGCCTATACTTGTATATTACGGCCTATGCCTAGCGCATGCGTGGTACCGTCGAGCGGTAACTTCAAGTAGAATATTCCTCGCCTTGGAATCACCGTCGTCCCCACCCAATACACCGACTCATGACAATATATATATAGTATAAGGAACGAATGCGTGTACGCGGTATGCAAGTGTGAGTGTATAGACTTAAGGTTAGCGACGAGTTTCCGCTTAAGAATATTGTTTATCCTTTTCTCTTTCTTTTCATTTATTAATTGCGCCACTGTTAGGCATCGCTGCAGGACAAGACTATTTTTCGTTATCATCAATCCCACCGAAGCGTGCGCTTAAGAGTTACTAAGTTCCTACGTGCCGAGATCGACTTGCACTCATAATAAAATCTGTTAATCAGAGAGAGAAACTAACGAACAAAACCAGCGTCTCGTTTTACATAGCCAGCCGAATGTTTGTATATACCGTCGACCGCTATGTACCCGATTCTGTGAGAGGGGCCTAAAAACTATCTCTGAGCCGGCCTAGGAACCATCTCGAGACGCGACCGTCGTCGCAGTTGGCTGTATAGTCGCGAGGTGCGTAGTCCTCTGTCCGAGGAATATCTTAGTTTATTCTTTGTGAGCTAATCTGTGCAAATTCTTGCAGTTTAATCAGAGACTCATTACTCCTCGTTAAATCGTAGTGTTAAAATCTAGCTATTAAAAAAGAGCAAGGACTCATATTTCTTTTGGTTTTCTTTTTGGTTTCGAATTTTAATCTAGAGTGCGAATAGTGCGATCCGCGTTATTTCCAGCACGTGGTCGGCGAATCGCGCCGAGCCCGTTAGCATATAAGTTTCATTTATAAAGAACATTATATTATTAGTATTATAAGTAACACTTCCACATAAGTCTTCTCTCGGTGAGGAATTGGTATTGTATTTAGACTGATTTAAACATCTAGACCGGTCTGAGGAGTCTCTTCGCGAGTAACATCTACAGCTCCGATAACACGAGAGCTTAGGCCATCTCAAGCCTGATCGTATATTAATACCATTTTACGATTCGAAGGTACTCATCGTAATAAACCATACGAATTTCCACCGACATACCACCGAACTAAGAGCGAGAGTAACACAGCGAGCGACATACCATCGAGCGAGCGTGAGCGTGAGAGAGAGAGAGAGGGAGAGAATATCAAAGATTGTCTGAGCGTTTCCAGCAGCACGGTAAGAATATTCCAATTACCAGCTAGATCATGATTTCTGGCCCGACTCTTGCCCCCAGTACATGTATTACGGGAAACCTAGGGCAATAGTTGTAGAGGCGATCTCGTCGCCGTGTGCTCTGAGCGCTGGGCGATCGGAACTGTTTAATTCTACAAGGAATCTCTGTACCATTCATATAACGAATATCACGCGCAATACGAGCTGCTTCGTTCAACCCACGATTATACCGCGCCTTGCATACCGGCGAATTGTACTACCGAACATTGCGTAATAGTTAGTCTTTCCGTTCCTTATTATATCAATACTCCGATACAAACAAAACCTCGTAACCATTGTTAAAACGTGGAATTGGCGTTAGAAGCGGGATACACTTTCTTTCTGTATATATATATATCTCTTACAGTTATATTACTTCTTTATACCCACTTCTAACCGCGGAACTGGTGTCAGAAATCTGCTTTTTCAACTCAAGCCGTCTTTGTATCTGCACCTGAATAATCATCACAGAATATACACTATTGTTTTTTCCACACTATATCTGCTTTATCCTTTTTTTTATTTTCTTTGCATGCGCTATAATTAACATTATCTGTACTGGAATGTAACACGCAATAACTCAGCAACCTGTACGGGTTGATAAGAGAGAGAATCCTATAAGTCCTGCAGATCGAGTAGATTGATTTCGTTCTTTCGCGTCATCATTTTATTCGGTCATTGATAGAATCATCTTTTTGATTTATATCCTTTAGGTTAAGTATTCACGCGTTACTCCCGGGCGACAACGGTCGACCGCTCGAACACACACACGGTTCCATCCTAGACAAATCCTTTAAACCGACCTATCGCGACGCCCGGACGTAACAGGATTCAGGGCGAATCATAAGCCGAAGAATCACAAATTGCCGATATTGCCCAATGATATAAATGCAAATATCTTTACTCCTATCAATTTGCCAGGATTCTGCCTTATCGTATCTTGTCCAGGAGGTCAAAATGTACAAGATTTGTGTGGTACCACTTGTCCAAAGCGACTGTCTTGGATTCAGGTTGAATCACAAGGCGAAGAATCCAAAATTATCGATATTATCCAATGATATAGATGCAAATATCTTTACTCCTATCAATTTGCCAGGATTCTGCCTCATCGTATCTTGTCCAAGAGGTCAAAATGTACAAGATTGGTGCGATACCACTTGCCCAAAGCGACTGTCTGTGGACTCAGGTCGATGGATAACCCGAAGAATCAAAATTTGCCGATATTATCCAATGATATAGATGCAAATATCTTTACTTCTATCAATTCGCCAGGATTCTGCCGCATCGTATCTTGTCCAGGAGGTCAAAATGTACAAGATTTGTGCGGTACCACTTGCCCAAAGCGACTCTATTTGGACTCAGGACGATGGATAACCCGAAGAATCAAAAATTGCCGATATTGTCCAATGATATAAATGCAAATAGCTTTACTTATATTAATGTGACAGGATTATGGCTCATCGTATCTTGTCCAGGAGATCAAAATGTACACGATTGGTGTCGTACCACTTGCCCAAAGCGACTGTCTTTGGACTCCGGTCGATTCATAAGGCGAAGTATCCAAAATTGGCGATATTGTCCAATGATATAAATGCAAATATCTTTACTTCTATCAATTCGCCAGGATTCTGCCGCATCGTATCTTGTCCAGGAGGTCAAAATGTACAAGATTTGTGTGGTACCATTTGCCCATAGCAACTGTCTTTAGACTCAGATCGATCGATAAGCCGAAGAGTCAAAAATTGCCGATATTATCCAATGATATAGATGCAAATATCATTACTCCTATCAATTTGCCAGGATTCCGCCTCATCGTATCTTGTCCAGGAGTTCAAAATGTACAAGATTGGTGTCGTGCGACTTGCTCAAAGCGACTGTCTTTGGATTCCGGTCGAATCATAACGCGAAGTATCTAAAATTGGCGATATTATCGAAGGATATAGATGCAAATATCTTTTCTCCTATCAATTTGATAGGATTCTGCCTCATCGTATCTTGTCCAGGAGGTCGAAATGTAGAAGATTTGTGCGGCACCACTTGTCCAAAGCGACTGTCTTTGGATTCAAGTCGAATCACAAGGCGAAGAATCCAAAATTGTCGATATTATCCAATGATATAGATTCAAATATCTTTACTCCTACCAATTTGCCAGGATTCTGCCTCATCTTATTTTATCCAGGAGGTCAAAATGTACACGATTGGTGTCGTACCACTTGCCCAAAGCGACTGTCTGTGGACTCAGGTCGATGGATAACAAGAAGAATCAAAAACTGCCGATATTGCCCAATGATAAGAATGCAAATATCTTTACTCCTACCAATTTGCCACGATTCTGCCTTATCGTATCTTGTCCAGGAGGTCACAATGTACACGATTTGTGTGGTACCACTTGCCCAAAGCGACTCTATTTGGACTCAGGTTGAATCATCAGCCGAAGAATCCAAAATTGGCGATAATATCCAAGGATATACATGCAAATATCTTTACTCCTATCAATTTTCCCAGGATTCTGCATCATCGTAGCTTGTCCAGGAGTCCAAAGTGTACAAGATTTGTGTGGCACCATTTGCCCAAAGCGACTGTCTTTGGACTCAGATCGATCGATAAGTCGAAGAATCAAAAATTGCCGATATTGTCCAATGATATAAATGCAAATATCTTTACTCCTATTAATTTGCCAGGATTCTGCCTTATCGTGTCTTGTCCAGGAGGTCAAAATGTACAAGATTTGTGTGGTATCACTTGCCCAAAGCCACTGTCTTTGGATTCAAGTCGAATCACAAGGCGAAGAATCAAAAATTGCCGATATTGTCCAATGATATAAATGCAAATATCTTTACTTCTATCAATTCGCCAGGATTCTGCCCCATCGTATCTTGTCCAAGAGGTCAAAATATACAACATTGGTGCGGCACCACTTGCCCAAAGCGGCTCTATTTGGACTCAGGTTGAATCATAAGCCGAAGAATCCAAAATTGGCGATAATATCCAAGGATATACATGCAAATATCTTTACTCCTATCAATTTTCCCAGGATTCTGCATCATCGTAGCTTGTCCAGGAGTCCAAAGTGTACAAGATTTGTGTGGCACCATTTGCCCAAAGCGACTGTCTTTGGACTCAGATCGATCGATAAGTCGAAGAATCAAAAATTGCCGATATTGTCCAATGATATAAATTCAAATATCTTTACTCCTATTAATTTGCCAGGATTCTGCCTTATCGTGTCTTGTCCAGGAGGTCAAAATGTACAAGACTTGTGTGGTATCACTTGCCCAAAGCGACTGCCTTTGGACTCAGGTTGATCGATAAGCCGAAGAGTCAAAAATTGCCGATATTATCCAATGATATAGAAGCAAATATCTTTACTCCTATCAATTCGCCAGGATTCCGCCTCATCGTATCTTGTCCAGGAGTTCAAAATGTACAAGATTGGTGTCGTACGACTTGCTCAAAGCGACTGTCTTTGGATTCCGTTCGAATCATAAGGCGAAGTATCTAAAATTGGCGATATTATCCAAGGATATAGATGCAAATACCTTTTCTCCTATCAATTTGATAGGATTCTGCCTCATCGTATCTTGTCCAGGAGGTCTAAATGTAGAAGATTTGTGCGGTACCACTTGTCCAAAGCGACTGTCTTTGGATTCAAGTCGATCGATAACCCGTAGAATCAAAAATTGCCGATATTGTCCAATGATATAAATGCAAATAGCTTTACTTATATTAATGTGACAGGATTATGGCTCATCGTATCTTGTCCAGGAGGTCAAAATGTACAAGATTTGTGTGGTACCACTTGCCCAAAGCGATCGTCTTTGGATTCAGGGCGAATCATAAGCCGAAGAATCACAAATTGCCGATATTGCCCAATGATATAAATGCAAATATCTTTACTCCTATCAATTTGCCAGGATTCTGCCTTATCGTATCTTGTCCGGGAGGTCAAAATGTACAAGATTTGTGTGGTACCACTTGTCCAAAGCGAGTGTCTTGGATTCAGGTTGAATCATAAGGCGAAGAATCGAAAATTGGCGATATTATCCAAGGATATAGATGCAAATATCTTTACTGCTATGAATTTGCCAGGATTCTGACTCATCGTATCTTGTCCAAGAGGTCAAAATTTACACGATTGGTGCGGTACCATTTGCCCAAAGCGACTATATTGGGCTCAGGTCGATCGATAAGTCAAAGAATAAAAAATTGCCGATATTGTCCAATGATATAAATGCAAATAGCTTAACTTATATTAATTTGACAGGATTCTGCCTCATCGTATCATGCCCAGGACGCCAAATGTACAAGATTTGTGCGGTACCACTTGTCCAAAGCGACTGTCTGTAGATTCTGGTCGAATCATAAGACGAAAAATAAAAAATTGCCGATATTGTCCAATGATATAAATGCAAATAGCTTTACTTAACTTAATGTGACAGGATTATGGCTCATCGTATCTTGTCCAAGAGGTCAAAATGTACACGATTGGTGTCGTACCACTTGCCCAAAGCGACTGTCTTTGGACTCAGGTCGATGGATAACCCGAAGAATCAAAATTTGCCGATATTATCCAATGATATAGATGCAAATATCTTTACTTCTATCAATTCGCCAGGATTCTGCCGCATCGTATCTTATCCAGGAGGTCAAAATCTACAAGATTTGTGCGGTACCACTTGCCCACAGCGACTCTATTTGGACTCAGGACGATGGATAACCCGAAGAATCAAAAATTGCCGATATTGTCCAATGATATAAATGCAAATAGCTTTACTCCTATCAATTTGCCAGGATTCCGCCTCATCGTATCTTGTCCAGGAGTTCAAAATGTACAAGATTGGTGTCGTGCGACTTGCTCAAAGCGACTGTCTTTGGATTCCGGTCGAATCATAAGGCGAAGTATCTAAAATTGGCGATATTATCCAAGGATATAGATGCAAATATCTTTTCTCCTATCAATTTGATAGGATTCTGCCTCATCGTATCTTGTCCAGGAGGTCGAAATGTAGAAGATTTGTGCGGCACCACTTGTCCAAAGCGACTGTCTTTGGATTCAAGTCGAATCACAAGGCGAAGAATCCAAAATTGTCGATATTATCCAATGATATAGATTCAAATATTTTTACTCCTACCAATTTGCCAGGATTCTGCCTCATCGTATTTTATCCAGGAGGTCAAAATGTACACGATTGGTGTCGTACCACTTGCCCAAAGCGACTGTCTGTGGACTCAGGTCGATGGATAACGCGAAGAATCAAAAACTGCCGATGTTGTCCAATGATATAAATGCAAATATCTTTACTTCTATCAATTTTCCAGGATTCTGCATCGTCGTATCATGCCCAGGAGGTCAAAATATACAAGATTTGTGTGGTACCATTTGCCCATAGCGACTGTCTTTGGACTCAGATCGATCGATAAGCCGAAGAATCAAAAATTGCCGATATTGTCCAATGATATAAATGCAAATATCTTTACTCCTATTAATTTGCCAGGATTCCGCCTCATCGTATCTTGTCCAGGAGTTCAAAATGTACAAGATTGGTGTCGTACGACTTGCTCAAAGCGACTGTCTTTGGATTCCGTTCGTATCATAAGGCGAAGTATCTAAAATTGGCGATATTATCCAAGGATATAGATGCAAATATCTTTTCTCCTATCAATTTGATAGGATTCTGCCTCATCGTATCTTGTCCAGGAGGTCGAAATGTAGAAGATTTGTGCGGTACCACTTGTCCAAAGCGACTGTCTTTGGATTCAAGTCGAATCACAAGGCGAAGAATCCAAAATTGTCGATATTATCCAATGATATAGATTCAAATATCTTTACTCCTACCAATTTGCCAGGATTCTGCCTCATCGTATCTTATCCAGGAGGTCAAAATGTACAAGATTTGTGTGGTACCACTTGCCCAAAGCGACTGTCTTGGATTCAGGTTGAATCATAAGGCGAAGAATCCAAAATTGGCGATATTATCCAAGGATATAGATGCAAATATTTTTACCCCTATCAATTTGCCAATATTCTGCCTCATCGTAGCTTGTCCAGGGGATCAAAATGTACAAGATTTGTGTGGTACAACTTACCCAAAGCGACTGTCTTTGGATTCAGGTCGAATCATAAGGCGAAGTATCCAAAATTGGCGATAATATCCAAGGATATAGATGCAAATATATTTACTTCTATCAATTCGCCAGGATTCTGCCTTATCGTATCTTGTCCAAGAGGTCAAAATGTACACGATTGGTGCGGTACCAATTGCCCAAAGCGACTCTATTTGGACTCAGATCGATCGATAAGCCGAAGAATCCAAAACTGGCGATAATATCCAAGGATATACATGCAAATATCTTTACTCCTATCAATTTTCCCAGGATTCTGCATCATCGTAGCTTGTCCAGGAGTCCAAAGTGTTCAAGATTTGTGCGGTACCACTTGTCCAAAGTGACTGTCATTGGATTCAGGGCAAATCATAAGCCGAAGAATCACAAATTGCCGATATTGCCCAATGATATAAATGCAAATATCTTTTCTTCTATCATTTCGCCAGGATTCTGCCTTATCGTATCTTGTCCAAGAGGTCAAAATGTACACGATTGGTGCGGTACCAATTGCCCAAAGCGACTCTATTTGGACTCAGGTCGATCGATAAGCCGAAGAATAAAAAATTGCCGATATTGTCCAATGATATAAATGCAAATAGCTTTACTTATATTAATTTGACAGGATTCTGCCTCATCGTATCATGCCCAGGAGGCCAAATGTACAAGATTTGTGCGGTACCACTTGTCCAAAGCGACTGTAGTTGGATTCAGGGCGAATCATAAGCCGAAGAATCACAAATTGCCGATATTGCCCAATGATATAAATGCAAATATCTTTACTCCTATCAATTTGCCAGAATTCTGCCTCATCGTAGCTTGTCCAGGAGGTCAAAATATACAAGATTTGTGCGGTACCACTTGTCCAAAGCGATCGTCTTTGGACTCAGGTCGATCGATAAGCCGAAGAGTCAAAAATTGCCGATATTGTCCATTGATATAGATGCAAATATCTTTACTCCTATCAATTTGACAGGATTCTACCTAACCGTATCTTGTCCAGGAGGTCAAGATGTACAAGATTGGTGTCGTACGACTTGCCCAAAGCCACTCTCTTTGGACTCAGGTCGATGGATAACCCGAAGAATCAAAAACTGCCGATATTGTCCAATGATATAAATGCAAATATCTTTACTTCTATCAATTTTCCAGGATTCCGCCTCGTCGTATCATGCCCAGGATGCCAAATGTACAAGATTTGTGCGGTACCACTTGTCCAAAGCGACTGTCTTGGATTCCTGTCGAATCATAAGGCGAAGAATCCAAAATTGGCGATATTATCCAAGGATATAGATGCAAATATCTTTACTCCTATCAATTTGCCAGTATTCTGCCTCATCGTAGCTTGTCCAGGAGATCAAAATGTACAAGATTTGTGTGGTACCACTTGCCCAAAGCGACTGTCTTTGGACTCCGGTCGATCGATAAGCCGAAGAATCAAAAATTGCCGATATTGTCCAATGATATAAATGCAAATATCTTTTCTTCTATCAATTTGCCAGGATTCTGCCTCATCGTATCTTGTCCAGGAGTTCAAAATGTACAAGATTGGTGTCGTACGACTTGCTCAAAGCGACTGTCTTTGGATTCCGGTCGAATCATAAGACGAAGTATCCAAAATTGGCGATATTATCCAAGGATATATATGCAAATATCTTTACTCCTATCAATTTTCCCAGGATTCTGCATCATCGTATCTTGTCCAGCAGGTCGAAATGTAGAAGATTTGTGCGGTACCACTTGTCCAAAGCGACTGTCTTTGGATTCAAGTCGAATCACTAGGCGAAGAATCGAAAATTGTCGATATTATCCAAGGATATAGATGCAAATATCTTTACTCCTATGAATTTGCCAGGATTCTGCCTCATCGTATCTTGTCCAAGAGGTCAAAATGTACAAGATTGGTGCGGTATCACTTGCCCAAAGCGACTCTCTTTGGACTCAGGTCGATGGATATCCCGAAGAATCAAAAACTGCCGATATTGTCCAATGATATAAATGCAAATATCTTTACTTCTATCAATTTTCCAGGATTCCGCCTCGTCGTATCATGCCCAGGAGGCCAAATGTACAAGATTTGTGCGGTACCACTTGTCCAAAGCGACTGTCTTGGATTCAGGTCGAATCATAAGCCGAAGAATCACAAATTGCCGATATTGCCCAATGATATAAATGCAAATATCTTTACTTCTATCAATTCGCCAGGATTCTGCCTTATCGTATCTTGTCCAAGAGGTCAAAATGTACACGATTGGTGCGGTACCAATTGCCCAAAGCGAATCTATTTGGACTCAGGTCGATCGATAAGCTGAAGAATAAAAAATTGCCGATATTGTCCAATGATATAAATGCAAATAGCTTTACTTATATTAATTTGACAGGATTCTGCCTCATCGTATCATGCCCAGGAGGCCAAATGTACAAGATTTGTGCGGTACCACTTGTCCAAAGCGACTGTCGTTGGATTCAGGGCGAATCATAAGCCGAAGAATCACAAATTGCCGATATTGCCCAATGATACAAATGCAAATATCTTTACTTCTATCAATTCGCCAGGATTCTGCCCCATCGTATCTTGTCCAAGAGGTCAAAATGTACAACATTGGTGCAATACCACTTGCCCAAAGCGGCTCTATTTGGACTCAGGTCGAATCATAAGCCGAAGAATCCAAAATTGGCGATAATATCCAAGGATATACATGCAAATATCTTTACTCCTATCAATTTGCCAGGATTCTGCCTCATTGTAGCTTGTCCAGGAGATCAAAATGTACAATATTTGTGTGGTACCACTTGCCCAAAGCGACTGTCTTTGGACTCAGGTTGAATCATAAGGCCGAAGAATCCAAAATTGGCGATAATATCCAAGGATATACATGCAAATATCTTTACTCCTATCAATTTGCCAGGATTCTGCCTCATCGTAGTTTGTCCAGGAGATCAAAATGTACAAGATTTGTGTGGTACCACTTGCCCAAAGCGACTGTCTTTGGACTCAGGTCGATCGATAAGCCGAAGAGTCAAAAATTGCCGATATTTTCCAATGATATAGATGCAAATATCTTTACTCCTATCAATTTGCCAGGATTCTGCCTCATCGTATCTTGTCCAGGAGTTCAACATGTACAAGATTGGTGTCGTACGACTTGCTCAAAGCGACTGTCTTTGGATTCCGGTCGAATCATAAGGCGAAGTATCCAAAATTGTCGATATTATCCAAGGATATAGATGCAAATATCTTTTCTCCTATCAATTTGATAGGATTCTGCCTCATCGTATCTTGTCCAGGAGGTCGAAATGTAGAAGATTTGTGCGGCACCACTTGTCCAAAGCGACTGTCTTTGGATTCAAGTCGAATCACAAGGCGAAGAATCCAAAATTGTCGATATTATCCAATGATATAGATTCAAATATCTTTACTCCTACCAATTTGCCAGGATTCTGCCTCATCGTATTTTATCCAGGAGGTCAAAATGTACACGATTGGTGTCGTACCACTTGCCCAAAGCGACTGTCTGTGGACTCAGGTCGATGGATAACGCGAAGAATCAAAAACTGCCGATGTTGTCCAATGATATAAATGCAAATATCTTTACTTCTATCAATTTTCCAGGATTCTGCCTCGTCGTATCATGCCCAGGAGGTCAAATGTACAAGATTTTTGCGGTACCACTTGTCCAAAGCGACTGTCTTTGGATTCAGGGCGAATCATAAGCCGAAGAATCACAAATTGCTGATATTGCCCAATGATATAAATGCAAATATCTTTACTTCTATCAATTCGCCAGGATTCTGCCTTATCGTATCTTGTCCAAGAGATCAAATTGTACACGATTGGTGCGGTACCAATTGCCTAAAGCGACTCTCTTTGGATTCAGGGCGAATCATAAGCCGAAGAATCACAAATTGCCGATATTGCCCAATCATATGAATGCAAATATCTTTACTGCTATGAATTTGCCAGGATTCTGACTCATCGTATCTTGTCCAAGAGGTCAAAATGTACACGATTGGTGCGGTACCACTTGCCCAAAGCGACTATATTGGGCTCAGGTCGATCGATAAGTCGAAGTATAAAAAATTGCCGATATTGTCCAATGATATAAATGCAAATAGCTTAACTTATATTAATTTGACAGGATTCTGCCTCATCGTATCATGCCCAGGACGCCAAATGTACAAGATTTGTGCGGTACCACTTGTCCAAAGCGACTGTCTTTAGATTCTGGTCGAATCATAAGACGAAAAATAAAAAATTGCCGATATTGTCCAATGATATAAATGCAAATAGCTTTACTTATATTAATGTGACAGGATTATGGCTCATCGTATCTTGTCCAAGAGGTCAAAATGTACACGATTGGTGTCGTACCACTTGCCCAAAGCGACTCTATTTCGTCTCAGGTCGATCGATAAGCCGAAGAGTCAAAAATTGCCGATATTATCCAATGATATAAATGCAAATATCTTTACTTCTATCAATTCGCCAGGATTCTGCCCCATCGTATCTTGTCCAAGAGGTCAAAATGTACAACATTGGTGCGGTACCACTTGCCCAAAGCGACTGTCTTTGGACTCAGGTTGAATCATAAACCGAAGAATCCAAAATTGGCGATAATATCCAAGGATATACATGCAAATATCTTTACTCCTATCAATTTTCCCAGGATTCTGCATCATCGTAGCTTGTCCAGGAGTCCAAAGTGTTCAAGATTTGTGCGGTACCACTTGTCCAAAGTGACTGTCGTTGGATTCAGGGCGAATCATAAGCCGAAGAATCACAAATTTCCGATATTGCCCCATGATATAAATGCAAATATCTTTACTTCTATCATTTCGCCAGGATTCTGCCTTATCGTATCTTGTACAAGAGGTCAAAATGTACACGATTGGTGCGGTACCAATTGCCCAAAGCGACTCTATTTGGACTCAGGTCGATCGATAAGCCGAAGAATAAAAAATTGCCGATATTGTCCAATGATATAAATGCAAATAGCTTTACTTATATTAATTTGACAGGATTCTGCCTCATCGTATCATGCCCAGGAGGCCAAATGTACAAGATTTGTGCGATACCACTTGTCCAAAGCGACTGTAGTTGGATTCAGGGCGAATCATAAGCCGAAGAATCACAAATTGCCGATATTGCCCAATGATATAAATGCAAATATCTTTACTCCTATCAATTTGCCAGAATTCTGCCTCATCGTAGCTTGTCCAGGAGGTTAAAATATACAAGATTTGTGCGGTACCACTTGTCCAAAGCGATCGTCTTTGGACTCAGGTCGATCGATAAGCCGAAGAGTCAAAAATTGCCAATATTGTCCATTGATATAGATGCAAATATCTTTACTCCTACCAATTTGCCAGGATTCTGCCTCATCGTATCTTATCCAGGAGGTCAAAATGTACAAGATTTGTGTGGTACCACTTGCCCAAAGCGACTGTCTTGGATTCAGGTTGAATCATAAGGCGAAGAATCAAAAACTGCCGATATTGTTCAATGATATAAATGCAAATAGCTTTACTTATATTAATTTGACAGGATTCTGCCTCATCGTATCATGCCCAGGAGGCCAAATGTACAAGATTTGTGCGATACCACTTGTCCAAAGCGACTGTAGTTGGATTCAGGGCGAATCATAAGCCGAAGAATCACAAATTGCCGATATTGCCCAATGATATAAATGCAAATATCTTTACTCCTATCAATTTGCCAGAATTCTGCCTCATCGTAGCTTGTCCAGGAGGTCAAAATATACAAGATTTGTGCGGTACCACTTGTCCAAAGCGATCGTCTTTGGACTCAGGTCGATCGATAAGCCGAAGAGTCAAAAATTGCCAATATTGTCCATTGATATAGATGCAAATATCTTTACTCCTACCAATTTGCCAGGATTCTGCCTCATCGTATCTTATCCAGGAGGTCAAAATGTACAAGATTTGTGTGGTACCACTTGCCCAAAGCGACTGTCTTGGATTCAGGTTGAATCATAAGGCGAAGAATCAAAAACTGCCGATATTGTTCAATGATATAAATGCAAATATCTTTACTTCTATCAATTTTCCAGGATTCCGCCTCGTCGTATCATGCCCAGGAGGCCAAATGTACAAGATTTGTGCGGTACCACTTGTCCAAAGCGACTGTCTTGGATTCCGGTCGAATCATAAGGCGAAGAATCCAAAATTGGCGATATTATCCAAGGATATAGATGCAAATATCTTTACTCCTATCAATTTGCCAGTATTCTGCCTCATCGTAGCTTGTCCAGGAGATCAAAATGTACAAGATTTGTGTGGTACCACTTGCCCAAAGCGACTGTCTTTGGACTCCGGTCGATCGATAAGCCGAAGAATCAAAAATTGCCGATATTGTCCAATGATAGAAATGCAAATATCTTTTCTTCTATCAATTCGCCAGGTTTCTGCCCCATCGTATCTTGTCCAAGAGGTCAAAATGTACACGATTGGTGCGGTACCAATTGCCCAAAGCGACTCTATTTGGACTCAGGTCGATCGATAAGCCGAAGAATAAAAAATTGCCGATATTGTCCAATGATATAAATGCAAATAGCTTTACTTATATTAATTTGACAGGATTCTGCCTCATCGTATCATGCCCAGGAGGCCAAATGTACAAGATTTGTGCGGTACCACTTGTCCAAAGCGACTGTAGTTGGATTCAGGGCGAATCATAAGCCGAAGAATCACAAATTGCCGATATTGCCCAATGATATAAATGCAAATATCTTTACTCCTATCAATTTGCCAGAATTCTGCCTCATCGTAGCTTGTCCAGGAGGTCAAAATATACAAGATTTGTGCGGTACCACTTGTCCAAAGTGACTGTCGTTGGATTCAGGGCGAATCATAAGCCGAAGAATCACAAATTTCCGATATTGCCCCATGATATAAATGCAAATATCTTTACTTCTATCATTTCGCCAGGATTCTGCCTTATCGTATCTTGTACAAGAGGTCAAAATGTACACGATTGGTGCGGTACCAATTGCCCAAAGCGACTCTATTTGGACTCAGGTCGATCGATAAGCCGAAGAATAAAAAATTGCCGATATTGTCCAATGATATAAATGCAAATAGCTTTACTTATATTAATTTGACAGGATTCTGCCTCATCGTATCATGCCCAGGAGGCCAAATGTACAAGATTTGTGCGATACCACTTGTCCAAAGCGACTGTAGTTGGATTCAGGGCGAATCATAAGCCGAAGAATCACAAATTGCCGATATTGCCCAATGATATAAATGCAAATATCTTTACTCCTATCAATTTGCCAGAATTCTGCCTCATCGTAGCTTGTCCAGGAGGTTAAAATATACAAGATTTGTGCGGTACCACTTGTCCAAAGCGATCGTCTTTGGACTCAGGTCGATCGATAAGCCGAAGAGTCAAAAATTGCCAATATTGTCCATTGATATAGATGCAAATATCTTTACTCCTACCAATTTGCCAGGATTCTGCCTCATCGTATCTTATCCAGGAGGTCAAAATGTACAAGATTTGTGTGGTACCACTTGCCCAAAGCGACTGTCTTGGATTCAGGTTGAATCATAAGGCGAAGAATCAAAAACTGCCGATATTGTTCAATGATATAAATGCAAATAGCTTTACTTATATTAATTTGACAGGATTCTGCCTCATCGTATCATGCCCAGGAGGCCAAATGTACAAGATTTGTGCGATACCACTTGTCCAAAGCGACTGTAGTTGGATTCAGGGCGAATCATAAGCCGAAGAATCACAAATTGCCGATATTGCCCAATGATATAAATGCAAATATCTTTACTCCTATCAATTTGCCAGAATTCTGCCTCATCGTAGCTTGTCCAGGAGGTCAAAATATACAAGATTTGTGCGGTACCACTTGTCCAAAGCGATCGTCTTTGGACTCAGGTCGATCGATAAGCCGAAGAGTCAAAAATTGCCAATATTGTCCATTGATATAGATGCAAATATCTTTACTCCTACCAATTTGCCAGGATTCTGCCTCATCGTATCTTATCCAGGAGGTCAAAATGTACAAGATTTGTGTGGTACCACTTGCCCAAAGCGACTGTCTTGGATTCAGGTTGAATCATAAGGCGAAGAATCAAAAACTGCCGATATTGTTCAATGATATAAATGCAAATATCTTTACTTCTATCAATTTTCCAGGATTCCGCCTCGTCGTATCATGCCCAGGAGGCCAAATGTACAAGATTTGTGCGGTACCACTTGTCCAAAGCGACTGTCTTGGATTCCGGTCGAATCATAAGGCGAAGAATCCAAAATTGGCGATATTATCCAAGGATATAGATGCAAATATCTTTACTCCTATCAATTTGCCAGTATTCTGCCTCATCGTAGCTTGTCCAGGAGATCAAAATGTACAAGATTTGTGTGGTACCACTTGCCCAAAGCGACTGTCTTTGGACTCCGGTCGATCGATAAGCCGAAGAATCAAAAATTGCCGATATTGTCCAATGATAGAAATGCAAATATCTTTTCTTCTATCAATTCGCCAGGTTTCTGCCCCATCGTATCTTGTCCAAGAGGTCAAAATGTACACGATTGGTGCGGTACCAATTGCCCAAAGCGACTCTATTTGGACTCAGGTCGATCGATAAGCCGAAGAATAAAAAATTGCCGATATTGTCCAATGATATAAATGCAAATAGCTTTACTTATATTAATTTGACAGGATTCTGCCTCATCGTATCATGCCCAGGAGGCCAAATGTACAAGATTTGTGCGGTACCACTTGTCCAAAGCGACTGTAGTTGGATTCAGGGCGAATCATAAGCCGAAGAATCACAAATTGCCGATATTGCCCAATGATATAAATGCAAATATCTTTACTCCTATCAATTTGCCAGAATTCTGCCTCATCGTAGCTTGTCCAGGAGGTCAAAATATACAAGATTTGTGCGGTACCACTTGTCCAAAGCGATCGTCTTTGGACTCAGGTCGATCGATAAGCCGAAGAGTCAAAAATTGCCGATATTGTCCATTGATATAGATGCAAATATCTTTACTCCTACCAATTTGCCAGGATTCTGCCTCATCGTATCTTATCCAGGAGGTCAAAATGTACAAGATTTGTGTGGTACCACTTGCCCAAAGCGACTGTCTTGGATTCAGGTTGAATCATAAGGCGAAGAATCAAAAACTGCCGATATTGTCCAATGATATAAATGCAAATATCTTTACTTCTATCAATTTTCCAGGATTCCGCCTCGTCGTATCATGCCCAGGAGGCCAAATGTACAAGATTTGTGCGGTACCACTTGTCCAAAGCGACTGTCTTGGATTCCGGTCGAATCATAAGGCGAAGAATCCAAAATTGGCGATATTATCCAAGGATATAGATGCAAATATCTTTACTCCTATCAATTTGCCAGTATTCTGCCTCATCGTAGCTTGTCCAGGAGATCAAAATGTACAAGATTTGTGTGGTACCACTTGCCCAAAGCGACTGTCTTTGGACTCCGGTCGATCGATAAGCCGAAGAATCAAAAATTGCCGATATTGTCCAATGATAGAAATGCAAATATCTTTTCTTCTATCAATTCGCCAGGTTTCTGCCCCATCGTATCTTGTCCAAGAGGTCAAAATGTACAAAATTGGTGCTGTACCACTTGCCCAAAGCGACTCTATTTGGACTCAGGTTGAATCATAAGGCCGAAGAATCCAAAATTGGCGATGATATCCAAGGATATACATGCAAATATCTTTACTCCTATCAATTTGCTAGGATTCTGCCTCATCGTAGCTTGTCCAGGAGATCAAAATGTACAAGATTTGTGCGGTACCACTTGTCCAAAGCGACTGTCTTGGATTCAGGTCGAATCATAAGGCGAAGAATCCAAAATTGGCGATATTATCCAAGGATATAGATGCAAATATCTTTACTCCTATCAATTTGCCAGGATTCTGCCTCATCGTAGCTTGTCCAGGAGATCAAAATGTACAAGATTTGTGTGGTACCACTTGCCCAAAGCGACTGTCTTGGATTCAGGTTGAATCATAAGGCGAAGAATCCAAAATTGGCGATATTATCCAAGGATATAGATGCAAATATTTTTACCCCTATCAATTTGCCAAGATTCTGCCTCATCGTATCTTGTCCAGGAGTTCAAAATGTACACGATTGGTGCGGTACCAATTGCCCAAAGCGACTCTATTTGGACTCAGGTCGATCGATAAGCCGAAGAATAAAAAATTGCCGATATTGTCCAATGATATAAATGCAAATATCTTTACTCCTATCAATTCGCCAGGATTCTGCCTTATCGTATCTTGTCCAGCAGGTCAAAATGTACAAGATTTGTGTGGTACCACTTGTCCAAAGCGACTGTCTTTGGATTCAGGGCGAATCATAAGCCGAAGAATCACAAATTGCCGATATTGCCCAATGATATGAATGCAAATATCTTTACTCCTATCAATTTGCCAAGATTCTGCCTTATCGTATCTTGTCCAGGAGGTCAAAATGTACAAGATTTGTGCGGTACCACTTGTCCAAAGCGACTGTCTTGGATTCAGGTTCGTATCACAAGGCGAAGTATCTCAAATTGGCGATATTATCCAAGGATATAGATACAAATATCTTTACTCCTATCAATTTGCCAGGATTCTGCCTCATCGTATCTTGTCCAAGAGGTCAAAATGTACAACATTGGTGCGGTACCACTTGCCCAAAGCGGCTCTATTTGGACTCAGGTCCAATCATAAGGCGAAGAATCCAAAATTGGCGATATTATCCAAGGATATAGATGCAAATATCTTTACTCCTATCAATTTTCCAGGATTCTGCCTCATCGTAGCTTGTCCAGGAGATCAAAATGTACAAGATTTGTGTGGTACCACTTGTCCAAAGCGACTGTCTTGGATTCAGGTTGAATCATAAGGCGAAGAATCGAAAATTGGCGATATTATCCAAGGATATAGATGCAAATATCTTTACTCCTATCAGTTTGACAGGATTCTACCTAACCGTATCTTGTCCAGGAGATCAAGATGTACAAGATTGGTGTCGTACGACTTGCCCAAAGCGACTCTCTTTGGACTCAGGTCGATGGATAACCCGAAGAATCAAAATTTGCCGATATTATCCAATGATATAGATGCAAATATCTTTACTTCTATCAATTCGCCAGGATTCTGCCGCATCGTATCTTGTCCAGGAGGTCACAATGTACAAGATTTGTGCGGTACCACTTGCCCAAAGCGACTCTATTTGGACTCAGGTCGATGGATAACCCGAAGAATCAAAAATTGCCGATATTGTCCAATGATATAAATGCAAATAGCTTTACTTATATTAATGTGACAGGATTATGGCTCATCGTATTTTGTCCAGGAGGTCAAAATGTACACGATTGGTGTCGTACCACTTGCCCAAACCGACTGTCTTTGGACTCAGATCGATCGATAAGCCGAAGAATCAAAAATTGCCGTTATTGTCCAATGATATAAATGCAAATATCTTTACTCCTATTAATTTGCCAGGATTCTGCCTTATCGTGTCTTGTCCAGGAGGTCAAAATGTACAAGATTTGTGTGGTATCACTTGCCCAAAGCGACTGCCTTTGGACTCAGGTCGATCGATAAGCCGAAGAGTCAAAAATTGCCGATATTATCCAATGATATAGAAGCAAATATCTTTACTCCTATCAATTTGCCAGGATTCCTCCTCGTCGTATCTTGTCCAGGAGTTCAAAATGTACAAGATTGGTGTCGTACGACTTGGTCAAAGCGACCGTCTTTGGATTCCGTTCGAATCATAAGGCGAAGTATCTAAAATTGGCGATATTATCCAAGGATATAGATGCAAATATCTTTTCTCCTATCAATTTGATAGCATTCTGCCTCATCGTATCTTGTCCAGGAGGTCGAAATGTAGAAGATTTGTGCGGTACCACTTGTCCAAAGCGACTGTCTTTGGATTCAAGTCGAATCACAAGGCGAAGAATCCAAAATTGTCGATATTATCCAATGATATAGATTCAAATATCTTTACTCCTACCAATTTGCCAGGATTCTGCCTCATCGTATCTTATCCAGGAGGTCAAAATGTACAAGATTTGTGTGGTACCACTTGCCCAAAGCGACTGTCTTGGATTCAGGTTGAATCATAAGGCGAAGAATCCAAAATTGGCGATATTATCCAAGGATTTAGATGCAAATATTTTTACCCCTATCAATTTGCCAAGATTCTGCCTCATCGTAGCTTGTCCAGGGGATCAAAATGTACAAGATTTGTGTGGTACAACTTACCCAAAGCGACTGTCTTTGGATTCAGGTCGAATCATAAGGCGAAGTATCCAAAATTGGCGATATTATCCAAGGATATAGATGCAAATATCTTTACTCCTATCAATTTGCCAGGATTCTGCCTCATCGTATCTTGTCCAAGAGGTCAAAATGTACAAGATTTGTGTGGTATCACTTGCCCAAATCGACTCTCTTTGGACTCAGGTCGATGGATATCCCGAAGAATCAAAAACTGCCGATATTGTCCAATGATAAAAATGCAAATATCTTTACTTCTATCAATTCGCCAGGATTCTGCCTTATCGTATCTTGTCCAAGAGGTCAAAATGTACACGATTGGTGCGGTACCAATTGCCCAAAGCGACTCTATTTGGACTCAGGTCGATCGATAAGCCGAAGAATAAAAAATTGCCGATATTGTCCAATGATATAAATGCAAATATCTTTACTCCTATCAATTCGCCAGGATTCTGCCTTATCGTATCTTGTCCAGCAGGTCAAAATGTACAAGATTTGTGTGGTACCACTTGTCCAAAGCGACTGTCTTTGGATTCAGGGCGAATCATAAGCCGAAGAATCACAAATTGCCGATATTGCCCAATGATATGAATGCAAATATCTTTACTCCTATCAATTTGCCAAGATTCTGCCTTATCGTATCTTGTCCAGGAGGTCAAAATGTACAAGATTTGTGCGGTACCACTTATCCAAAGCGACTGTCTTGGATTCAGGTCGAATCATAAGGCGAAGAATCCAAAATTGGCGATATTATCCAAGGATATAGATGCAAATATCTTTACTCCTATCAATTTGCCAGGATTCTGCCTCATCGTAGCTTGTCCAGGAGATCAAAATGTACAAGATTTGTGTGGTACCACTTGCCCAAAGCGACTGTCTTGGATTCAGGTTGAATCATAAGGCGAAGAATCCAAAATTGGCGATATTATCCAAGGATATAGATGCAAATATTTTTACCCCTATCAATTTGCCAAGATTCTGCCTCATCGTATCTTGTCCAGGAGTTCAAAATGTACAAGATTGGTGTCGTCCGACTTGCTCAAAGCGACTGTCTTTGGATTCCGGTCGAATCACAAGGCGAAGTATCTCAAATTGGCGATATTATCCAAGGATATAGATACAAATATCTTTACTCCTATCAATTTGCCAGGATTCTGCCTCATCGTATCTTGTCCAAGAGGTCAAAATGTACAACATTGGTGCGGTACCACTTGCCCAAAGCGGCTCTATTTGGACTCAGGTCCAATCATAAGGCGAAGAATCCAAAATTGGCGATATTATCCAAGGATATAGATGCAAATATCTTTAATCCTATCAATTTGCCAGGATTCTGCCTCATCGTAGCTTGTCCAGGAGATCAAAATGTACAAGATTTGTGTGGTACCACTTGTCCAAAGCGACTGTCTTGGATTCAGGTTGAATCATAAGGCGAAGAATCGAAAATTGGCGATATTATCCAAGGATATAGATGCAAATATCTTTACTGCTATGAATTTGCAAGGAATCTGACTCATCGTATCTTGTCCAAGAGGTCAAAATGTACACGATTGGTGCGGTACCAATTGCCCAAAGCGACTCTATTTGGACTCAGGTCGATCGATAAGCCGAAGAATAAAAAATTGCCGATATTGTCCAATGATATAAATGCAAATATCTTTACTCCTATCAATTCGCCAGGATTCTACCTTATCGTATCTTGTCCAGCAGGTCAAAATGTACAAGATTTGTGTGGTACCACTTGTCCAAAGCGACTGTCTTTGGATTCAGGGCGAATCATAAGCCGAAGAATCACAAATTGCCGATATTGCCCAATGATATGAATGCAAATATCTTTACTCCTATCAATTTGCCAAGATTCTGCCTTATCGTATCTTGTCCAGGAGGTCAAAATGTACAAGATTTGTGCGGTACCACTTGTCCAAAGCGACTGTCTTGGATTCAGGTTCGTATCACAAGGCGAAGTATCTCAAATTGGCGATATTATCCAAGGATATAGATACAAATATCTTTACTCCTATCAATTTGCCAGGATTCTGCCTCATCGTATCTTGTCCAAGAGGTCAAAATGTACAACATTGGTGCGGTACCACTTGCCCAAAGCGACTCTATTTGGACTCAGGTCCAATCATAAGGCGAAGAATCCAAAATTGGCGATATTATCCAAGGATATAGATGCAAATATCTTTAATCCTATCAATTTGCCAGGATTCTGCCTTATCGTGTCTTGTCCAGGAGGTCAAAATGTACAAGATTTGTGTGGTATCACTTGCCCAAAGCGACTGCCTTTGGACTCAGGTCGATCGATAAGCCGAAGAGTCAAAAATTGCCGATATTATCCAATGATATAGAAGCAAATATCTTTACTCCTATCAATTTGCCAGGATTCCTCCTCGTCGTATCTTGTCCAGGAGTTCAAAATGTACAAGATTGGTGTCGTACGACTTGGTCAAAGCGACTGTCTTTGGATTCCGTTCGAATCATAAGGCGAAGTATCTAAAATTGGCGATATTATCCAAGGATATAGATGCAAATATCTTTTCTCCTATCAATTTGATAGCATTCTGCCTCATCGTATCTTGTCCAGGAGGTCGAAGTGTAGAAGATTTGTGCGGTACCACTTGTCCAAAGCGACTGTCTTTGGATTCAAGTCGAATCACAAGGCGAAGAATCCAAAATTGTCGATATTATCCAATGATATAGATTCAAATATCTTTACTCCTACCAATTTGCCAGGATTCTGCCTCATCGTATCTTATCCAGGAGGTCAAAATGTACAAGATTTGTGTGGTACCACTTGCCCAAAGCGACTGTCTTGGATTCAGGTTGAATCATAAGGCGAAGAATCCAAAATTGGCGATATTATCCAAGGATTTAGATGCAAATATTTTTACCCCTATCAATTTGCCAAGATTCTGCCTCATCGTAGCTTGTCCAGGGGATCAAAATGTACAAGATTTGTGTGGTACAACTTACCCAAAGCGACTGTCTTTGGATTCAGGTCGAATCATAAGGCGAAGTATCCAAAATTGGCGATATTATCCAAGGATATAGATGCAAATATCTTTACTCCTATCAATTTGCCAGGATTCTGCCTCATCGTATCTTGTCCAAGAGGTCAAAATGTACAAGATTTGTGTGGTATCACTTGCCCAAAGCGACTCTCTTTGGACTCAGGTCGATGGATATCCCGAAGAATCAAAAACTGCCGATATTGTCCAATGATAAAAATGCAAATATCTTTACTTCTATCAATTCGCTAGGATTCTGCCTTATCGTATCTTGTCCAAGAGGTCAAAATGTACACGATTGGTGCGGTACCAATTGCCCAAAGCGACTCTATTTGGACTCAGGTCGATCGATAAGCCGAAGAATAAAAAATTGCCGATATTGTCCAATGATATAAATGCAAATATCTTTACTCCTATCAATTCGCCAGGATTCTGCCTTATCGTATCTTGTCCAGCAGGTCAAAATGTACAAGATTTGTGTGGTACCACTTGTCCAAAGCAACTGTCTTTGGATTCAGGGCGAATCATAAGCCGAAGAATCACAAATTGCCGATATTGCCCAATGATATGAATGCAAATATCTTTACTCCTATCAATTTGCCAAGATTCTGCCTTATCGTATCTTGTCCAGGAGGTCAAAATGTACAAGATTTGTGCGGTACCACTTGTCCAAAGCGACTGTCTTGGATTCAGGTCGAATCATAAGGCGAAGAATCCAAAATTGGCGATATTATCCAAGGATATAGATGCAAATATCTTTACTCCTATCAATTTGCCAGGATTCTGCCTCATCGTAGCTTGTCCAGGAGATCAAAATGTACAAGATTTGTGTGGTACCACTTGCCCAAAGCGACTGTCTTGGATTCAGGTTGAATCATAAGGCGAAGAATCCAAAATTGGCGATATTATCCAAGGATATAGATGCAAATATTTTTACCCCTATCAATTTGCCAAGATTCTGCCTCATCGTATCTTGTCCAGGAGTTCAAAATGTACAAGATTGGTGTCGTCCGACTTGCTCAAAGCGACTGTCTTTGGATTCCGGTCGAATCACAAGGCGAAGTATCTCAAATTGGCGATATTATCCAAGGATATAGATGCAAATATCTTTACTCCTATCAATTTGCCAGGATTCTGCCTCATCGTAGCTTGTCCAGGAGATCAAAATGTACAAGATTTGTGTGGTACCACTTGTCCAAAGCGACTGTCTTGGATTCAGGTTGAATCATAAGGCGAAGAATCGAAAATTGGCGATATTATCCAAGGATATAGATGCAAATATCATTACTGCTATGAATTTGCAAGGAATCCGACTCATCGTATCTTGTCCAAGAGGTCAAAATGTACACGATTGGTGCGGTACCAATTGCCCAAAGCGACTCTATTTGGACTCAGGTCGATCGATAAGCCGAAGAATAAAAAATGGCCGATATTGTCCAATGATATAAATGCAAATATCTTTACTCCTATCAATTCGCCAGGATTCTGCCTTATCGTATCTTGTCCAGCAGGTCAAAATGTACAAGATTTGTGTGGTACCACTTGTCCAAAGCGACTGTGTTTGGATTCAGGGCGAATCATAAGCCGAAGAATCACAAATTGCCGATATTGCCCAATGATATGAATGCAAATATCTTTACTCCTATCAATTTGCCAAGATTCTGCCTTATCGTATCTTGTCCAGGAGGTCAAGATGTACAAGATTGGTGTCGTACGACTTGCCCAAAGCGACTGTCTTTGGAATCCGGTCGAATCATAAGGCGAAGTATCCAAAATTGGCGATATTATCCAAGGATATAGTTGCAAATATCTTTACTCCTATCAGTTTGACAGGATTCTACCTAACCGTATCTTGTCCAGGAGGTCAAGATGTACAAGATTGGTGTCGTACGACTTGCCCAAAGCGACTCTCTTTGGACTCAGGTCGATGGATAACCCGAAGAATCAAAATTTGCCGATATTATCCAATGATATAGATGCAAATATCTTTACTTCTATCAATTCGCCAGGATTCTGCCGCATCGTATCTTGTCCAGGAGGTCACAATGTACAAGATTTGTGCGGTACCACTTGCCCAAAGCAACTCTATTTGGACTCACGTCGATGGATAACCCGAAGAATCAAAAATTGCCGATATTGTCCAATGATATAAATGCAAATAGCTTTACTTATATTAATGTGACAGGATTATGGCTCATCGTATCTTGTCCAGGAGGTCAAAATGTACACGATTGGTGTCGTACCACTTGCCCAAACCGACTGTCTTTGGACTCCGGTCGAATCATAAGGCGAAGTATCCAAAATTGGCGATATTGTCCAATGATATAAATGCAAATATCTTTACTTTTATCAATTCGCCAGGATTCTGCATCATCGTATCTTGTCCAAGACGTCAAAATGTACAAGATTGGTGCGGTACCACTTGCCCAAAGCGACTGTCTGTGAACTCAGGTCGATCGATAAGCCGAAGAATCAAAAATTGCCGATATTGTCCAATGATATAAATGCAAATATCTTTACTTCTATCAATTCGCCAGGATTCTGCCCCATCGTATCTTGTCCAAGAGGTCAAAATATACAACATTGGTGCGGTACCACTTGCCCAAAGCGGTTCTATTTGGACTGAGGTCGAATTATAAGCCGAAGAATCCAAAATTGGCGATAATATCCAAGAATATACATGCAAATATCTTTACTCCTATCAATTTTCCCAGGATTCTGCAGCATCGTAGCTTGTCCAGGAGTCCAAAGTGTACAAGATTTGTGTGGTACCATTTGCCCATAGCGACTGTCTTTGGACTCAGATCGATCGATAAGCCGAAGAATCAAAAATTGCCGTTATTGTCCAATGATATAAATGCAAATATCTTTACTCCTATTAATTTGCCAGGATTCTGCCTTATCGTGTCTTGTCCAGGAGGTCAAAATGTACAAGATTTGTGTGGTATCACTTGCCCAAAGCGACTGCCTTTGGACTCAGGTCGATCGATAAGCCGAAGAGTCAAAAATTGCCGATATTATCCAATGATATAGAAGCAAATATCTTTACTCCTATCAATTTGCCAGGATTCCTCCTCATCGTATCTTGTCCAGGAGTTCAAAATGTACAAGATTGGTGTCGTACGACTTGCTCAAAGCGACTGTCTTTGGATTCCGTTCGAATCATAAGGCGAAGTATCTAAAATTGGCGATATTATCCAAGGATATAGATGCAAATATCTTTTCTCCTATCAATTTGATAGCATTCTGCCTCATCGTATCTTGTCCAGGAGGTCGAAATGTAGAAGATTTGTGCGGTACCACTTGTCCAAAGCGACTGTCTTTGGATTCAAGTCGAATCACAAGGCGAAGAATCCAAAATTGTCGATATTATCCAATGATATAGATTCAAATATCTTTACTCCAACCAATTTGCCAGGATTCTGCCTCATCGTATCTTATCCAGGAGGTCAAAATGTACAAGATTTGTGTGGTACCACTTGCCCAAAGCGACTGTCTTGGATTCAGGTTGAATCATAAGGCGAAGAATCCAAAATTGGCGATATTATCCAAGGATTTAGATGCAAATATTTTTACCCCTATCAATTTGCCAAGATTCTGCCTCATCGTAGCTTGTCCAGGGGATCAAAATGTACAAGATTTGTGTGGTACAACTTACCCAAAGCAACTGTCTTTGGATTCAGGTCGAATCATAAGGCGAAGTATCCAAAATTGGCGATATTATCCAAGGATATAGATGCAAATATCTTTACTCCTATCAATTTGCCAGGATTCTGCCTCATCGTATCTTGTTCAAGAGGTCAAAATGTACAAGATTTGTGTGGTATCACTTGCCCAAAGCGACTCTATTTGGACTCAGGTCGATGGATATCCCGAAGAATCAAAAACTGCCGATATTGTCCAATGATAAAAATGCAAATATCTTTACTTCTATCAATTCGCCAGGATTCTGCCTTATCGTATCTTGTCCAAGAGGTCAAAATGTACACGATTGGTGCGGTACCAATTGCCCAAAGCGACTCTATTTGGACTCAGGTCGATCGATAAGCCGAAGAATAAAAAATTGCCGATATTGTCCAATGATATAAATGCAAATATCTTTACTCCTATCAATTCGCCAGGATTCTGCCTTATCGTATCTTGTCCAGCAGGTCAAAATGTACAAGATTTGTGTGGTACCACTTGTCCAAAGCGACTGTCTTTGGATTCAGGGCGAATCATAAGCCGAAGAATCACAAATTGCCGATATTGCCCAATGATATGAATGCAAATATCTTAACTCCTATCAATTTGCCAAGATTCTGCCTTATCGTATCTTGTCCAGCAGGTCAAAATGTACAAGATTTGTGCGGTACCACTTGTCCAAAGCGACTGTCTTGGATTCAGGTCGAATCATAAGGCGAAGAATCTAAAATTGGCGATATTATCCAAGGATATAGATGCAAATATCTTTACTCCTATCAATTTGCCAGGATTCTGCCTCATCGTAGCTTGTCCAGGAGATCAAAATGTACAAGATTTGTGTGGTACCACTTGCCCAAAGCGACTGTCTTGGATTCAGGTTGAATCATAAGGCGGAGAATCCAAAATTGGCGATATTATCCAAGGATATAGATGCAAATATCTTTACTCCTATCAATTTGCCAGGATTCTGCCTCATCGTAGCTTGTCCAGGAGATCAAAATGTACAAGATTTGTGTGGTACCACTTGTCCAAAGCGACTGTCTTGGAATCGGGTTGAATCATAAGGCGAAGAATCGAAAATTGGCGATATTATCCAAGGATATAGATGCAAATATCTTTACTGCTATGAATTTGCAAGGATTCTGACTCATCGTATCTTGTCCAAGAGGTCAAAATGTACAACATTGGTGCGGTACCACTTGCCCAAAGCGGCTCTATTTGGACTCAGGTCGATCGATAAGCCGAAGAATAAAAAATTGCCGATATTGTCCAATGATATAAATGCAAATATCTTTACTCCTATCAATTCGCCAGGATTCTGCCTTATCGTATCTTGTCCAGCAGGTCAAAATGTACAAGATTTGTGTGGTACCACTTGTCCAAAGCGACTGTCTTGGATTCAGGGCGAATCATAAGCCGAAGAATCACAAATTGCCGATATTGCCCAATGATATGAATGCAAATATCTTTACTCCTATCAATTTGCCAAGATTCTGCCTTATCGTATCTTGTCCAGGAGTTCAAAATGTACAAGATTTGTGTGGTACCACTTGCCCAAAGCGACTGTCTTGGATTCAGGTTGAATCATAAGGCGAAGAATCCAAAATTGTCGATATTAGCCAATGATATAGATGCAAATATCTTTACTCCTATCAATTTGCCAGGATTCTGCCTCGTCGTATCTTGTCCAAGAGGTTAAAATGTACACGATTGGTGCGGTACCAATTGCCCAAAGCGACTCTATTTGGACTCAGGTCGATCGATAAGCCGAAGAATAAAAAATTGCCGATATTGTCCAATGATATAAATGCAAATATCTTTACTCCTATCAATTCGCCAGGATTCTGCCTTATCGTATCTTGTCCAGCAGGTCAAAATGTACAAGATTTGTGTGGTACCACTTGTCCAAAGCGACTGTCTTTGGATTCAGGGCGAATCATAAGCCGAAGAATCACAAATTGCCGATATTGCCCAATGATATGAATGCAAATATCTTAACTCCTATCAATTTGCCAAGATTCTGCCTTATCGTATCTTGTCCAGCAGGTCAAAATGTACAAGATTTGTGCGGTACCACTTGTCCAAAGCGACTGTCTTGGATTCAGGTCGAATCATAAGGCGAAGAATCTAAAATTGGCGATATTATCCAAGGATATAGATGCAAATATCTTTACTCCTATCAATTTGCCAGGATTCTGCCTCATCGTAGCTTGTCCAGGAGATCAAAATGTACAAGATTTGTGTGGTACCACTTGCCCAAAGCGACTGTCTTGGATTCAGGTTGAATCATAAGGCGGAGAATCCAAAATTGGCGATATTATCCAAGGATATAGATGCAAATATTTTTACCCATATCAATTTGCCAAGATTCTGCCTCATCGTATCTTGTCCAGGAGTTCAAAATGTACAAGATTGGTGTCGTCCGACTTGCTCAAAGCGACCGTCTTTGGATTCCGGTCGAATCACAAGGCGAAGTATCTCAAATTGGCGATATTATCCAAGGATATAGATACAAATATCTTTACTCCTATCAATTTGCCAGGATTCTGCCTCATCGTATCTTGTCCAAGAGGTCAAAATGTACAACATTGGTGCGGTACCACTTGCCCAAAGCGGCTCTATTTGGACTCAGGTCCAATCATATGGCGAAGAATCCAAAATTGGCGATATTATCCAAGGATATAGATGCAAATATCTTTACTCCTATCAATTTGCCAGGATTCTGCCTCATCGTAGCTTGTCCAGGAGATCAAAATGTACAAGATTTGTGTGGTACCACTTGTCCAAAGCGACTGTCTTGGAATCGGGTTGAATCATAAGGCGAAGAATCGAAAATTGGCGATATTATCCAAGGATATAGATGCAAATATCTTTACTGCTATGAATTTGCAAGGATTCTGACTCATCGTATCTTATCCAAGAGGTCAAAATGTACACGATTGGTGCGGTACCAATTGCCCAAAGCGACTCTATTTGGACTCAGGTCGATCGATAAGCCGAAGAATAAAAAATTGCCGATATTGTCCAATGATATAAATGCAAATATCTTTACTCCTATCAATTCGCCAGGATTCTGCCTTATCGTATCTTGTCCAGCAGGTCAAAATGTACAAGATTTGTGTGGTACCACTTGTCCAAAGCGACTGTCTTTGGATTCAGGGCGAATCATAAGCCGAAGAATCACAAATTGCCGATATTGCCCAATGATATGAATGCAAATATCTTAACTCCTATCAATTTGCCAAGATTCTGCCTTATCGTATCTTGTCCAGCAGGTCAAAATGTACAAGATTTGTGCGGTACCACTTGTCCAAAGCGACTGTCTTGGATTCAGGTCGAATCATAAGGCGAAGAATCTAAAATTGGCGATATTATCCAAGGATATAGATGCAAATATCTTTACTCCTATCAATTTGCCAGGATTCTGCCTCATCGTAGCTTGTCCAGGAGATCAAAATGTACAAGATTTGTGTGGTACCACTTGCCCAAAGCGACTGTCTTGGATTCAGGTTGAATCATAAGGCGGAGAATCCAAAATTGGCGATATTATCCAAGGATATAGATGCAAATATCTTTACTCCTATCAATTTGCCAGGATTCTGCCTCATCGTAGCTTGTCCAGGAGATCAAAATGTACAAGATTTGTGTGGTACCACTTGTCCAAAGCGACTGTCTTGGAATCGGGTTGAATCATAAGGCGAAGAATCGAAAATTGGCGATATTATCCAAGGATATAGATGCAAATATCTTTACTGCTATGAATTTGCAAGGATTCTGACTCATCGTATCTTGTCCAAGAGGTCAAAATGTACAACATTGGTGCGGTACCACTTGCCCAAAGCGGCTCTATTTGGACTCAGGTCCAATCATATGGCGAAGAATCCAAAATTGGCGATATTATCCAAGGATATAGATGCAAATATCTTTACTCCTATCAATTTGCCAGGATTCTGCCTCATCGTAACTTGTCCAGGAGATCAAAATGTACAAGATTTGTGTGGTACCACTTGTCCAAAGCGACTGTCTTGGAATCGGGTTGAATCATAAGGCGAAGAATCGAAAATTGGCGATATTATCCAAGGATATAGATGCAAATATCTTTACTGCTATGAATTTGCAAGGATTCTGACTCATCGTATCTTGTCCAAGAGGTCAAAATGTACACGATTGGTGCGGTACCAATTGCCCAAAGCGACTCTACTTGGACTCAGGTCGATCGATAAGCCGAAGAATAAAAAATTGCCGATATTGTCCAATGATATAAATGCAAATATCTTTACTCCTATCAATTCGCCAGGATTCTGCCTTATCGTATCTTGTCCAGCAGGTCAAAATGTACAAGATTTGTGTGGTACCACTTGTCCAAAGCGACTGTCTTGGATTCAGGGCGAATCATAAGCCGAAGAATCACAAATTGCCGATATTGCCCAATGATATGAATGCAAATATCTTTACTCCTATCAATTTGCCAAGATTCTGCCTTATCGTATCTTGTCCAGGAGTTCAAAATGTACAAGATTTGTGTGGTACCACTTGCCCAAAGCGACTGTCTTGGATTCAGGTTGAATCATAAGGCGAAGAATCCAAAATTGTCGATATTAGCCAATGATATAGATGCAAATATCTTTACTCCTATCAATTTGCCAGGATTCTGCCTCGTCGTATCTTGTCCAAGAGGTTAAAATGTACACGATTGGTGCGGTACCAATTGCCCAAAGCGACTCTATTTGGACTCAGGTCGATCGATAAGCCGAAGAATAAAAAATTGCCGATATTGTCCAATGATATAAATGCAAATATCTTTACTCCTATCAATTCGCCAGGATTCTGCCTTATCGTATCTTGTCCAGCAGGTCAAAATGTACAAGATTTGTGTGGTACCACTTGTCCAAAGCGACTGTCTTTGGATTCAGGGCGAATCATAAGCCGAAGAATCACAAATTGCCGATATTGCCCAATGATATGAATGCAAATATCTTAACTCCTATCAATTTGCCAAGATTCTGCCTTATCGTATCTTGTCCAGCAGGTCAAAATGTACAAGATTTGTGCGGTACCACTTGTCCAAAGCGACTGTCTTGGATTCAGGTCGAATCATAAGGCGAAGAATCTAAAATTGGCGATATTATCCAAGGATATAGATGCAAATATCTTTACTCCTATCAATTTGCCAGGATTCTGCCTCATCGTAGCTTGTCCAGGAGATCAAAATGTACAAGATTTGTGTGGTACCACTTGCCCAAAGCGACTGTCTTGGATTCAGGTTGAATCATAAGGCGGAGAATCCAAAATTGGCGATATTATCCAAGGATATAGATGCAAATATTTTTACCCCTATCAATTTGCCAAGATTCTGCCTCATCGTATCTTGTCCAGGAGTTCAAAATGTACAAGATTGGTGTCGTCCGACTTGCTCAAAGCGACCGTCTTTGGATTCCGGTCGAATCACAAGGCGAAGTATCTCAAATTGGCGATATTATCCAAGGATATAGATACAAATATCTTTACTCCTATCAATTTGCCAGGATTCTGCCTCATCGTATCTTGTCCAAGAGGTCAAAATGTACAACATTGGTGCGGTACCACTTGCCCAAAGCGGCTCTATTTGGACTCAGGTCCAATCATATGGCGAAGAATCCAAAATTGGCGATATTATCCAAGGATATAGATGCAAATATCTTTACTCCTATCAATTTGCCAGGATTCTGCCTCATCGTAGCTTGTCCAGGAGATCAAAATGTACAAGATTTGTGTGGTACCACTTGTCCAAAGCGACTGTCTTGGAATCGGGTTGAATCAGAAGGCGAAGAATCGAAAATTGGCGATATTATCCAAGGATATAGATGCAAATATCTTTACTGCTATGAATTTGCAAGGATTCTGACTCATCGTATCTTGTCCAAGAGGTCAAAATGTACACGATTGGTGCGGTACCAATTGCCCAAAGCGACTCTATTTGGACTCAGGTCGATCGATAAGCCGAAGAATAAAAAATTGCCGATATTGTCCAATGATATAAATGCAAATATCTTTACTCCTATCAATTCGCCAGGATTCTGCCTTATCGTATCTTGTCCAGCAGGTCAAAATGTACAAGATTTGTGTGGTACCACTTGTCCAAAGCGACTGTCTTTGGATTCAGGGCGAATCATAAGCCGAAGAATCACAAATTGCCGATATTGCCCAATGATATGAATGCAAATATCTTAACTCCTATCAATTTGCCAAGATTCTGCCTTATCGTATCTTGTCCAGCAGGTCAAAATGTACAAGATTTGTGCGGTACCACTTGTCCAAAGCGACTGTCTTGGATTCAGGTCGAATCATAAGGCGAAGAATCTAAAATTGGCGATATTATCCAAGGATATAGATGCAAATATCTTTACTCCTATCAATTTGCCAGGATTCTGCCTCATCGTAGCTTGTCCAGGAGATCAAAATGTACAAGATTTGTGTGGTACCACTTGCCCAAAGCGACTGTCTTGGATTCAGGTTGAATCATAAGGCGGAGAATCCAAAATTGGCGATATTATCCAAGGATATAGATGCAAATATTTTTACCCCTATCAATTTGCCAAGATTCTGCCTCATCGTATCTTGTCCAGGAGTTCAAAATGTACAAGATTGGTGTCGTCCGACTTGCTCAAAGCGACCGTCTTTGGATTCCGGTCGAATCACAAGGCGAAGTATCTCAAATTGGCGATATTATCCAAGGATATAGATACAAATATCTTTACTCCTATCAATTTGCCAGGATTCTGCCTCATCGTATCTTGTCCAAGAGGTCAAAATGTACAACATTGGTGCGGTACCACTTGCCCAAAGCGGCTCTATTTGGACTCAGGTCCAATCATATGGCGAAGAATCCAAAATTGGCGATATTATCCAAGGATATAGATGCAAATATCTTTACTCCTATCAATTTGCCAGGATTCTGCCTCATCGTAGCTTGTCCAGGAGATCAAAATGTACAAGATTTGTGTGGTACCACTTGTCCAAAGCGACTGTCTTGGAATCGGGTTGAATCATAAGGCGAAGAATCGAAAATTGGCGATATTATCCAAGGATATAGATGCAAATATCTTTACTGCTATGAATTTGCAAGGATTCTGACTCATCGTATCTTGTCCAAGAGGTCAAAATGTACACGATTGGTGCGATACCAATTGCCCAAAGCGACTCTACTTGGACTCAGGTCGATCGATAAGCCGAAGAATAAAAAATTGCCGATATTGTCCAATGATATAAATGCAAATATCTTTACTCCTATCAATTCGCCAGGATTCTGCCTTATCGTATCTTGTCCAGCAGGTCAAAATGTACAAGATTTGTGTGGTACCACTTGTCCAAAGCGACTGTCTTGGATTCAGGGCGAATCATAAGCCGAAGAATCACAAATTGCCGATATTGCCCAATGATATGAATGCAAATATCTTTACTCCTATCAATTTGCCAAGATTCTGCCTTATCGTATCTTGTCCAGGAGTTCAAAATGTACAAGATTTGTGTGGTACCACTTGCCCAAAGCGACTGTCTTGGATTCAGGTTGAATCATAAGGCGAAGAATCCAAAATTGTCGATATTAGCCAATGATATAGATGCAAATATCTTTACTCGTATCAATTTGCCAGGATTCTGCCTCGTCGTATCTTGTCCAAGAGGTTAAAATGTACAAGATTGGTGCGGTACCACTTGCCCAAAGCGACTGTCTGTGGACTCAGGTCGATCGATAAGCCGAAGAATCAAAAATTGCCGATATTGTCCAATGATATAAATGCAAATATCTTTACTTCTATCAATTCGCCAGGATTCTGCCCCATCGTATCTTGTCCAAGAGGTCAAAATATACAACATTGGTGCGGTACCACTTGCCCAAAGCGGCTCCATTTGGACTCAGGTCGAATTATAAGCCGAAGAATCAAAAATTGCCGATATTGTCCAATGATATATATGCAAATATCTTTACTCCTATTAATTTGCCAGGATTCTGCCTTATCGTGTCTTGTCCAGGAGGTCAAAATGTACAAGATTTGTGTGGTACCACTGGCCCAAAGCGACTGTCTTTGGACTCAGGTCGATCGATAAGCCGAAGAGTCAAAAATTGCCGATATTATCCAATGATATAGATGCAAATATCTTTACTCCTATCAATTTGCCAGGATTCTGCCTCATCGTATCTTGTCCAGGAGTTCAACATGTACAAGATTGGTGTCGTACGACTTGCTCAAAGCGACTGTCTTTGGATTCCGGTCGAATCATAAGGCGAAGTATCCAAAATTGGCGATATTATCCAAGGATATACATGCAAATATCTTTACTCCTATCAATTTTCACAGGATTCTGCATCATCGTATCTTGTCCAGCAGGTCGAAATGTAGAAGATTTGTGCGGTACCACTTGTCCAAAGCGACTGCCTTTGGACTCAGGTCGATCGATAAGCCGAAGAGTCAAAAATTGCCGATATTATCCAATGATATAGAAGCAAATATCTTTACTCCTATCAATTTGCCAGGATTCCGCCTCGTCGTATCTTGTCCAGGAGTTCAAAATGTACAAGATTGGTGTCGTACGACTTGCTCAAAGCGACTGTCTTTGGATTCCGTTCGAATCATAAGGCGAAGTATCTAAAATTGGCGATATTATCCAAGGATATAGATGCAAATATCTTTTCTCCTATCAATTTGATAGCATTCTGCCTCATCGTATCTTGTCCTGGAGGTCGAAATGTAGAAGATTTGTGCGGTACCACTTGTCCAAAGCGACTGTCTTGGATTCAGGTCGAATCATAAGGCGAAGAATCCAAAATTGGCGATATTATCCAAGGATATAGATGCAAATATCTTTACTCCTATCAATTTGCCAGGATTCTGCCTCATCGTATCTTGTCCAAGAGGTCAAAATGTACAAGATTGGTGCGGTATCACTTGCCCAAAGCGACTCTCTTTGGACTCAGGTCGATCGATATCCCGAAGAATCAAAAACTGCCGATATTGTCCAATGATAAAAATGCAAATATCTTTACTTCTATCAATTCGCCAGGATTCTGCCTTATCGTATCTTGTCCAAGAGGTCAAAATGTACACGATTGGTGCGGTACCAATTGACCAAAGCGACTCTACTTGGACTCAGGTCGATCGATAAGCCGAAGAATAAAAAATTGCCGATATTGTCCAATGATATAAATGCAAATATCTTTACTCCTATCAATTCGCCAGGATTCTGCCTTATCGTATCTTGTCCAGCAGGTCAAAATGTACAAGATTTGTGTGGTACCACTTGTCCAAAGCGACTGTCTTTGGATTCAGGGCGAATCATAAGCCGAAGAATCACAAATTGCCGATATTGCCCAATGATATGAATGCAAATATCTTTACTCCTATCAATTTGCCAAGATTCTGCCTTATCGTATCTTGTCCAGGAGGTCAAAATGTACAAGATTTGTGCGGTACCACTTGTCCAAAGCGACTGTCTTGGATTCAGGTCGAATCATAAGGCGAAGAATCCAAAATTGGCGATATTATCCAAGGATATAGATGCAAATATTTTTACCCCTATCAATTTGCCAAGATTCTGCCTCATCGTATCTTGTCCAGGAGTTCAAAATGTACAAGATTGGTGTCGTCCGACTTGCTCAAAGCGACTGTCTTTGGATTCCGGTCGAATCACAAGGCGAAGTATCTCAAATTGGCGATATTATCCAAGGATATAGATACAAATATCTTTACTCCTATCAATTTGCCAGGATTCTGCCTCATCGTATCTTGTCCAAGAGGTCAAAATGTACAACATTGGTGCGGTACCACTTGCCCAAAGCGGCTCTATTTGGACTCAGGTCCAATCATAAGGCGAAGAATCCAAAATTGGCGATATTATCCATGGATATAGATGCAAATATCTTTACTCCTACCAATTTGCCAGGATTCTGCCTCATCGTATCTTATCCAGGAGGTCACAATGTACAAGATTTGTGTGGTACCACTTGCCCAAAGCGACTGTCTTGGATTCAGGTTGAATCATAAGGCGAAGAATCCAAAATTGGCGATATTATCCAAGGATTTAGATGCAAATATTTTTACCCCTATCAATTTGCCAAGATTCTGCCTCATCGTAGCTTGTCCAGGGGATCAAAATGTACAAGATTTGTGTGGTACAACTTACCCAAAGCGACTGTCTTTGGATTCAGGTCGAATCATAAGGCGAAGTATCCAAAATTGGCGATATTATCCAAGGATATAGATGCAAATATCTTTACTTCTATCAATTGGCCAGGATTCTGCCTTATCGTATCTTGTCCAAGAGGTCAAAATGTACACGATTGGTGCGGTACCAATTGCCCAAAGCGACTGTCTTTGGATTCAAGTCGAATCACAAGGCGAAGAATCCAAAATTGGCGATATTATCCAAGGATATAGATGCAAATATCTTTACTCCTATCAATTTGCCAGGATTCTGCCTCATCGTAGCTTGTCCAGGAGATCAAAATGTACAAGATTTGTGTGGTACCACTTGTCCAAAGCGACTGTCTTGGATTCAGGTTGAATCATAAGGCGAAGAATCGAAAATTGGCGATATAATCCAAGGATATAGATGCAAATATCTTTACTGCTATGAATTTGCAAGGAATCTGACTCATCGTATCTTGTCCAAGAGGTCAAAATGTACACGATTGGTGCGGTACCAATTGCCCAAAGCGACTCTATTTGGACTCAGGTCGATCGATAAGCCGAAGAATAAAAAATTGCCGATATTGTCCAATGATATAAATGCAAATATCTTTACTCCTATCAATTCGCCAGGATTCTGCCTTATCGTATCTTGTCCAGCAGGTCAAAATGTACAAGATTTGTGTGGTACCACTTGTCCAAAGCGACTGTCTTTGGATTCAGGGCGAATCATAAGCCGAAGAATCAAAAATTGCCGATATTGCCCAATGATATGAATGCAAATATCTTTACTCCTGTCAGTTTGACAGGATTCTACCTAACCGTATCTTGTCCAGGAGGTCAAGATGTACAAGATTTGTGCAGTACCACTTGTCCAAAGCGACTGTCTTGGATTCAGGTCGAATCATAAGGCGAAGAATCCAAAATTGGCGATATTATCCAAGGATATAGATGCAAATATCTTTACTCCTATCAATTTGCCAGGATTCTGCCTCATCGTATCTTGTCCAAGAGGTCAAAATGTACAAGATTGGTGCGGTATCACTTGCCCAAAGCGACTCTCTTTGGACTCAGGTCGATGGATATCCCGAAGAATCAAAAACTGCCGATATTGTCCAATGATAAAAATGCAAATATCTTTACTTCTATCAATTCGCCAGGATTCTGCCTTATCGTATCTTGTCCAAGAGGTCAAAATGTACACGATTGGTGCGGTACCAATTGCCCAAAGCGACTCTATTTGGACTCAGGTCGATCGATAAGCCGAAGAATAAAAAATTGCCGATATTGTCCAATGATATAAATGCAAATATCTTTACTCCTATCAATTTGCCAGGATTCTGCCTTATCGTATCTTGTCCAGAAGGTCAAAATGTACAAGATTTGTGTGGTATCACTTGCGCAAAGCGACTGTCTTTGGACTCACGTCGATCGATAAGCCGAAGAGTCAAAAATTCCCGATATTATCCAATGATATAGATGCAAATATCTTTACTCCTATCAATTTGCCAGGATTCCGCCTCATCGTATCTTGTCCAGGAGTTCAAAATGTACAAGATTGGTGTCGTACGACTTGCTCAAAGCGACTGTCTTTGGATTCCGGTCGAATCACAAGGCGAAGTATCTAAAATTGGCGGTATTATCCAAGGATATAGATGCAAATATCTTTTCTCCTATCAATTTGATAGGATTCTGCCTCATCGTATCTTGTCCAGGAGCTCGAAATGTAGAAGATTTGTGCGGTACCACTTGTCCAAAGCGACTGTCTTTGGATTCAAGTCGAATCACAAGGCGAAGAATCCAAAATTGTCGATATTATCCAATGATATAGATTCAAATATCTTTACTCCTATCAATTTGCCAGGATTCTGCCTCATCGTATCTTGTCCAGGAGGTCAAAATGTACAAGATTTGTGTGGTAGCACTTGCCCAAAGCGACTGTCTTGGATTCAGGTTGAATCATAAGGCGAAGAATCCAAAATTGCCGATATTGTCCAATGATTTAAATGCAATTAGCTTTACTTATATGAATGTGACAGGATTATGGCTCATCGTATCTTGTCCAGGAGGTCAAAATATACAAGATTTGTCCGGTACCACTTGCCCAAAGCGATCGTCTTTGGACTCAGGTTGATCGATAAGCCGAAGAGTCAAAAATTGCCGATATTGTCCATTGATATAGATGCAAATATCTTTACTCCTATCAATTTGACAGGATTCTACCTAACCGTATCTTGTCCAGGAGGTTAAGGTGTACAAGATTGGTGTCGTACGACTTGCCCAAAGCCACTCTCTTTGGACTCAGGTCGATCGATAAGCCGAAGAGTCAAAAATTGCCGATATTATCCAATGATATAGATGCAAATATCTTTACTCCTATCAATTTGCCAGGATTCTGCCTCATCGTATCTTGTCCAAGAGGTCAAAATGTACAACATTGGTGCGGTACCACTTGCCCAAAGCGACTCTATTTGGACTCAGGTTGAATCATAAGGCCGAAGAATCGAAAATTGGCGATAATATCCAAGGATATACATGCAAATATCTTTACTCCTATCAATTTGCCAGGATTCTGCCTCATTGTGGCTTGTCCAGGAGATCAAAATGTACAATATTTGTGTGGTACCACTTGCCCAAAGCGACTGTCTTTGGACTCAGGTTGAATCATAAGGCCGAAGAATCCAAAATTGGCGAAAATATCCAAGGATATACATGCAAATATCTTTACTCCTATCAATTTGCCAGAATTCTGCCTCATCGTATCTTGTCCAAGAGGTCAAAATGTACACGATTGGTGCGGTACCAATTGCCCAAAGCGACTCTATTTGGACTCAGGTCGATCGATAAGCCGAAGAATGAAAAATTTCCGATATTGTCCAATGATATAAATGCAAATATCTTTACTCCTATCATATCGCCAGGATTCTGCCTTACCGTATCTTGTCCAGCAGGTCAAAATGTACAAGATTTGAGTAGTACCACTTGCCCAAAGCGACTGTCTTTGGACTCAGGTCGATCGATAAGCCGAAGAACCAAAAATTGCCGATATTGTGCAATGATATAAATGCAAATATCTTTACTTCTATCAATTCGCCAGGATTCTGCCTTACCGTATCTTGTCCAGCAGGTCAAAATGTACAAGATTTGTGTGGTACCACTTGCCCAAAGCGGCTCTATTTGGACTCAGGTCGAATCATAAGCCGAAGAATCCAAAATTGGCGATAATATCCAAGGATATACATGCAAATATCTTTACTCCTATCAATTTTCCCAGGATTCTGCATCATCGTAGCTTGTCCAGGAGTCCAAAGTGTACAAGATTTGTGCGGTACCACTTGTCCAAAGTGACTGTCGTTGGATTCAGGGCGAATCATAAGCCGAAGAATCACAAATTGCCGATATTGCCCAATGATATAAATGCAAATATCTTTACTTCTATCAATTCGCCAGGATTCTGCCTTATCGTATCTTGTCCAAGAGGTCAAAATGTACACGATTGGTGGGGTACCAATTGCCCAAAGTGACTGTCGTTGGATTCAGGGCGAATCATAAGCCGAAGAATCACAAATTGCCGATATTACCCAATGATATAAATGCAAATATCTTTACTCCTATCAATTTGCCAGGATTCTGCCTCATCGTAGCTTGTCCAGGAGATCAAATTGTACAAGATTTGTGTGGTACCACTTGCCCAAAGCGACTCTCTTTGGACTCAGCTCGATGGATATCCCGAAGAATCAAAAACTGCCAATATTGTCCAATGATAAAAATGCAAATATCTTTACTTCTATCAATTTGCCTTGATTCTGCCTCATCGTAGCTTGTCCAGGAGATCAAACTGTACAAGATTTGTGTGATACCACTTGCCCAAAGCGACGGTCTTTGAACTCCGGTCGATCGATAAGCCGAAGAATCTAAAATTGCCGATATTGTCCAATGATATAAATGCAAATATCTTTACTTCTGTCAATTCGCCAGGATTCTGCCACATCGTATCTTGTCCAAGAAGTCAAAATGTACAACATTGGTGCGGTACCATTTGCCCAAAGCGGCTCTATTTGGACTCAGGTCGAATCATAAGCCGAAGAATCCAAAATTGGCGATAATATCCAAGGATATACATGCAAATATCTTTACTCCTATCAATTTTCCCAGGATTCTGCATCATCGTAGCTTGTCCAGGAGTCCAAAGTGTACAAGATATGTGTGGTACCATTTGCCCAAAGCGACTGTCTTTGGACTCAGATCGATCGATAAGTCCAAGAATCAAAAATTGCCGATATTGTCCAATGATTTAAATGCAATTAGCTTTACTTATATGAATGTGACAGGATTATGGCTCATCGTATCTTGTCCAGGAGGTCAAAATATACAAGATTTGTCCGGTACCACTTGCCCAAAGCGATCGTCTTTGGACTCAGGTTGATCGATAAGCCGAAGAGTCAAAAATTGCCGATATTGTCCATTGATATAGATGCAAATATCTTTACTCCTATCAATTTGAGAGGATTCTACCTAACCGTATCTTGTCCAGGAGGTCAAGATGTACAAGATTGGTGTCGTACGACTTGTCCAAAGCCACTCTCTTTGGACTCAGATCGATCGTTAAGCCGAAGAGTCAAAAATTGCCGATATTATCCAATGATATAGATGCAAATATCTTTACTCCTATCAATTTGCCAGGATTCTGCCTCATCGTATCTTGTCCAAGAGGTCAAAATGTACAACATTGGTGCGGTACCACTTGCCCAAAGCGACTCTATTGGGACTCAGGTTGAATCATAAGGCCGAAGAATCGAAAATTGGCGATAATATCCAAGGATATACATGCAAATATCTTTACTCCTATCAATTTGCCAGGATTCTGCCTCATTGTGGCTTGTCCAGGAGATCAAAATGTACAATATTTGTGTGGTACCACTTGCCCAAAGCGACTGTCTTTGGACTCAGGTTGAATCATAAGGCCGAAGAATCCAAAATTGGCGAAAATATCCAAGGATATACATGCACATATCTTTACTCCTCTCAATTTGCCAGGATTCTGCCTCATCGTAGCTTGTCCAGGAGATCAGAATGAACAAGATTTGTGTGGTACCACTTGCCCAAAGCGACTGTCTTTGGACACAGGTCGATCGATAAGCCGAAGAGTCAAAAATTGCCGATATTATCCAATGATATAGATGCAAATATCTTTACTCCTATCAATTTGCCAGGATGCTGCCTCATCGTATCTTGTCCAGGAGTTCAAAATGTACAAGATTTGTGCGGTACCACTTGTCCAAAACGACTGTCTTTGGATTCAGGGCGAATCATAAGCCGAAGAATCACAAATTGCCGATATTACCCAATGATATAAATGCAAATATCTTTACTCCTATTAAATGAGCATAGAACAACCTGGCACAACTTTTATTTTTTCCACAACAAATTTTTAAAGGGTACTTTACTCTTGGAGGTAGACTCTTTTTTTTTAATTTTTGTGTCATTTTCGACCGAAAACGGCGAGTATCCAACACCAAAATGTAGAACAATATTAGATGAGCATAGAACAACGTGGCACAACTTTTATTTTTTCCAGAACAAATTTTTAAAGGGTACTTTACTCTTGGAGGTATATTCTTTCTATGCATTTTTGTGTCATGTTCGACCGAAAACGGCGAGTTAGCGACACCAAAATGTAGAACAATGTTAGATGAGCATAGAACAATCTGGAACAACTTTTATTTTTTCCACAACAAATTTTTAAAGGGTACTTTACTCTTGGAGGTACTCTTTTTTTGCATTTTTTGTCATTTTTGACTGAAAAAGGCGAGTTAGCGACACCAAAATGTAGAACAATATTAGACGAGCATAGAACAATCTGGAACAACTTTTATTTTTTCCAGAACAAATTTTTAAAGGGTACTTTACTCTTGGAGCTAGACTCTTTTTTTTGCATTTTTGTGTCATTTTCGACCGAAAGCGGCGAGTAACCGACACCAAAATGCAGAAAAACATTAGGGTGAGCATAGAACAATCTGGAACAACTTTTATTTTTTCCAGAACAAATTTTTAAAGAGTACTTTACTCTTGGAGGTAGACACTTTTTTTTTTAATTTTTGTGTCATTTTCGACCGAAAACGGCGAGTTAGCGACGCCAAAATGTAGAACAATATTAAATGAGCATAGAACAACCTGGAACAACTTTTATTTTTTCCGGAACAAATTTTTAAAGAGTACTTTACTCTAGGAGGTAGATACTTTTTTCGCATTATTGTGTCATTGTCGACCGAAAACGGCGAGTATCCGACACCAAAATGTAGAACAATATTAGATGAGCATAGCACAACCTGGAACAACTTTTATTTTTTCCAGAACAAATTTTTAAAGGGATCTTTACTCTTGGAGGTAGACTCTTTCAATGCATTTTTGTGTCATTTTCGACCGAAAACGGCGCGTTAGCGACACCAAAATGTAAAACAATGTTAGATGAGCATAGGACAATCTGGAACAACTTTTATTTTTTCCAGAACAAATTTTTAAAGGGTACTTTACTCTTGAAGGTAGACTCTTTTTTTGCATTTTTGTGTAATTTTCGACCGAAAACGGCGAGTTAGCGACAACAAAATGTAGAACAGTATTAGATGAGCATAGAACAACCTGGAACAACTTTTATTTTTTCCAGAACAAATTTTTAAAGGGATCTTTACTCTTGGAGGTAGACTCTTTCAATGCATTTTTGTGTCATTTTCGACCGAAAACGGCGCGTAGCGACACCAAAATGTAGAACAATGTTAGATGAGCATAGAACAATCTGGAACAACTTTTCTTTTTTCCAGAACAAATTTTTAAAGGGTACTTTACTCTTGGAGGTAGACCCTTTTTTTGCATTTTTGTGTCATTGTCGACCGAAAACGGCGAGTACTCGACACCACAATGTAGAACAATATTAGATGAGCATAGAACAACCTGGCACAACTTTTATTTCTTCCAGAACAAATTTTTAAAGGGTACTTTACTCTTGGAGGTATATTCTTTTTATGCATTTTTGTGTCATTGTCGACCGAAAACGGCGAGTTAGCGACAACAAAATGTAGAACAGTATTAGATGAGCATAGAAAAACCTGGAACAACTTTTATTTTTTCCAGAACAAATTTTTCAAGGGTACTTTACTCTTGGAGGTAGACTCTTTTTTTGCATTTTTTGTCATTTTTGACCGAAAACGGCGAGTTGGCGACAGCAAAATGTAGAACAATATTAGATGAGCATAGAACAATCTGGAACAACTTTTATTTTTTCCAGAACAAATTTTTAAAGGGTACTTTACTCTTGGAGGTATACTCTTTTTTTGCATTTTTGTGTCATTTTCGACCGAAAACCGCGAGTTAGCACCACCAAAATATAGAACAATATTAGATGAGCATAGAACAACCTGGAACAACATTTATTTTTTCCAGAACAAATTTTTAAAGAGTACTTTACTCTTGGAGGTAGACTCTTTTTTTGCATTGTTACGTCCTCCGTTTTTCGGCACCCTGCGTCCACCGGGTATACCGGGGATCGGAAGACAGACGAAGTGACCGGCCTGATAAGAGATTTGACGTGTCAGCGGAGCGGCTCGCTGAGACGTCGCACGCGCCTAAATATACTGTCCTCATTCGACACTAAACCTACGTGTATCCTCGCGTCCGACTGGTTACGGCGCGGAAAGTGTGGGCGTAGCTGGTGACTCGGAATTACACCAACCCGAGAATCTATTCGCGTCCGAATGGTTACGGCACAGGCAATGTGAGCGTCGCTGGTGACTCGGGATTACACCAACCTGAGAATCTACTCGCGTCCGAATGGTTACGGCACAGGCAATGTGAGCGTCGCTGATGACTCGGGATTACACCAACCTGAGAATCTACTCGCGTCCGAATGGTTACGGCACAGGCAATGTGAGCGTCGCTGGTGACTCGGGATTACACCAACCTGAGAATCTACTCGCGTCCGAATGGTTACGGCACAGGCAATGTGAGCGTCGCTGATGACTCGGGATTACACCAACCTGAGAATCTACTCGCGTCCGAATGGTTACGGCACAGGCAATGTGAGCGTCGCTGGTGACTCGGGATTACACCAACCTGAGAATCTACTCGCGTCCGAATGGTTACGGCACAGGCAATGTGGGCGTAGCTGGTGACTCTGAATTACACCAACCCGAGAATCTACTCGCGTCCGAATGGTTACGGCACAGGCAATGTGAGCGTCGCTGGTGACTCGGGATTACACCGACCTGAGAATCTACTCGCGTCCGAATGGTTACGGCACAGGCAATGTGAGCGTCGCTGGTGACTCGGGATTACACCAACCTGAGAATCTACTCGCGTCCGAATGGTTACGGCACAGACAATGTGGGCGTAGCTGGTGACTCGGAATTACACCAACCCGAGAATCTACTCGCGTCCGAATGGTTACGGCACAGAAAGTATGGGCGTCGCTGGTGACTCGGAATTACACCAACCCGAGAATCAACTCGCGTCCGAATGGGTACGGCACTGGCAATGTCGGCGTAGCTGGTGACTCGGAATTACACCAACCCAAGAATCTATTCGCGTCCGAATGGTTACGGCACAGAAAGTATGGGCGTCGCTGGTGACTCGGAATTACACCAACCCAAGAATCTACTTGCGTCCGAATGGGTACGGCACTGGCAATGTCGGCGTAGCTGGTGACTCGGGGTGCTCTCTGGTTATAGGTTTGAGCGGGAGAATAGTTGTGATCCGTGGATACGACGACTGACCTCGGCCCCGAACCGTGGTGCGCCGAAAGTGGTTGAGGGGCCACGATCGTAGCGAGGGGGCCCGCCGCGGGCTAACGAAACCTGTGAGCTGATGTCGCGCGAAAGATTCGCAGAGGGGTCACCGGAACTCGGAGGTTCGACGGTGGCCACGGGATATTGCCCGTACGGCGACTCAGGCACAGGCTCGAAGGCGACAGCAAGGACCACTCGATTTATGAGGGGGCCCGCCGCGGGCTAACGAAACCTGTGAGCTGATGTCGCGCGAAAGATTCGCAGAGGGGTCACCGGAACTCGGAGGTTCGACGGTGCCCACGGGATATTGCCCGTACGGCGACTCAGGCACAGGCTCGAAGGCGGCAGCAAGGACCACTCGATTTATGCGCCCGGCGGTTTCGGTATCGCGGAAGAAAGGGGTGAAATCCCCTGTCTAATTACACTCAGAGAACACTCCGATAACCAGGTCTTACGCGGGTGTACGTGTAGTGTTGCGAGGATGGGGGTGTAGTGAGTGATTTACGAGACTGTGTACATGCTGTTTATTGGTTGATCGAACCTTACAATTTGGAGTGGACGGCTCCACTTCGTTATCGCGGCCGGAGAATCGGAGATTGAGACTAGACGCAGTGTCTCGATCACGCAAGTTACTTATAATTAGTTGAATTTCGAAGGCTTCACCACGCTGGTTGCCTAGAATGGTCCGAATTGCAAAGACTGCTTGGTTACACAAACCTGGTGTTGCCTGACGAGATACAGGAACAATGGCACTGATTCTACCGCGTTGGTTATTCACTTGGACTCAACTTGGTTCTATTGACTCGACTCGACTTGACTCGATTATATTCGTTACACTTGATTCACTTGAAAGATACGCGAACAACGGAGCAGTTCGGAGCACTGCACCCAAAGAAGTGAACTGAAGTAAAACGTTCAACGAGTAAGTCACAAGTCCCGAACAGTAAGTCGCGGTCAAGAGTAAGTGGTGACCAAGAGTGCGCGTACAGGTATTTGCCGTAACCAAGAGTGTCCGAAAAGGGGCTCGTACTGCCCTATATAGACGCCGTGCTCCGCTGAGCGGCATTCGCATGCTGACACTGCATCAGCGTTATATCCTGGGAACGGCGCGACAGATGCCTTTCCCAGGACTTGGCTACACTTATCTTATCTTTTGGAATTCCTTTTCTGACGGGTTGCATTACTTGGCGGTTGTCCGGTCGCGCAGCGCGAGAATTCGGCGGAGCTTTTCTTGTACGTTTCGCTTGTTCCCTACTCGCGTCGCCTTGCCTATCGCTCGGGTGTAAGTTACCTCTACTTGTCGCGCGTGGCGTGTCTTATCGCTAACGGGGGCTCGTGAGAACCGCACTTCATTCGTAAAGTTAGATTAGAGTAAATCTTAGAACTACTGAGCGAACGGGAGACTGCGGCGAGAATGATCGATTAGTTATTCTTGAATAATTTAGAATAGCGAAAAATTGTGGCGGGTGGAGGACGTAGGACGTAACAGCATTTTTTGTAATTTTTGACCGAAAACGGCGAGTTAGCGACAGCAAAATGTGAAACCATAACATCCAGGCATAGAACAACCTGGAACCACTTTTATTTTTTCCAGAACAAATTTTTAAAGGGTACTTTACTCTTGGAGGTATATTCTATTTAAGCATTTTTGTGTCATTGTCGACCGAAAACGGCGAGTTAGCGACACCAAAATGTAGAACAATGTTAGATGAGCATAGAACAACCTGGAACAACTTTTACTTTTCCCGAACAAATTTTAAAAGGGTACTTTACTCTTGCAGGTACACACTTTTTTTTTATTTTTGTCTTATATTCGACCGTACACGGCGGGTCAGCGAAACCAAAATGTAGAACAATATTAGATGAGCATAGAGGAACCTGGAACAACTTTTATTTTTTCCAGGGCAAATTTTTAAAGGGTACTTTACTCTTGGAGGTAGACTCTTTTTTTGCATTTTTATGTTATTTTCGACCGTACACGGCGGGTCAGCGACACCAAAATATGAAACAATAACATCCAGGCATAGAACAACCTGGAACCACTTTTATTTTTTCCAGAACAAATTTTTAAAGGGTACTTTACTCCTGGAGGTAGACACTTTTTTGGAATTATTGTGTCATTTTCGACCGAAAAACGGCGAGTTAGCGACACTAAAATGTGAAACAATAACATCCGGGCATAGAACAACCCTGGAACAACTTTTATTTTTTCCAGAACAAATTTTTAAAGGGTACTTTACTCTTGGAGGTAGACTCTTTCTATGCATTTTTGTGTCATTTTCGACCGAAAACGGCGAGTTAGCGACACCAAAATGTAGAACAATATTAGATGAGCATAGAACAACCTGGAACAACTTTTATTTTTTCCCGAACAAATTTGTAAAGGGTACTTTACTCTTGGAGGTATATTGTTTTTATGCATTTTTGTGTCATTGTCGACCGAAAACGGCGAGTATCCGACACCAAAATGTAGAACAATATTAGATGAGCATAGAACAACCTGGAACAACTTTTATTTTTTCCAGAACAAATTTTTAAAGGGTACTTTACTCTTGGAGGTAGACTCTTTCTATGCATTTTTGTGTCATTTTCGACCGAAAACGGCGCGTAGCGACACCAAAATGTAGAACAATGTTAGATGAGCATAGAACAATCTGGAACAACTTTTCTTTTTTCCAGAACAAATTTTTAAAGGGTACTTTACTCTTGGAGGTAGACCCTTTTTTTGCATTTTTGTGTCATTGTCGACCGAAAACGGCGAGTACTCGACACCACAATGTAGAACAATATTAGATGAGCATAGAACAACCTGGAACAACTTTTATTTTTTCCAGAACAAATTTTTCAAGAGTACTTTACTCTTGGAGGTAGACTCTTTTTTTGCATTTTTTGTCATTTTTGACCGAAAACGGCGAGTTGGCGACAGCAAAATGTAGAACAATATTAGATGAGCATAGAACAATCTGGAACAACTTTTATTTTTTCCAGAACAAATTTTTAAAGGGTACTTTACTCTTGGAGATATACTCTTTTTTTGCATTTTTGTGTCATTTTCGACCGAAAACCGCGAGTTAGCACCACCAAAATATAGAACAATATTAGATGAGCATAGAACAACCTGGAACAACATTTATTTTTTCCAGAACAAATTTTTAAAGAGTACTTTACTCTTGGAGGTAGACTCTTTTTTTGCATTGTTACGTCCTCCGTTTTTCGGCACCCTGCGTCCACCGGGTATACCGGGGATCGGAAGACAGACGAAGTGACCGGCCTGATAAGAGATTTGACGTGTCAGCGGAGCGGCTCGCTGAGACGTCGCACGCGCCTAAATATACTGTCCTCATTCGACACTAAACCTACGTGTATCCTCGCGTCCGACTGGTTACGGCGCGGAAAGTGTGGGCGTAGCTGGTGACTCGGAATTACACCAACCCGAGAATCTATTCGCGTCCGAATGGTTACGGCACAGGCAATGTGAGCGTCGCTGGTGACTCGGGATTACACCAACCTGAGAATCTACTCGCGTCCGAATGGTTACGGCACAGGCAATGTGAGCGTCGCTGATGACTCGGGATTACACCAACCTGAGAATCTACTCGCGTCCGAATGGTTACGGCACAGGCAATGTGAGCGTCGCTGGTGACTCGGGATTACACCAACCTGAGAATCTACTCGCGTCCGAATGGTTACGGCACAGGCAATGTGGGCGTAGCTGGTGACTCTGAATTACACCAACCCGAGAATCTACTCGCGTCCGAATGGTTACGGCACAGGCAATGTGAGCGTCGCTGGTGACTCGGGATTACACCGACCTGAGAATCTACTCGCGTCCGAATGGTTACGGCACAGGCAATGTGAGCGTCGCTGGTGACTCGGGATTACACCAACCTGAGAATCTACTCGCGTCCGAATGGTTACGGCACAGACAATGTGGGCGTAGCTGGTGACTCGGAATTACACCAACCCGAGAATCTACTCGCGTCCGAATGGTTACGGCACAGAAAGTATGGGCGTCGCTGGTGACTCGGAATTACACCAACCCGAGAATCAACTCGCGTCCGAATGGGTACGGCACTGGCAATGTCGGCGTAGCTGGTGACTCGGAATTACACCAACCCAAGAATCTATTCGCGTCCGAATGGTTACGGCACAGAAAGTATGAGCGTCGCTGGTGACTCGGAATTACACCAACCCAAGAATCTACTTGCGTCCGAATGGGTACGGCACTGGCAATGTCGGCGTAGCTGGTGACTCGGGGTGCTCTCTGGTTATAGGTTTGAGCGGGAGAATAGTTGTGATCCGTGGATACGACGACTGACCTCGGCCCCGAACCGTGGTGCGCCGAAAGTGGTTGAGGGGCCACGATCGTAGCGAGGGGGCCCGCCGCGGGCTAACGAAACCTGTGAGCTGATGTCGCGCGAAAGATTCGCAGAGGGGTCACCGGAACTCGGAGGTTCGACGGTGGCCACGGGATATTGCCCGTACGGCGACTCAGGCACAGGCTCGAAGGCGGCAGCAAGGACCACTCGATTTATGAGGGGGCCCGCCGCGGGCTAACGAAACCTGTGAGCTGATGTCGCGCGAAAGATTCGCAGAGGGGTCACCGGAACTCGGAGGTTCGACGGTGCCCACGGGATATTGCCCGTACGGCGACTCAGGCACAGGCTCGAAGGCGGCAGCAAGGAGCACTCGATTTATGCGCCCGGCGGTTTCGGTATCGCGGAAGAAAGGGGTGAAATCCCCTGTCTAATTACACTCAGAGAACACTCCGATAAACAGGTCTTACGCGGGTGTACGTGTAGTGTTGCGAGGATGGGGGTGTAGTGAGTGATTTACGAGACTGTGTACATGCTGTTTATTGGTTGATCGAACCTTACAATTTGGAGTGGACGGCTCCACTTCGTTATCGCGGCCGGAGAATCGGAGATTGAGACTAGACGCAGTGTCTCGATCACGCAAGTTACTTATAATTAGTTGAATTTCGAAGGCTTCACCACGCTGGTTGCCTAGAATGGTCCGAATTGCAAAGACTGCTTGGTTACACAAAACTGGTGTTGCCTGACGAGATACAGGAACAATGGCACTGATTCTACCGCGTTGGTTATTCACTTGGACTCAACTTGGTTCTATTGACTCGACTCGACTTGACTCGATTATATTCGTTACACTTGATTCACTTGATAGATACGCGAACAACGGAGCAGTTCGGAGCACTGCACCCAAAGAAGTGAACTGAAGTAAAACGTTCAACGAGTAAGTCACAAGTCCCGAACAGTAAGTCGCGGTCAAGAGTAAGTGGTGACCAAGAGTGCGCGTACAGGTATTTGCCGTAACCAAGAGTGTCCGAAAAGGGGCTCGTACTGCCCTATATAGACGCCGTGCTCCGCTGAGCGGCATTCGCATGCTGACACTGCATCAGCGTTATATCCTGGGAACGGCGCGACAGATGCCTTTCCCAGGACTTGGCTACACTTATCTTATCTTTTGGAATTCCTTTTCTGACGGGTTGCATTACTTGGCGGTTGTCCGGTCGCGCAGCGCGAGAATTCGGCGGAGCTTTTCTTGTACGTTTCGCTTGTTCCCTACTCGCGTCGCCTTGCCTATCGCTCGGGTGTAAGTTACCTCTACTTGTCGCGCGTGGCGTGTCTTATCGCTAACGGGGGCTCGTGAGAACCGCACTTCATTCGTAAAGTTAGATTAGAGTAAATCTTAGAACTACTGAGCGAACGGGAGACTGCGGCGAGAATGATCGATTAGTTATTCTTGAATAATTTAGAATAGCGAAAAATTGTGGCCGGTGGAGGACGTAGGACGTAACAGCATTTTTTGTAATTTTTGACCGAAAACGGCGAGTTAGCGACAGCAAAATGTGAAACCATAACATCCAGGCATAGAACAACCTGGAACCACTTTTATTTTTGCCAGAACAAATTTTTAAAGGGTACTTTACTCTTGGAGGTATATTCTATTTAAGCATTTTTGTGTCATTGTCGACCGAAAACGGCGAGTACCCGACACCAAAATGTAGAACAATATTAGATGAGCATAGAACAACCTGGCACAACTTTTATTTTTTCCCGAACAAATTTTTAAAGGGTACTTTACTCTTGGAGATAGACTCTTTTTTTTGCATTTTTGTGTCATTTTCGACCGAAAACGGCGAGTTAGCGACACCAAAATGTAGAACAATGTTAGATGAGCATAGAACAACCTGGAACAACTTTTACTTTTCCCGAACAAATTTTAAAAGGGTACTTTACTCTTGCAGGTACACACTTTTTTTTTATTTTTGTGTTATATTCGACCGTACACGGCGGGTCAGCGAAACCAAAATGTAGAACAATATTAGATCAGCATAGAACAACCTGGCACAACATTAATTTTTTCCAGAACAAATTTTTAAACGGTACTTTACTCTTGGAGGTATATTCTTTTTATGCATTTTTGTGTCATTGTCGACCGAAAACGGCGAGTATCCGACCCCAACATGTGGAACAATATTAGATGAGCATAGAACAACCTGGATCAACTTTTATTTTTTCCAGAACAAATTTTTAAAGGGTACTTTACTCTTGGAGGTGTTACGTCCTCCGTTTTTCGGCACCCTGCGTACACCGGGTATACCGGGGATCGGAAGACAGACGAAGTGACCGGCCTGATAAGAGATTTGACGCGTCAGCGGAGCGGCTCGCTGAGGCGCCGCACGCGCCTAAATATACTTGGTGTCCTGATTCGACACTAAACCTACGTGTATCCTCGCGTCCGACTGGTTACGGCGCGGAAAGTATGGGCGTAGCTGGTGACTCGGAATTACACCAACCCGAGAATCTACTCGCGTCCGAATGGTTACGGCACAGGCAATGTGAGCGTCGCTGGTGACTCGGGATTACACCAACCTGAGAATCTACTCGCGTCCGAATGGTTACGGCACAGGCAATGTGGGCGTAGCTGGTGACTCGGAATTACACCAACCCGAGAATCTACTCGCGTCCGAATGGTTACGGCACAGGCAATGTGAGCGTCGCTGGTGACTCGGGATTACACCAACCTGAGAATCTACTCGCGTCCGAATGGTTACGGCACAGACAATGTGAGCGTCGCTGGTGACTCGGGATTACACCAACCTGAGAATCTACTTGCGTCCGAATGGTTACGGCACTGGCAATGTGAGCGTCGCTGGTGACTCGGGATTACACCAACCTGAGAATCTACTTGGGTCCGAATGGTTACGGCACAGGCAATATGGGCGTAGCTGGTGACTCGGAATTACACCAACCCGAGAATCTATTCGCGTCCGAATGGTTACGGCACAGGCAACGTGAGCGTCGCTGGGAGCTCGAGATTACACCAACCTAAGAATTTACTCGTATTCGTGCAGGTTACTTAGTCTATGATTTCGACATCCGAATCTTCGCAGATCTCAGTTACCACGATGGTGGACGGTACGATTTCCGGTCCCAGAGGCTCGAAGTAGACAGTGAACTGATCTTGCCCTGGGGGTAGTTCGAACGGACAAGGCAGTTCTGGAGAGGTCCAGGCCGGTGGCGCGTGTTGTCCGGGGTGCGGGTAGGTAGGCGGAAGGGAATTCGCGGATTCGCTCGCTGTTTGTCGAGGTAGCTGCGACTGATGCAAGCGAGCAGCGGCGCGACGTGCCCTGACCTTTACTCCGGCCCGTCGATGTCCTCTATAGTCTTTACGCGGCAGGGGTCGCCGGGGTGTTCTCTGGTTATGGGTTTGAGTGAGAGGATAGTTGCGATCTGTGGGTGTGACCACTGGGCTTGGGCCCGAACCGTGATGCGCCGAAAGTGGTTGAGGAGCCACGGTGGTAGCGAGGGGGGCCAGCCGCGGGCCGACGAAACCTGTGAGCTGAAGTCGCAGCAGAAGAGTTGCTGAGGGGTTACCGGAACTCAGAGGTTCGACAGTGCCCACGGAATTTCCCGTGAGACGATACAGGCACAGGCTCGAAGGCGGCAGCACGGACCACTCGATTTATGCGCACGGCGGTTTCGGTGTCGCGGAAAGAAAAGGGGTGAGATCCCCCGCCTAATTACACTCAGAGAACACTCCGATAACCAGGTTTTACGCGGGTGTACGTGTAGTGTTGCGAGGATGGGTGTGCAATAGGTGACTCACGAGATTGTGTGTATGGTGTTTATTAATTGATCGAACCCTACAATTTGGAGTAGAACGGCTCTACTTTGCTATTGCGACCGGAGAATCGGAGATCGAGTCTAGACGCAGCGTCTCGATCACGCAGGTTACTTATATTTAGCTGAATTTCGGAGGCTTCACCACGCTGGTGGCCTAGAGCGGTCCAGATTACAAAGTTTAGTTGGTTACACAAACCTGGTGTTGCCTGGCGAGATGCAGGAACAATGGCACTGATGTTATCGTGTTGATTATTCGCTTGGACTTAACTTGATTCGATTGACTCGACTTGACTTGACTTGATTCTGTTCGTTACACTTGAATGATACTGGAGGTGAATGCTAAGTCGGGTGTTACGCTTCGCACCCGCGCTTGAATTCTTAAATGTGAGTAACAGTGCTGTTCGGAGCACTACACGCACTGAAGTGAATTGAAGTAAATGGATCGATGAATAAGTCGCAAGTGACTGTCGTAGGCAAGAGCGCGCGTATTAACACTTGTCGTAATCAAAAGAGCGCGTACAGGTGTTTGGCGTGACCAAGAGTGTCGTAGTGATCAAGAGTGTCCGAAAAGGGTCTCGTACAGCCCTATATAGGCGCCGTGCTCCGCTGAGCGGCGTTCGCATGCTGACACTGCATCAACGTTATATCCTGGGAACGGCGCGACAGTTGCCTTTCCCAGGACTCAATCGTACGTGTCTTATTTTAAATAAGGGTCCGTGAGAACCGTGCTACATTCCTAAAGTTAAATTAGAGTACGTCTTAGAACTATTGAGCGAACGGGAGACTGCGGCGATAACGATGGATTAGTTATTCTTGAATAATTTAGGAAAGCAAAAAATTGTGGCGGGTGGAGGACGCAGGACGTAACACTACTAAAAACGAATGCGATAGCCGTGGGCGGCGCAAAAAGGTGCGTCGAATGACGTGCAGCGCATCGAAAAACATCTACGGAGGAGTACTGAGTAATCTTAGAAAAACGATTTTTGTTTCAAACTTTCTTACTGTTTTTTGGCGATGTAACCGTACATTTTGGAACGAGCCGCACACGCACCGCAACACGCGTAGCCGGAAAGGCGACGAGCCGGGGGACCGTCTTACCGGCCTAACAACACGTGTAATCACGTGAGAGAAAGGATAACGGTACTTCCCGTCGCCGACTACGTACCTCTCCTCACGTGAGTTCGATATATAAGGCGCTGCTCGCGCAAGAATAAGAGAAGCTCGCCTTACGAAAAAGCCGCTCTCCGGAAGACTCCGCCACGACGGGCCCGGGTCCGGACAGTTCGTACCGCGCCACAGGGGTATCGCCGCAACGGCGGTAACTTCTAATTACGCACGTCCATTAAAAGATTCACGGCGTTCAAATAATACACGGCACTTGGTGCCGAAATCAATTACAGCACTGAACTCCAAACACCCGCACCTACCACACAGATCCAACGGATGAGGTGACCTACCCCGCTCATGCACCGGTCAAGGCCACGCTCATTTCGTCAGCCCAAAACCCCAAATACCACCATACCCGGTGGCAGTGGTACGCCTCACCGGCTCTAGGCACCGGCACAGGGTACACACTGCTCGCCATTTCCTACCCAGTATCTCAAAAACCGACGACCTCTCACCTACGGTCAGGGCAGCCTCTTCCGCTCTTGGTACCGGCCAAGGCTGTGCCTGATTAGATACATCCTCGTATCGCGATGCGTCAATCCGAACATTCTTGGATCCATATTTCTCACGATCGCGCTGTGCTCAAGGCGGTGGTGCCCGATTTGCCTTCCGGCTGAAAGAACGCAATGGTAGTTGCGGTGCCTTATGCGAAATCTGGCACCACTGCCTGAAGCTTATACCGGCCTTTGTGCGGAACAAAGACCCGACACCGCGACTGCATGTCGAACAAAGACGCAACGCGCGATATTGGTCGAAAGGGGACAGAGCATAGTTCTGTCCTTCTTATGTGTCACGATACCTGACGTCACACGTTGGTGGAAGGGAGACGCAGCATAGTTCCGTCCTTCTCTTCACGCAGCTCTCACAGACAGGGCACGCACACTTGCGCGTATCACCACTCCCGCGGACACCAATGGTACTCGGGGCCACTTCTGGCCGCACTGACTCCGGGTCCTGTCGAGCGAGCCACGAGCAGCCGACACCCCAGTCAGGCAGCACCCACGGTAACATTGTATCTAAAAGAAGCAGCCGAAGCTGGCCGAAGCCGTGCCCAGCCCACAGTATTACTGTGCCTGTCACGTATCGTGCCGTTTCCTCTTCGCACCACGCCAGTGGAGAAGTTCGAGCCGACCTGCAACGGTGCCCCGCTCTATCGCAAGTAGCGAGGACCCGCCACGGGCAATAGTCTGCCCCATAAGCATAGGGCGAACGAGAAAGCGATAGACGAGCGAACGAAGTCGCCTGGACACACGTGTACACGGGTCTCCCACCGCTTCCATTTGTGCCGGTCTCTCATACGAGCTAACAATAAGTAGAAACAGCGAGGCGCTGACCAATTCGCGGCACATACCGTCTTGGGTTCCCGCCAGGAAGTCGTGGGTCCTTCCGCTGCACCGACCGCGAGTAAAGCACGCTGCATCGCGCACCGCGAAGCCGTCGCGCTCCAAATTTCGGCACTCGGCCTAAGCCGACTGTTACGTCCCAACCGCTGGAGGGTGGAGATTCGCAACGATATTGTAGGTCGCCGCGCATTCCCGTCATCTGCCCATGTCACTAAGTCCCTAAAAGGCCCTGGGCAGAGCGTAGCTTTGCTAGCCGAAACCTCGGAACGGGAAAATGACCGGGACGCGGGTTAACGACGAGGATGAGGAAAAAGAAAGGAGGTGGTAACGTTTCGTCTTGGATCCGTCTACATGACACATCAGTAGGGCTGATGTAGACGGGCCCTGCCCCAGACGCATAGGAGGAGGAGGAATTGGAACTTATATATATAAATGAGACTAGGAATGAGCCACTTGCGAGAGATTGACATGGAGACGGACGCCGCGTGGCGTCGAATTGGGATACTTTGACCCGAGGCGAGCTGGAGGACGTAACACCGACCGTCATAAAAGTCCGCCGATGATCCGTACCACGAAAACAAAGAATATACTCGGATTTTGGCAGATATTTAAATCGCGTCTGCACACTTCCTTTATTCCTCTACCTTCCACTCGCTCACCGCCCCGTGCACGGACCTGCATCGCCCGGTCCGTAACCCCTGGCCGGTGCATCAACGACGCAAACCCACTCCAAGCGTGGACACGTCTATCCATCAACAGACGTCGAAACAGTGGTTACAACATAGAATGTAAAAAGATATTTTTAAAAGTTGCATTCTAATCTCGGCCTTTCAACAGATGAAGGAAGAAGAACGTAATTTTTACGAAAGAAAAAAGAGAATCATTCACAAACCAGTGTTTTAAAAACTTGTTTAATTCCAAAAAATAACATTACAGCTGCTAGTTTTCAAGTTGTCCGGTTGCATCGCTCGCCACGGGAAATCTCTTTCAAAAGCATAGATTGTAAAACAAGCGTTTTTAGAATGTAGTGCTACTTTGTTTGCAGATTTTAAAGAAAACGTTTTGATTATCAACCGTATAAATGAGTTACAAATAAGTCGCAATACAATTATAGATCGAGTAATAGAATTAGAAATAAATATTTGTTCCCAAATACATAACGGCTTAAATTATGCAGAAATGTATTCATTGCTTTAGATGAGAGTAATGGTGTAAATGGTTATGCACATTTAGCAGTTTTTGCTCGATATAAATCAGGCAATATAATGAAAGAAAAACTAATGAAACTAATAACGTTGAAAGGGAAGTGTACCGGTGTTGATATTTTTAAAGAATTTGATATTGCATTTAAAGAAGTAGATATTGACCTACAGAAAATTGTTTCTGTAACAACAGACGGTGCACCCAATATGGTGGGGGAAAATATTGGTTTTATCCACTACCTTAAACAAAATATTACACATTCTCTGATTGGGTTTCATTGTATAATGTATAATACACCAGCAAGTTCTATGTGCGAAGCAAGGTTTAAAAACATTTTCCAATGTAATACCAGTTATAATAAAAGTCATCAACTTTATAAACGCAAGAGGTCTTAATAAACGGCAATTTGCACAATTATTAGAGGAAATTGAGTGCCAGTATTCAGCGATTTTTACATACAACAATGTTCGAGGCTCAGTTGCGGTCAAGTTCTTAATCGGTTTGTCATTTTATTAGAAGAAATTAAGCTCTTTTTAAATGAAAAAGGCAATAGTTTTGACAAATGTTCAAATATACGTTGGGTAAATGATTTAATGCCTTTATGCGATATCACTCAGCATTCTAATGAACTGAATAAAAAAGTTCAAGGACATGGACAAATTGTTTTAATGTGTAACTTACCGCGCCGCCGAGCGCCGCTGAGCGCCGCCGACCAGCGCTGCGGCCCATGGCGTCGTACGCGCTTGCCTACCGTAACGTCATCATGCATCGCCCGAGCTAGTGACGCGCCTGAGTTGGTGACGCGCCCGGGCTAGTGACGTAGCCTCGAACGAAGCGCAGCAGCCGCGCGCGATCACGTGCACAGCGAGTGCCCGGCGCATGCACAGCGGGTGCGTGCCGACGTTTGGGAACGTTCGGGAACGTGATGCCCCCCCGAAAAAGCGCCCCACCCCAATGCACTGTTTCCTTGCATCTCGCTACCCCTAGCCTAAGATCTAGCCATATAAAAGAGGGCCCCGCCAGGGCTCGCGAGTCTCAGACAGCTTTTGAAAAGGACCGTGCAAGGGTCTGCGTACGAAATTCCCGAGCGTTTATAAATACTTAGAAAAAGTGATTCCAGAATCGCTTAAAGTGTCTTTTTCGCTGTTTGTCCTCATTGCAAGGAGCAACCTGTGCGTGTTCCGAGCGTCTAGTTCAAAATCAAAGTCCGGTAGCTACAGAAAAGAGTGTCTTTTCGCTGTCCGTGATTTCTGGCGAGGAATAACTTGTGAATATTCCGAGCGTTATTAGTCTTAGTCGTTTTGCCACACTCCTGTGTGTAGGTTTAGTTCTCAATTTAGCTCAATTTCTTTAAACCAAATATTCTTTTACTAGTCATTAAACGTTTTCTGTATGCTTATTTGCGTCGTATTGTAATCACGTTATTAGAAATAGTAGTTGAATTATTGTTTTGTTCGTTGTTACGTCCTACGTCCTCCACCCGCCTACCCAGTAGCCATACTCTCGCAACGGGCTCATTGCACCATGTATTTGCCCATCATCAATAAGTCGCGCCTAAGCATAATAAGGTTCATCGCTCCGCGTAGCCTTCCGTCGTTAGTAAGTCGCGAATAAGCAGAATAAGAGCCACCGAAATTCCTTCACGGAATGCTGATGCCGAATCAGCCCGCAGGTCAACCACCTAACAAACGATCAGCGATCCGCGGCCGTGTAGATCCGCGAAGGCCAATGCCAATTCCGCGAAGCGCCTTGCGACCGTCAGCAAGATCTACCATTTAAATAGGCTTACAACCGCAGAGCGACGGCTCTTGAGTCAACCAAGTTCGGCCACGATCAATCTAAATTCGGCAACTCATAAACCAGCGTTCGACTGCGATCATTCTAAGTTGTTCAATCTTCGCGCAGCAAGTAGTGTTACTCATTAAGCGAACCATTGTAAACCAACCAAGTGCACTTCGAGATAAAGCATCCAGTCCACTATCTGAACATTACTTCACACGACTGTGCCCTTCCTGTGCGTCCACACCAATCCACAACCACACACAATCTCACGCATCCAAAGCTGTAGCCATCCGGGCACCTCCTTCTTACATTCCGCGATACGTCAGTGAGCCGCTCCACTGACGGACCAAAACCCTTTCGGTGCGATCACTCCTTCCGTCCGTCCTCGATCCCCGGTATACCCGGTGAACGCAGGGTGCCAAAAACGAGGACGTAACATCGTTATACCTAACTGCTTTTTCTGTATTTATTTTTCTCAATATAGTTCATTTTATTGTTTTCCATATTCCTTTGCTATCGCGTTATTTAGTCGCCTAGAACTCGAATCACACGAACGAGGTTTCCCTTTACCGCTCGAGGGAACCAACGAGCCTAAAAAGAGTTACAAAATCCAATATCCTCAAAGTTGCGCAAGGGGTGCAGCCGTGAAAAATCGGACGAGGCCCTTGTCAGCTATCCTTTCGAGTTTACTTGCCCGGGGTGCAGCCGTGAAAAATCGGACGAGGCCTGGGTTGGTAGCTCAAAAACCGAATCTACTGATAGGTGCAGCCGTGAAAAACCGGCCGAGGCTTGAAGTGATTTTCCTAAACCCCCTCTCTCCTCCTTTCGACCAGCGACACGTATTTCCGCGAGGGAGTACGGAGAGCTGTTAGAAAGGCATCACTAAGGGTAGCGACGTGCAGGGTGCAGCCGTGAAAAATCGGACGAGGCCTGTAAATAGCTGCTCACTCCTCTCACATTTACTCATTCCTAACGGCACTGACAAAAATCCTCACCACGTCAGGCCGTGGCTCGTAACAAATGATGTTCGAAAATATTAAAATATTTATGACGAAACTTGACATTTCTACTAAGGAATTGGAAATGAAAATCATGAAATATTTTCCTCAATTACAAAAACATTTTCAAAACACAAGAATTTTGAAAATACGCTTGACGTTCAAGAAAATGCAATTAAAAAATATTAATGATTATACAGAAAATAAAACGAGCTTTTGTGGAGAGATTTAATCAATTTAAAAGTTTGTAAAATAAATTTCACTTTAATTTATATTCATACAGAACGGAATTCGAAACAATGGAGTTAACCGAATTTATGTGGCTAGGTATCCATGATTTAGAAATGGAATTAGTTGAATTGCAAAGCAGCATAGTGTGGAAAAATAAATTTGAAAACTTGATTTCCGAAGTAGAAGGAAAAATGTCTGAAAGTAGTGCAGTTAATAATGATCCCGCATTAAAAATTGAAAATATTATATTTAACGTATGGGATTCATTAACAAATAATTTCATATCAATAAAGAAACTTGCTAATGCTCTTTTAACGATGTGTTACGTCTCGCGACGTCACCGCTTCAGATAGAATTAATTAATAGAGATTTCGATTATTTCCCTGATGGAACCCGTTGCAAGAGATTAAGCAGACCCTTTCCCAGAACGTGCCACCCACTCGGGGAAGGCAATAAGTTAAGTCCTAGAACATTTTACGAGCGAGGTAAACAAAGGGCGACTGTCCGTTAGGTCGCGACACAATAAATCCCGGTAGATATAAAAAACCCACTTGAACCAAACATTTGGAAGAGATCACTTAACCCGTACTTTCACTTACCCTCCCACTCACCCTGCGTCCGTGGAAAACGCAAGGGCGGGGATGACTGGGAGAGGAAACTCAAAAGTCACGTCATTCGTAGAATCTTAACCCTTTGGCCTATAACCACGAGTCTGACTCCTGGTAAAGCATTTGTGTCATAAACGAAAACCACGAGTCTGAAAGTCTAAACAGCTGAATGGCACGGCGCGCGACCGACTTTCTTGTGTACTATGGCACGCGCAATTGGCAGATACCGTGTAGGCCAAGGGGTTAAGAAACTAGACCTCCCCCAATGCCCCCAAAAGTTCATCAGCGAATGACCAACAGGGAAGTATTGGGGAAGGGATGAACCGAACGGAAACCGCGTCTACCTCGTGCAGATTTTTAAAACCTCTCGTCACTTCTTTGAGTTCCTTAAACCTGTAAAGGCCTCGAATCTGTATACCATCGCCTTGATTTAACTGTTTGAATACTCAGCTCAATTTCCGAGTAAATTCCAATACAATTCTTCTACAAATCATACTTCCAAATAAATCAGTGAATTATTCTCGTCGTTGAACACTACTTCAATCCGATCTTACTGAAAGTGTGAATCAATCAACAAACACCGCAAGAGTAAGTACTCACACCGAATAATATAATATTCGTTAAACCACCAACCAATCCCGAAATCCACCCACCTCTCACCCAGTCCTTTGACCGTGTCTGGTCACAGTAAAGTCGCGGATCGCGGTTGACTACAAACAGACATCTCGTGCGGACTCTGATCCAGGTCAGACTCGTACGACTGTTCGCCCCACAACCGAGTAGAATCGTGGAGTCCATCTCCTTATCGCGATTTTTCCAAGACTCACCTTGGGACGTAACAGATGTTTGGTTCCACATATTCGTGTGAAAAATTGTTTTCTTCAATGAATTTTGTAAAATCTACCAATAGAAATAAACTTGGAAATGAATTGACTGCGAAATGCGTTAAACTAACGAATACGAAATATGAACCTGTAACCGTCCTAAAATCGGAGCGTTACATGCACCCGTCGAGTGCGCGCCAACCATACGCGCGGCACGCGGCGCCCGAACTAAGGGTGTGTGCGTGAGCACGAAGGGCGTGTAACGTAAACAAACACGTGTATGCGAAAATTCTAGTTACCGACCCCGGTCAACAGATGCCTCCTTTTCTCATAAGAGAAAATGTGTGTACCTACGAATATAGGCTGCCCGACGGCACGGCGAATTCGTTCTTATCCTGAGCCAAATTGTTGGAGCACGTTACGGCTGTCGCCCACACTAAAGGAGCACGCTTACGAGCTGTCGCCCTTATCAACATACGCACTACGCCGTACCGCCGGACACTATACAATCGGATACAGGAAGTTATAAGTCGAGTCAGTGAACACAGTAGGGACTTCCGTTTCCGGAGCGTGAGAGAGTGGACGAGAGAGAGTGTGTGGAAAGGGGAAAGTGTGCGGAGAGTGAGGAAAAGTGAACGTAGGAGATAGAGAGGGCGGGAGAGGGTAGAGGAAAGGGAGAGGTGCGTGGGTGAGCGTTGGTGGGTTGAACGGGTGAGTGGGTGAGGTGTAATTAAGGAAGGAAAGAAGCGGACAGGGAAGAGGTTAGGAGAGAACGTGACAGGAAAAGCGGGAAGACGGTACGGGGCGGCGGGAGAGACACCTGGCGGAGAGGAAGGGAATTAGGAAGTAGGGTCGGTAAAGCAGGGAAGTAGAGAGGTAGGAAAGAAAAGGAAGAAATGGAAGAAGGAGCAGAGAGAGGGCAGAGCGATAGAGGACAGGGGGGGGCAGGATGGGAGGAAGTGTCGAAAAGGAAAAGAGAAAGCCCGGGGGAAGTGAAGGGGGAGGAAAAGAGAGAAAAAAAGGGCGAGGGCGAGGAGGCGATATTCAAGCCCTCCAGGAAACTGCAGAGGTCGCCGGGGAGGGGAGCAGGAAAGAAAAAAGGGGAGGGGGAAGAGAAGGAACTGAGAAAGGAGGTACGCGAAATGAGACAGGAATGGAGGGATGGGGTGAGGAGTATGATGGAGATGATGGCTAGGCAAGGAGGGGGGATAAGGGGGGAAGTCAAGGAATTGAAGGAGACGGTGAGAGGGGAGATAGAGGAACTGAGGAGACAAATGAAGGAGGGGGAGGAGAAATGGGAAAGGGAGAAAAGGGAACTGGAGAAAAGGATAGAGGAATTGGAGGGGGAAAGGAGGAAAGAGATAGAGGAAGGAAGGAAGGGGAGGGGGAGAAAGGAAGGAAATGAAGAAGGGGATAAAGTGGAGGAGGTAATGAGGAGGGTTAAAGGAATGGAATGGAGGGAAGAAAGGAAGGAGAGAGAGGAAAGAAGGAATAACATACTGATAAGGGGGCTGAAGAAAAGAGGGATGGAGAGAAGGGAGGAGATAGAGGGATTGTTAGGGGAAATGGGGGTTGGGATGAAGATAGAGGGAATGAGGGAGATCGGAGGAGGGGTGAGGGAAGGAGAGGGGAGAACGGTAATAGTGGACCTGAAGGACAGGGAGCGAAAGAGAGAGGTGATGATGGGAAGGAGGAAAATAAAGGACAAAGGAATAAGGACAGATGACGATCTGACATGGAGAGAGAGAAAGATGAGATGGAGGCTAGAGGAAATAGCGACGGAGGAAAGGAACAAAGGAAAGAAGGTATGGGTGGGATACGGGAAAGTAAGGATAGAAGGGAAATGGTGGAGGTGGGATGAGGAAGAGGAGAGACTGAAGGAGGGGATGAAAGGGGGTGAGGGGGAAGGGAAGCGCGGGGGAGAAAGAGAGGAAGGATAGGTGGAAGGGAGGAGGAGGAAAGAATAGGAACGGGTGGAAAGGAAGGGGTGGTGGACGGGGTGAGGGGGGTAGACAGTGCGGAAGGATGGAAATTAGTGTTTTGGAACGTGGCGGGGGTAGGAAATAAGGATAAGGAATTCTGGGAGGGGGTGAAGGAATGGGATGTGGTGCTATGGGTAGAGACGTGGATAGAGGAAAAAGGGTGGGAAAGATTAAAGGAAAGGCTACCGAAAGAATTTGAGTGGGAGGTAAGGTATGCGAAGAGGTGGAATGCAAAAGGTAGAGCGTGCGGGGGAATGATTAGGGGGACGAGGAAGGGCATAATGATTGAAGAAGAGGAGATGGGGGAGAAGGAAGACGGGAAATGGGAGTGGGTGATGAGAGTAAGAGGAGAGAGATGGAGAGTGATAGGAATTTATGTGAGGGGGGATATAGAGAGAAAGCTAGAGGGGTTGAGGAACAGGATGGAAGGGGGGGAGGAGGAGGGAACGTCCATAATAGTGGTAGGGGACTTTAATGCCAGGACAGGAAGGAGGGGGGGATGGATAGAGGGGGATGAGGAAGAGGAAGAGAAGGAGGGAAGAAGATCGAAGGATGGGAAAGTGAACAGGGAGGGAAGGCTATTAGCAGAGTGTGTGGAAGAGGGGGGATGGGCAATAATGAATGGATGCACAAAGGGGGACGAGGAGGGGGAATTCACGTATATCGGGACAAGGGGCAGGTCGGTGATAGACTATGTGATTGGGGACAGTAGAACGAAGGAGAAGGTGGAGAGCATAGAGGTGGGAGAAAAAGTGGACTCAGACCATCAGCCACTAGTGGTAGAGATGAAGAGAAAGATGGAAAGGAGGGGGGGAGGAAGAAGAGGGAGGAAGGGGAGATGTAGGGGGAGATGGGACGAGGAGGGAAGGGAAAGGTTTAGAGAAAGCATGAGGAATAGGGGGGAGGAAGGGAGGGGGGGAGGGACACCAGAGGAGGACTTGAAGAGGCTGGGGGATAAGATAAGATTGGCGGTGGAAGAAGGAGGGGAGGAGGTGAAGATAGGGGGGAGGAGGAGGGGTTGGTGGGATGAGGATTGTAGGGAAGCGAAGAGCGAGCTAAGAAGGGAATTGAGAAAGTGGAAGAGAGAGGAAGGGGGAGGGAAAGAGTATAGGGAAAAAAAGAAGGAATATAAGGGACTATGCGAGAGGAAGAAGGAGGAGGAGAGAGAGAGGGTTCTAAGAGAAGTGGGAGAGGCAAGGACGGAGAGGGATGTGTGGGGGGTGGTAAGGAGTAACAGGAGGGGAAGGAAGGGGATCTGCGAGGAAATTACGGGGGAGGAGTGGAAGGAGCACTTCATGGGGTTGCTGGGAGGGGTGGAAAGGAAGGTGGTGTGTGGAGGGGGGAAAAGGAAGAGGGAAGGGGATGAGGAGAGCCAGTTGAGTATGGAGGAAATAGGGGGGTGATGAATGGGATGAAGGAGGGAAAGGCGGTGGGGGAGGATGGGATCCCAAATGAGGTATGGAAGTTTGGGGAGCAGAGGTGAGAGAGTGGGGAGGGGAAATATGCAGGAGGGTGTGGGCTGGGGAGGGGTGGCCGGAGGAGTGGTGCGTAGGGGAAATAGTGCCAATTGTAAAGAAAGGGGAGGGGAAGAAGGCGGGGGATTATAGGGGGGTCACGCTAATGCCTTCGCTATACAGGATATACGCGAAGGTATTAGCGGACAGGCTGAGGGAGGAGATAGAGGGCAAAGGGCTGCTAGGGGAAACACAGACTGGATTCAGGAAAGGGATGGGAACGAGGGACCAGTTCTATGCCTTAAACTACCTAATAAACAGAGAAATAGGGAAGAAAGGAGGAAGAATGGTAGCGCTATTTTTAGACCTAAAAGCGGCTTTTGACTCGGTGGGGAAGGGAAAAGTGGCCGAAGCGATGAGAGAGAGGGGGGTTAGGGAGGGACTGGTGGAAAGAGTAGAGGAAATAATGAAGGAGACAAAGAGCAGGGTGAGAGTAGGGGGGGAGCAGGGGGAGGTGTTTTGGACGGCGAGAGGGCTGAGGCAGGGGTGCCCGCTCAGCCCGATTTTATTTAACATCTTGATGGCGGACTTGGAAGAGGACCTAAGAAGGGGGGGGGGGGGTGGGGAGGGATAAAGGTGGGGGGAAAAAAGGTTTTCTCGCTGTCATACGCTGACGACGTAGTATTAATGGCAAACGACGAAGGAGAGATGAGGGCGATGATGGCGAGGCTGGAGAGATATATGGAAAGGAAGGGACTGGAAGTGAACACGGAGAAAACGAAGGTCATAAGGTTTAGAAAGGGGGGAGGGAGGAAGAGAAGAATAGACTGGAGGTGGGGGGGTAAGAAATTGGAAGAGGTAAGGGAAATGAAGTATTTGGGATATTGGGTAGAGCAGGGGGGGGGGGGGAGTGAGAAAAATGTGAGGGAAAGAGTTAGAAGGGTGGCGGCGGCGATGAGGGAGGTATGGGGAATGGGGAAGAGGTTGTGGAGCAAGGATTGGGAGAGAAGATTGTGGCTGTTCGACACGCTGGTGTGGACCGTGGCGGAATATGGGGTGGAGGTATGGGGATGGAGGGAAAGGAGGTTAGTGGAGGCTTTGCAGGAGAGGTATATAAGATGGGTACTGGGGCTAGGGTGGAGAACGCCAGGGTATATGGTGAGGGAAGAGTCGGACAGGGGAAAGATGAGGGTAAGGGCGGGAAGAAGGGCATGGAACTACGAGAAGGGATTGGAGGAGGGGAAAGGGGGGGCGATAGCGAGAGAATGTTGGGGAGAGATGGTGGAGAGATGGAAGAAGGGAAAGGTGATAGGGAAGTGGGAGGAGGAGAGAAGGGAGTTCCTGAGGGAAAGAGGGATAAAGATGGGAGAGGAACAAGGGGTGGAATATGGAGACATGGAGAGGAAGGATGAGGAAGAACAGAAAAGGGAAAGGGAGAAAAGAATAAAAGAATCGAGGTCGAATAGGTGGTATAGGGAGGTAGTTGGGGAAGGAGGGAAAGGATACCTGAGGAAGGGGTGGAATGAAAAAAGAGTGAGTAGAGTGGCAAGGTTTAGGATGGGAAATGAAATGAGAGAAGGATTATACTGGGCAAAGGAGGAGGAGAGGAAATGCAGATTGTGCGGGGAAGAGGAAGAGACGTGGGAGCACGTGTGGGAGAGGTGCGAAGGATGGGGGGAAATGGAGGAGAGAAAGGAGGGATGGGAGGGGAAGGTAAAGGAAATACTAGATGGGGAAGGAGGGGGAGAGGAATGGCTGAAGAAACTGGAGAGAGCGAGATGGGAGAAAGAGGCTAGAGAAGGGGAGGGTGGGAGGTAAAGAAGGGAAGGGAGGAGAGGTATGAATGAGAAAAGGAATGGATGAACAGGGAGAAACGGATGGATGGAAGAATGAGAACGGGAGAAGTGTGAGGAAGAAAGAATGGGCGGAAACGGAAGTCCGAAAGGGGAGAGGAGGAGGGGGGAGGGGGGAGAGAGAGAGAGGGCGGGAGAAGGGAAATTGTAAGATGGCGAGTGGGCGAGAGGGGGCGAGCAGGAGAGTTAGCGAGCGGGCGAGCGAAAGAGGGAGCGAGCGTGCGAGGTAGAGGGCGTGCGAGAAGGAGAAGTAGGGTGATGACGGAGGAAGTAGTAAATAAGATAAGGTTAGAATAAGCTAGAATAAGATAGGTTAAGTAGTCGTAAGGAGCGGTGAAATGTGTGGAGTGGATGAGAAGATGGAAAAAAATGGAATTTGTAACCCGGCAGGGAATCAAAATAAAGATACACACATACAGTGAACACAGTAACGCAAAGTAAAGAATCTACGAACGTGCGCTCTCCTTCTAAAGATTCGCACACGACGCCGAAGCTTGCGGCAGTCACTGCCCCGTCAAACTGCTTGCCGCTGTAAACGCGTGTTAGGTCGAAATTCGTATAGAAGCATCGCCGGTAAAACGTACATTCTCGCGTCAGTTCAAATCTCGCGTACTCGTAATTCCGACACACAAAGTGTACCCGCCTAGTTGTAAGAGCGTCGCGTATCTGCCAGGATAGTTCCAATATACTAATAAAAGACGAAGAATAAAAAAGGAGATCTAGAAAGAAAGAAGAATAAAAAGAAAGGAGAATTAAAATCACAGGTTTAGCTCCAGAGAAGTGAAGTGGCCAGATTGACTCCCGGCCAGCTTCGCGCTCCCGCAGAAGACTGTCCTGGGCTATTCTTCACTTCTTTGCGTAACACTGTAAGCAGGCGGACGTATCCTACGGCTGGCAATCGCCCCCCCCCCCCCCCCAAGGATACTCCTAGCCTCCGTTGCAGGCAGGTTTTGCATTAGTAACAGTAGTACAGGATATCTGTGGTGCGATAGACCCATCGCCCGGCCAGCCTTCGGGCCTCCCGCCGTAAGTCGTTTTCATAACCACAGAGTTCCTGTAAACACACATTGAACACATTTGCACGTAGAATCAAGAAATTAGTAACGCCTGAGTCCGAACACCATATTAGAACAGGACACGGGATAGCCTCAGGCAGACGGATCAGACGCACGGCCCATGCACTACGGTGTCCCCCGCCTGACGATCCTAGTCTTCGCCCAGGTGTTCCCTGGTCTAGAAGCCACATGTATTTGAAAGAGTTCGTAAGATAACAGGCATAGAGTTGTAACTGTCCTGGCAGCATATCGCCTAGACATTAGAGTCACCGTCGCTATAACATCGACACACCGTACCATTTTTCTGTATATATTTTTCATTGTGCAATATTGTTACGGACGTGAAGGCGCGAAGAACACCACGGCGAAGACACAAACCCTATATTGATTTTGTGTCATAATGTTATAATGTTAATTAGTTCTATCGATTTTATGACATTCGAATGTTATTGTTGTTGGTAACCAAACCAGAGAGTCTACATCTGGTCTTGATACCAGACGGACGTGTTATATTAAACCTTTGTCTTTGATAATTCTGGTCCGTTGTAATGTCTCGCCCGCATCCACGTAAAAATATATTCATTTTTATATGACGCACTAAAACTCGTCTGAGTCTCCTCTCGCCCAGTGGTCGAATCCACCGACACCGTCTGTGTCAAACCAGGGAAGCAGAACCTTGTAACCGCTGCTTTCCTGTGATAACCTTTCGTTGCGAGGAACGGTGCGACCCTTAGGGATGCGATCTCAACAAGAGACAACTCCGTCAATCCGACGAAATCTCGCAGCTGAATTTTGCATAAATCGTACGCCGTCTATTCGGCACTCACAGGCCGGAGAAAATTTCGGTTACAAACCTAATATTAAGAAACTATCTGAAAATAAACAACAGATTTCTCATTAAATATAATTGAACTTTATTATCAACTTTATTATACATACACATACCTGTAACTACGATGGCAATCCCAAAAGTAAGGTCTCTTATTTTTTTAGACACACAAACAACCGTAAATTTTCTATAATAAATATATCATTTTAAAGGTTGAAGAATGCTTTATTTTTCTACATAATCGCCATTTCGGTCGATACATTTTTGTAAACGCTGTGGCAGTTTTGCCATGCCCATGTCATACCAGCTCGCCGCCATGTCCTTTAGGAAGCGTTGCACCTCATCTTTCACCTCGTCGTCTGAGCAGAACCGCTGTCCAGAAAAATGTTCCTTTAACTTAGGGACTAATCCGAGCGACTACCACCTGTTCCCTAACTTAAAGGAACATTTGTCTGGGCAGCGGTTCTGCTCAGACGACGAAGTGAAAGATGAGATGCAACGCTTCCTAAAGGATACTTTGGGATTGCCCTCGTATATCTATTAGTAAATAATATTCTATAAAATATATGTGATTTTGTTTATTCCTTGTTCATTCAAATATTCAGTGCAGGGGCGACTGCCGACTGGGCATGGTGTCACCTGGTGCGGTAATTCATGGTATCACCCCATTTAAATGAATTTTTTGACGTCGACCTTTATTTTTTGCTCTTCACTTGCAAAAGTAAAAGTTGTAAAACAAAAAGGAAACGTAAACTTATTAGAGGATTTTAAATGTAAGAACCAAAAAAAATAGTTTTTAACCATCCTCTCCTGCCTCTCTCCAAGTGACGCCACTGAAATAAAGGGTTACACCACCTGGGGGTTTTAAAAAAAAGGTTTTATTTTTGCTTTGTTCCATTACTTGTACTTTGAAGAAGAATTTGCGATGTTAAGCATGTTAATATTCCAAAAATTACCAGAGTTATAGCAACTTGAAGTGAGCAAGGCAGAGAGTCGTAGAGAGCGTCTGTCCGCTCAGATAGGCATATCCGTTTGTAACCGTTATTGAAGGTCGGTTATCATGAAGCCAAATGATTTCGGAATGGATCTTTACGCGTCTATAGAAGGACTAGGAATGTATGGACCAGGAATCGCAGATTAAAGGTAACATACAAAAATTCTGGATCTTAACATGCTGACGCGGTACTTTTCCTTCTTTTGCGTTTTACTCGAAACGAGTTTTCTCAAATTGGTGGACACGATATCTTGAAAATTACTGAACCGATTTTATTCAAATTTACACTATATCTTCTCTACGCTAATATCTATCAAGCAGCCTAGGCGTTTTTTGATCGGATGCCTCATAAATTTGTTTTCAAAGTTTTAGGGTCCAATTTTAACGAAAAAAATCAATATCATATTACAAACGGCGGTCAGTTTCACTAAAATGTTAAAAAAATGTTTTCCCTATGCTACTTCTTAGCTATTACGTTTATTTACATGAAAATTGCTGACTTTTTTATTAGACGAATTTTGACCATGCTACATGTTCCACCGTCGGCGAGCATCACAGCGAAGGCGTTTTGCGGGTCACCTTATATCTCCGCTATTTCTAAATATTTTTTAGTGTATTTTTATATGATACATTCACTGATGTATATTGTAAATAGTGATAATAGAATCAAATTTGTACAGTTAACAGTTGCGTCCCAAAAATTGTCTCATTTTGTTCCACTTTTTCCAAGTGCCAAGGTGGTGTAACCCCTTAATGACCCACGAGCTAGTACTAAAAAAAATAATGAACAAAATTTGACCCACTTCTCAAAAAGGTTCGCCATCACTGCCCTAGGCGTTATCATGTCATTGCATTGGAGCAGGTTACGCATCACACCACAGAAAAAGCAGAACGCGGTTCAGCTGTTGCCATGCGTCTCTCCGGGTCAAAGGCACTGCCAATGCAGTACTCCAAAGGTCATACGCTCTATGAAAAAACAATAACCTGCTGCATATGCATGTCCGAGGGGTGCGTCTGTTTTCGTCCGCACTATCGTCCGCACCTCACACTCCAACTGTTAAGGATACTTAGACATAAGAATTAATAATATAGAATAAGAATATTAGATAAATGTTATCACGCTGTACTGGACAACAACGCGCTTAGTCCGTCCCATTATATACATTCGACCATCTACCACTTGTTTGTACCAGTCAGCTGTCCCTCTCCTTCCTAACTTGTCCTATGTCTTATCCGGTTACCTCGTCTCTGTACATGTGTACTGTAACGTCTCGTCGACCACGTAATGAAAAGCAATAACAGCTGAGCGACCGCTGCGTTGCGTTCAGTTTAAATCCTATTACCGAAGAAGAAAGACGAAATCTGTACATCTCCAGCATAATAAAATCATTATTAACCACATAGATCAGTGCATTTAAATCGCTGTGGTTAGAAAAAGGTCATTCAAAAACGCTTCCTCCAGTTCACCCGTGGACTGTCCCCAGTCCGAACCGACAGCCGTCAAACACTCTAACACCAACACATTCACACCGATAGCCCGACACATTTACGCGGGCCCGATTCCGACCAATAACTTTCGTCGCGGCACACCGCGATCGGTGCATCAGCGATCGATTATACCTCATCGAAGATTCCAGAAATCATTCTCTGTATAGCAGCCAAGGCGCAAACAGTGACTTCTAAATCGTGAATAAAATAGTGAGAAAAACCGTAGTATTGAACCCAGGTATTGTGAAGCGAAACCACGGGGCTAACGTGAGAGCGTCGGCTCCGAGAGTCCACCTAAGGACAGAACATTTTGGTGCCTCCTGTGAGGTTTGAACTCACGACCCCTGCCTGCCTGCCTGTGCTGCCTGTGCTGCCTGTGCTGCCTGTGCTGCCTGTGCTGCCTGCCTGTGCTGCCTGTTGTTACGTCCGGGCGTCGCGATGAGTCGATCTTTCTAATAGTCGATCTAAAGGTTGTCAAGGATGGAACTGTGTGTTCGAGCGGTCGACCGTTCCGCCCGGGAGTAACGCGTGAATACTTAAAAACTAGGGATTTAAACCGAAAAGATGATTATAGGTTTATATAGCGATGACCGAATAGAATAATGACGAGAAACGGAATTAATCTGCTCGATCTGCAGGACTTATAGGATTCCCCCTCCTTTCAACCCGTACAGGTTCTGAGTTGTTACGTGTCGTATTCCAGTATAGATAATGTTAGTTATAAAAGCATGCAAAGAAAATAGAAGGATACACCGGATATAGTGTGAAAAGCAAAGGTGTATGTTCTGGATGAGACTGATCTGATGCATGTATAAAGGTGTCGACATGTGCTACCGTTCCGGAGCTGTTTCGGTGGTTAACAAAGCAAAGCCATTATTGAATACAATTGATTTGAACGCAGATTTCTGACACCAATTCCCTGCTTCTAACAATGGGTACAATGTTCGGTTTTTAATCGGAATATTTGTATAATGAGAAAACAGAAAAGCCTAACTATTACGCAATATTCGGTAGTACAATTCGCTGGTATGCTACGCGTGGCATAATCTTGGTTGAAACGACGCGTCTCGTATTGCGCTACTACTCGCGATACAATCGGTACAAGAGTTTCGTGTAGATGAAGTATGAGACAATTTCGGTCGCCTGGCGCTCGGAGTACTCGGTTATGAGTCCGCCCTTACGACTATTGCCCTAGGTTCCCCGTAATACTAGTATTGGGGGCAAGAGTCGGGCCAGCAATCATCATCGAGCTAATTAGTTGGAATATTCTTACCGTGTTGCTGGAAGCGCTCAGACAATCTCTCTTACTCTCTCTCTCTCTCTCTCTCTCTCTCTCTCTCTCGCACGCTCGCTCGGTGTGTCGCTCGCTGTGCTACTCTCTCTTAGATCGGCGGTATGTCGGTGGAAATTCGTATGTGTAATTACAATGAGTACCTTCGAATCGTAAATGTGTATTAATATTACGATTAGGCTTGGAATGGCCTGAGCTCAGATGTAATGTGAGCTGTACAGATTACTCGCGACGAGACTCCTTAGACCGGTCTAGATGTTTTAAGTCTGTCTAAATTCAATACCAATTCCTCACCAAGAGAAGACTAATTGCGTTAACTACTAATTATAATAATTCAGTGCTCCTTAAAATGAAACCTAAGTACTAACGGGTTCGGCGCAATTCGCCGACCACGTGCCGGAAATTAACGCTGATCGCACTTTCGCACTCTAGATTAAAATTCAAACCAACAGAAATATGAGTCTTTGCTCTTATTAATAGATAGATTTTAAGACTACTATTTAACGAGGATTAATGAGTCTCTGATTAAACTGTAAGAATTCGCACAGATTAGCTCACAAGAAATAACTAAGATATTCTCGGGCAGAGGACTACGCACCTCGCGACTATACAGCCAACTGCGACGATGATCGCGTCTCGAGGTGGTTCCTAGGCCGGCTCAGGGATAGTTTTTATGCCCCTTTCACGGAATCGGCCACATAGCGGTCGACGGCATATACAAATATTCGCCTGGCTATGTACAGTGAGACTTTGGTTTCGCTCGTTAGTCTCTCTCTCAAATTAACGAATTTTATTATGAGTGCGATTCGATCCCTGCACGTAGAAACTTAGTATCTCTCAAACGCATGCTTCGGTTGAATTAATAATAACGAAAAATAGTCTTATACCGCAGCGATGCCTAACAGAGGCGCAGTTAATAAACGAAAAGAGAGTGAGAAAGATAAACAATATTCTTAAGCGGAAACTCTTCGATAGCCTTAAGTCTATATACACGCACATGCATACCGCGTACATGCATTCGTTCCTTATACTAGTTAAAGTGCTTACATGTATATATATATATATATATATATATATATGTAAGTCGCCATATTGGGTAGGGACGACGATGATTTCAAGGCGATGGATATTCTACTTGAAGTTACCGCTCAACGGTACGGCGCATACGCTAGGCATAGGCCGAAATATACAAGTATAGGCGCAACCGGAGATCGGAGTAGCAAAAATAGGAAAAATACTAAGCAAATAAGTTAAAAGTTACGCTGGGACGTAACACTGTGCTGCCTGCCTGTGCTGCCTGCCTGTGCTGCCTGCCTGTGCTGCCTGCCTGTGCTGCCTGCCTGTGCTGCCTGCCTGTGCTGCCTGCCTGTGCTGCCTGCCTGTGCTGCCTGCCTGTGCTGCCTGCCTGTGCTGCCTGCCTGTGCTGCCTGCCTGTGCTGCCTGCCTGTGCTGCCTGCCTGTGCTGCCTGCCTGTGCTGCCTGCCTGTGCTGCCTGCCTGTGCTGCCTGCCTGTGCTGCCTGTGCTTCGATCCGGAGCAAAGGAGCCACACACCATCCGTACCCATAGCTCAAATAAACGTGAGTCGTTCGATCCCATTTCCGAAAACCCGAATCGCTCGATCATGGCCGAGAGAAGCAAGCTTCTGGTGCAAAGGCGCAACGCCTTAAAATCTCAAATTACGGCGATAGGCAACCTGCTCGATAGAGGCAAGTTGGACAAGGCAACGTTAAAACTGCGAATCGCGCGTCTAACGGTTCTGTACAACGCGTCCGAAGAGTTCAACGACGAACTAGTTGTGTTAGAGCCCGATAAAGGGCACCAAGCCGAGTTCGAGGAGGTCCAAGAGCGCTTCTATGCTCTCGCGGGCCACGCTGAGGCCATTTTGAACGCGGCAGACGTATCGGAATTGGATACCGACCCATTAACCGAGAACGCGCGATGCGACGACGATCGGACAACCGCCCACGTGCAGAAACGTCGTATTAAATTGCCGAAGGCCTCAATCTGCCGCAAATCGCGGTGGTCGGCGGCCAGAGTGCGGGCAAAAGATCGGTACTCGAGAACTTCGTGGGCAAGTATACGCGTCTCTCTCCCTCCTTCTCTACCTTTCTAGACCAGCCTACTTCGCCAATCGAAATGTCTCCGAACGATCCGCGGATCGTCCCGTGTGTCGGGAACGATGCGACGGATGCACGTTTTATATTGATAAAGGCGTGGCGAACGATCGCGCCTATATACCTCGCTTCGGCTTGACAGTTGCTGCACTTTTCTTTTCTCCTCTTTTTACGCAACTGTTGTGGCCTGCCGCGATAACTAGCGTTCGCTGGTGATCGATCGTGCGCCACTAATTTCGGACAACAGGTCCGTCGATCTTCATGTCAGATTCGTGTCGCTGTCATGCAACTCCTCTTTCACACCGTTTCCCAACGCTTCTCCGAACGTTTTTGCCCGCGTAAACAATGCTCGGTGCGATCAAACGTCACAATAAAGGCATCGCTAATGCGTTTCTAACCCGGAATGGAACAGCGAGCTCTTTCAGATCGTCCGATAGCAGTGTACTGTGCATTAATGGATATTCAATGTCAGGCGATACATTGATACCACCCGTTATTGATTGAACCAAATATGTTTAATGCCCCGTTGCCAACGTTTGATGGAAAATATGAGAATTTGCTTTCCTTCAAAAACGCGTTTCATAACATGGTAGGCTCGCAAACGGACCTAGACGAGGTAGACAAATTATACTACCTAAGGTCGTCGCTAGTCGGGGAAGCGGCGAACAAGATTAAGATTTTGGCGGTCGACGGCGCAAACTTTACGAAAACGTGGGACCTTTTAGAGCGGTCATATGAGGTGAAACGCGTACTCGTATCGCGGCATTTAGCGGTAATTTTGAACCAGCCGGTACTGGAGAGAGAGACGACGATCGGGCTGACTAAACAAGGTAGAGGACTTGTCCAAAGCGACTGTCTTTGGATTCAGGTCGATCCATAAGCCGAAGCATTACAAATTGTCGATGATATCCAGTGACATAGATGCAAATACCTTAACTCCTATCCAACTGCCAGGATTCTGCCTCATCATACCTTGTCCAGGAGGTCCAAATGTACAATATATGTGCGGAAGAACTTATCCAAAACGATTCTCTTTGGACTCAGGTGGAATCATATGCCGGAGCATCCAGAATAAGCAATGTCGTCCGATGATATAGATGCAAATATCTTGACTCCTATCAATTTGCCAGGATTCTGCCTCATCGTATCTTGTTCAGGGGGTCCAAGTATACAAGATTTGGGCGGCAGCATTTGTCCAAAGCGACTCTCTTTGGACTCAGGTCGATCCATTAGCCGAAGCATCCAGAATTGCCAATGCCGTCCGATGATATAGATGCAATTATCTTGCCTCCAATCAATTTGCCAGGATTCTGCCTTATCATACCTTGTTCCGGAGGACCAAATCTACAAAGTTTCTGCGGTAGCACGTGCCCAAAGCGCTTCTCTTTGAACTCAGGTCGATCCATAAGCACAAGCATCCAGAATTGCCAATGCCGTCCAATGATATAGATGAAAATATCTTTAGTCCTATCAATTTGACGGGGTTCTGCCTCACCGTATCTTGTCCAGGAGGTCCAAATGGACAAGATTTGGGCGACAGCATTTGTCCAAAGCGACTGTCTTTGGATTCAGGTCGAATCATAAGCTGGATCATCCAGAATTGCCAATCTCGTCCAATGATATAGATGCAAATATCTTCGCTCCTATCAATTTGACAGCATTCTGCCTCATCGTATCTGGTCCATGAGGTTCAAATGTACAAGATTTGTGCAGTAGCACTTGTCCAGACCGACTCTCTTTGGATTCAGGTCGAATCATATGCCGGATCCCCAGGATTGCCAATGTCGTCCAATGATATAGATGCAAATATATTTACTCCTATCAATGTGACAGGATTCTGCCTCATCATATCTTGTCCAGGAGATTCAAATGTACAAGATTTGTGCCGTAGCACTTGACAAAAGCGACTCCCTTTGCATTCAGGTCGAATCATAAGGCAAAGAATCAAAAATTGCCGATATTTTCCAATGATATAGACCCAAATATCCTCACTCCTATCAATTTTACAGCATTCTGCCTCATCGTATCTGGTCCATGAGGTTCAAATGTACAAGATTTGTGCGGTAGCACTTGTCGAGTCCGATTCTCTTTGGACTCAGGTCGTATCATAAGCCGGATCCCCAGGATTGCCAATGTCGTCCAATGATATACATTTAAATATCTTTACTCCTATCAATATGACAGGATTCTGCCTCATCATACCTTTTCCAGGAGGTCGATATGTACAAGTTTTTTAGCGGCAGCATTTGTCCAAACCGACTCTCTTTGGACTCAGGTCGATCCGTATGCCGAAGTAACAAAAATTGTCGATGTTATCCAAATGATATGGATGCAAATAACTTAACTCCTATCAATTTGCCGGGATTCTGCATCAACATACCTTGTTCCGGAGGTTCAAATGTGCAAGATTTGTGCGGTAGCACTTGTCCAGACCGACTCTCTTTGGATTCAGGTCGATCCATAAGCCGAAGCATCCAGAATTGCTAATGTCGTCCAATGATATAGATGCAAATATCTCTACTCCTATCAATTTGACAGGTTTCTGCGTCATCCTACCTTGTCGAGGTGGTCCAAATGTACACGATTTGTGCGGTAGCACTTGGCCAAAGCGACTCTCTTCGGACTCAGGTCGATCCATAAGCTGAATCATCAAAAATGTTCGATGATATCCAATGATATAGATACAAATATCTTAACTCCTATCAAACTGCCAGGATTCTGCCAAATCATACTTTGTCCAGGAGCTCCAAATGTACACGATTTTTGTTGTAGCACTTGTCCAAAGCGACTCTCTTTGGACTCAGGTCGATCCATATGCCAAAGAATCAAAAATTGCCAATATTGTCCAATGATATAGATGCAAATATCTTCACTCCTATCAATATGAAAGGTTTCTGCCTCACCGTATCTTGTCCAGGAGGTTCAAATGTACAACATTTGTGCCGTAGCACTTGTCCAAACCGACTGTCTTTGGATTCAGGTCGAATCATAAGGCGAAGAATCCAATATTAGCAATGCCGTTCTATGATGTAGATGCAAATATCTTTACTCCTATCAATTTGACAGGATTGTGCTCATCGTATCTTGTCCAGGGGGTCCAAATGTACAAGTCTTGGGCGGCAGCATTTGTGCAAAGCGACTCTCTTTGGACTCAGGTCGATTCATATGCCAAAGAATCAAAAATTGCCGATATTGTCCAATGATGATGTGGATAATTAGTTGGCGTAACGCTCGGTCTATATTAATGAAGGAAGCTACTCTATTTGTCCGACGTTTCGGTCAGTATATCTAACCCTTCTCAAGGACTGTGAAATATTTGTGAGTGAAGAAAAGAAGGAAAAGAATTATAATATGTAATAATAATCAAAGAGGCAATAATTTAGCTTCTTTCAATTTTGATAATATCTATTAATTATAAGACGTAAGTCGGTTCTTGCATTAGTTTATTGCCTCTTTGATTATTATTACATATTATAATTCTTTTCCTTATTTTCTTCACTCACACAGATTTGACAGTCCTTGAGAAGGGTCAGATACACTGACCGAAACGTCGGACAAATGGAGTAGCTTCCTTCATTAATACTTTGGCGGCCGCACTGTTTGTTAAAATTTCTTCGCTTGGCGCCGGCACCACTAACACTATTTTTACACACCATTGTTAACACTATGCCGTCCGGCTGTCACCACTGTGGTGTCACCGGCCGTCCGGCAATACTTTTCGAATGTCACGACTGTGGTGTCGCCGGCCGTCAGGCAATACTTTGCGAAGGTCACCACTGTGGTGTCGCCGGACGGCATAGTGTTAATATAGGCCAAGCGTTACGCCAACTAATTATCCACATCATCATTGGACAATATCGGCAATTTTTGATTCTTTGGCTTATGGATCGACCTGAGTCCAAAGACAGTCGCTTTGCACAAATGCTGCCGCCCAAGACTTGTACATTTGGACCTCCTGGACAAGATACGATGAGGCAGAATCTTGTAAAATTGATAGGAGTAAAGATATTTGCATCTACATCATAGAACGGCATTGCTAATTTTGAATTCTTCGCCTTATGATTCGACCTGAATCCAAAGACAGTCGGTTTGGACAAGTGCTACGGCACAAATATTGTACATTTGAACCTCCTGGACAAGATACGGTGAGGCAGAATCCTGTACAATTGATAGGAGTAAAGATATTTGCATCTACATCATTGGACGACATTGGCAATTCTGGATGCTCCGGCATATGTTTCGACCTGAGTCCAAATAGAGTCGCTTTGGACAAGTGCTACCGCACAAATCTTATACATTTGGACCTCCTGGACAAGGTATGATGAGGCAGAATCCTGTAAAGTTGTTAGGAGTCAAGATATTTGCATCTATATCAATGGACGACATTGGCAATTCTGGATGCTCCGGCATATGATTCGACCGGAGGCCAAAGAGAGTCGCTTTGGACAAGTGCTACCGCACAAATCTTGTACATTTGAACCTCCTGGACAAGGTATGATAAGGCAGAATCCTATCACATTAATAGTAGTAAAGATATTTGCATCTATATCATTGGACGACATTGGCAATTTTGGATGCTCGGCTTATGATTCGACCTGAATCCAAAGAGAGTCGCTTTGGACAAATGCTGCCGCCCAAATCTTGTCCATTTGGACCACCTGGACAAGGTATGATGAGGCAGAATCCTGGTAAATTGATAGGAGAGAAGATATTTGCAGCTATATCAATGGACGACATTGGCAATTCGGTATGCTCGGCTTATGATTCGACCTGAGTCCAAAGAGATTCGCTTTTGTCAAGTGCTACCACACAAATCATGTACACTTGAACATCCTGGACAAAATACGATGAGCCAGAATCCTATCACATTGATAGGAGTAAAGATACTTGCATCTATATCATTGGACGACATTGGCAAATCTGGATGCTCTGCTTATGATTCGACCTGAATCCAAAGAGATTCGTTTTGTCAAGTGCTACCGCACAAATCTTGTATACTTGAAACCTCCTGGACAAGATACGATGAGCCAGAATCCTGTCAAATTGATAGGAGTGAAGATATTTGCATCTATATCATTGGTCGACATTGGCAATCCTGGATGCTAGGCTTATGATTCGACCTGAGTCCAAAGAGAGTTGCTTTTGTCAAGTGCTCCCGCACAAATCTTGTACACTTGAAACTCCTGGACAAGATACGATGAGCCAGAATCCTGTCAAATTGATAGGAGTGAAGATATTTGCATCTATATCATTGGACGACATTGGCAATCCTGGGGATCCGGCATATGATTCGACCTGATTCCAAAGAGAGTCGGTCTGGACAAGTGCTACCGCACAAATCTTGTACACTTGGACCTCCTGGACAAGGATGAGGCAGAATCGTATCACATTGATAGGAGTAAAGATATTTGCATCTATATCATTGGACGACATTGGCAATCCTGGGGTTCCGGCATATGATTCGACCTGATTCCAAAGAGAGTCGGTCTGGACAAGTGCTACCGCACAAATCTTGTACACTTGAACCTCCTGGACAATATGCGATGAGGCAGAATGCTGTAAAATTGATAGGAGTGAGGATATTTGCATCTATATCATTGGACAATATCGGCAATTTTAGATTCTTCGCCTTATGATTCGACCTGAATCCAAAGGGAGTCGCTTTGGACAAGTGCTACCGCACAAATCTTGTACATTTGAACCTCCTGGACAAGATACGATAAGGCAAAATCCTGTCAAATTGATAGGAGTGAAGATATTTGCATCTATATCATTGGACGACATTGGCAATTCTGGATGCTCAGGCTTATGATTCGACCTGAGTCCAAAGAGAGTCGGTCTGGACAAATGCTGCCGCTAAAAAATTTGTACATTTGGATCTCCTGAAAAAGGTATGATGAGGCAGAATCCTATCACATTAATAGGAGTAAAGATATTTACATCTATATCATTGGACGAAATTGGCAAATCTGGATACTCCGGCTTATAATTCGACCTGAGTCCAAAGAGAGTCGCTTTTGTCAAGTGCTCCCGCACAAATATTGTACACTTGAAACTCCTGGACAAGATACGATGAGCCACAATCCTGTCAAATTGATAGGAGTGAGGATATTTGCATCTATATCATTGGACGACACTGGCAATCCTGGGGATCCGGCTTATGATTCGACCTGAATCCAAAGAGAGTCGGTCTGGACAAGTGCTACCGCACAAATATTGTACATTTGAACCTCCTGGACAAGATACGTTGCGGCATAATCCAGTCAAATTGATAGGAGTGAGGATATTTGCATCTATATCATTGGACGACATTGGCAATTCTGGATACTCGCCTTATGATTCGAGCTGAATCCAAAGGGAGTCGCTTTGGACAAGTACTACCGCACAAATCTTGTCCATTTGAACCTCCTGGACAAGATACGATGAGGCAGAATCCTGGCAAATTGATAGCAGTGAAGATATTTGCATCTATATCATTGGACGACATTGGCAATTCTGGATTCTCGCCTTATGATTCGAGCTGAATCCAAAGGGAGTCGCTTTGGACAAGTACTACCGCACAAATCTTGTCCATTTGGACCTACTCGAAAAGGTATGGTGAGGCAGAATCCTGTTACATTGATAGGAGTAAAGATATTTTTATCTATATCATTGGACGACATTGGCAATCCTGGGGATCCGGCTTATGATTCGACCTAAATCCAAAGAGAGTCGGTCTTGACAAGTGCTACCGCACAAATCATGTACATTTGATACTCCTGAACAAGATACGATGAGGCAGAATCCTGTCAAATTGATAGGAGTGAAGATATTTGCATCTATATCATTGGACAATATCGGCAATTTTGGATTCTTCGCCTTATGATTCGAGCTGAATCCAAAGGGAGTCGCTTTGGACAAGTACTACCGCACAAATCTTGTACATTTGGACCCCCTGGACAAGATACGATGAGTCAGAATCCTGGCAAATTGATAGGAGTGAAGATATTTGCATCTATATCATTGGACGACATAGGCAATTCTGGATGCTCGGCTCATGATTCGACCTGAGTCCAAAGAGAGTCGCTTTGGACAGATGCTGCCGCCCAAATCTTGTCCATTTGGACCCCCTGGACAGAATACGATGAGGCAGAATCCTGTACAATTGATAGGAGTAAAGATATTTGCATCTATATCATTGGACTACATTGGTAATTCTGGATGCTTCGGCTTATGGATCGACCTGTGTACAAAGAGATTCGCTTTTGTCAAGTGCTGCCGCACAAATCTTGTACATTTGAACCTCCTGGACAAGATACGATGAGGCAGAATCCTGGCAAATTGATAGCAGTGGAGATATTTGCAACTATATCATTGGACGACATTGGCAATTCTGGATGCTCCGGCAAATGATTCGACCGGAGGCCAACGAGAGTCACTTTCGACAAGTACTACCGCACAGATCTTGTGCATTTGAACCTTCGGAACAAGGTATGTTGTGGCAGAATCCTAGCAAATTGATAGGAGTTAAGATATTTGCATCTATATCATTTGGATAACATCGACAATTTTTGTTACTTCGGCATACGGATCTACCTGAGTAAAAATAGAGTCGGTTTGGACAAATGCTGGCGCTAAAAAACTTGTCCATTTGGACCTCATGGAAAAGGTATGATGAGGCAGAATCCTGGAAAATTAATAGGAGTTAGGATATTTGAATCTATATCATTCGGATAACATCGGCAATTTTTGTTATTTCGGCATATGGATCGAACTGAGTCCAAAGAGAGGAGTCGGTTTGGACAAATGCTGCCGCCCAAATCTTGTACATTTGAACCTCCTGGACAAGATATGAAGAGGCAGAATCCTGTCAGATTGATAGGTGTGAAGATATTTGCATCTATATCATTGGACGACATTGGCAATTCTGGAATGTGCCGCGTATCCGACGGCTGCAGCTAGATCTTTTGGTACTCGCGCTTCCACTTCTCGCATCATTTCGTCCGGTATTCCCCGCACGAACCCCTCGAGGGCGCTCTCCCTAACCGGTATCATCATTACGTCTATCCCGATTGAGTGCGTCTCTTGCAGGGCCACCTTAGCACCTGAGACGAGTGCGGATAATCTATCATAAAACCCGTATACTCCCTCATCGCGTCTCATCCGGATCGTAACGATATCCTTTAAATACTGCGCGAAAGTTCTGTGACCCCCAAACCGGGTCTTTAAATGTGTGATTAACGAATCTACCGTAGGGAAATCCTTCTCGTACGTGCTTACCCCTGCTCGGCCCTGAAGCTGATTAACAACTCCTCGCACAAACGCGTCTTCCCAGGCCGCCGGCACGAGAGCTGCGCCTCCGCGCACTCTCCTGACGAACTCGCTTAAGGGTATGTTAGACCCGTCATAAACGGGTATCCCCACTAACCCCTGCTGGAGGGCATATATTTCTGCCATCATTGAAGTCGACGCGTCGGGGTCTGCACCCTACCTACGTGTGGTATTATCCGCGGTCGATTCACTTGGTTGATTCATTTCGGCTAGTCGATTCCGGGGTACCTATGTCTAATTATGTGTTCCTGCCCTATGCCGATTGTAAAGGATAGAGACTAACCCAGCCGCCTATCAGATTCAAAACAATAGTATGCACATAACCTAGAAAGGAAATTATTATTCTATCTTGATTCGCCACACCGAATCCGTTAATCGGAAATGTAACCTCAAGAAGTAAAAATAAAGTAAATAAACGAAAATATTCAAGGAAATTATAATTAGTTATACATATATATATATATATATTTATATAAATTGAATATAAAAAGATAAACTAATTGGTGGAAGAACTCGAATCCCACTTCTGACGCCAATTCAGCTGTTACGTCCAGGCGAGGATTTTTCACGACTTTGTTTTGTCAAAACGGTCGATGAGAATCCGCGAGCGGTCTGCCGTGCGACCGGGCGCAACGCTTAAATACTTTGTTATTTAATTACAATAAATAACGGTGATTCAACTAAAGATCAATATTGCAAGGTATTCTAATCCCTCCCTGGAAGAGTGGGATTATTGGTTTAATTGTACAAGCTAAACGGAAAAGTTAAATTAGAAACTAATGTCGCGTTTAGTTATATGCAGGACTAATAGGATTCGTGTCCCTCCGTAAGACCGGTGCAGGTCCCCAATCGTTCGCGTGAGGTTATGTTTCCGCTCTGCGCAATACTACGGTAGATAAGGTGTGACGTCACAACACAGATGAAATTAAGAAAATAATATAGGGGGAAAACAAAAGTAGATATATTCAATCGAAAAATATTGATATAAGGAAAAATTGAAAAGATATATTCTGAATCTGACAAGCAACTAAGGCATTACCGCAGTAGACATTATTGGAAGTATTAAGAAATGTTCGATGCTAGTGCGCGACAATTATGCGCCTTAATACGAACACCATTCACAGGGTGATACGATAGCATTCGCGATAATTAACAATCAGACGCTTAACAATCGACAATTCGTTTCGGGACTGAAATCGCACAGTCAGCGACCGTGCCCGGTGGATCTCTCCGTGGTGCGGGACGCGGGCAGGGTCAGACGATATAGTTTGGTTACAATTTTGTCGGACAGCGCGACTGGAGGTTCTTACCGTGTGCTGGTCTTCGGTTACGATCGGGAATAACACTGCACAACACTAAATTTGCCTTTTGAACGAAAATAGCCAATTTCGATTAATCCTGACCCGCTGAAAACGAATCTGAAACCCGTTTTTGAAAATTGGCTCGAGATTTTGAGTAATTCAATTTTAAAAAATCAGCCTTTTTTCGACTTTGAACAACAATCAGGCCGTAAGTATACAAGTTAGACAATTTTTATTGGTTGCAAAAAATTCTCCAGACTTTTCCGAATAAAACGGTATCAAACACTTTTACAATTTAAACTTGCAAACATGTTTAAACATTAGTTAAAGTGGATAAGACACGTTTTGCGCACCTATTTTTCGAGATGTTTTCCAATTTTTACAAAAAACTGGGTGTCCGACGAGGATTCCAATACCTCTACGCGATAGAGCAGACATTTGTCTTTGGAAAACCACTTTAACACTATGTAAATTATAGTTCTGCTTCGCACAGGAAAACGAAAACCTCGTGCGTGTTACGCAGTGTGAGCAGCGGTTCTCCGACTCAATACCGTGCAAACGCTAGGCGACAACAAGCCACGGCGGAACGCGTATTACTACGTGACGCGCACGAAGTCTTAGTTAGTTTTCCTGTAGGAAGCCGGAATTTGTTTTACATATTATCATGATGGTTTTTCGATGGAAAATGTCTGCTCTATCGTGTAGTGTCATTGGAATTCACGTCGGAGTCACAGATTGTTCAAAAAATTGAAAAACATCTCGAAAAGTAGGTGCGCGAAACGTGTCTTATCCATTTTAACTAATGCTTAACCATGTTTGCAAGTTTAAATTGTAAATGTGTTTGATATCGTTGTATTCGAAAAAGTCTGGAGAATTTTTTGCAACCAATAAAAATTGTCTGACTTGTATACTTACGGCCTGATTGTTGTTCAAAGTGGAAAAAAGGCTGTTTTTTTTCAAAATTCAATTACTCAAAATCTCGAGCCAATTTTGAAAAACGGGTTTCAGATTTGTTTTCAGCGGGTCAAGATTAATCGAAATTGGCTATTTTCGTTCAAAAGGCAAAAAACAAGTTCAATTTTGTTGTCCAGTGTAATCGGCTGTAACGTACCGCGCCGCCGAGCGCCGCTGAGCGCCGCCGACCAGCGCTGCGGCCCATGCCGTCGTACGCGCCTGCCTGCCGTGACGTCATCATGCATCGCCCGAGCTAGTGACGCGCCTGAGTTAGTGACGCGCCCGGGCTAGTGACGTAGCCCCGCATGAAGCGCAGCAGCCACGCGCGATCACGTGCACAGCGAGTGCCCGGCGCATGCACAGCGGGTGCGTGCCGACGTTTGGGGATGTTCGGGAACGTGATGCCCCCCCGAAAAAGCGCCCCACCTCAATGCACTGTTTCCTTGCATCTCGCTACCCCTGGCCTAAGATCTAGCCATATAAAAGAGGGCCCCGCCAGGGCTCGCGAGTCTCAGACAGCTTTAGAAAAGGACCGTGCAAGGGTCTGCGTACGAAATTCCCGAGCGTTTATAAATACTTAGAAAAGTGATTCCAGAATCGCTAAAAGCGTCTTTTTCGCTGTTTGTCCTCATTGCAAGGAACAACCTGTGCGTGTTCCGAGCGTTATTGTTTAAATTCAAAGTCCGGCAGCTGTAGGAAAGAGTATCTTTTCGCTGTCCGTGATTTATTGCGAGGAATAACTTGTGAATATTCCGAGCGTTATTAGTCTTAGTCGTTTTGCCACACTCCTGTGTGTAGGTTTAGTTCTCAATTTAGCTCGATTTCCTTAAAACCAAATATTCTTTTACTAGTCATTAAACGTTTTCTGTATACTTATTTGCGTCGCATTGTAATCGCGTTATTAGAAATAGTAGTTGAATTATTGTTTTGTTCGTTATACCTAACTGCTTTTTCTGTATTTATTTTTCTCAATATAGTTCATTTTATTGTTTTCCATATTCCTTTGCTATCACGTTATTTAATCGCCTAGAACTCGAATCACACGAACGAGGTTTCCCTTTACCGCTCGAGGGAACCAACGAGCCTAAAGGGAGTTACAAAATCCAATATCCTCAAAGTTGCGCAAGGGGTGCAGCCGTGAAAAATCGGACGAGGCCCTTGTCAGCTATCCTTTCGAGTTTACTTGCCTGGGGTGCAGCCGTGAAAAACCGGACGAGGCCTGGGTTAGTAGCTCAAAAACCGAATCTACTGATAGGTGCAGCCGTGAAAAACCGGCCGAGGCTTGAAGTGATTTTCCTAAACCCCCTCTCTCCTCCTTTCGACCAGCGACACGTATTTCCGCGAGGGAGTACGGAGAGCTGTTAGAAAGGCATCACTAAGGGTAGCGACGTGCAGGGTGCAGCCGTGAAAAATCGGACGAGGCCTGTAAATAGCTGCTCACTCCTCTCACATTTACTCATTCCTAACGGCACTGACGAAAATCCTCACCACGTCAGGCCGTGGCTCGTAACACGGCGTACGCACGCGCTCTTTCTCCTTAACTATCTCTCTCTCTCTCTCTCTCTCTCTCGCTCGCTCGCTCTCTCCTTCTCACTCTCTCTCTGGCGTAGGTCGGTGGAATTCAAGGATATTGATGGCAAAAACGATGATAGTACCTTCGAATCGAAATATAATTTTAGTACTTTGTTCCTCCTAGATTTGCCTATGCTCTGCTGTGATTGAGCCGGGGTCTAGCCCGTTACAAGGGTCGACAAATCAGGCGGTTAATGCTTCTATTCGTTTAATTTTGATTAGCTAATTTCCGACTCTGTCGCCACGCGAGCGAGGAACAACCCTTCTGCGTTCTGTTCAAGCTTCATATAAAGAAAAGAACAATGTAGTTGATATCAAAGAAAAGGAAACTTAATTTAACGAGTCCGGCATAACTTGCCGGCCACGTGCAGAACGTACGCGCACACCTTCGCACTTCTCACTTAAACAAAAACTGAGTCCGGGTCTCAAATAACAATTAGAATTTATAAACTAAGGCTTTAACGAGGATAATTGAGTCCTTGGTAACAGACTACAAGAAGAATATGCACAATTAGGCTCAGCAATTAATGATATCTAAGATACCCTCGGACAGCGACTACGTACCTCACGACTTTACAGCCAACTGCCCAGAGGAATCCGTCGCGAGACGGCTCCTGGGCTCGCTCTAGGCCAGTTTTTCATACCCTATCCATGGAAACGGTCGATCAGCGGTCGATCCAGTGTACAAATATTGTGTTACTATGCTCGCTCGATGCTCAGTGAGAGACTTTCGCTTAATCCTTTATCCTTTTCCAATTATTAAGTTTTATTTCAAATAAGACATAATTGCATTGACTCAGTCATCTAAGATTTTAGTAGCGCACGCTCCTGATTTCGTATGCTTGAACAGAATTAGGCTGGTATTCGAGCAATGGCTTATTGCCGGAAAAATAATGATTTTGTTCTGTGAGAGAGAGAAACTAAAATTTTACACGCGGAACCTCATCGCTATTTCCTTAGCCTATACACACACGCTGCACACACACACTCATACCCGCTCGCTTCCTTATGCTATACTTACATCTACCTTAACGCTACCTATATGTATATAATGGGACGAGTACGATTTCACGGTCAGGGAATTCCACTACAATATTACTGCTCGACAGTACCACGTATACGACGGCATAAGCCGTAATACAAGTATTGTCGCATACGAGGCCTGGAGGAAAAATTAAATAATTATGATTTTAAAGCTAATACTCAAACAGCGCGCCGGCCGCGAAGGCGCAAGCCGTAATATGAATATTGTCGCGACCGGTGGAGGCCGGAGTAAGGAAATAAAAAGAAGCAACTCATTAAGAAAATCAAAAAGTTACGCTGGAACGTAACAGGTGGAACACAATCAAATCGCCGCGCAAACGCTTGGATCTCTCACAGTATCAAGAATCGAGATACAAGTCGATTATTCTCGAACGTTTCTCGGAACATCAGTTCCTTACCTACAACAGGCCGATCCTCAACTTCACGACATATTCCGGCGCTTAACCACCGACGAGATATTCTTAAAGACTGCCAGCGCCTGTGTTAAACAGCGGCCCGCAAATGGGGCCTGGATGGGGTCTCAGGGGGCGCTGAGGTCTCTTGGCGGCGTCGGTTGGCGTCGGTAATTGGGGCTAGTACCGTAGGTAATAGATAAACATAGAACGTTGACATTACCCATTGTGTAACTGCTTAAAACGTAATGAGATTTTATTTTATAATTTTATTTCACCCTCACCTTTGTAATCGATACTTCACAGATGCATACATAATTAAAGAGTAATTAGCACGTGATTTAAAAATAACATCAATTTCTTTCGCTACTTTGCAATATCTGTTTAATATATCAAAACAGTTTGTTGTGCCTCGGATCAACTTTTCATGCGGCCTCGGGCTGCCCTCATGTGCATTTGAGTTCAAATTGGTACGCGGCTGCATGTTTTGCAACAAAACGAAAAGCTTGTTTAAATAGACCAATGAAAGCGTAAGAATCGATTAGTGTATTGCGGAAAATATCGAGTGCCCGGGGAAACGGTGCAATATTTATGGGTGTGCGGTCACGTTTGACTTCGTTTATCTTGGCTTGTCTCGGAAACGGTCAATAGAACACAACCGTGCATGGTATCGCTTTGAAGCTCTCGACAAGATCTGTTCGAATATAGGAAGAACATTTTGCATTGTTTTAAGCCAAACATTTTAAACATTCTTTACCAAATTCGTTGTGTTGCACTCACAGTTGCCGAGATAGACTGACAATGAGTTAAACGCGGCAGCGCACCCGCATGGAATAAACGCTTAGAAACAGTACTTGACTAGCTCAACTTCACTCTCCAATCTGCAAGTCTTAGTCCTACACTCCTACCCAACTGACAACTCAATCGAACTTGAGCCTACCCGATTTTTTTATGTAATTGCTCATTAATCGTTTTTATAAGAATATAAAATATCGTTTACATCCGCAGCGCAGGACGCCATTAAAACGGTCGGAGAACTTCTGTTGTCAGTGCGTGACTTTCACAACTGTTTTATTTATCGTTTCAGAAGAAATGTACCTGTTGTATGATGCAGTAAAATTAGACACTAGAATTTATAGCAGATTAGTCATTTTGACTAAAAATTGGAAAGGATTCGGAAAAATAGGTGTGCGCAATGATGTTATTCAGAAAAGTTGCTAGATTCTTTTTTATAGTCTAACTTTTAAATTGACGATCTGAATGTGTGGGTATCGGGTAAAGCTTGTAATCGGAAATCAAATTCGCTTTTTTATTTTTACGCACGTGTGTCCTACAATCATATACATTTGTACAATGTACATACATCCGTGGCTGACTGCCTCGTGAGTCGTGCGTCGTCACCTCTCTCCCCCCTTCACTCTCCGCGACGCTTATGTATTTCGCCGGACGCGCGCCGAGGCTCGGTGCCGGGCCGGCGATACACGGCAAGGGACTGGTGTGGCGTGTGTGTCACTTCCCACAGAATGTTATTCAACGTACAAAAAATATTAATTTTTTCCTTTCTAAAAACTGAGGATTACGGAGATAAACGGATTTTAGATTTGTTTTCAGCGCCTCAAAGTTTAAAAATTAGCCAACAGATGCTCTTATGTAATAAAATACATGTTCGGCCTGAGCATTACGTCATCAGGGGCGCGTAGGCAAGCCGGGGCAAACCGATTCAATGGTTTCACATTGCCCTCATCGATTGATCGGTTCGCCGCCGTACGAAAAAAAATGTAGTGTGTTGGAGATTTATTCTAATGTTGGAGAATCGGTGTAGCTTGCTCTTTTTCAAAAGCAAATCGGACTGAGGAAAAACATCTCTAACTTTGTGATATTTAAGAAGTATAAAAACGATTATAATTCATTAAAATATTGCCACTCTTCCGGTGCCGACATTTGCTCACAGCCCGATCCGACAGTCTCGGATCGGCCCGAGCAAGCAACACCGATTCTCCAATACTAGAATGAATCTCCAACACACCAATGATTTCTCGTTCACCCAGTGTGGCCAGAAGTGGCTCTTTTACACCATCGGTGCCCGCGGGAGTGGGGATACGCGCAAGTGTGCGTGCCCTGTCTGTGAGAGCTGCGCGCACCGTTTCTCGCCGAATCGCGCTCGGCGTGGAAAGAAGGACGGAACTATGCTGCGTCTCCCTTCCACCAACGTCGTATGTGACGTCAGATATCGTGAAGACACATAAGGACAGAACTATGCTCCGTCCCCTTTCAACCAATATCGCGCGTTGCGTCTTTGTTCGACATGCAGTCGTGTCAAGCAAATTCTTCCTGACGTACGCTGTCGTGTGTTAAAATCGCGTGTTACGTACGATCCCTCAGAACATCTAGTGCCAGAAGCTTTATGAAATATATATTTTTCCCATATCTATTATAAATCAATGCGACACATCTATTCCGCTGACAAAATATTAAAAACTATCCGTTGTAAGTACTAAAATATTTGTAAATGAATGTCGTTTGTCGCCGTGTGATAAATTATTAAGAAGAAAATTATTCTGTGAAAAAAAATTGAACCATGACTGGACGCGAACCTACGAAAAAAACCAACGTGTTGACGAGCGACGATGAGTACGACTGAGTACGACGAATCAATCCCAAACCCAAACTGTCCTCGATTCACTTTCCTCTGGATCGCGCTCTGCTCAGGGCGGTGGTGCCCGATTTGCCTTCCGGTTGAAAGAACGGAATGGTACGTGCGATGCCTTATGCGAAATCTGGCACCACTGTCACCGGCCTGTGTGCGGAACGAAGACGCGACGCCGCGACTGCATGTCGAACAAAGACGCAACGCGCGATGTTGGTTGAAAGGGGACGGAGCATAGTTCTGTCCTTCTTATGTGTCGTCACGATATCTGACGTCACACGACGTTGGTGGAAGGGAGACGCAGCATAGTTCCATCCTTCTCTCCACGCAGCTCTCACAGACACGGCACGCACACTTGCGCGTATCCCCACTTTCCATGTTGCCCATGTTGCTAGAGGTACAGATCTGCTGACACTGACTGTGACTGTTAGGGGCCATAGGCCAAATATGATTTTGTAAAGTTTGAAAAGGGTATTTTATATCATTATTTAATTGCGGTAGAGATTTACTCGTACACTCCGGTGGTTTAGATAACACGGTTAGCACCAAATTGGCGACAAGTAGAGTATCCTTGTATAGTCTGAATTAAATATTCATAGACAGCTCGTACATCGGGTTCACTCATCGTTAACAGCAGCATCGTTTTGAGAGTGGCCATAGTCCATGCGTGCACCTACACATGCATACTCACTCACAAGACGATGCTTCATTTGTTTGACAACCGACGAAAACGCACACAAACAAGCAACAGTGGCACGGTGAGAGCAGTTACGATATGGTCAAGAGCTGGTGTTTCAAACATGTTTCGCTTTTTCGTCCAACAACTATATTAAATTTGGAAGACTAAACACTAGAAGTATCAAGGGGGTGAAAATCTCTTCTGTGGCAATTTGTAATAGAGTGATTATATATTAATGAAACACAAAATGTTCTTTAAAATAATATCTTAGATCTTAGAAAAGAACGGTATATGTCTATATGAAATGAACTTTCATGACAGTTCTGGGGTAAGCGCGGATGGGTCAATCTCCGTCCTTTTCCCAACAGGTAACTCTTGCTCCGATTTTCGGCCAGATCCATTCTCGCATTTGTTTTTATGTCCACTCTTTCTATACGGGTCAATGCCCCGAGGTGAGCATATGCTCGTCAGCCGTCAGCCCCTTGATACCTCTCAAACAAGTCGCATAGCAATGCGTCAACGCATGGCACTCTTCAATTAGCGCGTGTCATTGGTCAAAATTCGCAGCTGCGCTAATAAATAAAACGTCTTGAAAAGATTTGATCACTATATATAAATAAAAGCCAAACGAGGGAAATTGATTCTCTCGGTGCTTCTAGTGCTGATGTTGTAAAACTCATTGTAGCTGTCTTCGGCGTGGTTTCGTGCGTTTACGTCAATCGCTAAACAAACGAAAGCATGACCTTGAGAGTGGATATGCATGTGTAGATGCACGCATGGACTATGCCTACTCTCGCAGCGATACCGTTGTTGCTATGCGACGTATTTGTCGATGTAGCTGAGTGCCACTACTGACAAATTGTTTCGGACTACAGAAGATCGACCAAACCCGCGACCATTGTAACGGCAGCCTTACTTATTTTCAATCCCACCTATAGCGATCATGACCTATAGGGCAGATTTTTCCCGGCACCTGTTCTCCAATTGTCAATTTCATGTATCTCACACAGCTTCAAATGGTGGAACAAATGAGCAAATTGCATTGAAACTATACGTGAACTTCATTTGAACATACAATAATATATATCCCAAATTCAGACCAACAAGACATGGTCAGGTTTGTATTGTTACGTCCTCGTTTTCGGCACCCTGCGTTCACCGGGTATACCAGGGATCGAGGACAGACGGAAGGAGTGATCGCACCGAAAAGAGGGTTGTTTGATCCGTCAGTGGAGTGGCTCACTGACGTATCGAGGAATGTAAGAAGGAAGTGTCCGAATGGCTACGGCTCTGGATGTGTGGGAGTGTGTGTGGTTGTGGATAGCCGATCCCGAAGGTTTTCCCATAACCGAGAGGGCGGTCGACCGGGGCAGTAAGCGCGGGGTGCAGGAAGACAGAAGCTACCAGGTTACCTCGCTGCTAGTTGCTCCTATCAGAGCGCTCGCGTCTGGTGCGGTGCGGGAGCTGCCGCAAGGGAGCCCGGAGGCTTCTACGCTCGCTGGTAGCTCGCCGATCGCTGGGATCCCTGGGTTAGAGGTAGAGGTGGTGGTGTTTGGTGTTGACGTGCAGGAAGGGCACGGTCGTGTGAATTAAATAATGTTCAGATGGTGGAAGTGGACTGGATGTTTTATCTCGAAGTACACTTAGCTGGTTTACAGTTGCCGAATTAACATGGGTCGTAGCCGAACTTGGTTGGTTGAAGAACTTTGTGACCGTACTCGCTTTCGCTAAGCGCGATGTATTATTTTATCGCGAATTAATGTGTGTTCTTTCGTAATGTTTCGGAGGATCGTCCGTGATTTGAAGGTAACGCGGTTTGTTGTGATGTCCGCCGCGTCGGTGTGCCGGCACGCTGGTGTGAGCGGTCACTTTTTACTCACACTAGTGCTCTGCTAATACGTCGGAGATAGAAGCTTGTGCTCCTGCTAAGGAGGCGGATGGTGGGGGAGAGTATTCGGGCGTTGAACTCAGTTTTTATACGTGTATATTCCTATTTATTTCTGAGCTCGGTACAGCTGATCGCTTCGCAGATTTAAATTTAAAGATATACGTTGACTCGCTGTCTTATGGAATAGGTAGGGCTACCATAGGTCCTCAGCACCCTATGGCGTTTTAAGACCAAAATGCGCACAATGCCCCAGCCGGTACGTGAGCGGGGAGGGCTTGGCGCCAGTCGTTTCCCTTTAACGAAATAATAATATCTGAGGCCGAGTTCGTATCACACACACGTCTGCGCGGCCGGTACGTGAGCGGAGGCGAGACGGCGTGGATCTTCACTCTTAACTCCCTTCTTACAATCCTTAGGCAAAGTCCTCGGAGGAGGCGCGCTTATTACTGAGCACGTGGAACGGAAGGTTCCTAGATACCGCACTCTCGTGGAGTCTTAGCACTCGCAGTGCTTTACAGCTGACTCGGCACGAAAGGCCTCGATTGCCTAATTTCGGCGCCTTATATACTCGCCAGTGGTGGGGATTGTTTAGAGAAAATTAAAGTAACATTAGCTTAGACGCACCCTACCGGCCGGCGGCATGGTGTCTGGGGTTGTTCCCCTCGCCGGTGGTGGGGGCACCTCCACCACTGTGTATATATTTCGCGTTCTTCTGCGCCTACAGGTCGTACGGTTACACAAACCCCCCCCCTTAAACTATATTATAGGGAGCAGAACGCCGTGAAATGCTCCCTACGCGGACTGCTCAGTCGTGGTGATAATTTACCAAAGAAAAATTTAACAAAGCAAAAAAAAAAAAAAAAAAATATAAAATGATTATGCTCGTATTGACTTAACCTATTTGAAACTAAACATTGTTCTTGCACTCTTATCCTACTTGCTTATTACTAGACGGAAATCATACTGTTCTTGTTCTTTTGTCTCTTATCCTAATGCCGATGCGCGGCCATATCCCATACTATCACAAACTTAAAATGCTCTCACGTCACGCACGGTGTTCACTGGGATGCCACTGTTGTATGGTCACTCACCACACTCTCGTCGTCGTGCTTCGGCTGCCCGGAGATCCGCTGCTGACCAGTACAATCCAAGGGGGTTGCGCCAGTCCACCACGGGGATGTCCACTGGTACGTCAGAATTGTCCGGCATCCTAGTCACCAGTCGTCCTTCCCGTCGCAGCTGTCGTCTCTGCTCCTGGGTGAGCGGGGGTGGTACCAGCAGATAGTCGGAGATTATCCGGGGTTTGGCTCGTGCTGGCGGAGGTGCATATGGCCGCACCCGATGCACCGGTCGTCCGTCCGGGCCTCGTGCTGGTGCCTCCCGCAGTCCCTGCCCGGGGGCTGGAGGTGTAGTCAGCCACTCCCGGGGTGTCTGCGTCCTTGCTTCCACCCGACGCATCGTCGTCTGCGTCTCCTTGCCTAAGCGGTACTCGCCTGCCGTGGCCTCTTTCCATGGACGGGGCGTGATCACTGGTAGCTGCAGCGGGGCTGTCGGTCGATATCGGAAATCGACGCCCGTTTGTGTGGCACGCGACACCATGGCCCATGCCGCATAACTCTGCGTTGCTACACTTTTCGCATCGGACATTGTCAGTTGATGTGTTACCGTCCCGTACTTGATCGGTTCTGATCTCCTCGCGCCGCGTGTCCGCTTCGTCCGCAGGCCGTGCTCTGCCCGAAGGTGACTGTTTTTGTAGTTTGTTTGTTTCGCTAGTCACATATCGGCGAAAACACGTGGCGTGGTACGATCCCTTTTCTTTCGTGCTTCCTCGCTCTGCTAATATGAAGGTGGCGGGGCCCTTTTTTCGCACGATCTCGTATGGTCCTTCGTACAGGTGAAAGAATTTTGCAATCTCTCGGTCGGCGGCATTTGATACGGGATTAGATCGAATCAGCACCCAGTCCCCTACTTCATAATGGATCATCGTCCCTCCCTCATTTGCTCGTTGTTGTCGTTTACGAGCTCGTTGGTCCATGCGCTTGAAGGCGAGTTCGATGTGTTGTGCGTGTTCTTCCTCCTTGATGTCGTCGTCTCGCACCTCCAGTTGTAGCCAGTCCTTCCAGGGTCGTTCCGGGCGCTTGCGGAGGAATAGTTCCGTTGCCGTGTAGCCTGTGCTCTCGTGTACCGTTTCATTACAGCACACCTCGATTAATGCAACCCAGGACGCCCAGGCGATGTGGGAATCTGCTGCCATGGTGCAGAAGATTCGACCGATTTCCCTATTTACTCGCTCCACCGGATTGCTTTCAGGATGTCGGATGGATGACAATGAGTGGGCTATTCCTTCGTCCTTTAACGTGCTTACCCAATTCCTCGCCGTAAATTGTGTCCCATGGTCTGTAATGATTTTTTCCGGCTTCCCGTACTTTGGAATGAAGTCCGAAAAGAGGCGTTTGACCGTAATTTGTGACGTTGCTCGTTTCACCGGGTACAATTTGACGAACTTAGAGAACACGTCCTCCACCGCCAGGATATACCGAACTCCCCCACGAGAGGCCGGCAGTGGTCCATAATAGTCCACGGAAAGGACTTCCAACGGTCTCTTTGGAATTATTTTGCCCATGTCCACATGATGCACGTGCGTTGATGTCTTCACGCGTTGACAGGTGTCACATTCCGCCAAACATCGCCGGACTGTACGTGCCAGGTGGGGCATATAATAGTCCGTGGTAATCAATGCAATCGTTTTGTCACTACCCGGGTGTGCATATAACTCGTGCACCTCCCGAATGGTCTTTTCCCGCAAGTGTGCTGGGATTACAGGTCTTAGTTTGCCGTTGATCGATGTGTGGTATAGGATTCCGTTGGCGGTCGTATACCTCCCTGCCCCGGTGTGGTGTGTCTCCAGTACGGCCTTCTTGATCTTTGACAGTTCTGGGTCCTGATCCTGTTCGCTTCCTATGTTACGGAGCGCAGTTCCGATTTCGTCGGACACACTTCGCGCCAAATTTAAAAAGATTTGTACTGCTCGTTCTCTCTCCTTACATCCTGTCTGACTCGGCACGCGGCTCAATGCATCCGCGAGCATATTTTCCTTTCCTGGAAGATACTGGAAACTGATGTCGTAGTCTTGTATGGCCAGTATCCATCGAGTCAATCTTTGGTTCTGCAGTTTACTGCGGAGCAGAAATGTAAGGGCCTTATGGTCGGTACGTAATATAATGTGTGCTCCATACAGGAATTGTCGAAATTTCGCCAGCGCCCAGATGATCGCCAGGAGCTCCTTTTCTGTGGTGAAATAATTTAGTTCTGGTCCCTTCAGGGCCCGACTTGCGAACATGATCGGCCGTCGAATTCCCTCGTCGTCCGTCTGCTCAATCACTGCTCCCAGTGCCGTGTCACTAGCGTCTGTCGTAAGGTAGTATTCCTTGCTTGCGTCGGCGAATTTCAACACAACTTCCTGGCAAAAAATTTCTTTAATCCCCTCGAAGTCACCCCCCCCCCTTGTCCTATTGGATCTCCGCACGTCTGGACGGGAGGTTGTCCTGGACGTTCTGTTGTGAGACCCACTCTTCGTTTTCCGGCCGTTCCTCCTCTGGGTGCTCTGGTTCTTCTGGCACCTGGATTGCCCTTATTTGTCCGAATGGGGCTCGCGGCACTTGATTGGCCGGCCTTCGGTTTTCTTCATATCGCCCGACGTCTCCTCTCTGATGTGGAGCGCCGCCTCGCGATTGCCAATTTCGGTGGTTTGGCTCTATTTGTTGTTGATGCCCCGTTTGTCGTGTCCGGTCCTCTTGTCGGTACTGGAATCTGTTCGGACGGTCCTGGATCTGGTAAGCCGGTTGTCGGTATCCTCCTTGTCGGTGTCCAGTCTCTTGTGGTCCTTCCTGTTCGTGGCCCCGGTAGTAGTTCCTTCCTTGATTGACCGTTCCTCCGGTGTCGAACCTTTCGAGTATGGACAGGAGTCCGTCAATCGTGCAGATGTTCTGTCCCGTAATGCTGTCGTTAATGGTTTGGGAAAAATGCCTGGCAACGGTGAGCACGATCTCCTCGTCCCAATCCTCGATTTCGTCGGCCACTAAGTCCCACCATTCGCTGGCGGTGTCCTTCAACACTTGCGTAATAATGAATTTTAGTTCCTCGTCCGGAACGGCGGCTGCATTTAAAAACATAGCGAGTTCCCGTATGAACTTCGGGGGCTTCTCGCCTATTCTCCCTTCAAAGGTCGGCAACAGTGGTTTCACGACAAAAGGACGTGTGCTCGTCGTTGTCATTGCCGTTTCCGTGCGGGTTATTGGTGGCCTTATTTCGCCTGCATATCGATCCCGCGGCGTGGTTTCTCGGCTGTGCCTTGATGTGTTCAGTAGTGGTCGTGTTGTCCTCGGCCTATCCCGTTCGAATGGTGGAAGCACGTTCTCCCTTCCTGAGCTGTTTTGTCCTAGTTCCTCCTGTCGTGTTCGTCTTACTGTTCCTTCTTCCTCTATTGTATCCCGACTTTTTAGTCTCCTCATCGCGGCTTCTAGTCCGCGGCATCTCGCATGCACTTCTTCCTTGAACTCTTGCTGCTTCGTCGCAATGCTTTCGATCTCGTCTTCCATCTGTACTTTCCAGTCCTGTATGGCACCGTTTACGTTGTGCTTATGCACAATAAATCTTTCTGTAATTTCATTCCTCGCTTCTTGTATGTTTGCGTTCGTTTGTGCCTCCAATCTTTCTTCTAAATTTTCTATCCGTGTGTTTTGTTCTTCCACGTGCTTGAGAATCTCCTCGAGCATTCTCTCCAAGTTTTGTGTCCGTCCTTGTCTCATCTCCTGTCCTTGTTCCGTGCTGTTATCGTCACCCGGGGACAGCGTCCTATGTGTTTCCCTGCGCAAGTGTTCTACCGTTTCGTTGAGCGCCGCTTGTAGCGCGTTTGCATCTATTCGGTGTTGATTTGCGGCCGCTTGTTCTGCTTCATTTTCAACTTCTACTTGTGCCGATCTAGCCTCATTGGCTTTCTTTCGTGTCTGGACTCCCGTGTCCTTACTCATGGTGCCTTTTTATGCGTACTTTATTTAGTAATACCTAAATTGACTTATTAATGCGCTTTTCTTACAATTCTATCGCGTGTTCGTGCCCTTCTTCTCACCGCGCTTTCAAACCAGCCGCCCCACGTTGGGCGCCATTTGTGACCGTACTCGCTTTCGCTAAGCGCGATGTATTATTTTATCGCGAATTAATGTGTGTTCTTTCGTAATGTTTCGGAGGATCGTCCGTGATTTGAAGGTAACGCGGTTTGTTGTGATGTCCGCCGCGTCGGTGTGCCGGCACGCTGGTGTGAGCGGTCACTTTTTACTCACACTAGTGCTCTGCTAATACGTCGGAGATAGAAGCTCGTGCTCCTGCTAAGGAGGCGGATGGTGGGGGAGAGTATTCGGGCGTTGAACTCAGTTTTTATACGTGTATATTCCTATTTATTTCTGAGCTCGGTACAGCTGATCGCTTCGCAGATTTAAATTTAAAGATATACGTTGACTCGCTGTCTTATGGAATAGGTAGGGCTACCATAGGTCCTCAGCACCCTATGGCGTTTTAAGACCAAAATGCGCACAATGCCCCAGCCGGTACGTGAGCGGGGAGGGCTTGGCGCCAGTCGTTTCCCTTTAACGAAATAATAATATCTGAGGCCGAGTTCGTATCACACACACGTCTGCGCGGCCGGTACGTGAGCGGAGGCGAGACGGCGTGGATCTTCACTCTTAACTCCCTTCTTACAATCCTTAGGCAAAGTCCTCGGAGGAGGCGCGCTTATTACTGAGCACGTGGAACGGAAGGTTCCTAGATACCGCACTCTCGTGGAGTCTTAGCACTCGCAGTGCTTTACAGCTGACTCGGCACGAAAGGCCTCGATTGCCTAATTTCGGCGCCTTATATACTCGCCAGTGGTGGGGATTGTTTAGAGAAAATTAAAGTAACATTAGCTTAGACGCACCCTACCGGCCGGCGGCATGGTGTCTGGGGTTGTTCCCCTCACCGGTGGTGGGGGCACCTCCACCACTCTGTATATATTTCGCGTTCTTCTGCGCCTACAGGTCGTACGGTTACAACTTGATAACTTAGATTAACGAGTTGCTGAAAGTAAACTGACGTGACTTAGTGACGTTAACTATGGAGCGGAGTATTGTGACTGACTGACTGACTGACTGTGGCCCATTTAAGTAGTGGGTTTTGCTGATGGTCGCCAGGTCCTTCGTGGAACTGGCACCCTAGCTTCCGTTTGGAAGTTGGCGTTCTCGGAACGATGTGTTGCCGCGGATCGCTAGTCAATCGTTGGGGTTAGCCTGTGAGCTGATTCGGCGTCAGCATTCTTATGTCTCTACTTACATCGCTATTGTCGTCGTTATGTCATTCCTTCGCGTGGCGCGGATTACGTCCCGGATGGGCGTCAGCGTTACGTGAAGGAATTTCGGTGGCGCGGTGCGCCGGCTCTTGTTTCGTTTATGTACGACTTACATCTAATTAAATAGATACGCGGTGCGATGAGCTCGTTGCGAGAATATAGTCGTTAAAAAAAGCGGGTGGAGGACGTAGGACGTAACAGTATATAAAAATTTCCGCGTCCAATGTTGTACATATATTTTTACGGTTAACGTTGAATAGTTGAACATTTATTAAAATTTTAGTGAACTTTTTATCTTTCATTTTATGTTTCGTACACCCTTTTCTGCCGTTAATAGTAATTTTGCTTCTATTATTTTGAAACTTAAAATTCCACTTGAAATCGTCTGTAAAGAGAGCTTGACTTGCCCACACACAGGTGACATCTCATGATAATAGTTCAGTACGGTAGTGATTCGACATCAGTTTCTTACTCTGGCCGCAATATATTCTAGAGGGCGCCCGAGAACAGCGAACTTTGCTGGAGACACAAAGTCCCATAAGGCTGGCAGTCTTTAGGAATATCTCTTCGGTGGCTTAACGAATCAGGACTACCGACAGGGGGGAGGAATTCCAATTCCCCCACGAGATTCTGCGCCGGGTCGTAACAAGGGAAACGGATAAAGTCACCAACCTTACACAGAGGGAGCGGCGTGCTCAGCCAGAAGACCTGTGAACAGATCATAATGCACCAGAAAGCGCGCCGTCGACGAGCGTGACATAAAACAGAAAAATGCAGGACGCACAACAAGATAAGGCAAAGCGAGACAGTCGTTAACTGAGGACGTTACTGAATAGCATAGGTAACGCATATTTAATTCTAAAAGGTATTGTGTGAATATTCAGTGAGCAGGTGTCCTTAGCAAGGGGATTAGAAATGGTGGAGTTTAAATAACGCTCTTTTAGGTCGTCACAGAAAGTAGCGATTAGCGGAGTATTCGCGTTACGGTGAGTTTCAACAGTGGGAACGTCCATAGGTAAGCCAATTATTGTTTTGATACACTTGCTTTGGGCAACCTGCACACGTTTTAAATGAATCTTAGCTGCAGTCGACCATATGAAAATGCCGTATGTGAGAACCGGGCGGATGCACATTCTGTAAAGCATGAGCCTTAAGTTCAGTTTATGTGGGGATTTAGTGCCAATATGTTTGATAAGAGAGTAGAACGCGGCGTAAGTTTTTTTAGTACGGTCGTCGATGGCCGCTCTGTACGTTAGTTTCCGATCAAGGAAATGCCTAGGTACGTGACCTCCTTGTCCTAAGGAAGAGCAAGTCCCGCAGAAGTAATTTGCATCGTGTTCGCTTGTTGACGAACAATCGGATTTCGCGTAAAAAGTATAGCTTACGTTTTGTCCGTATTTAAGGCAAGTTTCCATTTATTGAAAAAGTCAACGATTAACGCAAGGTGACTATCGATGTACATGATGGCTTGCCTTAATTTTGTAGATGTTGCATATACGGCGGTATCGTCGGCGTAGAACGCAAGGTTGGAACTAAAACTAACGGGAATATCGTTGATATATATGTTGAAAAGGAGAGGACCCAGGATCGATCCTTGAGGAACTCCGGCGGAAATACGATGGAGAGCTGAGCAATGTTCCTGGATGTTAACGAAAATAAAACGGTCGCTGAGATAGGAACGGAGAGTTGCAATGACAGCGTTATCTAATCCTATTAAATTTAATTTATAGAGAAGGGCATCGTGCCAAACAGAGTCAAATGTTATAGCTAAATCAAGTAAAACCATAACTGTATGCCTTTGTAACGTACCGCGCCGCCGACCAGCGCCGAGCGCCGCCGAGCGCCGCCGAGCGCCGCCGACCAGCGCTGCGGCCCATGACGTCGTGCCTGCCTCCCTGCCTGCCTGCCGTGACGTCAGCATGCAGCGCCCAAATAGTGACGTACCCATAGTGACGTGCTCCCCCACAGTGACGCGCCCGACTCTAGCGACGCGCTCGCGTAAGCGCCATATTCAAACCGAGCGACTGCATGGTAACTGCATGGTAACGGCATAGCGACGGCATAGCGACGGCCGAGCGACGGCATGGCAATCACGTGCACAGCGAGTGCATAGGGACGGTTGGGAACGTGCGATTCCCCGAAAAGCGTGCCCCACCGCGATGCCCTATTTTTCCTCACATCTCAGTACCCCTTGCCTAAGATCATTCTGTATAAAAGAGCGCTCCTCCAGGGCTCCTCAGTTCAGTCAGCTACAGAAGAGACCGTGCAAGGGTCTGCATCAGTAATTCCCGAGCGTGTTAAAAAGTTAGTAAAAGTGTATCCAAGATCACTAAGTGTCACTTCGCTGTCTGTGCTCATTGCAAGGAACAACCTGTGCGTGTTCCGCGCGTCTTTAGTCTAGTTCAATTCAAAGTCCGGCAGCTGCAGGAAAGATTGTCTTTCCGCTGTCCGCGATTCATAGCAAGGAATAACTTAGAGTATTCCGAGCAGTTTTAGGGATAGTCGTTTTGCCACACGAAAAGTGTGTAGTCTTAGTTCTCATTTATCGCTCAAATTCCTTTAAAAACCAAAAAACACAGTCTAGTCAAATATCGCTTTTTGTAAATGTATTCGCGTCGTACTTTAGTTATATTATTTGAAATAGTAGTTGATTTATCGTTGTGCGTCTTATATTTACTTGCTTTTTTCTGTATTTATCTTTTTCAATATATATTCTACCTATTTGTTTTCCATAATTCTTTGCTGTAGCGTTGTTCAATCGCCTAGTACTCGAATTTCACGAACAAGGTTTCCCTTTACCGCTCGAGGGAACCACCGAGTCTAAAAGAAAAGATACCAAATCCACTCTCCTCAAAGCTGCGCAAGGGGTGCCGCGGTGAAACACACGTTAAGGCCCTTGTCAGCTATCCTCTCGAGTTTGCTCGTCCAGGGTGCCGCGGTGAAACACACGTTAAGGCCTGGGCAGCGACTCAAAAACCGAATCGACCGAAGGGTGCCGCGGTGAAACACACGTTGAGGCCGGAGGACGATTTTCCTATACCCCCTCTCTCCTCCTTTCGATCGGCGAGGCGTATTTCCGAAAGGGAGTACGAGGACCCGTGAGAGAGGCATCATAAAGGGTAGCGACGTACAGGGTGCCGCGGTGAAACACACGTTAAGGCCTGTACTTAGCTGCTCACTCCTCTCACGCATATTTCTTTTCCTATCGGCACTGACAGATAATCCTCACCACGTCAGGGCCGTGGCTCGTAACACCTTTTTAGATTCATATTAACGGCCAGATGTTGAGTGATGCGAAGTGACTGCTGAATGGTCGAATGGCCGGAACGAAAACCAAACTGTTGGTCGATAGGAGTGCCAGCGTTTTTTATAAAGTTATTAATGTAATGATAGATACAGCGCACAAAAATTTTACTGAGAATTGGGAGAAGACTAATTGGACGATAACTCTCCGGTTTGATATGATCTTTACCAGGTTTAGGAACCGGGATGACCTTGGCTTTTTTCCATTCGACAAGGAAATAGTGTCGGCGAAGACATTCGCGGAAATAATAAAGCTGGACCGCCAGCTTTGGGTGAGCGTTCTTGAGCATTTCAGCCGAAATTACATCCGCGCCAGGAGTTTTTTTAATTTTCAGTGCCCTCAGGAGTCTGCTGATGATCCCGGGGAAGAGGAAAGAGGACGGATCGAAGTCAGGAGATGCAGAAGGACGGGAGTCGAGAGAGGAAATGAACCCGGCCACCGTTTCGTCAAGAGGAGAAATCTGCCCGTGTCGTGCACGCGGGCAAAGTTTTCAGCCAAGGCATCGGCTTTTTTATGATTCGAGATTATCGTGTCTCCGTTGATAACGAAGGGTGGGAGGTGCGGTTTGGATGCTTCAGATGTAGCAGCCTTATAAGTAGACCAGAAAGTAGGGTCTGGTTTTTTGAAGTTTTCAAGAAGCGCAGTCCAACTCGCGTTCCTCAGCTCAGAAATACCTTTTTTTAATTGAAGATTTAATGCAGAAAGAACACCAGGGGGAGGAGGAACACCTGTCCTTTGGGCGCTCGACCTGATACGGTGTCTAAAACCGATGAATTCCAGCAGAACGGGGTCTGATGAAAAATTATTTTTCGAGTTCTTCGCCCCGTCAGACAACACCCGCGACTTTCGCCAGCACGCCCGAAGGAATTAAATGATTTCCTGGATTTTGAAATTCAATTCGTTAGTGGACTTGAAGTGAGACATCATTACAAAGTTTTTGGTGGCAACGCGGTATGCGTCCCAATCCACGTTTAAAGACCGGACGGGAGCAGGTACAGCGATATCAATGAATTCCATAAGCACCGATGATCCGAGGATAAATCATCTGTCGTCACACAAGTAATATTTCGATCATAATTAGACACGAAAAAGTCAATGATGGAGGGTCGTGCATGGCTAGAGAAGCAGGTAGGAGAGTCAGGGGCGATTACTCTGTAATCAGGTCGGCAAGAGTGATGGAATAGCTGATTTCCAGCACTGTTGGCAGCGAAGTTTCCCCAGGCCCTGTGTTTTGCCTTCCAGTCCCCGCGGATAACAAACGGGGAAGGAACGGATGAGATGCAGTTAAGTACATTTGCATCAAGATGCGCTTGAGGCGAGACGTAAAGAGCGCCCAAGTTGAGCTTAGGAGACACGAATTGGACCGCGGCAAATTCGATGCCTGGGATATCAGGCGTGCGGAGGACTGTGAAAGAAATATGGCTTTTTATTAACAGGAGTGCACCCCCACCCCTCGTCATGTTCGGGCAATGTACGCTGTCAGACCGAACGACACGGTAGCCGGGTAAATTGAAGGATGAGGAGGGCGTGAGCCAGGATTCGGAAATGAGGAAGTTGTCGAACGCTTTTTGAGTGGCGGCAAGAAGGAGCTCATTTCGCTTGCCCACGACGGAGCCGGCGTTCCACAAAATAATGGACAGAAAGTTAGCCATTAGTCCGAGATGGAAGATAAGACCGTGAGATATGCCTGAAATTTTTCCATTTTGGTTTTGCAGCGCTTAAGCTTTTCGATAAGCATGAGTGCAATTTGCAGCATTTCGCACATGTCGCGCAGCGAGTTAAGCTCCTTCGTTGCCGCCGTGAGCTCATTAAACAGACCAAGCTGAGTGAGGGCTCGGTCTGTTTGTGTTCGATGGGTGATGGATCGGTTTTTTATAAGATTTGTTTACGTCTCTTTTCTTCATGTAGGAGCCGAGTGCCGGACATCCTGAAAAATTTGCCGTATGGGCAGGACCGCAATTTTTGCACGAAGGTGCAGCGTCACGCGGCTTGCTGCATTTACTGGTAGCATGCGGCACCGCACACCTGACGCAAAATTCCGGAAGATTACAATTTCCAGTGGTATGGCCGAAAGCCTAACAGCGAAAACATTGCGTATAATTTTTAGAGGATAGGAATTTATCCCAATATACTCGCGTGCTAAAAAGGAATCCTGTTTTAGATATCTGCGCGGGCGGGATGCTTGAGGGGAAAATCACCTTGTACAGAGCAAAGCTTGACGTTGTATTTTTCGGGTTCACATAGTTAATGTAAAATGGTTTAAGACCTTTAGCTGCCAGTTCCGTCTCGATGTCCTCAAGGGGCAAGCGAGGCAGGCCCTTAACACGTTGAGTGCTGCGTCAGTCCTAGGGACTGACAGTGAACTTTCCGTTTAAGCGGCGTCAGTCCCTGGGGACTGACAGTAGACTTTTCGTTTGGACGGCGTGGATTCTAGGGACTGACAGCGAACTTCTCGTTTGGTCGACATCGGTGCATGAGACCGGCATTGTAAAGGGTTAAATTATTAATGACAATTAAAAAATGTATGTTAAAATTTACACACATTACAGTATATAACAACTTGCTTTGTGATTTTCCTCGCTAACTGGCGTCCGAACATTTTTGTATTTGTGCTGTAACATTCAGCACAGTATTTTCGAACTTTATGCGCCTTTCCTTCCTTCTTTTGACATTTGTGAATACGTCTACTTGTATCGGCCCTAATTGGAGTTTCCTCGTGTGAATGTCGTGTGAGAGCATCTACCAATTTTTTTCGGAATGTTGTAACTGACATTTTTCTGCCTGTTAGATTTTGGAACATATGTAATGCATTCACAACGGCAGTATTCAAAAGAAGGTCGAATACTAGTTTTCTGTACCATTTTAGTGATCTTCTAAGAGGACTGCTGTAAGCACCCATTTGATCAGACAGATCAATCGCCGTTTTTCCCTTATTATAATCAATAATAATTTTTGGTTTACAGCGCACCCCTGTTTTTGTTGTTACGTTTTCCATTTGTTCAGAATGCTTGGTCAAAAGAACTAAAACGTCCCTCTTGTCTTTCCATTTCATGATCGTAATTCCTTTACCGTTTTCTTGAGCAATGACTTCTCCGCGTCGCAGTTTGGCAGTCACAACTTCATTTGGATTGTCTTTGCGATATGGTCGAAGAGTACCAACCAAATGCGTATTTTTTTATATGAGTTTGTTCGCTAAATCCACACTCGTGTAATAATTGTCCGTGTATAAAGTATGACCTTTATCAAACCAATTTTCACATAAATTCATGACAACATTTGTGGGTGTTGTATTTTCCTTTTCCAATGATTTACCGGTGTAAATGCGAAAGTTATAAGTGTAATTATTATCGCAGCACAATTTCAATATTTTTATCCCATATTTGTGTCCCTTTTGTTTCATGTACTGTCTAAATATGATCCGTCCACGGAATGGTATTATCGACTCGTCGATGCATAACATTTTGACGGGATCATAATATTTTTAAAAATTTTTATTTAATTCGTTTATCACAAATTCGATCTTTAAGAGACGGTTGGAAGCATCCACTTTTTCATTATCAGCAAAATGCAACATTCTCAACAGAATTTAAGATCGGTCTCTACTCATTATTTTCCGCGGGAATGTTTGAATAAACAATGGACCCTGGGACCAATACAAATTCAAAGATGGGAGTTTTACCAATCCCATCCACAAAATCAGTCCAAAAAACCGCTTTACCGGACGTGGCTTTTTCGGACTGATCGTTTCTTGGTGTTGGCTCTTTTGTCTCTCTGGCATTCCCCACCCGATTATCTTATTTTTATACATTTTATACATGTGCATTGGCTGCACCATTGTCACAGTCCAAACGACAAAAGAAACAGTGAAAAAAAAAGAATCGCCGGTTGCGCTGTATCGCGCGGTCTAGTTTAGCGTTCGGCATCAAATGCTCACGCGCTACCGCCTGAGCGGAAAGTATAGCAAAATTGGCGCCGCACTCAACGTGTTAAGGACCATCGTGTGCTCCTTTGCGGAATTTAAAGAGAAGGTAAAGAACTGCTTGTTGGCAGCAATGAGTTGCGCTTTAAAGGCCAGAAAATGATCTATTTTAAAGAATTGCAGTCTAACCTGCGTGCCCAGGAATTTTAACTGAAATGAGTCATTACCGAAGTCTGCCTTAATTTTCTTCTGTAGGTCAACTAAGTTACATTTAAAATTTGCTATGTACAGCGGCGGCGGTCGCTTAGGCGCGCCAGAGACTTGCGATTGTATGTTTTCTTTTGTATTAACAGTAGGTTAAGGTGTACTAACAGAAGCGTCCGCTTCCACGTCCCCAAAGGCCGCTAACGCGGCAAATTTGTTGTGAGTGGGAATATCGATGTCCATATTCGTCGGTTTGTTTATCGTCGTTACTGTCTTAGGAGCGGTTTTAAATTTAACCGACTGCGCGGGCTGGGAGGATTTCGCGTCCTTAGAATATGGTACGTGTACCAGAAGTGTCTTGCCAACGATTTTTGAATCAGAAACCGACTTTACATTTTTAGATTGGAAGGCACCTCGCGTAGATGAAGAGGATGCGTCGGAAGAAGATGGAGACTGCTCTAGTCGCGTGTCGAGATCGGGAGCAATGAGATCTGTGCACGAAGTCGACGGTGCGATTGTTTCATGCAATATGTTTGAGGTAGAAATCTGGCTGGACTGACCCGCCGCACTCCTCTGCTCCGGTGTAGTAAGCTTAGATCTGGAAAGGCTGAGCTTTCCCGAAGTGGCTGGGATATTTAAGGCTGCAGCCTGCATCTGCTGTGCCAGGCGTAAAAGATTTTCTTTGGTCAGGGCAAGCCCTGAGGTCTTGCCGTGGAGTGGAGGCCTTCCTCGTTGAGAAGGCCTTTGTTACGTCCCAGCGTAACTTTTTGATTTTTTCCGTTCTTACAGTATATTTTCTTAATTAATCTTTCTTTTTATTTCTTGTATTCCGGCCTTCGGATGCGGCAATATTCGTATTATGGCTTAGGCCCCCCCGCATTAGCTTTAAAATCACAATTACTTCATTTTTCCTTCAGGCCTGGTATGCGACAATACTCGTATTATGGCTTATGCCCTTCGCATACGTGGAATCATACTCGTCCCACCCAAAGTACACACCCATAGTTATAAGCGTTTACAATATGTATATCGAACCGAGCGAGCGACAAGTATGAATGTGTGTATATAGGATGAATGTGCGTATATAGCTTAAAAATGCGAAGAGGTTCCGCACGTTAATTTTCTGTTTTCTCTCTCTTTTGATTTTTAATTACTATTTTCATGGCGATAAGTCATCGCTCGACCACCAACCTATTTTTGTTCACAGGTATACGGTCAAGAGCGTACGCCTGTGAAATCTTAGATCACTGAGTCGATGGAATCATATTGCATTCGAAATAAAACTCGATAATTAGAAAAGGACTGACAAGCGAAGAAAGTGTCTCGTTGAACACCGAGCGGGCGCTTCAGCGTAATATTTGCACACCGGATCGACCGCTAGCCGACCGATTCCGCGAATAGGGCATGAAAAACCGTCCTAGAGCAAGCCCAGGAACCACCTCGCGACGAATTCCTCTGGGCAGTTGGCTGTAAAGTCGCGAGGTGCGTAGTTCGCTGTCCGAGGATATCCTAGATATATCTTTATTTCGAGCCTAATAGTGCATATTCTTCTTGCAGTGTGTTACCAAAAGGACTCAATTATCCTCGTTAAACCGTAGTCGTAGATTCTAATTATTATTTCGAGCAATAGACTCAGTTTTTCGTTAGTGAACAGTGCGAAAGTGTGATCGCGACCGTTCTAGCACGTGGCCGACAAATTCTGTGTCGGACCCGTTAGAGTTTAAGTTTCCTTTGATTCAATTTAACTATTCTTTTTATATATATTACTTGAACAAACGCGAAGGGTTGTTCCTCGCTCGCGGACCGATTAAAGTCGGCATTAATTGAACGAATAGAAGCACTATCTTTTCTTGATTTGCCGCCCTTGTAACGGGCATTATCCCGGCTCACTCACATTCGAGCATAGGCAATCCAAGTGAGACCATAGTACTAAAATTCTATTACCATTTAAAGGTACATATCATCGTTACATCGAAACCTTTAAAATTTCCAACCGACTTGACCGCCGAGAAGGAGAAAGCGAGCGAGAGAGAGAGAGAGAGAGAGAGAGAGAGAGAGAGAGAGAGAGAGAGAGAGAGAGAGAGAGAGAGAGTGACGAGCGATTGGGGAAGAGCGCGTGCGCATACCGACGTAAGGCGAACGTAGCCGAACACCAGCTATACGGTAAGACCCTCCAGTCGCGCCGTTCGACACAATTGTAAAACATCTATTTTGTCTGACCATGCCCGCGCTCATATGCCATGGAGATATCCCTCGGGCACGGTCGCTGACTGTGGGAATACTTTCCTGAAAACGATTTGTCGATTGTAAAACGTTAACTATTAATTACCGAAAGCGCTATCGTATCACCTTGTGAATAGCGTTCGTATTAAGGCGCATTATTGTCGCGCACTTACATTTGCTTCTATTCCCAAGTACTGCAACGAGAACTACTGCAGAATTCCATTAGCTGTTTGTTAAATTCATTATATTCTTATTTTCATTCTCTCTTTATACTTAATATTTTTCTGCAATATATCTATTTTGTTTTCCACCTACACCATTCTCTCTGATTTATTTTATGTTGTGACGTCACGCCTATTTCAACACTGTATTATATGAACCGCAAACATAACCTCACAAACGATTCGGGACCTGTATGGGTCTTAAGGAAGCACACGAATCGTGTAAGTCCTGCGAACAACTAAACGCGATTCCATGTTCTAGTTAACTTCTCCATTTGGTTTATTCATTTAAATTATTATTCCTACTCTTTATGAAAAGGAATAAAATCACACCGGGACAGTGCGGGCAGCTAGTACAGCTACGGAGGTTTCCCACCTGCCCTGTCCACGAGTATGCATTATTGATCTTCAGTTAGATTATCGTTATTTATTATTATAGAAAATAACAAAAATTATTTAGCGTTACGCCCGGTCGCACGGCAGACCGCGGATAATCATCGACTATACCTGACAAGTAAAAGCCGTGAAAAGCCTCGCCCGGACGTAACACCTTCTTTAATATCTTGGCACTGTTAGGTGTTGGAGGTGCCAGGAGAAGAACTGGTAGAAGCTGTAAAGTCAAAAAAGGAAAAATCAGAACACTCCCGTTTTCACGTTTCAGCCAATACGAATGTACGCGCTGAGAGAAGGAAGGGTAAGAAGGAAAACGAAAACGAGCGTGATTGATAATAAACTGAATAAGAAAGAATAATTTGAAGAAACGGAGAAGGAAGCGCGTTATTCAACGCGAGCGCGGACCGTGACGAGAACCGAAAACGGCGCGAAACACAAGCACTAGCGACTTGGCGGACGTCTAACTCCGTCGAGTGTCACCTGAGGAATGACGTTGCGAGTCAAATGAGTGGTAACCTGAATGCCCTAGGGAGTTGCATAAAGCGAGGGTGGCAACACCCTAGAGGGAGGAACTCGCGCCTAGGCACCAGTTGGGCGCCTTTACCGAGCACTTGAGATTTAAATAACAGGTATTACTGGAATGAGGTGTTGAGACTACAGACTCAAAAGTAACTTAGGGGAAAATTTGCAAAAAACCCCAAGACAAAAATAATAAGGAATGAGATATAGGCGCCCGCTTGCATGAATAAAACAGGTGGCGCACCACGTAAACTAAAAAGTGTAAGGACGTGAAGAAGGAAATAAAAAGAGAATGATATAAGTAAAAAGAAGAACAGTAACTAAGAAGTAAGCCAAACCGTGAATCCGCAGAGGGGCCGGCGTGCGTACTGCCTGAAGACGAGTAGATCGGAGTAGTTCGAGCCGTAGACCGCCACCAACGCGCATGCGCTCAGGACGGAGCACGCGCGCAGAGACAGCAGACTTGTAGTAAACAGTAAGTGAAGATTATACGGAGGAATGTTGCATCGGGTGCTGGAATTTAATTTTATATGGGATATTATGCACGTTGAATTCGCAGGTGGCCCTAGCGAGGGGGTTCAGGTATGAAGCACACAGGTAGCGAGCGATAAGATTATCACGGAAAATTGATATAAGCGGAACGTTTGCTGCTCTATGGGTTTCAGATGTGGGCGCGTCTTTAAGCAAGCCTAATATAATTTTTTAAATTTTACTCTGTGCAACTTGCACATTTTTAACCCTCGGATATCCACGATGGGTCACTTTTTCGGCACCAAAAGAGCGGCAACCCTTCATACACGGCGGTGGCTATAATGTTGCACGCTACAGGAGTCAATGTGACGACACATTGCCGAAACTGACTTGCGACGGTTACCGACTCAGTCTTAAGTTTTCGGCCGTTGAAGTCCATAAAAAGAAGCGATGGCAGGTCACGAAATTGCGATACCCGGCACGAGTCGCGATAGTGCGTTATCGTGAAACGTTCGAAGTGATAGTGACAGTGACAGTGAAGTGAACGAAACTACAGTGGAGACAGTGTCCGCAGTGACGAAGACCCGGAAGAAAATATGTCCGAGGACGACGTATTTTGAGGTAACGAAAGCGACGACGACAACAGCAAGACGACGAAGGAAAAAGAATAGTCGCCAACTGAACCGTGGAGGTTTTAGCCGGTAAAAATCCGGCACTACCCCGCACTGTCCCTACTAGTGCGGAGTGTCTTTTGAAGATTTACCGACGAAAAAAACAAAAATTATAAACAAATTGTTAACAAAGTGTAAAATACATTGCAACATCGTGGAAATATTCGTAGGCAAAAATTTCAATTTTGTTCAAAAAATGTTATAAACAATATATAAACAAATCGTTAACAATGTGTAAAATACTTTGCAACGTCGCGGAAATGTACGTGGGCGAAAATTTCAATTTTGTTCGGAAATTTTGTAAACAATTTATCGACAAATTGAAAACACTGTTATGCCGTGGAAGGGTGGTGAGGGTTCTCGAACACAACACTTACTTCTTCTTCGAGCACAACTTCGGTTTATTATAGAGAGGCGTACAAAAGATTCCCGACAAGAGTTAGATCGAAGTTACTGCCAAGAGGCGCGATCAGAAAGTGACCACCCGGGTGTCGCCAAGCGTCGCCGTTGACGCGGTCGCACGCGTGAGATAGCAAGATGAGCATTCTAAGAAGCGCTATCCGGCTCGCTACCGGGAACGCAGGATCTCTGTCAGCAGAACCCAGCATCACGCCATAACAACACCACGAAGAATGTAAATATTGTTACGGACGTGAAGGCGCGAAGAACACGGCGAAGACACAAACCCTATATTGATTATGTGTCATGTTATAATGTTATATTAGTTCTATCGATTTTATGACGTTCGAATGTTATTGTTATTGGTAACCAAACCAGAGAGTCTGCATCTGGTCTTGATACCAGACGGACGTGATATATTAAAACCGTTGTCGTTGATAATCCTGGTACGTTGAAATGTCTCGCCCGCGTCCACGTAACATTGGTGCCGGAAGTGGGATAAGCACGAGGATGCGAACGAGAAGAAGAGAGACACAAATAGAAATCGACAATCCTGGAAGCGGCAATGAAATTGACGATACGGTTGGAAGTCGACGGTTGCCGAGGCCAGCAGCGGAGGCGGAACAGGCTACGGGGGACCCGATGGCATCGGTACAGGCGATGTTGGAGCGCCTGGAGGAGAAGATGCGCGCGGGACAGGAGCTGTTCCAGGAGGGACTCCGCATGCAGGCAGAAGATGCTCGCCGACGAGAGGACGACCTCCGAAAGCGACTGCAGGATGTCGGTGACAGTTACAACGCCAGGATGGAGCAACTGACAAATAGCCTGGATAATATGACAAACATTAATAATTTTGTGCGCGGTAACGGAGCGAGTGCGCCTTCGACCGATGAATTGAATTTCAATCCGCGAGTGAATTTTGGTTTTTCATTATTGCCAACAAAATTTAATGGAGAAAATTGGGAGGAATTTTTGGCACAATTCGAATCTATCGCGCGAGTTAACGGTTGGCGCGATGAAGCGAAAGCTGCCGCGCTACTTAACTCCTTGGAAGGGCCCGCTCGTTCTGTGTTGACAACTTTGGAGGACAGATACCGATTAGACTTCGGAAAGCTGAGAGCTGCTTTGCAAAGACGATTTGCAAAGCAGGGATCGGCTCCGATGAATTATCTGAAATTTCAGGGCTATGCACAAAAGCCAGGGCAAGGGATCCCCGAATTAGCAAATGAAATAGAAAAGTTGGCATTATTAGCTTTGCCGGATTGTCCTTTGGAAGTGCGCGAGAGATTGGCCGTTTCCCAATTTATCAGCGCGATCCAGAATATAGACATTAAAAAACAATTGTACTTACAAAAATTTGAAAAATTCGAGGAAGTAGTGCAAAAGGCAATTGAAATACAACAAATTGAAGATTTATGTAAAGAAAGAGTACGAAGAGATCAGGATTATGCTCGCGTTAACGTTTCGATTGCGAGTAGAAACACGGAAAGAGTTTATGACGGTGCATTCGAAAAACGAGAAAGGAGAGATAACGCGCAAAATAGAGCTCTGAAATCATATAGGAAACTGACGTGCTGGAAATGCGGGAAAGAAGGCCACACACAGTTTCAGTGTGAGCAAAATTTAGCAAAGAAAGCGAAATATAATGACAGAAATGAAAAAAACGAATAAGGTTTAAATTTAGGGAGGGAAATTTAAATCAAAATTTGAAAGCCTCCAGAATTGTGAATGTGGACCCTTCTACACATGAGTCTGGAGTCAGTGTAGGGAAAAATCAGTTCAATTTAATCTTTCTGCTTCAAATAATTTCGGTAATTTGTGGTTTTGTGATAAGAAGTGCGGGGATATTAAAAAAATCTAGTCAAGGGATCTATACCAGAATTTGTAAAGTCATCTCGGGAAATATTTCGAAAAAACCCACTACTACCGGTCTGTATGTAGAAGGATCCATTGATGGGAAACCATCAAATTTCCTTGTGAATACGGGATCCTCAGTCACACTCATACACAAGAGTGAAGTTGATGAGTATGATAATTCAAAATTGACAGGCACTAATAGAAGGATATTAGGGGTAGAGAGAAACGATATTTCGAAAATTATTCTTGGAAGAAAAGAATTTAACTTTAATTTCGGCGAAACGGGAGTTAAGCACGAAGCGTACGTGGCCGAAATTAATGAAAAAGGAATACTAGGACTGGATCTTTTGATGAAGATATCCAACCGATTGGACCTGGAGGAAGGAACGGTACTACTGAAGGATGGAAGCCAACTACCTCTAATTGGGAATCCAGACCGGCCTATGAAGAACAATTACATCTGTAATCAGGACGAGATGCCGCAACATTTAAAAGGACTGTTCGAGAGAAGTGCAAAGGGCTTGGATTTGCAACAACAAGAGACATTCCGAATTTTTCTACTGGAGTCTCAGGATTTGTTTGCGAAGGACGCCGAACAGGTTGGACAGTGCAATCTAGTTAAGCACCATATTCGAACAGGACACCATTCTCCAGTTAAGCAAAAACCTCGCAGAATGCCGATGCATATGCGGAAGGTAGCGGAAGAAACTGTTGAGAAAATGTTGAGGCAAGGAGTGATTGAGGAGTCATCGAGTCCTTGGGCATCTCCAATTGTACTTGTGAAGAAGAAAGATGGCTCAACGAGATTTTGTGTAGGTTACCGAAAATTAAATAGTCTCACAAAAAAGGACTCTTACCCCCTACCAAGGATAGAAGACACCCTGGATGCAGTAGCAGGCTCGTCATGGTTTTCAACCATAGACCTTCAGAGCGGTTACTGGCAGATCGCTCTAGCCAAAGAGGACAAGGAAAAATCTGCATTTACCGTGGGAAATGGGCTATACCAATTCGTCGTGATGCCTTTCGGATTGTGCAACGCACCGGCCACGTTTGAGAGACTTATGGACAAAGTGTTGTCGCAGTTGTTATGGAATATTTGCCTCGTCTATTTAGATGACGTCATAGTCTATGGAAAAGACTTTTATGAAGAGCTGGACAACTTAAAAAAAGTCTTTCAACGTTTACGTGAGGCACACTTATTAATGAATCCGAAGAAGTGCACATTTTTCCAGAGAAAAGTGGCATATTTAGGACACGAAGTCTCTTCGGACGGAATTGGTACAGACCCTGAGAAGATAATCGCCGTACAAAATTGGCCGGTACCGAAGACACGAAAACAAGTGAGAAGTTTTCTGGGGTTATGCTCATATTACAGGAAATTTGTCAAAAATTTCGCGAAAATAGCCAAACCCCTATATAAACTGACGGAAGAAAATCAAGATTTCGAATGGACCACCGCCAGTCAAGAAGCATTCGAAAGTTTAAAAGGCAAATTAACATCTTCTCCAATCCTGGTGTATCCGGATGTGGAGAAAGAATTTATCTTGGACACCGACGCATCCAATTTTGGAATCGGTGCAGTATTATCCCAAAGCCATGATGGTCAGGAACGAGTAGTTTCCTATTTCAGTAAGGTTTTGAATAAACCGGAAAGGAACTACTGCGCTACGAGGAAAGAGTTATTGGCCGTTATTAAGTCCATACGGCACTTCCATCATTACCTTTATGGAAGGAAGTTTGTAGTGCGTTCGGACCATAGCGCGTTACAATGGCTACTCTCATTTAAATCTCCCGAAGGACAAATGGCCCGATGGTTGGAAGAATTGGGACAATACGAATTTCAAATTGTCCACCGGTATGGAAGGCTTCATGGTAATGCAGATGCTTTGTCTCGCATACCATGTAACAACTGTAAGTCTTGCAAGAAAACAGGGAACAAGGAAGGTCTGATTACAGAAGAGGCAACATGCAAGAGGATCTGCTTCAACGAAGAAAATCAAGACGAAAAATGGAAAATGTCACAAATGGAGGATCCAAATTTGAAATTTGTTATAGAGGCTAAAAGGCACAATCGTCGTCCGTCAAAAGAAGAAGTGTCGATTTTGGGTTCCAAGGCCCGATACTATTGGCAGATTTGGGACTCACTGGAGATCAAGGATGAGCTTTTGTTCAGAAAATGGGTATCCGGAGACGAGCGAAAAGATGTTTTTCAACTCGTGGTCCCATTGAACAAAATTGAAGAGGTTCTTCAAGAAGCCCACAATTCCTCGACCTCTGGACACTTCGGCGTGAATAAGACACTGGCCAGATTAAGAAAAAGTTTCTTTTGGGCCGGCTGTAAGCAGGACGTGGAGGATTGGTGCCGAACTTGCGATATCTGCACGGCCAAGAAAGGACCAAGGCAGAAAGGGCAAGCAAAGCTATGCACTTATAACGTTGGGTCTCCATTTGAACGGATAGGTTTGGACATATTAGGACCTTATCCAAAGACAATAAATGAAAACAGATTCGTAATAGTCATCATGGACTATTTTACGAAATGGCCAGAAGTCGTTCCCGTGGCAAACTTTCAGGCCAAGACCATAACACAAGCCATGATGGCACAAGTTTTTAGCAGACAAGGCCTACCGATAGAGGTACATACCGACCAAGGACAATCATTTGAGTCCAAATTATTCCAAGAAGTCCTGAGGATACTGGGAGTAAAGAAAACTAGAACGACTCCGCTGCATCCACAGTCAGATGGATTAGTGGAAAGACTAAACCGAACAATACACCAATATTTGTCGTTGTTCGTTTCACACCATCAAAAGGACTGGGACGATTGGCTGCCTTTATTTTTATTGGCATACCGATCGGCGGAACATGAAACCACGAAACAAACCCCAGCGAGGATGTTATACGGAAGAGAACTTCGGCTACCATTAGATTTCTTCCGAGGAGTTACCCCCGTGCGACCTATTTCTTCCATGGAATATGTCTCGCAACTGAATAAGGTCCTCGCGGATGTACACCATTTGGCAAGAGCGAAAATTGTTAAAAGCTCGGAACGCATGAAATTGCGCCATGATGCCACTTGTACTCCAACGATTTACAACGAGGGAGACCTAGTGTGGCTTTATCAGCCACGAAGAACAAAAGGAAGATGTCCGAAACTGCAAGTAAACTGGGAAGGACCCTATTTGGTGAAGAAGAGGATTAATGACGCTATCTACGGGATCCAGCGGTCAGCCAAAGGAAGAATGAAGATTATACACGCCAATAGATTAGCAAAATACGAAGGAACCAAGGTACTAGGATGGTACAAGAAAGAAGAACGATAGGACACAAGGACATCGCATGACGCAGCACCACTGACAAGGAGTCAAGACAGCAGTGCGCCGCTATGCTTACTCTCCCGTGGAGCATTGTAAAAAAATAGGGGAGGATGAGTATAGTGTGAGGTTTGAGGGTTCCGTAAGATTTAATCTTGGAAATTATTCTAAATACGGGAAGTTCTTTGTCGTTCCGTTTTATTTTCAGAAAGAAGAATCATCTTCCATCTGCTCCCGTTTGAATTGTTTGTGTTCCGGCGGTTGCCAGCAGTTTTGCAAGTGTTCGGGTTTGAAGTTAACAAGATACTAAGATGTTCGTTACTAAGAGTTTCGCCCAAGTGATGCGGTCATCTCGCCCAGGGTTTTTGGCATGGTTTTCCCTTGGGACCGTGAGCAAATGCTGGGATGACATTTTTGGTTCAGGAGGAGCCATCGCTGCTTACACCTGAGAGTGCCTTTTCCTGAACCGAAGCATCTGAAGATCTCGCGATAATATACGGCCGGGACGTCCGCTATCGTCGAGGGGAGGCAGTGTTACGGACGTGAAGGCGCGAAGAACACGGCGAAGACACAAACCCTATATTGATTATGTGTCATGTTATAATGTTATATTAGTTCTATCGATTTTATGACGTTCGAATGTTATTGTTATTGGTAACCAAACCAGAGAGTCTGCATCTGGTCTTGATACCAGACGGACGTGATATATTAAAACCGTTGTCGTTGATAATCCTGGTACGTTGAAATGTCTCGCCCGCGTCCACGTAACAATATGTATGTAGCCAGAAAATAAGATTTTCATGCAATAAATAATATAAATGTAACCATTGCTTTAAACATTTATTTTCATGCCCTTTCAGCCATCACTTTTCGCTTTAATTGTAACGTCGAGTAAAAAGTAGTTTTGTCACGAGTGGCATTACCGGCAGCATGTCGGGTTGCCGTTCTGCAGGCAGGGCCGAATTGGCCCATCGCGGGACTGCGTGTCTCATTTCTAGTCGGGAGTCCGAGGGTTAAAATGTGTTTTTGCAGCGGCGGACCAGATTTGAATGCCATACGTGAGTACCGAGCGCAGGCAAACCTTGTAGATAAGAATTTTCAGTTTTTTATTGAGCGGTGATTTGTAATCCAGGGACTTCGAAAGAGAGTAGAACGCAGCCATCGTTTTGCCCATTCTGTCTGTGATGGCAGGATTAAAGGTCATCTTGCGATCAAGTACGAGCCCGACGTACGTAACGGAGTCCGACCAGGCCACGTCCACCCCGCCGAGGTTGATAAAGGAATATAAGGTTTCGCGTGTTATATTGTTGTTACGAGTAAAAAGGATTGCTTGTGACTTGTCCGCATTCAGGGAGAGATTCCATTTTCTAACAGGTGACGCTGCACATATTTAATCGACTGTTTGAACTTGGTTGACGAGGCATAAACAGCCGTGTCGTCGGCATATAGTGCTATATTGCTTGACGGGCTCGACGGAATGTCGTTTATATATAAATTAAAAAGTAACAGGCCAAGAATGGAGCCTTGGGGGACTCCGGCAGAAACGACACGCGGGTCGGAAGACTGTTCCAGAATATTTACAACGAGTTTACGGTTTGTAAGGTAAGAATGTAAGAAAAGAATGATATTAAGGTCGACGTTATACATATGGAGTTTGTACAAAAGTGCATCGTGTCAAACAGAATCGAAGGCCTTTGCCAAATCGAGAAGGACCAGAATAGTATGGCGTTTTGGATTCAAATTTACGCATATGTGCTGCGTAATGCGGAGAGCCTGTTGTATGGTGGAGTGCCCAGCCCTGAAGCCAAACTGCTGATCAACTAGGATGCGGTTTTCTTTAAGGAATGCACTTAGGTAAAGGTGGATGCATTTTTCAAGAGTTTTACTAAGTATAGGCAAAAGACTGATAAGCCTATAACTTGCAGGAGAGGAAAGATCTTTACCAGGCTTAGGAATTGGAATGACCTTAGCCACCTTCCAGGCAGCAGGAAAGTAATGTCTGCGAATGCACTCGCGAAAGATGTAATAGAGTTGAGTAGCAACTTTTTGATGAACGTTTTTAAACATGTCGGCAGAGATGCCGTCGATGCCGGGCGACTTTTTTTATTTCAGCTTGCGCAGGAGTGTGAAGACAATCTCGGGGGAGAGGAAAGAGGTGAGCGAAAGAGACAAGGAAGATGCAGGAGGAGCCAGAAAGGAGATAAACTCGGCCACCGGTCCCTCAAGTGGAGATGCAAGGCTCGAGGCGGTAGAATGTACATAGGCAAAGCACGAGGATAGAACCTCGGCCTTATCATGATTAGAATTTGAAATGTTGCCATTTATCACGAAGGGCGGAAGGTGTGGATTGTCTGCCCCCTTTTTAGAGGCCTTGTAGGTTGCCCAGAAGGTGGGATCTGGCTTCTTGAAATTTCGGATAAGTCTAGTCCAGCTGGCGCTCCGAAGCTTGGTAATTGATTTTTTGATTTCGTTATTGAGGTATTTAATAGCACCGCGCGGGGGGGGGGGGGAATCCCCGACCTTTGAGCGTTGGACCTGAACGTGCGCCTGAAGTGAATCAGAGCCAGCAGGGTTGGGTCCAACACGAATTCAGTTTTTGAACTTGTTGCCCCCGATGCAGAGATCCGAGAACAGCGCCAACAGGCCTTCAGAAAGGAAGTTAGTTCAGTAATTTTGTTGCTGATATCGTCAACAGAATTGAAGTGAGACATCATTTTGAAATTTCTAGACCGGATGTGGTATGCCTCCTAATCAACATTTTTAACCTGTGATGGGGCAGGGACCACACTCTCGGAGAAATTAAATAGAACGGACTTATGGTCCGAACTGGAATCATCTGTCGTCACGCTAGAAAGATTTCTGTTGTAATTGGAAATAAAAAAGTCAATTGTTGACGGGCGTGAGTGGCTGCTGAAGAAAGTCGGGGTACCGGGTGCAACTATTCTGTAGTCAGAGCCGTAAGAGTGGAGGTATAACTTGTTAACGACACTGTTAGCCGTAAAATTCCCCCACGCCTGGTGCTTGACGTTCCAATCACCGCCAATTAAATAAGGTGTAGGATCGGAGGTAATAGAGTTCAGCGTGTTAGAGTCCAAGCGTGATTTTGGGGGCACATAGATCAACCCAATCGTGATTTTAAGAATTTCCAGCTAGACTGCGACAAATTCGAGCCCTGTAAAAACAGGAGTATTTAAAACTTTGAACTGGATATCGTTTTTTATAAGTATAAGCACACCCCCACCCCTCGTGAGATTTGGAGCGGGCGTGCGGTCCTGCCTGACGGCCTAGTAGCCGGGAATATTGAAGAAGAGGGAAAGGGTAAGCCAGGTTTCAGTAATGAGAATAATGTCGAAAGATTTATTAGAGGTAGAAAAAAGGATTTCATTTCTTTTACTCACTATTGAGCCAGCATTCCATAAAATAATGTTAGGAAAGGACGCCATTTGGCTATTTTAAGGAAGAGATAACGGAATAAAAAGCGTTGAATTTTTCAAGTTTCGTCTTACAGTGACGAATTTTTTCGAGTATTAATGAAGCTATATTGATCATTTCGGTTAAGTCACAGATGTCGTCAAGCTCGTTACGAATGCCCGTGAGCTGACGAAATTGATCGAAGTTTGAGTGTGGACTGGATTTATTAACGTTATTAGAAGGATGAAGATAGACGGGGGCAAGACGGGGGGAGGAAGCCCCCCCCCCCCCCCCCCCCCCGAGATCGCCGGCAAGAGCCTGTGCATAAGATTGTTTATATATAGTTTAGTTTGAAAAGAAAAGCGCAGCGCGCGGAACGGAGGAAAGGGGAAGAGGGGAATGAGGATAATGAGTTTTGGCCGGAGGGTTTATAAATTCGATATTGCGTATAGTCGGTTTGGCCCGATTAGTATTTGCTGACTGTCTTTTTTGCAGGTAGGCTGCAAGGGCGGGACACTCCGAGTAATTTGCGGTGTGGGGGCCGCCGCAGTTAAAACATTTGGGTGCAACCTCAAGCGCCTTAGTGCAGGTATTTGTAGCGTGGTTCCCGGCGCACTTAACGCAGGCGACCGGAAGGTTGCAGTTGCCGGCAGTATGGCCGTAAGACCGGCAGCGAAAACACTGGGTGTGAGTTTTCTTGGACAGAAATTTGTCGCGGAAATAACGCAGCCGCCGGAAAGACCACTTTGTATAAGGCAAAGTTGGAAGTGGAGTTTTTTGGATTCACAAAATTCAAGTAACGCGGTGAAAAACCTTTTTTAATAAGCTCGGCCTCAAAGGTGCTCAAAAGGGCATCCGCGGAAGGCCCTTGAGGACCATGGTATGGTCCTTGGCTGAATTTAAAGAAAAAGTATAAAAATGTTTGTTAGAGGAAACTAGTTGGGATTTGAATTCTAAGAAATGGTCCACCTTGAAAAATTGGAGCCTGATTTGAGTGCCGAGAAACTTTAATTGGAAAGAGTTTTTGCCAAAGTCGGAAATAATTTGCGATTCAAGTTCACTAATGTTTGACTTGAAATTTTGAATATACAGAGGAGGCGGCCGCTTAGGAACGGGAGTGGATAACGCGGTCTGAGGTTGGGGAAGCGGGGTAGTTGACGGTCCCGGAGGGCGATCGGCGATGGGCTGCTCCGCGTCGCCGAAGGCAGCAAGCGCGGCAAAGCGGTTAGAGGTGAGAACAGAGGGCACGGAGGTGTCCATGCTTTGAGCGACGAGTTTATTATTGTCAGGTTTTTCGGGGGTGTTTGTCTTGACAGTGTTTACTTTGGCAACTGCCGAATTTAAAATCGAATCTTTTGCAGATAAATTATATGGCGTGGGCCTCGTACGCTTGATCGTGCCTATTGAACCCTGCACTGAAACCGTAACGAATTTTTTATTTTCGGCAACCGACGTAGCAAGCGATGCAATAGAGGAGGTGTCAGAAAAAGGAGGCGAATGCTCCATACGCGAGTCAGGATCGAGTAGCGTGAGATTAGTGCACGAGGAAGACGGCGTCATAGATTCGTTTGAACATGTTGGCTTGGTTGACTCGCCGATACCCTTCTGCGGATCCGGAAGAACGAATTTCGGCTTGGAGAGTGAAATCTTCCCCGTGGAGTGAGAGCCCTTCATTTGCTCTGTCAGGATTTGAAAATTTTTAGCGGTCGGGGGAGGCCCCCGCGGCGGCTGAGGAGTCGCTTTCCTGCGGATAGAAGCCTTATGAAGCAGGCTTCGGTTGTTTGGAGTAGGTGGGGCCAGAACGCTGGCAGTAAAAAGATGATCACTTGCGAAAGGCACTGACTTTAGTAAGGTAGAGGGAAAACTACATTGTAACACCACTCAGAGGAGCAAAAAATAAGACTTTATATAAGAACTAGGTGTTGCCCGGCGTTGCCCGGGTATCGCACGCGGCGCATTATATAAAAGTTTTGCTGTTGCAAGCGGCAATCCAATGTGTAATACGTTCAGTAGCACCCGACGGGAGAATCTGAATATGTTTTTCATTTCTTCTAACAGGTACAATATCAGTATATAAATTCCACATCAATCAAACTTCCCTTGGCTTAAATACGGTAAAAGCAGCCAAAATTTCCTTAAATTTACTAATGTGGTCAGTTGATAATACGTCACCGTTTTATAATTCACGAATTGCTGATTCGGACAAAGAAAGAATTGGCAAAGACATATTTACAGTTATTTTATATTGTAGGAGGTTAGGTTGTTCGGGATATGCGCAGTGGAATAAGGATTTGGATACTATGGAACAGACGGAATATATTTTCTCATTAGGTACATGGAAGATTACAGACAGGTATCAGGTCGTTCTTAGTCAACTCGGTCGGCTAGCAACGAACTACTGACAACTGCGTTTTTTCAAGGGCAAGGGACTCCGTTGGAGATCTGGCTATTTCCAAACCATATCTCCCAATAGAGATTAAGAGTTTCACAGTAGTTCACCCGTGTTTCCATACTCGAATAGGTGGCCGTCTTTTGCAGTCGTCCTCTCCTATTCGCCCAGGGAAACTAGGCAAACCTACCTCGTTCTCTTTCCCACAATTTAGGTTATCGTCGCAGTCCTCCCGTATCCTCATATCCGAATAGGCGGCCGTCTTTCTCAGTCGTCCTTTCCTATTCGTTTATGGGAATCGGGAAGTCCTCCTTCGACAGTACGCGGGCGGCCAGAGCGTTACCCTGTACTCTTCTCTCGGTTAGGCGGCCGGCTTTCTCAGCCGCCCTCTCTCCCCGGGCGGCCGGCTTCGAAAGCCGTCCTCTCCCGAGTTCCACAGAGACGTCCAGGTGTAACCCCTGTCCTCTCCCAGCTTCGTCATGCTCCAGCGGGCGGCCGTGGTTCATTACCTCGTCCCTCCCTCAGATGCAGCACGAACTAGAACGAGACCTTCGCGTCTCTGGGTTTATATACCCATTCGTTGCTAGCAGTATCAATAGCCCGGTAACTATCATTCTCTCTCACTCGCACGCTTAGTCTCGCATTTTCTGGAAGCGTCTCGAAGCTTCTGGAAGATTCTGGAAGGCTCGCGAACCTTCGCTCGCGGTGTCGCGGGCATTGACCTCGCGTCAATCAGATGTTCTCGCCGGCCTGATGGAATTTGGCCGGCTTGTCTGCTCCGTATGTCGTCTCGTTATAATATGTGTTACTTTACTGCGAAATATGCAAAAGCCTACGATAGATTTTTCGTTCCCGTACTTTATAATCACAAAAATAGCGAAGCACACTATCTACTGGTACGCAATAGAATTACTGCCACGTGTAGAATTGTAAACGTACCAGCGATTGTAAATAATTCAATCTAAATACTAAATTCTAACTAATCTAAGAAAAGAGAAATGGAAAAAAATGAGAAGGAAAAGAGCCAAACAAACATCAGAAGGAAAGGTGAATAAGAAAATTAGGAAAGAGAAAGAAATTAGAAAAGATAATTAATAAATTAAATAGAAAAACTTGCGTCTATTCTAAATAGTCCAGTTGAGTAATTCAAACACACACTTCACTTATAGCTGTAGTGCAATATTAAATAAAACTGTGAACTTTGTTTCTACTAAGCAGTACTTTCTCAACGCTGAACTGTCATGACTGTTCACGCTGAAATGATCATTCCCGTTGTAAAAGATCCCTGTAATACTTCAGCCGTGTTCGCTTACGGATTGGGAGACATGTTGCAGGTAACGCAACATTGTTACAACGGCTATTGTGTACGTTATCGCCAAAGACGTTTGCGGATGTATGCACGCGCTTCCGATAAACGCGTTTTGGGATGTGGATTCGAAATAAAATTAATATTTTCAATGGTATTGTCATGAATTCTTGGGCTTGTAAGAAAAATTATTATCAGGCACAAAGATAAATAGCGCATTTAGTACCAACATTTGATGACTGGTGTAGAACGTTACTAAATAAGGACACAGAATAATGTAGGGAGTCGATGCTCGACAAAAGCCGGTCATGCGAAATTGTCTGCTTGTGCTACTTATCTATTCTGTTCAGTGCGAACTTTTTACACAGATGAAGAACATAAAGAATCAGCTTTTTGCAACTTTTCGGACTTATTTCGTTATTCGTAGAACAGGATCTAACGAATGAGAAAATAATGAAATCTTTAGCACAGCGAACGCTCGAAATCAAAGTCGTCATATCTTTGTTAATGTTTTTTACATGGAAGGAGTAAACTTTTTCGACTTTTGAAAGCATTCCCGTGTTTCTAAGAGGAAGAACTAATAGAGAAAAGAGTATCAAGTGGCTAGCACTTAGGAAACCATGACGCTTTATTGTTTAAACAATTAGCAATAAACTTTTGCAACTTTTCGGATTTTTCTGGTTGCCGGGAGAGCAGGTCTTAATGAATGCAAAAAGAAACAAATCTCTAGCACATCTGGAAGTATGAGAACAAAAGCGTTCATATCTTTGTTAATGTTTTTCACATGGAAGGAGTCAAATTTTCAACTTTTTCAAGCTTCCTGAGTGGTTTGACAGTGAAATGTAGTAGGGGACCAAATTGCAAGTGGCTAGCACTTGGGGAAGTACGAAATCTGGAAGATCGGTTAATTTCAATTTGCCGTTCTTCGACGTTTAAACATATTAGTGGTAAACTTTTGCAACTTTTTCGACCGTTTTCGTTAGTTTGAGAGCAGGATCTAACGAATGCAAAAAAAATTAAGTCGCTAGCACGTGGGGAAGTGGTCTAACCGAAAAAACGAACATTTGCCTTTTATATATTAAGAAGAAGAAAATAAAATACCAGTAGGAACAAAAAAAAATAAGAACAAAATAAACTGAGTATAACGTAAAGAAAGAATAAAACGAAGGAGAAATAATTTGAACAACAATATAGCGAACGCGACGCAACTAGTACTACGGCGCGGGACATGGAGAACGTTATAAAATTTGAAAGACTCTGAACTCTACACGGCACGTCTAAGCACCTCGAGACCAACGGAGAGTATATGGTATGACGTTGCGAGTCAAGTGATTTGGAAATCAACATATATATAATCCTAGTAACTTTTTAGTTCCCTGGAGGACCGTCTGTGACTCCACCATTCAATTGGGTACGCATAGCCAGCACGGTGTTACGACCCGGCGCAGAATCCCGTGGGGAATTGGAATTTCTCCTCCCTGTCGGTCGTGTTGATTCCTTAGCGCCGGAATTTGTCGTTTGATTGAAGATCGGCCTGTTGCAGGTGAGAAACTAAAGTTCCGAGAAACGCTTCGAGAATAATCGACTCTTGTCTCGATTTCTGCGAGAATTTCGAGTATTTCCGCGGAGATTTGAATGCTAACCACCCGAACTTACTCTTGACGGGCAATAGTCAAGGTATTTACCTGGCGGGCGGATCGATGCGCAGACATGGAGGGATCCAGTGGTTGGTACAGATGTACAAATATATATGTCTATTTATTATTTAAAAAATATATAGAAATGGTACAAATTCTGCCCACGTATTGTCTTACGTTCAGAGCGGCTTGTGAGCGATGCGCTGAGGCGTAGCTGCAGCGGAATGCAACGTAGTTGTTCGCCTAGGTTAGTTTGCAGCGAAGTCTTAGATTTTAGACAGTTAAAATATCGGCACTTTACTTGAATGGTTGAGACTGCACTTTTTAGGACTGTGATTTTCAGACTGAAGAAACTGGAGCGTCGCAGGCTCTCTTTTATACTCTAATTTGACGTAGGTAAGACCATATACGGCACACGGCTGGTCTGACCTATATAATAATTCGTGGAATGATCGGCAGTAAATCAAGATGAGTAAATGCAGTCGGCGCATCGTGGCTTCTTTTGTCACATGATTATTCGTCGATAGTTGGGACGGCTAGCTTGACCTAAATAGGATTTCGCAGAATCCAGTGTGACATTTAATTTCAAGAGTAAATAGTTCTTAGAATTGTACGTGGCCGGACGTGAGAAAGTCGTCACTTCGGGACGATGGGGAATGGGTGTCGCGAAAAACACGGCGACTCCCGCATTATTAATTACGTCTTATCTTTTAATACACAAGTCTCAACGCCCGGCGCGAATGTCCCGCGCACTATTTCACTTCCTCGGCCTGTGGCGGCGCTGTCCGCCCTCCAGTTCCAGCAGCGACCACTTCGCTGCCAGGCGCGGCGAGCGGCCGCATGGCCAGCAGCGCCTCTCTTGCCGTAGCACCGGAACCTTACGGTGCGGCGGGCTTCTTCGAACGCCGAGCGTCGGGGGTCTTCACCGGGCAGCGGGCCTTGTGCCCCCGGTAGACCGGACCCAGATCAGACGCAGCTCAACACTCGACAAGAGTAGTCGCGCAACCACCATATATTGTACTGCATCGTACCTTCTACGCCTTTTATATAGTGACGCAAATAAAGACATCTAGTGTACTTCACCCGACTTTATTTATCGTGGCGAGAGCCAATCACTCTCCCCATAACTGGTGACCCCGACGTGATCTTCCGGGTGAAGACGTTTTCCAGCGTTGTTCTTATACCGCGCCAACGTTGCGCATACATCGCGCCAACGTCGCGCATACATCGCGCCAACGTCGCGCCAACGTCGCGCATTCGTCGTGCACGCGTCCTGAATATATCGTGCCCACGTTGCGCGTAGATCGCGTATACATTACGCCGACGTCGCGTCAACGTCAGTGAAACGCAGTGATGCAGCGTTCTCCGCCAGCATCCACCGAGAGAAGCTCGCCGCCTCCGCGACAGGACCGCGAGCATTACGCCCAGACGCCTGCCGATTTACTCACGGGCATCGAAACGGCCGCGCTTCCGCCATGCGATGACCCACTGGCGCTGCCTTTGCGCCCATCGCCTTTGCATTCTGCGCCACCACGGGTATCGCCGGACGTTGAAGCGGTACATAATTGCCGCCTTCCGCCGTTCTGGAAAAGCGACCCGAGGTTATGGTTTTGCCACATCGAGGCCATGTTCCAAACGTATAGGATACGTTCGGACAATGGCAGATATTATCTAGTGGTAAGCGCACTCGACCCGGACTCACTTCAGGAGGTGGCCGACATCCTCACATGCCCGCCGCCGACCGAAAAATATCAGAGCCTGAAGGCTCAGATCCTGAGCCGGTTTACGGAGTCTGCCGACCGTCAGCTGCATAAAGCGCTCACAGAGCTGCAGTTGGGCGACAGGAAGCCAACGCAGCTTCTCCGCCAGATGAGGGCCCTCGTGGGCGAGCGCGCCTCAGAGGACGTGTTGCGCGTTCGATGGCTGGCGTTGCTGCCGCCCTACATCCAGCGTTGCCTCATCATTTATCGAGCAACGTCTCTCGACGAGCTCGCCACGGTCGCGGACTCCCTCATGGAAGCAAGCCTCGGCCCGTCCATTATGGCAACCAGCGCCAGTCCATCCATCATGGCCGCTGGCCCGTCGAGCGTGCGAGCTGCGTCGCCGTCCAGGCGCCCGTATTCCCTCGACGCAGCGGTGATGACGCTGTCGCAGGACATGGCGGCCATGAGGCACTCGTTGGCGGAGCTGACTGCCGCCGTGAGAGCGCTCAGTTTCCGATCCACGAGTCAGACGCCGCGCGTTTCCCGCATGCCGAGCCGTGAGCGTGCACGCACACCGGCACGAGCTCGTGCCCCGTCTGAAATGGGGCTGTGTTATTATCACAGCAACTTTGGCGATGACGCCCGACGCTGCACGTCTCCGTGTACCCGCAGCACGGCCGCAGCTCACCTACCGGCGGAAAACTAGAGCGGCTGTCGCATATCGAGGCGACCAGCGACAGTCCCGGTAGCAATCCTCGCCTCACGAAGGAATACCGGCTACATCTACACGACAGGACGACCAATAGGCAGTTCCTCGTCGACTCCGGCTCCGTCATCTCCCTGGTACCGCTGAGTATGGTCGCGGGCAAGCCTGAAATGGCGGAGGCAAAATTATACGCCGCAAACGGCACGGTCATAAATACGTACGGTTCGCGGGTTCTGACCCTCAGCCTAAGCCTGCGTCGAGACTTTCGATGGGCGTTCGTCATCGCCGACGTCAAGACCGCCATCATCGGAGCCGACTTCCTGGTGCACTATGCGCTCCTGCTCGACCTTAAGGGGCGCCGCCTCATCGACCCACTCACGTCGCTCACGGCCGCAGGCCAGTTGCGCGAGGTCAGGGTCTATAGCGTCTCCACAGTAGGCCAGTCCAGCACCCCGGGCAGCCCTCAGGAGCGGGCCTGTGCAGCGCTGCTGCAAAGATATCCAGAGCTCACCAGACCGTACGCCACTCCGACAACGCATACTGCCAACCCAGTGGCCCACTACATCACCACTACTGGTGCACCGGTAGTCGAGCGACCTCGCCGCCTATCCGGAGAGAAACTCACCGTGGCAAAGAAGGACTTCGACCTCCTTCTGCACAATGGCGTTATCCGGCCATCCAGCAGCCAATGGGCCAGCCCGCTGCACATGGTGCCCAAGAAGCTCGGCGGTTGGCGCTCCACCGGAGACTACCGACGCCTCAACGCTCAAACTGTGCCGGACCGCTACCCTGTCCCTCACGGAGAGGACATCCTGCAAAGGTTGCACGGTAGCACCATTTTTACAACAATTGATCTGGTGAGGGCTTACCATCAGATCCCAGTCACAGACGCCGACGTTCCAAAGACGGCAGTAACCACCCCGTTTGGACTCTTCGAGTTCTTGGGGATGCCGCCCGGGTTGCGAAATGCAGCGCAAACGTTCCAGCGCCATATGGACAGTCTCTTTCGTGGCCTGGACTTCGTCGGCTGCTACATCGACGACGTCATCGTGTTCTCAGCGTCGCCCGCAGAGCACATCAAACACCTCGACGTCGTGTTTGGCATCCTGCGCACCGCCAACCTAACCATAAACCCAGCCAAGTGTCAATTCGGTAAGGAAGAGGTTATATTTTTAGGTTTCACTGTCAACCGGCACGGCTACCAGCCGCCGACTGAGCGGGTGCACGCCATCGCCACTTACCCGAAGCCGGAGACAATCACGGACCTCCGCCGCTTCCTGGGGATGGTGAACTACTACCGGCGCGCCATCCCTCACGCCGCGAGCACGCAGGCCCCACTTTCCGAGTTCCTGAAGGGAGCAAAGAAGCGCGACATGCGCAAAGTGCCGTGGACTCCTACCGCTGAAGCCGCCCTGGAAGCGTGCAAAGGTAGTGTCGTCCAGGCAACAAGGGCCACCTTCCTGTCACAGACGGCGCCTCTGTCTCTGTCGACAGATGCCATCCACACCGCTGTGGGCGCGGCCCTAGAACAATTTGAAGACGGGGTTTGGAGGCCACTCGGGTTCTTCTCTCGCAAGCTCGATCCACGAGAGACTCGGTATAGTACCTACGACCGTGAGCTCCTGGCCATCTACGCGGCAGTGCGCTTCTTTCGGCACATCCTGGAGGGTCGTCAGTTTGTCATCCGCACTGACCACCGTCCACTCGTACATGCTTTCTCGCAACGGGCAGAGAAAGCCTCACCTCGCCAGCTTCGACAGCTGGACCTGATCTCCCAGTTCACAACGGAGATCCTATACACAAAAGGGGAGGACAACATAGTGGCCGATGCACTCTCACGCATCCAGACCATTGCCATGCCTACCATTCTTGACTCCGAGGCAATCCGTGTGGCACAGGAGCAAGACAGCGAAATGGCCGGTGTAAGGGAGCGCAGTTCCCTCACTCTCCAGCACCTCAAGGTTGAGGGCCACCTCATCCTGTGCGACACCTCTAGCGGTTCGGTGAGACCTTACCTACCACAGAGCTTGCGACGGCAAGCCTTCGACACTGTGCATGGCCTCTCACATCCAAGCGGCCGTACCACGTCCGCCCAGCTGAAGGAGAAATTTGTTTGGCCTGGTATAAGGAGAGACGCATTGCGCTGGGCGCGTGAATGCATTCCTTGCCAGCGTGCCAAAATCCACCGGCACAGTCGTTCCGCACCTGCACACATTGGCGTTCCCGACAGCCGGTTCAACCACATACACCTTGACCTCATCGAGCTGCCAAAGGTGGGCGAACTCAGGTACTGCCTGACAATAATTGATCGGTTCAGCAGGTGGCCCACGGCGATTCCACTGGCCAACATGCAGGCGGACACAGTTGCCGGTGCATTTTACACGCAGTGGGTATGCCAGTTCGGCACCCCACTCACCATCACTACAGACCAGGGCGCGCAGTTTGAGTCAGCACTATTCACTGCCCTGTCATCCATGATCGGCACTCGCAGGATCCGCACAACACCGTACCACCCTCAGTCAAATGGTATGATCGAGCGGTGGCACCGTTCCCTGAAGGCTGCTCTGATGTGCCACCCACACACGCCGTGGCCTGAGCTGCTGCCTACCGTACTCCTTGGACTCAGGACTGCCTTCAAGGAGGACCTCAACGCCTCGCCAGCCGAAATGCTTTTCGGCACCCAGCTCCGCATACCTGGGGAGTTTTTTGTTACAGAGGACATGCCGGCGGACCCTCAGATATTTGTGGAAAAGTACCGAGAGCATATCAGAGCGGTACGACCTGTGCCCTCGGCTCATCACTACAAGCCTCGGCTTTTCCACCATAAGGACTTACTCACCAGTTCGCACGTGTTCAGGAGGGTCGACTCCGTCAAAAAGCCGCTGGAGCATCCGTACACCGGCCCACACGAGGTCGTAAAGCGCATTGACGATCGCACCTACGTTATCCGCGTCAAGGGCGAAGAGAGGACGGTTTCCGCCGACGCCCTGAAGCCAGCCTTTATCGCGAGATTGGATCCTCCACAGCAGGATGCCGCAAACCGCGATGTATCTCCCGCACCCACACGCGCTCCCAAAACATACGCCAGCGTAACCGCCAAAAAACGAGTTTCCTTTTCGTTCCCTTCTCCTCCATAGAGCAGGGCACTGGGGGGGGAGTGACTGTGGCGGCGCTGTCCGCCCTCCAGTTCCAGCAGCGACCACTTCGCTGCCAGGCGCGGCGAGCGGCCGCATGGCCAGCAGCGCCTCTCTTGCCGTAGCACCGGAACCTTACGGTGCGGCGGGCTTCTTCGAACGCCGAGCGTCGGGGGTCTTCACCGAGCAGCGGGCCTTGTGCCCCCGGTAGACCGGACCCAGATCAGACGCAGCTCAACACTCGACAAGAGTAGTCGCGCAACCACCATATATTGTACTGCATCGTACCTTCTACGCCTTTTATATAGTGACGCAAATAAAGACATCTAGTGTACTTCACCCGACTTTATTTATCGTGGCGAGAGCCAATCACTCTCCCCATAGGCCAGTCATATACGCTGCCATCTCGCGGCGTCGGTGCGGGGTACGGTTGCGCTTGCCGGCTGTACCTTCGGTAACTAAAGCTTACCGGCGGACGGTGATGGGTTCTTGGCGCTTCCTCTGTTGTTATTTTAGTTGCTTCCGCGCTGGTTGTTGGTAGCCAGTCGTCATCGCTGTGTTCTTCTTCCCGCTTCCCAGTCCCAGTTTGGCGAGGGGCGTAACAACGGTGTTACGTCCCTCCAGAGGACACTAGGTGTCAGAGAAATCTATATTACTGACTAACTTCACCTCACTTCACTATCAGCGATCAATACAGATCTAATCGATTACTTTCGAGAACTCACGTGACGAGCCGGTGCGCTTCCGGCGCCCGCCTTTTATTCTCACTCACCTCGCGACACTCACCTCGCAACCATTGTATCGCGCGGACGTCACCTCTTGTACCACCTCACACGGTTCTCAAATAAGACGGTTTCACATCAACTCTTTACTCTCAATATTACTTCTCGTACGGTGCAACTCACCACGGGTTCACTCAGTGTGTAAATAGCTGTTATTTAGTGTCTTAAATAAATAGTCTATTGTGTTTTTCATAACTTCACCGCCTGTGCTTACTTGCCACTCACCCGTCCACTATCCACTCGCCCAACATCTACGCGAGCACTTCATATCTCAACACTAGGGAAAAAAGCGCCATCCCGCTGCGTGCGGCAGACACCCAGACGACAGACAGGGTACATCAGGCACCGACGAGATATTCCTAAAGACTGCCAGCGCCTGTGTTAAACAACGGCCCGCAAATGGGGCCTGGCGGGGGTCTCAGGGGGCGCTGAGGTCTCTTGGCGGCGTCGGTTGGCGTCGGTAATTGGGGCCACAGACGAGGTATAGAATAGATCGGACATCTACCTCTATGAACGGTGGAAATTGAAACTACATTGAAGTATGAATAGCTTTAGCGGTGTTGCCAAATGTACGTAATAAATGCGTGTTTGCCATATCATCACTTTCGGACGAATGTATACATTTGAGATTTGACCGCTCGCTTCGTGCTTCGTAGAGCAAGCTCATGGCGAGCAAGAGTAAAGGGTCCATCACATTTGCCCAGTTTCGGTGTGAATGTAACGCAATCTCTTGTTCCTCTGATTCTATACTAAAATTGAGTTAGATATATACATTGAAACTTTAACAAGCTGATTAAAAAGCATTTGACGGAAAATATCAGATACTTTATTTGTGCATTAAATACTACTCTTTCCAATTTATCATACATTTTTACACTGTTATACATATCAAAAGGAATGTACTTTCCGAAGTTTTGTCAATTTTAGCACGACTAATTTATTGAAATTTCTCAGAGAATTGTCGCTAAAATAAATACAATTGATGTTATTGGTTTTTATACGATCACAGTTGTATATTACATATGATAATACCTGGCGTAACGGCGTTTGTGAACAGGGGTATTCTACTCTGGAGGAGCATTTTCCAGCTGTTCTTTAATAACTTTTAAATTAGACACACTAAGTATTTTACCACCAGTATTTTATTTCTTTTTTATACAAAATTTACTATTTTTTGAACAAATTAAAGCCTATACAACGGTTGCCACAAGCATCCTTCTGCTGCCCGCGACCGCGATGCGCGTAACAATCCATATACATATATGTTTGAGATTGGCGCCACGACGAGCGTGCCATCCGCGCGCATCATCACATGTCTTGAGCAATTCACGCGAATGCGTAATCCGTCTCGCGCACCTACGACTCACGCGTGTCTAGCACGCATTGGTCAACTCATTAATCGCGTTGCTCATTGGAGCAGGTGAGAAACGGCGAATTCACGCGGATCCGGCAGCGGCAGTTGCTGTTTGCTCGCTACGCGCTACACACACTCGTTTTTCTTTGCTCTGCCACGTGCCCGCGTGCTGAGTTTTCCGTGCGTTTTTACGCCTTAGCTATACCAGAATTGTGCGCTTTCATCGCATCTTTGTACCGACGCGTGCGTGTAGTAAAAGTATACGATAGTAACTTAAAGAAATCCGATCGCCTTTCGTCGTCAACGATAGGCTGCTCCCGCTCACCCGAGATCCGCCATTAATCGTGTAATTACCCTGCCTTCCCTGGCGGCTACGGCGACGTATCCCCGCGTGCGCCCTTTTATGTGGCCGTCCGACTTCCTTCCTATTTCCTAGGATAAGACTTGTGGACGTTACCGCGGTCTTATTCCATCCGTTGTTACCGAGGCATTCGTTCTGACGGTGGGTTAGTCGAACCTCCGCCCTCCTCCCCGTGCCCGAATATCTCTAACGAAGAGAGTCGCGTCGCGTAGTACTTTACATGTAAAATAAGTGAATTTTAAGTAATAAACGACGGTGCTGTGTTCAGTGTCTAATATAAATCACGCGTGCGTTACATTGCTTTTACACCTCGATCGCTGCCCCCAGTAAAACTAGTTCCCCCATACAGTCCACTTTCCTTCCTTTCCCTCAATGCCTCATGCGCATACAAATGGTCCTTCGAGCCGGATAATCGAGGTGTAGATAAGTAAAGTGAGTGCGTGTGTTTTTGGTTCGTGTGCTACGACCGCCAAAAGAAGATAGTCACCGCACGTGGTCAGCCAGCGCCGCCATCTTACCTCGCCGTCTGCGGAGCCAGCATCGCCCGCACACATTTGCTCAGTTGACGCCATCTTGTCTCCTCACCGTGCCGACGCCGCCCGACGCCTGCGCCGACAGATCGCGCTCAACTGCGAGCTAACCTCAAACCCTGTCTGTAGAGCCTTTGTTTACTTTGCGTCATAATCTTTCGTGTAAGCGTATAGAATCTGTTCTCCTCGGGTTGTTTCTTTCTTTAGTTATTCTGGCATATCATGACGAGGATCGAGGAACTGATTTCCGCGCAACTCGCTTGCCAGGAACAGATAGAGTACCGACTCTCAAGCTTTATCAAGCTTGCGAAACCAAAGAGGACGCTTACCGCCATCGAGAGCCGACTCGATGACGTCCAACGAACCTGGGAAGAGTGTCGAACCCGTCATTTGGACATCCTTACTCTCGCCGATGACACGTTCAAGAAGACGCACAAGTATTTTCTTGAGGACACCTTCGCCGGTATAACCGATTCGATGGACGAAACACGCGACGCCCTACGGGAGCATCTTGCGACTATAGCGCCGCCATTGAGCCCAGCTCCCAATCACCCAGGTGACGAAGCCTACTCGCTCGCGTCTCGACCGATGCAGATGACGCTTCCTGCTATTACGTTACCCAAGTTTAATGGGGATCTTTCGGCGTGGCCTAGTTTTAGGGACGTATTCAAGTCTTTGGTAGCTTCGCGCGTAGATTTATCTAACCTCCAACGGCTGCATTACTTAAAGGCCAGTCTACAAGGGGAGGCTGCACGTCTTCTGACGAATACCCCAATCGTGGAGTCACGCTACACAGAGGCTTGGACGCTACTTACTGAGCGATACGAACGCAAGCGCGCTATTCTCTACTCGACACTCCAACGCATAATGGACGTTCCTAGGGTAACTTCCGGATCGGTACGCGAGCTCAAATCCTTGTTGGACGTAAGCAGGGAGGTAAGGGCTGCCTTCTCATGTGAATCTCGTCTTGCGGAATTAGGCGAAGACGCGTTTGTGTATTGGGTAGTATCTAAACTAGATAAAGGCACACGTCGAGATTGGGAATTGTCGCTCCCGGATGCCAATGTTATGCCAACGTTCACGACGCTTTCGGAGTTCTTGAATAAGCGCATCGGCGCCTGGGAAACCTCGGACCCTTCCGTTGTAACTGAGCCGGTCTCACGTAGTAGTAAGCCCAAGAGTGAATCTACACGAACGCACCAAGTCTGCACTGCGCGTAATAATGCTCCTAGTTTTAGCACTGCGTCGCGCCCCTCCGCCAGGCTAACGTGCGTCTGCTGCGGGGGGTCTCATCTCACCTATCAGTGTCCTACGTTTTTAAGCCTTTCTGTCACACAGCGCTTAACTTTGATACAAAAGCAGCGCCGCTGCGTAAACTGCTTCGCCCCTGGTCACTCAGCCAAGCAGTGTACTGGCAAGTACCGTTGCCGACTGTGTCAGCAGAACCACCATACTCTGTTGCACTTACCGCCCCGATCTCCTGCAGGTGACGGGGATAAACCCATTCCTCAACCCCCGGCTCTTGCTCCCGCGAACTCCTTCGTCGAAGAAGCCGCCCCCACTACTTCCAGTAGTCTTTCTCAGGCCGGGTCATGTCGAACCGTACTCCCTACCGCTTCTGTAGTGCTAATGGGCACTTCGGGACGCGCAGTAGAAGTCCGGGCGTTATTAGATCAGGGCTCCCAGTCTTCGTTTATGTCAGAGTCCTTGATGCAGATTTTACGACCGTTTGTCAAGCCGGTATCGGTAAATGTCACCGGTATCGGAGCCGCCTCCGTCGGAGCGGCACGCCATTCCGCGACCGTGACCGTACGGGCCCGATCTGGGGACCCCTCCGACACCACTATTTCCGTATTAGTCTTGGCTAAACTTACCGCGTATGTACCTCCGCCGGTTCCGGTCAACGCTGACTTGTCGCATCTCTCCATGCTACCACTTGCTGATCGTGCCCCTTTCTCCAATGCCGCGATACACTTGATAATTGGTGCTGACTATTATTGTCAATTCCTCCGCGAGGGCCTAATCATTGGCCCCCCTAATTCCCCCTCCGCGCAGAATACCGCGTTCGGATGGGTGCTGTCCGGTCAGCTATCGTCTCTGGTAAAGGAATCCGCCTCCTGCCATTTGGCTACATCGGGTCCGGACCCCCTGCACGACTTACTGCATGCGTTCTGGGAGGTGGAGGAAGTGCCCTCGGTTACTCCGGTGTCCGCCGAAGATGAGGCCTGCGAGGTGCATTTTCTTCAGACTCATATACGACTACCTGACGGACGGTATTCCGTTCGTCTCCCCTTCCGGGAATCACAACCTCTCCCGATAGGTGATACCTCGTGTATGGCAATGCGTATTTTGCTCGCGAGTGAAGCACGTCTGAACAAACAGCCGGACCTGGCTCGCGTGTATAATGAGTTCTTGCGCGAATACGAAGAGTTAGGCCATATGAGCAAGGTTCCCGCCGAGCAACGTAGACAGCCCTCCGCCGTCTATTTCCCACACCATGTTGTATTAAAGGAGTCCAGCTCCACCACTAAAGCTCGTGTCGTGTTCAATGCCTCGGCTGCATCTTCAAACGGAACGTCGTTAAATGATCTTTTATACGTCGGGCCTAAGTTGCAAGTCGATTTATTCGCGCTCATCCTGCGCTGGCGTGCGTACAAATACGTCTACGCCGCCGACCTCGAGAAAATGTTCAGGCAGATACGGGTCCAACCGCCGGACACTGATTTCCAGCGTATCTTTTGGCGCCCTCACCCGCAGGAGGAGGTTCAAGAATACCGCTTAACCACCGTCACCTACGGTACTGCCCCCGCGCCGTTCCTCGCGAACCGGGTAATTCAGCAGCTCGCTGCTGATGAAGGCGGAAATTTTCCACTCGCAGCGCCCATCCTTGCCAGTGAGATATACGTCGACGACCTTATGTTTGGAGGCGACGACTTGGGAAGACTAAGGCAGGCGCGTGATCAATTAATTGAACTCCTCAGGGCGGGCGGTTTCCGGGCGTACAAATGGATATCTAACTCGAGCACTTTGCTTGACGACATCCCGAGCGCAGAACGTAGTGGTAGGCCGGACAAACCTCTCGGGGACGAATTACCTATCAAGGTCCTGGGAATATACTGGGATCCTGCCCCAGACGTATTTTCTTTTCGCGTTAGTCCCGAACTTGGTCCTTTGACCAAACGCACCTTTCTTTCTCTCATTGCACGCGTTTTTGATCCCCTTGGGTGGGTAACCCCATTTACTATTAGTGGCAAAATTCTTATGCAAAAGCTTTGGCTCCATAAGGTGGGCTGGGACGAGTCACTGCCTTCCGACCTGTCCAGCTCTCTTTCGTTTTTTAGTTCCCAACTGCGGATGTTAAATCAGGTAGTGATACCGCGTTGGACATACCAGACGGACTCGTCTCCCCGCTTGGAGCTCCACGGGTACGCGGATGCCTCTAACTCCGCGTACTCGTCGGTAGTGTACCTGCGAGTGGAGACGAGCTCCGGCCTGGTCAAAACCTCTCTGTTGTACGCAAAATCCAGGGTGGCACCGTTAAAATTACTTAGCGTGCCCCGACTTGAACTCTGCGGCGCAGAGCTGCTCGTGCGATCGATTACGTTTGTACAACGAGCTATGAAACTAGAATCCATTCCCGTATATTGTTGGACGGACTCTACGACAGTCTTGTCATGGCTTCAGTCTCCAGCGTCACGTTGGAAGGTGTTTGTTGCGCATCGTGTAGCAAAAATTCAGAATGCGTTACCACATGCCTCCTGGCGGCATGTGCCGACCGGGGATAATCCAGCTGATTGTGCTTCACGTGGCATTTCAGCAACAGCCCTTCTAGAGCACCCGCTCTGGTGGCGGGGCCCTGCTTGGTTACAGGGACATCCGTCCTCCTGGCCTCAGAAACTGACCAATATTGATTCCGTAGATGAAACGGAAATACGTGGGGGGTGCACAAAAATTCATGTCGGGATTACAACTGACACTGATGGTGGGTGGGACCTCCCGCGCAGGTTCTCCTCCTTTCCGCGACTTTTGCGAGTCCTTTCTTATGTACTGCGTTTTATACATAGAATTAAGGCTAGTATTAAGCATGCGGATCTCTGTCTTTCTGCGACCGAAATCGAGTCGGCACGACTTATGGTGTGTCGGTTCGAACAGACTCGTGTATTTGGACTAGCATTACACGCTGACGGCAAAACGCGTCCCCCCGACGCACTCCGCAAACTAAAAGCCCTGTCTCCGTTTCTTGACGAGCACGGGCTCATTCGTGTGGGCGGTCGAATTACGAACGCGCTCCTGCCATTCGATGCCAAGCATCCCATCTTAATTCCTGCGGGACACGTCGCGGACTTGTTAGCGCGTCAGGCACACATTTGCACTCTTCATGGAGGACTCCGAGTTTCGCTACATATGCTACGACAGCGTTATTGGATTGTTCACGCACGTTCCGTGGTAAAACGTTGCATTCATAATTGTGCAACCTGCACCCGAGCCCGCGCGCAATGCTCGGTGCAGATGTTAGCGGACCTCCCTAGACCAAGGGTTGTCCCGTCAAGGCCATTTTCTCATACGGGCGTAGATTTCGCGGGCCCATTCAATATCCGCTCCTCCAAAGGGCGCGGTATAAAAACGCATAAGGCGTACTTGTCAATTTTTGTTTGCCTATCCACTCGGGCCGTACACCTCGAGGTGGCCGACGACTACACCGCTGAGGGCTTCATCGCCGCGTTCTACCGCTTTACCGCACGCAGAGGAATACCCTCGGACATGTATTCGGATAACGGGACGAATTTCGTCGGTGCAGATAGGGAACTATCGCGGCGCTTGAACGCTGTTCTTCGGAATCCCGACCTGCGGTCGCGACTTGCCGGCGACGGACTCAGATGGCACTTTATCCCACCTTCAGCTCCGCATTTTGGCGGCCTCTGGGAGGCGGGTGTAAAGAGTTGTAAGCATCATCTGAAGCGAGTAATCGGTAATTTTACGCCAACGTTCGAAGAATTTACTACCCTCCTGTGTAAGATCGAATGCGTCTTAAATTCCCGTCCGATAGGTCCGCTGCACGACGACGTTGAGAGCTTAGATGTATTGACTCCGGGTCATCTACTTACGGGAACTTACCTTAAAATCCCGCCGCAACCTTCGTTACTGGATATTAGCGAAAATCGTCTAGGACGATGGCAATTCGTATCACGAGCCGCCGAGGCTTTCTGGAAACGGTGGGCGGCAGATTACCTGAATTCGGTGCAGCAACGCGGTAAATGGCGAGATCGTCAACCGAATCTAAAGCCTGGTGACTTGGTTCTGTTAAAAAGTCACCATCTCCCCCCGGCGAAGTGGGAGTTAGGGCGTATAACCGAGGTGTTCCCAGGTGCCGATGGATTGGTACGCGTCGTCTCCGTGCGTACCTCCGTCTCCGACTTTAAGCGTCCCATTACACAATTGTGCAGACTGCCGGTTGAAGTCAATATGTAGTGCAGGCGCAACCGTTTAGACATAAGTTTATCTTAAGTATATCTTTGGCATAATATCGTTTATTATAAACGCGGAGACGTCGGGCATCGAGGACAACTATTGCGGCCATGGCGTTTTCCCACTTCGATGTCCCACGTCGTTCGACGTCCTCCTACGCACAGGATTATGTTTCAGATCAAGCGTTCTACTCCAATATTCTCGAAGTTTCTAGATATAAGTCTGCGTCTTGTTCGCCAACGTCTTGGCCCCGACTTTCGCTTACGTTAGACCTAAGTTTTGTCAAGCTCACCTGCGGCTCAAGCGTTTCCAAAGTTTAGAGCGGTAGGCATCGAGGGCACCTTTTAGGATACGGAGTGCTTCCCACTTCGATGTCACCCCTCATCCGATACCCGCTCAGGCTTAGAATTGCGCCCCAGGTTCAATTCTTATTCTCATTGTAACTATTATTTCATTTCTGCGTTATTCAACAGTATTGTTGAAGGCGGGCGGTGTGTTTGAGATTGGCGCCACGACGAGCGTGCCATCCGCGCGCATCATCACATGTCTTGAGCAATTCACGCGAATGCGTAATCCGTCTCGCGCACCTACGACTCACGCGTGTCTAGCACGCATTGGTCAACTCATTAATCGCGTTGCTCATTGGAGCAGGTGAGAAACGGCGAATTCACGCGGATCCGGCAGCGGCAGTTGCTGTTTGCTCGCTACGCGCTACACACACTCGTTTTTCTTTGCTCTGCCACGTGCCCGCGTGCTGAGTTTTCCGTGCGTTTTTACGCCTTAGCTATACCAGAATTGTGCGCTTTCATCGCATCTTTGTACCGACGCGTGCGTGTAGTAAAAGTATACGATAGTAACTTAAAGAAATCCGATCGCCTTTCGTCGTCAACGATAGGCTGCTCCCGCTCACCCGAGATCCGCCATTAATCGTGTAATTACCCTGCCTTCCCTGGCGGCTACGGCGACGTATCCCCGCGTGCGCCCTTTTATGTGGCCGTCCGACTTCCTTCCTATTTCCTAGGATAAGACTTGTGGACGTTACCGCGGTCTTATTCCATCCGTTGTTACCGAGGCATTCGTTCTGACGGTGGGTTAGTCGAACCTCCGCCCTCCTCCCCGTGCCCGAATATCTCTAACGAAGAGAGTCGCGTCGCGTAGTACTTTACATGTAAAATAAGTGAATTTTAAGTAATAAACGACGGTGCTGTGTTCAGTGTCTAATATAAATCACGCGTGCGTTACATTGCTTTTACACCTCGATCGCTGCCCCCAGTAAAACTAGTTCCCCCATACAGTCCACTTTCCTTCCTTTCCCTCAATGCCTCATGCGCATACAATATATATAGATATATTTTAGTCGTAAAGAAAAAAACAAATACGGTTCCGAGCTGAGGACCAATGTATATCTATATATATTTATCGATTTGTCGCGCTTCGCGGTCGCGGGTTGCGAAAGGCTACCTTAAAGGTGCATCTACATCTGATAATGAGCACGAACGGTCACGAGGCAGCCTGAGCATAACGTCACGCGTCATCAGAGGTACGTGACCAAACCGAGGCAAACCGATTCAATGTGTTCGAGAATCTCGCGATTCCCGTTAAGAGGATATGAGAGGGAATGAAAGGAAAGAGGAAGGGGGGGAAATGAGAAGATCTATTGGCGGTGGAGAGGTTATGTTTCCACGTGGTCTACATAATGTCCGTTTAACAGAGTCTTTATTGTCTATAAAATCATGGTCACAGGTGCTCTACGGTAGTGAGAGTAGCAATTATAATGAGCGAGATAGTCAATTGTATGAATTGTATCCGCCGTACAATGATTTATACCTTTGCCGGTGCACGTGCACGATTCGCGCCGCGTGCAGAGCCTGAGTCGTCTAGTGTCGATGTACCGTGTGTATTCTTATGTGCTTCGCCTGAGATGGATGAGAAATAAACCGTGATACACTGAGTGAAATCCTAAGAATGGCAATGTGCGAGACAAACTAGAAAAGCTAAATGCAATAATCCGTGTGTGTTCTCTATAACTGCTGAGACGATAATGACCGACCGATTCAGCGGGAACGCCGCCCGCGTGCCGCGCGCGTTAAAGGCGCGCTCGCATAAAAGCCGCGTGTGACTCGGCCCTCAGGCCGCATTGAGGATGCCGCGACGACGATTGGTCGGCGTCGCGGCATTCCCAAACACAATGGTTTTAACATTGTACTCATCGATCGATCGGCTCGCCACCGTACGAGAAAAATTCAGTGTGTTGGAGATTTATTCTAATGTTGGAGAATCGGTATAGCTTGCTCGGACCGATCCGCAACTGTCTGAGCGCGGGAACGTGAAATCATTGGGGTGTGTTGGAGAATCATTCTATTATTGGAGAATCGGTGTAGCTTGCTCGGGCCGATCCGAGACTGTCGGATCGCGCTGTGAGCATATGTGGCCGATCCGCGACTGTCTCGAATCGGGCCGAACAGCTACACCGATTGGCTCAACTTTACTTTAGCCCCACCACGCTTTTCGAATGTGCGATACGTCATCCCACGCAGTTTCGCCCGCTGATCACGAATATCGCAATGTTTTTTGGCGGAAATGCCAAACAACGCCAAAAAACAGGAAAAAAGTTTGAAAACAAAAATCGTTTTTCTAAGATTACTCAGTACTCCATAGATGTTTTTCGACGCGCGAGACGTCATTCGACGCGCCTTTTTGCCCCGCACACGGCCGTCGTTTTCGCGAAATCGCGAAAAACTATTATAACGGTTATTGCACGATTACTCAGTACTCTATGGATATTGTCCGATGTGCGACTCGTCATTTGACGCGGCCTTTCACGGTCAACACGGCCGTTGTGTTGGTTTTTTGCAAAAACCTAGGAAACTTCCGTTTTTCCGGATATCAACTCTTTTCGAAAGACATTTGGTGATATATATTAGTTTCGCGCCGAAGGCGCGTCATCGATGTACTTTCCAAGCACACACTCCACAATGTGACGTAGTAGCGGTGGAAAGTACATCGATGACGCGAAAAACGAAAACGACGGCCGTGTGCGGGGCAAAAAGGCGCGTCGAATGACGTATCGCGCGTCGAAAAACATCTAAGGAGTACTGAGTAATCTTAGAAAAACGATTTTTGTTTTCAAACTTTTTCCCTGTTTTTTGGCGTTGTTTGGCATTTCCGCCAAAAAACATTGCGATATTCGTGATCAGCGGGCGAAACTGCGTGGGATGACGTATCGCACATTCGAAATGCGTGGTGGGGCTAAAGTAAAGTCTTACCCACCGATTCTCCAATACTAGAATAAATCTCCAACACACCAATGATTTCTCGTTCACGCGCTCAGCAGTTGCGGATCGGTCCGAGCAAGCTACACCAATTCTCCAACATTAGAATAAATCAACACACTGAATTTTTTCCCGTACGGCGGCGAACCGATCGATCGATGAGTGCAACGTGAAATCATTGAATCGGTTTGCCTCGGCCCTCGGCTTGTCCACGCGCCTCTGATGACGTCATGCTCAGGCTGCTTCGTGCGCGTTCATGCTCAGATGTAGACGCATCTTTAGATTTTGCGAAAAACAATTTGACCAATAACACATATGTAGGATTAAGGAAAGACGATCGCCGTGGGTATGCATGTGTGTGTGTTGCGCGAGTGTGTGAGCGTGTGCATGGGTGACGCGTGAGACGGTGAGGCCCTTTATGCCGGCCACCCGCGATGCGAGACAGTTCCGCTGCGACATTTGTCAAGTAAAGATGTGTAACAAGTTTATACGGTGCTAAAAATATTAAAGAGTTAAAAGAAAAGTGCTCGGTGTACGAGGAAATGAAGGCGAGCGCCCGAACGAAGGCGAGGCGGCACGTCGACAAAGAGAAGCGGTTCAGCCGTGCTGCTATTCCTGATCGACAACGATGCTACAACTGCGGGTCAGAAAGACACGCGGGTACGAGCTGTCCGGACAAGGAGAAAGGTGTTAAGTGTTTTAGGTGCAACGAGTATGGTCACATTGCCCGAAACTGTTCGAGTAAAGTAAACGTTGTCAAGAACTCTTGTAATGTATCGTCACCTTCGCAAAAGAAACATGTTAAAGATATAACAATAGCTGATGTAGATATAGTCGCGCCCATCGATACCGGAAGCGATCTCACGTTAAAGGTACCATTTGGGCTATGCAAGACCCCGGCAGTTTTTCAAAGATTCGTGAATTCTATTCATATATGTGTATGTATGCAGGTATGCATATCGTCCTTGTAAGAAGCAACGCGAAGGTATGGTTAGGAGAAAGGGACGAATAAACTCGCACACGCGTTGAATTATTAAACGCTTTATTTAGGCGCCTGTACGATCCGACGCAATCCCCGACTCTTTTCCCACTGATTTTTTTACAAAAACCAAGCGAGCGTCCTCATCAGTCTTTTGTCCTTCCTGCGTCGGATTCGAGGCCCCTGCCCCCCCCCCCCCCCCCCCCTCAACCCTCTCTGGGCCCTGTCGCGGCGCATCGGCACTTCGTTGCCCGGGCGCATCGGCGTTTTCGCGTACATACTAGTATTCTGCCACATTAAAATCCTCCATTGATGCAACTTATTATCAATTGCTGCTTGGAACAAACAATCATTCATTGAATGGAGAGTTGTCAATCAAACTCCAATTCGATATATATCATATGCATCAATAATCTAATATATTTGTAGTACTGCTTCTACTGATAAAACGAAAAGCATCATGGGTTTGACCCTTGGGAGGTAATACCTTCTTGTGCGACAATTTGTGAGAGAAATCGTCCAATTATTAAATATTAATCCAACGAATGCTGAAGTAACTAATTTAATCATTAAACATTAATAAAGATTAAATCTTTAATTACAAATAATCATTTGATTTTTTTATGGTAATCATTAATTACTAGTTGAGTGAAATACTGTCCGACAATGTAGTGTGCCGCTCTGATAAAATCAAGCATCCTCACAGCATAATTAAATTAATAAGAATCAGATAAAAAAAATACAACATGCCTCTCTTTCAACTTGGTTCCTCTATTACATTCACCAGCAGCATATTACAACATGCAGTAAGTGAAGTGATAGTGTTAACGGGATGGGCCACGTCAAGGCGTGAAAGGTCTTTACCATCCCAGAGTACGTTAAATGTTTTCTAAAATATGTATAAATAATATCCCGGAAACGAAGTTAAAAATAAAACGTAAGGACCCATGCTTGCATAAAATTTTTTTTCGACAAAAAACATTGAAAGTACTCCATGCAATGTTTAACATTAACAACAAAACATTGGAACTAAAAGCGAGAAGCTGCAACTACTAATACAATTCTAGGTTTTATACAAACAAATAGGTAGCAAGCAATAGCATAAAAAAGTTCAAAGATATGCATGTTAGAAACACAAGAGATAGATCAACGAGATGCGTTCGTTTTAACGATTCGGGGGGAAGTGCAGAGGGGTCAAGCTCCGACAGCGCTCCTCCGTCCTCTTTCCAACAGGCAAAGCCTGCTCCGATATTCGGCCAGATTCACTCTTGCATTTGTTTTCAATGCTTACTCTTCCGTCGGTGCTCTTATTGAGATGCAGGTCAATGCACCGGCCGCCGAGGTAAACATATGTTCCGCGACTCTCGGCGCCTCCAAAAAACAGGTGACACAACAACGCATTGTCGTGTGCCACTATCGAATTACCGCGTGTTGTGGGCGAAATCGACTGCACCGCTAACATGCAGGTATATTACAAAGAAGTACAAAGTTTAAACATTTTGCAAATGCGATAACTTTGAACATCTGGTTGCTGCGCATCTTGAAAATCTCAATTTTTCGCCGAGCCGTACTGTATCCTTGTAAATTTTAACACGAAATGCCAAATAAACCATGTCTTTTCGATGGGCAGAGCATTCATTTTGGCTAAACCATTCTGGAAATTTTTCTTCGACAAAATGCGACACTTTCAAAAACAGTTTATCCAATATCAATGCTTCGCTGCGAATTGCCGGATAATAGATATCAAAAATTTTATTCATAATATTGACAATTTTCGAAAAATCCCGACTGGGCACACATAGATGTCCAAAATCAACTTCTTGGTTGACTGCGTAAGCACGGAAGGATAACAGCATTTGCTCGTTCCGACAAAATTCCGCGTCGTTATCAACAATTATATCACAACATCTACGACATTGCGTTTTGTCAATACACTTCTTAGCAATATACCCTGCAAAATATTCTGTTGCACACGATTCTAACGAGAACACGGGTGCAGACAATTGATCACTATTATCAATTTCCATTTCTATGAGATTATTATCCGCATCCGTGCCTTCGTCAACAACCTGCAACGGAGTATCACATTGCGACGCGGCTAATTCACTCTGAATGATTTCTTCCCCTGGTATTAACAGTGCATCATAATCTGACATGCAATTGCCACTGTTCACAGATGTATTCAAGTTTAATAAAATGTTTTTTCTGATAGCAAGACGCACTGCTTTTACCGAAGGATTATGGTTGTAAGTGCCACCGTGCATACGAAGAATGGAAAAGAAATTTAGGGTTTCGAAGAAACTAGCCGTGTTTTGAACTGTCGGCGTGTTTATGCAGCCAGTATGGGATGCGGTAAACAAAGCAGCTGATACTCTTTTACTAAAAATTTGTAGAGCAAGCTTACATTTCATTCTTTCAAATACATTAGGCCGAATATGTTTTTCAGATAACTTGTAAGCTGCTTTTGTACTTTTATTTTTTTCTATATTCCAAAGACATATGACGTCATTCCATGACACCGTCATATCATTAATCCAAAAATCATGATTTAATAAATTATTTCTACAACTTTTAAACAAATGCAAATAATCAAATAGGAATGTTACGTCCTACGTCCTCCACCCCTTTTTCTATAACCATATTCTCGCAACGAGCTCATCGCATCGCGTATCTTCTTAATTAGCCGTAAGTCGCGCATAAACGAAACCAGAGCCGGCGCACCGCACCACCGAAATTCCTTCACGTAACGCTGACGCCCATCCGGGACGTAATCCGCGCCACGCGAAGGAATTACATAACGACCGCGCACAATAGTGATGTAAGTAGAAACGTAAGAATGCTGACGCCGAATCAGCTCATAGGCCAACCCCGACAATCGATTAACGATCCGCGGCAATACTTAGTTCTAAGAACGGCAACTCCAAAACGGAACCTAGGGTGCCAGTTCCACGAAGGACCTGGCGACCCTCAGCACAACCCACTACTTAAATAGGCCACAGAGCAAGCGATTCCCCAATTACAATTGTCCGCTTCAGAGTTAACGTCACGCTCAAGTCGGGCACCAAGTCGCTTCAGTTTACTTTCGGCAACTCGTTCATCTAAGTTATCGGGCTCACAGCAGCCAAGCCCTAGTTTAATAAGACGTTTGTGATCTTCAAGAAAGTGTATCACCATAAAATACTACTCTACATCAACCCCAAGGTAACTGCATCAACTATCAATCTTCTGACCCTACAACAACCTCCAAGAACCATTCGACCATCCTCTGAGACACTCCAACCAAACAACCACCGCGACTTCACCAAATCTCCGCCATAACTCATTCAGCTACCAGTGCACTCTTTACTCGGCAGCTTCGGCTACACACCCATTCCTCCCCGGGCTCCCCCGCGGCAGCTCCCGCACCACACCGGAGTCGAGCCCTCTGAACGGGGCAACTAGCAGCGAGGTAGCCGGGTAGCTTCTGGCTTCCTCCACCCCGCGCTTACTGCCCCGACGACCGCTCTCCCGGGTATGGGAAAACCCCCGGGTAAGTGAACAGGAACCAGCCGAAACCTCCGTAGTTTCGCCGTTTACAAACCACCACTAAAGAGTCAACCGTCGCGTAGGTTCCTGCCGGAATTCTCGCCGGAAGAGCCCCCGTGCCGGACGACGAGTGCGGGCCCGAAAGGAACGAGCCCGACTCCGGAAGTATCTGGCCGCCCAGTTTGAATCCGAGGTCTCGGCTCCCCTGACCAACCCCTCTCCCTCCTACGGCCTCAGCGCGGCCCGTCCTTCCTCCCCCAGTCCCAACTATTCCCCTATCCACACCCCCGAACCAAATCTTCCCCCTGAACCTGTCCCTGCAGAATCTTTCGCCGATCCATATGTATTCGACGACGAACTCGGCAGGCACTATTTGTACCCGTCTGCCGCATATCTGCGAGATCTAGTTGAGGGAGTCCCGTCCACGGTTACGGTGACAGAACTCTACGAGGACTCGGACATCGAGATATTGAACTAAAGTGTAACGTGATTCCGCAATAAACCCCGACTAAAGACCCCCGAAGGTTGACGTATTTCCCCTTCCCTTCTCCCCAAAGTATTCATACGCATTAAAGTAACCAGGCCGGTTAAATCCCCGCTGAAGCTACAAACAGTAGAGCCGTAACCATTCGGACGCGTTCTCCTTACATTCCGCGATACGTCAGTGCGCCGCTCCACTGACGGATAAACCCTCTTTTCGGTGCGATCCCTTCTTCCGTCTGTCCTCGATCCCCGGTATACCCGGTGAATGCAGGGTGCCAAAAACGAGGACGTAACAGAAGAAAATTTTTTGGCCGTTTTTATAAAAATATGGCGTTTCAATTGAAACCCTGTCGGCTGCTATGCTTTGGTTACTCCCCTGATCGGAAACAACAGCTCTGACTTTAAGGCCCGTTTCATGTAAGAAATCCAAAATTTTATCCAAAATGATCGATAATTCGTTCTTTTTAACACCCGATTTAGATACAAAGAAAGCCAGTGGTTGTTTCCAATTAGTGATTAGCCCGCGCAACATAAACACGAGGAATTGTGTGCCTACGGCACAATTTCTCCCCAAAAATCCCAAATCTTCAAAACCCTCTATGACCTGCCTGTTTGAGTGGAAATCTAGACATTTTTTTATTGAAATTTCATCAAACAAAAGAACGCAATTTTTATCGAACACTTCCATGTGCGCTGCTTTTACTTTTAAGGCCGTAAATAAATTTGTGCAAATACCAGGCCAAATATAAATTTTGCCGAACCATCAAGTAATTGTACGCGGACACGAAAGTTGAAAACCCAACACATTACGCATTTTATCGTATAGCTATGGCGAAGTGTAGTGCATTGTCATGCACAATTGCTTTTCATTTTTTGAATAGCCCAGAAACTTTTTAACGGGTAACAATAACATTAACAAAAATGTAAGCTAAAACCCTATAATTTTCGAGAAATTGCTTTCTTGAGACATTCATCGCCAATACAGCCTGAAGAAATTTTATTAGTGAGTCTACCCATTGCCCTACACTTGGCACGTAATTGCAAGAAAGGGTACTTGATTTATTCTTCTCTTGCTGTAATAGTTTTTTGGTTTTCAACAGCCGTTGCTCTAGATCGCTACGTTCTTTCGCTTGTGCAATTGCATCATCTTCGAAACTGATGTTGCTATCGTCGCTTAAATATACTTCTGGCATTACGGGAACGGCATTCTTATGCAGTCGACCAGACGCGTAAAAATGATCTTTGGAAAAATGTCGACTGCAAACATATTTTTTCTTTAATTCTGAATCAGAGGCTTCCACCAAATTATCTAAACCACAGTGAATTAGCCACGTCATGCAGCGATCGGAATCTTTAACACGTTAAGTGCCCAGCCCGATTTGCTTGCCGTTCCGTTCAGGCCCAGACTCGACACGCGCGGTCGTGTAATATGAACCTAAATTTCCCTGCGGTCCGGCCGGGCCTGAACGGAAAATCTAACCCCGGTCCCTTCGGCCCGGCCGGGCCTGAACGGAAAGTCTAACCCCGGTCCCTAGGGACCGACAAGGCGTTTAACGTGTTAATAGGAAAGGCGTGGAATGAAGTGCCATCCGATGCAGTGCGGTTTGTTAAGCCACACTTCGGAAATACGCACTTTGTATAATGTGTTTTACTTTCGTGATACTCCATTTCCCGGGCTTAAGCAGAATTTTATTTTAATTATGCCACGGAAAACAATTAAAACAAGCAGTTGCAGACACAAAAATAATACAACTAAAGGAAAAACGTAATCTGTGATAAACTCACCCAGGTTCGTTTAGTGTGCAGGTTACGTCTAACCTTACTTTCAATTTCACGTTATAAAGAAAGAATGAAATCGTTATTTGAGTGTGTAACAATATGGTACATATATGAAGAAATAGTGTGCGCGTGTGTGTGTAACAACCGCCGGTTGCTAGCGGCGATCGCCGGCGCCCCCGCCAGAACCGACCCTGTTCGTATGCACAGGGGGGGGGGGGGCGGGTTGGTATGCGGTATAAGGTTTTTCAAAAAAGTAAACTGCACGAATTATATTTTATACATTTTTATTTTACTTTATAGTTTTTTATAAACGATAGGGGTAATAGGGGTGGTACCCCGCAGGCGAGTAGGTGTACCCCGGGGGGGGGGGGGGGGGGGGGGGATGCATATATCCCGCCGCGGGATACATGTAACCCGTGGATGGGTACATATATCCCGCGGAAGGATATATGATCCTCGGCCCGTACGAGGCACTTATCAGGTACGGGCAGCCGTACGGCAGCGGTGGCTACGACGGTGGTGGCGGGGGTGGCTGTGGCGGTGGTGGCGAGAGCGGCTGTGGCGGCGGTGGCGGTAGCTGCGGCGGTGGGGCTATGGGGGTGCCGCGGTACCCGCGACGATAAAGTTCCCGTGCCACCCCTCGCCGAATGGCTTCATTCAATCTCTGAAAATGCATATAAAAATACATTATTAATACACATACGCATATAATACAAAACAGGTTCATTATAAAGTGTATACTTCATACATGTTTGAGATTGGCGCCACGACGAGCGTGCCATCCGCGCGCATCATCACATGTCTTGAGCAATTCACGCGAATGCGTAATCCGTCTCGCGCACCTACGACTCACGCGTGTCTAGCACGCATTGGTCAACTCATTAATCGCGTTGCTCATTGGAGCAGGTGAGAAACGGCGAATTCACGCGGATCCGGCAGCGGCAGTTGCTGTTTGCTCGCTACGCGCTACACACACTCGTTTTTCTTTGCTCTGCCACGTGCCCGCGTGCTGAGTTTTCCGTGCGTTTTTACGCCTTAGCTATACCAGAATTGTGCGCTTTCATCGCATCTTTGTACCGACGCGTGCGTGTAGTAAAAGTATACGATAGTAACTTAAAGAAATCCGATCGCCTTTCGTCGTCAACGATAGGCTGCTCCCGCTCACCCGAGATCCGCCATTAATCGTGTAATTACCCTGCCTTCCCTGGCGGCTACGGCGACGTATCCCCGCGTGCGCCCTTTTATGTGGCCGTCCGACTTCCTTCCTATTTCCTAGGATAAGACTTGTGGACGTTACCGCGGTCTTATTCCATCCGTTGTTACCGAGGCATTCGTTCTGACGGTGGGTTAGTCGAACCTCCGCCCTCCTCCCCGTGCCCGAATATCTCTAACGAAGAGAGTCGCGTCGCGTAGTACTTTACATGTAAAATAAGTGAATTTTAAGTAATAAACGACGGTGCTGTGTTCAGTGTCTAATATAAATCACGCGTGCGTTACATTGCTTTTACACCTCGATCGCTGCCCCCAGTAAAACTAGTTCCCCCATACAGTCCACTTTCCTTCCTTTCCCTCAATGCCTCATGCGCATACAAATGGTCCTTCGAGCCGGATAATCGAGGTGTAGATAAGTAAAGTGAGTGCGTGTGTTTTTGGTTCGTGTGCTACGACCGCCAAAAGAAGATAGTCACCGCACGTGGTCAGCCAGCGCCGCCATCTTACCTCGCCGTCTGCGGAGCCAGCATCGCCCGCACACATTTGCTCAGTTGACGCCATCTTGTCTCCTCACCGTGCCGACGCCGCCCGACGCCTGCGCCGACAGATCGCGCTCAACTGCGAGCTAACCTCAAACCCTGTCTGTAGAGCCTTTGTTTACTTTGCGTCATAATCTTTCGTGTAAGCGTATAGAATCTGTTCTCCTCGGGTTGTTTCTTTCTTTAGTTATTCTGGCATATCATGACGAGGATCGAGGAACTGATTTCCGCGCAACTCGCTTGCCAGGAACAGATAGAGTACCGACTCTCAAGCTTTATCAAGCTTGCGAAACCAAAGAGGACGCTTACCGCCATCGAGAGCCGACTCGATGACGTCCAACGAACCTGGGAAGAGTGTCGAACCCGTCATTTGGACATCCTTACTCTCGCCGATGACACGTTCAAGAAGACGCACAAGTATTTTCTTGAGGACACCTTCGCCGGTATAACCGATTCGATGGACGAAACACGCGACGCCCTACGGGAGCATCTTGCGACTATAGCGCCGCCATTGAGCCCAGCTCCCAATCACCCAGGTGACGAAGCCTACTCGCTCGCGTCTCGACCGATGCAGATGACGCTTCCTGCTATTACGTTACCCAAGTTTAATGGGGATCTTTCGGCGTGGCCTAGTTTTAGGGACGTATTCAAGTCTTTGGTAGCTTCGCGCGTAGATTTATCTAACCTCCAACGGCTGCATTACTTAAAGGCCAGTCTACAAGGGGAGGCTGCACGTCTTCTGACGAATACCCCAATCGTGGAGTCACGCTACACAGAGGCTTGGACGCTACTTACTGAGCGATACGAACGCAAGCGCGCTATTCTCTACTCGACACTCCAACGCATAATGGACGTTCCTAGGGTAACTTCCGGATCGGTACGCGAGCTCAAATCCTTGTTGGACGTAAGCAGGGAGGTAAGGGCTGCCTTCTCATGTGAATCTCGTCTTGCGGAATTAGGCGAAGACGCGTTTGTGTATTGGGTAGTATCTAAACTAGATAAAGGCACACGTCGAGATTGGGAATTGTCGCTCCCGGATGCCAATGTTATGCCAACGTTCACGACGCTTTCGGAGTTCTTGAATAAGCGCATCGGCGCCTGGGAAACCTCGGACCCTTCCGTTGTAACTGAGCCGGTCTCACGTAGTAGTAAGCCCAAGAGTGAATCTACACGAACGCACCAAGTCTGCACTGCGCGTAATAATGCTCCTAGTTTTAGCACTGCGTCGCGCCCCTCCGCCAGGCTAACGTGCGTCTGCTGCGGGGGGTCTCATCTCACCTATCAGTGTCCTACGTTTTTAAGCCTTTCTGTCACACAGCGCTTAACTTTGATACAAAAGCAGCGCCGCTGCGTAAACTGCTTCGCCCCTGGTCACTCAGCCAAGCAGTGTACTGGCAAGTACCGTTGCCGACTGTGTCAGCAGAACCACCATACTCTGTTGCACTTACCGCCCCGATCTCCTGCAGGTGACGGGGATAAACCCATTCCTCAACCCCCGGCTCTTGCTCCCGCGAACTCCTTCGTCGAAGAAGCCGCCCCCACTACTTCCAGTAGTCTTTCTCAGGCCGGGTCATGTCGAACCGTACTCCCTACCGCTTCTGTAGTGCTAATGGGCACTTCGGGACGCGCAGTAGAAGTCCGGGCGTTATTAGATCAGGGCTCCCAGTCTTCGTTTATGTCAGAGTCCTTGATGCAGATTTTACGACCGTTTGTCAAGCCGGTATCGGTAAATGTCACCGGTATCGGAGCCGCCTCCGTCGGAGCGGCACGCCATTCCGCGACCGTGACCGTACGGGCCCGATCTGGGGACCCCTCCGACACCACTATTTCCGTATTAGTCTTGGCTAAACTTACCGCGTATGTACCTCCGCCGGTTCCGGTCAACGCTGACTTGTCGCATCTCTCCATGCTACCACTTGCTGATCGTGCCCCTTTCTCCAATGCCGCGATACACTTGATAATTGGTGCTGACTATTATTGTCAATTCCTCCGCGAGGGCCTAATCATTGGCCCCCCTAATTCCCCCTCCGCGCAGAATACCGCGTTCGGATGGGTGCTGTCCGGTCAGCTATCGTCTCTGGTAAAGGAATCCGCCTCCTGCCATTTGGCTACATCGGGTCCGGACCCCCTGCACGACTTACTGCATGCGTTCTGGGAGGTGGAGGAAGTGCCCTCGGTTACTCCGGTGTCCGCCGAAGATGAGGCCTGCGAGGTGCATTTTCTTCAGACTCATATACGACTACCTGACGGACGGTATTCCGTTCGTCTCCCCTTCCGGGAATCACAACCTCTCCCGATAGGTGATACCTCGTGTATGGCAATGCGTATTTTGCTCGCGAGTGAAGCACGTCTGAACAAACAGCCGGACCTGGCTCGCGTGTATAATGAGTTCTTGCGCGAATACGAAGAGTTAGGCCATATGAGCAAGGTTCCCGCCGAGCAACGTAGACAGCCCTCCGCCGTCTATTTCCCACACCATGTTGTATTAAAGGAGTCCAGCTCCACCACTAAAGCTCGTGTCGTGTTCAATGCCTCGGCTGCATCTTCAAACGGAACGTCGTTAAATGATCTTTTATACGTCGGGCCTAAGTTGCAAGTCGATTTATTCGCGCTCATCCTGCGCTGGCGTGCGTACAAATACGTCTACGCCGCCGACCTCGAGAAAATGTTCAGGCAGATACGGGTCCAACCGCCGGACACTGATTTCCAGCGTATCTTTTGGCGCCCTCACCCGCAGGAGGAGGTTCAAGAATACCGCTTAACCACCGTCACCTACGGTACTGCCCCCGCGCCGTTCCTCGCGAACCGGGTAATTCAGCAGCTCGCTGCTGATGAAGGCGGAAATTTTCCACTCGCAGCGCCCATCCTTGCCAGTGAGATATACGTCGACGACCTTATGTTTGGAGGCGACGACTTGGGAAGACTAAGGCAGGCGCGTGATCAATTAATTGAACTCCTCAGGGCGGGCGGTTTCCGGGCGTACAAATGGATATCTAACTCGAGCACTTTGCTTGACGACATCCCGAGCGCAGAACGTAGTGGTAGGCCGGACAAACCTCTCGGGGACGAATTACCTATCAAGGTCCTGGGAATATACTGGGATCCTGCCCCAGACGTATTTTCTTTTCGCGTTAGTCCCGAACTTGGTCCTTTGACCAAACGCACCTTTCTTTCTCTCATTGCACGCGTTTTTGATCCCCTTGGGTGGGTAACCCCATTTACTATTAGTGGCAAAATTCTTATGCAAAAGCTTTGGCTCCATAAGGTGGGCTGGGACGAGTCACTGCCTTCCGACCTGTCCAGCTCTCTTTCGTTTTTTAGTTCCCAACTGCGGATGTTAAATCAGGTAGTGATACCGCGTTGGACATACCAGACGGACTCGTCTCCCCGCTTGGAGCTCCACGGGTACGCGGATGCCTCTAACTCCGCGTACTCGTCGGTAGTGTACCTGCGAGTGGAGACGAGCTCCGGCCTGGTCAAAACCTCTCTGTTGTACGCAAAATCCAGGGTGGCACCGTTAAAATTACTTAGCGTGCCCCGACTTGAACTCTGCGGCGCAGAGCTGCTCGTGCGATCGATTACGTTTGTACAACGAGCTATGAAACTAGAATCCATTCCCGTATATTGTTGGACGGACTCTACGACAGTCTTGTCATGGCTTCAGTCTCCAGCGTCACGTTGGAAGGTGTTTGTTGCGCATCGTGTAGCAAAAATTCAGAATGCGTTACCACATGCCTCCTGGCGGCATGTGCCGACCGGGGATAATCCAGCTGATTGTGCTTCACGTGGCATTTCAGCAACAGCCCTTCTAGAGCACCCGCTCTGGTGGCGGGGCCCTGCTTGGTTACAGGGACATCCGTCCTCCTGGCCTCAGAAACTGACCAATATTGATTCCGTAGATGAAACGGAAATACGTGGGGGGTGCACAAAAATTCATGTCGGGATTACAACTGACACTGATGGTGGGTGGGACCTCCCGCGCAGGTTCTCCTCCTTTCCGCGACTTTTGCGAGTCCTTTCTTATGTACTGCGTTTTATACATAGAATTAAGGCTAGTATTAAGCATGCGGATCTCTGTCTTTCTGCGACCGAAATCGAGTCGGCACGACTTATGGTGTGTCGGTTCGAACAGACTCGTGTATTTGGACTAGCATTACACGCTGACGGCAAAACGCGTCCCCCCGACGCACTCCGCAAACTAAAAGCCCTGTCTCCGTTTCTTGACGAGCACGGGCTCATTCGTGTGGGCGGTCGAATTACGAACGCGCTCCTGCCATTCGATGCCAAGCATCCCATCTTAATTCCTGCGGGACACGTCGCGGACTTGTTAGCGCGTCAGGCACACATTTGCACTCTTCATGGAGGACTCCGAGTTTCGCTACATATGCTACGACAGCGTTATTGGATTGTTCACGCACGTTCCGTGGTAAAACGTTGCATTCATAATTGTGCAACCTGCACCCGAGCCCGCGCGCAATGCTCGGTGCAGATGTTAGCGGACCTCCCTAGACCAAGGGTTGTCCCGTCAAGGCCATTTTCTCATACGGGCGTAGATTTCGCGGGCCCATTCAATATCCGCTCCTCCAAAGGGCGCGGTATAAAAACGCATAAGGCGTACTTGTCAATTTTTGTTTGCCTATCCACTCGGGCCGTACACCTCGAGGTGGCCGACGACTACACCGCTGAGGGCTTCATCGCCGCGTTCTACCGCTTTACCGCACGCAGAGGAATACCCTCGGACATGTATTCGGATAACGGGACGAATTTCGTCGGTGCAGATAGGGAACTATCGCGGCGCTTGAACGCTGTTCTTCGGAATCCCGACCTGCGGTCGCGACTTGCCGGCGACGGACTCAGATGGCACTTTATCCCACCTTCAGCTCCGCATTTTGGCGGCCTCTGGGAGGCGGGTGTAAAGAGTTGTAAGCATCATCTGAAGCGAGTAATCGGTAATTTTACGCCAACGTTCGAAGAATTTACTACCCTCCTGTGTAAGATCGAATGCGTCTTAAATTCCCGTCCGATAGGTCCGCTGCACGACGACGTTGAGAGCTTAGATGTATTGACTCCGGGTCATCTACTTACGGGAACTTACCTTAAAATCCCGCCGCAACCTTCGTTACTGGATATTAGCGAAAATCGTCTAGGACGATGGCAATTCGTATCACGAGCCGCCGAGGCTTTCTGGAAACGGTGGGCGGCAGATTACCTGAATTCGGTGCAGCAACGCGGTAAATGGCGAGATCGTCAACCGAATCTAAAGCCTGGTGACTTGGTTCTGTTAAAAAGTCACCATCTCCCCCCGGCGAAGTGGGAGTTAGGGCGTATAACCGAGGTGTTCCCAGGTGCCGATGGATTGGTACGCGTCGTCTCCGTGCGTACCTCCGTCTCCGACTTTAAGCGTCCCATTACACAATTGTGCAGACTGCCGGTTGAAGTCAATATGTAGTGCAGGCGCAACCGTTTAGACATAAGTTTATCTTAAGTATATCTTTGGCATAATATCGTTTATTATAAACGCGGAGACGTCGGGCATCGAGGACAACTATTGCGGCCATGGCGTTTTCCCACTTCGATGTCCCACGTCGTTCGACGTCCTCCTACGCACAGGATTATGTTTCAGATCAAGCGTTCTACTCCAATATTCTCGAAGTTTCTAGATATAAGTCTGCGTCTTGTTCGCCAACGTCTTGGCCCCGACTTTCGCTTACGTTAGACCTAAGTTTTGTCAAGCTCACCTGCGGCTCAAGCGTTTCCAAAGTTTAGAGCGGTAGGCATCGAGGGCACCTTTTAGGATACGGAGTGCTTCCCACTTCGATGTCACCCCTCATCCGATACCCGCTCAGGCTTAGAATTGCGCCCCAGGTTCAATTCTTATTCTCATTGTAACTATTATTTCATTTCTGCGTTATTCAACAGTATTGTTGAAGGCGGGCGGTGTGTTTGAGATTGGCGCCACGACGAGCGTGCCATCCGCGCGCATCATCACATGTCTTGAGCAATTCACGCGAATGCGTAATCCGTCTCGCGCACCTACGACTCACGCGTGTCTAGCACGCATTGGTCAACTCATTAATCGCGTTGCTCATTGGAGCAGGTGAGAAACGGCGAATTCACGCGGATCCGGCAGCGGCAGTTGCTGTTTGCTCGCTACGCGCTACACACACTCGTTTTTCTTTGCTCTGCCACGTGCCCGCGTGCTGAGTTTTCCGTGCGTTTTTACGCCTTAGCTATACCAGAATTGTGCGCTTTCATCGCATCTTTGTACCGACGCGTGCGTGTAGTAAAAGTATACGATAGTAACTTAAAGAAATCCGATCGCCTTTCGTCGTCAACGATAGGCTGCTCCCGCTCACCCGAGATCCGCCATTAATCGTGTAATTACCCTGCCTTCCCTGGCGGCTACGGCGACGTATCCCCGCGTGCGCCCTTTTATGTGGCCGTCCGACTTCCTTCCTATTTCCTAGGATAAGACTTGTGGACGTTACCGCGGTCTTATTCCATCCGTTGTTACCGAGGCATTCGTTCTGACGGTGGGTTAGTCGAACCTCCGCCCTCCTCCCCGTGCCCGAATATCTCTAACGAAGAGAGTCGCGTCGCGTAGTACTTTACATGTAAAATAAGTGAATTTTAAGTAATAAACGACGGTGCTGTGTTCAGTGTCTAATATAAATCACGCGTGCGTTACATTGCTTTTACACCTCGATCGCTGCCCCCAGTAAAACTAGTTCCCCCATACAGTCCACTTTCCTTCCTTTCCCTCAATGCCTCATGCGCATACAATACACGTAACTGACACCCGCACGTTTATTGATGTACATGTCAATGAGTACGTTCTATGCCCCACTGTCCGCGCACATAGACGCGTCGCAGCTCGCACGCATGACCCACGCACATGACACACGCATGTCGCTCATCCATACCCACAAACGTACGCTATTCGCTTTAAGCATATGTATGTATATTGAACAATAACATTACATACCTTTCGCTCGGGATTTTTTCTCCATTTCCCCGCTGTTGTCGTCGTCGGCGTCGGTGTCGGTGTCGGTGTTGGTGTCGGCAGTGCCGTAACTAGCCATTCCTGTGCCCTGTGCAAGAATTTGCATTTAGGCCCCTTAATTAATTACATTTAGGAAAATAATAAAACAAATACATTACAATAGATTTAATAAAATTTATTTTATTAACACTTTTCTGGCTTTCATTTCGGCAAATTCATTAATCACATCATCATAATTTATGTTTTTAACAATGTCAAATTCTATAGAAGTAATAGATAGATTGGATAACCGTTCTTGTCTGATAGTTGATCTTAAATAATTTTTTATTAATTTTAATTTGCTAAAACTTCTCTCGCACGAAGCATATAGACACAGGAAGGGTTAAAAATAACCGAAAAGTGACGTAAAACTAACTATTATTTAGATTCTGATCTAGAGTCTGAGTAAGGCAAAATTTAATTGTCAAACCGCGCAGTTGAAATGTGACAAAGTTACAAATTTAAAAATATAATTTCCTGTAAACAGCATTTTGGGCCCCCCTACCAAGTGGGCCCTGTGCGAGTGCACCTGTTGCACCAGCAGCCAAGTTACGACACTGGGTGTCGGTGTCGGTGTCGGTGTCGGTTTCATCAGCGTCGTCTTCGTCAGCGTCATTGACGCCATCGCCGTCGTCATTGTCTTTCCAGTATCCATTCTCTAAAATAAAATGTATTAACAAGTCAAATATTATTATATATTGTAAGATTAATTTAGATGGAATGTCGAAAGCGTGTCACAAAACACTATATTCCATTGTTACGTCCTGGTTTTTGGCACCCTGCGTTCACCGGGTATACCGGGGATCGAGGACAGACGGAGGGAGCGATCGCACCGAAAGGGTTTTGATCCGTCAGTGGAGCGGCTCACTGACGTATCGCGGAGTGTAAGAAGGAGGTGTCCGAGTGGCTACGGCTTTGGATGTGTGAGATTGAGTGGGATTGTGGATTGGTGTTGACGCACAGGAAGGGCACAGTAGTGTGAAGTAACGTTCAGATAGTGGACTGGATGCTTTATCTCGAAGTGCACTTAGCTGGTTTACAATGGTTCGCTTAATGAGTAACACTACTTGCTGCGCGAAGATTGAACAACTTGGAATGATCGCAGTCGAACGCTGGTTTATGAGTTGCCGAATTTAGATTGATCGTGGCCGAACTTGGTTGACTCAAGAGCACTCGCTCTGCGGTTGTAAGCCTATTTAAATGGTAGATTTTGCTGACGGTCGCAAGGCGCTTCGTGGAATTGGCATTGGCCTTCGCGGATCTACACGGCCGCGGATCGTTGATCGTTTGTTGGGTGGTTGACCTGCGGGCTGGTTCGGCATCAGCATTCCGTGAAGTAATTTCGGTGGCTCTTATTCTGCTTATTCGCGACATACTAACGACGGAAGGCTACGCGGAGCGATGAACCTTATTTTGCTTATGCGCGACTTATTGATAATGGGCAGATACATGGTGCAATGAACCCGTTGCGAGAGTATGGCTACTGGGTAGGCGGGTGGAGGACGTAGGACGTAACACCATAACGGATCAATCAGAAAAATACAGTAATACAAAAACTTACTATCAACGTTTCGGTCTGGCCGATTGGATGTAAAATGGTCTTTACATATAGCTGTTTTGCGCCTTTGAATCGCTGTCGCCAAGCGAAAGCTTCTCTCGTCTTCTGTTCTGAGTAACTATAGCTTCATCTTCATCATCTAACCAATTTGGAGATTGAGCAGGTTTTGATAAATTGAATAGAATATTTTTTTGCAATGATAAACGAAAAGTTTTAGCAGACGGATTCCACAATTCTAAGATAGATTTCAAAGACATTTTTAAGCCCTGAAAATGTGGTAGTGTTAAGACCGCTGTGCGTAATAGTGCGCCATTTGGAACATTCTTTTAATAGATATTTTTAATTATTTTCCGTATTTAATCGAATTTCTGATAATGCCCATCTATTTGGATTTTAATCATTGCAAGTTCTGCTGGTTAAGGAATCAAAACTCTCGTTAAGAATGTAAAAAAATTCGGCCAGGTGCATGACGCCGAGCTTTCAATTTCTCCTTCTATTCCTGCGATTGAGTTGAGAGAGCTGCTGAGACCCCGCAACTAAATACTTCCAGAGTTAAACGGCAGTTCATTTTTTCGATGCATTTGGGATTTACATGTTTTTCTGATAACTTAACAGCAGCTCTCGTTGCCGCACTGTTTTCTAATTCCCATAATGAGCGTACGTCTTTCCAAGACTTTTACATATGCGGAATATCAAATATCAAATATCAAAATTCTTTCATCAGCATACATGTCAGAGAAATCTATATTACCGACTAACTTCACCTCACTTCACGCTCATCACTCACGCGAGATCTCGAATCGATAACTTGTCCACCTATCAGAGATCAATACAGATCTAATCGATTACTGTCGAGAACTTACGTGACGAGCCGGTGCGCTTCCGGCGCCCGCCTTTTATTCTCACTCACCTCGCGACTCTCACCTCGCAACCATTGTATCGTGCGGACGTCACCACTTCTTGTGCTATAGCAACACTTCTCTTTTCGGACAGTTTCATATCAACTCTTTTCTCTCATTATTTTCTCGTACGGTGCAACTCACCACGGGTTCACTCCGTGTGTAAATAGCTGTTATTTAGTGTCGTAAATAAATAGTTTATTGTGTTCTCATAACTTCACCGCCTGCGCTTACTTGCCACTCACCCGTCCACTATCCACTCGCTTTCCATCTACGCGGGCACTTCATATCTCAACAATACATAATATCATAAGTTATAAGTAGATTTCTTATACACTTTTACATATGCGGAATATCAAAGATTACATATATTGTTTGTTAATTTCCGTGCATGACATCCGAACGATCATCAGAAATCATATTCTTCATAGTACTTTGATTATTACTGCTGTTACGTCCTACGTCCTCCACCCGCTTTTTTAACGACTATATTCTCGCAACGAGCCCATCGCACCGCGTATCTATTTAATTAGATGTAAGTCGTACATAAACGAAACAAGAGCCGGCGCACCGCGCCACCGAAATTCCTTCACGTAACGCTGACGCCCATCCGGGACGTAATCCGCGCCACGCGAAGGAATGACATAACGACGACAATAGCGATGTAAGTAGAGACATAAGAATGCTGACGCCGAATCAGCTCACAGGCTAACCCCAACGATTGACTAGCGATCCGCGGCAACACATCGTTCCGAGAACGCCAACTTCCAAACGGAAGCTAGGGTGCCAGTTCCACGAAGGACCTGGCGACCATCAGCAAAACCCACTACTTAAATGGGCCACAGTCAGTCAGTCAGTCAGTCACAATACTCCGCTCCATAGTTAACGTCACTAAGTCACGTCAGTTTACTTTCGGCAACTCGTTAATCTAAGTTATCAAGCTCTTCAACCAACCAAGTTCGGCTACCACCCATGTTAATTCGGCAACTGTAAACCAGCTAAGTGTACTTCGAGATAAAACATCCAGTCCACTTCCACCATCTGAACATTATTTAATTCACACGACCGTGTCCTTCCTGCACGTCAACACCAAGCACCTCCACTTCTACCTCTACCCAGGGCCCCAGAGAACTACCTACAGCCGTGGACGCCCTCACAGGCGTCCACCGTGGTATAACTCCCGGTGATCGTCACCCACAGTCGTGGACGCCCTCCCAGGCATCCACCGTGGTCGACTCCCGGTAATTGCCGAGCCATCCATAGCGCGGACGCCCTCCCCGGCATCCACCTTGGTGAACTCACGCATTATGGGAAAACCTTCGGGATCGGCAATCCACAACCACACACACTCCCACACATCCAGAGCCGTAGCCATTCGGACACTTCCTTCTTACATTCCTCGATACGTCAGTGAGCCGCTCCACTGACGGATCAAACAACCCTCTTTTCGGTGCGATCACTCCTTCCGTCTGTCCTCGATCCCTGGTATACCCGGTGAACGCAGGGTGCCGAAAACGAGGACGTAACACTGCATTGATCACAAATAACAGCACGTAAATTTAAACTTGTATTGAAGAAGCGCGCTGATATTTTACGCAGCCGCTGCCAGTCTTGTGACAAGTGCAATCAACGAATTTAGTATTAATTCTCACCACGGGCAGCGGTGTGATATGATGCTGCACCCGGTCGGTAAAATTGTTTCAGACTACAGAAGATCGACCAAAACCGCGACCATTGTAACGGCAGCCTTACTTATTTTCAATCTCACCTATAGCGATAATGACCTATACTGCAAATTTTTCCGGGCACCTGTTCTCCAATTGTCAATTTCATGTATCTCACACAGCTTCAAATGGTGGAACAAATGAGCAAATTGCAATGAAACTATACGTGAACTTCATTTGAACATACAATAATATATATTCCAAATTTAAACCAATGACCATGTCTTGGGTCAGGTTTGTATATCAAAATTTTCGCGTCCAATGTTGTACATATATTTTTACGGTTTGTTTTTGCTCGGATGCAGCGGGCGAAACGAGCGCGTGCCGACGTCGCGGCGGGTACTCGGTCGCGAAAGGAGACGAAGGAGACAGGCAATAACGATACGCGGCACCCACAAGTCACTCTTTAATCGGTATATTTGAACACCCACAGTACACTAACACATTTAAACATAGAACGATTGGCGTACAGCACGCAAGGCAAATTACAAGGCAGAAGGCAAAGCGCAGCGCAAGTTAAACTGTCCGTTACAGCGTACAAAGGCGAGAGAACTGAAAGCAAGCAAACACACGCAAGCGAAAACCAACAAGCACGCTCCCCCCTCCGAGTTGATCCATGTACCCACCGCCCTTCCAGAAGAATCTATTGAGGTGTCGCCGGTGACAACTCCGTTTTGGCGGGTCTTCTGGAAGAGCGGTGTTGATACTCGAGCCGATCAGCTGGTGGCCACGCGGCCAGGCGGCCCCCCGCGATTGGCGGGCAGAGGCGACGGGGCGATGCGCGATTGGCCCCGGATCGTCAAGCGTGCGGTCGCGGTTCGCTCCGGCTGGGCAGCGCGTCCTGACGTCACCGAGCGCGGGGAATAGGAATCGCCTCGCCGTTTTCCAACATTCCGCCCGCCTCGCCGCCAGAGTGCGGCGATGATGCCCGAGTCTCGGAAGTCCGCTAGATCCTGGAAGCCCCCTTCCCGGGCAGGCCGCATTGTCCGCGAAGGCCGGTGTCGGTCAGCACTCAGTTAGTAGCTGGCTTTGAGCCGCGCGAGAGTAAACAAAGGCCGCCGCAGCGATGCGGTGCAACGACGAGGCAAGCGGGCCACCAAGGTGCGGAATCGGTGCCCCGGCGGGCGAGGGCTCGCCGCGAGTGCGCAGCAGGCCGCATGATAAGCCCCGACGTCCGAGTGGCATGAGTAACGCGTCCGGTCGGCGTTCCGCGGAGGTCGGCGGGCCTGGGGCGCCGCCACAGGCCGGAGCATTAGACCGGGCCGCGCGCGTTCCCCTCATCGTTATTACCCGCGGGAAGAAAGACGAGCTTCGTGATGGGCCGCTTGAGCTCGGTGGTGGCCGTCTTGATGGTAACGACTCGTACATATCCATCCTCGCCCGGGTGCACGGCCGTGATTCTCCCGAGCGGCCAACGAGTAGGTGCGGTGCCCTCACTGCGGAGAAGGCACAGCCGCCCCACGGTTACCGGAGACGTGACGGTCCACCATTTGGGACGCTGCTGAAGGGAGTGCACGTATTCGCTCGACCACCGTTTCCAGAAGTGGTCGCGCATTTTCTGCAGCAATTGCCATCTCGTCAAGCGGTTGCTCGGCACGTCGGCACAGCTTGGTTCCGGGAGAGCGTTGAGAGCGGAACCGATGAGAAAATGGCCCGGGGTGAGGGCCGCGAGGTCCTCCGGATCGTCCGACAAGGCTCCCAACGGTCGGGAATTCAGGCAAGCTTCTACCTGCGAAAGGAACGTGCTCATTTCCTCGAACGTGAGTGTCGCGTCCCCGATTACGCGCCGAAGGTGGTGCTTCATGGACTTCACAGCGGCCTCCCAGAGCCCGCCGAAGTGGGGGGCGGCCGGAGGGTTGAAGTGCCAGTGTATGCTGTCAGCGGCAAGCCGTTCGGTGACGGCGCGTCGTGCGGGGCTTCGACTGGCAAAGAAGGCTCGCAGCTGTGCATCGGCTCCCACGAAGTTTGACCCGCAGTCGCTGTACAGGTCGCTACACAGCCCTCGACGGGAGACGAACCGGCGTAACGCCGCCAGGAACGCCTCCGTCGTGTAGTCGGAGACCACTTCCAGGTGAGTGGCTTTCGTGCTCAGACAAACGAACACGGCGATGAATGCCTTGTATGATCGGTGTCCCCGCCCCTTGGTGGTTCTCAGCTGCACGGGGCCCGCGTAGTCCACCCCGACCTGGCGAAAAGGGCGATCGGGCACCACTCGGCCTCGAGGCAAGTCGGCCATGAGCTGCGTGGGAGTAGCCGCCCGCCATCGCACACAGCTCAGACACCGGTGCAGAGCAGCTTTCACGACGGCCCGACCTCGGGGAATCCAGAACTGCTGACGAAGTGTTCCGAGCGTGAGTTAGACTCCGCCGTGCAAGACTCCGCGGTGGCTGGCGTCCACGATCAGCTTCGTCAGGTGCGAGGCGGGGGGCAGGATCGCCGGATGCTTCCCTTCATAGCCGAGGAGGGAGTGCGTCAGTCGTCCACCTACTCGGAGCACGCCTGCGGAATCAACAAACGGGTTGAGCGTTTTGAGGGGACTCTTAGAGGGGAGCGGTTGTTGACGGCGAAGCGCGGTCATCTCGGCCGGGAAATGGGACGCTTGCACGACTTTGACCCAAGTCCAGCGCGCGGCTTCCAACTCCGAAACGCAAAGAGGAGGCCTCACCGAGGCCGGCGGTTGCCCCGGCGGGGTCTGCCGCGACGGGAGTGACGCGAGCCACCGCTGGCACCACGCAGTGACCCGCAGCAGTCGGTTTAGTGAGGAAAATCGCGTGAGTTCCTCCGGCTCCACCGGAAGCGTCGCCTGCAAAACCGCCGCGTGTACACTGCGGCACTCGCCGAGTAGGGTGTCGGGTGGAGGCCAGCCGGGTGCCGATGGCCATTCGGACGGGCCTTCCACAAGCCATGGCGGGCCCTGCCACCAAAGAGGGTGGTTGGCGAGATCGCTGGGCGCTAGTCCTCGCGAGGCGCAGTCCGCGGGGTTGTCGGGCCCAGGAAGATGGTGCCACTGGGCATCCGGCAGGGTGGTTTGGATCTCGGCCACGCGGTTGGCGACGTAAGTTTTCCACTTCGTGGGGTGCCCTCGGATCCAGGCGAGGGCCACCGTGGAGTCGGACCACAGATGGATCGTGGCCGAAGTTAACTCCAAAAGGCGGCGGACGTGAGCAGTCAGGCGTACCAAGAGGGCGGCGGCGGACAGCTCGAGTCGAGGCAACGTCACCTGCTGCAAGGGGGCCACTTTCGTCCTTGCACTAATAAGTCTCACCTGCGTGCGGCCACGGTCATTCTTGGCACGTAAGTAAAGCGCAGCGGCATATGCCCTCTCCGACGCATCGGCAAACCCATGTAGCTCCCCGTCGGCGGCCGTCTCGCCCAGACTCAATCGACGCGGCACGCGAATTCCTTCCAGGCCAGGCAGCTCCTCTTGAAAACGCGCCCACTGGATCTCACTCGCGGCGGGAAGCGGCGTATCCCAATCAAGGCCGAGCAACCAGGTGGACTGAAAATATATTTTTGCTCGAACCACCACGGGGGCTAGCCACCCCAGGGGGTCGAACAATTTAGCGGTCAGCGAGAGGACCGTCCGCTTGGTAAAGCTCTGCAGCAGAGCCAGTCGCATGGGAAAGGCGAAGTCGTCCGTGCTCGGGTACCACCGCAAGCCCAATGTACCGTGGCTCTCGAGGTCCTGCCAGGACCGATTCTCGCTTTGAAGGCGGTCGGCGGGAGGGACGTCGGCGAGGAGGCCTTCGTGATTGGCGGACCATTTGCGGAGCGGGAATCCGCCCGCCTTGCAGACACTCGTTAGCTGTTGGCGTAGGCTCATAGCTTCCGGCAGCGACGGGGCGCCGGTCAAAATGTCGTCCATGTAGGCATCCTGGCCTAGGGCGCGGGCCCCCTGGGGGTAGTGAATCGCTTCGTCGTCGGCTAGTTGTCTTAGGGTGCGCAACGCTAAAAACGGGGCACAAGACAGCCCGTAAGTGACGGTTTTCAGCCGGTAGTCGGTTAGTGCCTCCTGCGGGCTCTGACGCCAGACGATTGTTTGCAGGTGGTGATCGGCCGGATGGACTAAGATTTGCCGATACATCTTTTCCACGTCCGCGGCTAGGACGTAGCGGTGTAGGCGCCACCTCAGCAATACATCCCCCAAGGGTGGTAGCAAGTTGGGGCCAACGAGGAGATGGCGGTTCAGGCTTTCCCCGGTGACCAATTCGGAGGACCCATTGAAGACGACGCGCAACTTCGTCGTGGCGCTGGCTTCCTTCAAGACGCCGTGATGGGGGAGGAAGCACTGAAGATCCGGGCTGGCTCGGGTCGCCAAAGCGGGCGACATATGACCCAGTTCCTCGTACTCCCGCATAAAATCCGAGTAGAGCCGCCGCATCCGTTCGTCCCGCTCAAACCGCCGCTCCATTCGCTGCAGCGCCAGGATGGCTCGATGCCTAGAGCCTGAAAAGTCGGGCAGGGGTGGGGAGACGGGAAGTCGAACGATATATCGTCCGGCGGCGTCGCGTTGGTGAGTCTGCGTAAAGTGCGATTCACACTCTTGCTCCTCGGTCGAGAGGGCCGACGGAGCGACGGGAAACTCCTCCTGTGTCCAGAAGCGTCGCACCAGGTCGGTGAGCGCCGTGTCCACGCGACAATGCAGGGCCTCTACGCGGGAGCGCCCCGGAGCACAGCTGACCGCGCCCGACAGGATCCACCCCAGCTGGGTTTCCTGAGCGATGGGTTCTTGAGGACCGCCCTTCCGCAGGCCCGGCTGCAGGATGCTGGCGTAGAAGTCCGCCCCGAGGATGAGCTCGATGGGGTCCGTAGCGAGGAATTCCGGGTCCGCCAGTTCTAGGCCCTCCAGATGCGGCCAGGGTTGGCGCGGCACACGGACTCCTCCTGTGTACAAAGTGAGGCGCGGCAAAACCACCGCCACCGTGGCGAAGCGGGGTCCCCCAGCTCGGGAAGAGAGCGAGAGGGTAACCTGTCGTCGGGCTACGTGCGAGAGCTTCCCCCCTATCCCGAAGACGGAGACGGAAGTAGGAGAGGGCGGCAGTCGCAATCGCTGCAGTAAGGAGTCTGCCAGAATGGAGGCCTCGGAGCCCTGATCCAACAGGGCGCGCACTACCTGGAACTCTCCGTGGTTGTCGGCTACGCGAACGCGGGCGGTGGCTAGGAGGACTCTCTCGGAGGCCGGGGGCCGGCGAGGGGTAGCGGCTTGGTGCGCGAGATGCGCGCTTTTGCTCACCTCGTTACTCGGGAAGGCGTCGTGCAGCGAAGAGTGGTGCCGAGCGTTGCAGGAGAAGCAGGTGCGAGACGACTTACAATCGCCGAGCCGATGCCGGCCGAGGCAGTTCGGGCATAAGTCATTCTCCAGCACGCACCGCTTCTTCTCGTCGGCTGACAGGCGTCGGTAGTTGTCGCAATACAGGATAAAGTGAGCCTGGTGACACAGCGCACAGAACTCACGCCGCTCTTCTTGTGTGCGCGCATGCAGCGCTCTCGTCCGCCGCACGGCGGGCGCTTCCGGCCGGGGTGTAAGCGGGGTCGGCCTGATCGCTCGCATAGCGTCGAGCGTGGTTATTCGCTGCTCGAGGAACTGCTTGACGCGGGCGAAGGACGGAGGGTCGGTCGATCCGCTGAGCGCGGTCTCCCATTCTCGCCTGGATTGCGGGTCGAACAAGTCGACGACCAGGAACACGAAGAGATCCTCGTTGCTGGAGAGCGGTCGTCCGATACCCGCCATCGCTCCGACGGTGCTGAGAACGCGGTGGTAGAGCTGCTTCAGCTCCTCGGCCGATTCCTGCTCTAGGCGGCGCACTCCCCGAAAGCTGGAGAGGTACGAGGCGACGAGTAGGCGTTTATTCTCGTAGCACTCCGTGAGGGCTATCCAAGCGCGGTTAAAGTTTTCTGCAGTCACGGGCAAATCCCGCACTAGTAACTCCGCTTCTCCTTCCAGACTCGCCTTCAAATAGTGGAGCTTTTCCACGTTGGAGAGGCTGGCGTCCCGGCCTATGAGGGAATTAAAAAGATCGCGAAAGGGTGGCCAATCCTCATATCGGCCCGAGAAGGACGGCAGCTTGATGCTCGGCAGAGTAGTGCGCGGCCCCTTGACCGCGGGCGCGGCGTCAGCCGTCTCGCCGGCTGGTTTGGCCTTAGGCAATTGCCGCAAAAAGTCAAGAAAGGCGCCTTTCTGTTGCACGTACGCTTCTTCGGCGAGGCCCGGTAGGCCCTGCTTACGGTACTCGTGCGTCTGCCACGCCTCCCAGTGAGTAGCTAACAGTTTATCGTGCAGGGCCTCAAATTTTGCCCAATTGGCCTCCAACGCCTCAAGCCGCGCTTCGGCTACTCCGAGAGTCATGCCCGTGGCTCCGGCCTTTTTAAAATTGTCGAAAGCTCGCGATATACGACCGTGGAGATCAAAAAGGGATTGCGTGACAGCTTCCATCACTCAGTCTGTCCGCAGCTCTTCGCCGTCCACTTCGACACCTCACTGTTCCACGCACTGGATGGAAAATATCCGGCTCGAAGGACCAAAATGTTTTTGCTCGGATGCAGCGGGCGAAACGAGCGCGTGCCGACGTCGCGGCGGGTACTCGGTCGCGAAAGGAGACGAAGGAGACAGGCAATAACGATACGCGGCACCCACAAGTCACTCTTTAATCGGTATATTTGAACACCCACAGTACACTAACACATTTAAACATAGAACGATTGGCGTACAGCACGCAAGGCAAATTACAAGGCAGAAGGCAAAGCGCAGCGCAAGTTAAACTGTCCGTTACAGCGTACAAAGGCGAGAGAACTGAAAGCAAGCAAACACACGCAAGCGAAAACCAACAAGCACGCTCCCCCCTCCGAGTTGATCCATGTACCCACCGCCCTTCCAGAAGAATCTATTGAGGTGTCGCCGGTGACAACTCCGTTTTGGCGGGTCTTCTGGAAGAGCGGTGTTGATACTCGAGCCGATCAGCTGGTGGCCACGCGGCCAGGCGGCCCCCCGCGATTGGCGGGCAGAGGCGACGGGGCGATGCGCGATTGGCCCCGGATCGTCAAGCGTGCGGTCGCGGTTCGCTCCGGCTGGGCAGCGCGTCCTGACGTCACCGAGCGCGGGGAATAGGAATCGCCTCGCCGTTTTCCAACACGGTTAACGTTGAATAGTTGAACATTTATTAAAATTTTAGTAAACTTTTTATCTTTCATTTTATGTTCCGTACACCCATTTCTGCCGTTGATAGTAATTTTGCTTCTAATATTTTGAAACTTAAAATTCCACTTGAAATCGTCTGTAAAGAGTGCTTGACTTGCCCACACACGTGTGACATCTCATGATAATGGTTCAGTACGGTAGCGATTTGGCATCAGTTTCTTACTCTGGCCGCAATATATTCTAGAGGGCGCCCGAGAACAGCGAATTTTGCTGGAGACACAAAGTCCCATAAGGCTGGCAGTCTTTAGGAATATCTCGTCGGTGCATCAGGGTACATCGACCGCCTGCAGGTCGGGACGATACCGGCCAGGCGGCGCCGACGTCGTCGTCCCATACCATCCGGCCCCCGAAGGGCAAGGCGTTAGAAAAGCCTCAGCACCGCCCATCAAGGGAGGGGAAGGACAAGACCACCTCGGACGGCTCGGACCGAGGTCAAAGGAAACAAACAACCAGCGTCAACCCATGCGACTCCGCCATCGTTTCTACGGAGGCACCAAAGGGGAGGGCACTCAAGGCCACTGTTTGGGAAATTTTCCGGCTTGCCGGCTCGAACTGGGGGTAGCCCACGGGAGGGTATGGCAAAAAAACAACTTCCTCTTCTTTTACAAAGTAAAGACTTATATTTGTAATGAAGACTTATAATTGTTCCGCAATTAACACAATCACTCTGCCGAATTCGGCTAACGGTAACAATTGTTACGGTACAAAATTTCGTTCATTAGCATGAACGAAAAAACAAAAGAAACCGGCGACATGTGGTAGATATACGCGATCATAACCTCCTCTCCCGCACGCACGCGGCGAGGAGTTCGCAGAACACAAAATAAATAAAAGAATCGGAATCAGGTAATATGTGATCGCAGAACGCAAAATATAACAAGAAGACGAAGCAAACTTAAGTGGTAGTGGTAAACAATGTTCACAGTGTAGTCTACACCGACGGGAGAACCGCTCCAGTATGAGAATCCTCGTTACGCGCGATCGGAAGCTTACAAAGCTGCATTACAGGTCGCTTATATTCAGAAGTCGCAGTGCGTACCAGGACAACGCGGACGAGACGGTCCTGACCAGGGAAACATATAACTATTCGCCTCAACTCCCACTTCGCTGGTGGTAAGGATGGCGCCCGAATTAAAACTAAATCTCCAACCTGCAAGTTGGGCTGCGCCGTACGCCACTTCGCTCGCTGCTGTAACGAGTTCAAATAGTCGGTCGACCAAACCTTCCAAAACCGTTCTTGGAATTTCTGTAAGGTCTGCCAGTGCGACAGACGATTATCGCTAACGGATAAAACACTTGGAGCAGGTACCTTTAAATAGGAACCGACTAGAAAAGGCCCCGGAGTCAAGGCGTCGAATGAATATGGATTGTCATACAACGGTGCTATCGGACATGACTTCAATATACATTCGATTTTCGACAATAACGTCGAGAACTCTTCAAACGTAGGCGTGAAACTACCAATGATCCGTTTTAGGTGAAACTTAACACTCTTCACGCCAGCCTCCCACAGTCCACCGAATTGCGGTGAGGCGGGTGGAATGAATTTCCATTCAATACGGTCAGATGCCAACCTACTCTGGAGGTCAGAATCGTTGGCAAGTTTCCGGAAATTCGCCGCGAATTCACGCTCGGCGCCTACAAAATTAGTGCCGTTGTCAGAAAAAAGAGTCGATGGCAGCCCACGTTGGGCAGTAAAACGCTCGAAGGCCGCCATAAACCCAGCCCAGGTATAATCGTCTGCGCATTCGAGATGAATGGCGCGAACAGCGAGACAAACAAAAATAACGCAATAAGCCTTATGGGTCCGCTGACCCCTGCCCTTCGACGATCTATTATGAAAAGGGCTGGCATAATCAACCCCGGTAATAGAAAATGGCCGCGACGGATTAACCCGCTCGCTTGGCAGCTCGCCCATGCGTTGAGAAGACAACACAGCCCGATGTCGTGTACAAATAACGCAATCATGGCTTTCCTTCTTCACCAGTGACCGTGCATTCAACAAAATTGTTGGCGCACGAAACGAAGAGTTACTTGCAGACCCCCATGCAACGTTACACGGTGAGCATGCCGCACAAATAATTCAGTAATACAGTCACGTGGCATTAAAATGGGAAACTTTTCCCCGGTACTTAGGCTAGAATGGCGTAAACGGCCAGTTCGAATGAGTGTCCGGACTCCTCGCTGTGAGCAGCTCGAACTGTTCTCGCGGATCGCGGGAAAGGAGGGGTGGATCGAACACTGTTCTCCTTTAACACACCGACACTTTATTAAACGCACCTGAGAATTTCGTCACCGACTCGAACGGGACACTAGACCTTGTGAACAATGATGCACCGATTTGAACGGGCTAAAACGCTTTATAACAACGCACCGACTTTAACGGGCTCGCACACCTCGCTAAACCGAACCTGCTAAAAAGTGTTCTCCGACTCGAACGGGAATTACCAAACCGAATAAAGATAGTCACCGGATTTAACGGGAATCGCACCAAAACTCTTTCCTTTCTCGCTTTTTTTAGTCTCTCTCTCTTTTTCGCCTGACGCACGTCTTTCCTGCTCGGAGGTCCTTACACGAAGGAGGAAGCAACGGTCGCCTCCTCCTTCGGTCGCATGCCCGCCGACCTCCAGGAGCCGCCCGGTCGAGCTATTCGAAAACTCAACGGCCGAAAAGCCAAAACATTGGCGGCTCCGGGAAGCCGGTGGGCCCCCGAGCTAGCGGGGTGTTGGCGGGTGAGACGGCCGCAAGCGCGTATTCGCGCGCGCATCGCCATTAGGCGCGTGCTTTGCGGCACGTAGCCAGCTGGGCGATCGGCGCTGTGCGCAGCCGCGGCGGGTGCTCCTCTCTGCTGCGAACCGGCGCGAAAGCGGGGTTTTCGAACAGGCCCCCTACCCTCAATAAGCCGTCATCATCGACAAATAAATTAAGCGAGCTCAATCCACGAATCCGTGAATTACGAGCAAATTCTTCAGAACCTTTCAATAAACTAGCAAAATGAGTGGCTTGAACAAGCTTACACCAGAACAGAGACGCGTTGCCGATTTCCTTAACTGTAACACACGGACCGCTTACGCGAGGATCCGCTCGTTTTATTTTCTGAACAAACCGCAACACATATGCAGTTACCCGCAATAACTTTGGCCAAGTCGCGACTCGATTCGGCAGCTCGAATAGACCAGCGCTATTCGCGCTGACATGAAGTCCGAACATTACATTCCTTTGCTCGGACTCATTCGGACTAACGTTCCCTAACTTATTAGGTGGCCATGTAGTGGGATCCTGATTAGACCAATCAGGCCCCTTCCACCAAAGCGGATGCGACAAAAATTCAGAGGCAGATATACCCCGTGACGCACAGTCTGCAGGATTCGATATGGTCAGAACATAGCGCCAAATTGCTTTTGGAAGGGAAGTTTGTATCTCGGATACACGATTTGCAACAAATACCATCCATTTGGAAGGTTGGGACTGTAACCAGAACAAAACCACGGACGAATCCGTCCAACAAAGTACAGGGACTTCCCCTAATTTCATCGACTCTACTACAAACTGAAGAGCTCTAACAAGAAGAGAGGCGGCGCTTAGATCCAGCCGCGGAATGCTCTGCAGTTTTAAAGGCGCTACTTTAGTCTTCGCGTATAAGAGCGTAATGCTGCACGGAGGGGGATCTTTCGGCACTTTCAAATAAATAACAGCCGAATAAGCAGCATTAGAAGCGTCACAAAAGTCATGGATTTCCAAGGCCTGCTTGGAACCAGTCTGACCCGTCCAACGTGGAACAGCCAACTGATTAAGGAAAGGTAGTTGGGTTTGGAAGGACTGACACGCTTTGGCAAGATCCTGCGGTAACCGATCGTCCCAGTCTATCTTGCGCAACCAAAAGCTCTGCAATAGAATTTTACCCCGAATTGTAAACGGGCAGACCCATCCAAGGGGGTCATGAACACGAGCCAAGAAGAACAAGAACGTCCGTTTAGATATGACTGGAGGTACTGCTGCTACCTTAAAGGAAAACGAATCTAACTTCGACTCCCAACAAATCCCTAGCACCTTCAACTGCGAATCATCGCCAAGGGGTTTGTCAGGAAAGATCCCTAAGTCTTTCTCAGGGATGTTCGCCAACAGCGCCGAATGATTAGCGATCCATTTATATGGGTGAAAGCCACCCGCCGTGAGGAGCTATATAAGTTGCTCCTGGATTTCAAGTAGCGCGTCTATACTATCGGCACCGAACATAATATCATCTACATAGGTACTATTGCTTAAGGTATCAGCAGCCAAGCGAAAATTCGCACCTTCATCCTCCACAAGCTGGAGAATGACTCGGTTTGAAAGAAATGGAGCGCACGCGGTACCATACGTAACCGTAACAAGACCATAACTGTTTAAGTTATCCTCCGGAGTGGGTCTCCAAAAATATGCTGGAAGTCGGTATCGGAATCGCGCACACGTATTTGCCGAAACATCTTCTCCAAGTCTGTGGCGCACACGAAGGCAAAGGTTCGCCAACGCAAAATCAAAGAAAATAAATCCGACTGAAGCTTTGGCCTGGTAAACAAAAAATCATTTAGAGTCAAACCATTTGAAGAACTGAAGCATGCATTAAATACAACCCTGACCTTAGTTGTAGAGCTCAATTCTCTTACAACACGATGATGCGGAAAATAATTAGCAATCGGAGTTGACTCTTCCTCTAACGGTACCAACTCCATGTGCTCAAGGCGGAGGTATTCTTGCAGGAATTTTCTATATTCCGCTTCTAAAGTCGGATTCTTACTAAGTCTACCCTCCTGTTTCAGAAACAACGCTCGCGCACTATGTCGCGTATCCCCTATTGGGATCGGAGGATTGACTTTAAACGGAAGCCCGACTTCATACCGACCAGACGGCAATCGCTCGTGCGTGTCTCTAAAATGATTTTCACATTTGACCTCCTCCTCCGTTAGATAAGTCACCTTTGGAACCACTTCGAGTTCCCAAAATTTAGAAATTTCACGCAATTCCTCATCTACGGAAGCGTGATTGATGCAAACTCTATTGGGCATACCATCCCCACTGCTCGCCTTCCCGAACAAGATCCAACCAAAAATAGTCAACTGGGCAGTGGGGGAACCCGGTTCACCCGGAATGAACCCTTGCTTCAAGAAAGAGCCATAACAATCGGCTCCAAGAATCAATTGAATAGGCTCGTCGCGATACCTAGCCGTGTCAGCCAATGGAAGTTATGCCAGATGGGCGCAAGTCTTGGAAAAGGTTGTTCTGGTGTTCCGTAAAGGCTTCAAAACTTGGACAATTGCCTCGGAGATAAAGGTAGCCTGAGATCCCTGATCGAAAAGGACCCTTACTTCTAGAGCACGACCCGAACCGCTCTTAAGGAGTACTTTAGCTGTAGGTAACACCGTATAGGAATCGCCTATATTGGCCGAATTCAACACAACCTCCTTGTCAGTCGAATAAGGAGCCGCAGGAACCGGAGGAGCATCGACCTTTGTCGCGGTATTTAACTCCCTTTTAGGGCTTGGGTTCCTCCTAACGGAACCTTCCGAATCACCTCGGGGCACAAGCGTATTATGCTTCAATTTTCACACCCGGCATACGTTTTTATTGTTACAGGTACGCAGCTTATGGCCTTTGCAAAAACAATTAAGGCAGCGATCTTGAGAGACCATCAGTTCTATCCGTTTCTGTACGGATTTGCTAAGGAAAATCGGACATTGATGAAGATGATCTCCATCGCACACGAAACAACTCGATCGACTCGTGGAGCTTTGATGTGCACGAACGGTCCTCCTCCGCACCTCTTTCGGCGTCAAACGGTTGGACTTCCTACTAACGCTGGTAGAAGCCACAGTCTCAAGCGCACGCAATTGCTGCGACAAATACGCATGAAATTCCTCAAACTTAGGGAACACGGTAACGTCATTCTGGGTGAGTTCCCATTCGTGTCGGGTCCGCGTATCCAATTTTGTGAGAACCAAATGAATAAATTGATCCTCCCACAACCGAATAGGTCTGCCCAAACTCAAGATGGCGTAATAAATGTCATGCGCCTGATCACGCAAATGGCGGAGGTCCGACTCACGACTGGAACCCACACTCGGCAGTTTAAGAGCTAAGTCTAAATAAGAATAAACAATTGCACGGAGATTCTCATACCGCTTCTTCAGCACTTCCCACGTCGTAGTGTAGTTGGCCGCAGTGACGTTCCAATTACGTCGCCGAACAACACCAGATAGAAGACAGGCGCAATACGCCTCAAGGGCATCCGCAACGTTTCACCTATGTTTGGGACTGAGGCGACAATCGGTAATTACCGATGGCCTGTGCTTAGTTTATTTCACTGTCGCCTCTGTCTCCTGGGACATGCCCCCGTCCCCGCTTCCTACGGAGTCGGTCATACCGAAACGGTTACCCCAAGACCCGCTTTTTTCGGTATGACTGGCACGCCGCTTTGTCCTCGTCACCTTTGTATTTATTTGATGAGTCGCACGCTTGCGCCCCTCGATTTCCTTGGGCCGCTAATTGGTTCTCACACCAATTAGCGCCCCACGGACAGGAGAGGGGATATGTCTATATAAGGAAGGTCAACTCTTTTGTCCGTCTTGTTCCTCGTGAATATTTTTAAAAGAGCAGAGAGTATCGTGAGTTTTAAAGAGTTTTCCAAGTGTTTCCGAAGGTGAGCGTTCGAGGTGAAATAGTGACGAAATCTGAATAAGATCTCGTTTTTCCGAGTACGAGTACGTATTCCTTCTCCACCTGCAGGACCTTCCTTCCCGAGTTGCTGGCGGCGATAACCGTCGCGCGCCTGAAGGTGACTCATCGAATCCTCCTTGTAGCGGCCATTGCGGCCATCCTCAGAAGATCCTCTCGAAGGGAAGTGCGCCGTTGGTCGGTAGCGCCCTTTTCCAGCGACTCTCCCCGGACTATCTGCTCGCGTAAGGAGAAAAGAAAGTCCGCGCCTTCCTTCATTGCAATTACCTGTCGCGGACGACGAAACGTTCTTTTCGCCGGCGCGCGTGCAAAAGGCGCGTCAACGCCTTCCTACGGGAGCGCTTCCACTCTCCGCTCGTGCGAGTTTTGTAAATATCTGTACATAGTTAGTCCATAAGTCCACGGAAACTATTAAAGACGAGTGCGTGTTTAAGCCAGAGTAAAATTCAGACTTCACTCTCCCGTCGCGGTTTCCCGCTCCCCGGCAACGTACGATCCTTTCCGTACAGTTGCCGTTCAACGCCAGATAGAAGTGTTACGTCCGGGCGTCGCGAAAGTCGATATTTTTAATAGTCGATCAAAAGTTTGTCAAGGATGGACGCTGTATTCGAGCGGTCGACCGTTCCGCCCGGGAGTAACGCGTGAATACTTAAAATTATTGATATAAACCGAAAGATGATTATAGACTTATTAAACACTGAGCGGAAAAGAATAATAACGAGAAAGGAATTAATCTGTTCGATCTGCAGGACTTATAGGATGCCCACCTCCACTAAACCCGTACAGGTTCTGAATTGATACGTTTGGATTCGAGTATAAATAATGTTATATAAAAGCATGCAAAGGGAATAAAAGAATAGATCGGATATAGTATGAAACCAAAAGTGTATATTCTGTAATAGATGGATATGTTGCGTGTATAAATGTGTCGACATGCGTCACCGTTGCAGAGGTGTTTCGGTTGTTAACAAAGCGAAGCCATTATTGAGTACATTTGATTCAAACGCAGATTTCTGACACCAATTCCGCTGTTAAAAGTGGGTATAACGTTCGGTTGAGAATTGGAATATTTGTATAATGATGAAACAGAAAAGCCAACTATCACGCAGTATCGTTTTTGGTAGTACAAATTCGCTGCTATGGTACATGTCGTATGTCTCGGTTGAAACGACGCAGATCGTATTGCGCCACTGCTCGCGATAAAATCGGTACATGAGCATTGGTTTGGTTAAAGTATGAAGACAATTTCGTTCGCCTGGCGCTCGGAGTACTCGGTTAAGAGTGTGTCCTTGCGACTGTTGCCCTAAGTTGTCCGTAATACTAGTATTGGGGTAAGAGTGGGGCCAGCAATCATGATCGATGTAGATAGTTGGAATATTCTTACCGTGTTGGTGGAAGCGCGCGCTCTCTCTCTCTCTCTCTCTCTCTCTCTCTCTCTCTCTCTCTCTCTCTCTCTCTCTCTCTCTCTCTCTCTCTCTCTCTCTCTCTCTCTCTGAGGTTTCAGACGTGTTAATTAGTGCTCCGTAATTACCTACCGAATTAAATGGGAAAAACAGTTCAGTGATACGAATAAATGGGCACCGTATGAATATACGGATAGAGGAATGTGGAAAAGTGTTTATCTACTCTGTGGAAGCTAGGATTCAGGTAGAAAAATAGGAAATACGAAGTTGGGAAGGTAGCTGTGGTGTGGCAAGGTATGCTGACGTGTACCGGGCAGGCGAAATCAGAGTAGCGACACGAACGTGAGAACATCAAAACAGCACCGATAAGGAAGAGGTTATTAATACCTAATGAGGCGTAAGGAATGGATGAGCTAAGACTAATTAGCGCGACACCTGTGACGTGCAGGCAATGTAGGAAAGAAATCCGAACGCAAGCTATTAAGTCCATACCATGTGACAAGGTATTCCATCCTAGCTGTCATAAACGCCACAAGGTCTACAATACCGAAAACGAATTGGTACCTTGTTCAGGAAAGACGGAAGGGGTTACAGTGAAAAATACAGCGGAAAGCGGGAAATCAAGCAGTGAACAAAGGGAACGTAAATTATCAAACGCGGAAAGTAGGACAATGGATGCCAAAATTGAAGCCATATACAGTCTAGTAAAAGACATGAAGAAGGAGATGATAGGAAAGGAATTTATAAAAAGCATAATAACTGAAGCTATAGATGAAGAAATGGATAGAGTGCGACAAGAGATACAAGCTTGGAAACAGGAAGAACTTGCAAAAATGGTAACGAAAATGATCAGGAAAGAAATACAGGAAAACATAGCGGACTCCTTGAGCAAAATTGCACTGCCCGAAAAATTGGAGGAAGATGGAAAGAAGAAAAGCTACAGCGAGAATCGGTAATAATCATCAAACCAAGGGATGAAGAGGCTACTACAAGCGAAACTACGAAAAGGGATATAAAAAGCAAAATTGATGTAGCGAAGCTAGGAGTAGGAATAACAAAAATGAAGAAAGTTGCAAATGGCGCAGTAGTGGTTGGGTGTGAGAATAAAACCCAAGCCGAAAAATTGAAGGACAAGGTAAATAAGGATCTAGGCGAAAAATATATAATACAAGCTCCAAGAAAGAAAAAGTTGAAGATAAAAGTTTTAGGAGTAGAACAAGAAGACTGCAAAAACGAACAGGAGTTTTGGGAAAAAATAGCAGAACAAAATAGATTCAATAAGGAGAAACTACAGGGAAAGATTGTGCATAGCTCAAAACATAATAGATTTCAGCAGATGACGATCATTGCAGAAGTGAATGCTGAGACCCGCAAACTGATGCTTGAAGAAGGAAAAGTGAAAATAGGATGGGCAATATGCAAAGTAGAAGAGTATATAGGAATACTTAGATGTTTCAAATGTTGCGGATACTATCACTTTGCTAAAGATTGTACGAAAGAAGAAGCATGCGGCAAATGTGCGGGGAAACATAAAACCCTAGAGTGTGAAAATGAAATTAGGAAGTGTGCAAACTGTGAGGAAAAAATTAAAGTGTTTAAATTAAAAAACATAAACGCGAACCACGGGGCATTCGATACTAATTGTCCATGTTACATTAGAGAGCTGGAAAAACAGAAAAGACTAATAAATAATAGTTTATAGCAAAAAGAGAAACCAAATAGGGCTAAAAATAGGATAATTTGCCTAAACAGTCAGGGATTCATTAGACATAAAGATGAAATTGTAAATGTGCTGCTAGAGAAGCATAGACCTAATGTAGTAGGATTCACCGAACTCATGTGACACATTCGGTGAGGACGATGAGTTACATATTAGTGGATATGAGTGTGTAAGAGGGGATTCAGAATCGAATAGAACAGGAGGTGTACTGCTATATATTGACAATAAAATCAAATATGAAAAAATGGCGGTGAACAGTAGAGAAAGGAATTGGTGGTCGATAACAGTGAGAATCATTGATAGAAACTATAAAGGTGTATTAATGCTGGTGTACCACTCGCCTAATAGTAGTGATGCTAGTTTTATCGATTTTCTCGAGGAAGAAGGGGACAATAATATGTTGAATGGTGATATAATCATAATGGGAGATTTTAATATAGATATGAATGTAAATAACTATTGTCAAAATAGGCTAAGTAGGGTCATGAACTCTGTAGGACTGAAACAGTTGGTTAAGGAACCCACGAGGATAGTCAACGCCTCTGAGACAATAATCGATTTGATTTTCACAAACCTGGAAGCGGAAGTTGAAGTAGACCATGAACCTAAAATAACGGATCATTCTGCAGTGATGATGTACTGGAATGTGAAGGGTGTGATAAAAAATGTAGGAAACAAGATCCTAATTAGAGACTATAATCGAATGGACGGGGACAAATTTAAGAGTTTGATTCATAGAAATCTTACATTTGAAGAGAATGACGTCAATATAATGGCCAACCTAACGGTAAACACAATTGTTCAATGTCTCGATGTAGTTGCGCCAAAAAAAGAAATAAAAGTACAACTAAAGTGGCAGGAAAAACAATGGTTCTCTCAGGAAATGAAACAGGTTATGAGGCTAAGAGATGAGGCGTATAAGGTAGTACGGGAAAGTAAGAGTAACAGCGATTGGCAGCTGTTCTGTCGACTGAGGAACAATGTTGTTGATATGTGTAGAAAAGCCAAGAGAGACTACTTACAGCTAAGATTAGATTTAAGTAAAAACGGTCCGAAAAGAATGTGGCGATCGTTAAAGGAATTGCTGAAAGGATGTACAGATAGAGATAACAAATATAAAGAAATTCAGTATGGAGATAAAATAGTCAGCGATAATGAGAAAATGCCAGATGTATTTAATAGATACTTTGTAGATAGTATTAAGGCACTTCTGGAGAACAACCTCAGAGTGCACACAGTAGGTGAAGGGAAACGTGCGGAAAGTGTATTAGAATCATTTAGAAAAATTGAACATCAACAATTACATAAAATATTCCAGAAGTTAGCAAATAAGAGCGGTACTGAGGAAGGTATAAATGTACAAATAATGAAGATAGTAGAAATAGAGGCGGGCGAAAAATTATGTTACATGCTAAACAGGTCGTTGGAGGAAGGGATATTCCCTAGTGAATGGAAAGAAGCGATCGTGATTCCAGTACCAAAAGTGCAGGGAACGATCAAAGTAGAGGAATTTAGACCAATAAACAAACTGCCGGCATACGAAAAGATACTAGAGAAAATCGTGCAAGACCTTGCTAGTGGAGTACCTTGAAAACAACGACCTGATTACACAGTGCCAATCTGGCTTCAGAGCGAAACATTCCTGTGAAACAGCGCTGCAATGGGTAATATCAAATTGGAAAAAATCTGTAAGTGAAGGAAAAATGATAGGGGTGGTATTCCTGGACCTGAAAAGGGCATTCGAGGTAGTGGATAGATGCATATTAATAAAAAAGTTACAATGGTATGGAATACAGGGAACCAGAGTCAGCAGATCTGTACCTCTAGCAACATGGGCAACATGGAAAGTGGGGATACGCGCAAGTGTGCGTGCCCTGTCTGTGAGAGCTGCGTGGAGAGAAGGACGGAACTATACTGCGTCTCTCTTCCACCAACGTCGTGTGACGTCAGGTATCGTGACGACACATAAGAAGGACAGAACTATGCTCCGTCCCCTTTCAACCAACATCGCGCGTTGCGTCTTTGTTCGACATGCAGTCGCGGCGTCGCGTCTTCGTTCCGCACACAGGCCGGTAGCAGTGGTGCCAGATTTCGCATAAGGCACCGCACATACCATTGCGTTCTTTCAGTCGGAAGGCAAATCGGGCACCACCGCGTTGAGCAGAGCGCGATCCAGCGAAAAGTGAATCTAGGAGAGTTTGGGATTGACTCGTCGTCGCTCGTCGACGCGTTCGAGTTCTTTTTTTCGTATGTTCGCGCCCAGCCATGTTTCATTTTTTTTCACAGAATAATTTTGTTTTAATTATTCATTGCACGGCAACAAACGATATTCATTCAAACATATTTTAGTACTTACTACGGATGGTTTTTAATATTTTGGAATAAATATACATCGATAATTGCGGCAGCTGTGGTACGATAACTCGATGCATAGTTTGCATTTCCGTCATAAGATGAATGTTTTTAGAATATTCAATCTTATACCGTATATCAATATTTCTAGGAGAAGAGGATTAATATTGAAATAAGGTATGTACTTTTTTGGTTTCGCACCATTTACCCTGTACAATTTAGTGTGTGAAGTAAATGAAACGTCGCACTCTGTTCGAGAATCTCGCGATTCCCGGTTTGAGGAAATGAGAGGGAACGAAGGGAAAGAGGAAAGGAGGGAAATGAGAAGATCTATTGGCGGTGCAGAGGTTATGTTTCCACGTGGTCATCTTAATGTCCGTTTAACAGAGTCTTTATTGTCAACAAAATCATGGTCACAGGTGCTCTACGGTAGTGAGAGTAGCCGTCATATTGAGCGAGATAATCAATTGTATTAATCCTATCCGCATTACAATGATTCGTACCTTTTACGGATGCACGTGCCCGATTCGCGCCGCGTACAGAGCCTGAGTCGTCTGTTGTTGATGTACCGTGTGTTTAGTGTAAATGAGATGATCCGTGGTGTGAATGAGAATGTTCCGCGATCGTATGATGTGAGTCCCGAATGCTAGCACTAAATGTGAAGAGAAAACCCGTGAAATCGTGAAGTCAATATGTTCTCGACGATCACTGAGACGGTAATGGCCGACGAAACCGGCGGGAAGGCCGCCCGCGTGCCGTGCGCAATAAAGGCGCGCTCGCATGGACCCCGCGTGTGACACGGCCCTCAGGCCGCCTTGAGAATGCCGCGACGCCGACCAATCGTCGTCGCGGCATTCTCAAACACACTCTGTGCGTGATATACGACGGTGATAGGCATGAAAGAAAAAGGTACTCTAAACCACGGCAATAATCTCAGATCGGATGTCAATGAGAAACTTTCATTGCCTGGCCTAGCCACGTAGCGCGGGTCGCGCTTCAATTAATGACACCTTTTCGCGCGTACTAACCATCCGATCGCGTATTTCTCTAATCTCCTCGAACGGTCCCCGCAGACCTACACTCGTCGTTTCAACTGACATTTACGTACATTGTTTTAAAAGTAACAAGACGATGTGTATTACCTGTACCTATGTATATATTAGATGCTCGTTATTAACATATATGACTGCAATGCAAACCAACGAATCGTATTTCTTTCCGAAAGACTATAAATTTCTACGGGATCTCGGAACCATTGTATTGTTACGACCCGGCGTGGAGTCTCGTAGGGAATTTGCATGAATTCCCTTTTCTCGGATTTTATGACCCTTTGGTCCCCGGATTTTGTCGTTGTCGTTGTGAATTCGCCTGTCGGAGGTTAGGAGCTAAAGCTCGCAGAAGGGTCGAGAATAGTCGATTATGCCGTTGTCGTATACATATATATATTTCCTTATTCTAACAGTACAATTATGTGTATCAGGCGATACTAACAGGTATAATAGTATATTCTTACTTTTTCTTACTCTCGCTGAGTCGATGTTGAACAAGTTGAATCGCGACTTTGTCGTTAGATATTGATTACACGCACGTACGGATAGTTCTTTCTGCACTCTTTCTGATTTGAGGACTGATGTAGAGCAACTCAGGCTGCCTTTTTATACCCATATTAGAGCGTAAACAAGCTCATAAATTAGTTGTTTGTCAGCGCGAGACAATGGGTATTGCGCGGACATATGACAGTTCTCGCGGATAGGTGACAGTTTAGAAAAACGAAAAAGAAGAAGAACGCATAAATCTGTTTTGTCGGTACACCCGAGATGGTTGCGCGGAATCGGGGTTACCAGTATTCTCCATCGGGAGTCACTTGGCGGGATGTGCCGACGGTAGCCTTGAGTGCCCTCCCCTTTGGTGCCTTCGTAAAAATGATGGTGGAGTCGCATGGGTGGACGCTGCTTGTTTGTTTCTTCTGACCTCGGTCCGAGATGGTCTAGTCCTTCCCCCCACCCCTCGCAATGGGCGGTGCTGGTGCCTTCTCAGCGCCTCGCCCTCCGGGTGATTCGGCGGCCGGATTGTCCTCGCCTCCTGTGCCGGCGTCGCCTTGTTGGTAATACGCCGACCTGCAGGCGGTCGATATACCCGTTGTATCTTCGTGGTGTCCGACGCACCCAGCGGGATGGCGCTGATGGAGCTGGCTGCACCCGTTCCAACTCCCCGCTTACCTCATTGAGGCGCACTTCTTCCTCGGGAGTTCTAGGGTACAGCTGTCCTGCTCCCTAGCGGTGCAGTCGGGCACCGGTGATGTGGTGGGGTTGTAACAGTATATTGTTGCGTTGTCACTTCACTCCTCTATAAAAAGGCCATCACTGCCTTATCTGCACCTGCCTGCCATAAATAAACTGTAATACGCCTTCTCGGCACATACGCGGCGCTACCATCTGTTTCCGGCAAGAATTTCATAATAGTCGGATCTGCACAAAACCATCGCAGAAGGCTAGGCGAGGAACCAATGAGACGCCATCTCCGTTACCTGAAGGGTTGGGATCAGCAGCTAACTCGATTGGACCCGGAAGTCCATGAGGATTAGAGGAAACTCGCCGCGAGAATTCAACCCATCGCCGTGAAGATAATCGATAATCTATTGAAATAATTGATTGAGTCATAAGAGGAGTTTTGTTTAATTGAGAAAGGAAGAACGAAATAAAGCACTTCTATTTCAACCTCTTAACAGTACGGACGTAGTTATTCCTTCGTGAATCTTTGCTCCAAAAGGTTGCCTTTGCGAGCAAGGTGCACTAGCGCCTCACGGGCATTACCCACGCCTGAGAAATAGTTTGTCTCCATCATCCCACGCAACAATATAGATCAGTGCGTAGGCCCGTCTGGGGTAATTGGTGTTGCCCTCATTCTGGTCCCTTCTTAGTGAGGGGCATACAGGGGTACTCCACTCCCACCAAAAACGTAGTAATTCCGAATTAGTTCCTCTGAGTTCGGGCTGATTTTAGGTGGCGCTGTAGTGTTTGATGGTGATTGGCTGTAAATTTTGAAATAGCGCAAACTGGCGGTACTGATGGCGCCAAAGTGTTCCGCGTGAATCAATAATAATTGTTGAAGAGATTTCAGGTTTCGCTGCAGTGCTTGACGATGATAGGCTGTGAATTTTGAAATAGCGCAACTGGCGGCAACTGATGTCGCCACAATCTCCCACACACTCCCACATTAATCTATTATACATTGTAGAAGCGATTAAAGTGGTATTATATTAAGAGATTGGAGCGTATTTCACTGTTATTTTATTAATAATAGATTAATAATATAAGAAAGTATTTTATAGATATAGATTAAGTTATTTATTGTGTTAAGCCATACAGGATTCACCACTGTCTACCATTTTATAGGAAAGTGCGTAAAAAGCCCAAAAAACCTAATAATGATGTGTACTTTCACACCTCTAACTGCTATGGTAAAATATTACTTTCAATTGCAGATATGAATACCGAATGTTGTGTTGCTGGGTGCCCATCGCGTAGGGATATTGCTCCAGGACACAAATTTCCAGTAAATCCCATACGACGGAATTTATGGCTGGCTGCCGTCTATTCGGCCAAATTAGAAGGCACAACAACATATGAGCAGCTACGAAGGAAGTTTGTGTGTTATCGTCATTTTAAAGATGACGATTACATGATGGGGTCGACGATTCGCAGGCTGAAGAATAATGCTGTACCATCTGTACCATTACCAGCGAATACTGCTGAATATACTGAAATTGAAGAGATAATTGAGATTTGTGGTTCAATTTTATAGTAGAAACGCATGTATGATGTCTTCTATTTATATTTGGTACGTAATTTGTTTTATTTTGCACAAAAAGGTAGCGGACAGCCCACAGCCATGCAAGCCATATAATGATGAAAGTGGAGGGCATGCTGCTGTATATACAGCTGCTATTGAGGAAATTCAGGTTTGTGGTATAAACTCATAGCAGAAACGCATGTGAGATATCTTGCATTTGAATATCGCAGGTAATATGTTTTTTCTGCACAAACAGGTAGCAGACATGCCACACGCAAGCACCTCAAACAATGTTGAAGGTGGAATCACAACTCCACCCCCAACAAAGAAACCACGGCTGCCCTTACTAAAAAGGCCAAGGCACCATCCACATTTGACGCTGCAGGAGGCAAATCTGTACAGAACTGCCAAGTTACTGTGCAGAAAACAAGCCTATGCAACGAAAAAATTATCCCAAACAAAGCAAAGACTGAAGCATGCGGAAAAGCTGTACCACAGCAAATCAATGCAGTCGCTACTGTCACGATTGTCTCCAACACAAGTGACATTCCTTAGTATGCAACTTAATGCATCAAAATATGCACCGAGGGTAAGTGTAGAAGAATTGGACAATTAGTAAAGGAACTAGAAATACGCAGATAACCCCTTGGAAAGCAAATTGCATGACTATATGTATATGTATGTATGTATGTATATATGTTTATTTGTTCCCTTTCGGGTTACAAGCTCCCTTTACATCCCCTTCCTCTCTCCTCCATCCATTCATCTTCTTATGCTAGTTATCTCTACTTATATCTACTACTTATTTTACTTATTCTACTTATTCTACTTATTCTACTTATTCAACTTTCTACTTTACTATTTACATCTTATTTATATCTCACGCTTCTCTCCTCCGCTCGCAATTCCTTGTCTCTCCGCTCACCTATTCTCTCTCTCTCCGCCTTGCCTATTTCGCTCTCTATTCCCTTCCGCACGCCTTCCTTCCCTTTCCTCTTACTTATCTACTATTTACAACTTTGTACACTTATCCTCTACCTTAGTCTACTACCATTCTCCCCTCCCCCTGTCCCCCTGGACTTCCGTTTCCTTCCATTCACACTTTCTCTCCTCTCCTTCTCCAGTTTCTACCTTTCTCTCATTCATTCCCATCCGTACCTTCCTTCATCCTTTTCCCTTTCGTTCTTCCCTCATCCTGCCCTCTCCCCTCCCAACCCCTCTCTTTCCTTCTTTTCCCGCTTTGCTTCCTCCAGTTCTTTCATCCACTTCTCCCCTCCCCCCTCTTCATCCAGTACCTCTTTTACTTTCCTCTCCCATCTTTCTTCCCTTCCTTCCATCTTTTCCCACCCTCCACACCTTTCCCACACATGCTCCCACGTCTCCTCCTCCCCACACAGTCTGCACCCCCTCTCTTCCTCTCCCTCCCAATACCCCCTTCTCTCACCTCATTCCCCATCCTGAATCTTGCCATCCTCCTTACTCTTTCCTCACTCCATCCCTTCTTCAGATAGCCCATCCTACCCTCTCCTACCACTTCCCTATACCATCTATTCGATCTCGAACCCTCTATCCTATTCTCCCTTTCCTTCCTCTGTTCCTCTATATCCCTCTTCTCCAATTCCTCGTATTCCATACCTTCCTCTTCCCCCTCCTCCACCCCTCTTTCTCTGAAAAATTCCCTTCTCTCCTCCTCCCACCTCCCTACTACCTTCCCTCTCCCCCATCTCTCCCTCATCTCTCTCCAACACTTCCCCGCAATCACTCCACCTTTCCCTTCCTCCAGTCTTTTCTTATATCCCCACGCTCTCCTTCCTGCCCTCGCCCTTGTTAGCGTCGCGCGGGAAAAAGGCAGGGCGCATGGAATCTGAGGCGGGGGGCAGGGGGCCGATGCATTGTTGCGAGCCGCCGAGGAGATGCGCCATTTTTTCAAAAGGTGCGAGCACGAGGCCGATGACCCGATGTCATCAATGCCTCGTTGCACGCGCAATTCAATAAACAATTGATTGGAGGATCTGACCATATGGTGGGGAGAGTTCGGGGGGCAAAGACCGAACCCTCTGGAAAGAGGACTGTTGTCAAGGGACACAGCACTTACCCCAGAACCTCCGAGCAACAAACGTGTCAAAGAATTTCTAACATCCTCATCTTCACCCTACCCGCCTCCTCCCTTATCATGTATCCTGGTGTCGTCCAGCTCACACCCATTACCCACCTTATATATTTCTCCTGCGCTGCTTCTACTGTTTTCCTTTCTTTCCAATCCCACGCCTCCACCCCGTACTCCGCCACCGTCCACACTAGCGTATCGAATAACCATATTCTTCTTTCCCAATCCTTGCTCCATAACCTTTTTCCCAATCTCCACACCTCCCTCATCGCCGCCGCCGCCCTCTTTCCCCTGTTACCTCCCAGCGTAACTTTTTGATTTTTCCTTTCTTTTTAGCATAATTTCTTAATTAAATTCTCTTTTGTTCTCCTTATTCCGGCCTCCGGATACGAAATATTCGTATCATGGCTTAGGCTCATCGTTTCCTGTGCGCTGTTAGAGTATTAGTTGTAAAATCATTATTATTTCATTTTTCCTCCAGGCCGCGTATGCGAAATATTCGTATCATGACTTAGGTCCATCATATACGTGATACTGTCGAGCAGTAATATGTAGTGGAATTCCCTCACCGTGGGATCATACTCGTCCCATTATATATATATAAGTAGCTTTAAGGTAGATGTAAGTATAGTGTAAGAAAGCGAGCGGGTATGAGTGTGTGTATGCAGTATGAGTGTGTGTGTGTGTGTGCATAGGCTAAGAAATCGCGATAAGGTTCCGCGTGATAAATTTTTAGTTTCTCTTTCTCTCCAAAGTAAATTATTATTTTCATGGCAATAAGGCATTGCTCGAATATCAACCTAATTTTGTTCAAGGATATGAAATCAGGAGCGTACGCTGTTAAAATCTTAAATAACTGAGTCAATGCAATTATACCGTATTTGAAATAAAAATTGATAATTAGAAAAGGATAAACGAGTGAGCGAAAGTATCTCACTGAACATCGAGCGAGCATCGTAGCACAATATTTGTACACCGGATCGACCGCTGATCCGACTGACCGTTTCCGCGAATAGGGCATGAAAAACCGTCCTAGAGCGAGCCCAGGAGCCGTCTCGCGACGGATTTCTCTGGGCAGTTGGCTGTAAAGTCGTGAGGTACGTGGTCGATTGTCCGAGGGTATCTTACAAGGGAACATAGGCAACCCGGAAATTCAAAAAAATCTGAAATTTGGCACACATGTAGAGTAGTCCATCCGTAACATAACCATATTTCTTATTGGTGCCATAACTCGTTTTTAGGGGGGTGAAAACACCCTTTGAAAAAAAATCAGATTTTTCTTCTTCGTCAAATATCTCAAGAACGGTAAGAGATATCGGAAAAAAGTTTAATCAAAAACTAAATCGCTTGTTGGCGTCTACGAACCTGCGTTATTTTTTATTTTATTTAATCCATATTTTTTTTGTTACGCGACCCCCTCACCCCCTTTTTTCAAATTTTTGTCTTTTGCTGGCCGCCATGAAATACCTCTTGACACCGTCTTTTCATACCTGTAAATGATTTTTGCGTTAAAAATTTTGTTGGTATGTATAACCGAATGTTGAAGTGAAAATGCACGCGATATAAGAGAGATTGTAGGGATAATAAGGCGTAGGCGTATTAAAGCTATTTAGACATGACAATTTAAAATACATCTTTATTATATTATTCTGTACACGGAACAAATACTGTTAAAATTATGGGCTGTAATTGGTACAATAATGATATTCTTCATAGAAATGTTTGAGAAAAAGGTACTGGCCGCACCACGCACATCGCATAAAACCTGGCGCTCCACAAATACTACATTTAGGTACGTGCTTTACACTCTTAAAGTAACAGAAATCTACTGGATTTTGGAACTCGCCGGAATGGGTTTCTAAATACCCACTTTTAAACCAAACATATTGGAAAAGATTTGTGAATATGGGTGAAGAAAGGTGATTAGTTAACAACTGTAATTTCGTCTAGTAGACTTACATTGTCCGAAAATATCCGTACAAAATTTTTCCAGATTCTGAAACCAAACACATCCAAAGGTTGAATCATGCCCGTGATCTTCTTTGGAATGATTGAAAATGTCACTTCTTTGTCGTCTGTAATGAAATCGTAACGAGGAACAAAGTTCACATGTGCGATGATCGGAAAATAATGCAATATACGCGTCATTTAGCGCCATCGACGAGGACAGGCTTATATTCCACGGAGGGCACAAAGATGTTGTAAACACGAAATATTAATACATTTGTTATTCATACGATAACTTGGTATAAATACTCCAGACAGTGCACATGGTGTCATTCGAGTAAAAGAAGTGTGGTACGTTAAAACTTCTTCTTCAAAATGCATTTGCATAATGTTGCTAACATAATAAACATGTTAGCCGCAACGTTTCAAATTGCAAGTACAGTAAGACCCCGCTTAACGCCGGGGATACGTTCCAATAAGTTCCAGCGCTAAACGAAACAGCGTTAAACGAGGTCATCTTAACACGTACATAATGGGGATACGTGAAACAGAACAGAGAATAAGAAAATTTATCACTTTTTTGTAACATTTATTGTTAAATACTTTTTTATTGCATTAATTATAGAGTTATTTATTCCTAATATCGATTTTTATTAATAAAACATCCATGAAAATAAAAAAAAAGTCGGGTAAAGTTATATTTGTGATGAGGAAGGTCCTTCTTCATTTAAAATTTTTGTTTTTTTGGGAAGAAGCCATCTAACGTCGTTTGCCTTTTCCTGTTTCGTTCAGTAAGCAGTTGTCGATAGCAAGACACCGCATCAATGACACTTCGTCTTATAGTGGGCACCGCTTGTGGTTCGGGCATGCCCGCTTCATGTGCTCACATATATAACAAACACCAATACCGCGTGCGATTTCGGGGAATCCCATACTACCGCGTAATAGTGAAACAGCGTTAAGCGGAGCAGCGTTAAGCGGGGTCTTACTGTATAACGCAGACTCCAATGAATTCGAAAGAAGTTAACTTGCACAACGAGCTGCGCGATATTATTGCAAATTTTCAAGATACGGATTGCGTAACGTCAATTGAACATGATTACGTACTTGACTTTGCCGATCCATCGGAACCACATGTTCCGCAATTTGTAGAGTACCTTACGCCTACAGAAACGGAAGAAGATAATTATTATCCTGAAGAGTGTACTGTTGATGACGAAGGAGGAAAAGTCGATATAAGCTACAAGAAGAGGACCGTTGAATTTTGGAAATCCGGAAGAATAACTCATCGCCCGCTTACCAGCGTACAGAGGAACTTTCGAAACGTAAAATCCGTACAGCAGCTACACAGGTGGGCTGCAAGTGTTGAGAAGGGTGCAACAAATGCAGAGAAATTCACATGGATTGCAAAATATGTATTGGAAGAGTTTGAAGTGGCTTTTGACAGAAAATCTTTTGTCCATGACATGATTTTGAGATTGTGGGCTTTGGAGGCAAAAGACCTGGTGGACCTACCCGATTTCAAAGCAAATATCTGGTGGATATGGAAATTCAAAAATGTACATGGAATCGTGTCTCGGAAGTTAACAACTTTCAAAACGCGATCTACGTTTCAAGGCATTGATAATTTACACAATATCGCAAAATCTTTTGTCGCAAGCATAAGGACCAACATCCCAACTGTCGGAATTGAAGAAATTTATAACGCAGACGAGAGAGGCTTCAACCTCGAAGTTCATTCTGGACGAACATTGTCATAGTCTGGCGTGAAAATAGCGGAAGCAGCGATTCAATCGGTATCCTCTGTGACATACAGTTACACAATCATGCCTACTATTTCGGCAAGCGGACGTCTTCTTTCACCTTTATACATCATTTTAAAGGAGCCCACGGGAACATTTGGTCCGAAAGTTTAGGAAACTTTATTCCGTCCACAAAATATTCAAAATCAGGGAAACTCACGTCAGGCCATTTCAAAACTTGGTTCAGCGAAGTATATCTGAAAAATACTAGCGATAACAGCATTCTATTACTCGATTCGTGGTCGGGGCACTGTCCAGATCAGTTGAATCAGTTGATTCCAGAAAACAAAGAAGTGACATTTTTAATCATTCCAAAGAAGATCACGGGCATGATTCAACCTTTGGATGTGTTTGGTTTCAGAATCTGGAAAAATTTTGTACGGATATTTTCGGACAATGTAAGTCTACTAGACGAAATTACAGTTGTTAACTAATCAGCTTTCTTCACCCATATTCACAAATCTTTTCCAATATGTTTGGTTTAAAAGTGGGTATTTAGAAACCCATTCCGGCGAGTTCCAAAATCCAGTAGATTTCTGTTACTTTAAGAGTGTAAAGCACGTACCTAAATGTAGTATTTGTGGAGCGCCAGCTTTTATGCGATGTGCGTGGTGCGGCCAGTACCTTTTTCTCAAACATTTCTATGAAGAATATCATTATTGTACCAATTACAGCCCATAATTTTAACAGTATTTGTTCCGTGTACAGAATAATATAATAAAGATGTATTTTAAATTGTCATCTCTGAATACCTTTAATACGCCTACGCCTTATTATCCCTACAATCTCTCTTATGTCGCGTGCATTTTCACTTCAACATTCGGTTATACACACCAAAAAAAATGTTAACGCAAAAATCATTTACAGGTATGAAAAGACGGTGTCAATAGGTATTTCATGGCGGCCAGCAAAAGACAAAAATTTGAAAAAAGGTGGTGAGGGGGTGGCGTAGCAAAAAAAATATGAATTAAATATAATAAAAAATAACGCAGTTTCGTAGACGCGAACAAGCGATTTAGTTTTTAATTAAACTTTTTTCCGATATCTCTTACCGTTCTTGAGATATTTGACGAAAAAGAAAAATCTGATTTTTTTTCAAAGGGTGTTTTCACCCCCTAAAAACGAGTTATGGCACCAATAAAAAATATGGTTGTGTTACGGATGGACTACTCTACATGTGTGCCAAATTTCAGAATTTTTTGAATTTCCGGGTTGCCTATGTTCCCTTGTTAGATATCATTCTTTTAGAGCCTAATAGTGCATATTCTTCTAGCAGTGTGTTACATAAAGTACTCAATTATCCTCGTAAAGCCATAGTTATAAATTCTAATTATTATTTGAGATACAGACTCAGTTTTCTTTTCTTTCCTTTAGTGAAAAGTGCGAAAGTGTGCGCGTACGTTCTGCACGTGGCCGACAAATTGCGTCGGACGCGTTAAATTAAGTTTCCTTTTCTTTGATTTCAATTACATTATTCTTTTCTTTATATAAAACTTGAACAGAACGCGAAAAGGTTGTTCCTCGTTCGCGTGGCGATTAAAGTCGAAATTATCTAACGAAATTTAACGAATAAAAGCATTAACTTCCTGATTTGTCGACCCTTGTAACGGGCTATATCCCGGCTCAATCACATCTGAGCACAGGCAAATCTAGGAGGAACACAGTACTAAAATTCTACTACGATTCGAAGGTACTATCATCGTTTACCGTCGTTTAAACACCGAATTCCTACCGACCTACCGCCAGAGAGAAAGAGAGAGAGAGAGAGAGAGAGAGAGAGAGACGGATAGAAAGGAGGAGAAAGAGCGCATGCGCAGAGCGAATTTACACGACGCTAGCCGAAGACCAGCGACACGGTAGGAACCTCCAGTCGCGACATACGACAAAATAATTATAACATCTCATTGTATGACCATGCCCGAGCTCAGGCTACGGAGAGATCCCACGGGCACGGTCGCTTGACCGTACACGTTCCTCCTGTTTAACTTCTCGATTGTAAAGGCGTAACTGATAAGTACCGAGAGCGCATCCGTAACCCTTGTAAAGAGCGCTGGTATTAAGGCGCATAATTGTCGCGCTCTAGTATCGAACATTTCTCAATACTGCAAATAATATCTACTGCAGTAATCATCTTAGTCGTTTCTCAGATTCAATGCACGTCATTTCTATACTTACTTTATATCAATATCTTTTCGATTCAATATATCTATTTTGTTTTCCCCTTATATTATTCTCTTTGATTTCATCTATGTTGTGACGTCACACCTCATCAGCCGTAGTATTCCACAAACCGAAAACATAACCTCACGCGAACGATTGGGGACCTGTACGGGTCTTACGGAGGCACACGAATCCTATTAGTCCTGCAAATAGCTAAACGCGATATCAATTTCTAGTTTAACTTCTCCGTTTAGCTTATACAAATAAACTAATAATCCCACTCTTCCAGGAAGGGATTAGAATACCATGCAATATTAATCTTCAGTCAGATTACCGTTATTTATTGTAACTAAATAGCAAAATTATTCAAGCGTTACGCCCGGTCGCACGGCAGACCGCTCGCGGATTTCTCATCGACCGTTCTGACGGAAAAAGTCGTGAAAAAGCCTCGCCTGGACGTAACACCCCTTTCCCTCACATTTTTTTCACATCCCCCTTCTTGCTCTATCCAATATCCTAGGTATTTAACCTCCTTCATCTCCTCGAGCTTCTCCCCCCCCCCCCCCCAATCTCCAATCCACCACCCTTTTTCTTCCTCCCCCTCCCTAAACCTCACGATCTTCGTCTTTTCTGTGTTTACTTCTAATCCCTTCCTTTCCAAATACTTCTCTAACCTCGTCATCACCGCCCTTATTTCTCCTTTCTCCCTCGCCATCACCACCACATCATCCGCATATGACAATGTATATACCTTCTCTCCTCCCACCTTAATCCCCCCCCATCCTCCTTTTCTCAGATCCTCCTCCATATCCGCTATCAATATATTGAACAGGATCGGGCTGAGTGTGCATCCCTGCCACACCCCTCTCGCTGTCCAAAACACATCGCCTTGTCCCTCCCCCACTCTCACCTTACTCCTCGTTTCTCGCATCACCTCCTCCACCCTCTTCACCAGTCCCTCCCTAACCCCCCTCTCCCTCATCGCCTCTACCACCTTCCTTTTCCCCACCGAGTCAAACGCAGCCCTGAGGTCCAGGAATAGTGCCACCATTTTCCCTCCCTTCCTTCCTATCTCCCTATTCACTATATAATTTAACGTGTAGACCTGGTCTCTTGCCCCCATTCGTTTACTAAATCCCACTTGAATGTCCCCTAAAATTCCCTTACTTTCAATCTCTTCCCCTATCCTCTCCGCCAACAACTTCGTATATATTCTGTACAGGGTGGGCATTATGGTGACCCCCCTGTACTCCTCAACTCTCTTCCCCTCTCCTTTTTTCACTATTGGGACTATTTCTCCCTCACACCATTCTTCTGGCCACCCCTCACCATTCCATATCCTCTTGCATACCTCTCCTCCCCATTCTCTCACCCTTTCCCCTCCGTACTTCCACACCTCATTGGGTATCCCATCCCCGCCTATCGCCTTTCCGTCCTTCATCCCTCCCATCACTCTATTTATTTCCCCCATGCTTATGTTACGTCTTCCAGCTCGCTTTCGGGTCAAGTGCCCCAATTCGACGCAACGCGGCGTCCGTCTGTATCTTAATCTCTCGCAAGGGACTCGTTCCAAGTCACGTTCGTATATATAAGTTCCAATTCCTACTTCTCCTATGCGACTGGGGCAGGGTCCGTCTACATCAGCCCCACTGATGAGTCTCGTAGACGGACCCAAGACGAAACGTTACCACCTCCTTTCTTTTTCCTCACCCTCGTCGATCCCCCGCGTCCCGGTCATTTTCCCGTTCCGAGGTTTTCGGCCAGCAAAGCTACGCTCTGCCCGGGGCCTTAGGGACCTAGTAGCATGGGCAGATGACGGGAACGCGCGGCGACCCACAATATCTCGTTGCGACCCCCACCCTAGCGGCTGGGACGTAACACTTAATTCCTCCTCTTCGTCCTTTTCCCTCCCTCCTTCCTTTCCTCCGCAGACCACCTTTCTTTCCACTCCTCCCAGCAGCCCCATAAAATGTGCTTTCCATTCCACCCCCGTAATCTCTTCACACACCCCTTTCCTTCTTTTCCTATTCCTTCTAACTATCCCCCATACTTCCCCCTCCGTTCTCGCTGCCCCTGCCTCCTTCACTAACCTCTCCCTTTCTTCCGCCTTTTTCCTGTCACACAACTCCTTGTATCTTCGTTTCCTCGCCCTATACCCCCCCCCCTCTCCCCTCTTCCATTTCCTTAGTTCCTTTCTCAGTTCCATCTTCGCCTCCCTGCATCCCTCCCTCCTTCTCCCTCGCCCCTCCCCCCACTTCTTTTCCTCCTCCAACGCCGCCTTTATCCTCTCCCCTAGCCCCCTCAGCACCTCCCCTGTCGTTCTTCCCCTCTCTAACTCCCTCTCCCCTTCCCTAATCTTTCCTTTGAATTTCTCTCTCCCTTCTTCGTCCCACTTCCCCCTGTTCCTCCCTATCCTTCCGCTCAACCTTCCTTCCTTCCCCTCTTTCTAATTCCCCCTTTACCCATATCACTACCGGCTGATGGTCCGAATACACTCTCTCCCTCACCTCCACCCTTCTCACCTTGTTCCTCGTCTTCCTGTCCCCCAACACGTAGTCTATCACTGACCTCCCCCTCCGCCCTGTATACGTATATTCCCCCTCTTCATCCCCCTCCGTGCATCCATTTAATATCCCCCACCCTCTCTCCCCCACGCACTCCACCAGCAATCTTCGCTCCCTATTTATCTTCCCGTCTTTAGATCTCCTTCCCTTCCTGTCCTCGCATTGAATTCCCCTATTATAATTGTTGTCCTCTCCCCTTTTTCCTCTTCCATGCTTCCCCTTATTCCCTCTATCTTACTCTCTACATCACCCCTAACATATACCCCTATCACTCTCAATCTCTCTCCCCCCATCCTCATCCCCCATTCCCGTTTCCCCTCTTCCTCCCTTCCCCTCTCCGCCTCTTCAATTATAATCCCCTTTCTCGCCCCCCTTATCATTCCCCCGCATTGTCTCCCTTTTTTGTTCCATCTCTTCGCAAATCCCGCCTCCCATTCATACTCCCTCGGCAGTCTCTCTTTTACCTTTTCCCATCCTTTCTCCTCTACCCATGTCTCTACCCATAATACCACATCCCACTCCTTCATCCCCTCCCAGAACTCCCTATCTTTATTCCCTATCCCCGCCACGTTCCAGAAGGCTAGCTTCCACCCCTCCCCTTCTCCTCTCCTCCCTCCCGGCTGTTCCTCCCACCCTTTCCATTCTATTTCCCCTCTCTTTCCTCTCCCTCTATCTACTTCCCCTCCCCCCCCCCACCCCCCACTAGTCTCTCCTCCACCTCGTCCCATTTCCACCATTTCCCTTCAATCCTCACCTACCCATACCCCACCCACACCGCCTTTCCCTTGCTTCTCTCCTCCCTTGCTGTCTCTTCCACCTTCCACCTCATCCTCCTCTCCCTCCACGTTAGATCATCATCTATCCTTATCTTCCTCTCTCTTATCTTCCTCCTTCCCATCATCACTTCCTTCTTTTTCTCCCTGTCCTTCATATCCACTATCACTGGCCCTCCCACTCCTTCCCTCCCGCCTCCCCCCATCTCCTTCATTTCCTCCACCTTCATAACCACCCCCATTTCCTTTAATATTCCTTCTATCTCATCCTTTCTCTCCGCCCCCTTTTTTTCCAATCCTCTTATAACTATGTTGTTCCTCATTCTCTCTCTCTCTCTCTCTCTTTCCTTTCTTCCCTCCATTCCATCTCCTTAATCTTCCTTTCCATTTCCTCCATTTTACCTCTTTCCTCTATCCCCCATCCTGCTTTCTTCCTCCCTACCATCTCCACCTTCTTCGCTATCTCTAGCTCCTCTGTCCTCTTTTCCATCTCCCTTTTTTCTTTCCTCCACTTCTCTTCCCCCTCCTTTAGCTGTTTCCTTAGCCCCTCTATTTCCCCCCTCACCGTCTCCTTCACCTCCTTAATTTCCTCCTTCATCCCTGCCCCCTGTTTTACCATCATCTCCATCATTACCCTTATTCCCTCCTTCATTTCCTCTGTCATCTCCCTCATCTTCCTCCATTCCATCCCCTCTTCCTCCCCCTCCTTTCTCCTCAATCCTTTCCCCGGCGACCTTTGCAGCCTTTTCATCGGCTTGAAAATGCCCTCCTCTTCCTTATTCCCTTCTATCCTCCCCTTTCTCCCAGTTTTCTCTCTTCCTCTTTACCGCCTCTTCCCATTCCTCTCCCCCCTGCCTCCTTCCGTTACCCTCTGCCATCTTTCCTACCTGCCCTCTTCCTTACCGACTCTTCCTCTGTTCCTTTTCTTTCCACTAGGTGCCTCCCTCTCTCGCCCTACACCGTCTTCCCGCCTTTCAACCCCGCTCTCTCCTAACCTCTTCCCTGCCCGCTTCTTTCCTTCCCTTCTATTCCACACCCACGCTCCCGTTCACGCCACCTACACTCACCCGCACTCCTCTCCCTTTCCTCTACCCTCTCACACCACCTCTCTCTCCTTCTTTTCACTTTTCTCTCTTAGCACACTCGTTTCTTTCACCACTCGCTCGCACCTGCCGCTCACTCACACTTCCGAAACGGAAGTCCGACTATATGTATATATGAATATATAATACCTTTGATCAATTTTCGAATGTGTTATTGCTCTGATTTCCGGCCTTTGTTTAAAACATATTTATACCTTAAAATATTATAGTATGTTAGCATATTAGTTATAATGAGGTTTATTATGTCACCTACCCATAAACTCGTCGCTGAGTCCCGGTCCCGAGCTCTACTGAGCTGGCTGAGCGGGCTGAGCGACGCTCGAGCCGAAAAATAACGGCACGCAGCGACGCAGTTCGTCGGGAAATTGTCATGGCGACGCATTCCTGTGACGCCGGGACGCATGCATAACAGTACTCTAACCGTCTCGTGTCGTCCAGGATGCCTGCAAGGGCGCCGGTTTAACAATATTTAAAAACTGATTTACAATAAATGAATAATTACAATAAGTTATAATTCGAGATAATTGCATACATTATACACAATAAATATTCTATATGTTAATACCCTATATAGTTCTTCCTTTCAAATAATAGGGCAGGCGGTACACAGTGGATGAAAAAATAATTTGCCTATCGATTTTCAAACAATCCCGGAAAGCATACAACTTGCTGCAACAAACATGCCTGCTTAGTACAACAGTACTAAATAGAATGTTGCAGCAGATAATACTGCAACCAGGATTGAACACCGTAATTGTGGAGCATCTGGCAGAAAAGTCCAGATTAATGTCTGAATCAGACAAAATCTGTTGCCTAATGTGGGATGAAGTTTCCATTCAACCCCGCGTCGGTTATAGTCCCTCGTTGAAAAGAATCGTATGATTCGAAGACCATGGGACTATTCGACGACAAAAATACGCTGATATAGCATTAGTGTTTATGGTTCGGGGAATTAAGATCGGGTGGAAACTTCCTTTGGCCTTCTATTTTTCCCACGGTCAAACAAGCTCCACAACACTAATACGGAGTATAACAGAAATTACGGCCGCTGTATCGGGTTGCGCTTTACGCATTGCTGCTTTCGTTTGCGATCAAGGATCGTCAAACGTAAAAGCATTAAAAACCCTTGAATTAGACACAGCGAGGACTAATTGCAACGAAAATATACGTTCGTGTAAGTCACTAGTTATGTCCGATAAACAGTGGGCCAGTGGTCCCAGATGCGCGCAGCTTAGGGCCAATTAGGTCCTTAGCTTCGCACACAGACGCGCACGCACACCGCCGAAACCGATGGTGCTCGAGGCCACATCTAGGACCAGTGCAGTAAGCCCTTTTACGACGCAAGAGATATGTTCCGCGGCAGTGCCAGCATACACAGCGTGGAACTCCGAGGCTTCCTCCACCACCGCCACCTCCGATGGAATTCTACGCTAAATATGCTGGCACTGTTCCGCGGGATACGAATTTTGTGTTATGGGGACCATACGAGTCCCAGGGAGGTATTCCCAGTCAGATCTGTAGACTTATGATCGTCTTAAAAGTCTAAAGTCTTGACTATGAATACCATTCCTAGTGTATGTTGTGAAAATATAGTTAATAGTAACAGAGTATTGAATCTAATATTTTCAGATGGTACCATTATCTTAAATGGAATGTAAATCCATTCATTTTACGATCCACCCCATTTACTGAAAGGGGTCAGGAATAATTTATTAACGAAAGACCTGCGAATTGGTACGAATAATGCAGAAAGAAGATAAATTTCTGTCGTGGAGGATATTGGAACCCGCCTACGACATGGACCAGACAGGGAATATGTTCCGTCAAATGGTCAAAATTACGGAGGAGGATCTTCACACTAAAAAAATTAAAAAAATGCGAGTTAAGCATGCAGCGCAGGTTGTGACCGTATTTTTCGACGGTCACATCCGCGCGTACGAAAGAGCTGCACGAGCGCATACCGCTAACAATGGATATAGCACCCAATAGAGGGAGGTTCTCTCTCGCGCGCCACAGCGTTTCTTCCAGCAGAGGGAGACCCCCTTTCGCTTTCATATTCACCTTACCGCTTGTATATAAACCCCGCGGACGCAACGATCAGCGTCCTATCTTCATTCCTCAAGTGACACTCGACGGAGTTAGACGTCCGCCGAGTCTTGTGTTGTGTTTCGCGCCGTTTCGGTTCTCGCCACGGTCCGCGCTTGCGTGTATAACGCGCCTTCTCTTTCCGTTCTTTCAATTACTCTCACTTCCCAAGTTACGCCCGCCGGAGTTAGACGTCCGACGAGTGCTCTGTGTTATTTACTATGAAGTCCGGTTCACAGCCTGTGCCCGCGTCCTATAGCGCGACGGCCGCTCTCGGGCTTTTCATATTTTATAGTTTATTCTTTTCTTTCGCGTACATCGCCTTATTCTTTACTATTCTCTTTTGATTTCTTTATTATTTTTGTACGAAATCTATCCTCGAGTATCCTGCTGATTCGCTCTTCGTATCGACAGCTTCTCCTCATCTGGCACCTCCAACACCGAATACCTTCAAAATTCTGAAAAAGGCCTCGGCAGCTCAAAAGGCTTCCGGTCCAAGGGGGTCAGGGCTTGCACTGACCGAAGAAAACCTTAAGTTACTGGCGCAGCAAATGCAGCCTGCCGCCTCGAAACCAACTCCGACGTCGGGAAGATTGAATCTCTCGAAGCCTAAGTTGATCCTCCCGGAGCAGAGGGGTCTCAAAGGTGAGTCCAGCCAGAGTTCCGATATCTTAAATGAAGCAATCGCGCCGTCGACGTCGTGCTCAAATCTCATTGCTCTCGATCTAGACGCTCGTATGGACCAGTCCCCGTCGCCGTCCGATATTTTGTCGGTTTCGACGTAAGGAACGTTCCAATCTAAAAACATAAAATCTGTTTCCGACACCAAAATCGTGGGCAAAAAGGTGGCCGTTAACATGCCGTACGCGAAAGACTTGCTTGCTTCCCACTCATCTCATTTCGGTAGAAGCCGAAACGTAGTCAAATCCCCGGCGGTAAACAAGCCCGTTCCCATGGACGTTAGCTCGATTCCACTCCAAAACAAATTTGCCGCGCTCGCTGCCTTTGGGGACGTGGACGCCGATAGACCCGTTGCTACACCTGCTGCTCCGACTGTAAACATACCCAACACTACGTCTGTTATTACGGGTGCCCTTAAACGTCCGTCGCCGCTGTACATCGCTAATTTCAAATCTAACTTGGCTGAGTTAGAAAAACAGATCAAGGCTGATTTCGGTAACGAATCGTTTCAATTAAAATTTTTAGGCAACCAAATTAGGCTACAATTTTTTAACACGGAACATTTCACCCAATTCAAATCACAGTTAGTTGCAGCAAATAAGCAATTTTTCACCTTTTCGTTAAATAGCAGTAAATAGCACTCCATGGTTCTCAAAGGCTTGCCCCGCGATGCCCCTCGAGGACCTGGAAGCTGAGCTTGCTAGCAAGGGTATCAAGCCAATGTACCTAAACTTCGTTAATCCCAAAAACACCACGTCCAGTTTTGCTCTCTACAAGGTCGTTTTCGCTTCAGATATCCCTCCCGCGACTGTTTCTAAAACGGGATTCTTATTCAGCACTCGAGTATACTTGGATAAATTTCTCTCGGCCAAAAATTATACCCAATGTTTTCGTTGCCAGGCTTTTGGTTATACCGCCGGGAACTGCAACCTCGCGGAGTATTGCGTCAAGTGCGCTGGCCTTCACGCCTCCAGCAAGTGCACCAAAACCATGGAGATAGCGCCGTTTTGCAAAAACTGTGGCGCCGCTCACACCGCTAATTACTTCGGGTGTCCGGCGCTTGCTGCCTATTTGAAAAAAAGGGACGCAAATAAGACATACAAAAAACCGGTCATTAGAAGCGTGCAGACATTAAACCCGCTGTTGTCGTCGTTTCCCCTTCTTTCCTCTCGCCGACTGTCTACAGTTCCCTCGGGCCTCTTACCTCAAAAGTCCTTTGCTCAGGTGCTTGCTGGCCCTCCTGGTGGGGGAAACAAACCCCCTCCTACCCCTCCTGTCTTCGACCATCCATCAAATACGAACAGATCGAGTCCCCACTCCCAGCTCGATCTGTTTAATCAACTTACGGCGGCAATGAAGGAGCTGGACTTGTTTGCCGACATGCAAGAAATGCTCAACATAGCAAACCTCCTTATCGAAAACCTTAAATCTTGCAGAACTAAGGTAGAGAAATTTCAAGCGTGCTTCTCAGTCATGCCCTCCTTGTCGGACTAATGGCGAATTTTCCTACCATTATCTTATGGAACGCTGGCTCCATCGTCGGCAAGCGAAATGAGCTCCTTCTCGTCGCCGCTCAAAATGCATACGACATTTTCCTTATCTCTGAATTCTGGCTTACCCCCTCCTCATCCATCAGTCTGCCCGGTTACCGTGTTGTTAGATTTGATCGTGTGCATAACCCAAACATGACGAGAGGTGGGGGTGTGCTCCTGCTTATTAAAAATCATATTACTTTTACAGTTATCCGAACCCCCGACATTGCGGGGATAGAGTTTGCAGCAGTCCAGCTCGCATCTCCTAAGCTCACCTTGGGAGTTGCTTATGTTTCTCCCCAAGCGCGTTTAGATTCAAACGCTTTAAACCACATCACCTCCGTCCCGTCTCCGTACATCATCGGCGGGGACTGGAACGCCAAACAACGGGCTTGGGGAAACTTCACTGCCAACAGTGCTGGGAACAATCTTTTCCAACACTCTTTCAGATCTGATTACAGGATCGTCGCTCCCGACTCTCCGACTTGTTACCCGAGCCATGCACGACCCTCCATACTAGATTTTTTCATCACCAATTATAATCGCAATATTACATGTGTGATGACAAATGATTTGTACTCGGATCATAGATCCGTGTTTTTAAAATACACTGATATCGCGGTACCTGCTCCCGTCCGTTTATTAACTGTGGATTGGGATGCATACCGTGTGGCCACAAAAAAATTAAATATGATGTCTCACTTTAATTCCATAAACGATCTCGATCACAAAATCACCGAAATCACCTCATTTCTTCGGGCGTGCTGGCGCAAGTCGCGAGTCCTGGGCGCGGGTGCGACAAGCACAAAAAATAACTTCGCTTCAGACCCAGAACTTCTGGAAATGTTGCACCTTAGACATCACATCAGATCGCGCGCTCAAAGGGCGGGTGTTTCCCCTCCCCCGGGTGTTCTGCCAATGCTAAATCTGCAAATTAAAAAACATATTACTGCGCTTAGGAATGCGAGCTGGACTGCTCTACTAGAAAACTTTAAAAAGCCGGACCCCACCTTTTGGGCTACATATAAGGCCGCTACATCACAAGCCTCAAAAACTCACCTCCCACCTTTCGTCATTAACGGAGCAATACGGGCAACTATCTCCATTAGAAAACACGGTGGCCGGGTTTGTTTCCTCCTTCGATACCCTTCCTTCCTCCTCTCCTGACTTTAACCCCACCTCCTTCCTCTCCCCTGGGATCGTCAGCAGTCTCCTGAGGGATTTAGGAAAGCTCCGGGCGCGGACGGTCTGTCGGCCGACATGCTTAAAAATGCTCACCCAAAACTCGCTGTTCAGCTCTACCACATTTTTCGTGAGTGCCTCCGACGTCACTACTTTCCGGCTGTGTGGAAGACCGCAAAGGTCATCCCTGTACCAAAGCCTGGTAAGGATCACACCAAACCCGAGAACTATAGACCGATCAGCCTCCTGCCTATTTTAAGTAAAATATTCGAGCGCTGTATTTATCAAAACATTAATGAACATATAAAAAAGGTGGGTATACTCATCGACCAACAATTCGGTTTTCGCTCCGGTCACTCCACAATTCAACAAGCTCTCAGGATCACCCAGCATCTGGCGGTAAACCTAAACACAAAACGCCATACCGTCATGGTCTTGCTCGATCTGGCCAAAGCGTTCGATTCTGTATGGCATGACGCGTTACTCTACAAACTCAACGCTCTAGGAATAGATCACTGCATTATTGCAACATTACGTTCATACCTTCGTGATCGCTTCATCTTTGTAAATATTCAGGAGCATCACTCCATGCCGTGTCGGATTTCCGTCGGCGTTCCGCAAGGTTCAATCCTTGGTCCTGTACTTTTTAACCTATACATTAATGACGTTCCGCTTAGTCCTAGCTCAAATCTTGCCCTATATGCCGACGATACCGCGGTATATGCTTCATCTACTAAATTAAAACAAGCCATCATGTACACGCAGCGTCACCTCTCTCTAATAATTCACTTTTTTTATAAATGGAAACTTGCCTTAAATACAGATAAAACACAGGCCATACTTTTCACGAGAAATCCGATAGTGCGTCGTGAGTCCGTCGGCGTTCAGGTCTCCCTTGGAGGGCATCTTGTCCCATGGGATAAGGAAGTTACTTATCTCGGTATAGTGTTGGATCAAAAACTTACATATAGTGCGGCGATCGACGACCGAATCAAAAAATCAACTGCGGCTTTCTACTCTATCATTAAGCACATCCGCGTTAAGTCCCCGCTTAAGCGGAAATTAAGGCTTCTACTGTATAAAATGTGCATTCGACCGGTCCTCACGTAAGGCATTTTAATCTGGGCTACTGCAGCCAAAACGCACTTTAAACGCGTTCAGGTTGCTCAGAGCAAATGTATTAAAACCATTCTGGGCCTTTCCATGGATTCTCCTACTATCGAGACACATCATGATGCCGATATTCCGCTTATTGCGACTTTCCGGTACGACCTAAAAGAGCGTTATTTAAATTCTATCTTTGAAAATCCGCTTGCCAAGTCTACATGCATTTTCAATATACATACCATACCATATAAGATTAAATATCCGCATCCCATGCAATTTTTCAGTGACCCATAGCTACTCCCATTCACTTTCGCCATTTCACGCTATTTATGATTGTCTATCATTGTCTATCAAGCTGGTTCACCACACGCACGTCGTCGGCGCGCGTTTCTCTCCCTGTTTAAACTGTGTTTAACCCCAGTTCACAGGTTCTCTGGCTGCACCTGCCTGCCAACCCTGTGCAAGGTTGGTAAACGATCTACTCGCCCGCCAGTTCGGCTAGGCGCGCGACCATTTTAAATCTTGCCTAGCTCAAGCCTTTCTCTTCGGCTTTGGCATATATCCTCGTGATTTTTCTTTTTTGTTGGTTATAGGCAGTCTCCCTGCCCATCACTGCTTCCCCCGCAAGCTGTAACTTTTCTTGTGCGACAGTGGGGTCTCTCTCTCTCTTTTCTCTTATTTCTTTGTTTTCCCATCGGGGCATAATTCTGCCTTTGGACCACGTTATTTCTCCTTTTTATAGAAAACGTTTTTTTAAAAATTTATCCGTTGCTACTCTAGAGTCACGTACTTTCCCACTTCAATGTCCAGTAACACCATTCGCATTCATATGCGTTATCTTCATGTGCCCCATAAAGACGCCAAAGAGGTGCCTAGGCGCGGGTTGACGGAGCTCCCTCCAACCCTTTTCATGCTTTTTGATGGAGGGACTTTAGATCATGCCCATACTCCCGTATGGGCTGAATCCGCGAAATCGGGAGTGTTTCTGATTCTTTCTTCGACTCCACAGCTCTACCAGTCTTCTCTGGCTCCTCCAACTCCAAACAGTGTTAAAATACTAAAGAAGGCCTCCTCAACGCGGAAGGCTTCCACTCCGAAGCGGTCAGGGCTTGCCCAGACCGAAGAACACCTTTTAAGACTGGCGCAGCAGATGCAGGCTACAGCCTCTAATATTCCAGCTACTTCGGCAAAGCTCAGCCTTGCGAAAGCGAAGTCTACCACACCGGAGGAGAGGAATGCGGCGGGTGAGTCCAGCCAGACTTCTTCTTTTACATCAAATATCTTGCATGAAGCGATCGCGCCGTCAACTCGTGCACAAGTCTTATCGCACTTGATCTTGACACGCGACTAGATTAGTCTCCGCCTTCTTCTGATGCATCTTCCGCATCTACATTAGGAGTTTTTCATTCAAAAAATATTAAATCCGTTTCCGACTCTAAAATCTTGGGTAAAAAACTACTAGTACATGTGCCTTACTCGAAGGACGCGAAATCCTCCAAATCCGCACAGTCGGTTAAATTTCAAAACGAGCCCAAGTCTGCATTGACTATAAAGAAACCGACGAGTATGGACATCGACGTCCCCACTCATAATAAATTTGCCGCGTTAGCGGCATTCGGGGACGTGGAAGAGGACGCTTCTGCTAACATAACTCAGGCGCCTACTGTAAACACAAAACCAAATACATTACCTCAAGCCTCTGCTATGCCTAGGCGACCGCCACCGCTGTACATTGCAAACTTCAAATCAAATCTGGTCGATTTAGAAAGAAAAATCAAGGCGGACTTTGGAAACGACTCCTTTCAATTAAAATTCTTAGTCTCACAGATAAGACTACAATTCTTCAAGCTTGAGCATTTTATAGCATTCAAAGAACAATTAATTATCACTAACAAACAATTTTTTACTTTTTCCCTGAACTCCGCAAAGGAGCATACAATGGTCCTTAAGGGCCTGCCCCGCTTGCCCCTCGAGGACGTAGAGACAGAACTAGCAGCCAAAGGTCTTAAACCTTCTTACATAAATTTTGTAAACCCGAAAAACACAACTTCTAGTTTCGCACTGTTCAAGGTGGTTTTCCCTTCAGGCACTCCGCCTACTTTGATTTCTAAAACGGGTTTCCTTTTCAGTACGCGTGTGTATTGGGGTAAATTCCTATCACAAAAAAATTACACTCAATGCTTTCGCTGTCAGGCTTTTGGTCATACCGCGGGTAACTATAACCTTCCGGAATTCTGCGTAAAGTGTGCGGGCCGCATGCATCTAGCAAGTGCACCACACAAGCCACGCGATGCTGCACCCTCGTGTAAAAACTGCGGTGCTGCCCATACGGCAAACTTTTCGGGCTGTCCAGCACTCAGCTCCTATATGAAAAAAAGGAACTCAAATAAACCTTACAAAAAACCTATTATTACGAACATTCAAAATATTGTTCCATCTCAATCCTCATTTCCTTCTCTTACCTCACGTCGCCCGTCGCACGTCCCCTCGGACGCCTTGCCGCCCAAATCCTTCGCCCAGGCGCTTGCTGGCCCCCCGGAGGGGGGGGGGGGGGGGGGGTAGCCCCCCCGCCCTCTCCTGTACCTTCTGTCTATAATCATCCATCCAACACAAACAGACCGAGCCCTCATTCTCAGCTTGACCTGTTTAACGAGCTTATGGCGGCAATGAGGGAGCTAGATTCACTCGGCGATATGCGCGAAATGCTGCAAATTGCACTTATGCTTATCGAAAAATTGAAGCGTTGCAATACTAAACTAGACAAATTTCAAGCTTACTTTACGGTCCTTTCTTCTATCTCGGACTAATGGCCAATTTCCCGTCCATTATTTTATGGAACGCCGGCTCAGTTGTGAGCAAGCGAAATGAGCTCCTTCTTGTCCCCGCTTAAAAAGCATACGACATCTTCCTTATCTTCGAATCCCGGCTTACGCCCCACTCATCCCCGCATTCAGTCTGCCCGGCTACCGAGTCGTCCGGTCTGACCGTGTGCATTGCCCGAACATGACGAGGGGTGGGGGTGCTCTCCTGTTAATAAAAGATCATATTTTATTTACAGTTCTCCGTACGCCTGACATCCCAGGCATCGAATTTGCCACAGTCCAACTTGCGTCCCCAAAGCTTGTAACCATGTTGGTTCGCGATCTGTCGTATTGTACGGAATTTAATATTTATCAGATCGCGAAATCGAGATATTTCGTAATTTATTCCGAAGACTTGTTTTATTTTGGTTGACTCGGCGGCAGCGGTTACGGACTACCGCCGTGTTTTGTTTTGAAACGGAGTTCGCACACCTTAGAGGAAGGAGATGGACAGGCGTGTCAGCTGTTCGGGCAATGAACTTTACTTTGTGTGTGGTGAAAATAATATGTATGTATTGAGATAAAATGTGTACATGAAAATAAGACGTGCCGCACGTACGATGTGTCGGCGTTGTTTACTGCTTAACCCGAAATATAATTATGTGATTCTAAGAACGAGAGGTCTTATGTGCCTCTAAGCTTATTATACTATGGACTACTAATTGAATTTAATTCTGATCAGACTTGTCTGTTATACTACTGATATTGTGCATAGGTATGCTGTACTTAGTTAATGTTGTGCGTGATTTGATTTGACTCGATTTGGGTGTGCTACGAGGCCTGCTTTCCTCGTAGCATTAAGACCAAATGCGAATCTCACCCCGGCCGGTACTTGAGCGGAGGAGGTGAGTCGCAGGTCGTTGTTCCCTTGTTAAAATGACTCTACTAGATAAACTGCAATGCAGGTGAGTATTCTGACATGCGAATCCGAACTCGGCCGGGGTTTAGGCGGAGGAGTCAGAAGCACCAGTTAATCCTCTTAAGTATTTGTCCGTATGCAATTACGGTATTACAATATTGGCCAGTGACAATGATTCTAGTGCCAGGTACGTTTTGACCGTTTTCAGATAACTAGCAGCAAATCAGCGGTATAGCAGTGCCGCAGGACGGGTGTGTCCAAACGACTCCCAATTGGGCGTATATAATTAGGTGAGCGAGGTGAGACAATGCTTCGGTTTCGCTAAGGCGGGTTTGCCTTCCTGAATTATATCGTTTTTCGCTAAGCTGTATATAACTACCAGATCAACTACATCCCCTTTTATACGCGATGGGAAGTGGGGGCATCCGCGAGAAGTTTGTTAGATCGCACGCACACGCTACCTACTGGCCAGCAGTGCGACCTGACATCACTCCTGAGGTGTCGTCAGTGGTGGGGGTTGCCGTCACCACTGTGTCGAAATGCTCATCGTGTCCGTACGGAGAGTACGGTCACAAGCTCACCTTGGGCGTTCCCTACGTCTCGCCTCAAGCGCATCTTGACGTGAATGCACTCAACTGTATCTCATCCGTTCCACCTCCGTTCGTCATTGGCGGGGATTGGAATGCAAAACACAGGGCGTGGGGTAACTTTGCTGCAACAGTGCTGGAAATCAGTTGTTCCATCACTCTTGCCGATCTGATTACAGAGTAATCGCCCCTGATTCACCTACCTGCTTCTCTAGCCATGCATGACCCTCCATCATTGTCTTTTTCGTGTCTAATTATGACCGAAATATTACTTGTGTGACGACAGATGATTTATGCTCGGATCATCGATCCGTGCTTCTAAAATTCTCCGATATCGCGGTACCTGCTCCTGTCCGGTTTTTAACCGTGGATTGGGATGCATACTGCGTTGCTACCAAAAACTTTGAAATTATGTCTCACTTCAAGTCCATAAACGAACTGGACTTAAAAATCCAGGAAATCAACTCATTTCTTCGGGCGTGCTGGCGAAAGTCGCAGGTGTTGTCTGACGGGGCGAAGAATTCAAAAAACGATTTCTCAGCAGGTCCTATTCTGCTTGAATTCATCGGTGTTAGATACCGTATCAGATCGAGCGCCCAAAGGACGGGAATTTCCCCACCTCCTGGTGTTCTCCCTGCTTTGAACCTTCAAATAAAAAAGCGCATTTCTGAGCTGAGAAACGCGAGTTGGACTGCGCTTCTTGTAAACTTTAAAAAACCAGACCCCAGATCCCAAGGCTGCAACATCTCAAGCATCCAAAGCTCACCTTCCACCCTTCGTCATAAACGGAGATACGATAACATCTAATTACAAAAAGCCGATGCCTCGGCTGAAAACTTTGCCCGAGTGCATGACGTTGCGCACGGGCAAATCTCTCCTTTTGACGACTCGGTGGCCGAGTTTATCTCCTCTCTTGACTCCTGTCCTTCTGTCTCTCCTGACTTCGATCCATCCTCTCTTCTTTCTCCCGGGTACATCAGCGGAATCCTGAGGACACTTAAAGTTAAAAAGGCTCCTAGCGCGGATGGAATTTCGGCTGAAATGTTAAAAAACGCTCACCCAAAGTTAGCAGCTCAGTTATATTATATTTTCCGCGAATGCCTTCGCCGACATTACTTCCCCGCGGTATGGAAAATAGTCAAGGTCATCCCGGTTCCTAAACCTAGCAAAGATCTCACCAAGCCGGAGAGTTATCGTCCAATCAGCCTTCTGCCTATTCTTAGTAAAATCTTTGAGCGCTGTATATATCATTGGTACATTGATTCTTTCATAAAAAACGCTGGAACTCTCATTGACCAGCAGTTCAGTTTTCGTTCCGGCCACTCGACAATTCAGCAGTCGCTTCGCATTACTCAACACCTGGCAGTTAATATGAACTTGAAAAGACATACAGTTATGGTCTTACTTGACTTAGCCAAAGCGTTTGACTCGGTCTGGCACGATGCCCTTCTTTATAAACTAAATTCAATAGGTTTAGGATTCGCTGTTATTGCGACTCTTCGTTCGTACCTTAAGGAACGTTTTATCTTCGTTAACATCCAAGAACATTGCTCATCCCACCATCGTATCTCAGCCGGAGTTCCTCAGGGCTCAATCCTTGGTCCCCTCCTCTTTAACATATTCATTAATGATATCCCTACTAGTCCTAGTTCAAATCTCGCACTTTACGCAGACGATACAGCTGTATATGCTACTTCTACTAAATTAAGGCAAGCCGTCATGTACGCCGATAGACATCTTGCATTGATCGTTGAATTTTTCGACAAATGGAAACTTACTCTAAACTCGGACAAGACGCAGGCCATTCATTTCACACGAAACCCGATCGTTCGCCAACAAGCCAATGCATTGAGGGTCACCCTTGCGGGACTTGCTATCCCGTGGGACAAAGCGGTTACATACTTGGATATCGTACTTGATCAAGAACTAACATACAGAGCGGCCATTGCTGACCGTATCAAAAAAACATTTACAGCGTTCTACTCACTAATCAAACACATCGGCACCAAATCCCTTCTCAAACTGCACTTAAGGCTTATGCTCTATCGAATGTGCATCCGCCCTGTTCTTACATACAGAATTCTGATCTGGTCGACCGCGGCAAAAACTCGTTTAAAACGCGTGCAGGTTGCCCAGAGTAAGTGCTTAAAGACAATAATGGGCTTACCAATGGATGCCCCCACCGTAGAAACTCACCGAAATGCGAACACGCCGCTAATTTCTTCCTTCTGCGACGATTTGAAAGAGCGCTACTTCAATTCTGTCTTTTCAAACCCCCTAGCTGTGGGCACCTGCTCATTAAACATTCATACAATACCGTTTAGAATTAAATATGCATTACCTTGTGACGTACCGCGCCGCCGAGCGCCGCTGAGCGCCGCCGACCAGCGCTGCGGCCCATGACGTCGTGCCTGCCTGCCTACAGTGACGTCAGCATGCATCGCCCAAACTAGTGACGTGCTCCCCCCAGTGACGCGCCCGGTCTCACAACGCGCCTGCTTAGCGACGGCATAGCGACGGCCTAGCGATCACGTACACAGCGAGTGCATGGCGACGGTTGGGAACGTGCGATTCCCCGAAAAGTGTACCCCACCTCGATGCACTACTCCCTTACATCTCATGACCCCTCACCCAAGATAGATTCATATAAAAAGGGCAGCGGATGAGCGCTCGGCGGTCATTCGGCTATAGAAAAGGTGCGTGCAAAGGTTTACGTAAGCGACTCCTGAGCGAAATACAAGTGAAAGTGACAGTGATTTTGGGGGCATCATTTCGTCGAATAAGACTCATTGCAAAGAGCAACCTGTGCGTGTTCTGAGCGTATCTCTAGTGTAAAATCAAAGACAATTTCTCGCCACACGAAATGTGTGTAACTTTAGTTTCGGAATAGATTCTCTAGACACTTTGAAATTCCTGTTATTCGTATTCCTAGTCATTTATCGTATTCTACCAGCTATTCCGCGTTATTTATTGCGTTTTCTGATATTTACTTTCATATTATCGTTGCGTTTATTATATCTATCGGTTATTGTTGTATATATTTTTATCAATATAACGTTTTTAATTATTCTCATTGTTCATAAACTGTCTCGTTATTTAGCAGCACAGACCTCAAATTCCACGAACTAGATTCTCCTTACCGCTCGGGAGAATCAGCGAGCCAAAAAGAAATTGCTTCCCGTTTACCTCAAATCTGCAAGGGGTGCCGCTGTGCCATATCAGTTAAGGCCCTTGCAGATATTCACGTCGAGACAGATAGCTCAGGGTGCCGCTGTGCAATATCAGTTGAGGCCTGAGTTGTCGCCCTCACCACCATACTCTCCGAGAGGTGCAGCCGTGAAATACCGGCCGAGGCTCGAGGAAGGTAATCTGTGTTTCGCGTGCTCATTCCTCTCACTAGATTTCTTTCCTACCGGCACTGACAAATAATCCTCACCACGTCAGGCCGTGGCTCGTAACAACCTATGCTAGCAAACGATGCTCGCAGTTAATCGTATTCCTTGCTTACCTTATCTTGTTGTGCGTCCTAAATACCTCTGCTTTGCGTCACGCTCGTCGATGGCGCGCCTTCGTATGCTCTTATACCCTGTTCACGGGTTATTCTGGCTGAGCCCGCCGCTCCCTCTGTGTAAGGTTGGTGACTTTATTTTTTTCGTCAATCTTCATTATCTTCCTGCCCGCTAGGCTGCATTGCGCCCGACATTCAAAAAATAAAACCTTCCGAGGAGTGCATTCATTTGCCTCCTCGTAACGGTTACGTCTTTTTTATCATATTTACTTTAAAATAATATCTAAGTTAAATTCTTTTCTCTTTCTCTTCCCTGGGTTACACTCTTTTAGTGGGATCTTGGGGAAAATCAAAAGCTCTTTGTTTTTTCATTGCTCGAGTCTTTACTCGCTTTATGTTTCATTTATCTTTATCACAGTATACGGTTTTTTGCAAATTTTCCGTAATCTACTCTCTTGCCACGTGCTAAATTACTTTACCTTCCGGTAACACCATGCTCACGCTTTACCGTCCATTGCTTGATAAAAGCGCCTAAGCGGCGCCTAGGTGCAAGCCTCGGATCCTGTTGCCCTTCTCTCCTCTGTTCGGCGCAGGATCCATCTCATGCCGACCTGAAAAAAAAAACGATCAGCGTCCTATCTTGAGTACAGAGGAATAGTCAACCTCGATACGAAAGAGTACGCCCCAACGTAAATTCCGTAGCCATCGATTACTGTCACACGTCGAGATACGTATAGTATACTCCTAGCACGCGGATTAGAATATTGCATTACGGTTTTAAACACGTCGAGCGTCTCAAGAAAATCTGGGTGAATATTAAGGGATACACGAGCAGAAAGTGTTCTCTTTTAACCTAATTCATTCATGTTCGCGATGGAACGAGTAAGCTAGTTCACGGGAAATAGGGATAGTGGCGGGAGCGTGTGTGGGTGTAACTTGAATAGTTAGAGGCGTCACAGAATTTATTATTATCACAGCCACGAACTGATTGTTAAACGGACTTCTACAAATCGCTCGTTACAAGACTGTGGTGCGTTGAGCACGTGGTGCGCCGTACGTCGTGTTTCCTCGTATTAACTGCTCACAGAGAGCGGGGCCACGGCTAGCATTCTCGCAAGCGACGAATCGCAGTCGTGGGTGAAGAGACAAAGGACAAATCCTCTGACTGAGAAGGACTCGCACGGGAAGACCGTTGCGGTCCGAGGAAAGGAAGGAATCCGAAAAGTCGCCTAGTGCGCACGATGGGATTCGTCGCAGCAACCCAGAAGGAGAGTTTGCAGGAGCAGGAAAGCTTCGAACTCGAAGGAAACACAAAGTATAATAGAGGTGGAATAACGCAGATTCTCACCTTGAGAAACCGAGATGGCTACTCACTCAAAAGGGCCACGACGCACGACGGCACACACGTGTTGATTTCTCAACGGACGGAAGAAGACGCAGGAAGAAGGAAGCGGGACATGCCCCCGCTGATCCTTCATTAGTCACGCACGTAAACAGCGGATGGCGTTACTGATAGACCGCAACGCCAATCAGCGGAAAGTCGCAACATACCCTACACGCCAAAGCCTATGTCTACGCACGAGGTAACGCGAATTAGCCTTAAAACTAAACTATATAAAAGTAGGCCGCTGCCTATACGCAAACGGCTCCCGCTACGCGCAAGTAGCGAGGCTAACGCGACAACGACTTTAAATCCCCAACAATTCACGACTAAAGAGTTAAACTCACACTTCGTGACTTTAAATTCACGCATGCAACATCCAGCAAGCTGACTCCCTTAGTCGAGGAATCACTACGTCGAATCAACGCGGCATCTATCAAGATAGGTACCAAAGAGTGGAGAGTAGGTGTTTTGAATTGAACCCCGAGACGAGCCTGAGGAATCTGGTGAGGCGCGGGTGGGGAGTTTAAGGAGAGTTGAGGAGGACCGCACGACGTCGTACAGCACGTGGCCGGCACGAAAACGAACACGTGTGTGAGGAGCTCAAAGAATTGTATTTATTAACTAAACGCACTTAAACTATGATTACACTAATCGAGGAGCACTATAGCGTCTTTCAAACCCTTTGAGGAGTACTTATACACAAAATTGAGAACGCACCGGGTGAGGAATCCACAATTTATTCGCACGTGAGAGGAACGCTGCTTGTCGTCACGATAGAAGAAACGGTAATGGCCGTCGAGACCGCGCGGGAACCGCGAGAGTACAATTGCCCGAGAAGAACGCGACGCGGCGCTACTAATTAGCAGGCGCGTTTACATACAGTATCGCCCGAGTATCGACCGTGTTATTGATTCCGGTGAGAACGTCGCGGGCGCCCATTGGCCGCCCGCCCGAGGTGACTGTAAATACGCAACAGTAGGATTATAAATATATATTAGATCCACGGAGGAATAAGGTGCCGGACCAAGACACTCGACCGGTACTTGACTGTACCCCTTGCTGTCCGTCTTCGACCTACCCGACTCCTCGCAGTGTGTTAACCTTTTGGTGGACGATCTGCGCCCTGGCAGGCTTTGCGTAATTGCGAGTCCCCCTTAGCAAAGACGTAGCCCAGTCAGAAGGCAGTTTGCGTAGAAAGAAGCACTACGAGATATCTAACGGCTGGTAGATTCGATGCACGGCTGGCACTTGACTGTATCCCCCGCCGGCCCGTCGTTGTTGTAACCGAAGTGTTCACAGGTACATCACGCATGTCCATTGATCGACTCGTAAAGACAATAGGTCACCTTAGAGCAGTGTTTCCCAAACTTCCGACATCTCTGTACCCCCTTCTATAATTTTCGTAAAACACAGAATATCCCGTGTGAAAAAAAAAGATTGCATATACTATAATAGAATCAAAATATATTTATTTTTTCCTTTTTAATGCAACAAAATAATAATAATAAAATATAAATAAAACGAATAAAAATTATATTATAAATAACATTCATTATAATCAATGAGAAGACGACAGATTACCATAATTTGGTTCCCTGGTTGTCAATTTTAATCTGAGCGGTCCACAACCAATAGCCTGTTCCTTTTTTCTAACTTAAACTTTTTTTTACTTTTAACCCGGTGCAGCGCGTACTCCCACCAAACTCTTCCCGTCCCCTAGGGGGTACGCGTACCACACTTTGGGAAACACTGCCTTAGAGGGAAACTCTTGATAGATGCCGCGTTTTAGCGACTCATCAGTGCAGCCCTCTGCAGCACCGATACTTACACCTCACGCCGAGGCTTTCCTAATTTAGAATACAAGCGTCAACATCGTCGCGTTTTTTGTATCGGAACAGCTGTGTAAGACTCTCGAGTCCGTCGTTCCCGGCAATACACGTAAGCGCCTGTGTGTGCAACTTTGGTTTGTAAATAGAAATAGCATATGCAGCGCGTAAGCTAACACCACACGCCTCTCTGTGTAGAGATCACATATACACCGCCGTCAGGCAATACGTACGGTCTGTCGTACGTATTGCAACGCGTCTACATTCGCGTTTGTACATAGACAATCTGTGACACGGCATTCATATCTCATACCGAATATACACACATTCTACCAAATACATAGTCAACCCACTTACTATACTACCTCTCGTCGCCTAGTGGTTCGATTCAACGGGCATAGTCACGTATGCCCACAGCAATAGTCAGTGACAACTATGTGATATCTATTTTTGCACTACCTCGGTCATAACCTCAGGGATTTGATTGTCCTTCAGAGGACTCTTCTGTTACGACCGAGGGATAAGTGACGTGCCACGGTTACAAGGTGTTCAGCAACACAATGGCTGCATTTATAGAGCACCATACATATATGCAAGGTTTGTTACACTGTTAAATTAATGAGTCCATCACAGCATGTCATGTTTTTCTCCAAACAACGAATACTTTTACATTTATGGTGTTTTAAAATCAAATGTGTGTTTTAGGACCAATCAGTACCATAAAAGGCCCGTTAAGTATGGCTGTAGAAGAAGGGCGAGCGGCTGCCGCAACAGTGCAATTTTTTAATGCTTTATTCGATTCGGTGAACGGCCATACGTTGAAACCGGAAGCAAGGTACCGTGTGGCTGTTACCAGGAAAAGCGGGCATACGGAATTTTGGGTGGCAGCCGTCACAAAACTAAGGAACATGTGTTTTGTCAACCGGGACACAAGACAGGATACATCCCGTTCTATATGTTTACAAAATTAGATCAAAACAATAATCAGTTTCCAAAAGTTAAATGGTCTTCTGCAGGAGGAAGGTTTTAAATATTTCTTTCCGCGGTATATCATTAAGATCCGTTAGAAAATTTTGTTGGGTGTATTAAATCCCTAGGTTTCGAAATACGAAATCTACAAGTTTACAATTCATAAGCTTTTTTAAAATGTTATTAATAAATAACATTACGACACGCCGGTCAAAATCTTATAATTGCGAAAACAAAGACACTGGCCATATTTTATTTAATTTAAAACACCTGTTAGATTCACCGTCAGTGCCTAATACCGGTGTATCCAATATTGACAACAATAATAATATAATTAATTATATGGAATTAAATGGAAAATTTGTTTAAAACTACAATTTTCTTTATGTTTGTGCCGATGCACTTACTGTGTTAAAATTAAACTTTCTCCCTAACGCTTTGAAAACTGATTTTTGTAATATTTTAGAGACCATTTTGTATGCCCAATTAGATTTTAATATTATTATATGTCAATTTCATTTGCATATTTTTAAGGAGTCATTCGTCAAATCTTGCACATTGACATATTTGAACACATGGCTCAAATACACAAATAAAATTTTGGCTGGAAAATGTATGTATTATATGTATAACTTTCAACTTTTTTGCTTATCATTAATTTTATTTTATTTTCCAGGTTAAAATACACATCCAAATATTAAACAAGACATTTTATGCACTTCATCTTGATACCTCCAAAAAAAGCTAAGTTCACACGATTATAATTGACTAAATTGCTTTGCTTATTATTAATTTCATTTATTTTTTCCAGGTTAAAATGTACATCCTCCGACGATGCAATGCAACAATTTGAATTATACTCTATTAAATGTCAATAAAAATTGTATCAATATTTAATACGTATTTTTAATACATAATAAGTATTTTGTATCCAAACATTCGTTTTTTTATTTTTCGGTTTTATTTTTCCATCAGTAAAAATACCTTTATACCCCGTTTTAAACTGCCCGCTTTCCGGCGCCATATTGGATATTAGTTCATTTAGCACGGATAAATTTTAGATGGCGTTACAGTATGTGTCGTGTAGCGGTGCCGTCAACTGCTGTACGGCAGGGAGCGGAGTTACCGGCACAGCGCGGCATCCAACAGCGACGCCAGCGGCAGCGGAAGCAGACGCTCTCCCCGCGGGTCTATGATGCCGATACCGCATGCTAGCGGCCATTAGCTACGCACGCTACACACGACGCGACAGATTGTTACGACGGGTCTTTTATACGACTGTGATATTAGGATACAGAATAAAATATATATTTAATAATATTGGCTTCGCACCGTTATTGCGTTTGCAACGGCAGAAGAGGCTAAAACTGGTGACCCCGACGTGATCGGAAGAGATCACAGTAGGAAAGTAAAATCACGTGTTCAACGCAACGTAAGCGCGCAATAAGACGCACACCGGCACACGTGTTCAGTGATGGCAAATTCGAACATAGATAAAGTGATGGACGTCGACGAAGACATGGAGCTAGAAGTCACAGACACGCATCATTCGACTATGATTCCAGGCGTCAACGCGGACCCGGACAGGAGACCGCTCTCCCGAGACAGTGGGAACGCCGACATCGTGGCGGCAGTTAGAAGGGCAAGTTTGCCGCCATTTATGAAAGAAGACCCGGACATTTGGTTTTTTATTATTGAAGCAGAGTTTCAGGCGTCAAATACCCGGTCGGACCACACGAAATATAACGAAACGGTCAGGGCATTAGACACAGAAACTATCAAACACATCACCGATATCTTGAGGAATCCTCCAACCAGTGGAAAATATGAAAATTTAAAACGAACAATCCTGGCGCGAACTTCGGACTCTAGGGAGAAACAGATTCGTAAACTGTTGACAAACCTACAGCTGGAAGACAAAAGGCCAACCCAGCTTTTACGGGAAATGCGTGAGCTTGCCAGGGACAGCGTGTCGGAGGAACTCTTACGCCAGTTGTGGATGGATAGGATGCCATCCAACATTGAGCCACTCCTCGTCTTTGGTAGTGGAGAGCTAGGCAACCTTGCAAAAATGGCAGATAAGGTGATGGATACTCTGACAAACTCGCAAGTCATGGCGGTTTCATCCAGACCGGTAAGCAGAGCCAGCTCGCCAAGACAGACTAATCATGAAATTGATAACAGAGTACCCGAGGCACTCATTCCCCGCATGGAAGACCTCACTAAACGGATAGAGAGGTTAGAAAGTAATTACCACCGACGCAGTACGTCAACCCAGAGGAGTAGGCCACGGTCGATGTCCAGATCAAGAGCATCGCCAGAGGCACAAATGTGTTTTTATCACATGAGTTTCGGCGCTAATGCGCACCGTTGTCTACAACCTTGCACCTACACTCAGAACCAGGGAAACAGATTTCAATCTTACCCAGGCAATTCGCTCCTGCAGCTGGCCGGAGCACCTATCAATTCCACGCAGCAAATCAGACCATCATCTATACCTATGGGGAAAAGACGGTAGTAGTCGACCTAGGCTTGAGGAGACAGTTGAAGTGGTCGTTTCTCATTGCAGACGTAAGCTCGTCCATATTAGGAGCCGACTTTTTAGCGCACTATGGACTCGTGATAGACCTGAAGAACCAAAGACTGATCGACGTAGGAATACATGGACATAACCAAGCCAGTAAGCCAGGCACGTGCCGCGACATGTTGCCCGGTGGTCCATCACATAGTGACAACCGGTGAACCCATCGCTGATCGCCCGAGGAGACTATCCGGAGAGAAGCTACTGGTGGCGAAGAATGAAGTGAAGGCCCTGATGCAGCAAGGGATGCTGCGCCCTTCCAGCAGCCCGTGGGCCAGTCCGATCCATCTCGTTAAGAAGAAGGACGGGAATTGGAGGATGTGCGACGATTTCAGGAGGCTCAATGCCCACACTGTACCGGATAAGTACCCGCCACCGTACATTCATGACTTATTCGAGGAACTCGATGGCAAGAGCATTTTTTCTACGCTCGACCTCTCACGAGCATATCACCAGATCCCAATGGCAACCGAGAACACTGCAAAAACAGCTATTATAACACCATTTGGCTTATACGAATATCTGGTGATGCCATTCGGTTTACGCAATGCAGCTCAGACATGCCAACGCCTGATGGACAGTATTTTTAGGGACCCGGATTTCGCGTACTGTTATATCGATGACATCATCATCATGTCGAAGACCGCAGACGAGCATAGAAAACATCTTGCGACCGTTTTCAAGCGCCTACAGGACCACGGACTTGTCATTAACTCTGCGAAGTGTCAGCACGGCCAGTCAGAAGTCTCCTTCCTTGGGAACACAATAGACAAGCATGGTTACAAACCACCCCAGGACAAGGTTCAAGCCATACAGAATTATCCCAAACCTCAAACGGTGTCAGACCTCCGACGTTTTTTGGGGATAATCAATTATTACCGGGGTTGCATTCCGAAACTGGCGCACCTCCAAGCACCATTCACTGATTACTTGAGGGAATCAATGAAAAACGACAAGACGATAATTGAATGAACACCTTCTGCATCCAGGGCATTTGTTCAATGTACAGAAGCAATTACAAACCTCACTGCAATAACCTACATGTGACCATCCGGAGCTGTAGCACTAACCACGGATGCGTCTGATATTGCTATCGGAGCCTCGCTGGAGCAACAAGTGGGGGATCGTTGGATGCCCGTTGGTTTTTTTCCCCGCAAATTAAGTGAAACCGTAAAAAGATACAGCACTTACGATAGAGAGCTTCCCGCCATCTTTGCGGCGGTAAAACATTTCGTCACATTTTGGAGTGCCATCAATTTATAATTATAACAGATCATAGGTCGCTCGTTTATGCCTTCCAGCAACGCGCGGACAAGGCATCACCAAGACAGCTGGACTTTGTGTTAATTTTCCACGGAAATTGTGCACGTGAAGGGACAGGATAATGTCGTGGCGGACACATTATCCCGAATTAGCGCAATCAGCATGCCGACCATACTCAGCCCGGAAACAATCCAACAAGAACAGGACAAGGTCGACGAGCTTCACAGCATCCTCGCCGGCAACACTTCACTGCAGCTCCACAAATTGACGATACAACCAACCATAGACATTTATTGCGACGTCTCGACAGGAGCAGTCAGACCGTATGTACCTCGCACACTCAGACGTACTGCGTTCAACACGGTGCATTGTCTGGCACATCCTAGTAAGCGAGCAACTTCCAGGCAAATAAAAGAAAAATTCGTTTGGCCCGGACTGAATAAGGATGCAGTGGAATGGGCCCGGAGATGCCTGCCCTGTCAGCGCGCAAAAATTCAGAGACACAATCGCTTGGCCCCAAACAAAATCGTAGTGCCGGACAACAGGTTTAACCACTTACATCTGGATCTCATTCATCTTCCGGAGGTAAGGGGGTTCAAATATTGCCTGACAATAATTGATAGGTTCTCCAGATTCTCGATGGCTATCCCATTGAAGGACATAACTGCTCATACTATCACTACTGCTCCGTTCGACAAATGGATATGCATGTTCGGCACGCCTCTCGCTATAACTACAGACCAGGGCTCCCAGTTCGAGAGTGCTCTTTTTAAAGCTCTCTCAGACACCGTCAGTCCGAAACGAATATGAACGACACCGTACCATCCGGCCGCAAACGGTATGGTCGAGAGGTGGCACCGCACACTCAAGGCCGCACTCATATGAAACAGGACTATCCCTTGGCCGGACCTCCTCCCCACTGTAATGCCCGGACTTCGCACTGCGTACAAAGCGGATTTGAAAGCATCCCCGGCTGAGATGCTGTCCGAGACAACTTTGAGAATTCCAGGTGATTTTTTCGTACAGCAGGAACCAGCAGCCGAACAAGAAATATTTCTACAGAAACCCCGGGAATACATAAAGGCCATTCGTCCCACACCCACGGCACATCACGTAAAAGCAAGGATGTTTGTACAAACAAACATGTACGAATGTTCACACGTGTTTTTGAGACGAGATGACGTTCGTCCGCCACTTCAACCACCGTACTGGGGACCGTACAGAGTCGTTAAGCGTCTGGACGACAGACGATTTATCGTCGACTGTGAAGGGGAGGAAAAAACCATCTCGGTGGAGCGATTAAAACCAGCTTTTTTCGCAAAGGCTGATACTGACGCGGACCAGCCAGTGACCAGGGATGACATCGTCCAGCCACATCAACAGGAGGGATGGACAAACCTAAAAAAACTTACAAGGAAACTGTCTCCTTTAAGGTCGAGCCTCACACAGGCTCTGGAGGGGGTGTAGATGTGGCGGTGCCGTCAACTGCTGTATGGCAGGGAGCGGCATCCAACAACGACGCCAGCGGCAGCGGAAGCAGGCGCTCTCCCCGCGGGTCTATGGCCCGTATTCACGTACTGTGCTTAGCCCTTGCTGTGAGCCGGGATTACGTAAACCTGGCTCAAACGCGTAATCCGGGTTCACAAACCTGGCTTGGATCAGATTCTCAAACCAGGATTACATTTGCGTGCCCCCACTCCGATTAAGCCTCGCCCACCGTGTTGTTACACGGGTACACAGGCTTCTCGCATACAAGTGTAGAGGTCGGTCGGAGTGGGGGTCGAGAAATATAAGCCTGGCCTGAGACGCCTTGGAAAGGCCTCTTGAGCCGGGATTACGGCCGTTTTTCGCGCCAAATCTGTAAAAATATAACCAAACGTCTACACGACTGTTTAGCAGTTCAGCAGTGTTGAGGTTGGTTAAGGTAATGTTCAGCCATGGACAATCAGCAAGAAGTAAATTGAGGAGAAGAATGGAGAACTGCAGTTTCGAGATAGACAGATTGTTCGCGATGATGAGCTCATTCAGCGTGTTCCAGTAATACAAAGTGTAGAGGATTTGCAAACTTATGAAAGAAAACTTAAAACTTCTGCATTTTTACAAAAATCGGTAATTATTTTTTAATAACATCTTTCGGGTAAAACATACTACAAAAATGACCTTTCGATCAATAGTTACGTCGCAGTCTCAAAAATATAATAGTAATTACAATTTAGACTAAGTTAAGGTTATTTATTATTTATTATTACATTTATAGTAGAACTTGAGGTAAATATGCGGTTTAGGGGACCCACCTCCGATTTGGTCGGACTTGAAGTATGTTATATATTTCGACATTCTGAACAACTTTTTCCTCTACATTTATGCGCGCTTGACCTTCGTTTCGCAGTTATTAGCGAAAACATGTTCATTATTGGAGCCTCATCTATGTAAGATTGTAGGTAGTTTCAGAGAATGTTTTGGCTGTTGGTGTGGTTGGGCAGTTAGGGGGAGAGGGGCAGGAGTGGGCAATGCTGTATAATTGTAATTGAAAGTCAGAATTGCTCCACGGTAAGATCATGTTTATGTTTTCCGTGCCGAACGTCAGCGTTCATCTGCAACCCTTGACGCGGCTTCGGCGCGGAAAAATATATAACAACCCTCTCATTGCAACAACGATTCCAATTAAAAGTACAGGCGTCACTCTATGTTCTTTTTCATATGACTTGGAACTTGGAATTAACATTAGACAGCCTTGCCCACTCCCACCATCCACCCCCCCCCCCCCCCCCCCTAAGTGTTGTTGTTGTACGCTAGGTAAGCCGGACATCAACAGCATACCACAGCCGCTTACAGTAAAACGAAGCGTACTTATAACAAAAGTTTTTGGCTAATAACTCCGAAACGAAGGTCAAGCGCGCATAAATATAGAGGAAAGAGTTGTTCAGAATGTCGAAATATATAACATACTCCAAGCCCGTCCAAATCGGAGGTGGGTCCCCTGAACCGCATAATTACCGAACTTGATAATTGAGGATTAATAAAGATAATATATTCTATAACATAAATTACAATACAATACAATACATAAATTGGCTTGAATTATTTACAATGTTAAACACAATCATATGGAGAGTGTAATATTGAATGAATATTCTTGGAACTTTGAGGCAATATTCCGTGTCATATTCATGCAATATTCCCACAAGGTACGAAGAGGCGGATATAGTAATATCGCTGCAACATTCCTGCAATATTCCGGCGAAGTCGCCTGCAAGGTTTCGCAATGCAAAGTAATATTTATATAACATTCCAGCAATATTTCTTGCTGTCTGAGTAGCCGAGATTCAGACAAGAAGAACGGTACATGAGCGAGTGAATAAATGCTGCTTTTTATTAGTTGTAATGCAAAATCTGTAAAAACAACCAAAAGCGTCCACACGACTGTTCATTAGTGTTCAGGTAATGTTCAGCCATGGACAACCAGCAAGAAGTAAATATTGAGGAAGAGGATCTGGAACTTGCAGTTCCGAGACGGATTGTTCGCGATAATTGTTATAATTAATCAATCGGCAAGGCATCGATTCCAACGCACATCTTGTTAAAATTGGAATTGGGTGGCCGTGAAAACTATCTCGAATGTTCCATCTTTTTGGTGGCATTACACCTCAGCGCTCCGTGCGGCCCATGGGTGATTTGGCCGGTGGTGTTGATACAAGACTGCTACGCAGCATGCGGAATATTATATAACTAAGTTCCTGCGGCTCATGTCTGATGATAATACAACACTCTTCTCTCATCCATGGTCCTAAATCGAATAATTCCGAACTTTCCCGAAGCGAAGCAAGCCGCATGCAGTGTCAGCATATCGAGCTCTGAACACCATTCGTGTCGCAGTGTATGTGCGTGTCTGTGTGCGATGCGAGCAGCTTAGGCCCAATCAGGGCCTTAGCATCGCACACAGACGAGCACGTACACTGCGACACGAATGGTGTACAGAGCTCGATATGCTGACACTTGCCGTATGCGATTCCTTGACCACCCCCACTATCCAATGACAGCCAGGATCTCCCTTCCACGCGACGTCTAAACCGCGTTTGTGAATACACGAAAAATGTGAACCTGAATTACGCGTCTGAGCGAGGTTTACATAATCCTTACAGTGCTACCGATGCTTGCGCATGGGGCACGTCCGGGCAACATGTCCTAGCGACATCGATCGTAGCAATCGGGTGCTACAATTGTGGTAGCACCGACCACCGTGCGAACACTTGCACAGCCGCACCGCTTTGCGTGCTGTGCAGGGATCTCGGGAGGCCGTCGGGCCACAGGCTCGGCAGTAAGTCCTGTGCTCCGCCTCTGAAGAAGACAGGCAAAGGGGCCGGAAAGCCGGCTCCTTCGGCCCCCAAGGGCGTCGCCACCATCGCGACCGACGCCCCCGCGTCGCGAGGACCGCTCATCGTGAGCGTCGAGAACATCGCGCCCGCGCGCGCCGCCGCGATCGCATCCGCGCCGGAACCCGCGCCGGAACCCGCGCCCGTCGCGAGCGGGTCGACTGCGACCAGCGCTCCGCCCCCTGCTCCCTCCGAGCCGGCGCCAGTGCCCGTCGTGGCATTAGTAAGATGCGTCGAGCCGTCGGGACCGGTTCCGACGGAAAACATGTTTGACGGCCTGGAGGAGGCGATGGAGGCTTCGCCTTCTCCCGCTTAATCCAGGCAAATTTGAATCGCTCCGCCCGTGCTCAGGATCTCCTGATCCAGAGCATGATGGAGCGATGCGTTGCGATCGCCGTTGTTTCCGAGCCATACGCTATCCCAGACCTTACCGGATACCTTATCCCGGATACTTTGCATGTCGCAAACTCCCCACCGTGCTCGGTCGTAGAGCGTGGGGACGGGTTCGCGATCGGGAAATGGGGGAAGATTTACATCGTCGGGTGTTATTTCTCCCCCAATGCACGCCTGGCCGACTTCGAGGCATTCCTCGAGCGGCTGGGCAGTCACCTGGACAGGCTGCCGGGAGCCTGTGCGTTCGTTCTGGGCGACTTCAATGCGAAGTCCGCGGCATGGGGGACCAGAACCACGGACCGAAGAGGAGCTACCCTCGAGGGATGGGCAGCCCCAAGAGGACTACGACTCCTCAACGTGGTGAACGCGTGCACCTGCGTGCGGTGGAACGGCGGCTCGGTCATCGACGTATCGTGGGCGACGCCTTCTGCCGCGCGCTTGGTGCGGGGGTGGTCAGTAGCGGAGGATATCGAGTCTTTCTCCGACCACCTCTACATCGTCATTGAAATCGCCGTGGGAGGAAGACCTGCAAACCCCCCGCAAGGTGGACGCAGGGTCGAGGCCCACAGATGGGCCCTCCGGGGGCTCGACGATGACGCGCTCGCCACACCCGTCATCATGGAGGACTGGGCGGGGCCAACGCCCGCACCGAGGGAAGAGGAGGAGGAGGAGCATCCGGATGACTCGGCCGTGCGCTTTCAGCGCACGATGACGAGAATCTGCGATACCTCCATGCCCCGAGCGAAGACAAAGCCCAACGGGAAGCGGGAAGTGTACTGGTGGACCGCGGAGATCGCGGCGCAACGTAGCGCCTGCGTCTTCGCGCGACGCCGGTTGCTCCGTTTCCGCCGCCGGCGGCAACGTGGGACGCCGCAGGAGGAACGCGCTGTGTACGACGCGTACTCGTGCGCTCGTCGGGTGCTCCAGAGCGCGATACTCAGCGTGGGCGGAACTCGTGGAGACAGTCGAACTGGATCCATGGGGCCGCCCGTACAAATTCGTTCTCCGCAAGCTGCGTGACGGGGGACCTCCGATTACGAGCAGACTCGAGCCGGAGTTCTTGAAGCGGGTGTTGGACGCGCTCTTCCCTCCGGATGAGGATGGAGAGGAGCCGCGACCTGCCCCGTGCGACTCCCCAGGATGGAACGAGGAGCATCGCGTCGCGGGAGACGAGGTCAGCCTCGCGGTCAACAGGATGCGCGCCAAGACCGCCGCGCCAAGGCCCGACGGCGTGCCCGGGAGGGTACTCGCGTCGGTCCTCAAAACGCTGCACCCGAGGCTAACGAAGATCTTTGATGACTGCCTCCGAAGAGGAATATATCCCGCCTCATGGAAGACGGCGAACCTGGTTCTGGTTCCCAAAGTGGGGCGGCCAGCGGACTCTCCCTCCGCTTACCGGCCCATATGCCTTTTGGACGAGGCGAGCAAGCTCTTTGAGACCTTGCTCGCCGGTAGGATTAATGCGCATCTGTCCGGGGTAGGTCCTGACCTGGATGACGACCAGTTCGGGTTTCGTCGTGGGCGCTCGACGATCGACGCGTTGGAGCGCGTAGCGCGGCTTCACGACGGGCGTGACCTCCGGGGCTGGAGTGGTGTTGGCGGTGAGCCTCGACATCGTCAACGCATTCAACACTCTCCCCTGGGGGGCTATTCGGGATGCGTTGGAGCATTACGGCCTTCCGCCGTATCTCCAGACCGTCATCCGGGACTAACTGCGGGACAGAACGGTAACGTTTACCGTAAAGGACGGCGGCATCCAAACGTGACGGGTTACGCGCGGGGTCCCGCAGGGCTCGGTGTTGGGTCCACTCTTGTGGAACCTGACTTACGACTGGGTCCTGCGAGTCCCTCGGCCTCCAGTAGTAAGTGTCGTCTGCTACGCGGACGACACGCTCGTCCTCGCCGGGAGGGGGGGGAGGGGGGGGGTTGCTCCTGCGAGAGGGCCATCGAGCTGGCCGGCCAGGCGCTGGCCTCAGTCCTCGATCGCATCCGTGCTCTCGGCCTTCCGGTCTGTCGCGGCGAATTCAAAGAGAGCGCAGCGCGAACGCCTTCCTCGCCTTCGGCTCCCTCCGTCGCTCCTCGGCCGACTCCGGATGGACCGAGCAGTTCGGTGTTCGGTTCGAGGCGGGACGGGGGAGCACGGGTGAAGTAAGGCGCCGGTGTCCGACGGTCCGTCTCTTCCTTCCGTTTTGGGCTTTCTCCGAGTACAGGTGATACAAACATTAGAGACTTTTTTGCTGACCGTGACCGGACCGTCGGACAACCACGTGCTGCGAACTCGCTTTCCGTCCTCTCTTCCTTTACTTTATTTCATTTCGGTTATACCCGCTTTATTATTTGCCTTATTATTTGCTTTATTCTTTTCGCTTTGCTTTGCCTGAGTTGCACATTTTCTTTGCTTTTCTTTCTGCGTTTTAGTTTCCTTAGTTCTAGTCATATTATATTTTAGTTCATTAATTTGCTTTGTTAGTAGTTTAATCGCGTCTAGCCATTAGCATAGCTTTTACGTTCTTATCGTTTCGCATTAACGCGCTTTTTATTTCCGTGCCGTTCTTTCTTTTTGTAGATAATTTGCCTTCGAATATATTAGCGTAACTTATTTGTTACATAATCGACTCCTTTTCGTTATTTAGCCTTCTCCTTTACCACGCTTCCCGGCTATCGTTCCGTTTGCAAAAGGGAGAATCTACCGCGCTCAATTTCGAGCCGGCGATTCCCCGAACAGGGTCGCTCCGGCCAAGACGGAAGCCATGTGCTTCTACCGCAGTATCGAGGAGTGTCCAGCGTGGGCACGGGAACGCCGTGTCCTTCGTAGCGTATGCGGCCGGGACCTCTCGCTTCGGAGCATTCTCCCCGAGATGCTTCGGAGCAACGGGTCCTGGAAAGCGTTCGCCTCCTTCTGCGAGGACGTCATGTCCCAGAAGGAGGCTGTGGAGCGAGAACGGGAACGCGATCCCGACTCGCTCCGCGTGTGGCGTCCGAGGAGGCTTCCGCCTCCTTTCCTCCGTCCCGCCGTGCAAGGGGACGGAGGATAACCGCGTGGGCGTCCGCCGCGAGCTGCCCTCTCTGCAGTCGCCGCATCACCGTTGGCCGACGGCTCGGATTCGTAGCCGCCGTCGGCCGGGTAGATAGTAAGGCTCCGTCGCGCGCGATGAGCCAGAGCGTTCACTTCGAGCGCCCTCGGGAGTTTTGGCCGCTCAGCAGATGCCTGGTCGAGCGGTCTTATCTACGCGAGTAGTTTTGGTCGAAATTGAACGAGTGATCGTCACTCCTTTGAAGAATTTGGAGCCTTTTGGCAATTAGATTCATCGCGGAATTCATTCTAGGATTGTCCTGAGGTCGTTTCGCGGGTACGTCGCGGACGTAATTCGCGCGCGAAAATTCCCGTAACGCACCCACTCACGAGCAGGGAAGTGGCATCGGGGAGGTTTCAGCCGATGGAAATCCGGCACTACCCCGAGACCCCCTCGTCGGGCCCCGGGGTGTCTTTGAAAGATTTCCTCCTCGACAAAACAAAAAACAAAAAAAAAACGGTTTACGTAATCCTGGCTTACAGCGAGGCCTAAGCACAGTACGTGAATACGGCACTATGATGCCGATACCCCATGCTAGCGGCCATTAGCTAGGCACGCTACACTAGGCATGTTCGATTCTCTTGAAAGAATCGATCTTTGAATCGATTCAGAATCGAATCAGGAGAATCGATTCTGAGGAAAAATCGAAACCAAAGAATCGATCTTGCAAGAATCGATTCTTTTGGTGTAAAGAATGGGGTTCAAGTTCAAGATGTGGCAGTCCCTAGGGTAACTCTAGGAAATTTGACTAGGGCCTGTTACGACCCGGCGTGGAGTCCTGTGGGGAATTCGCATGAATTCCTTTCTTTCGGATTTTATGACCCCTTGGTCACCGGATTTGTCGTTGTCGTTGTGGATTCGCCTGTCGGAGGTTAGGAGCTGAAGCTCGCAGAAGCATCGAGAATAATCGATTATGCCGTCGTCGATTCTCGAAGGTGTCGGCAAAGCGTTTTAAATGAGCGGCAATTCAAAAAGGATGATACACCCGATTCTTTTCTGATTTATGTTGAGTTCTATACCTTTTTAGCCGAATGTGGTGGAGACATTGAGGATGTAGATGGTGTATTGTACAAATATATATATTGGATAATGTCAGATAAATCTATATTACTGACTAACATCACCTCACTTCACACTCATTAATCATGCGAGATCTCGAATCAATAACTTGTCCACCTATCAGCGATCACCATAGATCTAATCGATTACTTTCGAGAACTCACGTGACGAGCCGGTGCGCTTCCGGCGCTCGCCTTTTATTCTCACTCACCTCGCAACCATTGCATCACGCGGACCTCCCCAGATAACCAAGCGTTACTTAATCACGTTATGGCAAAGCTTTGCGAAAAAGGTTTGCTTCACTTTTAACAGCAATTGTATGGCAAGTGCCTGTTGCGCTTTATCTTGATTAAAAGTTTTGAGCAATTTTGTGGCAATCCTTTGCAATCATATGATGCTGTAAATAACAGAAAAAGGCTTGTCCGTAAATTTTTCGCAAAGGAAGAGCATTAAATAATGCTATTCACCACGCAGCAGAAACTTTATGTGAATATGACAGCAAATCGGTTCATGCACGGTATAAAGGCAAGTTGTTATCAAAATTGAGCATATCATGCCCGAATGGTTAAGATAGTAAATTTGCGTAAAGAACAGAACAATGTTTGCCTTAGAACGACAATGTACAAAGTTTATGCAAATAACAGAGAGCAAAATTTGTCATACACGTTAAGATAACAACTTTATGGCAAGAACAGAGTAAACTTTGCCATGCACGGCATGACGACAAGCTTGTAGCAAGATCACAGCAAACCTTGCCGTGCACGGCAGGACGGCAAGCTTGTGGCAAGATCACGGCAAACCTTGCCGTGCACGGCATGATGGCAAATTTGTGACAAGGTTAGAGCAAACCTTGCCGTGTGCGGCATGATGGCAACGTGGAAGGAATGAACAAATCGAATATACAAAATTTGAATTATATAAATTAATATTGTGGGATATTTCTAAGCGGGTATTGTAGACTGCGACGTATGCGTGATATGTGTGTATGTATGTGTGCGTCTGTGCACCCAAAGAATTGATAATTAAATCGAAGGAGGAAGCGAGGGGGGAGAGAGAGAGAGGTTGTCGTGTGAAAATGAGATTATAGAATCGTACAAGTCGTATAAATAATGTGTTGTTTAAATATATGCACTATCCGTATTTGAAACCCTTACCTCTGATTATTTGCCTAATCCTGAATCCTACGCGGAAGATCTGCGAACTAGCTCCTAAAACCAGCATTTACAACACTTCGCTAAATGTTGATTATATAAAGTTGAAACTCCTGTGTATATAGCATTCAATCTGAAACGTTAATTTTGCTTAAAAATAATAACACGTCATAGGAATCTCATCATCTCGATGTTAAAAACATAGTAAAGTCATTGGTAGATGTTGGCTATTGGGGCTTGGGGCACTGAAATAAATTTTCCTAAAGTCGAGACCTACTGCAGTTAAGTAACACTGTCTAACACGTATTTTACTTCGTAATATCTGTTAGTTGATTCTTATAGATTTTGATGGTCTAAAACCGAATCTAAAACCCGTTCCTTTCCATCACCCTCAGTTTTCAAAAAATGAATTTTGAAAGAAACAACTTTTTTTCACCTTATTTGAACAACAATTCTGTTGAAACTATTATTGTTACGAACTCAATGAGTGTGGATGAACCACGTCTACTTAAATATCTCGTTCTCGTTCAGATTTCGTTTAGGTTTTTAGATAGTTTATTTTACGAGGTGTACAATATCTAGAAGCTTCTCTCACCGACGCAAACAGATATTGGTACACGAATAATGGTATTGGTAAAAAATGGGATCGTGTGAGTGTGTTGGCTGTGTAAGATTCGAGCGTGAGGTGGAGACAGTCTTGCCGACGAAAACAGACGCATTCCCAAGAAGAGCGTCTGAAAGCAGGTGCTTGTTTTTCCATAGAGCATATGATTCTTTAACGTATTGCGCTAATAATGCCATTGACTCAGAGAAGCGCATGGCAACAGCGTTCTGCCCCTTCATGTGTGTGACGCGAAAATGCGATACAAACTAATGAAATAATGATCGCGTCGCAACAACTATAAAAGATACACAGATTCTCTTAGAAGCAAAAAATTCAGCAGACATTTCTGCATAAATTGGTATGAATCGTTTTTGCAATATCAATTTACAAAGCTGTTTAAATAATAGTTGAATTGGTCAAGACACGTTTTGCGCGCCTGTTTTGAGAAACTTTTTTCAAATGTTTGTAAAAATGGTGGGTCTAGCCTGAATTCCAATTGCACTGAGGGATAGAGCAAGCATTTTTCTATGCAGATCCATCATCAGATTTTGCGAACTACGTTTTGGCTTCGCACAGGAAAATGTAATAGTTGTGCGTGTCACGCAACGACCGCAGGGGTTCTCCGACATTACCGTATTGACCGCGCTCTCTTGCAGAGTAGCCCGAGCGACCAAGCGCTCAAATGCACGTCGAGAACCCCTGCGCTCATTGCGTGACAGGCACGATTATTTCATTTTCCTGTGGGAAGCCAAAAAGTATTTTGCAAAATCTGATGATGGATCTGCATAGAAAAATGCCTGCTCTATCCCTCAGTGCAATTGGAATTCACGCTAGAACCACCATTTTTTCCAAAATTTGAAAAATGTTTCCCAAAACAGGCGCGCAAAACGTGTCTTGCTCAATTCAACTATTATTTAAACAGCTTTGTAAATTGATATTGCAAAAACGATTCATATCAATTTATGCAGAATTGTCTGCTGAATTTTTGGTGCCTAATAGAATCTGTCTATCTTTTATAGTTTCAACAGAATTGTTGTTCAATGTTGAAAAAAGGTTTTTTTTTTTTCAAAATTCATTTTTTCAAAAACTGAGGTTGATGGAAAGGAACGGGGTTCAGATTCGGTTTTAGAGCATCGAAATCTATAAGAATCACCTAACAGATATTACGAAGTATAAAAAAAAGTCAAAACTTGTTGGACAGTGTAATCGCAGCGATTCCCATTGAAACTGCAATGTGCGAGTTTTATTTCTGCGACTAAATATAATAGCACGACACAAAATCGCAAGTGCGCGCTTCGCCTAAGAAATACAAAAATAATTACGAGCGTAATGAGGGAGGATCGCTAAATAAGTCACACATTAAACATTAGACTGTTTCCTAACTGTATATTACTACAGTAATGTATACGGGTACTACACACAGAACGAGCAGAGGTATGTATATAGAAGCCCGCAAAATCAGCTTCTCGTTCTTGTTGCCAAGGTCAGTATCTTTTATTGATTAAGTGTGTTGCATATCGGTGCGAGTCTTTCCGATCGGTTACTGTTCGACAGGTGAATATCTTTTATTAATTAGTGTTGCATATCGGTGTAAGTCTTCCCGATCGGCTACTGTTCGCCAGCGTCCCTGCTTCTGAGAACGTTTCTGGAAGTTCTTTCTCATCGCAACCGCAGAGTGGCCACCACGCGCCTTTCAGCCCGCGACCGTGAATTGAATTGAAAACCTTGCAACGGCGTTCTCAGGATATTTTTGGGGCGTGTATATGATTTTTAAGGTAAAAATAATAATGAAGGGATTAAAATCCTCTATTTCGCGTAAAAATTTTCGTCAATTGTCTGCGAGACAACGAAGGCGCATTACATCCGATGTTAGAAATAGATTTGCGCGTATAAGATCATTGCAAAGATCATCAGTAGCACCCGAACCGATAAATGGTGCTTGTTCTTCTTCTTCTGTGCAAATTGCTGATAACTTTGGAACATGCGAGGATTCTTTCATGCACGATATTGCAAACGTAGATGTTCAGATTAATAATGCCAATAGTTATGATGAGAAAGATGGTTGTACTTCCTCATCATCTTCCAATAATTCATTTGACGAAACTTTCCAAGATCGTTTGGCCTCGTGTTTTGCTAACAATAATTTAACTCATGTTCAATGTAATAGCATTTTATCGGTTCTTCGTACACACACATGTTTTTCATCATTACCGAAGGATGCTAGAACGATTTTAAAAACTTCACGCAAACCTTTTTGCATATCCATTATGGATCCAGGAAACTATATTCATTTTTCTCTTGAGGACAAAATTGTTAAAATACTATCGTGTCTACCTCCAGCATCTATACCGCATAGATTAGAAATAGATTTTAGCACAGACGGATGTGCTTTAGATAGATCAGGACACATTCATATCTGGCCAATACAATGCCGCCTTGCAAATGTTAAATGTTATGTTACGTCCTCGTTTTTGGCACCCTGCGTTCACCGGGTATACCAGGGATCGAGGACGGGCGGACGGATGGATCGCGCCGAAAGATTTGGATCCGTCAGTGGAGCGGTTCACTGACTTATCCCTGACCTAACGTATGTACCGGTAGCGGAGTGGATTATCGCGGCGACCGAGTATAATCGCGGTGTTTGGTTACCGGGGAATATCGTCGGAAGAGGAGACGGAGCGTTGGTCACTTACCTTGTGATGGGTGAGGTGTCGTATGGGCAGCAGCACACTCGTGTCGCGGTTTACAATTGTCTTTATTGTACTTAAAGGTTGGCTACTGGGAGCCTGACAGTGGATGACTTAGTTTAAGCGAATAGCCGAACTGAACTGACGCGACCTGGGTTTACGTTGGTAGCGGACTGTCCGTCAAAAGAGAGACCGCCCTGTGGTTCCGCGCTTATTTAACTAGTTGGTTTTTGCTGATATCGCTAGGCGCTTCGTAGAACTGGCGTTTGTGTTCTTGGAACTCTATCATTGAGAATTGCTGATCGGTTATTGGGTGGTTGACCCGCGTGTCGGTTCAGCGTTGGCATTCTTGTGTTTCGACTTACATCTATTGTCTTGTTGCGCGCGGTCGTTCCTCCGCGTAGCGTGGACGGGTGTCAGCGTTTCGTGGAGGAATTCCGGTGGCTCTTATTCTGCTTATCCGCGACCTTCTAATGACTTCTACGCGGGGCGATGATCTTTATTTCGCTGATGCACGACTTATCGATAAGGAGCGGGTACATGGTGCGGTGAACCCGTTGCGAGAGTATGGCTACTGAATAGGCGGGTGGAGGACGTAGGACGTAACAGTTATTCAAAGCCAATAACAGTAGGTGTATATAATGGTCCTGCAAACCCACATGATCCAAATTTATTTTTTCCAAAATTTGTTAACGATATCAATAGTATAATAACGAAGGGTGGCATTCTTTTTCGTGGAAATAAAATATCCATTCATACGAGATGTTTTATAGCTGATGCACCTGCTAGAGCTTTTATCTTAAATCATAAAGGTCATACAGAAGAAGATCCGTGCTCAAAATGTAAAATTTCTGGTATACGATGCGAAGGTAGATATTCTTTTTGCGGTACTGATTATTCTCCTCGAACAGATGAAGAATATGTAATGTGTATGGATGAAGATCACCATAAAGATGACAGAACTCCTTTATCAATGTTAAATTTTGGTATGGTGTCACTGGTAAATTTGGTAAGTCCCTTTTGAATACATGCATCTTGTATGCTTAGGAGTTATGAAAAAACTTTTATCTACCTGGGTCTCTGGTAAATATTCTCGATATTCAAAGTTATCAGCAATATCCATTACAACTATCTCTGAAAGATTAGAGACCATTAGTAAATATTGTCCATCAGAATTTGCAAGACGTCCTAGATCCATCCTTACATTTGGTAAATATAAAGCTACTGAACTGCGCCAATTTCTATTGTATACAGGTCCTGTTGCAACTTTTGGTGTGCTAAATCCACAAGTGTTTACTCACTTTTCGTTTTTGCACACCGCTATAAGAGTATTAGTTTCCACTTCACCGTCAGAACAATATTTAAACTTTGCGGAACTAGCTTTAAAAAAATTTGTCACTCGATGTGAAAATATTTATGGTTCATCATTCATTTCATACAATATGCACGGTCTTCTTCATCTTACAAATGATGTTCGAGAGTTAGGTCCTCTTGATTCATTTTCTGCATTTCCTTATGAAAATAATATGTCGGTTTTCAGAAAATATTGCCGAAAACCAAGTTTTCCACTTCAACAGTTTGGTAATCGAATGGCTGAAATAGAATTATCAACAATAAATTTGCACCATAACTCTTTTAATGATAAACGTACCAATTGTGCTGCACAAGTAGAAGGACCATATGATGGAGGTCCTTTGCTCATTCATGCTAATCCCAACAGCCGCCAATATCGTAGAGTGGTGTACAATGGAATTTTGCTCAGTTTAGATCTTCGAAATAATTGTTGTATTTTAAATGATGGATCAATTTGTCTTGTGGTTAATATTTTAATGGACAATAATATATGTTACCTGGTAATGAAAAAGTTTTATAACGTAGAGTCATTTTACGATGCTGGCATGCCATCCAAAGATACATTAATATTTAAATGCTCCTCATTGAGTAATGAGCTTTGTTGTCTCAAAGTCAATGAATTACATGCAAAATGTTATAGAATGCCTTGTTGGGAGGGTTCAATGATAAATAATAGCAGCAGTGACAAAGATGAGCCAGTAAATGGCGTCTTTGTTGTTGCTGCTATTATACATTCTGTGTAATATATTGTTTTTGCGGAACCCGTCGTTCTTTCGCGCCGGCGAAAGAATCCGAAAGGAACAGCGGTGGAGAAGCCGCAACCCCGGTTGGGGACCGGCCCCGAAGGTAGTAGGTCGGATCGAAAGAACACCTCGCCCGTTGTGGTCACGCACCCTTTTTATTCGCCCAGTCTTACAAAAGACAGACACGGCGCTTCCGCCTTCGTCACAAAACGTAGGTTCAAGGAACCTCCCACGCACGGCCAAAGTTTAACGGTGCAGAAGATACGCCAAAGTTCGCTCACTGTTCACTCACGCCTCAAAGAAAAACCGCTAATCACTCGCTCGCTATACTCGCTCACTCGCTCAAAGGGACTAATTAGTCACCTCATCCACAGGTGGATTCGGGGAAAGAGACCCCTCCCCGCGGTCCCCCCCCCCGGCCTCCGAGCTACTCGGTCCACCCGTGACCGTGGCAGGGGCGCGGGGAGCGGGAGCATCGCGGAACGCCTCGACAGCGGCGAGGTCGCAGCGGACCGATTCAAAAGCGCGCCGACCAAAACAGTCGCGGATGCCGGTTCAGATCGCGACATTCCGCCCGCCTCATCACCGGACGAAACTAAACTGCCGCGAGTGTCACCGCCCGCCGTGAGACGGCGCCGGGCGGGTACGAGAGAAGCGAGTCGGGAGCTGCACGTGAAGCGTGCGAGCAGAGACGTGTTGTGAGCCGAGAAGTTAGGGGCGGCGTCCATTTTCTAACTTGCGAGCGCAAGAGACCGAACGCCTGGAGATGCGCCGCCCTTAACCTAGCGGGTTTTACGCGCGTCCTTAGCCTAGCGGTATGTACACGCGTCCTTAACCTAGCGGTATGTACAAGCGTCCTTAACCCAGCGGTATGTACAAGCGTCCTTAACCCAGCGGTAAGTACAAACTTCCTTAACCTAGCGGTATGTATACGCGTCCTTAACCTAGCGGTATGTACAACGTTCTTAACCTACAATGAGGTGTATCGTCAATGGCTGCCGGACTGACGCGGACTTGACTCGACGGGCAGCACGCAAAGTTTGGCCACAGGGCGCTTGAGAGACCCGCCGCTCGTCTTGAGCGTGACCACCCGCACGAGGCCGTCGGACCCCGGGTGAAGCTCGAGGACGCGAGCCAAGGGCCATTTGGTAGGTGGTAGCACCTCAGATTTAATAAGGACGAGATCTCCCAAGCGCACGTTGTCCGACTTCCGCCTCCATTTCGACAGCTGTTGGAGGTGGTGAAGGTACTCGGTCCTCCACCGGTGCCAGAAGTGGTCGCGCATGCGCGAAAGCTGCGCCCAACGCGAGAGAGCGTGTCGCGGCGTGGTGTCGGTGCCGGGCGGTTCAGGAACCCCAACGAGCGGTTCCCCCACGAGCAAGTGCCCCGGCGTAAGCGCTGCCAGATCCGTCGGATCGTTGGAAAGGGGCGCCAGCGGACGGGAATTAAGGCACGCTTCCACTTCGCACAGGAACGTCATCAATTCCTCGAAGGTGAGCGTGCTGTCGCCTACGACCCGTCGGAGGTGGTGCTTCACCGCCTTCACGCCGGCCTCCCAGAGACATCCAAAGTGGGGGGCGGCTGGTGGAATGAATTCCCAGTCCGTCCCGTCGCCGGCCAGGGAGGCTCCAACCTCTTTGTAGAACGCCGACGCGGCGCGAAACATGGCGCGCAGCTCGACGTCGGCGCCTCGGAAGGCGGTTCCGTTATCGCTCACCAAGCGGCGGCAAGGGCCCCGACGTGCGACGAATCTCCGGAAGGCGGCTAAAAAGGAAGCAGAGGTAAGATCGGAGACTGCTTCCAAGTGGACGGCTTTACTCGCAAAGCACACAAAAAGGCAGATGTAGCCCTTGTACGACTTATGCCCCCGCCCTTTCGTAGTACGGAGCTGGAGGGGGCCTGCGTAGTCGACTCCGGAAATCTCGAATGGCCGTCCGGGTTGAGTCCGCGAAGCAGGAAGCTGCCCCATCTGTTGGCTGGCGGCGGCGCGGAAGCGAGCGCACCGCACACATTTGTGCACAATCGATCGCACTAGACTGCCCGCATGGATCACCCAGAAGCGCCGTACCAGGATGTTCCGGGTAAGTGTGGGGCCTCCATGGAGCGTCCTCAGATGCGCCTCGCGGGCCAGGAGAAGGGCCAGGCGCGAAGTTTTCGCCAAGATTAGCGGGCTTCTTTCGTCGTAGGGGAGCGACGAGTGTGGGAGGCGGCCGCCTACGCGAAGAAGGCCGTCCGGGCCTCGGAACGGTCGCAGCGGTAGGAGGGCCGATCCCCTTGCGAGCGGCAGGTTGCAGGCGAGGGCCTTAAGCTCTTCTGGGAAGTCCTGCTCCTGCGACTGACGCACCCAGACGAGCCGGGCCGCCTCTAGTTCCTCGGCCTTGAGGAACCCGGTATGTCTCTCCGCCCGGTGCCTGATGTTATGAGCGAACCTACGACATAAAGCGGTAATTCGCAGGAGACGGGCCAAGGAAGAATAGCGGGAGAGGAGCTCGCAGTCCGGCGGTAAGGAGACGGTGAGGCTCGTAGACGGCCTCTCCTCTTCTATCCCATCGCTGCCGTCGGGCGTGCTGGAGACTGGCCACTCGGCCGGCGGACGCGCCAGCCACGTCGGACCTGACCACCATCGGTCTAAGGCAGCGAGCTCGGCTGCAGGAATTCCGCGCGTGGCGGCGTCGGCAGGGTTGTCCGCAGTGGGCACGTGACGCCACCTGCTCGGCGGCAAGAGCTCCTGCAGGGTGGCGATCCTGTTCGCCACGTAAGGCTTCCATCGGGAGGGGTGCGAAGCGATCCAGGCCAGCACCACTTCAGCGTCGGTCCAGCCGTATCGGGGAGCCTCTACCAAGCGCAGGCCCGTGGCGACGGCATCCAGCAGCCGCGCCAGGAGGACCGCCGCGCAGAGTTCCAGCCGCGGGATGGACACGGTTTTCACCGGGGCGACCTTGGTCTTCGCGACCAGCAGGCTCACGGTCGTCGCTCCGGTGGGGCCCGTGCTCCGGAGGTAGACGGCGGCGGCGTAGGCCCGGCTGGAGGCGTCCGAGAAGCCGTGCAGCTCGATAACGTAGCCCTCAGATGCACACTGGAGCCAGCGTGGAATTCGGACGTCCTCGAGGTGGGTGACACTGGCGGCGAAAAGGGACCACTTCGCCCTCAGCTCTGGTGTCAGCGACTCGTCCCACGCGACGCCGGCAATCCACAGCTCTTGGATTAAGATCTTTGCTGCTATTAATACAGGTGTCGCCCACCCCAGAGGGTCAAAGAAACGGGCGACGTCCGACAGCACGCTCCGTTTGGTCACGTCCGACCGGACAGAAAGCCCGGCCACGGGTCGTAGGTGGAAGGTGTCCGTGGTCGGACTCCACAGGACACCAAGGGTGCAGAAGGCGTCTTCCGTAGGGAGAAGACGCAGCTGGGAGCTCTCACCGGGGCAGAGCTCGTTGTCGTTGGCCGCCCACTTACACAAGGGGAAGCCGCCCGCCATCAGGATCCCGGTCAGCTGCCGTCTCACCTCGAGAGCCTGCGGAAGTGAGTCCGCGCCGGCGAGCAGGTCGTCGACGTATGAGTGGGACTCGATGACGGCGGCCCCCAGCGGGAAGCGCGCACGCTCGTCTTCAGCCAACTGCAGCAGGGTCCTAAGCGCCAGGTACGGTGCCGAAGCCGTCCCGTAGGTGACGGTGGTGAGGCGGAAGTCGTCTACCGGCCCGTCCGGCTTGTCCCGCCACACGATCCTCTGGAGATCGCAATCCTCGGGATGCATACGAATCTGGCGGAACATCTGCACAATGTCCGCGGTGAACACGTGCCGGAATAACCTCCACCTCGTTATTACGACCCACAGGTCGGATTGTAGCCGGGGGCCTGAAAGCAGCAAGTCGTTGAGCGAGTGACCGGACGACGTGCAGAACGAGGCGTTGAAGACCACCCGGATCTTCCCGGCAGGATCGCCCTCCTTCACGACCGGGTGGTGTGGCAGGTAGGAGACAGCGTCCCCACCCCCTCCGTCGGCCGGGACCCGCTGCATGTGCCCCTGCTCCAAATAATCGGCCAGAAAAGCAGAATAGCGGGGTCTGAGCGTAGCGTTCCGACCCAGCCGCGCCTCCAGAGACAGGAGCATCCGGACGCAGGGGGCTCTGGACTCCCCCAACTCCATGACGCCGCCCTCCCTCCTCGGGAGGCGCACGACGTAGCGGCCGGACTGTGCCCGTTGGTGAGTTGCGGCGTAGTGCTCTTCGCAGCGCGCATCCTCAGGCGTCGGGATGGACACGGAACTAAACTCCTCCATCTCCCAGAAGCGCTGCAGGGCTCGATCCAGGTCGGGGCCGGCGAGGGCGTGGTGAGCCACCACGCTCGGGGGCGACGCAGGCTCCCGCGACAGCGGAGAAGCGGCGCCCATCAGCACCCAACCGAAGACGGTCAGCTGAGCGGAAGGGGTGCCTTGGGGTCCCTGGACGACGCCGCCCAGCAAGACCCGGCCGTAGACGTACGCGCCCAAAATGGCCTTCACTGGTGCGGGGACCCGGAAGTCCGGGTCGGCGAGCGGGAGCCCCTCGAGATGCGGCCAGGACTGCAAGGCAGCCCGGACCGCCGGAACGCGTGACGTGAGCTTACCCAACACCAAGGCTCGGGGTAGTTCTGCACTCCAGGATGGGCACCCCGGTGCGGCGATGGATACGGTGACGGCGTGCGACGCTGTTCCGGTGTTCGCTCCCTGCAGCCCAGTGATGGGGACCGAAACGCGGCGTCGCGCGAGGCCTAGCACCTGCGCGACCCGATCCGACACGAACGATGCCTCTGAGCCCGAGTCCAGCAACGCGCGAACGGTGAGCGTCCGGCCGTCCGGGCCCTTAAGGAGCACGCGCGCCGTCGTGAGAAGCACGGTACGATCGGCCGCGGTTGACAGCGCCGTGACGTGAGACGTCAGCTGTGCGGCGGTGGCAGGTCCAGGCTGAACCTCCGGGCTGGGGCTGGAGCCAGCGGGGGGCGTGGGACCCCCTCCCCCCGGAGCGTCGGGATGCAGGAAGGAATGATGTCTCTCCTGGCAGCGTTGACATCGGTAAGCCGACAGACAGTGAGCGGCGTCGTGGCCGGACTTTAGGCAGTTAAAGCAAGCGCCTTTCTTCCGCACGAGTTCACGGCGCTGCGACACCGACATGGATCGGAATCTCGCGCAATAATTGTAGGCGTGAGCCCCCTGGCATAACGAGCATTTACCCGACAGAGCATTGGGGGAAGCAGTGGAGGCGAGCGCAGCGACCTGACGCCCCCGCGCCGGTCTGGTCGGAGAGGGCGCGCGAGCCGGAGCCGGTTGCGAGTGTCCGACAGCATCCAGTGCCCGAGCGCGCGTCAGCAAAAAATCGAGCAGTTCTGTCAACTTCGGGAAGTCGGTGCTATTCGATAAGGAGGCTTCCCATAGGAGGCGCGTCGCCGAATCCAATTTGTTGACCAGTATGTGGACGAACCAATCGTCCCATGCGTCCACGGGCCGTTTCAGAGAACGAAACGAGCGGACGGCGTGATTCACGGCACTGACGAGTCGATTAATATCAGATGACGAGGCCATCGTGACCGGAGGGCTCGTCAGCAGGGCGCGCATATGCGCCGACAGCAACACCCGTTTGTTGTCGTAGCGGGCGATAAGATCCTCCCACGCAACGCGGTACCCACTTTCACTAAGTTCGGTGTTCGCGACCACCGCGGCGGCTTCACCTGTCAAACTCATTTTCAGGTATTGCAGTTTCTGTACGGCGGCGACGTCCGGAACGTCATGCACGAGCGCGCGGAAGAGATCCCGGAAGCCTTCCCAGGCGAGCTGATCGCCCGAAAACGTTGGGAGGCTTATCTTCGGGAGCGGCAGTTGCCTCCCCTGGACGGAACCCGAAGACGTCGGCGCCGGCACGGCGGGAGCCGCTTGCAGCGCGTCCCAAATTCGAGTTTTGACCTCGATATAAGCGCTCTCCGTATCGCAGTACAGGTCCTCCATCATGTACTCCGTCTTCTGAGCGTCCTCGAGATCGAGCAAGGCGAAGTGCCCGTTCTCGAATTTCTGCCAATAGCCCTCTAATAAATGTAGGCGCGCAGTTAAATAGGTCGAGGTCACCTTTTCCTTCCCAATTTTCATTAGGTTCTCCCAGAACCTTTCGATGAGCCCCTTTGTCGCCAGCTGTTTTGTCAGCGTCGACTCCAGAGCGGAGGTGGACGCTTTGGCGGTCCCAGAAGTAGACGGCGGGAGCGACATGGCTCGGTGAGCGGTCGACGACGCACTCAGACCCTAGCGGCCCCTGGCGGCCGGAATGGAAGCACGAGTCGCGCGTGTCGGCGGCGCGATGAGTCGCGAGCAGCGCTCGCAGCGGCGCGCGGCGTAGACGGACGTTTGGCGTGACGTCAAAGCTCACGCGGCTCACTTTGAACAGGAGCGCGTAACGGTTCGGAGCTCACAACACTGCACGCACACAATCCCGTCACTGCGACCACGCGGCTGACGACCTCAGCGGTGACCCGGAACGGTTTTAGCGCGAGAACGCCTAACGGTTATTCTAGATCCGGCTCGAAGGACCAATGTTTTTGCGGAACCCGTCGTTCTTTCGCGCCGGCGAAAGAATCCGAAAGGAACAGCGGTGGAGAAGCCGCAACCCCGGTTGGGGACCGGCCCCGAACGTAGTAGGTCGGATCGAAAGAACACCTCGCCCGTTGTGGTCACGCACCCTTTTTATTCGTCCAGTCTTACAAAAGACAGACACAGCGCTTCCGCCTTCGTCACAAAACGTAGGTTCAAGGAACCTCCCACGCACGGCCAAAGTTTAACGGTGCAGAAGATACGCCAAAGTTCGCTCACTGTTCACTCACGCCTCAAAGAAAAACCGCTAATCACTCGCTCGCTATACTCGCTCACTCGCTCGCTATACTCGCTCACTCGCTCAAAGGGACTAATTAGTCACCTCATCCACAGGTGGATTCGGGGAAAGAGACCCCTCCCCGCGGTCCCCCCCCCCCCCCGGCCTCTGAGCGACTCGGTCCACCCGTGACCGTGGCAGGGAGCGCGGGGAGCGGGAGCGTCGCGGAACGCCTCGACAGCGGCGAGGTCGCAACGGACCGATTCAAAAGCGCGCCGACCAAAACAGTCGCGGATGCCGGTTCAGATCGCGACATATATAAAGTGTCAGTGGTGCAACAGAAAGCACATGTAAGAAAGCAAGAAAATAAACAATTCTTACCAAAATCCTGGTTGGTATAAAATTATGTTTGTAATATACATCAAATATTTCATGACCATGACAGTTATGTGACGCTGAATACGTTAACATTTTGGTTATTCCGTTGCTCGTGATGTCGGTTTACGTGTCCTTGCGAACCGAATCCTTATACACAACTAGTCTAAAGACGTGCGCATTTTTGGGACCTCGAATTGCCCAATGATACTGTTATGCCTTCCTATCACATTTTCCAATCCAATCGTCACATTAATCGGACTTCCACAAATTCCTTCCTGAACAAACCTACCGATAAACCTTTCCGTTGCCAAAGGTTCCGCCAAAGCAAGCAAACCCTCGACCGGAACATAAACCCATAAAACTTCCCTTCAATTGTTTACCTTGACATAATGATAAAATTTCCCTTTGATTACGTATCAACACCTGAGCAAATTCCAAAAGTACTTCCTTTCTAAAACTTTCTGTCCTTTTTCAAATTCCACCTCCAAGCTCCTTTTAGAAACATATAAAGGTACCCAGGACCGCAAAAGATTCATTCATCTCCAGTCCTGGCATAGACACCGTCACTCTGTCAGTTAGTCCTAAAATAAAACTCTTGAACTGAAAGACTTTCGAACTCGATTTCGTTACCACCTATTACATTTCGCGTATCTTAAAGTAAACTAGTTGATGCCAATAGGCCGGCACAACAATAAGACAAGATCAAACAATAATAACAAACGCGAAATAGTACGGTTACATCCGACGATGTACGAATGAGAATACACTTGAATCTAATTAAGTTATTATTCCACTAAACATTATTATTATTATATGTTTAGATCACCAAATGGACATGGAACGAGGCCGTGCCAAGAGGACCGTTTCGAAGCCCCGACGGTGCCACACCACCTCTTCCGAAGACATGACGACTACTAAAAGAAGGATGACAACGGAGGAGCCGTGGGAAGAAGCCTTAGAAGAAGATATCGCCACATTGAGGGCCCATTTAGGGGATCGTCATCGTCCCCAAATTTGAAATACCACTGACCACACTTACGATATAAACAATGACATATCACAAATTACACGGGCACACAATACCCATTATAGATCACCTCACCAAACTGATGGACAACATTACACGGACTCAACAACATATGAAACATTTACACCACTTACACTTCCACCACATACACAATGTATAGCGGGAAATTCAAATCGGTCATACGATAAATCTCCTTTGCAGGTCTGCAACGCCTGGCCGCAAGAGAGCCGTCTCCGGTTGCTTCCAGTAGTACAACTAGTCCAATTTGATATTAAATCAGAAATTCAGTAAGTATACACTGAGCAATAACATTTTATACAAAAAATATACTCGACTTATGTGCATTAATTAATATTCACAGAACAATATGTGTTGGAGATTAGGCGGTGCGGTAAATGAGCGCCTACGTGTATCGTTTAAATACCGCGGGTAGTTGTTGTACTGCGTCATCGTGACGTATCGTACAGGCATTTGCCGACGGAGGAAGATGCGTTAATGGCGCCAGCGCGGCTGCCGATCCCGCGCTCACTCACGAATACCTTATGGTTGTGTGGCGTGACGTCGAGCCGACGTCACGCGCGCGATAGCGTTAATTGGTGCGCACACATTCTCACCGCACACTGACGAGCGCAGGGAGACGTGCCACGAGGGTCCCCTTCCCGAGCGAACCTTCTTCTTGATTAGACAGCGCTAGTGTAAACACGAGTTTTAAAGGTCCACGGCAAGCTACCGTTTTCCGACAGTTTTGTAACACTCGTTTCTAGGGCACGTTACTTATCGTGGAGCCCTATTGTACCTATTAATAAAACAGTTAATTTCTCGGATCTTGTGCTTTCGAAGAGAACCGGTCTTCTTTCCTTCACGCGATACTCTCCGAGGTCTGTCCCCAGTCCTGTTCCGGGTTTTGCGCGTTTTTGAGATCCACGCAAGATTTCACACAGACGCGATTGAACATTTTGGTCCTTCGAGCCGGATCGGGGGTGTCGTGCTTCGCAAGACTACGTCGAACGAACACGTGGAGGATTAGGCCATCTTGTCGACCTTCGCACTGCTTGACTCTTCGAGGCCGCCATTGTTGTCGCGATGACCGCTACAACGGAAAAGGTTCAAATCAACCCGAGGCTGGATCAACTGATAGTGGCTCAACTGGATTACCACGACCAGATATCAAAAATCTGGACGAATTTTAAGAAGCTCGCCTTGACGAAGAGGACCCGCTCCGCTGTGCAGAACCGACTGGACACGCTGGAAACCTTCTGGAAGGGCCTCATCAACCGCCACGACGAGATTTTGGTGCTCTCCACGCTACAACAGAGGCAGAGTTTAGATTATTTCACGCAAGAAGCGTTTTCATGTATTATTGCGACCGTACAGAAGGTAAGAGATTCGCTTGCCGAAGCGTTAGAGTCCGTTGAGCAAACCCCGGCTGCGTCCGGATCAAATTCAAATTCTCAGGTCCCTGGTAAGGCATGTCCTATATCCTTGCCGTCAATTAATTTACCTAAATTCACAGGCGAGTTAACTGCGTGGCCCGCCTTTCAAGATCTATTCAAATCCCTCGTCGATGCTCGTGGCGACCTAACATGTGCACAAAAATTGCACTACTTGAAGGCGAGTCTCGCGGGAGAGGCATCGGAGTTGTTGACGAGTACTGAGGTCACGGATTCGAACTTCAAGACGGCGTGGGAACTCCTTCAGAAGCGGTATGAGAATCCGCGGGCAATCGTGTACGCGTATTTAGACCGCTTCGCAGCACTTCCGGCGGTGAGTTCCAACCGTGCGCGAGATCTGCGTTACCTGCGCGATCAGGCGCATCAAATTTATCACGCCATTCTAGCCCTTAAAAGGCCTATTAATTTATGGGAGGACCAATTTGTCCACTCCGTGTTGTCCAAATTGGATGAGCAGACTCGACACGAATGGGAACTCACCCAACAGGCTGTGTCTACGTTTCCTACGTTTGACGCATTAGACGAGTATTTATCCTTGCGCCTTCGCGCCTTTCAGACTGCCGAACAGTCGAAACTTCCAAATTCGAACGACGCTTCGCATAATTTTAGTAAAAGAGAGGTTAGGAAAGGTAGTGTACGTTCACATCAGAGTTCGGCCACTAAGGTTAAATGTTTTGTGTGCCAGGGAGAACACCCACTTTTTCAATGTTCCACGTTTATGGGAAAGTCCGTACAGAATCGCATTTCTTGGATTACACAACAAGAACGGTGCGTTAATTGTTTTAGACGCGGACACCGCGCTAAAGAGTGCAATAACGGTAATTTGTGTCGCATTTGCAAAAATAAACACCATACACTGTTGCATATTGAACAAGCGAAACCGTGCGCTGCGAATACGGGTACAAGGAAGACGCCCGCGGTTGTACGGCCAACGGACACTACCTCCTCTATCACTCCTGCGTCCGATAAGGAAATTGTAAATAATTGCGTCGATATACATACCCATGGCACTGTTTTACCGACGGCAACAGTTCTATTGCGTACCTCCGTGGGTCGCACTTTGAAAGTCCGGGCACTACTCGATCAGGGTTCTCAGGCTACGTTTATTTCCGAGTCCGCAGTGCAGTTATTGAAACCTGAGAGGAAAAATGTTGCAATCAACGTATCAGGTATTGGTTCCAAAAAATTAGGCGCGGTTAAACAGGCGGCTGTGGTTACGTTACAGTCGGTTGATTGCGGCCAGTCCGTGTCCGACGTAACCGCCCTTATCCTGCCAAAACTGTCCGCTTATCTTCCACCTACGATTTCCTTCCCTCGGAACTTCCCCCCACTAGATTCGCTTCGTCTGGCCGATAGTGATCCCTTCAACAGGGAACCAATAGAGTTAATTATTGGAGCAGATTATTTCGGCGCAGTACTTCGCGATGGTTTAATTCGGGGACCCTCCGGTACCCCCGTCGCTCAGCTCACTATTTTTGGCTGGGTCCTCTCGGGACAAATTTCCCAGGCGACGTCGGGCGCCCACATCTGTGTGAATCACACCGCTGCCGAAGACGAAACACTCGCGGCACTTTCCAAATTCTGGGAGCTCGAGGAGCTGCCCAAACTCGCATTTCCTACCGAAGATGAAGCTCGATGTGAAGAGCATTTCCAACGAACGCACTCGCGACATTCAGATGTACGATACATCGTCAGGCTCCCTTTCAAGACGTCGCTTCCGATTCCCATAGGGGATACTAAAATAGGCGCCACTAGATTATTTCAACGCCAGGAAGCGCGAATACTCCGCGAACCTGAGCTCTCGCGGGACTACAACAAGTTCCTACGCGAATATTTATGTTTGAAACACATGGAGCGAGTCCCATTTGAGGAAGAAAACTCCGCGAATGTTTCGTATTTACCTCATCATCCAGTTATTAAAGAATCGAGCTCCACTACCAAGTTACGGGTAGTATTTAATGCGTCCTTCAAATCCGACAATCAAACTTCGTTGAACGATCATCTGTTAATCGGGCCGAAACTCCAGGCTGACCTATCCGCTTTAATTTTACGCTGGCGCGCTCATCGTTTCGTCTACACGACAGATCTGGAGAAAATGTTCCGTCAGATTATTGTACATAAGGATGACGTAGATTTCCAACGCATCCTCTGGCGGGCTGCTCCCGAAGACGTTATACAAAGTTACCGGCTTCTGACGGTGACGTATGGGACTTCCTGCGCGCCATACCTAGCCAATAGGGTACTGAGACAATTGGCTGTAGATGAAGGTCCCAATTTTCCGTTAGCGGCGAATGTTTTGTCCCAGAATGTATACGTCGATGACGTGATGTTCGGTGCGGATGACTGCGAGTCTCTGAAGTTAGTTCAGAAGCAGTTAACTCGTCTCCTCAGGGCGGGTGGTTTCAGGGCGCACAAATGGAGCGCCAATGATCCGCTGCTTCTCTCTGAGATTCCGAATGCCGATTTAGCCGGCTCTTCGGAGAAGAAACTCAGCCAAGATTCCCAACTGACGGTGCTGGGAATACATTGGGAGCCCGATTCCGATGTTTTTCGCTTCAACGTATCGGAATCGCCTCCTGTCACTTCAAAGAGGACGTTCTTATCGCTTTTAGCGCGTATTTTCGATCCGCATGGGTGGGCGGCCCCAGTCATCATTTACGCCAAAATCCTGCTGCAAAGTTTTTGGAAATTGAGGTTGAATTGGGACGAGTCGCTACCTCTTGATTTAGCCGAGAAGTGTCTTACATTCCAACAAGGCCTGCCACTTCTCAATCAACTTATGATTCCACGCTGGACGGGACTGTGTTCGGACAGTACCGTAATCCAGATACACGGATTCTGCGACGCCTCAAATGTCGCTTACGCGGCCACCGTCTATTTACGGCTGCAAACTCCATCTACGGAGGCATCAACCGTTCTTCTTTTTTCTAAAACAAAGGTTGCTCCTGTGAAGGTGCAAAGTATACCTCGGCTTGAATTGTGCGCTGCGCATTTGTTAACGAGAGCCGTTAAATTCGTTACCTCACAAGTCCGGTGCAGCCCGACTTCTATTTATTGCTGGACGGACTCAACGGTGGTGCTCGCCTGGCTTCGCTCACATGCTTCGCGATGGAAGCCCTTCGTGGCGAATCGAGTCTCCAACATTCAAAGCGAACTTCCTACCGCCAACTGGCGTCATGTTCCTACGTCTGAAAATCCGTCTGACTGTGCATCCCGGGGTATTCCAGCCCACCAACTCCCCGAGCATCCCTTATGGTGACACGGCCCGCATTGGCTGTGCCGCGGTCAGTCCGACTGGCCGGACGGACCCCAGTCTGCTGAAAGTCCGGATATGTGCGATGAGCAACGAGCTACACAAGCCCATCAGGCCAGCGTTGATATTTTATTTACATTAGCCGATAAGGTTTCCTCTTGGACACGACTACTACGTATTACCGCATATATTTTTAGGTTCGTTTATAATTTACGCCACAAAACCGATCGAATAACCTATCGATGGGTTAACGCGGACGAAATACGTAAGTCTTCCGAATTTTGGGTACGCTATTACCAAAACTTACATTTTCCCGAGTCACGAGTTCTGAATACAGATGTAACGAATGGCAAACCAAGTCAGACGCTGCGAAACTTGGACGTGTATAAGGATGCAGGCGGTATTCTTCGCGTAGGCGGACGATTGAGAAATTCAAGCCTGCCTTGGACTGAGAAGTTTCCAATACATCTACCGACATGTAGAATTTCTAGGTTAATCGCACAGCATGCTCATTTAGTCACACTGCATGGCGGGCTTCAGGTCACGTTGCGGTACGTGCGTCAAAACTATTGGGTCATACATGCCCGTTCGTTAGTTAAGCAGATTATACACCAATGCGTAGTATGCACACGACATAGAGCCGCGCTTTTACAACAAAAAATGGGGGACCTACCTGCTGCACGGGTAACCCCTTCGCGGCCGTTCACGCACACCGGCGTTGATTATGCGGGTCCGTTTTTCATTCGCGCCTCAAAAGGTAGAGGCATTAAAACGCACAAGGCGTATTGTATCATATTTGTGTGCCTATCCGTGCGTGCGATACACTTGGAATGCGCCGATGATGCCACGACAGCTGGATTTCTTCCGGCATTTGATCGTTTCACCTCACGACGAGGACTTCCAGCCTCCGTTTATTCCGACAATGGAACAAATTTTGTAGGCGCATCCCGAGAGCTTTCCGCAAATTATAACCAGATCATTAATGATCCCGAGTTAGTTAATAAGTATGTCGCAGATGGGATAGATTGGCGTTTCAATCCCCCCGCCACACCCCACTTCGGTGGGTTGTGGGAGGCCGGGGTTAAAAGTGTGAAGTTTCATCTTCGCAGAATAATAGGGGAGTTCACTCCCACCTTTGAGGAATTCTCGACTCTGCTTTGCAAGATCGAGTGCGTTCTAAATTCACGGCCGATCTCTCCTCTCTACGACGACCCGGAGTCGTTAGATGTACTTACGCCGGGTCACTTCCTCGCGGGGTCCTACTTGCGAGCGGTTCCAGTACCAAGCGTCCTGCATATCGACGAGAATCGCCTCGATCGATGGCAGACAATCCAGAGGCTGCACGAGACCTTTTGGAAAACGTGGTCAGCCGATTACTTAAATTCAATTCAACAGCGACTCAAATGGCAAAGAGCGCTCGTTAACGTGCAAGTCGGCGATTTAGTTTTAGTTAAAAATGCAAACTTACCCCCGGCGAAGTGGGAGATGGGTAGAATCACGCGGTGTTTCCCTGGGCAGGACGCGTTGGTGCGGGTAGTGCTTGTACGTACGGCACGATCTGAATATAAGCGTCCCATAACTCAACTATGCCGATTGCCCGTAGATTCCCATACCGTGAAGGGTCCCCCACCGTCGTAGAAGTGTATAGTATGCGTTGTATATATTTGGTCTTCAATGACCACGTAGTATAAGCCTAGGTTAAGGACGTCCATTCACGGCGACGTTACTATGCCGCATTCCGTTCCGGTCATGCCACGTTGTTTTTGTAGGCGGCTTACGCACGTCGCATCGATTTTGTTTTTTCTTGAGGTACGAGCCTAGGCGTGTGAGGAACACCATAACTTCCTCTTAAATGTTACGACAATGTTCGCTAAAGCTACACGTCAAACCTTTTGTGCGTTCGCTGGCATGGCCTGTATAACCATCAGTGTCAGACTTTTTGTCCAGATATGCGTTGTAGGTTAAGTCAGGTTATCTTAGCTAATAAGTATTCATTTATGTTTGGTTATGGTTATGAAGATAATGCGCGCGGCATATCCGCTGTAAGATAACTCGTTTATCCGATTAAGTATGTGATATTTCTACTTACGTGTATTTAAGGCTTCGTCTAAAACTTGTATCCATCTCGGCATTACTAGCACATTACCACCGTTTCGACACACGCGACTTCCACTTCAGGTTTCGTTCACTGCGTATAACGAGGCGGGTGGTATGTTGGAGATTAGGCGGTGCGGTAAATGAGCGCCTACGTGTATCGTTTAAATACCGCGGGTAGTTGTTGTACTGCGTCATCGTGACGTATCGTACAGGCATTTGCCGACGGAGGAAGATGCGTTAATGGCGCCAGCGCGGCTGCCGATCCCGCGCTCACTCGAGCCGACGTCACGCGCGCGATAGCGTTAATTGGTGCGCACACATTCTCACCGCACACTGACGAGCTCAGGGAGACGTGCCACGAGGGTCCCCTTCCCAAGCGAACCTTCTTCTTGATTAGACAGCGCTAGTGTAAACACGAGTTTTAAAGGTCCACGGCAAGCTACCGTTTTCCGACAGTTTTGTAACACTCGTTTCTAGGGCACGTTACTTATCGTGGAGCCCTATTGTACCTATTAATAAAACAGTTAATTTCTCGGATCTTGTGCTTTCGAAGAGAACCGGTCTTCTTTCCTTCACGCGATACTCTCCGAGGTCTGTCCCCAGTCCTGTTCCGGGTTTTGCGCGTTTTTGAGATCCACGCAAGATTTCACACAGACGCGATTGAACAATATGTTACGAGCCACGGCCTAACGTGGTGAGGATTTTTGTCAGTACCGATAGGAAAGAGATATATGTGAGAGGAGTGAGCGGCTAAGTACAGGCCTCGTCCGATTTTTCACGGCTGCACCCTGCACGTCGCTACCCTTTGTGATGCCCTTCTAACAGCTCTCCGTACTCCCTCGCGGAAATACGTGTTGCCGGTCTAAAGGAGGAGAGAGGGGGTTTAGGAAAATCACTTCAAGCCTCGGCCGGTTTTTCACGGCTGCACCTATCAGCAGATTCGATTTTTGAGTCACCAACCCAGGCCTCGTCCGGTTTTTCACGGTTGCACCCCTTGCGCAACTTTGAGGATAGTGGATGTTGTAATTTCTTTTAGGCTCGTTGGTTCCCTTGAGCGGCAAAGGGAAACCTCGTTCGTAGGATTCGAGTTCTAGGCGATCAAATAACGCGATAGCAAAGAAATGTGGAAAACAATAAAAAAGACTATATTGAATAAAATAAATACAGAAAAAGCAGTTAAGTATAATAAACAAAACGATAATTCAACTACTATTTCTAATAACGTGATTAAAATACGACGCGAATAAGTATACAGAAAACGTTCAATGACTAGTAATAGATTATTTGGTTTTTGAAGGAAAGAGCTAAATTGAGAACTAAACCTATACACCGAAATGTGGCAGAACGACTAAGACTAAATATGCTCGGAATATGCACAAGTTATTCCTCGCCAAAAATCGCGGTCAGCGAAAAGACACTCTTTTCTAAAACTACCGGACTCTGATTTTAAACTAATAACGCTCGGAACACGCACAGGTTGTTCCTTGCAACGAGAACAAACAGCGAAAAAGACACTTTTAGCGACTCTGGAATCACTTTTTCTAAGTACGTAAACGCTCGGGAATTTTTAATGCAGACCCTTGCACGGTCCTTTTCTGAAGCTGTCTTAAACTCGCGAGGCCTGGCGGAGCCCTTTTTTATACGATTAGATCTTAGGCTAGGGGTCCTGAGATGCGAGGAAGTAGTGCATCGAGGTGGGGCGCATTTTCGGGGGGCATCACGTTCCCAACCGTCGCTATGCACCCGCTGTGCATTCGCTGGGCATTCGCTGTGCACCTGATCGCGCGTGGCTGCTGCGCTTCATGCGGGGCTACGTCACTAGTTCGGGGATGCATGCTGACGTCACGGTAGGTAAGCAGGTACGACGCCATGGGCCGCAGCGCTGTTCGGCGGCGCTTAGCGGCGCTCGGCGGCGCGGTACGTTACAAATACATGGAAGGATCGACGCCCTTTTTTCGGAAATTCAGTAAGTTTTCAAAATATATAATAATAACTAAATGTCAATTTTAATATATTTAACGTGCTCTTTATAGAAAAATCCATAAGAAATTGGATAAGGCGTTGGTGCAAACCAGCCGGACCCATGAGCCGGTGAAACCAGAAAGTTTGCCTTACACTACTCCCGCCGAAGTCAACGAATTCGAAATGGCCGATGAGGAGGAGTATATGAAGCTGGTATGTAAGAAAAAACCAATCCTTGTATATAGCGTGTCCTGGTAAAGGTGCGTAATTACTAACAAGCCTGTGTCGGAGCCAGTGTCAGCATATTCAGCGCAGAACTCCATCGGTGGTGCCGGTGGTGGGGGAAGCCTCGGCAAGTGTTTAACGTGAGTCTTCCCCCACCACCGGCACCAACGATTGAGTTCTGCGCTGACTATGCTGACACTGGTCAGAGCAAATAAAATCAAATAATAAGTTTATATACTTATTTTTGATATCTCATCTCCAACGAGATCCACCGTCTATACTACCGCCATGAAACTTTAAAAGTATACAATTTTTGTATGTCCTTCATGTAATACTAGAAGGTGTTGCCCGGGTATCGCACGCGGCGCATCATATAAAAGTTTTGCTGTTGCAAGCGGCAATCCAATGTGTAATACGTTCAGTAGCACCCGACGGGAGAATCTGAATATGTTTTTCATTTCTTCTAACAGGTACAATATCAGTATATAAATTCCACATCAATCAGTGATAGAAGATTTGGCCCGTTTGCACCATCGGTGCACCTGGGAGTGGGGATACGGAAAAGTGTGCGTGCCCTGTCCGTGAGAGCTGCGCGCGCCGTTTCTCACCGAATCGCGCTCGGCTTGGTGAGAAGGACGGAACTATGCTGCGTCTCCCTTCCACCAACGTCGTGTGACGTCACGTATCGTGACGACACATAAGAAGGACAGAACTATGCTCCGTCCCCTTTCAACCAACAACGCGCGTTGCGTCTTTGTTCGACATGCAGTCGCGGCGTCGCGTCTTCGTTCCGCACACAGGCCGATGACAGTGTTGGCGGTGGCGGCGGCGGCGGCAGCGGCAGTGTTGGCGGTGGCGGTGGCGGCGGCGGCAGCGGCAGCGTTGGCGGTAGCGGCGACGTTTTCCCGACGACGGCGGCAACGGCGGGAATGTTTTCGCCCACGACGGCGGCAACGGCGGCAGCGGCGGCTGCTGCTTCCGCTGCTGCTGTTTCTGCTGCTGCTGCTGCTGCTGCTGCTGATTTTGCAGCAGTGCCAGGAGGTGCCACATCTGGGCGAGAATCGCCCGCTGGCCCTCCTGGTCACTGCTGACCATTTTCTGCTGGTTGTCTTCTGCGGGAAGAAAAGAAGCGATACTTTAATACACACAATCACATTTTGTGCTTCCACATATAATCATTCATTATATGAAAATGTAAGAAGTGTATAATGATACATGTATTACTTACGTTTCTTCATGACGCGTCCGCTTTGACCGGTAGCTTCATTGAAAGTGAGGCGTCCCGCTTGCACGTCGTAGCACAGCGAAAAGCCGTTGAGAAACAAACGCAGATCGCACCATACTTTGTACGCACGGTGACACTGCCTTCAGTTCGTTTTCGTCCAGTGTAGTGTGCAGATTGTGGATACAGAGCGGTACGAATATTAAATTACTTGTGATTTAATCTTTTAGCTTTTCTCCTTTTCCTTTCCTTTCTCCTTTTCTCTTTTTTTCCTTTTCTATAGTAATTTGCTTCCTTTATCCTCTTGCATACATTCTTTTTTTTTTCCTTCTTACTCTATATTTTTGGTTTATTTTGCGGCTTTTTTTTAGTTTGATTTTTAGTATTAAGTTAATAATAATATCAAATTACATTTTTGTCTGTTCCTTTTTTAATATACATAAAAATGAGCGAACCGTTGCAAAAAAAAAAATAAGCGAAAGTTTTGTGAAGCTTGGCTTCGCGACACTAGATACAATTCTTGGGTACGCAAAGTACCAACAAATGATTACTTATTTCATTGCACAATATGCAAAAAAAATTTGTCGTGCGAAACGTTTATTTCGAAGCATGCGGATTCTCAGTGCTACAAAAGTAATTCAAAGAGAAATTCATCTGTCGTAATAAAAAGACAGAATTCAGTTGTACTCTGTCCAGAGGTACAATCATTTCGTAAGCAATGGTTAGAAAATTTAACATTTCAACCATGGCTATGCGAAGTATCGGAGGACACGACACTCGCTTTTTGCAGATATTGTGAGAAACGCATGAACGCAAAAGTGTCTGTCATTTATCGGCACGCAGAATCCGCAGTGCACATAGAAAAGGAAAAATGTATTGAAAAAAAAGGAACAGACAAGAATATAAATACGACAGACGATACAAATGTACCTTTCGACATGCGAAAGAAAGCAGCAGAAATTCGGTACGCTGCTTTCATCGCTGAAAATAATATTTCCTTCGCGACAGCAACAAAATTATTACATTTTTTGCAAGTGATAGGAAAAGATTATGCCGTATTGCAATCAATGAGTATGGGGGAGACAAAATGTAAAAACATTGTTTCTAACGTGCTCTGTCCGATTGAAACGGAACGTGTTTCGGAAATTCTTCAGAATGGAAAATTTAGTGTTTTTATTGATGAAACGTCTGATATTTGTAATACAAAATGGATGACGTTTCATGTTCGGTATGTTCATCCTGACTCTTTACATGTTATCTCCCAATTAGTCAAGCTGATTCATCTTGATGCAAAAAGTTGTACTGCAGACAAATTGTTCGAAACGTTTCGAAACGAAATGTACAGATTAAAGATTCCGTGTTTGAATATTATTGCCCTGTCATGCGACAATGCACGTGTTATGACAGGGATACATTCGTCATTTAAAACAAAGCTAGAGGAAAAGTGTGGAAATGTCTTAACATTGACATGCCCATGCCATTCCGTAGCATTAATTGCAACTTCTGCATGCAAGATGATTTCAGACAAATGCGAGGAATTTGTAAAGCATGTAACAAATTTTATTAACTGCAGTCCCAAGAGATCTGCTATTTTTGCTGATAGTTATCAGGAAACACACCATAAAATTTTGAAACTGTCCGAAACACGTTGGCTTTCGCGCCAATTATGTATCACAAGACTTTTAGAGTCTTGGGATAATATCGAGCATTTCTTAATATATTTAAATGCAAATGATAAAAGCAAAAGCTCACAGCACTTATTACTGGTCATGCAAAATCCCGATTTAAAAGCCTACTTATTATTTCTTCAAAATATATTATTTCATTTCAATGAATTTACTTCGTTTTTCCAAGCTCTGGAAATTAGAATTCATTTGCTGCAACCGAAATCATTGAAATTGCTGGAAATTGTTTGTCAACAATTTCTCAAACCAGAGCTTTTTCAAAATTTAATTAATAATGTCGATTATTCGCATGTAGATAATCAAAAATGTCTACATGAGATTAACTTAGGGTTTGAATGCGAAGAGTACCTTAACAAATTGCTTTCAGAAGGCCACGCTGATGTAGTTGCAAATGCTCGCCAGAATTGTTTGCAATTTTATGTGAGTGCCGCTGAAGAAATTTATACAAGGTTACCCGTCAATGACGCATTTTTATCAAAGCTGAAAGTTTTCGAACCGCACCCGACTATGCAAGACATTGACAGAGAAACATCATTCAATGATGTTTCTTTTATCGCCGAAACTTTCAGGGGCTTTGATACAGATGCTTTAAGAATAGAATGGTTTGCTTTGCATGAAGATTTTGCAGACATAGAAAAAGAGTACTTCTCGCAATTGAGTTTTGATGAAATGTGGGAACAAATTTTCCGCGTTCGTCAATATCCAAATTTGAAGAGTCTCGTTAATGCTGTGAGATCCCTACCGAATTCCAATGCTGATGCGGAAAGAATTTTTTCACTTTTGACAGATTTAAAAACCAAAAAACGAAATAATCTATCGTCCGTCAATGTAAATGCGATTTGTGTTGTTAAATCAGCACTAAAGGCGAGAACAGAAAATGCTGCAACTCTCGACATTAGTGACAAACATTTGTCCCTCATGTCAAGTGAGACTTTATATTCTGCATGTCCCAATAACACAGTGGCACAACATGTAGAAGACATTGCTATTCCCGGCTCGTCTACTGATTTGTAAAAATAATAAATACCATTGTCACGTCCCGGCTGGCCGTCACACCATAAAATTCTCTGTATTTTATGGGGATTTAAAGCAATTTCATATAATTGCTGTTTCATCCATTATAGTACTATTTTTTTTACACAATCCATCTCCAAAGAAGAAATGGGCAAAATTGAGTCTGGCCTCGTGCTAGACACCCCGTCTCCAGAGAGGAAATGGGAAAAATTGAGTCTGGCCTCGTGCTGGACACCCCGTCTCCAGAGAGGAGATAGGAAAATTGAGTCTGACCTCGTGCTAGACACCCCGTCTCCACAAAGGAGATGGGAAAAATTGAGTCTGACTTCGTGCTAGACACCCCGTCTCCAGAGAGGAGATGGGAAAAAATCTGTCGTTTATCAAATGTTGTCATTTCTTGAAAATATGCATTTTCGCGTATATATGCTTCCGGCACTGTCATTGCCGACTACTTAAAAAATGTGGTACAATAGGGCTATTGGCGAAGGTCCACAATAAAAAACCGAACGCGCTAGTCGTGGCACCTCATGGGTGGCGTGGAAGACCACGTAAAAATTAGTACCAGAAAATAAATTCGGTCACTTATGCAATAACACACAAACGTAATGCACACGTCGCCAAACCGTGTGCATAATAAAAAACAAAAATACATGTTCGAACCAGAAAGTAATAATACACACGCACGTCGGTGCGCATAGACGCGAACCTGCAACCTTCGGATTCCGAAGCTGGCACCATAGGCACTTCTCCACCGACCGCTTCGATGATTTAGGTGTGTTTCACTTACCTGTAGAACCTGGTGGCACCTTTCCCTACTTTGTCCTGTGATTCTCCGAACCTGTCATCGTATTCGTGATAGGGTACTACGGATCGCCACATACATATCAATTAAAAAATCAAATGCATCCCTGGGGTGGGATCCTTTGAAATGCTTTCGGAAATATGGGATAAGAAATGTTGCACTTCCCAGCCGGTTCAACTAGTAGAAATGCGACCCCGGGTCAGTAGGTAGGCTATGCAATCCATTTCAATCGAATTTGTCATTATGTATGAGTTTATTACTGATGGTAGTGTGTCCAACATTATTTGTAAGGGAATGTGGCTCATCGACGTGTGATTTAACCAAGAAAAAACAACTATCGCGAGGAAAAAAAATGGACCAATACGGGGCGCGAACCTGCGACACGAAAGCTCTTAACCGCTGCGTTAGCCGCACTCTTTAAAAGGTATTTAATATTTCTGAATAGAGCGTGTGCACGCTCTCAATTAAATCGAAACGACCGAATTCCCTTGATATGTATATTACTCGCTTGTGTGCAGACGTACAAAGGATCGTCCAATTCAGTCACTATATGAAGGTAATGAAAATATTTAAAGTATTCATTCGGTTAGCGCTCAAAATACGCCGAAAACATCGGTTTTTATTTATTTTAACTGCGACGGACCCTACCAAAAAATCTGAAAAAAAATTGAGATAATAGTCATGACAATACTTAACTACAGAATTTGTAAAAATCCAGTCGGTCGAAAACTTGAACACGTAATCGAAATTTTTCGTGTTTTTTTTACGTTTTTCATTTTTTATGCTTAGGTTTGCAAGAAAAAAATCTCCAAAAATTTCCAACCGTAAATACACATGTTCAGAATATTCAGGATTTTTTGCAGAATTTTTGCGTACCGTTAAATACGGAAAATGTGCAAAAAACCAGTATTTTATTTTACCCTGTAACTACCCGTCTGATGGAGATAGAGGGCTCAAACTTGGCAAAGCACGATTTCTTTCAATTACCTATCGAATGACGTCTTGCGAAATAAATTCGGTCAAAGTGCATTTTTTACCATTTCGGCCTGCCCAGCCGAAAGAGAATTTCGTTGCCGCTGTCGCATGCCAAACGAAGCACATGAGTACGATCGTGGTGGAAAGAGGACGGAGAGCATAGTTCTGTCTTTCTCGCAACTGGGTGCGCGCGCAGCGTCGAGGTCATAAGGACGCTTCGTTGGTGGAAAGGAGTCAGAGCATAGGACTGTCTTTCTTTTTGTTGGTTGTGATGTCACGGTACGCAACCCTTGGTGGAAAGGAGACGGGGAGCATAGCACCTTCCTTGTCTCCGTACGGTACGGACAACCGCCGTGCCGCGGCGCGCACATCGCACACACAGACACGGCACGCACACACCTTGCGGTTTCCCCCACCACGGTCGCCACATATGCGGTTTTAGGCCGGATCTGATGACACTGATCGCACGTACCATTGCGTTCTTTCAGCCGGAAGGCAAATCGGGCACCACCGCCGTGAGCAGAGCGCGATCCAGAGAAAAGTGAATCGAGGAGAGTTTGGGATTGACTCGTCGTACTCATCGTCGCTCGTCGACGCGGTTTTTTTTCGTCGGTTCGCGCCTAGCCATGGTTCAATTGTTTTTCACAGAATAATTTTTTTTTTAATTATTCATCACACGGCAACAAACGATATTCATTTAAAAATATTTTAGTACTTACTACGGATAGTTTTTAATATTTTGTCAGCGGAATAGATGTGTCGTATTGGTTTATAATAGATATGGGCAAAATATATATTTCATAAATTTTGGTTTCAGTAACATTAATCTTTCTGTGGTAGTAATAAATAAGAAAGTATATAATAAATGTCAATTATTGCGTATTATGCATTAACCGTGAAACAAGTAATAGGAGCACTTCTTGCACTAGAACGTTCTGAGGGATCGTACTAACACGCGATTTTAACACACGACAGCGTACGTCAGGAAGAATTTGCTTGACACGACGCGACGACGGTGCGATTGTTTTTATGAGTTGTTCTTTATGATTTATTCTGCATGATTTCTTTTCTAAATAGAAGGTGATCAAATTGTGTATATATTCTAACAGTTCTCAGCAAGTCCCATCACATTGATTTGAAACGTTTTTCTTACTTCGCAAGTTTAGTTTAAGAACGCTCTCCCCGTTTCGTGAAAGAAAAAGTTGTTCGGTTGAAGGCAATTCACCGTTCATACTGTAATCCATGTACGTCCATTGTCGCATTCTGCCCACGAAATGTCGCAACGTGCGTATTGTCAAGGAAGGCATGATAAAACACGACAATAATAACAAAATCCTTCTGAATTGAAAACCGAAACCTTCATTGTGCCGCTCCCGACCGACCGCGGGTCGCGGTTGGACAAATTGAAATATCTGAAAAGTCTAACCATTCTTAGCACGTATTTCACGTACGTACTAGAAATGATTCCCCCTGAACTGTAACCGACTTTTCCAATGTCATTTATTCATCATTATGTACGATATGTATTACATTTAACCCTTTTAGTGCCGAACAAAAACTGATGCCTATGCGAAGATTGCCGAACGAATTTGAGGAATTTACTAAGGTTTCGGAAAAAGCCCATAAAAACCAAACTAAGAATGATAATTCAAAAATTAAAAAAGCAGCATATTGGGGAAGAATGGGAGAGTAATGTAATGCAAATTATACTACAATACTTATTGAAAATCGTATGAAAAATAACAATATAAACAATGTTAAAAATAATAAAAACCAGCTACTCATTTACAAACAGTATTTTCACCAATCATCGTTTGGTCAATTTTATGTAGGTCACGTGGTATACACTATAAATATGCCATTTTCGAATACTGACTACTCATTAGACGATTAGACGGACCAAGAAAGACTGAAAGAAAGATTTTAATTTCGCCGTGTCGATGCACGACGACGTGTAATTTGAACTGTTTGATAACTATCATAAACACAAAGATTGCGATTACGGTTCCCAAGAAAGTTCCTTGGTGTAGGCATTGTCGTTTGCCGACGCCGCGGGTTTTTGTCGGCCGCCGATAAACGCCGGCAACCGCGTTTGTTCCTGCGAACAAACGACGGACGAGCGAGCGAGCGGTTTTGCGAACGGACGCTGGCTGCGCGTGCGAACGAGAGCAGCAGACAGTCGTCCTCAGACAGTGGCTGAGGAGAGAGCTAATAAAATACCTTTCTGACGAACACCTTGTGAAAATCATCCCAGTATAGCCCCTACATTGGGAACCGTAATCGATCTCAAATAATCCCGTGTCTCGTTTCTACTTTATCGCTCTAACATATACAGAGCTTCGGCACTGATGAACATAAGATATAACAAACAAAAAATTAATTCTAATAAACATTTTTTCAATTGTAGTCCATCGAATTTCAATCATTTTAACGTTTTATAAAATTATTTAATGGTATATACCTCTTCTGATGCGTATAACGCAACGCCAACGCATGAACGACGATATATCGTCGTTGGCACTTTTCGCAAGTGTATCAAACGACGATATATCGTCGTTCGGCACTAAAAGGGTTAAATGCACATGTACAGGGTGCACAGCTTTGTTCCTGTAAACGGTAAGTATTACACAAAATTATAGAGGAAAGGGTTCGATGGGATCATAATATCTATATTCTACGAGACTTCATTCAATTCGAAAGTGCAACGCTGCACCCGACAAATGCAAATGCGTATGTAAAGTTTTTGTTTATAAAATTTAAGATACGGAGACTTCCACGCCACCCATGAGGTGCCACGACTAGCGCGTTCGGTTTTTTAACGTGGACCGTCGCCTATAGCCCTATTGTACCACATTTTATGATAATCAAACAGCGTGCGGCAATACCTCTATCCACCTTCAACGACGGAGATGTTCAACATATTTGCGAGCGACGCGATGATATTCACAGGCGCATCGGCTTTTTGCGAGAGACCAATGTCTCGGGAGGCGCAGGTGTAGTTGGGGACAACTCGAGTTCAAATTGAGGAGCGGAAAACTTATATAAGCAAAAAAAGGAAACTCTCCGGATTTATTTTCAACGCCGCTATATAATTAACGCTATCGTTTCGCGGAACGACCGCACGTCTAATTAATACTACGCGTGAATATGTACAAAAAAAAATAAATAAATAAAGGAGACGCAGGTAGGAAGGATGGGCAAGCCGGACAAAAGCCGAGCTATCACTCGGAACACGGATTATATAATAACCACGCTCTAACCGCGTTACGACGGATTAAATGGGGATGACTATACTAGTCGGACGGATTGGGAGCGAGGGATCTACGATATCGCGCACGATGGGATTCGTCGCCGCAGATCGGGAAGGAATGTCGCGAGGTAGGAACGAATAATCCACGTATCGCGAGTCGTTGCGGAGGGCACAATGAACTCCGGAACTATCGCAGGTGGTTCAGAATCACAATGAGATCAAACTGAACTTTAAAGGAACACGCAAAAGGCACTGTTCTAAATCAATAACGGATCGCTCACACTCTCTTGCACGTGTATCACCTTTAACGGTCGGAATCAAACAGGCGGAAGAGGAAGCCACGCGGCTTCTTTCCGTCAACGGAATATTTTCTAATTAGCGGCGCTGATTGGTAAACTGACCAATCAGCGACGCATATTGACACGCGTGACACACGAGTGTTGTCCAGAGAGAGAGCACGCGCTCTCTCTCGCGAACTTATAGGAGTTGAACGGAGAGAGAGAGGCAAGTCGTGGGTCGAGACGACTGTCGCAGTAGGAACCTGGATTTAAAAACATTCCTGCCAACGGCCGCCTGAATCCACAACAAAGGTGGACAGAGTTATTGCCCCACGCTGTAGAAATAAGGGTTAGAAAACAAATGAGAGAATTTTTTTAATTTTATTTTATTTCATATTAACAACTATGTGGTATTTTTTACCATGCACCCCCCCGCTGCTGCCCCCACGACCGCCGCCCCCGCGGCGCCCGCCGCGACGCCCGCCTCTTCGGCCGTGCCCTTCGCCCCCCGTGGCACCGCAGGTGCAGGCGCATCGGCATGCCCCCCCTGCAGTTCGGCAGGCTCGGGCCTTGCCCGCGCCTCGACGTTTTGGTCCTAAACAATGAACAATATATACATGTCATGAATTAAATCAGATTATGATAGATTTTATCGAACAATGTTAAAATACGACATGTATGAATATGTATGAACTTACTGGAATCTGAATTGTTCGCCGTTAAAAATGGTGCCAATGGTGATGGCGGTGGTGGCGGTGGTGGCGGTGGTGGTGGCGGTGGTGTCGGTGGCGGTGGTGTCGGTGGCTCCACCTCTATTGGTGAATCTATTATTTTTTCTGCAAAGAGCCATGAATTTGTACATATTTGTAATCGTAAGTAAATAAACTTATATTACTTACTTATATTTGTACATGGATTCTACTGTCGAAAGTTACTCATTTGAATTTATAAAAATTAACAAATCTCTGAATAGAAGCAACAGATCTGACAAAGTACATTTCTGCAGTACGTATGAACGCTATGAACGAATTGTAGGAATCTATGGAAACCTTATTACTGTAACAATACGATAGGCGGATATATACGTAAAAATCTAATTTCAGATATTTGTGGCTATAAATGTATCTCAACTGTATCATCAATGTACAATTTGGTTACAAACGGTTTCATCTCACGTCATGTCGAAAGAAAATAGAATGTAAGAGAAAATGTATTATGTACTTACGCGCTGAATCTGCCATCACGCTATACGCAACTTTCGTCTCGGCTGTCTGTTGCTAACTGCCGTCGTGCTGTCCCATGTGCGTTTTTCGGCAGCCGCGCATTGCCCCCCTACCCCCCTTTCCTTGTCCTCCACGTGCTTTGTTGCCTCGTCGGTAGACAATTGGGTCTCGCCGCCGGTATTCGCGCATCATATATATGTCACTCTTAAAGTAGATATATAGTTTTTTCTTCGCGCATCGTTCCCACGTGTCGCGGAAAGCAACGTGTTCTCAACGTGTTCTTACCGGATAGTCAGTTGCACGCCGCGGAAGGCGTAATAGCGAGCGTGCTGAGTTTCCGCGTGCGGTCTTTAACTACTTCATTAAGTAGTCGCGTGTGTGTGTGTTACGTGTCAGTGTTTGTAGTGCGCGTGGGAGAAGCGGGGGTAGGTTATTTTTATTTTTCATTTTTTTCTGTCTGTTTCTTGCGGGTTCACACATAAATGTCCGATTTGCAAAGGAAGAAATGCAAGCGGAGCTTTTGCGAAGCTTGGCTTCGCGATGAAAAATATAATTCATGGGTGCGAAATGTGCCTTCTGATACAAGTTTATTTCATTGCTTAATATGCAATAAAGATATTTCCTGCAACACGCGCATTTCTAAACATGCGAATTCTGCGAGTCACATAAGTTGTACAATTGCAAAGTCTTCTGAGGACAAAAATAGCGGCGATGCAGAATCGGACACAAATTGTTTGTCACCACGCACATTTCGCAACCAATGGTTAGATATTGAGCAATTTCAACCATGGCTACACGAAATGTCGGGCAACGAAACATTGTGTCTTTGTTCGTATTGTAACAAGTCAATAATGGCGAGATTAGTTAATATCCATCGTCACGCAGAATCCGCAGTTCATATCGCAAAAGTAACATGTTTAGAAATGCAAGAAACAGACCAACAAAATCATATCACGGACAAATCGAAATTGTCATTAGATGCGCGACAGAAAGCAGCGGAAATTCAATACGCTGCTTTGATCGCAGAACACGACATTTCGTTTACGACAACAGGAAAATTATTGAAATTTTTCCAAAAAGTAGGAAAGGATGGTGACGTGTTGCAAAGTATGAGTATGGGCAAGACCAATTGCGGTCACATACTTGCAAATGTCTTGTGTCCTATAGAAACAGAACGTGTTTCGGCCATCCTATAAAATGCAAAGTTCAGTATTTTTATAGATGAAACACATGAAACAGGCATTACTAATACAAAATGGATGACGTTTCATGTTTGATATGTGCATCCGGAAATATTACAAAATATGTCGCAGTTAGTAAAACTAATCCATCTGGATGCAAAAGATTGTGGTGCAGAAATGATATTCGACGCATTCCGAAAGGAGATGTACAGATTACAAATACCGTTTACCAATATTGTTGCTTTGTCGTGCGACAATGTGCGAGTTATGACCGGCAAACATTTATCATTTAAAAAAAAATTGCAGGAAAAATGTGGACATGTACTAACACTGCCATGTCCATGTCATTCCGTCGCGTTAGCCGCAAATGCTGCATCCAGAACGATTCCTAATAACTGTGAAAACTTTGCAAAACAAATCTCGAGTTTTATAAATTGCAGTCCCAAGCAATCAGCTATCTTTACCGATTGCTCTGAGGACACAGACCTTAAAATTTTGAAATTGCCTGAAACACGATGGCTTTCCCGATATTTATCTATTAGTCGAATTCTAGAATCCTGGAACAGTATTGACAAGTTTTTAAAAGAGTTAATTAGTAGAGAAAAGTCTGCAAAAGCTGCAGAATTTGTAGCAGTCATGCAGACTCCTGATGTTAAAGCATACCTATTATTTCTGAAATATATTTTACATTACTTCAATGCATTTACAATATTTTTCCAAGCTCTGGAAACAAGAGTTCATACTTTGCAGCGTAAATCGCTAAATTTATTGCAAATAGTATGCAAAAACTTTTTAAAACCGGAGCTTTTAGCATTACAAAGTAGTAATGTAGATTTTGCAGATAACAATAATCAAATATCAATAAATCAGGTCACAGTAGGCATTGATTGTGAGGATTATTTAAACAAATTGATGACAGAGGGGCACGCAGATATAGTTGCAAATGTTCGAGAGAATTGTTTGCAATTTTATGTATGTGCCGCTCAAGAAATTTGTAAAAGACTACCAATCAATGATCCATTTTTATGTAAATTAAAAGTTTTTGAACCGGCCACAGCTTTACGCGATATTGACAGAGAAACTTCCTTTCATGATGTTTCTTTTATCGCTGAAACCTTTAGCGGCTTCAATAAAATTATTTTAAAAGAAGAATGGTTTGCTTTACATAACGATTTCACAGAAACACAAATTGATCATTTGTCATTAAGGGAATTTGATCAAATGTGAGAATACATCCTAGCAAGTAATCGTCAATATCCCAATTTGAAATCTCTTGTCAATGCTGTTCAATCATTGCCAAACTCAAATGCCGACTCAGAAAGAATCTTTTCCTACTTACCAGACTTAAAAACGAAGAAAAGAAATAAGCTGTCGTCCGTAAATATGAATGCTGTTTGTGTCCTTAAATCAGCATTGAAAGCCAGAAGAGAAACAGCCATAAATATGACGGTTAATGACGAGCATTTGTCTCGAATGCCGGCTAACATATTATATTCTACATGTCCAAATACAAAAGAATTGAGACAATATGATACTGATGAAATGGCTGGTCCCTCCTCGTCCAATGTTTTTCAATAAGTATGCATACAGTACCGTTTCATTTGGAAAAGCAACGTACAGCACAAATAACTTGTGCGTCAAAAATCAAATGAGTCAAATCAATGTCAAATGAGTCTGCCATTAGTTACACTTGACAGATCAGTCTGGTGTTAGTCAGACTTGAACAAGCAGTCTGGCGTTAGTCAGACTTGAACAAGCAGTTTGGTGTAGCTATTGTCAGACCTGACATGAATAAAGAAAGAGATATACCTTGGGCAGCACCATAACGTAATTATCATAAAATGTGGTACAATAGGGCTATAGGCGACGGTCCACGTTAAAAAACCGAACGCGCTAGTCGTGGCACCTCATGGGTGGCGTGGAAGTCCACGTATCTTAAATTTTATAAACAAAAACTTTACATACGCATTTGCATTTGTCGGGTGCAGCGTTGCACTTTCGAATTGAATGAAGTCTCGTAGAATATAGATATTACGATCCCATCGAACCCATTCCTCTATAATTTTGTGTAATACTTACCGTTTACAGGAACAAAGCTGTGCACCCTGTACATATGCATTTAAATGTAACACATATCGTACATAATGATGAATAAATGACATTGGAAAAGTCGGTTACAGTTCCGGGGGAATCATTTCTAGTACGTACGTGAAATACGTGCTAAGAATGGTTAGACTTTTCAGATATTTCAATTAGTCCAACCGCGACCCGCGGTCGGTCGGGAGCGGCGCAATGAAAGTTTCGGTTTTCAATTCACAGGGATTTTGTTATTATTGTCCTGTTTTATCATGCCTTCTTTGACAATACGCACGTTGCGACATTTCGTGGGCAGAATGCGACAATGGACGTACATATGGATTACAGTATGAACGGTGAATTGCCTTCAACCGAACAACTTTTTCTTTCACGAAATGGGGAGAGCGTTCTTAAACTTAACGTGCGAAGTAAGAAAAACGTTTCAAATCAATGTGATGGGACTTGCTGAGAACTGTTAGAATATATACACAATTTGATCACCTTCTATTTAGAAAAGAAATCATGCGGAACAAATCATAGAGAACAACTCATAAAAACATTCGCACTGTCATCGCGTCGTGTCAAGCAAATTCTTCCTGACGTACGCTGTCGTGTGTTAAAATCGCGTGTTAGTACGATCCCTCAGAACGTTCTAGTGCAAGAAGCTCCTATTACTTGTTTCACGGTTAATGCATAATACGCAATAATTGATATTTATTATATATGTAAAGGAGAAATCCTTTGAGCGACTACGGCTTATGGTGAAGGCCCCCACTACCATACCGACTGCCACACCGCTAGAGTTTTGGCGGAGCAGACCGGCATAGGTTAGACAGACAGAGCGAAACGTGGGAAAAGGAACATCGCTTTCGATTCCTGTTTATAGGTTAGGAAACTATTGTTTAGCCTTAATTTGTTTTGTTTGTCGTATTGTTTATAACTTTACTGTTAAAATAAAATCCACCTGTTTATAGGCATCAACGGCGCTCCCTTTTACCCTGATCTTCGCGTTGATAATCAAACTCTTACATATACTTTCTTATTTATTACTACCACAGAAAGATTAATGTTACTGAAACCAAAATTTATGAAATATATATTTTGCCTATATCTATTATAAACCAATACGACACATCTATTCCGCTGACAAAATATTAACCCTTTGGCCTATAACCACGAGTCTGACTCGTGGTAAAGAATTTGTGTCATAAACAAAAACCACGAGTTTAACTCGTGGTAAAGAATTTATGTCATAAACGAAAACCACGAGTCTGAAAGTCTGAACAGCTGAATGGCACGGCGCGCGATCGACTTTCTTGTTTACTATGGCACGCGGAATTGGCAGATACCGTGTAGGCCAAGGGGTTAAAAACTATCCGTAGTAAGTACTAAAATATTCTTAAATGAATATCGTTTGTTGCCGTGTGATGAATAATTAAAAAAAATAATTATTCTGTGAAAAAAAATGGAACCATGGCTAGGCGCGAACCGACGAAAAAAAACCGCGTCGACGAGCGACGATGCGTACTATTAGGTTGTAGCCACCACTAGATTTAAGCATTTCTCTGTTAGGTCTAAGCCACCACTATTTTTATAGCTATCCGTTAGGACAAGCCCTTCATCTTGCGTAAATAACTTAAGTTTCAAGACAACGAAGCTTTGTGCCAATGGTGATGTCACCATATGCACCGCGTGCCTACGTGACCGACGCTAAGGGTTTTTCCCCCACTAGACAGCACCTAGAAAACGCCCAAATCTGGGCCCGACACTCTAAGAAATACCATCCAGCAAGCAACATCGTAACACTGCTCGATACTCCGCTCAATCACTTAGTTCATTTTGCAAACTGTACGCTATTCCTAATAAACCTTAAGCTGTGCTTGTGAGAAGAGGAGGGTATACCGAGACTATCACCCCACACCTTCCCAACGCGGCATAACAGTACGACGAGTCAATCCCAAACTCTCCTCGATTCACTTTTCTCTGGATCGCGCTCTGCTCACGGCGGTGGTGCCCGATTTGCCTTCCGGCTGAAAGAACGCAATGGTACGTGCGATGCCTTATGCGAAATCTGGCACCACTGTCACCGGCCTGTGTGCGGAACGAAGACGCGACGCCGCGACTGCATGTCGAACAAAGACGCAACGCGCGTTGCTGGTTGAAAGGGGACGGAGCATAGTTCTGTCCTTCTTATGTGTCGTCACGATACCTGACGTCACACGACGTTGGTGAAAGGGAGACGCAGCATAGTTCCGTCCTTCTCTCCAAGCCGAGCACGATTCGGCGAGAAACGGCGTGCGCAGCTCTCACGGACACGCACGCACACTTGCCGAGGTTTCCCCCACCCCGGGAACTCCAATGGAGTTTTGATGCCACATATGCTGACACTGCTCCGTGGCCTCTCGACTAAAGGAGGAATTACAGGTCGCTTCCCGGCTGTAACGTTCGTGAAAATTCCCCTTTTCGCGAAACCGCCAATCGGGACGTGACACTAACTGACATCTTTTTGACGACATGCATGTAAAACATGACTTTAAGAGCCCCTTTAAAAGATGACTTTTTGGTTATCTTAAAAAGTGATCTTTAAGAGATCTTTTGTGAGTTGACATAACTCATAACGATGAGAATGAGAGAACAATTGTAGGGAATTGGTTTAGGGTCTGCCACACCCACTAGATGGAGCGTTGGTGGTACAAGTGCGCTTGTATATTTGGGGGGGGGGTTAGTCAGTGAGAGTCATTTGAACTATTGTTACGTCCTACGTCCTCCACCCGCCTACCCAGTAGCCATACTCTCGCAACGGGTTCATTGCACCATGTATCTGCCCATTATCAATAAGTAGCGCATAAGCATAATAAGGTTCATCGCTCCGCGTAGCCTTCCGTCGTTAGTAGGTTGCGAATAAGCAGAATAAGAGCCACCGAAATTCCTTCACGGAAAGCTGATGCCGAATCAGCCCGCAGGTCAACCACCCAACAAACGATCAGCGATCCGCGGCCGTGTAGATCCGCGAAGGCCAATGCCAATTCCACGAAGCGCCTTGCGACCGTCAGCAAAATCTACCATTTAAATAGGCTTACAACCGCAGAGCGAGTGCCTTGAGTCAACCAAGTTCGGCCACGATCAATCTAAATTCGGCAACTCATAAACCAGCGTTCGACTGCGATCATTCCAAGTTGTTCAATCTTCGCGCAGCAAGTAGTGTTACTCATTAAGCGAACCATTGTAAACCAGCTAAGTGCATTTCGAGATAAAGCATCCAGTCCACTATCTGAACGTTACTTCACACTACTGTGCCCTTCCTGTGCGTCAACACCAATCCACAATCCCACTCAATCTCACACATCCAAAGCCGTAGCCACTCGGACACCTCCTTCTTACACTCCGCGATACGTCAGTGAGCCGCTTCACTGACGGATCAAAACCCTTTCTGTGTGATCGCTCCTTCCGTCCGTCCTCAATCCCCGGTATACACGGTGAACGCAGGGTGCCAAAAACGAGGACGTAACACTATGTACATTAAAACATTATTTATTAATTTTAATAATATTTCGGAAAGCAAAGATCGATTCATTTGGAGGTGAAACAATGCACAAAAACATTAAAAATATTATGGCCACGGCCTGTACATGGATCATTTCCAAGCCGGGATAAACAAAAATTATAATTTCGCCAAAATAATAAGTAGTGTAACGACTATCCACGAAAACAGGGATCGATAAACCCCGTTACCACCCGCCGACTAACGAAGGGACCTGCAATTACCGATGCCCCTTTACCGATCTAGCAAAAACGCTAGAAAGATCGAGAATATTCTAGAAGCTGACTCTCCCTAGCAACGATCTTATTGACACGCCGCGACTGCTTAGAAACGATCGCATATAAATGTCGACGGCGTAAAGGCATACTCCTTCTTTGGCTGAACTCTGCTGGGAGAGAACGAGGTAATACCTTCGGTCGCCCTTTAGGGTTAGGAGAGTACGAAGCTTTGCTTTCGGACGCCTATTCAGCACAGGAGAGTACGGGGTCTTATACCTGGGTCACTCTCTGGAGGAGAGAACGGCAGGACTATCCGCCGGTCGCCTACCAGAGGGGAGAGTACAGGAGAGGCACCCGGATGCCTGGGGAAGCACAGGGAGGACCCACGGGTTCCTATTCTTGGTATGGAGAGAACGGCAGGACTATCCGCCGATCACCTTCCAAGGGAGGAGCACGAGGGGCTCACTGGTCTGTCGACGCTCAAACACATCGCGACAGGAGAGTACGGGGGTTATACCTGGGTCGCCCCTGGTATGGAGAGAACGGCAGGACTATCCGCCGGTCGCCTACCAGAGGGTAGAGTACAGGAGACCACTCGGACGCCTTTACGCGCTAAATTCAAACCCCAACACATTAAAGACGGACGATTGAAAACAGGGCAGTTCCCTAGCTAGGAACAGTTATATGTAAACCTAACCTTTTCCCTGTATCACCATGCAATTTCTGAATAAATCTATTTTTCCCCAGTACTTCCTCAGAAAACCAAATCCTTGAAAATCCCCAAACCATCCTCATCACAGTAGTGAGTTATCCATTTTGCTTTTATTAAAATGTCATTATTCCCTTCTCTATACGTTTGTTAAATGTATAATCGTATTTGTTTTAAGCTACATTGCAGGGAAGCGCAATTGTTCGGAGGAGTCTATAAAAAAAAGGATGCAGCTCTGCCTACAGATAGCCGGGGACAGAATTCAGGGACGCCGCTAGCAAGCTGAACACTATCTATGAAGCAATGTCAGCAAACTGATAATAAATATTTGAAAAAAAAATAATGTCCGTTTTATATACGATTTTTTATTCTTATTGCAACCTAACCTATAAACCTAGTAAAAACCTAGGGACCTCTGGTTAGTTCTCCTTTTGTCGACTTTTTAGTTCTGTTACGGCCGTCGAAAAAGTCCCCAAGCAGGACAGGACAACTGGGTGAGGCGGTCGCCCAGAAAACCAAACCCATCCCCCGGACCGACTCAAGGTCGGGACCCATAGGGCCCAGCGACGTCGCCAGCTCCAAGGTCGCCAACCGGGCCGACGCGGAAGCCGACACGAGCGTAGACGCGGCAGCAGGCGCGGCAGCGGACGCGGCAGAAGGCGCTAAAGAAAAAAAGAGGCGCGCCACCTCGGGCAAGACAAGGAGGAATAAGGATAAGTCAAAGTGGCACAACCGCACGGGCCAATCAACCGATGCAGCATCGGAGTAAACGAGAGGAGGGGGTTTGTTCAAGGCTTCAATCAAAGTGTTCCCTAATCTGAGTTATTGCTGCGACCGTGACCCTCCGTGCACTTCAGCCGTTTTTAAGAGACGTTTGCGTACCCATCGAGATTCCGTCGTCGTTTACCCACATGCATCCGCGGAATACTTATTGTACCAACAGCGATAAGAGTATGGGCTTGTTTGTCTTTAATTTCTCTAAAAGGGTGCCTGCGTGCTTCAAGATGCCCTCGCGAATTATCGGTAAAGAACATATTATCCACGGCAATAGAATAGAAAGCTTTTATAGGCTTGTTTATTCCTTAAGACTAGTATAAAAGGGAGCCCGCGTTGCTCCACGAGACACAGTTCTCCTACATTTTTCGCCGTGCGTCAAATTTCTGCGTTTGTCGTTTATACGTCTAGCTGTTCACAAATTGTTCAGAACAGTTGTCTTTCTAAAACAGTACGCAATCTAAAATTAAAAGTCGCGACTCGAGCACCAACCTGTGAGGTACAGAGGTAACATAATTTACCACGATACCTGCTTACATCACCGTATGCACATTTTTGTATTGTTAGCCTAAGAAAATATATATATATATTTTTAATATAGATATACTTGTACCACCCCATCATTCTCCAATGGCTACGCTCCCATCCTCAAAACAGGTATAAGACCTTTTATTCTCGAAAGACAGAGCGAGTCGGGTGGAACACCCTTTTAAAATTGCCGCTCATGTTATCATCATTGCAACGCATTCGAGAGTCGACCACCACAGCATCGATTATTCTCGATTCTTCTACGACTTCAGCTCCTCACCTCCAACAGGCGAATCCACAGGAATACGACAAAAACCGGTGACCAAGGGGTCAGAAATTCCGTAAGAAGGGAATTCATCCAAATTCCCCACAGGACTCCACGCCGGGTCGTAACAGTTCTCTTAAATGTGGACTTTTTAGTTCCCTTCAAGTCAACTTTTTAGTTCACTTCGAGTCAACCTTTTAGTTCTCTTCAAGTCCACTTTTCATGTCGCTTAATGTCAACTTTTTAGTTCCCTTAAAGTCGACTTTTTAATTCTCTTAGGCCGGGCTGTTCCACCTGTTACAACCCTGTAACATCACCCGTGTCTGACTGCACCATCGGAAAACCAGAACGGGTACAACTGTGGGAGACGCGTGCTTCAATACAACGTCCACGCCTCGTACGTATGTATATAGGATCCTCGTATTCTTTGTGAACGGTTCGGCGGGGTCTCACGATGCAGAATTACACACCGTTTTATCAGATAACCAAAAATATATTTTTAACAATCTTGTACTTCTCATTAGAGCGCCAGGATGCGAATGCCCGCGTTGCGGTCCGTACAAAGGCTGGTCACGGAATATATAATAACGTGACACACGTCGCAGTCTTACACTACACTCGGTAGGCGGCGCTGAATGCTTCTTGTCTTACGACCCGGCGCAGAATCCCGTGGGGAATTGGAATTTCTCCTCCCTGTCGGCAGTGATCTCAGAAGTGGCATCCTGCCGCATCGCGGCACGCGTGGTGGGGGAAGGCGAGAGTTGTATGCGTGCCGTGTCCGTGAGCGCTGCGCGCGCACCGTACGTAGACAAGGAAGGAGCTATACTTTTCGTCTTTCTTCTACCAATGTAGAGAAAAATGACGTCAGAAGCTGCGCGCGCACCCAATAGAAAGAGACACAGAATTATGCTCCGTCTTCTTTCCACCACGATCGCACACACTTCGTTCGGCATGCGACAGCGGTACCGAATTTACCTTTCGGCTGAGCGTTGAGCCGGCTGAAATTCTCAAAAATGCACTTGTACCAAATTTATCTCGCAAGGCGTCATTCGATAGGGGATGAAAAGAAAAACGCTCTATGCCAAGTTTCAACCCTGTATCTCCATCAGAAGGGTAGTTATAGGGGAAATAAAAAAATCAGTTTTTGACACATTTTCCGTATTTAGCGGTGCGGAAAAATTCTGAAAAAAATTGAGAATATTCAGAACATGTGAATTTATGGTTGGGAATTTTTGCAGATTTTTGTCTAGCAAATCTTAAGCATAAAAAATCAAAAACCCCCCAAATACACGAAAAATTCCAATTACGTGTTGAAGTTTCCGACCCACAGAATTTTTATAAATGCTGCAGTGAAGTATTGGCATAAGTAGTACCACCAATTTTTTTTAGATTATTTGGTAGTGTGCGTCGTTGTTCAAATAAATAAAAACCGATATTTGCGACATATTTCGTGTAATAACTTACTGAATGCTTAAAATAATTGCGTTTTCTTGATGTTGCCAGTCAGTTGTACGATGCTCTATGTTACAAATAAAGGGAATTAAGTTATTTCGAGTTTATTGAAAGTCTGTGTGCACCGTACTTTGAAAAATATTAAACTACAAGCCAACAGCACGAATAGCTCGTTGGTTAAGCTACACCCATCTGCGACATGGTTGGGCACTTTTGTCGGAGGTTCGCGCCCAGGAAAGCTCATCTTTTTTTTCTTTCTAACAACTACACGACGGTAAGCGATATTCACTTACAAATATTTTAAACATACTTCTATAATATTTAATTATATTGTGTACGAAATATGTATGCACGCATTGCGTTATTTATGTGACGTTTACTTATATTTTATCACCCAATAAAGCTTCCAATGCATGCAATGCATTCGAACACAGGAACATTCTACGAATCTGCTAGTATAAGTATTTTATTCTCCAAATATACATTTTCACGTGGTCTTCCACGCCACCCATGAGGTGCCACGACTAGCGCGTTCGGTTTTTGATTGTGGACGTTCGCCGGTAGCCTTATTGTACCACATTTTTAATTTATTAAAATACAGTGGTGATGGGATATGTTTCAAGGAATGGTATAGGTATATTGACTTTTTATAAAAGAATAAGAAAAAGCAAAAAAAAATTGGTCTGGCCTTACTTGTGTCAGACCGCATGTCTTTACGTTTAAGAAATCTGTCGTATGGTGATTGCTGTCATGTGTTGAAAATATGCTTTTCTTTACACATATCCCATCACCACTGTAATTTAATAAATTAAAAATGTGGTACAATAGGGCCACTGGCAAAGGTCCACAATCAAAAACCGAACACGCTAGTCGTGGCACCACATGGGTGGCGTGGAAGACCACGTGAAAATTTATATTTCGGGAATAAAATACTTATACTAGCAGATTCGTAGAATGTTCCTGTGTTGGAATGCATTACACGCATTGGAATCTTCATTGGGTGATAAAATATAAGTAAAGGTCACATAAATAACGCAATGCGTGCATACATAATTCATACACAATATAGTTAAATATTATAGAAGTATGTTTAAAATATTTGTAAGTGAATATCGCTTACCGTCGTGTAGTTGTTAGAAAGAAAAAAATGATCAGCCTTCCTGCGCGCGAACCTCCGACAAAAGTGTCCAACGATGTCGCAGATGGGTGTAGCTTAACCAACGAGCTACTCGTCCTTTTTTTTTTTTTTTTTTTTTTTTTATTTAGGGTTCCCATTGTACAGATTTGATAACTAAATAAACTATAGTTAAGACTAATGAGTTAAAAACGCTCCTTGGCTGCTCGTTGCAGCGCTCTAGAGTTAAGTTCGCTAACTTGTTTAAATTATACTATGTGAATTATTTTTTCTTAATAATATTCATTTTCATTTTATGTATGTGTTACTCGCAATAATGGCTAAATCAGAAAAAAGTTTGTTACGGTGCGATACCGTTTTGGGTACCAGATGGTAAAAAACTGATTTTTTCTCTCACTTCTTATCTACTGATATTAGAATGAGTAGTCTCTATGGACCGAGTTAACTCGCTCCCCCCGGTACCGAGCCAAAAACAAAGCAGCCGCTCGACTCCGGTAGGAGCGATCCCGCCAGGCCGCCTTATCACTACCGCCTCATTTCCTATGTGTGTTACCTATAACTTAATTACGACTAATCTAACTTAAAATTAACTTAAAATTATATGCATATTTACATTATTCTACTGGATATAAAATTACTTTTATCTACATATTTACAGATTTTTATGACTAGCTTTTTCTTACCTATTTGAACTAATTGAACTAATTGAACTATTAGCAGCCACGCTATTCTGGTTTCCCAACCACCAGTATTTCTCTTTTTTTTATTAGTATTTAGTAATATATTTAATTTAGTGTCGTATCTTGTGGGCTTATCCAAATAAATGATTTTATGTCTTTCTAAAGCTGTATCTGGGCTATGTGAAATGTTTGTTGCGTATCTCCTTTTTTTGATGTGATAAATTATAGGGATATTTTCTTTATTTAATATATATCCTTTACTGTCTAGATAACAGAACATTTCCGGAGGCACATAGTTGGAGGAGTTTTTAATGAGTGACTCGAAATAATTGTCCTGAGGTATAGTTGCCCCCGAGATGAGGCTATTGCTTAGGGTGACTCTGGCCTGAGCAAAATGGTTTCTTACCATTTTTATTATGAAATAGTCAATTTTGGGTATCTTCGCTTCCGTGTATATTATATTATTTTTAATGTATTTTTTATCCGGGTCATTTTTATCCCTGAATCTTTTTAGGACTATCCTTATACATTTCCTTTCGAATGCTCTTAGAGTTTCCATTTGATAAGGGCTGATATTATACCATATGGGACATCCATAGCTTAGTATGGGCCTTATCAGGGAAAGGTAACATAATATTTTAATTCTCTTTTTTAATTGTCTCGAATAGAAAATTCTTAAGTTAGCTGCGAATGCTTTTTTTGCTTTACCGATTGTATAGTTAATATGCTGTTGAAAATTTAGGTTTGCTGCAATTTGTATTCCTAGGTATTTTACATTTTTTTTATTGGGGATCTCTGTATTATCATCGCTTCTTATTTTGAACTTTTTCCAGTTCTTTTTAATATTTTTTTTTTATTTAACTATTCGGTCTCTAAACAATATTGTCTCACATTTTTGGGGGTTTATTTTAAATTTCCATGCAAGATAGTATTTTTGTAATTTATTAAATGTGCTTTGTAACTCCTTGGTTACTTTAGCTACTTGAGTATCGGCTATATATATTACTAAATCGTCTGCGAAAGCTATTGCGTATTTTTGTGGGTTTACGTTAAGTTCAAATAATTTTAGTAAATCACTCGTCATAATATTGAACAGAATTGGTGAATTTACTGTTCCCTGTTGTAAACCATTTTCTATTGTATATACAACTTGATGTGTTTCCCTTATTATCTATGACTCTAAATTTTTTATTTGTGATCATTGTATTTATTATTTTAATTAGGTGAGTGGGGAAATTTTTTTTTTGTAGCTTGTATATTAGGCCTTCGTGCCATACGGTATCGAAAGCTTTTTCAAGGTCTATTAACATAGCCCCGACGCATTTACCCCCATTAATGTTCCAACATATATCTGATGTGAATTTGTTTACAGCGTGAATTGTTGAGTGTTGCCTTTTAAATCCAAATTGTTGCTCCGGAATTATGTTATTTCTATCGCAAAAGTTTGTTATCCTGATATTAATTATGGCTTCGTAGATTTTACTAATATTATTGGTGAGACATATTGGTCTGAAGTTTTTTGGAGCCGTGCAATTATTTGCTATCTTTGGTAATGCTATTGTGTTAGCTGTTTTCCAATCTGTTGGAAAGTAGTAGTTGTTTAATGCGTTGTTAAAGATTATTGTGAATATGTAAATAAATTGTTGGGGTAACTGTTTAAGGACAATATTGGGTATATGGTCCGGCCGCGACGATCTTTTGTTATTAAGAATTTTAAATATTTGCTTCACTTCATAGAAGTTGGTTAGGTATTCATTTTCATTTTCCTTGACGGTGGGCAAATCCGACGGGTTTTCTTTAGAGAAATTCGTGTAGCTTATTTTGTTTACATTATCTTCGCTGAATTGATCCCGGATCTGATTGGCCTTACGCACTATTAATTGTTCATGTCTTGAATTAGTCGGCTTTAGGTTACTTATATTGATCGTTGCAAAGTGCTTGCCTAAAGTATCAAGTATTTCTGTAGGGTTTGAAATTATGAGGTTGTTTTCTTTGTCTTTTACTAGCCTGTCTTTATTAATGTTAGGATTGTCAATTAGATGTTTGTCATTCTTGTTTATTATAAGCTTTTTAATATTCGTTTCGTTCTTTGTTCTAAAAAATTTTTTAATCTCTGGAAACATGTTATTGTTTATGTTTATGTTGGCTATTTTGTCTTCCCAAAATTTGTTGGTTGAAATACCATATTCTTGTTTGAGTTTTTCGTTTATATCTTTAATTAGTATTTGAAGGAATTTTACACAGATTAGTTTATTGTTTATACTGCCATTTTGCGTTTTGAATAGTGCCGTTATAAGTTTACTTTTTTTTTTATGCAATGCCTTTATTTTGTTAATTTGGTAGACCTTTATGCTATCTTTTTGTTTGTATTTCGGTGTTGATTTTTCTATGGCTTTAGTAATGGTTTTATTGATTTCATCTATTGCGTCGTCAATTTCATGATTAGCGAGATTTCTATGTGCGTCGAGCTTAAGTTTGTTATTTTTAATAATTTGCTTTTGAAATACCTCCCAATTAGTCAAGTTATATAAATATTTGTGTTTCTTTGGTTCTCTTGTTGTCTTTAGGAGAGATTCGTTATTCTGGGAGTAAAAAATTTCAAACTTAATGGCATTGTGATCGCTATCATACGGAAGAACTTCAATTGTGTTATCTTTATTATTAGCTCTATTTCTATTTGTTCGTAATCGATGGTCAATGAAAGCTAAATCTAGAGTATGTTACGAGCCACGGCCTGACGTGGTGAGGATTTTTGTCAGTGCCGTTAGGAATGAGTAAATGTGAGAGGAGTGAGCAGCTATTTACAGGCCTCGTCCGATTTTTCACGGCTGCACCCCTTGCGCAACTTTGAGGATATTGGATTTTGTAACTCTTTTTAGGCTCGTTGGTTCCCTCGAGCGGTAAAGGGAAACCTCGTTCGTGTGATTCGAGTTCTAGGCGATTAAATAACGTGATAGCAAAGGAATATGGAAAACAATAAAATGAACTATATTGAGAAAAATAAATACAGAAAAAGCAGTTAGGTATAACGAACAAAACAATAATTCAACTACTATTTCTAATAACGCGATTACAATGCGACGCAAATAAGTATACAGAAAACGTTTAATGACTAGTAAAAGAATATTTGGTTTAAGGAAATCGAGCTAAATTGAGAACTAAACCTACACACAGGAGTGTGGCAAAACGACTAAGACTAATAACGCTCGGAATATTCACAAGTTATTCCTCGCCAGAAATCATGGACAGCGAAAAGACACTCTTTTCTGTGGCTACCAGACTTTGATTTTGAACTAAACGCTCGGAACACGCACAGGTTGTTCCTTGCAATGAGGACAAACAGCGAAAAAGACACTTTAAGCGATTCTGGAATCACTTTTTCTAAGTATTTATAAACGCTCGGGAATTTCGTACGCAGACCCTTGCACGGTCCTTTTCAAAAGCTGTCTGAGACTCGCGAGCCCTGGCGGGGCCCTCTTTTATATGGCTAGATCTTAGGCTAGGGGTAGCGAGATGCAAGGAAACAGTGCATTGAGGTGGGGCGCTCTTTCGGGGGGCATCACGTTCCCGAATGTCCCCAAACGTCGGCACGCACCCGCTGTGCATGCGCCGGGCACTCGCTATGCACGTGATCGCGCGTGGCTGCTGCGCTTCATGCGGGGCTACGTCACTAGCCCGGGCGCGTCACTAACTCAGGCGCGTCACTAGCTCGGGCGATGCATGATGACGTCACGGCAGGCGGGCGCGTACGACGGCATGGGCCGCAGCGCTGGTCGGCGGCGCGGTACGTTACAGCATCCTCCCCCGATGAAACGTCGCTCCATGAGTGGCGCTTTCGGACTCGTCCATGGCGTCGTCCCTTCTAGATTGCGGGTAGTCGGCACGTTCCCTTCGGGTCGACGGATGATCGATGTCATGCGATGGCGACATCACCGCACCGGGTCGTTATGTTTAGTCCGGGACTCTGGGTGTCATTCGTATCCAGAGGTCTTTTCATGTAGTCGCACCGGTTCGTCGGCTGCTACTTCCATCTCACTGGCACGTGGAGGCCAGGCTGTTACCTCGGACACTTTCCCTTTTTAGTCACTTTTCCAGGCGCCGTTTTTTTCCATCCCCACGCGGCGTCGCCTACGATGCAATGATGATGGGGGTGTTGGCGCCTCGGCGCCTCTTCCCCGGGGTCGCAGGTGTTCAGCGTACCCCTTGCCGGATGTTCGGGCTCGGTGTTTTTTCTTTCCATTAGTGGTCTACACCCTCACCTAATGAGTGGTAACGCCCCCATGTTTCCACCACGTCGTGCACATACAGTCTTTCAGCGGGTATGCTCGCTTCCTCTCCTCGATGCGTGTAGGCAAATGTGCACATTTCGCACTCCTCGGCTGGCTGTGACATCATAAGCGGCATTTTGCACGCCCTACACCGAATGTCCGGCCACGGATGCACCGCCAGCGAATGCAGGCATACTTCCGAATGATCTTGGTTGTAGACACGATCGGCCCACTCCACGCACTCGCCACAAAATCCTCCACCCCAACTCCCGGGTCTGCTGTTTACTTCGTAAAACACGCCGGTTACACAGACTCCCTGCACCTGTTCGCCCTTCATTGCACTGGTTACTAATGAGGGCCCGCGGTCGGCTGCTCGGGTGCCGGCTCAGGAATCGGTGGTGGGGGTACCTCTCCCCTGACGGCCATTTTTGTGTTTACGCGTCGCGCTCGGCGCGCTCTTTCCCTGTTATCACACACTCCTTCCTTTTCGCACCTTCTGTGGTTCCGGAATTCCATCCGCATGCTGCGTCGCCTTGCTGCAATGATGATGGGGGTGTTGGCGCCTATGCGCATTTCCCCGGGGCCGCGGATCTTCGGCGTACCCCTGCCGGATGTTCGGGCATATTCCATTAACGAATTATTGGCGGGTTATTTACTTCTTCGCCGGTTGATCGGGCGCTCATCTCGTCTTTTTTAGACCGATACGCTGGTGCTGCGGGTGGTATTGTGCCCATAATATTTCCACTTCTGAGTGGATAAATTGCTCCACTCTGTCATCTGGGCTGCGCTCCTTGCGATGGATGGATGCACAAACGCACTTCCTGCACTCCTCCACGGGTCGCGTTATTATCACCCTTTCCTTGCATACGTAGCACGGCATATCCGGCCACGGCGCAGTTGTCAACGAGTGGATGAATACTTCCTGGTATCCCATGTCGTATCTGTCGTTCCCCAGCCTTGCACAAGCGTCGCAGACACGTTCGGACCAATGTCCCAATCCAAAGTTGATAGCGAATAAACTCCCCATATTACAGAAACCTTCTACGGTCAAACCTCTCATGATTGCTGAGATTTGCGTTGTGAGGCGTGTGGCCCTACTACCGGCTGCGTGATCGTGTGTGGCCGCTAGAGTGGTGGTATGCCCTCTCCCGGCATCCAGCCCTTTATGTTTTCGTCGGTTAAAATCGTTTCGGTAACGTTGATGGTTTTCTGTCGTTTTCTGCATGAATCCGGTGTTTGCGTCATGGTCATTCTTTTCTTGATTTTCGGCGTCTGGGTAGCTTGCCCTTTCTTTGGTTTTCCAGGCACCACTAGATATTTTCCAGGCCGAGTAAGCGTTCCGATTCGATCCTCCTTCAGCCACTGCCCTGTTTCGCCAAATTGCAATGCGATGGTACGAAATCCTTCGTCCTGTTCGGTTTGCGTGCATACGTCCTGCATCGTTGTCATTTTTCCTAGAGTGGCGTTTCACGCTGACGAACTGTCGCTCTCGGGCGAGGGGGATGAAGGGGTGCAGGACTCATCGTTCGCGCGTCGGAACCTGTTTACTTCGTCGAACCCGCAGGCCTTCTTGATCTTATCCTGATGTTTTCGGAACAGTTTTCCGCCGGCTCCTTTCAGCATCACGTTGCGACGGTCGGTAATGTCGATAATGCGGTATGGTCCGATGTATCGTGGATCCAACTTATGTATTCGGGGTTCCTTCAAAACGTACACGGCATCCCCTTCCTTGTATTTCACATGATTCACTTTTTGATCGTAATATTTCTTCGACTTTCGTTTCGCCCGGTTTAAATTGTCCGCTGCTTGTATCCTGATCTCGGACATGTGGGAAAGTAGTTCCATTAGCCGTGCGCCGTAGGTAGGGAGGTCGGTGTCGGCGTAGGCGCTCGGAACGCGGGCTGGTCTTCCAAAAATCAGTTCGTGTGGTGTAAAATTCGTTCCTTCATGTACAGATGTATTATAGGAGAACATAGCATACGGGACGAGCAAATCCCATTCCCCTTGATCCTTTAAGTAATGTTTCAAGTACTCGATTAAGACGATATGAGTTCTTTCGAGCGATCCGTTGGTTTGCGGTCGGTAGCCGGATGTGGTAATTTGGTCGATTTCGAATAGTTGCGCTAATTCAGTCATTACGTTTCCGATGAAACTTGCTCCACGATCGGATAAGATGCTCTTCGGTGTTCCAAAAATTGACACAAAATTTCGAGAGAAGGCATCTGCGATGGTCGTGGCCTTTGTATCCGGGATCGGGACGGCAACGCAATATTTAGTCAGATTATCCTGCATTGTAAGCAGGTGCTTGTTTCCGCTGTATGTCTCAGGTAGCGGTCCGACGGTATCAAGCGCTACCTTATCGAAGAGCTCGAGCGGTGTGTCGGTTATTACCATAGGTTGTCGGGTCTTCGCTCGCACCAGCTTCTGCTCTTGACAACCGGCGCATTTTCGAATGTACTCCCTGATGTCGTCCCTCATATTCGTCCAGTGGTGTTGCGCTCTGATCCGTTGGTATGTTTTTGATACGCCCTTGTGACCTCCTATTCTGCTTTCATGTGCTTCGGCGATGATTTCCTTGCGGCGAGATTCTTTTATCGATGAATCGGTATTTTTACAGATGGTAACGTTGATTGTACCGTTCTTGAATTCGCGGGTTACAATTTCCAGGAATCGCGGGGTTGAAACTTGATCGTGTCGATCTCCTAAAACTGGTAATCTGACCGAATTCTTGTGGTCGGTTTGTAACGCCTTGTTCAAAGCTCGCATTCCCCGGATTAATTCCCCTTCGGTCATTTGCTCGTGTTCCGTTACAATTGAGTACACGCTGTTGTTCTCGGCTTCCGATATGCACACTTGTTCTTTATGTGGGAGCGTTTTCCGGATTGCGTGGATATTAATGTACTCCAAGTCGCTCAGCGTTTGTTCGACTCGACTTTTCGGATACGGCTCCAAGGTGATAAAATGCCCGAAATTTCCTTTGATGGCGGTTAATGCTTCATTAGTTTGCCGTATTACGCACACCGTCTTGTCACTAGTTGAGTCTTCCGAGTCGTATCGGTCAAAAGTGAACGGTGTAGCCGCGGCAGGAATGTTGAAAAGGGGGCTGGCGTTTTCCGGATGTTCGTCCTCTCGTTCGTCGGCACTTGCTGTCTCCTGGATGAGTGCGTCATCGGGGTCCGATATTTCCGAAAGATGATCCTCCGGCGGGGTTGCGGGTGTGCTTGTTTTCGCGATTTCAGCTTTTGCAGATGGAGTGGCAGCAAGATGTTTCCTCGGTCCTCCTTGCCGTCCCGGGCGCGGGGTCGAATGCGCAGGTGGGGGGGTGACGGCCGGGCTGCCTGCATCGGTCGGTAAAGAGTTGGCCCCACAACCTCTTCTTAGAATTTTTACCCGTTGCGCGATACTCTCGTTGTTTACGGTCTCGTTTGTCAAAGGAAGGCACGCGATGGGGTTACGTGAAAGCGCGTCCGCGTTTTTGTTGGTTTTCCCTTCCTTGTGCACTACCCGGTATTCGCACTCGGCGAGACGCAATCGCCACTTTACAAGGCGCGATGTGGGATCCTTGACGGAGTGTAGCCAAACGAGGGGGCGGTGATCCGTTACTAGTGTAAATTTCGTCCCGAAAACATATGGTCTGAAATATTTTACCGCGTAGACCATCGCGAGACATTCCTTTTCGGTTGCCGAATAATTCCTTTCCGCACGATTGAGACTCCTAGAGGCATAGGCGATGGGCAGGTCGTTTCCAATTTCCCCTTGGCTGAGAACTGCTCCCAGTGCGTATTCGGATGCATCGGTGGTAATAATAAAAGGCTGAGTAAAGTCCGGATATTGCAGTATGGGTTGCTCACACAGCTCTTTCTTTAATTGTTGGAAACTTCTTTCCTGTTCCGGTGCCCAATTAAATCGTATGCCTTTTCCCAGCAGCTGGATTAACGGTTTTGCTTTAGTAGAGTAATTTTCAATAAACCGGCGGTAGTACCCGGTAAGTCCTAGGAACTGCTGTATGTTCTTTTGAATTTTCGGTGTCGGAAACCGCTGTACGGCGATGAGTTTCTCCGGATTCGGGCGGACTCCTTGCTCCGAAACAATATGACCCAAATATGCCACCTCCTTTTTCAGGAATCCACATTTGCTGGTCTGTAACGTGAGGCCGTGTTCACGTAATCGGGTTAATAATTTGGCGACCTTTATGTGATGTTCTTCTAAAGATGACGAATAGACGACTATATCGTCAAGGTACACGAACAGCTCTGTGCCTTGCAGTCCGGTTAGTACTTGATCCATGAGTCGTTGAAACGTGGGTGGTGCGTTTTTCAGTCCAAACGGCATTCTCACGTACTCAAAATGTCCGCGATGGGTAGTAAATGCGGTTTTTTGTTGATCCTTTGGGTCCATACGGATCTGGTGGAATCCGCTTGCGAGATCGAATACCGTAAAATATTTGGCGCCTCCTAATTTGTCCAAGATTTCGGATATCAATGGGAGCGGATATCGGTCTCCCACTGTTTTTTCATTGAGCGCACGGAAGTCGATCACCATACGCCACTTTTTCTCTCCGCGTGCATCGGGTTTTTTCGGCACTATCCATATCGGTACCCTCGGCAATTCACAGGTACTTCATCAGTCACGTGGATGGAATGGTGAAAGTTGGGTGCATTTGGTAGGTCATCTCCGGGTATGTAAAAGCGATCGTGGAACATTTCGATCAATTTTTTAGTTGCACGTCGCTCTTCCGCGTTCAGGTGAGTTGTATCCATTTGATTCCAGATTTCTTCAATTCTCTTTGATGGATCACGGACAGGTGTAATGTCAGGATGAAGAAATTCTTCTTCGGACGTCGTGTAGATCTCATACGGCGTAATTTCCTGCGGCGGGGTGTCGAATTCAATCGTCTCTTCGCCGGTGTTGGTGGCAAATACCTGGCATTGCCCGTTGTCGGTATAAACAGCGGCTTCGCCCATGTACACGCCTTCGGGTGTTCTGACGCGTGCCAGGTAACCTTCTTTTATTTCCGGATTAGTGACGGGTATGGAGACCTGCTGTCTCGTTCTTCCGTCGATGCGATGTCTTGCCGTAATAATTGGATTGACGGATTTTTCGATTATAGGATAATTTGTGAAGCGAATTGGCTTCACTGGTTTGCTGATCGTCACTAAGGTGTTATGGTGATACGATATTTCGGCCTTTTCCTGTTTTAAAAATGGGCTGCCGATTAGTCCATCGACGGGTAATTGTAGCTCCTCCACTACGTAAAAATACGCAGCGATGCCGTTAATGTGGAGAAGGGTAGCTCCCAATGTACGGATAGAGGCGTGTGTCAGTCCCGTCACTTCTAGTTCTTCTCGCGACAAAACGTCGGCGGTTGAATTGAGGGCGGCAAATTTGACCAAATTTACGGCCGCTCCTCCGTCGAGTAAAAACTCGCCTGTCTCCCCTTCCATTTCCGGTACTGTTGCTCGGATTCGGGGTGCTGCTGCTTCCCTGCATAATTCTCCTGTCTTAATTGAGAGCTGTCCGACGGGAACTCCTCGAATCGGACATTCCTCGAGCGAGTCGCGCGATTGCTCGCCACGTCGCTCTCGTGACGAGTTCGCTGCCAGTTTAAAGCCGGCGATGTCGGTCTTCGTGAGGTGGTTTTCGACGCATCGGGCCGATCGTCGAGATGTCGGTAATTTCTTCGACAGTCTTTGCGGTCGTGTCCCTGTAGGCCACAATTCCAGCAGTACAGATCTCGTGCTGGAGAGGGGCTGTTATTTCGTCTCGGTGCTGATGGTGACACCCTTCGTTCGTATTGCGGCGATTGCCCTCGTTCGTTTGGTGATAGTTGTTCGCTCGTGCGGGCGGTCATAGCGGGTGCTGGAGCCTCCTGGTTTCGTTTGGGCTCTGATCCGGATCTCCTTCGGTACTGTTCGTACGATCGTCCGACGGGAGACGATGGGTACTGCTCATACGAGCGTCCGACGGGCGATAACGGGTACCTCGGTCTTGATTGGCGGTCCTCGGCGTACGGTTGCGACTCATGCGTGCGATCTTCGGCACGATATGTCGGGGATCGGTTTTCGTAGTTCCCTCGACGATTTTTCAGTTGCTGCTCGACCTGAATGACGGATTCGTACGCCTCGTCCAGAGTCGCTGCTCTGTCGTCGGTCACCACGCGCCATGCGATACGTTCGGGTAGACCGTCCATGAAGTTCTCCAGTAGGTCGGCTTCTAATCCCTCCAGGAGGTCGGTGTTCTTGGGTCCGTATCTGTCCAGAAGAGCGCTACGTGTAGCTTGATGGAGGCGGCTGGTACGGTCGATGTAGGACCGCAATGACTCATCCTCGCGGATTTTTAGTCTCGCCACCTCGCCTTGGTAATAGGCTAGATTTTTGCCCGTTGCGAAGCGTCTCTTGAGGGTTTTGATTAACTCGGGAAGAGTGGTGATATTTTTCCCGTGTATAGCCGTTCTTGCCGACCCGGTCAGTTTCGTTAACACAATAGCCGTATAACTGGCCTCAGCCGACTCTGCGATCAATGTGCGGCCGTTCTCAACGCTCTGAAGGAACTGAGATATTGGGGGGGTAAACCCGTCAAAGGTAGGAATACCAGCCGTCGCACTCTGTAAACTATTTTGTAGCGTGAATAACGCCATGGATTGTGCCATTGTTAGCGTTAAATTTGCGATATCCGCGGTGACGCCACTCGCGTTGTGACCACTATCCTGAGCCATCCCGATAATCGATACGCCCAGATTTCTCTGACTCGAATCCCACCGCTGTCACCAGTTTGTTACGAGCCACGGCCTGACGTGGTGAGGATTTTTGTCAGTGCCGTTAGGAATGAGTAAATGTGAGAGGAGTGAGCAGCTATTTACAGGCCTCGTCCGATTTTTCACGGCTGCACCCCTTGCGCAACTTTGAGGATATTGGATTTTGTAACTCTTTTTAGGCTCGTTGGTTCCCTCGAGCGGTAAAGGGAAACCTCGTTCGTGTGATTCGAGTTCTAGGCGATTAAATAACGTGATAGCAAAGGAATATGGAAAACAATAAAATGAACTATATTGAGAAAAATAAATACAGAAAAAGCAGTTAGGTATAACGAACAAAACAATAATTCAACTACTATTTCTAATAACGCGATTACAATGCGACGCAAATAAGTATACAGAAAACGTTTAATGACTAGTAAAAGAATATTTGGTTTAAGGAAATCGAGCTAAATTGAGAACTAAACCTACACACAGGAGTGTGGCAAAACGACTAAGACTAATAACGCTCGGAATATTCACAAGTTATTCCTCGCCAGAAATCATGGACAGCGAAAAGACACTCTTTTCTGTGGCTACCAGACTTTGATTTTGAACTAAACGCTCGGAACACGCACAGGTTGTTCCTTGCAATGAGGACAAACAGCGAAAAAGACACTTTAAGCGATTCTGGAATCACTTTTTCTAAGTATTTATAAACGCTCGGGAATTTCGTACGCAGACCCTTGCACGGTCCTTTTCAAAAGCTGTCTGAGACTCGCGAGCCCTGGCGGGGCCCTCTTTTATATGGCTAGATCTTAGGCTAGGGGTAGCGAGATGCAAGGAAACAGTGCATTGAGGTGGGGCGCTCTTTCGGGGGGCATCACGTTCCCGAACGTCCCCAAACGTCGGCACGCACCCGCTGTGCATGCGCCGGGCACTCGCTGTGCACGTGATCGCGCGTGGCTGCTGCGCTTCATGCGGGGCTACGTCACTAGCCCGGGCGCGTCACTAACTCAGGCGCGTCACTAGCTCGGGCGATGCATGATGACGTCACGGCAGGCAGGCGCGTACGACGGCATGGGCCGCAGCGCTGGTCGGCGGCGCTCAGCGGCGCTCGGCGGCGCGGTACGTTACAAGTAGACTCTTTACTTGGGAATGTAAACTTTTCAGGTATTAGTGTCTTAATTCTATAAATTAATTGGTTATTCGTTATCCATTTGTTCAGTATTACCCCCCTCTGGTTATGTTACGTCCCAGCGTAACTTTTAACTTATTAGCCTAGTATTTTTCTTGTTCTTGCTACTCCGATCTCCGGTTGCGCCTATACTTGTATATTACGGCCTATGCCTAGCGCATGCGTGGTACCGTCGAGCGGTAACTTCAAGTAGAATATTCCTCGCCTTGGAATCACCGTCGTCCCCACCCAATACACCGACTTATGACAATATATATATAGTATAAGGAACAGTGATATCAATTCCGGCCTAAAACCGCACACTTGGCGACCGTAGTGGGGGAAAACGCAATGTGTGTGCGTGCCGTGTCTGTGGGCGCCGCGTGCGCACCGCCGAGGCTTCCTTGCACGCACGCGGTGCGCGCGCGGCGCTCACAGACACGGCACGCACACACCTTGCGTTTTCCCCCACTACGGTCGCCAAGTGTGCGGTTTTAGGCCGGAATTGATATCACTGATAAGGAACGAATGCGTGTACGCGGTATGCAAGTGTGAGTGTATAGACTTAAGGTTAGCGACGAGTTTCCGCTTAAGAATATTGTTTATCCTTTTCTCTTTCTTTTCATTTATTAATTGCGCCACTGTTAGGCATCGCTGCAGGACAAGACTATTTTTCATTATCATCAATTCCACCGAAGCGTGCGCTTAAGAGTTACTAAGTTCCTACGTGCCGAGATCGACTTGCACTCATAATAAAATCTGTTAATCAGAGAGAGAAACTAACGAACAAAACCAGCGTCTCGTTTTACATAGCCAGCCGAATGTTTGTATATACCGTCGACCGCTATGTACCCGATTCTGTGAGAGGGGCCTAAAAACTATCTCTGAGCCGGCCTAGGAACCATCTCGAGACGCGACCGTCGTCGCAGTTGGCTGTATAGTCGCGAGGTGCGTAGTCCTCTGTCCGAGGAATATCTTAGTTTATTCTTTGTGAGCTAATCTGTGCAAATTCTTGCAGTTTAATCAGAGACTCATTACTCCTCGTTAAATCGTAGTGTTAAAATCTAGCTATTAAAAAAGAGCAAGGACTCATATTTCTTTTGGTTTTCTTTTTGGTTTCGAATTTTAATCTAGAGTGCGAATAGTGCGATCCGCGTTATTTCCAGCACGTGGTCGGCGAATCGCGCCGAGCCCGTTAGCATATAAGTTTCATTTATAAAGAACATTATATTATTAGTATTATAAGTAACACTTCCACATAAGTCTTCTCTCGGTGAGGAATTGGTATTGTATTTAGACTGATTTAAACATCTAGACCGGTCTGAGGAGTCTCTTCGCGAGTAACATCTACAGCTCCGATAACACGAGAGCTTAGGCCATCTCAAGCCTGATCGTATATTAATACCATTTTACGATTCGAAGGTACTCATCGTAATAAACCATACGAATTTCCACCGACATACCACCGAACTAAGAGCGAGAGTAACACAGCGAGCGACATACCATCGAGCGAGCGTGAGCGTGAGAGAGAGAGAGAGGGAGAGAATATCAAAGATTGTCTGAGCGTTTCCAGCAGCACGGTAAGAATATTCCAATTACCAGCTAGATCATGATTTCTGGCCCGACTCTTGCCCCCAGTACATGTATTACGGGAAACCTAGGGCAATAGTTGTAGAGGCGATCTCGTCGCCGTGTGCTCTGAGCGCTGGGCGATCGGAACTGTTTAATTCTACAAGGAATCTCTGTACCATTCATATAACGAATATCACGCGCAATACGAGCTGCTTCGTTCAACCCACGATTATACCGCGCCTTGCATACCGGCGAATTGTACTACCGAACATTGCGTAATAGTTAGTCTTTCCGTTCCTTATTATATCAATACTCCGATACAAACAAAACCTCGTAACCATTGTTAAAACGTGGAATTGGCGTTAGAAGCGGGATACACTTTCTTTCTGTATATATACATCTCTTACAGTTATATTACTTCTTTATACCCACTTCTAACCGCGGAACTGGTGTCAGAAATCTGCTTTTTCAACTCAAGTCGTCTTTGTATCTGCACCTGAATAATCATCACAGAATATACACTATTGTTTTTTCCACACTATATCTGCTTTATCCTTTTTTTTATTTTTCTTTGCATGCGCTATAATTAACATTATCTGTACTGGAATGTAACACGCAATAACTCAGCAACCTGTACGGGTTGATAAGAGAGAGAATCCTATAAGTCCTGCAGATCGAGTAGATTGATTTCGTTCTTTCGCGTCATCATTTTATTCGGTCAGTGATAGAATCATCTTTTTGATTTATATCCTTTAGGTTAAGTATTCACGCGTTACTCCCGGGCGACAACGGTCGACCGCTCGAACACACACACGGTTCCATCCTAGACAAATCCTTTAAACCGACCTATCGCGACGCCCGGACGTAACAGTTATTTATTTTATTTGTCCAATTAATATGTTTCGCGTTCAGATCACCGGCCATAATATATAGGTTGTTCGGGTTTTGTAAATTTAATGCATCGAATAATTCCTGTAAGTCCTTAGCGAAGGTTGTTGTTCCTTTATGTGTTGCGTATATAGATACTATTAGCAGGTTTTGTTTGTTGTTCAATTTAATTTGAATTACTGTATTTTCGATGTTTTCGTTTTTGCTCATCTCTATATTGGACCTAGTTACTATTTTGTATGCCAATTGTTTATTTAAAAGTATCGCTGTACCTCCTCCATACGATGTGCCTCCCCGATCTGTTCTTATTAAGTTATAATTACTAAATTCAAGCCTATGTCTATGGTCAATTTTAGTTTCACATATGCACATAACATCTGGTTTTTCTTTGTCTAATATTTCTTGTAAATTTGCTCTTCTTAGAACCGAAATTATTGAATTGACATTTAGTGCTAATATTTTTAGAGATTTAAATGTTTCAACTCTGTTCCTATTTGATGAATTATGTTGTGTATGCATTGAACCTTCCACATAGCGTTTCTATTTTTTGGTGATTCAATTCTATTAGCTTTGATAACGATTGCATATGTGAACCTAGCGCCGTCATGTTCCTTTGTAATTCGTCAATTATATCAAATAATTTTTTGTTCTCTTCTTGCCCTCTTATTTCTGTGTATGTTGGTAATTGGTTGGCTCTATATAAGGCTGGATTAACCTCCCGATGTAGCGTGGCTGCCTTACCTAATTCTTGTTGTTGTGAAAACCTGACAGGCGAGCTCTTCTGTACTACCTGGCTGTATGAAATATTATGCGATTTATATTTGTACGTTAACTCGCTTAAGTAATTTCTGCGTTCGTTCATTTGATCTCTCTTTTTTTTGAATTCATTTTGCATTTCTAGAAGCTTGGGGCATCCTCTATAAGAGGCTGGGTGCCCATATTCGTTGCACGTTATACAGAAGAGCTCCTCTCTCGTCGGTTTTTTTTCCTTAGTATTAAGTTCGCATTTACCGGGTTGGTGCCCTATCTTACATTTCACGCATCTATACGGAAGGTGGCAGTTTTTTGCTAAATGCCCAAATCTCTGGCAATTCTTATATTGAATAATTTCTCTATAGAACATTTTTTCCCATATTATTTTTTGAAACATTAAATACTTAATTTTTCTTAACTTATTTATGTCGCTATTCGGTTTTAACTGGACTACGTATATCGGTAATACCCTGCGTTCCGCTTTTGATTTAGCTGTAATAAGTCTTGATACATTATTTATTTGAACATTTTCCACGTTACATTGTACTAGTTCATTTTTTATTTCCTCAGGTTTAATTGAACTATCAAGACCCTTTAAGATAATGTCTATGTGTTTCTCGTGTTTTGGTGTGAAAGAGTAAAAATCTGCTTCGACTTGATTTAGCGCGATTTTAGTTTTATTATAGTCTTCGATTGATTTTATTCTTATTGTGTGTTTGTTTTCATTATTCCTTTTTATTGTGAAATTTTGTATGTTAAGTTGATTATTAACGATTTTAATAGTATCAGATACCTGCTGATTATGAATTATAATCGGAGGTGCTTTTCTTATCGTATCCGTTATTTTCGCATTTTCGCCTGCGTGTGACTTAGCCGTGTGCTGGTGTTGTTGAGGTGTTACTCTCTTCTTTCCTCGTTGTTCCTCCTCTGTGCTGGATGGCGGTTGGTTTGCCCCTTTCCTCCTTTTCATATTTTTCGCCTTTATTTCAGCCCATACCTCAGGCATCAGCTGTTGTGATGATGTGTCATCGGTCTCGTCCTGTGATGCCAATAACCAGAATCTATTATTGGAAGTGGATGGTTTGTTATTATTTGCCATCTCGTCCGTTTCCATTTGAAATGTCTTTCCTTGTCTATCTGCCTCAGCTCGTATTGCTTCCTTCTCCTGCTCTTCCTTGTTGGTACCCACGCTTCTATCTTTTATATTTGCGTTGTCTTGCAGCAATAGATTGATTTTTTTCTTTAAGTTTAGAATTTCTTTATTTAAAGAAGAAATCATCTCGTCTTTCTCGGAGTCGTGCGGACTTTGGCGTGCCGGATTCCTTATATATTGATGAAGTCCTGTGGGGGACTCCTTCTTTTTCTGTTGCTCTTTGCCCATCTTGTTTTTGTTGGACATGGATCCTAATTCTTCTAATCTGTCTCCAGAGTCGTCGGATGCGGCAATATGGCTTAAGCTTTCGGGCGCTCTTCGCTTCGTACCCGTATTTGGTTTGGGGTTAAGTTTAGGCCTTACATCCTTTATATTTGATACATCAAATTGGGAAATTATTTTCCCTACCTTTTTGATGTTTTCCCCTTCCACAAGTTTCGCTATAATATGCTTCCTCGTGGCTTTCTCTCTCTCCAGCGTTGACTCGGTCTTCGCTGAGCCCTGGGGCCTGGATTTAGCCGTGACACTACATTTAATGTCACTTTCTTTATCTTCTATATTTGTAATCTCTTCTATCTGGGAGCTTTCAGCATCCCTGGGGTTGGAATAAGACACTTTTTTATTCACTCCACTGCACTTATTACTTTCCCTTAACACTTATAAGTACTAGTAATAGTAGTTTGAATTCTGCTTTGCTTTATCTATAGACTTGTAAGATGCGCTACGCTGACAGGTATAGACTTACCGCCTCAGCGGTTCGCGCGTGAATGAGCTACTCGTCCTGTTTGTTTACCGTTCAATATTTTTCAAAATACATACTGTGCACACAGACTTTCAATAAACTCGAAATAATTTAATTCCCTTTATTTGTACATTGCTCTCTCGCATACAAAAACATAGAGCATCGTATAACTGACTGGCAATATCAAGAAAACGCAATTATTTTAAGTATTCAATAAGTTATTACACGAAATATGTCGTAAATATCGGTTTTTATTTATTTGAACTACGACGCACACTACCAAAAAATCTAAAAAAAATTGATGGTACTACTTATGCCAATACTTCACTACAGCATTTATAAAAATTCTGTGGGTCACTTCTGAGATCACTGAGCATAGTTGCGTCCGTCCATCTGGCACTGCGCATGCGTCGAAGAGCGTCCCGAGAAGGTGGCACCTGGTGGCACCAGGTGGCACTGAGCACCCCATTTCGTTCATTCCGTTTTCGCATCTTCACGTGTCGCGTCGTGGTGTTGTGTACGAAAGTGAATTAAAGTGCAAGAGTGCACAAAGAACAGGAAGATAGCAGAGAACATTGCAGTGGCTACGTGGACGTATTCCAAGAGCATGTAAGATTATGTATTACTTATATGACGTATGCCTCCCTCTGCATTTCTGCCAATATTTTCCCTCTTTTACAGGATGCAATAATATGCAACAATTTGCACATACTACTGCCCATGGGAGAACAGGAAGGCAGCAGAGAACATGCAGTGGCTGCGTGGACGTATTCCAAGAGCATGTAAGGTTATGTATTATTTAGTTGCGACAATAGTTGCAACGTATAACTTTTATATATAATAAATTACATGTATATTTTTGTATAAACAGGTTTAAACGAGAGGCAGAACGGCACAGGGTCCATTATCCTGCAGCGTTAGGAGGAATAAAATAGTAGGTATTTTATGAGAAGAAGCAGAATGCAATTGTTGCAGAATTTACATTGGAAAGCAAATATAATTGTACATTGTTTCGTAATTATTGTGTTCTCTGAAAAATTTTACATTATGTAATTAATGAATAAATACCTATTTTATTATAACAAATATTTGTATAATAGCATTTAACTTTGACCTGTATGAAATAATAGTTTGGAGGCCCTGCTACTGTTTTTGTGCCAATTCCGCGACAGGTCCTGTCAGCAGATCTGCTGCCGTTTTGGTGCCAATTTTCCAACAGGTTATGTCAGCAGATCTGTTGCGTTTTTGGTGCCGATTTGGTAACAGGTTCTGTTAGCAGATCTGCTGCGGTTTTGGTGCCAATCTGCTAACATGACCTGTGCGCAGGCTCTGCGCGCAGAACCGTAGCCAGATGCGTCAACAGACAACTATGGTTTCGCAAACAGGGCCTGTCATGTCTGCTGCCAATTTGGTGCCAATCTGCATGCAGCTGGCTATCAGGGCTGTTCGTCCGCATCCAAACTTTGTTAACCAATATTCCGACTCCGAGTTTGCAAGGCAGTTATACCTACATATAAAATATTTTACAAATCAATTAATTACAAATAAATAATTGACAATTTCATGTAAGACTATCCCAGACAGCAAAAAATATTGCAGGAATATTGCATGAATATTATTTCGCATTGCCTAAACCTTGCAATGACATTGCCGGAGTATTGCAGGAATATTGCAGGAATATTAATTCCTATGTCCGCCTCTTCGCAACGTTGCGGAATATTGCAGGAATCTTGCGTGAAATAGTGCAGGAATCTTACCTGCAATATTGCGTCAAGGTCCCTATAATATTGCCTCAACATTGCAATGACATTGCCGGAGTATTGCAGGAATATTGCAGGAATATTAATTCCTATGTCCGCCTCTTCGCAACGTTGCGGAATATTGCAGGAATCTTGCGTGAAATAGTGCAGGAATCTTACCTGCAATATTGCGTCAAGGTCCCTATAATATTGCCTCAACATTGCATGCTGCATATGATTATAGTTTCACTTTATGGAAATAATTGAGGGAAATTTAATATATTTTACAATATAAATACTATTTTTATTATACTATGAATTAAAACATACAACAAGAAATAATAATAAAACCCTAACCTATCCTTAAATTACATTTTATTTCTATTTTGACTTTGCGCGGTGTATTCTTGTTTTCGCTTGCGTCAACTACTTCGCAATTCCGTCCTCGATATCAGCTTCCCTCCATTTATTTTGGCCGACGACCATACAGACTTCTATAAAATAATAAATGATTATTAGGGAAAAGATTATTAACCCTTAATAACCTAGAGTTTCAATTTTGATACCAATCTTTTAATTTTTATTTTTCCTATTTTTCCCTTCATCTAGACCCTCAAGCAAACACAGTAATATTAAAAATAAATCACTTTCGTAAATCAGGCTACTAAGGGTTAATAATGTATTTATATAATATTTCAGCAATATTTGTCGGTTTCCGGGTATATATATAAGAAACGTACTTTGGAGCAAATTCGCCGTCCTCAATTTATTGAAGCATTGCTTCTGCAGGCGTCCCTTCCAGCTAAAATCGACAGCAACTTCTGCAATCAGTCGGGCCGTGATTGCGGATATACATGTGGACAACTTGCACGGTCCCGTGACATTTACAAGTCGACGAGTCTGAAAAATGTCATTTAAGTTACAATGTACATATGTGACGATTTACTTAAAAGATTTGTAACAGTAAGCAATCTATGCATACACAAGCATATTTTTACAATATTGACATAATTATGAGATAGCAACGGTCTAGGATAGGGTTAGGTTAACAATAGGAAATAAAATAATTTTAAATAATTTCTTCATTTAACAAAAATATTTTATTAGGCAGAATTATAACGAATACCATCAATAAGACGGTCCCCTATTACGTTTATCGTACACTGGTTTAAGTTTTCGTTTTCAAATCATGCGGGTTAACGCAGAATAGTGTATATGTGCCATCTGGTGACTAGACAAGTCCTCAAAAGGTCTGGGTAACTACCGAGAGGATAAAATATGATGGAACAACCCATGTATAAAAGTAGCTGGTAAAGTGCTGGGTAGGCTTATCCACCGACGAGATATTCTTAAAGACTGCCAGCGCCTGTGTTAAACAGCGGCCCGCAAATGGGGCCTGGATGGGGTCTCAGGGGGCGCTGAGGTCTCTTGGCGGCGTCGGTTGGCGTCGGTAATTGGGGCTAGTACCGTAGGTAATAGACAAACATAGAACGTTGACATTACCCATTGTGTAACTGCTTAAAACGTAATGAGATTTTATTTTATAATTTTATTTCACCCTCACCTTTGTAATCGATACTTCACAGATGCATACATAATTAAAGAGTAATTAGCACGTGATTTAAAAATAACATCAGTTTCTTTCGCTACTTTGCAATATCTGTTTAATATATCAAAACAGTTCGTTGGGCCTCGGATCAACTTTTCATGCGGCCTTGGGCTGCCCTCATGTGCATTCGAGTTCAAATTGGTACGCGGCTGCATGTTTTGCAACAAAACGAAAAACTTGTTTAAATAGACCAATGAAAGCGTAAGAAGTCCGATTAGTGCATTGCGGAAAATATCGAGTGCCCGGGGAAACGGTGCAATATTTATGAGTGTGCACTGTGCGGTCACGTTTGACTTCGTTTATCTTGGCTTGTCTCGGAAACCGTCAATAGAACACAACCGTGCATGGTATCGCTTTGAAGCTCTCGACAAGATCTGTTCGAATATACGAAGAACATTTTGCATTGTTTTAAACTGAACATTTTAAACATTCTTTACCAAATTCGTCGTGTTCCACTCACAGTTGCCGAGATAGACTGACAATGAGTTAAACGCGGCAGCGCACCCGCATGAAATAAACGCTTAGAAACCGTACTTGACTAGCTCAACTTCACTCTCCAATCTGCAAGTCTTAGTCCTACACTCCTACCCAACTGACAACTCAATCGAACTTGAGCCTACCCGATTTTTGTATGTAATTGCTCATTAATCGTTTTTATAAGAATATAAAATATCGTTTACACGCGCAGCGCAGGACGCTATTAAAACGGTCGGGGAATTTCTGCTGTCAGTGCGTGACTTCGACAACTATTTTATTTATCGTTTCAGAAGAAATATACCTGTTGTATGATGCAGTAAAATTAAACGCTAGAATTTATGGCAGATTAGTCATTTTGACTAAAAATTGGAAAGGATTCGGAAAAATAGGTGTGCGCAATGATCTTATTCAGAAAAGTTGCCAGATTCTTTTGCCATAACTAATAATAGTCTAACTTTTAAATTGACGATCTGAATGTGTGGGTATCAGGTAAAGCTTGTAATCGGAAATCAAATTCGCTTTTTTATTTTTACGCACGTGTGTCCTACAATCATATACATTTGTACAATGTACATACATCCGTGGCTGACTGCCTCGTGAGTCATGTTAGAGAATCGGTGTAGCTTGCTCAGGCCGATCCGCGACTGTCTGTCTGAGCGGGTGATCGAGAAATCATTGGTGGTTGGAGATTCATTCTAGTCTTCGATGAATCGGTGTAGCTTGCTCTTTTCCAAAAGCAAATCAGACTGAGGAAAAACATCTCTAACTTTGTGATATTTAAAAAGTATAAAAAGGATTATAATTCATTAAAATATTGCCACTCTTCTGTTGCCGACATTTGCTCACAGCCCGATCCGACAGTCGCGGATCGGCCCGAGCAAGCAACACCGATTCTCCAATACTAGAATGAATCTCCAACACACCAATGATTTCTCGTTCACCAGTGTGGCCAGAAGTGGCTCTTTTACACCATCGGTGCCCGCGGGAGTGGGGATATGCGCAAGTGTGCGTGCCCTGTCTGTGAGAGCTGCTCGCACCGTTTCTCGCCGAATCGCGCTCGGCGTGGAGAGAAGGACAGAACTATGCTCCGTCCCCTTTCAACCAATATCGCGCGTTGCGTCTTTGTTCGACATACAGTCGCGGCGTCGTGTCTTCGTTCCGCACATAAGCCGGTGACAGTGGTGCCAGATTTCGCATAAGGCATCACACGTACCATTGCGTTCTTTCAGCCGGAAGGCAAATCGGGCACCACCGCCTGGAGCAGAGCGCGATCCAGAGAAAAGTGAAACGAGGAGAATTTGGGATTGACTCGTCGTACTCATTGTCGCTCGTCGACGCTGTGGTTTTTTTCGTAGGTTCGCGCCCAGCCATGGTTCAATTTTTTGTCACAGAATAATTTTTTTTTTATTTGTTTATCACACGGCAACAAACGATATTCATTTAAAAATATTTTTGTACTTACTACGGATAGTTTTTAATATTTTGTCAGCGGAATAGATGTGTCGTATTGGTTTATAATAGATATGGCCAAAATATATATTTCATAAATTTTCGTTTCAGTAACATTAATCTTTCTGTGGTAGTAATAAATAAGAAAGTATATAATAAATGTCAATTATTGCGTATTATGCATTAACCGTGAAACAAGTAATAGGAGCTTCTTGCACTAGAACGTTGTGAGGGATCGTGCTAACACGCGATTTTAACAAAGGACAGCGTACGCCAAGAAGAATTTGCTTGACACGACGCGACGACGGTTCGAACGTTTCTATGAGTTGTTCTTTATGATTTGTTTTCTAAATAGAAGGTGACCAAGTTGTGCATATATTCTAACAGTTCTCATCAAGTCCCATCACATTGATTTGAAAACTTTCTCTTACTACGCACGTTTAGTTTAAGAATGCTATCCCCATTTTGAGAAAGAAGAAGGTGTTCCTTCTTTGGCAATGCACCATGCATACTGTAATCCATATATACGTCCATTGTCGCATTCTGCCCACGAAATGTCGCAACGTGCGTATCGTCGAAGAAGGCATGATAACTCACGACAATAATAGCAAAATCCCTGGTAATGGAAAACCGAAACTGGCATTGTGCCGCTCCCGACCGACCGCGGGTCGCGGTTGGACTAAATGAAATATCTGAAAAGTCTAACCATTCTGACCGCGTATTTTACGTACCTACTGCAAATTATTTCCCCGGGACTCTAACTGACTTTTCCAATGTCATTTATTCATCAGTATTTAGTGGTCGCGTCGTGTCAAGCAAATTCTTCCGGACGTACGCTGTCGTGTGTTAAAATCGCGTGTTAGTACGGTCCCTCAGAACGTTGTAGTGCCAGAAGCTCCTATTGCTTTGCTTGTTTCACGGTCCATGCATAATACGCAATAATTGACATTTATTGTATACTTTCTTATTTATTACTGCCACAGAAAGATTAATGTTACTGAAACGAAAATTTATGAAATATATATTTTGCCCATATCTATTATAAACCAATGCGACACATTTATTCCGCTGACAAAATATTAAAAACTATCCGTAGTAAGTACTAAAATATTTTTAAATGAATATCGTTTGTTGCCGTGTGATAAACAATAAAAAAAAATTATTCTGTCAAAAAAAATTGAACCCTGGCTGGGCGCGAACCTACGACAAAAGCGACAGCGTCGACGAGCGACAATGAGTACGACGAGTCAATCCCAAACTCTCCTCGTTTCACTTTTCTCTGGATCGTGCTCTGCTGCAGGCGGTGGTGCCCGATTTGCCTTCCGGCTGAAAGAACGCAATGGTACGTGTGATGCCTTATATGAAATCTGGCACCACTGTCACCGGCCTGTGTGCGGAACATAGTTCTGTCCTTCTTATGTGTCGTCACGATACCTGACGTCACACGACATTGGTGGAAGGAAGACGCAGCATAGTTCCGTCCTTCTCTCCACGCCGGGCGCGATTCAGCGAGAAACGGCGCGTGCAGCTCTCACAGACAGGGCACGCACACTTGCGCGTATCCCCACTCCCGCGGGCACCGATGGTGTAAAAGAGCCACTTCTGGACAGTCGCGGATCGGGCCAAGCAAGCAAGCTACACCGATTCTCCCATACTAGAATGAATCTCCAACACACCAATGACTTCTCGTTCACCCGCTCAGACAAACAGTCGCGGTTCTCCTTGTCCGTCGCGAGATTGGGTCGAGTCGGGAGGACGACGCGACGGGACAATTCGCAACGAAGCTCCTTGACACATCTTTGGCAACGAATCGAGTAGCGACTATGACTGTTAAGGGCCACAGGCCAAATATGATTTTGTAAAGTTTGAAAAGGGTATTTTATATTATTATTTAATTGCGGTAGAGATTTACTCGTACACTCCGGTGGCTTAGATAACACGGTTAGCACCAAATTGGCGACAAGTAGAGTATCCTTGTATAGTCTGAATAAAAATATTCATAGACAGCTCGTACATCGGGTTCACTCATCGTTGACAGCAGCATCGTTTTGAGAGTAGCCATAGTCCATGCGTGCACCTACACATGCATACTCACTCACAAGACGATGCTTCATTTGTTTGACGACCGACGAAAACGCACACAAACAAGCAACAGTGGCACGGTGAGAGCAGTTACGATGTGTCTCAAGAGCTGGTGTTTCAAGCATGTTTCGCTTTTTCGTCTGACAACTATATTAAATTTGGAAGACTGAACACTAGAAGTATCAAGGGGGTGAAAATCTTTTCTCTGGCACTTTGTAATAGTGATTATATATTTTTGAAACACAAAATGTTGTTTAAAATAATATCTTAGAAAATAACGGTATATGAAATGAACTTTCATGACTGTTCTGGGGTAAGCGCGGAGGGGTCAATCTCCGTCCTTTACCCAAGACAACAGATAACTCTTGCTCCGATTTTCGGCCAGATCCATTCTCGCATTTGTTTTTATGTCCACTCTTTCTATACGAGTCAATACCCCGAGATGAGCATATTGTTACGGCCACCGTCAAATCGGAGGGAACATCAGACCGAGGGCAGCACCATCTACCAGCACCCACACCAGTCCACAGGAGCGGCACAGCTCTATCACCATCACCTTACCGACGTTTAAACTTACGTATTAAGAAATAAGTATAATAATCGACAATGGGTGAGTCGCCGTGTTTTTCGCGACACCCATTCCCCATCGTCCCGAAGTGACGACTTTCTCACGTCCGGCCACGTGCAGTTCTAAGAATTATTTACTCTTGTAATTAGATGTCACACTGGATTCTGCGAAATCCTATTTAGGTCAAGCTAGCCGTCCCAACCATCGACGAATAATCATGTGACAAAAGAAGCCGCGATGCGCCGACTGCATTTACTCATCTTGATTTACTGCCGATCATTCCACAAATTATTATATAGGTCAGACCAGCCATGTACCATATATGGTCTTACCTACGTCAAAATAGAGTATAAAAGGGAGCCTGCGATGCTCCAGTTTGCTCAGTCTAAAAAGGCTCATTGCCAGTCTAAATTTGCCAGTCTAAAAGTGCCAGTCTAAAAGCTCAGTCTGAAAATCGCAGTCCTAATCTCCGATAGTGCAAGTAAAGTGCCGACATTCTAACTGTCTAAAAACTCTAAGTCTCCGCTACAAGTTAACCTAATCGAACAACTACGTTGCATTCCGCTGCAACTACGCCTCAGCGCATCGCTCACAAGCCGTTCTGAACGTAAGACCATACGTGGGCAGAATTTGTACCATTTATATATATTTTTAAACAATAAATAGACATATATATTTGTACATCTGTACCAACCACTGGATCCCTCCATGTCTGCGCATCGATCCGCCCGCCAGGTAAATACCTTGACTATTGTCCGTCAAGAGTAAGTTCGGGTGGTTAGCATTCAAATCTCCGCGGAAATACTCGAAATTCTCGCGGAAATCGAGACAAGAGTCGATTATTCTCGAAGCGTTTCTCGGAACTTTAGTTCCTCACCTGCAACAGGCCGATCCTCAATCAAACAACAAATTCCGGCGCTAAGGAGTCAAGACGACCGACAGGGAGGAGAAAATCCAATTCCCCACGGGATTCTGCGCCGGGTCGTAACAATATGCTCGTCAGCCCCTTGATACCTCTCAAACAAGTGGCATAGCAATGGGTCAATGCATGGCACTCTTCAATTAGCGCGTGTCATTGGTCAAAATTCGCAGCCGCGCTAATAAATAAAACGTCTTGAAAAGATTTGATCACTATATATAAATAAAAGCCAAACGAGGGAACTTGATTCTCTCGGTGCTTCTAGTGCTGATTTTGTAAAACTCATTGTAGCTGTCATTATTGCCAGACGAAAAAGTCAACGCCCGCCCGCATTCTAACCACTTCATAGCCATGTTTCGGCGTGGTTGCGTGCGTTTTCGTCGATCGCTAAACAAACGAAAGCATGACCTTGAGAGTGGATATACATGTGTAAATGCACGCCATTGAACTATATACTACCTGGAATGCGCACGGATGCAGGAACAGCCGCGCCTCGCTGTTAGAGAGAGAAGAAAGACATTTTGGTATTCTGTCTCACTCTTACCACTGGACCTTTGGGACATACAGTCGATTTGCGCCTTTCGACGTAAGTTCCACAGAGATTTGACTAGATATGACCGGTTCGAAAAGAGTTGCTCTCTTCTATTTAGATATTTCAGTAGGTGATGTCATTATGTCACAGAAATTAATGTATATGATCACAAAACAAAGTGAAAAATATTATCAAACGCATTAAAATTACACATGATTTTTTGTTTTAGAGGTAGTGAAGGTTAATTGTTAATACATATCGAAATTGCTTTCCTTTGGGAATTGTTCATGCTGGATGTAAAAATATAATACTTGCTCATTTTTTGTTTTTTTTTCAAATAGACATAGACAATAAATAAAATAAATATTACAATAATTTTGATTGATATTATTCATTTTGTTTGAGAAAGTATCCTTTTTAACAGACTTCAAAAATGCACTGAAAAATATAAAATAATGTTCAATTTTTCAAGTCGGTGTTACTTTTTTTAAGTTTTTTATGCGTTTGAAAGTAGTGTTTCCTCGTTCAGGTTCACCCATTAACATTTTAGGAATAGAATAATACATATCCTGTTTTTATTACGACTTACCATAAACCCTTTTGTCAAAAAGATAGTTCAGTTCCGTATATTTTAACGGCGTACACAACATTATTGAAAGGGTAGTACAGGTAACAAAGGACAGAATACCAAAATATCTTCTTTCTCTCTCGGCGCGGGTCGACTGCAGCTCTACATACGGCCGTGCGCGTTCCAGATATTCTATAGTTCAATGATGCACGCATGGACTATGCCTACTCTCGCAGCGATACCGTTGTTGCTATGCGACGTATTTGTCGATGTAGCTGAGTGCCACTACTGACAAATTGTTTCGGACTACAGAAGATCGACCAAAACCGCGACCATTGTAACGGCAGCCTTACTTATTTTCAATCTCACCTATAGCGATCATGACCTATACGGCAGATTTTTCCGGGCACCTGTTCTCCAATTGTCAATTTCATGTATCTCACACAGCTTCAAATGGTGGAACAAATGAGCAAATTGCATTGAAACTATACGTGAACTTCATTTCAACATACAATAATATATATTCCAAATTCAGACCAACAAGACATGGTCAGGTTTGTATATCAAAATTTCCGCGTCCAATATTGTACATATATTTTTACAGTTAACGTTGAATAGTTGAACATTTATTAACATTTTAGTGAACTTTTTATTTTTCATTTTATGTTTCGTACACCCTTTTCTGCCGTTAATAGTAATTTTGCTTCTATTATTTTTAAACTTAAAATTCCACTTGAAATCGTCTGTAAAGAGAGCTTCACTTGCCCACACACAGGTGACATCTCATGATAATAGTTTGTGGGGGATTCGCAGGATCGGGTATCCACTTACAACGTTCTTTGCCACACAGATTTATTCACTTAACTTTGCCTTTTCGTTTACAGGGATTTACCGTGCTGTTATTTTTACTAGCGCCAATGGCGTCCGTACAACTGCGTACAACTAACTGGAAAACGCGGGAGAAAAACGCCAGCTACAATGTCCGCCCGCGACCGACTTAACCTAGACGGGACACGGGGAGTAGATGTCCCTAGGAATCCTATCTCCGCTTGGTGGCGCGGGCGTCGGTTCCCGACGCCGGCCCCCCACAAGTTCAGTACGGTAGTGATTCGACATCAGTTTCTTACTCTGGCCGCAATATATTCTAGAGGGCGCCCGAGAACAGCGAATTTTGCTGGAGACACAAAGTCCCATAAGGCTGGCAGTCTTTAGGAATATCTCGTCGGTGGCTTATCCTCTAGGTAGCTACCGGCAGATAAGCTGACATTTACCGAGAGGTGGAACAGCCCGGCCTTAAATGTCGACTTTCTAGTTCCCTTAAAGTTGTCTTTAAAGACAACTTTCTGGCTGGTCATTGGACATCTTTTTCTGCACAGATAAGGCGACCTTTAAGATATCTTGAAAGACATCTTTCATCAGATAAAAGTTGTCTTAAAGAGCGCTTTAAGATAACTTTTTGTTTACTGGGTAGCGAACGTATTGTCTTTCGGTGCATTTGGCCATTCAGTGACCGGCCACACCGATAGTTTTACACTCTTGTTACAATAGTTTACCAATTTCCTCAAAAGGGACTTCATGTGGATAAACTATCCCTAAATATATATATATATATATATATATAGAGTAAACTTTGTTAGCACTGAACTTACCACAACCGGTTGGAATATTTATATCCTTTTGTAATCTTATTTACTCTGAAGACTTTTTGAAAAATATACAGTGGCTACAAATAAAAGGCAATCTGAGTGTGGCATGAGCCTTTGATCCATGACCTGTAGAAGTTAAAGTCAAGCAACTACAGTACGATGCCCATTGAAAGCATTGATATGTGTGGAATCAGGAAACAATACAAACTTATAACCACAAAAGAGAGCAGCAAAGTGTAAAAGTTATAAATAGATTACCATATCTGGAAACAAGATTCTATATCTTTCGTGATCTTTTTTTAAAGATCAGTTATTTGGCTGATCACTGTAGAAATAATTATATATCAATAGTCGGTACTTTTAATGTTAATTACTTTTGTTGAAATGAGTCATTGTAACATAATCAATCTTATTTGTTAGATGAATGTGTATCTATTTTAGCAGTAAAGAAAAAATATGAACTGTATGGTAGAGTCAAAAATCTTCTGAAAAAATATTAGTTAATAATCATTTTGGTCTGGCACCATGTAAAAAGCATTAAAGTGTAATGCCAGTCAGATTTTGCAAATATGTCTAGATTTTGCCTAACATGGAAACATTTAATAATCATAATGCATATATTAATAATATAGTATTACTTTTATTATTTCATTGATATATAGTACATACAAAGCCCAAAGGTTGATATTGAGTGAAAAAACGTTCATTGAGCAACCCTAACTGATAGTTGTTGTCCGTTATGGTTAAACTTTCTTACACTAAGTAAGAAATGAACACATATTCATCACAAAGTGCTCTACATTCCACTCTCACATTTCCATTTCAAATTGTTCGGAGGAATCTTCAATTAAGGCGTCTATAGACAGAAAGGAATATTATAAATAACAAAATACATATCTCATAAATTGTGAGTTATATAAATTATGCTAATGAAGCACCAATTGGTAACAAAATTGTTTGAATCTCGTTTTTCTATTACAATTATTATTACATTTTACCCAAGAATTAAACCTGAAAACTTGAGCATACATTATTTTTTTAAACGTATATTATTATTTACATTTGTTTTTATTAATATTGGTCAGGGAAAATATGAACTATATAGCGATGAATATAGAAGTATAATATCCGTTTTTTTTTAACTTTATGTCATTTTAATCTAGTTACATGTATGAAAAAATAATTAATTATTTTTTTAGCTCAATCACATTTTATTCAAGTGAATTTCTAATATTAAACCAATCTTCTGTACTTGGAGAATTCCCTCATCCTTATCACAAATTATTCTATACAAAATTTATTCTATTATATAACAAGAAAGGACATTTATGTACAGGTTATTACAGTAAAGTTTTATTTAATCTTGATTGATAACTAACTATATATAAAATATCTTTAATGTAATTTTTTACTTAACTTTTCTACAGTAATCATATCATTTTAATTTATTATCCAATTTTTTCTAAGGTTGATATAAATAATTTATCTAGGCAGTACCCGTGTCATATGTAAATAAAAAGATATTGATCAAAATACTTTATCAGTTGTATCTTATGCCAAAAAAGAAAACTCTTAACAGAAATGTAAACGCTATCGTTTCAGTTTAAAGATTCCATTACTATTTTAGTAAAAAAAACATTTTCTCGGACTGGTAAGTTATTATTACAAAATTAATGGAAGCTAAAAGTTGCAACTAACTATTTCTTATTGAACTATTAAGAATTTATTCGATTGGAAATTGTGCAAAATGAGAATAATGTTTTTATTTTCCTTTAGATGTGGTAAATATATAAACTGACCTTTACTAGCGGCTGTTTTAACAGGCACTATTGTAGTAGACGGTGTACTTTTTAGAAGTTCTGCCGGTATTGATGGCATATTACGTGGTGGCGTTTGTGATAACGGCGAATTTCTCAAATTCATCAAAAAAGCACGCTCATAAACTATTCGTGTACCTGCAAAGCATTAGGAAAAACAATAAGTCGTTCATTTATCGACCATTATCACTTAACTACTATCCTCCCAAGGGTGGCAAACTAAAAGTTCATATTGTTTACTGTACATACAGATTCTCCCACTTAAAGTCTTACACAATTTTCTTTTCTTTTTTTTGTACAAAAAAAAACATGTAGTTCATATGCTTATTTGTTGTTATTGGTATTATAAGTGCTAGGTTTTTCATGAATTGTACATAAAATGTGTAAATAAATTAGAAATTGTGATTTGCCAATCTGATATCCTTTATGCATCTACATTATATTTGTTTTATAAATATATTCTTTTTGTATAAAAGTATGAATAAAATCACAATAGTCATTAGTTATTATATACAGAAAAAGATGATATTGATGGTTGCCCATTTTGTTATATCAATTTTACTTGAACGTTGAAATGGCCAAAGCTATACATTCTAAATTAAAGAAACTTTTAAAATTCATATTTAGACTTCGTACAATATTAGTTGCTTAATATTTGAACATCTACTCAGAATACGTACATGATATATGTCTGTATTCATCAACAATCAATTGATTCATTTATTGTTTGTTCCAGACAATGCAAAGAATCAATGCAAAAACTTGTCTTTTGCTGTTATAAAGATACCAACTAATTAATCTCTTCAGTATTGGAACCATGACCATGCATCCAAAATTTTGGCAGACTGCCCAACATTGTATCATTTTCAGATCCATAGTCTAGCAAAAATCATTTTCCAATGCTGGACAAAGGTCAAATATAATAATACATATTACGATTTTTTATAACTACAATAATTTATCTATTTATAATATGTACAAATGTTAGTTTTCTTAAATGCAAGCAAGCCTGTTCAGCAAGTGGGTACACAAAATTTTTGTTAGACTCTATGTATCAATCTTTGTATCACTATTGTGCCAAGACAAATTTCAAATACCCAAAAAATGTTAATGATATTCTCCCACTATAGATAAGAAAATATTTGCAAAGTACTAACCTCCTGGTGTCGTGGAATAAAGGGTTCCTCCAGGAGTGGACGAATAATCAGATGGTAACTGATTAGGATCGTGAATAACGATTCTCTTTGACGGGATACTCTGGCTTTGGGTAGCTTGCCTAGCAATCGGAGATGCTGACATCGCAATTTGTCAATAATTTATCGTAACGATTAATGCAGAAAAGTCTTTCCCTCTGAACTTCGTTTTAAAACTAAACACAAAGGCAAGATAATTTTGTTGATTTGTCGCTATACACTATCAGCAGTAAGACTGCGCAATATTGAAAACCAGGACGTAATATGTACCCAATGAAATATAAATTTGCACAATTATAAATACTCTTGGGACAGTTCTGTGTACGTGCGTGCCTTACGTAATTCACTTTGTTAATATGCCTCCGTCATGTGAATCTGTTGCGTGTTAAATCGAATTTATGTACTTTCGCAGCCTTGATTATTTAAAATGAACGTCTCTCATAACCTATAGTATCAAAAATTGGGTTTGGCATGATACGAACACTACACAAAATTCGAAGCAACTATATATATATATATTTTGTGTAGTATTCGTATATATATATATAATATATATGACTACGCACGTGCGACCCAATGTCTGTTTATATTTACAAAGAATCATTCACGCAGATAATTTCAATAAACATCGAACAAGTATCTCGTAAAATGTATTAAGGCGAATTTAAGCTACACGTATATATAGGCCGTGTTCAGAAATTGGCTGACAGTACTGTCAGTACTAGATTTCCGTTCAAAAATGCTTTTCAGTATGGCTGACGAGACTGTAACGTACTACCATTTTGTCAGACATCTACTGGAAAACGCGTTCGGCAGCACGCCCAGTAAACACCAGACGACTTTAAGAGGACTTCAAAGTCATCGTTTTTGAGATGTCTTTTAAGTCGTCTTAATGTTGACTAATTGACATCTTTTTGACGACTTGCATGTAAAACATGACTTTAAGAGCACTTTTAAAAGATGACTTTTTGGTTATCTTAAAAAGTGTTCTTTAAAGAGATCTTTTGTAAGTTGACTTTAAAGACAACTCATAACGATGAGAATGAGAGAACAATTCTAGGGAATTGGTTTTAGGGTCTCCCTTTTGGGGGGGGGGGGGGGGGGAGCCTCTTGAAAGTGCGTGCGTGAAAGTTAGGCAGTGAGAGTCAGTGAGAGTCATTTGAAGTGTTGTATAGTTTAGCCATATTTGAAACCTTGGAAAACACTGACGCCGCAGTGAAGCGAATTGGAATTGGAGCTGTCTAGAGTTCGAGTGCACAAGAAGATTATCTTGAATTGGATTTGCAAGAAATTTATGAACATTTAGGTATGCGTAATTAATTTTGTAAAGTTGTTCATTAATGCATTTTTATATGACATGTACAATCGCATTGATGCATTCTAACCTATACACTATATTTGATACATTAGTTTATTTGAATGATGCTATGAATTTCTTCTATCATTAATTTATTAAGCATTTGCATTGGTATCAATTTGCTGTTGACGTTTGAAATTTAATTCATTGAAGGATTCCTCCAGTACAAGAAGCAAAGAAGGGAACCCCAGTCACCAAGCAACTTGAAGTTCGAGTATAAGTATATGTCAGGTAAATTTGGTTATAATTATCCAGATAGCAGGATCCATTGCTGCAGTTTTAGAAACTTTTAGAAACAAATAATATTAATTTTTGAATTTTTCCAAACTTTGTTGCCCTTTGGTGTTTTACAGAATCCTGCTACGTGGTTTTTATTTTCAAAATGATATTCCAAAAATAGACGTCTTGATAAGGCTTTCGCAAATAGTATAACTCAATTACTTAGTGCAAATAAAAATAAATTAGAATCAAACTTATCAGAATCAGCAGCTTCAAGTAGTGATCCTGAACCTGGCCCGTCTCGTGTTTTTTGTTTTGATAATTTTCAATCATCTACCAGTTCTCATAGTAATTTAGTTTCAGAGAAAGAAACCAGTAGTGTACATCCTGTGCAAATTTCTGAAGATAGTGAAGATCTTTATAATTATTATTTTAATAATGATAATTTTAATGATGTTAATGAGGATTCAGACAGTGATTTTTAGCATGTTCAGAGGAGTGGATAAAAAGAAGGATTCAGCGCTGGTTTCAGAAAGCAGGGGATAGGATTCCTGGACTACGCCAGCAAACTGAACTCTATGTATGATGCAGTGTCAGCATACTGAAAATAAATATTTGAAAACAAATAATGTCTGTTTTATATACGATTTTTTATTCTAATTGCGACCTAACCTATAAACCTAGTAAAAACCTAGGGACCTCTGGTTAGTTCTCTTTATGTCGACTTTTAGTCCTCTTAAATGTGGACTTTATAGTTCTCTTCAAGTCAACTTTTTAGTTCTCTTCAAGTCAACCTTTTTGTTCTCTTCAAGTCAACTTTTTAGTTCTCTTAAAGTTGTCTTTAAAGACAACTTTTTGGCTGAACATTGGACATCTTTTTCTGCACAGAAAAGGCGACCTTTAAGATGTCTTGAAAGACGTCTTTCATCGGACAAAAGTTGTCTTAAAGAGCGCTTTAAGATAACTTTTTGTTTACTGGGTACCCTCTTCGCGATAACTCTCAGCGAGTCTGAATTTCGTTGTAACTGCGGCTCTGATTGGTTCAATTCTCAGTGTCATTTAATCCGCAGGCGGCAAAGCATGGCAACATTGATTGCGGTTGATCGTCATTAGCGTATTGTGTTTTGTGAAGTTTGTAAAGAGGAGAAAAGTGTAGGGCAGTAGGAAGAATGGCAGAAAAATCATTAGAGGTTAATAAATACTAAAAATTTTATAAAAATATTATATATTTGCGTTAAGGCTTTCATGTCTCCGATGAATTGGGCTTGCAGCATATTCAGAGGTGTGATGCAAATGGGTTAACAACCGAAATTACTATTATAAGGTTTAATTGAAAATAAACATGAATTTTATATAAAAATATATATTTTGATTCGTCTTAATGTACAATTATATTCATATATTATGGCACAATGCCATAGTAAAATAGTTATGATTGGATTTTGCTAATTATGCGCGGACATAGGAATATTGCAGCAACATTCCTGCAATACTCCGGCAATGTCAGCTGCAAGGTGTAAGTAATAATCTTCCTACAATATTCCTGCAATATTCCCTGCTATCCGGGCATAATTACCAAAATTAAGTTTTATACAACTTTGCTGTCGCATGTTCTAAACTTGGCTCAATTTCGTGTAGCAACGCCTCAATAGTATTTTTTGTAAGATGAAATCTTGTAAAAAGGTCGATATCGTCTAACGTTTCGAAATAATTAATTCGGTCTTTGATAATTCTTCTTCTTCTAGCCCTAATAGGTTCATAACCTTCTTCTTCTTCTGAGGATAATACATCGTCGTATAGCGCGTCCATGACTATAGTAATGACTTCAATTTTATTTTTACGATGTTACCACATGTTACCAAACGCTAACCACTGATTAAATACGGTAACCGGCCAAAATTGGCCAAAATTGGCCGGTTAAGTTTAACCGGCGTTTTCTTAACTTAATCGGAGTTCAAAGTTTGGTGGAACGCAAAGTATCGATTAACAAACGTTAACCGCCGATTAAGGATTTAACCGAGGTTGGTGGAACCGGCCCTTATACTGTGGCATGGGCATGGGCTTTACTTGAAAACTACCGCATCGGTTTCATTGGTCTACTATGCACGAGATGGAGCCAATACAGTGTGAAATTTTTGCTCCATCGATAAGATGTTCAACACTTAATATATTCTTGGGATGTTAGCCACCATAGTTGCATTTGGTTGCATTGGTTGAATTGAGTTGGATTTACACTTTCAGGGACCTTTTCCGGTTCTCTTTGCAGTACAGCGCGTATCGTACACTATGGTAAGAAGTTAAATCGAAGATTATAAACTAAATCAGATTGAAATTGTGCGAAATATGTTCTTTCGATTATCGTGCTTAATCGTGTAAAGTTGCTCAGTTTTTTATTAAGTGGTAATATTCATTCTAATTCATGAAAATAAATACTAAGTAACAAAGGTTATGTTTCAGTTGATCTGTACAGTGAAGTGTTAGTTTTTGATTTCGTTCAATTGTCATCGATGATAATCAACTCGTGCAATATTAGAAAGATCATATAGTTAATCAAAATAACTTAAATCGTTTTATTATTTGTTCTTACATTATGACATAAGCATTTGCTTTGAGTACGACTCAAATTAATCAGTGTTTTTATTAAGTGTTATATTTATTTTTCCAATGTTTGCATATGTTTATGCTTATTCCAGGCCAAACGTACAAAGAAGGTGGGAATCACAGGAAAGTATGGGACCCGATATGGTGCATCCCTTAGAAAGATGGTTAAAAAAATGGAAATTACGCAGCACAGTAAATACACGTGCACATTTTGTGGCAAGGTAAAGAGACGTTTGATTTAACCCTGATAGATGAAGAGATTCAATACATGAATAAAATTTATTCAATCATATTTTTCACAATTTTTCTATATATATACATATAAGTGACATGTTGCATAGATTGTGATCTTTATATTCTTAGTGACTGTTTTGCTTTTTTATTTACATTTGAATATGACTTATGTTGTTTTCATTTCCACAGGATGCTATGAAGCGAAGTGTTGTTGGAATTTGGTCATGCAAACGATGCAAAAGAACTGTTGCTGGTGGGGCTTGGGTATATTCAACAACAGCAGCAGCATCAGTCAGATCTGCTGTTCGTCGGTTGCGCGAAGTTAAAGAACAATAAATATAATTTATGAAATATTCTTTACACAGTTTTCAGATTATTTAATTTCTTTATAATTCATCTTACATATAAGGACCTGAAATTTCGTGTATACAAGAACTATACAGTGTCAGTATTACATTTCTTTTTTATTCTTCAAGCAAGCCTTTGCCATGTAATGACCCACCCAATTTGTCATGAGCTGTCCATGCCAAGTACATAATATAGAGCTGCATTCGTAGACATATTTGTGTAATGATCAGTTAACTATAGACTAGCTAGAATAGAAACTGAGGGCATCAAAAAATGGTTGTAGAGAGTTTTATTCAGGGAGGATTCTGTTTCGCTCTGAAACACGTGCTGAGTACATATAGATTGTGCCATACATGTTAAAAATCAAAGTTGAACATTTCCATGATCAGTGCGTTCATAGACAGGGATAAGGGAACTTTTGGACAGCAAACTATTATTCTTGCGGTCGCTTGTTTCGTGCGCAGCGCAAAACAGAAGTTTACTAACGAGGCGTATATACGTTAGGGGAAACGTTTCCTATTGTTGTTAAGCATGTTTTGGCAAGATTGTTTTGTCCCATCCCTGTGACACTTGGTAAAAACTAATGTAGCCATCATTTTTATTTAAATATATATATGTGTTGAGTAATATTTTTGTATATAGTTATACTCCCTTTTTTTCTTATATAATTGCATCAAATACTAAATACAACAAAAGCGGGCACAATTGCGCAAGTTTATTGTAATAATTTTGTCCATAACAGGTAATTTTTCCTAAATGTTTTATGAATTTTGAGGTTATATTTCAAAAGGAAAATTATACTTCATTAATTTTAACATAGATTAATATTGCTATAAAAATGAAAAGTCCATGAAGCTATTCTGTTGATGATAAGACACCCCTTACAACATTATATTATGAAATTCTTGGAAAAACTACATAATTTACATTCATTGTGGAACACATTTCAAATAACACAATTGAACATTATGAACACATCCAAACTAATTTTTACTTGATTCCAACCAAGTTTATACTGGCCTACTTCATTGTAATCTTACATTACAGGTCTTCACTAACCTCTTGTACCTTCTTCTGAGACATACTACTATTGCAAAAGGAGCAATGCATTAATTGCAAGGTAAAATTCTTTACTGTGCTTTTAAGTTATTATTTTGCTGCCATACGTACTTCACGTATGTATATTGTAAGATGAACATTCTTCTATTTGATAAAAAATTGTAATAATTAAAATGAAATTGACTCTTGTCATTTTTAAATTATTTATGTTGTGAAAAAACCTACAAGCAAAATAAAGAATTTGACTTTCATTGCTTGTATTATCGTTTATTATGTTTCCATTAACAGATGCCCAAAAGTCAACATTCTTTCGACCAACCTAAGGTCAATGCAGAAGTTTCAGCCTTTGAATCAATACCCAGATAGCCATCTGCGCGCAGATTGGCAGCAGACTGCAAACAGGAATGACAGACTCTGTTTGCAGATCCATAGCCATCTGTTAGCGAAATTGGCTATGGATCTGTCAGCAGGGCCTGCAAACAGGCTTGGTAGCAGATTGGCACCAAAACGGCAGCAGATCTGCTGACAGGACCTGTCGCGGAATTGGCACAAAAACGGCAGCAGGGCCTGCAAACAGGTTTTGGTAGCAGATGGGCACCAAAACGGCAGCAGATCTGTGACAGGACCTGCCGCGGAATTGGCACAAAAACGGCAGCAGGGCTTGCAAACCATTATTTCATATAGGTCAAATATAAATGCTATTATACAAATATTTGTGTTATAATGAAATATGTATTTATTCATTAATTACATAATGTACAATTTTTCGCAGACCACAATAATTACGAACCAATGTACAATTATATTTGCTTTCGAATGTAAATTCTGCAACAATTGCATTCTGTTTCTTCTCATAAAATACCTATTATTTTATTCCTCCAAACGCTGCAGGATAATAGACCATGTGCAGTTCTGCCTCTCGTTTAAACCTGCTTATACAAAAATATACATGTAATTTATTATATATAAAAGGTATAAATTGCAACTATTGCCGCAAATAAATCATACATAATCTTACATGCTCTTGGAATACGTCCGCGCAGCCACTGCATGTTCCCTGCTTTCTTCCTGTTCTCCCATGGGCAGTTGTATGTGCAAATTGTAGCATATTATTCCATCCTGTAAAAGAAGGAAAATATTGGCAGAAATGCAGAGGGAGGCATAAGTCATATAAGTAATACATAATCTTACATGTTTTTGGAATACGTCCACTCAGCCACTGCATGTTCTCTGCTGTCTTCCTGTTCTCCCATGCGCAGTTGTATGTGCAAATTGTTGCATATTATTGCATCCTGTAAAAGAAGGAAAATATTGGCAGAAATGCAAAGGGAGGCATACGTCATAAAAGTAATACATAATCTTACATGTTTTTGGAATACGTCCACGTAGCCACTGCAATGTTCTCTGCTATCTTCCTGTTCTTTGTGCACTCTTGCACTTTAATTCACTTTCGTACACAACACCACGACGTGACACGTGAAGATACGAAAACGGAATGAACGAAATGGGGTGCTCAGTGCCACCTGGTGCCACCTTCTCGGGACGCTCTTCGACGCATGCGCAGTGCCAGATGGACGGACGCAACTATGCTCCGTCTCCGTTCCGCCAATGTCAGCGCAACAGAGAGCAAGACGGAACTATATGTTTGCAGGAATCGCCCGGGAAACGCTTTAAAATGGTCATAATTGCCCTAGAATCGAATTTATCTTGTAAGGCACCATTCGATACATTATGAAAACAAACACTTGTGTACCACGTTTGAACCGTCTATCTGCAGAAGTGCTACTTACAAACGGCTGCCTAAGGCGGTTTTAATTTCTTATTTGATTGTAGTGTTACAGCCCTAACACCGCGCCCGTCACGGATCACGAGAACGAGGGAATAGGACGCACGCAATCAGCATCACCAGCGCCATCGCATCAGGCACGGCGAACAGCACGGAAGCGCATCGGCTTTATCGACCGCTTGCAGGTCGGGACGATGCCGACAAGGAAACGCCGACGCAAGCAGCGAGACAAGCCCAGCCGCCAAACCCCCATGGAGGCGAGGCAATGAGAACACCAGCACCGCCCACCAAGGAAGGAGGGAGAAGATTAGACCACCTCGGACCGAGGTCAGGAGAAAAAAAAAGGGAAACAAGCAAGCAGCGTCAACCCACACGGCTCCGCCATAACTTCTGCGGAGACACCAAGGGGAGGGCACTCAAGGCTACTGTCGGCATAGCGCGCCGAATGACTCCCGATAGAGAATACCGGTAACCTTGATCTCGCGCAAAAGTCTCGGGTCACCGACAAAAGGGATTTATGCATCCTTCACTCTACTTCTATCTCCTAAAACTGTCACCTATTCGCGAGAACTGTCAGGGGTCCGCGCAATACCCATCGTTTCACGCCGACAAACGACTAACTTATGAGCTTGTTACGCTCTAATATTGGTATAAAAAGGGAGCCTGCGTTGCTCCAGTATGTCCAGTTACAAGAGTCATTTAGGAAAGAGCAGTCCGTAGTCCTCGATCAGCTTCGTAAGCTGTGTAGTTTAGTCAAAGTCCAGTTAAAAAGTTCCGTTACGAAAGTGCAGTCTACAGATCAGTCCTCAGTACAGTCCTCTGACCAGAGAGAGTACGGTAAAACTATCCGTACTTACGTGAAAAACAGTGTATAGAGTCAAAGTCGCGATTCGAATCGTTAAAACATCAACTCAGCGAAAACAAGGAGAAAGTAAGAACATACTATTATACCTGTTAGTATCACCCGATACACATAACTGTATTGTTAGAATAAGGAAATATATATATTTTATCCAAAATATATACTTATATAACGCACCATCAACATCATCAATGTCTCCACTACACACGGCTAAAAAGGTATAGAATCCAATACAAACTCAGAGCGAATCGGGTGGATCATCCTTTTGAATTGCCGCCTATTTTAAACGTCTTGCCGACACCTTCGAGAATCGACAACGGCAGAATCGATTATTCTCGACGCTTCTGCGAGCTTCAGCTCCTAACCTCCGACAGGCGAATCCACAATAACAACGGTTACGACAAAATCCGGTGACCGAGGAGTCATAGAAATCCGTAAGAAGGGAATTCTTTCAAATTCCCTACGGGACTCCTCGCCGGGTCGTAACAGTAGTATGGGCTTTAGGAACTTATTCAACGCGAGTGCGTGGATGGAAAAGATTCCCCCGATTATTAAATCGCGTATATGCCAATGTACGCGCCCGTCCACTGCAAATTTCAAACTCTCAAGTGTGCAGGAATTGGCACGTTCTTGGTGCCAATTTGGCATCAGATACGCTACACAGATCCTGTTAGCGTCCTGCAACCAATCTGCCGCCAGACGCTGGAACACAGAACTGCCCGATTTCTGTTGCCCATCTGCCGACAGGTTACGTTAGCAAAACCGCAGCGGCATCTGTCACGAATCTGCTTAGCAGGTTCTGCTGCCTTCTTGGCACCAATTTGGCAACATAGCCAGACATTACAGATACTGCATCCAATCTGCAGCCAGTTTGGCTACAGGCTCTGTTTACAGATCCTGCACAAAACTTGGCATTGCAGGTTTGGCTATCTGGGTCTTAATATAATACGACGTTAATCGCTTCTATAATGTTATAATAGATATTGTGGGAGCGTGTGGGAGATTGTGGCGACATCAGTTGCCGCCAGTTGCGCTATTTCAAAATTCAAAGCCAATCATCGTCAAGCAATACAGCGAAACCTGAAATCTCTTCAACAATTATAAATGATTGACGCGGGAGATTTTGGCGCCATCAGTGCCCGCCAGTTTGCGCTATTTCAAAATTTACAGCCAATCACCGTCAAGCACTACAGCGCCACCTGAAATCAGCCCGAACTCAGAAGAATTAATTCGGAATTACAGTGGAACCTCTCATAGCGTACCCTCTCATAGCGTACGAGGGCGGAGCGTCGGGACGCAGCAGGTTAGTTGGAGGGGGATTGATCAGGGCCGTCGATGTTATACGATGTTGTCGCGGTTTTGTTTACAAATCTCATACCGGCACGAGCGAACACGGGGTCTGCAGTCACGGCACTGCACGAGTGTCAAGGAAGGGGAATGATGGGGATAGCAGTCTGTCGACTACAGCCGGTTCTGGCTCGCGATTGGTACTTCAGATAGCGTACATTGTCTCCCTATTAGGTACGCTATGAGAGGTTCCACTGTACTATGTTTTTGGTGGGAGTGGAGTACCCCTGGTTCTACCTAACCCAGACCTAAGCGTTTCTACTTGCGGCTGTCTATCACTTTATGAGTCCTAGACACGCGTGCACCTAGATGATGAGATACATCTACTTTCTTCTATCTCAAATTTTCCCATGGTTTGCTGCCCCTTCTTCCATTTAAAAACGTGATGGGTGTCTCGTCGGCTCCCTTTTTAAGGCCGTGTTCAGAAATTGGCTGACAGTACTGTCAGTACTGACGCTGGTTTTACTGAAAAATAGTCGTTCTGTTTTACTGACAGTGCTGCCGAACGCGTTTTCCAGTAGATGTCTGACAAAATGGTAGTACGTTACAGTCTCGTCAGCCATACTGAAAAGCATTTTTGAACGGAAATCTAGTACTGACAGTACTGTCAGCCAATTTCTGAACACGGCCGAAGAAGAAGAAGGCTTATCCTCTAGGCTCTAGGCAGCTCTAGGTAGCTCTAGGTAGCTATCGGCCAGATAAGCTGATATTTACCAAGAGGTGGAACAACCCGCCCTAAACAGTATAAACTAACATAATTGTCGCCTTGTTCAGATGCATTGCAAGAAATCAAAAGACAAACAATATTACAAGATTTGATTTTTATTATACAAAAAATTACGGCCATGGCGTATCCGGTAGGTGTGATCACTCAAGTTGCGCTAGATTAAAATTTTTTAGACATTCCTGCAATGTCTAAACCACTCAATATTTCATGTAATCTGCAACTTGGAAGTACGGTCACATAAACAGAAATCATTTGTTGACTTGTGTTTACATATCATTGTTTATCTTTATAATTCATAAAATATGTTCCCAAACTAAAGTGTTATAATGATTACAGAATACCTTGCATATATAGTGTAGTGTTTGGTTGTAGATTAATTCTAATTCATTGGTGTATAAATATAATGTAACAAATTCATGTTTAATCTATGTTTTGAGAATGCCCTGTATAAAAGTTTACAAACAATGTTTAAAATATTTTTCATTCCTGTGCTAGTTGCGAATAATTCTTTACCTTCAGGGCTGTTTTGGCTTTGTAACCAGTTTTATTGAAAAATTTAGGAAGTGATACATGGATCAACTGATCTTAGTTCTCAAATAAGTCCTGAAGTACAACAATGGTTTGCTGCTGTTGACACAAATGGCAGTGGTAAAATTACAGCGAATGAATTAAAATGTGTATTGGCAAATGGACAAGGAGGTACTTTTTCGGATGTAGCCTGTCAACTTATGATTGGTATGTTTAATAACATAACTATGGTTATGTAATTTATGGCATTAACTTATTCTTATGTTGGCAGTTTAAAGGATAGAAATGTAGAATTCATATTAAAACCTTGTCATTGTGTTTATTGACATTACATTGCTTATTTACAGATATGTTTGACAGTGAAAATAACAGTACCATAAATTTAATAGAATTCCAAGCTCTTTACAATTATATAAATGCTTGGCTTGGTGTATTCCGTGGTTTTGATCGTGATAATTCAGGCACTATTCAAGATAGTGAGTTGCATGCTGCTTTAACACAAATGGGATACAAATTTAGCCCGGAGTTCATTAAATTTTTAATTAAGAAAAGTGATCGTAAAGGAAGCCACAGTATTACAGTGGACCAGTTTATTGTGCTGTGCATCCAGATTCAGCGATTTACAGGTTAATATACAGGGTGTCCCACACAATTGGACCAAGCTATATCGTTGAAAGGATGAGAGATAGAGAAAAATGTCATATAACAAAAATGGTACGAAACACTATGTATTCCTATAAAATTTTTATGCATTTTTGTGCATTGGTACAGTTGCAAGGTGCAATTGCGTTTTCTTTTATAAAGTAACCCTAATTTTAATTACATTAATTGATGCACTTTTCCATCATTTACAAAAATGTTAATAATACTACATCTGAAAATTATTAGTTCAGGTGTTATTTTAATTTCAAGCATGCTAGATTACTTCAATATTTCAACACAGACGTACTCTTTCACACATTCCTTTTGTCAGTGCCTTATTTGTAAACATGAACCACCTTCTGATATCGATAAGATATCTTATCATTTTTTACACTACTTGCCCTACAAGAGATGTTCAAATGGTCCTCCACCGCACTCTAAACATTTCTCCATTCTTTTCTGCACATTTTTTATAACGTTCTGTAATTTGTAATTCCCATCACTTTACTTCACCAAACAGTACTTCACTGATCTTTTGTTGATCGATGTCAAAAGATGATTTTTGTTTACAAAAAAGACACTGACAGAGGGAACACGTGAAAGAGTACATCTAACTGTGTTGAAACGTTGAAATAATTCAGCCTGCTTAAAATTAAACTTACCCCTAAACCAGTGTTTCTTAACCTTTTTGGTGATCAGAACCCCCTTGAATCTGAAAATACGGTCTCGCACCCCGTTGAATCTGAAAATACGGTCTCGCACCCCGTTGAATCTGAAAATACGGTCTCAGACCCCCTTGAAAAATATGTTCAGATGTTTTTATTTAGGAGATGACAATTATTGTAACATTAGAAACCTCTCTCGCACCCCTGGAAATGCTTTCTCGCACCCCAAGGGGTGCGTGCACCCCAGGTTAAGAAACACTGCCCTAACCTAACCATTTTCAGACATAGTATTATTAACAGTTTTTGTAATCAATTTAATAAACATTTGAGTTTTACTTTACAAAAAAGTGCAATTGTACCTTGGAACTGCACCAAGTACAAAAATGCATAACATAGAAATATATAGCGTTTCACATTATTTAATTTTGTTGTATGGCATTTTTCTGTACCCAATCCTACAAAGATATAGCTCGGCCCAATTGCGTGGACACTTTGCATAGTGAGTTATTATACAATATGGTTCGATAATTTTTACAATTGTTTACTTAATAGCGTGAGATAATATATTATGTACATTGGTATTACAGAAGCATTCAGAGTCAAGGATGTAGATCAAACAGGATCAATTTTGATTGGATTTGAAGAATTTTTGGGTATAACTCTAAATTGTACCATTTGATCCTCATTTACTAACATGCAACACTTCATGCCTATTTACAAGCAACATGAAAATTGATCATGTATTTCAATATCATGTGTTATATTCTCCAAATACGTTTCTTTAACATGCATAAAATTGCATCAAAATAAGATGATAGTATAATTAAATTCATACTTGATGAGGTTTTCTCATTGTTTTGTGAAATTTAACACAGATATATATTACCCCATACAATATTACAAGTAGAACTACTTTTAATGAAATTCTTTCACAGTATTCGCGGCTACTGTTTAGATACTATATGTTTATTTGCAATATTTAGATATATGGATTCTGAAGAATAAATATATCGAATTCAACAGGTGTCAACACTTGAATGTCACCTGTATATTGAAGTCCTTTTTTTACTAAGAACATTGACTAAAGAAGTTTTTAATGCGCTATTTTTAAAAGTATATGCCCTTATTATGAGAGTGGTATTTTCTCTATCAATCTGCCATAATTACAGATATTCATTATTATTTGTACACACGACAGAAATTAAATTTTACTGTATATTGTAAAGAGAGTTAAATTAAGCTTTCGAGTCAAATTTGTGACGAATAGAAACATTGTTAGGTTTACATGCACATGATCATTCCAGACGGTGAGAATGTTTTGCAACCCAGTTGCGCGTTGCGCCGTAACGGACGGGTTAACTCTGGTAATATCATTGAACTGTAGAATACCTGGAATGTGCACAGCCGTATGTAGAGCTGCAGTCGAGCCGCGCCGAGAGAGAAAGAAGATATTTTGGTATTCTGTCCTTTGTTACCTGTACTACCCTTCCAATAATGTTGTGTACGGCGTTAAAATATACGGAACTGAACCAGTGATAGCAGATCTGGCCCGAAAACTCCATTGGAGTTTTTTGGGTGGGAGAAACCTCGGCAAGTGTGCGTGCGTGTCCGTGAGAGCTGCGCGCGCCGTTTCTCGCCGAATCGCGCTCGGCTTTGAGAGAAGGACGGAACTATGCTGCGTCCCCTTTCAACCAGCAACGCGCGTTGCGTCTTTGTTCGACATGCAGTCGCGGCGTCGCGTCTTCGTTCCGCACACAGGCCGGTGACAGTGGTGCCAGATTTCGCATAAGGCATCGCACGTACCATTGCGTTCTTTCAGCCGGAAGGCAAATCGGGCACCACCGCCGTGTGCAGAGCGCGATCCAGAGAAAAGTGAATCGAGGAGAGTTTGGGATTGACTCGTCGTACTCATCGTCGCTCGTCGACGTGATTTTTTTTCGTCGGTTCGCGCCTAGCAGTGATTCAATTTTTTTTCACAGAATAATTTTTTTTTTAATTATTCATCACACGGCAACAAACGATATTCATTTAAAAATATTTTAGTACTTACTACGGATAGTTTTTAATATTTTGTCAGCGGAATAGGTGTGTCGTATTGGTTTATAATAGATATGGGCAAAATATATATTTCATAAATTTTGGTTTCAGTAACATTAATCTTTCTGTGGTAGTAATAAATGAGAAAGTATATAATAAATGTCAATTATTGCGTATTATGCATTAACCGTGAAACAAGTAATAGGAGCACTTCTTGCACTAGAACGTTCTGAGGGATCGTACTAACACGCGATTTTAACACACGACAGCGTACGTCAGGAAGAATTTGCTTGACACGACGCGACGACGGTGCGAATGTTTTTATGAGTTGTTCTCTATGATTTGTTCTGCATGATTTCTTTTCTAAATAGAAAGTGATCAAATTGTGTATATATTCTAACAGTTCTCAGCAAGTCCCATCACATTGATTTGAAACGTTTTTCTTACTTCGCACGTTTAGTTTAAGAACGCTCTCCCCATTTCGTGAAAGAAAAAGTTGTTCGGTTGAAGGCAATTCACCGTTCATACTGTAATCCATATGTACGTCCATTGTCGCATTCTGCCCACGAAATGTCGCAACGTGCGTATTGTCAAAGAAGGCATGATAAAACAGGACAATAATAACAAAATCCCTGTGAATTGAAAACCGAAACTTTCATTGTGCCGCTCCCGACCGACCGCGGGTCGCAGTTGGACTAATTGAAATATCTGAAAAGTCTAACCATTCTTAGCACGTATTTCACGTACGTACTAGAAATGATTCCCCCGGAACTGTAACCGACTTTTCCAATGTCATTTATTCATCATTATGTACGATATGTATTACATTTAAATGCACATGTACAGGGTGCACAGGTTGTGATAGTCAGCTTTGTTCCTGTAAACGGTAAGTATTACACAAAATTATACAGGAAAGGGTTCGATGGGTTCGTAATATCTATATTCTACGAGACTTCATTCAATTCGAAAGTGCAACGCCGCACCCGACAACAGAGCCGGATTAAGGGCGAGGCGAATGAGGCTCTTGCCTCAAGTTTAAAATACAAGGGGCGCAAAAATGTCGTTCTGTTAAGTATAAGAGTTGCGTGAGCGCTTAACAAAACGAAACAAATATAGCAACATTATCAATCTATGTAAAACTATCAATTATGAGTCAGTAATTGATGAATTTGCTTCAGTTAAAGCAAGGAAAGTGCAATTTTAAATATTGGACCCGTTAGAATAAAAAATTATGAAGTTAATGTTGTGTTTTGAAATTTAATCAATTTTAATATTATTCTTTTTTAAATTGTTCTATTTGCTTAGTTATAGGGAAACATTTAGCAAATGGGGGCGCATATTTGGCCTTTTGCCTCAAGGGTTTAAGGCCCTAGATCCGGCTCTGCCCGACAAATGCAAATGCGTATGTAAGGTTTCTGTTTATAAAATTTAAGATACGTGGACTTCCACGCCACCCATGAGGTGCCACGACTAGCGCGTTCGGTTTTTTAACGTGGACCGTCGCCTATAGCCCTATTGTACCACATTTTATGATAATCATACAGCGTGCGGCAATACCTCTGTCCACTTTGAACGACGGAGATATTCAAGGTGGACAGAGTTATTGCCCCACGCTGTAGAAGTAAGGGTTAGAAAAGAAATGAGAGCATTTTTGTGTGGTGGCGCCAGCGGCGGGGGGGGGGGGGGGCGCCACACAAAAATACAATGTCAACATTAATATGAAATAAAATTAACAAAAAAAAAAAAAAAATTCCTCTCATTTCTTTTCTAACCCTTAATTCTACAGCGTGGGGCAATAACTCTGTCCACCTTGAATATCTCCGTCGTTCAAAGTGGACAGAGGTATTGCCGCACGCTGTATGATTATCATAAAATGTGGTACAATAGGGCTATAGGCGACGGTCCACGTTAAAAAACCGAACGCGCTAGTCGTGGCACCTCATGGGTGGCGTGGAAGTCCACGTATCTTAAATTTTATAAACAGAAACCTTACATACGCATTTGCATTTGTCGGGTGCGGCGTTGCACTTTCGAATTGAATGAAGTCTCGTAGAATATAGATATTACGAACCCATCGAACCCTTTCCTGTATAATTTTGTGTAATACTTACCGTTTACAGGAACAAAGCTGACTATCACAACCTGTGCACCCTGTACATGTGCATTTAAATGTAATACATATCGTACATAATGATGAATAAATGACATTGGAAAAGTTGGTTACAGTTCCGGGGGAATCATTTCTAGTACGTACGTGAAATACGTGCTAAGAATGGTTAGACTTTTCAGATATTTCAATTAGTCCAACTGCGACCCGCGGTCGGTCGGGAGCGGCACAATGAAAGTTTCGGTTTTCAATTCACAGGGATTTTGTTATTATTGTCCTGTTTTATCATGCCTTCTTTGACAATACGCACGTTGCGACATTTCGTGGGCAGAATGCGACAATGGACGTACATATGGATTACAGTATGAACGGTGAATTGCCTTCAACCGAACAACTTTTTCTTTCACGAAATGGGGAGAGCGTTCTTAAACTAAACGTGCGAAATAAGAAAAACGTTTCAAATCAATGTGATGGGACTTGCTGAGAACTGTTAGAATATATACACAATTTGATCACCTTCTATTTAGAAAAGAAATCATGCAGAACAAATCATAGAGAACAACTCATAAAAACATTCGCACCGTCGTCGCGTCGTGTCAAGCAAATTCTTCCTGACGTACGCTGTCGTGTGTTAAAATCGCGTGTTAGTACGATCCCTCAGAACGTTCTAGTGCAAGAAGTGCTCCTATTACTTGTTTCACGGTTAATGCATAATACGCAATAATTGACATTTATTATATACTTTCTCATTTATTACTGCCACAGAAAGATTAATGTTACTGAAACCAAAATTTATGAAATATATATTTTGCCCATATCTATTATAAACCAATACGACACATCTATTCCGCTGACAAAATATTAAAAACTATCCGTAGTAAGTAATAAAATATTTTTAAATGAATATCGTTTGATGCCGTGTGATGAATAATTAAAAAAACAAATTATTCTGTGAAAAAAAATTGAACCATGGCTAGGCGCGAACGAACGAACAAAAACCGCGTCGACGAGCGACGATGAGTACGACGAGTCAATCCCAAACTCTCCTCGATTCACTTTTCTCTGGATCGCGCTCTGCTCACGGCGGTGGTGCCCGATTTGCCTTCCGGCTGAAAGAACGCAATGGTACGTGCGATGCCTTATGCGAAATCTGGCACCACTGTCACCGGCCTGTGTGCGGAACGAAGACGCGACGCCGCGACTGCATGTCGAACAAAGACGCAACGCGCGTTGCTGGTTGAAAGAGGACGCAGCATGGTTCCGTCCTTCTCTCAAAGCCGAGCGCGATTCGGCGAGAAACGACGCGCGCAGGTCTCACGGACACGCACGCACACTTGCCGAGGTTTCCCCCACCCAAAAAACACCAACGGTGTTTTCGTGCCAGATCTGCTATCACTGGGTAGAGACACTATAATCAGAGACTGGACACGAGACAGCCACTTTTGATTGGTCCGCCATTTATTGTCTTTTCCCGCTAATTTTACACATATGAACGTCACAAATTTATATAATGACATACATAAACAAAAAACGCAATAACCCAATACATACACATATGAACGTGAAAAATCTATGTAAACATGGGTAAGAGTGAGATAGAGTGAAATAGTAGAAAGTAGATATATCTTTCTCTCTCATAGGATTAAGACAATACATGGCGGACATTGGCTCGTGTCCAGTCTCTGATTATAGTGTCTCTAGGCGGAAGGGGTTTGTAGCGCTCCGTTTGTGGCGGGAAAACATACTACTAGATACTTCGATAGGCAGGCGGCAGGTAACGCAGCGACTATTGAGAAGGGATGGAGTGATAAAGCAACAGTAACAATCAAGAGTTTGCGTTTCCTGCCTGTGGCGGTGTGGCCCCGGACCATTTCGATTATCAACGTCGGACTAGCCCAGACCAGTGGTGCGGCACTCCCTCCCTTTAGCTGTGTCCACGCTTGGCCCAGACTAGCCCCATTCTTCCACATTCTTCTTGCATCTGGCAACATCGCCAAGAATCGTCGTGAAAATGGCGGCGTCTATGCTGAAGCTCGGTGCTGCACTGCGAACATATTCTTCCCCTAACAATGTAACTAAGGTAAATGCAAATAATGTACATGATTTATCCTCGAGTATACACTTAATCACAGTATAACGACCGTAAACTTGCTTGTTATCCTTATCTTTTCCTCATAGTATGCTTAGAACATCTATTTACGCCTTACGTAACGAAGATGATAATTATTAAATTTCGGGGTTTAAACATTGAAAAGAGATTATGTTTCTTATATTTCAAAAAGTACGAACAAATACCTTAATGATGGAGTACCGTAATGTCCATGGCAATATCATCAAGGTTTTATAACCTTGAATTCATTGCTCGTTCAGCGACACATTTGACAGATCAAATTTGAATTTTCCGAATTGCTCGTTACGGTCGCTATATACTTCTTATACATCAGCCGAATTTTCAATTCTGCCCCGATGTAGTATTAATGACCTTTGGTAAACTTTTGTGTCATGCGTAACTAGTACAACCGGATCTACGAATATGCTGTTATTTTTCAGTCTTACTTTTTCTGGTATGTAGGTATTGAGCCAGCTGAGGCATCAACATAAAGCAGCTGCCTCAGCGGAGTCAACATTCATCAACCAGCCTATAACAAAGGTTACAACTTTGGATTGTGGTATGAGAGTAGCTAGTGAAGACAGTGGTGCACCAACAGCAACGGTTGGGCTTTGGATAGACTCCGGGAGCCGATATGAAACTGATGAAGATAACGGTGTCGCACATTTCATGGAGCATATGGCATTTAAGGTTGGTTAAATTTTATTATAATAAATTATACTATTACAATAGTGTCACATATGGTGATAAGCCCACCATTATGTTTCAAATCATATCAAAAGTTTATAGTTATGTTACTATAATATTGATTGTTTTTTTTTTATATTTGTAATTCAAAAGTTTGTAATTTCAATGTCAATGTATTAAAATCAGAGTTAATGCATTAGATCATTACGTGTAACCAAATTGAAGTAACATGCTTGAGATATAAATGTACATTATTAATTCTTATAACAGGGCACCAAGAAGCGTTCGCAGACCGATTTGGAGTTGGAAATAGAAAACATGGGAGCTCATTTAAATGCATACACGAGTCGAGAGCAGACAGTGTTTTACGCGAAATGCTTGTCTCAAGACGTACCGAAGGCAGTTGAAATTCTTAGCGACATTGTACAAAATTCGAAACTGGGTACCGACGAAATTGAGAGGGAACGTAGCGTTATCTTAAGAGAAATGCAAGAGGTGGAGACGAATCTTCAAGAGGTAGTATTCGATCACTTGCACGCTTCCGCTTATCAGGGAACTCCATTAGGCAGGACGATTCTTGGACCCACGAAAAACATCAAGTCCATAACGAGGGACCACCTTATTTCCTATGTGAAATCTCATTATGGTCCAACCAGGTATGTAATCTTCCCCTGCTAAAAATCATTTGTCTCAAATGAAATAGAGCAGCCAATCGCTTTTAATTCTAATGTAGCACATTAGTATCATAGTACTGTGGATGTGTTGAGGTACTGTACATTTGTGATAGATTTTTACTTTGGCAGGTTCGTACTGTCAGGTGCCGGAGGTGTTGCCCACGAGCAGTTGGTCGAATTAGGCGAGAAACACTTCGGTAAGATGGAAGGACCCCACTATGACAAGATCCCAATGATGAATGAACCATGCCGATACACCGGTTCGGAAATACGATTCCGTGACGACTCGATGCCCTTGGCGCACATTGCCATCGCCGTTGAAGGTAATTAAATCATAATCCTACTAGAAGTTTACGGAAGTCCATATCAAGCGGTACATTGTAATTCTTTCTAAGGTTCTGGATGGACGGATGCAGATAATATTCCTCTCATGGTCGCGAATACAATCGTGGGAGCCTGGGACCGTAGCCAAGGTGGAGGTGTAAATAATGCGAGTGCTCTCGCCAGATCGAGCGCTGAGGACAATTTGTGTCACAGCTATCAGAGTTTCAACACATGTTACAAGGTAGGCAATATAAGAGTTGGTTGTCGTTACGTTTAAAAATTCAATCCATATTTCTTACGTACAAAAGTAAGCATGCGTTGATGTTCGCTGAAACTATTGACTTGTTTTAAGGATACCGGACTGTGGGGTGTTTACTATGTTTGCGAACCGTCGAAATGTGACGAGATGATGTGGAATGTTCAGGATCAGTGGATGAAGTTGTGCACAAGCGTTACCGACAAGGACATTAACCGAGCGAAAAATATCCTCAAAACGAACATGCTCCTGCAACTTGACGGAACGACGGCCATATGTGAGGATATTGGGCGCCAGATGCTTTGTTACAACCGACGTATTCCGCTTCATGAGCTCGAGATGAGAATAAACGTAAGCAACCTCCAAACAAAATATTCTGTATCTGAAGACTGTATTCATACTTCCACTTTCTACTCCAGAGCATCGACGCTAAAACCGTTCAAGATGTCTGCATGAAGTATATCTACGATCAATGTCCAGTTGTTGCTGCAGTAGGCCCCATTGAAAATTTGCTCGATTATCTTGTTATTCGTCAGAGGATGTACTGGATCCGAGTGTAAATTATTTTATGGCTGCATAAGTCACAAGTGGCGCTTTACAGATCAGAATGAGTCGAATCGTGTATTGTCGTACAACTAGAATAAATCTACATCATTATTTGGATTAATGGGCGTAGAGAAGGACGAATGCAAGTATCATCAACATGATATAAATAACAAATCATATTTATTAAAGAATGCAGCGAATTATGGATGTATTCGTTGTTATACTCGTTCAAATTAGAGTTTCATAATTGTACGTCAATATGTGTTCAATTAAATTTATCAGTGGCATACGCAGTTTTGGCACAAGGACAATGTAGTTGGGACTAGCTTCTGACCGTTTTGTGTAAGTTGAAAGCGGTGGCTGTAACACTTGTGCCCCTTGTGAATAAACATAATAAACAAATTCGTACTGTTATAATTTGTATAGGAATTTATTTTTATGATGTTGAGTCGGGTTTACGATAAGAGTACTGTGGTATATCATTTCTTGTTGCCTAACTTTATGTTTACATTAAAAAATGTAAAAAAAAAAACCTTAATTGGTCGAACGTTGTATTTATTTAAGATACAATAATTTTAAAGTAAGTTGTTGGCGCAGTATTTCTAACGTTTTTATATAAACACGTTATCGAATTAAAGTATTACATACATTCTTGTGAATACTTTACATGCTTAATGACAAATCAAGTGGGCTGATCATACATCGAGGGAATTGGAGACTTCCTTAAAATTTGAAAAATTTCTGTGAAAAACTACAAAGTGTCGTTCTAATGTTTCCGTTACTTTTATTCTCGTTATATAAATCAACCGTATGAGATTTTTTTTTTCCCTACATTAACGAGCAGTTAATTATTTCCTTTACATCGTTACTGAGTGAGATGAGCTATAAAATTGCATGTTGAATACTTGATTTCTTGTCACATCGATAGGGTTCTCTGTGCTATTTTCCAATTCTACTATAGTGGAGGATATTCATATTGTTCTGTCGCTAAGAAAATTACAAAGTTACTTCAGTACACTCCTAGGTACCATAATAAATATTGAACTATTTCTTCTCTTTATCAGATTCTGTGGGCTCTTTCTTGATGGCATTCTTGTTATCGCTCCACCTCGTGTCAGTTTTCAATTTGTTTTCAATTTCCGAACCGTTCAAGTCCCCGACCTTTTCGTCCTGGATTTCAACAACCTCCACCTTCTTCACGTCGCATTGTACCATCTTCGAAGCGATGTGATACATGTTTTTTACGGCCGTAAGATATGTGTGACATTCCGTCTAAAATAAAAAGTCATATTTTTGCTATTGTTTCTCATATAGTAATTCTGGTAGTCATAATAAAAATGTACATAAAAGCAAAGTTGATGCAATTAGTGATATTTTGTGAAGAACTTACTGATGCTTTCTTGAGTTTGTCATCTGTATTTCTCAGTTTGTCTTTATATACCTTGAGATCTTCGGAAAGCCCTTTGATATTGTTAGTTTGCTTCGATGATCTATCTGTGACTACTGTTAGTTCATGTTGTAATTCCATCATGCGGTTTTCAGTGTCTACACGCGCCTTTTCAGACCTTTTTAACTGAGTAACCAACTTTTCTACATCAAGTAAGGAACCTTTGTACATAACGAATCCTTCTGGCACGGATTCCTCCTCTGTGCGTTCTGTACTACCATCATCCCTACGAGCTCGTTTCGATAATGGACCGTTTCCAATAAATACTGGCAACAATTTCTTGTTACCTGAAAAGAATACAAATTATTTGTTTTGTTTGACATTAAAAAATAAATGTACAAACAGCTATCAAACTCAGGATACATACCCAATGCGAGAGAACGTAATAATTCTTCTTCACTTTCCGTTCTTATGCATTCACCCGTACTGCTATCCTTCTCCTCCTTTTTATCATCTTTCGAATCGTCATCCTTAGATCTATCTGTTAATTTACGATAGTGCAAGGAGTCTCTTGTGACAACTTTCTGCACTAACTTTCGAACTTGAGCTCTAGATAAATTTAATCCTAGCGTGTAAATAAGTTCTTCTATATCCTTATCGAATATGTATCCGCAATGGGTTTGATCGAAATATACAAAAGAGAGAAGGAGATACGGATCGTGAGTGTACAGTTTGCTCTTCTTCTTTTTGCCCTCCTTATCCCTGTCTCTTTTACCGTCTCTCATTGAATCATCGTCCTATAAAACAAGCACATCACAAATATGAAAATGACGCAAGTTTAATTAATCCAATTATAACGTAATTGATACAACGTTAAGTATCACCTCTGATTCTTCTTCGTCGTCGTCATCGTCGTCCTCATTTTTATCCTTATCCCGATCTTTGTCATCTGACTTCAGTTTCAAATCTTTGTCGTCTTTCTTGTCTTTGCTACCTTCCCTTTTCTTGTCATCCCTTTTCTCGTCCTTCTTACTGCACTTCTTATCATCGTCTCTCCGTTTATCGTCTTTTTTATCGTCTTTCTTGTCATCTTTCTTATCCTTTTTCTTATCATCATTTTCTTTTGGTTTCTCAGGAAGACTGGATAACGAGCGATAAATGTGGAAACCGAAATCTCTCATTAACATCTCGTTAAAGAGTTCGGCAAATAGAGATACCTCGAACGAATGTTCCTGATAAAGAAAAATTGTTTTATCATGTATGTGTCACCATCACCGAGACTCAAAATGTTGACTATAGTATTACCTTAGTGTCTTCTGGTCTGTAATCAAGTAACACACTCAATGACATAACCGTGCAGTCAAACTTTCCACTTTTCGCCACCCTTGATGGATGAACAATGATGTGAGATGTTTCTGGTAGAGCATATCGTTTCTCAAGTACTGCACGTTCACGCTCGTAAAGCTTTCTCTTATCTTCATCGTGCTGGAATTCATGTCTCATAAGAATACCCGAACCTTACAAATATTTCTCATATTGCTAAGAGAGTGTAACTTTAACCCTTACATCTTTGCTCTTTTTATCATCATCCTGTCGCGGAGGCGGCGAAACATCCTTCTCATTCTCCTCCGCCTCGTCCTGTCGTCCCTCTTCCTTTGCCTGCTCCGACTTCAAAGCTTTTATAAGTCGTGCCATTAGCTGCGACTTCAATCCCTTCGAATTAACATTCCTTGCAGCCAACTCTTGGCGCATATCGTTCACCTACGTCCCCAGTAAAATACACAAAAATGCGAATAAGTAAATGTAGTGCGAAAAAGTCTGCGTCTGATGGTGAACATGTATATGACTCACGCTCATCGACTTCGGATCCAGTTCCGAATAGTGAGTCGGGTCCTTCTTCTCCGCCGTCGAGTCAGCCTGAAATGAGAAACGCATTGTTACCTTGCAGAAGTTAAGAGCTGGATATGAAACTACAAAACAGAAGCAGCCCCTATAACGATAACGAACTCCCTCATCGTTCTTTCGTCACTGTCTGTTTTAGCAGCACTCTTTCGCATCGTAATGATATACATTACTCCAATCACGATGACCCTCTAGTATGACTTAATTGTAACTGCTACGATCTCATTGTGTCCTGGCTCTGGTGTCTGTGTAGTTGGTAGGTTATGGATAATATCAATAATGTTGTACTATATAACAACGAGCGAATGAATCTTTAGAATGACTTGTCACTGACGGTGAAGGTTTTCAGGAAAGGAAATGACTCGCTGCGCTCTTCTCCGAGCTAGGCTTGCTTGCTTCTCTTGTTAATGCAATATGACTGCCAGTGGCTAAGGGAGCACTTGCAATACATTACCCATCGATCTTTCGTTATGATAATGTACAGGATTTGATAACTGACTTCATTCTGAGTTTCCTCTCAATCTGACGAAGCGACGTTACAGTTGTTCAACACTTAAAGTGGAAAGCAAATGGATTGGACAGCTACTGAAGAAGTCTTTCACAAAGTGTCTGCCTTCGGAATATTCAAAGTGATAGTATATGTCGAATGACGCTTTTGTATACAGTTAGAAAGTCTGGACTCTGAGTTGTTAGGCTGAGATATTGCATGGACTATTAGACGTTTTGGAAGTATTCTAAAGCAAAATCATTGTAGACCCCGACCAAGATAAGTACAAATTAAATACCAAAGAGAATGATGATTGGTCAAAAGTGATTTCTATAACGAGTCCAATGCCAATGTCACGTTACGTAAGATATCAGTTTTGCCGTAAGCAGTTACGTATCTTCTGCCGAACTATCTCTTCTATAGCGTGAGAGCAAAAATCGATGGGCAAGTATGGCTCATTAAAAATCCAGTTTAGTAATAGGAAAATCAGCTACACGATTATATTGTGAAGTAATAAAAAGGTAAAAATATTATGGGATGATGGTGGCAGTGCCTTTTGATCAGCGACGGCAGCCTCATCAGTGTCATTGGCAGCATCCGAATCGTCGGTGTTAGAAGCAGCGCGCAGCAATTTTCGCTCCAGTTGTTTCTTATAGCTGAGTTGTAGCCCGTCCCATTCCAATCTGGTAGGCACACAGCTCCAAACATCTGGGAGAAATAGTATGACGGTTTCAACGCGACTGGGCACCACTCGCCCCGACTTGTGGGTCGTTTCTGCACGTCTGTAGTAGAGTTCCAAGAAGCGGTACCTGTGCCGCAAGGAAAAACAATATCCAAACATCAACTGTGATTAATGTCGCTTAGCGTCTTTTTCTTAAATGCTATACGAATATTCATCGCTCGTTTCTTTTGTAAAGCCCACGCACTGCATACAACGCGCCACGCACAGCGTACAATGGTGTTGACCATATGAGAAAGCGCTGAGTATATAAAATTGACACAGCAATAGGGATAGGCTCTTATAACATAAGATCCACCCGCGATCGCTCTCGTCTACCATCTGATTGGGGTGCTCGAGAACAGGATCCCAAGTGCGGCAATCATCCGTGGGTTGTGCATAGGATATATACATACCTCCCCCTTCGGCGGTAATGAGCTACAATCTTAGTATAGAGCAACTGAAAGTCTCATGTTAGATGTTACTCTCGGTTCAATTAAAAACAGTCCATCTTTCGGGAGAGCCTTAAACGCTACAAGGTCATTCCTTTCCGATAAACCCTATCTCTGTGACGCAACAGATCCATGTAACCGATGTGATCGTATCGAATACGCAGAGTCACAGTGTGGTAAAGCAAATTTACAAGTCCTTGGCGTGAGAACAAAAAAAAAAGTTAGAAAAAATGATGACGGTAACAGCAACTCGAAAGAATCTCGGGATCGCTCTCCGATATCATTTACACAATGGCTCAACGGATGTAAATGCGAATAAATGGTGTGATGGAAATGAGCGGAAGTAGATGGATATCTTTCGGTACCGTACCACTGAGTGCAGCTGGATAAATCTATCCCGGTAAGCGCTTTGCAGGTCCTCACGGCTGTCTTGATTAGAACAGATGGATCCTTCTCTGGATTCGGACCGTCTAACGAGGGACTCCACGGTCCACCTATAGCCATCGTTTCATTTTTACCTCGTAAGCCTACCAAGAAATTTATAAGCCGCGTGGGATGGACATAGTCACGATCTGGATCTCGATCTTCGGAAATACCGCAACACCGTTTGTATATTTCCTCCATGGCAGGCATGGATATGAGCATTACCTAGAACATTATTTTTAGAGGAATTCAATTAAATTGATTGGGAGTCACAAGTAAAAATGTAATAATAATAATAATGAAACATTGACGGACCTTTGCCGAGAATATATAATCTGCATCCGACGGTTCTAATACCGCAGTATTCTCCACGCAACTGTCAACATCTTTGTGCATGACATGAAAGGAGCACGGCTTGTTAAGAGTAAATGGCATGTGCGGTGGGAACGCATCCACCCATCTGAAGTTTGTAGAGAAGAAGTCGCTAGGAATGTACATATTTTGATAGCGTCTTCTGATTTCTAACACATCCGCTTCCGGCCTAAAGCACCGCAATTAGAACATCAAATAATTGTAGATATACGTGTACGAATAAACAGCGAAATATATGCTTAAACGATATACCGAATATCTGCACAGGCAATCGAAAAATTTACTCACAAATCCAATGCTATTTTTGGTATCTGCACCATGTATCGTGGTACTACTCTGGTACGTCGACGCGATCTAGGAGATTTACTTCGTCTCGTCCTTGACGGACTATGTTCCTCTTTCTTCTCACGTTCCCTTATTCTCTCCTCACGACGTCTCTTTCGATCGATCTCATCATCGTCATTCCTCCGTTCGCGGGGCGACCTTTCTCTCACTCTCCCCACTTTGTTACGATTACCCTGATTGTTTGTATTTGTCGTACTAGTCGCAAATCTGTGTCCAATAATAATCCTGTTTTACAATCTTCTTTAAAAAAAATGATTCAACACATTCACATATATTTAGTTTTGTTCACAAGTCTACCTATTATTGGAATTTTCAGTAGGCGGAGGGACAGCATTATATGTTCCAGAGGGCCGAGTTGGTTGTTGCTGCTGTTGCTGTTGTTGCTGCTGCTGCTGCTGTTGCTGTTGCCGTGTTGCCTGATTTGTCTGCTGTATGTTGGGATTATTATTGTTACCCATGGGAAGGACTTGTATCCTGGTGGCATTCCATTTGAATGGCATAGAAGGATTATAAGAAGCTTCTACAAGAACTCGATCACCTACAACTGGATTTGATCCTTTCACACATGCACTGAAATAGAAACAATACAAATGTTGGGCATATAAACTATTTATGTATTTAAGTAAGTAGAGTCAGTGTGTGTGAAAGTGTCTTTCTATATTGAATATCTATTAACAGATGATTACCTTGTTTGAAAAAACACATCTTCGTCCACAAAGCCAAAGTTATCGTGTACTTTAGTCACTGTGCCTGTAAACACCCTTTGCTTGGTTGACGATGAAGCAACATTTTGCTGCACTTGCTGTGGCACGCCTGCCACAGAAGGTTGAAATGCATTTGTATTCAATGCCCGCGGTGTGGGATAAGAAACTGTAGCTACTTGTGGATACAACTGGCCTGCTATGCCAGATGGCAAATTTGAACCAAGAGTGGCCATTGATGTCATCGTTATATTAGGCTAGACGTGCAAATATACAATTTTACAGGTTTATTATTAAAAAATATATAAGATGGAACTGAAAATTTAATCAAATGAATTATATAATAACCATAAATAGTTCTTAAAATATCAACTACTACAATCTTTCTGATAATACACATGTTGGACAATTTCTAGCAACCTGATGGTAACAAAGCTAAACCCACAATCTTAGGCCGCATTATCTGATTGATTAATGTAACCATAAGAACAATTATATAAATCATTTGCTTACATTAGTTGAAAGAAAATATTAATAACTCTATTGACCTGTTGCAACCCCAAGCTTTGTTGATAAACCTGTTGTGTTTGTTGTTGATATTGTACCATTGGCTGCCCACCAATGGTACCGATTGCTTGGCCTAACATTTGCTGTTGAATATTTTGTATACCTTGTCCTGCGCATGAAAAATAAATCAGAAGTATGATACGCTGACCAATCACCAACCATGTGGCTCATAAAACAAATGGTTATGCACTCTTTCTTTGTCGTACATAAACTCTACAGCAGTACATGCAATCATACATTATGATGCAGAATAAAATTGATCTTGACCAGAAAGTGATAATAGTCAACGTTATAGAAGTAGAAATTAAGTTTAATCGAATGAGCCGTATCATGTGCAGCGATAATTTCATAGCCGTATAACGTCGTGCAACAGAAGTGGGCACGTCCCGCATAATTTTGAATGATCGACCCGTCCTACGTCATCGGAGCATCAAACAAGCCGACGCGACTATTCGAACTCGAGCCGAATTAATGAAACTTTCTAACGAGTGCGTATAACAGTGCGCGCTGATTATTAGAGAATCTAGCAACATCGTCATTTTGAAAGAGGTAACATAGTAAACACATTACATTCACGACGACCCGACCTCACCTGCGTTACGGACCCATGGTGGATTTTTTCCGCCCCCGAACGGCGACAGATTACTCATTGTACAACGCGACTTCTCGTGAACAAACAAATCTCGTTAACTAACGAACTTAATGAGAATGAGCAAACTCTTTTCAGCGTCCTTCACACGGGCGCCATACTTTTGGTTATTACTGCCATCGACGATCGATGACGAAGAATTTTCAACGTCCTGTCACTTCCGGTTGACAAGAATGGGTCCGTGGGAATTGGGGGTATATATGATGATCTGTTTGATCGCTAGAGCATTTCAACTTTTTAAAGCACATTAATCAGACGGGGAATTTTCAAAACGATTGCATTTACAAATATTCGTCGTTTGCTAAAGTTAGAACATGGTATGATTATGTTAAGACGACTTACGCAAGTGAAATCAGCAGAGGTACCGTTCCGTGCTTGAATAACTCTTTTTCAAAGAGGAGGATTCTGAATTTTTATATTTGAACGGCGATTTTCCAAACAATGTGAAGTTCGTACCGTTGCTCTTCATCGTATACTTGTCGCACTTTCATCAAATCGGATCTACAAATATAGAGATATAAAACAGCGGATTTATCGAGCATCAGGAACACTGATATATGTGCAGTGGCCAATGCCTTTAAAACCCAACCTGGCCAAACCAAGCCAAGCCGACAGAGTGCACCTCGGATTGGGTCGAGCATTACAGCAAAATCGATCTCCAAGCTGTGTAGTACATGTACTTTGTTTTTTAATTGTCCATAGATATACGATTTGAGTCACTGTTTGAGCCATTGCTGGACATTGATTTTTAGAATGCTCAAATGAATGAGCGACGTTCAGTGATGACATCAGTGCCTTATTATCACTTGCTGAAGGAAACGTTACGCTTTTGCGGAGGAGTAATGTAACGTAAACATGCTGGCACTGGGAGAACGCATTTCATCGATTGTTCCTTCATAATTAGCATTTATAACCTTGCGATGTACGAGACGCTCGGTCCCATTGTGACTTTCTTATTCTGTATAGTCGGCAGTAGTGTGGCCTTAGTATGTTACTCAGACGTTTGTCAGAATCAGGTAAATCAAACGTTATATTGTTAATACTCGTTCGTTGATCTGTATTCACTTGATTTCCTGACGCCGAATCATTCTGTGCCTTGTTACCTGTACTGTAAACAAATTGTAAAAATGTGTCTGCCTGTAAGAAAAAGAAGGTTTAATCATACATACAACAACTTCTTTTAGTCCATTGTATCAGGCACGAATTGTCTCTTGAGGCCTTTCGACAATGATAAAGGTATGAGATAAAGCACTTACGACTTGACATTTTATTTATTTGCTCATTATGTATTGTTAATAGCAGATAGTCTGAATCAATCAGCATAAACTTTGCATTATATTTCAGAGTGCGTTAACTTGCAGTTTGAAAGTATAAATCATGTGTCTCCAAAAGAGGATGGTGCAAAAGTTAGGTTGTCCATTTACATCAAAGACTTTGGCGAGCCTGTGGGTAAACTTACGGCATTTAATTTGTCACTTTCCAATGTTAATTTTGAAAGTACGTCTAATTTGATATGCTGTATAGCAATACTCACGGATAAGAAAATCTCATGTAATTCCACTTCTCTTTATCTCAATAGGATTGATACTGAGATATCAAAATCTAGGTGATGAAAATATTTCAATGTGTACAAGTGTCGAGCTATTCGGCAATGAGAGTCATTTGATACCAAAAGAATTATATATTTCATGTCCGTTTTCAAACAATTTTTACGAAGGCACTCCATATCATTTGGAATACCTGATCAATGGAAATAATTACAGATATAGTAAGAAACTTGTTTTTAAGGTACCAAGACATGAATTTGTCAGTGAGTAATAATATTTATTTTATACACCTATTAGGGTGATTATCATAATGCTGATGCATAATCTTCTATAGGCGATGAAACAGACATTAAAGCATATACACCATTTGTGTATGTTGACGTATCCGACACGCTGGTGCTCACTTTACATATACAGCCACTGCCTGAAAAGTTCAATGTTACCAATTACAAAATTTGGCTACTCAATAATGATACAAAATCCGTCACCTTTCTGAACGTTACCTCTACCATGGCTCAACAGGACATTCAGCGTGACTTTATAGTTCACAATGGTGTTCATTATTTTATTGTCACTGCATTGCATCCAGAGTGCAGTAATTATGGATGTGTCAATGCAACATCACCGTACATAAGTATAAGTAAGTGCATTGAACATTATGAAAATTGTATTTTTACACGAGTATCATCTTAATATGGACGTTTTACGCTCTAGAGGAAGTGACTAATCGGCTGCTTATTATGATAATTAGCGTTATATGGATACCACCTGTTATACTATATGCGCTCTACCAAGTGATCAAAATGTACAAAAAGAAAGGTAGTTGTCCAGCATGTTGTATTCACTTCTTAAGCACAGTACCACTATGTGTATCATATGTTATTCACTGCGTCCTTATAGATATAACCAAAAGAAGGGGTAGTAAACCGAATTGTCTGTTAGTATATTCGCCGACACATACTGCACACGTTAATGTAATGGGAGAGTTAACGAAATATCTGAGATGTTGTAACATTAACGCCATGATAGATATGTTTGATGCTCCAGACACTTTAAGTAAGGTATAGAAAAAACGTAATTCAATGCTATAATCGAATAAATTTCAATGGACAGTAAATATCGTTGTTGTGATGTGACAGAATGCGGAACAATGGTGTGAAGCTGCATTCGATTGCGCAAATTTCATTATCATCGCAACGTCTCCGGCATCGGGCAACGTAACCTTGCCAATTGGGAATCGGAGTGTAGAGAATCGTATATTTAGTCTGATAAAGGAGGACTATCGACATGGGAACAAAATGTATTACGTTGTTCAATTTCCATATTGTAAGGCGGATGACATACCGGACGGAGCACGTCGTTTTAAACGATTCTCGTTGCCGGAGGAACTGACCGCGCTGGTGCGAACGGTTCACGGCGTCGAATGCATTCGATTTTTCGGTGTCACCGATAACGAGTTCTTAGATAGCATCAAGTTAGCGGAACTTGAGATTCTGGATGAAGGTGCGAGTAGCCCTAAAAGCACTGATGAGACTGGTAAGATTTAAAGCTGTGTTCATAGATCAACAACAATGTCTAGCAATGAAACATAATTTTACTTTAGAGGCAAACGTTTTATCGTTTGTGGTGTTCACTAAACTGTAATTGAAGTGCATGTGCTTCAGACTGATGGCTTTGTAAAGGTGACTTTTTGTTTGCTGAATTTTTAGATGATCTTCTACCGTCTGCCGGACAACAAAGGGCAATTGAGGTTCATTCCCGAGACGTGACAGAAGGGAGTAGCGCTCTGTCACGACCCATTTTAATTACCGTCGACGAACTGAATTCAATAACCGAGGTTGGCGAGGGCGAAGGAGAAGGCTTTGCGTTTGATCGTTCTACAATCGTTCGCGACACGAGCGTTAATACGCTCCACGCTTAAATTTGTTTGCCTCGTAAGACTTGTTAACGGCAAAGACATTTATGTTATTTAAGATGTTTTTTACTTCTAGAATTTATTTCAATAAATGACTGTTTACTACAACCCAGGAGATGTTGGTCGTTGCCGCGTACTGTGTAGAGAAGAGTATTGATAGTGGTGGGGGGGATTCATAATTACGCCTTCTTGCCTGACGATGTGCACTTTGTATTTCATTATATAATAATTACAAGGAGTCGGTTAATGGCACATTGTTTCTGCTGCCGCATTGCAAATTAACATGCTTGGCAAAAAGTATGCTTGAACGTAATTGCGATGAGAAACGAGAAAACATTGAACCGCGGTACAAATTTAAACCAGTAAAACTTACATTCTTTTACTCTTATATGATAAATAACTACACTACTGGAATGTGTTCGACCTCTCTCTGTGTTTTTATCTTTACATAAATACAAAAGGGAAGGAATTATCTAACGAGATACGGAAACGCAGTTTTTCCATTTGCAGATACGATTGGTGCTAAACGAATGGAAGTAAATTTATCGGCATTCACACCCTCATTCATTAACGAGATATATTTGCACTTTTATACCACTGTCACTTACGAGCGTGTCGTTCCTCTTATGTTACATGTACGCCTTTAAGCCGCATAAGCCGGTGCGATGGTAATTAATGGATTATTTTATTTTTTCGTTAAGGAAGCATAGAGCGTCGGATTGTTTTATACATTGACATCCAACGTGTTGCGAGAATGAAGCGACTAATTATCGAGTTTGCGGTCACCATTTATGAAGCCGCCGACTATCAGCGTGACGTTGGGAAGATCGTTTTGCAGTCTGGAAGGCAGCCGCAGATAGTTTAAGAAATCTTGCAATCGCATCGATAATATTCGGTAGCAGCTTTCACGCGTGGCGTAATTACATTAGTACAAAAATCTCGATAGTGCTGGTTGCTGTTTTTTTAGAGTGCACATTGTTGCTTGTTAATTATGCCTCTTACGCCTCTTATTCATTCTCTGAGTAGTCAAATATAGTGTTTTATCATTTCATTCGCTCGTGCCGTCATTTTTTGATAGTGACGTCATCCATGTTAAATTGTTGCACTATCTCCTAAATGTCCAAAAACATTCCGAGTCAATACGGACGTTGGCTCGTTCGTTCAACCGATTCTGATTTCTGTCTATCGTTTGGATAGAATAGATAGCTAGTCTATCTTTAAATACATAACGGTACTTTATACACAAACAATACAAATAATGCGTTAACTTATTTGGTATAACAATCACAGGACCCAGTGAAATGTGCTTTCCTATGGTGTATTTGTTAAGGAGGTAATATGAATTATGCGAAACTTCATCCAACGAAATCATCGCGGAAACGTAAATGTGTCTTTGGTCATCGATAATGCGGCGAACGATGTGATTCGTTCGAGATTCGTCGATTATCTTAAATCTATTCTCTCTATTCACTCAATTTAATGCTAACTGCAACTAACATTTTCGTGCCAAAGCAATGACTGGGATTATAACAAAATCTTGATCTTCAACGATGACTCATGCCCTTATCGTGTCAATCACAATGACACTCATATATAGCAAATATCTCCAACTCATCCATTTGTTACTAAAGAATCCTGTTACCAGTCGATTGATTCGACATTAGTCAGAAAGAAGATCTCTCTCATCAACTGTCCGTCAGTTGTCACGGAAGAAACATTTTCCACAAGACTTTTTCATACGCGACACATAAATCATTCTCTCTCATCATATTGATGATTATCGATTTGGTAAATCCCAATATGCGCGTGCTAACTCAATATCACCCGCGATATCTTCTATCGTGGTACATCGACGTTGATATCGAAAACTGGAGATTATCAATGTTCATAAAAATCAAACCCTCATCTGGTTTATTGTAACACCATCAGACTTGTGTTCTTTTCTTCATACATAAATCTACCCCGTAGATTTTCACTCGTGACGTAGTGATGATCTAGAGCATTAACGATCTAATTGTCGTCGCTCATTGTTGTAAAGCATTTTTATACTGAATTCGTTCACATTGTTCAATTCAACGTGCCCTCGTCTTCTTTGCTGTCTGTGCTACTGAAGACAAGAAGATCGTCTGTTTCTCTTGATTTCTTCCCTTGCATGTCGATATACGACTGAGGCCGTTCGTTGGACAATGCATTCAGATCGTTTTCGCTGTTACTCGTCACACTGGAGGTGCTAAATTTAATTGGACTCTCGTAGTGATTAACGTTCAGACTTGGTGGGCGATCGTTGACGTACGGCGATTTCATGGGTTCCTCTGGAAACGAAGCTATGGGTTCTTGCCAGAGAGCATGAAGCTTGTCGACTTTGTCGCATTTCGTGACCGGTTCGGCGGACGGCTTACTAAGATAGTTCACCGTGTTTGTTTTTAAAATGTTTACTGTCCCGTTGTTTATACCATCGTTAGCTGTGCCTGTAACAATTGAAAGGTAGTCAAGTGTTGCGCTTGAACGATTGGACGAGTGTACGAAATGTAAAATGATGGGAAAGGCCTCGTAACAGATGTATGCCAATGACGTATTTAATATTTTGACTACCGATTTACAATTAGTAAGTATATATTAAAAATTGTTGTTCTATTTTCTGAGTGAATACTCACCCGTTGGACTGTCTAAAACGTGAAGAGACGCAAAATAAGCTTGATTGTGGACGGTTCTCGGATTGAGATCCAAATACTCAACGCCATCTTCCAGCATACGTTCCCAATGGCAAGTGAGTTCCTTAAACGAAGGTCTCATTCCGGGTTCTTCGTGCCAGCATGACACCATCAGTTTATACCTGAGTGCAAACAATGTCGTTAATCGTACAAAAATAACAAGTCAGTTCTGAAACAGTTACATCAATAACGAATAGTATAATCGTAGGATACATTTTGGATATAAACACTATTCGTATGATTATCCTCAACTTAAAAGAGCAAAGTAAATATTATCGCTTGACTCGGAGACATGTTAAACAAAAAACAATGTGTCCACCGTATTAAAGTGTCAGTATGTACTAGATTTGTAGGTACCGTCAAGGAGTCCGAATGTACTTACAATTGTTGAGAACAATTAGCCGGTTTCTCCATTCGGTATCCGGCCTTCAAGAGATTGTAGAGATTATGAACATCTACACCAGGGTAAGGTGAAGCTCCTAAGGTGACCAGTTCCCATAAAAGAACGCCGAAACTCCAGACATCCGATTTACTTGTGTATACATGATCGGCAAGGGACTCTGGTGCCATCCATTTTACGGGCACTGTTGCGAATAGTGAAAACTTAAAATCAAGAATTTGCTGTTTCCACGTAATGTATAATTTTGTAGAAAATCTGCATGACATGGTAAGTCTAATAACGTGTATTACTATTGGAATGAACAATACGGTTTTTGTTTAAACTATATGCTGACGCCAGATTTGAACGTTGTTTGGTGAAAACCTTTTGCTGGTAGGATTTTACAAATGAATGAATTTCTGTGTCGGTTTTATTAATAGAATTTCGTAGGCAATGCTCGTAAGTATAGGTACGTATATGTTCGGGAGTGTGTATATTTTTATATAAATATGTACCTCTGCCTTTGCTGCGCTTCAGGTACGCGTCGTCCTCATAAACGTCACGTGTCAGACCAAAATCTGATATTTTGCACACTTTTCCGGCAGCGAGCAAAACGTTTCTGGCCGCTAGGTCCCTGTGCACCAACTGTTCAACGTAACAATCAACACTTCATTGTCACGTTTACGTCGTAGCTAATTCGTTATGTCTCTCACAAAGCAAGACAGCAAACTATACAACTGCATTTTACACAAGCGTGTAATAATACGGTGTAGGTACACCACTTTCGTTAAATGAACAACCTTAACTTAAGAAAATTAACTACTTTCCCATCGAGTATCGTGGTTGTGTCTTGATAACATTTTACGTACGGCGACGATATTATTTACGAACATACAGTCGATTATTTATTAGGCCAAGCATTTCCACGAGCGGCTGCGTCTTTTCAGAGATTTTGTGCCCGAAGAAGCTAACGAAGATACCTTTTCCAAGCGATTACCTTGATGTCGGCGAGGTACGCCATGCCTTTGCTAATTTGCCACGCAAAAGAGAGGATGTCCCGCGGCGTGATGGTGTAATTCGAGGTCGTGTCGACTTTCTGCACGTCTTCCCTCACGTTACCGGGCGATACAGAGAGCAGGGACGATGAACACGGTGCCCTACCTTCCGACTCCAAATGACGGCTGCGTCGGAGGTAATTGCTGCGAAAAAAAAGAAGACATCTTGTTCACGCATCGTCAGACAACTTTCCCGCACATATATGGCGATCATGATGCATCGAATCGTTCAACAAATTTAAGTCAAATGTGCCCAATTTCATAATCCCGCTTCGAATACTAGAATACTTGGAGATTTGTCATCCTATGCGAAAGCTTCAGTGTTCGTAACTGTACATGTTTTCGTGAATAGTCGACATGTCGATGCGGATGAACGAAAAATGTTCTCTAGACCGCTTTAAACGGTCAAAACCTAGACTTAAGACAGAACGAAATAAAGAAAACGTCTCGCGAGGCAAGCATTTCCGTTCGGTTCATGACCTCCCAGTCTCACCTTATTCACATCAGCGTGCGACGGCAGTGCGTGCGAATGAAAAATTTAATTACGAAGATTACGCAGCACGACAATTTTGCCACCGCGGTTATTGTCCCGCAGAATTTCCGAGCCGTCCCGCAGACCCGGAATTCCACGTCCGTCGGCGGAATTCGTCGGTCTATTTCCACGTATTATATAAGTCGAAGGAAGCTAACGTTCTTTCGCGACGTTGCTCATTTGAGGGAAGCTGAAGAGGCATGCCGTGGGCCGATGCTGACGGAATGAGCGACTGGGGAAGTGAGAACGAGACGAAATGGACTAACTGTGGGAAAAACGTGCCTATATACGTACACGTGCACGCGTAACTGCCGCGGGTGTTTGTCGCAGTATATTGCCGCACGATTTACATGCATAGTGGTCGGCCGTGTTCGACGTTCTCGACAGCATGAATGGCGCGTCCCCCGGCCCCCGGAATATGCGGCCGGTCTTGCGGCACATAAGATAGTTATTTATCGGGACGTGTTCCGCCGAGTTATCTATTTCATACCGCGGCTGTTCCTTTCAGTCGGTGGCTATCTCGCAGGAACTTCGGATCCCTGGATTTTCGAGAATCCCGTCTGCCGAGTTCTGGAACCGTCATTCTTTCGACGTACGAATGTGCCGAGTTTGCTCAAGGACATTGTGGTGCACTAACGGCGCATGGTACAAGTATATACTCAGAGCGTATTCGTTAACTGGGCATTTCGAAAAAGACTCGCAAGGATAATACTGGTTCAATGTCGTTGCATCTATTCCTACGTACTTTTATCTTGACTCTATCGAAAAACATAAAATTTGAGAAAATTTAAGATTGACAGTGTAAGACAACTTACCGTAGCGAGCCAAATTCAGCAAACTCGATAATCAGATAGACAGGACCTGCGGGTCCTGTGCAGGCGCCAAGCAACCTGATGACGTTCGGATGCTGTGCCTCCTTCAGAAGTTGATACTCCGACAGAAGATCTGCCAATTCTGAGGCGCATGCATCCTCCTTCAACGTTTTCACCGCCACCGTCGTCGGACCTGGCCATCCACCGATGTCGATAGCTTTCGCTCTTAAGACACGTCCGAACTCACCCTCGCCGAGTACTTGTTCGATAGTTAGCCGAGATCGTGGAAATTCCCACTTCGGATCCGGCTAGGAAGACAGAAAACGCTCATCACTCCTGCCATTTGCAGACTTAAACGGAAATTCATAACTGAAAAGGATTTCAGTCGTTTCGAAGAAGAAGAAGAAGAAAAGACTTCCAAGTCATCAAACGTTGCTTAACCTCCTACTTTATCCCTGATTTTCTCGGGTACTTACACTAAAGGCCTGACACGTGAATGAGTTCGAACTTAAGGTTCGTTCAAACACTAGGAGAAACATCTATATAAATTATTTTGAACAGGAAACCTGTGCAGTCAATATATCATCGTTTTATCACTAACAGATCAGTAACCCATAAAATTCGTCAAATCGCGCATTACGCAAGAAGCGTCGTCATCAAAGCGCCAGTATAATGCGAAGGTCGACATGAATACACTGAGCATTAAGACGGTCCTACGTGAATTCGATCGAGCCCCGGAAGTTGCCAGCCATGATTTTCGGCTGAACCGTTTGAAACGATTTGGCTAACCCATACGCGTCGGCTCATGCTGTCTAATCAATCAACCATCCGCATCGTCTTAACTTCGAGCGAGCTGTCACGTTAGGTGCGACGAACCAGCCGACGTTTTGTTACCCTAAATTCGTCCCCCCGTAATCCGCGAGGCATAAAGCGCGGCGCTAAACGTGCGCAGGTTCACTGTTTTCGGGCTGACAAACGAGAGGGACGTAACGCGTTCTCCCTGAGTTGTGGTTAGTGCGGGAAAGCTTTAATCCTTGCGCCTAGTAAAACGTCGGAGTTTATCGCTTGTCTCACATTACCCCGGGGGTAATGTCGCGCCCATCGCGTCAAACGACCAGAAATATCACGCTCCCCCACGTATTAGCGCGGACTCTTTACTTACTTCTTAACGTTTCTTACCGCTTCCACCGGATTGGTCGCAAACTTCATGGACCTCGACCGAACTCGGGGTTGTCTTACCCTAAAAGCGTAGCGTCAATGTGGGACCATCCATGTGCACGTTTTGTCATGAACACGTTTCTTGCAAAGAAGTTTTCTTTGAATATTCTCGGAATATCGTGCTACATGCGGCGCCGATGAGTAGAATCCTAAAATTGTCGTCCCGAAAGTTGTGATCGCGAAGTACACGGAGTTTAAAGCGTGGGAGACCGTTCCGGCGTATTGCGTAGCGACAGAAGTTTGTTAACTTGGTGGAGGCTTTCAGCGTTCGAGAGAGGATCCGTTAAACATTCGCTGATTTCTTTTCGACGAATGTTGAAATGTTCTTCAGTCTTCGCATTGGAACGGAACGGCTTGGGATAAACGACTTTTCAACGAATTACAAGGCTTCAAGTATATTCGCGGAGGTGCTTTTAAATGTGTATAGGGTTCGTTGGTTGGTCCTAAGGCTTTTGAGTATCCTCGATCGTAAAAGCTTTCAGTGTATTGCTGAGATGGTGCCAGGAGGATGTTAATTCAATATCCTTTACGGAACTAAATATTCTACTGTCTTGACAGTGTAACGACAGCACAATGAATGAATAAAAGCAAAAATTATTCCCTCATTTTACATTATATTTTGATCAGACCTTATCGTATGTCAATAGCTCGATTATTTCGAAAGATAATAGTAGCTCGAAAAATTGCAGCATCTTCAATCGGCAACGAATCCAGAACCTCGAAATCTTACACGAAGTGCGAACATTCCGTACGAAAAATACCAAAAACCGCACAGAATCAGCGAATCACAAGATCGAGGTTCAATATCCCACCCAACTTTATTGGCACATCATCACATTTCCTGTAGTAGTATAATTCAATGGCTCTTGGTGAAGGTAAATACTTCGGCTAGTCCAAGCTCTTAACGCGAACTGGAGCACCGGTGCATATTTGTCCGCTGTAAACTGCTTAGAGGCGGTCGAGACAATTTCCTCGCAAAGGACGAGAGCTGTAAAACGCACCGCGTTCATTTAGTCCTGTGTCCTCTGAGGCTCGACGTTGGCTTAGCCTTAGCCGAACTGTGCAGACTTCGGCGAACAGTCACTGAAAATCGCGACGACAAAGTGTCTTGGTCGCGGGAATAATTAAACGCGTTCCGAATATTCGCGTTAGCCCACTTACGTACGTGCCTCGCTTGATTGAACGTGTTTATACCGTTTAATTGTCATCCGTTTGGCTCGAATAACTGCGCGAATCAATACCCTTCCAGTAAAATTCAGATCCGCGAACAGACTGAAGTGTCGGCTAATGATTTGATCGAAGATGTCAAAGGAAATTGCTTTTCAAAGGACGAGCGCGGGTCGGTTGTTTATTGGGATTCGCTCGTTAATGACATAATCGGAGAGATTAAAGAAGACGCTTCAGGCGTTTGTGGCGGGTGATGTTTTTTTTTATTGTGTAGGAGTGGCTGGTTAGAGGCATTATTTGACGAGTTTTATGGCTAATAGAATTGCTTACTCGGTGGATCGGTTACTTTTGTGGTATTGCTCCTGCGGGGATAGCGAGTTCTTGGGACACTAGAAGGTTATCCGAAATTTCCGTTGCGAACATAAATCGTAATAGTTTGAACGAATTGTCCAACAATGGCAAACTTTGGCGTGCTGATGTACATAGTTTAGTTAGCCGTTTAGAGTCTCTACCGTGGCTCTATCCGAAAGATGGGCTCTTTCGTTCTGCATCTATTGGAAAATCAATATAAATTCTTCTTGACGGTACGATTGGCTGGTACTTTCCAAATTTCTGTAATTCACTGTGGCCGTCTGACATTCAGTGCTTTATCTTTTTTTTGCAGTGGGCTGATAAGCGCCCAGCGGTCAGTCCTTGACCTCCTTTCTTTTACGTCTAAAGCAGCATTGTCCGTGCATCAATGCGCGTGGGCGAAATCGGTGGTCATTTCTTCGAATAGAAATGACGACCAAATAGTTTACGTGGAAACTAGAATTTAAATTTGTTGAAATGCCGGTGACGGTCATTATCGAAGTCCTTTTTATATCCCACAAAGAACGGAAACAAACAATCACTTTTGCTGTGCGGTATATATAAAATATGTCGTCCATTACGTTGACCGTTTTATCCATATTCTTAATTCAATGTATGAAAAGCTGCACGAAAATGTTACATCGTATAACGTACGAGTATATGCTTGGATTCATTAATTATCATTTATCCATACATTAATCATAAACACAATTCGATCAAATCAGAAGTTTCCGCTTCTTATTTGGAGGCGATATAACAATGCATACGTTTACATATCCGACAAAGCATAATGCCCGACCACGTAATTAGAGTCGATATTTCATGTTAGTATCCAGGAAGCAGAGCATGCTCATTTCGATGCGCGAATCCATCTAGGAAGATGATAAGTCAGAAAATAATCGCGCGTTAATCTCATCGCAGGTGGATTTAGTGACTACAACAGCGTTCCGTTTCTCATCTTAGAAGGAAGATTATGCGGCGTCCCCGAGTGGTCTCACTTTAGAACGTTTACACACGTTGATATTTAGGCGAACCAGTTTGTACCTACCTTAAAGTTGCGCGTTACGAAGTACGTGCACCGGATTAAGCGCGAATTCCGAGCAACTGTGGCAGCGAATAAATAATCGATTGTGAACATTGTGCCATGCAATTCTCACTCCCTAGCATAATTCATATACCTTGTTTTACATTAGCAGTGTTTACTTCGTGGTATATGTAAAACCGAAAGATTCAATCACAATCATAATGTAATCTGTGATGTAGCTCGCTCGCATTTTATTATTTATTTATTCATAATAGATACGGTTCGATACCTCTAACACCGAATATGATTGAATCTGAACTATAAACTTCTGGGACGTATATTCGAAATTATCGATTCGCTTTACGTGACCGAACGGCTACAAGTACATATTTAATCAAACTTAATGCGAATTCCGAGCGACTGTGACAGCAAATAATTGATCGTGAACCTTACACCATGTAACTTTCGCTTTCTTGAATAACTCATCTGCGTTTACTTGATGCTTGTCGTACAAAGGCGTACACATCATGACCTACGTTGGACATTCTACATTCGGTTTATGACCCACTAAAATGTCAACTGAAAACGTGAGCTGGAAGTACAATATCGTGGCATGATATTGTGACAAATTCTGTGATTCAACGAGATTGTTGGAAAGTGGTGAAAAAAGAGATCATGCAAAAGTACGTGGTAACTCACGGGGCACGTCTTCGGCAGAAGGAGATGACGATTCGCTGACGTGAAAGTGTCTAGACCGATTAAGAGGCCGTCACCTCGATCGATATAGTCCGACGGAAGGATGGCCATTCCATTTGAGCCATCGTCCACTCTGTGTTTGCACTCCCTACGCGTGCCTTTTGCCGCCATTCTGGAATACACACAATCCCACAGGTTCGACTTATATTCACGTCAGTGTGACACATTAATTATGGTCCGCTTCATCCTGCGCCGTTATTATGTCGAGTCTGATTCTGTATCTGCCGAAGTAGACGAAACTTAAGAAGTTGGTAGGAAAAATGAAGAATGTTGAACGATGAGATTAGAAAGACTTTCCGATAATGCCACGGCGATGAAAGAGGCCCAGGAAGAGGCGGGAGGGGACAAAACGAGTAAAAAGATTTGCCTGAAGTATTCAAGAGAACTTTCGCAATCTCACGGCTCTCTCTGAATACGCTTGTTCGAACTTGTTTCAGAGAAAGTCTGACAGTCGTGCTTCTACGATTTTTACGGATTAACGTAGTCGAACGATTCATCCAGATCTCAATTCTTGCAATACGAAATACAGCGAAACGTGCGGACGACACTACGTAGGTAACATACTTTTTCCTAACATCCTGTTAAAAATCGGAGTTAAAGAATGTACACGTACAGGCCGTTAAGTGCGAGTCAGTCGGAATATCGAAGGAAAGGGGAATATTCCGACGTTGACGGGATCAATTACACGTAACGGGGACATTTAAATTTGGCATTGCAAGCGCGACTGTGTCGTCGTGTGTCGCGCACCGAAATGCATATAAAAATTCCCACTCCCGGCGGCCGAGGCCCGAGAGTTTGTCTTTAGATAAGGACGCGAATAAACGGGTGCTGGGAGAAAAAATATCGAGCGTCGCTCGCGAGCACGTCGGGGATGCATTTAGATAGGATCGATAGCGGACCCCGATAAGCCTATCGCCGGTTCGACTTTAACAGTTTCATCGCGTGCGCCGCGGTCTAGCAGGAGGGGGAGGGGGCGAGAAATTTTATAGACGATCGATCTGAGTTATCGCGATGCGAATGACATATGGGTCGAGTGACTTTGTTCCATAAATCACCGGAGGAGATCGACCGCGGTGGACGAAGTAAATCGCATTAATTAGGCTGTATTTCTCACGCGGGACGATAGGCTGGTATGTGAAAAGGAAGCAGTCGACATTGTACAAATCTGCCTGCAAAGCTGCCTGCGCTTCCGAGTGACATAACCGATCGGAGGTTCGACTAAAAAATTGTACTCTTCGACGCAACCCCTCGCCGACAGCCGATTGTGAGTTATCTGAAGTTTACCCCGTTCAGTATGTTCTCAGCTGTCGTATGCTTCGCATTTAGGTCGTGTAAACGTGCCTAATGCGGGTATCGTCGCTTTCGTTGCGATCAGTATCCGCTACTCCGCGCTTGATGCTCTTCATGCTTCCCTTCTCGCACTATGTTCACGGAATTGCCACTACGCCACTCGGCTCGCGATCATTTCTACCCGTTTTCTACATATAATTCCCATGATATTCTCCGCGCACATTCGCCATACTATTATCAGACGCGGCTACTCGTCGCTGAAACGATTCGTTTTGCAAGATCCTCGAAATGCGTTATGCTTGACCCAGACCCAGCATTTCGCGGAAACAGGAGCATAGCACACGTTGCCAGACGCATATAGCTGCTAGCGACGGCTGCACTACGTTCTGCTTAAACTCGAAGGATAGCACGAGTGGGTAGAGTGCAACGCCGCTTGGTCAGGTTGTAGCGAAGCGTGATTCAGCTTTGAGTGCTTGAATATGTATATGAATACGGTTGGGAATGGGAGGGATTGTGTAAGGACGAAGAGTGTTATGCATGATAGAAGCGGCGTAAGTATATTTCAAAAATATCGGGTGAATTTTTCGAGTAGACTGGTGCATTACGTGACAGCCTGTTACTTACCTGTATTTCCACATGATGAAAGAGCCGATAACCATGAATAGGACGAAAAAGGTAGAGCCGATGACGCCCACCATACAGGTTGGTCCGCACGGGCTGCTCGAAGCTGCGTGCACGCAAATAGTAATTGATCGGTGAGCCACATTTTGCGAGTGAACACTGTATTATCAAAACCCTCATTGGATGAAAGCGCGAAATTGGAAAATGTGCCATTGAAGAATTGTTTATAAATCAGTAAAGTTACTTTCAACTCCAACGCAGCTTTTTTGTCAGGACAGTTAGAAGTACCGAAAATATGCCGAATAAAAGACAACAATGGCACCTGAACTCGGAGTACATTCGAGCGCCGTACAGCTTGACTATCGTCAATGATAATTCAGCGAAAACTTTCATCGGACCTTGACGCCAGATTAGAGATATTAAACTTACCCTTACGAGCGCCAGAGATGAGTACTTCGTTGCCACGCTCCTTTCGAAATTTCCCGTTGCCGTCTCTCTCATCGCTGTTACTTCTTACCTTAGCTCCTTCACCCCCTGTTCCCATCCCGCCGCTACCACCATCGGGACCACCGTTTCCTCCTGCCTTCCGAAACGAGTCTGGACTGCAGGTACATTGCACCATGTCGTTGCACGAGCACGTTCCCAAACCGCTTCTTATTCCACGACCGCCCTTGTTCATTTCAGCAAAGTGCACGTCGGCTGTAATGCGAATTCAACGATTCAGCCCTGAGCACTCGGCTCGATCAAAGATTTCGCTAGCCCGGATTCCGCGTGGATCGTAGACCGATGCGTGATCCGGCGGGCGGATCGGGGTTAGGAATTAAATTATTTTCAGTGCGCTGTTGTCTTCGATTAGATTAGTTTGCATAAATAATGTCTCGGCAACTGGTGTGCAGCGACGCGGCTTACGTGTTTCGTGGGAAATTCTACGCGCTTCTCGCGAATCATACGTATATCATGGACAATATATTAAAGGATATTGCTGCGAAGGTAACGCTTGCATGGCATGCAATTTCTGGGTAGAATTCGATTTTCGGCCCCTGTGTCGTCCGTATTGAATATTATAGCGACTGTATATGTACGTGGGTGATACGTTGTCTAATGGGTTTCTGCCGATTGCGACAAGATTATCGTGACATCGTACATATACCGGAACTTACATTCGATCGTGCAGTCTTGCGGGCATATCCTTGGATCGAGGCGTTCCAGTTCATCGCAGGTCCGGTCGGGACAATAAGTCAAGCTGGGCGAGCAGGTCGCGTACCGCTCCGACATTTGAGTCGACAGGTTATTCGACCGCCAGACACATTGCCCGACATAGCTGTCCTTACTGCGTTGTACAAAGAAAACCAATAAATATAACGAAAGAACGTTTCTACGTCCTTCGACACGACGTACAACCTAAGTACTTAAACCCAGCGGAATTTGCACTATAAGAATTTCTCCCATTGCTACAAATAAAATACGATTTCTTACTCGATCGAAACGATTGCGCCGACGTTAATTTCTAGTTGTGCCGTTCCGTGCCGTGCCGTGCAATGGTCATAGATTTCATATACATTATACATAACATACGCGACCTAAATGACAAAGATATGGCAAGAGACACGTAATAACAGAATAAAAGGGATGTGAGAGCAGATCTCACGCGCGATATCTGCCGGCCTGACAAGGCAGAAAACAGGAACGTTGACACAATTCGACGAGCCAATTTAACGCTTCTCCAAGTGGTAAGTATGGAATATCGATCTGACGTGAGGCTGCCCGAGAGCCGAAATAACGACTTTCTCGTGAGATTCGGGTGCGCGTCAGTGTCAGCATTCCCGTGTTCGATATCAAAGCGGCAAATTGAAAGACGGAATGACGAATGGATGCGACATACTTAAGTGCACCCCCGCCAACCCCGCAGCTGGCCTCACAATCCCGACGCATCTCGGCGTTGGCGCAGGAATGAATCACTGGCTGGCTCTGGTTGCACGTGTGAGACTTCGATGGCGGGAGGTCGATCAAATTGACTCGCAACATTGCGAAAGACGGACTGCGATCGGGCGCGCGCCACTCTATTTTCAGGCTAAAAATATGAGTATGCGATATCCGTTCAACTCATCAGTTCAGTCCCAACTGCGACGCTATTCTTCTGCGACTCGACGTTTAATTTATCCCGGGACGTGTACTCAAAGCTCGTGAATTATGTCCCGAAGACGGATCAGCGGTGGGTCACGTTTCTCGTGACGTAATCGGAGTTTTCGAGTAGTCCAATTAAAAATTGCTTATTTTTGTTGGGTTAGGTAGTTGCATCTCGCTATGTAGTTTGTTCGAGACAATATGATTACGTGCGTTTGTGGAAGATTTAAGGTAGCATTAAATCTGTGTTGATCTTCCTGCTCATTGAATGCTAATAAATTAGTGCGGCGTACGTGGTGTACGCGGAACGAGTGAGTTTGAATGTGAAGATTGATATGATACACTTACGGGACAATGGAGGGTGCGGACTTTAGCAGGGATGCGTTGCCGACATAAACGATGCCTCCCTTCTGAGTGACATTGAATACGTTTGACCCGTGAATGCTGAATGACATTCTGGAGCCCGGTCTGCTGGTCGGCTGTGACACGCGAGAATATCGCAATGCGACGCGGCCGAATCTCACACTTTCGGGGTATGAAATCGGGTGTCTTTGAGGCACTGATGATGCGGTTGTCGTGGTCGTTCGATGTTGTGGACCGACGAAGGATAGTGTGATGTTGACCTAACGGAAGAAACTCGTGCGTCATTCAATGAGGCGTCACTTCATATATTACATACTTTATTAAATAGAATATATCTACGTTCGATATAACTTATACTTCACGTTCGTTTGTAATGTTTTTAAAATTTGCCAAATGGCCAGACCATTGTTCCCCGTTACATGTCAAGAATAAAATCGGTCTCCCGAAATTTTGGCTAGTATCAAATAAACGAAACTAGTACGATCTGTGCTCGATGACACGTTGTTAAAACGCTACGACGCGCGACGTCCCAAGTCTGTGTGCGCGAGAACATAAGAAAACGTTTTGAGGGTCATTCCGATATTTCAGGACTAGGTCGCCGGGGCATAGATATTGCAGAGATTTATTTTCTCACGTGGATTCAATTTAATCACCTCGTCGCGACGCCGGTTATATACAGTATCCATTAAAGGTACAGAATTCCCCGCCTTCCGCTCGTACGTCACCGCTCGGATTACTATAATTGGGTAATCTCAAATACGCCCAATGCGATTAAAACCTTTCCAAGATCGTGGGGCGCGAGGCGTATTTACGTAAACGATCTTCCGGGCGCACAAACTTGATCAACTGCAATGCGACGCCGATTCTACCCTCGATTACAATTGCAACCTCGCCGACCCTGTTACAGCGTTTCGAAATTTCATATCATTACCGAACTGCGCAAGTTTGGCACCGGACTACACGCTACCGCAAATTTCTCGACTGTATCCTACTTCCGCGCACCGACGCCGTACCGTTCGAAAATTACAGCGCGCCACATTAAATTTCGACCAACTTACACGGGCATGAAGCTAATTGTAAGACCGTCCGATATAAGACGCAATAATGTGGCCTAACTTCACCGACACCGTCTCTGCACAACTTTCTACTCGCAGGTTGCCAGATGGGCTGTCCGATAACGATGACAGTAGTGTCAGTACGTCGTGCGCATGCGAAATGGCGCGAAAATTTGGTGTAAAACGCAACGCAAAACGGTGAAACGTCGGCGTATCCCGACAGTGACGTCTTCGTTCTCAGACCAGAAGCGCGTAAATCCTGACGCGTGGGCGTGGACGGGTGAAATTATTTAAATGGAAACTTTCGCAGCGGCAGTAATCTAGGCCTTCTACGCCCACGCGATATCCGCTGCGGCATGCGGACGGTGCAGTTTGCTATTAATTTGCGATTAGCCGCCTCCGCCGGAATCAATGCCGCACCCAAGGAGGCAAAAGCTAAAGAGGCTTCGCCGGATAATTGTTTAATGAGCTGCGATTATACCGTTAATTATGGCCCAAGCGATACAGAGCGCCTCTAATGACACTGATCCCCTCCCTTTCCTTACGGTAATGAGACTTTATAGACTGAATTTCGCGAAGTCTTTCCGACCTTTCGCCGCTACGAACCTTAACAATCTAACTTCGGGCAACAACGTCTCCCTAAACAGGATCTTCAGTAAAGGTAACGATTTAATTCCTTATTGTCAGTAAAGTGCCGGCAATAAGTCTGTCATTTATCGTATTGACTGTAACGCGAATTGCGCGAGCTTAATAATGCTAGAATCTGTAGGCATTATTAAATGCTGATATGCTTATAACGCAGTAACTGACAAACTACAATATTATTCACATAATGACTGTTTTTATATTACGTAACAAAATAATTAACGAAAATAATTGACTGATGGTTTAAGTTTTAAGTTATGAACAACCGCTATGATATGACCGAAGAAACGAGACAGTCACTTAAACAATACGTGCGAATAAGATGGACGAGACCACCCTTCTCTTAGCATCCGTCTACCGTAAGCCTGCTCTTATTTCAACATTGTGAGATAAAACGACGCTTTTAATTCGCTTCACTCGCGGCGGCAGGATGTACCACTAACAATAAGAGGACTGACTGAACGAAATGCTCCGCGACAGACGCGATTTTAAGAGGTCCGCTATTACCCGACAAAAAGGCCTGTAATTGCCCACGACGACACGGGACGGGCGCACCGGTGCAATAGGTTTTTCATCGATGAGTCAATCTCCCCTTTTACCCTCGTAATAGGCAATCGATCGCAACCGCGCGGCATTCTACGGACATTATCCGCTGTCATCTCGGACGTACCGGTTATACGGACATTCTTGTATTTTCGACAGGTATACCATTCATGCGCAATGGGATATACGTGCCCGCCGTATCGATGCGTACAGGACCGATAAGTATCGTGCCTCTGCCAGCTGGCTAGGCTAAGCTTTTATCGTTCCCGCGCTTCATATGCTTTTTTTCCGGCCGTCCTGCTTGTAATTGACAGCGGATGAGAAGATACGACATATCGATACGGCCGAAATGGACTATATTACTGCGCGAACCGTCGCGCGGGACTATCTTTTTGGGTTTATAGGAGCATAACGCGTAACAATCTCAAGGTTATTGAAATAGTTGTGAACGGGGTGGCGGCGGTAAATAGTTGTAGGACGCATACTTTATAGCTAATGAGAATCTAATGAATATTGACACGGTTGAAATTCATTATATTAATGTGCTGTGCCTCGTGGGTCGATCTTGTTGGCTTTGTAGAAAAGTAGCAGCGCGTAGAATATTGGAATAGTTTAGACGAGGTCTGTGTTAGGTAGTTACGTTATAGTACATATATAGAATACATGTGTACAGTTAATGTGTTTCGAGAATATTGACAGGGTCGAAATGGACTACACTACTGGGCGAACTGTCTTAAGATTTCAGTAAATTTGTATAAAAGCAACAAGCAGTATAACGTTGTTATACTTTCGACATGGTTTTGCAGTAAGAAGTTATATACTAGGTACGAAGAAAGTTAAGGCGTGACTTACCGAATTATTCCCGTATCCTGGCAGCAGGGAGTCATCCCTCACGTGAAGAATGACTTGATACGGCGACTTCGGCAAGAGGGTAGTTTTCGCGTAAATTCCTAGACGAGAAACGTAAAGGGCATAACGATCGAGGCTTAGCATGCAATTATTCAATTTTACAAATGTAAAAGACTAACTTGTCAAAATGGCCGTGTACGGAGGATCGCCCGGACGCTTTGGATGTTCAATGGGCAGCACGTCGTACGTGATGTTTAGAGCGTTGTGAACGTCATTCAGCAGGCCAACAGTGTACTGATTGCTGCTCGCGTGGTCGGCATCTTTGACTAACAGATCGTTCTCGTCCAATCTGTCGCCCTGTCGCACAAACACGCACACCCGCACACGTCGTTGAGGAAGCTGATTTTTTCATCGCAGACGTCTTCAAAATTTTCCCCAGCAAAATTCCGGCGTATTTTCCGGGAAAAGTTTCGGGACGCCCCAAGATTCGCGCGCTGCGTTCCTTTCATTCTCAACGGGACAGGGGAGGGGAACGTGACGTTGAGACGAGGGAAAGAGGAGAAGAGTTATTGGGGGAGGAGGGAAGGGAGCGTACGAGAGAAAGAAGAAGAGCCGAGAGTTTAATCAGGATCAGCCCCCGAAGCTTCTCTCATCCTTCTCCCACCTTCGCCTCCCTTGCGTTTCTTTTGTCACGTTCGCGCGCATCAGCCATCGCTTTTAATCACACCTCTTTTTTCTTTTTTTTCCACACTCCCCGCCCCATTCCGAAATAATGTCGTCGTTATACGCACAATCTGTTCATCATTAATTTTGAGCCGAGCAGAGCACTCGCGGCAGCTCTAGTCGAAATTTTGATCGTCAATGCGGAAGACATTTGAAAAGCGGTTGACGTCGCACCTCGATACTGAAGAACATTTCGCTGCCAGTCGTTCTTGCTCCCCGGCACTTTCACGACGTGTATACTGTACATACACCCGCGGTCAAAAGTTTGGAGCAGCTGACTGGTTCTGCATAAATTGACACCGCACATGCCTGTGCATGTAATCGTCTTGCGTGCGAATATTGTTTTCGATCATTGAAACTTCATTCCTTGCGTACGATGTACGATATAAGATGAAGATGACAATCGAATCACGACTATTTTGGAAGCGAAACGTTGATGGGGTTTACAGCAGAACGGTTGGGCGCTCCAAACTCATGGTTTCGGTTAGGTAGGTGCGTGGGAAGTGTGAGCGGTGGGAAAAGGATATGGTGTGATTTTTTCACTGCAACAACACGTACCACAGTGAAGTCGTGTAACGTTATCTCCACGACGTCGTTCGTCTGAGTGATAGGCGGATTATCGTCCTGATCCAGAATATCGACACCGAGGGTGTTAAACTGAGCGTGCTGTATCCCAGTCGTTTCCTCGTATACGACGCAACGTACCTGAACATCTATGTGAGCACCTGGCCCTCCGGGAGGACCAGGGGCATCTCTGTCTAGGGACGCGTTCGCAAACAACATATTCTGCTCGACGTGAAAGTACTCCGTGCCTAAAAGCAAAACGTGATACGTGTACGATGTATACGACACGGCGTGCCTCGTTACGCTCGCATTGACGCCAACTGCGACGTGGTTGGTGGTGAAAAACATATATATTTCCGTGTAAGCGACATTTGACGGCTTCGACGTCTGAAGAAATAATCGTGGCGTTCGCAATTGTAATGCTCATCATCAGTGGCGTAACTAGCCGTTCCTGTGCCCTGTGCAAGAATTTGCATTTAGGCCCCTTAATTAATTACATTTAGGAAAATAATAAAACAAATACATTACAATAGATTTAATAAGAAAAATTTTGTTAACACTTTTCTGGCTTTCATTTCGGTAAATTCATTAATCACATCATCATAATTTATGTTTTTAACATTGTCAAATTCTATAGAAATAATAGATATATTGGATAACCGTTCTTCTCCGATAGTTGATCTTAAATAATTTTTTATTAATTTTAATTTGCTAAAACTTCTCTCGCACGAAGCAATAGACACAGGAAGGGTTAAAAATAGACGAAGAGTGACGTAAAACTAACTATTATTTAGATTCTGATCTAGAGTCTGAGTAAGGCAAAATTTAATCATCAAACCGCGCAGTAGGAAGGTGGAAAAGTTAAAAATTTGTAAATATCATTTCCTGTAAACAGCATTTTGGGCCCCCCTTCCAAGTGGGCCCTGTGCGAGTGCACCTGTTGCACCTGCCAAGTTACGGCACTGCTCATCATTGTAACGACCCGTAGAACTGTGCTTTGTTGAATGTGCATCGATATCGGTTGCAATTTGCGCCGCAGGAAATTTACATTCAGGTGTGAAATCATTCAAATCAATCATCAGTTACAGGTGTGAAAAAGGAGTGATGATGTGTACCAGGGCTCGGCACGGTAGGAGAGTGGATTCTCGAGGCTTCTCCCACTCCCGCTATATTTTTCGGCTCAAGCGTCCGCCCCGCTTCACCTCACACCGTCTCATCAGCCAACAATCAGTGTGGCCAGATCTGGCGCCCGAGCACCATTGGTACCCGCGGGAGTGGGGATACGCGCAAGTATGCGGGCCCTGTCTGTGAGCTGACAGACCAATGCGTGGAGTCCACAGCTCTCACAGACGGGCACGCACACTTGCGCGTATCCCCACTCCCGCGGGTACGAATGGTGCTCGGGCGCCAGATCTGGCCACACTGCCAACAATGTCTTATAAACCGTCACTAGCCGCGAAAAACAAATGATCGTGTAGCGAGAGTGGGGGAAAATAAATTTCTCCAGGGTCTCTTAACCGACCCGTTTGCCGACCACTGATCTATACAAAAGAATTGCCTCGATCGTTTGTTCCAATTTAAGGGCGGATCGGCCGTTTCGGTCTCTCGGTAAAAAGCAGCGGACACATTTGGCGTGACACTGTGTCACAGTCCGCGTTCAAAAATCAATGTATACGGTATATACTTATCGCGTTCGCTGTGCGTTTAATTAATCATAGAAATTCCGTCGCGATCCAAGTCGTACGATACGAACGCCGCGCTCCCTCTAATGAATTTTAAGTACACGCACGCTGATGCGCGTGTATTTTACTGCGGCGAATCCAGTTGGCCGGCAGAAGTGACACGAAGATTTATTTATACGCTCTGACGAATGGCGTCAATTAATCATGACGTATAGTTCTCCGCGTTCGGCTTGATCGCGTCAAAACTCGTCCTTCGCCGATCGATTTATCATTCATGACGAGAGAAATACGCTCGAACGTTTTTCCGTGGTTCAAGCGAAATTCATAGACTGAATTGAGTCCGGCCTGGTCCGGCCCATGTTTCTCGATTCTTCGCCCCACACATTTCCTTTATTCATGCCAGATTGAAAACGCAACGTACAAGCTGAACTTTGCGGTGAGTAGGAAGAGCTTTGCAAGGCACTTCCGATGAGAGTAGATCGGTTGCCTTTGAGTTCACGTCATTTACGGCGAATCTGTTAACAATTCGCGCTCTTCGTCGAAATCGCTTTGATTAATCGCCGAGCGTATAATTTCCAGCTAATTCGTTTGCGAGTGAACTTTCGCACGCGCCGATTTATTTTTCACGGAGGAAGCTGGCTTGCGCGATTTCGTTTAAATCTCATTGTCGTGCATAACTGGGTGCATGTGGGAAGTTGCGTTTTGAGAAGTTATTGGCGCCGATACTTACCGTTAAGAAGCTCATATCTGGTGATGCGGAAATCAGGACACATTTCGAGGAACGCTTCCGGTCCGAACGTACCGACCATTGTGACTGGCTGATTCTCATAAATTCTGTACCTCGACGCATTCCAGAAGCACATATCCTGGGAACAATAATGTTTGGAGTATTCTTTAGCATTCATGAAAAAGTGAAAATATTAATCTTTCTCATCGGGATACGTCAGCGCGGTGACAGTGGTAATCTACTTTGTAATTTAGGTGTCAGTGGTAATATGACAAATGACATTACTTCATTACTGTAGGTACTTATTTAAAGCACAAATAATACCGCAGTGTACTGATAAAATAAGGCGATTTACGTGTATGGAAACATAGACAACTGGATGCAAATCATTAGTTTTAATGTTAATTTGCTCTGTGTCACAGAAAATAAAATACCAGATCCATCGATTTCGTAAGGTTAAACTAATAAGCACATCGATAACAAGAACTAGTATTGTTCTCCATTTACAAGATCCTAACTAAGGATACTTGAAAGATTCGCCCAGCAAAACTTTACGCCTTTATTCGTGACCCAGATGACGAACAATTTCTATCCTCTCACCTGAACGTAATCGGTGCAGTTTATCTTGTTGCCTCGCACTAAGATCGGGTAAACTTTAATCTCCAGAAGAGCCTCGCCGCCACCCTTCTCTTTCGCTTGGACCTTAATTCTACTGGCTCCACCTAGTCAACAGACAGAAGCAGATCGAACGGAATTACTTACACGAGCAAGTTAAATTGCATCCCCGAAATGTCAAACGACGACAGAAACACGTTTCGCGAAGAATCACGAAATATGTCAGATTGAACCGCGTATAGCGCAATCAACAATAGACTGCAACGACGTATGTACTTACCGTCTTCGGGCAGAGCATGCAGGAGGACGTTCCCCGTTTCAGGATCGAACGACGTGATTTTCTGCGAAAGCGACGAGATTTGGTAGTTCGGACTGGCCGGCTTACTAGAATCGTTCCGGAGCGTCCTGAGCGTGACCAACTTAATGTCCGACGCAAGCTCACTGCCTTTTTGCACGAGATGCGGTAATCTCAGCGAGAGATTCGATTGTGGGAAGTACAATGCTGAAACAGAATGCACGCGGACGTGTTAGGGAACAAGGGCGCGATGTACAAACGGGACATGTTCTATGCTGACATTGCATGCTAGGGATTGTAACGCGTTAAATATACATGAGCATCGTAACACGTTTAACATACACGAGGAGTGCAACACGTTATACGTTTCGCTCATTCGAATCTATTTCGGAGAAAGGCTCCACATTGTGCTTTGTGGTAGTTTGAAAGTTATGCGTGCCTATTGCCAATCGTCTATGTCTCGCCTTTGACAAGGCACTGATCCGTCGGCGAATTATGTTCGACATGCGAAGGCGAAGATAATTGACGTGGCGCATTTATGTCGCTCGACGGAGCCATTATGCGGGCCACAGTCGATCGTTTAACCTTACTCTTGGCAATGCACTGACTCTTCGACGAATTAGTTTCACGACGAACAGCAGTCAGTGCTCCTGGCCGCGTGTACGCTCAGCGTCGTGTCGCACGGAAAAGTTGTTGCGCGAGAGAACAATGCCGCGGCGACCGTAAATTCTGCGCACAACGAACGTAATGGCCTGTGCCAAGCGCGGGAGCAGCGGCTCGAATTTCTGGGATCCTCGAAAAGCTGGATTAGCAAGGGACTGGCTTCATCAATTTCACCGGCGATTAGTCAACCTCTGTGACCCGACGCGCGTCGAACAGTACAGTTTTGATTAGGTCAAATGTCACCGGGTTCCCTCGATTTCACGCACAAATATCTACGCGCGCGAGCTGCTAATATCGTTACGCGCTTTTTGCAATCTTGTCGCGCGCCATTTCGTAAATTCTCGTTATATCGATTCAAGGTCACGGCGTTGAAGTAAATGAGATCGTTTCTTAACGCCGACGAAATTGAATTCTGTTAAATAGTTAACCGATACTTATTCACCGATGAAGTCGGCGAAACGTGCCGAAGGAAATGCCATAAAATTGACGTATTGAATCTTATGAAAAATGTAACGAATTAGGAGCGGGCTGTATTTTTAAATGAATTCGTCCAGACGATGAAATCGCGCAAAACGAAATCATTTTTTCGAGGACCTTTGAGCGTATAATATGTATATATTCTGAGAGCGTGCTCGCGTATTACTGAAAAATTCACGCATGAGATGCCTGAAGTTCGCATCGGTGTCTATCTCTTCGCGAAGATTAAGTTTCATGTTTAGTGAAATCGCCATTTTCCGTCCGCCCCATTTAACGCTTCACGCCTCCACCTGACAGGCCTGACAGAACACTTGTTTTTACATCTACGTGGAAGAAAGACACCCTAGCCCCGCAATATCGTAGAAGTAGTTTTTCAAATGGAACGCTCCGTCGACGGCGCGACATTTACTGCGACTTTCGAAAAAGTAGAAACGACGCAGTCAGCAGTGGAACAATTTTCTACCGACGCGACCGAGCATTCGATGCGCACGACTGCACGTGGCAGCGATATATGTGCTGCCAGTAGATTCGCCAATCAACCGTGCTTATTAAGGTAAATTCCAGGAAAATGATTGCGATACATCACTTAATCGGATATCGAAATCGAACGCGACACATTGTGATTTACGATCTGCATGGGGGAGAAGTTTATTGCAAATATTTCGACGGTACGCATGTCGGGGCATAAATTACGTCAGGAGCAGCGATGCTCGAGGGAGTTTGCGACTTTTCCAAGTGTCGCGCGATCCTTCATGAGTTACGCGCACGAGCGGCGACGATAAACGGAACGCTAACAAATCGAAGACAGCTTCCTTCGGACGTGATCTCTCGAAACTGAATCAGATGACCGATTGTCCGAGACACCTTCCGCATTATCAATGATTAAAGCATCTCGAAAGTTTGTGATCGAAAATTCTATTTGTACATTGGTCGCAGCAGACTTATTAAGGACAACAAATATGGTGGGCTACTGGGATAACCAATGGGTTCAATACTAAGTTATCAGCCGGTAGTTAATAATGGTAAGAGCATGAAAAAAGTTCGACAGAATAGGCATAAGATATTGTGCGATGCAAGAAGAATGTAACGACTGCGGTAAACTTTTAGCGAAGTTTACGATCGCCATAAAAAAAGAACACAAAAAAACGGATGGTCAGTTTCATCGATAGAATATCGTCAGATCATTATCCACCCTCAGAGCTGAACGATATCGGCACGGAAAGAAAAGCATTCGTTACTCGCGTGAAAGGTTCAATGTCGAGACTGCTTTCTGTTGCGGACGTTGGTTCGAGGAATCGACCGGTGTCAAGGTGAGGGCGTTTAATCAATATACACGGCCAGTTAATTTTAATCCCCTGATTGCGTGCGTCCTGGCAGACAAAACGGTTATGAGCAGGTTTACGACGAGACCTCACCCCCGCATTTTCCTCCGGCTCGGAATCAGACGAATCGGTATCGTGCATTCCGTCGCGTCGTATCGACAGGGTTAAAAATTCTACGTGCGCGTTCCGTTTGAAGAGTGGAGCCAATTTGTAATACCCTCACATCCACGTACGTTCGCGTTTCGACAATCGATATCGCGGTATGCATCGGCTTTCAAATGTCATGCAGCGAATCTGAAGCAGCGATTGTTACGAATGCTTCTTCATATTCTCGTCATTAACATGATATTGCTGGATTGTATCAATTATTCAATGACCTATGACAGCTGTAAACATTTTTAAAAAGGACTGCAAGGTTCATGACTTTTGGATTTGCTACGGAACGAAGCAGGCAGCGTCGATGTTACAGTTTGCAACGATGCAAAGTATGCAAATGGATTCTCAATGTTTCCAGAGGACACGCGCGCTATAGTGTATCGATATTGCCCGGTATTACGTGCACTCTTCGAATTCTCTATTATACCAGCTTCGCATATCCGAGGTTACGTTGAAATTTAATCCGCAAAAGAATACGTGTACGCGCGCTAAATGGCTGCGCACGTAATGGACATTACTGGTCGGCAGGAAGCGAGTCTGGCAACGTTGAAGACTAAACATGACACCTGTTTCGCGGCCGTTTTCAAATTTCAGCGATATAAAGGCGGGCATTACGCTTGCCCGACGTCGGGGAATTATCACGGTGTCCGCGTCGTTCCATCTTAACGCCCGCGCTCGCCTGTCGTCCTTTTTTTCCCGCCAATGACGTTGCGTGCATCAGCATCGTGCGGATTAGCCGTGAGAATTATCAGATCGACGCTATCGCAAATTCCGGCGGCGTGCGCCGTCGAGCACGTGAGAACGTCGGAATACAATTAATTCGCGGTTACCTGGACTCGACCCATCTCAAGCACCCTCGACGTTAGTAATTTGCATCAGCCGATCAACTACGCCAAACTATTTCCCCGTGCCAACGCCTGCGTTATACATTTCGTGACAGCGAATTTATGCTTCAACGAAAGCCGTCCAACTGTCATTAATTGCTCGTCGCCAAAAGACACTGATAATCTTGCGTCGTTCCACTTTTTCCGGCGGTGTTCACCAAGAATCGACTTGGTCGGTCGATGCAGATGAAAAGTCTCTTAAGCGTGTAGCATAGTGTTTCTTTTTGCGGTTCGGTTCGTTCCCGTGCTGAACGGTGATAATTCCAAAAATATCTGGGATTATTTCTTCACACGCCACTTCGCCTATTTCAGAGGAACAGTGCGTTTAATATCGGAGGTACGAACATTTATGCATCTATTCATAGCGCAGGCTCACCTCTGATAACGCGCGGACAGGGGTTCGTTCACGCAAAAGTCGCGTAAGTACGTCGGGGTGACGAAACGTCGACTGACAGTTGTTTCCTCATATATACTTGTATTTGCACGCAGTTGCGTGCTGGAATATGTACTCGTAATATTAAGTCGTTTATGCTTGAGCGTGTTCGTGAGCAAAAAGTATTCCGTTTTAATCAGATGCCGGTGGGCTTAAAAAGTTCACACGCGATTATCCGAGACGACAGTATCGTTAACGCAAATTGAGCTTCGTTTCGAACAAAATCTTCTGATGTTACTGTTTCGCTAGAAGATATGAAAAAGAAAAGCTAGCAATTACAAGAGCAATATTTCACGTGCGTCGTATAACGAAATATACCAGTGGAGAATGAAAAAAGTTGCCTTAATTAAAATAGATCGTAGATCACGTTGCGATAGAAACACTGCGTACTTCAAGTATGCACACTGTTCAAAGTTAAAATCCAATATAGCGCGACACTCGCGATGCGGTGCTCTAGTTTTTTCGGCGCAGATAGAAATTTTCAAATAAATCTGTCCGCATCACGAATCCAAACTCTGCGCAAACGTTCCGCGTTAATCCCTCTGTAGTTGATCATTTCATTACAGAAAACACATTCATCACATTCCTTATTAATTCCGACAATTGGATAAATCATTTTACATCCAACTAGTCTTTCGGTATGATAACACCGAATGTTAAGAACTGCCTGTGGTGGAAGCGGCAAACGCGCAATTGAAAAGTGATGAAATAGTTGAAAATTTTCTTTAACCCCAGACATAACGAAGCAAAAAAACATATTTTCGAGTTAGGTGATTGTTCTAGGTCTCGTCTAAGAAAGCGTCGAAAAATCTTTAAAAAACTTAACTTCCCACAACTCCACCTAGCAGTAAGACGCTGTCCTTGTCAGCGTGCTCCTCTCAAAACGCACGCCAGCGTGTATTGGCTCATGCGCGCGTTCGACTACGCATAGGACGTTCAATTTCAGTGCGAGTGACTAGGAAGCGAGCGCTCAGCTGACTATGGAATCCCGCCGAAGAGGGTAAACTAAAGCCTCACGCAAAACTCAAGTTAAACTCACGGGGTAGCGAATCGCTCGACGTCTCGTGACGTATCATAAAGCACCGACGACGCATGCCGCGCAGTGACAAATATCTCCCACGCATGCCATTACCAATTCATCGGGGACCTCTAACGAGACACATATATAAACACTGCATCCCACAAGTATTAACCCATTTACGCCTACGTCCAGCATTAGCGAATAATAAGACGAATGCTGAGTGATCAGTTTTCGGCGCCGACGTCGGTGTCTTATGCGGAAAGTGCGCGAGTCGTTCTCGTGCGCGCAGCTGCAGGAGTATTGTGTGCACGCGTGCGTGTGAGAGGAGCGGGTGGGTCTACTGCGCCCCTGCGCCGCCATGCTCTGTTAATGTAAGCGCACCGGGAGTCCGTACGTATCTAAGGCGTAATCGACCGTACGCTCTGCCGTACAGAGAATTCTTCGCGTGCTAAGCGCCGCGCCATTTGCATATTCAAAAGCGGCCGCCGCGCCGGCCGAGACCGCCGCGGAAGCCGATACGTCGGTTAATGAAATTCTTGCCGTCGAACCGCGGCGTTGTGTGTCGGCCGCGTGTATCGTGCGCGGGTCTCGAGACGTTTGGCTTTTGGATGGGTAGGTCGGTGGGAGTGGACCGAGTGGACCGATGCACTTAAGGCGAAGAAGTTTGGAAGTCGAGCAGGGAGAGCTGTGCCGCTGACGCGGACGTTCATTAGCTATCGGCGAAAATGGCTCGTTCTATATTCTAAGTGATGACATCCGCAGCGGCGCGGACTGTCGTGCGAGGGTGGCGTAAAAATAGGGACGCGGGCATCATTTTGTCGAAGTGGGAATAAAAATAAAGAGGCGACGAGGTGGGACGTAGGTGTAGGCGGTGTAACGTGTGGCAACGGCCCTGCCCGAAGCCTGGGTTATTGGCACCGTGTGTTAAATGTTAATCCCGGAGAACGCGGTACGAGACGGTGAATTGTGTATGCTTCGGTCATAACGAAAGCCGTTTTATTAACCCTGGCATCGCGCTCGCCCGGAACGGTGCCGCGCTGAGAACGGACGAAGGAGCCGAAGTGCCTTCGGATAGAAGCGCACTTTTCCGAGAGCGCGTAATAAATGCGTCGGTTCCTCTATTTCCGCGCCCGCACATACTAAACCGCTTGCCAAGTGAGGCAACAAATAACAATCGATTCGAATCGTGCACCAGCCGGGCTCGCAACGAATGCAGCCGAGGTACTCTCGATATTCCAGAGAAAGATGCACGGTCGAAATAAACGAATTGAATACCTTCGCACGGAAACGCCAGATTAAAATACCCTTTATCCTCGTCAGTCGGAGCTCGCGCGCGGGTTTTCAAAGTGTCGCTCTTTTAAAATGACGTTCTAACGGAAGGTCGTTAATCAAAGTTGACAGAAATGGTTGCGGTGCTGGTTCAAAAATGATCTGCCTGCTCGACAGCCGGAATTCGGCGGTCGAGCGTGCGAGCGGAGCATAATGTGTGCGAGGGGAGCACATCTTCTCTTCCTCTTGTCTTCCGTTAGCCGAAGATCCGGCGCGTGATGAACACAGGACGTAGAAGGTGTTGACGTTCTTGAACGGGGTCCTGTCAATACGCGCTGGGAGAGCTCAAGCCTCTTCGACACTGATGTGACGCCGAACAGCGAAAGTGGCGGCTCAACTTGGCTTATGGGATTTTCCCCGGCACTAAAGACGACGGTGCATTATGGGAGGAGCACACGTTGAAAAGCGGCACGAGCCTGCCGATCGACGCTCTCCGCGCTCATGTTTTCTTTAACGCGCTGATAGAAAATGATGGGAAGCCGAAAGTCGCGCGTGTTTCCTTTCAACGGCCGACGGCTGATCTTAACCGGATTTGATATGACTTCCCTCAGCGTCGGACTAAGTATTTCGCCACGGGCTAGGGCTAGGATGTAGTAAACGCGAAGTGCCAACGATGCGACGAAATTTATCGAATGCGGAATGCTTAATCATTGTCAAGGCGAGGAAAATATTTATTTTCTCCCAAGGTATCTTCGTGTCAATTTCAGATTTGCGTCAGTGGAATTATTCTTCATATTTTTATACGGATGTTTATGATTTTTGAACGACATATTTTTCCAATCTTCAGTATTGAGTTTTTAATTTTGCCATTGCATCGAGGTGGGGAACGGTTGCTTTCACATTGCGACAAAAATGTCGCGGTTTTTCGTGAGTCGTCGAAAATTTAACATGCGGGAGGAGGAAGTGCGCCGAGAGAGCGATTTATCTTGCACCCTTGATGCACTAGATGGTTGCTGCACTTGGATCAGTAAATCCGTAAATCCAGATAAAGATCGTTCCCTTGACGGCGCTTTATTCGGCGTCTTTTAATGGTTCATTTTTATTTCGTGCATCCCACCTCATTCATCTTCCCGCATTTTCGCAGCTGTTCGTCACGTTCGGATTTTCAGAAGCCACACGACCGACGTGATTCCTTTCGAAATCAGCGAAGTGATCTAAGCCTTCTCTACCAAACTGCTCGAATATCCAGTATTTTTGACAACGCATTACCGCCCGAGCAATCTGCACCATTCAGTAAAAAATGTTCTTTAGCAGCCGCATCTCCAACGTAATTCGTCGTTCGCGCTTTAACTAGAGCGCACGCTTCCGTTCTTTCCAACAAATCCGTCGCTCCACCGAAAACGACCCGCAGACATAAGCCGTTCGGAGTCTGAACGTCTCTTTCAAATCCGCGTATCGGCTCCCGTGACGATTTACACTTCGGCACAACTGATCATCGTTCGCGCGCGAGCGAACAAAACCCACTCTTGTCCTCGCTTCAATCCAATTCCGTCGTGCCATTCAGTGGCAAAGTTCATTAAACGCCACCGAGGCTTGAAATCCCGCCCAGTGCGCGAATCAGCTCTTTTCCTCGCGTCTATGGATAATTCATAACGGGCCGAGTGAGAATGCGCTCGTCCGTTTACGTGGGTCTCGTGCAGGCGCGAGATCGTTGCACCTGGAAACCCTCTATTTGCACATCGAGTTACAATTCCCGAAAACAGAGACCGTGAACACGATACGCGCAGCCATAGAAGGCGGACGGGCGCCCTACGATGGCTCTCCAGTTTTGCGACCCCCTTCTGCGTACCAGTACGATCGGGGGTGGGGCGTCATTCTAGGGGGTCTTACCCGTTCCCTTTCTCTGTCTCCGGACACTCGCAAGTTGACTCGCCACGGCCGACGCTGACGAGTTGTTTGCTCTGTGTATTGACGATGAGAATGACGAGTGGCACGGCACGGCACGGCACGGCACGGCGTTCGGTCTCTCGAGGAGGGTGCGAATATTCTGCGCTTGAGAACATAATCGACCGTGGGCATGGTCGAGACAATTCCAGTCGTCAGGTTGACAATCCGGTTGATTAATATGCGACGCATATTCTTTTCGGCTCTATTCGAGGCGCATCCAATTTGCCGATGCCATCCATCGCTCTCGCTTCGTTTCGTAGTCGGCCGACGTCGTAAAGGTGTCGGGCGGTAATTTATGTCCCGATAGAGCAGCGTTGGTGGTGAAATGACGCTCGCGACGGACGCGTGGGGAGACACATACGCGGAATAACGGCGGGCGAAAGAAGTGTTCCTCGATTGTCGTAACAGTTGCGAGTGGACGTCGTTTTCTAAGGTGCATCGAGAAATGGTTATGGGCCGGGCGCGACGGTGTCGGAGGTATAGATCACAACGCGGAACACCTGCGTGCATGTGCCGGCAGTAAATAACGGAGCGCGTCGAACCCTCTTACTTTCCGTCGCCGTTGTAATTTCTTTCCCCGCTCCTCTTTCTCCCGCCTCATCGTTTTCCCTCTTTTCCCCATCAATGGCAAGCTTTCGCACCGCCCGTCGAAACACCGAAATAGACAGGCTATATTTAGTTTGCCACGAGGGGACAAAAAAGTGCTCACAAATGCCGGCACAGTACTCGAATGAACTTACGACCCCGTTCGGATGAGTGACGTAATGTCTCGTCTGCCCTTTTTCACGACTCTCTTCTCTTTATCCTTTCTTTCTTTTTTTTTCGAAGCGGAAGCATGCTCCCACGAAAAAGCCGGCGAACTTTTGAGACTGAAAGGGATTTTAAGGTAATTCGTTTGAAGTTAGTCTCTAATTGTAATATTGTTATGATTCCGGCTGATGGAGTCATTTCGATCGACGTCCTGTTCCCTGTTAATAGCAAATTGAAGGTCTCTACTCTGTTGCTTTTAGTCGGGACGAAGAACTTGAGAGAAAAATGATGATAGTACATTTAATAACTTGGCAAGAATAATAACTGCACGAATTGATATAGTCAAATTTTAATAACGTATACCGTGTCGTACCGCAAAAACGTAGTTACATAGTTTACACTTTCCTTCTCACATGACCGGCCCGCTAAACCACACTGGGGACAAGGGTGCGTTAGATTCTCGGAAGCAATGGAAACCCGTGAGTTATACATTCATTTCATCCGTTCCACGTACTCCCCCGACGATAAAACTCACCTCGCGTCAGAAGCGAAAGTAAAAATTTGATCGTCCTTTCTCATTTTATTACCGAATCATCGTTAATATCACACTTTCTCCACAAATACGTGCGATGGCACATACGCAGGCTCGTTGCTGTGGGTGGCAAGAAAATAAAGAAACAAGCACGAAATGGTGAAGGATGCACGTGCACGGATAAATCACCGGGCTGCACCTGCCTAGGAAGTCTGCTCCGCGCGAATCGTGGGGTGTGCAGAATTTCATGAAATGTGCTGAACGTGAAAACCGCAGAGAGCGGAGTGCACGTTTTCAAAATTTCACCCCGACAGCGTATCCTGCTGCATCTTTGTTCGTTCCTGCACGCCCAGCTCGGAGAGCGACGAATATATTCCTTCGATTTCGATATGTCGCGGCGACTTTATCGTCGTTATGCGACAACATTTTGTTATACAGTCGCGGGGAGAAGAATTTACTGTCGCCGCTGTATCGCCTTTGTCGTGGCGCTGGCCATAAATTCCGCAAAGTCCGGTCTGCACAGAACGAATAATCTCGAATATTTCAAATTCTCGCACTGCAACGTATACGCGATATAAGTAATGTATAACAAAGTAATAAATATGACACGACCGCAATTCGTATCGAAGAAGAGCTAACTATGAGCGAACAAATTCTCTGAACAAACGTGAGGTCTTCGAGAAAAGCGGCATTATCACCTTATGTAGAACAATGAGAGCAGGGTGATCGAAAACTTTAAGCGCACTTTCCTCGTTTTCTTTTTATCCCGCGGACGCAAGGAAGAGCGATAGGAGTCATTATTTACCTCTTAAGTGGTTTCACGAAGTCCAAGCTTCGTGCTAGGGATAGAACGGATATTGAAGTACGAAATTGCTTTCTCTCCGCGAACCAATTGGATACAGTTTTTCGTCGCTCGAGGGGCCAGCTCGTTCAGAACTCCACATTAGCGATCGATTTATGCGCTCGGAAACAAACGCTAACAGGTGGGGCCAAGTACGTCGCACTGGCCGGTATTCCAGCATCGGACGGACGTACATTTATATTTAATATTTTCGAACGCTCAACTTCGTCGCCGTGAATATACATAATTAATTAATTTAGTTATTATTTTGGAATTCTTTAAAAGAGAACCAAATACGACCGAATGTAACCGTGGCATACGCCTTAGGAAAATATGTTCTCCTTACAAAAGTGTTGTATAGATACCGATACTCTGACATCTGACTCTACTGCTAATATTCCTAACAAAATTCTCCGTCGTGATCGTGGAATTTTTACGCGCACAATGCAACATTGCTGAACGTCTACAATGGAACAATCGCGACCGCGCAATTTTATGAGACTATAAGTAATCCTCCGTGATAAGGCACAGTATGTGGCACGTGGTATGCGACTGATCCGAAAAATATGAGACCGACCGACCAGGAGATCGCCACGTGAAATAATGTTATGTATTGCCGGCGATACCGAAAAAGCGTTCGGCGTGGCAGCAAGACTAAAGCACTCCTTTGATCTCCTCTGCCCCCTTGTAAAACTGCTACGGCCACTTTATTGCCACGTTCTCGAGAAGGTGAAAAGGCGGAAGTTTGCAAAAGAGGTTACACTTCGCTCCGTTCGCCTGGCGTGCGACTTTCATATTGTCCATCTAATCTGACGACGAGGGTGTTTGCTTGATCGTGTTCTCGGCGTAACAAAATGAGCGGTCTCCGTAATTTCGGACGGGCCATAAAGGTGATTACTTTCTGCACAGTCATTAAACTTGCACGTAAACGTTCGTGCCATCTTAAGCGTCGCAAGAACGATTCCGAAGTCGGCTCGCAAGTTTCCGACCGAAACGTGAACGTCAACGTCGGTCGGCTGGGAACTTTCACAGTTCCGATTATGCGCCAGGATGTTAATCTACTGATTTCTATGAACAACTTCTGCGAAACAGTTATACGGATTCGGCGTCGTAATGCGGCGAATGCGCGTTGTTAAATGAATAGAAAAGAGCGGCCAGGGAAATTAAACGGGTATTGAATTATCGGGTTTCCTTCACTTTTTAAAAGACAACAAGGTCGATAAAGGAGAAGATATTTCCTCGGCGGAAAGAGTGTGTATGAAATAATAGCATTGTTCACCGTCCGACCGCCTGGTATCTTTCTTCTCCCTAACCGCACCATTTACGTAAATGCAGAGTAAAGGAGGTCCTATTTAATACGCTGTTCATACTCTTGAAAGAAAAATGTCTATATGAGAAGTGTATTAATCGAGAGGTTTTGTTATACAGAAAAACGGTCTCGGGCGATATGAGCCTGCAAAATGTGATGCTAAATTGCAATATGCGGCCGTACCGGAAGTCTATAAATAATGAAAATCGACGAAAAAAGAAAAAGTGGAAACTTTGCGTCGGCAGATGTCAGTCTGACGCCCGATATCCTTTTCCGTTTCAGAATAATTGCTCTTCCGATTAACCGGGTCGTGGGGAGGCGGGATGGGCAGTTAATTGCTTTATGCTCTATTCTTTGCGGTTAGTAAGTGGTTGGTAAGTTTACCATACGACCACGAAGAGCAGTCCCTCCGTGCCAGTTTTACCGGCAATAAGGTGGCGAGCGCTTAATCAGAGCCAGGGTAAACGTGGCCCAGTTTTTAAGCAGTGACTTTTCTCGTCGAATCGGTCCGATTTTTATGGAACACTTATAGTCAAACTTATTTGCTTCACCAAGCATAACGTTTTTTTACGATTTTTATATATTACCAATTGGAGTCTATACTTGAAGGTGGCATTGAATTTGGGGGACGCGACACAAATGACATTTGTGCTACTCTATTTGTCCGCGGGCAAAGGGCAATACGACGCGAAACTTTTTTCATGTCAAACCAGAACGGCGAATGTATTTAAACATTCCCTGGGTGAATCTGTCTGCGGGACACTTAAACGGTTCGCCGGGTAGCGTGCAACTTTCACAAGTGACCCGCTGAGCGAGTAAGGAAGAGGTCGTCGGTTCGAGCTCTTTTGAGACGTTAAAACGAACGAACGACTGGCGCTGTTGACGACGAGTAGATATGCGCTAAGAGAACGTCAGGGTAGGCAGTATATTTTGTTCACCTATCCTCCTTGAGTTTCGAGCCAGCACAGCCCGACGACGGGTCCTTTCGGCAGCGATACACATTTTCGTCGAAGTATTTGCAACTCCACCGGCGCTAAATCGTTTTTTCATACGCCGCGCACTCGGTCCGCGAGTGAATAGAAAGAAATGTCCCGGGACCCACTTGGAAGCGGTGCCGGATCCGTCCGCGCGCGGCTCAACTTTTCCCCCTGACGAACGATCCGCGCGCGCTTTATGATAAATAAATATGTTCGCCCCGCACCGGTTGCGCGGGACGTAACTTTTTCCCGCGCCCGAATGCACCGAAGTAATTTCGCCTGTCCGAAGTTGTGCCGCAGGCATGACTAATCCCTCTGCCGTTTGCGGGGGCGTAAAAACCTGGTGTCTGAGATGAGAGGTGCTTGCGATGGTAACCAGTGTCTTTCAGACGCTCCTCTTGGCCCTTGGGTCGGCCGAATTAATGGCTCGCGTACCCACCATCGTCCGTCGTTCCACGAGATTGTCGCGTCGAGTTGCAGCGGAGGCGGAGCGTGCGATCGGGTCGTTCCCGTTTGAATTAAATTTTTTTTCTACCGCACGCGAGAAGCATTCGCGGCGCCACCGTACGACTCTCTGTCCTCTATGCAAAAGAGCAGCGGCAAATTTATGCGTAGGGTAATCAGGTAGGTATATAGTCGCGTGACCCGTGCCATTACTCACGAACGACATCTTTCGGCGTATAGTCCCGGGAAATCTTGCGGTCAACCGTGACGAATATTCGATATTCGGAGCGCGGAGGACGAGGACAGGAGTGCAAATTCGGGGTTGCCGCGCGAAGTAAATCTCGTAGTCGCGAACGTCCGCGCACGCCAGTCGAGCGATTTTGACGATTAAGCGCGGCGAGTCTGTTTGGGAGTGCGCGAAGCTTCCGTTTCATGATATTCCAGGCTAAAAGCTGCCGCGAAACGTTACGATGCGGTCGCTTCGCGAATGAAACGGTTAGATCGTAAAGCTGGGTTGACTGATCTACGGACGCGAAACCTTGTGCTGCCTGACATACGCGTCCGTTAGTCAGACTCGCCTGATGTTCCCGCTTCCCGGTGGGATAACGCGTTGCTACGGAAACGACAGCGTTGACAAGAAAATGCGCTGGCTAATTATGCACGCGCTGCTTTCGGATTAGTATTATCCGATACAGAACTGAAGGCAAATTTTAGTACCATTTGAATTATTTTCCGCTTAAAAAATGGGTCTTTCGACATAATACGTACGCACGTTGCGTTGTGAGCAATATTTTTACGTAGAGACGTTAACGCTGTGTTTGAAACAATACAGTATGTGTGCGCCGGGGAATATGCACGCGCAGACGATACTTTGTGATCTTCTCCCGCGGTATGCTCTCGCGATAAACACTGGTGCAGCCATGATTACGATTACTGAACCAGCAAATAGGAAACGCAGAAGTAGATTGCAGTAAATGGACAACCATGCGTTTCCTGAAATTACCGAATGCAACGCGAGCCGCCGGAATGGCAAATGTTTAGGCGTATTTATAATCGTGTCGTCGCGACTGGTACGCAAAGCTCATTATCGGTCTTTCTGCTTCAAGTAATTACATTATAGCTATTCGCATACGTGCGAAAGCGTTTCTCACAATTTCGATACAATGCGGAATTCACCCTTGATATGATTTATAAAATGCATGAATTTTATGAAACCATTCCAGTGGATCCGTTGTCCTCGTGCAATTTCCTGACCGACGTGCGCAATGACGGTGACGCGAAGAAAATCGATTTTGTTTGTTGACCGCACGTGGAAATTGGCGCGAGGGTAAAAATATTTTTTTTCCCTTGCCAGCTTCATAACTCACTCACGATGCTCTGCAGGTGCGAATCCCTGTGTTTACACAGCGGCACACCACGACCGCAGTTGCTTCTACGTTATTCCTGAGATTTATGCGGCTGCGGAGATAGCAGTAGTGCGAGTCAAGCATCGGTCAGACAAGCAGCATTCTTTTTCTCAGACTGCGCCTATGTATTACTACCGAGCCGCGGAAAACTTTACAAATCCCAATTTGCCAGGCTCGTTGAGTGGATCCTTTTTATCCCTGGCAAACATTATCTGATACACCCATGGGAGAGTAGTTTCTGCGATGCTGCGTAGATACCTCAGAAGTTGACTCGCAAGGGACCGTGTAAATTTCGCGGCTAATGTTCGCTCTTGGCTTTAGGTACGGTAAATAGTGGATGTTTAACACGCGTAATAGTGAGATTTTTATGTTTTCGTGTTTTAACACGCTCCAATCTTGCACAGGTGCAGCCTTTTGTAGGCTTACTATTTCAAGATTCCTAGCATTGAAACCAATGATCTCGGCACTTGCAATTACATTTAACGCATATTTCGCGATTAAAGCGATATTTTGCCATTGTAACACGTCCCTGCCTTATACACATGCGGCCTCACAGGGTTTACCGTCTAAGGATTCTCCGTATTGAACCCAAATTGTCTGGTACTTAGGTTGCACACATACATGTGCGTATGTATACGCGAAGAACACGTAAGACAAAGGTCGTTCCGCCACGTACAGAGAAAATGGATGATTTCCATTGGGAGGAGCTGGCGATAGAGAGCTGTCTCTTGGTTCACTGCGGATGTCTGGGTGGCGCGAACGTGGGCCGAACGTGGAATGTGGAAGCTAGTGACTAAATTAATGGTCTATTATCAGAACACGTTTCGTTCGCGGGAGAATTGACTGCCGAGCTGGATTACCGTTTCACGCAGGGGCATTTCTGACAATGGCGCCGCGCGGTCGAATATAAAACTGAATAATCAAGGTACGGACTGTTTGCCTCCTAAGGAGCGAGACCGGCATTTGCATAGATGCCACACTATCCTCGGAAAATACAGCTGCGAATACAATTTCACTCCCGCCAAGTGTGCGGCCTCCGTCGAGAGCGTCGCTGCTCGCCAGCTTCGGACTTTCAAATTAGTTACTTTATTGGCCCGTTGTCCGTCGGATATCGTCGCCTTTGACGCGCGACGTTCTTTCTAATTTCGACAAAAATGTCACGTATGATGCCGAGTGCCGATCTTTCGAATCTTTCAATTCAATGCTTCTGTTAATCATGAAACAGTGAGCCGAAGGTCATTCATGGAAATGATTCCATACGCTTATGTGTCGTGCCACGGAACACTGATAAATTGACTATGTATGACCCATATACATTTTCATAAATGACAATCGCTCGACTTACGCACATGCACCTCTACAGGCGCCGGAATGAAATTTCACTCGCTCAATATGACCGCGCACAGACACTTGACATTATGGCTTGCTTGGTTTCGTATTCATGAAATATTCAAGCTGACAAATCGCCGGCAGGGCAATCCACGAGGTAATTCAAACTTCCAAACGCGTCGAAACTCCGCCGCAAGAGTAAAATGTCCGAGCACGCGCACGATCATCGAATCTTCTCCGATAATTTAATCGATTCCGCAGGCGAGATATACGACTCGTTACTCCGTGACCACTAATTATGTCCACCCACCACTCGGGCGCAAAGTTCAATTTCGGGATCGTTGTCGGGCAGAAAGGGTGGCGTGTAGGAAGATGTACACGGGAGCCGGAGCGAACCCGCAAATATTCCTGGCTCGACGAAATTTACGGCGCTCAATACAAAAGTACGATCACGTATCTATCGACTTCGCCTCCGGCTCAAAAGGCGGAAGCCTATCTACGTGGAACGAACGAAACTGGACATTTACAGTTTACTTTTTCACCGCGAAATGTGGCTTGCGGGGATAGATCAAGAGTCGTGGTGCTTAATTAATTGTAAATGACGATGGTCTCATTGTCCGGGCGTACTCATTAATACGCCCGTGGCTTTAGTATTTGGGTTATGGGGTGTGGCAGGGACGAGCTCCCGCGGGGTTTGTCACTTGACGGTTCACCTACATATACACACGTCTTTGACTCCGTTTGGCCGACGTCGTCGGATTAAATTACGCTGATGTAACGAATTAACGCGTAAACGTTAATGTGTCATAATGTTGTCGCGTATTCTCAGTCCGCGAATGTGTTACGGCCCCGATTATCTGCGCGCACTATGCCGAATGAATCGTTGATTCGTGAGTGAAAAGATAGCGACGCGGAGGAAGCTAACGGCTCAGGTCAATGTTTCGAACGTCCGCGAGCAACGAGCAAGTATGACGTTTGCAATAATTTGCAGTCACGCTTGTATTACGTACAAAATATTATCTGCGTCACTTCGTCGAGGTAGCGCGGTGAAAGAATTTGATCGTTGTCGAAAATTAATTTCATAACGTACCAAATAGATCGATCATATAAGTACCTATAAACAGTTTGGTGCGTTTAGGCCGTTGGTTTTGTTTTTCGTAGTTTTGTCGCAATGAACCTAAGTGGTAGGCGTTGATGACGGTGCTAAAGCATTAAAGGTAGTGCCAGGCTGGGACGTTCTCAACATTTTATTTTTAATTTCTTTCCTCGCACACCAATGGCTTTCTTGGTAACGACGCGTACCTGTTTCATTACGTGACAAGATATACTGCAGGCTTTTACGCTCCCATAAAGTACGAATGGATCGTCATCGTGTCATGACCGGTGACGTTTTACGGGCAAGACGGGTGCTTGGAAAGTTTGTAACGTCTGGACATTAACCGCGATGGATATCCTCTCTCTATCAGATAATATTCCAGGAACGTCTTTTCCCGTTCTCCGCGACAAACAGTTACTTTCAAATCGTCGGAGCGCGAAATGTGTACAAGTGAAGAGTCGGCTGCGTGAAAAAAGATAAATCGTTCTGCATATTCATTGAATCAGACTTCCGCTCCTGATGATATACATTTTGCATTGTTACCGGGTTTACGTCGCGCCATGCGCTATAATCTTTTCATATCGCACATGTGCTTATATTTTACACCGTATACGATGCATCTGATATCATATTTTATTTTAACCGCAATAATGCCGGGCATAAAATAGCAACTATGCAGATCGCCCCGGAATGTATTGTACCTTGTCACGAATATTTACTGAGTGCGCGCCTATTACATTCTATCCCGTTCACGCTATCGAGGACTGGATCGACCAACGTGAAAATGTCGGCGATGTTGCGATAAAAGTGAAAACCAGCGTCAATTATTCTAACGTTAGTTTGCAAAGAAAGCTGGATCGATTCAAGGTCGGTGCGTTTCGACGCAACAGCAATTTCGTCGAAACGATTGAAACGATTAAAATGATAAACATCGCGGAAAAGCGCGATCTCGTGTTGAATTCTGAAAACGGAACCACGATCTTTCGTCGATGCGTCGAGAACCGTCCCTGTTCCGAACATTGTTCACGGTTCGACGCGATAATTGCGCTCATAACCGTTAACGATACACTTCACGCGTACACCTATGAATTTAGCCGCTGCATTTTACCCTACTCGGTCCGGCAGCAGATACCGTTGTTCGACCTAACCTATGATAAAAATGGAGAACAGGAATTTAAGCGCCAGCTGTGGGCGCTGTGGGCGCTGTGGCCCGAGTTAGATCGACGATCGACCCAAGGATATTGCAACTGTTTCCTGCGCATTCGCGCGCACGATATTCAATACCATAAAACATGTACGCATCATACACGAATACACTTGCGACTCGATTGTTTCGGGTGGCCGGCACACGGGCACATGCTTACTAATCGCACGTGTCAACCGCACTAATAACAGAGCCTTGCCAATCAGGACAAAACTAGCGTCGGTGAAGTAGGACATGCGCATGCGGTCCATTTGAATCCGCGCTCCTCTTCATGCGCCATAAAAATTCGGACTGCCTCCGGCGGAACGGCGTGGTTATCCCGTTTTATGCCGCACGCAGTTGCTAGGTTTCGCATCGCATATCCACATTCCGGGCATTTGTTCGGCGGACAGTTAAGCCACGCTGCCGCGTTTCGTGCAATTTAAGGACGGCCAGGCGCAAAATCGTGGAAAAAGCGGATTAACCGTAGCGGGCGGGAAGTTCTCGACGACGTCGATCGTCGGCCGAATCCGTGATCATTATCGTTACCGGTAATCCTGTGCGTCGGCATTCTAATGACACTTGGCGCGCCCGGTTCCGCGGAAATTCATTCGCCGATTTCTATTAGATTAATGGGCCGAAGCTATTGTACGCGCGGAACAAAGAACGGATTCGTCATTAATATTCCTTTCGGCGATTTTACAGCGCGTTGGGATACAGACGATAGGGGGGGTTACTATTGACGGTTTATGGTCGAATAATAGCTATATCATGGCGGTGTTAAGCCTCATAACCCCCCCTGCCATTCTACCCAAGACAATGACGTAGTAATTCTAACGCGACAACTCGCAATTAAATTTAAGTGTCCCAACGCGGCTATGGAACGTTGAAAGCGTAAAATTTTGCAAGAAGTTTAAGTGGGATGTTAGAGTCGCGTCGTTGAGTTTCAAGTTATTAAATAAATATTAGTTCTATTATTGAAATGGGACTGCAATATAAACGTCGATTAATACGGGGTTATTCGTTTATCGATTAAGCTAGTAAATTTTTCCAATAATATGCTTCCATGATATTACTTTTTTGCGGGCAATTTTTTGCACGTATCATGTTATGCCGGTCGTGTACGCAGGGAGGTTGCGAAACAAAAAGGGCGAGTAATTGTTGCACATCACCAGAGGTGCGGAACGGCATATAGTGCGGTGGCAACGTTGGTCGACAGAATAGACTTGTACTGTGTTTTATTTGGCAACAATTTATCATAAGAGGCTTGTCAGCGCGTATAATTAAGCGATGACGGGACTCTACGATCTTCCATCACAAAAGGGGAGCATCACTATGAGTGTGCTAAAGAAATAAATACTTTCACGCTTCTCCGAGCATTTTGAATGACTTCCTGCGGAATAACTTCCCTTTATCCCTTTACAACAATATTCCAATATTCAACTGGAAAAGAAACCGCAGTTTTTTTCGCGTTTCTACTGAATGAAACCCAATTAATGTGACTGAGCAATTTGCAGAAATGTCTTCCAATCACGGTTAATCATATTCAACTAATTACCTGCCACGTGTAAACCGACGCACCGCCAAAAATGATTAGATTTTCACTTTTAATCAAAATGAGTTTGGCGATCGAACATCGCCGATTTTGCTAATTAAACATTTCATTTCATGTACACGAGTACCATACAACCTTTCGGCAGTTTTTCTCAAAGTTCGCCGACAGCCCCTCAATGTACATGATAGCGGAAAATTCGCAATAACAAAGAGGTGGGAGAATAATTGGCCCATCCTAGCAGTCGATAAACGTAACGCGATATCGACATGTCCGGGGCGTAAGGAGGGAGAGGATAAAGAGGAGAAAGAAGAGGAGCAGTATCCGTGGCCGTAATTAACGCTGTACGTTAATTCGATCGAAAACATTATCGCCGGCTTTCGAAAGGCCGCGGCTGGTGCAAAACCTCGTCCGTTTGCCGTGGGTAAACAATGGCGAGCGAGGCACGTTGACTGACAGCCGCGACGCGCGACGCGCGACGCGCTGTCTAACGTCGAGCAGGACAGGGCGATGCGTTCTGTCGGCTCTCACAGCCGACGAAAGTTGAGCTTGAGGGACCGTCGGAGTGCGCTTTGCGGGAAAATTTGGCGGTCGGCTGCTGGAGGTTAAGGCCAGAGACTCGCATGCTTCGAAGCAATGAGCATCGACGACTCTCGGTGCCGGTAAATATAAGCCACGAGCGCTGATCGATATGCGCCAGCGGTGCCAGTCGTCGGCGGTGGGAGAGCAAGGGGGGCAGTATTCGTGGCCAGCTGAAGTTCGTGAAATCCTTTTCCTGCAGCGGCTTCCTGCGCCCGGCGTCGAATAATCGCCGGATCACTGGCCGATCGTCACGAAGTTTCGTCTTGGCTCCAAGCGCGCAAGTGTGCACTGACGATTATGGGCTGGTGTAATTTCAGGTCGTCGGCGGGTGAACGACGATCGGCTGCAGGATACGCGTCACAATTAGCGGCGACCACGTAAATATGCGGAAAGGATTTCTCGGATGGAACTTACGGCGGCGCGGCGGCGCGCATTTACACTTTCGCTTAAGACACTGTTACAGTCATATATTTAAGGCGTGAAATTCGAGAGCGTTTGGATCTGCACTTTCCACCCAATAGCCTTCACTGAAAATCGATTTCCTTCTGTTCTTGCGGCCTCGGTGTGTATATCTATATACGTACGGGGTGTCCGGTCTATTCTGACCATCTTAAATGTCTGCATTGTTCTAAGTTGTACGAGGAAGTGTCCTGAAAACATCGTTTTCTATCAAAAATAGACGGTATAAATAATGCATCGATGTGATGTCTTATAAATTTGTATCGATTGCAGTATTGTATAAATAGAAGCATGTAACATTACCTACAGAAATATCACTTACATCAAGACCTTGCGTCAGACTTAATATTGACTTTTCCGGGCAAAAAATTTCCTCGTAAGATACTGGCCTCTAGTATAAATATTTCCTTAAGTTGGGGTGGTCATGATAAACCAAACACCCTGTATACACCTTCACACAAACATACGTTCGCGGGTGTACGTGCGCATAATACGCCGGGCTTTGATTACGAGTTGCCAGTCACAAAGAAGGGTGAAGGTTGCTGTTAAGGTTCGTCCTGATTAATGATTTCGGCGCTCACACGCGATATTTGACTTTTCTATTCGGACTTATATCACGTCCATTGCTGCAACCACTTGCATTTCGATATACCGATTTCGCCCGAACGCAAACCGTAGCACGAAACTCCATCCGGGAATAGTCGAAACGTTTGGCATTTCAATTCGTGCGAAACAGCAGTTCGGTTCGGCTATTTTCAAAGTGCTGTGTGCCCACGCTACAAGTGTCCTTTTGCCACTTAAGTGGAACAACAGGTTACAGACTTGAGGAATAGAATGTGTTTTAGCCGAAGTTAACAAGAGATTTCTGTGGCACGTGTCAATAGGGACGCACCAGTGGGAAAAAGTTCTCGCGGTAGCTGAATTTTGAAGATAATTAAAATATGTCTGCTTCAGACGTGATTTATGGCAAAAACGTGCCACCGTGAGCGTTTCGAAGTGTCGAAGTTGAGTATGGAAATTACCGTGGCATCAAGTAGATTCAGTAAAATATTAATCAATATGATTTATGGGCGCCAAGGTCGAACGACTAAATGCCAATAAACTACGCGTAACAACCGCTGGATTAGTTCTATCATTAATTTGCATAGCTACAGGTAGATTACTCTAATTACCATCCGAACAATTTGACGTAGTCACCTGATACACGTTCGACAATTATAATGTTTTGCCTCCAATTGTAACAGTAATTGTGAAACAACGAGATTTCGGCGTGGATTTAATAAGACGTGTTTAACAATTGTGAATTTACCTTTCCGTACAAGTACATCAATAACTGAAGCTGTCTACAAACGCGTCTCTGTTTTCTGCAACTAATTTACGTACGCAGGCATTTATCCAGTAAGAACGTGGCTCGTCGATAAGAATTCGCAATGTAACATTCGTCAGAAGGTTGACTTATAATAAGACGTTACGTCACCGACGACCAAGTGGATAACGTACTACGCGTTCGCTTATTTATCCGTCGCGTCGGGTGAAATAGACGATCCGGGATGCGGCTCATTAATAATTTACAAGTAGCTGGCGCGAAAATAGACGCATGCGGGCGCTAACGCCCGCTAGCCTAAGCGCAGACGCACAGGTAAAGTTGTTATGTGATTAGCTCGCGATGGTTATATTCACGTTGCATTTAACATCGAAAATATTGTCACCGAATATGTGAACGCGCGCGGCTAGCCGTGCGTTTTTATCGTATCTACACAAACGTTTTGTCCTGGGCTGTTCACCAGTGTAGAATGTCGAAGTAGATCACCTCAGATTTCGATATTTTTCATTCGTGATAACTTTTACAAAGGCTACTGTTATGGCTGTATGTACGTTCGATGGTTTTATCGACAACAGAACGTCACGTTATAGTGGTACGTGGGCAGCTGGATTGACCCTCTCACATTTCTGCGCGATTTTCGGCTGTATACGCCCGTCCACCGACTAAAGTGTACACATCGTGTATCGATTACCACTCAGACGATTCTTTGTTGTGCTCTTAAAACCAATGCATCGATAGCGTACGTGCGCGCTCTCCCATGATAGCGTATCGCCCTCATTCATCGGCCTTGAGCTTTTTCGATCGTCCCTCGAAACGATGTCAGAGAGAGAGAGAGAGAGAGAGAGAGAGAGAGAGAGAGAAAGAGTTCGTAGAATGATATTCAACGATTAAGAGACAGCTGTCCGTCGGACCGAACTCGCCATGTGCGTTGTAAAGTCACATCTGACGAATACAGACGAGCGGTCGAAACTTTTTCTGAAAATAATATCATACCAAAAACTCGAAAATCACTTTTTTCTTAACATCATCCATTGTTATTTCCCAGTCAATAAAGTAGTATGAAATCAACCATCAAAGTACATATAAGCAAATACAGTTTGAATATTGACCCAAAAACTTGTATCTAATGACAGCACTTCAATCGTTGGACGTATTGATTTGATTGTACGCGTCTGACGAGATCTAGCCAGCGAGAGTGCATAAATATTGGCTGGCTAGATGCGCTGACCGCGGTCAGCCAAACATAAGCAGTCTGCGGCGTGCGGAAAGCAAGAAGATCGATGCCGAAATTCGTCGGCCGGGCTGGTAAACGTGCGATGGCGTGACTCGAGCAATAAGACGATCCGGGAGCGTGCTGCTGGCCTGCCGTCGGGCGAAAGCGAGCCATGAGGGGCAAAGCCACCCTTGCCTCGAAAGTCGCTGCACCTTTCGTCTCTCTCTCTCTCTCTCTCTCTCTCTCTCTCTCTCTCTCTCTCTCTCTCTTTGTGCCCCTGGACACGGCATAACATTGCAAGCCTCGAAAGTCACATTATATCGTACGTACGCGCAACGTGACGTCCAAATGTTTTCATCGTTTCATCCTCTTTTCCTCAGCATATGTTCTAATTAGAACGAAAACCGAGCTTACGCTCCAATTAACTATGGCAGTTCTTGCGTGGATAACACCTAAAACGGGACGACGGCGTGGTAAAAAAAGATTTTAGGTGCGAATTTATACGGGCAAATGGTAACGTCGCGCGTCGGCCGAAAATAGAGTACCTTTATTCATTTCGTGTAACAGGTAAAACGAATGCTGAAGTTCTGTGACATGTGGAATATATGTTAACATTTCAGACTCTGAGATCGAGAAGCATCATGAGCCAAATGATCTAAGATATTCGAATAGTTTCGGAAACTCGAGACGCAAGGTATTAAAGAAGAGCACGGGTAAGAAGAACCGTAAATTGTTTTACAAAGTAAAGACGGCGAAATAATGCGGGGCGCAAAGATTTCCTAAATGATCCCATTACATGCGGCGCGTAACGTTGCACCCGCTATTTAAATTCCGCGAGTCTCGAAAGCATCAGCGCACATCCCACGCCGACTATCCCGTACCAGCTTCTGATTTCAGGCCGCGAATCATTAGACGCCCCAAGCTCAAGGGCTTAATGCGAAAAAGACACGTCGGAAACTTAGCTCAACCGGGATCGGTTCCCGCGGAACGAGGAAAAGTTGGAGAACCGGAACAACTTGAACCCGTAGCACGGGACGAAGAAGAAGGCAACGTCGTGGGTGTCGAGTTCGGTATCGATTTTTCTCGCTCATCGGAATCACGTGTGAGTGAGTGAGTGACTGAGAGAGAGAGAGAGAGAGAGAGAGAGAGAGAGAGAGAGAAACCACACGGCACTCGCACGCGACGTCAACGATATCGCGTTTTCTGATTACGGTCAAGTGCGAATGTCACCGGTTCAACCTTCGCGTGGCATTGTTGCAAAATCGCCTTGGGAAGGCGTGCAGCGGCTAATGGACGGTGTCGAGGCTCCGACTCTTGCGCGATACACCCTGACCGGAATCGTCGGCCGACGTGCGGCGCGTTACCGCGTGGCATTGTTGCCGTGTATTATCGACACCACTATCGACGCTCCCTTTTCCGACAACCCTTCGGCTCGTCGCATTCAGGTGCTTTTTTTCCGAGAAAATCAATATTGCTGTTAAGCTGTGCTGAAAGCCATTGATGGATACTTCGGTGAAGGGTTGCGATATGGTTGCAGCGGCATGGCACACGCGAGGAGTTGACTGCTACTTGGCGAACTCCTTGAAATCTTCGACGATCTATAACGATGCATCCACTGAACTTTCACGACTTTTGAATGCAGTTGGATTGTGGCCTGATATTCCTCCGCTCTTGCTCCATTCACGCGTTGGCAGGTTTTCTGAGAGTCTTTTAGGATTCTGTTTAACTGGCCTCACGGTATTACACGTTAGCATCGCAGTTTACTATGAATGAGCTTGCGCATCTCTCGTTTTGTTGTCTTTTGTATAATTAAGGTGCGTAGGTGTGTCATTCAATCAGCGCATCAGCGCATCAGCGCTTCCTCTCTGCAATGTATCGTGCGTGATTTACGTGAACGATTGTAACGCATCAGAGATATGCTCGTGAACATTGTGTTGAATAATATAATCTAAGGTTTCTATTCCAAACCGATAGTCCCGTGTCGATGTGAAAAAGGAAGCCAAGATTATTTTACGAGGGAACTTGAAACTGTTGCACCCATGTCTATACACAGCTCATATAACAGAGTACGTTCCGCGACGAAGTTTTCAACATTTTTACCAAAGCCGTAACTTCAACACAACGAAGTTGCTCTCAAAATTCTCGCGACTTCCTTCAACCGCCGATCTCATCCATACTTAACCCTATTCCCAGAAATTCGATACCTCACGCTTCCCGCTACAAGGGCTGAAACTTCTATTTTCGCGTGCTGATGTAATCGAGCCGAATCAAGGTCTCCCGTCTGAGAGCGAAGCGTTTTCGTTCATCGCGGACGGCCACGAGGTCGCGCAAACAATCCGATTAGTACGTATGCAATAACGTGGAAAGAAAGCGTGATGCATCTGCCGTCGAATGAATTACGCCCGATTCCCGAAGTCCGTAGGTTAATCCTATCATCGCCATCGCCCGAACCAACCCCCTCAGCTTCGCGTCGTCCAGCAATTAAGGATCGGCGTGGCCGTACGACTGCGGTGACCTTCGGGGGGGGAGCTCGTGCCGTGACAAAATTACTCTCGCATCAAGGTTCAGGGACAGCAAAAGCTGTCCTTTAATATTGATTATGACAATGCACACGATCGCGCGTTGGCCGCGCGCGCTTTCGCTCTGACCTACGCCTCGCGTTAGACGGGGAACGAATTATTGAGACTAAATATTGACAAACGGTCGCGCGCGTCGTTTTCTCGTTGTCAGACATTAGCGGGTAGGACTCGCTCTGTGTACGCGACGCCATTATCGGGAAACTATAATTTTCACCGCGTTACCGCCCATTTGATATAGTTAAACCAGCCGCTCGTCCCGTGCACTTTTCCTTACGCAATCGTGCCGTCATTTTTTCTGTTTCATTATTACGGTAACGTCTAACTAATATCGTTATCGGTAAATGCGGCGCGTCTGCGTTAAAATGGAGCGCGTCCTTTTTCGAGATGGATTTGTTATTTCAATACTCGTCGGAGGGTGGACGAAAATATTGAAGAACGACGGCCTTTCCTTAAGCTATCCTTTCAGCGTCACTGTTACATTTTCCCCTCGTGTGCGTGCCGTCCGCCCTAAACACGGATACACACAATCTGTTTTCTCAGCTGATTCGGGAAACGGAAGGGCACTTGCGGGCTCCAGATAACGTTGCCGAAGTGACTTAATTTATCAAGGAGACGATTTTATCGATAGCGCGTTATACAAATATGCTCGATATTGTTGGCCAAGCCATTTTTCTTTCATCCACGTCAAACATCGCATTTACCTGATCACACACGGCACAGCCAACGAAAGCACAGCGCGCTTCAGACACGGATCCGTGAAGCGGAATTAGTGCTACGCCGGCTTCTTCTGACACACAATCCTGAATTTCATGCATGTTTCATTCGCGCGAGTTCATTCCGCTGCGCAATTGCAAGAGCGGATTCGCTAAAGCCGTGAATTTAGCATACAATGCTCCCCGGTAAACGAATTGATTAATTAATCATGCATCCAGCGCGACTGCGTGCAAGCCGGTCACGGCTCGGCGCACGCTTCTATCGGCGCTTTTTTCGCGAATCACAGAAATTCACTTTGCCCGTCAGGTATACCCGCCGCGAGCCCGAACGCACGCCTCCAGCCTCCACGTCCACGGCGAGCGTTCATCTGGCATATCGGATTTTCTGGATATTCGCCAAGCGATCGGCGAGCGCGCACGTGCGCTCATACGAACGAGCCACTGACAATGGCGTGCCAGTTGGATCATTTCGCTCACCTGAAACGGACGTTATTGTCAGCAGGGCGGCCAGTTGCCTCGCGACGGTCCCCATGTTGGTGCACACTTTTTCACGAAGAAAACAAAAACAGGTCACAGGTAAACGTCACTGAATCCTCATAGTCGTCCAATCTCTACGAGTCTCACTGCGGCAGAGTTTGAGGCCGCGACGGCATCGTCTAGGCAGACGGAGAAGGAGCGACGCAACTAAACGACGGCACGGCGAAATGTTATCAACATTTTCGCTACAGTCCGCAGGAGCGGCACCCGTAAAAAACGCATATAACCGAGTATCCTTCTCGCAAAGCCAGTTAGGTTGTAAAACTCGACGGCTCGAGCGCGTAAAAACTTATTGCGCCGAGTCGCACTGCGAAAAAGTCTTGATATCTCGGCGACGAACCGCTGAATGGGCTCGTATGCGGCCCGCACGCGGAGGAGCGACGCAGGAAGGAAGACGCTGCGGCAAACTGGAGGCGACGTCGAGAGGAAGATGTCGATAGACGATGATCGCGGAAAGCGAAGACGTTACCGGTGCAAATAAACGCAACGGCGCGGCGTATCGGAGAAATCTCAAGGGAGCGCTCTCGACGTGCTCGCAACAGAGAGAACAGACGGTCCCGACGTCATCGGTAATGACAATCTATCGACGATTGCGTATTGTTGCAACGGGAGATCTTAAAAACACAATGGTCCGCGTTCGAGCGAACGTCACCCTCGGATCCGTCGAAATCGAGTCCTGAACTTTAACTTGGTCCACGCTGTACCTTCCTAATTGCCGAATCTCTTTGTCATGATCCTCGTGAGTAATTGATCCTTCGCGAGTTTACGACGATGGAGAACGATTAGTGGTGGTCGCGGGCGCGCGCGCGCGCGCGCAATTTTGATATTCGACCTTCTCGCGAGTCGACATCTCATGCTTGTTGCGCGAACCGCGGGCCCGACTCGAACGTCAAATTCGACGGCGACGACGATGATCGTTATCCGATTCTCTGAGCTACGCCTCGATCGCGCCGTGTCGAAGCGTCATGACGCTACGGCGTTACGGCCGATACTAAACAACGTCGGGACGCCCGCCGTTATCAGACAATTTTCCGCGCGTGCGCACGCGCCCTAAGGAATCGGGGACAGGCTGAGGGAATCCCCTATGGCCGCTCTGGGAATAGGCGCGACCCCTCTTTTACACGTCCTTCGGCGCAGGGCACGTTCTAATTATTACAAGCGATGACTCGAAAGTGTGACAATGTTTTAAGAATGACGACAAAAATAATTTCGTGCACGGGGCGGGAGAAACGGAGCGGCCGGTCTGTCCGCCGGCCATGAATATTGAATGTAATTATTCGCACACGTGACTCTCGATCGTCCCGACGGAATTTCGGCGCGTTAATAGCTTTTGCGAGCGTCACTTTCGAATTAATCCCGTAGATCTGCGCGCGACGAGTGCGATACATCGACGCCTTCATCACGGCGCTGTTTTTGCAGGCGCCGCTCGAGCAAAGAGAATAATAACGCCGACGTGTGTGTATCATGAATTTAATTATGCGGCGCCAGCGCGATCAGTTAAAGGCGTAACGCGTTGCACGAACCGGTTTTCGCATCGATCGCGTTTTCTCACCTTTGCCCCGCCGTTGACAGGTGGTATTGACTTTCGGAGTCGAGCGGCGACGCGCTCCTCTCATTCTAATTCAATTAAAACATCGATCTGAGCGCGGATGTGTGCCGGCCGCCGTTCACCCGCCGCCGACGCCGACGGCGCGCGAAATCGTAAAAAGACGCGTCGGGGGAAAAGTTCGGCCGCAGACGTCGGCGACCGCGGATTCTGACGGGACGTCTCGGGGGGTTTATCCCCTCGGCCAAAATAAATCTCACGTACGTTCGCATCAGCAAACAAAGGTCCCGGAATCGGGGAAAGAAAACACTCGTCGGCATCCTCTGTTACGGCATTGTAGACGAAATGACATCATAATCGTTGCCCGACGTCGTGCGCACAAATAACGATATACGTACAGTGTACATCGATCGTCATGCGAGAAAGTAACTGACAAAGACATAATTGCGAATAGAACAGTACACTTTGCGCCGGCAGTTACTGTAAAGACGGAAGCGTGAGTGAAGCATTACCGCGCAGATTATACGAGGAAACGAGTGTCTCTCGCACTTAAACTGCACCCCGCACAAAAGTGAACGTGACAAACGATAGCGAGCCACGATTATTATTCAGCGAGTTATTTGATTCCGGACACTATTAGAGCGCTCACACGTGTCGTGGAAAATGTTTGCTCGTGCCAGTACAAATTGCCATTGGTATAATTCCGGCTGCGTGTCCCTCCCCCTATCCTCCTCTCCAGTTTCTACATGACAGAAGAAAATCCCGATTCGCCGGCCGATTCCTCCGACTCTCGCACCAATTCCGATTCTCTCCGGGCCGGGCGTCGTGTGTTTTCCTTCGAAGCGGAAAAGGGACGAGCAGGATTAGCCGCGCGTGTCACGCCTGATTTAAACGCCCAAGTTTTCGTTTTCAACGCTTATCCAGCCTCGCGGCCTCTTCAGACGCATCGCGTCACGTCATTTATGATTTATCCGCTTTTCCCTCGGAAGACGCATTTAAAGAGAGTGTGTTTGCGGCGCGCTCCCTTCCGATCGCGGGACAAGAAATGTATTTTCGTCGTCTGTCGAGCGAGCGTCGCGAGCCTACCCGTCGTTTCGCGGCTGCGGCCGTCTGCACGAAAAGGACTTTTCTCTATTGTCTAAATTGTGATTTATATCCTCGAGGACCCGAGCGCCGCGTGGCCTCTTCCTTTCTTTCGCCAACACTTTCGTCCGCGTGGGCGTTGCTAGGTGAACGCGTGTGTGCAGGCCTGATCCTTGCCGTTTTACACTTGCTCCGGGAAAATGTTGGAATTTCAAATGGCGCGGCAGGACACTTTTCCTTGTGGAAGCGCGATGGGATGAAGATGTAGGGATATGTTGCGGATATGTTCTCAGATAAATGGGCTCTTTTATACCGTCCTTTAGCAACTTTTCGGGCATACGTCTTTGTCCGCTCAATGCGGAGGCTTGCACATTATTTGAAATCATCCTCTTCGGTAATAGGGGTAACTGGACTTAAATTTACTCGATTGAATTGAGCGAAATTAAAGAGTTATTTTGATCTTATGTACCCAGGCGCTCGATTTGAGAGCTTTTTAAAGGAAATGCCATTTTCTTCTCGCCTTAAAAATACACTTGGCCAATCCGCTTGCAGTTAATTCGAGGCATCTGATTTTTCAGGTAACACGTTTTCTTTCAATTATGCTCAAACGAAACGGTAGTGCTGTATGAATATTTTATCGGTCGCAATGATTTTGACGCGTTTTAACATTTTGCTGTCGGATTCTATTATTAATTTTAGTAGTTTGTTTTCCACGCCATCTGGAAACGTCAAACTAGTTGAACGCGCATCTCTATTTGTAAGAGGTTGATTATAAGTGAGTTTGCTACAATTTATGGTATCACTCTATCACTATGCATTTAGCGTTACTGATAGTTTAAGTAACGAGTTTGTACCTTTAAGCACTTGCCTAATATTTACCATCATTGTCAACGCCAACACGACGAAATAAGCGTGCGACACGACGAAGATATTTATAGCAAACCAACAAAGTGGTGAGTGCTGACTGAAATTTAGGTTCCTATACAAAGTAACAAAAAACTGACTTTAAGACTCAAAAACCGATGCGTTGACGTTGGCAACGTTCCCTCCTCAAAGGCCTCACAGAGGGTAACAATTTAAACGTCAGACACAATTTTCTCGACATTTTCCACAAACCGTATCGCCGGCGCAATATTAACGTGCCTCATTATACCGGCGCAGAATATTCATCAGGTTTTTCATACGTCACTTTCCACGGCCAGTAACAGTCCTGTATTGATTTCTCACATTCCAGGATGTCGCGCAATTTTACGCGACTCGCGGAAGTTTCGCCGAAATGCATCAACGTTTCGAACAGCCCTCGGCCTCGTTGCACCTTAATATCAATAGATTTACGGGGCGATTGTTTGCGGCCCGACGAAATTAATCTCGCCCCTGCCTCTGTTTTCTTTCTCCTGCCTCTAAAAGCTCCCCGTATGAATAACCGTAATGAGCACCGTGGACATGCGTATCACGGCACATAAATATTGTCATACGCACGCGGGGCATATACAATATATGCCGCGTGAGCTCTCGTCGTACGGGGAAAAATAAGATAATGACCAGGTGGACGGTTGATTGGTTCTTTACATCGAGCACTTCAGTTCCCTCGTTACGTTGAAATGGTCAAAAGATTAGGCTCCCCACCAATTCGCGTAATCCTCTTATCCGCTCGCCCCCTTTCCACGTGTCCGTCGTGTATTTCGCCTGCTTACACTGCACGGCCCGTACCGTGGTGTACGATTGAAAGCAACGTCGACGGTGTACTTCATTGAACACTCTACGATCTCTATCACTCAATCTCGTTAACTATGTACCGCGGAATTAGAATAATATCGAATTTATTTTACACTTTCTCGACTATACGTCCGATTCTACGTTAAATTTGCTCGCCATTCGCACGCGTCGAATCTGTTTTGGAATACGAAATGTAATGTACTGATGGCCGCGTCTATGTGTTACGTTATGTTCTCTTTTATGGAAGGGATGTAGGAATAGGAAAAACGTTACCTTGCGACTTCCCACGCACCGAGGAGTTTACCCTAACGCAGTGGACGCTCGTGACAACACTATCGGGGTTCCGCGCCGTATCACGATTTCTATCGATCGTCCCGATAAAACGTAACCTACCTCTCGTGAAATGAAATTTACCTCTCGCAATATTTCGTGGGATATTACGGGGCGGCAAGGTTATTCGCCGTTTGGCATCGTTGCACGCACGGGTAATGATCGCCGGCTGTGGCTGTATGCGTCGGCGGAGTTGTATGTCCAAAGGTATTTTTTCAATGGCTTTTCAAAGCGGTTTAGGCGCGCGTACGTTTTGGTTTTAACGGCTTAACCCGTGCCTGCCCCGCACTCGTAAGTTCAACAATTCGACGTATAGATGCGCGATGCCTGCACGAAGCGATTGTTGGCACGGATTCTTTCGAATGGAAAATATTGGTGAAACGTGCAATAGAATACTTGTAATATTACCCTCCACGCTATCATGATCTTTATCGTATTTGGAAACGAGCGACTGTCAGGTCAAAACAAGGTTTGTGTGACTAACAAACTACGCGCCATAAAATTGCATTGCCTACATCGCTACCATTCTGTTGCTTACATACACAGGCGCACACAAATCCTGTTGAAATCAAACCTTCAATCAAATCGTCCGCGGCAAACAACAACCGTGCACTTACAGTCACTATAATTCTTACGACTGCCATTATTAGCCCCCCCTCTCGAGTGCACGCGCCGTAAAGTTACGTCTAAGAAAGTACAGTTTCCCCTTAAAACGATATCGGTGGCCTGTGAGACATTGCGCGAGGGGTGCATTTCAATTGATCCGGCGCTATCGTTAGGAGGGTTCGTTGACCAACATTATCGCCCATAGTATTGCGCGCACACGTGCACGCACACATACGCGACGAACTGCACGCGACTTCGGTATTATACATTTCCTCGCCGAATGTCCTTGAGGGAGCAATCGAATCTCCATTAAGATCATCAGTATCGTTCGTCCATTGTATCGTAACAGGCGCTTCCCGTGCTCAACGATCTCCTTAAGAAATTCCGACGAGCCACTCCATTATTTTCCGGTCCCATTCAGCGCGGGGCCAGATATAAAGAAAGTTCCCCGTGCGTTTTGCGGACGTACCATTGATCCCGCTGGAAGTTCCTCTTTAGTCGCTGTTTAATTGTTCTCCCGGCTCGACGGGAAGCGATGGCTCTCGAAAGGCAAGTGCCGTAATTATCGTTCGTTAGTTCGACAATGAAAGGCGAGCGAGCGTTTGGCCGAGTATCGAAATGAATTTCGAGAGCGATAATTGACGCCTCGCCGGGGGACGAACGTTCCGCTCGTCGTCGGGCGAGAATTCGTTTAAACTGGCACGAACGGACATCGCGATAACGCGATTGCCGCTGAGATTTGTTTCGAAGCGTACCCTCTTTCGCGAGAAAAAAGGAGAGTGCAACGGAACGAGCGCGAGGCTCGTTATTCTTCCTAATCCACCGCACGTAGGCGAGGTGATAGTGTAAATTTTGCGAACCAACGTATTAATTAAATCGATAAGGAGGGGAACGTATAACGATTCAATGAGGGAGAGGACAGAACTTTACGAATGCCGTAACGTGCGATGGGTCTTACAATTAAAAGCGTAAGCAAAGTTGGACTCGCGAGTCTACGGAATATTTTGTGTTCTTGTAACATTTGAAATGGAACACTCTTTTGCGGATTTCCGCGTACACCGGGAAGCTGTACTCGTTGTTAGACAGAAGGGAGTGCAAGTCACGAATTTGTACCACGTTATTATGTAAAGTAGATGGGCTGCGAGATTAAGGCGTGACAAGAATGCGTAATTTATAGGAAAGATCGAAGAGTCTGGGAGGGTTGTGCTTCATGTTGGGGTATTCTGCGACGCACTATCGTGACAATGCCGTCGAGAAGATGCGTCGTCCCATTATTATTTGGACCCGGGAAAAACCGGTGAATCAGACGCGGACTCATATCCGGGATAGATCAAACATCCGACTCTGCAACCCTTCTGTACCGCGCGGAGACACGTGATTATCAGACGTCACATCTCGAACACATTACTGCACTGTAATTCGGATAAAATGTACACCATAGTCATTGCGACTCGGAGCTCATGACAAATGTTATATTTCACCAAATTTATAAGGTACTACGTTAGTTATTTAAGATATATTTTGCGCGCGAATGTTGTAATCTACAAATTCCATTTACGGTTAAACGTAAAGGTCTGTAAGTACGACTCGTCAAAGTTTCTTAAATAAATATATGCGCAGGTAATTGCTATGCTGTAATAATGAAAACGTTACCCTGTAGAATTTTGCGTTTCTTTATCTTCGTCTAATTGGGGTGTACGAATCCTAATACAATTTCATCTATTTTCTCTTATCACGCGCGATGATTTGCTGTTAATTACAGTCTGTTTCGTTTGGCAACTTGCAACGATAGTATCGCATACGTTATTACAAGCGAGTAAATATGGTCATCGATGGGATTCGACGCATTTCAGGCGTAACGGAGTGCGTACAAGTATGCGCGATCAGCTATTCGTGTGTGTACAATTGATTAGACGATAACTGACATTAAACGACAGGGCGAACATCACGACGTATCCAAAAGTGATGCGTGATTGATACCACTATAAGGGTATTAACCGTATTGCGGTAATAATCATAACTGTTGTCTCGCTCATTTAACGACATTTAATAGAACGCATAATGCGATCGATTTATGATCAGTTCGAATATGAAATATATTTCTCAATAAGAGTTCCATTTTGTTCCATGATAGTAAGTGAAACGCGACATAGGTATGTAGCAATACCGATAGTCATATTAGAAATCAACAAAAAATTTTACTTTCCAATTGACTTCAAACATATGTTAATAACTCACAATATAATACCTGTCTACAAAGACCTGCTAAAATATGATGTATACAGATATTCAAGATGTTAGCGTTCGACGATATTCTTCGTGCATAAGTTGAATTGTTGAGGTAGCACGTTCGAATAAAGATGCAAATTTCTTAAATATCATCCACTGCGGGCTCTTCTGGTTGGTCACTCATGAACTCATGGTCGTCAATGTGCCTCACATACATTAGTTAGAGAGCGAACGTTCATAAATAATTCATGTTCAAGGGGCACTAAGTGTACTGACCGATCCTACCGCGGATAATGTCGGTTCCAGTTTATAGTCGAAAGATTACAACCGTGACGCCAAAAGGCAGACTCTTTTTAAACGGTTCTCACTTGACTCGCAAAATAGGTTGCCGTTAATAAATAATTGCGCGAAAGTAATAATTTTCTCCTAATGAACCGCAACGTTACTTCGTATTCGCAAATAAAAACGCAAAGTTTGAAATAAAAACGAAAAACGTTCTCATTTTTATGTATTTCTCTTTGTTACGGAATTGTCAATAAACTGGTTTTAAATACTCAATTGCTTCCACCAGTTACATGAGAGACACTTTCAGATTATTTGCATCGTGTTTGCTATCTTCGTACGTATGTTTACATTCTAATGATTTGATTGTATCGTATAACATGAATTTAATGTAACTTTCCGTGTTGTAAGTTTTAATAGAAACATCTGCGTAGTGCCAGTCAGAGTCAAGTGTATCATGTTGACTTGACGCATTTCACAGGACATAAAGCTTTCATCCCGTGGGTTTCATTTAGTATATTGTATAACGGACGTTCTGCATTCTGGTAAGATTGGTAACGGAAGGGAGAAAGACGCGACCCCTTCGAGTAAAATGTTTTAGCAAAGATTAAAAGTACTTTTACTCACCGATGCAATCTTACAGCTTGTCTCTACTCCTCTTCCCATTTCATAATTCAGCGAACAATTGCAATATTTCTACTTTTCACTTTGTCGTCATCCCGATACAACGTTTGCCCGTAAATAATTTTACTACATTCGTAAAGCTTACTTGGCTATTGAAAGTCTCGAAGAAAGATGACATTACGTGTGTTCAGCGTTACTAATATTTTTCCTCCTTTAAAAAATTGTGGAATATCGGAAAAGAGTTGGCCAAAGAGCGGAACGAGTAAAAATTAAACCCAAAGCGGGAAATGAGTATTCCATCGGTGCTAATTATAAAATCGATGAGGAAATGTCATTCGTATAACTTTCAGTTCTATTTATGCTAATCTCTTCATGAAATTATCTTTACAACCCGTAACGACATTTAACTTTAACACCACACCTATATCTAATGAATGATTAGCAAATAAAACTGAAGCTAAATTTCACTACCAAAAAAGTATTGATAACAGCAAAACTGTTCGTATTCACACGAGATGGGGCTATAACAGACAGCGAGTTGCTCGTTTTTCCGATAAAATTACCCTTAACGTTAGATTTCTGCTGAAATCCGTTCAGGACGCTCAGCAATTCACAAACAAGGTACAGGACACTCCACCTACGAGATATTGTAAAATACGTCCAGCCCCTGTGTAATCAACCGGCCCCAAGTGGGCGTGGGTGGACATAGAAACGTCGGTAAGTGAGCTAGCGACGAGTAGGTAACAGATAAATGTAGAACGCTGACATTATCCACCGACGAGATATTAGGCCACCGCCGTACCACCGTATAGTTAGCAGACAACTATCACCGATTTCGCTTATTTTGGTCTCAATCGTTTACGAATAGTTTACGCAAGTTTACGCAATCGATTTCAGAGTTTACGAAATCGTAGTTTTCCCGTAATTAACAATTTTTAGGTGGGTGTATAGTTAGCAGACGACTATCACCGATTTCGCTTATTTTGGTCTCAATCGTTTACGAATAGTTTACGCAAGTTTACGCAATCGATTTCAGAGTTTACGAAATCGTATTTTGGCCGTAATTAACAATTTCGAGAATGGGGTAAGGTAGGTCCCTGCAAGCGTCTCCAGTGCGGGCAGCGAAGCTGAGCAGAACCTGGCGAAATAATTTTGATGTATCTCGTGTGCAACGGTCTCAATCGTTTACGAATAGTTTTCGCAAGCTGCTGTATGAATTTCGGAGTTTACGAAATCGTATTTTGGCCGTAATTAACAATTTCGTGAATGGGGTAATGTAGGTCTTGCAAGCGCCTCTAGTGGCTGAAAGCAGAAGCTGACCAGATGCAAACTCTGGCGAAATAACTTTTACGTATCTCGTGTGCAACGGTCTCAATCGTTTACGAATAGTTTTCGCAAGCTGCTGTATCAATTTCGGAGTTTACGAAATCGTATTTTGGCCGTAATGAACAATTTCGTGAATGGGGTAATGTAGGTCTTGCAAGCGCCTCTAGTGGCTGAAAGCAGAAGCTGACCAGATGCAAACTCTGGCGAAATAACTTTTACGTATCTCGTGTGCAACGGTCTCAATCGTTTACGAATAGTTTTCGCAAGCTGCTGTATCAATTTCGGAGTTTACGAAATCGTACTTTGGCCGTAATTAACAATTTCGAGAATGGGGTAATGTAGGTCTTGCAAGCGCCGCCAGTGACCGAAAGCAGAAGCTGACCAGATGAGTAACCTGGCGAAATATCTTTTACGTATCTCGTGTGCAACGGTCCCAATCGTTTACGAATAGTTTACGCAAGCCACTGTAACGATTTCAGAGTTTACGAAATCATAGTTTGCCCGTAATTAACAATTTCAGAAGCGGCTATCGTGCAGCGTTGATTTGCTCGCAAGCGCCGCTGTTGGCCGAGGCGAGAATCGCTCTTCGGACATGGAGTAACGAAACAATTTTGACGTATCTCATCTGTAACGGTCCCAATCGTTTACGAATAGTTTACGCAAGCCACTGTAACGATTTCAGAGTTTACGAAATCATCGTTTGCCCGTAATTAACAATTTCACAAGCGGCTATCGTGCAGCGTTGATTTGCTCGCAAGCGCCGCCGTTGGCCGAGGCGAGAATCGCTCTTCGGACATCGAGTATCGAAACAATTTTGACGTATCTCATCTCTAACGGTCCCAATCGTTTACGAATAGTTTACGCAAGCCACTGTAACGATTTCAGAGTTTACGAAATCGTATTTTGCTCGTTATTAACAATTTCAGGATCGGCTAACGTGCAGCTCGCAAGCGCCGCCGTTGGCCGAGGCGAGAATCGCTCTTCGGACATGGAGCAACGAAATAATTTTGACGTATCTCATCTCTAACGGTCTCAATCGTTTACGAATAGTTTTCGCAAGCTATTGTATTGATTTCGGAGTATACGAAATCGTAATTTGCCCATAATTAATAATTTCAGAATTGGCTATCGTTCAGCGTTGAAAGGCTCGCAAGCGCCCCCGTTGCCCGAGGCGAGAATCAGTGATCTCAGAAGTGGCATCCTGCCGCATGTTTCACGCGTGGTGGGGGAAGAGAGAGAAGTAGTATGCGTCGTGTCCGTGAGAGCTACGCGCTACTCGATTGGCTGGTAGTTCTCACGGACATGCACGCATATTACGCTCTGTGTGCGGCAGGATGCCACTTCTGGGATCACTGGCGAGAATCGCTCTTCGAGCATAGAGTATCGAAACAATGTCGACGTATCTCATCTGTAACGGTCCCAATCGTTTACGAATAGTTTACGCAAGCTACTGTATTGATTTCGGAGTTTACGAAATCGTAGTTTGGTCGTAATTAACAATTTCAGAATCGGCTATCGTGCAGCGTCGATTGGCTCCCAAGCGCCGCCGTTGGCTGAAGGGAGAAGCTGCATGATAGCCGATTCTGAAATTGTAAATTTCACGACAGCAAGGAATTTTGCTGGCATGTAGCACAAATATTACTTTGCAATGCTGAACCTTGCAGGTCACATTGTCGGAGTATTGTAGGAATATTGCTGCAATATTCCTATGTCAGCCCCCTCGAAATTTGCGGGAATATTGCAGGAAGATGACACAGAATATTGCATCAAGGTCCTAACAATATTCATTCAATATTATATCCTACATATGATTCTGTTTTACATTATGAATAATTCAAGAAAATTTGTTTTACAATATATTATTTTTATTAATGAAATATTACATTACACTAAATATAAAAGTACATATAAAATATTTACATTAAATATAACAGTAAATATAAAAACTACACTAAATATAATAGTAAATATAACAAAATCTTAACCTAGTCTCAATTCTATTTATTAAGATTTCATTTTTCGCTCAATTCTCGTTTTTGCTTGAGTGAACCACTTGCCAATGACGTCATTTACTTCCGCCTTTTTCAACTTATTATTACCAACGGCCATACAGGCTACTATAAAATAATAAAAGAATATTAGTGATTATTAAAAGATTATTAATAATGTATATCTGTAGGAAAATACTTTGGAATAAGTTCGCAGTCCGCAATTTTGGAAAGCTTGTAACCGTCCAATTTTGGAGCGTTCCATCGTGCGCTTGATTTATCGCAAGCGCTCCACGCAGCACGCCCGAGCTACCGGTGTGTGTGTGCACGCGCTAGGCGCGTGAGGCGTCGCCTGCTTGCGTATGACAAATCGTAGTTACCGACCCCGGGCGGTAGATGCCTCCTTTTCTCGCCATAGGGTTTAGGCGCTCACCTGAATATATGGTGGCCGGCCGTACTGCAGAATCGTTCTTATCCTGAGTTAAATTCTAAAGAGCACGCATTATTGCCGTCGCCTTTATCATCACACGCACTACGCCGTACCGCCGGACACTATATATTCGGAGACTAGACAGTTACAAGACGACTCACTGAACACAAATCGCACACGAATCTACGACGGAGCGCTCTCCTTTTATACAATTGCTCACGACGCCGAAGCTTGCGTTAGTCACTGCCCCGTCAAACTAATTGCCGCTGTAAACGCGAGTTAAGCCAATTTCAATATAAAAGCATCGCCGACATTCCGTATTTTCTAGCGTACGTTCATTCTCGCATACTGAATTCCAATATATAATTGTGCTACCGCGTGTAGTAAGAGCGCCGCGTATAAGACCAGGATAGTTCCAAGAGAATAAAAAGACATAAAAAAGGAGATTTAGAGTAATTATAACAGGCTTAGCTCCAGAGAGGTAGAAGTGGCCAGATTGACTCCCGGCCAGTCTAGCGCTCCCGCAGAACAGTATCGTGTACCGTTCTTCTCACCTCTCTGAGTAACCCTGTAAGCAGGCGGACGTATCCTACGGCTGGCAACTGCCCCCCCCCCCCCCCCCCCAAGGATACTCCTAGCCTCTCTTGCAGGCATTTTGCATAAATAGTAAAAGTAATACAGGATATCTGTGGTGCGATAGACCCATGGCACGGCCAGCCTAGCGCTCCCGCCCTAAGTCGATTTCATAACTGCAGAGTTCCTGTAGACGTATTGAAAACACTTGCAGTAGAGTCACATAGAATAGTTTTACACCTGAGTCCGAACGAAACCTTAGAACAGGACACGGGATAACCTCTGGCAGACGGATCAGACGCACGGCCCAAGCACTACGGTGTACCCCGCCTGACGATCCTAGTCTTCGCCCAGGTGTTCCCTGGTCTAGGAAAACTTGACATTTGCAAAAGCGTTCGTAAGATAACAGGTCTAGGTCGTTCTGTCCTGGCAGCATCTAAAAAGCATACATAAGAATTGCGAAGTCTTTGCCGTTACATACACCGACGTTCTACCGTATATTTTCTTGTACTTATTTTCAAATAAGAATATATTTAATTTGGTGTGCAATATAAATCGCTGTTGTCTCATCACTCGTCCCATGCACGAACCTACCGACACCTTCTGTGTCGACTCCAGGGAAGTAGAAAAATTAATGTAACCGCTGCTTTCCTGTAGAAATCTTTTTTGCTGCGATCGAATCGCGTAGCGAATTTTTGAATCGTATCCCGTCTACATCGCTGCGGAATACGTGAACTTTTGCCACGACGCTCACGTCGGGGTGAGAGCGCGGTCATGCACTGACCACCTAATACAGGGAAAAAGATTCAGTCGCGAATTGGCACCCATTCTGGGGCCAGCAAAAAATACGGTTACAAGCTTTGCTTCTGCAAGCGGCCCTGCCAACTGAAATTTACTGCGATTCCGTCTGCAAGTACTCGGTATATTACACCTGCTACGCACATAGTCAGCTTACCTGGGCCAACAATATTTAAGTCGACGAATCTGAAAAATTTCATGATGTTATCATGTGTACATAAAAGGCAGATCAAAACAGCAACTAATTAATATAAGTTATAATAGAAATATTGTGAAAGCAAAAGAGTATTGCAGATCAATATGAACCAATAAAATTGATAGTTATAGCGAGAAAGAGATGTGAATTCAACACAAAAAAACACGATATATTGATTCCTTCATAGGCGAGAAAGAGTATTGTGGAATTAACGCAAAAACATGAAATAATGATTCTCTCGCGGACATGCACCAAACCTATCCTTATATATCCTTTACCTTTACCCATGCCCATGCCCACGCCGACGCCCATAGAAACTGTAATAGTACAAACATTCATCTGAATAGGCATTATACTCAAATGAGCAGTGGCGTGACTTCAATGCTTTTGATGCTGACAACAACATGTTCAGGAAACCTCAGCTGTTGGGAGGAAATGTTATAGATAGTTTTTATTATATTTTGTACCACGAAAGATATTACTTTTTTCGTTGTAGAGCAATAATGGTACTTTAGAGGAACATGTGATTAAAAAATAATTACCAATTTTTTTTTTAATTCATGTTGTTGAAGTTTGGGCTCAAATGAGGCCAAATCATCCATACTTTGCACTATGGGAACCCGCTGCAATTCATTTTCGGATGTTTCGTCCTCATCAACTTCGGCATTTTAATTTTTGGACTCCAACAAAAAATCGACTTTTGTGTACAGATCCTTTATTTGTAAAGATATCGTAGACAGCATTTTGTAAACACATTTTCGAAATCCTAAAATATGTAAAACAGAAGGTAGAAACATTGATATGAATGGTTTTTTGTTTTATTTACCAATTTCTGAGGTGTAAGGATGATGCTCCTAGTTTCCACAGGCACTGCCTTGAGCTGCAATAGTTTCAGTAGCTAAGGGATATTGGAAAAAGATGAGAGACATTTGCAATAATCATGATTATTATGAATACACTCCGATAATATGAAGCTTACCACCATGGCTATGTAAACAGTGGTAGGGGGTTCATTCTCATCATATGCAATGAACGTCAAACCCCCAGGTGTTGATGAATCAAATAAGGGTTCAAGCATTACAGGTGTAATTAGTAGATTGGTTAATGTACTCTCCGCTCGTCTGTGAATGTGTCGTCATATGTTGATTTTTTCTTGGGTTTTTAGATATGGACTCCATACTCTCTTCTTCCGAAGATATGACCCTTTTAACCTTAGCCCTCCTTCGGTTTTTTAAGGCCGCAGTTAACTCATATTCCAAGAGCTCATCCGAACAGAAAACATCTGATGTGTCCTGTGCCTCATTTAATTTTTCTTGGGCCCATGCCCAATCATCCACAAAGTATATAATTGTTTATTATTATGACATCGACAGGTCTTCTAGGTATAAAAAATATAGACATCTATATTATATATAAACACATACACACATTATTAATAATATCCACTATACATACCTGTCGACCCAAAGCAACGCTAATAACTGCACACTCCTCTGACGAGGTTTGGAGTAAAGCCTCAGAAATTATTAATTTCTCTAATTAGTTCAGAAACTTGACGTGGCCTGGCCATTTGCTTACACTTTTGTTGGCATCTAACCAACAGGTTGGAATGACTTGCAACCCATCCCTCAATTCCACGATACAATATTTTTCTTCTACTACTTGTCGATGGATGACGTGAGATACGTCACCGACGAGATATTCTTAAAGACTGCCAGCGCCTGTGTTAAACAGCGGCCCGCAAATGGGGCCTGGATGGGGTCTCAGGGGGCGCTGAGGTCTCTTGGCGGCGTCGGTTGGCGTCGGTAATTGGGGCTAGTACCGTAGGTAATAGACAAACATAGAACGTTGACATTACCCATTGTGTAACTGCTTAAAACGTAATGAGATTTTATTTTATAATTTTATTTCACCCTCACCTTTGTAATCGATACTTCACAGATGCATACATAATTAAAGAGTAATTAGCACGTGATTTAAAAATAACATCAGTTTCTTTCGCTACTTTGCAATATCTGTTTAATATATCAAAACAGTTCGTTGGGCCTCGGATCAACTTTTCATGCGGCCTTGGGCTGCCCTCATGTGCATTCGAGTTCAAATTGGTACGCGGCTGCATGTTTTGCAACAAAACGAAAAACTTGTTTAAATAGACCAATGAAAGCGTAAGAAGTCCGATTAGTGCATTGCGGAAAATATCGAGTGCCCGGGGAAACGGTGCAATATTTATGGGTGTGCACTGTGCGGTCACGTTTGACTTCGTTTATCTTGGCTTGTCTCGGAAACCGTCAATAGAACACAACCGTGCATGGTATCGCTTTGAAGCTCTCGACAAGATCTGTTCGAATATACGAAGAACATTTTGCATTGTTTTAAGCTGAACATTTTAAACATTCTTTACCAAATTCGTCGTGTTCCACTCACAGTTGCCGAGATAGACTGACAATGAGTTAAACGCGGCAGCGCACCCGCATGAAATAAACGCTTAGAAACCGTACTTGACTAGCTCAACTTCACTCTCCAATCTGCAAGTCTTAGTCCTACACTCCTACCCAACTGACAACTCAATCGAACTTGAGCCTACCCGATTTTTTTATGTAATTGCTCATTAATCGTTTTTATAAGAATATAAAATATCGTTTACACGCGCAGCGCAGGACGCTATTAAAACGGTCGGGGAATTTCTACTGTCAGTGCGTGACTTCGACAACTATTTTATTTATCGTTTCAGAAGAAATATACCTGTTGTATGATGCAGTAAAATTAAACGCTAGAATTTATGGCAGATTAGTCATTTTGACTAAAAATTGGAAAGGATTCGGAAAAATAGGTGTGCGCAATGATCTTATTCAGAAAAGTTGCCAGATTCTTTTGCCATAACTAATAATAGTCTAACTTTTAAATTGACGATCTGAATGTGTGGGTATCAGGTAAAGCTTGTAATCGGAAATCAAATTCGCTTTTTTATTTTTACGCACGTGTGTCCTACAATCATATACATTTGTACAATGTACATACATCCGTGGCTGACTGCCTCGTGAGTCCTGCATCGTCACCTCTCTCCCCCCTTCACGCTCCGCGACGCTTATGTTTTTCGCCGGACGCACGCCGAGGCTCGGTGCCGGGCCGGCGATACGCGGCAGGGGACTGGTGTGGCGTGTGTGTCCCTCCCCACAGAATGTTATTCAACGTACAACAAATATTTATTTTTTCCTTTCTAAAAACTGAGGATGACGGAGATAAACGGATTTTAGATTTGTTTTCAGCGCGTCAAAGTCTAAAAATTAACCAACAGATGCTCTTATGTAATAAAATACATGTTCGACCTCAGCATTATGTCACAGAGGCGCGTAGGCAAGCCGAGGCAAACCGATTCAATGGTTTCACATTGCCCTCATCGATTGATCGGTTCGCCGCCGTACGAAAGAAAATGTGTGTTGGAGATTTTGCCTAATGTTAGAGAATCGGTGTAGCTTGCTCAGGCCGATCCGCGACTGTCTGTCTGAGCGGGTGATCGAGAAATCATTGGTGGTTGGAGATTCATTCTAGTCTTCGATGAATCGGTGTAGCTTGCTCTTTTCCAAAAGCAAATCAGACTGAGGAAAAACATCTCTAACTTTGTGATATTTAAAAAGTATAAAAAGGATTATAATTCATTAAAATATTGCCACTCTTCCGTTACCGACATTTGCTCACAGCCCGATCCGACAGTCGCGGATCGGCCCGAGCAAGCAACACCGATTCTTCAATACTAGAATGAATCTCCAACACACCAATGATTTCTCGTTCACCAGTGTGGCCAGAAGTGGCTCTTTTACACCATCGGTGCCCGCGGGAGTGGGGATATGCGCAAGTGTGCGTGCCCTGTCTGTGAGAGCTGCTCGCACCGTTTCTCGCCGAATCGCGCTCGGCGTGGAGAGAAGGACAGAACTATGCTCCGTCCCCTTTCAACCAATATCGCGCGTTGCGTCTTTGTTCGACATACAGTCGCGGCGTCGTGTCTTCGTTCCGCACATAAGCTGGTGACAGTGGTGCCAGATTTCGCATAAGGCATCACACGTACCATTGCGTTCTTTCAGCCGGAAGGCAAATCGGGCACCACCGCCTGGAGCAGAGCGCGATCCAGAGAAAAGTGAAACGAGGAGAATTTGGGATTGACTCGTCGTACTCATTGTCGCTCGTCGTACTCATTGTCGCTCGTCGACGCTGTGGTTTTTTTCGTAGGTTCGCGTCCAGCCATGGTTCAATTTTTTGTCACAGAATCATTTTTTTTTTATTTGTTTATCACACGGCAACAAACGATATTCATTTAAAAATATTTTTGTACTTACTACGGATAGTTTTTAATATTTTGTCAGCGGAATAGATGTGTCGTATTGGTTTATAATAGATATGGCCAAAATATATATTTCATAAATTTTCGTTTCAGTAACATTAATCTTTCTGTGGTAGTAATAAATAAGAAAGTATATAATAAATGTCAATTATTGCGTATTATGAATTAACCGTGAAACAAGTAATAGGAGCTTCTTGCACTAGAACGTTGTGAGGGATCGAGCTAACACGCGATTTTAACAAAGGACAGCGTACGCCAAGAAGAATTTGCTTGACACGACGCGACGACGGTTCGAACGTTTCTATGAGTTGTTCTTTATGATTTGTTTTCTAAATAGAAGGTGACCAAGTTGTGCATATATTCTAACAGTTCTCATCAAGTCCCATCACATTGATTTGAAAACTTTCTCTTACTACGCACGTTTAGTTTAAGAATGCTATCCCCATTTCGAGAAAGAAGAAGGTGTTCCTTCTTTGGCAATGCACCATGCATACTGTAATCCATATATACGTCCATTGTCGTATTCTGCCCACGAAATGTCGCAACGTGCGTATCGTCGAAGAAGGCATGATAACTCACGACAATAATAGCAAAATCCCTGGTAATGGAAAACCGAAACTGGCATTGTGCCGCTCCCGACCGACCGCGGGTCGCGGTTGGACTAAATGAAATATCTGAAAAGTCTAACCATTCTGACCGCGTATTTTACGTACCTACTGCAAATTATTTCCCCGGGACTCTAACTGACTTTTCCAATGTCATTTATTCATCAGTATTTAGTGGTCGCGTCGTGTCAGGCAAATTCTTCCGGACGTACGCTGTCGTGTGTTAAAATCGCGTGTTAGTACGGTCCCTCAGAACGTTCTAGTGCCAGAAGCTCCTATTGCTTGTTTCACGGTCCATGCATAATACGCAATAATTGACATTTATTGTATACTTTCTTATTTATTACTACCACAGAAAGATTAATGTTACTGAAACGAAAATTTATGAAATATATATTTTGCCCATAACTATTATAAACCAATGCGACACATTTATTCCGCTGACAAAATATTAAAAACTATCCGTAGTAAGTACTAAAATATTTTTAAATGAATATCGTTTGTTGCCGTGTGATAAACAATAAAAAAAAAATTATTCTGTCAAAAAAAATTGAACCCTGGCTGGGCGCGAACCTACGACAAAACCGACAGCGTCGACGAGCGACAATGAGTACGACGAGTCAATCCCAAACTCTCCTCGTTTCACTTTTCTCTGGATCGTGCTCTGCTGCAGGCGGTGGTGCCCGATTTGCCTTCCGGCTGAAAGAACGCAATGGTACGTGTGATGCCTTATATGAAATCTGGCACCACTGTCACCGGCCTGTGTGCGGAACATAGTTCTGTCCTTCTTATGTGTCGTCACGATACCTGACGTCACACGACATTGGTGGAAGGAAGACGCAGCATAGTTCCGTCCTTCTCTCCACGCCGGACGCGATTCAGCGAGAAACGGCGCGTGCAGCTCTCACAGACAGGGCACGCACACTTGCGCGTATCCCCACTCCCGCGGGCACCGATGGTGTAAAAGAGCCACTTCTGGACAGTCGCGGATCGGGCCAAGCAAGCAAGCTACACTGATTCTCCCATACTAGAATGAATCTCCAACACACCAATGACTTCTCGTTCATCCGCTCAGACAAACAGTCGCGGTTCTCCTTGTCCGTCACGAGATTGGGTCGAGTCGGGAGGACGACGCGACGGGACAATTCGCAACGAAGCTCCTTGACACATCTTTGGCAACGAATCGAGTAGCGACTATGACTGTTAAGGGCCATAGGCCAAATATGATTTTGTAAAGTTTGAAAAGGGTATTTTATATTATTATTTAATTGCGGTAGAGATTTACTCGTACACTCCGGTGGCTTAGATAACACGGTTAGCACCAAATTGGCGACAAGTAGAGTATCCTTGTATAGTCTGAATAAAAATATTCATAGACAGCTCGTACATCGGGTTCACTCATCGTTGACAGCAGCATCGTTTTGAGAGTGGCCATAGTCCATGCGTGCACCTACACATGCATACTCACTCACAAGACGATGCTTCATTTGTTTGACGACCGACGAAAACGCACACAAACAAGCAACAGTGGCACGGTGAGAGCAGTTACGATGTGTCTCAAGAGCTGGTGTTTCAAGCATGTTTCGCTTTTTCGTCTGACAACTATATTAAATTTGGAAGACTGAACACTAGAAGTATCAAGGGGGTGAAAATCTTTTCTCTGGCACTTTGTAATAGTGATTATATATTTTTGAAACACAAAATGTTGTTTAAAATAATATCTTAGAAAATAACGGTATATGAAATGAACTTTCATGACTGTTCTGGGGTAAGCGCGGAGGGGTCAATCTCCGTCCTTTACCCAAGACAACAGATAACTCTTGCTCCGATTTTCGGCCAGATCCATTCTCGCATTTGTTTTTATGTCCACTCTTTCTATACGAGTCAATACCCCGAGATGAGCATATGCTCGTCAGCCCCTTGATACCTCTCAAACAAGTGGCATAGCAATGGGTCAATGCATGGCACTCTTCAATTAGCGCGTGTCATTGGTCAAAATTCGCAGCCGCGCTAATAAATAAAACGTCTTGAAAAGATTTGATCACTATATATAAATAAAAGCCAAACGAGGGAACTTGATTCTCTCGGTGCTTCTAGTGCTGATTTTGTAAAACTCATTGTAGCTGTCATTATTGCCAGACGAAAAAGTCAACGCCCGCCCGCATTCTAACCACTTCATAGCCATGTTTCGGCGTGGTTGCGTGCGTTTTCGTCGATCGCTAAACAAACGAAAGCATGACCTTGAGAGTGGATATGCATGTGTAGATGCACGCATGGACTATGCCTACTCTCGCAGCGATACCGTTGTTGCTATGCGACGTATTTGTCGATGTAGCTGAGTGCCACTACTGACAAATTGTTTCGGACTACAGAAGATCGACCAAAACCGCGACCATTGTAACGGCAGCCTTACTTATTTTCAATCTCACCTATAGCGATCATGACCTATACGGCAGATTTTTCCGGGCACCTGTTCTCCAATTGTCAATTTCATGTATCTCACACAGCTTCAAATGGTGGAACAAATGAGCAAATTGCATTGAAACTATACGCGAACTTCATTTCAACATACAATAATATATATTCCAAATTCAGACCAACAAGACATGGTCAGGTTTGTATATCAAAATTTCCGCGTCCAATGTTGTACATATATTTTTACGGTTAACGTTGAATAGTTGAACATTTATTAACATTTTAGTGAACTTTTTATCTTTCATTTTATGTTTCGTACACCCTTTTCTGCCGTTAATAGTAATTTTGCTTCTATTATTTTGAAACTTAAAATTCCACTTGAAATCGTCTGTAAAGAGAGCTTCACTTGCCCACACACAGGTGACATCTGATGATAATAGTTCAGTACGGTAGTGATTCAACATCAGTTTCTTACTCTGGCCGCAATATATTCTAGAGGGCGCCCGAGAACAGCGAATTTTGCTGGAGACACAAAGTCCCATAAGGCTGGCAGTCTTTAGGAATATCTCGTCGGTGGATACGTCAAAAGTCAAAACTACTTGGTCAGGGTATACATCTGGTCAGCTTCTCCATTCGGCCAACGGCGGCGCTTGCGAGCAAATCAACACTGCACGATAGTCGATTCTGAAATTATTAATTACGGGCAAACTACGATTTCGTAAACTCCGAAATTGATACAGCAGCTTGCGAAAACTATTCGTAAACGATTGAGACCGTTGCACACGAGATACGTCAAAATTATTTCGCCAGAGTTTGCATCTGGTCAGCTTCTCCTTTCGGCCACTGGAGGCGCTTGCAAGATCTACATTACCCGATTCTCGAAACTATTAATTACGGCCAAAATACGATTTCGTAAACTCCGAAATTGATACAGCAGCTTGCGAAAACTATTCGTAAACGGTTGAGACCGTTATACACGAGATACGTCAAAGTTATTTCGCCACTTTCTGCATCTCCTTTCGCCAACGGCGGCGCTTGCGAGTAAATCAACGCTGCACGATACCCGATTATGAAATTGTTAATTACAAGCAAACTACGATTTCGTAAACTCTGAAATCGTTACAGTGCCTTGCGTAAACTATTCGTAAACGATTGAGACCGTTAGAGATGAGATACGTCAAAATTATTTCGTTACTCTATGTCCGCAGAGCGATTCTCGTCTCTGCCAACGGCGGCGCTTGCGAGCTGCACGTTAGCCGATCCTGAAATTGTTAATAACGAGCAAAATACGATTTCGTAAACTCCGAAATCGATACAGCAGCTTGCGAAAACTATTCGTAAACGATTGAGACCATTACACACGAGATTCGTCAAAATTATTTCGCCAGAATTTGCATCTGGTCAGCTTCTCCTTTCGGCCACTGGATGCGCTCGCAAGTTCTACATTACCCGATTCTCGAAATTGTTTTAATTACGGCCAAACTACGATTTCGTAAACTCTGAAATCGATACAGTAGCTTGCGAAAACTATTCGTAAACGATTGAGACCGTTAGAGATGAGATACGTCAAAATTATTTCGTTACTCTATATCCAAAGAGCGATTCTCGCATCGGCCAACGGCGGCGCTTGCGAGCTGCACGTTAGCCGTTCCTGAAATTGTTAATAACGAGCAAAATACGATTTCGTAAACTCCGAAATTGATACAGCAGCTTGCGAAAAGTATTCGTAAACGATTGAGACCGTTGCACACGAGATACGTCAAAATTATTTCGCCAGGTTCTGCATCTGGTCAGCTTCTGCTTTCGGCCACTGGGGGCGCTTGCAAGATCTACATTACCCCATTCCCGAAATTGTTAATTACGGCCAAAATACGATTTCGTAAACTCCGAAATCGATACAGCAGCTTGCGAAAACTATTCGTAAACGATTGAGACCAAAATAAGCGAAATCGGTAATAGTCGTCTGCTAACTATACACCCACCTAAAAATTGTTAATTACGGGCAAACTACGATTTCGTAAACTCTGAAATCGACTGCGTAAACTTGCGTAAACTATTCGTAAACGATTGAGACCAAAATAAGCGAAATCGGTGATAGTTGTCTGCTAACTATACGGCGGTCTTCCTCGTTAGACAAAAATATGCCTTGGACGAGCGGTCTTTGCTATTCCTCGATTCATTGAAAAGTGGTATCAAAGACTAATTAAAGTTCTTGTGTACGATTATTCGATTGAGACAAAGGGAACATATGTCGGGACAAAGGTTTGCGGACGTAGAGATGCGGGCGGATTCAAATCGAAGGCGGGTCAGTTGGTATTATAACATCATTTTATTATATTTAAATTGAAGTCGGTTATAAATTATGGTGATGAGTTTCGAATACTAGGACTAGGACAAATGGTTCTCGCTGCTTTGCTCTGTATACTCAATTTTTATATTGCATATAGTTGTTGAAGGATGAACGCCATCGTCTGAAATTTCCTCTCGCTGTCAATCTCGCTCATTCACATTCACGCACAGATTCATTAACTCTCTTTTACACTCACGCATAAGTGCACACACAAACGTGCACTCTCTTTCTTTCCCTCTCTCTCACTCTCTCTCTTTCTCTTTCGCCGCGATCGACCGATTAACCCGATTCAATTCGATACAAAAGAAAGTAATTATCAAGTATTGTTGCTCGTCTAACCATACAGACTGACTCGTTTCGGCTGTGACCTTCTGTTATTTATTCATTTATTTTCTCTCTTTGCACAATTCATTATCATCGCGTGTCGCGCGGAAAGAAGCGTCGAATCGCGACGCATTCCGCACGCGAGTCGAAACGCAGATGAATCGGCGATAAAACAAGAACCTCCGATTACGAAATCGTGGGATAATTCCAGCGTCCCTCGATACCTTTTTGTGTACTCCCCTGCGTTACACACACGCCCCTCATTATCGTTCCAAACACACGAACCTCGAAGTTGCCAGCAACTCTCTTCTAATTAGATCCATCCTCGATCGTGTGGACCTCGACACGAACCCGAGAAGAAAACGTTAAAAATTCTCGATCCGTAATTCCCTCTTGACGTTCGAGGAGCCAGATTCTGGCGAGACAGGACGATTTTCGAACGTCTGCCAGCGGGTAAAATGGCAGTGCGTGTAGCGAGACGGTCCGCTTGGGAACTTCGATATAGAGCCTTTTTTTTGTTACTCATTCTTTTGCTTTGTTCTTTGTTTCTCACTACGTTCGATCTATTAGCGTGGCTCGCAACGATTTCCCCGCGAGCCGCGAGATAATTTTCAGTCCTTCGTCGCGAGACTCTGAATGCGCACGAATTTTTGTTCAGCAAATCGACTGTATCGCTTGCGTTGGCCAGGAAACGTCGCCTCTCGAACGCTCTCTGAGAGTTGAGCCCTCGTTATCGTACAAAGTCGCTTACATGTATGTATACTGAACGTTGGAGATGCGTACGCGTTAATGTACGGTGTCTGAAAAGCGGATTGACTGGATGAACCGATTCACTCTGTCGTCCGGGGTGTCTCATTCCCCGTTCTAGACTGAGAAGTGAGTGTACGGTTGCCGGTCGTGTGTCATATTGCGTATGTATGTTTCATCGGCATTTTGCTATTTCGCTGAACGTAACGTACCCGCCGCGCTTAATCGGCGATTAACTCGATTGAAAAGTGCAACAACGTGTGGTGGCCGTTGATGGGTGAGGCGACATTTTGCTTCGAGCTGTGGTCTCTGTAGTTGCACCGTGCCAGTTGTCGATTAAATAGGTTTTTACGTTAGTAGTTGATTCAAATCAATGTCAATCCCAGAGCTATGTGTTGTCTGCAACCGACTTGAATTTAGGTGCGTCAGCCGTTTAAGCTTTACAACTAGTCTTCTTCCACGTTCCATGTGTGGCACGGAAGACTTTGTTTTTGAAGGGATTTTCATGAAATTGATCAACAACTGGGTGGTGATCAACTACTGGCAGGATGACTCTACTCCGTGCATCTCCGAAATCGATCGGTCGCTAATCTTGACGTCACGATTCTATGAAGCAGCTTCGCTCTCGCGTTCTCGAACGATTCTCGGAGGAAATGCCGTAGTCGCAGATCGGTTTTGCATATAATATATACGTGTGTGTACATACATACGGGTATGTCGATTTATGTATATGTACGTATATTTATATTCGGCGGATGTATGCGTACGTATACATATATCGTATCGTCAGTTTATAACAATTACACAGCACAGCCAGCGACTCCATTTATATTTACATTCGATTTTTCACGTTTTTCGCTTTTACTACTCTCTCTCTCTCTCTCTCTTCTCTCCCTTTCATTGTTCCGTTCGCTACCTTTCAGACTTCTTACTATTATTATGCCGCGGACATTATTTTTATCACTTTTTTCTTAACACGCTCGAGGAAGAACTATTTCATATAAATCCTCTCAATCAACAGTTTGTCTAGCTTGCGCTCCCGCTTCCTCTCTATCGACTCGTCTCCTCTAATTTTCTGTATCTCGTTCAACGGTTTACATAAATTGCGAAGCGAAAATCTCGAGTATGCAAACAGCGCGCAGTTTTGGGTCACTAATAAACGTATCAATCGACGCGTACAACCTGATCTCGTACGGGGCTGACAGCTTCTTTTTATAGATTATATAGATCCAAAATATCGATTGACGCAGCCAAGCGCGCGCGCGCGGTGCCTGGGGCGCGAGTCAACGCGACGTTTATAACAGATCTAAAATATATATGAACACATACAACGGATCGCATAGCTACTACGCGATCGCCATAAAATAAAAACAAGATATGAATCCGCGCGGCGCCAACAGCTATCTGGCGCCGTTCATTATATACACCGCGGAGGAAAACAGACATTCGTCGTTTGCCGAACGTTGAAACTTCTCTCTCTCTCTCCCTCTCTTTCTCTGTCCCTCCCTCTCAAGCTCACCCTCTATCGTTAAATGCATCCGTTCCACTGTCGCCCTCTTTCCACCTCATCCGTAATTTGTTCCGTTCTTTTTTCTTCGATTTTTGTTCATACTCATTATTTCGACTACCGCTATCCTCTAATTCCCGGCCTCGCATCAACACGCTCGCGGATCGGACCGAACACTCCGGGCCACGCAGGCATGATATTTCGCTCGTCCCGAATTCGCGCCAACGGAATCCTTGCGCAAGATCAAGTTGCACCCGACATCGTGTGGTAACATTTGCTTTGAGCAAGAGGCTGTCGACGTGCCTGGGAGGACCCGAACGAGGAGCGTCTTCGGGATCCGATCGGACTGCGTCTGTCAATCCGAACAAACAGCACAGCGAACAGTAGGCCGGAAGGCGTCCCTCGTTTGAGCACCGCGCGACGTCGTCCTGTCGAGGACCGCGCGATTCTAAGAGTCGGTAACATGCAAGAGTCGGCGGACGACTCCGTTGCAACTTCTGCTAGCCATAAATCGGTGACCGCCGGGTGCGAGGGCTGGCCGCATCTCGACGGTCACTCACGCCACACACGCACACGTACAAGCACTTGCCTCACTCGGGACAAGGGGAGGAAGTGAATTTTCGAAGAAGGAGGAGGGGGGGGGGAGGGGCTGAGGACCACGGACGTTGGACGAAAAGGAAGGAGTCGCAGGGGATGACAATTTGAACGACGAAAGTTCCGGAAGTCGCGTCTCAAGCATGGGCGCGACAATTTTAGAGGAGGGGTGGTCGGGGGAAGGAAGGGGAACGAGACGAAATGTGTGTGCATGGAAGGCGAATGATTATCTCCGCCGATCCTTTCGACAATCGGCAAACCTAATTAATGGGGTGGGTGAGGGTAGGGGGGCGTGATGAGAAAATTACAATGTAACTAAGTTTAATCCGATCGCTCGTCTCGAAAGTAATCATAATCATAATAATAATAAAATAATAATAGCAGTAATAATGATAGCAATAATATTAATAATAATAATAGTACTAGCGTCGACGATGATGACGCGATGGTGATGAGTGACGTCGATGGGGATAACGAAACGGGTGATGACGGTGACGGTGAACGACGAGAATGATGATGGCAGAGCCGATGATAGCGTCGATGGCGATGATGAGAATAATAATATTATTAATAATAGTAATGAGAAATAATATTAATAATAATAATAATAATTCTTACGATTACTATACCAATGACGATATTTAACGATTATCGGTAAAATCAAGATAATAACGGCTAGATAACGATCTTTCCTTCCTCTTCTTCCTAGGTAGTAGTACAGCGAATCGTATATCCACTACTCGGACAACAGGAATAATACTATCAGTTAATTAATATCATTTATGTAATAATAGGGTAATTCTGTTAGTGCTAACAGTGTTATTATATATATACATATATTTACTCGCATATATGTATATGTATAAGGTATTTATATATGTACAAGGAGTAGGTATACATCTGATTCGCGCTTATCGGGGTAAATAATACAGATTATATATGTATATATAGATGTATATATATATAACCATACACGTGTATATATACCCAGTGTGCAAAGTCGTGCAGTATGTTAATGTGTTCTAAATAACGAGCGCGATAAAGATCGCCTTTCTTACCGTGTGTCTCTCTGTAATGTTCATATATGCGTGCATATACATGCAGCTGTACACGTGCCACGTATATACCCACTTGCATATGCATTGATATTTATACTTTGTTTTATATGCGTATACATATAACCGTAATTAAAGTCATATATTAAACCTCTTTAGCACATTACATCGATTACTCTTTTTCATCTTTCTCTCGAATGATAGGTACTAATCGGGGATCCACGGCGGCAATTGATTAGTGGAACACTTTTTGGCATTTTTTTAGTCCCGCGGTACTCCTCTGGTTGAGTTGCTGTTGCGTTCATTCTTTCTATCCTTCTGCTTTTGCATGTCGGTTTCGCCCTGTATATCTTATTTCGTTAAACGAGACCGTTTTATCCGAAAGTGCGGGCGTGTGTTTGTACGTGCGTTCCTCTCTCTCCCTCCCTCTTTCTCTCTCTCACTCTCTCATGCGCTCTTGTCCGACCTCGCGCATGGATACGCATGATTTTGCACGAAAAATGTTCGTCTCCCCATGCGATTCGAGCGAGCCGAAAGTTCTCCGCCGTGCGAGCACGGTTCATTGTCTCGGAACAGAATCGGTTGGTTTGGTTCGTGAGTCTCGTCCTCGCACTCTATGCACGCAGTCCATCCTCGACACATCACCCCCTATTCCCGCCGTCTCTTCTTTTTCTATAGCGACGTTCATCATTATCCTATCTCATCCTCTCTTTCGTCTCCCATTTCCGCTCGTTCGCTCACTTTCACTCTTTCTCTCTGCCTCGCATTCTCGTCAACCCTGTACAGTGTACACATGCATCTACATCTGCCCTCTCGCGTCCATTGAATTTGACTTGGCACAAACAACAGAGTCTTAGTAAAAAAGGCACTATTTTAGTAAAGCGAAACGGTTTTTGTTCTAGACATCTAATCTCGTTTGCCCACAAAACGCACAGACTTTTGTCTAAGGAGGGGGAGGGCCGTAGCGAACGCATTTTGTGGTACCGTGTAAATCAATGGGATCAGCGTGAACGGTGAAAAGAAGTCTTGTGTCGGATGCAGCACGTCCTCCGTGGGCCGCGGTCACGCGGGCCAATGAAAAGAGATTAATCGTCGCAAAAGCTCATATTGTGGAACCATTCAGAAGAGTTTGGCTGTGTGAATTTCATCATAGAATGAAAGGCATAAGTGACCGACCTGGGGTCGTGTCATTGAAGATGTCGCTTTAGTCGCACGGAAAATCATCGAGAGAAGCGAGATCGCGCTCTACGATCCGGGATCATCATACTGTGATGATTCTGCTACCGCAGCCTACCGTTCGGAAAATCTCGATCGCTCCGCTTCATTACGCTTACGTAAAAACATTCAGTCAGTCTTATTGTATCTTCGTGCAAAAGCGTTGTATAATATATATGTATATGAATATTTCAAAGTCGTCCCTAATGTGCAGATCGTTCGGTATGGCGATGTCAATTTTGTTCAGTAATGACGCATGATTACCCTGGGCCCTAACGTACACGTATGTTTATTATGTCCTGGTCGCGATGGTCTTTCTCGAGCATGTGTGACGATGTATGGCGAGCGAATGAAGGGAGATACATTTGCGTGGCATGAAACTTCCCACCATCTGTCTCTGTCGCGCGGATGAATGAGTCGGCATGAAACGCGATTGAATGATACATCTATGATCAGAACTCTCTCTGGTCCGCACGAAAAGACAACGATACGTTTACGTCTACCGTTATTACAATATAGGTACCTACGTGTATATACGACGAGTGAAGTTAGAGACGCTCTTCGCGACGTTCGCGCTTTATAGTCTATCTTGCCGGTTAACTGCTTTGCCCTGCGTCACTTAAATTAGCGCATCGACGAACGAGCAATCTTTATTCGGAGACGCCGAAAGTACAAGGCGATTCAAGACCCATCCAACCTCGCGAAATCGGACGGGGAGTTCAAGTCGGAAACGGAACCCGGATTGCCCGGAGAGTGAATGTATCGTAAGTGTGTATTGTGCAATCTACAGTTCCAGGATTAACGTCGTACCTGTTACGCGTCGATCGGTCGAGAATCGTCGAAATTCCGCTGCAAAAAGTCACTTTTATAAACACATACAAATAGTGGGGGGGTTCCGAGGAGCCAGCAGGGGCGGCCCGCGCGGAGTAGTGTATAATAATGTATAATAATATATGTATATTTATATATAATATGAATATCAAAATTTTGAAAAGACGTCTACACGATCCAAAACGATCAACGGCCGCGCGTATGCGTTTCTTTTTTAGACGACACGCTGATTCAGGCTTCGACGCATCAGGGCCGCGGAGCGCGAGGAATAGGACATATTTGTCTCGTCCAATCGTTGTTCCACTCGATTCGCGTCCCTGACGCGGCTGCCCGCGCCGAATCTAGTAGAAATCGGCTTTTAAAAGGAGCCGTTTAGGACTGACACGTAGAAAAGCAATGTTGTTTGTGCATCGCTCCGTTCAGAGGGTGGCTTCCGAGTGGTCATGTTTTTTCTTTGTTTCTCATTCCATTCCTCTCAGCCTCTTTCTTCCTCTCATTCACGATCGACAATTAAACAGAAGAAAGATTTGCACCGTTTTGTGAAAAGAAGGCGTAGGATTATTCGATAGTGGACACATCCATCTTTCTCTCTCTCTTTCTCTCTCTCTCTCTCTCTGTCTCTCACTATCAATCCATCATCATACTTGACCCGCAATCAGTCGTTCTGCCATTCGCACGCAGTCCATACGAACCACAGTCACACACGCACACATGCTCTCTCACAGTTTAAATATTTAAGTAGAAAAAAAAATTAAAAATTCAATAATAAAACGTTACGACATTGACACAGCCAAATCTTTGTTTTAAACATTTGTTTCCCCGTGTTGTTTGTCCCGATGTACAATTGTGACGCGGTGTCGCGCGCTGCGCTTCAGATTCGCGCCTCGCCAATATTTTGCTCAGCTTCTACAATACTTTTTTTTCTTCATCTATTCTCCCCGCTTTCCTGCACCCTTTCTCGCTCGTCATTTTCCGTACATTCTCAATCGTTCTCTCATACAATCTCTCTCTTTTTCTATCGCAATTGGGGAGCGGCCTGTGGAACAAGCACACACTTCCCCTCGTCTCATCGTTTACCAAACTCAGTGAACACTTGGTGGATATTGCATTTATCGTGTACTGGACGAACGCTCGTGATGGCGATGTAAGAGACGAAGATATTCGGCGCATGAATGTGCATTTATGTTCAAATTCGTCTAGCCCGGCGTCGCTTCTCAAAGCCTCCTCGATTGCCTCGGAAGATCGAAAGACTGTTCCAAAGCAAGGTTCCAAAGGAAAGGCAAATGTCAGACTGGTCCTTCTCGAGTCGTTTAAAGAGGAATGAGGTACATCGAGCGGCGTACCCGTTCCTGTGTAGATATGCATCAATTCGGTGTGTGTACGTACATGTCGTGTATTCTGCGTCGTGTGTCGCGAGTGTCATAATGTGTGGTGACGTGAATTATTTTCAACTAACGTCTTGTAAGGAACGTACGGAAGCAGTGAGAATGCTTTAATGGCAGCCATCCGGGAATTGGCCCGTTGTCCATTTATTCTACCCCCTTGTTATCCATATATCCTTCCTCTTTCTGCCTCTGTTTCCCTTCTCCCTCTCTCTCTTGGCCACGAGTCGTCCAGTTCACTAATAACCTATTAGAGTACTACTCGCTGATTGGCTTTTACACATCGTTTACAGTCGCAGCAGAGTTATTATATACGCCCCCTCTCCTCCGCGTATTACAAATTCCATACTCGATAGTTTTACCTATTTATCTTATACATATATAACAAACACTGGCTTTCCATGACTGCGCGTGTACTCGGGAGAGGAAAGGAGCATAACAACGCACTATGATATATATCTCAGTGTCATTAGTAATAATGGGATTAACGTGGATTATAATCTTAAGACGATCCACCCTTCTTTTCTAACTGTCGCAATTATTTCTCTCTCTCTCTGTCACATTCTCTCTCTCTCTCTCTCTCTCTCTCTCTCTCTCTCTGTCACCTTGCCGTCCCGTTATGCGTGTGTCTCATCGCTTCACCCCGTACATGTACAAAGAACACCCCTCCTGCATCGTTCGATCGACATTCTTAACGTGCGCATGCGATAATTGCTATCATCAAATATCGTTACCGTTATCGATATCGTTAATATATATATAGGTATGCTTTATATATATTATTTCTATATACAGGGTAGCCAATGAAATATTACACCGCTCGTATATAATATTGGATCCCCGCGGTTTTCATCCTCGTCGCGTAACTCCCCGTCGGTGTCCCGGCTGATTAGCGTGTGTGATAAACGGCCGAGATGCCGGAATGACGAAAAACCCCCGACGTCGTTTCACGCATCGAGGCCATCGAAATCAACGACGCCCGACTGACGATAAGTCTCGAATCTCGAGGCCTTGCACACGTCTACCGAGCGTTTCTGTTCGCCAGGTCAAAGATCGTACCTGCGCAAATGTCATACATTTCTCGCGAAGCCGTTCGCGACCCCTTAGCCTCGTCGAATTCTGCGTTTTTGCCTCTCCTTGTCTTTCGGAAGATCCAGTGAAAAATTGCGACCGAACGACCCTGTGACACGCTGATCCTGGCGAGCACAACAGCGACGGCGCCTCGATCAAGACGACAAAGGCGTTCCTCTTATCAAAGAAAATGGACGTGTCGTTAGTTTTTTTTTCACGCGTCCTCGAGTAATTGGCAGCACAACGTTTTCTTTCTTTTTTTTTTTGTTTGTTTCTTTGTTTCACCTATGCACGGTTTTTAGACTTAGTTACAGGCGTAGTCGATGAGAAGGGATTGCTAAGTGAGATAGTCGTAAATCGATAGCGATACGCTCCGTAGATCTCTTACTACAACTCGGTTCCTCGTAGCAATATATTAAAAACGTAGCAATGTGTATTATCTTTTTTTTTCCTGGTGGCGGTAATAAAAGTAAAAAGAGAAACGCAATAGTTGCTAGGTAATAAATTTAACGTTTCTAATCCTACGGTCCGTGTTTTTATGTATATATGTATAGGTATATATGTATATAGATATATATGTATGTATAAAGGTTCATCGCCCGTACAAATTTCAGTCGGTTTACGCGGCATTCTTTCTTCTTTCTCTCTCATTTTTCATTATCTCAGCCTATCTGTTCATCTATCCCTCTTCCCTCCGCTCACTCTCTTTCTCTCTCTCTCTTTCCGAATTTTATCACTGCGCCAAATTTTCTATCGTTATATACCCTTCTTGCCGCAAGAAATGAAAAAACAAACGAAGTCACCATGCTCGTATCGTCGTTACACTCGGGTAACGTTTATCGTCCTCACACACACACACACACACGCACGCACGCACGCACGCACGCACGCACCCACCCACACACACTCACACACGCGCTCACACAAGCAGTCGCGTTAAATTCTCTCACGCGCGCATTCTCTCCTATTTGTTCCTTATCCTCGTATATATAAAGTCTCTACATGTACAGTGCGCGTGTACGCGCACCCATATACGTATACGCGCGTATACGTTGCGCATATGTGCGTATCCATGCGCGTACACACAGTCTTCGCCAAAAAGTCTCTTAGTCTCTCGTGCGACGCGTTTGTCTCTCGTTAAAGAGCGTCGCCCGAAATGCGAAACTATCGGGAATATGAAATGCCGCCACCAGTGTGTGGTGTGGTATTATTCGTCGTCGATCTCTCTCGATCGCGGAACAGAAACGAAGAACGGGAGAGGGTCGAGAGTCGTTAGAGACGCATTTTTTTCTCTCAGCTCTCCCCCACCTCTCTCTCTCTCTCTCTCTCTCTCTCTCACTCTCTATCTCGCGACGCGACATAGAACGTTGAACATGTACCGCCGCCGGTTCAACGCCGTCGACCAATTGCGGCACGCCTGCGAAGCGGATGAAAGCGTAATCGTGTGCTTGCTTATTACAATAGAAGAGGGCGAGGAGCGAAACCGCCTAAGCGTAGTCGTGATAAAAAGTCATCAATCCCCCGAAATCTTGTCCCGTTCATGATACTCATGCACGTCACTCGCGTGGCTCTCTCGTTTCCCGAATAGGCTGCCAACTGTCCAGACGAGTTTTAAAAAATGGTATAAAAAAGGTTACATCTACATTGTCTTGATGTGGCCGCGAAGTGTCGCAATTGGTCAACTCGTGCCGTGCAGAGCATCGCCTGCTCCCCTCGCCGCGCCCTTGCGTTCGTTTCCGTTCCGCGTTCCGCGGCGCACTTGCTTGTCATCCCTGACTAGGCTCGTCGCGAGCCCAGCCGGCACTCTTACCTCGCGCTCGAAGCAGAAAGATCCGATATGCCTCACGACGGTGAGTGAAGCGACGTCGAAATTTGGCACAAGCTAATTTAATTCTGCAAGTGGACAAGCTCGTACAACGCGCGCGACGTACGCTGATTAGAACGAGTCGAGTGCCCCGGCCGTCTTTCTACTTCGAACGCTGTAAAAGCAACCCCGCGTGTACGCCGTATGGTGTGTCGCGAACGGATGCTCGCACTCTTGCCGGCGGCCTCTCGTATTCCCGGTAAACGTACCCTAGTTGGACGCGCGGCTCAACCATTCGATCGATCAAATCCACGCGAAAGTCAGTGTAGAAAAATTTCGTACTATACGTGATGTCTCTGGTCGTGTGCACGCTTCACTTCGGCACGCGGTAGTAACGTAGCACGAGATAGCCCAGGGTCCGGAAAACGACGAGGAACGCCAGGAGCACGGCCGTGTTCGCCCAGAGCGGCAGGCCCGAGCCTCTCGAGCCTCCTTGGCTCTCCAGGATGGCCGAAACGGGTATCGTCGTGCCGTTTCTGCACTCCGGGAATTTGCTCGGCTGCGAACACCTGCGACGAAAGCAGAAGAAGGATCCGTTCAATCAGGTTTCACGAGGGACGTGGGAAGGAAGACAGGAAGAGGAGAGTGCGAATGAATCCGACGAATCATAATATAAGTCGGCTCGATCCGTCGAATATCACTGGAACGTAATCGAAGGCAGTGACGAAATCGAGTGTGAAGGGTTTATCCGGAATCGTCGGGCGTTGCTAAACTAGGAAACACTGATGACATCATAATATCGGCTCTCGTACGAATTCCTCGCGATGTATATTTAGCGTGTCGGTCGCGAGGCGCCTTCAAAGGCAAACTCGGCGAAGTGAAGGGCGAAACTCACGTGATAGGCTCCCCGACGCCGAATTCGAGAATCTGCATGTTCTGGTAGGCGTAGTGCACCATACTGGCGTACCTTGCCCATGCGAGCCAAGGCGGCACGGCCGTCGCCAGGTATCCACCCAGGAGCTGCGTGGCGAGCGTGTAAAGCGCCGACGCTGTTATGCTCACCTGCAGGTCCAGGCAGCAGGCGCCCACGAAGAATCCGACGCTCTGCGGAAAAGCGGTCCACGGTAAATGTCAGCGCGTTTCACGCACCAATAACGGTGGCTGGGCAGCGCGAATTTTTGCCCTGCCCGCCGGACGCCAGTCGACTCGCTCACCTGCGCGACCACGGTGTTTAAAAGTAGAAACGCCAGCAGCGTGACGAACACCGACGGATTGTGGAAGCCCAACATCGGGTAACTAATGATATGGTAGACTGCGGGCAGCGTTATCGTCAGTGGCAGCTCGCCGACCATCTTCGCCAGGTAGTAAGCCGACAACCGATACGACCCCGACAGCCGCTCCTTGTTAATAACCTCGCGCTCGGGAGGAACTGCAAGCACAACCGTCGTCGCGGCGCAATTATTGAAAGGCCCCGCGAGGAATGTCGCTCATTCTCCGCTCATTCTTTTCGCGAATTATCGCGGAGATATTCTCCACGCGCCGTCTCGATGCCCATTGACTCCGCGGCGCGCGAGAATGTACGCGCCTTGTTGAAAGGCTTTATAAGCGGCTCAGCCACCCTGCGGCGTGGCCAAGATCATTATACGACCGAAGGATGAAAGGGTCGGGGGAGAGGTGGGGGGTTGAGACTTTGAGACGACGATGGAAGAGGGGGAGAGGCGTGGTGTGCTTTAGGATCAACGGAGCGCAGAGCATGCTTGCGAGTGCCCGAGGTGATGCTAAAGTCGGTTTTACAGCTCGACAGGACTCCTTCCCTCCCCCCTCTCGCTCCACCCTGCCGAGCTCTCCTAGACGCACCGCAGGCCACCACTCCGCGGCATAAGAGTCGGCTCAGAAAGGGAGACTGTAAAACTTCACTCGAGTACAGCATATTCGCGCATCATTAACCTTTATCGTACTGGGAGCCACCCATCGTAGTGCTCTCGAACGAACCTCCCGCTTGCCTCAAGTACAATGTCCGACGTTAGACGGTAACAGCCCCTACGTTTGCCTCAACTCCTACGAATTCATCAGGGCATTCGTGTTTCCTCGGGAGCGGACGAACTTGGATGATTCGGACTTAAGTGATCGAGCGACTCGCTCGAAATCCGCCAGATCCGTTCTGCTGAGTCTCAAACTGAAGGGCTTCGCGAGTGATGTGAGACGGCGCGTGTATGACGCCGTCGTTAGTGGGTCACGGCGTGTGGCCCACATACTAACATTCTTGATTGAACGCTCTCCGGGTCCTTTGCAAACGTTGCTGGCGATAAGAAAAAACGGGCGAGCGACTGAATAGCCGAGCGCGCTGTTACGTTCGGGCTCAATTGCATCAATCAGCCCTCGTCGGCTTCTCTGCGCTGCGAAACGCGTTGCGTAATGACGCACCAAGTCCACCTGAGAGTATTTCGCGATCTTTCGCGTTTTGCACGGTCCCGGTGTTGTCGTCTTCGTCAAGTCGGTTGCAACAAACTTTTAACGCCGACCAGGATCCCGCCGTTCCGTTTGTTAATTGCACAAACATTTTAATGCTGACGAGCGCATTCGCCGTGCCATTTGTCAATTGCACGAAGAGATAATGCTGACGAGGGACACGTCGGTAGGTTTTGAGCGTAGGCAGAACGAACGAGAGGATACTCACAACTGGAGAGAGCACCGAAGTGCGCGAAGAGCATCCAGTACGTAGTGCTGAAGAACATCCATCCCTGGATGTCGTGGAGAGCGGCCTCGGTCCTGGGAAGCCTGAGCCACAGAAGTCCAGCCAGCAGGCCGAGCGCTATCGTCTGGAGCCAATTCAAGCGCGACAGCATTCGCGGTCGTGCCTCTTGAAAATTTCTCTCCGATAATACCTGTCGACAGACCATGAAGCCCGAGCGTTATCCAATAGTCCACGGAAGACTCAAAAAGTCGTGCAATTTTAAATGTTTGGCGCGGTGCGCCTTATACGCGAAGTTAATTGGTCGAAGCTTAGGATAGTTAAGCGAAGTTAGCTCAGTTAATTAGGCCGAGAACGTGGAGCGAATTTCGGCGAGAATGGAGCCGCGTGAAATATGAAAAATGCCATTAACTTTTATAGTCGCTTAAACAAAGCCGCCGTTAATGAAACTTTAAAACTGGTTGTCTGGTGGGGCACAGAATCTGCCGGACGAACGAGGAACACGCTTGGTTCCGCTAGGTAAAAGTGATGCAAGCCGGCATGAAGTATTCGTACAAAGTGCCATTACCTCGGACAGACATGCCCGCGACCAGGCGCGGTAATTATCCGGATATGGTGAATCGTGTAAATGCGACCTAGTTCCCCTTTCTACTCAGGTAGCCCCTCTTTCTCGTCACATTATGCACGCGCTTTTCTCCGTTTTGCCGCGCGACACGACGCGTCGATGTCTCTGCGTCGTTTTATCGGAAAATTGTGTGTTTCCATTGTAAGCGATCGAGTTTAATTTTCTGTCAAGCAGAAAACGCCGGCAACGTGTCATAATTTACGGATTTTTAAATATTTGTTAATTTCAAAGCAGCGTATCTGCGTATTTTTGTTAATTTGAACGTTGTTAATTAAATGTGGATTGATTGCTCGTTATACATTCATTGATTGTACCTACTTTGAACTGCGACCAGAAGCTGGTGGGCCACTGCCAGGAGTAGTCGTCGTCAGCGGAACTCGCACTGCTACTGGCATGGCTTTGTGTGTCCAGCCACAGTGTGCGACCTTCGTCTTCCTTCACTGTAAATCATCAGCGAGAAAAAGGTCCGTGAATTTATGGTCTGTGGACGTTGGGTCCGTAGACTTAGGGCTCGCGAACTTTGGGTCCGCAGACCGCCGGGTCCGGAAACCGTCGGCTCGCGAAACTGTATGCGGATGGAATTTAGGTTCGCGAAATGAAGATCCGCATACTCAGAATTCATGGATCCGCGACACAGACTTGGCGTTCATCGTTAACGCGCCGCGCGAGTATATTGCCGTGTGATTAATATTCTTCGCGATTGAAGCATCCGCACTCATACGGGCGCATACGTTGACGCGCAGAATACACGCATTCCTTCTAGCAACTACTAGACGCCCGTTCTCAGATTGCGCCAGGCATTCCAGTAAGCGACGGGCGAGGATGACTTACAAGTCGCAGAGAAAGGGAGTAGTAGAGTTCATAAACGACTAAAAGAGACGACTCCCGCGCGACATAGTTCTCCCGCTCGAAAAATGTCCCGCATCCTCTCCGAGCGCTCCACAGATCCAATTATAAACCGTTAATCAATAACCGAGAGAGAAAATAATCGGGCGAGCGATAGAAGTATCGCTTGCCAGGCTAGCGCGTTTCTCACTGATACCGGACTACAATGATTCGCATTCATGAGCGAGTATGATCAGCACGTGCTGTTACTTACTGGCGCGCTACGGCGAACCTATTTTTGCCTAGCGTTGTAACTAGCTAAAACTCCGAGGCCGGTTTATCGCGACTGCGCTCCCCCAGTCAATGATTCATTTATTTCGTCTGCCACTCTCGCCGGGCACGCGGGATTGTCTCGGCGCAAAATTCGGTGGCGTCAATTTTTATTCCCATGCATTGGCGACGATTGAATAATTCGCGCGGGCCCGACGACGTCGCGAGGCACACAACGTCCGGCACGTATGGTATGGTGTCTATATCACGGCTTCTATACAGCACCGTCTGTAATACGTAGAGTGTCGTATCCGCACTACTATGTCTGTACTATAATCAGCATGTAATCTATAGTCAGTAATTTTCAGTAATTGCAGAGCCAGTTCAGCACCGATTGTGAGTCTAGCGTGGAAGAGCGCCAATCGAATCCGGACAGTGTACGACGATAATAAATAGAACTCGAGAAACTGAATAGCCCCTCCGACCATTATCCAGATACCGCTAATAATTCACGTGTCAGTTTTCGCGTGTGTGGGATCGTTCGCCGAACGAGTACGCTGCGAAAGAACGAGATAGCCATAGCCGCACACACTCGTGTGCCGCGAGCGGATGCGGCGGAATTCAAAAGCGAGCGGAACCGAGGAAGCGCGAGATACGAGTGCAGGAGGAAGGACCTCTAGGTGCGCATATTGCAACAATGCAATCTCGATCATTTTTCAAACGGCAGAACCTAGCGAAACTCGAGGGCAACATCCTCTCTACAGTCAAGCGCATCCTCTTTTTCCATTCATCGGGCCTTAATATCGATTCTCCCTAGTCGCTCGCTGAGCGCGCCATTTCGTTCCTATCGGCCTCCCGATTTCGCCGCGATCAATTTGCGAGCCGAATTTCCGTTTTCATCGGCGCCGAACTCCGGCTACGTCATCCGTCCCGGCCTCATCCCCCGACAATTCGGTTTATCGGGCGAACGCGACGAACAATACGTATGATCGAGGTTGCAACCTAGCGAGGCTCTGCCGTATATATATCGTGGTGCGGCTGCATACTATATAATACCGTTGTGGCTGATGTGGTGCTCGTGATAATGGATGAGATGGTCGCAGAGCGGATGTTGGCTGGGATTATACTCCGGACGAAGTTCCGGCGGGCAGTCAGGTCCCTGTCTTGCCGCTCTCGCTGCAGCAACGATGCGCTCCCGAACATCCTCCGGACCCTTTATTTGTTCCACTGAAACGACATCATCCAAGTCGCCCGCTACAATTTCGAGGAGAGAAATTCGAAATATCGCGTGCCGCGCGGCTTCTTACTACTACTGTATTCGTTTCTACGCTCGGAGGTACTTGACTACGCGACCACTCTCTTGATTAGCAAAGACGGTCCTTTCGAGGAGAACGTTGACTCGTTGTCGGAGCCGTCTGACAAAGAGTCTCGATAGAATCGGCGAAAATTCGCAGAGACGAGTCACGTCGGACTATCGAGGTTCTTCTTAGCATAACTGATCTCGAACAAAGAGATTGTGTGGTGCTCAATTTTCTACCGTCCTACCTTCGCAAGACTTGTGTTCGCCCTGCGCAGATCTCGTCGCTTGGTAGAAAACGTGAACGAAGTTAGCGCGAGAACGAATCGAGGTTGACTGAAACTATCGTTCGAGAGGCAGCGGCAGACCTTTCAATGATCAGCCGGCAGCCGAACGCGACACTCACGTATGAAGTCTGCAGGGTTGTAGTGCGGCAGTAGCGTCAGTCCTATCGTCGAGAAGAACCTGCCGATATTCGCTGTCGAGCCGTAATATGCCACCTGACCCCGACTCAGCAGTAGGAGCTTACTAAAGCTGTGAAACATCCTGGAACTGGGTTGATGTACCGTCACCACGATACTTTTACCCTCCTGCTCGGCGTACTTCTTCAGTCGTGAAATTAGCGCCTGTGCGGAGTGCGAGTCCAGCCCGCTCGTCGGTTCCTGAGACGAACAACGACAACGAGGTCGGCTTAATTAATTCACTCGCGATAACGGCAAAGAGTCGCGTGGACGTGATTTTTCGAAACGCGCATGACTCCATCGTTTTCTTATCAATCTTCTACGGGCTCTAATATTGAGGTCGCTGTACGGCGAACAATGACAGCATTATCGCGGCTGGATTTGAGGTGTTAACGGGGCGGCGTTAGCGGCTTCGGATTCTATTGCGTGTCAGATAAAAGTCATTCGCCAGCGAAAGTTGTGAATTCAATTAACGGCGCGACCGCGCCGGGGGATACTTACGTCGAGCAGCATCAGAGACGGATTCGTGAGTAGTTCGCAGGCTATACTCGTCCTCTTTTTCTCGCCACCGGAGAGTCCCCGTTTCGTGTAATCACCGATAACTGTGCGAAAAGATGAAAGTTTTAGCGGACTGACCGTTCGCGGGGCCGTCAAACACAGCTATCTGCCAAATGGCAACGCGCGAGAAGACTAGGTTGCACTTTGAAAACGGAAGACTAGTCCAGCCCAGTAGGGCATGTGTTCTCGTGCAGCCGTAATCGAAGAATGCGCTACGTTTACGAAACGATGGCACGCGAGTCTATAAATCGTGCGTCTGCTCTCTATCGCTCTCGCGTATTTATCGAATGACGAACGTACGGATCGTTCTTGCTACGGTACTCACTGGTATCTTGGCAGGCCGCGAGGTCGAGGACCTCGATGATATGATCGACGCACTGCATCTTCTGCGAGTGCGAGAGTGTGTCCGGAAGCCTCAGTCTGGCCTGGTACTGGAAAAACGAAACGGGCGTTCGCGTTAAGGCGTCAGTCGTCAGTCGAAATGGCGGTAAGAGGAATTTGCGACGAGGACGTCTTTGACTCGCGCCCCCGTTTACTCGTGACCACCGGCCCGTCGCCATTAAACGTTAATGTAAGCAAAACCGCGCCGCACACCGCCGGTGGCTGCTGCTGGTGCTGCTGCTGCTGCTGCATTTCCGTTTCGTAACGCATCCAGGCCACTTCGTACTATTATTATACGCCGGCGTGCACACGCGCTACTACTCGCGCCGCTTTTTCGAAGGGATGCTTAGCGCGAGTAACGAGCGAGAGCGTAATCGAGTTTCGATCGTCCGTCTTTATGCAGTCGCAGACCTCTCCCTAAACGAGACACGTTTCTGCAATAGGTCGTCCATCAAGTACGAGCGTACAGTGACAACATGACAAATTCTTCAGCCATTGTTCTAACTTCCGTTCCCATCGAGTTCTGAAACTTGGTCGAGCCACATCGCACGGGTCATAAAGCATCTCCTATCGTCGGAGATCACAGCCGACTTCGCCTATTGTCGCGAATTTTTCCCAGGAGCAGTCTTCAAACTGTAAAACGCCCAGGTGATCGTGGGCGTCAATCATTGTCGTTACGCTCCGCTGATAGCGAACCGCAGGATCTATCGATGTAGGTGAAGCTCAACGGGTTTTCAGGCGTGCCACACCTTCCTTCTTCGAGACTCTAGTGACAAGCACCATCGGTCACGTGCTGTTCCGCACGTACTGCACCGCATCGGACTTTCTTTCTCGGACCCGTGCAGGCTCGCGTGTCGCTCTGGGACAACGATCGGAGAGTACGTTCTGGGGTGCACGAGCGAGAAAGACCGATTTCGTCGATCCGGGAATCAAGTATGACTTTCCGGGATAAATGGCACTAGCGCCACTCCGGCCATCAAACCTTTATACGAACGAACAATACCTCCGGTTACAGCGTGACCGTAGGCCATAATTCGTGGTTCAGTCACTCCTCAACGAAAATGTTCATAACAGAATCGGCGACCAAAACGACGGCGTCGTCGCGGCGGCAAAAATCGATTGTCCGGATCCCTTCATTTCCATTTGCGCAGCATTCCGCGCTCCTCGACACGCTTCAACGAGCGTCGAGCGATGCGCACACGCGACGCCGCGTACGACGCCGCACTCTTGAAGCTAGCTGTTTCTTTTGGGAAGTGCAATTGAACGGGTTCGCGAGGAGTCGACGCCGAGCGAACAGTGGACCCATCGAATACTCGTTTAAACGATACCGTTAAAGCACACGCGCGGCCGCAGAGGAACGCATGTGTGCATGACAATCGGGCAGAATGCGAGCCCGCGCGCAGATGGACTGGCGACCGGCGCGGCGGACGTGTCGTTTCTCAACGTTCATTCTCATCCGTGCCCGTTACACAAGAGGGTCCGTTATGCGGAGAGAGAAAGTACCCGGCCGTTGATGATATTTCACCGGCGCGAACCGTGCCGGGCTACCAGTTACGTTTGCACGGGGGAACAAAGTGTACCGATCCGCCGAAACCGCAATTGACTCGGACAATGTACACGCACGCAGGATCCTCCTTTTTGTTTCGCCCCCTCTCGGGCCCATTTACCGTGTCACGCGAGGCCGACGCCGCTGAATGCGCGCTGCATTTTTTACGCCGCTGCCCGTAATCGCGCGTGTCCGTGGAATTTCGCCGAAGAAAAGTGCAAGGCTGCGAGAGTCGGGAGAGGTGCATTGACGGACGGTGCGTGACGTACGGCGTACGTTCCGAGGTGGAAGCGGACGGACAAAGAGACAGCGCCGTCCCGTGCGCTTCTCGCCACGCGTGGAAACGGTCAGCCCGAGGAGGCAGGGACGTGCCACAACGTAAATACGCGAGGGAAGACCGGCGATAAATTCTAATACCCGTCACAATACTCGTACAGTTTCCATCCCTGCCCCCCCTCGCTCGTAGTTTCTCTCTAGAATTAACCGCGCGACGGCGGCTCACTCGCTTCCTGCGGCCGGGCGGACGGAAAATTCTAGGAGGCGGAGAAAGTATCGCTGACCATTGACCTTTCGTGCCGGAGGTAGGAACCCGGAGCCACTTGCAGAATTACCCCATTTCCATCGAGCCGCCTCCCACGCCTCGCGGCCGGGCCGAGGGAACGAGATGGGCACGCCGATAAAACGGAAAAGACGCGTAGAATAAGAATTGCGCACGCGGAACAAGAAGTGTGCAGAGGCGGAGAAAGTACCTTGCCTATCGGCTCCTGGGTAGGCTCGCGAGGGCGGCGAGGAGGGAGGAGTGAGGTGGGAGGAGAGAAAAGGAAAAAGGTACACCCCGTGCACAGACGCCGTGCACCAGGCGACTCTCTACGTGCATTATGCGCGTAGACGGCGCCGAATGTTTTTGAAACATGTAAGACGTGCGCGACTCGGCGGTTCACTGACCGAGTTATGACGTCACCTCGAGCTCCCACCAGATCCAGTCTCCCTCACACCGTCCGTTCTTCTCTCTCTCTCTCCTCTCCTCTCTTTGCTTCTCTCTGTTCTCTCTCTCTCTTCCCTTTCTCTTTCCTTCTCGTTCCGCGCTAACGGTCGCGGACTCTTGTATTATATCGGCGTGTTTCGCGTGTGACACGCGCGTGCCGCGCGTAGGTATGTTGACGTGCGTGTGGGTACACGCGTGATATCTCCTCTCTCATGCACGTCTCCCATCTCTCTCTTTCTCCCTGCCGCGCGATCTCCACCTTTCGACGCGCGAATCTCCCACCGATGCCGTTCTTTCATTCTTCTTACTTCTGGCGATGAACGTAAGACGCTGGGAATTATGCCCGAGCTCCGAGACGCCTTGGCTGCGGGAATTTTCCTTTTTCTCGAGACTTTCGAAACGCACGGGGTCCGGTCGGCTGGAATTTTAAAAGCCGCCGCGGTGCACGCATCCTCTCAAGTGTTTTCTGCGTCTCTCGTGATAAGTCCGATGTCCGAAATGCGCAGAGGTGTCGCTTTACAACGTCTTCCCGTTTTTTGAGACGCCCGAGACCGACGTCGAACTCTACGACATTCCGCGTTGCGAGCAGTTCCAAGTATTCCAAGCTCGTTCCTCCATTCATCGTTTAGTCTTGTTTTTCCTCGCGATGTTTCGCGAAGCGCATAAGTGTCGTTCTGCGCACTCCGTCCGTTACCATGGCATACCGCGTTGAATGTAGGAAAGCATTCGGCCCACACGCGTATCACCGTTATAGCATGCAGGAGGCGTGCTAGGCGTCGCAGAAATAAGACGATCGAGATCGCCCTAGACGCCTCGACGTTCGAGAGATACTCCAGAGACCGAAATCGTTGGCAACACGCTGCTCCGTTCGCGTTCCATCGAGAGCGAAGCGTTCCTTAAACCGCGCCACGCTGGCCGAGCGATTGATTCGATTAGCAGCTGTCGCGGTAAATCAATCGCGCGCCGATGTCAATGCGATTATCCACAATCGCTCTCGCCGACCACTATCGGCGACACTCTCCCTTCCATTCTTCCGACCATTTTTCCTCCGCCGGCCTTACGTATCGATTCGCCACTTCCTACTCCTTGCATAATGCCCACCTTATGAAACCGTCGGCGCCGCTGCGCTCTCGCTCGGTACTCGCAGCGTAAATCCGATCGTGATTTCCGTGGAATTAAGCTCGGAGATTAGCGCGCGAGCGTGACGAAGAGCATCGAACGGCGCGCGACCGGACGATACAGATATCATCTTCGCCCGCGACTTCTTTTTCAATCCTCCCCATCCGCCGCGGACGAGCCGGGTCCGGGTGTGTCGTAGTCGTCGCGACGGCTCGATTAGCCGTCGAAGCACCGTGTCGTTCGCATTCGGCTCGAATGATACGGAGGCCTCGCGAGCGGATATTTATTACCGGCATCGTGATAAATCTCGCCCGGTCCGGACAAATAGACCCGCGCGTTAGGTGAGAATATTTATGGTCCGCCGAAAGGTCTAGACGCCGCCGGGCCCGACCCCGAGGGAAAATTCGAGGATTCCGTTCGGCGACGTCGGAGGCCGCACACGGGGTGACGCGTAATTAGTCGTCCCGCTAATCGAACATCCCGTCCCGACCTCTGCGCCGAACTCCGAAATTTCTTAGTTCGCCGTAGCGTTCTAATTACCCTACACGCTCCTCCCGCGTCGCCGATAATTGCAGTCTGCGAGAGGGCACGTCTGGCTGCCGCCCTTTCGACCTCTAAATTAAATACGGCATACCGTGCAAAGTTTACCGGCTCGCGATACTGTAACGGCAGCGATCAATCAGTGGATTTTTCCTCCATTGGGCGGAGAATATTAATTTCGCGAAAAAGCACCGTCACGGGGGTCGCTGGATGGTTATGGCTTGGGTATATATGTTTCTTTTTTTCTTAGTTTAACGGCTTCTCTAACGACCGGAGGTCGCCTCGCAGACGAGGACTTTATTATCGGGTTACCATCGCGGCGGGCGCGATTAAATTTCGCCCGACGAAATTTACGACGAACTAGGTAAAAATGGGCGGCGGAGGGGGGGGGGGGCGGAATCGGAAGGGTGAGCGAACATAAGAGCGGTAGTAAGAGAGTAAGAGAGAGATAGAGAGAGAGACTTACCTCGAGGGTTTGCCGTAAGGTGAGATCGGGAAAGAAAACGTCCTGCTGCTGTACGTAGCAGATTCGCCGGCGCCATCTTTTCGTCAGCCTCTCACGGTTCAGCCAAATTTCACCCCCATCGAGGCCTACTCGTCCGGAGAGGCAGTTTAACAATGTTGTTTTACCGCAACCTTGAAAAAATATCAGAAACAATCGACTGGTTAATCGACGTGCGTTTATCCAGACGTTCCATTATATCATTATAATAACGCACATATCCGAAAGCAATTCCGTTCGCCAGGTCCTTCCACTCGTCACTTCTAGATCGAGGTTACGGAAATGGACCCCAGCATTTTTTTACACGCCCCAGGCATATAAAATGCCTAAGACATTCTGCACAGTGGGCCTTATTTATAAGGAAAATACTTACGATACAATTTACAGTCTAGGACTGATAGTTTTGAACATAAGTTGCGTTAGGGTACAGATATAAGGAAGCGGTGATGAGCTCCGAAGGAAATGCACAATTCTGCTAGCCTCACAATTGTCCTCGCCGCAATCCTCGCAGCTCACCGCCCCACTATAAACGCGTATTTAAATTTTTTGTTTTAAATTTATCGACGCTCTTCCTTTTCTTCGCCAGAAAAATATTGTCGTATCTCCAAAAGTATGAAGAGTTCGGTGCTAATTGTCCTCTATCGAACGGTACAAGTACGGGGCAAACTAACAATTTTTACTTTTTCAACATTTTTTAACCAGATCGCGATCATAGTTTCCACGGTTCCAAATCATTCCCACCGTAATACTCTTGACCTTTGAGTCGATGACGTTTCACAAAATTCGGTCTCACGGTACGCAAACATTATCCGGACGACAAATTATTTATGCAATTTTCACAATAAACGAAGCACACTGTATGAAATGTCTGTGGAGCTTAACGTGCGGCAGAGAGAGGTGGTGTACTAATAATTCTGGGGTCCATTTACCGAAGTTCGATCTGGAAGTGAGACGTTCTCCTTGAAAGTTCTGCCACGAAACGTGTTCGAGCAAGGGCGATAAATTGTTCCAGAAGGACGAAATCACCGGCTCGTTACTCATACGTATCCCGCGCGCATGTTTGCGCACGGCATTCGACGCTCGGATGGCCCGGTCCGGATAAATTGAACGTGTCTATACCGCACCGCGCACACCGTCTCCAAAACCGTATTCGCCGTGTGCACGGTGGAAGCGGTGCGCGAAGCCGATAAAACAGAATCTGTACGGGGTATGAACGGCGCGCATTGTGTCACGACACACTCCACGTGCGCAAATTTATATTCACACGCGGATCCGCGTAGCGTACGGTCGGTTAAAGATAGACGCGTTTAATTCCACGCAAGGGCGGGCCCCGATTGCACTTGGCGAAGAAATAAACCCGCGAGGCGGAAAGTTAACGGGGGTGTGTGCTGGTGTGTGTGTGCGCGCGCGAGGGGCGGTAGACGAGAGGGCGAAAGGCGTCGCGGGACTGTTAGAGGCGACGCCGCATGAAACGGTCGAGGTACGAGGTATTGCACCTAATACCTAGTGCATGAGAGCCCTCGCGTGATCGGGCCCGCGCGTTTACCGGTTAGCGTGATCGTAATACGCGCCGGCGTTTCCCTGCGTCCCTTTCCTCCTCCTCCTCCCCCTCGTCATCGCGTAGGTAGCGACGTTCTAAGGTCGACGAGTTAATTAATATGAAACGAAGAAAAATCGAGCGCGCCCGTCGTTCGACCGGCGACTCTCCCTGACGTGTCTACGACGTTCCGTCCTTCTCTCTCGTTTCGCGGCGACGTCGGCGGGGCGAGAAAAAAAGAGAGGATATTCCTTATTACACGCGACCTCCTCCTGGCGTCGTTACGCGCGTAATTTGCGAGCGGCGCGGATGTGCGTACGTACGCACGTACGCGAATGTACGGCTGAACGGGCGGGCGCCGGTTCACGGTCAGACGGCTCGATCTGGGATTTTCGACTCGGGCCGTCTCGACGGTGAAAAATGTTATTATTAGCTGTGCATTATTAATAAGCCGCGCTTACGCGCGCGAGTCTGCGCCGCGGTTCACGGTCGGAGTAGTAGATTAATGTAGGAATTTGACGCGATTAACGGCTGGAAAAGTGTTGAGTATGGGATAATGAACGAAGGATAGTCTTTCGAGGTATCTCACTCTGTTCCACGCCAAATTAATATAGTGGAACCTATTTCAAGCATTTGTGTTCACTACTAAACATTTATTGATAAATAATAAATATTACGGCGCGTGTGAACATCAAGTGACCGTGTTAACTTGTCCTGAGAGTTATAAGAAACTAAACTTTAATAAATGGAATATTCGTTGCTCTGTGCGATGGTTATTCCACGGACGGTAAAGACTGACTGACGTTCCTAAACGAAAAATACATATGTAAAATTGCCTATGTTCCTTAATATATAAACGAAGACTTGGGGTGGGAAAAGCGAAGCTTGTTACATATGTATATAGAAAGAGGTGATACATTGCAACGGAGAGTAAACAGTGATAATCTTCTGAACTGTCGAAGGAAAGGTAAGCTGAGAGAGAAATAGAGAGACCGGGATTAAAGCTGGAAACGATTAACCATGCATGATCGGTTTCGAAAATGCCTGGAACGCAGAGAGTGTACAAAACAACTCGCGCAAAGATCATGACTCAAAATCAAAATGTCGATAAGTATAAATGGAAATAGTGCAGATGTCCATGGTTTTCTTACGCGACGGACCAAAAGTTCCAATATTTCCCGTGCCCGCGCTCTCTCACGGCCGACAATGGCCGGCAATCGCCGCTGCAATTATAATGAGCACGTATTTTGTGGAATTGGTGACGCGGCGCGGCGATACCGGGGACGAGAAAGAGAAAGAGACGTCGGCCGGGGTGAGGAGGTATCGCATCTCGCGAGAACGCTCGTATTTCATCGTATTTATATTCCCGTCGACTGTCGTCTCGCGCATCCCTCCGCGGCGAATATTTACGGCCTATTTTTTTGCCATCGTCTTCCGTCGATAGCGCGAGTCGAATGACATTCCTTCACGGCTGTCTTTCTTTCTCTCTCCCTCTCTCTCTCTCTCTCTCTCTCTCTCTCTCTCTCTCTCGTTCATTCGCACTTTGCCAATTAATGTGAAGAGCAAATATGCCGGCCGCGCAGCCAGCCAGATTGTCGACTTCGCGCGAGCACAAAGGCCACTCCGCCTTATCGGCCGCCAAAACCTCGCTCTCGGAACAAAGACGACGAGGCCGCGGGCACCTCTTCGATTTCCGAAACGAACTCCGCATCCGTCTATCCTGGGCAGCGGTAACTCGTAGAGTCAACATGTCGCCGGGGAATATACAAAAATATAACGAGGGGCGAGCGGGTCGAGTGACGAGAATGCTGCTCCGACTCCGACGCGCTGCGCGGGCGCGAAAAATATATGCCTGCCTGAGAGAAGAAAAAAAAAATGAAGAAAAAACACGCGCGACTTAATTAATCGGGCAAGCGGCATCGTTGCCCGGCGGCGGGGGGATCGTTAAGCGAGAAAGGAGAAGGAGACTGAAATTGCGTACGGCTTCGTAAAAGCGAAACCGCGAAAGGTTATGCCCGCGTCAATTTGCGCCTTTTGGCCCAATTCGCGCGTTGACCGAATGCGCGCTGCGGACAAAGTCCAATTTTGTCGGGATTAATTAAATAAATTTGCCGCGCTCGATCGTTGCTCTGCGATGAGAATATTGAGAATGCGCGTCTTCGCGAGAGAACTAGTCGCGATCGGAGTACCGGAAGCTATGCACAACTTTGCAATTTGAGTCGCTTATCGACAGTGAGCGCAGAATTCTGTGTAGCGCAGGATCGACGAATTTCTCCGAAACATCGAAATTCAGATGTAGCCGCGTTGCCGAAGTTAGAACGGTCGGTGAAGACACGAACCTGATGGGCCCATTACAGCCAATAGTTCGCCGGGCTTGACGACGCCCGAGACATCTCGAAGTAGCGCCCTTTTCTCCTTGACCACCTGAAGTCCACGGAAGATCAGCTGCACCGGGCGAGAATCCAGCGGGCACGCCAACTGCAGCGCTGAGCTTTCCACTCTGTGCAACAAACAGAAAAACAAGCTTGTCATTGCCGAAGGATCAATCGGGCACGTGCGGCAATCATTGCATTACGACGTTTCCTCGTTCCCGCTGACGACACAGTCCAGTCTAGACGCTAAAGACTGTTTTCCGCTTTTTATCGAATCTCTAAGTGGCGGACCACCGATTATTTCCAACGCCATAACCCAGAGACGAAGAGCGAGACACGGTAATATACAAGCGCGAGATAAGGCGCGCTTTGTGTCCACGTGTATGTTGCAACATGTAAAAAGGCAGTGCCATCGTGTTCTCGCCAAGTCAAACAAATTGAATCGGGAGCGCATTAAAAGCGCAAAGCGCCCCACACTCGCGACGTTCGCGCGAGCCTCTCTCTCCTTTTCTCTTTCTCTCTCAGTGTATATGCACGACGCAGCGTTTGCTCTCTTCGCCTTTCTTTCTTCTCTTTATGGTCCGCGGGCGTGACTCAGTGTTTGCAGAATGTTTCGAGTGCGCGACGTTAAAAGTTTATTACGGTGGCCAATTGACGAGGTAAATTTTGGCGAACGACGTGAATTCCAAGTAACTGTAAATGAGGTTGGCGTGGGTTCCAGCACGGGCAACATTAACTCGTATCTATCCTCTCCCCTCTGCCCCCCTCATTCTCCCTCTCCTCCCTTCGTTCTACGTCAAACTGACGCGCGACGAGGCGAGGAATAGGCTTCATAATAACAATGACGTCTCATCGGAGCTATTTCATCACGGCAATTAATTCGGAGCATGTGCCGCATTTGAGAATTGCACTCTGAGGACTCGGGAAGGGAAGGGAGTGGGAGGGGATCGGTTCTCGCAACTCGAACGTTTAACTGGAAACGCGATCGAATTCTTTTTCGCAAAATACCGCGAGGGATCAGCTGGTCTGGCTGTTTTGAACCAGGTGGTCCCGATACTTTACGGCACGAGCAGGCGGCAGGTATCGCCGCAGAAACTCTCGACGGTTATGCGCCGCAAGGGATCGTTCGCGGACGCGGCCACGAGTACAGTTGAAAATCAATTTTGCTTTCGCGCGTTGAGCCTCCGACCTCGATCGTCCGCCAGTTCCGTCGGCAGCGGCCACAACACGATTCGGCGGCGGAATTAGCGGCGACGCGACGCTCTGCGGAAATGAACGTGGGCCGCGTTCGGTTATTTCGTTCCAAGGTCGCGCGCGGACACGGACGTGCCGATTAAAATCCCTGCGCTCTCTCGGCGAGGCTCGGAAAACGGTACTCCGCTCCGGGTCCGATCGGAAATGCAAGGCCGTTCGAAAGCCGCGTCTGGGAATAACCAGCGGTCCATTATGGTGCGCGACGATCGAGGCATCTTCACTCGCGCACGACCATATACAAGCGACTTTCCAATGGGTTTCCACGGAAAATAGAAACGTCAGCTGTAAGCGGGAAGTGAATCCGAAGTTCTCGGTAACGGTCCGTCAAGATTCTCTGGCGGCACTGAAATCCTGACAATGAGACGCAATGAACACGTCGATAAAATGAGTGATACATTCAGTATCGAAATGGCCTCGCGCCTGTGACACTGATCGCAAGTCATGACGGACGAGGATCGTCAAAACGTTCGGACGTTTGGGTCGAGACCAGAACTGACGAAACTGCGAACGCGGTCGTTGTGTCAGAATGATTCAAGATCTGTCCTATGACCGGACATCGCGGGCATACCTGTTCGACAGTAGTGCGACGACGAATTCCGCGCCAGCGTCTCGCGTCGATCGATTCGGGCGTCGCTCTCGGCCGTCGTCATTCATAACAGCGGCTGCTGGTTTCCACGGTGTGGCCGGACGAGAGAGAGGGAGAGAGAGAGAGAGAGAGGAGCGCGGCTTCTCTCCCCTGGCGCACAGTGAAATCGGAAAGAAACTAAGCTAAGAACTCGGTCGCGTCGCGATACACAAAAAGCCGAGGGTCGTTGGACAACGGCGTCAGATAATAAATTCCCAACATGGCGGTATCACGTCATCTTGGGTTCGATGAACCTCGCCGTTGCACGACACTGTGCCGAGGAGATGGAGGGAGGGCGGGAGAGAGATGAGGAGAGAACGAGAGGAAGAGAGACGGAAAGAGAGGAGTAGGAGAAAGGGGGAGTGAGAGAGGGACGTTCGTTTCGTGATATTTATTGCCACGCTCTCCTCTTCCCGAGGATCCTTGGCACCGGCAGCCCCGCCGAAATAGTACCGAGTTTATTTCGACCATGTATATAAACAAGCGTGCCTTTAAAGCACCTCGATAGGAGTCCCCTTCGTCTATTCCGCGTGCGACCGATCTGCGCGACCGATCGTTCGCGCGCGAGAATCCGTAATGTGGGCCAACGGGGTAGTAGAAGCGAGCGGCGGAAGGTTGCCTTGAAAAATCGACTCCATAGATATCGGGCCGGTCGTCGGCGCGGGAGAAATTCTCTCGCCCGCTAACTTCGCGCCCGCAGGAAGTCTCGTCATATTTTAAGCCCGGGCAAGCACGTGCTTTCGCCCGGAATTCCATCGTCACGCCCACACTTCGTCTAGGCCTTTAAGCCGGAAAGGTCTGTATCGGACTAATATTATCTCGCCCGCTCGCGTACTCTCTTTCGCCGTCTTCGACGTCCGGATGGTCCGAACTTCATCGACCGTGTGAATTCTGAACTTCGTCCAACATTTCGAAACACGACTCCCCGGGGAGGGGATATGCATCGCGCCCTTGACACTGACAAGCATCGTCGCGGTTGTCTAGTTCGCGTTCGTCGCCAGGGCGGCACTGACAATGGGAGGATTATCCCGCGAATCGATCGAATTTCGCGCGATTAAGTCAGGAGGATAATTGAGTCGCGAGGTTGAAAGAGCCGGTCCTTCGGAAGCGAGAGTGAAAGTAAGACGTTCTCTTGTCGAGTGACGTGGACGGTGAACGTCGTCCGTTTTCCGTTAATCGGGACCTGAAATTCTTTCGTCTGCACGGGTGCGTTCGACCAATTTGTTCTGCGCACGCAAATGATCGCTGGACTCGACGGATCCGACGACAATGTTTCGCGGGGACAAATCAAATCGGAGCAAGTCGCAACCCCAATTAACCCCGGGTGATACGGGATTACTCGTTCGGTTTAGGGTTCGTTGAACTGCGGTTTAAAAAATCAACGGACGTTCCAGTCTTTTCAAGCCTGTTCATTCAGGCTTCAGAGAATCTTTGTCACATTCTAACGCTTCGCGCCGTTGTACTTCGATGCATACTTCATGTACTTGCACCTGACATAAAATGCTCGTAACGGCTACGGACTAAACGAATTAAGTTGCGCTCCTATTCTTGTTCCGTAGCGTGTTATTTTAACGTATCATAAATCAGTTATAGCGTGCAGTCGTCTTACAGACAGTCCGTCTAGAAAATGCATTATTGTCACAAGAAAGGGAGTGGAAGAAGCAGGAAAACTAAATTCTCTTTGCCTTCATATCTTAGAATCTGTTACTGTCTACGCAAGAAAGTGGGACGGTAGAACGTCGTCATCTCCGAAGTTTTATGACTTTGCTATCGCGCACAGTCCGCGACAATCGTCGCGCGTGAGTCTGCGGTAGAAAGTACGAACGTTTAGCGGTTGCACTTTAGCTTTCACGATCAGATAATGCGTCCGCGCGCCCACCCCCTGCTGACCTCGCAATTTTACGCGGCACTCGCTCGATCTCACACAATTATCATTCAAATTTGCAACGCACTCTTGTTCACCTAACCCCCATAGGAAATTGTGCCTCTAAAGCAGCAAATACAGCTCGCCTACAAATTTAACTGATCAAGTAACTGCACTATTATGACCATCGACTTGTGCACAAGTAAAGTGCTCGAGTGTCAACGATTCAATTCACCCACTGATTGGAAGTGAATTGTAAAATTTTGCGAAAATAAAGTCTCCACGTATGAATGATTAGAAGAGGCATAGACCTGTAAATTTGATTGACCCACCAAACGGTGGCGTCTATGAGGCGTCTACATTTTGCATAAGTAGCGATATGCGAAGATCCATATCCTTCGAGAGAAACACTCTCATGGCGGACTTTGCCAGCTTGGAGATGCGACAGGATCGATTCGCGGTTGGATGCAGGCGTAGCAGCCGCGATGCGGCATTGGTGTGGAGAGCCGATGCACTCGCTCGAAGTGCAATGCCGCGTCGTAGCGACGGGATGCACTTGTGTACGAGCACGTACGTGCGCCCAGTCGCGGCAGGAGGAGGAGCATGAACGCAATAACTGTATCTCTGGTCCAGGGGGTCACTGTTCCACGACTCCGCCTCGAGAGAGCTCTCGAGCTCTTGTGTACGAGCCTCTGTGTAGCCACGCACGCCTGTGTACACGTACGTTAGAGCCTGTATAATGCCTTGCCCCGATAGTGTCGGCCCCGCTACGATCGTCCGGAAAATCGTTACTTTGCTCGCTGTCTCTCCCTCTCTCTCGAATTCAACGCTATAATGCGAATATATGTTCATCGTCGAACATGGACGTAATATAGTAGGTGACTTGAATTTCGTGTGGATATGTATTTTAGAAGGTAGAGTGATTTTGTCGATGGAACAGGTAGGCTTCGTAAAAAGAAGAGAATCGCAATGTCGGAAAATTGTCACATACTTATATTCCGTCGAAACCTCTCAGTGTCGCAATGCGAAATATATATGTCGGCCAATTCTATTTCGCGGAAATAAGAATTTTAGAGAGTAGAGCAGATCAATTGACGACGAACGCCAACATCGTAAGACGCAGAGAATCGCCGCGTCGGAAATTCTTGCCTTCTTTTCGCCGCATTCAGCGCCAATGAGCAGACATGCACCATCGAATATCGAGTTGACGTAACCGGTAGATCGAACACCGCGCATATAAGAATTTCGGCGACTAGACACAATTAACGGACGGCGAGCGGAGACTTCATAAAATCCGGAGAATCGCCATGTCGGAGCGCGCTGCCATGCATGTCGGGCGACCAGCCGTGACACTTGCCAAATATCGGGCAGTAGCGGCGTCGGAAGCGATTAATATCACTTTCGCGGCTCCTCTTCGACGACCGCTTTACAATTTCCAGGCGAGTCATTCGCCTCCCCGTCAGCGAGCGTGCAAACTGCGCTACACCATGTCATAAAGAGCTCGGTAACCGCAAAGTGCACGCGAACGAATCTCGCCGTCGTTCGAGGCCCTTCCCCTCACCCCTCCCTGCCCCCTCCCCCTTCTTCCACCCCTCACCCCCGCCTAAAAGTGTTCCCGAGTTTCGTGCATGCCGTAATAACGATAATCGAGAGCGAGTCTCGTTACACACTCTAAGCGAGAGATCGGGCACGGCGCGCGATAACGTGGCCGAACGAAAGTGTTTCGATGTAACGCTTTAAACGCTCGCCGCGCGGCGGCAGTTGAGAAATCGTCAAAGTCGCTTTTACGGGCACGGTAGGCGTGCTGACGCCGCGAGCGAATTAAATGGCGAACCGCACGGAACGGATGACGCATTATCGAACACCGTGACCGCTGCCTACGTGGCCGCCCCACGTGCTTATGTAAAAATCTAATTGAGCAAAAGGACACCGAGACGCCGCCGCCGATGGCACCGCGCGGACCGTCCGCGTTCGCCGGCCTCACGTAATAATCATGTCAGCGAGTCAGCGACGTAAAACGTAAATCATCGCGAAGGATCGAAGCCTCTCGGCGCGCCAGTCGCAGCTCTCAGCTCTGACGGCCTTCGACGAGCTTTTAATGTCGTTGATCCGCGGACTTGGAAGTTCGCCGGGCCGATCGATCAGGGAATGACGACACGCCCGGCCGGCATGGCCGCGATGTGGGTCATCGGGGGCCCTCGCCGCGCTGAAAAGGGAAAGGTTGCCTTCCGGGAGATGAAAGGCCATTCCGCTCAGCCGGAAGGGGGAGATGGAACTTCCGAAAGTTCGGCTAGCGCCGATGAATTTCGCTCGACGCGCTTGCCGTGTGCAAACTATTTCAGCGGGACGCGCTCTCGCGAGGCAGACGCACGGTGCGGCAGGATTCGATTCTCGCGACTTTTCCCCGCAAAATCCTCGCTGACGGCTTCGCGGCTCTTTGTCGTCGCGCGTGCCCGCGTTGCATGAGAAGCTGAGTGACACAAAGTGTTAATGACTTCCAGCGAGAGTTCGTTGCACGGGGACGGGGTTCGTCGTTACCTTTTGTTCACTCAGATCGCTCGGGAACTGGAGCAACAAAAGGGCTCGTTTTTTGTACCAGAGAAAATCCGTCCCTCGCCGTGGAAAAGCGCCGGAAAAAGGGAAAAAAGGGAAAGGGCGCTGACTGCGTACCGCGCGAGGGGTGAAAGTGGGTCTCGCCGTGAGAAGCGAATTGGAAGTAAATTTTTTAAGCCGGGAGCGAGCGCGCAGCCACGAATTATCGAGCAATGAACGGTTAGGGGAGCACGCGCGCGCGCGCGCGCTGGGATGAGTCCTCCCGTCCGAACTTCCTAGTTTCCATCTGGGAAATTGATGAAAACCGGGAGATCCCGATAATTGCGACGCGGACGAAGGGAGCGAAGGAGAAGGAGGTGGCGGGAGCGTCTAACAAATGAGAGTGGGACGGAGGCGGAAAATGAAAAGGTCGCAAACGAGGTGCATCCAGGGACGTACTCTCCGGCGTCTCCCTTCCGGCAGCAGCTGGGCGTAGGCGAAGTGCAGTGGTTAGAAGCTAATCGAAGATCGGGGCGAGGGACAGGAGAAAGAGTCGTTAGGGTCCTCTGGAGCGCGAACGAAAGGGAAGACAGAAAGGGGGCGAGAGAGCGAGGGGAAACTAGAGAAGAGAAGAGAAGAGAAGAGGAGAGTCTCGGAGGGGTCGCTTCAAGAGAGGGAGAAAGAGAGTAGCAAGAGAGCGTGAGGAGGGAGTGGACGTAAAGAGAAGAAGAGAGTAGGGAGTGCACGAGCGAGCAAGCGAGGGAGCGAGACGGGGAGAGAGAGAGAAGGAGAGCGAGAGAGATTTGCCAAGAATATCCAAGGGCCGATGACCCGTGACATAGCTGCATGCACATATATATACCTAATATGATCGCCTGGCGTCTAAAGCGGACATTCCACTGAATACGTCGCGACCACGGCGAATCCGATGTGGTGCGTGCACGCGTCAAACGTTGACGCACTCTTCATACGCGCGCCTCCCCGCCCAATGCTCATTTCTCGAGCCTCTGATAACGATAATTTGTCGTTCTCTTCGTTAGCCGGCAGAGATTAACTCGTTGCGCTCCGTTTTACCGAGGTAATCGTCGCAAACGACGCTACTGCGCGTGGACCAGGCGAAGAGGATGAATTTTCGACCCCCGTCCCCCGTGGCGTCCTCTTCTAGTCGACGGTGAACGACTCGCCCAAGGCCGTCTTTCGAAGATTTTCTCAGGCCGTTCGAGATTCAGTTTATAGTGCTAAGTAGCCGCGGCGCGGCGAACGAGTTGGTTTAGTGGTTAGAAATCACTGGTTATCTCGAGTGATGACGCAGCCGACGTATCCTAGTGGGTCGGGCTCGCGAAGATTGCAGCTCACTGCTTCGGGCTTCGTTTCCTCCATCGCGCCCGTCGTCATCGCGATGCATTCAAGAAAGCCTACACGAGAAGAGGACACACGAATTCATTATTTTCCTCGCTTTCCAAGCAGCAGAGTCCGTTCTCACCGCGATTCCTCGGCCAACCTCGACGATCGCGACCATCCGCTGGAGAGCGTCGGCTCAGATTGCATGTATCAAAACGGCGTGACGCAAACGTGAGATTAGCCGAGTCTAGCCAAAGTTCGAGCTAGAACTAGACCTCGAACTTGACACTCGGCCGCGCGCAGATAATGTGCGCTCGAAAGGCACACAAAATCCGCGGCGGGCCGACGGTCGACTGCTTTGCCCCGCCGCGCCTGTAGGTCGTCGCACGGAAAGTCGATCGAAAGGCTCCTCTCTCGACCGGGGAGGACAGTTTCACCGTGCGAGAAAAATCCTATCTCTCCCCGTCGCCCCTCTTCACTCCCTCATCCCTCCCCCTTCCCCCGGCCTATCTCTCTCTCGAGGGGACTTGCTCGAGTGCGCAAAATAAATGTCTCTCCGTCTCGCACTCTCTTTCTGCCTCTTTCTCCCTCGCGCGAGTTCCCCTTTCGTCGGTCTAACCCCACCTGCGCAAACGACGTAGTGCTCCGTACGCCGCCCCTGCAGGCCTGCTAAAAGTACGGCCCGCCGGGAACGTGTGCGTTTGCATATGCACGCTGCATTATACTGCGCGCGCGGTGCTCGTCACGTACGCACGTTCGGACCGTATCGATACGTGACACCAGAACGCGTGGCGTGCGCGCACTGCTTGCTCTCTTGGGGACAAAGTTCGACGAACGGTTGACAGTCGAAATAAAAACTGACAATGAGCTCGATACGAGTTCCCGTTGAGAAGTTCGGGCGCGAGGTTCGATTGTGGTTCAGTCACCCCGACGCGACGCTCGGACTTCCCGACCGTCGACTGCGTCAGCGCGTCATGTGAAAAACGGAAATGGCCGGTGATAATATGCGGCGTGCTCGGCTGCAATTACGCAATCGAAAGTTCTGCGCCTCTGCGTACGTCGAAGAGAAAAATGCGGAAAGAGGCGAGGAAGTGTGGCTGGGCGAGAAGCGGCGCCGAGGAAACGATCAGTAGTTGAGGCAGTGGGTGCACCGCCCAGCGACCTCACGTGCTCGTACATCACTCGGCATTACTACTGTAGAGCACAGTCGGGGTGCATACACACTCTAGCGGGCGCTTGTATCTAACCGAACTGAATCACAAACGGCCCACCGACCTATTTCCGGACGCAGGCGTAAAAATAATATTAGGGCAAATCGAGTCCGCGCGCGCCGCGAGTCTGTCGCGAAAAATTGCCTTACTTCCACTGTCTCGCAACACCGGCGCATACGTGTGCGTACTCAAATACATGAGTGGATGAGCGTATAAAAAGGCACGTTTACGTAATGTCGTCGATATTGGCCAGGCATCGGACGTTACCCGTGACATACATATGCATACTCGTATATCGCGTCTCGCGCTAGTGTGCATCACGTCGCGGCATATATATTATATGCATATATTTATACGTGCGCGGATACACGTACGTATCGTACGTAAATGCCGCGTGTGCATTTGCACTGCAGACAAGACGGAGAGCGCGACGGTTGTTTTCCAACGTGCCGTTGACCTCGTGCCGTATATCTGCACACGTGACATATGTGTATATATATATGTATATAAATACATATATATGTATAAACAACGGTGTACTTCCTTGTACGCCGATCGAGAAGTCTTCGAGACTGATACGCGATAGCTGTTCCCTGAAGCAGGCATGCCATTAGTCGGACTTGTTAGTTCTTTAACGCTTTCTTCGTTGATAGCGTACGTTGCGTATAAAGGACACGTAAGTCGGTAGGAAAAAGAAAAAGAAAAGATGGAAGTCTGCGGCGGTGAGACGCGTGGGTGGTCAACGTGAATGAGGACCGTTGATTTTGCAGAGAAAGTAGGCGCGAAACCTCCCTCGCCGGTGGCTTCTAATAGATTGATCGAAGGATCATTTGACACGGACTTAATTGAGCGAGAAACGTTAGATTTGCTTTGAGAGTTCTAGAGCTCTGACGAGAGAAAGACAGAGAGAGAGAGAGAGAGAGAGAGAGAGAGAGAGAGAACATTTTTCGCTGAGACGGCAAGTTAACTTTAAACATTGGAGCGATTGTGCTCGCGACGTGACTCACGGATTAGTCATGTAACGATGTTACATCCTGAAGCGCTTCTTAAAATAAAAATTGGGTCGGTAATGGGCAGAGTTTATTGTTCTCTTTATACCCGCGCTCCGAGCAATTTTCGTTTACCGCAACGATTTTTTGTTGCCACCCCTCCCGCTAAAGTTGCGCATAAAAATGCGGTTAATGAGATTAAGAGAGACTGCATTGAGGTCCGGTTGTTACGGCGTTTGTTTCTACTTCATCGCCGTGTCCTCAAATCTTCGGCCTCCGGGAGATTGGTTTTCACTTTAGAAAATATGACGGAGTCGGTCGACACAAGGCCAATAGGCGCCGTAATATAAATTCAATGGAAAATTTCGTCTACGGAGTCTGGCTCGCTTCACGAATGTGATCGTGCAATCATAGACGACGCAAACATACACCGTGTCATGTGCGTGAGCCAATCATTTTTCAGTACAAATTCCGATTTCATCAGAGCGCCCTCTCTCTCCGATCGCGTCTCCACGAACACGAAGGACGGAAGTCGGCAATGGAAACCGCGCTACTACATGGAAACACGACGACACATCGTCGTGAAAAGGGAGGAATGAGCTCGGCCGAGACTCCTGAAAGAAGCGAGCGAGTCAGTGAGGAAAGTGCAAAGGAATGCGAATGCGAAGGAACTCTTTTCAACGTCATCCAGCTCTCCGTCATTCCCCGCATAAGCATAGGTGCATACACGCGCACACATGCCATATACATACCGACTGGTCGAGCGACGGCTTCTGAAATGATCAAACTGGCGATCGCAGTGTTGCAATCCTTCCTTTCTTCTCTCATACCTTCCTCCTCATTCCTTCGATCTCGACGAAACAATGCACGTACCGGGAGACACTGTGGTACATTATACCTCACATTAGGAAGAGTCTCGGTGAAAATGTGCGCGCGTGGCACGCGTGAAAGTCAGGCCGCAATCGTGGATGACGGTGGGACGCACTTTTTAAGCCTCAAGAATTAAGCTGCGGCTTTCTATACGCGTTTCTTCTCGGGAACGTCAGCCACCGTACTCCCTGTACGAGCCGATCGTAAATATGCTGGAATACGCGAGTGTAAGGAGATCCTAGCTTGACGCAAACAGAGATATCTCGCGGTGGTCGTAAAATTGCGCCAGAAATTGGGTTCTAAGCGGTCGTTGTCAAGGCGGCAGCAGTAGTATCGCGGCCCGTTTGCGGCACGGTCTGGCAGTGTTAGAGAGAGAGGGGGGACGAGATGCGATGGAAAGACGAGGCGCAATTTGCTTTATCGCCCGTTTGCACCTGTCGTCGAGAAGCGAGCGGGTAAATAAAGGAGAAACTTGGAGAAGGCGCCGGCGATGCATCGAAGACGACGTATTCTCGTGGGCCGAGGCTCGCGCTCGACGGCCGAGAGAAATCGGCGCCGGAAATTGGGCCAGTCGGTCAATTGGATGTAGCGAGCCCTCCGCTAACGTATCATTTTGAAAATGCACCGCGATCTTCCCTTCTCCTGCGGTCGAACCTGCATTCGTATTCGTTAACCCGTCGAGTGCCACTCGTCGCTCGACGAGCCTTGGTTAGAGACAACGCTGCAATAACTTCAGCCAGTATGTTTCTGACTCCCTCGTTTTACGGTCTTTGATAATTTCGTTTAAAGACGATTTATATGTATTTACCCATTGCCTTATGATTCCTCGTAATGATTGTATGTGCTTGCGTTTGTTACTTAAATACCTACTTAAGTGCCGGAGTAGATAACAAATATGTGTTGACACGTTCAAAGTGGCTTTGAGAATCTGCTAAATGAAGGGATCAAGTAATGATTGGACTACCAGTGTGATCCGATATTTTAAGGGACGGGATTAAGAATTACGTGATGCAATCGATTGAGAGCTATCGATTTGTACCCATTAAAAATAGTCGAAGTGTATTAATACTTCGTGTTTCGTTCAATGTGCATCAAAAGACTTCGATTTTCGATTTCGACAGCTCTGTCCCTACTACTCTCTGTTCCACTTGTTATTTTCGTTGAACAAGTCAGATGAATCGGATGTCGTTATCGGTAGCTTTATCGAGTTTAACTGTTTGATATCACCCATGCTTAATGTCACCGCGATACGTACATCGCGTTTAAATCAAGCGAGCAGCCTTTTGCGTCGCCTTTCCTAAAGGATGCAATTAAGTGCTAATAACTAGCCGGAAGCCGTGCCTTAATAGTGTCGAGAATCGCGAATGTCACGCATTCGTCTCCTTGGTCACGGCGAGTGATCGCGCGCGATGTGGGTTAATTTATTAGACCGACAAAAGGACGGCACTCCACTCCATTTTTGTCCATCCGATTTCGGTAAAATTTTCAAACGGCGACGACTGGCGGGTCGCGTAGGACATATATTCGACCTCAAATGCGTCTTGAATAAACGAGTCAAAGACAGAGGCAGAAGCAGGAGGGGCAGAGAAAAATGGTGGACGTGGAAAAGGGGGTTTAACCCAGGGTGCAGGCTTGTTATTATCATGATACTTAGACAAATGGCTCATTATGCGGCATCTGTAAGTACAGGTCTTATAAGGACGTAATTAATCTCTTACAAAGTCTTAGAGGCAGGAAACCGCGCCTTCTTAATCGCGTATGTCGGCCGTCGTAAGCCCTCGTCTACCGTCGTTCACGTCGTCGTCGTCGTCGTCTCCATCATCCTTGTCCGCCGTTCGCCGGCTACCCACAATCACGGAATATTCCCGGGAATCTATATAATCGACGGGCGATGATTAATGGGGCGCGATCTGGCACGAGGCAACAAAACGTTCGCCGATAGCGAAACGCTAATGGGGTAAGGCCCCTTTTCGATCCAAAACGCGCGCGTAGAACGTCGACCCTCCACGATACTGTCAATGACGCTCCCTCGCACGGCGCCTCGTCTTTGTCCGACGATCGGTCAGAGAATCATGAATAAAATCAGCGACCCGCTGAAACACCGGGCATCAGTATCGACACTTCCATCGTCATTATTGTATAATCCATCGATACGTATCTTCGGAGCTGTGAACTCTACGTTTAGCGGCGACAACAAATTGGAACGGCGGTGCATTACAATCCCATCGGTGCTATAAATTACCCCCTCCTGCTATCGGGTAGGTCCTTTTCCACCGGGAGACCTCGTGCGCACGGTAGCCGTCCAAATAGGAAAGCCGGCTTCTGTCCCGGGTCTCTCTCCCTCTCTCTTCCTTGGTACGGAGAGCGAGTAGCGCGGCCGGGCTTTGAGACGGAGAAAGATCACGAGAGTAAGAGAGAGTAAGAGAGGAAAAATGGACAACTGGTCACGCCCGGCTCGCCCAAGCCGGGCCTCGACAATCGCGACGTTTTCAGGGCGAAAAACCGACCCGGAACCCCGGGCGGGCCGGCCGGTCTTAACTGCAGGCCGTCCCGGCGCAGTGGCGTGCCTGCCTTTTGCAGGCCGCTGCTGCTGCAGCGAGAGAACGAGAGAACGAGAGAACGAGAGAACGAGCCAGGCACCAGCGGGCGAAGTCAGGCAGCTTAGCGAGCCGGCAGGCCGCCACCACGCGGAAGTGAACGGCTCTCGGTGCCAATTTTTCGGCCCAGAAAGCGTTCGGCGTGGGTGTTGCAGGCCTGGATACCTCGTTCGATGCACTCGCCTCCTCCTACGAGGCACGTGAACCTCGCGGCACGTGAACAGGTAAGGTAGATTCACAACGGTGGAGCTGCCTGGGTGGCAACGGGCGGAGTTCGATGCTTTATCGCGAGTACGTAGGGTCGCCAGCGTGAATTTGTATTATTCATTCAAGACGGGTAGCGGGGAGAGGGCCGCTGGCCGGATTTATGGCGCGCAGATTAGGATTTATCGTTCGGGAATTCGCATTGTTTTCGTTCGTCCGGTGGGCGGTCGAGCGGGGACGCGAACTCGCGGCACGTGAAGGTGAAGCAAAGTAGATTCGCAATGATGAAGCTGTGGTGGGTGGCGGTAGTCGAACGTGGGGGACGATCGAATCGGCGGCGGTGCATTTTGTCACCGCCTAACGCCTAACGCGCGCATCGTGATCATCACACGGCTCCAATCTCCGAGAGCTCGGCACGCACACTTCCATTTTCTCGCACCCAGCCTGAATAAACTCGCGTACGCTTGCGGCGCAGAGCGTTTCGCAGCACATGCAGATTTTAAGTGTACGCGCCGCACGCGCAGCGACTTTGCAGAAACTATGCAGATGGCAGTGCTCGGTGTGAAAGTACCTTGAGAGCCTAGTAGGTTGCAGGATGCGGGAGATAGCGCTTCCAGACTCCTAGGACTAGGTCATCCGATCGAATCGCCTACGATGATACGGGCCGATGATACCACGAAGTAGAAAACCGGTGGATTTCTCAGGCATCTTAGTAGGCAGATCTCGCGCGCGGAAAGCTGCACGATCTCGAAAAACAGGTTCTCGGGCGGCTCGCGCACCTCTCGCGCGTATTGTTCGATTTTGTATCGACACCTCCTTCGCGAATAGGAGTCGACTCAGTCCCCTCCCCCCCTCTCCCGTGGCCAGTTTCGCGGTAAGACCGTTTTCTTCGAGTGCCGCGTTATGTGGCAATTTTATGCGCGAGCTAACGCGCACATACGCCCACCGCCTTAAAGTAAGTCCTTTAAGTGATAGAAAATGGAATATGCAGATAGGCCGCGCCATTGCCTCGCATCGCCATAAGAGGTGTTCGCGCTCCTTGCTTTTCTTTTTTTCTGCGCTCCCTTCTTCCTCTTCTACTTCTGCGCCGCGGCGAGGATAATCGATGCGGCGCAAAACTGGATCTGCCTCTTTTTGCTAATTGATAAGCGCGAACTAGTGTGCGCGTTTTCTATATATCGATCCGTCGGGAATGATTCACCTTTGGCACAGTTATTGCACCTATGCTGCGACGTCGACGACGACGACGACGACGACGACCAAGTAGAGAAGGAAGGCCTCGTTAGCCTTGTCCGTTCGTCAACAACGAGTCAGAAAGTTGCGAAGCCTGCGGAGAGAACAGGTTTCGAACCAGGTTGCACTTTTGCGCATCCGCACACGAATGTACCGTCCTCTCTCTTTTTCTGCTTCTCGCTCTCTTTCTCGCTCCCTCTCCGCCAGTCCGTCTTCATCCATCTTGGCACGTGAACAGGAAAGTAAGTAAGAGTATCGGTGCATTTTGTCGCCTTATCGCCGCGCCGGTACCGTTCTCTTATCCGATACTCGCGCGGACACGCTCGCGAAAATTTAACGCTGCTAGCCCCTACCGTGAGAAAGGGTACGTACTCTTTGCAAAGATCGCGTGGGACGTACGACCCAGTCACGATCTCTATTCGGACGATCGCATCTTGCTGACACAGTGACCGTATCGCGACCGGGACAATCTACTGATTTTTATTTTTTTTTTCAAGTAGAAAACCAGCGCATTCGTCAGACCCGAGGACCGGCCCATGTCAGAAAGTCGCGCGGCTGGTGTATTCCGACGGGAACTGGTTTCCGAAGTTGCGATTGCGCTTTTGAACGACGACGCGGAGAGTGCGTTGCACCCTAAGCCTGACTCGTATATCGCCAAGAGGAAAGTGGCAAGTGTTGCAAGCGCAGAAGGCAGCCTTGAGCACGGTTACATTGTTGCCTCGAGATCGAGCGCACGGAGGCTGGGCCGCAATTTCGATCGCGTCGGAACTTTAAGTTCGCACGACAGTTCATGAGCGACGCAACTTTTGCCGAGTCTCAACATCTTAATCGCGGGTAAAGCTTGCGACTGCGGACGCATGTGTCGCGACGAAACGGCCGCACGATTCCCGCGCGCTCGATCTGTGTATCATAAGATCTGTACATAACGACGTTTATGTAAGCGTGGGGAAGTGGGCACATAATAATGCACGGTAAGCCGACACCGTCCCAAGCGGGGATCGTGTGACTAGCGTGCAGAAGGAAAGTGAGTGGCGGCAAAAGCGATTTAGCGATTTTTCGGCACGGAATGCACCCGACGTTTTACAATCGTTCCGCGCACTTCGTGTTCGTCTCGAGCCAGCCGAGCCGCTCGCTAGTCTATGCTGCACGTGACGAGCGATGCACGTGAACCGCGCGCCAACTAGCAGCCCAGGTGGCGGAGGGCTGGTAGTTGTGCATCGCTGCACTTTCGCGTGAGTAACAGTGACATGGTTATTTCGCCTTTGTCAGAAGTTAGCACGTCGATCGTAAATACTTATCATTACTGCATCCTCCGCCTCCTCCTCGTCCACCCTTTTTCCCTTACGCCCGCGGAGGTTGACGACCGGCCGTGCAGGTGGTAAAAGTGAAAATATGGCAAGTGTTCCCGCTTCAGAGTTCTTGCACGCGCGCCGTGAAGAGTGCCATCAATAACGTTGCAGTCCATATACTCGCGACAGGTATATCTCATATTTTCCATCGATTTTTCTCGCCGCCCTCGGCCGCGGCAGGCCGAGGGAGCGAGAAAACGTTTTACTGTTGAGCGCAGCGCGCAAACGCACGTCGCGCGGCCGTTTCCAATCTGCCCTGTTGATCTCGCGGGTCATTTACCCCGGATTAAAGTAAAGAACCTATCTTTTTCGCCTATGTCTGTCCCGGCGCGAAACAGGTTCTCTCTCGCAGAGCGCGCGGGCTCGACTTTTGCGTACATGTCGGCGCACGCCGTGCAACGATGCACGCACCGCAACACAACCGTGCGCGGCAAAGTGAGCGGGAAAGTGGTAGTAAGAGTTGCGAGCCGGCGAATTGTGTTACGCGATTACACGCACGTCCGACTCGCGGAGTCAGTGGGTTAAGTCGGGAAATTTTCCACAAACTCCCGGGCCGCGATTCGTTCTGCCCGGCTGGCCTTTCTTCGGGTTCCCGCAACTTTCGGCGAGCCCGCTCCGGATTCCTCCCCTCGCTCTGCCGCGCGTACGTGACCGACCGACCGACCGACCGACCGACCGACAGCGGAACGCGACGTTCGCAGGGGCAATTTTCCAACCGACCCGACGACTCGTCGTTCGACGCTGCTATTATCTTCGCCGATATACGTGCGCGCCGAGACGTCGTGGGAACGAGTTCGTCTCGTCTGTCGTGCCGCGCACGAAAGGGCAAGGGGGAGGCTTCGTAATAATGGTCGCGCACTTTCGTAGTCCCGCTTGAATATGTGAATGGCGAAATTGCCTTGGCACCTCGCGGCAGCTGCGACGTTTCGCGCACGGACGGAAGTCGAAAGTACCGTGCCCGGGTATATAATATTGAATCAGCATAAGGTCTCCATGGGCGGCATTCATAGTGAGATGTTAAGACTTAAGACCGTCCTAAGTGAAGAATGTAGAGAGTGATCATTGGCCAAAACGGTGCTTAAGATGATGGTCTTAGGTCTTAACACATTGCGTGCCGCATAGAAGTCTCTAAGACGTATGCCTGGGCAGTGCCGGATTAGCCATATAGCAGAAGTAGCAAATGCTACGGGCCCCGCGCTTCTGGGGGCCCCGCGCCAGTGATGCCAGAAACCGAAAAAGCAGCAACAGCACGCCGTGTGTGCGTGCCGTGTCTGTGAGCGTCTTTCGCGACGTTCAACTGTGACGATTTTTGAGAAGGATGGCACTATGCTCTGTCTCCTTTCCACCAACGTCGCACCGCGTATGCTTCTTTCCGATTCCGAGTTTGAGCTAGGTCCGAGCACGATCATAATAGCGAGCGATATTGAAATGCGTACAAAAGAGACAGAGCATAGTGCCATCCTTCTCAATAATCGTCACAGTTGAACGTCGCGAAAGACGCTCACAGAGACGGCACGCAAACACTCGGCGTGCTGCTTTTTCGCTTTCTGGCATCAGTGCAAGGGCCCCTTGATAAAATTTGCTACAGGCCCCGCGCTGGCTTAATCCGGCACTGTGCCCGGGACCGCACGTTTTTGGGCAAACTGCACGTTACTTAAATCATCAGAAGGCGCGTGAAAAACAGAGAAAACTCGTGAGCGGTCCTTAACACAGGGCACGCGAAACACGAGAAAACTCGTGAGCGGTTCGCAAAGTGTTAAGATCTGACTATGAATACCGCCTCATCTTCGGGTCTCGATGCACGTTTGAAAATCGATTTTCAGCAAGGAAACAGAGGCTCGTCGGCAAGCGATGCTCCGTTCGCGAAAAAGAGTTCACAATGCGACCATCCGGATGCAACGAGACGAAGTCGTCGGACTTTCCTAACGTTCGACGCGTCCGACTGAAAGAGGAAACGAGGAGCGCATTCGACTTATGTGGGATACGAAGATTTATACCGGCGCGATAGGATCGTGCGTGGATACCGCGAACGAACGGTAATTGCCGGGGTGTGCGTATGTAACGAGGAGCTTTATAATATTCCCGGACTCGCGTATCCTCTTGCCCGCGACTTTCTAATTTCCACGGAAAGAGCCGGCGCGCCGAGTGCATCTCGGGCGAGGAGAGAAAAATCGCGCGCATACTTCGCTCGCGAAGCCGATTTCTAAAGCGAAAGATCCAGCCGATATGCCGGGGAATTTTCTTTCCCGAACCGCGCTTCCTCGTCTCCCCTCTACCGGCGCGTTATTGTGCATTGATTTACATTGCGGCGGGGCGTGTGCGCGCGCTCTTACGGCGGCGAACGGTTACGGGGCAGACGCTCGTGATGGGCTTGAGGAACGGTTTTCTAGACTCTAGATTATATGGACCGACGCGAGCATTTTTACGACGATCCTATGATGGATCCCGTGTTGTGCGCATGAATATTCCCCGCCGCTCGTGAACTTTATGGCCAACGTGTAAATTATGGAGTCTGGGGGCCGCGTATATATACACGTGTGTATATATATATATACACACGAGTGTACACGGACTGCCTCGCGACGTTAAACGCTCAAAAGTGTATCTCGACTAGTAATTACGGGCTGCCGGTAGTACGGGCGATAAATTAAGTTTTGCTCAAAAGCGGGCAGAGTTTACGCGCTGCCGAGGTCGCATCGGCGTCGGAGTAGGGATAGGAAAGCGATTGATCGAGGCGAAGTCGGCTCGCTACTGCCGTACAATGTTCGACGACGCTCTTTCTCGAAAGCGCTGCGCTAATCAAAGCGCCCGACAAACAGAGTCGTTTCTAGCGAGCGACGAGATGAAATGCAACACGGAGCATTGACTTTGGGGCCGGTGACCCGAGGAGAGGAGGAAGAACTCTATCGGGGAGAGAAAATGTGCGTGCGTCTGTGCTGGTCGTTAACGTTAACCAACGCCCAAAGAAAAAAAAAAGAAAAAAAAATGTCTTCTCGAACTTACGCGATAATGGAGAATAACAGACTAACAAAGTGACAGCCGTCGGCGACGAATTGCAATGTAAAATTATAAAGAACGAAGAAATACGACGAAAGCAATGAGACAACACAGAAAAATAAAGGAAAAAGAAGAATACAGGAGGGATAAGAGAAATGCGTCTTCGGAAGCTCGGGCGACAATTAGAAACAAGGAGAGCGCTGGTCGTGCGGCCTCGCGGCGTCATTCGAGGGAGACCGAGAACGTGGAAGTCGACAGAAGGGATTTTGAAAGGATCCCGCGCGCCGTCGACGACGTCGTGCGTCAACCCCTGGCGTCACGAGAAAGCGGCGCGATAATTGCCAAGGAAGGGCCGCGAATTAATAAAGCGAAGCCGGGGCTCACCGGAAAAAAAAAACGAGGCGACAGAGAGACAGGCGGGAGAAAAAGGCGACCGATCTTTCACGGAGTGCCGAGCACCACACCCACGCGCGGGATCCAAATAGCGAGGAGGAGGCGGAGGAGGAGCGAGAGAAGAAGGACGCGAGGAGAGAGCGGGGACGATGACTGCGACGAAGTCGAACGACGAGGAGGAGGAAGAGATCGTCACACCGTCGCCGATATTTATGCGTGCAACCCTATTTCTGGCTCGGTAGGGCTCGCGTAACGGGCGATAGTAGCGCTTCAGCAGTTGCACCCAAGTGCATTTCAGCGAGATTACGGGTGCATTGACCCCGCCCCGCGTCACCCCCTCGTCAGCCATCCACCGTCCTCCTTCTCTGCCTTCCTCCCGAGCATCCTCCCCCACCACCCGGCGTCATCCCCCTCTCGCCCTCCCTCTCCTCCTCCACTCCTCTCTTCCACTCGTCCGTCGTCGCTTTACTGATTCTCCTTCTCCGGAGGTCGTCGACGACGTATCCCCCACCCGCCGACTCCGACACCACTCTTTCGCGTTCTTTCTGCACCCCTCCTGACCCTGCACCCGTTAAGTGCCGCAACCCACACGCGCGCACGCATATGCGCGCGCGCGCGCGCGCTCCGAGCGAGACCACTGAAGATGTCGTCGGTCGTGCGGAATAGCGAGAAACGTCTGACGTCTGAGGTGCGCGTTCCGTTCCTGGACTGCGGACTGCGCGAGGGCTGCAACTGCATCGATCCTGTCTATGCTAGAATGCCAGAGTTGTTGACGTCGCGCGAGCCCAGTGTCTGCGCGCTTTAATGTTGAGGCGTCTAAATAGACGGCTAAGTCTACGTCTACGCACGGATCCTGGGGTATTCGGAGGTGTCCAGATACATGTACGTCGATGCACGCGGATGTTAACGGGCGAGAACGGCGAGAGATCGCGCGAGCACCGCGGCAGACAGTATAATCCGGCCACGCGTTAATGAGCCGTGAACCGGGGGCATTCGTTCGACGTTGGATCCGATCGATTTCGAAAAATCCATTAATTCCGTCTGTTGCTGGCGCGCTTGTGATCGGACGGGAATAAAGTATCGCGATTAATTGCGCCGGTCGTTATTGAGAAAGGGACCGAACGCGTCGGAATAAATTCGCTCTATTAGCGGGCGAACGTTGGGCGCGTTTTCCGCGCGGAATTCCAAGATCTCCGCCGCCCCTCCACTGGCGCGCGCCTCTCGCGCAGAGAGGCTGGAATCCATAGTGCACGCGCTTGCAAAACGGATTGCGCGTCGATCCTCGGGCCTGCGTCGACGGCGCACGGCACGGCACGGCAGCGGCGCGACGCAGTAGCCGAGGAGTGAAAGTAACATTCTGGACACGTGATGTGGCATCACGTTGAGCGCTTCTAGAAAAAAAGATCCGTCCGCACCTGTACGCGGCAGATGGCACGTAGGTGCGTAAGTATATGGTATCGATAACGCTCGCGATCCTACGCTCGCATCTGTCGTTCGACGGCCGGGCACTCCCTACAAGTAGATATCGACGCGAGCGCCGTGTCGCGCAGGGGTTGGCGATCGTGAGATGGCGAGGAGTCGAAGCGTGCGTCGAAGACGGGGCGAGCTGGTTCCGTCGTTGCCAACGAGCGCTTTTATTAGTCGCTTTTGCGCGCTTAGAAAATTCTCTCTCGCTCGATGCTGGCGCGCGGTCTCTGCGCAAGCAGGAATATAAAACGTTTTATGGCTCTGTCTGCCATGGCGGGTGCGCGCGGCCGTGTGAGGCCTTTAGCCTCGAGGAGAAGGAGCGGAGGAGAGGACGTCTCTCCTTGCGCCTTGCGCCTTGCGCCTTGCGCCTTGTGCCAGGACACGACGTGAGTCGGGGTCCTTGCGCCCATCTTCCCGCCGCGTCTGACATTGAGAGCAAGACATTCGAGTATTTACTATCCGCGATACGCTCCTCGCTCGCCGATTGCCGAACGCTCTTCGAAGAGGTGAGCAAAGATAGGCGCGCCAGCGCACGCGAGAGAGAGAGAGAGAGAGAGGGAGCTGGCGCGAGTATGAGAGAAGACAGGGCACGCGGAAAAGTAAGTCTCGATTTACGCTCGCTATTCCGTTCGATCCTACATCCGGCCGAGAGTGGCCTCGAGCTGTAAATTTTGCGAGGTGGAAAATGCTCGGGTGCAAAAACGCGACGTCGGGAGACGGGGAGAAAAAGGAGAGAAAGAAAGAGAGAGGGAGAGCGTAAACCATTCTCTCGCCTCGCCTGTCTGTTTCCTTCGGCTCACTCTCCTCTTCCTAGTCCAAGGTGGAGGAGGTTGTTGCACCCTCGAGCATTGTGCATGCATGCACGAGGGTGCCGAGCCCCTTCATCCTGCACTCTGTATGCAACCCGTCTCTACTTTCTGCCGGTACAAAGGCACCGAGAGAGAGAAAAAGAAAGACGGACGTATAGGGAGGAGGGAAGCGAACGGCGGTGGGAGGCGAAACGCTTCGTGGAACGGCTCCGACGCCCGAGAATCCAGGATTATCGATTGGTCCGACTAATTTATAATCTCCGAGCGCGCCCGCTAATAACCGACGACTCGCCCGATTAAATCGTCAAAATGTCGACTCGGTCGCGCCGCGTCGCTAACCATTTGCAAAGCTGACGCTCGCGCGGAATTTTTGCTCGCCGAGAAATCCGCGGACCGTTCATTACCGTAATTACGCTAATGTTTTTGTCTCCCCGTCATCCCTTATCTCGCGTGTCGAGAAGGCCGCGAGCGGTCACTCCGTGCCCGCGCGCGCGCGCGCGCGCTTCTAATTCGAAGTGACGACAATCGGATAGGCATCGGGCATGACTCATCGCGGGCAGAGTTACAAATAGCCGGGCGAGCGCGATATTTATCGGACTTTAATTACATCGCGTCCCTTATCGTGCAGATTGGAGGCTGACTGCGGTAACGTGGCGCGCGCGGCGGTGTGGAATTTAGTAGGCGACGATGTGACTAATTGGCAGGCTACTTATGTTCGCCGTGTGTAATTCGACGACGGGTCAGCGACACCGATCCTTCTGTACATCGGCGACGTTCGATGATGTAATGCACGAGGTGGATTACAAAGCCTTCTCTCCGCGCTTCGCAAGCTCTCATACCGCCTAAAAATCGACCGCTAGTCCGACGAGCGTATATTCCAAGATCCGGCCGACGACCATTTGGGTAAACATGCGTTTATCAAGATATACGCGGCGGACGCCATTCGAACTGAAGACCGCGCCGATCGTTAATATAGTCCTCAAGAAACAGGTAGCCTACGCCGAAAGGTACGCCGATGCATGTCACGGGCGCAATTTGAATACTAGCCGCACGAATTCCTTCGAATTTACGACAGTAGCATCGGTCCGGCCCCTCGGAGAAACTCAAACGACCGACATTTTCGGGAAGCTCGCGAGATGGGAAATGCAGAAGCAGCCGCGTACGTACGTGTGCCACCGCGCCGTTACGTCCGGTCGGGCAAAAATATTTACCAAACGACTTGTTTGTGGATACGAGTAAGTGGCGAGGTTCGGGAGGGTGAGGATCGGGAAAGAGAAAGAAGACAGTGAGGGATGGGAGAGGGTGAGGAGGAAGACATGCTAGTGGCAACGACCTCCCATTAGGTCGTGGCCTTGACATCCTTATGAGGAAACCTCTTGGTACAACACACGAGCGAACTCACTGACTATCAGAGGCTAGACCACGTGTTCGTACATTGGTCGCAACTTGCAGACTCATTCGCGGGGTTCGTCGAACTCTTGGTGCACCAGCAGGAAAGGCGAATCTGCGAGGATCTTGAAATGTCTGCGCTGTACTATTTAACCGGCACGTGTGCCGTGCCTTGATCGAATCTCTGCTAATAGTCGACTTGAGGTTAGATCTTAGTTTGGTCTAAATGCAGTTTTTTGTTTGGTCTCGTAACGATTAAAATTCAGATTTATCTACATGTCGCTGTGTAAGGGAAGGTGATACGAACAATTCCGTGCCACTTTTACATAAATCAAACCCATGGAGTTACACCAGTCGTAAGCAAGTTCGCGCAGATAGTATTTGTAGGCCAGGCATACCATGGCATAGTAGTGTAATTTCGCGGCAATCAGCTGTGTCGGATGCAAAATATTGAAATATTTCCTTAGCTAGGTACTCCGATGCGTTTGATGCTTCACACTAAGTTCAACACAAACGTCAGTATCCCGAAATTATCCGAGTCTCTCGTATGTCCTTTGACGTAAAATATATCAACATTATCGGGTCACGGTATGAATACATCAGTCTGCCCAGTTTTCTACATCAAAGCTAACTTACCCCTGGGGCGAGCCACTTTGCATGACATCGGTACGATATGCATGTCGTGCATACTTAACGTACGCGTCTTGTCCTTTCTCTAGCTCTTACCTGAAAGCACACGAAGAAAGAAAGAGATTAATACGGTCCGACGCATGGCGATATATCGATGCGATATCGCACGCGCCGCATAATCTGTGCAGCGTGCACACAACAACAGCGGGCTCTCTATGAAATACTTATTTACGGTCGGTAATAAACCGGCTCCGGCGAGATTGGCCGGCGATTTAGATAAACATCGAGCGCGAGCCTATTTCGTACATAAATCGACGCCAGAACGGTCACGCGTCCGACACAAATTATCCTGTTGGCGGTGCACGTGATACGCCGTCGACTGTAGTAATAACCGACGAAAGACGGAAACGTTGGGCCCGGCGAACGAGCGGCCGATTTCCCAATCTTACGCAGCTTCCAGCAACGATACAATCAAACGGCCGCGGCGGTATGCAATAGACTCCCGGCCGGGCGAACAGTAGCAGCGACAACACAACGGGCGCGACTATTGAAAATTCTACGAGTGAGTCATCGACTTGGTTATCGGGCGTAATGAGCCGCTCGAGCAGCGATTGGCAGGGCAATGCACTCGAATGTTGTTTCTAGATCGTGCGACCGCGTCGAAGCATAAGAAGTCGCTGCCGTTCCTTCAAGTATAGATAGGTAGCTGTGTATCCTAAATATTCATATACCCCGCTCTCCGTGCACGTACACACGCGCACCTGAGTGCTCGTAATACCGACGACGACGACGACGTCTCGACGACAATCTGCTGAGGCCTCTGACGGCGCGAGGGGAGGGGGTGTTGTCGCGACTGAAACGAGCACATTCTTTTTTCTTCTGCCCGACAAGAACGACGTTTCCCTTTCGTTTTCGTTCAGCGCGCACGAAGGGTCATACCTAGTTGCGCCTGCGAGGAACCCGCGAAGCGGGAATCACGTTACGTCCATATAACACGCGCACGGCCGCGGCCGGCTCGTTAACGATCACGGTTAAACGAGCTCGCTACGTGACTATATCACGAGGTGCTGACCACGTAAGGCAAGTCGCGCGAGTCGCCGGTCGACTCTCTTTATCGCCGCCGGCTCCCGACGTCGATACTTTGCGCCGTCCTTCCCTCTCGCGCACCGAGCGTAATATACAATGCGTGTTTTCTATTATTCATCGCGCGCGCCGACGTCCGGGCCGCGCTCGCAGCGTTCCGCAGGCTGGAGATATTTTCCAGTGCTCCAGGTAGCCTGTCCCGGCGAGCCCGGCCTGTCCGATAGCAGGATCGCTAGCGTGATTTGTCGCGCGGCGCGAAAAAGTTATGAGAAACGCTTACGGCCGATAGTCGACCGTGCGCGCCTTTTGATAAAGCTTTATGACGGACGCCGGTGCCGCGATCCGGTTGGCGCCGATTTTTCACGCTCCCAAAGTATGTTCGTATAAAAATCTACGCTCGGCCCGGCGGAATTCGGTTAATGCGCCTCGCGCGCGGAGAACAATGGCTGCGTTTGCGATTAGAACGCGCGGCGTATCGCGCTCCTTCGAACCCGGTCGGCTCGTTAAACGCTGCGAGAGAGGGTCGGATGTGCATCGGCCGGTTAAAATGTGGGGCAGTGCTGCGGCTAACGCTTCGTCCTTGGTATTCGTACGTACGGTGCGTTTAAGTCGTCGGCTCGTGACTGGCCGTGCGTCGCTCCGAAACGGCGAGTCTCGGTTCAGCATCCGAGAGCGCACCGTGTCGTTCCTGCGCTTCGTACCCGAAAATCTCGGCTGAATATTCATCGGCAGAAATGCGGCGGCGCGAGTACGTGCCTCGGCGAAACGAGGGGCTGGATGGAAAGAGAGAGAGAGAGAGAGAGAGAGAGAGAGAGAGAGAGGAGCGATCGGCGACGTGTAAACGTACGAGCGAATACCACACTTGCATGAAATCTGTCATGAGTGGTTTATCTGGCGTACGACAAATCTGTGTCGTCGAGCGCGTCCTAGAGAAAGAAGCGTTATCGCGAGAGATTAAGCGCGCGCTCAAATTGTCACTCGCTATCTAAATTCCGAAGCTAGGCGCCGTCTGATGAGAGCGTGAAAGGTGCGCAGCGCGGAAAACCGTTTTTCTGCGCTGCTTTTCAGGACCATTTCCGTTTCCGCTATTTTTGCCTCATTCACGACTGTCGAGCCGTCGCGCTTTTCATGGGGCCGGCGAGATTAGGGGGTATCAATTTGGTTCGACGAATGTTTTATTTATTCCTTCGCGCCCGTCGATATGGGCCATAAATCGTCCGCTATTGACACGTGTCAGTCGTTATCGGCGGGTAACATCTTTGATCGACGTTTTCATCGGACCTTCCTACCGCACGTCGCATCGAGTCGGACGAAAATCTAACGAGCCGATAGCGCGGCGTAATCGCGTTCGGAACTTCCGAACGAGTAAAGTACCCAAAGGACTAACGTTAAAGTCGATCGCGGATACTTTCGAAACTTCCGTTCGAACAGGAAATCAGCGAAAATATTACAATGACGCGAGCGAGCACAGCAGACGATCGTTAAGATCAGCGAAGAAGAATTCTGCGTTCCACGATAAGACTGTCGACACGGAAGTGTCGTTACAGATGTAAGTTACCGATACCAATAGACAAGTGTAGGAGGCTGGTTGGAAATGGAGTTTTGAGTAGGGCTATATTAAATTATGCGGGATATTTTCACAGTCTGTTGTATATTCTTACGTGTCACCTCTACTATACAAGATCTCTCGTCGAACTGATGTGAGATCGTCCGTTTCCCCAAATGTCCCCGAGCCTCGAGAGCCGTACGGAGGTCATGCGCTCTATTTTGGAGTACGCGCCGTTATAATTTGAACCTTACACAAGGGAGTCAGACAATCAAATATCAGAAAACAGAACTTGATGAATAGAATTCGGCCCTTCTCTGTGTTCGTCCGTGAGCACTCGGCCGTGCATTTTTATGTATACCACAGGAGGTACGTAGACGTCTGTGGCCTCTCGGCAGTCAGATAGATAGATAGCGCCCGGAGATTATGCGCTTCGAGTTCAGAGACCCCGGTGGCACTTCTTGCGCCACCGCTCCTCATATAATACATATAGAAATGATAAGCCGGGCATGTGGACGCGCGGCGCGTCGCCTCGTTATATCGCCGGCCAATAATCGTGGCGGCCTGTGTGCGCACGATGTCCGGCTTGAATGGTGTCGGCTAAAACAATCGCCTTATGGTGTCCCTCTGTCCCTCGCGCCCGCGCGCTCCGTCATCGACTGCTCTTTTGTGATATAGATAGAAATTCTATATTTAATGAATAATATCTTACGTAAGGACTCTACGGTCAACCTACATTCTGCACATTGCAAGTTTCTACGATATTGATATTGCGAGCGTGTGACGTAGGCCAGTTTGAAGGCGAACTCGTTAAAAGCGTCCCAGCGTCCGTTAACGCAGGCCGGTTGCGATAATAAACGAACGTAACTGCGGAGGAAAGGACGATATATACAGTCGATAATGGTACGCTGAAAGACAGCATCCAAACCGAGCGTCGTACACGCGCCCGGTGTCGTGTTTCCACTCGGCCAACGATCGACGAGTGACTCTGCCAAGATAATAGATCATCTCGAATTTCGAGACATGATGCGCTTCCTCGAAAAAGTCCGCGCGCGCCAGTGCAGTCGAGGGAGGCTCGGAGGTTTCGAGGATCGCGGAAAAAACCTGACTCGAAGGACAGTCAGCGCGGACTTGTTTGCACGGCCGTACCTAATGTCCCGCTTTATCGAAGTCTCTGTCTGCCATCATCGTATCGTTATACTCGCTCAACCAGTCCGTGTTCGCTAGATAATTATGCTATTAACGGAACGTCGTGCCAGCGCCGACAATTACTTACGTAATCGAGGATAACAATCGCGAGTCGTTGCCTGTTCGCTCGGCGAAGTCCGAGTGATTCTTAAGTAATGAGCCCAGGAAAACGGTGCCACGGATCGTTCGTAATCGATTACTCGCGAACGCCGAAAGGGACTGTTACCGTATGACAATCCGGTAATATCGGCCGTGGCTCGTCGGGTGCCGGCCGACCCGTTCGAGAGCTCGGCGAGCTTTATGCAACCGGCGAAATTCTTCGTTCGAAAGGAGGTCAAAGGTACAGGGGAGGAGACGCGAGTATCCCGGGCTCTTAATGTTCGCGAAGAATTCTGTTAAATTGCCACAAAGAGCATCCGGCCGGCTTATACTTAGCGAAAATTCACAAAGTCCCGTAATGATTTCTCTCGGGGCAACAATAGCGCGTCGAAAGGAAAACAACGGTTTGCAAGAGGAAGCCGGACGGCGCGAGGGGGGGTGGGGGGTGAGGGGTTGAGGGAAGACGGCTGAATGGATCAATCCGCCGGCGTAGCCCTGGGGCGGCAATAATATCGGCGAAACGAGGAGCGAAACCGACGAGCGCAAGGTGGACTAGGTCGAGGAACGCTGGGTTTAAACGTACTGCCTCGAGAGAGCCAGCGAAGAAAGAGGCGAAGGGCGGAGGAGCGCGAAACGGGGGAGAGAGGCAGAGAGAGAGAGAGAGAGAGAGAGAGAGAGAGTCCTGCACGAAGGATCGCGGGGAAAAGGGGCGGGTCGGGAGGGAGGCGAGGCCGAGAAAGAAAGAGAGAGTCTCGCAGGAAGCGGTGTGCGTGCGTGTGCACGCAATTTAATCGGGCAGATCAGGTAGATCAGCTGGTGGAGGCAGGGAGTCTGGGGTGGTGGATGTTAGGCTGGTCGGTCGCGAGGAGCGAAAGAGCCAGCGGGTATCGACCCCGGGTTCACCGACCTTTCTCCTCCACCATCGACCCCTCCACCACCTGAACCCTCCACCCTCTGCCTCTCTCTCCCTCCGTTCCATCTGACACGATCCTCCCTCCCTTCTTTCACTCTCCGCCACCCCGGCAGCAGCTCTCAACCCCACCAGCTGTCCTCAACCCCCGCGCGAGGGAGAACGAGACTCGCGCGTGTCGGCTCGCCGTTCGTCACGGCTCACTTTGCGGGACTCGCGAGTTCGGCAATCCGTGCAGTCCGTGGCCTCGTCGGGACTCGGCTCGCGCACTCTCGCCGACCCTGTCACGATCTCGTCCGTCCCCTCTGGATATGTATATATATATATAGGGGCCCGCGAGCCCGACGTAAAAAGTGGACTAGGTCGATGAATGCGCGTAAAATCGCAACATGATATCGCGTCGGCCGATTTCCAGCACGACACAAAGAAAGCGGCCGCGTGCGCGACGAAACGGCGAGAAAATCCAAGCGAGAGACTCAACAGTTTCTCTGCCGCGCGGATCTTTATGCCTATCCGAGAGCATTATTTGCGTCCGCGGCACTCGTATGAAATCCTTCGGCCGCGCGCTCGCTGCTGCTAACGGCCGACCGCCGACTAATTAGCCGCGCCGCTTGTGTACACACGCAGCGCAGCCACTCCGGCTGCGATTACTATTCCTGAAAATCCCAATTTAAACGGGCCGCTAAATAATCGGGCAAACAACAATTTACGGCCGCGTAAAACGTTGCGCCGGTTTTCTAGGCTGAAACGTAGAAACTCTTCGCGCCGATAATGGCACCGCTCTGTGTGCCATCGTTGCGCGCACGTTTTCTTTGAAGCCCAGTGCATACACGCGGCACGCGTGTGTACGGCAGAGGGGGGCATAGCTGACGAGCAATCGGCACATAGACGTATGCAAGCGCTGCTGGCGCGCGATCTCTACGTGCACGGGAGTCGTAAAACTTTACTGCGCGCCGTGTAACTTACGAGATGCAAACTCGGCGAACGAAAGACACGCCTCGTGAGAATTTCACTTTTACGTATCTCGCGGCCGCGCGCGCGCGCGCGCGCTCTGCGGATACTCTCGCGGCGAAGGAGCGTGCCATTAGCACTTGAAACATTGGCGCGGCGTCGCGTGTGCAGCGACCGGGCGAGTCGCGCTGGCCATAAAGACTCGCTAAAAGCACGGCCAATCCGTATCTGACATCTGGCCACTCGAAAACGTCGCTCCCGCGCGCTGGCCGGGCCGCGATCGAGGACTCAAGCGGAAAATACGAAGCGAAACGGCCGCGGGAGGAAAATTAACCGGACACACGCGACGATGGAATTAGAAGCAGGCCGGGGAGCGGTCTCTTGCACAACCAATGATATTTCTATAGATTCCTGGCCACTTCCTGCTTCGTGCCCACCGTGCGCCGGGCGTCGGAAGTTCTTCCGAACGATTGGAAGTCACTTCTGCTCGGCGTGGGTAGAACAATTGAGTGTTGTCGAACTCGCGCTAAAGGCGAAGATCTTTGATGCGTTAATATAAGTTAAGATCCATCCCTGCGTTCCTCGTACTCCGGCCTCCCGAGCGGCACATAATGAAGAATTACATAACGGCTTTGCAGAAATACGTACATAATACACCCAGTCGGCACAATAACCCCGTTCTCTTTCAAAAACGATTTGCAACGACGCGCTTGTTCGGTTTTACATATATTTACATCGCAAAACGTTCGATGGACATCGTCCAACGAAGAATGAGCTGCGAAATCGATAAGGGTAACGGTGACTCCGGGGACATTAACAATTACACGACTCGCGGCGCAGGTTGAGCGGCAAGAATTCAGCGCGCAGATTGGCAACTCTTTCGTTATCGACGACGGCCGAATGACAGCGACGACAATAAGAATGGGGTTCGCTCCTGACCAAAGGTGGGCATAACCAAAGCGGAACCCCCGCTGACTGAAATCGACGCGCATTCGGAAAACGGCGCGCACGCCAAATGAGGATCTCTGTCCGTATAATTCGAGTTTAATGACGCAACGCTCGGGCCATCAGCGTATTGCACAATTTAGTTACAATGGAAACCCGATAGAGCCGGCTGGCTCGATATAACGTGCACCACTGGTTTATAGCGCAGAATGCAGACGCGTGCACCGCGAACGGCTGCAATCGATAGTCTAGCTCGATTCGCCGCACTCGTAGCGAGCGATTGCGAAAAATTTCGCAAGCGCAGGAACATGGAGGCGCGCCTCCGAATAAATTCGACTCGAACGAATCGATGATAAGGGGCATTAACGGTTCGAGTTGACGCGGATGCGAGTGCAGAGAATATTCCTGTATGCGCACTGCGCATCGCGTCCCATTGCGAAATCCGAATCGGCCGGCATCGTAACACGATTCCGGCGACTTCTGTCAAAAGCGACGTGACGATCTACGAGGTACGCGCTTGAGCCTGGCTCGCGTGAGAACCGACACCGAAAAGCGATCCGGCGTTCCCTAATAACACGGCCGCAACCGTACAACATTACCGGCAAATACGGTAATTTACCGAAAGTAGCCTTACCCCGGATGGCCACAACAATGCGGTTAGCCAAGCAAAAAGTCGGCCACTCGACGCGGCCGAAACCATTCTCGGTGATTGAGGCGGCCCCGCTTGCAGTCAATCGTCGTGCCGCACTTTTTGGCGGGTAACACTTAAACCCGCCGCACCCTGAAATTTTTTCTTGCCCTCCTTCCCTCTCTCTCTCTCACTCCCTGCCTCCCTGCCCACCTCTCGCACTACCGTCATTCACCTCAGAGTTGAAAAACAAGACCCCGTCAGGCCGCGGCCGTGCACCTTTTATTCTCTCGTTGAGAAATTGAAATACACGCGAGAGGAGAGGGTCTCTTTCGTGAGGAAATTCAATTTTAGCGGCGCGCCGCCGAGGGAGAAATGAAACGGGAGTGTACGCGTCTACGTGCGGCTGGAGACGGAATAAAAAGGTCACTCGCCCGCGAGAGCAGAGGTCATCCCCCGACTCCCTGCGCGGGATCAGACGTTCGGACTGTTCGGAGTCCGGACGAGTCTATCGGACGCGACCGCCAATCGGCGAACACGCTCTCGCTCGCGCCCGAGAGAGGGACAAATCCGACCGCATTGGGTCGCGCGCGACCGATATCGGCTGTCAATTAATCCTTCAATTTCAGCCCTCGACGAGGGTGCGACGGCCGGTCGGGTCGGCCGGCAAAATCGGCGACGGCTAAAAATGGAAACGCGCGGCGAGGCTGAAATAAGAGGAAAGCCAACGAGTTACGGCGGAAGTAGTCATTTCGGCTCAATTACCGGTCCGCAGAAAGCGAGGGATCAAAATATCGAGCGAGCCGCTATCCGACGCTCGACGTGGCTGTGTTTCGGGAGAGCGAGCCGGCCGCGAGCCGGCCGGCTCGCTCTGCGAGCGACGCGACGTATCCGCAGAGGTTGGATGTTCGGATGAGAATCGAAGTTTCGATTTAACATCTCTCCGTCTCGGTCTCGCCCCCGCCTTTCTCGCATTCCCTCGCCTTCCGTCGGCGTGGCGCGTGTGCCGGCAGGTAAATAAGGGAGAGACAACGCGTATATCGTTATATACGAGGGTGGACGGGAAGAGGAGAGAAGTGGAGAGAGAGTGGATGGAGGATGAGGACGAGGGGAGGAGGGAGAGGTAGATAGAGCCGGGCCGCCGCCGCCGCCGCCGCCGCCGCCGCCACGACTCGGACAGTGCAGAAACGTGTGTGCTATAGACGTTGGGACGCTATCCGGTCGATACAGGCAACCAGACTAGGAAGTAAACCCGGGCATCAACCTCTGCCTACCACCCATCACCCTTCTCCGCAACCTCGGCGCAAGCGGGGAGAGAAACGGAGGGTGGGAGGGAGGGAGGGAGAGAGAGAGAGAGAGAGAGAGAAGTGGAGAGGAGAGACCCCCCCTCGATCTCTCGAATTCGCTCATCGGGCCGGGTGCAACGACCTCGTCGCACGGAGAAATTTGGATTAGATCTCGAATACCGCTTCTCATCGCCGCCGAGATTTTCGTCCTCTCGCCGTACCAAAAAAGCATCTCGGGCGAGTAATTGCGAGAGTCATCCGGTGAGATTTTCGGGTTAATTTTGACCCAGAAAATTGTCTGGACGGCACTGACAGCGGTTTTATGATAGAAGAGGTTGTCAGTTTGCTCGTCCAAGCGATAACACGCATGCCAATGTGCGTGTATGTGTGCGCGTGAATGTGGTGTACGTTTTGAAATTTTCTACAATACGTTTCGCTGTTGCGTCATCCTGGAATCGGACGGACATTGAGGAAAATATCTTATCGACGGATGCTCGTATCTATGTAAAAATGAACCTACGAGCGCTGAGGGAGACGACGCCGATCGGATCGAATTCGCCGGGGCAGTCTGGGTGCAACGACCTAGTCGGAAGAAATTTGGATCAGACCCGAAGCGCAAGAGGAATAAAAGTCGAACGACCGTTCGGCCGCTGGCCAATCGGTTTGTTCGGCAAAATTGCAAATTGATTCGCATGCACGCAATTATTCGACCGCTTCCCCCCTGCAGCCGTCGCACGTCGATACGTGCTATCGCACGCTCGCTATTTGGCTAGCGAAAAAAGGCTCACGAGCGAGGGAGCATTAACGGCCCATTTCTGCTGGACGAGCGTGCGCCCGTTCGGTTGGATTAAAATTACCGGACAGATACATAAAAGTGTCGCGCGTAACGGGCGCGAAACATGTGCAGTTAATTTCCTCTGCGGCGCTATCAGCCGCGGCTGCTCCATTATTCATCCGGCAATAATTTCGCCGAAAACGGGGTGTCCGCTAAAAAGCGGTATCGTCTAGATCGACGAGAAATCGCTTCCGGGTCGCCGGCTAGTAGGCGTGTCCGAATTAGACGGCGTTCGATAAGGCATAACAGATACGCATTGGATCGTTCCACGTATGCAGAGGCTGATCTCGATTGTCTCTAACTACTGAGAAAGTTCGCCTCTGAATTCTCCGAATGCGTACATTAGCCGGGAACGCTGGACGAGCGACGACGAGTTACTGACCTCAAAGAATGCATTGTGCGTGCGATTTATGCATAACCGACATCGTGCGCGAGTTAAATTTTAATGCGCCACGGACAGTCTGCTTCGCAGTTCCGAAGAAAGGATCTGTGCCAAGGTACGCGATGGCCCCTCGAACATTCTCCTCGCGCAAGGTTCCATCGGTCGAACCGACGCACACTGGCAATTTAAAAACAAAACAAAAAAACAGAATCACGCCATTCGCTAGACAATTTTGACGATATACTTAGAACTTTGACACAAAAATTCATTACATCTCTGGTTTCCTGGGTCGACTCGAATTTCGTCCACTACGAAAACTACGTAGGAGTCATTGTCCCTAGCTTATCGCTCCTAGTCACCGATAATTCCCGGACGCGCATAGCGTTCCATTCTAATCTATCGATAAACACGTCAGCGCCCAGCAATGCGACGATCACGTGATTTTTGCGGTCATTATTGTCCGGGCATCTTTTCCCCCCCTCTCTCTCTCTCTCTCTCTCTCTATTTTAAAACGTGCCTCGCGGTCGCTTCCAATAAGCGCGCATGACTTTCGCAGCCTCCTGACATTTTCGCCCGGCGAAAAGTCGCGCGAGTCACGCGACTCCGGCGCGGAAATTCGATTGTAATGACAGCACATACCGCGGACGGCGAAATGTCACGTACCGGTTTCGATCGACTTTCTCGAGGCGAACACTGTCGACACGGTCTACTGATACAGACGCCGGGGCAGGCGACAGCTTCCGTCGACGCCCGCAGCTTAGCATTATAACGCGTGCGGCGTAATTTAGCGGCACATAACAGTCCCCCCTCGTCGAGCCCGCAACGATTTACCGATAATTGTCTCGTCCCGTCCACGCGCAGCGATAAGACGGTTCTTTTCTGTCCACCGTAGCAGAGCGTCGGCGCTGTCGCACGCGGAAATTCGATAGAGTCACGCGAACGGCAAGATAGTTTCAGTTCGCGCCTGTTGAGACTAATAAGATACTTTCGGTGAGTTAACGCTAGAACTACCGAGCGGTCAAAATGACGGGTTGACATTTCACTATGATGAAGGTTCATTCTTAAGTCGCCTTACTTTCCAAAATTTGGCTTCACTTTTATATATCAATGATGCATATTTCGATAAAGGTCAAATTCCCGGAAATAAAATATTTCGAACAGGAGCCTTCATTTAGCAAAATTTCGCACCAGTCATTTTGACTGCACGGTAGTTCTAGTGTTAACCATTTTTTCTACCAGGCTGCCGTGAATTATGCATCCGTTTCGTTGGACGCAATTCTACGGCCCGACGTGCATCTGTGCATGTGCATGAGTATACGCGTGATCCGTCGTGTGCAGGAAGGACGCGTTGCATCGCTGGCGTTTGCCGAGAAACTTTTTCGCCGATCGCGAGTCCTGAGGCCCGCGGTATGAAATCGACGAGCGCTCGTTCGAACGTCGAATTAAAGCCGACGAGAAGCCGACGTGCCGTCTGAGCAAACGGGCCGGTCGAGTTTTCAGCCCGTCCGACGCTGGCCCGAGCGTCGGCCCAGCGGACTCGACAGCAGGCCGCACACGACGGGGACGGGAATAAAATTCTCGCCTGCGTGTTCGGCCGCGTAGAAAAGTGGGACGCGTATCTCGTCCGCGCCGCCGCCGCCGCCGCCGCTCGCAGCGCAGGAACGTGCACATTTGCATCTTTGAATAACCATACGATCGCGATCGTGCCATCGCGCTGTGCGGCCAACGAAACCCGGCTGGGAGTGGAGTAGTAGTGGCATGTGCGCGTTCTACGGCCAGTGGTGTTATTGCCGTTACACCGTCACGCTCGACGGTACGATGCTCTCGGCGGCGTCGGCGATATTATCGGCGCGCGCCAGACAGATTGGCTTTCCGGGGATTAAGCGAGAGAGAGAGAGAGAGAGAGAGAGCCGCGCGCGCGCCTTCTAAGAAGCGATTAGATATAGACATTTCGCCAGTCTCGCATTTTGTTTGCACAGGTGTGCGCGCGCGCGCGCGTGCGATGGTGTCGAGATTTCAATGAACCCCCCGCCGGTCGTTTGTACGCTGACGCTTTCGAGAAAGCGCTCGTGAGCGCAGGGTCGTGTTGCAGTGCGACGTCTCTCTCGACGAGAGCACAAATGGCGCACGGGGAATGTCGCCGAAGCCTTGACTCAATGTGGGTGTAGATGATTCTTAGATCCCCCTCGCGCACGGACCGTCAGCGTCGTGCGCGCAGCGCTCGCTACTTCGCTTTCCGTCGCTCTTCGGGGGCAATGCACCGTGCGGCGGACAACGGAGAAAGACTTGCATCACTTAGTCCGCTCCTTAAGTCTGCCTCTATGTCCTCCTCCGCTTCGCCGGTATGCCGACACCGTACGCGACGCGACGCGACGCTTAAATCGACGCCCGCCTGCACCTGCGCCGATCCGATGATTCACGGATACGAGGAATTCTCAGTTTTGCCGCTCGTCGCACGACGCCGTGGAACTCGTCGTGACCCAGATATGCTCGCGAAATTCTTCAAAAAAACAAAGAAAAAGGCAATCGACGCTCCTGCATTGGGTACGGGGATCGAACGAAAGTACGCTCGCGCACCGCCATAGTGGTACCAATCGCGTGATAAAGATTACGAAAAAAAGAGGGGAAAAAAAGACTAAAGGCGGTACCTGTCTGTCCCGCATGATTTACAGACTAAACGTCACGGACGCGCGGGGCAACGCTGTTCGTAGCGGTAAAATTGGTACACGCCGGAACCTCGCCCTTCCGTCGATGTACAAAGGATGCCGAAGAAAAACGTGAGGAAGGTACGGATACGCACGCGATCGGTACGCATTCACGTCGGTTCCTTCACACCGAACCATTACGTAAGTCCGACGTACGGATCATAATACACTAACCCCCTCACGACCAGAAGGAGTACAGACTGGGATGGGGCGGGGAAGAAAGAGGTGCCAAAAAGAAGAGGCGACGCAGTAAAAAAAAAATGAAAAAATAACAGCGCTCTCTGCGAGAGAGGGAGGGAGAGAGAGAAGCGGCCGAAAAACACATTCCCGTTCGTCGATTATCCGGCGGCCACTTTTTCGCGTAACAGCGAGCGCGCCGATGCCCACACGTCGGGGCGGGAGGAAGAGTGCGTTCCCGGCGCTCATTTCAGCCACATAAAGTCCCGCGGCCGTTATAAAAGTTGCCGCCATAACAGTTACTTCTGCGCATAACCTGTCCCACTGCCGCAAAAGTTGTTCCCAATTACGCGCGCGCGCTCCCTCGCAAGCGGTCACGCCGCTCACAGTGGAAAGTCCCCCCACACCAGGCGGCACGAGTGGAGGACGGCCGTTCGATGCGGAGGATCCAATTTTACGCGCGCGACGCGTCGTGCACGCACTTCTCTTCCCGGCGTCGCGAGCTGCCGGAATCAGTGCGCAGACATGCGAGCCCGTTCGGCTCGGCAATTAAGACGCGCGGAATTTTCGTTTGCGGTCGTTAACGTACGTACGACCTGAACAATGCTTCGCGCGCGTTCAGAATAGGCGTGCGGAAATTATTCGTGGCAGATGTCGCGGCCGGGTCGAGATGACCGATCGACGCTCTTCCGACGACGCGTGCCAGGCTAATTGCGTTCCTTTGGTATCGCGCGGCCGCTCGAGCGCACCTTGACTACAACGTCCGGATTATTAATATCGGGCCGGATTAATGGCGCACACGTCAGGCCGCGCGCGCGGCAACAACGAACTCTCGCGCCGCGCCGCGCCGCGCCGCGCCGCGCGCGATGGAAATACTGCATTCCGCGAAAAGTGGAGCGAGGGACAGGCGGGTTGAAATTGTTCGGGATCGTATTACGCGGTTATGATTAATTCGATCTTCGGGATACTTATGGCCGGACGGGACAATTCGCCGAGGCCTCGTGTGTCGCTTGAATAACCCCGTCGACGCCGATTGCGTGACGCGTTTATTTTTGCGCGCCGCGTAATCGCGAATTTTCTATCCGCGCGCGCGCGCGCAAGGCAATGATCGTCATCGGTTTGTGTGGGAGGACGCGAGAGAGAAAACGAAGGTACGTTGTGCGCGATTCGAAGCGAGCGATGCTGCTTTTGTTCGCGATCGATCCTGCGCGTACGGTGCTGACTTGCGGGACTGAGAATAGGATGACATTCGAAATTAGAAGCGATCAATAATGGTATATGCCCGATGAGGAAAATAATCCCGTGCGATCCCGAATACTGCTTTCGGCTGTCATCGACTACTTCATTTCTATAAAATATAGGTATCGCTAATATGAGATATGCAATTGGAAAAACAGACTCTATCAGCAATAATTTAATAAGAGTACAGCGCAGCCGTCGGATATTTTATGGAATTCAAGTGACTGGTACTTAAAGATCGGCGATCAAATATACGAAACAAAAGATGTTTCCCTATTCCAATGAAAAACAATCTGAAGAATAAACGGACTGCCGGCAGAGCTACCGGTTTGCCGTTATCAGTATAACACAAGTGGAATCGGCTGTACGGTACAGTGAGCGAATTCAGCCTCGACATGACGCTCCAAACGAGGAACGTCCAATCTAGAGGCGGTCAGTGGTAGTGGCAGTAGCCAGCAGTAGTAGTGGACTCGATTGCTGCCAAGGAAGGAACGTTATCGTACTTCATCTCAAGGATCTCAGCGACGATCCGTACAACGGTTAGCTTGAATGGCACTAGAACTATGTATGAGCATCGTCAATAAGGACACCAGAATCGTGCAGGCTTGCGGGGCACACTTATCCGCCATGTATCAGCTTTCAAAGTACATTTGAAAAACATTGTTTCCATCCTCCAATGGATATTGCACATTATGAATAGAGTCAGCAAAGATTCAGTCGGTCAACGACTGGTGGAACATTTTTCGCTATGCATGACCTTTCAAGGTACAGAAATACGGAGAATTTGTTAAACGTGCGCCGCTGAAATTCATAACCGTTCAACAGATAAGCGATCGATTAAGGGCGACACTATCGAAATTGAAGATTGTACATGACGTCGCGTCGAAACGCATGCCGGCAAGTAAGCACGTTCTTACACACTAGCGTGTCCGCGAAAGAGAGTGCGAGACGACACTCTCCCGAGAGAGGCGGCCGACGAGAGAGTGTTGGTGTCTCTTCGGAGTTAAACAGGAGTGGTTGGCCACCCCTGGCCTGGATACCGCGGCGTGTTGTTCACCTCCGTGTGAAAGTACTCGCGCCGCACGCACGCATGCACGCGAATACACACACGGCCGTACACATACATACGAACGTAGAACGGACCCGCGCCGTGTTGCAGTTCGCAGCGCGCACGAGCGCGCGTGCTCAAAAAAGTAAGCGATGAAAGTTGCCGAGAGCGTGCTAGCTCGAAATTTTTCGCCGATCAATGAACTAGCCATTGAATCGACCCGCACGGCTGGCGGAAAATTATTGGAGAAAAAGTGATAGGAGAGGCTTATATGAGCTAAATCACGTTCGTGCCAGTCGAGCTTTCGCGCGTGCGAGGGATAATCAATCGGACGCGCGTGTGTTTTCCCGTGCACGGTGCAACGGCCAAGAAGTGTCGGCGGAAAAGGGTACGTCATCGACGTGACGCATGTACGGAGGCCAGTTTACATAGATGAAGTTTGTCGTTCGTTAAAGACGCGAGGCAGCAAGCACGAGCAGGAGTCAAGAATTGGTCGATGAACCAACCCCTTCTGCTCGAACTTCTCATAGTTCGCCAAGTCCAATATTTTTCTTAGCACACTATTCATCTTGCGCCCTATATTATCCCGTCGTCGTCTATGCCCTCAAACTTTCCGTTGTGTGTCTTTCGCCTATTCAGCTCGCAGCACAATCATGCGCTTCCTTTATCGTTACTTTTCAGGTACAACGAGTCTCCGAAATAAGAAACTCTCGAAATCCATCCCATGAGGTCGACCTTGGGAGACAGGATAGGCGAGAAGTCCGAAAAATCCTGCACGTCCTTCCCCAGGCATTCCCCAGCTGCCCGGCGACATAACCGAAAGGATCGCATAGGAGCGGACTGATGTACCGTTACGAGGCAGAACGTCGCTTGTTAGTGTGGCAGTGTGTTAGCCGGGCAGGATCACGTAGGTAGGTAGGTTGGTAGGTAGGCAATGCCACCGAGAGATAGGTGTAGGTGTACGCCGGCGTACGGTGAAGGTAGTGAGCGAGGAACGCACGACGAAGAAGACGAAAACGACGAGCGTGCAGCGAGGAGGAAGATCTACTACGGCCTTCTCCTAGGTAAGTCTCTCGCGACTGAAACAGCTGCTCGTAGGTAGTCGGAAACCTGTCCCTACAAATCTTTATAACTGCTACTACCGCCGCCGCCGCCACCCTCCTCATCCGCCGTCACAGCCACCACCAACACTTTATTATGGTCGTCGCAATCGTGCTCGTCCTTTTCATCCTCTTCCTCTCATTCCGTCCTCATCCACTCTCCCATTGCTATACAATATATCGAGGTCTTCTACTCCGACACACTCGTATTATGATATTACGCCGGCTTGGAAGGACAGGAGTTCCGCCTGCATTCAATCATTCACGACCTTCCCACGTGCGCTCGCGCGTCGCCTGTGTGCAGAGGACACGTACGTGGGATCGTCGGGTGTGTGTGAGTTAAGAATGCATCCACCGGTGTACGTGCGCACGCTCAATGGCGGTGTGGAAACGAGAGCCGCGTGACAATGTCAGTCCTCCCTTCCTTTCGACGGGAATTGAGGTCTTCGAGTGTTGCCCTTCATTTTTTGACAGTCGCCAAGGGCGGTCGCCTCGTTAGACCCGACCAAGTCCCGAAAGACTATGATCTTTCGGCGAACGAGTTCTCTCTAGGCTCCTCACACCCTCGTTTCTCTGTCCCTCTCTCTCTCTCTTTTGTTGCCTCTAAGGTTCTCTCCGGTATTGTCTTTCCGGCACGTTTTCTTTCGTTCGAGAATCACGTACCTTCCACGTCGTGCGAAAACTACCCGACCGAATGGGAGGCGACCACCGACGAGGCGGCATAACGAGGAAGATCGATAAATTAGTCCGACCGCGCGAAGAAGCTTTCTGACAGGGCCATTTTTCTCAGCGAATAATAATGGCCGTCGTCGGCCGCGGTGCGTTCCTCGAGCGTCATCGTGTTACATAGGAGCCTCTCTCGGCTCTCGCGCGCTGAGATAATGCGTTTTCAATGAGCGCCGGCCAGTTTTGCGCAACGCCGGCACGTCCCGTCCAAAGAATGAAAATTAACGACGAGAGAAGAAGAAGAAGAAGACGAAGGGGGAGAAGAGGATGATGAAGAAGAAGGCGGACGGCGAGGCACGCGGAGGCAGAAGAAGAAGGAAGCATCGCGTCATTAGCTGACATCGTCACCGAGCAATGTCACTGTGGACGGGAATCAACACTCGCGAAAACGCAGTTCGCTCCGCTTTGCGCGCATGGACGACGTTAAAACACAATTAATCTGAATAACTCAGCCTAGACCCGAGAGCGCACCGCGCCACCGGCCGTCCCACATTTTCCGATGCAATCTGACACTCTGCAACGACCGGCAAAGCGCGATGCTCTGTCTTTTTCTCCTGTCGCAAGCGACGTTCTTTGGACCCGGAACTTATGGTTGACGAAGGAGCGGACGAAAAGTTTCGTCGAAACTTTACGAATTATTATACGGTATACATAGACCGTGACTCGATGACAGTCTGGGCATTTACGATCGTTCATATCATATTCTTATTCGTCGGCATGTTTGGAAAGATGTTCCGAAGAAATTTCACGGTTTTGCTGTGCTCTTACCACATATAACACTTTTGGTCTGCTTTTCGTGCCGATTGGATGAGAAAATGAGAACGAGGATGAGTTCTGAGAATTGCTACAGGCTCGCTGATTTAACGAATTTCGCTACAATCTTTTATGCCTCCGCGAATTTCTAAGACCTACTATGAGCAAATGCGGGAAGAAAGAATTGTTTCTTGAAAGTTCTAGAGTAGAATATCCTCTTAAAAGGACAGACTGCAATTTATGAAAATTCAATTGTTCTGGCACTAGGACTGACGTTCACAGGACATCGGAGAGCGAGTTCCGAGAGTCTTCGGGCGTACGGAAACAGCTTTCCGCTATTCGCGCGATTTACATTCCCTTCGGTCTCCGGCGGAAGTTAGAAAATCTCCACGAATCGTCTGCAGAACGAGATTCTATGACGGAAAAGTAGGATTTTCTCGCTGTTCTCCTCAAAATTCACCTCGGTGCGCGGCGCGAGAGCGAGGCCGAACGACTACACAACTCTAACTTTTTTATGCCTCATCTCAAACTACCTTGAGACTTTTAAACTGCAAAATCAGGAAACATAAAAGATACAGGCTCGTAAAAGTTTGCCCGTCAGATGGGGAGCGGGGGAGGGGGATAGAGAACGAGTGCCGAATTTCAAGTTGGGGAGAAAGAGCAAGAGAAAGGGCGAAAGAACGAAACAAACAGAGAGAGAGAGAGAGAGAGAGAGAGAGAGATAGAGCTAGAAGAGAAGGAACGATTTATCCGAAAATTCCAGCCCCGTGAGGCTACTACGCGAAGCATAGAGCGCGCCCTGCCCCGCTTCCATACACCTCCACTTTTGATTCGCGATAAACTCGAGATTTGAAGGACGTAGAAGCGCAGTCGACATAAAAGAAACGTGGCAGCATAAAAGGCAGTAAGTCAGATAACGGCCGAGAATCGCAGCCGCCGTTGCCGTGTGTCGTGGGTGTAGGTGGAATTGATCGGAGGGACTAGTCCGCTTGGCTAGGTGGCAGTCCGGCCACGTTCGTGGACGCAAGCCAAAACGGCGAGTTCTCGTTCTCGAGCGCAAGCATCGTCGGGCGAGCGCGAAACGCACGCTTCCCTGTCGACGATCTAAACAATCGACGCGGTGGTCGGAGAGAGGAAACGAAAGCCCACGCGATCTCGCAACAGCATTTGCATTAGATTTTCGCGAACCCTCGCCTTTTCGGGCGATCATAAACGCCATCGCGTCATCTGGACAGGGTTGAAGGCGCGTATCGGCGAATTCTGTCGAACGCGCGCGAAACGAACTTTTGCGAACTTGGGGTCGTGGGAAGAGAGAAATGGTTGGAGAGGACTTTTTGCTTGGAAAAGACTCTCTCTCTCTCTCTCTCTCTCTCTCTCGTTCCCTTGACGAAATTACGAAACTGTACCAAAAGTCCTCCCTACCGTTGCCGACGCGTGAGAGACTGCGCGGCGATTCTTTTTTCGGCGCAGCATCTAAGCAGGTTTCTTTTCTAAAACGAGAGAGAGAGGAAACGAGCGACCGGGCAAAAAAAGCGTCGCATTCTCCGGCGAACGTTCGGACGGTACCCTCACAATGGCGTCTGAGATAGTCTGATGAGGTTATTTGTTACATTGTTCGGATATAATGGAGAGGGCCTCGCAATGGATCGCCCTGATCCCCCTTTCTGCTGCTCGAAGGATCCCGAGCGGGAAAGGGAGAGAAGGAAAGGTTGCGAGAGAAAGAGAGAGAAAGAGATATGGTCCTCCGCCACCGAGTCAAGGTTTCCACGATGATGCCTCACCTTTTCGCTTCAGGGTCGCCAGTGAAATTCGGCGGAAAGCGTTCCGACCGGGGGTGTTCTCCGAAGGAAATATCGGCCTCAAGACGGAATCGGCGATAAGTCCCTTTAATCGTGACACCGATTCTGACTGAAAGTTCACCCCCTCGAAACAAGTCCCACTGATACCAAGCGTACTATGTAAACTATGTATACGCGGCGACTGCTCACGAACTTTTCGACTCTCAGCCCCTTCGCGAATCTCATCTCGAGTGGATCGGAAGACTCGCTGGAAATTCTATCAACGTCTCTGAAACTCCGGTCGCGAGCGATTCTCATTGAGCGGCTGCCCGGTTATGCCGCGCGGCCGCTCGCCCCGAAGTGCCAGCGCGCATTCTTGCACCCGGTGCACCCACACACGCGCAAACGCATCTCGCATGCTGATACGGGAGGCACCGACGGCGAACAAAGAGGATCGCCCCGTTGCGTCCGTGAGGAGCACCAAGGACTCCGGCGCAATTAATTCTTCGTCACTGGTTTGCGATAGGTGGATGTGGAGTGAAAGACGCACACTCGCGCGGATCGCGGCGCGCGACTGACACGATCTCGCAAACTGGAGTCGACGTATGTGCATGAGAATGCGCATAGATGAGAAGGAGAGAGAGAGAGAGAGTGAGATCGAGAAAGGGAAAAAGAGACGGGGAGAGAATGAGAAGGACTCAACATTCGAGCTCTCGAAGAGGACTGATGAACAGACACACGACGCACATACGCACGACTAGCGGAGCATAATTGAGTGTTCCGACTCTGCGTGTTTGTTCGGCTGGGTGTATGCATTATCCGTGTCGGATGCAACGTGCGTACACGCGTGGACCGGCCGGTCAGACACGAAGGAGACTCATCCTGGGGACGAGGACCGACGACGACGACGACGACGGGGAGCTGTGTAATCACCACCTTCCATGTAAACGCCCTGGCAATGGTAATAGCTCGTTTAGACCACTTGCATGCAGTTAATTTCGTCCTCGAACGAGCAGCGGGAGAGGACGTCATTTTCCGATCGCTCAGCCGTGGCCAACGATTCGTGACGAACAGCTTCGGGCACTGACACCGAACCGCGGAGCACGACGAGGAAAAGGAAATAGGTGAAGAGGAAGAAAAAGGACTCGCGTACGCTTCTTTTCGCATTCGGAACTAGGTTCTGCGGCAAACGACTATATGCGAATGCTGTGCGCAAGGGTGTATGTCGGGAAAGTTACCTTCTGCATTCTTGAATTATCCCCCATCGGAGAGCCCCTATGGGAATGAACAGAATATAGCCGTGCCGTGTTAAGCACGTTGTGAACATTACTCAGGCATCGTCACAGGAGTCGTGAAATCTCGAGAATGTTCCCTCCCGCCGACTGCGTTTATTCGACATTGTTCCGGTATTAGAAACTCTGTATTGTCGCCGCGACGGATTAGAATTCCTTCCCGGAAATAAGGTCGTAGGTGGCAGAAAACACTGTGCCACTGTGAAGTCGCCCGACTGACGGTGTGCACCACCACGGATTCCTATTACTTACCGTCTTGCGCTCTTCTCCCCCCACACCGATGCATTATAGGTATACGGACGAAAAATGCATGCACGTACGCGAACGAGTGTGCACCAATACGCGCGCACGTCGACGAGACTCCTTCCGGTTCATTCAAGACCCGAATCCCTGAGTAGCCGCGACACAGTTGGCCGACCTGTCGTTCCTGGAATTTCTATCGAACGAAACCTGTACCTTACTGCGACAAATTGACGCGGGTGACGTTCGACAGCGTCTACTCTAGGAGTCAATGGAATTGCGCTCCAACGGGAAGTCTTACGAACAGCCATATATCGTACTGGTTCCCGTGGTAGAGTGTTCGATTATTGAAAGCGTACGACTAGATCGAAGCGAAGTATTGGCGCCGATACTAAATTAGAGGGAATAATTCGGTGGAACTTCAGTCTACTCTCCCTTTGTTTCCTGGCAAAGAGCTACCTGTCGTGGCGAAGATTTTCTGCTGTCCCTCGAGAATTCTCGATTCACGAGAGTAAGAGAGCGTGCGATGATGCCTCGTCGTGCGTCCGTCGAGAGAAAGAAAACAGGCCAACGAGTTTTCATTCACTGCCCTTATACCAAAGGCAAGTGCGGCTAAGACACGACGGGGGCCGCCCTAACAGGATGATTGCCCGCCAATTTCGACCCATCCTCGTGTCGTACCCCCGGTGTGTGCACGTATACGCGCGCACACACATATGCTGTCACCTTCCCGAAGGCGAGCGATCATTTTTCATTGAGATTCAGGGACGCGGACCGTAATTCGCGTGCCACCGGGTCACGGGCATAATTATCGGACGTTTATGCGCTGGTTACGCACGAAAATCCTAGTGGACATTGATACTCCAGATACATCGAATCCGGCCGCGACCGAGCGGCTAAAACGTGTAAATTGCGTTCGAATGAAACAAGAGCGAGATTATTCCGTATAAACTTAACGAAGACTGAAATGTCGCGACGTGAATTCACGCGATTGAAGAGGTATGCAACGAAAGTCGACTGGTGCCCGTAGACTTCTCACTCTAGCGAAATGCGAACGGTTCAGCCGTGTCGATTCTGCACGTCCTGTATATTTTGCATATACCTCGACAATAGCCCGTTCCGCTTTGTCCTGATATGAAATTTCCCGCCGCTTCGACACGTTTGTTAAGATTGTTACCGCCGTCTCACTAATTGCCCGCACGTCGTCCACCATTGCGACACACCGGCCGTTCTCGACAATACGACACACGATCGCCGCAATGATAATAGCAGCGCGCTCAAGACGACAAAGACTGTCGCCAAATCCGCGTCTCCACAGCCGAGCGCAGCGCGTTGCGCAACAACTACGAGTACGCAATTGGTTGCACAAGGCGCGAGTCTACGGTCGGTGCGCGTTCTCGCACTGGACTGCGCCGTCACAATAACGGAAATTTGAGCCTTTCGCGGCGACGAGCTCGACGTTGAAGTTGGGGTTGAATATTGACGAGAATCGACCTTCTATCGTTCGCACGGCTTCGCGTCCGCCGGCGTCCTGCGGAAAGCCTCGACGTCGGCGGATACGGTTCTGTTTACGAGAGCAGGCAGCAGGCTTTTTCTTGCGATTCAGACGCGTCTGCCGGCGAACTTCTTCTGCCCTCCGGTCAGGGTAACAAAAATTCGGCGCACATGGCCCATGGCCGCCGTCGCGTCGGGCAGACGCACTGATTCGGGATCGTCGCGATGCGATCGCTGGGAGTTGGTCAAATTAAAAGTGTACAGCTCGACGACTATCAAGTCTACGGGGTGAGAGGAAGAGGAGTCGAGTTAAAATAACGCAATGAGAAAGAAGTTGTACCACCGCAACGTTTTACGAGCTCGTCCTCAACGCGGTTGTACCCCACACTATTTCGGTTGACCCAAGTAAAGGCAGCATTTTCTGGGAGCGATCAAGCAGCGCGCGCGCGGCAGAATCGGCCGAATTTTTCTCGGAGATTTCTCTCTCTCTCTCTCTCTCTCTCTCTCTCTCTCTCTTTCTCTCTGTCTCCGGTAGTAGCGCGAACGTGCCGACAACAAAAGTGCAATCCACATGGCCCCGGTGACGAACGGCTCGACGCTAAAGAAGACGCGGCTCACGTTCGTTCGGGGCCTGCGAGGTTCCTGCCGCATACCGCGGACATATATCCTGCGAGAAGCCGTCGCTCGCCGTCCGTGCAAATATTGGCCGGACGCGGAATTTCGGGTATATTTTAAGAGATTCATCTGGCGAGTCGAGAAACGTTCCGAGAAGCAATTTCGATCTTTACGATGCTTATTCTCGAGCGCGGCGTGCGCACCGACGACGCCCGAAAAACAAGACACGTAGCGCGAGCGAGAGGGATATCTATGCCGAGTGCAGCTAAGTGAAAGAGGAAGAGAGAGAGAGAGAGAGAGAGAGAGAGAGAGAGTGAGAGAGAGAAAGAGAGAGAGAGAAACGGAGGTTCGAGTCTTCCTCTCCCCAAGCCTTCTTCGAAAAATTTGCAAGTAATCCAGGACAACAATCGGTTTGCCGCTTTTTTTCAAGGTCGAGCAGTCGATGTACCTCCCTTCCCTCTACCTCTGCCTCCTCTTCCTCACGCTGCTTCTTTGGCTCCGCTCTCCATCCTCGCAGGCTCGATCGCGTTCGCGCCGTCTCCTTCCTTCGCTTAGCCGGCTTCTTTCCTTCCTTCTCCACCCGCCACCTCCTACTCATCACGCGTTTCTTTTTTCTTCCCCCTCCCCCGCCCCTCCATCCCAGGCACCGGCCCTCGTCGTCGCTGTGTTGCACGTTTGAATGTCAATGGCGGCGAGGAGCCAGCCGTGTGTGTTTATCCGAGGCCTGCGTTTCGGCAACAACCTTGGTAGGCGCTAAAATTCTCACTTTCGGTCTCGTTGAGGTCGGTCCGTTGCGGACGCGAGAGACAACTTCGCCCGCTTCCTCCTCCTCCTCCCCGCCCCCGCCGTCGCGGTACCTTAGCCGAATTTCACGACGATTCATAGTCGATCGACATCCAGGACGATCTTTACTCGTACGTCGTATTTCAGAGCGCGCGGCACGGGTCGGTGCGCGAGGAAGAAGCTAGTGCGACCCTACGAATCCTACGATACGACCGGCACAGATATCACACGAGACTCCAGATTTCGAAAAATCTGCCTAATTATCTGGAAATCCGCGTCGGCGTGAATCATCCGTATAAATATAGTCCGTCCGTCTGGCCAGCGGATAGGTTACGAACGATCCTGCCGGCGAGGCGGTGAGTGACCAATCGAACTCTGCCGACTAGCGACTCTCTTTCTGCACCGTGCGCGCTGCGATGTTTTCAGAGTGTCGGGACAATAATTACGACCCGTCGCATGTGACTCAATACAATCCCCTGAGTCACGGAAGGGTAAACGGACGATTCGTCTCGCGTTCGAATGGCACTAATTAACGCGGAATATTTGCCCCGCAGCGTCGCTGCCGAATTCATACCTCTCCGATTCGGCGGCTCGATTTAACAAAGTTCAACTTGTGACCGTACGGACGCACGGCCACACACCAAACATGCGTTCGCAGTGGTGGAATTATCCCCACCACCGGCCAGGGGAACGACCCCAAGCAAGTACCGGCCGATAGGGTGCGTAAGAAGGGAATAGATCTCCCGTGCGAGCTTCCACCACCTCGCCAATATAAAAGGCACCGAAAAATAGCAATCGGGGCCTGTGTGCCTGATTAGATTCGTGCCGTAGCACGTCTAATGCAGTAAGCGCACCTCTCCTGAGGAATTGCATATACCGTCAGACGAGAAGTAGAGTAGAAGCACACGTCAACCCCGCCTTCGCTCACGCACCGGCCGTGGGGACGTACCTGTTGCCAAAGACTCCGCAGTATCTGCGACGAAGACGTAGAAACGAACGCTACTACAGACGACCTCCGCCTCCGCTCACGCACCGGCCGTGGAGACCTGTCAGGTTATTAGTATTCAACTCCAGATATCTTTATCATTTGGGAAAACGACCAGCGCCGAGTCTCTTCCGCCCACGTTCCGGCCGAGACCTCGTGTGCACTCCGGTCTAAAAACGCTGCAGAGAGCTGGAGACTTGCAGTAGCCCAGATAGAGTTAAAATTGCGAGACATACGAGCGCACCGATGCGCAAGCGGGCGGTTATTATTAGATTTAAAACAGCTGTACCTTCGACACCTCAGAATATACGAATTGTCATCATAAACACACAGTTCATTGCCCGTCGTACCCTTTAACCCGCTACCCTACCCGGTGCGGAGCCTAGAAGCGTTCGACGCATCCATACGAGACCACGGTGGTGGCCCGTGACACCACCACCGTCTTGCCGACACACCGACGCGAGCAGCCGGACATACATGAAAACAATACCGCGCAACCTTTAAAACACGACGAGACGTCGAAATAGATCGCGGATTCTTGCATTATATTAACCGTATCATACGAAAACCTCCGCGAATTATTAGTACGGTCACAAACTTTGCCCCCGGTGCGCCAATCGCGGCCGTAAATGGACGAAGAAAATTCAGCGCGGCGTCCCAAGAGCGACACTGATTAGTGCGGCAACTCTCGCCTCCAGGACGCTCCGAAAAATTTTCTAGCGAGCGCGAGCCTCACAATCAGTAGCGTCGTCTCGCTATTCTCGTCCTACAAGGAGGATGCGTTCGCTACAGTCAGGCAACCCTTTCTCTCTCTCGTCCGCGCGAACGAGCGAATTATCGCGAATTATCGCGAGCCACGACGTCGAGCACAGACGCCTAAACCGCGCCTAACCCGGCCGCTCGTAAAGTCCATTATCAGCGATCGGCGGGGCTCTCGTCAACTCGTCGCGGCACGGAATGCGACCGAGGGATCGCCGCGAGGAAATCGCGACCGCGGGGCCGGATATGCGACGATAAAACCGAAAGTGGCGTGACGCGACCCTTTTCCGCCCCTCTCTCACCTACTGCCAACCTCTCCTCGTCATACCCGTTCCTTCTCTCCATCTCGGGCACGCTCTCTCTCCACACCCCTCGTCCCTCTTTCTCCTCTTTCACGGTGCGTTCGTTATGCTCCCGCCAAGGTTGTGTTCCGTGTGACCATGTCCAAAGCCGTGTCGTATATATGCAAAGCAAATGCAAGGTCGCTCGCGCTCCTCTCCTCTGTCGTTTCTTGTCGTTCTCCCTCTCTCTCTCTCTTACTCGCGAGCACTCTCTTGCTCGTTCTGCCTGCCGATACGAGTGGGTGCGCGCTCGTTGCAATTCGCGTGCGAATACAGCCTCCCGATGACGTGGCTCTGGGTGGCGCGGGAAAGAGACGAAAAAGGCAGGATCGTTGACATTTCGACGGAAATCTCGGTACTTTGCAGCGAGACAAAACTGGACCTTGACGAGGCACCGTCAATGTCGCCGCCCGACTCCTTCCTCCCGCACTCGTCATCGTAACGTGCGCGCGATTCGCGAATTTCGTATTCGCCGGGCGTGCCCTCCGCCGCGATTTCGTCCGGCCGTCTTTGTCCGATCGCGGGCCTTCTTCCGTTCGCAATCGCACTCGTTACGCCGATGACCCACTTGAATTTTATAGAGGCGTGCGATGAAAAAAGAGCCGTCGGTCCCCGTGTTTGCCGACGCCGCATTCTCGGCCGAAGGTTTATCGTTGGCTACTACCGTGCCGAGCGCGACGACTGACGGTTTTATATTAGAGATTATTCCGGTCGGACTGATTAATATGAACCATAAAATATTATAGCCCCCGGCGGCTCGCTCGCTCGCTCGCTCGCTGTTTCTTTTTCATGCACACTCGCGTATAATAATGTTCCAGATAAGAGAGGCAGGTCGGACGCGCGACGTGTATCAGAATTGTTTTTCGAATGCCTACTGCAATTTCGTCATATCCTTATCGTGCGCCTGGACGTCGACGAGAACGAGGACGGCTCTGTAGCGGGACTGAAAGGTCGCCTCGCACTCGAAAGGCGGGTCTGCTGGCTGTCAATGACGGACCGCGCCACGACTCACTCCGTCGCCAAACACAGATCACTTCTGCTTCGATTCGCCACACATCCGCCGATTCGCGCGATCTTTTCTCGGGTCAGCGCAGCTAACACTCGGTACGTCGACTCCCGTGGACCTCACCAGCCTCTCTAGCCGTCGAGATATTTCGTCTCGAAACGATGCCCCCGAAGCCTCGCACGCTCGTCCACTGAACGCTCGACCTTGGACAGCACATTTATTAACCCGTTCTGCATACTAGACGCAAAAATAGCCGATTCATTATTATAAGCCGCTTATGCGGCGTTTCATTCATCCGCGCACGACCCGTCCATCTGCTCGAGCACCTTGCCGCGGGACGCCTTGAACGTGGAACGGATTCGCACGAACCGCGAGATAGCCGCGTGCCGCATAGATCGCGACGTTAAACACATCGACGCTTGATACCATCGCCTGCAGTATCGCGATATTGCACTTCGCTCGGCAAGAAGCTCGCGCAGGTCGGCCGCGCGACATGCCGTCGCGGGAAATCAACTTTTTCGACGTATGTATGTATTCCGCAGTGGGCCGAGTGAAATGTATTCGGGTCTAGGCGACCGTACGAAACTGTCCTCCGAAAGTCGATTCAAATCGATTCAAATGTAATCTCAAGGCTGAGCAAAAGCTGCCTTTTCGAGGCGATGAATAATTCCTCCGGGGAAAAGTATTCCTCGAATAATCCGAAGCCGAGAGGCGAGAGCGATGTTACGTCTCCCACCCGCCCCCCGCCCCTTCCCCTCCTCTTATCCCCTCCCGGACAAAAGGGTCGAAATCTGGACGGTCCGGCGACAAATTGAACCGTAAACGTACGCTATACGTTATACGACGTCGGTATCATAAAAATGATGGGACAGGGGCAGGTGCGGTCGGGGGAGTTATATACCCCTGGAGATAGGGTCACTTTTATACCGATCTGTCTGACCTTGTATGACTACGGTCTGAGCAAAATTCTATCCTCTGATACGACAAGTAAGTTTTGCCGTCGTCGGGGCGATCGTGAGTAGACATGACACGCTGGGATATATTGACGTTATCGTGAGCGCGCGATAAATCTAGGCATGTAGACTAATGTAGAGAATAGAAGTCCTATATAAGTGCTCGAATTCGACTGACGATGCGAATAGGCTCAGAATTAATAGGCGCAAGGGTGTGAGATGGGGGGAGGCAGGTGGAGTCCTGGGAGATCCTTTTGTCTCAGTATGCCGAGGCAGTCTGTGTAACCACGATGCGTGTGCTTTCACGTATGGACGCGAGCAGTGTGTGCGAGACGGTGCGCGCGCGTGTACCGTGCGTGTACAACCTCACTGGACTACCTAGAGATGTGCCTGCCGCTGCCTGGACCCCAGTGGTCCGCATTCCAAAAGTCAAGGACTCTCGAACTGATCCGAACACGTCGGAGGCGCCTCTCTTTTCGCCACGTGCCTCTTATTCTCCGCTCGTCTTGTCTCGCCTCCTCTCTGTCCCCCTTTCCCGTCGATGTTCAATCAGTTCAGCCCGCGAAAAGCCACTCTCACGAAGAGTAATTACGCCGAGTCAACGGCCAGCTATCAATAGGTTATTGACGATGGTCAGTTCCTTCAGCATACGCACATACGAATAATTGACACTTAAGTGTAACGCGCGGCCGCAGAGAGTCGAGAATCGTCAGGAAGCAAATTTCGACCCAGTCAATCGTACGCGTGTTCGATACAGCGATATGAATGATTCGCTGGTTTATGCATATAGGTGCATGTGTACACGCGCGCGCGCGCGCGCGCCAATGCCTCGGGCGTAAAGTGCGGCAAGAAGCGAAGGTCTTCTGCCAGTGACTTCTATGCCTCCCGAAAGATTCCTTCGGTAATGCTATATTCCCCTCCCCCACCCCCGCCTACTATAAATACAGGGGAACCACAAAGAATCTCCGCTAAAAGCTCTCTTAAGAGGCCGGGCACACGCGCGCGCGTACGACGTTTACGGGCGTCTGCGCTTCATTGTGGACCGACCTAGGCGAAGGTTAGGACAAAACGAAGGCCCCGAGGCAAAACGGGATACGGCTACTCTCTTTCGGGCCATCCACACGACCGCCCGCTTCCGGCTATGACTTCGAAGGTCAGTGGTAAGGAGCATCGAGGAGGATCCGTTAGTTGGGCGAGCCATAAAACGTGACTCCGCTTCTGCATCCACGTTGATCGCGATCCTTTGTACCTCCCATCAATTCTTCCTTTGTTAACGATTCATACGGCCCACTTGAAAGTGACGCCCTCCCCCGCACCCCGCACGCCGCACCCCGTGCGCCAGTGTAAGCGTCTATTTATCCTAGCCCGCGATCTATCCATGCATTTATATGCATCTATAAAACCGTACGTCTGCACAGCCACGGAGATACGTATCTGCCTATTTATGGATCCGTACATTTATAAATCCGTAGATCCGCGCGCGGCATAAACCGGTATGAGTATGGACCCGGTCAACGAGACAAGGGGGTTAATCGCGATAATTCGGTGGAATCCGCAGCCGTAAAAGCTCGGAGTTGGAATCGCGATAATAGATGCCCGTGAGGAAAAAGCAGACGGTCCACTTTACGAATTTCTACCGTCGTCCGGGGGCCACTTCGGAGGCGCAGCGAATTCTGCGAACTCCGAGACGAGACGAAGATCGTTGATTAAAATCGGAGGCCTCGCGGTCGGATATACCTTAATAAGGGAATCGCGTACCTTGACGGACAACCGGTGGTGGTACGGCGTCGACATCAGGACGCGCGAGTTCTCGGACCCAAGGATGGGTGGTTCGCAACCCAGCCGAAGCTTATGTAAGAAAACAAATATATTATTGCGATTTATGGGACAGTTACAGGATGCGACGTTTAAAGAAACATAAGGTCGGCGTATAATATATAACTGATAGAGGACGGGCAAGAATATTAAAACGGTTTGTAAATTGCGGCCGAGAAGAAGTGCGTACCGAAAGTGCACGCAACTCTCTTCTTCGTATCGTCGTACGATGCCATGCCGGATCGTTGGAAAGACATCGTTTTACAAACGAATAAAAAAACAAAAAAACAACAGCCAACCATAGCACGAATGCAAAAGAGCCGATGAACGAAAGTGCTCCACTCTTAATCAACCCCGCTCACTTCTGATTCAGAGGATGTCAGAACAGACGTAACTTCCCGCCTGACATATATCTTGCCGCGTATACTGTATGTGTGGGATTGCATGGATTTTCGGCGAAGGTGTGCACGAACAGAAAATCTTTATTTAACCAAGAAACGAACAATGCTTTACAATTGTCGGCGAAAGACTGTTCTCCTTCTTCGCGTGCGACGCGCCTCGCTGCTCTTAGCTCATCCCGCGAAAACAAAAGCGCTTACACATCACATATCTCTCACCTCGTACAGACACAAAGCCTGTACGTCCAAAATCTACATATGATAATAATTCGTCGATCGCGCAAAAAGATCGATGACGTCCGACGACCGAAGCCTCGGACCATTAAAGAGCAACAGGTTTCGCTCTTCTAAGACTTCAAGAATCAAGAGAGTAACCGTGACGCACGCCCTATATGCTTCCTGGTGCACGTACGCCCGGCGCATATCTGTCTCTCGAAGGCCCACGAAAGCGGATAAAGGCGAGAATAAAGTCGAAAGGCATTCACCCTTGGTGAAAGTAGCTCTTCGATCGACGACACTCCGCTTCGACTGTGCCGCGCGTATCCGTACGCATGCGTGCGCGTGCACTCGCTAGCGGGAAGCGTGCGGAGCTTCGCGAGCAAAGCTTGACGAGGAGGCGAGCAGCTTTCACAGTCGTAATTCAAACGCTCGTCCCGTTATAAAGGAAGATGCGCAGTGAAGGATGATAATTCACGAGGAGGAGTGGCAGGTCAGGTTCGTTCGACGTTTATTCGTGAAAGTCGCTCCATATATTTATCCGCTCGGAACAAAACGGACGGCGTCGTCGCGCGCGGCGAAAAAGTCGCGCCTCCCCGACGCTCGCGCGTAATAAAGTTATCGGCGCGGCCGGTCGTTACGCTCGCGAGCCAAACTCGTCGCGACGCTTCGCGTCTAACGGTCGCGCGAGCGTGCGGACCGGCTCGGTTTTCTCTTACCTCGCGAGACGATTTTCAGCGCTGCCGGTTCGTTTGATTTCACGAGTTGCGCGGCTGCACAATGTCGGAACTGGATGCCGTAATTGGCGGCTGAGACGATACTCGAGACAAATAGGTCAAACAGTTTCTGATATACGCTGTAACGGGAGAGTGCTGAGACGAAATGTCTGGCGGGTCTAAGCGTGCTCACGCTGACGATCCGAATACTCGCGACTGAGACGCTTCGTATATTGGCTTTTGTATTCGTGACATTTTCGTTTCTAATGTGTGTGCGTCTTAATCGGGATACGAGATGGAATGAATGGGACTGTTAAGGGTACGCGACGTTCATAAATTGAGGGATTTATCGGCGCCTGAGGCAAACATTGTGCGAGCGAGAAAGAAATGAACTGGAACTACCACTATTCGTGTGACTAACAGTCGTGTCCCGGCGTGACTATTAGACAGGAGAGAACGGGCCTCTCTAAACCGTCCACCAACGAGGCCACTGACCTGCCGCAGTAAGTTCGAGAGTTAACGTTTGTCTTGCGCAAAGCCAAGCCAGCGCGCGGAGGAAATTGCCATCCTTCGTCCTTTGATCGCGTAAACCCGACGAACATTCGCGAAAACCAATACCATCACCTCCGGCCATTTCGCTGAAAATTGTTAAATCTTTCCTTGGTATCCTACATTTCCGTCTTACAGCACTATCCTCTCACTCCTCACCGTTTCGTCCGCAGACAACAGAAGCTCGAATTTCAGCGTTCCATTAATTTCCCCCGAGCCATTTGTCGAAATCTGTCTCCTTCAATTCTCTGCCTTGACGGGGGAGGGCCACGTCTTTGTTAGACTATCCTAACATCAGTCACTATTGAACCAGAGAATGTGTCTCGAGACATCTAAACCGTCTAACGGGTCACTGACCTGTCGCGACGACTGCGAGGCTGGAGCGGCAACGTTCATTTCATTAGGCGCCGGATACTTAGTGAAATTAGTATTAGTACTCGAACGAGACAGGGGACGCGCTCTCACTCTCGTACGTCGGTGTTGGTGTAGGTACACACTGCGAGGAACAGTCGAAATGCGAGAACTTTGTCCGAAACGTTCCATTACACGCGGAATGAAGTTCGTCGGGATCGATCGAGCGTGCCGACGACGACGAGGACGACGACGACGATTACGACGAGGAGGGATGCAAGGTACGCAATTCGGCGAAAATCATTTCGACACGTCGTAACGACGTCTAAATAGGTTCTAAGCGATTCCAAGGAGACCATTAGGCCCCAGATCGCACCTCGAACTATTCGAAGGGTTCACTGACCTGCCGTCACCATGGGTTTCGTTAATAACGTCGGTGTCGCAAGCCGTCGTACCTATTCGCGTTAACCTTTCTCCTCGAGCAGGTCTCATTGTTCTCGTGACGACCTATTTCCGATCCTGGATTTCGAGCGTTTTCCATTGGAGCCACGCTTTCCGAATCAGCGCGATCGACCAGCTGCTCTGACATTCGACGACAGTCTCGAAGCCATTGAAGCGGCCGTGGCCGGACACTAATTGCATCAAATTCGCGCCGTCCCATTGTCGGCGGACGAATAAAAATAATATTCACCTGCGTCGCGATCGCGTGGCAGAGGTACGTCGACTCGGTTCTTTTAATGTAACGCCAGGGGTATTTGACGATCTAACAGTAATCCCTGCTCGACTGTTAGACCGCCGTGAGCGCTTGAAGTGTTCAAGGAGGTCAGTCACCTTCGTGGAATATTCGAGCGGTAAGGTTCATTAGAGACGCACCGGAAGGGGCCACGAGTCCGTGCTCTTTAATAACCTTTCAAATATATCTCGGTAGAACACTAATCTCACAGTTGCCACTCGTCACTGACGAACGTGCACGTGACATTTGCACCGTGGAGTGCAGTATTTTCGAGCTGGCGCGGTGCAAAACGCATCTATTATGATGATTAAGTAAATCCGTCACAACGCTCGGACAGCGATAATTAACTATTGTTAGAATTGTCGCCACGTGCAAGTATTCCCGGCACAGTTCACTTATAAATATCACCTACAAATTGTCGAACAAACGACGCCGCGACCCGATGCCTGCGCTGCCGTATAAATCGAGCTCTAGGATCGTATTATGCCTGTGCCACTAAACTAATTAACTGCGTTAGTGAACCGTGATACGAGGCGCGAGCATACGCATATCACGTGCCCCAGTGGGCTCGACTCTTAACGGTAATGTTTAACAACGTATTGCCGTGGCAATTAAATTAATTGCCCGTAAAAAAACGACTTACGATACAGACGCTTGCGCTGGTCATGGATGTCCGATCCGCGTGGCGTAGAAACTGGAGTGGCCGTGCCAGGCGTAATAAACGCTGCTTATGTAATTCATCGAAAACTATGTGTATCCATGTCCGACGGCAGGCGAACGTTTGCGCGAATAGCGAACTCCGGCGCGCAATTCTCGGCGAGTAATTCTCTCTTCGTCTCTCGAAACGTTACAAAACCCCATCTCGTCATGCATTAAGAAGTATTAAGATCTGTCTTTCGAGTGTCACGGTTTAGTACGTAATGCGGCGTCGTTAGGCAGGGGAAAAGGATTGCATTACAAAACGCATGTAATTTGCCGTCTAGTTTTACATAAGAGACAATTGCACGGCTCGTTCCTTCAACGACCGACGACGATTTCGAGGTAACGCGAAGCGGACAGCGACGACAACAACAATAGGGGAACGGGGTACAAGAGAGACGACGACCGCACCACCTGCCACGGCAAAAGTCAAGTCTACCATCCTTGCGAAACTATCGCCGCGATGTTTCTCTTCTACGACGTGCCGCCCGTTGGACGATCTGCCAGAATTCTATTGAAAGCGAACAACATTTGATCAGAATCTTTACGAGACGTACAGTCGGCGTCTCGACGCGCATTTTTCGCAGGTGCACCCGTACGACGAACCAGTGGGGATCGAGAACGCAACGGGGTTGCGGGACGACGGGTTAGGTTACAAAAATACGTGTGCGTACACCGCAGGGTCTTTGCGTATATCGCCGGCGAGCGGGTCGATATCGGCGGACGGCAGAATATTGGCCGCAACTATTGAGTCGGTGCCATCGCGCATTAGCATGTTCAATGCATATTGAGCTAAGTCCAACGAGAACGTGGCTATATATGCGCTTATCTCGCACACGTTTTCGCCCGAGGCCGAACTTGCACAACATCCCTCCCTCATCCCCGTCCGCCTACTATCATCTTGGCCATCATCGTCCTCGTCAACCTCGCGACTATTTTCATCAACATCGTTATCATTAATATCATCATCGCCATCGACGTCATTATCATCATCATCACCACCAGCACCGCCACCGGCAGCAGTCTAGCCGGCACCACTACCATCGCACCCTCATCCCGCCTCGCGCGCCGGTATGCACCGACTACCTCACCACCACATCGCCGCACACATGCTCACACCGTCGGCGCATGCGCAAACTATGCACTCGACGAGTCATTGACCCGCGTGTAGAACAGGCTTTCCTCGTACGTGTGCGTGGCTGCGCGTACACACGCACGGTGGCACACACGAGGAAGGAGTATTGCAGTGCGGCCGGCACACGCGGAAAGACCTGCAGCAGACACGTACACCTTTCAGATGCATGTACTGCACTCCGACGAGAGTGTGTGTGCATTCTCTCGGGCGGCGTCGGACGACGGTACAGTGCACTGCAGTTGCAGCACCACGAGGGATCGTGTGTTGTGCGGGGATTGTGTTCCTTCGCGGTTATTATTATTACGTCGAGAGAGTCGCGAAAATGCGCCGGGGTTGGGAAACTCCCGGCGCGAGGAAGGGGACGATTACGCAGATACGCTGCCAGCTCTGTGACAATGAACGGGTTTGCACACATACCGGTGATCGTTCCTCGGGCTGCCGCTGGCGAACGGGGGTTGCTCCGACTAAAAGCGGGGGAGGCTCGCTCACGGTTTCCAGGAAATATTGCCAACGAAATTATGCCGCGCGGGACAGGAAAGTCGCTACGCATCCTTGCCTCATTACGGAAAACGAGTCGTTACACGGCGGCGCTCGCGTGCTTTATCCGCGAAAAAGCGCGGCCGATTAAGACATTGCGTGGCAGGGTTAACCACAGTGACTCGGCTTTAATTGACGGTTAACGTAACGCGCTGCGGTGGCAATTGCACACCTTTGGAAAATACTGGGTTATCATTGCGTAATCGGCTCGATGCGAGGCGCGTGCATGAAAAGCCCGGATGGCGAAACGCTTCGTCAAACGGAGCCGATTCGAAGTCGGGCGGACGGCGGACGATTTCGGGGAGTCGGAGCGCGCGACGGTGCGTCTCAAGAATTGAGAACTCGCCGGGAGGAGGCGGTCGCGGTTTTCGAGTGGATGCGTGTGAAGCGCGCCCGCGCACGAGCGTCCGGGAATGATCCGGGCCCAGGACTCGTAAAAAGCGAGGGACCGCAGGGGCCCACTCGAAACGCCCGCGAAAGACTGTAGTTGTTGACTCGCTGACTGACTAAACTAATGACATCGTTACTGACTGGCCTGGCCTTATACTCCTCTCTCTTTTTCCCTCTCCTCGCCACCTCCTCCGAATCTCTCTCTCTCTCTCTCTCTCTCTCTCTCTCTCTCTCTGTCTCTCTTTCTTTCTCCGATCCCTGTCTTGTCGCCCGCGGCGTTGCATCGAGTACACACACCGACGCGTGTCCTGCCGCGCAAGGATGAACGTTTTACACGTGCACACACTGCTGGCGCACACGTAGAGAGCGCGGCGCATTGAGCACAGACTGCGCTCACTAACGGAGTTCAACGATCCCTCGACTCGTCCCTCTCTCGTCCTCCTCCTCCTCAGCGTTCCTCGCAGTCTCTCCACCTCTGGCTCTATCTTTCTCCTTCTCCTCGACCTGTTCCTCCAGCATGCCCTCTTGCTTGCCCCACTCCGCTCCCACCTCCTTTACCCGACCTCTCTCCTCAACCTCGTCCTCCGTATCTCGCTCCGTCTCTTCCTGTCCCTCTTCGTCCTTTCCTTCTGTCCTCCTTTCCTCCTTCTCTCCCACTTACGGACTCTCTTCAAGAGAGTCCCTCCCCCGCTCTCATTCTGTCTCTCCCTCTCTCTTTCTCTCTCTCTCTCTCTATCCTTCGTGCCAACGACGACGACGACGACGACGACGACGACGACGTGAGCGCGCAATGGTCGGCACCGTAATGCGCGGACCAGAGTGCAACGTGCAACCGAACCAGAGGGGAGATGGAGGCAACCGGGTACAGTGGGTGACATTAACGAAGAGACATTGATGAGATAGGATCATGGTATATTTATAGGTTCACGGACAGGTTCGACTTCACGGACCTGTCGGTCGTTCGATGCTCGGCCGCAGCCCGATCTAAGATCGTTCTAATTGACTACCCGTCACCTCGGACATATTCATGCGTGCACCAAGTCGCACATGGCGCTCCTCTGGAAAAACTTCATTCCTAGTCTCACGCGAGCCGCTGAATTCTAAAACGTCGGGTCAGCAACTGCATCGACGATCATTAATGTGCCTCGCTATACGTCATAAACGCGAAGCGTGCACGCTGATCGGGGGAATGTGTGTGTGTACCGTACCGAACACCGCCGAGAGTGAGAGTCCGCCGAGATACGCTGATACGCACTGCACACACGGAGCCAAGACGCTTGCCTGGTCATTGCACATGCACCGGCCGTGCACCTACGAGGCTTCCCCGTGTGCATGCGCGCCGATACACTCTCGTTTGCACGGTCGCGAGGAGACTCGAGCGTATGTGTGTGTGGGTGAACGCGTACGAGTGTAGTGCGACGAGTCCCATACACGATGCAGTTTTGCCGGTTTCAACAACCGGTGGTGCATTGATGCACTTTTGTCACATCTGATCGTAGCTCACGTTAGCGAGATCGAGGATAAAGCTGAGTGATCCCGACAGGGCCGTGTAGTGCCGGTTTAACACCGGCAAGTGTTCGGAGTTCACCCGAGATTATTGCGGCTAGGATACAGACGTCCCTTAAACTTCCATTGATTCCCTTTTTTACACTTTACCTCGCATCGATATATCGCCCGCGAGATTCTGCGAATGACCAAGCGAAGATTCTTTGAAAGAAATGTCTTACGGTGTCATTTTGTTGACGCACTTAATAGGGACGCCGAAGGACGGAACACTGATCGCTCTACTGCATCGTCAGCGAAAGTGTGACGAAATTGATGCCGACCGCGTCGTTTGGCGGCGCATCATGAGAAAATAGCTCTTCTACGCGGGCCCGTAACAACGTACGTGACACTGTCATCGCGCTCACGAAGGAACAGAGCCAGAATTGACCCCCGTGCTTAAAGGTCAGTGCGACGCGGTGGTAACGACTCGATAATCACCATGATTGTACATATATTGCCCATCTTATCAAACGGCGCGTCGTGAGCATTAAATTCTATCACTTTCCCCCTCGTCAGCCCCTCCCCTCTCGCTCTCCTTCCCGTCTTTCTCTCCGTCCCCTGACCTCCCTTTCTCGCCGCGACTCTCTTCCATCTCCGTCCCGGTTCACTCCCGTCCACCTCGCACCCTCGCCACTCTTTCTACGCACTCCTCCATGCTGCCCCGTGTACGCCATTGCGACGACACCCGGTATAACAGGGCCTTCTCCGATAAACGCAATAAACGTTAAGATACCGGCCGGATCCTTATGAGGCTCAAGGTGAAGACCGTTTTCAACCCTTGAGCCTCTTGCGACTAAACGGAAATCGTCTGGCTGACTCGCTGTTACGAGAATATCGAAACTTGGAAAACTCGAGTTATTCGAAGTGCAATGCTTTAGGTCTTTAGGATTTACGGTAAACAAAAGTAGTAACAGATGAATGAAGAAACGCGACGTAGGATCCTGGTAATTAATTTCCGTGCGACGAGGTACTGAATGCGTTAAGAGCGTTCACGATATCAGCAGCAGCGTTGCTGAGATCCAGCCGACCTTGCGACGGCGCGAGTACAGAAAATGGACCGGTATTCCCGGCGAGAATCGAACGGACCGCGACAGACTCTCCCCATCCCGACTCGACACGCGCTTCATCCGTATTACGCGCCCGAGAAGTTACGAGTTCTCGTAATACCCGACTGACGTTACGCCGATCCTCCCTAGAATTTGTAAAGTACGCTCGTAAATCGTGCCGCGTCTTTTGAGTGAAAACATCCTGCCTGAGTTAGGCTCTCTCGCGGCGGGTCTGGCTCGAACCCCGTAGCTCTGCCTCACACCATTTATCCCGGCTCTACCATAAATAATTGACTGCGCGTTGACAGAAGCCCCGTCCGATTCCGCCTGCCGTTTTGTTGATTCCGTGCTTCGTACCCGTGACCGGCTCCCACTTCGATTCGTAACATCGCGATTCATTGCGATTCTCCCGATCATCCCTTCCCAATCAGTGCCCCCGTCCGCGTCAACCCTCTTTCGGCGCTGACGTTTGAACTGTTTGAACTGTTTGAAGCGACGCGAAATCTAATATACGACGCCCCGAGGAACGACCTCCCGCCGACGATCGAGACGCGCTCTTTTAATTACTTTAGAGCTCGTTCGAACGGCCAGTAGGCAAATCGGCGCGCTGCCTTTCGGCCCGACGCTTTTTCCTTCATTAAGAGGCCCATTTGGGGTCCTAATGAGTGTCGACCGACGTCGTGTCTTCGCTCTCGTAAACAAAAGTTTTACGATCGTCGGACCCACGGCGTGCGTGTGCATGCATCATCGGCGTGCACAAGTTTTAATAGTTCCCGTCGTCGTCGGCGGCGTGGCTGCAATAATCGTGTCAGCGGGGATGTTTATTGCCTCCAGCTGGACAGCTTTTGGAAACTAGTCAGGAATTCCGCGCGCCACATGGAGACGTATGTCACGATCCCGAAACACCGAACCGAGAGTTTATGCGACCGTGGCTGCCGGCCTTTTTCCCTCCTTCGCTTCTGTCCTCCATTTTCTTTTTTACTATTATTATACGCCTCCGCCCCGTCGTCGCATTCGGCTACCGACCGACCCGATTCGTGGATTTTAAAACAGGATTAAAAACAGCCGACACCGAGCGATCGTTACGCGCGACGGTCGATGGCACAAAAAAAAAAAAAGGACACGGAGTCTGCGGCAGACGTCGATACGCTCCTCTTCTCATTAGAGTCGCACGACAAAAGCATCGTAAAAAATAAATTACTTTGACATTGGCAATTGTCAACGCGATAGACCGGGCTGCGACGATCTGCGGATGACCTGTCAAGCGTCTCGTTATTAACGGGCAAAAACGACGAGGAACATCAAGATATTATGCCTGCCGAAAAAAACAGCGCTATCTCTGCATTCACCGAGAGGAGCCTCGAGTCTTGATTCGCGCGACCCGAGAACGTGGGCAATAGAAATGAGAGTTTCGAGCGAGCTAACGGGGAGCGCGCGATAAACGTTTTCTCACTCTCCGCCGTCTAATAAGAGACGAGAGAAAGAGCGATAGAGGGAGGGAGGGAGAGAGAGAGAGAGAGAGAGAGAGAAGCGAATCTATAACACACAGTGACGAGACACTTGGCTTGCCTGGTTCACCCCGTACATACATATGCACGTATATATAACTATACGTGCGCTCTCTTACATGCCGGAGACCGCCTCGCGCCCGTACAGAAATAGCCTTAGAGCCCGATCCCGAGACATGTTATGCGGTGTATCGTCGGAGAGACGCTCGGGCTCAGGGAACACGATTATTTTCTCCTGAGGAGAGATCGTGCACCGGTCTGCGCGACGACCTCCTGGATCAGCCGGCGCGCAAAGCGCACGAGTCATGGCGCAGCGTGACTTCCAGGAGAAATCCCGCTAGCGCGCGACTGTGCGCGCGTACGTACCTACATACCGACGGCTCGTGTGTCGTGTGTGTCGGGCAGACTGAGGTGCGGAGGCAGGAGCGCGGCAACGACGATAACGAGGATCCTCTCTCGCGCCCTCGCTCATCTTTCACCCGGGCATTTTTTCGGAAGACGCTTCGATCGTAATTGCAGGTTCGCGGCTGACGCGTCGGAATAAATGAACCTTGCGATGCCGAGCGATTGAGTCGTGCCGTTGCGCGGCCGTGTCTGCGCGTCGTTCGCGGCACGACCTTCTCGGATCGGTCACAACCGAGGACACGGCTCGTTCGAATGCAGCGCGACGCGTCCGGCCGAGTTGTAAAATCGCGATGCGCGGCTCGAAATTACATTTTTACGATCTTTTGTCCTACTGGCCCGGGCCCGGCGCATTCGTGAGCATTTTGCGGGAGTAACGTCGGTGAGGTAGGCGTGAATTCTCGGATCGTCGCCCGACGGAACCCGCGCGTACGTCTTCCGCCGCACGCGGCACCGACGCGTCGAACGCGAACGAACCGGTCGTTTACGAGCGTGAAATACGCTCGGGAACAGAAGGCAAAAGTCCAGGGCTCATTAAGTCGCGCGTTTTCGCGAACAGTAGAGATCGGGGCCCGATTTCACCGGCGGGCAAGCTGGCTGTAGAAGAGGGGGGAAGGGGGGGAAAAAAAATTGAATCCGCCACCGTTGTAACTGCGGCGTTGCAAGTGTCAACGTACCCGACTTCTCGATCGATCGATTATATACTGTTTTTTCTCCCTCTCTCTCTCTCTCTCTCTCTGTGGCGGTTGTCCGCCGTCTCCACCCCCGCGGCCAGCCAATGATCGGCCGCGATCACTGGTACCAGTAGCGATCGGTTTACCTTCGGTTGGAAATCCGTTGCCCCGGATCGATTCTTTCTTTTCTTGCGCGCCTTCCGTGACGCAAGAGACGCCGCTCTCAAGAGCGCGCGTCGAAAGCGACGCAGCCTAATCGTTTGGAGCGACGACGACGACGACGTCGACAAATATCGAACGAACAAATCGCACCATTGTTTCAGCAGGCGCGGCTCAAAGCGAGTGCATTGTGCTCGCGGCACATTGAAACGTCGGCCGTTGCGTGTATCGGAGCGAAGAAACTGGGACGGCAACAAGAGCGATAACAAAGGAGCCACTGCAACGCAGTCGCGGCCATATTATATATACACAGGCGTGTATATAAATATACGTGCACTTGCACGCGCGCTCCCGCGACACCGTCGACCGTGTCTGTCGGCATATTATGCACCTATATAATATATGCATATTTGTTTACGTGTGGGCGCATAGGCAGATAGGTGACTATAATACCCGTATCCAGCCTCGACGGATTTTGACATCGGCGCGGCTCTCCAAACGGCCGACCTAACCTATGTGCAGGGAAGAGAGCAGGCCCATTTCGCGCCGCTGATACATCGGCACCGTTCGACCTCCGCAATAATCTGCCCGCGTCACGGACCATTCCTTTGCCGTTTCGAAAAATCGTCGAGCACTGTCGCGATCGCTCTCCGACACGGCACATAGACGGAATATTTTCCGCAAAATACGCGTCCTAGAATTCCTCAAACAAATGCCACATGCAACGCTCCAGGTCTCGAAACGATGCTCGAATAAAATATGAATAGCACGGTGGCATCCCGTATTTCGATTCGGCTATTTAGCCGCCGATCGTGCTCCGGCGAGGTAAAAACGGAAGACGGCTTAGACGGACGGCAGGGATGAAATTGAATAGGCAGCGGCGGGTCGCACTCGCGATAAATACATTTCGCGCGGTCACGAAGGCGACGTCGGGCGTCGGTACTTTGCTGCGGACGAACTGCGCGACCACGCGGTATATATCACGAACGAGGGAGAAAGTTTCCATTCCTCGTTTCGAGCCCTCGAGACTGTCGGCGCCGGTCATTGGCCCGTTGACGCAGGTATATACACCACCAACGCCTAACGGAGTGTACACGTCCGTGTTATGTACTTGCATTCGCCGAGTCAAGGATGCGATTTGCATACGGTCATCGGATGTCTCTACGTTCCCGCCATCGCCACCACCATCGCCACAACCACCAGCCAGGCGACCATCACTACCCACTGCGCCCGAGAGCCAGCCGGCACACTATTCGTCTGGTATGCACACTTCGTCGTTTCGGCTCCGATGCGGCCGGGAACGTGCCCGCGGAATAAGGAATCGATCGAGAGAGATCCTGCGTGCCTCTCGAAGGATCACACATGTCGACGTGTGCCGTTCCGCTGTAATCGTCCCCGCACTCCCTACGCGGCCGGTAGAATGGAACGCATATTATTATAAATGCGACATCGTCTTACGCGCGATCGATGCATCTAAAAAGCGGACCTCGGAGTATATCGGAGTGATATCGAGCTCGAGCCATTCTTTAGTCGCCCGGAATGCCCGGATAGAGAAAAAGCACTCCGGGTCAGATGTGCAACGGAGGTCCGGGAAATCGTGACAAGCGATCGAGGTTGATGTCGATCGCCGCCGATAGCGGACGCAGTATCGTTTTACGATCGACAGACAGATTTCGCCGCCACCCTCCGCGCCCGCCAGTATCTTCTCGGAACGTTTAACGCTCCGCCGGAGTACAACTGACAGGCCGCGCGCGAAACGCGCCGATGTCCACTACAATGTCTATTGTCTGCCGGACAATAGAAAAGAAGAAAAAAAGGCACTCTTCCACGTACGCACCGACGCTCCGCAGGATGTGACATCCCGTGTCGCGAGCGCCGGCCGAGTCAAGGATTTGCATACTGTGATTGGATATCTCCCGCGCGGTGTCGGGTGAACAAGATTTGCCTCGGAATCGAACTCGTCGCGTTGTCCAAAATTCGAGCGAGATTGTACATATGTTGCGAATAATCCGTTGGCTGTCGAACGTAACAGCGCGCGCGCGTCGCGGCGCTATTAATCATTAAGGGATATAAATAGATTTTCGTCGGGCGGAAGTGTTAACGAAGAGCGTATCGATTTTCGGTCATCTGACAATTGTTATCGACGCATCGTGAGTGACCGATTGAAAGGAGGTGTCGGATTCGACGGAAAAATACGTGACATCCGTCCTGTCGCGAGTCCGCGCCCCCCACTCTCGGAAACGTCCTTGGTCCGCGCTCCGCGCGAACTCGAAACGGAAGACACGCCGGTCGTGTAACAACACGATAGATAACTATAATAAGCTTGCCTCAAGAGTGCCGCGCCTCGCGTGAGGTAGGTCAGCGTCACGCTCGCACGAGAGGAACTCCCGTGTACAGTCCTATTTCTTTTCGGAGCACGCCGGAGATCAATTTAGAACTCTCCTCGACTCACGAGCGACACTCCGAAAAGGAATTCGCGCGACCGTGCACGCGCACGATTAGTTCGCATAGCAGAAAATACGTGTTGCAATGTTACGTAGAATCCGCTAACGCGACGGGACGTATTTAACAAATTCCCATATACATATACGTTCTGCTGAACTCTCGTTAGACGCAGACGCTCCTTCTCGACGATGCAGACCTGCATTTACTGAACGTGCAAACTGCTTATTCTTTACAATAGACGTTCCGCTGAAAAATCAAGGCACACCGTCCGACTCCTGCGCCGCTCGCCGTTCGCACGTATCGTACTTTAAACCGAGCCATTTGCATTCCGACGTCCTCGTGCTCGTCCGATTTAGGAAGGGAATGCCTTACTGCAGACTTTCCACGGAAGGACGAGCCGTCGTTTTGCAGAAGACGCCGGCGGTGACGACGGTGGGTAGGGGTGGCGGAGAAACAGAGATCGAGAGAGAAAGAGAGAGAGAGAGAGGCCCTCTCTCGCATTCGCGTGAGGCAGGTCAGCGTCGTCGTCGTGCTCGCAACCAAGGGGAATGATTCATTTTAAGACGGGCTTGATCGAGGCATTTGCATTCCTCGCGCGAGTCTCGGTACCGACGCACTACACAGCTTCTTCTACCATCTCTGCCCTCTCAATAAAACACATCACCTTCGCCAGTACGCGTTCACGCAACCTGGATTGCAGACAGAAAGAAACAAAAAAAAAAGAAACTGATCTTCAACTTTGTAAGTGACGCTACCGGTGCACGCCCGACTCTTCCAAACGGAAACACGAGCTGAAGAAACAGCATGCTCCGTTAATGACGGCCGCCGTCCCGACGCTCCCTCGGAAATTAATCATCGGAGTTTCGCACGATGATATACCCGCGTCGCGTCTTCGGTCCCGGCGCGATGCGAATTACGCGAAGCGGGTCAGTGTCACTCTCCCGCGAGAGAAATCACTTCGTCGCGTACCCTTCACTTTTTCTAAGCCGCCGGCCGGGGATCTATTAAAATTTCTCGCCGACGACGACGGCCGACACCTTTCCTTCGACTCGATTCGCGCCGCACACGGCGAGCCGCGCGCGAGCTTCGACGACGATTAGAACGCCCCGGCGTCTTGTTTTCGAGCACTGAGAAAAACGAGGTGGTCGATATCGTGAGAGGATCGGCGGCGATCTCATGCTCATCGTTTAATCAGCACATTCTCCGGCGGAGAAAGCTTGAGGAGCGGCGGCTAAAAGAAGAAACGGCGAATCTATGGGAATACACGGTTCTTACGCAGATAGAGATCGATGAAATTTTTCATGAGCTCCTCTCGAGAAGATAACGATATTAATCCGCGTCCCCGGGAACATCGAGGTCGGTTGCTTCGGTGTCGTTCCGTCGAAAAGTCGGTCTCACTCAACGTCGGGCCGCTTACGAACGTTTGACGCGAGGCGAGAACCTTGGCAATAGCGAAGAGTCGGGTACTCGAGTTACATTGTAATGTAACTTGCGCGCTCGTAATTGTGGGACGAGATATGGCGACAGGTAAACGAGAGCGGACTCAATGATGTAGGTTCAAGAGCAGCTGGACGCGCATCTAATTTTCTTGTCCATCGACCATCTATGGAGTTCTTACTCGTAATACGTCGATTTCGCCGGACTACGTGTATTTTTTTGTTTTTAAACGTGAGGACGAAAAACGGAAGAGACGACCGAAGGCGAGGGAGGGTGTGTGGGTTGAGGGTAATGCTCGCAGCGATATCCTCGAAGGATACAGTACGATCAGGAAAGTCCTCGTGTATTCTAAACCTTCAAGGTCGTCACCCGCCGTTACCGCGGCACGGTGTAATAGTGACACCCGACTGTAATAGTGGGCAATCGAAAGCGTCTTGACGAAGGTAAGTCGACGCGATGGCATCTCTCTCTCCGACGAGTCCGACTGCGCACGTGCACAGACAAACGTGCGAGCGCGCCTACGTGTGTACCGTCATTCCGCGGTAAATTAGACGCGGAGCTGATAGGGCATTCAAGGACGCACGGCTGCTTACGAAGGAGAATAGCACATTTTTCTAGGCTATTGATTGCATCTACCGAATATAGGGTAATATTCAATCTACTTAATGGCACGGTTGCCTGCGTGCACCGTCCTCGATTTCATCTTAGAAAGAGAGGGAGAGAGACAGAGAGAGGGAGAGAGAATCGGACAGTCTGTTGGAAATACCAACAGGCCGCCTTTTTTCGTTCCACTTTTGCGCCAAGCAAAATACTCGGCCTCTCTCTGTCTCTCTTTCGTTGTTTCGCGCCTCGTCTCGCTTTTCCTCCCCGCAACCAATTACATCTCCCTGTTATCCGGCAACGGTAGAAGGCGTATCCTCAAATTATGCACCCGCCTACTTAGCGCGTCGGGCGGGTAATTAAAAAGTAAAATCTAATTACGCGAAGGTCCGCGATCAAAATTTATTCTTCGGAGCCAGCCAGCGGAACGAAGCATACGGAATGAGAGCAGAGGCGCGAGCTCGCCCGCGATCTGGGGAAAAGAGTTAATCCGCGGCGTACGAAAGTACGAATCGGTCGTTAGAAAATTTCGCACCATCGACGCGGAACATTGGGTTCCCGAGGAGAGGAGCCTGCTCGCATTTCACTTCCTGCCGGATCGTCGAGCGGCGCAGTGTATATATATTACGCGCGATCAGGTGCATCGGATTCTAAAGGAGACTAACGCGCGCGAACGTTGATAAGTGGTCTGGGTGGTGTTGGTGAGCCGTGACGAGGAGGCCTGTTCGTGTATCAATGAAACGGTATATCATCAACAATGAACGGTATCTACACACGAGAGAGAAAGAGAGAGAGAGAGAGAGAGGCAAGGATCCCTTCCAGTGGGTCACGCACACGGCAGAGAAACTGGAACGGTTTCATCTCTCCACCACAGGCGGAAGACTCGATTTTTCTTCGCCGGAGAAACCGGCGATTTTTCTTTCGATAGACGATTTCTAGGTCAGACCCGGCCGTTGAGAACAGGTGCGCGAGTGTGCCATGTAACATGTAACATGCGAGCCGGTCGTTCTACGGCGTACAGTGTGGACTGCACGGCTCTCGTTGCGACGGATTTACGACGACGAAGGATGCTCGTACGCGTCGTTTTATTAATTGGTCGTGGATCGCAGTAGGACTTCCGAGCGGGCCGACAAATTACGATTTTGTCTGACCTGCCCAGTCTCGCAGGGCTCGCGTCGGGTCCATTAAGTCTCGTTTCACTACGCGTGCGGAAAGTACATGCTATTTTTGCGAGCGGCGATACTTCGTTCCTGACAACTTAGTTGGAATAATGTGCCATTAAGAAAGAGTACAATTAGTACGCACGTACACGTGCGAAACGTAACGACGAACGCGGGCCGTTGTTAAGTGGTCCAAAAATGAAGTGCCGGCAAGCGAACGAGTAAAGGACCTCGCACACTTATCCGGCACGACACGACAAAAAACGGATTGGATTGAAGGCATGTAAATAAATGAAGCTGCGCACACTCGTCCGACACGACACGACATTTATTTACAATTATTTAATTGTTACCGTTTTTGTCGTGTCGTGTCGGATAAGTGTGCCAGATCCTTAACGCGTTTCTGGGTGCTGCGAGAACATTGTGTTCGTCGTTTGCAAGTCGCGAAATGTTCCCTATTCATTTTCTCGATGACGGCAATTATCGTGTCTTCTGATCCACGTCTCGATGGAAAATCTATGTTTCCGCTTGGCAAACGGTGCGACCTATTCCACGCTCAGCGTTCAAATTGAAATCGTTTATTTTTAGCAACGGTAACGTGCAAACTTTATCGCCGTTATGTAGCATAGGAGTCGCGCGAACGAGCGACGTTGGGAGTCGCGGGCTGCTAGAAAAGACATTAAGATCGATCAGCCGCCGACTTTCCTCGCGTTGATGTTGTTTGACGAGAAGGAACATTTCACCGGTCAACACGACGGCGAATAAAGAGCAGTCGATAAGCGTTCTGCGAAGCGGACAATTATGCCAACAGCGTATACTTTACCCTAGATACGGACGACAATAAACTCTGCTTTCCAATGGATCGAAACTTAATTCGAATCACCTTTCCTAACTAGCGCTGCGCCTAGTTAAATACTCGTACACGTTAAAAGGACAACATTCGGTACGTAGGAAGTTCGACGACGCATGCTTTATCTTTGAATTCATATAAAGAACCGGCGATTCGGAGCAAACACTCCCGTAATTGGGAGTAAATCTAATAAGGAATAAGTAATAAGACGGACGAGTCCAACAAATTAAGCAACAACTGGTGCATAGCTAGATGGACAATAGAATCGGTACAGGTGGCGCACGTATGACGGTAGTAAATTGATACTGAATAATTGATCGTAAACAGTGCGAGCTGCATACGCGAACAGCGGATTTGACGCCCAATTCTGCCAGAACATCTAAAAGATATCTGCTGTGTTAGAGACACAGAACGTCGAATGATCGCGGAGCGCACCGATATCAGACCGCGACACAAGTGAATCCCTTAAAAAAACAAGAAACAACACAGCGGCGGGGCGAAGCTGTTTAAATAATGAAAATTAATGTCACGGCGAAGGTCGGGACGAAGTCACGACCGTTTTATTGCACGCACACATTGCCAGCGAGCGAGCGAGACAGACGTGACGAGTGAAGCACGTATACGCGAAGCGGGGACAGAGAGAACGCGAGCGGGCGCACTCACGTATTTGTCCCTGATAAATTTTTTTACGACGCCGACGATAAGAGAACAACTTTATTTCAACGGACTTTCGAAAGCCCGCGCGTGCGTATCGGGCGGCGTCGTGCCGATTTAAATCACGCGAGCGCACGCGCGGCGTTAATTAAATTGCACGCAAGCGTGTATGAGCCGGGCCGCGCTTATATTTCCACGTTCCATTTTTCACCGGACCGCTTAATAAACCGTCTATGCGCCGTTCGTTCGCCATCGAACAGTGGCCACATTTCCAGAAAGTTCGCGAGCAGGAACTTGTTGTCGCGCGCTTGACGTCTCGCACGTCGCATTTCTGAACGAGCGAGGTGAGAAGGGAAACGAGGAACATCGCTGACTAGCGAACGCCGTGGATAGATCGAGAGCGCACGACGATGATAAAGACGCGAGTACATGACGTGCCCACTCACCTGGGAGCATTGATGATCGGCCGGCCCATTGCCCGTTGCTGGCGCTTCTCGTTGCTGGGAAGGCGCAGGTAATCTTGGTCGCCAAGGAGGAACAGATCCTTTGAAATAATCATGTCCACCGCGTGGTTGCCGGTTCCAGCTGGCCGCCTCTCTCTTTTCTTTCCTAGTCTTCCCTCTCTCTCTCTCTCTCTCTCTCGCTCCTCGCTTTCTGTCTGTCTCTCTCTCACTCTCTTCGCTCTTACTTCAGGCGACTTCTTGCTTCCTCGCTCGCGTCTACTCACTGGCAATTCACTCGGCGCATCGACGCACCCGGTGCACCAGAGACGATATCCACACTGTCCCGGCACCTAATCGCGTCAGCCGTGACCGGACGTATCGAGGATGTGCCACGAGGGGTTTGCCGCTGGACGCACGCGCGCTTCCTGTCAGCAGGAACGACGCATCCTCGCTCTGGGTTCTCACCTCCACTCGAGCGACTCGATGACGGTTCGGTCTCGCGATCGAAGCACTCGTTCGCGATCATTAAGTCCCACGCGGCGCGAACGCGGTGATTACGATTCGGAGACAGGGGCGAGCTGCGAGTCGATGCTCTCTCATCAAGAAGTCCATGGAATATTGATGTCGCGTACGGTCTAGGCTCGAGAAGACGCGCGTCAGACGTGTTGCACTATGTCGAGTTTGTCGGCACCGTGCGAAGCGGCCTGTAAGTCGGAGGATGGTCCTGCTGGTTGGCTGTGATCAGTGCGGAACGTTCCTGAAACAGAACAAGGTGACGGAGCTGTTAGGATTTGACCGGTTACCTTGTCGAGTACAGTGCGCCAAGGTTAATGCTAAGGGACACGATCTTCGTTCGGCGGACCGAACGAATTCTCAACGCGCGCGTTTGTTGGTTGATGGGTGCATACGGCGCGAGAGTAATATTGTCGTCGATGTTGAACTGCACACATCGGTAGAGAGAGAGAAAACACGACGTTTAAGTCACATTCATGACTGGAGACTCAGAGAGCGCGCGGCACATTCATGTGTCCATTCACGATTGTCCATTACTACTACGGCCGAAGGTAAACGTGTCTGGCACTGAATCCGTTACTACTGCTCAACATATTTACAACCGCGCGGACAGTCTGATATCCTTCTCTCTTCTGTCCCGCCTGTCTCTTTCTTCTCGCAGAACTGACCATACTATTTCGTCGCCGGCCACATTTTGCAAAAGACATAACTTTGCCTCGCGCGCGGCCAGACATAAATTCGTCGGCGATATTTTAAAGGCCGTCCGGCAACGACGTTGCCTATTGCGCTCGTCCGAACTGCACCGATTGTTCGTCACATAAAAGACATGAGCGACCCACGAACGTAACGAAAATTTCATTGTAATATGCGCATGTATACTATATATTAACGCGCAGCAACGCTTTGACAATTTGCAAGCTTTGGGAACGTATAAGAAGCGCGCTTTTTGACGAGAACGCGTCTGAGCTTTATGTCAGATCCATTTCTACTTATCTTTATTATGCTCGTCGCCGAACGAGACCCGAAACACGTGTACGCGAAGGTGTTGGTGAAGCGTTCGCGCAAAATTTAGACAAGTGTACGTCGCCGATCGATTTGCGACCAAATGCTCCGTTCACGATTGCGCGTGTCAATAGTCAACGCGGCCATTCATAACTGCGCGCCGTCTTTAATTTAACTTTCGACTATACGCGACAATTAGCTGCGCACAATTATGTCATCGTTCCATGAAAGGATCCGTTATTACCACGGCCTGTGCCAGCTCTCGCATAGAGTACCTGAATGTTTTCATGAATGACAAAGTAGAATCGCGCGATTATGAAGATCCAGATCGCGGTGCTTTCCGTTTATGAATCTATGCATCGATCAGTCCGCGATCGAGCCCCGTCAAAACAGAAGCGGGATGTGAATTTCAGTATCTTCCTCTCTTTCTCTCTCTTTGTCTCTCCTTTCATTCACACGTTCCGATTATCGCTCGTTCAAGTTGACTCGACGCTCGGTTAGCCACACAATCATTATCAAATGACCTGTTTAATTAAAAACTCTCCGCCGCACGTCTGCGCGTACACTTCGCGCGAGCGGAACGTGGCGCGAGCAATGGCAGGGTCCGATAAAAGGAATTGTGGTAGAGAAAAAAACGGAAAATAACGATTATCGGCGGGAATATTCGTCTTGCGGAGTTTCTTTATTGCTACCAGCGACAAAGCACCCCAGACAAGGCTCAAGATAAAAGTCCTGGGCATGCGTTCGAGACAGATAGAGAGAAAGAGAGAGAGAGAGAGAGAGAGGGAGAGGGGAGGAGTAGTGTCTTAATAAGCCCTGGACTCCGAAGAGGAATCGAGCGCGAGTAAACAGCGAACTTCCGCCGACGGTGATATGGTAAATCGCTCGGAAGGAAAAGGAGCACGTTTCGTCCCTGCGCAACTCCGTAAATCAAATGCGAAAAATAAACCTCGGCGTCCCGTAGCTTCGTGCCCACCCCGCCCCCAGCCCTCCCCCGTTCCCCCTACAGACGCCCGCCGCGCGCCAGACAGTCTTCTTTACAATCGGACGGCGTAACAAACGCGCACTTAATCTGATTTACTCGATTAGAATACAAAATCCTCGCGCCTTGGCGGCGATCCAAATTGAAGTGGCTCCTTTGAACGCGCGAATAGCCGCATTTGATGCGCTGGCCGCGCGAGAAATCGGATAACGACGAACGGAGCACGGGCCGCGCGACGCTCTTCGCGAATCTTTCGGCTGAAGCGAGAGGATTGAGGATTGAGCGCGATCGTTTGACATTATGCGCGCGATTGTAACGAAACGGTGTATGCGGTGCGGTCGGCGGAACGATTAGATAGAAAATCGAATGCGTCCTTGAACTTGATCTATGGGAAATGACTGACCGAAAGATTCGCATTCTTTCGGCGAGAGAGCGATTGCTGATTTCAGTATTATCGTGGACAACTTGCCAGAAGACGTGAGTGATGTCGAGAGTTAATAGGGCGATCGTCTTGTTTAGCGAAACGAATTATTTTGGAGCACGATCGATACGTATGCCCTCGTAACTCGAAGCCGGGCCAGGGAGGGAGAGAGAAAGAGAGGAACAGAGAGAGAGAGAGAGAGAAAGAGGCACAGAGAGAGACAGAGAGAGAGAGAGAGAGAGAGAGAGAGAGAGAGAGAGAGAGAGAGAGAGAGAGAGAAACATATAGATATATTTATCATATCTACGTGAATCCGAGAAAAAAAATATAACAGAGCGACGGAAAAACGGTCGCTTCGCGTAAACGAAATCGCGGAACGAGTTGGAGTGCTGCCTGTCACTGACAACCAACCAGTGCAGAGTGCACACACGAGCGCACATAGTGGTCCCGTGCGCGACATTCTGAAAATATGAAAGATACGAACACCTGCGCTTATGACCTCATTTCGTTCCATCCACTTACGGGTTGACACGTATGAAATGAGAGACCGCATGCACTCGAAAGGGAATGCAGAGCGAGCGCGAGCTTACGTTCAAACGTTTCGGGCCACGCTCCCACTCGTACTTCTTAAAAAACCTCCGCTCACATTAAGACTCGCGTATTTCGTACCAACGACGCTTCATTGACCGACGACTCTCCGCAGCCTCTGATAGGACAATGTTTACTTCACTCCTTGCGACTGTCCCGAACGTTCGTATCTCGCCTAATTCCCGGACAGACCGGTAAACAACGTCTGCCATCACTAAACGTACGCCTCGAAAGATTCACGCTACCTCACGATTCGAATTACCTAATCGTCGAGACGGCGCTCGTTTCGATACGATCGATCCGATCGACGCGAGAGTATATCGAATGCGCGACATCCGCCTTTCGAGATGCACCCGTGCGCACACACACACACACACACGGACACAGGCACACATAAATGAACACACGCGAACCACGTTCGTCGGGGTGGTAAGATTCGAGAAACGCCCAAAAGATCTCGTAGTGCTTGTACTTACGAACTGTCGTCGGCTCGGCGGCTTCCTGCCGCTTCTGCAGCGACGTCGAATTGACCGGCAACGACAATCCTCGACTTCGCTCTCACCGGACAGGCCGGCGCGCACACGTCGTCGTCGTCGTCGTCGACGTCGTGCTGCTATCGGCGCCCAACGGCGTCGTCGCTCCCGACTCTCCTGTCACACATGCACTATGCACCGAGCACGACGACCAGGAGCATGCGGCCATTGCTTGGCTCGCAGTCAATGAACCCGCATCGCTTTTCACCCGAGAGTCTTGTTTTTTCCCTCAGCCAGCGACGTCGCGCACATTCTGCCCTTCCAGGCCGCGCCGGACTTCGCTTCGACCTCGACTCTTTCCCGTTTTTCTCCCCCGTGGTCTACTTCGGCTGGTGCTCCCAGTGTGCCGCTCCTCTCGTTCGCAGCCACTCGCCGCCGATCGCAGCACGCACCACGTACATCCGCTGCGGGGCAGTTTGTTCGGTTCCGTGCCAAGGAACAACCCCGCGCGCGACCCTTCGCTGTCACTGGCTTCTGCCTCCGCTTCTTCTACTTCTCTCTGCTCTTCTCCTCCTACCCCGCGAGTACTACTACTGCCGCTATCGCCTTCTTCACCTCTTCTCTTCCTCCGCCTTCGTTTTCGTCCTCTTCTCTGCCTCCTTCCTCTACTCCCCCGGTTTCTGTCTCTTTGCGCCCGCTATGTGTGTGTGTGTGTGTGTGTGTGTGATACGCAGTGGGTGCGCAAGCGCGTGTGTCTCTCACGTCGTCTTCTCTCACATATATATATGCCGTGTGTGTGTTTTATGTGTCGATAAATCTATCAATCGCGCATGTGTGTGCACGTAAAACCGTCGTCTTGCTCGCCGTGACAAGGATCCCTCTTCTCACCCCCGATTACTCTCCCCGTCTCTGTCCGTCCGCCAGCTCATGACAATCCGCAAGTGTTCACCAATTCCGGGTCAGCAGCTCGCGTACACATTCATACGTACACGCGCTCGCTCATACACGCCGCCGGGGGAGGGTTGCTTACCTTTCGAGCGTGTGCGTGTGGGGCGTGTGGCTGTTCGTTTTTAGTTTCGCAGCTCCGGGGACGTGTCGGTGAGGACCGTTTAAAAGGCACTGGGACGGGGTTTTTCTCACATCGCGCGTGTACCGGCGCGGGTCGCTTCGCGTTCGCAGCAGCTCTCTGCCTCTCGCGCATACGCGTGTGTTCGGCTCGACGAGACTATTCTCTGCCGCCCGGCGCGAGTGTTCTCTGCTTTCTGCACTCTCGAAAAACGCTGCTGCCTTCTCTAGTCTCTCTCTCTCTCTCTTTCGCTCTGTCTCTCGTTTAAATCTCGCGGCAACGCGGTTCGCGACGCGACACTCGCGGCGGTCGGATGCAGACTGAATCGGGCGCTACGTGCCGCGCGCTCGTGTATTGGCGGAACACGGTCCTACTATCCACCCTCCCTTCTTTTCCTCTTTCTCCTTCACCGCCCGTGTCGCCCCTGCAGTGCTCGCTCTTTCCTCTCTCTCGGTCGCTGTGTCTTTCTCTATCCTCGTCTCTCTCCCTGCCTACGCATTTTACTCTCTTCTTTCTACCTCTCTCGTACCCAGCTATCAGCTCGTGCCAAAGCCAGGCTCATTTTTACTAACGACCCGAGTCGCGCGCGCGCGCGCGCGCACGCCTTCTCAGGCGCATAGGTGTGCGCATCGTGCGACGAACGTTTTGCTCCGATAAGGCCGGCCAATTTTTGGAAAACGCTGCGGGAAACGCCTGCTTTTTGAATTGTACGGAGACGGTAAGCTCCTTCGCGATCGAACCTGTCAGCTTCCATTAGTGCCTCGCATCATCCGCACGCGTTTTTCTTTCATAAGCCGCGCTTTTTCTAAGGCGCCAAGGGCGGACCGTTTGAAATCGGTTGAGATAGTCGGTGTTCACTGTTTGCGTGTATTTGCATAGTAAGATGTTTTCTTTTTCAGCGCTTGTCTTGGTTGTTTCCTTCTGGCTTAACAGCACGAGCGCATAATGACATATAAATTGTAATGTTTATCGGACGTGAGGCACTAGTGCCCCATTACCATTTTCGTGTCACATCCAACGTTGTCGGCCGGGTGTGGCGGCAGATCACAACGCTGCTTATGGTGGGAATTGATACCAACAATAAGTTCATTGGTAACAATTAATTTTTACAATTTGTAGGAAGTGTACACAAATCTCTTATTCGGAGGTTTCTTATGCCACAGACGAGGTATACTATAGACCGATCATCTTATGGGACTTTTTGTTCCACGTAAAAAATTACCGGCTGTGCCCAGAACCAGGCTGGTTTGAGCGCACTCTGTGTCTGACAATGATGAAAATCGAAACTATAACGCGCTGCATTAGAAATATCGACTAACTATAGCGGTCGAGCCTGGTGCCAAATGTATACGAAAAATGCAGGGTTGCCATACAAAAAATTTCAAAATTCAAAAGCCTCAAAATTTCATCCAATTCTGATGACCGGACTATATTATTTACCTGCGAGCCTGATCATTTTTCCACCTAATTGTCCAACCCGCATTTAATTAGTCGCGTTATCCATCAATCGTTATTTTTAAGCAAATCTATGTACAGAAAAACTCGATATAAGCAAATTATGTTTATTACCGTCCAATCAACTCTCATCTGGACAGTTATCGTTCCACACCCAACCGGTAAGGCTGGATGAACGGTCTGGTGCTATTTCTCGTAGGTATCTACCGACAAAAAAAATTACATTAACACGTTCGCGGACGTGAATGCTATAGCAATGTGTGAAGGATTTAATTAAAATGCATGTTACAGTTTCCAATGATGGAGGTCCTGAAACAGAAAGAAAACTGTAAATAAATTAACATTCAAACGTTCCAACAATTTGTGATGACGTCAGCTCAATTACAAAAAAAAAACAGTTAATCCATTCTTCTGTGATAGTAAGTCTGCAACAGAAAGTAGAACAAAATAAAATCATTCGTAACATTAATAAACCTGGAAAAAAATTGTTAAAATTATTCCTGTGGAATGAAGCAATTATTAATACTTTGTAAAATCAACCTGCCGTTTATCAATTTATGTTATGTGTGCGTGAACATAACATAGACTATTATTGCCCCAAATCCCCATTCAGTTATAAACAATATAGATACAAAAAAATTGTTTGCAAATACAACAGCAGCCAGCAAAAGCGGCACTCCAAATAAAATAACGTTGTTAATGTTAATACCCTCCCGAATTCGTTAAAATCGAGTCAAGAGCTGCCAGCCAAAATAATTCGTCAATAATGAGCTATTATTTCATATGTCATGAACATGAATATAAGAAGTAATATAACATATTAACGATTTATCAAGGAAGCGCATTTTCATTTTCTAAACTTTCAGGATAGCAAGTGCTCAATATGCCTAAAATTGGAGTAATTAGCCACGGTTAAGGTATTACTAGCGCTGGGTGCCGTATCAAGAAGGGGCTTCATTATTTGTTTTCAATTGCGTCAGAAATTTCTTACGTCCCTGATTCAATCCATGCAGACATTCCGTATACATATGTGCGCACTAGTATACTTGGCAATAATGCATACTAGCGTTTGTACCGCAGTTCAGGCTGAACACAAGCACTCAATTTACAATTTTATATTCACCATTTTTTTTCTCCTGAACTAGACGGTGAAAAGTCTTTTTTTTTCTTTTAAAATGTTCCTCGAATGTTAATCTATAACCTGGAATTTTTTCAAAAAAAGTTTAAGACCCGTTTTTGAGTTATTATCAAAGAACCGTTTTATTGTGATCATTACCATTGCTTTAGATGGAGAAAACGCTAAACTTTAATTGTTAATAACTCGAGTTCTAGACGGTGGATCAAGTTCATTTATAAGAAAAAAATTGTTATTTTTTAAAAATCTTCAATTTAAGTCTGGTTTAAAAAAAAGTTTAAGAAAAGTGATTCAGCGCTAGTAATACCTTAATTGTTCATTATAGAATATGTATATTCATTACTGTATAATGATAAGTAAATTAAACTTAAACTGGAGAGCTTCATTATTATAAAAGAAAAAGATAAATATGTATTCTTTAATCCACAAATCCTCAAAAAATGTCAAGATTAATTTTCTCTGAATCTCAAAGCATTTCGTACATTTTATTTGCAGATATTGGTGCGTGATTGATATTTTTGAACAGCGCAGCGCCTGCCTGTTTACAGTTGCGTAGCAACCGCTGCTTCTGGCTGCGCGTCTTGCTCACTCGACGCTGCTTTGTGCGTCCATTGTAAGTTGAGGTGTGAATAAGAGTGAATCGCAATGCGCAGTTATTCGTATAAAAACGTTTTTCTTCAACATCTCCTACACGTGAAGCCAAATATCAAAAAAGTGATGTCTTGTAACAGCAGACATCGCCGGGATCGTATTTATGCGGGCAACCAGTAACACCGAAACCTTTATTCGATCCCAGAACATAAGTGGTCCTTCGAGCCGGATTGTGCGCGTGAATCGCGCGATAAGTACGAGTACGTGTGGTTGGTGTCACATTATTGAACTGTGCTGTGTCCTGTGACGCAGTAACGAGCTGTGTAATGCGTGGTGCTGTTTGACTGCGACTCAGAACTGATAGGCATCGGTAACGTTAGTCGCTGCGCCACAAGGAAGACATCTTGAAGAAATACACGGTTCAATTGTCCGTCAAGAAGAACATTCTCGCAGCCGTGTAGGGACGATATCAAACGTGCCGTTGCCGCCGTCTGTCTGATCAATTACACCAGCGATGCTGCTAAATCATTGTTATAATGGCGGAAGAACTAAAGGTAATAGTACATAAGCGCGGTACGATCAAGGCCCAGCTGCCACGATTCGCTAGTTTCCTAGATTCCGAAGCCGGTGGTGCGGATTTGGTTGTTTGATTATTCATTGCCTATGCAGACGTCTGTACACTGTGTACAAAGGCTCTCGCGAGCTGTACATCAGAACCGCAATTAAAATTACGCTGCGCGTCGAGTCGGTCGCGATCTCGGACTCTAATGGCCGCGTGTTCCTTGGCGTCTTCTCCGTCCTCGCGCTTCGACAAAAGCGTGCCGGTTTCCGGCGCACGCCCGCTCGCTTCCACCGGCACCGCGCGCGACGGTCGCGATCCGCTGGTACGTCAGCGATCGCGCCGGCAACTTGGGTAGCTACACGGACATTACACAATTAGCGGAAAGGTTATCTAAAATAAGGGCGTCTTGGGCCGCGTTTGAGGATGTTCAAACCGAAATTGAATTGAAAGACAACGCTGCATCGTAGTCAGATGAGAGAACTGCGTTTGAGAATAGCTATTTTAGTTGGTGCGCAGGCGCACAGAAGATTATCGCCGCGTCACCGAGGCAGGCGCGGGATCAAAGCGTGCCGCCGGCTGGGGCGGCTGCGTCCGCCCGTACCACGAATTCGGGTACAATAAAATTGCCTACCATTTAATTGCCTACCTTTGATGGCAATTTGGAGGATTGGTTAGATTTTTCGGATAATTTCCGTTCGATCATACACGCGAATACTGAGATTACACCGGTGCAGAAGCTTCAATATATGCGATCGTGCCTTAGAGGCGAAGCGGCATAGGCAGTGATGCCAGAAAGCGAAAAAGCATCAGCAGCATGCCGAGTGGTGGGGGCCATGCGGTAAGTGAATGCGTGCCGTGTCTGTGAGCGTCTCTCACGACGTTCAACGTTCAACTTTGACGATTTTAGAGAAGGATGACATTATGCTCTGTTATTTTGCACCAACGTCGCACCGCGCATGCGCCATTCCGATTCCGTGTTCGGGGTACGTCCGACTCCGAGTTCCGATTCCGAGTTCCGGAGCAGGATCATAATAGCGATATTGAAATGCTTCCTCGCCTTACAATTACGTCATACGTGATGAATGGATATGCAATTACAATTATTTCGCAAGCAACTTGATGATCATGATCATGATAATGATGTGTGTTTGTGGGACCGAGCGCGTGGGTGCGTGTGTACGTATACGCAAGTATAAACTGATTTAAACTATATTATTTATTTTCTGAAATAATATAATTACGTCAGTGGTCTTCCACACCACCCAAGAGGTGCCACTGAAAGTGCGTTCGGTTTTTCAAAGTGGAACTTCGCTCGTAGCCCTATTGTACCACATTTTGTAATACATTACTGACGTTGCATATGGATATACGTATTAATGAATGTACATGCTGAACACATATATATTTTAAGATTTGCGTTGTCTAACATTCATAATGTCAGTCATAATAGTACATCTATTATTTACAAATTTGATGTGATGTCGAAGTGTCGAGTAGAAATAATGTTCGACAGTGTTTGAACACATACGTCAGTGCGGTCCACGGGTGGGGCCCCTCACGCCGCTACTTCCACCTCCACTAGGTACAAGTTTTTCTGTATGCCGATCATAACACACACCAGTGTGGCCAGAAGTCGCGCCGGGCACCAGCGGTGTCCGCAGGAGTGGGGATACGCGCAAGTGTGCGTGCCCTGTCTGTGAGAGCTGCGTGGACTCCACAAGTCCACAGGAGTACAGGACTCGCAGCCAGGGAACGCACACTTGCGCGTATCCCCACTCCCGCGGTCACCGATGGTGCCCGGCGCCACTTCTGGCCACACTGACGCACACTCAGCGTCCGTCGTTTCCAGGGCAACAGTAGCTCGGTGGGGGAACCGAAAATGCCCCGGGGCACTTTCTTGGACCGCACTGACATACGTTGATGTCGAATGTTTCGACAGAATTTGAATACATATTGAAATATGTGATGTCGAATGTTCCGACAGAATTTTAACGCATATTAACATATGCGATATCGAATTTTCGACAGAGTTTTAACACATATATGATATCGAATGTTCCGACAGAATTTTAACACATATTAAAATATGTGATGTCGAATGTTCCGACAGAATTTTAACGCATATTGACATATGCGATGTCGAATTTTCGACAGAGTTTTAACACATATGTGATGTCGAATGTTCCGACAGAATTTGAACACATATTGAAATATGTGATGTCGAATGTTCCGACAGAATTTTAACGCATATTGACATATGCGATGTCGAATTTTCGACAGAGTTTTAACACATATGTGATGTCGAATGTTCCGACAGAATTTGAACACATATTGAAATATGTGATGTCGACTGTTCCGACAGAATTTTAACGTATATTGACATATGCGATGTCGAATTTTCGACAGAGTTTTAACACATACGTGATGTCGAATGTTCCAACAGAATTTGAACACATATTGAAACATGTGATGTCGAATGTTCCGACAGAATTTTAACACATATTGACATATGCGATGTCGAATGTTCGACAGAGTTTTAGCACATATGTTGTTTACATATGTGATGACTAACATAAATAATTTAAGACAGATGAGCATATCATTATTCGATACGAATAGTAATGCTCTTAACAACATCTATATTATTATAAAAATTATGATTGCAAATCAGCCGACGAGGAGGGAAGAGCAATTTCATCAATATTTTGTATATTTACGTTGACATTTTGTGTAGTCACACGCGTAGAATATAATGTCTGAGATATCATTCTCTCTAAATGCTGGTCATGAATTTCCATATTAATAGCATGGTCTCCTCTCGCTTGTAACGCTGATTTCAGTACGCAAATAGCATTTGTACTCATGCACAACAATTTATTTCGTTTCTTGGTTTTTAAATCTGGCAAATAGGAAAAGATTCTTTCAGAGTCTGATTCTGTCAGTCTCATTCAGAGATGAAATAAATGCTATTAAAAGAAAAATGCTCTGAATTCAGAGTCAGCATTTGAATTCGGTAGCGATCTAACAGCATTAACAAGGAACCGCAAATTTGAATAATGATGAGAATTTTTACAAGTTTCTTTCCAAAAATCATAAAATCCCAGTGTTAAAAGATGATCTATTTGTATTTGTGTAAAATCCTGATTTAAAGAATACCATTCTTGTTTTAAACCTTCGTGGTCGAAACCACCGAAGGTTTCAGCGACAAAACAAACATCATGAAATTATGTTTCTCTATTCGTAACACACAGAGCAACTTACCTGTATGAAGTTAGCACCCCATTTTTCAAATTTTCAAATTCTAAGAGTTGTTCCAGGTTGTTCTAGACTTGTTCTAAATTGTTCCAGAAAATTAAATTTTTCTAATGAAAATTACGGCCGGAAATGAAAAAAAATGACTTTTCGACGTGGCACCCCATTTGTCGAAAATCAAACTTTTAAAGGTTGTTCCAGATTGTTCTAGTTGTTCTAAACATTGTTCCAGAAAATTAAATTTGTATCATAAAAATTGGCGCGGAAATTAAAAAAAACGATTTTGACCTGGCACCCCATTTGTCGAAAATCCATTTTTTAAAGGTTGTTCCAGATTGTTCTAGTTGTTCTAAACATTGTTCCAGAAAATTAAATTTGTATCATAAAAATTGGGGCGGAAAATAAAAAAAAACGATTTTGACCTGGCACCCCATTTGTCGAAAATCAATTTTTTAAATGTTGTTCCAGATTGTTCTAGTTGTTCTAAACATTGTTCCAAAGTATTAATTCTCTAAACCACGTATTTCAAAAGATATAATAAAAAAATAGAATCAGCGCAAAAACAGTATTTTTACGTCTACAGCTATGACTATCATTTTCTGAACCCCAAATTACATATTTAAGCTAACAATTAATGGAACAACCCAGAACAACTTTTATTTTTTCCGGAACAAATTTTCAAAGGGTACTTTACTCTTGGAGGTAGGCTCTTTTTTTTGCATTTTTATGTCATTTTCGACCGAAAACGGCGAGTTAGCGACACCAAAATGTAGAACAATATTAGATGAGCATAGAACAACCTGGAACAACTTTTAGTTTTTCCAGAACAAATTTTTAAAGGGTACTTTACTCTTGGAGGTACGCTCTTTTTTTGTATTTTTATGTCATTTTCGACCGAAAACGGCGAGTTAGCGACACCAAAATGTAGAACAATATTAGATGAGCATAGAACAACCTGGAACAACTTTTATTTTTTCCAGAACAAATTTTTAAAGGGTACTTTACTCTTGGAGGTAGACTCTTTTTTTGAATTTTTGTCATTTTCGACCGAAAAGGGCGACTTAGCGGCACCAAAATGTAGAACAATATTAGATGAGCATAGAACAACCTGGAACAACTTTTATTTTTTCCAGAACAAATTTTTAAAGGGTACTTTACTCTTGGAGGTAGGCTCTTTTTTTGCATTTTTGTGTCATTTTCGACCGAAACCGGCGAGTTAGCGACACCAAAATGTGGAACAATAATATCCAGGCATAGAACAACCTGGAACAACTTTTAGTTTTTCCAGAACAAATTTTCAAAGGGTACTTTACTCTTGGAGGTAGACTCTTTTTTTGCATTTTTGTGTCATTTTCGACCGAAAACGGCGAGTTAGCGACACCAAAATGTAGAACAATATTAGATGAGCATAGAACAACCTGGAACAACTTTTAGTTTTTCCAGAACAAATTTTTAAAGGGTACTTTACTCTTGCAGGTACACACTGTTTTTGCATTTTTGTGTCATTTTCGACCGAAAACGGCGAGTTAGCGACACCAAAATGTAGAACAATATTAGATGAGCATAGAACAACCCAGAACAACTTTTATTTTTTCCGGAACAAATTTTCAAAGGGTACTTTACTCTTGGAGGTAGGCTCTTTTTTTGCATTTTTATGTCATTTTCGACCGAAAACGGCGAGTTAGCGACACCAAAATGTAGAACAATATTAAATGAGCATAGAACAACCTGGAACAACTTTTAGTTTTTCCAGATCAAATTTTTAAAGGGTACTTTACTCTTGGTGGTAGACCCTTTTTTTTGCATTTTTGTGTCGTTTTCGACCGAAAACAGGGCGTCAGCGACACCAAAATGTGGAACAATAACATCCAGGCATAGAACAACCTGGAACAACTTTTAGTTTTTCCAGAACAAATTTTTAAAGGGTACTTTACTCTTGGAGGTATTTGTATGCTGGTATTAGGTTGTTCTATGCTCATCTAATATTGTTCTACATTTTGGTGTCGCTAACTCGCCGTTTTCGGTCGAAAATGGCACAAAAATGCAAAAAAAGAGTCTACCTCCAAGAGTAAAGTACCCTTTAAACATTTGTTCTGGAAAAACTAAAAGTTGTTCCAGGTTGTTCTATGCTCATCTAATATTGTTCTACATTTTGGTGTCGCTAACTCGCCGTTTTCGGTCGAAAATGGCACAAAAATGCAAAAAAAGAGTCTACCTCCAAGAGTAAAGTACCCTTTAAAAATTTGTTCTGGAAAAACTAAAAGTTGTTCCAGGTTGTTCTATGCTCATCTAATATTGTTCTACATTTTGGTGTCGCTAACTCGCCGTTTTCGGTCGAAAATGACACAAAAATGCAAAAAAAGTGTGTACCTGCAAGAGTAAAGTACCCTTTAAAAATTTGTTCTGGAAAAAATAAAAGTTGTTCCAGGTTGTTCTATGCCTCGATATTATTGTTCCACATTTTGGTGTCGCTAACTCGCCGGTTTCGGTCGAAAATGACACAAAAATGCAAAAAAAGAGCCTACCTCCAAGAGTAAAGTACCCTTTAAAAATTTGTTCTGGAAAAAATAAAAGTTGTTCCAGGTTGTTCTATGCTCATCTAATATTGTTCTACATTTTGGTGTCGCTAACTCGCCGTTTTCGGTCGAAAATGACACAAAAATGCAAAAACAGTGTGTACCTGCAAGAGTAAAGTACCCTTTAAAAATTTGTTCTGGAAAAACTAAAAGTTGTTCCAGGTTGTTCTATGCTCATCTAATATTGTTCCACATTTTGGTGCCGCTAACTCGCCCTTTTCGGTCGAAAATGACAAAAATTCAAAAAAAGAGCCTACCTCCAAGAGTAAAGTACCCTTTGAAAATTTGTTCTGGAAAAACTAAAAGTTGTTCCAGGTTGTTCTATGCCTGGATATTATTGTTCCACATTTTGGTGTCGCTAACTCGCCGGTTTCGGTCGAAAATGACACAAAAATTCAAAAAAAGAGTCTACCTCCAAGAGTAAAGTACCCTTTGAAAATTTGTTCTGGAAAAACTAAAAGTTGTTCCAGGTTGTTCTATGCCTGGATATTATTGTTCCACATTTTGGTGTCGCTAACTCGCCGTTTTCGGTCGAAAATGACATAAAAATGCAAAAAAAGAGCCTACCTCCAAGAGTAAAGTACCCTTTGAAAATTTGTTCCGGAAAAAATAAAAGTTGTTCTGGGTTGTTCCATTAATTGTTAGCTTAAATATGTAATTTGGGGTTCAGAAGATGATAGTCATAGCTGTAGACGTAAAAATACTGTTTTTGCGCTGATTCTGTTTTTTTATTATATCTTTTGAAATACTTGGGTTAGAGAATTAATACTTTGGAACAATGTTTAGAACAACTAGAACAATCTGGAACAACCTTTAAAAAATTGATTTTCGACAAATGGGGTGCCAGGTCAAAATCGTTTTTTTTAATTTTCCGCGCCAATTTTTATGATACAAATTTAATTTTCTGGAACAATGTTTAGAACAACTAGAACAATCTGGAACAACCTTTAAAAGTTTGATTTTCGACAAATGGGGTGCCACGTCGAAAAGTCGTTTTTTTTCATTTCCGGCCGTAATTTTCATTAGAAAAATTTAATTTTCTGGAACAATTTAGAACAAGTCTAGAACAACCTGGAACAACTCTTAGAATTTGAAAATTTGAAAAATGGGGTGCTAACTTCATACAGGTGAGCAACTTTGGGTTCAAAAACGCCCAATTTGGATAAAAATGTGTCATTTATGGGTAATCTTTTACAAATATCTGTAGCAGCAGCTACGTAAAATTCCAAACAATTTGCTCGAATATTCTCAACTGTATTTTGGTGTCCTTGTACAAATAATTCAGTAAGGTATTCTTCGCAATCATGTCCTACATTGATCTCATATAATGTCTTTTGATTGTCTGGTTTGGAAAAATCTATATTATAAATTGAATTATTTATAAGTTCTTGTTTTATAAACTGTTCGGAAATTGTAGTTAATAGCTGTAAAGATTTCGGCTGTAATAAATGAATTCTTGTTTCTACAGCTTGGAAAAATGTGTTGAAAGTATTGAAAAATTGTAATGTGTGTTGCAGAAATAGTAAATATGCTTTGAGGTCAGGATTTTGCATTAGCATTAATAAATGTTCTCCATTTGTCGTTTTTTCAGTCTGAACTAATTCTGTTAGAAAATTCTTAATATTATTCCATGACTGAATAAGTCTTTCGTGTGTCGGACAATTTCAGAATTTTTCGGTTCTCTTTCTGGAAACGATCATTAAAAATAGCCAATCGTTTTGGACTACAATTAATAAAATTAGCAATTGTTTTTATAAATTCGTCGCATTTTTCTGGAATATTCTTACGTGCAGTATTTGCAACTAAAGCAACAGAATGACATGGGCATGGTAATGTTAATAAATTTGGACAATTGCATTGCACTTTAATTTTGAAGGACACAGATTTACCCGTCATCACAGATGCATTGTCGCATGATAATGCGACGATGTTTAAGAAGGGAATTTCTAATTCCAACGTTTCCCGTCTGAATGCCTCAAATCAATTTTCGGCGCTACAATTTTTTGCGTCTAGATCAATTAATTTTACTAATTCTGAGCAAATGGCTAATGTTTCAGGATCAACATACCGAACATGAAACGTCATCCATTTTTTGTTGCATATGTCTGATGTTTCATTAATGAATATACTAAATTTACATTTTTGAAGAATGCGGGCAGCATGATTCGTTTCTACCGGACCCAACACATTTTCAATTACTTTGTCACATTTAGTCCGACTCATGCGCATGCTTTGTAATAATTTTGAATCTCTACCTACTTTTTGAAATAATTGCAGCTGCTTTTCTGCTGTTTCAAAAGGAATGTTATTTTCTGCAACAAAAGCAGCATATCGAATTTCTGCTGCCTTTGTTTGCCGCTTCTGAAATGTCTGAAACATCTTGTCGGTTCTATTAATATACTCTTCTAATTCATCGGTATGTATATATTTTTTATGATTCATATGTCTTTTCGATTGTGCGTGATAATAAATATTCGTCAGTTTAGCCTTGATGCGTCTCTTACAAAATGTGCAAAATCCATCGACTTATTGTCCGCTACCTCGCGTAACCACGGTTGAAATTCAGATTTTTTGAACTATTTTTTATTCAACTGTTACTGCACCATCGTCATTGTTGGACCCATTATTCAAATTCTCATTAGCCTTATTTTGGTGGAGCGCAGTGTTCGCATGTCTTGAAAGGGTCATGTTGCAAGAAATATCTTTACAGCAAAATGTGCAATGATATGAACTATCATCGGAAGGTATTTTCCTTATCCAGGTTTTATATTCATCATTACTTAACCAAGCCTCCCGAAAGCTTCGCTTAATTTTCCTTGATGTTACCTCGCACATTTCAATGCAAAAATATAGTAATAAATAACTACACTACACGATAGAGAAACGATACAGAAAGATTGTGAAATGACTACTTACAGTGAAGAATGTTTTAGTCCCAAAGAAAAGTAGTAAAATAAAATACTTTCACTAAATTCTTGAATGCAAGATGTAAGAGGCAACAAGTGAATTTCAGGTTGTTTCTTTCGTGCGTCTTGCCGTCTTTACTCTTACAGCTCTTACACTACAGAAATACAGAATAAGATGCAAGCAGAATGAGCAGAAATAATATCGAAATCGTATCTAGGCAACCCTATTCTTGTGTTTCAATTGCCCCTTGCTTTCTTACATTACAATTACAATCGTTTCCTATCGTCTCTGTACAATCAATTGTACAAAAGCAACGACGCCAACGACTAAAGACTATACAGTGCAAAGTGCAAGTGAAAAGTGATATGGAAGCGGAAGGCATACCGTCGCGTAAGTAATAACTGAAATTATCATACATAAACTCGTTTTTCGACAAAATCAAAGCAGATATATATGTTGCAGAAAATATGGATCAATTGACGGCACTGCCGCAGCATATGCTGCCGCTCGTAGAAAAACATTTAGAGGAAAAGATGCAGCTGCAGCAACAACAACAACAGCGGCAGCAACAGCGGCCCTCAAACGGCGATAGTAAGTACAATATAAAGAAATTGAGACACATATTTTACCCACTAAGTAATAAGATTAAGTAATAAGTACAATTATGTTTTAGAATCAACTGACAGAATATTCGCTGCCGGTAAAAGTAGAGCACGGTGGTACCGGCAGCGAGGTGGACATTGGAATGGACCGTATGGACGTGGAGGTGCATGGCGAGATTCGCACTATGGGGACCGTGGGCAGGTTGGCTACCCAGGCTACCAGGTCCACCAATGGGATGGCAGTGGCACACGGGGCGCGCGAGGTGACCATGGTCGTGGTCGTGGTCGTCGTCAGTCTCGCATGTCCGTCACAAACATATATAATTATTATTAAATAATATTAGTATTTATATCTGTCTCAAATTATTTATGTTAAAATGATAGTCATCATCATCAATCATCACATATCTAAAATCTAAACAACATGGTCAACATGTGTATTAATTCTGTCGATCATTATTTCTCTTCGAGTCTTTCACATCACATTTGTAAATGGTAGTTAAGAGAATAGTAGATCTCTTACTATTATGTCTGACATTATGCATTTTAGACAACGCAAATCTTAAATTATATATGTGTTCAGCATGTGCATTCATTAATACATACATCCATATGGAACGTCAGTAATGTATTAGAAAATGTGGTACAATAGGGCTACGCGCGAGGGTCCACTTTAAAAAACCGAACGCGCTTTCAGTAGCACCTCTTGGATTGGGTGGTGTGGAAGAGCACTGACGTAATTACAGTAAGACCCCGCTTAACGCGGGGGATACGTTCCAATAAGTTCCAGCGCTAAACGAAACAGCGTTAAACGAGGTCATCTTAACACGTAAATAATGGGGATACGTGAAACAGAACAGAGAATAAGAAAATTTATCACTTTTTTGTATCATTTATTGTTAAATACTTTTTTATTGCATTAATTATAGAGTTATTTATTCCTAATATCGATTTTTATTAAGAAAACATTCATGAAAATAAAAAAAAAGTCGAGTAAAGTTATACTTGTGATGAGGAAGGTCTTTCTTCATTTGAAATTTTTTGTTTTTTTTTGGGAAGAAGCCATCTAACGTCGTTTGCCTTTTCCTGTTTCGTTCAGTAAGCAGTTGTCGATAGCAAGACACCGCATCAATGACACTTCGTCTTATAGTGGGCACCGGTTGTGGTTCGGGCATGCCCGCTTCATGTGCTCACATATATAACAAACACCAATACCGCGTGCGATTTCGTGGAATCCCATACTACCGCGTAATAGTGAAACAGCGTTAAACGGGGTCTTACTGTATATTATTTCAGAAAATAAATAATATTGTTTAAATCAGTTTATACTTGCGTATATGTACACACGCACCCACGCGCTCGCTCACACATATACACACAAACACACATCATTATCATGATCATGATCATCAAGTTGCTTGCGAAATAATTGTAATTGCATATTAAGTTAAGCATTCATCACGTATAACGTAATTGTAAGGCGAGGAAGCATTTCAATATCGCTATTATGATCGTGCTCAGAACGCGGAATCGGAATCGGAATGGCGCATGCGCGGTGCGACGTTTGTGCAAAGGAAACAGAGCATAATGCCATCCTTCTCTAAAATCGTCGTAGTTGAACGTCGCGAGAGACGCTCACAGAGACGGCACGCACACACTTACCGCATGGCCCCCACCACTCGGCGAGCTGCTGCTGCTTTTTCGCTTTCTGGCATCACTGGTGCGGCACAGGTAATACAAGCGTTGTCTACGACCCCGGAAAATTACCCGGTCGCGTGGTCTTTGTTAATTGACAAGTATGATGTAACGATTCTTTCGTATCTTCGTCACATTTACAAATATAGAAATAAGTACATAATATAAAAGGAAAAGGACTATTACTTAATGCTGATTAAAAAATAACAATTATATATTCTATGGGATCGATAAAATATATTAACATAGTCTTCACAATAAAACAGATTCCATATTCGTCATAATATTAAAAGAAACGACAAGACTTAATAATTTAACATACATTTTACATAACCGGACCTTTACTTCGCGAAACACACGCATACATACATCCTTCCTTCAAGATATGCCGAGCACCCGGACTTATTGTTCGGGATGGAGGATTCCCTTATTCTTTATCTCCTCGTCTATATTTAATGCTGATGGAGGTTGAGGCGGACGAGAGTTCACTTAAGCGCAATATAATGTCGACTATATCGTCTGATTGCCGGTACCGGTCTAGTTTTCGGGAGTCACCTGCGTCCGTGGATCGCCTTGCCTTGCTCCCCACCTCTCGCCTCTCACCTCTTCCTCTCCGTCTCTCGCCCCTCACCTCTCGCATGCCCGTCATATAGTTTCTGATCATTACAATGATAATCATAGAATGATCGTACAATCCCATGTGCGATCTTTATTCGATCTGCCGATCATTTCCAAGGAGCAGTGGCAGCAGCAGATCTGTACCTCTAGCAACATGAGCAACATGGAGAGTGGGGATGATGCGCGAGTATGCGTGCCGTGTCCGTGAGAGCTGCGTGGAGAGAAAGACAGAACTATGCTGCGTCTCCCTTCCACCAACGTCGTGTGACGTCAGGTATCGTGACGACACATAAGGACAGAACTATGCTCCGTCCTCTTTCATCCAACATCACGCGTTGCGTCTTTGTACGATATGCAGTCGCGGCGTCGCGTCTTCGTTCCCCACACAGGCCGGTGTGAGCAACTTCGGAGGGCCCGACACTTTTTTTAAAAACGTTAGAAAGGATCGAAGGAAAGAGGCGAGTTTCGTCTGTATTTTCTCCTTTAACTTTAATCGAAGGTCTTGATACACTTTAAATGCTTGACAATGAAACTGACTTTCACAGCACTGCTCTTTCAACTGTTCGACGATGCTTAATCTAGGGCTTATTTATACCTTTATCTTATCTGCTAATGATGCAAGGTCTGACCATGGATCCTTCTTGAAGTTTCTAGAACCTTCCAGAGCTTTCGAGAGAGATTCATCTGTTGACAGGATCGGATTACAATTGCGTGCTCGAATCGTTCGGGAGAGACCCATCACACCGGTATAAGTTTCAGACAGTGGTGCCAGATTTCGCATAAGGCTTCGGACGTACCATTGCGTTCTTTCAGCCGGAAGGCAAATTGGGCACCACCGCCTTGAACAGACCGCGATCGAGAGAAAAGTGGATCCAGGAGAGTTTGGATTGACTCGTCGTACTCGTCGTCGCTCGTCGACGCGGACGTGTTCTTCTTTTCGCAGATTCGCGCCGAGCAATGGTTCAATTTTTTTTCAAAGGATAATTTTTCTTTTTTAATTATTCACCACACGGCAACAAACAATATTCATTTAAAAATATTTTAGTACTTACTATGGATAGTTTTTAATATTTTGTTAACGGAATAGATACGACGTATTGGTTTATGATAGGTATGGGCAAAATATATATTTCACGTTATGGCAAAGATGGCATATGTACTCGAAAAGGTACAGAAATTAACTTCTTTTGTTTAGCTAATACATGCCTGAACTTTATTGTAAGCATACGTATCTTTATTTGAAGAATACTTATCACCATTACTGTCATGATAAGTATGTTGTTACAGTTTTAGTTCTCGTCACAGTCTGTATTTATGATGGGAACTTATAGTTAGACTGGTGTTCCAATTGTCGGTCAACTCATCATGACAGTCATGGTGATAAGTACTCTTCAAATAAAGATACGTATTCTTACAATAAAGTTCATGCATGTATCAGCTAAACAAAATAAGTTAAACAATTTTGTACCTATCCGAGTACATATGCCATCTTTGCCATAACGTGAAACATATAATAATGTCCATATCTATCATAAACCAACACGACACATTACACATTTATTCCGATGACAAAATATTAAAAACTATCCGTAGTATGTAATAACATATTTTTAAATGAATATCGTTTATTGCCGTGTGTTGAATAATTCCAAATAAAAATTATCATATGAAAAAAAATTGAACAATTGCTGGGCGCGAAACTACAAAAAAAATCTCCAGCGTTTCCAAAGTCAGACACCTTACTACTACGCTAGCGGTGATGTTTGAGATATTCTTTAATATTTGTACAGATACGGACCCATAACTTGCAGTTAATTGAAATAACTTAATTCCCTTTATTCATAGACCACTCTACCAAACACAGAGGTATTAAAACTCATATAATACACTTTACTGTATAAAGGGAAAGCAAGAATTTATAGTATTCACCAACATTTTGCATAAAATACCTTGAAAATAACGGTTTTTAATTTTCTTGAACATGGTGCAACAGAGGTATTAATATGAAAAAACTTTGAGAATAATAGGCATGCCTGCATCTAACTACTGTAAAAAGGAAAATCTAGTCGCTGGAAAACTTCAACCCGAAATCTGCATTTTTCGTCAATTTTTGTGTTTTTGATTTTTTCACTTGGGATTTGCATTGAAAAATTTGAAAAAAATCACCACCATAAACATCTATGTCTGCAATGTTCTAGATTTTTTCAGAATTTTTGTATCCCTCCAAATAGGAAAAATGTGGGAAAAACCAATATTTTAAATTTGCCCCGCAACTACCCTCCCGATTGAGATAGAGGGTCGAAACTTGGTATACAATGGTTTTTTTGGTAAGCTATCGATCGGTGCTTTGTGAAGTAAAATCGGTTCAAGGGGACTTTTAACCATTTTATCCTGCTATATCCTTTCTTCCGTGATTTCTTTTATAATTATATATAAATAAACTAATATTTTTGTCGACTGGAAAACAATTTATGTAAATACTAACATCATTAATTCATCGAATACCCTTCAATTACAGATTGACCAATATTATCGAAATCGATATCGAACGCGTCGACGAGCGACGACGAGTACGACGAGTCGTCAATCCAAACTCTCCTGGATCATCCATCTTTGTCATAACGTGAAATATATATTTTGCCCATATCTATCATAAACCAATACGACACATCTATTCCGTTGACAAAATATTAAAAACTATCCGTAGTAAGTACTAAAATATTTTTAAATGAATATTGTTTGTTGCCGTGTGATGAATAATTAAAAAAGAAAAATTATCCTTCGAAACAAAATTTTACCATTGCTGGGCGCGAACCTGCGAAAAGAAGAACACGATCGCGTCGACAAGTCAATCTAAACTCGATCCACTTTTCTCTCGGTCGCGCTCTGCTCAAGGCGGTGGTGCCCGATTTGCCTTCCGGCTGAAAGAACGCAACACAATGATACGTGCGATGCCTTATGCGAAATCTGGCACCACTGCCTGAAGTTTATACCGGCCTGTCTGCGGAACGAAGACGCGACGCCGCGACTGCATGTCGAACAAAGACGCAACACGCGATTTTGGTTGAAAGGGGACGGAGCATGGTTCTGTCCTTCTTATGTGTCGTCACGATACCTGACGTCACACGACGTTGGTGGAAGGGAGACGCAGCATAGTTCCGTCCTTCTCTCCACGCCGAGCGCGATTCGGCGAGAAACGGCGCGCGCAGCTCTCACGGACCGGGCACGCACACTTTTCCGTATCCCCACTCCCGCGGGCACCGATGGTGCAAACGGGCCAAATCTGAGACCATTGGTCGTAGGACTTCCAACAACCTGACACCACTGTCGTCCCAGGACGGATCCATTCTTTGATCACACCCAGCAGCGTTTGTTGCGTCCTATCAGGTACGGGTACCACAAAGATGTTTTTGGTACCCCGCTCGTATACACCATAGATCCATTAGCCCTTGATGAGGCGGCCACGATTATATTTCCTTTTGCCGAGCTTAGCCTCATCTATTTCAACGATTGCTCCTGGCCCTCCCAATTTAGTTGAATGTCGGTCGACCCAGTATGTACAGACCTATAACATTATGTACATTGTAAATATTACAGACATATACATAATAAGATATTATTGTACGTTCAAAGTACTGAATGTATCAAGATATACTTCTCGGCAAAAGGAAAACCAGTCCACAATTGTGTGATCCGAGACATCCAATTCGCTTCTGATGAAGTGGAATCGTGGCGGCCTCATCATTATAAAACATGCTGTCAGCGTGCATATTGTCTCCAGGCTCAAGTTGGAATTTTCAAACCATGTTCCCAATCTTGCACTCAGGTAAAACGTGCACTGTTTCCTCACTCTTTTTTTGCTACTATTACGTTCGTAATAGTTTGTGCGGCAACGAAATGTTAAATCATCCTCACATATTTGTATAACTGCAGTGCACTTAGGACTAGTAATTGTAGACTTCAAAACATTCGCCTCATTCAAAAAATGTAATAATCTTGACTTGTCTTTCGTTAACGCGAGAAATTCGATGAGCTTCATTATTGCGAATGATTGTTTCATACGCGTTGCCAAAGAGATCCATATCAAATATAGCATTTTAAACAAAAAAGTTGAATACTTACCAAAACAATAGCAGCAGACGTTCAAATTGCGCGCAAACCTACGTCACTCCGTCACTCCGCGCATGCTCAGACACCTTCGCACGGTCAATATGGCAGTTTTCCTAACCACCAATCTGTCACTTTTCACCACTTCATAACTTCTGAACTAATTTCGAGCGGGGATTAAAACTTACCTCACTGTCATTTTTACGTCAAAATACATAAGATTGTAAAGTTTCAACAAAATTGAGGCTGAGGGAGTTATTCTTCAGAATTACCAATTTAATTAAATGCAATAATATAGTATTTTTTTCTTACCGAAAATGTGATTTGAAGTCCGCATCTGACAACAACAGGACTAACCTTTCGCAATATCCTTGAATGCGAGGCTTTCTTTCTCGTCGTCGTAATGCTACCATATTAATATAATCTAATAGCAATTTATCTTCCGAAGAGTCATTACCATCACTACTCATCATTTCATTACCAATCACATGTAATACACCTTGATTTAACCCGTTCATATTGCTCCGATTGTCCGATTTAAGCAGATGACGTTATGACAGTGTCAGCAGTTCTGGCCTAAAACCGCACGCACAAATATATATATGTGTAGGTACAGTGCTGGAACTACTGGAAAACGCGTTCACATTTAGCAGTTTCGGCAGCACTGTCAGTAAAACAGAACGACTATTTTTCAGTAAAACCAGCGTCAGTACTGGCAGTACTGTCAGCCAATTTCCGAACACGGCCTTAATATGCAATTACAATTATTTCGCAAGCAACTTTATGATCATGATCATGATAATGATGTGTGTTTGTTATGTATATGTGTGAGCAAGCGCGTGGGTACGTGTGTACGTATAGGCTAGTATAAACTGATTTAAACAATATTATTTATTTTCTGAAATAATATAATTACGTCAGTGGTCTTCCACACCACCCAATTCAAGAGGTGCCACTGTAAGCGCGTTCGGTTTTTTAAAGTGGACCCTCGCGCGTAGCCCTATTGTACCACATTTTCTAATACATTACTGACGTTCCATATGGATGTATGTATTAATGAATGCACATGCTGAACACATATATAATTTAAGATTTGCGTTGTCTAAAATGCGTAATGTCAGACATAATAGTAAGAGATCTACTATTCTACTAACTACTATTTACAAATGTGATGTGAAAGACTCGAAGAGAAATAATGATGACTATCATTTTAACATAAATAATTTGAGACAGATATAAATACTAATATTATTTATTAATAATTATATATGTTTGTCACGGACATGCGCGATTGACGACCACGACCATGGTCACCTCGCGCGCCCCGTCTGCCACTGCCATCCCATCGCTGGACCTGGTAGCCTGGGTAGCCACCCTGTCCACGGTCCCCATAGTGCCAATCTCGCCATCCTCCTCCACGTCCATACGGTCCATTCCAATGTCCACCTCGCTGCCGGTACCACCGTGCTCTACTTTTACCGGCAGCGAATATTCTGTCAGTTGATTCTAAAACATAATTGTACTTATTACTTAATCTTAGTACTTAGTGGGTAAAATATGTGTCTCAATTTCTTTGTATTGTACTTACTATCGCCGTTTGAGGGTAATTGCTCCTGCAACTGCTGTTGCTGCTGCTGTTGCTGCTGCTGGGTTCGTGTCTTGCAGCACAAGGGGTCTTTAAAGTGCTCTACTCGACTCCATCTCCTTTGTAATTTGAGTTGAGTCAAGTCTCAGATTACGTACTAGAAGACCCTCTTAGAAAATCTTATCCATCTCTGCCAATATCTTGTCCACATTTTCACCCGGTCGAAGCTTTTGAATGGCCTGCATGCATGCATCTCTCTTGTTTGCCGTGGAAAGAATGAATCCTCCTAGACCTCTGATTAACCCAAATCCTGCAGTCAGTTCATATCTGTACTCAGTTTGTACAACTGTGGACTGGTAAGAGGCAAGGTAGTAGGACCAGATTGCTTCTAATGGAGTAGGTCTGTCTCTCTGTTGAAGAACATTATCTACTTGTATAGCAATGTACATCAGCTGTGGGTGGATATTCTCATGTCTATCTCCAACTTTGGCACTCCTTGAAACAACTGATGGGAACATGGGAGAATATAAAGCACGAGGAATGGGTACATCTCTATCCAAAACTGGGAAGGAGGCTATTCCTCCGCCGTATCCGCGGTGGAATAAGGTGACTGTCATTTGGGCGAAGACAGCACTAATGCGGGGCAAAGTCATCACCTCTGGACCTGAGGAATCAGCTCGGCCTCTTTTCCTGTCCTCTTCTTCAGCTCTAATGTCATATTTTGCAGTCAGCATTTGAATAATTGCCACGAAGCTCTTCCTTGATTTCTTCTTGAGCTTGTTGATCACAGCTCCTCTATTTAAGAAGATCAGGATCAAGAAATGCACATCCTCCATTAGGGATTCTCGACTGGAGAATTACCACTTGATTGGATCCCTTGCAGTCTCATACTCCAGGTCGATGGTGACTAGAGGTTGCTTGTTCCCCTGCACCCATCTAGTGACAAATTTCTTTCGGATGATGGCAGGGTCAAAGCCTTGGTACTTTGCTGCCTGTATCATCATGTACGACTTAACCTCAAATTCTTCATCTTGAGGGATCACAACCGTAGGGAACAGTCGTCTAAAGAATCTCTGCCGTAGATCTGCCATCTTAAGCATGTGCTTAATTTGAGATATGGCTAGACGACTAGTAGTCTCATCTCCTTGGAGTTCAGCCTCTGCTTGTGCATCCCAAATAGCTCCAGTGACTGCTACCATTTCTTCTCTTCCAGCTCCTGGCTTCAACTTGTCAGCAGCTGTAATCAGTACTGTATCTGGCACCTCCAAAAAATCCTCTCCCAACTGGATTTTCAAGGCAGCTGGGGTGATTTTCCCTGATCCTGATCCTCCTGCAGCCATCTTGTTCATTACCTTAGTAGGTTTCTCGAGATGTCAGTGGATGCAAAAGTCAGATTCCTTCTGGCTTGGGAGGGTTCCTCAACTGTTCTTATTGGGCTTGAAGAGAATGCAGGGCTCTCCTCACCAGTGTTGATGTTAAGGGTTACTGTGTCAGTTTGTGTAGACCTATCAGCAGTGCACCTACAAGTGATGTCTAGGTCTGCTCCACCAGCTGTAAACTGCCAAACCCACTATAGAAGCAGTGAGGACACTTCCAAAAATGTGGTTGATGCTAAGGCGAATTTTAGATTGAGTACAACCGGAACTATGCTTCCAGATAATAATAATTCGCTCAATGAAAACGACTATTTACTTAATGAGAAAATGTGCGTCTGTCAATGTGGAATGATACTGGAGCAGCAACTGCATCTTTTGCTCAAAATGTTTTTCTACTTACCCAACGGTATGCCTTCCGCTTCCATATCACTTGCACTGTTTAGTATTTGGTCGTTGGCGTCTTGGATCTTTGTCTTTTAGTGGGTGTTTGTGGACAAGCGTCATCATCATCTTCATTTTCTCGCCTTCTTTTTTGTTGCAAAGTTTCCAAAATGTCCTCATAAGGTTTCTCTTCCAAATTGCATAAATAGATGCATACTAAGTCATGCCTGAGTGACAATTCTCTTTTTCTGTTTGACTCTCTTTCCCAGTGTTTTCCTGCCACTCCGAATTCTCTTATTATTTCATCAGGATATAAAGAGCTGTTATATATAAGGTTATAGTGTTTGTCATTCATGGTTAGAGTTCGTCGACTCACGAATATTTATTATCACGCAGAATCGACACGGCATATGAAAATGAATCATAAAAAATAGATAAATACCGATGAATTAGAAGAGTATATTAATAGAACCGACAAGATGTTTTAGACATTTCATAAGCAGCAAACGAAGGCAGCAGAAATTTAATATGGTGCTTTTGTTGCAGAAAATAACATTCCTTTTCAAACAGCAGAAAAGCTGCTGCAATTATTTCAAAAAATAGGTAAAGATTCAAAATTATTACAAACCATGCGCGTGAGTCGAACTAAATGTGCCAAAGTAATCGAAAATGTGTTGGGTCCGGTAGAAACGAATCATGTTGCCCGCATTCTTCAAAAATCTAAATTTAGTATTTTCATTGATGAAACGTCAGACATATGCAACAAAAAATGGATGACGTTTCATGTTCGGTATGTTGATCCTGAAACATTAGCCATTCGCTCACAATTGGTAAAATTAATTGATCTAGACGCAAAAATTGTAACCCCGAAAATTTATTTGAGGCATTCAGACGGGAAATGTGGGAATTAGAAATTTCCTTCTTAAACATCGTCGCATTATCATGCGACAATGCATCTGTGATGACGGGTAAATCTGTGTCGTTCAAAATTAAAGTGCAATGCAATTGTCCAAATTTATTAACATTACCATGCCCATGTCATTCAGTTGCTTTAGTTGCAAATACTGCACGTAAGAATATTCCAGAAAATTTGACGAATTTATAAAAAAAAATTGCTAATTTTATTAATTGTAGTCCAAAACGATTGACTATTTTTAATGATCATTTCCAGAAAGACAATCGAAAAATTTTGAAATTGCCCGACACACTTTGGCTTTCTCGGCATTCATGTATTGAAAGACTTATTGAGTCATGAAATAATATTAAGAATTTTCTAACAGAATTAGTTGAGACTGAAAAAACGACAAATGGAGAACATTTATCAATGCTAATGCAAAATCCTGACCTTAAAGCATATTTACTATTTCTGCAACACACATTACAATTTTTCAAAACTTTAAATACATTTTTCCAAGCTGTAGAAACAAGAATTCATTTATTACAGCCGAAATCTTTACAGCTATTAACAATTACAATTTCCCAACAGTTTAAAAAACAAGAACTTCTAAATAATTCAATTTAAAATATAGATTTTGCCTAGCCAGACAATCAAAAGACATTATATGAGATCAATGTAGGACATGATTGCGAAGAATACCTTACTGAATTATATGTACAAGGACATGAAAATACAGTTGAGAATATTCGAACAAATTGCTTGCAATTTTACGTAGCTGCTGCTACAGATATTTGTAAAAGATTACCCATTAATGACACATTTTTATCCAAATTGGGCGTTTTTGAATTTCACCATGTTTGTTTTGTCGCTGAAATCTTCGGTGATTTCGACCACGAAGGTTTAAAACAAAAATGGTATTCTTTAAATCAGGATTTTACACAAATACAAATAGATCATCTTTTAACACTGGGATTTGATGATTTTTGGAAAGAAACTTGTAAAAGTTCTCATCATTATTCAAATTTGCGGTCTCTTCTTAATACTGTTAGATCGCTACCGAATTCAAATGCTGACTCTGAAAGAATCTTTACCTATTTGCCAGATTTAAAAACCCAGGAACGAAATAAATTGTTGTGCATGAGTACAAATGCTATTTGCGTGCTGTAATCAGCGTTACAAGCGAGAGGAGACCATGCTATTAATATGGAAATTAATGACCAGCATTTAGATAGAATGGTATTTCAGACATTATATTCTACACGTGTGGCTACACAAAATGTCAACGTAAATGCACAACATATTGATGAAATTGCTCTTCCCTCCTCGTCGGCTGATTTTCAATCATAATTTTTATAATAATATAGATTTGTCTAATCTCATCTGTGTTAAATTATTTATGTTAGTCATCACATATATAAACAACATATGTGCTAAAACTCTGTCGAACATTCGACATCGCATATGTCAATATGCGTTAAAATTCTGTCGGAACATTCGACATCACATATGTGTTAAAACCCTGGCGAACATTCGACATCGCATATGTCGATGCGATTATAAACATTATGACACAAAATCAATATAGTATTTGTGTCAACTTCGCCGTGGTGTTCTTCGCGCCTTCGCGGCCGTAACACTGCCTCCCCTCGACGATAGCGGACGTCCCGGCCGTATATTATCGCGGGCTCTTCAGATGCTTCGGTTCAGGAAAAGACACTCTCAGGTGTAAGCAGCGATGGCTCCTCCTGAACCAAAAATGTCATCCCAGCATTTGCTCACGGTCCCAATGGAAAACCATGCCAAAAACCCTGGGCGAGATGACCGCATCACTTGGGCGAAACTCTTAGTAACGAATGTCTTGATAACTTCAAACATCCGAACACTTGCAAAACTGCTTGCAACCGCCGGAACATGAACAAACGATTCAAACTGGAGCAGATGGAAGATGAGGTTTCTTCCTTCTGAAAATAAAACGGAACGACAAAGAACTTCCCGTATTTAGAATAATTTCCAAGATTAAATCTTACGGAACCCTCAATGTTACACTTCATACTTCCCATCCTCCCCTATTTTACAATGCTTCACGGGAGAGTAAGCATAGCGGCGCACTACTATCTTGACTCAGTGGTGCTGCGGTATGCGATGTCCTTGTCCTTGTGTCCTATCGTTCTGTCCTATGTTCGCCCTTCTTTCTTGTACCATCCTAGTACCTTGGTACCTTCGTATTTTGCTAATCTATTTACGTGTATAATCTTCATTCTTCCTTTGGCTGACCGCTGGATCCCGTAGATATCGTCATTAATCCTTTTCCTCACCAAATCGGGTCCTTCCCAGTTTACTTGCAGCTTCGGACATCTTCCTTTTGTTCTTCGCGGCTGGTAAAGCCACACTAGGTCTCCCTCATTGAAAATAATTGGAGTACAAGTGGCATCATGACGCAGTTTCATGCGTTCCGAGCTTTTAACAATTTTCGCTCTTGCCAAATGGTGTACATCCGCGAGGACCTTATTAAGTTGCGAGACATATTCCATGGAAGAAATAGGTCGCTCGGGGGTAACTCCTCGGAAGAAATCTAATGGTAGTCGAAGTTCTCTTCCGTATAACATCCTCGCTGGGGTTTGTTTTGTGGTCTCATGTTCCGCCGATCGGTATGCCAATAAAAATAAAGGCAGCCAATCGTCCCAGTCCTTTTGATGGTGTGAAACGAACAACGACAAATATTGATGTATTGTTCGATTTAGTCTTTCCACCAATCCATCTGACTGTGGATGCAGCGGAGTAGTCCTTGTTTTTTTTACTCCCAGTATTTTCAGGACTTCTTGGAATAATTTTGATTCAAATGATCGTCCTTGGTCGGTGTGTACCTCTATCGGTAGGCAATGTTTGCTGAAAACTTGTGTCATCATAGCTTGCGCTATGGTCTTGGCTTGAAAGTTTGCCACGGGAACAACTTCTCGCCATTTCGTAAAGTAGTCCATAATGACTATTACGAATCTCTTTCCACTTAATGTCTTTGGATAAGGTCCTAATATGTCGAAACCTATCCGTTCAAATGGAGACCCAACGTTATAAGTACACAGCTTTGCTTGCCCTTTCTGCCTTGGTCCTTTCTTGGCCGTGCAGATATCGCAAGTTCGGCACCAATCCTCCACGTCCTGCTTACAGCCGGCCCAAAAGAAACTTTTTCTTAATCTGACCAGTGTCTTGTTCACGCCGAAGTGTCCAGAGGTCGAAGAATTATGGGCTTCTTGAAGAAGCTCTTCAATCTTGTTCAATGGAACCACGAGTTGGAAAACATCTTTTCGCTCGTCTCCGGATACCCATTTTCTGAACAAAAGCTCATCCTTGATCTCCAGTGAGTCCCAAATCTGCCAATAGTATCGGGCCTTGGAACCCAAAATCGACACTTCTTCTTTTGACGGACGACGATTGTGCCTCTTAGCTTCTATAACAAATTGCAAATTTGGATCCTCCATTTGTGACATTTTCCATTTTTGATCTTGATTTTCCTCGTTGAAGCAGATCCTCTTGCATGTTGCCTCTTCTGTAATCAGACCTTCCTTGTTCCCTGTTTTCTTGCAAGACTTACAGTTGTCATATGGTATGCGAGACAAAGCATCTGCATTACCATGAAGCCTTCCATACCGGTGGACAATTTGAAATTCGTATTGTCCCAATTCTTCCAACCATCGGGCAATTTGTCCTTCGGGAGATTTAAATGAAAGCAGCCATTGCAACGCTCTATGGTCCGAACGTACTACAAACTTCTTTCCACAAAGATAATGATGGAAGTGCCGTATGGACTTAATAACGGCCAATAACTCTTTCCTAGTAGCGCAGTAGTTCCTCTCCGGTTTATTCAAGACCTTACTGAAATAGGAAACTACTCGTTCCTGACCATCGTGGCTTTGGGACAACACTGCACCGATTCCAAAATTGGATGCGTCGGTGTCCAAGATAAATTCTTTCTCCACATCCGGATACACCAGGATTGGAGAAGACGTTAATTTACCTTTTAAACTTTCGAATGCTTCTTGACTGGCGGTGGTCCATTCGAAATCTTGGTTTTCTTCCGTCAATTTATATAGGGGTTTGGCTATTTTCGCGAAATCTTTGACAAATTTCCTGTAATACGAGCATAACCCCAGAAAACTTCTCACTTGTTTTCTTGTCTTCGGTACCGGCCAATTTTGTACGGCGATTATCTTCTCAGGGTCTGTACCAATTCCGTCCGAAGAAACTTCGTGTCCTAAATATGCCACTTTTCTCTGGAAAAATGTGCACTTCTTCGGATTCATTAATAAGTGTGCCTCACGTAAACGTTGAAAGACTTTTTTTAAGTTGTCCAGCTCTTCATAAAAGTCTTTTCCATAGACTATGACGTCATCTAAATAGACGAGGCAAATATTCCATAGCAGCTGCGACAACACTTTGTCCATAAGTCTCTCAAACGTGGCCGGTGCGTTGCACAATCCGAAAGGCATCACGACGAATTGGTATAGCCCAGTTCCCACGGTGAATGCAGATTTTTCCTTGTCCTCTTCGGCTAGAGCGATCTGCCAGTATGAAAGGTCTATGGTTGAAAACCATGACGAGCCTGCTACTGCATCCAGGGTGTCTTCTATCCTCGGTAGGGGTAGGAGTCCTTTTTTGTGAGACTATTTAATTTTCTGTAATCTACACAAAATCTGGTTGAGCCATCTTTCTTTTTCACAAGCACGATTGGGGATGCCTAAGGGCTCGATGATTCCTCAATCACTCCTTGCCTCAACATTTTCTCTACAGTTTCTTCCGCTACCTTCCGCGTATGAATCGGCATTCTCCTAGGTTTTTGCTTAACTGGAGAATGGTGTCCTGTTCGAATATGGTGCTTGACTAATTTGCACTGTCCAACCTGTTCGGCGTCCTTCGCGAACAAATCTTGAGACTCCAGTAGAAAGATTCGGAATGTGTCTTGTTGTCGCAAATCCAAGCCCATCGCGCTTCTCTCGAATAGTCCTTTTAAATGTTGCGGCATTTCGTCCTGATTACAGATGTAACTGTTCTTCATAGGTCGGTCTGGATTCCCAATTAGAGGTAGTTGGCTTCCACCCTTCAATAGTACCGCTCCTTCCTCCAGGTCCAAACGGTTGGATATCTTCGTCAAAAGGTCCAGTCCTAGTATCCCTTTTTCATTAATTTCGGCCACGTACGCTTCGTGCTTAACTCCCGTTTGGCCGAAATTAAAGTTAAATTCTTTCCTTCCAAGAATAATTTTTGAAATATCCTTTCCCTCTACCCCTAATAACCTTCTATTAGTGCCTGTCAATTTTGATTTATCAAACTCAGCAACTTCACTCTTGTGTATGAGCGTGACTGAGGATCCCGTATCCACAAGGAAATTTGATGGTTTCCCATCAATGGATCCTTCTACATACAGACCGGTAGTAGTGGGTTTTTTCGAAATATTTTCTGAGATTTCTTTAAAAATTCTACTATACAATAAATTCTCTCTATTTGTCCAGTAGGACGGACACCATTTCGGACAAATAAAGAAGCGGAGACACTGTTTTCGAGCCTCGGCGCTTGCCTTTGTAGTTCGCCGAACGTAGAAAAACAGCGCTTACAAGAGACTATGTAATGAATGACAGTCGAGGCAACTGAGACATTTAAAATCCAATGTACCAAGTGCTATACTAAAAACGACTGTTACACTTTTTTATTTTTAACATTTTCTACATGAAAATGTTTGTTACAGATTGGTGATATTGTTCTGATAAAAATGACACCAAACATAATATAGTTTGGACTAAATTTATTTATTAATAGGTATTGAATATCTTCTCCTATCACTATCGCTTTGAATGAAGTATAAAAACTAAGTGCTCAAAAAATACTTTAAATACCTGTACACAGTAATTATATAAAATCTAAATATGCATTTATATGTTCCTATATTTCGCCAGAGTTTGAAAAGGTTTTATAATACAACCTGCAATAGTTATTTTTGAGTTTTTATACGCAACATCAGGTTAAAAACCATCTTTGTAAAATACAAATATACTTTTATACAACCTTGAAACCAAAGTCTACACTCGATTCCAAAAGAAATCAACGCGGCTCAGAAGGAGCGTGTGGACGTGCGGCGGTCCTGAATCATAGAGTAAAATGAGTTATACAATAAGTATTAATAAATAAATGTTGTCCAAATTATATCATGTTTGATATCATTTTAATCGGAAAAGTCTCAGCAACATGTTAAAAAAATTTTCAGACAAAAAAATCTAAAAACAAAAACGTTATATTTTTGTAAGGTACAATGTTAGCTGTCAACTCGCGTCAAAGGAGCCGCGCGGGTCATAAATTACACGCTTGCTTGGCGCCGAGGCAGGAAACACGGGCGTAGGCATAACGAATACATTGGCGTAGGACTACCGGAGTGGACAAACTGGGAATCAACTTAGGTGGACAAATATAGAGAATTTACTGTAGATCCCTTGACTAGATTTTTTTAATATCGTCGCACTTCTCATCACAAAACCACAAATTACCGAAATTATTTGAAATAGAAAAATTAAATTGAATTGATTTTTCCCTACACTGACTCCAGACCCACCTGTAGAAGGGTCCACATTCACAATTCTGGAGGCTTTCAAATTTTGATTTAAATTTCCCTCCCTGAATTTAAATCTTATACGTTTTTTGCGTTTCTGTGATTATATTTCGGTTTTTTGGTTAAATTTTGTTCACACTGAAATTGTGTGTGGCCTTCTTTCCCGCATTTCCAGCACGTCAGTTTTCTAAATGGTTTCGGACCTCTATTTTGCGCGGTGTCTCTCCTTTCTCGCTTTTCAAATGCACCGTCATAGACTCTTTCCGTGTTTCTACTCGTAAAGATATAAATAAAACGTGTGATTAAAATCAGTTCTTTCCAAGGATGAATTTCCCTGTGGCTTGTATAACTAAGTCTTCTGTTTCTTGGGGCTCCAAAGTAGCAGTTAGATTATCCATCTTCTTCCATCCAGTAGTACCCGCATCCAAGAATCCTCCTTTACTTTCTAACATAGTTCTTAGTTCCTCTCTAAGGGTTGAGTACGTAGTAATCAAAGCTTGTAGTGATCGACCTCCTGCTGCCCTCGTTTTCTCTGCTGAAAGGTGGTCGAATAATGCATCGTCGAATTTTCTCTTAGTTTTTCCACTGAAGCATGGTATTGATGTCAATTGGCTATATGATGATGTCAAAACTCCTGTTAGATTGGCTTGCGACATCTTTGAATAATATCTTTGTTTAACCGGATTGAATAAAACAGATCTTCCTTTGGTGTTGGCTTGCCTAAAGACTCCTCCCATTTCTTCTCTGGTGTTCCAATTTGTATGGTTAGTTATACCCGCTAAAACTCCGAGATCTTCTTTATAAGTCCCAAACATAGAATGGTAACATATTTGTTTCGCTATACTATCAGTTGCTCCACTGAGATTCATAGACCATGAAGTATTCATAAACACCTTGTAAAACAAGAAAGCTCCATGACCAGAAAAGTTGAAGTTCTCTAATATATTGTCTCTCTTATACTCGGTGTTCCCAATCTTGTGATCATTAGACATGATATATGCGAATGCTGCTGGTGGTGGAAACATTCTACTAGCTTGTCTTGTAGTCACTATTAGTGCGACATCTGCTATTAATGAAATCAATGTTCTGATTTCTGACGGATCTTTCTCCCTCATTATTTGCATCACTGTGTCTATCTCTGGGAAGTGAGCGAAACATCTTTTAACTGCATCCTCCCATTTCTTGCTGTATTTCGATTGCCTTCTGTACTACTTCTTCGAACTTTTAAAATTTCTGAAGGTACAATTGTTTTTTAATGTCTACATTCTCGATCGCGCTGATAAATTGGGAAACGACCAATCTCTCGCGCACTTCTAAGGGACAATCCGGTAAAGCCAATGATGCCAACTTTTCGATTTCACTTGCCATTTCGGGGATCCCTTGCCCCGGCTTTTGTACATAGCCCTGAAATTTTAGATAATTCATCGGAGCTGATTTCTGCTTTGCAAATCGTCTTTGCAAGGCAGCTCTCAGCTTTCCGAAGTCTAATCGATACCTGTCCTCCAGAGTTGTTAGTACAGAACGAGCGGGTCCTTCCAAAGAGTTAAGCAGCGCGGCAGCTTTCGCTTCATCGCGCCAACCGTTAACTCGCGCGATAGATTCAAACTGTGCCAAAAATTCCTCCCAATTCTCTCCATTAAATTTCGTTGGCAATAACGAAAAACCGAAATTCACTCGCGTATTCAAATTCAACTCCTCGCTCAAAGGCGCACTCGCTCCGTTACCGCGGCACAAAATTATTAGTGTTTGTCAAATTATCCAGGCTGTTTGTCAGTTGTTCCATCCAGGCGTTGTAGCTATCATCGACAATCCTGCAGTCGCTTCCGGAGGTCGTCCTCTCGTCGGCGAGTATCTTCTGCCTGCATGCGAAGTCCCTCCCGGAACAGCTTCTGTCCCGCGCGCATGTTTTCCTCCAGGCGTTCCAGCATCGCCTGCACCGATGCCATCGGGTCGCCCGTAACATGTTCCGCCTCCGCTGCTGGCAACCGTCGACTTCCAACCGCATCGTCGATTTCGTTGCTGCTTCCAGGATTGTCGATTCTTAATTCTGTCTCTCTTCTTCTCGACCGCATCCTCGTGCTAATCTAACTTCTGACACCAGTGTTGCGTGGACGCGGGCTAGACATTACAACGCACCAGAATTATCAAAGACAGCGGTTTTAATATGACACGTCCGTCTGGTATGCAGACCAGAGGCAGACTCTCTTGGTTTGGTTACCAACAACAACAACATTAGAACATCATAAAATCGATATAACTAATTAACACTATAACATTATGACACAAAATCAATAATATTTGTGTCAACTTCGCCGTGGTGTTCTTCGCGCCTTCGCGGCCGTAACAATATATTTCGTCGGAGGCCCCAAAGGAACTCTTTATTTCTTATTTGATTATGTACTCCGTTTGATTGCTTTCTGTATAATTAGCGAGGCAGACGAGAATTTGAGCGGATTTGAGTCAGATGCTTATTCAATCCGCTCTACTTGACTGCCGGTACCGGTCTACCTTTCAAATTTGAGGTCTTCGTATGTCGCCTCGTCAATCGTCTCTCACCTTTCGCTCCTCGCCACACACCTCGCTCTCCTTGTCATAACGGTATCATTGTACGGTGGATTCAAATCGTCACAGTACTTACACTAATTGTAGGCCGAGGCTCGTTTTTGTCCTCCAAAAATGTTAACATTTCGAATGCAAACCATTTTGAAATATAAATTTCATGTCGTCCTGCAAATATATCTCGTCATTAAGCAGCTCATTCCAACTATTTGCGGATGACTCCTTGTCCTTACCGTTCCCAGTGCCCATGCTGGCTTTGCACCGAGCCCTCTCACGTCGAAAAGACCCCTTGAGGCTGTCCATCTTCGTCTTTAATTCTGGCACGGGTAAATTTAATAGCACGGATATTTCGTTCTGTGGGATTGCATGGATTTTCAGCGAAGGTGTGCACGAACGGAAATCTTTATTAAACCAAAAAATGAACAACGCTTCACAATCGTCGGCGAAAGACTGCTTTCTTTCTCCCCGTGCGACGCGCCTCGGTCCTCTCCACTCCTCCCGTGAAACAAAGGCGCTTATACATTACATATCTCTCACCACGTACAGACACGCTTCAGCCGCACGCACACCCATCCAAAACCTGTACGCCCAAACCCTACACTTCCATGCATTTTCTTTGAGATTTGTATTTAAACATTGCGGGTGGCGTGCATCCCTTAAAATACTTCTATGTTTATATTCGGCAATAAGGAAGAGGCAATTGGCCTGACTCCATTCCATAGCTACCAAAGACATTCATTTGAATAAAAGCGTCTGTTTATTATCAGTATCCTTTTAATTCATTTTACTTGCTTGTGAGAATTCTGTCGCTGTTTTTAAAACACTTTTATATCACTAATTTGCGCGTTACGAACAAAAACAAACAAAAATTATATTAACAGAAACACATAAAACACATAAAACAGAAAAAAAAACACCCAATTAATTTACTACAAAGGAAATAATAAAATTAACGGAAATAACGGGCAACACAATGAACAAAAAATTACAGTGTTATTACTTAAATAAAATTTGAACGAAATTAAACAAGTAACTTTATATTAACTCAAAGAATAAAATAAATAACGGAAAACACGATCACACACAATTAACAGAATTAATATTTCAAAAATCTTTTTTTAACCTTCTCGCAACACGTCTACACTGAATGAGGAACTTCTGAGGAATTACGTAGCAACTAGCTCTTCTTCTTGAATTTCATTTGTTGTAATTTATTGAAATCGCGTAGGCCATAAATGATCAAATACTGTGCAACGTTCACGTCGTTGAACGCGGATGTACGGGCGCAACGTTCAATTTCTGCGCACATGGTATTGGTTAATTTTCCGACCAAAAGTTATATATGAAGGTGGTAATCTCATTCAGAGATTCTACTGCGACTCGTGGTCAATTTTATATTCTATACCTATTAACACTTTGACTCCCACGTTGGTCATATATGACCGGTCGCGGTTTCTTCTGTGACGCCACCGTGGTCACTAGTGACCGTAACATCTGAACTTCTTACAATTGTAGAAATTGAATGGAAATTGACAGTTGAATATAACCGCTTATTAGAACATACTTTGAAATAAAAAGTGCTCCATTGAACAATTACAAATTTTTATTAGAACGTCAATAAAGAAAATATTAGAACAAATCTTACATCTAGCGGTGCACTGTATTTAAACATTTTAAACATAAATGTGGCTTGTTAGTGCAAGCTGGACAGTAGGTGGTCACCTTTTTGGTTCGATTTTTACCCATATTTGATCCTAACAATTTAACAGTTTTTGTATAGCACTCTCTGCAAAATAATCGTAAATGCTGCTTATAATCATATAGTTGAAGTTAGAAGTGTGCGCATACCTTATGATTATATATACCAAGATATCCTGACGGTTTCTCGGTTTGAGCAATATATTGTGTACGTTTCTCTTACGATGAAATAACGAATGCGAATACATAGTTTGTTGAAATAAACGAAGGCCCTATCAACCGTTACCAAGGCGCCACGGTGGTCATCCGTGACTACCGATAACATAAGCGGCCGTGGCGTCACGAGCGAAGCATATGATTTCGGCGTGGCAGTCAAAGTGTTAATTCATGAATTGAATTGACCGAAGTTGTGGATTCTGTAGGGGGATAGAGAAATTGGCGGTAGATGTGTAAACAATTTTTCTACACAATATGAAGCTATCGGAAATACCCCTTTTCTTTACACTTACCACGATGTTACCTGTACAATTAAATAATCATACTTCTTCCTGAGAGTACAAAAAAAACAATGAATTTTGAACCCCAATGTTAAACTAAGATAAGAGATGAAACTATAAATACTGTAAAACCATCAAAGTGTCCGAATTTAAATGAAAGAGACTGCATGTGGTTTTTCGGAATGTCAGAACACATATTCGGTTGGGTTTTGAATGCCATTAAAGGGAAATTATTGAAAAATGATACAGTTTTTCCAAAAGCAAATCGGACTGGGGGAAAACAGCTCTAACTTTGTGATGTTTAAAGAGTATGAAAACGATTAAAGTTAATTCAGATATTGTCACGGTTCCGTTGGCCACATTTGCTCACAGCCCAGTCTCGGCAGTGATGCCAGAAACCGAAATCGTAACAGTAACACGCCGAGTGGTGGGGGCCATGCGGTAAGTGTGTGCGTGCCGTGTCTGTGAGCGTCTCTCGCGACGTTCAACTGCGACGATTTTAGAGAAGGATGGCACTATGCTCTGTTTCCTTTGCACCAGCGTCGCACCGCGCATGCGCCATTCCGATTCCGATTCCGCGTTCGGGCTACGTCCGACTCCGAGTTTCGATTCAGAGTTCCGAGCACGATCATAATAGCGATATTGAAATGCTTCCTCGCCTTGCAATTACGTCATTCGTGATGAATGCTTAACTTAATATGCAATTACAATTATTGCGCAAGCAACTTAATGATCATGATCATGATAATGATGTGTGCTTATGTGTGAGCGAGCGCGTGGGTGCGTGTGTACGTATGCGCAAGTATAAACTCATTTAAACAATATTATTTATTTTCTGAAATATTATAATTACGTCAGTGGTCTTCCACACCACCCAAGAGGTGCCACTGAAAGTGCGCCCGGTTTTTCAAAGTGGAACTTCGCCCGTAGCCCTATTGTACCACATTTTCTAATACATTACTGACGTTCCATATGGATGTATGTATTAATGAATGCACATGCTGAACACATATATAATTTAAGATTTGCGTTGTCTAAAATGTATAATGTCAGACATAATAGTAAGAGATCTACTATTCTACTAACTACCATTTACAAATGTGATGTGAAAGACTCGAAGAGAAATCGACAGAATTAATACACATGTTGACCATGTTGTTTAGATTTTAGATATGTGATGATTGATGATGATGACTATCATTTTAACATAAATAATTTGAGACAGATATAAATACTAATATTATTTATTAATAATTATACATGTTTGTCACGGACATGCGCGATTGACGACCACGACCATGGTCACCTCGCGCGCCCCGTCTGCCACTGCCATCCCATCGCTGGACCTGGTAGTCTGGGTAGCCACCCTGCCCACGGTCCCCATAGTGCCAATCTCGCCATCCTCCTCCACGTCCATACGGTCTATTCCAATGTCCACCTCTTTGCCGGTACCACCGTGCTCTATTTTTACCGGCAGCGAATATCCTGTCAGTTGATTCTAAAACATAATTGTAGTTATTACTTAATCTTAGTACTTAGTGGGTAAAATATGTGTCTCAGTTTCTTTATATTGTACTTACTATCGCTGTTTGAGGGTAATTGCTCCTGCAACTGCTGTTGCTGCTGCTGCTGCTGGGTTCGTGCCTTGCAGCACAAGGGGTCTTTAAAGTGCTCTACTCGACTCCATCTCCTTTGTAATTTGAGTTGAGTCAAGTCTCAGATTACGTACTAGAAGACCCTCTTAGAAAGTCTTATCCATCTCTGCCAATATCTTATCCACATTTTCACCCGGTCGAAGCTCTTGAATGGCCTGCTTGCATGCATCTCTCTTGTTTGCAACGGAAAGAATGAATCCTCCCAGACCACTGATCAACCCAAATCCTGCAGTCAGTTTATGTCTTTGCTCAGTTGGTACTACTGTGGACTGGTAAGAGGTAAGGTAGTAGGACCAGATTGCTTCTAATGGAGTAGGTCTGTCCCTCTGGTGAAGAACATTATCTACTTGTATAGCAATGTACATCAGCTGTGGGTGGATATTCTCACGTCCATCTCCAACTTTGGCACCCCTTGAAACAACTGATGGGAACATGGGAGAATATAAAGCACGAGGAATGGGTACATCTCCATCGAAAACTGGGAAGGAGGCTATTCCTCTGCCGTATCCGCGGTGGAATAATGCGGGGCAAAGTCATCACCTCTGGGCCTAAGGAATCAGCTCGGCCTCTCTTCCTGTCCTTTTTTTCAGCTCTAATGTCATATTTTGCAGTCAGCATTTGAATAAATGCCACGAAGCTCTTCCTTGATTTCTTCTTGAGCTTGTTGATCACAGCTTCTCTATTTAAGAACATCAGGATCAAGAAATGCACATCCTCTATTAGGGATTCTCGACTGGAGAATTGCCACTTGTTTGGATCCCCTGCAGTCTCGAACTCCAGGTCCATGGTGACTAGAGGTCGCTTGTTCCCGTGCATCCAATTAGTGACAAATTTCTTTTGGATGATGACAGGGTCAAAGTCTTGGTACTTTGCTACCTGTATCATCATGAACGACTTAATCTCAAATTCTTCATCTTGAGGGATGACAACAGTAGGGAGCAGCAGGCTAAAGAATCTCGGCCGTAGATCTGCCCTCTTTTGGGTGATGACAGGGTCAATGTGTTGGTACTTTGCTGCCTGTTTCATCATGGACAACTTAATCTCAAATTCTTCATCTTGAGGGATGACAACAGCAGGGAGCAGCAGTCTAAAGAATCTCGGCCGTAGATCTGCCATCTTAAGCAGGTGCTTAAGTTGAGATATGGCTGAACGACTAATAGTCTCATCTCCTTGGAGTTCAGCTTCTGCTTGTGCATCCCAAATAGCTCCAGTGACTGCCATCATTTCTTCTCTTCCAGCTCCTGGCTTCAATTTGTCAGCAGCTGTAATCAGTACTGTATCTGGCACCTCTAAGAACTCCTCTCCCAACTGGATTTTCAAGGCAGCTGGGGTGATTTTCCCTGATCCCGATCCTCCTGCAGCCATCTTGTTCATTACCTTAGTAGGTTTCTCGAGATGTCAGTGGATGCAAAAGTCAGATTCCTTCTGGCTTGGGAGGGCTCCTCAACTGTTCTTATTGGGCTTGAAGAGAATGCAGGGCTCTCCTCACCAGTGTTGATGTTAAGGGTTACTGTGTCAGTTTGTGTTGACCTATCAGCAGTGCACCTACAAGTGATGACTAGGTCTGCTCCACCAGCTGTAAACTGCCAAACCCACTATAGAAGCAGTGAGGACACTTCCAAGAATGTGGTTGATGCTAAGGCGAATTTTAGATTGAGTACAGCTGGAACTATGCTTCCAGATAATAATAATCGGCTCGATGAAAACGACCATTTACTTAATGAGAAAATGTGCGTCTGTCAATGTGGAATGATACTGGAGCAGCAGCAGCAGTTTGTTCTCAAAATGTTTTTCTACAAGCGGCAGCATATGCTGCGCCAGTGCCACCAATTGATCCATATTTTCTGCAGGGTATATATCTGCTTTGATTTTGTGAAAAAACGAGTTTATGTATGATAATTTCAGTTATTACTTACGCAACGGTATGCCTTCCGCTTCCATATAACTTGCACTGTTCAGTATTTCGTCATTGGCGTCGTTGCTCTTGTACAATAAGTACAATTGAATGTAGAGACTTACTTAGAGAGACTGTAAGAAACGATTGTAATGTAAGAAAGCAAGGCGGGATTGAAACAAAAGAACAGGGTTGCCTAGACACGATTTCGATATTATTTCTGCTCATTCTGCTCGCATCTTATTCTGTACTGTAAGACGCACGAAACGAAGAACCTGAAATTCACTTGCATCTTGCATTAAAGAATTTAGTGAAAGTATTTTATTTTACTACTTTTTTTTGGGACTAAAACAGTGTTGTTAGTTCGTCAATAGAATTGTAGCCATTATTGAGAACTGGTTGATAGATAAACGCTGTTGCGGTTGTACGAATAGTTGCGTATGAGACAACGCGGATAGAGGAAGGTAAAGATGCGAGCAAGCGCATAGAAAGAATACGAAAATATAGATGTCTAGAAGAAAGATGCGAGCGAGCGCAGAAGGAATACCAGAAGCATGCGAGCAAGCGCAAAGAGGTATAAGAGAAAGAAGCGAGCAAGCGCAAGGCAAAACTTTATTTAGACTCTCAGACACTTTTATTCAGAACTTTAGACACTTTTTACTTACGTACTGTTATGCCGTGGCAAAGAATCTCAGTTATTCTTTGTCGCGTTCTGACTCCTAGACCACTGACTTCGGACTAGGTTTGATTCACTTCGAGATAGGTTGAGAAAGAACTTTTATTTTATGCACAAAGAGATCTTACACACGTGACGTACAGACAACTATTGCTTCGTGTGCCCCGAAGCATCCCTTAATATACTTGTGGAAACGGGGATGAGAGCGGAGGAAAAGGTTCGGAAAATTTGAAGGGAAGGTGTTTCCGAGGGCCTAGGATTTCGGGAAATCGAGGTTCGGAGAATGTGAAGGGAAAGTGGTTCGGGGAAAGCGGGCGTGACGCACCTGGATAGGTGTCAGGTATGGAGGTGTTTATGGTTATTGGGGTTTTACAAGTAGGTACAGGGGCGATGCATAACAGTACTCTCAAGACTTAAGCTGGGTACGCACCGGCCGAGCATGCGAGCCTCGAGCCTCTCACACACTCAAATAACGATGTCTGTATAAGGCCTAAGTCTTTCATTGTATAAGGTTCGGGCCCGAGCCGTGTTTCTTCTCTTGTCTCTCCCCATCCCGCAGCCCCTAGTCTTTGCCCAACCGAGTATCGCCGGATGCTACTGACACACCCAAAACACGATGTCGGTGTACTTTTTGCGCGTGTATACGTGCATCGCGTGGATGCTCGCGGGCGATCCACCGCCGATGGAAAGCGTGCGAGTCTTTCCCAGTCTCCCGTGCTTCGGTTCCGAAATATTTTGCAATTGGATACTGAACACACTATTTTTATACAATACAATAGGATAGGACATTTTTTTTGTATAATACAAAGTAATTATCAAACATAATTACGTAAGTCAGTTTTAATGACGAGAAACCAAAAACAGTAATAATAAACATCGAAAGTATAGTAATGAAGGAAAATAAATTACTGCCTCATATTTATCCGGTAACGCTAAATTGTCGCTATAATCGTCCTATTAACAATAGAATACAATGCAACAAATGCAAACAACTTCTTATAACAGTTCGTTGAATTGAAATGTGGAGACGTAGCGGTTCAATCGTGTCGCTAAGCTGTCTAAAAGTATTCCGGTTATTTGTGCTGTAAATGCGTATATTTTCTTCTATTTCAAAATACTGCCAAATTACAAGCACGTATGGTAACCGGACTTGAACTCACTCTTGAGTCCGCAGGGGAAGGGATTCAGACAAAGGATTGAGATTAGATAGGTCGCCATGGGGGAAGGTATATTGAAATATTGTAACAGAATATACTTACGCATTATAAATTCACATTTTCTGACCAAAGTGCATAATTAGTAATAATATAGTTGCAGTTACAATAATAATAAACAATACATTGAACACCGTCTCATATTCATCCGATAATGGTTAATGTCTCAATTACCTGTGGCATTATTTGAAATAGGCGCGCATGCGGTGGTATCGGATGCATGGACTGATGGGTGCGATGAGCGAGAATGCGTGTGCGTGACCGAAAGTGTGTGAGTGGCGCAAAAGATTCGTATATACGTGAGCATTGTGTCACCTAGGTTCGCTGAGGCTCGGGCAGGCTCGGGCAGACTCGGGGTTCGGCTACCGTACGCACCGGCCGAGAATCGGCTCGGGGCTCGGCTCGCCCGGTGCGTACCCAGCTTTAGATGTGGACTGACGCAAAGCGGACAGTCGGCCCTCGAGAAGCGGGCTCACGTGAGCGAAGCGCGAGCGGTGGGAGGCGCGTCCGGCCAATCGCAAGCATGGGCCTCATCACGTGGTGGACGCGTCTCCCAACCGCCGACAAGGGGAGGTAGACAAAGACGGCGCAAAACAAAGGGGTGAGCCAGTGATCTCAGAAGTGGCATCCTGCCGCATCGCGGCCGCGTGGTGGGGGAAGGCGAGAGTTGTATGCGTGCTGTGTCCGTGAGCGCTGCGCGCGCACCGTACGTAGACAAGGAAGGAGCTATACTTCTCATCTTCTTTCTCTTTCTACCAACGTAGAGTACAATGACGTCACAAGCTGCGCGCGCACCGTCGAGGACAAGGAAGGCGCTATGCTTCTCGTCTTCTTTCTACCAATGTAGAATAAAATGACGTCAGAAGCTGCGCGCGCACCCAATAGAAAGAGACGCAGAATTATGCTCCGTCTTCTTTCCACCACGATCGCACGCACATGCTTCGTTCGGCATGCGACAGCGGTACCGAATTTACCTTTCGGCTGAGCGTTGAGCCGGCTGAAATTGTTAAAAATGCACTTGTACCAAATTTATCTGGCAAGGCGTCATTCGATAATGGATCCAAAGAAAACGCTCATCTATTTTTTCTTTCAAACAACTACACGACGGTAAGCGATATTCACTTACAAATATTTTAAACGTACTTCTATAATATTTAACTGTATTGTGTATGAAATATGTATGCACGCATTGCGTTATTTATGTGACCTTTACTTATATTTTATCACCCAATGAAGCTTCCAATACGTGTAATGCATTCGAACACAGGAACATTCTACGAATCTGCTAGTATAAGTATTTTATTCTCCAAATATACATTTTCACGTGGTCTTCCACGCCACCCATGAGGTGCCATGACTAGCGCGTTCGGTTTTTTTATTGTGGACCTTCGTCAGTAGCCCTATTGTACCACATTTTTAATTTAACAAAATTACAGTGCTGATGGGATATGTTTAAAGAAATGGGGTAGGTATATTGACGTTTTATAAAAGAATAAGAAAAAGCGATTTATAATATACTTTTATTTATAATATTGATAAATAATTGTGGGTGCGCCACCACCTCGGCCACCCCCTCGGCCTCCGCGCTTTTGGTTCCACGCGGCCTTCAGGGCGCCGGCTCCCTTCCTTTTCTTCCCTAAAACATAAAGGTACACACATATAATAAATGAAACGCATATATAATAGATACTATGTAATTTCGACTCATGTAGCCCATTCGTGATCGAGCTTGCTCGTGCATGGGGCGCTAATGCAATAACAATACGGTAAGTATTGATATTATATTTACTTTTTCTTTTTTGCTGCTGCTGTAGCGGCTGTTGTTGCTGCTATTGTTGTTGCCGCTGTTGTTGTTGCTGCAGCAATTGCAGCTGTTGGTGTGGGTGGTAAGGCAGCGATTGCATATACTGCAGCAGTTGCAGATGCTGGTCGGGCTGCAACTGCTGCAGTAGGTGCAATCGCTCCTGCTCCTGCTGCTGCACGAATTGCTGCTGCTGCAACTGCTGAAGTTGCAAAAACTGCAAAAATTGCAGCAACGCAGGCTCCATTATTTCGTTTTAATAAATTAAAAATGTGGTACCATAGGGCTACTGGCGAAGATCCACAATAAAAAAACCGAACGCGCTAGTCGTGGCACCTCATGGGTGGCGTGGAAGACCACGTGAAAATGTATATTTGGAGAATAAAATACTTATACTAGCAGATTCGTAGAATGTTCCTGTGTTCGAATGCATTACACGCATTGGAAGCATCATTGGGTGATAAAATATAAGTAAAGGTCACATAAATAACGCAATGCGTGCATACATATTTCATACACAATACAGTTAAATATTATAGAAGTACGTTTAAAATATTTGTAAGTGAATATCGCTTACCGTCGTGTAGTTGTTAGAAAGAAAAAATAGATAAGCCTTCCTGGGCGCGAACCTCCGACAAAAGTTTCCAACGATGTCGCAGATGGGTGTAGCTTAACCAACGAGCTACTCGTACTGTTGGCTTATCGTTCAATATTTTTCAAAGTACAGTGCACACAGACTTTCAATAAACTCGAAATAACTTAATTCCCTTTATTTGTACATTGCTCTCTCGCATGCAAAACCATAGAGCATCGTATAACTGACTGGCAATATTAAGAAAACGCAATTATTTTAAGTATTCAATAAGTTATTACACGAAATTTATATTAATATAATATATTATTATAATAATATTACTTATGCCAATACTTCACTACAGCATTTATAAAAATTCTGTGGGTCGGAAACTTCAACACGTAACTGGAATTTTTCGTGTTTTTGGGGGGTTTTTGATTTTTTATGCTTAGGATTTGCTAGACAAAAATCTGCAAAAATTTCCAACCATAAATTCACATGTTCTGAATATTCTCAATTTTTTTCAGAATTTTTCCGCACTGCTAAATACGGAAAATGGGTTAAAAACTGATTTTTTTATTTCCCCTATAACTACCCTTCTGATGGAGATGGAGGGTTGAAACTTGGCATAGAGCTTTTTCTTTGGATCCATTATCGAATGACGCCTTGCCAGATCAATTTGGTACAAGTGCATTTTTGACAATTTCAGCCGGCTCAACGCTCAGCCGAAACTTAAATTCGGTACCGCTGTCGCATGCCGAACGAAGCACGTGCGTGCGATCGTGGTGGAAAGAAGACGGAGCATAATTCTGTGTCTCTTTCTATTGGGTGCGCGCGCAGCTTCTGACACGTCATTTTACTCTACATTGGTAGAAAGAGAAAAAAGACGAGAAGTATAGCTCCTTCCTTGTCTCTACGTACGGTGCGCGCACAGCTTCTGACGTCATTTTACTCTACATTGGTAGAAAGAAGACGAGAAGCATAGCTCCTTCCTTGTCTACGTACGGTGCGCGCGCAGCGCTCACGGACACGGAACGCATACAACTCTCGCCTTCCCCCACCACGCGTGCCGCGGTGCGGCAGGATGCCACTTCTGAGATCACTGGGGTGAGCGAGTGCACGCGCCGAATGTAGCAAACAAGTCCTTATATGGTCAGCATAACAAGTTATAAATAGATCTCTTAAATTCTACGGCGCAACGAAAGTAGATACACGATTCTACGGCGCGATGAAAGTATAGACTAGATTCTACTGAAGGCTAAGTACGCAACAAGTGTTCACTGTAAGTAGTAATTTCGCAATCTTTCTGTATCGTTTCTCTATCGTGTAGTACAGTTATTTATTACTATATTTTTGCATTGAAATGTGCGAGGTAACAGCAAAGAAAATTAAGCGAAGCTTTCGGGAGGCTTGGTTAAGTAATGATGAATATAAAACCTGGATAAGGAAAATACCTTCCCATGATAGTTCATATCATCGCACATTTTGCTGTAAAGGTATTCCTTGCCACATAGGCCTTTCAAGCCATGCGAACACTGCGCTCCATCAAAATAAGGCTAATGAAAATTTGAATAATGGGTCCAACAATGACGATGGTGCAGTGACTGAAATATCTTCTCACGTATATAAATATAAGTTGAATAAAAAATGGTTAAAAAAATCCGAATTTCAACCATGGTTACGCGAGTTAGCGGACAATAAGTCCATGGCTTTTTGCACATTTTGTAAGACACACATCAAGGCTAAACTCACGAATATTTATTATCACGCAGAATCGACAAGGCATATGAAAATGAATCATCAAAAATATATAAATACCGATGAATTAGAAGAGTATATTAATAGAACTGACAAGATGTTTCAGACATTTCATAAGCAGCAAACGAAGGCAGCAGAAATTGGATATGCTGCTTTTGTTGCAGAAAATAACATTCCTTTTCAAACAGCAGAAAAGCTGCTGCTATTATTTCAAAAAATAGGTAAAGATTCAAAATGATTACAAACCATGCGCATGAGTCGAACTAAATGTGCCAAAGTAATTGAAAATGTGTTGGGTCCGGTAGAAACGAATCATGTTGCCCGCATTCTTCAAAAATCTAAATTTAGTATTTTCATTGATGAAACGTCAGACATATGCAACAAAAACTGGATGACGTTTCATGTTCGGTATGTTGATCCAGAAACATTAGCCATTCGCTCACAATTAATAAAATTAATTGATCTAGACGCAAAAAATTGTAACCCCGAAAATTTATTTGAGGCATTCAGACGGGAAATGTTGGAATTAGAAATTTCCTTCTTAAACATCGTCGCATTATCACGCGACAATGCATCTGTGATGACGGGTAAATCTGTGTCCTTCAAAATTAAAGTGCAATGCAATTGTCCAAATTTATTAACATTACCATGCCCATGTCATTCAGTTGCTTTAGTTGCAAATACTGCACGTAAGAATATTCCAGAAAAATGCGACGAATTTATACAAAAAATGTTATTAATTGTAGTCCAAAACTATTGGCTATTTTTAATGATCGTTTCCAGAAAGACAACCGAAAAATTCTGAAATTGTCCGACACGCTGGCTTTCTCCGGCATTTATGTATTGAAAGACTTATTGAGTCATGGAATAATATTAAGAATTTTCTAATAGAATTAGTTGAGACTAAAAAAACGACAAATGGAGAACATTTATTAATGCTAATGCAAAATCCTGACCTTAAAGCATATTTACTACTTCTGCAACACACATTACAATTTTTCAATACTTTCAATACATTTTTCCAAGCTGTAGAAACAAGATTTCATTTATTACAGCCGAAATCTTTACAGCTATTAACCACAATTTCCCAACAGTTTATAAATGAAGATCTTCTAAATAATTAAATTTATAATATAGATTTTTCCAAGTCAGACAATCAAAAGACATTATATGAGATCAATGTAGGACATGATTGCAAAGAATACCTTGAATTATATGTACAAGGACATGAAAATACAGTTGAGAATATTCGAGCAAATTGTTTGGATTTTTACATAGCTGCTGCTACAGATATTTGTAAAAGATTACCCATAAATGACACATTTTTATCCAAATTGGGCGTTTTTGAACCCAAAGTTGCTCTGTGTGATATGAATAGAGAAACATCATTTCACGATGTTTGTTTTGTCGCTGAAACCTTCGGTGATTTCGACCACGAAGGTTTAAAACAAGAATGGTATTCTTTAAATAAGGATTTTACGCAAATACAAATAGATCATCTTTTAACACTGGGATTTGATGATTTTTGGAAAGAAACTTGTAAAAGTTCTCATCATTATTCAAATTTGCGGTCTCTTGTTAATACTGTTAGATCGCTACCGAATTCAAATGCTGACTCTGAAAGAATCTTTTCCTATTTGCCAGATTTAAAAACCAAGAAACGAAATAAATTGTTGTGCATGAGTACAAATGCTATTTGCGTGCTGTAATCAGCGTTACAAGCGAGAGGAGACCATGCTATTAATATGGAAATTAATGACCAGCATTTAGATAGAATGGTATTTCAGACATTATATTCTACACGTGTGGCTACACAAAATGCACAACATATTGGTGAAATTGCTCTTCCCTCCTTGTCAGCTGATTTTCAATAATAATATAGTATATTACATCATTTTATAATAATATAGATATGTCTAATCTCATCTGTCTTAAATTATTTATGTTAGTCATCACATATATAAACAACATATGTGCTAAAACTCTGTCGAACATTCGACATCGGATATGTCAATATGCGTTAAAATTCTGTCGGAACATTCGACATCACATATGTGTTAAAACTTCACCGAAAATTCGATATCGCATATGTCAATGCGATTATAAACATTATGACACAAAATCAATAGTATTTGTGTTAACTTTGCCGTGGTGTTCTTCGCGGCCGTAACACTGTATATTATCGTGGGCGTATTTCTTCAGATGCTTCGGTTCAGGAAAAGGCACTCTCAGGTGTAAGCAGCAATGGCTCCTCCTGAACCGAAAATGTCATCCCAGCATTTGCTCACGGTCCCAAGGGAAAACCATGCCAAAAACCCTGGGCGAGATGACCGCATCACTTGGGCGAAACTCTCAGTAACGAATGTCTTGATAACTTCAAACACCCGAACACTTGCAAAACCGCTTGCAACCGCCGGAACATGATCAGAAACGGAACAGGCTATCACCAAACCACGGATAGAAGATGATGCATCTTCCATCTGAAACTTAATGACACAACAAAGAACTTTATTGCATAACACAATTCCCGGAGTGCTCAGCCCGCCGGTTCAGAAGTTCGTCCTTTGCTTTTTTTTTTTACACCAAGACAGTACCTTTGTACCCTGGTATTTTGCTAATCTATTGACATTAACTACTTTAAGCTTCCCTTTAGCGGAGCACTGAATTCCGTAAATTATGTCATTTATTCGTCTCATTACCAAATAAGGACCTTTCCAATTCGATTGTAATTTCGGACATTTTCCTTTGGTTCTTTGTGGGTGATATAGCCAGACCTGATCTCCCACATTGAAGGTAAGGGACGCATTGTTACAATCATGCCTAAATTTCATTCGCTCGGAATCTCTAATAATTTTTTCCCTAGCTACACTATGAACATCGGTCAGAATTCTCTTAAGATCAGACACATACTCTATTGAAGAAATTGGCTGCTCAGGGGTAACTCCTCGAAGAAAATCTAATGGCAAACACTATTCTCTTCCATATAACATTTTCGCCGGAGTCTGTTTAGTTGTTTCATGCTCTGCCGAGCGATAAGGTAATAAGAACAAGAGTAACCAATCGTCCCAATCCTTCTGGTGACGTGCTACGAATAACGATGGATATTGGTGAATCGTGCGATTCAGTCTCTCCACTAGACCATCAGATTGTGGATGCAACGGTGTGGTCCTCGTTTTTCTGGTCCCAAGTGTCTTTAATACCTCTCGAAATAGGTTCGACTCGAAAGAACGTCCTTGATCGGTATGGACTTCGAGAGGCAATCCATGAACTACTGAAGACCTGCGACATCAGAGCCTTTGCTATAGTCTGAGCCTGGTAATTTTCTACGGGAATAACCTCTGGCCACTTGGTAAAATAGTCCATGACGACGACGAGGTATTTGTTGCCACCGAACGTCTTCGGATATGGCCCCAATATATCCAAGCCTATTCGTTCAAATGGAGATCCAGTATTATAGATGTGTAGATCCCCATGTCCTTTCTGTCGCGGCCCTTTCCTTGCTATACAAGCACCGCAAGCCCGACACCAGTCTTCCACGTCGCGTTTCAAACCAGCCCAAAAGAATCTCCTTCTTAATCTGGCCAGTCTTTTATTAATTCCGAAGTGTCCAGCGGTCGAGGAACCATGGGCTTCCTGAAGAATCTCTTCAACCTTGCTCGATGGGACCACGAGTTGAAAGACATCCTTTCGCTCGTCTCCGGATTCCCATTTCTTGAACAATAGTCCGTTCCTGACCCACAATGAGTCCCAAATCTGCCAATAATGCCTGGCCTTTGGACCCATCACCGACACTTCTTCCTTCAACGGACGTTGACTGTGTCTTTTCGCCTCCAGAAAGAACTTTATTACCGGATCGTCCTTCTGTAGATCTTGCCATTTCCCTTCCAGGTCTTCGTCGTTAAAACAGATCCTCTTGCACGTGTCCTTGTCAACCGTTGCTCCTTCCTTGTTCTCGGCTTTTCTGCATGATACACAATCTCCACAGGGTTTTCTGGATAAAGCATCAGCATTTGAATGCAACTTGCCACCCCTATGCACGATTTCGAAGTTATATTGCCCTAGCTCCTCTAACCAACGAGCCATTTGTCCCTCAGCGATTTAAAAGAAAATAACCACTGCAGCGCACTATGATCTGATCGTACTACGAACCTTTTTCCGTAAAGATAGTGATGGAAATGCCGTATGGATTTAACAACGGCCAATAATTCCTTCCTAGTGGCGCAATAGTTTTTCTTTGGTTTATTCAAAACCTTACTGAAATACGAAGCGACCCTTTCCTGACCATCGTGATTTTGTGAAAGGACTGCACCTATCCCATAATTGGACCCATCGGTATCTAAGATGAACTCCTTCTCTACATTCGGATATACCAAAATTGGCGACGATATCAAATTCTGCTTTAAATTAGAAAATGTTTCTTGACAATCAGCGGTCCAAACGAAATCGGTTTTAGCCTCCGTTAATTTGTACAACGGTTTTGCTTTTTTGGCAAAATCCCTCACGAATCTCCTATAATACGAGCACAATCCTAAAAAGCTCCAAACCTGTTTAACATTCTTTGGCGCCGGCCAATTCTGAACAGCCTCCACCTTTCCAGGATCTATACTAATTCCGTTTGCCGATACGACATGCCCTAAATACCCGACCTCTCTTTGGAAAAACGTACATTTCTTGGGATTCATGAGTAATCTGGCATCACGCAAACGCTGAAAAACTTGCTTCAAATTGCCTAATTCTTCGGCGAAATCTTTGCCATAAATTATAACATCATCTAAATAGACTAAACAAATTTTCCACAACAGTTGTGACAAAACCCTATCCATTAACCTTTCAAATGTAGCTGGTGCATTACATAATCCGAAGGGCATGAACTGATATAGACCATTCCCTACTGTAAATGCGGACTTTTCTCTATCCTCCTGCGCTACAAGCACCTGCCAGTATCCACTCTGCAAATCTATAGTCGAAAACCAAGACGAACCCGCTACCGCATCAAGAGTATCTTCTATTCTGGGTAAAGGATATGAATCCTTTTTTGTAACATTATTCAGTTTTCGAAAACCTACGCAGAACCTAGTCGACCCATCTTCTTTCTTGACCAAAACTATTGGAGATGCCCAAGGACTTGAAGACTCCTCAATAACTCCCTGCTTCAACATTTTTTTAACAGTTTCCTCCGCTATTTGCCGTGTATGGATTGGCATCCTACGAGGTTTTTGTTTAATCGGGAAATGATCCCCTGTTCTAATAAAATGTTCCACCATCTGACATCGTCCAACTTGTTTGGAATCTTTCGCAAATACATCTTGAAATGGGATGAGTAAATTTTGAAATTCTTTCCGTTGTAAAGAACCTAAGCCTTTCGAACTTCTTTAAAATAAATCTTTCAAAAAATTGAGAAATTCGTTTGTCTGCGAAGAAATGCACCTATTACTCAAAGGCTGGCTCGGACTTTCTTCCAAAGATAATTGACCACCATCCTTCAATTGTAGAACACCATTTTCTATATCTAACTGTGTCGTCATCTTTTTAAGAAGATCTAATCCTAAAATGCAAGTCTCATCTATATTGCCTAAATAAGCTTCGTGACTAATCTTTGATTGACCGAAATTAAAATCAAATTTCCTGTTTCCGATGATCCATGCCAGTTCTTTCCTATCCACGCCATATAATTTTCTATTATTTATTTATTTTTTTACGTCTTTGACTGGGAAGGCAAAGCAAATTGGTCTACAAGACAGTTCGATGGCTTTCCATCGACGGTTCCCTTCAGATAAAGACCTGAAGTTGCTGCAGTTGCGCGAACATCGTTCGGAATTGGTTGCAGGTTAAGGTTACAGATGTTTTTACAAATTGTCAAAAATGCTTTAGTGCCTTTTGCAATAAGGCAACAAGTTACGAAAAAGACTTGCAAAAAAAAGATTCGACACGAAAGGTTCCTCTTTGGCATCAACAACAACTCTAGAGCCATATGTGGAAGAATCCACCTTTCCAACTCTGGAGGCCTCAAGATTTCGATTTAAATTTTCCTCCCTAAATTTAAACCTTATTCGTTTTTTGAGTAATTCTTGTTATGCCTTGGTTTTTTCGCGTTATTTCCTTCGCATTGATACTGCGTATGCCCCTCTTTTCCGCATTTCCAGCATGTGATCTTACGGGTTTTTCGTACATTTTTGTCATAAACGTCCCTTGACACCCAGCTTTCCCGATCGACATACGCACGATCGGAATCACCGGCGGTAAATTTCTGCCCATTGTCTGGCCTAGCAATGTGAAAGGGATAACGCGCTTTTTCGTTCCCTTTGAAGCACAATTTCACTTCCATTGCCTTCTTTACTACCTCCTTAAATTTATTGGAATTTAAAAGATACAATTGTTTTCTGATGTCCGGATTCCTAATGGCACTGATAAATTGGGCCATCGCTATTTTTTCGCGCACTTCGACAGGGCAATCCAGTAAGGCTAGCAATGCCAATTTCTCAATTTCACCAGCTAATTCTGGGATTCCTTAACCTTGTCTTTGTTCGTATCTCTGAAATTCCAAATAATTGACCGGGGCCGACGTTTTTTTTGCGAAACGCATTTGCAAAGCCGTATGCAACTTTCCATAGTTTAACCGAAGTCCGACCTCCAAAGTTGTTAATAGGGAACGAACGGGTCCTTCTAACGCATTCAATAACGCAGTATAAGATTTTTCAAAAAAGTAAACTGCCCGAATTATATTTTATAAGTTTTTATTTTAATTTATAGTTTTTTTATAAAGGGTAGGGGAAATAGGAGTGGTACCCCGGGGGGGTGCATATATACCGCCGCGGGATACATGTAACCCGTGGATGGGTACATATACCCCGCGGAAGGATATATGATCCTCGGCCCGTACGAGCCACTTATCAGGTACCTGCAGCCGTACGGCAGCGGTGGCTCGCGACGGTGGCGGCGGGAGTGGCTGTGGCGGTAGCTGCGGCGGTGGGGCCAGTGATCTCAGAAGTGGCATCCTGCCGCATTGCGGCACGCGTGGTGGGGGAAGGCGAGAAGTGTGGGCGGCCGTGTCCGTGAGCGCTGCGCGCGCACCGTACGTAGACAAGGAAGGAGCTATGCTTCTCGTCTTCTTTCTACCAATGTAGAGAAAAATGACGTCAGAAACTGCGCGCGCACCGTACGTAGAGACAAGAAAGGAGCTATACTTCTCGTCTTCTTTCTCTTTCTACCAATGTAGAGTACAATGACGTCACAAGCTGCGCGTGCACCGTCGAGGACAAGGAAGGCGCTATGCTTCTCGTCTTCTTTCTACCAATGTAGAATAAAATGACGTCAGAAGCTGCGCGCGCACCCAATAGAAAGAGACACAGAATTATGCTCCGTCTTCTTTCCACCACGATCGCACGCACGTGCTTCGTTCGGCATGCGACAGCGGTACCGAATTTACTTTTCGGCTGAGCGTTGAGCCGGCTGAAATTGTCAAAAATGCACTTGTACCAAATTTATCTGGCAAGGCGTCATCCGATAGGGGATCAAAAGAAAACGCTCTATGCCAAGTTTCAACCCTCTATCTCCATCAGAAGGGTAGTTATAGGGGAAATAAAAAAATCAGTTTTTAATCCATTTTCCGTATTTAGCGGTGCGGAAAAATTCTGAAAAAAATTGAGAATATTCAGAACATGTGAATTTATGGTTGGGAATTTTTGCAGATTTTTGTCTAGCAAATCCTAAGCATCAAAAATCAAAAACCCCCCAAAAACACGAAAAATTCCAATTACGTGTTGAAGTTTCCGACCCACAGAATTTTTATAAATGCTGTAGTGAAGTATTGGCATAAGTAGTACCACAAATTTTTTTAGATTTTTTTGTAGTGTGCGTCGTAGTTCAAATAAATAAAAACCGATATTTACGACATATTTCGTGTAATAACTTATTGAATACTTAAAATAATTGCGTTTTCTTGATATTGCCAGTCAGTTATACGATGCTCTATAGTTTTGCATCCGAGAGAGCAATGTACAAATAAAGGGAATTAAGTTATTTCGAGTTTATTGAAAGTCTGTGTGCACCGTACCTTGAAAAATATTGAACGATAAGCCAACAACGTTCGGTTTTTTATTGTGGACCTTCGCCGGTAGCCCTATTGTACCACATTTTTAAATTATTAAATTACAGTGGTGATGGGATATGTGTAAAGAAAAGCATATTTTCAACACATGTCAGCAATCACCATACGACAGATTTCTTAAACGTAAAGACATGCGGTCTGACACAAGTGAGGCCAGACCAATTTTTTTTTGCCGTACCTCTCCGAAAAGGAGAGGACGCTTCGTAGGACGGTCTGTTCCGCGGACGTACCCTTTCGTTCAATCCCTGTAAATCCAAAATGAAATACCGTTGACTCGAGCTATAAGCTCCTACGACGTCACACGTGGTTTCTTATACTACAAAAACGAAACGAGGCTGATAATAATTATTTGCAACGGTTACACCCGTCGCTGGAGATACCGCGTCAACCGACGGAACACTTGCCTGTCCCACGATCGTTCGTTCCAAACTAATCTCTCCGTTCAACCCTGTACGCGTCGACTTTGAAACCAAGCTTTACATTCTTACCCATCCAAGATACACATACACGATACACGAATCCATATCAATCCGTCCATTCTTTTCGCTTTTACACATAATCTCCTTAACTCTGTCAACATGTGTTCGCCTTCCTGTCGTCCATCATTCCACTCAACTTGAGGTGTACAAATTCGTCGATAAGTTTCTCTAGATCCGAAAGTATACTGATTTGATTATGTTCCAACCGTTCCGTGAGATTACAAATTTTTCTATGAACGTTCTGAGCCGTACGATTCACCGTCAATGGTAAAACTTGCACCGACAATTTTACGCACCGTCTTGCGACAGCGCCAATTCCGAAATGAATGTGCATCTTTGTCATGTTATCGTAGTTACGCCAAACATAAGACTCCCGCGCTTATCTCGAACGTCTCGAGATCGCTTCGTTCCGCGCGTTACCGGAACAATCGATAGGGGAACCGAGGATAGAAATATTTATAAACATAACTGTTAGGACGATATTTGTACGAATAAAGTGAAAAATTGCAATTTTCTTGTAATCGTGAGAGTGCGTTTCACACCATTTTTGAAATTCCTTTATATTTAAATTTGGTTGTGAAACAAATTGGAATAATTAATTATTTTAATAAAAGATATATTTATTATTTTAGAATGAGTCGATTCCCAATATTAGGTACATATAATTTTTCGATGTCGAAGAATTCGTCCCAACGGTGATCTGCTTCTTTCTTCTATCCTATGCGATCCTTTGCCCTACGAAGCGTCGGACGTGTTCGTATACATCCTCTACCGTTGTGCCTCTGATGTAAACCTTTCCGTTCCTGTGGATACAAGAAAATACATGTTATTTATATATGAAAGCTGTCCATCGTAAATAGGATAAGAAATGATAAAGTTGAAAGAAAAGCCCTTGAACCACGTGGTACGCGTACGTTTGTTGTACCAGGGGGCATCCGTCGCAGCGGCTGGAAATTCTGCTGTTTCCTCCTCTCGCTATCCTAGGGCCAGTGGGACGAATGTATTTTTCCTAAATACCGTGGCCTGGAAAAGGAACAAGAATATCGAAAGAGGTGCGGAAACGAATAGATCTTAATAGTTTAACGTGTAACGAAGAAACGGTAGATAATGCTACGTGACCTTTGAACGAAGCATTGCGTCGGGTCCTGGCTAGGAGTTCTCGTGCTCGTGGCATCCCGTATTCGAATCGGATCCTGGCGAGGTTTTCTCGCGCTTACGGCATCCGTAGCAATTTCTTTGCATGAGACTCGTGGCATTTCTTCGAACGTTACGCCGTCAATTTCCTCCAGTTTCACTGGTGTCAAAGTAAGTATAACGGGTTTCTCCGTAGTGTTGATGACCCGGAGGTAACCCTTCCCATTGTGATTCTTACTCGCAAGAAATACCGACGATCACGGGGCGCTGCGAGATCGTGACGAGCGTCATCGTGGAACGCGAGCGTACCGACTCGCCGGAATTCCGGGAGGTGTAACTTATCGTCAGACGAGAAACTAGTGTTACCGACGAGTCGGCGGTTGATCATCGTCGAATGAAAATACCGACTCGAGAGAATTGCAACGAGTATAAGTTATCGTCGGACGACAAGGAAGTCTCATCGGCGGGATTCCGGTAAAAACGGTCGTCGAACCGGAATACCGACTGGAAATACTTCCGAGAAGTAAGAGTTATCGTCGGACGAGAAGAAAACGTATCGGCGACTCGGAGGAATTGCGGAAACTAAGGAGAGGTACGGTCTGACACAGGTGAGGCCAGACCAATTTTTGCTGTACCTCTCCTGTTCGGAGAGGTACGGTCTGACACAAGTGAGGCCAGACTAATTTTTTTTTTGCTGTACCTCTCCTTTTTGGAGAAGTATGGTCTGACACAAGTGAAGGCAGACCAATTTTTTGCTGTACCTCTCCTTTTCGGAGAGGTACGGTCTGACACAAGTGAGGCCAGACTAATTTTTTGCTGTACCTCTCCTTTTCGGAGAGGTACGGTCTGACACAAGTGAGGCCAGACTAATTTTTTTTTTGTTTAGACTAGGATTTACCATAAAATAAACTATTCTATGGTACACATTAGTCTTATACATTATGAGACGAGCAGGGAGTAGCAATGTCTGCTGCATGTTCTGTGACTATTTTACGGGAACATGCAGGATATAAAGTTTTACTTGACATGAGAGACAAATGTCTCTCAGTGACATCTAAGTTCTTAGCAGTTTCCCTTATCGCCTTTAATGCCGACTTTACAACACAAGTGGCATTTACATTAGCGGACGACAGTTTGTTTCTTTTTTTGTTTTTAAATCTGACAAGAGGGAAAAGATTCTTTCCAAATCAGCATTTGAATTCGGGAGGGACCTTACAGCATTTACAAGACACTGCAAATTGGGATATTGACGAAGGCGGAAAATTTGTTCCCACATTTCGTCAAAACTAAATTTTAAGAAGTAATCTTTTTCTGTTGCTTCAAAATGTTCATACAGAGCGAACCATTCCGATCTTAGACCATTGTTATCAGAGCCTCTCAAAGATTCGGCGACAAAAGAAACATCATTAAATGATATTTCTCTGTTCATATCGCGCAAAGTTGTTTCGAGTTCAAAAACTTTCAACTTTGATAAAAATGCGTCTTTTATCGGTAACCTAGTGCGAATGTCCTGAGCGGCATTCATATAAAATTGCAAACATTTCTGTCGAATGTTTGTAACTATAGCTGTGTGCCCTTCTGATGACAATTCGTTTAGGTACTCTTCACATTCTATTCCTAATGTAATATCTGCTAAGGGTTTAATATTTTCAAGATTTGAATAATCCATATTACTGCTAAAATCTTTCAAAAGCTCTGGTTTCAGAAATTGCTGACAAACTATATGCAATAATTGCAATGATTTGGTTTGCAGTAACTGAATTCTGGTTTCCACAGCTTGGAAAAAGATTGTAAATGTGTTGAAATAATGTAAAATATAATTTAGGAATAGAAGGTACGCTTTCAAATCAGGATCTTGTATAGCTAACAGTAACTGCTCTGAGGTTTTCGTTTTATCATTAGTATTGACTTAGCAAAAAGTATTCGATATTTTCCCAAGTCTCTAAAAGTCTTGAGATACATGAGTGCCGTGAAAGCCATCGTGTTTCGGATAATTTCAGAATCTTACGGTTCGATTCCTGACAATCCGCAAAAATAGCAGATCGCTTTGGACTACAGTTAACAAAGTTCGTTATTTGCTTTACAAAGTCCTCACATTTACCTGGAATCATCTTGCATGCAGTATTGGCGACTAACGCTACGGAATGGCATGGGCATGGCAATGTTTTAACATGGCCAGACTTTTCCTCTAGCTTTTTTTTAAATGATGATTTTTTCTCTGTCATAACGCTTGCATTGTCGCATGACAGGGCAACAATATTTGAAAATGGAATTTCTAATCTATACATTTCGTTTCGAAATGCTTCAAACAATTTGTCGGCGCCACAATTTTTTGCATCAAGATCGATCAATTTCAGTAATTGTGAGACAATATGTGAAGTCTCAGGATCAACATATCGAACATGAAACGTCATCCATTTCGTATTAGAAATACCACATGTTTCATCAATAAAAACACTGAATTTAGTATTCTGAAGTATGCTCGCAACACGTTCAGTTTCAACCGGACAGATGACGTTTGAAATAATATTTTTACATTTCGTTTCCCCCATTGTCATATTTTGCAATATGTCAGAATCTTTTCCCACGGTTTGAAAGAAAGTTAGTAATTCAGATGCTGTTGAAAACGAAATATTCTTTTCTGCGATCAACATAGCGAATTGAATTGCTGCTTTTTTCTTTCGCACGTCAAAACTGTCGTCCGTCATACAAACATCTTTGTCTGTTCCTTTTTTTTCTAAACATGCTTGTTCTTTTGCCAGATGCATTGCGGATTCTGCATGCCGATAAATGGCAGCCACTCTTGCAATTATTTCTATTTCACAATATCGGCAAAAAGCTAATGTCGAGTCGTTTGATACTTCGCATAGCCATGGTTGAAATGTTACAATTTCTAACCATTGCTTACGAAATTTTCGTATGACTGGACAAGTTTCTGCCGAATTATAACTGCTTATGTTCACAACTGAATTTTCGTTTATATTTGTTGTGTGACTCTGAGAATCCGCATGTCTGGAAATATTCGTGTCACATGACAAATTTTTCTGACATACAATACAATGAAATAAATTATTATTTAATGGTACTTTGCGTACCCAAGAACTGTATCTACTATCGCGAAGCCATGTGTCACCAAATTTTCACACATCATTGAAGTGTAAATTCAAAAAGGAACTAACCAAAATGTGTTTTAACAATAAAACTAATATAAATAATTGCCCACAACTAATTTTACTAAAAGCAACAAAAAGCAAAAAAGGAATTTGTAACCGTTATTTTTCGCGGATGTCGTCTCGGCGCGTCCAGGCGTCTTCCTTCCTTCTCTGCGTAGAGTGAGTGCGAAATAAAGTAAACACCGCCGGTGGTTACGGGCCGCGCGGTGCGAGTTCGTGCTCGGGACGGTGAGAGGAGTTTATATGTATTGGTAGAAACAGTATGTATTGGATATGTGTGGCTCTAAATTTAGCCGTTTATTTTCTGTACAGCTGTTTTGTGTTGACGCTTACGTTCGTGGTGTGCTTAGGGCACTGTATCGCCGATCTATTTTATTTGTATCGAAGCGGTCTATCGCGCTGATATAATTATTGAAACGTATCGCGATCTAATTTACAATGTTTCGGAGTATTTCTCGATATGTTTCGGCCGCTAGGCCTCGTAAGGCTAGTCTTTTCGCGATGAGGTAAAGTTTGGTAAAGAAAGTGATACGTCAGGCACTGCACGACGCAGTGAGCTCGCGGTATCGCTTAATATATTCTATGTGATTCTATCACAACGAAGGTGAAGCGGCAGGCACTGCAAGACGCAGTGAGCTGGGCGCGTTCACTCGTTGATGTAAACAGATTGATTCGATAATAACGGAAGTAATGCGGCAGGCACTGCAAGACGCAGCGAGCTGGGCGCTCTTACTCGTTACTGCAATGTGACTCGATAATAACGAAAGTAATGCGGCAGGCACTGCAAGACGCAGCGAGCTGGGCGCTCTTACTCGTTACTGTAATGTGACTCGATAATAACGAAAGTAATGCGGCAGGCACTGCAAGACGCAGCGAGCTGGGCGCTCTTACTCGTTACTGCAATGTGACTCGATAATAACGAAAGTAAGGCGGCAGGCACTGCAAGACGCAGCGAGCTGGGCGCTTTTACTCGTTATAGCAAAATATGACGCTCGGATCACGAAGGTAAGGCGGCAGGCACTGCAAGACGCAGCGAGCTGGGCACACTTACTCGTTAGAGCACAGATACTCGATTCTACGAATAACGCGGTGATTCGGCAGGCACTGCAAGACGCAGCGGCTGAGCGATATCACCCGTTGGCAAGGTACGACTCTAAGAGCTGGATGCCCACGCTTCCAGGCTGACCCAAGAGTGATTTTGACGGCGGCGGAGCCGCCTTTTATACTACTCCGCGGAGCTTCGGGTCAGCGCGAAAACGTCCCTTGTTGGGCGTGGCGTTATATCCCTCTCGCGGAGATCGCTTGCTTTAACGTCGCGTGTGCCCGCTGGCATGTTTTTGATAGCGTCCGCTAAAGAGAGGCGGCGTACAGAGCATATGTAACCGTACGGTTACAAATTATTGATTAAGAAAAAAAATTAATTCGCGCAAAATACCCTACAATTAGTACGAGCAATATAGAATATTTTTACTCACGTGCCACGTGTATACAAACGCTCCTGCGTGACCATGCGCGACTGACTTGGAAACGTAAAAAATGAAAGAAAACAGTCGTTACCATGCACCGAGAAACTTCCAAAAGTACTGCAGTATGTGTGTGTTTTGATGCAACGGAATATAGGAACGAGCGCGTCCGTGCCATCCACACGCGCATGCACACTCTGCTACATTTATAAAGTAGGCAATCGTTTGCGACAGCGGACCGCGTGTCAATTTCACACCAAATACTTGAACGGAAGGACAATCATGGCCTCCATTGTGTCCGGTAAGTAAAGCATATATCATTACAATTCTTCTTTGATTTTTATACAATTAAGGTGACCGGTCGTCCTCCTTAAGGAAGGACAATCCTTCTTTTGTAAATTCTGTCCTTCCTCCAAAAGTTTCCTCCCACATGTCCTCCTTTTTGATGTTTAAAGACTAATCTCTAAATCTCCGTATTCGATCGATGCAGAGTCGATCCGTGGTGTGTGATTTACGCTATTTTTGTCTTAAATTTATTTCTGTCCTTTTCATTGTATACAAGTTGATCACCTTAATGTAATGAATGCTTGTATTACTAACAAAAATATAATCGAATTTATGTGTGGCTTTTTTTCTTCTCGCAGAAACAGAACGAGAGAAAGCGGGAGAGGATGACTCCGGGGAGCAGGTGCAGCAGCAGCAGCCGCCCCTGCCGCAACATCAGCCCCAACCGCAACAGCCAAACGAAGTAATGGAGCCTGCGTTGCTGCAATTTTTGCAGTTTTTGCAACTGCAGCAGTTGCAGCGGCAGCAATTCGTGCAGCAGCAGGAGCAGGAGCGATTGCACCTACTGCAGCAGTTGCAGTTTGCAGCCCCACCAGCATCGGCAACTGCTGCAGTATATGCAATCGCTGCCTCACCAGCCACACGAACAGCTGCAACTGCTACAGCAGCCGCCCAAGCAGCAGCAGATGCAAAAAAGAAAAAGTAAATATAATGTCAATACTTACCGTATTGTTATTGCATTAGCGGCCCATGCACGAGCAAGCTCGATCACAAATGGGCTACATGAGTCGAAATTACATAGTATCTATTATAGATGTGTTTCATTTATTATATGTGTGTACCTTTATGTTTTAGGGAAGAAAAGGAAGGGAGCCGGCGCCCTGAAGGCCGCGTGTAAGCAAAAGCGTGGAGGCCGAGGGGGTGGCCGAGGTGGTGGCCCACCCACAATTATTTATCAATATTACAAATAAAAGTATAATATAAATCGCTTTTTCTTATTCTTTTATAAAACGTCAATATACCTACCCCATTTCTTTAAACATATCCCATCAGCACAGTAATTTAATAAATTAAAAATGTGGTACAATAGGGCTACCGGCGAAGGTCCACAATAAAAAACCGAACGCGCGGAACGAAGCGATCTCGAGTCGTTTGAGATAAGCGCGGGAGTCTTATGTTTGGCGTAACTACGATAACATGACAAAGATGCACATTCATTTCGGAATTGGCGCTGTCGCAAGACGGTGCGTAAAATTGTCGGTGCAAGTTTTACCATTGACGATGAATCGTACGGCTCAGAACGTTCATAGAAAAATTTGTAATCTCACGGAACGGTTGGAACATAATCAAATCAGTATACTTTCGGATCTAGAGAAACTTATCGACGAATTTGTACACCTCAAGTTGAGTGGAATGATGGACGACAGGAAGGCGAACACATGTTGACAGAGTTAAGGAGATTATGTGTAAAAGCGAAAAGAATGGACGGATTGATATGGATTCGTGTATCGTGTGTGTATCTTGGATGGGTAAGAATGTAAAGCTTGGTTTCAAAGTCGACGCGTACAGGGTTGAACGGAGAGATTAGTTTGGAACGAACGATCGTTGGACAGGCAAGTGTTCCGTCGGTTGACGCGGTATCCCCAGCGACGGGTGTAACCGTTGCAAATAATTATTATCAGCCTCGTTTCGTTTTTGTAGTATAAGAAACCACGTGTGACGTCGTAGGAGCTTACAGCTGGAGTCAACGGTATTTCATTTTGGATTTACAGGGATTGAACGAAAGGGTACGTCCGCCGAACAGACCGTCCTACGAAGCGTCCTCTCCATTTCGGAGAGGCACGGCAAAAAAAAATTGGTCTGGCCTCACTTGTGTCAGACCGCATGTCTTTACGTTTAAGAAATCTGTCGTATGGTGATTGCTGACATGTGTTGAAAATATGCTTTTCTTTACACATATCCCATCACCACTGTAATTTAATAAATTAAAAATGTGGTACAATAGGGCTACCGGCGAAGGTCCACAATAAAAAAACGAACGCGCTAGTCGTGGCACCTCATGGGTGGCGTGGAAGACCACGTGAAAATGTATATTTGGAGAATAAAATACTTATACTAGCAGATTCGTAGAATGTTCCTGTGTTCGAATGCATTACACGCATTGGAAACTTCATTGGGTGATAAAATATAAGTAAAGGTCACATAAATAACGCAATACGTGCATACATAATTCATACACAATATAGTTAAATATTATAGAAGTATGCTTAAAATATTTGTAAGTGAATATCGCTTACCGTCGTGTAGTTGTTAGAAAGAAAAAAAAGATCAGCCTTCCTGGGCGCGAACCTCCGACAAAAGTGTCCAACGATGTCGCAGATGGGTGTAGTTTAACCAACGAGCTACTCGTGCTGTTGGCTTATCGTTCAATATTTTTCAAAGTACGGTGCACACAGACTTTAAATAAACTCGAAATAACTTAATTCCCTTTATTTGTACATTGCTCTCTCGACTGCCAATATCAAGAAAACGCAATTATTTTAAGTATCCAATAAGTTATTACACGAAATATGTCGTAAATATCGGTTTTTATTTATTTGCACTACGACGCACACTACCAAAAAATCTAAAAAAAAATTGGTTGTACTACTTAAGTATGCCAATACTTCACTACAGCATTTATAAAAATGCTATGGGTGGGAAACTTCAACACGTAATTGGAATTTTTCGTGTTTTTGTGGGGTTTTTGATTTTTTATGCTTAGGATTTGCTAGACAAAAATCTGCCAAAATTTTCAACCATAAATGCACATGTTCTGAATATTCTAAATTTTTTTCAGAATTTTTCCGCGCTGTTATATACGGAAAATGGGTTAAAACTGATTTTTTTATTTCCCCTATAACAGCCCTTCTGATGGAGATAGAGGGTTGAAACTTAGCATAGAGCGTTTTCTTTTTATCCCCTATCGAATGACGCCTTGCGAGATAAATTTGGTACAAGTGCATTTTTGACAATTTCAGCCGGCTCAATGCTCAGCCGAAAGGTAAATTCGGTACCGCTGTCGCATGCCGAACGAAACACGTGCGTGCGATCGTGGTGGAAAGAAGACGGAGCATAATTCTGTGTCTCTTTCTATTGTGTGCGCGCGCAGCTTCTGACGTCATTTTATTCTACATTGGTAGAAAGAAGACGAGAAGCATAGCTCCTTCCTTGTCTACGTACGGTGCGCGCGCAGCGCTCACGGACACGGCCGCACACACTTCTCGCCTTCCCCCACCACGCGTGCCGCGATGCGGCAGGATGCCACTTCTGAGATCACTGGGTGGGGCTATCGGGACGCCGAGGTACCCGCAACGATAAACAGCACGTAAATTTAAGCCTGTATTGAAGAAGCGCGCTGACATTTTACGCAGCCAGTCTTGTGACAAGTGCATCAATGAATTTAGTATTGATTTTCACCACGGGCAGCGGTGTAATATGATGCTGTACCCGGCCGGTAACGTTGGATCAGTGTGGACAGATTTTGTCCCTCTGGTACCATACCGGCAAGTGTGCGTGCTTGTCTGTGAAGAGCCGCGTGAAGAGAAGGACGGCACTATGCTGCGTCTTCCTTCCACCAACCGTCACACTACGTTGGTGGAAGGGAGATGCAGCATACTGCCGTTCTTCTGTTCACGCGGCTCTTCACAGACAAGCACGCACACTTGCCCGTATGGTACCAGAGGGACAAAATCTGGCCACAGTGCGTTGGATATGACACGGAAATGGTAAGGGGGCTCTAGAGCCCCTCGGCCGTGTGACAAAAAATTGCATTGCATGCTGTGTCTATTCTATACCTCGTCTGTGACAATACCATGTGCGTAGAAATTGAACGTTGCGCCCGTACATCCGCGTTCAACGACGTGAACGTTGCACAGTATTTGATCATTTATGGCCTACGCGATTTCAATAAATTACAACAAATGAAATTCAAGAAGAAGAGCTAGTTGCTACGTAATTCCTCAGAAGTTCCTCATTCAGTGTAGACGTGTTGCGAGAAGGTTAAAAAAAAGATTTTTGAAATATTAATTCTGTTAATTGTGTGTGATCGTGTTTTCCTTATTTATTTAATTCTTTGAGTTAATATGAAGTTTTTTGTTTAATTTCGTCCAAATTTTATTTAAGTCAAATACTATAATTTTCTGTTCATTGTGTTTCCCGTTATTTCCGTTAATTTCATTATTTCCTTTGTAGTACATTAATTGGGTGTTTTTTTTTCTTATTTATTCTTTTTTTTTTTTCGTTAATTCCATTATTTCCGTTGTAATACATTAATGGTTTTTTTTTTCTTATTTATTCCTTTTTTTCCGTTAACCTAAAGTTCGTGGTTTTATTTATTTGAAATTAAATTGTTTTATTAGAATAACTGTATCACACATATCGCGAAAATGTCGGACACCAATGTTGCTGTAGCATGCGTTAGTTTCCTAACAATTTATGAATTATTAAAAAGGAAGGAGAAACGCCAACAGCAACGTGTTCACTGGATGTCGAAGTTCTATTTATCTCGGCAATCGCAAAGTATCCACACCCTGTCTATTGTACACAATTTGTGTGGAGCAGGAGATACCGATAAGTTTGAGAACTTTTTACGGGTATCGAAGCCTGATTTTGTGTTGTTATTAAGTAAGATTAAACATAAAATCGCAAAACAAGATACACATTTCCGGAAGGCGGTGCCGCCAGAGGAACAGTTGGCAGTAACATTGCGATATCTGGCAACAGGAGATTCATACACAACTCTCCAATATTTATTCAGAATATCAAATCAACTTATTTCAGAAATCATACCGGAAGTATGCCGAGAAATAAGTGATTGTCTCATCAGTTACGTTAAGGTAAGTAGAAATATAACAGACTGTTTTTATAAATACTTTTTTATTTACTATCATGAATCATTCAAATTATTTTGGGAAAAATTTATCATCTCCATCTCCAATTCAAACATTAAATTAAATATTCTATTTTGCGCAACGGTGCGATGGGGCTTATCAAATCCCCGCAATTTTTCAGCTATAAACTCCCCTACTAACGCGCAGTCATCTTTGCATGTGGCTTGGGCTTGGGTTGTTTGGCGTAAATACGCCATTGCCTCTCCTATTCTTGAATCTTCCTCGCAAGCCCTCCGCTTGAGCCCACGTCTTCGTGGGTATGTATTTAAATTATGGGACTGTGGCTGTGTGGACGCGACGGGTCCTTCTTCAACACCGCAAGGTGGTATTTGGGAGTGACCGCTCGCTTCGCTAAAGGTCTCCTCGACACCCCCACTCCCAACAGTTTCTGTTTCTTCATCTATTTGTAGACTCACCAAATTCTAGAACAAATCAAACAATAATAAATAAGAAATACAGTTTTGTGTACTATAAACTTGTTGTACATTTGCGGAGACAAATTATTATGAACTAATGTGTGAATGTTATATTAATATTCTTCTAGATGCCGTCAACACCTGCAGATTGGAAACAAGTGGCGGAAAGATTCGAGGAAGTCTGGAATTTTCCAAACTGCCTAGGAGCGATTGATGGGAAACATATTGTTTTACAATCCTCGGTGAATAGCGGGAGCGATTTTTTTAATTACAAATCATTATTTAGTATTGTGTTGATGGCTGCGGCAGATGCCGACTACAATTTTATTTTCGTGGACATTGGATGCCAAGGACGAATTTCAGATGGAGGTGTATTTCGAAATTCTAAATTATACAAGAAACTGGAGGAAAATTCCTTAAATCTGCCTGAGCCCACATCTCTCCTTGGTGGCGGAACTCCGGTTCCATTAGTTTTTTTGGGCGATACCGCATTTTTGCTCCATAAAAATATAATGAAGCCGTACAGTGGAGTTCACCCTTGCGGAACAGAAAAACGTATATTTAATTACCGCCTATCAAAAGAGCGCGCAGAGTTATCGAAAATGCATTGGAATAGCCTCGGCTAGATTCCGAGTTTTGAGGAAACCAATGCTTTTGGAGCCCGAGAAGGCAGAAGTTATTGTAATGGCAGTTATATGTCTACATAATTTTTTACGGACAAGATCATTGTCAAGCGGACTACCCAATAATAACTCCGAAACAACATCAAACGTTCACAATCCGGAAGAAAGAGCGACATCTTTCCTACCCATGAGGAACGCACCTCGTCGAGCAAACCGGTTTTGCCAAGAAATTAGAGACAAATTTGCAAAATATTTTTGTAATGTGGGCAGTGTCCCATGGCAAAATGAATGTGCGTAAACAAATAAATAAATAAATGAACAGGAATACATCTTGTCCATCATATGTTATAGATTATACACTAATTGTAGGCCGAGGCTCGTTTTTGTCCTCCAAAAATGTTAGCATTTTGAATGCAAACCATTTTGAAATATAAATTTCATGTCGTCCTGCAAAAATATCTTATCATTAAGCAGCACATTCCAACTATTTGCGGATGAGTCCTTGTCCTTACCTTTCCCAGTGCGAATTGCTAGCTTTGCACCGAGCCCTCTCCCGTCAAAAAGACCCCTTGAGGCTGTCCATCTTCTTCTTTAATTCTGGCACGGGTAAATTTAATAGCACGGATATTTCCTTCTGTGGGATTGCATGGATTTTCGGCGAAGGTGTGCACGAACGGAAATCTTTATTGAACCAAAAAATGAACAACGCTTCACAATTGTCGGCGAAAGACTGCTTTCTTTCTCCCCGTGCGACGCGCCTCGCTCCTCTCCATTCATCCCATGAAACAAAAGCGCTTATACATTACACATCTCTCACCACGTACAGACACGCTTCAGCCGCACGCACACTCGTCCAAAGTCTGTACACCAGTGTCAGCAGTTCTGGCCTAAAACCGCATTCGGGACGACCGTGGTGGGGGAAAACGCAAGGTGTGTGTGTGTGCCGTGTCTGTGTGTGCGATGTGCGCGCCGCGGCACGGCGGTTGTTCGTACCGTACGGAGGCAAGGAAGGTGCTATGCTCCCCATCTCTTTTCCACCAAGGGTTGTGTACCGTGACGTCACAACCAACAGAATGAAAGACAGACCTATTCTCTGTCTCCATTCCACCAACGAAGCGTCCATATGACGTCGACGCTGCACGCGCAGCCAGTGGAAAGAAAGACAGAACTATGCTCCGTCTTCTTTCCACCACGGTCGTAGCCATGTGCTTCGTTGGGCATGCGACAGCGGCAACGAAATTCTCTTTCGGCTGGGCAGGCCGAATTCTCTTCGGCTGGGCTCGTCCACTGATTTGTAAAAATAATAAATACCATTGTCACGCCCGGCTGGCCGTCACAACATAAAATTCACTGTATTTTATGGGGATTTATAGCAATTTGATATAATTGCTGTTTCATCCATTATAGTATTCTTTTTTTTTTAGACAATCCATCTCCAAAGAAAAGATGGGCAAAATTGAGTCTGGCCTCGTGCTAGACACCCCATCTCCACAAAGGAGATAGGAAAAATTGAGTCTGGCCTCGTGCTAGACACTCCGTCTCCACAAAGGAGATGGGGAAAAATTAAGTCTGGCCTCGTGCTAGACACCCCGTCTCCACAAAGGAGATGGGAAAAATTGAGTCTGGCCTCGTGCTAGACACCCCGTCTCCACAAAGGAGATGGGAAAAATTGAGTATGGCCTCGTGCTAGACACCCCGTCTGCACAAAGGGGACGGGAAAAATTGAGTCTGGCCTCGTGCTAGACACCCCGTCTCCACAAAGGGGATGGGAAAAATTGAGTCTGGCCTCGTGCTAGACACTCCGTCTCCTGAGAAGAGATGGGAAAATTGAGTCTGGCCTCGTGCTAGACACCCCGTCTCCACAAAGGGGATGGGAAAAATTGAGTCTGGCCTCGTGCTAGACACCCCGTCTCCACAAAGGAGATGGGAAAAATTGAGTATGGCCTCGTGCTAGACACCCCGTCTGCACAAAGGGGACGGGAAAAATTGAGTCTGGCCTCGTGCTAGACACCCCGTCTCCACAAAGGGGATGGGAAAAATTGAGTCTGGCCTCGTGCTAGACACTCCGTCTCCTGAGAAGAGATGGGAAAATTGAGTCTGGTCTCGTGCTAGACACTCCGTCTCCTGAGAAGAGATGGGAAAATTGAGTCTGGTCTCGTGCTAGACACCCCGTCTCTACAAAGGGGATGGGAAAAATTGAGTCTGGCTTCGTGCTAGACACCCCGTCTCCACAAAGGGGATGGGAAAAATTGAGTCTGGCCTCGTGCTAGACACCCCGTCTCCTGAGAAGAGATGGGAAAATTGAGTCTGGCCTCGTGCTTGACACCCCGTCTCCACAAAGGAGATGGGAAAAATTGAGTCTGGCCTCGTGCTAGGCACCCCGTTTCCTAAAGGGGATGGGAAAAATTGAGTCTGGCCTCGTGCTAGACACCCCGTCTCCACAAAGGAGATGGGAAAAAATCTGTCATGTATCGAATGTTGTCATTTGTTGAAAATATGCATTTTCGCGTGTATATGCTTCCGGCACTGTCATTGGCGACTATATAAAAAATGTGGTACAATAGGGCTATTGGCGAAGGTCCACAATAAAAAACCGAACGCGCTAGTCGTGGCACCTCATGGGTGGCGTGGAAGACCACGTAAGAAAATGTAGTATTTTACGAACGAAATACATATATCTCGCAATGTGATACACACAATATCGTATCTATGCATCGTGTCACATGTCAACTGCTTACGCGCTAAGAAGGTTATACTTTCGAGACGATTTTCGATTATTCTCGTGATTTATGGTACCTCCTGCGATAGTGTACAACTCGAGGAGAATTCTTCTTCTTAGACTTCGTAGAAGTTATTACCACGTTGTATGGCAAAAATATATCGGTGACGTTGAAATTTGGAATACTATGAGCTCCGTGAAGTGTTACTGTACTAACAACACTGGACAACAAAACTGAACTTGTTTTTTGCTTTTTGAACGAAAATAGCCAATTTCGATTAATCTTGACCCGCTGAAAACGAATCTGAAACCTGTTTTTCAAAATTGGCTCGAGATTTTGAGTAATTGAATTTTGAAAAAAACAGCTTTTTTTCCACTTTGAACAACAATTAGGCCGTAAGTATACAAGTTAGACAATTTTTATTGGTTGCAAAAAATTCTTCAGACTTTTACGAATAAAACGGTATCAAACACTTGTAACCGTACGGTTACATGGGCTCCCGTGCACACTACCATCGTGTACACGGTCGCACACCAGTCCGTCTGGCATCACAGTGGGTACGTCGCCCGGCAGAGGGAGATTCTCTCCCGCCGGCAATGTGACCCGTACACTGGTATATAAACTCCACGAACGCAAAGGAAGGCGTCCTATCTTGAGTTGACACAGAGTGAGAAAGGCATATCTGCGGACTGCCGGAATCACAGATCAATCTGTATAAACAAGAGTAAGACCCATCCTAACGCCGTCACCTCTGACGTTTGTTTACGAGTCGAGAGAAGCACCGAATATACTCATAGCACGCGGATCTATTATAGCACTGTATCGAATCATTATTTTTACGTTGAGCGTCTCAAGAAGTCTGGACGCGTACTCGGGGAGACACGAGCAGAATGTATCTTTCCATTGTAGTAACTGCATCCATGATTAAGAGTTAAAATATACGCACCGTCATTATAAATTCAACTTTGTAACAATCCAGCAAGCTGACTCCTTTAGTAGAGGAATTCTTACGTGCGAACGCGGCATCGAACAAGATAGCGATCAAAGAGTAGAAAGTAGAAGAATATTTTAGAGCCACGGAGGAATAAGGTGCCTGACTAAGACACTCGGCTGACCTTGATCGGTCCCCCGCTGTCCGTCTTCGGCCTACCCGACTCCTCGCAGTGAGATACCCCACTGGCGGACGATCTGCGCCCCTGGCTGGCCGTATGTAAAATACGGTCCCCCACGGCAACGACCTAGTCTTAGTCAGACGGCAGATTACATAGAAAGAAACACTACGAGATATCAAGGTAAAACTGTCGTGCTGCTCGGCTGGTACTTAACTGTATCCCCCGCCGGCCCGTCGTTGTTGTAACTGTCATGTTCTCGTAGGACGAATTGTAACAAACCTTTTGCTATAGAATCATAATTTGCATTGGCCTAAGTCCGAGTCACTTATTAGTTAACGAGACCTGAGATATCAAGGTAAAACTGTCGTGCTGCTCGGCTGGTACTTAACTGTATCCCCCGCCGGCCCGTCGTTGTTGTAACCGAAGTGTTCTCAGGTACATTACGCATGAATATTGCAGACTCGTATCGATACTAGGTCACCTCGGAGGGAACTTTTCGTTCGACGCCGCGTTCTAGCGACTCGTGCGTAAAACCTTCCGCCTCACGGATACACACCTCGCGCCTAGACTTCTTGCGTTATTGCGAGCATCAATACCAACGCAGTTGACATACGAAGTCAGCTGTTCGTTCCGCGAGTCCAATACTCCCGACACACGCACGTGCGTCTTCGCGTGTAGGACTATCCGGCGTAAACACGCAAACGTCGCACACGTAACCGCGCGCATATAGACCACGCGTTTTCGGTACACAGCGAACACATCGAAGTGCGAACACACGTACGGCCTGTCGTACCTCGCACCGGCTCGGCATTACCGTAGCCACTATTTTAATTCTTGTAATACATTAATCATCGGCAACATACAGAATATAGAGACCTTTTACCAGTCAAACCGTATTACCTACTTTCTGTTTCACTCCTCACCGTCCAGTGGTTCGAATCCACGAGCATACGTATGTATGTAAAAGCAAACGGCTAGTGACACCGTATATACCTATTTTTGCAATACCTCGGTCGTACCCTCAGGGATCAGTTGTTCCGTCTGAACACTTTTCCGTCCGACCGAGGGATACGTAACTCGTCACGGTTACACACTTTTACAATTTAAACTTGCAAACATGTTTAAACATTAGTTAAAATGAATAAGACACGTTTTGCGCACCTATTTATCGAGATGTTTTTCAATTTTTAGAAACAACTGTGAGTCCGACGAGGATTATAATACCTCTACGCGATAGAGCAGTGCACCCTACACCAAAAAACGGTCCCATCCACCCAAACATTAGTACTGCTAGATTCCATTCATTGATCGGATCAATTTCTTCTGTGCGCAAAAATTGATCCGATGAATGAAATGTCAAAAATCTGAATTTACCTACCCGAAAAGAACAATAAGCAGAAGAAGCCTGCCTATTGTCCTTGTACAAGTTATAATGATGATGAGAATGGCAATGAGGATGATTATGATTATGTACCACTTAGAATTACGAAATTTTATATATTTTATTATCTACGTCTTGACACTTTTGAAGTTACAAAAATGTCAAGTACTAATATTAAGTCTTACATACTACTTATGAAATAGTCTTCAACGTTGGATGTGTTGAATACTGTTAAATACCTAACTGAAATAAAATAAAGAAAAGAACACAGAAAATCGTATACAAAACGAATATTATAGACAAGAAAGGCATTATTTATGAGGTTGTAGGTGTATAGAGTATTAATTATTTGGTTGTATAGAATGCTGGTTAATAATTATTTTGGCGCATTATCTTTTAAAATTGATATGTTTTTGGAATTGAATTTAACCTTTAATAAGTGTTATAGATTCAGTATGTTGCGTATTCATAGTCACCTCGGGCGGGCGGCCAATGGGCGCCCGCGACGTTCTCAACGAAATCAATAACGCGGTCGATACTCGGGCGATACTGTATGTAAACGCGCCTGCTAATTAGCAGCGCCGCGTCGCGTTCTTCTCGGGCAATTGTACTCTCGCGGTTCCCGCGCGCTCTCGACGGCCATTACCGTATTCTCTATAGTGGCGACAGGTACTGCTCGACATTATACGACTATTTCTGTGCGTTCAAGCGTTCTTATCCTCGGGTTGTGAAGATCAGACTCACAGTGCGATTCACGGGATTGGAAAGACACTTTGGTGCCCCTCAAGTTGTGTATATTAGTAGTGTAAGTGCGTTTAGAAATAAATAAGATTTTTGGAACTCCTCACCCACGTGTAACAGTTTCGTGCCGGCCACGTGCCGCGTGGCGTAGGTTACGTGCTCCTCTTTTCTTGTGCGACATTCACCCACGCCTATCCAGTCTCCTCAGGTACTAGCCAAAAAAGTAACATTGGTCCTTCGAGCCGGATTAGAGCGCGTGGTGTAAGGGACTCTTGTGCGGGAAGACCAATGACGGAGCACGACGCTAAGGTGGCTGGGCAAATGAGTCGCTTCCGATTCATTCAGCGGCTCGAGGAGGAGACACGCGCAGCACCGTTCAAAACCCTCCACCCGGAGGCGGTGAGGACGAAACTCGACCATCTCGAGGCGGCGTGGAACAAATTTGACGAACAGCACAATCGGCTTTGCGAACTCCCACAGGAAGCCTTTTTTCAATTGGAATACACCTCCGAGGGGGTGTACGACGAGTGCATGGAGGATTACTCAAATTCAACTACCGCACTGCGTATCCTGCAAGCCGAGCAGCAGAAACAGGAGCAACTCAGGAGCACTCACCCCTCTAGCACTCCTCAGGCGCTGTCCAGAGCCATTGTCCCGCAAGTATCGCTGCCCTCTTTCTCAGGCGACTTCACAAGCTGGCGGCTTTTCAGGGACACGTTTGAGTCCCTCGTGGCGCGGAACACGCAATTTGCACCGCTAGAGAAGCTGCTCATACTCAAGGCCTCTCTCACGGGCGAAGCAGCACGTCGTCTGGACACCTTGCCGGTCGAGGCGGCATCCTACGAACTGGCTTGGCAGCGCCTACAAGATAGGTATGAGAATCGCCGGGTGCTCGAGGGCGAGCTCATAGACCGGCTTCTCGGGGAGGGGACCGCATGCACCCGCACGGCAGGAAGTCTCGACGACCTCGTCACCACGGTAAACGAGGCCTTATTCGCCCTGAACTCTCTGGGGACTGCAACGGAACAGTGGGGACCTTTGGCGGCTCGCGTTACAGTCCGGAGGCTAGATGCGACTACGCGAGAGCTCTGGGAGATGTCCCTAGGGGCACGAACCGAGTCCCCCACCCTCCAAGAGGTACAGGACTTTGTCCACTCTCAGGCACGGGGTCTCGAGAACCAGGAGCGCGGACGAGCGCCCTCGGGAAGGCAACCCTCATACTCTGCATCACGTACCGGCCCTCCACAACTCGCTGTCTCCTCACAGGCCCGCCTCAGGCCCCCCCCTCACCACCCGAGCCCCCGCAGTCGCCACTGCGCCGGTCGAGACTCCTCGGGCCCGACTCTGTGAGCTCTGTGGTCAGGATTATTTCATCGTCTCCTGCCCCGAATTCAGAGCATCTACTCCTCACCAGCGGCGCCAGGTGGTTGAGCAACTCCGCCTCTGCTATAATTGCCTGGGCAACCACATTGTTATCAATTGCCGGAACCGTAAGAGGTGTCAACACTGCAATGGACTACATCACTCCATGATTTACCTCCAGCCAGTCCATCCTCAGGGCAATCTGCAACCGCGAACCGTCACCACGACCATCTACAGGGCCCCAGCGGCAGTGACGCAGGAGAGCGATGAAGCTCCGCCGGAGCTCGAGGAGACGCTGCGGGCGCCCTCGCCTCCACCACGGCCACGGACGCCTTCGCCCGCACCGCTCCCCATCGTGAACCCGGGCGTCTACTCAACCGACTCTCAAGCGACAACCATTATAAGGAGCTCTCCGTGCCGTTCATCCGTGAGTACGAAGAACTTTCTCATCTCCGGAAGTTTTCGCAGACCGACCCCGAGCCACCCACGGTGTACTATCTCCCGCACCACGGCGTCCTCAAGGAACAGAGCCTCACCACAAAACTCAGGGTCGTATTCAACGGATCCGCTACGACCTCCTCAGGGTGTTCCCGGGCTCCCCATCGTGAACCCATCGTCGTCGTCGTCGGGCGCTCAGGGTCTGCGGCCACACTACCCCACTAAGTGGCAAAGAATATCAGGGCGGGGAACGGACACCTCTAGGGCACATCCTCAACCGGGCACTCCTCACACCACACTGGGTACTCCTCTCGCAGCACCGCCGGCCAGCGCACTCACCCGTCTTCTATCAGGGTTCCTCAGGCCAAATGTGCTGCTGGCCACCTGCCAGGCCATCACCTTGTCAATCTTTGGCACCACGCATCAGGTACGCATTCTGATTGACCCTGGCTCAGAACTCACATTTGTCTCAGAACGAACGGCGAAGACGCTGCGGCTGGAAGTCCGACTCTCCAACATACGGGTCAGCGGCGTCGGAGGGACCCACTCAGGCTCGACCAGGGGCGCGATGGTGGTGCGCCTCACGTCGATCTACGACCGGACTGCAGGACTCACCATCACGGATCACATCCTCAAGAAGACTACCACATGGCTGCCCTCATTTGCTGCGCAGGAGCTGTGGTGGCCACATCTGCAGGGAATACCTCTCGCCGATCCTGACTTCCTCACCCCCGGAGAGATCGACTTTATTCTGGGAGCAGACGCCTATGGGCAGTTGCTGGAGCCCGGCGTCCGTAAGGGGAGCCCTCAGGAGCCAATCGCCCTCCGCACACTATTAGGATGGGTCGTACTCGGCCCGGTCGATGACGGGCGAGCCGGTCAAGCCGCAGCACGCACGCGGTTGCGATCGACCATCAACTGCATGAACTCCTCGAGCGTTTCTGGTTTCAAGAGGAGGCAACGCTCAGGACTGCAGCTAGCCTCACCGAAGACGAGCTCGCTTGCGAGGAACACTTCATGGCGACACACACCAGAGACGCCTCCGGACGATACACGGTCAGGCTACCTCTCAAGGCCCCGGTGACTAGTCTGGGCGATTCTAGGCCTACGGCGCAGGGAGCGCTTCGACGTCTACTCAACCGACTCTCAGACGACAACCATTATAAGGAGCTCTACGTGTCGTTCATCCGTGAGTACGAAGAACTTTCTCATCTCCGGAAGCTTTCGCAGACCGACCCCGAGCCACCCTCGGTGTACTGTCTCCCGCACCACGGCGTCCTCAAGGAACAGAGCCTCACCACAAAACTCAGGGTCGTATTCAACGGATCCGCTACGACCTCCTCAGGGCGTTCCCTCAACGACATACTCTACACGGGAGCCAATCTACAGGTCGACATCGCCGACGTCATTCTCTGGGTGCGGAAAGACCGCTTCCTCTTCGCGACGGACATCACCAAGATGTTCCGCCAAATCAGGGTACACTCGGATGACTGGGATCTGCAGCGCATCCTCTGGACGGACGAACAGGGCGCCCTCACCCCATGCCAGCTCACCACGGTCACCTACGGCACCCGTCCAGCGCCGTATCTTGCCGTGCGGGTGCTCCTCCAGCTGGTGGAAGACGACGGGCATCGGTATCCTCTGGCCATCGCACCTCTTACAAAGGGGCGATACGTTGACGACATCTACGGCGGGTCAGATGATCTGAAGGAGGCTCAGGAGATAGCACGCCAAGTAACGGCGCTCTGCATGGCGGGCGGATTCCCGCTGGCAAAATGGGCCAGCAACGACACGGAGCTCCTCCAAGCCGTCTCCCCCGAGTCCCCCTCTTCGGACCTCGCTCACCCCCTCGAAGACTCCCTGCCACCCCAACCTCAGTCACGAAACGGGCGGTACTCTCGGAGGTCGCACAATTATACGACCCTCTCGGCTTCCTCGCACCGGTCATCGTACGCGCCAAAATGCTACTGCAGGAGCTGTGGCTGGATAAATTAGGCTGGGACGATCCTCCGTCTCCTCAGACGGGCTAACGGTGGTATCAATTTCGGACGGACCTCACTGAATTGCGGCAACTCTCGATTCCACGCTGGCTGCGCCTCACTCGAACTACGCAGGTGGAGCTACATGGTTTCTCGGACGCCTCTCGACTAGCCATGGCAGCGGTCGTCTACGTCGGGGTCTCCTCCATGGAATCAGAGCCGATCACTACTCTGGTAAGCGCCAAAACACGGGTTGCTCCTCTTAAGCCACTCACGATTCCCAGGTTGGAACTTGGTGCTGCGGTACTCCTCGCCAAACTCGTCAAGCACATTCAGGAAACTCTCGAGCTCGTCGGGGCACCTACCTTCCTCTAGACTGACTCGACCGTCGCCCTCACCTGGATCCTCAGTCACCCCTCACGTTGGAAGGACTTCGTCCGTAATCGGGTGGTGACCGCTCAGGACCTCGTCCCCCACGCACAATGGCGCTTCGTACCAGGCAGGAACAACCCCGCCGACTGCGCCTCGCGCGGGCTAACGCCAGCCCAACTGTCGCACCACTCACTGTGGTGGAGCGGCCCTCGTTGGCTCGCCCTACCGCAGCAGGATTGGCCATCATCAATGCCGCGACCGGACCCGAAGGCAGACCTCGAAGAGCGGCCAGGACTCACCCTCGCATTGACGGCATCGGAATCTCACCCCCTCTGGGAGGTAGTTCATCGGTATTCGTCTCTCATTCGACTCCTCCGTATCACGGCACTGTGTCGACGAGCCATCGCCAGATTCAGGCGCACCCCGGACTCTTCTCTCAACAACCCACTCACCTCAGAGGAGATGGAAGCAGCCCGAATATATTGGGTAAGGGCAACGCAGGGTGCTTACTTCTCGGCAGAGCTCAAGACCGTGGCACGCGGACAACACCTCTCACGGACGCATCCTCTAACTCGGCTCACGGCCTTCGTCGATCGCTCGGGCATTCTCAGAGTGGGCGGTCGGCTGCGCAACGCGGAACTCGAAGAGGGAACGAAACACCCCTTCATACTGCCTCGGGACCCGCCACTTACGCACCTCCTCATCTCGGACGCCCATCTACGGACTCTCCACGGCGGCACTCAACTGACGCTGGCTCACCTCCGCAGGACCTACTGGATTATCGGAGGTAGGGCCCCGGTGCGATCTCACATCCTCCACTGCATACACTGCGCTCGCCAACGAGGCGTGCGAGCCCAGCAGCTCATGGGGCAGCTACCTCCGTCCAGAGTGACGCCCTCTCGGCCCTTCCTCAACACCGGAGTCGACTACGCAGGCCCGGTCATCCCCAAGACGTGGCGAGGTCACGGGGCCAAGACGCACAAGGGCTGGCTCGCGATCTTCGTCTGCTTCGTCACCTCGGCAGTCCACCTCGAGGCTGTCTCTGACTACTCAACGGAGGCCTTCATTTCGGCCTTCCGACGATTCGTGGGAAGAAGAGGCATCTGTGGGTCTCCACGGTGACTGCGGCACCATTTTGTCGGGGCAGATGCCACACTCCGGAAACTGTTCACCTCAGGCACAAGGGAGTTCAAGGAAATCTCTCATTTACTCTCAGGCCATGGTACTCTTTGGTTTTTCAGTCCTCCGGCAGCCCCTAACTTCGGCGGGAAATGGGAAACAGCGGTCAAGTCGGTGAAGCACCACCTGCGGAGAACCAACGGAGACACCATCCTCACGTTTGAGGAACTGACCACTCTACTGGTGCAAATCGAGGTAGTTCTCAACTCCCGACCGCTGCACCCGCTGTCTGACGACCCCGACGATCTCGATGCCCTCACGCCCGGCCACTTCCTCATCGCAGCAGCACTGACGACAGTGCCCGAACCCTCACTCTCTACGGTACCAATAGCACGTCTCTCTCGCTGGCAACTGATACAACAAAAATTTCAGTACTTCTGGGCACGTTGGTCGCAGGAGTGTTTACAACGCCATTTAGCCATCTCGAAGTGGCACCATCCAACCAACCAAATCAGGGAGGACTCACTGGTCCTCATCACCGATGAGCGGTTGCCTCCCGCCAAGTGGCCTCTGGCGCGGGTACTCTCTCTGCACCCCGGAGCCGACGGCCTCACCAGGGTGGTCACACTAAAGACTTCCTCAGGCACGCTAGGCCGACCCATCGCCAAACTCTCGGTGGTGCCGATCTCCATACCAACGGATCAGCCAACGCTGTTAGCTAAGGCGGGCGGAATGTTGCGTATTCATAGTCACCTCGGGCGGGCGGCCAATGGGCGCCCGCGACGTTCTCAACGAAATCAATAACGCGGTCGATACTCGGGCGATACTGTATGTAAACGCTCCTGCTAATTAGCAGCGCCGCGTCGCGTTCTTGTCGGGCAATTGTACTCTCGCGGTTCCCGCGCGCTCTCGACGGCCATTACCGTATTCTCTATAGTAGCGACAGGTAGTGCTCGACATCATACGACTATTTCTGTGCGTTCAAGCGTTCTTATCCTCGGGTTGTGAAGATCAGACTCACAGTGCGATTCAAGGGATTGGAAAGACACTTTGGTGCCCCTCAAGTTGTGTATATTAGTAGTGTAAGTGCGTTTAGAAATAAATAAGATTTTTGGAACTCCTCACCCACGTGTAACAGTTTCGTGCCGGCCACGTGCTGCGTGGCGTAGGTTACGTGCTCCTCTTTTCTTGTACGACATTCACCCGCGCCTATCCAGTCTCCTCAGGTACTAGCCAAAAAAGTAACACAGTACTTTAATTTTTTGGATTGGTATCTTTATTTTGGGGAGTTTTCTATTTTTACAGTATCAACATATATAAGTTTTATAGAGTAACAAAAGTAATACATAGGAAAGCATGAGACATAAAGTAACAGTAATATTAAGTTAAGTGAAATATAATTAAAACATAAGATTATAGTCTAACAAGTAATAGGATTAGTGTTAACAAAGGAAGGGTGTAAGATCCATTTCTAGGCCGTCAGGCTGAAAATAAAGTATGTATCTATAAGTTCTACAGATATTTGAAAAATGCAGACAGAAAGGATATGATGAAACGCCAATCTGTAACAGAATAATTTCGAATAACGTTTGGAGAGAAGAATATAGAGCAAAATTTAAATATCTATATAACCAACGTTGAAACCCCATCTCAGAAGAAGAAGAAGAATATAGAGCCTGAAACAAAAAGCAGAACGCATGAATAATACAGAAACAAAATAACTCAAAACTATCTGCGAAAAGAGAAAAACTTAACACGAAACTGATAGTAGATAAACGATCACATAATTTGGAAACAATTATAAAATTAAGCACAAGTATAACATTTTTAATTGAACAGCTGCGACAGCAAACTTCAGTATTATCCCACAAGATAATCAGGCTGGATCTAGAAGAAAAAGCAGATTCAATTAATAACCTTAAAATAGATGAATTTAAAAATAGACTCTTTATAAATAAAGAAATATCATACGAACCAATCAGAGATGAAGGCTGAAAAAATATCTGTAAGAATAAGATCATTTATTAAATACCTCCGATACTAAAGTTCAGCATCATTTTACAATATCAGGATACCGAATCTAAAACAAAAAGCAGATGGAATTAACAACTCTGAAAAACAAATTGTATTAAACGGAGATTTTGATAATTTGTATGATTTGATAATTGAACTTTGATCATGGAAGATGACTCATTTTAAAAATACCCAATGATATATGTTCACTACATTTGCAAAAGATAATTTAAAATATCGCGATGTGTGTACTGTTTGAATAAAGTGAAAAATACAAAAAATGACGTGTTAATTGCAATAAATATCACGTCAGCATTCGGGGGTAACATGCCGCGAATTAAATAATACGTCATATAGCAGCCTCAAACGGCGCTCAACATTTATCGGTATGTACATATATATTGTAATCATAGACGATATACGTATATGATGTCGCGGTTCTAAATTTCAATGAAAGTATATTCGCAAAAGAAAAATCTACCAGCAAACGTTAAACCGCAAACGCGAGCAGCCAAGAAGAATTGATTCATTAATGAAAATGAATTATTTCTAAATTTCCGAAGAAATTTAAAGACCAACATAATCATTAAATGAATCAATCCAGCGGCGCTTTTCAACGTATTGATCACAAATCGAAACTTTGACCTGCCTAACTCGGCGAAACGGAGAACGAACGTGCTTTGCAAACGTGAGCAGCCAAGAAAGATCAATTCATTCATGAGAATGCATGATTTCTATAATTCACGAGTGAACTTAAGAAATTATACACTCATTGAACGAATTGAACGAAATTATACAATTATTGACCGACCGCGTACACGTTTAATCGTAATTGCTTCCCTCACTGAGGGAAGCATTTACGTATAAATATGACACAATGAGCATAGTGACTATCGTGGAAACTAATCCCACGACGAAAGCCCTCTTCTCCGGGCTGCTTCGACTATTACAAATAGTCTTTTCATTCTTCGGACATGCATAAGCAAGTCCCCACTGTACGGGAGCTAAAACAGATATCAGTTTTATATCGATTCGAGTACCTCGAACGCAAAGTCGGACGAAATTATAAAAGAAATATAATATTTGTACACCAAAAATTCCTCATATGTTAATGTATCGCGGATATAATAACATATGGACCAATCCATGGGAAACATATGTGAAAATATGTTTCCGATTAATACTTTATCATGATGCAGAAGGCAAAATCAATTTCGCCTTTGCATTCGAGAGTAATCGTGTCGATATAAACGCTGATATCTGCCTTTCGAACACTACGATTATACGGTCAATGAACATTCGACTGAGAATTTCGCAAACAAGGGCTAAACACGTAGTACCAACTCTAGAAATCCAGCGTATAAAGTATCATCGTAATGATAATACTTTATACTAAGGATTCCAAGAGTCAGTTGTCGACGGCTCGTACACGTGCACAATTAACCGAACTTCCCGAACAGATCGAAATACGTACTTCAAATGTGCAATGACATACACTTCGATAGTTCAATGAGGAGTGTAACTTTATACGCATAGCATGATACTATATGTATATGTTTTCGTAAGAAGCTACACTCGCTCGTTAGTGCAATGAGTACGTATTTCTGCTTAAAATTCAAGTAGCGGATAACTTATAACTAAGACTGAACTCGTGCGGCCAGTTACTAAGAGACGAGTACTGAGAGCAGTACATTAACGAAAGAAAAATGTCAATGCACGAAACATTATTGCTTTATGCTTAACTGTTATTCATATAACGCGAAGTTGCGAGAAAAAATTATTGTCGCACGCTTTAAGTAAACCCAGGTATAGGCAAATCACTGTATAATTACTTAGTGATAGCCTACCCTAGCCCTGATACTTATATATAAACGGGTAAAAAAAGTGGAACAGAATCCACATTGAACTATGTATACATTCATCTATCCCATTCACTCCGGCTTTTACTCATACACGCCACCCGGGGGTGGTCATAGCTTACTTTCCCTAGGGAGACGTGCATACGAGCACAATCTCCAACACCCGAGCTCAAAACTGACTCATACACTTATGAATTAGTACGTACCAATGCTGAAATCGATTTCAAAGTATAATGACTGAGCAAACTAACGCGAAACGCGTGACTCTACTTATTTTCAATTATTTGTACGACCAAATGTAATGTGTATTATACGAAGCCTGTACAAGTGTACAGGCGACATATAAGTATATTGAAATATATAATGAAATAAAATTGAATAATTGATCGAATTCGAAGAAGCAATTGTCATTTAATGCTCTTCCCGACGTACATGCCACATTACACTACGCATTCATACAGTGGCAAGTACGTCGGCAGTCATTATTACGATAGCATCGCCAAACTACGCCTTAAAACTAAACCTCTCTCACCAGCCTGCACCATGCATGCTGCACCTGGGCGCATGCATGATGACAGGCCTTAGTGACATGAGTACGGCCAAAAAATAGGGTACTCACTGAAGATTGCTGAAAAAATCCTGAGCTAACATTAGTAATATATAATGTACGTAAGGCATAAACGGACTAATGACTCAAATTTGTACTTTCTTCATTTCTCATAATAATCAAAATGACTCGACTTTCATTTTATTTCATTTCAGAAGCAAACTTGACGTGAATTAATGACTCGACTTTTCTGTTATGTATTTATCATGCAAAAATAAAATTCCTCGAGTGATCCTACCATAGAAGCAACTTTTCTATACCATACAATTATGACACTCTTGTCGCTCTATGATAGAATCTACTCGTCGCGAAATGCCACCTTGCTTATTAGAACTAATCATATACGATCGCAAGCGGTACGTTCTTAAATACAAACGTGTTGACTCTACTTTAATATGACTCTAACTTTATACAAATAGTCGTTATCTAACGACTTGTAAAATGCAGATTTTACTCTATTTTCTTAAAACAGTTAAATTGTGCGAAACTATATGTAATAAATTATTCAAAACGCGAACACGTCCGCGAACTAATATATATTACAAAAATTAAGCAAGGTAGGCCTACCCTGAGCTAAAATATAGACATCCAACATGTGCCTAACAGACTCCACTGACGACTGGAGTTTCTGCTTGGCAAAAATTCTAGTCGCCGTCACTATGCTCATCATCAATAACCAATTAAGAATCTGAGAAAAATTACAACCAGTCACCCGTGCCGATTCGGACCATTCGTCCTACGACATGATTGGGTGACTGGAGGAACTTAAAAGTCTCACTCACCGCCTGGTCAGCATACCACAGGAACACGCTGCATCGACGGATCCTTGACCCTCAGTTCCTAGACCCTCTAACTCTGCATTCTGAACTGTGGGGCGTGGGGTGAATGTGGGATACCAGCATCAGATCAGCAGAACCAAGCATCTTCTTGAATTACTGACTCTACTGCCGCGGACGAAAAAATGAATTGTAAAATTCGCGACCGAAATCTTTTGTGCCGGCGTAATAACACTGACTTTAATTCGCGACGCGGGTTTAGACTGACCGAATAATTCTGACGATGCAACAACACTGAGTCTGCTTATAACATTTCGCGATCGCGGTATATACGTTTCGGTGAACGGGCTCGCGACCGAAGTATGTTAAAAAGAAAATGAACAAAAATATAATTCCGGCGCAACAAACACTGAAGCGAACGCGACGCGAGAAATATAATACGATTGAGGGGGATCTGTCATTACGAGCAAACACTGATTCTACTTCGCGTAACTTTACTTTGAAATGCAAAAGGATGAAGCTAAGGAACCTGTACGGTTCAAGGGAAATAATCAACTCGAAAGCAAAATTGACTCGAATATCGCATTGCGCGCGATCACAAAAATTCCAAGAATGCTTTACAATATACCCCACATTTGATAATTTGAACTAGGAAATATACTGAATATTGAACTCAAATAAAAATTGGAAAGATATATTAAAGACACATTGGAAAGACATATTAAAACAAAAAAATTGACTACGAACGAAAAGTTTGAAAGAAAGTGAATAAAGTTAAGTATGAAGTGGGGTATATTATAGAATATTCTTATGCACTGGCTCTAATTTGCGAGCTTCGACACGCGCGGGTGGAAGCTGTCGGAATCGCGACGCACGAACTTCAACACACGCGAGCGGAAGTAAAACGATTTTGCGGATCTCACACTCACGGGTGGAGATCACCGGACTGCGCGTGTGCCTCAACATTCGCGGATGGAGGCAATCACGTTCGATATCGATTTTATGTATTTACTTCTTTGCAACACAGAATCTATTTCGCGGCGAGCAATATGTTAAAATCGCAACCCTATTCCGCGCGCGTCCGCCTCAACACTCGCGGGTGGAGGCATGCGAGGTTCATCGAACAACACTGATTCTAGAGACCGACGAGAAGTCGCAAAGTTGCTGAAAGAAAGGGGAAGGGTGGCACGACATAATATGTACGCATTTTTCTAAACGAACTTGTTTTTTTTTTCGTTATCGCGAATGCTGACGAGATCGAATAGAGAATGTGTTGAATGTTATTCAAATAGCGAGTAAAAGTTAAGTGAATCTATTTGTAATGATGTTTCATGAAGCTATCAGTAGGAACACATATCATTGGGTAACAGCGGAAAAAAACGCGAGATGCAGCCTTTAGTCACTGTGATCCTTGATTCAGATAAAAATTATCCGATTCAGGGATAACAGTGTCCAGATCACACCACGTGGAGGTAGCTACGTATGGTGTCCATAAAAATGATTTAGTTATAATGCAGCAAATTATAATGTACACTGTATTCTTGTACTAGGAGTAAAGGATGTAAAGCGGCATTAATTTAGTGGAAGGATTCAAAAAATGTTGGAACAATCAATGAAAATAAAATAAAAGTGTCTTATATAATATGTAGAATAATGAGTGTATCGATGGTTTAACCCTTTCGCTACGGACACCGACTATAGTCGGCGGACGCGAGACGTGCTGTGTGTACGGATGCCGATTATAGTCGGTGTCCGCGAGACGTGCTGTGTGTACGGGTGCCGACTATAGTCGGTGTCCGCGAGACCAGACAATATACCTACGTACATTGTGGGTATTCTGAAATTTCAGAATTTTTATGTTTTTCTGTATAATATGACGAAACAGTTGTTACATAACTCTTAAAAAAGTATACATACAAGACAATTCCAAAGTGCCATTGAAAGACGTAAGTGCGAACATCGAAGACTACCGATGCGCAATGTGCACACTGCGCGGCGCGGTGCCCCGTTCAGTGGCGCTACTCTCGCGGAACGGACTGCCGTAGCGAAAGGGTTAAGCTATGGTAAATAACTTAAGGATAAATGCAAAGTAAGGTTAAATAATTATAGTACGGGTGGGAAATATTATACAGGAGCAACAGTGTAGTATGTGCAAAAATGTAGTAATAGGTAGCAAGCTTGTTCAGATAATCTAAAAGAGAAGGTATAGTAAAAACCAGTGCCGTAACTAGCCATTCCTGTGCCCTGTGCAAGAATTTGCATTTAGACCCCTTAATTAATTACATTTAGGAAAATAATAAAACAAATACATTACAATAGATTTAATAAGATTTATTTTATTAACACTTTTCTGGCTTTCATTTCGGCAAATTCATTAATCACATCATCATAATTTATGTTTTTAACAATGTCAAATTCAATAGAAATAATAGATAGATTGGATAACCGTTCTTGTCCCATAGTTGATCTTCAATCATTTTTTATTAATTATAATTTGCTAAAACTTCTCTCGCACGAAGCAATAGACACAGGAAGGGTTAACAATAGACGAAGAGTGACGTAAAACTAACTATTATTTAGATTCTGATCTAGAGTCTGAGTAAGGCAAAATTTAATTGTCAAACCGCGCAGTTGAAAGGTGGCAAAGTTAAAAATTTGTAAATATTATTTCCTGTAAACAGCATTTTGGGCCCTCCTTCCAAGTGGGCCCTGTGCGAGTGCACCTGTTGCACCTGCCAAGTTACGGCACTGTTAAAAACAATTATGACTCACCAAAGCAGAGTAGAGTACTGTAGCTCAAACGTATAGTATAAGGATGACTGTGATATACGTAAGAAGCAGACACCTGTTGCTGTCTCATGTGAACGTATAACTGTCACAACAACAGTATGCGCTATATATCAGTGCCTTTATCGAGATTTTAATTTAAAATTAATTGTTCGAATCACTGCTAATATTCAGACTCGATAGGATCACCCACGTTAAAAACACAAATTAATGTTAATAGGCACTGTCACTGTCCATAGTCGAATAAACTGTCCAAAGTCACTGTCATAACTCACTGTCAAAAGTCATTGTCAAGAGTCACTGTCAAAAGTCACTGTCAAAAGTCACTGTCAAAAGTCATTGTCAGAAGCCATTGTCAAAAGTCACTGTTAAAAGTGTTGTTATTCTTCTTTAATAAAAGATACATCGATCATCCTTTACGATACACTCGACAAACAATTGCAAGTATTAACCCTCGCACTACCGACGAATATCAGCGCGACGCGGCGTACCACGATGGGTCCATTTACACCCCAGCCTGATGAGCTGCAACCCGTATACATCGGTATGCCGGTAAAGTCACACGTTACAAAAGTTAGTCGTACTGCATGTTACCCACGAAGCGCAAGCTGACGTCACTGAGGTGAAGGAAAGAAATGTATAAAGGCGGGATTACACCGATATTATTTATTCGACAAAAATCGTATTTTCTGGCTACATACATAATTGTTCTTCATGTTTTCAAATATTTGATACATTGTTTACAATTTGTTTATAATATGTTTCGGGTAAAATTTACATTTTTACGTAGGTACATTTGAACGACGTTACGGTGTGTTTTATAAATTATTAACAATTTGTTTATAAATTTTTGTACAGGATTTTTTTTAGCAAAATTTCCATTTTCGCTTCGCTACATCTTAACGACGTTACGGTGTGTTTTAAAAATGATTAACAATTTGTTTATAAATTTATGTACAGGATTTTTTTAGCAAAATTTCCATTTTCGCTTCGCTACATTTTAACGACGTTACGGTGTGTTTTAAAAATTGTTAACAATTTGTTTATAAATTTTTGTACAGAATTTTTTTTAGCAAAATTTCGATTTTTGCTTCGCTAAATTTTAGCGATGTTAGAATGAGTTTCATCAATTATTAACAATTTTTTTTTTTTTTTTTTACGTGGGGGAAATCTTCAAAAGACACCCCGCTCCACCAGAGGTAGTGCCTCATTTTCAGTGCTACCCCTGGTTGTGCCGGGTAGTGCCGGATTTTTACCGGCTAAAACCCCCACGGTGCAATTCGTGGCCCTTCTTGATTTCTTGTCCTCTTCGGTGCCGTCGTGTTGTTGATTGGGTTGAGGCCGGTCTCGTCTGCTGCAGAAGCGCGCTACATTCATACACGCACGCGCACACACACACACACACACATACTAAACGAGTATCAGCTGATTTCGGCTCGAGCCGAAGTCCGCTGACACTATATATGCATAGGAACTAGCACTATATATACATATATATTATTATATTATATATATATATTATTATATTATATATATATATATTATTATATTATTATATTATATATATTATTTTTATATATTAATTTACAATTTAACGGACATATTTACATGAACTGTACACGAGGCTGGCTGTTGCACAGCTAATTGTTTCCCGGAAATAGCTTACTTTACACGAAATCGCATGGAAAACGACAGTTACTTTTAATCTGTACAGTTGTCGCATGTAAACTCTCGTTTTCCATGCTCATTACAAATAAATTTTCGACAAATTTTACAAAAATTGGTATATTTAGAGTCTGACTGGCAAAGGTAGCACTTGCCACGCTTCCTAGAAGCAGCAGGATCTACCTTTGTTGCTCTCGAAATTTTTTGACCGGCGGCCTCAATGGCCTTTCCAACGTACCGGTTACGAGCTACAGTCGGGTTCTTTGCCCGATTTTCAATATTCGCGGCAACTAATTGTTTTGCTAGCTCTTCCAGGAAGAGCTTTCTCCGACGTCGGATGGACCTACTTGCCGCTTCCCATTCAGGATTTTTTGTAATCCAAATAATGAAAGCATTATATGCGGCAATATCAAGCAAATGCATAAAAATGGCATTCGGCCAGCGTCGTGTACATCTGCGGCACGTGTATTCGCGAACTAATTTATCAAGTGTGTCCACGCCACTTTTGGTCGCATTATAATATTGAATGATAGTTGGTTTAAATTTATTTTCTTGGTTGGACACGTCGTGGTCGTGGTGCACACTCGACAATAAAATTACGCATTTTCGCGGTTTCGGCACATACGATACGAGGGACAAGTTACGCGTGAATAAAAAATGAGAAGAATAAACGGGCCGTCCGTATGTTTCCGTCAGTATTTTGGGTAAATCTGTCCTATTCTTTCTCATTGTGCCGACGAGAAACAGTCCCTGTTCCAGTAAGTGTTCTGCTAACGTCAAGTCCGTAAAAAAATTGTCGGTTGTAATTGTCCGCATTGAATTTTTCCACAATTCTACAAGGTCTCTTACGACACGTGGCCCCTGCCCTTTTTCGGGTGTATCTCCGGTTTTTCCTAAATAAATTTGGAAGTTGCAGCAATAACTAGTCTTCGCATCGCAAAGTGTCCAAATTTTGACTCCGTATTTTCCGGGTTTACTGGGCATATAAACTTTGAATGAGCAGCGACCCCGAAATTTCATGAGCTGCTCGTCAATTGTGCCTTTATCGGAGGCTTCATAACAGGTCTGACAATTTGCCGCGAAGATATCGGACACTTCGCGTATTGGCGCTAATTTGTCCGCGGATTGCCTCTCGTGCCTCGTTTCGTTGTCGTCAAATCGAATAAATCTTAAAATACTCGTAAATCTATTCCGTGACATCGCTGCTGTATAAAACTGCCGAGATAAAAACGGCTCATTGCGCCACATATCTCCTACGTCCTCACGCGATTCTCTAAATCGGCCTTTCATTACCAGTATGCCGAAAAATGACTCTAATTCGGTTCGCGTCACCTCTGTCCACGACTGTCCAGGGTGTATTCTACAATATTCACGCGCCCTGTTCGTACGCGTAATCTTACTTGCGCACGAGGAAAGTCAAAAACCCTGGATAGCGGTGCACATTCACGAACGTGTTTTATTGTGTTTATAATCACTGGTATCGTACAAAAATGCGAGCGAGCGCAAGACGGCTATGAGAAGCGCGACAGAAGTATGCGAGCAAGCGCAGAAGACAAAGATGTGTAGAACAGATATAGCAATTTACAAGACTCTTGATACATGGGTTAATAGACGTGGACTGCCGAAAAAGCGGGCAGTCGGCGCGGTCAACGCATGACCACGTGAGGAAAGGCGAGCGGTGGGAGACGCGTCCGGCCAATCGCAGTCCTGGGCCTTGTCACATGATGGAAGCGTCTCCCGGGCGGCAGCAAGGATGGAACGTTCGCGAACCTTCTCGAACGTTCCATGGGAGGAGAGGAGAAAGGAGAGGAAAGCGGAAGGAAGGGGTGTGCAACTGCACGTGCCGAATGTGGCAAACAAGACCTTATATGGTCAGCGTAGAAGGTTAAAAATAGATTCCTTAAATTCTACGGCGCAACGGAAGTATATGCTAATCTACGGGAAGCTATGTACAAAACTAGAAACTAAGTACGGAACACGCCCGTTTGTTAGTATTTCTCGCGATGCAATCCAATATTTCATCATTGATGAAAAGGCGGAAACAATCCAAGATTGTTTCCACATTTTCGCTTTTCGATGTCAATTTTGGGTCGCGAGGAACACTTGACCCAGCAGTGATGTCATTAGGCGCGATGTATTTCCAGGTGCGACCGGACACTACATGATTTCTACAATCATTCGCGTCGTCGTCGCTTCCGGAACCTGAAAATACGTCGTCCGCGGACTCGTTCGGTTCGGGTTCCTTATCACTAAAGTCACTATCGGAATTGTCTTGAGGTTTTTCACTATCACTTTCACTGTCACTGCATTCATTATGATGCCACAGCGATATATTACCCGCACTACCGCTGGGTTCACTGAGTTCACTCGCGTTTCAGCCGCGTGAACAGAAGAACGGCAGTATGCTGCATCTCCCTTCCACCAACCGTCACACGACGTTAATACACATCAGACTTTCAATAAACTCGAAATAACTTAATTCCCTTTATTTGTAACATAGAGCATCGTACAACTGACTGGCAACATCAAGAAAACGCAATTATTTTAAGCATTCAATAAGTTATTACACGAAATATGTCGTAAATATCGGTTTTTATTTATTTGAACTACGACGCACACTACCAAAAAATCTAAAAAAAATTGGTGTTACTACTTATGCCAATACTTCACTACAGCATTTATAAAAATTCTGTGGGTCGGAAACTTCAACACGTAATTGGAATTTTTCGTGTTTTTGGGGGGTTTTTGATTTTTTATGCTTAGGATTTGCTAGACAAAAATCTGCAAAAATTCCCAACCATAAATTCACATGTTCTGAATATTCTCAAATTATTTCAGAATTTTTCCGCGCCGCTAAATACGAAAAATGTGTCAAAAACTGATTTTTTTATTTCCCCTATAACTACCCTTCTGATGGAGATAGAGGGTTGAAACTTGGCATAGAGCGTTTTTCTTTTCATCCCCTATCGAATGACGCCTTGCGAGATAAAATTGGTACAAGTGCATTTTTGACAATTTCAGCCGGCTCAACGGTCAGCCGAAAGGTAAATTCGGTACCGCTGTCGCATGCCGAACGAAGCGCGTGTGTGCAATCGTGGTGGAAAGAAGACGGAGCATAATTCTGTGTCTCTTTCGATGGGTGCGCGCGCAGCTTCTGACGTCATTTTTCTCTACATTGGTAGAAGAAAGACGAAAAGCATAGCTCCTTCCTTGCCTACGTACGGTGCGCGCGCAGCGCTCACGGACACGGCACGCATACAACTCTCGCTTTCCCCCACCACGCGTGCCGCGATGCGGCAGGATGCCACTTCTGAGATCACTGATGTGCACGGCCGTATGTAGAGCTGCAGTCGACCCGCGCCGAGAGAGAAAGATGATATTTTGGTATTCTGTCCTTTGTTACCTGTACTACCCTTTCAATAATGTTGTGTACGCCGTTAAAATATACGGAACTCAACTATCTTTGCTGTACTATCCTTTTGACAAAAGGGTTTTAGGTAAGTCGTAATAAAAACAGGGTGTGTTTGAAGAAAAACTGTTCCCATACAAGAAATATAGACTATATATATTTCATAATTTGCAATTTTGGTATACAGAGAGATAATTCCAAATGTGTACATCAATCAGGCATCTATTACAGTTTCTGACTGTGGCGAAGTATCATATTTATACATCCAGCATGAACAATTCCCAAAGGAAGCAATTTATATTTTTACTATTTTTATTATTATTTATATTTTTTACTTTATTTTGTAATCATATACATTAATTTCTGTGACATACTGACATCACCTACTGAAATATCTAAACAGAAGAGAGCAACTCTTTTCAAACCGGTCATATCTAGTCAAATCTCTGTGGAACTAACGTCGGCAGGCGCAAATCGACTGTATGTCCCAAAGGTCCAGTGGTAAGAGTGAGACAGAATACCAAAATGTCTTTCTTCTCTCTCTAACAGCGAGGCGCGGCTGTTCCTGCATCCGTGCGCATTCCAGGTAGTACAGTAAATTCTCTCTATTTGTCCAGTAGGACGGACACCATTTCGGACAAATACAGAAGCGGAGACACTGTTTTCGAGCCTCGGCGCTTGCCTTTGTAGTTCGCCGAACGTAGAAAAGGACAGCGCTAAAAAGAGAACAATGAATGGCAGTCGAGGCAACTGAGTCATTTAAAGCCCAACCTACCAAGTACAATAATGAAAACGATTGTTACACTTCTTTGTTTTTAAGATTTTCTGCCTGAAAATGTTTGTAACAGACTGGTGATATCGTTCTGATAAAAATGAGACCAAACATAATATAATTTGGACTACATTTATATATTAACACCTATTGAATATGTAGAAGAAATTCTCTATATTAGTTCTTTAGCGCGGGCACCATTTCGGACAAATACAGAAAACTCTTTATATTTGTCCCTTAGCGCGGACACCATGTCGGACAAATAGAGAAACCGAGACACCGTTTCGGACAAATATAGAAGCCGAGACACCGTTTGGGACAAATACAGAAGACGAGACACCATTTGGGACAAATACAGAAGCGGAGACACTGTTTTCGAGCCTCAACGCCTTTGTAGTTCGCCGAACGTAGAAAAGGACAGCGCTTACAAGAGACAATGTAATGAATGACGGTCGAGGCAACTGAGACATTTAAAATGCAACGTACCAAGTGCTATACTAAAAACGACTGTTACACTTTTTTATTTTTCACATTTTCTGCATGAAAATGTTTGTCACAGATTGGTGATATTGTTCTGATAAAAATGAGACCAAACATAATATAGTTTGGACTAAATTTATTTATTAATTGGTATTGAATATCTTCTCCTATCGCTTTGAATGAAGTATAAAAACTAAGTGCTCAAAAAATACTTTAAATGCAATAGTAATTTTTCAGTCTTTATACGCAACATCAGGTTAAGAACCATCATTGTAAAATACAAATATATTTTTATACAACCTTGAAACTAAAGTCTACACTCGATTCCAAGATAAATCAACGCGGCTCAGAAGGAGCGTGTGGACGTGCGGTCCTGAATGATAGAGTAAAATGAGTTATACAATAAGTATTACATAAATAAATGTTGTCCAAATTATATCATGTTTGATATCATTTTAATCGGAAAAGTCTCAGCAACATGTTAAACAAATTTTCAGACAAAAAAATATAAGAACAAAAAAGTTATATTTTTGTAAGGTACGATGTTAGCTGTCAACTCGCGTCAAAGGAGCCGCGTGGGTCATAAATTACACGCTTGGCTGGCGCCGAGGCAGGAAACACGGGCGTAGGCATAACGAATACATTGGCGTAGGACTACCGGAGTGGACAAACTGGGAATCAACTTAGGTCAGTGCAGTCCACGAGAGGGGCCCCTTACGCCGCTATTTCCACCTCCACTAGAAAGAAATGGTTCTGTCCTTTATGTTTCATCGCGTTTTTTTGTTTATGCCGATCATATGACACACGGTGCGTCGTCCGTTTCCTGGGCAACGTTAATTTGGTGGGGGGAGCCTATAGAGCACTGGGAGCGCTCCCTGGACAGCACTGACTTAGGTGGACAAATAGAGAGAATTTACTGTACATTCAAAAGAGGCGCGAACGTCTCTATCCGAAACTCATCGCGCTCGACCAACAAAACACCCCCAGGATCCCCAAGTCGCTGAGGTCGCACTCCGGGGCCTCTCGGCTCAAGGAGGAATTACAAGTCGCTTCCCGTCTGTAACGTCGTGAAAACTCCCCTTTTCGCGAAACCGCCAATCGGGACGTGAGAGCCTCATAATTTGTTTAGTCCCAAATTTAATTATATAAAATATTATTTGAGCTAAAAAATTCCTGGCCAATTTTATAAAAGCTTGAAAATGCTTTTTCATTTTGTGATCCGTTTTTGTGTTGCAGAATCAAAACGGGAACGCCAAAACACTCCAATCGAAAAGAAATTGAATGAGCTGCTGGAAGATAGTAAAAGACGGCGAGAAGAGCGTGCTAAGCAGTACGGAGAAAAAATGGAGAGGCTGGATAAATTATTAGAAATCCTCGAACCGAGAAAAGATTAAAATAAATGACGACCTGACGATCATCAACAATTACGTTTTTATTTATTTTTAGAATAACAAATTTGAGTTTATTTCATTACGTTTTATTCATGTTCGAAGATTAAAGTTTTGGGTACATTTAATTATATATTATTTTCCTATGTGCAAAGGATACAGTGTAAATAAATCAATAAATTACCTGCGATGTGTACTGCCAAACTATGTTTACAAATATTTATTTACAGTTTATAGCGATGTGTACAATGATGCATACCATGACAAATAATAACAAAATAGCGGTTAATTGTTATTCATGATTCTCAATTCATTATTTATTCATAAAGTTTTTATATTTACATTAATTAGTTTTTTTTTTCGTTTATATACATCGACGTCATGATTTATACATAAAAACAAGAACAATGAAAAATTATGGTAAATTGTCTTTTATTACATTACGCTTGATTGTTCCTTCATTGCGTAAATTTACATTTCTTTCTATATTTTCATTGATATTTTCAATATCATTCCTTACAAGTAAGGGAATTTCGATGTGATCCCCGTTTAACAAGCAAAAATTATGTAAAACACAACATGCCATAATGTAGCTTGGTACAAGATCTACTCGCTTAACTCGAAGTCTGTCGAGTAAAATACGAAATCGGCCTTTCAATAGGCCAATACTTCGTTCCACGGTCATCCGCGCCGATGATAATCGAGTATTATAATTTTCCTCGTTCCGTCAACCGGCCATTATTCTTGAACGGCACGAGCAAATGTTTTTGGTTTGCGTATGCAGCGTCGCCAAGAAGATGGGTATTGTTGGGGAAATATCGTTCCGTATTACATATCGCTTGCGTGCCTGAGAGTTGAAACACTCTGTTGTCGTGAACTGAGCCGGGGTATCCCGCGAAGCAATCGATAAACTTTAAATTTTGTTGACATATCACCTGTGAAGTAGAGATTTTACATATAGAACATACTTTATGCACTTAAACTCGATAATAAACTAAACATACCTGTAAGTGTATTGAGTAGTAACCCTTTCTATTTATATATGCTTCTGGGTCGTCGTGCGGTGCATCAATCTTTATATGAGTGCCATCGATCATGCCAATCACTCCAAGAAAACTATATTTTCGTTGAAAATATGTTGCAGTCTGTAGAGCCTTTTCGTCATTTGGCCACTTTATGATGATTGACCGGATGCTCATTAAGGCCCTGACCACTCGTCTGACGATGTACAGTCCAGTACTTTTTCCAACGCTGAAGCGTTCACATGTTAACCTACAAACATATGACAATACTTTCTCTAGTATCTATAGTAACAGTAATTTCTTTAGTACCTGTAGTAATAGTAATCCTTTACTAATATATTACCTGTACGAATCAGTAGTTGCTAGTATCCAGATAGCAATCATTAACTGCTTATTTGGTTCAATACGTTGACGACCAACCCTTAAACGGTGTCGAAGAATTCATAGTGGAGCCAGTTTTGGCCCCAAGATATTCAATAAGGTTTCAAATGTAGTTTTCGTCATTCTGTTGAAAAATCTATTAGTTAGAACAGGCCTGGGCAACTCGTAGCCCGAGTGCCACATTCCCCTTCTTCTTCCACTTCTAACCGACCCCCACCTTATTCCGTTTGCGCGCTGACGGAGCGCATAACATATATTCGAGACCGTCTCCGCTAGTTCCCCTCGCTCCGTCAGCGCGCAAACGGAATAAGGTGGGGGTCGGTTAGAAGTGGAAGAAGAAGGGGAATGTGGCACTCGGGCCACGAGTTGCCCAGGCCTAAGTTAGAATACAATTTAATTGTTATTAACCTTTTATAAGTATTGTAGCAGATAACACTCTCCAACAAATTTTGACTTTTTTTATATTTCGTAATATCTGTTAGGTTATTCTTATAGATTTCGGTGTTCTAAACCCGAATCTGAAACCCGTTCCTTTCCATCACCCTTAGTTTTTGAGAAAACGAATTTTGAAAAAAAACACCTTTTTTCAACTTTGAACAACAATTCTGTTAAAACGATAAAAGATAGACAGATTCTATTAGTCGCAACAAATTCAGCAGACATTTCTGCGTAAATTGGTGTGAATCGTTTTTGCAATATCATTTTATAAAGATGTTTAAATAATAGTTGAATTGGGCAAGACACGTTTTGCGCGCCTATTTTGGGACACTTTTTTCAATTTTTTGTAAAAATGGTGGGTCTAGCGTGAATTGCATTTACACTGAGAGATAGAGCAGACATTTTTCTATGGAGATCCATCATCAGATTTTGCGAAATACGTTTTGGCTTCGCACAGGAAAATGAAATAGTCGTGCGTGTCACGCAACGAGCGCAGTATCACAACAGATCACAACAATAGATCACAACAACGTAATGCAAGTTAATGATAGAGCATTTTGATAAGTAATATAAATAGATAATATGAACGTAAAATTATAGTTATTAAGACAAGTGAGATCGTGATCAAAATGTTGTGGTTGCAATAGTCAAATGAACCCCAAGTAAAGATATATCACTTGAACGCCTAACCAGTATTCGCGAGAGAAAAGTGATAGTTTCCGCTGGCCCTTCCTACTTAAAAATTACCATTCACACAGAAGTATGCTACCTGCCTTCCTAATTCCTATAATTAATAAAAATGCAAAGCAATCACACTAACACACTCATTCCCGGATTCTCACACATTCCGCCCGAGTGCAAAGGCCTATTTCTAGAGAGTACGTCCCGGGACGTCTCCGACACCCGAACTCAGCGCACATCATCATTCATCTCAATACTTTACGTACCATTTCCTGAAATCGACTGCCAAAGGCTAGTGACCATGCAAGATAGACGCGATCACGAATTTGACTACTTGATTTTACTATACAACCAAATACTGTACAGTTTATAAAACGTATTACGTGGTATTTAAATTAGACGTTGTGTTTGAAATCGTGCGCACTCCCGCCGTTTTGCGGACGATCGGGACTCGCACCTCGGTGCCGGCGAGCGCGCGCCCATAAGCCGACGTGTCGCGAGCACGTAGGCTCGGCGGTGCGCGCGCATCCCAACGGCGGATCGTGCGTCCCACCCGCCAAGTCCCCTCGAGAATGAGGGCCCTCCGACTTCCAGAAAGCGCTATTGTTTTGAGAGAGCAAAGCTGTTTAGCTAATATCAAATCCAATCGTTAAAAGGTTTTCTGGAGGTCGGAGGATAGCCGCGCTAGCAGGGCACGTTTTGCCCTCTCTCCGTTACGGACTCTCATAGCGAACAGACGTGAAAGGTGATATTGTGCGAATACCGAGGCGAGTTACGAAAACGAATCGATTTCGAGTTATACGATTAGAACACCCCTTTCTTTCTGTGCAACTACAACTAAACTCAATTCTTTCTCACATTTTCTTCAATACAACTTTCATTTTTTCATTCAAACGCAGTTCTACTCTTTCTTCAACTTCATCGCTCTCTCTCTATCTTTCATTCCTTCTCCTCCGGCATTTTCTTTTCACCGACCAAACACGTTGTCATCTACTACTACAAAAATTGAATAGCAATCACGGTGATTTCGTATGAAATCAATTATTTATTAAGTGAATTATGTTAATATGATGAGAATACAATATATATGTTTGCTTACTAAACATGCAATCCATAACACTACCATTCATACAACACACAATGGATAGCATGTCGGTGGCCACTAAACACATCGACAGTCGCTAGTACAAATTAGTAAATTTCAATAACCATATCCGTGCTCACCAATCTGATCCATCCATGCAAAACCTGGGCGCATGAATGGGTTCAGACTTAGAGTAATGAGCACGGCTAAGAAATTGTGTACCAACCGTTTTGCTGAAAACATCCTGATCTAACAATAAGATTAGTAAACATATTGTTTACACTTTATGTATGCGGACTAATAATTAATTTTATTCTTATATGTAATTCAATCTGATTAAAAAAATGTTCTTTAAAAAATAGATAAATGTATAAACTTTAAATACGGAAACATATTAATATTTGTCATTTCAAGAGCAAAGACATGCATGAAACTCTACTTTTCGTGATCTTTCAAATATTATTAGATAATTTCTCAACTTGAACATTAAAATATTGTTACGGACGCGAAGGCGCGAAGAACACCACGGCGAAGACACAAATCCTATATTGATTTTGTGTCATAATGTTATAATGTTAATTAGTTATATCGATTTTATGACGTTCGAATATTATTGTTGTTGGTAACCAAACCAAAAAGTCTGCCTCTGGTCTTCATACCAGATGGACGTGTTATATTAAACCGTTGTCTTTGATAATTCTGGTACGTTGTAATGTCTCGCCTGCGTCCACGTAACAATATGTTTGAATAATTTCTCAATAGAATTAACCTGAAAGAAAGGTATGAAAGGTATGACCTAACCTCGAGCGACCCGTTTTCTGAGAGATTTTTCTAAAGAAACTAGTATGTAGTGCATTATTGGTGTATCTCTCTGAAAGCAGGTACTACCCGTCGCGAAGCGCCTTCTTGCTCTTTCAAACAAATTCGGAATGCGAGAACGAGATTGTTTCTGATTATAGACAAACTATAACCCAAAACTGTTAAGTTGAAAAAATCAAATTTAATACTTTGCCTACTACTGATGTATATGTGATAATATTTGTGCAATACATGAAACTACAATCATAAATTTGGAATTAAACACCGACTAATTTGATTGCAATTTTTACATTTATTAAGTTAATGCGCCGAACGCGAATCGCGATATGGAAATAAAACATACTATGAGCAAGGGAAACCTATCCTAATCTGATTAAATATGACAATAATGATGGGCCTAACAAAATACCACTCATAGGTAAACTCCTCAGTTTATCTATGGTCACTGTGCTCTTCATTCAAATTTATAAGAAGTAATTACAACCAATCACCCGTGTCGCTTCGGACCATTCGCCCTACGACATGATTGAGTGACTGGAGGGAATTTAAAATTTCGCTCACCAGTGATGTCTCGTCTGCATACCACAGAAACACGCTGCAATAGTGGGCTTTTGACCCTCAGATCCTGGATTTGGCTGCTGGACTAAGGCGTCGTTGTCATCTTCTTCTTTTTCGATCCAACATGATATCTTAAATAAAATTGTGATCTGTAAAATAATAAAATTTGATTAAGTCCAATGTGAACGTGTACAATATTTATTCAAGGTAAAGACCAAACACAAATACTGAAGTTAAATAAACCGATTTTAAACGTACCTTGCAAACGCAACAGCATTGCGCGCAATTATGAATCAACTGTCTACCGGGATGACCGAGTCTAAATCCAAAAAATAATTTACAATATACTAATAATATTATAAACCAAAAATGTAATAATCGAACAACACTGACTCCAATTCGCGATTTAAAATGTGGAATACTACTGCCCTACATTCATGACTCTAATTCGCGTGGCTCTACATTATCTTGCAAAGGGATCAAGTTACAACAAAGAGCTCATATAGCTTCAATAGGGAATAAACATTTCGTAATCAATGAGTGAGTCTAAACCGCATTGCACGCGGCACTAAATACTATAATCACTGACTCTAGTTCTGATAAATGATATACAATATGCTAATATAATACTCTAAGCCAATAATATAATAATCTAACAACACTGACTCTACTTCGCGTGATTCTACATTACTCTGTAAAGGAATAAAGTTAGAGCAAATAGCCTATTCGGCTAGAAAGGGAATAGACATTTCGTAATCAAGCACTGATTCTAAACCGCATTGCATGCGGTTATCAATCCTGTAAGAAAATTTGAGGAATACCCTCTTATTAATTACGAGTTATAATGTTAGAAGAAAATATGAATTATACTCCAATAAGATGCAAAATTCCAGAGTTCCTGTAACAGAAAACAGACGTTGATTAGCAAAGTCAATAATTTAGGTGCTGCAAATGTTGATGGAACGATTGAGTTCTTAAAATTGAATTCTTTCAATATCTGAATAATGCAAAAATGAAGGAACAAATGAATTCTTGAAATTGAATTCTTTCAATATCTGAAGAATTGAAATATGAAAAAACAACAGAGCCCTTGCGGAGAGCAAAATATGCGGTTTGCAGCCTTTAGCCCGGTATGATCCTCAATTCAGATATGAAATCCGATTCGTGGATAATGCCGGTTTCCAAGTCACACCCTCTTGGAGGTCGCTGCAAGTGGTGACCCATTAGAATTGAGAAATAAAATTATTTATTTATGTTTAGACTCATAATTTTGTCCCATGCGACATATATAATTTTACTGTGTTCATTTGTATAATATATTCAAATATTTATTTTATTGAACGTGCAACCTGAAATTTTCGCACTAAATTTATATTTTAAACATCCTATATCGTGTATATGTAGCGGAAATATAACTAAGGAAAAAACTGTATTACTAACGTTACTCAGGCGTCCCCTCCACGACTGACGTCACGGCCATTTTCAAATGGTTGCGTTTGCGCACTTGTGCTTTCCAACCAATTCCTACCTTCGATATTGGCAAACTCAATAATTGCTTGTCATGCACAAAATAGGTTGAATAGACCCAATGTTTGTCTCGAATTAGTTGCTACTCCCGCCCTAGCACGTAAATCAAGTACTGAATGATATCAAACTCACCGAAAAACATGTGAAAACTGCGACAAACTGGGGCTTAAATGCACGGCGTCCTTCAATTTCCGACGATGCCAAGAGTGTCTGGAATGAGACTCAGATATTTCGATTAATTCACAATATCAAGTCAAAATATATACACCTCCACGTTGCCCGCTAGTTAATATTCAAGAATGTCACAAATTTAACGATGAAACAACAAATATTTATAAAATAACTGTTTTAAATGTGGGAGCACACCTTTTCCGCTGTCACTTTTGCCACTGTCTGAATAAACTACCGAAGTGAATGCAGCAACTTTACAGTGGCGAATCATGACGAACTGCGCATCCGCCATTTTGAAACTGTTCAAATTGCGAGATTGCTTTCCGACCCATTCTTTCCCGCAATATTGAAAAATACAAAAATTGCTTTTCTAGCACGAAACATGTTAAATAGACCCGAAATATATGTCGAATTAGTTGCTACTGTAGCCCTAGCACCTAAATTAAGTACTGAATAACGTCAAACTCACCAGTAATGCTGTGAAAGCTGCCAGAAACGATGGTTCAGCTCGACGGCGTTCTTTCATTTTCCAACCTGTCGAGACATGTCTGGAATCAGAATCAAATATTTCGTTTAATTCACAATATCAAGATAAACCATGTGCAGAATTACATTGCCCGCTAATCAATTATAAGATTGCGGCAAATTCGAGAATGAAATATCAAACAGTTGTCTGAAATGTAAAAGCTTACGTTTGCTAACGTCGCATCGCATGCACACTGTCTCGGTTCAACTACTGAAGTGACTGAGGCAGCCTTATAGTGGCAAATTCCCGCACGAAAATTCAAACGGTCTGTGTTTACAAGTGTTACGTCCCAGCGTAACTTTTTGATTTTTTTCCTTCTTATTACTGTGGGGATTAAAGGTCGGGTGGAGTGATGGAGATGCAATGAATTGAAAAAGTTAAGAAAGGAATATATTTTAGGAAAAAGACGCTTTTACACTCGTTCACACTGAGCCGCTGTTGCCAAGTGCCCTCGCCGCGTTTCTTTTCCGCTCCCCCCGATGCTCCCGACGATCATCTTCGATTGTCTTAAATTCACTGACGATCGCGATCGGCTACGTCACATTCACACTTTTACACCTGCACCCGACACCTTGCCCCGGACACACACACACATACATGCGCCACGCTCAGTTGTCGTACTCTTCATACATGCCCATACACACCTTGCACCGGACACTCACATACATGCGCACCACACTCAGTCGTCCATACTCTTAATAATACTACATTAGTATATTTTCTTAATTAATCTTTCCTTTTATTTCATTTATTCCGGCCTCCGGATGCGGCAATATTTGTATTATGGCTTAGGCCCTTCGCATCCGACACGCTGTTTGAGTATTAGCTTTAAAATCATAATTATTTTATTTTGACAATACTCGTATTATGGCTTAAGTATGCCCTTCGCATACGTGGCACTGTCGAGCGGTAACGTGTAGTGGAATTCCCTCACCATGGAATCATGCTCGTCCCACCCAATGTACATATACCATAGTTATAAGCGTTACATATATCTATCCGAGCGACAAGTATGAGTGTGTGTATATAGGATGAATGTGTGTATATAGTATGAATGTGTGTATATAGCTTAAGAATGCGAAGAGGTTCCGCACGATAATTTTATGTTTTCTCTCTCCTTTGATTTTCAATTATTATTTTCATGGCGATAAGTCATCGCTCGATCACCAACCTATCTTTGTTCACGAATCAGTCAAGAGCGTACGCCTGTAAAATCTTAGATCACTGAGTCAACGCAATTATACTGCATTTTAAATAAAACTTAATAATTAGAAAAGGACGAACGAACGAAGAAAGCGTCTCGTTGAACACCGAGCGAGCGCTTCAGCGTATATTTGTACACCGGATCGACCGCTGGCCGACCGATTTCGCGAATAGGGCATGAAAAACCGTCCTAGAGCAAGCCCAGTAACCACCTCACGACGAATTCCTCTGGGCAGTTGGCTGTAAAGTCGCGAGGTGCGTAGTTCGCTGTCCGAGGGTATTTTAGATATCTCTTTGTTCTGCGGCTAATAGTGCATATTCTTCTTGCAATGTGTTACCAAAAGGACTCAATTATCCTCGTTAAACCGTAGTTTGTAGATTCTAATTATTATTTCGAGCAATGGACTCAGTTTTCGTTAGTGAACAGTGCGAAAGTGTGATCGCGAACGTTCTTGCACGTGGCCGACAAATTCTGTGTCGGACCCGTTAGAGTTTAAGATTTCTTTGATTTCATTTCTATTATTCATTGTAAATATACTTGAACGAACGCGAAGGGTTGTTCCTCGCTCGCGGAGCGATTGAAGTCGGCATAAATTGAACGAATAGAAGCACTATCTTTTCTTGATTTGCCGCTCTTGTAACGGGCATTATCCCGGCTCACTCACATTCGAACATAGGCACATCAAGTGAGACCAAAGTACTAAAATTCTATTACGATTCAAAGGTACTTATCATCGTTTCACCGATACTTGAAAATTCCAACCTACTTTACTGCTGAGTAAGAGCAAGCGAGCGAGCGATAGAGAAAGAAGGACGAGCGATAGAGAGAGAGTGAGCAAAGCGAACGTTACCGACTGTAGCCGAAGATCAGCGACACGGTAAGAACCTCCAGTCGCGCTGTTCGACAAAATTGTAAAACATATCTTCCTGTTAACGAATTTTCGATTGTAAACGCCTAACTGTTAATTACCGAGAGCGCAATCGTATAACCTGTGAATAGCGTTCGCATTAAGGCGCATCATTGTCGCGCACTTGCATTTGCTTTTTCTTCTCGAATACTGGAACGAGAACTACTGCAGAATTCTATTAGCTGCCTTTCGAATGCATTATACTCTTTACTTCCATTCTTTCTTTATATTTAATATTTTTCTGCAATATATCTATTTTGTTTCCCACCTATATCTTGCTATTTGATTTATTTTATGTTGTGACGTCACACCTCATCGAACGTTGTATTATACGAATCGAAAACATAACCTCGCAAACGATTTGGGACCTGTACGGGTCTTACGGAAGCACACGTATCCTATAAGTCCTGCGAAAAACTAAATGCGATTCCATATTCTAGTTAACTTCTCCGTTTAGTTTATTCATGTAAATTAGTATTTCTATTCTTTATGAATAGGATTAAAATCACACCGGGACAGTGCGGGCAGCTAGTATAGCTACAGAGGTTTCCCACCTGCCCTGTTATGGGTATGCATTATTGATCTTTAGTTAGATTATCGTTATTTATTATAAAACAAATAACAAAAATTATTTAGTGTTACGGCCGGTCGCATGACAGACCGCTCGCGGATAATCATCTACTATACCTGACAAGTAAAAGCCGTGAAAAGCCTCGCCCGGACGTAACAGCTGAATTGGTGTCAGAAGTGGGATGTTTGTGCTTCCACCAATTGGTATTCTTCATTTCTTTTTTTTATAAATTATAGTATTCCACATTTCTATTTCTTTATAACCACTTCTAACAGCTGAATTGCTATGAGGAGTGAGATTCGTACCGCCAATTACGAATCGTTTGACTATTAAACAATTAATTACAATGTCACTGAATATTACATTTTTATTTTGAGGTTATAGTTTCGTGTGATAGATCCGGTGTGACGAACCGAGATAGAATAATAATTTTCTTTTTTTGAGTTACATATATATTATTTTTTGAATTCGAGAAATAGCTAGATTAGTAATCTTTACAATCGCTATAAGACAGGAACACTGTATATACTAGATATAAAGAACCGATATTGACTAGCCAAAATGAGCCAATCGAATGAAACAGACGCGAATCACACCACGCGTAGGTCGGGTACAGACCCCGACGCGTCAACCTCGATGATGGCAGAGATCTATGCCCTTCAGCAGGGGTTGGTGGGCATACCCGTTTTCGACGGGGCAAACATACCCCTAAGCGAGTTCGTCAGGAGAGTACGCGAAGACACGGCACTCGTACCGCCGGCTTGGGAAAACGCGTTTGTGCGGAGTGTAGTGAACCAACTTCAGGGCCGGGCGGGAGTAAGCACCCACGAGAAGGACTTTCCTACAGTTGATTCATTAATTAGGCATCTAAAGACCCGGTTTGGGGGTCATAGAACCTTCGCGCAATATTTGAAGGACATCGTTACGATCAGGATGAGACGCGATGAGGGAGTTTATGGGTTCTACGACAGATTATCGGCACTAGTCTCAGGAGGCAGAGTAGCGCTGCAAGAAACGCACTCAATCGGAATAGACGTAATGATGATACCGGTTAGGGAAAGCGCCCTCGAGGCTTTCGTGCGGGGACTACAAGACGAAATGACGCGAGAAGTAGAAGCGCGAGCGCCAAAAGATTTAGATGCAGCAGTCGGATATGCGGCACAAATAGAGCAACGAATGAAGGCATTCAGAAACTCGGGATTAGAATCGACGTGCCTATTAGTTTCGCACAGGGAAAAGGAAGGGCCGTCGCGTACTCCTCCTCCTCAACCGCTGAGCCCGACTGACCAGCATGCTGCTGGACCGTCTCACGAACACCTGGGGACATCCAGTTGTATATTAAAGTCACCGCCTTTAGATTCGCATCATTCGGGTTTGCCGCCGAAGGATTCTTAGCCGCCACCAAACATTTTATATCCGCTAAGACCGTACTCCGCGCCGTGCACCTCTCAGTGTGCAGCCGCGCAACGCTCGACTCCGCCCCGCACCATGTCGCCAGAGCGCCCGTACCGGTACGAGACCAATCGCCCGGAAAGAAGCCGCGATTACGATTCGCGACCCCAGACCAGACGAAATGATTCTCCGCCACCCCCGCGATCACCGCCGCGATGGCAGACGCCGCCAAGGCGCGAACAGGGCTCGGCAGAATCGACACGGGATAACGATTTAACCCTCGGACACCCGATTGAAAAATGAGACACGCAATCCCACGATGGGTCATTCTGACCCATCCTGCAGGACGGCAATCTGACATTTTAAATTCATAAACATTTTATTTCTATAGATTTATGTGAGACGAGAATGCGTCCACGTAACACCAACATTATTCTTATAGTTATTAGATTATGCGTTATAGGTAACAATCTTGGAAATAAATGCTGTGGAATTTGGTAAAAAATAGTTAAGTTACTACGTCTAATCTATTCCATTTATAAAACACTGACGACCATTACGCAACAAATTTTAATTTTGTAAAAATTGTTGTCAAGAATTTATAAACAAATTGTCAACGTCTAAAATAGATTGCAACGTCGCTAAAATTTACGTTGGCGAAAATTTGTATTTTGCTCAATAAATGGGTTGACTATCTTCAGGCTTCGGGTCAAATTGACCCATCGTGGGTATCCGAGGGTTAAACTCTCGAGGAGCTCGTCGGTCGGACGCGCCGCCGAGCCTGCACAGCAATAGTACGCTTTGAGTCCCACTGAGATTCGCCACAAGTGAAAATGCATGCGAAAGAATTGCGTCGTGAATTTGCCTATTTCCTGATTGACATCGGGGCTGATGTAAATATAATAAAATTAAGAGCTCTCAGCGAAGATGTGTCGGTTGCCCCAGACGAGTCAGTAATTATCACAGGTATTACCATGGAACAAACCAAGACTCTAGGCACAACCACATTAACCTTACTCGGGCAAGTAGTGAAATTTCACGTAGTGCGATCCACATTTCCAATACGAAGTGATGGAATTCTCGGAAAAGAATACCTGCGACAAGAGCGTGCTCAGATTTCGTTTGCGCACAATACACTAGTAACCCAAAGCGATCCAATACGACCGATGCGATTCGTCGGAGAGTCCGAACCGAACAGCGCGCCACATAGCTCGCCAGCGACGCGAGTATATCACCTGCAGCCACGCGCGCGACAAGTGCTTAGGATCGACGTGGACGAGGGGAGAGATCTAAGAGAGGGTCATTTGCCGCGAATGAACATTGCAGACGGTATATACATCGACGAAGCAGCCGTCTCAGTCACTCAGGGCGCGTGCCACGTGCTTGCGATTAACACCCTTGACGAGCGCGTGGAAATCGAAATACCACCACAAAACATAATACCGTTCGAATATCACAATTTTCCCGAAGAACAGGAATATTTCGATACGGATTCGGAACGCGCGGAAAAACCGGTGACTCGAGATCGGATGAGTGAGGTGCTTTTTCGCTTACGGCTCAAACACCTTAATGCCGAGGAACGCGAGCATGTCATTGATTTAGTGTTTAGTGGAAGAACACCCCGAGACTTTCCATCTACCGGGTGACAAATTACAATCGACACCGTGCATCACTCACACTATTCCGACGACGGACGACCTCCCGATTAATACACGGCAATATAGATTCCCACCAGTAGGTTGCAAGTTTAACTTGTAAAAGTGTTTGATATCGTTTATTTCGGAAAAGTCTGGAGAATTTTTTGCAACAAATGAAAATTGTCTAACTTGTAAACCTACGGCCTGATTGCCGTTCAAAGTCGATAAAAGGCTGTTTTTTTCAAAATTCAATTATTCAAAATCTGGAGCCAATTTTGAAAAACGGGTTTCAGATTCGTTTTCAGCGAGTCAAGATTAATCTAAATTGGCTATTTTCGTTCAAAAGGCAAATTTAGTGTTGTCCAGTGTTATACGCCGACCGATCACCGGACGCGACCGTCGTCGGAATCCCCGTGAGCTTGAATGTGCCTCACGAGCCCGATCAGAATCTTCCACAAAGCGTACCGACAGATGCAAAAATGAGCGGAGTAAAGCCCGGGCGGTATTCGCGCGAGAATTTAACAGCGGGACAGGGAAACATAGCCCATTTTATAACAGCTGATTGCGAACTAGATAATCCGGTACCGCGCTTGTTGGTGGAATTGTGGGCCATAAAGATCGAGGATATGAAATCCGTTAATCCAACGATGGGACAAATTTTAGTTACACGCTACCAGCGACATTTTATTTTCAGTATAATAGTAGCAAAAAGATTTTATGCTGCTCCTACTATCGCGGATTTCCGGGACGGGTTGATGAATTTAAGGAACGTGTTAACCGATTACGGGAAAACGTCATGCGGGCTGTCGTTAAAAGGGGATTTTTCGGAAAAACTGTCGAGTGGAATCTTCCCAGATTTACTAAACGAACTATTTAGGGATTCCAGAATAAGTATAACATTATTCACCGGAAATGTCTCAATACAACCGGAGGCATTACGACCTAAAATTATATCGGAATTGCACGCGGGGCGCATGGGCGGGCACAAGGGAGTAACAAAAACTTACCACCGTATTCGTGAACGATTTTACTGGCATGAAGAACGAAATTCAAAACTTTATTCGGACTTGTGACTGGTCTTTGGAGAAAAAGCTAGTCCGTGCGAAAACGCGAAAACCGATGGTCACAACGCACACTCCAATAGAACCTTTTGTCAAAATATTCTTAGACACTGTCGGCCCGCTTCCCACAACACCGGAAGGGTACAAACATATTTTGACTATGCAAGATAACCTCACTAAATACTGTGTTGCAGTGCCCGTGCCAGATATAAAAGCGGAAACGATAGCCCATGCAATGGTCACAAATCTTATTTTACAATTCGGAGCGCCGCAAACGATACCGACTGATAGAGGCACTAGCTTCATAAATAGGGTTATCAGAGAAATTGCGCGACTCTTTGACATTGAACATGTAACGACATCGGGATACCGCCCTCAGTCCAATGGTGCATTATAACGCAGCCACATCGTGCTTACCGAATACATTAAGCATTACTTAGACCAGGGGTCGGCAACCTTTTGAGTCGAAAGAGTCAAAAATTACAATTTACAAAATTTCAAAGTTTTTAAAGAGCCACAACATTTTTTCTTGCCAACAATAAATAGTACTCGCATAAATAAAGTTTTTTGATAAAAAAAACTAATCTATTTATTCATAAAAAAAAATATCTATTTATTCATTATATAAGTAGTGTTTTTCACAACAAATTAGATAATATATATATGGCATTATTAGATAATTACTTATTATTTAAGTAAAAAATTTGTTTTTGATAAAATAAATAATATTTGCGTATGGAACTGTCACATATGGACTTGTCACTACCAACCCTCTGTTGCTCAGACGCATCCTTCCGGCCTCAAATGGACAAGAAGCCGTTACACCCAGACCAAGAGGATCGCAAAAAGAGACGCAACAACATTAACAACAGGCGACAAAACCATACTGAGCACCGTCAAATACATCAACGAGAATGGCCTCATTTTGGCATTAATTACAAGAGAAAATATCAAATCTTGGACGCCTGGAGAGGGAGGCACCCCTGACGACCTCGTTTACCCTCTCCGTCAAAAATTCAAGGCCCCCCACCACTACCTGCACCGGAGGTATAAGACGACAGCCGCCAACACTCTTCGTCATTCACATCGTGAACAAGTCGCAGAATGGAATACCAAGCAAAAATTACCACCGCGCTCCGTTCGGCATCCTGCACTCGAGGAATCTTATATACTAAGGTTTTAGATACCACGCTGGAGTACTGCGAGAGATGCAAAAGGGGCATCGAAAGATTCCAGGGCCGTAGGATGTACGGAGTATTAATTCACTTTCATCAAGGAAGCGAGCAGAAACCAAGAAAGTGTTCCGGATGCGGATTCTCCCTCCTCGAGACGAGGCAGGCTGAAAGTTGCAACAAATGCGATTTAATATTCCGCCGAAAACAGCAGGGATACTGGAGGAGAGCGGAGATATTGCCACCGCGTTGACGGGACACGTAACGTTCAATGCTGACTGGTTGTACGAAGTCCTCACAGCTTCGGACAAACACGTGCCCCTCAAGGGCATGCCCTGTTAAGCAGTCACCATCATTGACGCAGACTTTGCCGAGGCGCAGCATCCGCCACCATCATTGACGCAGCCTTTGCCGAGGCGCAGCATCTGCCATCATCATTGACGCAGCCTTTGCCAAGGCGCAGCTTCCATCATCACTGACGCAGCCTTTGCCGAGGCGCAGCATCCGCCACCATCATTGACGCAGCCTTTGCCAAGGCGCAGCTTCTATCATGACTGACGCAGCCTTTGCCGAGGCGCAGCATTCGCCATCATCATTGACGCAGCCTTTGCCGAGGCGCGGCCCCAACATCTTTAAACACTTGGGCGCAATCTCACGCCATCTCCCTGGGCGAAGCCATTAACGCCAAAAACTCGAAAAGTCTGAGTAATTTTAATCTTCGCTAATTTTAATGTTTCTTTATACATAGGTATTTCTAAGTTAGCCATTAAGAAACAGGACGGTAGTGCCTCCAAGCAGGTAAAGCATCACAAGAAGGTGATGTTTCATCTGAGGGGGGAGATGTCACATACGGACTCTCCGTTTTTTTCCGTTCCCACGGATTCAACGTAGCCTCCTCTTGGAGTCCCTACCGCCCTTGTTTAGATAGTAAGATAGTACGTTCTGGCAGTGGGAGCAGTTCTCCCACTAACTTCACCTATCTTCTTCTCTCTCAGACACATGCATTTTCTTCAAGATTTCGGGTATAAAAAGGCGAGCTGCAGCGAGCTCAACTGCAGTCTTACCACGGGAGTCAACTCTGTAAAGTCGAGCCGTAGTCTATTGACCACTCGGATTTCACGTCGATCTCTTAAAGTACTGTCAGCAAGATCGGGCTCAAGTTCCCTGTCGAGCAAAATTCTAGAGCATACTCTATTGAGTACTCTGTTGCAAGCGAGCCTAACTCCTTGCAGCCATATGAAGGTAAAGTCCTTTTTGTTCAAAACTCACTGCCAGAACGGGTACGAGTCCCCTTCGTAGCAAATCTAGTATAAGTAACAACTCGCCTAGCAATTGTCGGCTAGTAGTCAGTAAGTAGCTTTAATCTCAATTCAATTCAAGAAAACCATTCTTTCATTGTATATATTTTTACATTCTTTCAATATACCAAAGTTAATTGTAGTAATTGTGCTACTCCTTATTGAATTCTTTACCATTCACCATTAATCTTAAATTCGTGATAGATCAGAGAACCCACAGATTCTCCACAACCGCTCGAGGAGAATCAATTACGAGTCATATTTCCCTAATCCAATCCGGTGTTTCTGACGCAGACCTTCCCGACGCATTCACGTCGTGGCCGCCGCTGTTCTTAGGAAACTCCTAATTCTTTGCTCAGCCTTCCCGACGCATTCACGTCGTGGCCGCCCTGAGTAAAGGATTCCCTACCATACCGATAACCTATCACGCAACTATATCAGGCTTGTGCCTAAAAACACTCGCCACACGCCTTGGCTCGTAACAGAACTAAAGAGCCGCAGCTTCACATCCAAAGAGCCGCATGTGGCTCGCGAGCCGCAGGTTGCCGACCCCTGACTTAGACGAATATGATGACTGGGATCGGCTGGTACCGTTTGCAATGTTCTCATACAACACCTCAGTACATGAAGCTACGAACTTTACACCATACGAGCTCGTGTACGGTAGAATAGCGCGCTATCCAAGTTCAATCTGCGTTCACAGATACGTACTCTGCGTATCTATGGGAGCTTATCCCCCGCCTCTCGGAAATGCAGATCTTAGCAGGGCAAAATTTATTGAAAGTAAAACGAAAATCTAAAGTGCACTACGACGCGCGCGCGGCCGCTTGAGGCGAAAGAAGGCGACATGGTGCGGGTCCATATAGAGCCCAAAAAGGGCAAATTAGGTAGTCAATATCGGGGTCCTTACAACGTCGTAGAGAGGCTGGAGGGAAGCACCGTGTTGCTGGAGACAGAAGATGGTAAGCGTCTCCTTAAACACGCTGATAAGATCTTACCCATGGGTTAAGGCTCTCGTTCTCTGAGTGAGGAACAAACCTCACATATTGGCCTCGGGCGCGAAAATGAGTAATATCTTCACAGTCAGCTTCCTTCGTAGGCCGATCTCCCGGTGAAATAGCGGCGGCATGAAATATTACCCGTATATGTATATGTATTATAATTAAAACTATGTACTTTGATTTAACCAACTAAAAGGAAAATGGAGGCACCAAAAAACCTGGAGACGAACCGCCTCTTCATCGCCCGAATGTCTCCTTATACCACGAAGCGGAACTTAATCAAGGCGTTCGAACCCATGGGGGCTACCCATGCAGTGGTGCGCCGCACATCCTCGGGGGCTACCGGATTTGTCACGTTCAGAACGACCATGGAGGCACGAGAGGCCTTGCAGAAAGTGGAGCGCAATCCCATCCGGCTACGCAACCGTGTACTGGGGGTGTCCATGGCGGACGCATGGCACGGCCGGGGTCCGTCCACATCAACCGTCGTGAATAGCAACACCATGCAGCCCTTCGACGGCCTCGGCGTTCGGGAAAGATACGCACCGCTCCTTCCGGTGGAGGCAGTGGCGCTGCTGGCGCCCTACCTCGCTTTCAAGGATATAGGCCGAATGGAGCAGGTGAGTCGAGGTTGGCAAGAGGCGGTACGGCGAGCGCTGTGCCAGATCAAGGAAATCGATGCGAACGACTGGAGATGGCCACACTACCAGGGCAGCCCAGTCGTTACCAACGACTCACTTAATTGGATGGTGCGGCGTTGCGCGCGGGGGCTCCGAGCAGTGCGCCTGGAGGACCCTTGCGCATGCAGGGCACTGCGGCCCCAAATCTTAACAGTAATTGCGTCAAAGGCGGAAGGGCTGGAGGAGCTGAACGTTGCCGGTTTCAGTATCCTCCCATCAGGTCTGCGCGCAGTGGCCGAGTCGTGTAAGAATCTAAAAAGTCTCACCGTAGGGGCGAGCGGGGGTCCGGTGGATACCGAGCTGTTGTGGGTGTTCGCCGCGTGTAAGATCACAAAATTTGCCGCATTGGGGACGGGTATGATGGGAGCGTCGTTCCGTACATTCAGTTCCTCGCTCCAGAGCCTCGTGCTGGTTGAAACGAGAGTCAGGCCCGCCCCTCTGGCAGCGCTGATCGGAGCAAACAGGTCTCTTACTGACTTAACCCTGGACCGACCGATATTTTTCGGGGAGGAAGTTTTAACGGCTCTGCGACACAATCAGGCACTGGCAGTGACGATGAGGCGTTTAACCTTCCGCTACTGTGACCAGCGGGACGAGGTTCTGGAGCAGGAGCTCCAGGAGGCGCAGGCGCATGGCTTGGTGACGGAGGCATTATTGCTGCCCCCGCGGTTCACAAGACTAACACATCTGTGTACCGTGGGGTGCAGCTGGGTGGACGTCACCTTCATTGGAAAGGTGGGGGAGTTCATGAAGGAACTGGTGTCCCTTGATGTAACAGGATGCACGAATGTACGCGGCCAATTCGGCCTGGATGCGCTCGGCGACCTCCCCCGGCTTAAACATCTTAACATAAGCCAGATGTATCCCACCGTGGGCGCGCAATTTTTAATGCGGCTGCGGACCCTGGAGGAGTTGGAGTGCCGGGACAGTCAGGGGGTCACTGATATTGATATTTGCGGCCTAATTAGGCAATGCGTAACGATCGAAAGAGTCGACGTGGAGGGTTGTTTGAGCGTGCAGCGACCCCTCATTGACTGTGTCTTTGAAGTATTCCGGGTAGACACAAGGGGAGTCAAATTCCACCTAAAAGTCGGAGGGACAAGTGCGATGCCCTACCGACCAGATCCACGGATGCTTCACGTGTACATTCAGTACCACCGGACGTCGGCATGTCCCTACGAGTGAGACTAACGCGAGCGACACATCATCGGGGACGATGATGATTCCAAGGGGGGGAGGATGTTACGTCCCAGCGTAACTTTTTGATTTTTCCTTCTTTTTAGCATAATTTCTTAATTAAACTCTCTTTTATTTCCTTTATTCCGGCCTCCGGATGCGAAAATATTCGTATGATGGCTTGTACCCATTGCATCCGGCGTGCTGTTAGAGTATTAGCTGTAAAATCATGATTATTTCAGTTTTTCTCCAGGCCGCGTATGCGAAAATATTCGTATCATGGTTTATGTCCATCGTATACGTGGTACTGTCGAGTTGTAATATGTAGTGGAGTTCCCTCACCGTGGAATCATACTCGTCCCATCTTATATATATAAGTAGTCTAAGTGTAGATATAAGTATAGTTATAAGCGAGCGAGCGAGTATGAATGTGTGTATATAGTGTGAATGTGTGTGTGTATATAGTATAAGACTGCGATGAGGTTCCGCACATTAATTTTTGGTTTTCTCTCTCTCTCAAGTTTCAATTATTATTTCACGGCAATAAGTTATTGCTCGGGCATCTACCTTATTTTTGTTCAAGCATATGGAGTCAAGAGCGTACGCCGATAAAATCTTAGATAACTGAGTCAATGCAATCCTACTGCATCTAAAATAAAACTTAATAATTAGAAAAAGACGAAAGACCGAAGAAAGTGTCTCGCTGAACACCGAGCGAACACCTCGGCGAAATATTTGTATACCAAATCGACCGCTGGTCGACCGTTTTCGCGAATAGGGCATGAAAACCCGCCCTAGAGCAAGCCCAGGAGCCGTCTCGCGACGGATTCCTCTGGGCAGTTGGCTGTAAAGTCGCGAGGAGCGTAGTTCGCTGTCCGACGATATCTTAGATATCTCTTTATTCGAGCCTAATAGTGCATATTCTTCTTGCAGTGTATTACAAAAGGACTCAATTATCCTCGTTAAACCGTAGTTTATAAATTCTAGTTATTATTTCGAGCAATGGACTCAGTTTTCGTTAGTGAACGACCCGTTAGAGTTTAAGATTTCTTTGATTTCATTTCTATTATTCATTGTAAATATACTTGAACGAACGCGAAGGGTGGTTCCTCGCTCGCGGAGCGATTGAAGTCGGCATAAATTGAACCAATAGAAGCACTATCTTTTCTTGATTTGCGGCCCTTGTAACGGGCATTATCCCGGCTCACTCACATTCGAGCATAGGCAAATCAAGTGAGACCAAAGTACTAAAATTCTATTACGATTTGAAGGTACTTATTATCGTTATCACCCAAAACCTGAATATACCGAACGACTTGACCGCTGACGCTGAGTAAGAGGAAGAGGGCGAGCGACCGAGTGAGAGAGAGAGAGAGAGAGAGAGAACAAGGGGCGATAGAGCGAGAGAGAGAAAGAGCGCCTGCGCAAAGCGAAAGTTACCGACTGTAGCCGAAGACCAGCGACGCGGTAAGAACCTCCAGCCGCGCCGTTCGACAAAATTGTAAAACACATATTGTCTGACCATGCCCGCGCTTTCTTCCATGGAGAGATCCCTCGGGCACGGTCGCTGACTGTGCAACATCTTCCTGTTAACGAATTGTTGATTGTAAACGCCTAACTGTTAATTACCGAGATGCGCTATCGTATAACCTGTGAATTTTCTTCTCGAATACTGCAACGAGAATACATACTGCACGATACAGAACCATACTGCAGAATTCATTTAGCTGCCTTTCGAATTCATTATACTCTTTATTTCCATTCTTTCTTTATATTTAATATTTTTCTGCAATATATCTATTTTGTTTTCCACCTATATCTTGCTATTTGATTTATTTTATGTTGTGACGTCACACCTCATCAAACGTTGTATTATACGAATCGAAAACATAACCTCGCAAACGATTTGGGACCTGTACGGGTCTTACGGAAGCACACGTATCTTTGCGCCCCTAACGACAGCGACAAATCTGGAGACGTCGCATTTTTTCCTCTGGATCGTCCGAGTAATTGGGACCTAACTCGTTCGTCATAGACATTTTTTTAACAATTTTACCTTTCCACCGATAAACTTGCGACATTTTGATTATTTCTTTATAATCACCCTTCTGTTCAATCACGCTTGGATGCGTAGTGAAGTCAGTTATAAGTTATCTAACACTGCAATAAACGCTTAAAACAAATAACCGGACTGCGGTGTTGCCACGTTTATTAGCCCATTTTTTTAAATGACTATGAGTTATTATCATTAATAAAAACTCTAATTAGAGAATAATTCTATGTACATCAGCTTCTGACACACTTTTACAATTGTACTTACTCCATATTATCATATACACCACAATTTAAACTTCAGGAACAATTTGGTCGTCAAGTTTAGCAATGGTACACACAATTTCAAAAATGTTGTGCTGTATTACCGAATAATGACAATTTTTACGTTAAATATTATTTTAAATGGAAAATATATCTTTTGTAGTACTAATTACATACAAATCTTCCATTTTTCTATATTAAACGTACACAACATTATCTGTATTTGGCATTAACTTTTGACCAGATTGTCTGTCCCATTCCTCCTTAAAAAAAACACAATAGGATCACTACAAGAGTGGTAAAATGTGTACGGACAGATTTTTGTCAAATTTTCTCCGGCAGCTACACTGGATTTGGAAAATATGGGTATATTATCGACGTCCAATTCTTCATACAAAAAAGCCATACATGTTTGAAACGCCAGGCTCTCTCAAACATTTCTAAATACTTTAAAACTTATCTTAGATAGCTTACCAGCCTTGGTTAACCGTCTGACAGTGTCTCTAGTCTCTATACATCAATCAACGTACACATATAAATTATCTGCTTATATTTATACTTTAAGCTAATGTGCGTTTACACGTTTTTTATTTCACCAGTCGGTATGACAGGTTACAGTAATCGAGAATACCGACTGCTGTACATTAGAGTAGATTGAGCGTTTCTCCGCTCCTGGTGGCGCCTCCGTCTCGAGCTGTGGCGCGAAATTCTAAAGTTTATAGAACATCTGGAATGAGGTCATTCAATAGCGCGTTTCGTTTTCTGACAACCACAGTGCTCATTCCAGGTAGTGTATATCAACTTTGAAATTTGAATCCATTAGCTGAGTTGTGAAACTTGGATCTCGGCGATCTCGCCTTTCTTTAAAATAAATAATCGATTCATTAACAAATTGAGTAGCAATTGGTGGCAATGAATCACAATGAATCGACTCGAAAGATCGATCTTTTCACCAGAAGAATATATCTTCTGTAGAATCGAATTGCAGTAAATTGCAGTCGAACATATGCTGTGCTGCTGTATAGTGTGTGTGCTTATGCTGTGCTGACATCAGCTGACACCACCAGCTGATACCAAGAATAACACTCTCTAACGTTAAAACGTTAGTAATGTAACCCTTCCAAATTGTGATACTTTCGTGTATATACTTATATGAAATAGACATGATTACTATTCCTAACAGAGTTTTTAGCTTTACTTCCTTCAAAAGTTAGCGTTTTTAGAAAATGATATTGTGATTTACTCAGGATTAAAGAAAATCACAAAAGATCATTTAAGCATATTTCGTTATTATTTTTGTAGCCTAACCTAAGATTATTTCAATATATTCCTCAACTAAACAATCTTTAGTAATTACTCATAGTTTATAAGAAATATAATTGCACTAGGACAATTACAGGATGATTGTTTACGTAACGAGAAAGTTTGAAAAATGAGATGTCAAAATCAGCTGTACGAACGTGACGTAAACGTTGGATAAGAAAAATCCAACCTCATACAGCCGCGTAAGCTAAATACAGGTTACAGATTCCGAGAACATCGTTGTCGAAAGTATATAATGATCAATTTTTTCTTCCCTGAAAATGCAATTCATGCATCGCCTAAAAACGAAGCGGCTGTCAAACTGACAGGCAGTTTCTTCGGTAGCAACATGGCTGCCGAGATCAATAGAGACCCGTCAAGGTATAACTTACCTGCACGTCTCGACGGGTGTTGCAGAAGAAAAAATGCGAGCAAACAGTGAATTCCACTGAAGCAACCGTGTGGCTAATTAGTTTTACAAAAAGGATTCATCTTCGAGTTCCGTGCAATTCATGCGGAAGTGCGGACAAGTACCGATGACGGGTGAAAGTGTTCTAAATATCTATTGACCGTGAAGAAGCGGGGGTGATTCACAACAATGCAATGCAACATCATCGCCTCGACGTGTTTTCTACGACACTGATGCAAGCTACTTGTGCCCGCTGAATGAGTTCCTAATAATTCTCGCCCGAACTACCGGAATACTTCCGATGCGTGTACTTGTATACAAGCAGGGCAAGTGTCCCTCGTATACACCCTTTCGATCTGTCAACGTTTTTTTTACTCTATTACTTTCTCGTACCTTTCATACGATTGAGTGCCTATTTTTACATATTTTTTTAAACACTTTTTCCTTACGGTCGGAGGATCGTTCGTAAGGGTCAAGAGCAAAGAGAAGTAATCAGCAAATAGGAAGTTGCACTTTCTCACTGAGGTGTCGTTTTAATATGGACGTTTCCGAATTTCTTTTTCTGGCTGTGATCGCATTTCTGTGTGGGATATTATGCACCCTTGCGCTGGAATTTTACTTATTCAAAAAGTACCTGGAAATGGCGCCGCATGCAAGCCCTCCGCAGAGGCCCTTGCAGCATGGCAAGGCGCAGTTACCTAAGGAGCTAGTTGACAGGATACAGGACGATAGACAAGGTTCTCCTAATAGTATGTCACGCCAAGGTATGGGTCAAGGCAATGAGAATCTTGCAATAAACCTGACTCTGCAATTTCTGTTCAATGAACTAAAAAGTGCAGAACGCGTACGTCTCTGGTTGTACAGAAAATTAAATAATGAGTTCAAAGAATTACTGACACAATCAACCACTGGAAAGTTGCTTGACAGTGTGAAGGTAATACTACTGGATGGTATATTCTCCCTACCAAATTTTTGTACTTATTGTCTACGACACTATATCATTACAATCAACTATGACATTTTATTTTGTAATATTATTCAATTATGTTCTAAATATTTTTAATAACTTATGCATAACACATTGTTTTAGCTGCGAGATTTGAATCTTGGGTCACAGTTTCCTACAATCAAGGGTTTAGAAGTAGCCGACTCAAAGATTGATGCTGACACAGGGCTGCTGGAATCACTGGATTTGTCATTGGATTTGCATTACTCAGGAAATTTTCAGCTATCAATAGATGTCAAAATGTTGTTGGGGAAGACAGCATATATGGCTTTGCAAGGTACTGGCGCATTAGAGTGAAACATTAATTGTATATATTACTTTTATGTCTATGTACTATTGGTTTTCTTTATCTTTCAGTGAAACGTATTAGCGGTAGAGCGAGATTACAATTTACTCGTGTTCCATACACACATTGGTCTTTAAGTTTTTACTCAGATCCAATCTTGGAATTGGAGGTGCAGTCTCAGTTTCAAGGGCGTCAACTGCAACCACAGATTATTTCGTTGATAACTGGGCAGATACGGCGTGCAGTGCGTCGGAAACACACGTTACCTCGATACAAAATGCGTTATAAACCTTTCTTCCGCAGATTGAACGATGAAGCAGTAGATTTGTCTGAGGTAAGGCTGACCTATCAATATACTTGAAGATAAGTTAAACAAAAGAAATGTCTTACTTGCTAATCCTACCATGCTTATTCAGGTTGCCAGTACACAACTTACTCCGGGTTATTTGGAAGTAGTATTAATAGAAGTTAGTAGATTAAATCTTGGTCCTAATAATCTTAATACAGAAGATACGTCGTTGATAGAAGTATACTGCACGATGAGCGTGGATTCAACACCATGGGTATATTTGACTCAGTATAACGGAGTACCATACATGGTATTGGACTTGATTGTTAGCAAAACGAATTCTCAGCAACTTGGCGTCGTCTTCAAGCAAGAAGTCATACCTGAAATCTGCCAGGTTTGTGTGCTCGTCGAAACGATAGTGTCAGGAAGCCCGGCAGCTATTGCCGAAATGAGAAAAGGCGACATTCTCGTAGCAGTTAATGGTAAAAAAGTCTCGAATATGAATCAAGTGGCGAAGCTTGTTAAAAACGCTGTGCAGAGACGTTTTATTATAAGAGTTGAGAGGAAATACGTGAAAGCGGATTCTGACAAACAAGGTCTTATGAAGGTAGACACCGAAAAGATATTAGACAGAGGATTTGATAGGAAGTTGTCAAAAGGCGATATCATAGGTAGAGGTGATACCCCCAACACAGACGATCTTAGTAAACTTAAGTTTGAAACTCAAATCAAGTTCTCGGATCTGAAAGACTCCGAGATGGATAGTTTGGACAAGCCGGAATCTAGCTGCAAACTGTTTAAGCGAAGAAAAAGTAGTACCCACGGTTCAGAAGAATACGTTCAAACTCCCGACACACCTTCCAGGAGAATTTCCACCGCTTCCAATCAGTCGTCAGCATCCAGTAATACACCGTTCTATGGTGCGGAGGACAGTTACGTGTCGAATTTAGGGGATTTATATTACACTACGAAAGACAAGGGATATGCTTCCTTAATTACCTTCGAAGAAACTAGGAGTTTTCAGATAGATTCTGAATTATTATATTTAAACATAGGAGTATGGAGTCGTGCCAGTGGCACCGAAAATGCTCCTAAACTATTAGGATACATAAATGCACCCATAAAATTAATTTTGGCTCAGTGTTCCACTACTTCAACCGGTCACTACCTCAAGTGCCATGCTCTATTGCCACCTGACAGTGGTACGTTGAAAGGGATACTTTAGCGCCTGAATGATGTTTTTCTAACGTCTCGTCACTGTTCGTTTGCATATTAAGTTGCATTATTGTTGAAGCTTCGTTGGCTACCTCCTACTCAAAGCTGCAAGGATATTCTGGATTCGATCCAACGCTTTGTTATGGTGACATTCTATTGTCCTATGTCTGGGAGTCAAGTCATTCCAATCGACAAGTCACTGATTCGGGGAAAAAAGAAAATATAGAAACTGCCAGAATTCAACCGATTCTGAATGAAGAAACAGCCGATAAGAAGATGCACGATTTTATCAGAACTCATTTTCATAGAGCAACCCATTGTGACTTCTGTACGAAAAAGGTCGTATTTATAATACGTTTAACTCCGTATTCAATGCGTCTATAAGAACGCTGTTAATGCTTGTTTGTTTTTCTTGAATAGATTTGGCTGAAAGATGCAGTGCAATGTCGAGATTGTGGTATGGTGTGTCACAAGAAATGTGAGGTTCGTTGTCAAGCGTCAGGGAGTTGTGGAGCGGAGAGCTTAGCAACCTTGGCACTAGAAGCTGACGAAATAGAGTCTAGTCCTCTTATCGGAGACTCGAGTCCAGAGATTTCACTTACCGGTTGTGAAGAGAATGTTCAGGTACTCAAGACGTAATAAAAAGTTTTACTCTAAAATTAAGAATTGCCAAACTTTTGAAAATGTTATTTTTTACTATTTATTACGAAAAGAATATACTGTTGGCGACAGAGTATTAAACTTAGTCCTATTTTCATCAGTACAGTTTTTATTTGTTATTTATTATTTATTATTTATTATTTTCTTTTATATCATAGAATGATTTGTACAATACTAAGCAGTATATTAAAATATCCTTACATCATATCAACTCAGGTCATTTAAAATACGTATCAGAGTACTACGTATATGGATTCATGTTAACAGATGTCTTTTAAATAATGTTTCTATGTACAACGCGATTTAAATTTTTAATCTGAAATTTGAAGGAACTGTTCCGTCGATACCTTACGTCATGTAATAATGATATAATCTTAAAGATGACAGCAAATTGTTACGTGTTTAAGTAACACGGAAATCGTTTTATCGTATATGGTCGATCGATTACCAAGAGATTGAACGTATCAGAACCTATGCTAGAAGTAAAGATTCTCTTTGATATCCTGTACGTACATGAGAATTGTTAAGCGTGACTCATTATGTTGTTGGCAATAAAAGTGATCCATCTGCACTCGGGGAGGTGAAGGTTCTTTGTAGGCTTGCACCTTGACCTTGCTTTGATTATTGAGTATCCATTGACCGTAAGTCATTCACTCTCTGATACTTGCATACATGTACTAATCCACAATATGACTTAATTATTTATGGATACTACGTCGCTGGATTATGAAGGCATTAACCAATTTCAAATCCGTTGGTCAATTAATCAGGGAGCAAGTATGATGGCCATGAAGGCTAGTATAGCTAACACTCTCTTGGGCCTGAAGAAGGCTGGAAGTACTAGTTGTTTGGCCCCACCTACTTCCGGTATTGGTCTGGCATCTAGAAGTCTTCCCCCAAGTCCCTGTGCATCCCGCAAGGTAGAACTTAATGACAGAAATGTTTTCTGTTTCGGAATGAAAAAATGATTCAGTTGCATACGAGAATATTTGCATAGCCTTTACATTGATAGATACGGAATGTAGGAATAACATTGCCTTTCTGAGTAGCATTAATGTTCGAACTCTAATATCCTGCCATTGTATCCTTTTATTGTAGGAGTAACAGATGCTTTCTTTACTTTTAAGGTGCATGCTTAGAACATTTTTCCTTCATTATTTCTAATCCTCGAACATCTTATGCAATAATGGCAAAATATCCATATTGCCATATCACTCATTTGTATGATCTCATGTTAACTTACCATTGCAATGACTGGCCTTAATGTATACGACGCTGTAAACGCAGCAATCGTATACTTTCCTAAGTTTGCATTACATCCACTTAACATTTTGCATACATTAAACCCTATATTATTTTATCAAAGCATTAACAGCTCGTTTGCTACCTTTATGATTGGCATCTGTGAAAACGAGATGTCGACTCTCCAGGATCAGCATTCTAGCTTATGTACGTGCACGCATATATTGATGAATCTGATAATATCATTGAAACATTTAGAGTTCATTGGTCGGAAGTTTGGGCATTAGCCCTGATCTCTTGGAGGGAGCTGAGCCAAGTGTGGCAGCACCTCTTGTAGCCGGTGATTTGGACGATGGTCTTATGTCTCGAGCTAAAGACACTGGAAAATTTCTGTACAAATGCTTGGAGCCGCAAGAACGTGTTGAGAAGATTAATAGCATGGTAATATATAATCTCAGAATATTTACATTTAATGAAATTTATGTCTAAGCTAATATGTCACATCTCACTGCATGTAGATGGGGAAACTCAAGACTGCGCTCGATGCTGAAACTACCTCAAGATTAGAATTATCACAAAGCGGAGAAATAGACAGCATGAAGTTAATTGCACAAAGCGATTTACGGGTGCAGGCATTAAGTGTCCTGCTATTGCACTATTGCGCTGGCCTGCAACATGCTCAAGAAGCTTTGGATCGCGTGCATGCAAGCAAAGAGTCTTAACGAAAGACAAATTATATCGAGCAAGGTTTTGCAAAATCGACGGGTCATTTATTTTGTGTATACTATGTACACTCCTCTCTATTCTACGTTAGTCAATATGTGAGCTTGAACACATTTTCAATGGGTAATGTCATTCAAATTGAATCAATCGTAATATTTTATGCTCTGTATAAGAATATCTTGTACATCATGGTTACCGGTATCTATATAAAGGGGGTGTTAAAGAATTCTCATCAACTTGGTTAGTATAGTCTTTGTGTTGTGATGGAATTAATGGTCAATGCTCATAGAAATTGTATTGCTAATGTTACAGTTTTCCAGAGAACACCAAAACTTAAGACTTGTATTTTAAATTGTATATTGGTAGAGAGTACAACTTTTGCGCTAGAGTATTATGCATTTACTGATATTACTATCACAATAAAGGGATTCCTGGTAATTTGATATGCCATTGATTACACTTACATGACACATACACATGATACATACATGAGAAAGGGCATTATTCACCCTATAATACAATTTAAATGACAAATTTTAAGATTTTTATCTTCTTCGCTAAATGTGATGTGGCTTCAATTGTTCAATTATATAATTAATTAGTTCAATATCTGTATAATTCAAAAGAACTGACTCACATTGATATGGGCCTAATTATACCACATGTTTATTGTTTGTCTGGCAGCAACGAAAAAAAAAGATATTCAGACTGATTTTTATCAATCAATAATTACACTTATGTCATACATCTGCGACAAAAGTGATTAGTTGTTTAGAATCCATCCAGAGATTGTTTACTCAATCCTAGAATAAAAAAAACAACGTCAATGTATTGTTTCACCCCTTCAACGAATACATTATAAAATTATTGTTATAAATATGATGTGAATATAGAAATCGAATATAGATTGTTAAACGCTTATGCATTCACAGTTTCATTATTCCTCAACTGTATTCTTTGTGTATTACTACACATTTCCAAACACCAACATTTACATACTTAAAATATATATCACAAACCATTCTCGTTTAAGAAAATGCGAATAAAAGCTATAACGTTGCCAGGTTCAACCCAAAAAATATCACAATGCGCAATATTATCTGACCTCACCGATGTTAAAGATACACGGTCTAACACGCATTAGAATTATGAAATGGATCGAAAAAGAGTCGCCTCAATGAAAGGTTACCCATTATAGAGCATCGACGTATCCACACATATACATATATACCTACATTGGGTCCGTGTGTCCATATTTTTCGCAATAAGGAAATCCCGGTACGTGATAGAAAATAGACGTAAGCGGTAGTCGAGGCCGTCCCGACACATGCTCGTACATATGTACATTTGTCGGCGGCACGTTTCCACCATCGTAGTCGTCGTTGGTCGTCGTTGGTCGTCGTGTCACCGATCAGTTTCCGGTAAACACGAAAACACACGAAAACGTAAAGACGCAGTTATTCCCGTGGGTACAAAGAATCGACGTCAGAGGCGACGCTTTTATAGGGCATCGTTCGCCACTTGGCAAAGATCCGGACATCAATTTCTCTCAGACGCATTGACGATGCTGTGTCTCGGGATGTTTCAAACTGCACCAAAGACTTGTCCGCTCATCGGATACGTTTCTTCTACCATTTGGTAAAATTTGAATGTCCTAACACCAAAGGTAGTAGAAAGGATATTGCAATAACAATTACATGTCAGCAACGATTCGTGAAAACAAGAGCATTGTAGTACAATTTTCCATAAGATTGAAAATATATAGTTAGCTCGCGTTCAAGTAGAATATGCAAACACGCGCAGATATTGATGACATTTCGATAGATTAATTAACGTAAATGACGTATGTCAGTGTGACTTATAATTTCAACGCACCCCCTAGGTCGGAGAGTGGTGCCGGAAAAGCCGGAAGGTCGGCCGGTCCTGTCTTTTATCATGAAACCCTTGCCGAGAGCGTGATCCGGAAGGTGAGGTGGCGGTCAAAGTGCAACAGATCGAACGGGGCAAAAGAGTGTGACGGAGAAAGAAGTCATGGGGGATTTCGGTCGGCGAACATCTATTCTTGTCGACGAAATGCACGCGCAGTATCCTCTGGCCGGGGGCCAAGCATACCGGACTCCGTATAAACATTTTATCCCTGTTGGGTACTGAGGTCCACGATGAATGGAGAGCAAAGTCCTCCCGTTCTTGGGAGAACAAAAATCTGGCGGCCGCCGCTCGGCCGCGCTCGCCAGAACGGCAGAAATAAAATCTTATGGGCAACCGTGATATGTTCGCGCGAAAAAATAAGCGGAACCGCGCTGTGACGCACTTCCTTTATCGTTTTCCCTCTTTATGCTGGCGCGTCGCTGAAGATTTTCCACGTGACGTTCCCGCCCGCCCCGTCTGCGGGAGTAAAAGTGTGAAAATACGGCAAAGTTTCACATTTGCTTCTTTCCACGTCGGGGTTCGTTGAACTTGACCAATCCGCGTGTTTTTACTTTTAACCGTCGCACTTTCGACTAATCTTACTTGACAATAACGTCTCTCCGTCGACTATTTTTACGTTGGACGAAACGTTAATTGGAGTGCTCCTTACCGATGTAGTTACGGAAGAATCGTTCGCTTGTTGATGAGATGTAGTAAATCAATGAACCTATTTGTGTCTAGACGCACGCAGTGGACTGTTCATTATGGGCGTCGTTTCCATGCGAGATTCAATTAGAGCGTGGAAAGAAATCCCGACTCTCTTCCATTCTTCGTCCCCTTTGACGACCTCAGCCAAATCCAAACGCGTGCTCAGTTTTGACGATCCTCTTCGCCTTTGTTCGAATACGGAACGTTCCTCTCGACGCTTTTGGCAGTTTCGCAAATTCCTCCAGACGCTCGCGCAGTTGTTTGTTATTACGACGGAACTGGCGATACACGATGCCCGTGTGTGATTTTCATTTAACGTTAGTCGAACCGCGGACATTGGCAACTTATCTGGCAGTAGCATTCGCGTGATTTCGAAGTTTGAAATTCAAACTTCAACCGTCTTAACATTATGCGAGTATGAGAGTATGAGCGAAGATAAGCGAAGATAACGTGATGATATATTGTTACGCCGAAATCGGTTTCTAGAGAAACGTTTACAAGTCTATGTTAACAGAAACTTGTCTTGTATCTGTAGAAGTAATCTGTATAAGTAATATTCACTTTCAAATTACATATTTAGCAGGTAGTTTCGATCGAGAAGATCATACGATTCATAAAGCTCTTGCAGAATTGACACGACGTTGGCTTGACACAATGCAAACTCCGCATCTTATTAAAGATGCTAGTTAGATTGCGCTCTGCGTGCACCGTAAAATCAACATCACGGGATGTAAACACAGTACCTACGCGACAAGTTTAAGATGTCGGACGGATGCCAGGTGTATAAGTGGAAAATCCTGCGAATAATCAGACAATTTTACTATTTCATTCATCGGAGCTATCGTCTCGACAGTGCGCAAATTGTAGCATTTTTCACCGCGACCAAATTCAACTGTCACTCATAAGATATTCTAGGATTTTCGATCATTCACGGCTGCATGTTATAAGTATGCACTGATTTCATTACATTCGTATATTAGACTCAGCAGTCTATATCCATTTTTTTGTTGTAACGGTCTGTAAATTTGTATACGGCTATCGCGAATGTCAGAAGCGTTTTACTTGAGATACGCGCCAAAAATTTGCTGGAGAACTCGGCACGATAATGAATTTCGAAATGGCGCAGTGGGCATTCTGCCGAATAACCGGCGGTTCGTCGTATTGTCGACCTTCGTTTCAGGACAGTTTTAGAAAATGCCACGGAGAACGGAAAGCTACGTCGAGTGAATGAACAAAGCTTTCCCTCTCCGATCTAGCCGGAAGTAAATTAGCTGGAATGCATCAACGGTTTTTTCACGTTGTCCCATTCGCCTGCCCGCTCCCTTTTTCATTTCTTTCCTGTTGGCGAAACGGGCAGGCTCTTAATTAGGCGTTTATGTAATAAACACGATAGAACATGAAAGTACTGATCGATTGAGGCGAAAGCGTTCTTTCGGGAGTACTCTAACGTCTAACGGCTGCGTTATTGGCCTGTAAATTTGCTTGCAGTGCGATTATTTTTTACGACAATGCGATCATATGTAAATTTGTTTAGAACTATGAGACTTAATCACAATGCATCGCTCGGATCCAATCGATAGGAATTTAAAACATTGCGTCTAACTATTTTTGATCCACGTACTCAATTTTGATAATGTTTGCTCATTTTTACGACCACTTTTATGTTACAATACATTAATTGTACCTAAACAAATGTCTTATTGTTGTAGAATCTATAGATAGATTTACTACGTCAGCGTAATAATTATTCGAAGCGTGCACGAGGGTTAAGCCATTACGCAGTTTAGTTTGAGATTTGCAGTTTGCGGTCGAGTCTTCAAGAGCAACAGATAGTAGTTAGTAGTTAGGCCTATCTTGCAGGAAGTGCGTGCATTTGAGACACGTGCGGTGCGCACACAGGGAAGCTGCAATTAGATGACTCATCGTGTTCAAGGGACGTTCACGATCGTAGAATTAATCAATCATGGGACTCCATTGCGTCTCTTTCTCGGCAACGTCTTATTCACGTTTATGTTAAGTATTTCCAATCGTATCGATGAGTGAGATAGTTTTATTTGCAGGCGTTCAGTACTGCTCCCAAATTTGTATTTATCGGAAAGATTGCCATTTGCGAAAAAAATCATAGATCGACCTTAGCATGAAAACTTTACCATGCGGGTTAAACTTACTATATACATTTTCACGGATCCGCTCTCTGCTCCAAAATGTTTGTTTCATTTGTAAGACGTTCCACCTTCCAGTCTCAGAAAACTTTTGTTCTTACATCGACGTTCAATAAAGATGATGAAAAATTGTTACGAGACGACGAAACATGCACGCTGTATGACATATAAACAATCGTCATTTCAAATCTAATCCAAAAGTACGTTTGCCGCAAGCCACTGCACCCACGTACTCGATCCACGTACTATGTACAAGCTGTACAATGCGTAAACGATCGTTCCTTCAACTTTGATCCAGACATGCATTTAGCGCGCGCAAAGAAACCAATGCATCAAAGTACCTACTCGGTCAACCCGAGGAGCACTAATTCGTCAATGCGTTGTTCCACGTGACGCATCCACCGAATATACTCGTTCGCGGAAAAGTGCGCAAGCCGATTTTTGACAGCTCGCACCTCTCGCACGCCTCGTGACGCGCGTACATGTGCACCGCCGTCGTTCTGTCTCTACAGTTGTTTTCAAACAAAGAGAGTCAGTCAGGACAAAGTAGTCAGCTGATCCAAGATGCAGATTTCTGGTGGGAGAGCCGTGGGCGAGGGCTTAAATAGCACCGCGTGCTCTTGTGCACGTCAGTGCCAAGCAGCGTTCACCTGAAAACGGGCTTCGTTACTCAGAAAAATTCATTTTCCCCCGACAAAGTGTCAGGTGCGACAGAGGGAGCGGGTAAAAGTATAACCAACGTCAGGACCGATTTGAGACGCGTAAAATCGCCGCGAAAGTTTCCTCCACCACCCGAGAGACTCATCCACGCCGGGGTCGAGAGCTATTGATGGAAGTGAACGATCGAATCCATTGACTCGCTCGCTTGGAAGAGGAAGAATTCGTTTGGGAGACAAGTGTTATCGCAGACACGTGCGTGTTCTTCGCCAAGGAAGAAGACGTTCCGAAAGATGCTCTAGCGACAGAATATTTGGTAGAACTGGACTGAATCGGATCATCGTGTGTTCGAAGCAGTGCGCGGTTCCATGGTGATCGTTTGAAGAAGCGCGCAAATAGTGCACGCGATAAAAGTCACTCGACAGTTGCCTGTCGACGTTCTCGTCGGAGTTGTTTGAGGATTATCGTGTCCGAGGGACTTTGAGGCGGAAAGGATGAGGCCACCCGCGTACAATGCCGAGGAGGTGCAGCAAATTTCGCAGGAGCAGGGAGAGAGGAATGTCGCGATGGCGGTTTGCGTCCAGTTAGCTGGCAGGGCAATTATCAGGGTGGTTTCGAGATGCGAGGAGGCGCAGGATAACTGTAATTTAGGTGAGTTCTGACGCACACGCTGTGAAAAACTGGCACAATAGAATACATATGTTGGGACTCAATGCCATGAAAAGAGAGCGTATAGAAAAATGGTTTTGGGTTATCTTATGCAATGGCCCATATAAAAAACTCGCGAATTGAGTTAAATTGTGTGTAAAACTGTAGATTAGGATTGCTGTACAAAGATTTAATTTTTCGACAAAGTTGTTAAGCTAGTGACTGGTAGCGAAAACGTTTATCTTTGTCAAGTGAATACTTCCTGACACCCAATTATACACATATATATATATATATATTTAATACGTATTCAAACGGAAGTAAGAGAGAATTAACGTAATCGGTTTGGAAAGATGATGTGGAGGCGGGCGACAACGTGTTCAAACGCGTCGAGGGAAAGCATCGTTGGCGCGTTCGTTGACTTCCATCGCAATTCTCAGTGTCAGACAAAAATCGGCCGTTGCGCATGCCCACAATTTGTTTAGATTCCTCTGCCCGCCGAACAAATTCGCGCGCCAACGAAAATAACATTGGAAATAATGCGATGCGACAGTTTAAATAACTCAACACGTAGACGAGTCATCAATAACGCGATAAAACATCCCGATAAGATAGGGAACAAAGCTTCAGGTGAATACATAAGTAATACAGAGCAAGACGCGCATCGTCACGCGACGTTAGAGAGCTCAATCCTTCCGGATTGCGTGGTGCAGTGGTGCCCACTTCAATTACGATGTGTGCGAATGCAGGCGCACAACATGAATTAGTCAACAGACGGATGGGTTAATCATTGCCACGGCTAGCAATGTTAGACGTTGTTGGACTTCCTAACAGGAAACGTTGCGATTTTAATGGAAGACGACCGTAGAGCTCGTTTCCGGTTCGAAGATGTCACTCGTGTGTACTTTTTGGCAGAGTCGGGACGCACGTTTTATCCAACTGTCGCTGTAGCAATTTACTTGGGATAGGCTTAGGCCTTAAGCTACTTATGCCATTGATGACACTATGCTCCGTACGCTTTCGCAACGTCTGAGCCTGCCTAATTGCGAGTTGTCTTGATTGATTAGCGCTCTATGTAACAAATGACATTATTGCATGTTAGAAGGCTCGAAACGGCTTACCGTCAAGCTGGTCTCTCGGGCTGCACTGATTTGTTTGGGAGTTTTCTTGTGCACTTTGCTTCGTGTTAATATATCAACCCTATATAATAATCAGGAATAAGACTGGACGTACGTAATTGTTTGTTTGAATTGGGATATTAATGCGTTAACGTACACATTTTTTGAGACCTGGTCGGGATTGCTCATGTTTTGACCTGTCACATGTTTTTGGCCAGCATCGGTTGAACTATAATGGACTAAATAATGGTGTCGATGAATCACACGTTTCGTTCATTCTCATCTCTGATCCACTAGATTGGTATACTTGCAACATTCAAACTGTCACGAAGAATGATTTACAACGATGACCAACTGAAGGTCAAGGTTTCGTTTCATGGACATCAAGTACGTATTGTTGAAGGAGTACCCTTTCCACTTCCTCTTCCTGTTACTGTCCGCCAGAACGGTCCTCGCCTTATCGACATAAAACGCATGAATCAGGGATCTTGATCACCAGCGTACCGGAAACACAATTCATTCTTACACTGCTTTTATATTTTTTAATCTCCTTTATCTGATGCCCACTTCTCTATTTGTCTATCTCTGCACGTGTGCACCTATTTGTCTATCCAATTTTTCAACAACTCAATTTTTGTACATCTACCTTAAGTTTTATCTTTAGTTATCTTCCTAAGTATAGACGTCTTCTCGCAAGCACAATATATTAACCTTCGATACACTCGCTAACCAACATTCTGCGTCCTAGACCGTACAGTGCGTTGAACATTTTATAAAAAAAAAAAAAAAACGTCCTATCCTTCCTTCCATTAGAGATAAATATGGGATTTCTAGTCGGTTGGTCGGAGAAAGTTCCTCCTCGGAGAGTCCTTGTTAGAGAGAAAGAGAGAAAGAGAGAGGCTTCCACGGTCGATTCTGATCTCAGAGTAAACCATGTTGCACGTAGAGACAAGTGCGTGAGCCTCCGCAATAACGGTTAACGTAACGATCACTGGAAAGAGAGTAAAAAGAAGTTCTCGCGATACGTGTGTGTATGTACGTGCAAAAAGAGTTCCGCGGTGCATTAACCACTCCACAATCGTATTCTGAGTTTGCATGCAAAGTGGTCGAACGTATTTCAGCAGCTTCGAAATCTGGACGGTTCTTCTCGCGATCGGTTTCGTCAAGGTCATTGCAGGACACTCATTGGCCAGGTCAACCATACTGGAAGTCCTGCCGTTTGAAAGTGGCTTAGGCAGCAGTCCCAACCTACGCGCTCTCGTATTTCGTCGCACTCTGTCCGTTCTGCGCCGCATTTTTTAGCCGAACTTTTATCGACCTCTGCCATTCAATGATCGCGCATTATGCTCCGTGCTTTCCTGTGTCTCTACAAGGTCAATGAATACACACATTTGAGACGTTACCAGTTGGTTGAACTTCCAATGAGCTTTTGCTTACGCTTTGGACGGCACGCTTTTAATACGATCTTACGGTCTAACTCGTTTTATTGCAAATACTGAACTGTTTTGGCTTATGGCTTGTCTCTATTTGAATGTTTGCTGCATACTGTGTCTGACACGTCCCACGCTGCTACCAAAGAGGAACGAAACTTACACGTAACAGGTGATGGCGTTGCTCACTGACGATGCCTCGTGCATCAACTGGAATAAAAGTGAAATGTTCGAGTAGGGAGTCTGGCATAGATAATTGGTTGGATAAACATTGCTGTTGCACAACGAACATCCGCTCTTTGTATTTTACGCGCTTGCTGTTCTGCTACCGCAACGTAAACTTGTATTTTCTCCCTTTCTTTCTACCACGTTTACCAACTTCTTCATGGACTCCGTACTCGAACTATTTGCTGATATTTCCATCGCAGATGTACAAAAATATGGATTTCAGAATAGTCAACAGAATTTTTAAAATGGTCGTGAAATTATTATGTAAGGCGCCTGCGAATCGTTTACTCCAGGCGACACTTTGTTCGGATAATATGCAAATTAAAATAAAAAAAAAATTTATTCTTTCGTGCACACCATATTAAATCTACAGAAAAAGTCGCGTGTCTTGGTACGCACGGTACGATAAAGTATAATTGTACGGTGTGTTGTGCGTAAACGTTCGTATATACACTATGCATAGTCTCGGACCGCTGTATATGGCAGTGCAACCTTAAAAGGTAACTTGCTGTCGAGGTCCTTTACTACTTTACAGTAAAAAGATATCGCTGCTGAGAATAAAAGCGGCAAATCATTGAACGCCCCTGAACGAAGTTGAAATGAACTTCACCGTTTGACGTTCCGAAAAGAAATAATTTACAATACTAACAATTATTTTAAAATCAAGTTTTTATTAAAATGCATTAAAAAGGTAAAAATAATGTTGATACCGGCCTAAATAACTGCCTTAGAAGAATTCCGTCGTATAATTAAGAAACAACGTGTGGGGACTAAATATTGAATATTGAAAGTTGTATAAACACTATAGAATTGCTAAACGACATAATTTTGTCTTCATTTTCAATTTAATTAAGTCTCAGGACAGACTTGGAAATGAAGAATCTCACTAACAAGTGATTTGCTCTAGCAGAATGCGAAAACTAATATACCGACTACGTGAAGCATTATAAGTATTTATACAAAAGAGGCAATTCAATATTTACACCCCACGCATTTATTTTTAGTAATATGACGAAATTCTTCGAAGAGAGTCATTTAATCCAGTATCAACATAATTTTTACCTTTTTAGTACATCACAATAAAATTTGTTTACCAAAAAATAAATTGTTTAGTGTAGGTACACTTTTATACTCTTTCGTCTTCAGGAATTTTAATCATAGAAACAGAATAAATAGTGTGGAGAAAAATAAGCTTACAAGATTTCACCATAACAAACTGACTAACTATCGAACTAACAAGTGAAATATAAAAGCTCATCAAATTATCTGTGCATCATTATAGATCGACACATTTCTGTGTACATCACAAACGTTTCATTAAATCCTAAATGTCACTTTGCCCGCAGCCCGTAATCATTTTAACGCCAAACAACGCGTGCGCATTAACGACTGCACAAATTAGCTTGCACCCTTTTGAAACATGGCGGCAATGGAAAATGGAACCCGGAACCGTACAAATAACAAACGCCGATACCAGATCCCAACTTCAAGCGTATCCTGCCTACGGAACGTAAAAACTACCCTTGCGGTTAAAAATCTCAGTCTCCAGTAACGCGTCACTTTTCCGCGACAAATATGTGATCACGCAACGGTTGAAATGAGCTGAGCGCGGTCGTCGTTCGCCACTCTCGCCTTTGACGCTTCCCATTCCCGTTTCGTTCAGATATCTTTCCGAATTTTCGGCAAACCACGAAGAATGCCGAGGACTAGCCAACGAATACGACGTATCTCCGAAAGTAAACGAAAATAAATCCATCGCGCCAGCCTGCCGTAGAGACCAGTTAGCAGCAATAGCACCAGTAGTAACGTGAGCTCGGACTAGCGAGTGACTGAGTGCGTGAGTCAGTCTGTCTCTTTCGGCAAGATGGCGAATGCCGTCACAAGAGTGATCCTACGCTGCGAAGAAGCGCAGGAGAATGAGAGCCTGGGTAAAGTCGAGTCGCTCGCGCGAGTTGTTCGTCCGCGAACGCTATTAGGCGCGCGTCAAATTGCCCGTCGGCCAAATTATGTCGAAGTGTCGTCACTATGCAGCCCGACTGATCGGCGATTCTTGAGTTCCGATCTAGTTCGTGACCCACTTTACGTGCATGTACGCTACAGGTGTAGGCCGCGTGGTTTAAAAATACTCGACGTTTGACCGCACGTGCGGCTGTCACGATGTTCTAAATGTAAGGGCATGCGAAATAGAGATTTGAACTGATAGTCAGCAGTAGACCTTGCAGAAATTCCGACGTTCGCATAAGATGGTGTGGAGTACTTACTTAGATTAGTCTGTAGGAAACTGATCGATCCAGTGCACTTCCGGAGTAGTGTCGATTGCGTTACTAATGTTGTTCTGATATGCTTATAAACAGCGGATACAAGGTAAACGTTCTCAAGATCAAATACGGGGGCACCGATGTTCAAGTAGTGAGAAGAAAAGTAGCGCGCACTCGTTTGCAAAGAAATTGAATTGCCCAGTGTCGATCAAAAGTAACCGTACGCGCAGATCCCGGAAGATCGGAACCGTAATAATTGGAGGCACGCATAAATGTCTGAAACTTTTGCATAGAATGAGTTCGTTCCGTAATGTAGTCAAACATAGTTCGAAGTCGATGTCAGTATCGCTCTTCCGTGGTGGAAATCGAGCGGGAGAAAGCGTGAAACGATGAGCGCGCGCGCCCGTCAACATTAAATTCACTTTCAATGATCACTCCGTATACCGGGTGTTAATGTTCAAACAAGGTTTTTGCTAATAACTTCCTCATTGTAGTCGCGAACTACGATTTGCCTGCAATGATTTCACAGTCGAAAGCGACTTTATCTTCATTGTCTCTTTGTTCGTTTGTTACAGATCTGTCGGAGTGTCAGTTGATGCAGGTACCAGACGCCGTGTACCATCTAATGAGACACACGGAATTGAAGAGGTGCGATCTATCCGGCAACGTCATCACTAAGATACCGCCGAAATTCGCCGTCAAGTTTTCATTAATCACGGGTGAGTAACGAATAATAGAGTACAAATCGATTATCAGGTCGATAACAAGGTTCTACGAACTGTTGTCAATCCTTTCTTGATTAGCACGTATGTGATTGTTCGTACAACATATTTTTATTCATTTCGAAATTCCTTCTCCGACGCACTTAATTTACCGCTCCTTACCTTTATTTTGTTCACTTTGTTTACACTAAAAACAATACTAGCACAATAAGTAACGGATAATATTTATTTCGTGTTTCTAGAGCTAAATCTAAGCCATAACCAAATGAGCAAACTTCCGGAAGAATTAGCGGAACTGCAGGCCCTCGAGAGGCTCGACATATCACATAACACTTTCATCGCTCTACCACCTGTTACATTTCGAATACCTCAACTTAAAAGGCTTCTCTCCAACAATAATTCCATCATCGGTAAGTTCCACAGCGTTTATAAGATACTAAACAACCTTCTTGCGGCTCAATATAAATATTTACGATCATTTCACTTAGTAGACTTAGATTATTTTATTTCATCACTTATTTCTAAGATTCCGCGCGTTTACAGAACAAACATGGAATAACATTCTGCACTTATCATTAAAAATGTAGAAATCTGTACTCGTGTACGAAGCAATATACAGTACTTTCAAATACCTCCTGATGTATATTATCTATAAACAAATAATTATAAACAGTATCCTTTAGAAAACCGTCTTCCACAATCTTACAGATGTGGACGTCGAACGACTGCGGCGTGCACCTGCGTTGGAATTCGTCGATCTTCAAGTCAATCCGCTCACGCCAAGAATGCATGAGCTACTATCCAAGCTGTCGGGGATCAAGATTGAGCTGACACCGCGACAAGTGGAGGACTGGGAGGACTTGACCATCTGAAACGTTAACTTGTAATCGAGATGAATGGGACTAATTTTGGTGCGGCAAGCCAGCCAGTCACTGTTGGTACCCCGTCTCACAAATGGATATTGTCAACCCAATTGCGTTCTCGGGACCGAAGTTGCTCAAGACTTACCGCGGAGACTCATCGCGCGAACTAGAATGATTAGGGAGAGACACGGGTACTTTGTACAGTGATAAATGTAGGATTGTGCGACACAGTGAGTGGCGTCGATGAACTGAAATGATAACGTGGGACATCTGCGACGAGCGTATGCATGATTGTAAAGAACGTGTTACGCTTTGTAAAGGATGTACTTAAGAATATGTACTTAACTGCGGGTGACGGATGTTCGATACGCGAAATCGTGCTGGATGAAATCGCGACTTTCGTCATCGATGAGCATCGATATTATCCAACGTTCGTCGTCCCGTTCTCTTCCTGTACTTCACTGTTTTTTTGTATCGCGTGACTCGAAAATGGTTTTTTACTCTCGCTCTGGACTGCTTTGCTGTGATCTACGAACTGTCGTGATTGACGTATCCCAGTCGATCGTCACTTAAGCTTAAGATGGGCTCTCTCTCGCTTTTCCTTTTTGTACAAATAAAATTGACTTATCCTACTGTCAATTGAATTACATCGGACTGCCAATATTGTCGAATGTGTAGCCAGTCAAGGATCCTTGCCACAGGCCTCAAACATTATCCCGTGTTCACTGGTGTACAGTGGTCAGAAAGAATACGGTAGCGAAGGATGTTCTTGTGTACAAAGATTGAGACGTAATTATCAGCATTTTTATGCTTCGAGCGAAATGATATTCGGTGATGTGTAAAATACATGTACACTTGCAGAATGTTCCATGGGACCGGTTGTATTTTATTTATACCGCCGAAAAATGATTGTATTTCGTGGTGATTATATTAATCTTATCTTTTTGATCTAGTCAATTGTCCGCGGGACGTTGCAATATACTTTAATGAACATAGGTGTGTCATTCTTTTTCGTCCTTCTTTATCCCGCTTCACAACAGCGAATGTACAACAAAAATTTATAACTATCATGGACGCTATCCCCCCTCCAGAGGCAGGCAAGAAAAAGCTCATAAATCCAAGAATTGATTTGCTAGTCATGAACAACCTGTACAAATGAGTTATATTGGTTTAGTACCTATATTTTTTCTCATTATTAATAATATAATAATAATATAATATACTAATAATAATAATTATAATAATAATAATAATTAACTGTATTATGAGTCGCAGAATTAATTATCTACAATACTTGTTCATGAATATAAAATCACAAAATATACATAGAATGGACACGTTCAATGTTAAGGATTAGGTAAACGCGCGGACCTTCCGCTATTATTGTAAAGACATCTTGCCCTCGCGTCAAAACAGCCACTCAACGATCGTTACTCTGGAGTAACGTCCATACGAAATGAACGATCGCCCGTTCGTCAATGCCTACCGAACATTCCGCCGTATTGCTCCATTCTTCGGACATTATAGCGATAAAAGAAGAATGGGACTTTACAATCGCCAGCGATACCGCGTCGTTATTTTATAGGCTGCATTCAGAAATGCAGCATGTTACGTACAATATAAAATATACTTTCAGGGCGAATACAATTTCGGGGGCGAGCGAATTGACGGCTGCTGCTTCGAGGGAAAAAGCTATCGCGCGGATGTTATCGTTTACTTGCATATCTCATTGTGTGTATATACCGAAAAAGCTAGCGCTTTCGTGTTTGAATATATACATATACATTTAATACGCGAGAATATACGACTATACGATTTCGTTACACCGCTTAATTGGGTTCTCTAGGACGAATCTAGGCTCTTGTAGAAAACGAAGTGAGATAATCGGTCAATGTTCGTCGAAGTGATGGTGCTTCGCAAAACAAAAGAGAGAAGAGTCGCAGCTCCACCACTTCGCAATTAATCCTTGCAATGGAAACGAATCCTGCACTTCGAGTGGCATATGCTTTCGTCACCCCTTGCATAGTGTTTTTTATTTTTCGTTTAGATCAAATGTGGCACTTGCACGCGTACCGCTATATATTTCGTTATCCCTTCCATGCCCGACAAATATGTACATAAATCTATCCTAACTAAATTCACATTCAGGCATCTCTCTAAACAAAGCTTTAGTGACTCACCCTCGGATCGACCCACTGTACAGCACCTAATCTGTATATGCGATAATCCTGATCGTTATAGGAATGAACGCACGGTTTGCGTACTCATTAATATAATTGATAGCACGCGTAAACGGTATGTTCTCGCCTACCAACGGAAATAAGAAACAATTATCAATGCACTAGAACGCACAACATATAACGCTATCACTTTTTCCAAGGATCAGATTGTACTTTCGAAAAGAACAGCTACGATCTATGCGAACGGCAAAATTCTAGCAAGAATCATCAGTCTCTTGTTCTCTAGCATGATAGCGAGTCGTCCGTGAGCAGTCGCCTGCTTCAATACGATTATGTCGATACAGAAAAATAATATAACTCGGTGCAGTTACGATAATCGCAGTTATTTCACGTGAGACGCAGGCAGAGACATGTTACGTACACGAAGTATTTTGTTCGCAAGCGTCATGCTTGTGCCCAAGACTAAAAACAAACAACGAGATGGAACTTGCCAGTGAGTGTAGGCAGATTTCGTATCCCCTACTCATCTAAGCGATGGCGTTTTTCGATAAGAGACACCTTCCGCTTTCTTCTCTTTAAAGACGCATTATTCCGATCTTAGGCTGTACGGACATCTATTTGTATAAGACTCTGGAAAAAGTGCAACTCTACTGTTATGAGTTTTGAAGCAACGCCTTTGCCCGTTAATCACAAACCCGCAAACGCCTTTGTTCGATCTTTGTTCCTTCGTGCAACGTGATCTCGAAAGGTATGAGGGAAATGTGTTGTAACTGTTATCATCGATAGAACATTGGCAGTCAATTTCTTTCTATCGCAGCACGATACGTTGGCACATACAAATTTTAAACAAAAAACCATTATTTGTGTGCAACGGGTTCAGCGTTCACCGTTTAGAGAGAGAGAGAGAAAGAGGGGAGAGAGAGAGAAAGAAAACGTAAGTTTCTATAAAGAAGCCCGTGCCAATCAATCAACACATCACCCTCAAATTGTAACTACGTTAATCAACCTCGTGTGAGTTGTCATGTCCGACCTTCAATTTCACATTGAACCCCTAACATTTGATAACGTCTTGGCCGACATACACTTTAACGAACTAAAAGGAGTGGCTATGTGTTGTACAGATGACACTCTATGTACGACGTCGGCACGAAGCCCTCAATCGGCTGAGAGATGCGACGGACGCGTGTCCAACCGTCACCCTGGTCTAATTCGATCATGTACAATTCCTCCCCATCATACATCGGTATAGAACCCTCGCTGGTCGCTGAAAACATCAGATTAACTCGTCTCGTTACCATCCTCATTTCAATACAGAAAATATATTACTTCAACCTTTTAACTACGAATTGCGTATACATTTGTACACGTATAAATAAAATTCTCACTTTGTGTACGTTGAATTCGTATATTCGAAGGTTGCACTTCTCAAATCGATACTGTATCGGTTTTCAATCTGTCGGAAAAACATCTGGAAGATTTATCGACACTACTGTTGCGATGATATAAAGTAACGAACGTGCAGGGAGGTATTCAAGGAAGAAAAAACGCGGACTGATGGAAATGCATCGTAGCTAAAAGATTAAACTGCAGATATCTAAATCACAAGGAGGATGTCTCAGTTCCAAATCGAACTTTGGGAAATCAACCCCAGCATATTCTTACACATTCTCTACGGTTCTAAATCACTGTCGAGGTGATACTTTTGACTTTTCAGTCCGTCACTGCTAAACATTCGCTGTTATGGTACTAAACTTACGTTCTTAATAAATAAAACCGACGGTACGGAATGTCTTTGGGATTTTACATGCCTAGAGAAGTGTAGCAATATACTGGGCTCCATTTCCCAAAGTTTATTCTGGAAGCGAGACGCTCTACTTGTCAGCCCGTTATGACCTTTATACAGTTGAACAATAGTATAGATATGTCTTGAGTCGACGTTACTAGTGTTATCCTTACCATCAAAGGGATAAAGCGCCCGACACGTCCCAAGCGGTGGCTGGGCGTCAATTTCGTCTATTTCTAAGGTCTTATAATATTCCTCGCCCCCGCTCCCTGGAAGCGATGTCCTTGATTCGCCGAGGCCAGATTCCGGGCTGTTCGTGGAACTGTGCATCAGTACCGTAAAGCGAGAGTCGTGTCTATTGATCTAGGTAGTAATTCTAATCTACTCTCATTTCAATCCATGATGAAAGCTTTCTTTTTTTCACAAAAGCTCTTTCCGCTCGGCACATTAACGCGAATCGCAGAAATAACGTACGTCGGTAAAAGTTGGAAATGTAAACGTAAATCCACGTATGTATACGTCAAAACGTACCCGTGTATAGGCTGAGGCGTTCCAGGTGCGCTTTTTTTACTCGGCTGATTCGCATTGGCATTGCTCACGCTCGAATCTGACGCCGACCTCGACAAACTTTCCTCTCCTCCCGAATGACTTGATCTTCTTGAGCTTAGTGGCCTCGTTGCAGAACCGTTAGTTGTAGGTTTCCTTGGTGCTTGACTCGGACTACGTACGAAGTGAAACAATTTTAGCAGACGTTTATTATACAATATAGAAATTATCACTGCGATGTACCTTGATAAACTAACACCGGCGCGCATGGCTTCTTCAAGATATCCTTGAAATTTCGCTAATTCTGCTCCAAGTTTGTCGAGTTTGTTACTAGATTGATTTAGTTGTCCTTCTATACTCATAGGATCACCCAACGCTGGGTTTTGTTCGTAGACGCCTTTCATTTTCATTAAGCCATCCCTCGCCGCCGTTTCTTGCTGTATCTTCGCCTGAATTTCGTCTAGCCGCTGTTGCAACCGTTTCTTCCGTTGATTCGGAGGTAAGTCGCTACAATCCTCCTTCGCACCGTCACCGTATCCAGGGACATTGTTCTGTAAATCATTCTTTAATGAGAACAAGCATCTAGAATACTTCGATTAAAAAAAAGTATGTGATATTGACAAATGGGAGACGAGTGAAGCAGGTAAGAGCATGTCATAGATATACCGTTGATCAGGTTACTATCTCTGCTACTTTTATTCGTTAGTGAATGAATTATATTTAGTTAGCGTTATATAAAGCTGTCCATGGCCATGAGATCTACTTTTAACGAAGACGAGATGCATAAATGAAAATGTAATATGTAAAGTATAATACACATAATAATGGCGTCGGTGATGATAAATGTAGAGAGGAGAGGAGGTGAATCATTTGAAGTAAAGAGAGAGCAATAGCAATTGTATAGAAAAGGACAGACCTTTAAAGCTATGCACACCTCGATCAACTTCTGTCGTTCGCATGAAACAAATTTCAAAAGCGTATCATTCAGCGTATGAATAAGTCGAAATTCCAGCTGCAGCGCGAGCATAGACTCAGCGCCACGTATTTTTATACAGGAAAACTTTTGTCGTTATCGTAATATTCAGTTTTACGGCTGAGTTTATGCTCTTCTAACAAAAAATATCTTTATCGAGTAGTCAACACATGGTTATTCGTTTTCGAGTGCATGTGACAAGTTCCGTATTAAACATTGATAGGCGAACAAGCGGGACTACGAAGTACTTACTAAACGTGACAGAGTATCCAAATTCATAGCCCAGGACGATCGGAAACAAGAGACCACAGGCAGATCGAACCATCCACCAAATTAATAGAAAGTACAGATATTAAGTAATGTACCCTTAACGAAAATTTCACCGCGTAGTTTGCCGTTATTATTGTTTGTTGCAAACGATAATGAACGTCTTTCGACATGACGATGTAGAAATTAAAAAGTATGAGAGTCCCTTGGAAGCATCCGAGAAATTAAGAAGGGCAGCCTTGTGAATAAATAAAAATTTGTCTACTGAAAAAGGACAGCGGCGTGTCCCGCTCCAAAATAAATCGTACAAATATGCATTGTGCATGCTGGATGCCATAGAGATGTGCGCACGATTACGAATGCTGGCTAATGAAAATGCAGATATGTACATGTATATAAAAATAAGGCAAGGGTTGCGACAGGATTATTTCTGCATGCGACGGAGCACTCGTTTTTTTACTAACGTACTTCACCTTCTTCTGCGTATCTGCGAGCGAGAAGGCTGAATTGAAATAAATAAGCGTGGCGTCAAAACGAAATAAACGCTAATACAATCATACGCATAATATTGTTCCACCAAGAGAAACATTTGCAGCATTTACGAATACCGAGGAGTGCTCCGTTTTTTACCCTTTCGAACGTAACTGTCTTTCGTGATTCGAAAGACACAACAGAGAAATATGTAACGCTGACGGAACATAGTATGGAAAAGAATGAGCGGTCGAAAACACTTCCGCCGAAATTACGAGCGTCGACATTTACCTTGTTACTACTGAATATGCCGAAGAGGCCGACTCTCTTTTTGATTTTGCCCCCGGAAACTGTACCCTTAACGGTGAGATGATTGTGTATAGGTTGCATGGCGGGCTGTGATAACTGACTATTACTGTCATATGTCTTGGCGGCCGAGAGATCCTCGAACGGAAAGTCCCCCGGAGGCTGGAAGCCGCTCTTGTAACGTTCGATAACGAGCAGCGTGTCTTCCTTCTCGTTAATCTCATTTGCCGCCTTCTCGATTCCGTCCAGGCACTGGGCGATTATAGGTGCAACTGCACGCTCTATTTCCACGGACTTCATCATATAATTTCGCATGTTTTTTATTCTCTTTTCGTCCAGTTCCTGAAACGCATGAAAGACGCTCGAGTATATTGCTTACATAGGCTTCGTACGGTCAATGACTCATTAGTCAGAGTAGACATTGATAACGTCGACAAAAAGAGATATTACAAGAACGTGTCACTTCCAGATCGACCTTACGAATATGGACACCAGCATAAATAACTGTCTAAAAAAAAAAAAAAAAAAAAAAAAAAATATTTCGGCTCCGAAAAATCGTCATATCTCTGAAACTATTATCGAGTTCAGAGCCCAGACAGTGGTCTAATTTCGGCGCAGATTGCCCTCCATCAAGCGGCACAGATCTTGGACAAAAAAAATGTAGATCTTTTTCACCATGATTCCATCGTATCTCGATCACAGTTTGTCATTGTCCACAATTATATTATCAGCCGCTCACCTTATCGCCTCTACGACAGTCACTAATTAACATTGGGTCTTATGATACCGAGACCCTAGTCGAATGAAAAATGATTTACCCAGGTTTCTCAATAAATGAGACCTACGGTACAGAAACCCTTTGGGATTTTACATGCCGAGGGAGGTGTAACAATATGCTGCGGTCAATTTCCCAAAGTTCGATCTGGAAGTCAGGCGTTCTCCTTCTTAGCGAGTGACAGTTGCGCGTCTCGTATGCATAAACGCGACGATTCTGTCCAATGCTATAATTGTTACGGTGAAATAATACCTGAAGGTGTTGAAAAACTTCTGGCATCGATGTGTGGTAATGCAACGTTTGCATGTCGTTCGTTTTTTGCAATTGGTTTGCGTACTCTGTCTTGGCCTCTTCGCTCTGCTGAGTCTTCAATGTCATATTCATTCTTTGCTTCTCCACCTAATAGAGGAAGGCACGTGACAGATTGAGAAGATCAACATCAAAGTTCAATATCAAAGTTCAGTCAATCCAGAGTTTTGTAGGAAGAACTATTAAATCCAATTCCATTCGTAACACGTTACACTTAAACGGATATCAGCACGAGTTGACGATCAGCCCGCGATCGAGAACATTGGAAAAGTTCATTGCTCGTACCTCGGCCCTGGAGAGATTCAAATCGGCGTCTGCCCTTTGATAATTCTCAACCGCTCGCTCTGCCTCGCGAAAAGCCTTTTCGTATGCCTTCCTGGCACGTTCGAGGTTTCCGATTTGTCCGGCGAGCGTTGCCATTAATCTGGCACCTTCTTGCAGATGCTTCTTGCGGTCCTCTTTGAAGTCCTTCACAAGGATGTTCAACTCCCGCAGAACGTTGGCTTGCAAATTCTCGGCAATCACCTCCCTTTGGCCGGCCTGATCGTTTACCTCATTTAATTCCAGCTTGAACGCCCGACATGGACTGTATCTGTACACGAAAGATCAGACATGAGATTCATTGCACTCAATTTTCCTACTGATACACACTCAACCGTACGGTCTTGTATTTGAGCACAGCACTGAACATGCAATTGTACAAATAATTTGTAATATTATTCAAATAGTTAGTCCTACGCATTTTGAGCACAGGTATAAACGTGAAATGCGATTGACTGTTTATTGCAGTTACATAGCATCCACAATTACTAGTTTGGGAATTAAATGTGATCTGTACTAGTTTAAAAAACGTCCTATCGATAAAGTTCGGGGTCACGAAACTTGAAACGTACAATTTGTTTCCGCTACTTCCTATGTGTACGCCGATCTGTTTGCATACTCACTGATAATCCTCCTCCTCCTTTTTCTTCGGCTGATAACTCTTCACGAGACGCCTGTAACGAGAAACGAAGGCAGATTAGCACGCTGGTGCACGGGCGTACGAGCGCTCGCGTGTGCCCTTTTTGTCCCACGCAGGCAGCGTTACATGTCATATACGTATAGTTAAACCCATTTCAGCGTGCATACCATGAATACGTACGTTAACGATTTTCCGTCACCGAATTCTCAACGCGATGACTAATCATTCCGATAAAACATGTCCATGTAACGATCAAGACTCGATCAATTCGTATGCTGTGTTCTTTTAAACAAAGTCTTTATTCTACATTTTGTCTTTAACGACGTCGCACAACTATTTTCGGGCCAACATGTTTAATTCAGTCAACCGGGCACTGCGAATCGGACGATGCGACAGGTCATGTAACTGTTGTTTTTTTTTTTGGCGATGATACGTGATTAGAATGAAACGGAGCTCTTAGCATCTATGAACGTCGATACTCGAATCAGCGATAACTGCGCATACTAGAAACGGCATTTAGGTATCTAGGACAGTAGTTCGACGTATAAGTATTTGAATTTTGGCACGGATGTCGGACTGCAGAAGATGCGCGTGCCGGAAAGCGTCGTTGAAATGTTTAAGACCATGCTGCGTAAATGTATGAAAGAACGTTGCGTGTATCTGAATAGTTGGCGCGTGGGCTTGGCCCATTGCTATGCTTATTTGGCGAACAAGATGCGCGGGCGAACGATAGTCCCAGATTTCGTAAAAAGAGGAACACGACGGATAAAAGACATCGCGTTCGAACGATTGATTTATCAATTTCTTGCGAACGTTCGTGCTAAAGATAGCTTTGAATTTTTGCGAAAAGAGCAAGAAACAGAAAGACAATCGACGTCTGTGACGGCATCGACGGCAAGATATCTGCTGAAAGTCTTATGAGAATGAGAAGAAACGAAACGAAATCTTTATAAGCAGAATTTTACAAAATGTTAATCGAGGGAAAGATGAGATACATTTCATTATACTTACATCACGGATTCAACTAGAAACAGTGACAGATATGAACATTGCAGGGAAACTTGGCGCGAGAAGACAACAATTACAAGCGGAGAACACTCGTCATGAGTCATCGCGACAAAGGCATAAGAATACAACGAAAACGGAAGCATCGCACGATAAAAATGTTATTGATAACGCGAGACGAAATCACTGAGGCAAACGAGACATTCCTGCTAGAAGTAACGGCGGCGCAGCCCACACCGCAGGACCAATTAAACCGAAAGATTTCCATCAAATCACGGTTTACGTCACGAGCGAGTCACAATGACACACGCGGTCACCGCTTTCGCCGAGTCACCGTTCTCTCACGAAAAATCACGTCGACGTTTCCCAAATTAACGCGTGACGCCGTCGATCGTTGTCGAGGACAAAGTCAACGCACGGCGAAGTAAACAAAAGGGCGCGTCGGCTGAGGGAAAATTAATTATAATCGACGCGATAACGTAGAATTATAAAAATAACGCTCGACGTGGCGCGCGCCTTTTTATATTTACACGAGAGGTGCCTCGAATAGACGGTCGATCTAGACGTGTGTCGCTATAAATAAACGGTCGCGTGGGTAGGAAACGCGATGGATGCCCTGAGACGTGCCCTTGATACGGGTTACGCCCGACACACGCGCACATACGCGCGCGCGTGTCATAGGAAAAGTCTGCGGGGGAGAGAAAGAGAGAAGTTTGAAAAATTTCGTCGCGGCCTAATGGCGCGTCGAAAGTGAAACACAACGCGCTCCGCGTACAATGCACCGTGTGTACGTACGCACGATGTAATGCGCGCGAGCGTTGCGGGCTCGTACAAATTACAACGCATTAGCATGGGAGCGAGAGAAACGGAGCACGCCGTCGAGACGGAAAGTGAATAAGTGAGAGCGTGCGGATGAAGGAGACTCGGAGTCGGAGAAAGACAGGAAGAGATAGATAGGAACATAGATTGATAGAAAACGTGGGAGAGAGAAAGAGAGAGAGTGAGGGAAGTATGGAAGTACAGACATGCTCCTATTAACTGATGTGCAACGAAGTGAATTCGAACGATTTCGCGCTCTCGCGAGCGCGTGTAAACGTATGGTGAAGGGTCAGCGATAAACCGGTGACGCGATAATTAAGTCGCACTGATTCGAAAGAAACCGCCCGCCTTTGTCGCGTGCACGCTTCTCGAGCACTTCCTCCCGCGATTAAATCGTGAGATATCGCGAGCGAGTGAGAATTCTCAAACATCGCGAGCCGCGGCTCTGTCCGATGCGACGAGAACGTTTTGCGCTCCGTTTTCGAGTGACGTGACGAGTAACCTTGTTAGTTTGCCATGGGTGACATCTCGCGAACAATGAGAGATCGAAGCTGGACGCAGAGGAGTTCAAGGAAAATGGCCCCATCGAAGCCAATTCGTCACTAGATAATATTGCGACACCCCGATCGCAATTGTTTCCCAGTTATTGAGTCTACACTTTCCTGCCAATTGTGCGATCCATAGCGTAGAGTCCGCGAGAATGGACTCGTCAACGGAATTCCGCACGAACGCTGGGCACCAAATTCAAATGCTTGACGCAAATCATACTTTCGAGAACAAGATTACTCCGAATTAGACAGTTGATTGTTCTGTATCAAACGTGACATGTGCAGGTGCGCGTCGTTCGTGAATTGTAGCATAACAGCGCGATTGGACAAAGCGAATTGAGATTTATCGGTATTTATAATCGTTTTCTGCCTACGCAATGTTCACCTTTTTCTTCGAAACGTCATGCGACGTATTTATCGTACTCGTACCTACGCGTTTGTAAAGCTATACATTATACTTTGGATCGTTAGACGAGAGTGCGGTAAAAACTTGAACGGACTCGCAGGCGTATCTCATTACGATCAGCCAATTAGAGTATTGCATATTTGTTTAGATGAAGTCACCGCTCCGTTGTAGGACAGTTATCCGTCAATTACGAAATTTCACGAGTTCATAAAGTGCCCGCTGTTTCCAAACGTGATACGAGGCAAAGTTACTTGTAATTAGCATCTGCACGGATGCTGCGCCGAATTGTTTGAGAGTTAGGCAAGCTGACGGAGAGTGAGTTAACCAGTCAAATCTTTATCACCACTAAACTCGTAAACAATAGTAACTCACTCAAGAGCAGTAACTCCTGATAACTGCTAGACCTATACATCGTAGTTTTTCGTCGTTTCGATCGACATAAAGGTAGTTAGCCCGTTCGTTCGAATATGAGGTACGGCAAAAGAATCGATTAAGGTCTCATTTCGTCACATGTATATTTCCGGATAATAAGCTTGCGTCGGTTGGATTTTAAAAAATTCACGCCAAAGAGAGAGAGAGAGAGACAGCAAAATAGTTCGGGATCCACAAATTATAAAACGAGTTTCCAGACACCCGGTAGAAGAAAACAGTGCACCACAGTAGACGGTATTCACGGAACAAACAAGGGGGCCTTTAATACAACATTACTCGCTGCTACATCTCGCGTCCCTGAACTCACAGGGTGCGTGAGACACGCTCATTATACAGGATGTCCCATTGAAATCATTAACCCCGGATACCTACGTGCATATATGCGATTGTCGAAACGCGCGATGCAAAAACTAATCGAGACACCGAATGCGAAAAAAGTCGACGAAAAAATGGACGTCATCAGCGTCACCTTGAAACGAGCGACATTCCGAGCGATTTGGCCTCAAATTTACCCTGTGCGAGGAGGAAACGCAATAAAAAAAGTAGCGCCGGCCTCGAAGCAATAAGAATTTCAGTGAGAACGCACACGTTTCGAAGTTCACACCGATATTAAGGCTTTGGCGACAAAAGCAGTTGAAATATTTCACTTTTCGTTCGACGACAGTTGTACTAGAGATGCGTACAAATTTGGTATGAATATGTCATCATATAATTTTGTATTTGTATAATAGTAAGTATTTAAGTATGTAAATGGGTAAATATATTGGATCGAAATACCAGGGTTCATAATCGTGTGTAACGACTGCCGCTTATCGAATTTCGTAAAGTGAAATCAAACAAAGCAGGGATGGAGTGTTCGAGTGATGAAACAAAGACATCGATACGAATATGTGGGTGTGTTTATGGACGCGAAGAAAAGAATTACGTAGATATCAACGATAAGCCAGGTTTACTTGACCAACTTCGCGTCTCACCTGAGTTTTGCAGCGTACTCCACCTCGATGGCGCATCGATCCCTGATAAAATGGCCATATCTCTCGAGAAACTCTATCCCTTTCTGCGTGTGCAGGGATAGATTCTCGAACTGGTCCTGAAAGTGGCAGAAACGCAGATGTCAGTGAAATCGCTCGCATTCAGCACGAACTGACGACAAATACATTTATGCGGACATGTATGCGTATAAGTATATATTTTATGTCTATACAAAAATATTTTCTTTTATTATATCTGAAAAGGAGAAAAAAGGCTACATATCCACGGTGTACAAGTTTTTCATGGACTATTAATAGTTTTGTTTCCATTTCATTGATGTTCCCACATTCAGATATTGACCAAACACAGGCATCTCCGCACAACTCTTTCATTAAAGAACCTTCCCGGTCAAAAGTACATATCAACAACAAATACCTAACTGTTCGGTGTCCTACATACATTCTTACGTACGCGTACGCGTTAACCGACACCACGACATGAGGTAGATGACACGGCCGCGTGTCCGAGAGGACCAGTAAATGTCAATACTTAAGAAACAAGTATTTTAACGGACCTCTCACGAATTTTTGCTATTTCTCACTAAAATATCCTTGACTCCATATCCGAAATAATAACCCAAACTTCTATAGTTTCCTACATCTGCACGTCTGCACATTCAAGTCGACAAGAAACGTCTGCACTCCTCTATAATATTTCTGTACGTCTGAAACGCCAAGAAAACGTGAATAGTTCTCTGATTTCAACCAGTGAACGGTTCGCGAATACTATCCTACTCATTAGGATGATCAACGCGACTCGAGAAAACTATTAAGGGGACTTTCACGGTTTCGAGCCATTTCCCACTCTCATTCGCATGCCAAGCGCGGCGACGAATTTATTGCACGTGCGTCGCGCCGTATCGTCATGCAAGCGTAGCATCGACTTTTCTTACGTGACGCTCGTCCGCCAAGGAAACTTTTCTGTGCGTCTGCAGGGCTCTGGCGAGGAGCAACGTGCCGAGCTCGACGACGAGACGGTACAATGGCAGGACGACGACGACAACAACGCCGGCGCGAGAGTACCTCGTGCACGTGCGTACACAGTGATGGCTGCTGAGGTGTACCCGCGGAGAGTGCGAAACAATGAAGACATTTCACAAGCGCTCCAAGAGCAGCCTGCGGAAAGATTTCCGACCGTTTAGCGGCTCGGCACGAAAAGTGAAACTGGACTCTACTACTTGCCGCAACGTGCCCAATCGCCGATCCGGCCGCGCAAACAGAGGTACTTGGGCCCCTCGGTCGGCCAGCGGAATATCTCACGTGTATCAAAAAGGATCCGTATCATTGGTGCGCATAAATAAGCACGGTTACTGTTACGTGGCCTGCGCGTATTAGATTGCGAAATTGGTGTTATATCGTGACACGATCATTTGTCGCGGTCGTTACTGCTGCTGGATGCGCACCGCCCGTTATCGATGATCAGTCGAGTCTCCGTAAGAAAGATCGCATCGGAGTTGCGCGGAATGAACGAGACACTTCGTCTTCCATCGTATCGGCGAGAAGACGAACGGTTTCTTGGGAATGAAGAATCATCCCGCGGCCTGTCGTTAAGAGCGTACGTGCTGGGAGAAATGAACAAATGTATCCAGCAAGGATGCAAAGCCGCAGATCCTTACTCCGATACTCGTCCAAAACAAGACACGGTATGCGAGCTTTATGTCAAGGACGACCGTCGCTTTCAGCGTTCACACCGGGTGAAGCTTAAGGACAAGTCGAGTTGCGCAGAGTATGTACGTATATGCGCATGAATCGCACGGGCATGAGAGAACAGAAAGAAAGAGAGAGAGAGAGAAGAGAGGGGAGGCATTGATGGAAAGAGAGGAACGAAGATAAAAGTTGATTGGCCGTCTATGCTGGTATTCGAAACGCGTTACTTTCATTTCCAACATGTTGCCATTCAAGGGCCACACGCACTAACTCCGGTGTCTCACACTCCTGTGCCTGGCACTATTAAATGTACATTCTCCAACGTAGATGGTGTACACTTCACACATACGAGACATGTCCACATCACCGTGTCCTTTCTTTTACACACGCTGCTCACTTGGCTTTGCTTCACAACAATGAACACAGGAGTACGTCAAGTAACTGGCAGTCTGATACATCTAGTGCATTTTTTGGAGTGTTTTCATTTCGCAACGTTTAGGTGACGAGATCAGTGTCGCGGACCATTCGGATATGTCTCCGAGAATTTATTATACTTCTGCAGTGTTCCTAACAAATCTGTTTTATCTGCACTACGCGTGTTAACCGTTGCCCTATTTATTACCTACCGTATGTACTATGAGAAGCTAAAGGAGTACAGTAGAGAGAGAGTTGGTCAAAAGGCAAAGATCGGTGAACTTGCGAACAGGACGCTGTCTACTTATAAAATAAACCAGATCGCGCAAGTTGAACCTTGCACGCGTAATATACGGCTTTATTCCCTTTTCGAAATCTCACCTTGGCATGTAACATAAAAACGGAGCCGGAATCTCATGACGCATCAATGTCACGCGTACCACATTACACCTGCTCCTGCGCCACTTTGGCCAGATGCTGCTCGATTAAGCGCGATGCTTCTTATTCTTCGAACGGCATATTAACATCCCAAGTATTCAGATCTACTAACTGCACCCGAATGTCGACGACAATTCTCTACGATCTTGAATATTTCGTTATATAAGGTGTCACGGTTACTCGAATATTGGAAAGTGAATAGTTTATACCATACTTTCTTATACAGGTACGAATAATTATATGAATGATTACCGTGTCTCGATGCTTAGCGACATGGCGATAATTTAACGAACGTATGAATGAAAGTTTCAAGGATGTCATGTGCTCGTACTTGATTCATGATCTAAATTCCCGATACGGATCGCAGACGTTCGTCGTTCTCACAGTTCAGAAAAATCGCAACCCGAAGCTATCTGCAACGATATCGTAATTACCCTTGGCGTGCGATCGTAGAAAAATCGCGCTCGGCGTCCTTTTTCCAACGATTTCCAACGACTTTCCCACTGTTGATAAGTGTATAATTCAGTACCGTCAAGCGCAATTTGCAATCGAATAACGGAGAACCGGTAGCACCGGCAGACACCTTCGACTTTCAAAGCTATTGGAACAGGAATCGCTGCGTTTTACTCTCTTTTCCCAACCAGTCTCATATACCGGGTAGAGTGAAAACAATGCCGCACTGCCATGCCAGTTAAGGAGAACGTCATTGTTGGGAACGAAACGCGGACAATCGGCAGGAAAGCGGAGTGCAGGCATTCCGAGGTTTCTATCGGGACACACTAAAGCCTGACGGACGTTGACGGGAAAAAATTCGGGTCGATACCGGAGGCACCAGCCAAATTGATCGCTTTTTCGATTTAACTGCGACGACCAATAGAAAGAATCACTAAACAACCCACCCGTCGTCCCGACCATCCCAATCGGCCGCGTTTAATATTCAGCGATGCTCTCGTTTCAATTAGCCGCGTGAAAGAAGGCTTTGTCACGGGCACCGGCATTCGGTCGTATTAGACAAATGGATTCGTGGGAGTGGAGGTGAAAGAGAAAGATGAGAATTAAATTACGCGCCCATTATCCCGAAATCGATTTTCACCCAAGTATGAGACCCTCGCTCGCTGTCGTGTGTCAGGCTGCGAGCGGCGAGCGTTCCTTGCTGGCCAATCGTGCCGTTTTCTAGCCCTGCAGGTCGATACGTGGAAAACGCAACGGCCGACCGGCAAGGCCTCGTCGTGGAGTGACTCATCCCACTCGACCTTCCCGAAAAGAGATGCACTTCTGCATGAGCTTTACCGACTTTGCTAAGAGAAGCGTCGCCGGAACGATGGCAATCGAGTGGCGTGTGGCTTGGACAGAACTCAAGTCTGAGCGAGAGCCTGCCAAGACGTAAGAAACGGCGACCTGTCGACTGCGTCTAGCTCTGTGGATTCAAGTAATGGTTTTGTGTTAATATGGGACAGTTATTAGGGGTATGAAGATATTGCAGAGTGACGACGAGGTGCTCATCAAGAGGCAGTTGTTACTGAATGACGAGTGGCAATGGTTAGAGAAGTTCTTTCGTGTTCTATGAGCTGGATTCATTTTCAGAATTTTGGATTTATTTAAATGTCATATATGATTCGTTCGGATGAACGCTGCTAGGCAGGGTTTGCAATTCAATATTTCATCCGAAATGTGGTTAACGTCGCGATATGCAATGGTTTTAAATAAGAAACAGTAGCTTAGCAGATTTCGAGCTGAACGATTTCGGAGGCCAGGTTGCGTAACAGAAGGACTCGAATCAAGTTAGCCTTAATTTCCGCACCCCCGCATCGAGAATCCCGATTAGATTTTGAATCCTGTCAATCCACCCTGCTACATCGCTCTTTATAGCTCGATACGTCGAGAGACACGCGATGAGCGCCGGAACCTCGTGACTCATCCAGCTCGACCTTTCGAAAAAATAGTATCCTCAAGGGACTCCGCCTTTTCCTTACTCGTACACCACGGCCTTGTCAATAAGGAGATCGATGAGAAGCGGACCGAAAAATGCCAAGGGCGTGCATTACGCTCGCTCCGGGATAGTCGGAATTTTGCCGAAAGCACCCAAAGGCGCAAGTATTAGGTGCAACTATGCACGACCCGCTGCTACCGACTTGAACGAGTTTCTGACGGTTAGAACGAGAGGAAAAAAAGGTGCCGGGCGACGTTCGAAAATGTCCTGCACTTTCACCGCGCGCTACACGTTTCGGATAGCGAGCGAGACGATTTTTCTCGCGGCCCGATAACAACGAGACGATTATCGCAGTCGTTGGAGAGATGGACGCACTCGAGTGGACGGAACCGAGCCGCCGAAAATTTCGACCCAATGAATTGGCGCGGTATCGGTCGAATACATATGTAGTAACATGTAACAGTAACGCCGCGTTTATTGGCGGCCCGATCGCCTGGCACGGAAATTTCTCGCCAACGGCGGGCCTGCTCGAGGCCAGATGTTGGGAGCGTAAATAGAAAATGTCGATGACATCGGGAATCGATAATGCGGCTTTGTTTTTGACAGAAGCAAAAATGCCTGTCCCGGGCCACGGCGCGTATGGAAAAGTGTTCTATGACGCGACACACATGCCATAGAGCGGGAATGAATAGAGAGGGGCGTGGGTGAATGAAGGAGTGAATGAGACGGACAGAGAGGAAGGGGGTGGGGTAGTGGAGTGAAATGGAAGGGGAGAAAGAGAGAGTGAGAGAGTTCATGGCTTCAAACAAGTGTGTATTATGAGTCACGAAATCGCGTTGGGGTGTTCCACCCTCCAGTCCTATTGATCCTTACATTTCTGTATACTCACGCACCTCGAGAGGGGCGGCGAGAGAGAGAAAGAGAGAGAAAGAGAGAGAAAGAAGGGGAAGAGTGACATAGAGAAACACTCACACAAAGTACATAACGTGCAAATAAAAAAAGTCTCGCCTACGCATGCTGAAAGGCGCGACGACGTGAAACTCCTATTCACATCTTCGTTCAATTTCCTTTCTTCGCGACCCACTGTCCTTCTCTCATCACCGAGCCGGTAATATTAACGAGTGTCCACCGAGACGTGGCACTGAACCCAACGTGCGTATCACTCGTAAAGACAGCGTCTACGGTATCTTTCGGGACCGACGGTTCAAAATGATTACGGGAACTCGTCTGACCTACGCACAAAAGAGCGGACAAAGAGGCCTGATGAATGAAGCCGGTGAATGCACCTGACTGAATTTTTCTACATCACCCTGCACGCTCGTTGTCGCCGCGTTACGCTCGGCGACAACCTGATTTTTTTTCGAAACGCTCTTTGTCTGCGGTAATCAGAGGGTAAGTTGGCACAAATTCCATCGACTTTACGTAATATGCGCGATTCAACGTATAATCGTGAGATACTCTCGGTGAAATGCTCGTCAGCAGTATGTACCTGCATGACAAAGTTGAACTCGTGTAAAATGTAGAGAAAGGTTATAATGAAATTGCAGCCGGAGTGGAATCGTTGAAATTCATCGTTTTCAGTCAAGCCGAAGCTTGGATTTGCTCACGCGAGCCAACGGGAATGAACAAAACAAATGAATAAGAAAGATAAAAATATGGGATGCTTCGAGCGGATCGTTGGTATCAGAGTGGAATTCTGCTGTGCATTCATACGTATCTAGAAACGTATATACATGTTATACATGGAATAGCTTATTACAAGCCGACCAGATGCATGTAACCAAGAACGGGTGAGCGAATTCGTCGTGTACCTGCTCATTTTGCGAACGTTAACGTCGCCCGGCGGTGCATAATACAGTGCATAGACTAGCGCACGCAACCTGCACGATGCACAAAGCAAGATGGTCAAGTAAATATACGGCGAGAAAAAGGAGAAAAACTGCGGGCCAGTAATTGTTCGTACGGTAGCGAGACAACAGTGACATTTCGCATGCGACCGAGCTCTATACCGCGATCAAAATTGCATCCAGCATTAAAATCGATTCGTTCTACTTTACGCACTTGTTCGAACGAAGTGCAGTGTCCCTTGACAACGCGATCAATTAATCAAGGATATGTATATCTCGTACAACTTAACGTTTCGAACGGATTCTACGAAACAACCGCGTCCGACGATACAACCAATGCACGAACAAATATTGTATTGCGCGCACGTCGATAGTACAGCCTGAGAAAGTCCAGAAATAGAATCGGCGTCTCGGAATATGAAAATATACGAAACTTTCCACGTGACCTGGTTCATTGTTCCGCAAGAAAATTGTTCTGAAAAACGTTCAACTATTGTTCCGAAAAGAGAAGTGTTGGATAATATCGTTCCGTGCCGCACGATAGCTGCGGTGGCTCCCGAGTCGTGTGTTTTGAGTGAAATGCCTGGAGTGTAGTTTCAGAAACTTGAATAATTACGATGAATAGAAAAAAGAGGAAGTAATTACTGTTGCGGTAACGCGAGAACGCTGACATACGTATGGGGACAAGGCCGTTGTACGTTGAAAATTGCAAGGGACGCTCCGCTGGTTTTGATACTGTCGTTCGGGCAGCAATAGGAACGGGCTCTCGCTCAAGGATGACAACGCGAAAAGAGCTGTTTTTGTCGTCCCAAACGTTTCGTGCTTCTATGCACGCGATGAAATTATCACAGCCCACTATAATTTTCATTGATTGTCTACCGCCTCGTTACGGTGACAAATGAAGTCATTAATCCGTAGAACGCGTTTGTCAAAAAAATGCCACTACCGACGACCTGCGGAATGCTGGGAAAAAGAAATTCTCAACGATAAGCGGTCCCATGGGTATTTCCCAGTGAAAACGGATGTGGTCATACTGCGAGAAAACAATTCTAGCCGAAGCGGACCCGATATCGACCTCGTGCACGCTCAACGATGTTGAGCCGAGTGTGTCAATCCGAGTTCCGTGAAAAGAGACGGTTAATGAAGTGCTGTTACTTGCTGTTTCTTTTTTTCGGCAAATAAAAAGCAATTAGATTCCTCGTTACCCGACGAGTGCGAGGGCCGGTGAAAGTCACCGTTTTTCGTACGAGCTAAGCTACGTAAGCGTGCACTACTCTACGCGCGGAATGTCTGCACAAGTACCCCGAATAACGTCGAGTGTCGTTCTGGATTTTCTAAAACAAAACGGCAACGAAAAAAGCTACACCCGACTCGCCCTCGTGCGACGTACGTACGTCAGGATATTTTGCAGATTTCGTGACATTCAACAGACCCTTGTACTTGAGCTTTTAATAGACGTCGTAAATCGTGCCGGCCGTCTCCACGCCACCAGCAAAGCTTTTGATCGAAGACAAATTGCACTCTTGATGGGAACGGATTTATCCAGACTCCTTGCGAGCCTTTAATAACGGATCGTTATATATCGGGCCGTAATTCTTTCTGAATCAATATAGAAGCAATCTTGCCATTATGTCAAACGTAATAACTTCTTCGGTGCCACGCCGTACAGTCGTGCTTGGCCAACATTTCCATCGACTGCTCATACTTTTATACTGCTGACGTATGAAGGAGACGTGCGAACGAGTGCGGTGCTGCTGAAGTTATCGGATCGAAAGTAACAAAAAGCAATCGAATGAGGATCAAACGGTAGTGCGACTGGAATGTCCGCGAATTCTTAGGAATGTTGTCCCAGGTCGAGACTCGGACTATCGTAAGCGTCGCATGCTAACAGAGTAATGGATAAACTTGTCCTCCGGTGAGAGGCGCGTGATGGTTCAGGAGCGTATCAGAATAGTAGGAGTACCGTAGACACCATGTATCTACGTGTGTCACGTGTTTTGTCGTGCCAGTAATACGATGAATAATGGATTATTAAACATGCATTGCCAGCGATAAAATTAGGATTAGCTCATTCAATGTTAGATTTTGTGATGTAAGAAAGGAAAGTTTTAGAACAATTTTTTGTTTGTACCTGTTGCCTAGAGATTATTGTGCAACATGTTTTACGACGGTACTGTCGTTTTGCGCTACTGTACTTCCTTGCATCGATTTTCATGTAATCATAAACAATTATCTATTCGTTGGTAGGCGGTCTTAAACTTATGATCGGCAGCATGCACTCTTTATCATATTGTCTGCCTAACATGACGTATCATACAAAAAATGGTATCTATTTCATTTTCAGCGTCCATGATATATTTGTAGGGAGTAGAATTACATCCTGATTTCATAAAAATGGGAGACCGTGTTGTTAGCGGACAGTGGGGAAAATGAATCCGGCGGTGCAGATAATTTGATACAAGAATTTTCAATAGAACGATAGCAGAATGGAGCGTAATACTAATTAAAGTCGAACTGCCTCTAACATTTTTCTTATACAGTTAAGGTCAAAGACCGTCCATTCCTTAGACCAAGCCCACTCACTTCGTGTTCAGACGAAGCTATGTCTGTAATTCAACCGCGAAGTTCGTATCATCAAAGCTTCCATTCGTGAAACGGTTCAAGGCTACCTATTTATTCAACCACGCGATATAAGTTCATATTGATTGCTTCATTCGTATGTACCTTCTGCTCTCTAACATCTCTATGCTAATATCAACGGAATATTTTCAATTTCCACGGCATGCCAGCTAATCTTAATAGATTCGGTGTGGCTAACATTTAAATCTACGTTTGGCAACATCAGCGTCACATAATTTAATCGAATATGCGACACGCTTAACATCGTTACTAAAGGTGTGCCAAAAGTTTGGCAATGCGTGAGGAAGATAAAATCATTGTTCACGCTCAGACATTTGATTGATGCCGACCATTACGTCAACTATACAGTAATCGTCTGTCTCTGTACCAACACAGCTTAATATTCACATTCTGGGCAGTACTGGGCAGTGCTTATTTAGTTATAATAATCCACAACTCTATCACTTGATACTCACTCTTTAACAGACCTTCTGCTCTTGCTCCATTATAACCAATACATAGACCGGAATGTTAATTGTGAGAAGTAAAGGATCTTAATTTACTGTACTTTTTTTAGTGCGACAGATTATGCTCAAGTTGTCGATCACTTATGCATTTACGCTAACACGCATTTAAAATCCAGTCGAATAAAATTATCGACGCGGTTCCACGCCGGAACAAAGTCAGCGAATACTGATTTCACGATGACTACTCATAGTCAGAGGCGACACACATGACTGTCTTTAGCACTCGCCCGATACCAACTTTCGCGGAATGAGAAACAGAAAAGCATAATTCGCTGAAATGCAAGAAGACGAAACCGTCGGAAGACGGTCAATTGTCCCGGGGGCAAGTGACAAAGGTGCTGACGTCCAGGAAGAAGAGAATGAGGTACGAACGTCCGAGGAGGTTAAGAGTTCTTTTCCCACTGGGAGAATAATGAGGGCACTGACACGTTGCTAGCTATCTTGCGCGTCTAGAGACACGCGTTCCGGTTGGCAAAGAATGGCTCGCTCGGATGACACTCGCGGCAAAGATTCGAACAAATGCTTCGTTATGAATTAATCGACGCGCTGGTTGTGGCGTAGTACGTCACGTGAACAAAATGAATCAATGGGTTCCGAGACCTTTGCGCTCTTTTCTTTGAATGGTAGGAGAGAGAGAGAGAGAGAGAGAGAGAGAGGATCTAAATGAGACGACTATAAGCATGACTCGTCGCGTTTGTAAGTGAAACGCGCGCTTACGCACGTATGCATTCGAGTAGATGCTCTTACCGCCGAGTAATAATTAGAATACGTAAGCTCTCGTTGCGGGGTATGATTACGGTAAGAACGTTTTCTGATTGAGTGCCAATAAATATGGTTCTTCATTCCTCGCATAACGGCACCGGTTGTTTTACAATACGTGATACCGTAGTCCGTACCGGTACCTTCAAGAAAGTATTCACTCCGATATTCCTTTTTCAGCCACGCGCCGAGCGAAGGAGTCGCTCCGTTTGCCGCGCGATTCATATTATTTTACGTCCCTACGTCAGTCAGCGCGATCGTTATTTTTGAATGACCTTCCAAGGAAGTCCTTCAAGCGCTTTTTTTACGGCCCCAGAACACAGCCTCCCTGAGAGAGTCGAGAAACGGGGTCGTGGCGCACTCGTTATCTCGAGTCGATGTCTGATGATTGCGCGAGGCGAATGATTCATCCGCTTTTCGTCGTTCGCTCTTATAGTGGCAAGCGTCGTGAGTCACGACGGCCCTCGTCATCGACGGCACGTTCGACGCTGGATAATGGAACACGAGACCCACGACAAAGAGTGCAGGAGCATCGGGGCAAGGAGGCAAGCGAGACGAGAGGTGTCTGAGCGAGTTAAACAGCGTTGGCTAATATTCAAATTGGAGTCCGAATAATTATGCGCTATTGGCAAATGATTCTATCTGTTCGTTCGAATAATAACGCGAATAATAGCAAACTTTGCTCCTCTGATTGTCAGCAGAAGACAGCTTGCTCCGCTCAAGTGGTCAGATGACTATGCTACCTTGTTCTTCCGATGGTTCGAGTAACGAGTGAATCTTTATTCGGATAAGTTTCGATTCGATCGAATATATAGGCACTGACGCGGAATAAAATTGTGTTGGTTGATTCTTGCGAGGATGGGAAGATGGGCAAAAGGAGTCTGCGCACAGAGAGAAGGGGGAATGAGGGCAAGAAAGGAGAGAGGATTCGGTCTAATCTAGTCGTCGATATCAGCGGAGGATGCAGCCGTGATAAGAGACGTCGTGCGTGGGCTTCTTTCGGTGCGACGTGGAACTTGATGCTCTAACAATGCGGACGGTTATGAGTTCGGTCCGCGAAATGGACTGCGCGGTTTATTCGGAGTACAGTGGAACGAACGATTTATCCGAAGCACCTTTGTCGCGAATCAATTCGGATAATTGGCATTCTGCTTTGCGATACGAGATTGCGCTGCGTCGAACGGCATTGTAACTGTATAGGAGGTTAATACATTTATTGTGAAATCGTCATTAGCCTGATTCAGGAGACCGAGTAGCCCAACTCCCGAATGAACTGTGTCAGTTTAAATTGAGTCGGTATTACGTAGGTTTGGTAGGAACGAACGGAAAACGTTGACGATCCTGTTAGTACGCATGACTTTGTACATTTTTCAATTCGATGATTTGTATGTGTAATGTAGAATGTACGAGCACGCGAACAGAGCTTTGATTGTAGCGGAGTGGTCCATCTTATATGATTCGAGATTACGGCAAATTGATATAAAATGATTAATAGTAAAACAATTATCTTCTGCCAGAACAAATAGTCTGCAGATTGAACTGCTTATAAAGAGCTTTTTTTCACGGGCAAAAAGAATTTCCGTTATATGCCAGTCTTCATTCCCACGAATATCGATCTGCATGCATCATAGTCAGATACGCGGGGTCAAACAGTACGCAAGCGTATCTCAATATTATGCACTTATTTGACGGCAGTACAATAGAAGTGCCAAAAAGTTACAGTCTCCACACTTTCGACCTACTCATCCGTTCCACTTGTCATCGGATGTTCTGTTGCCCTTATTTATAGACCAATATTTTAGTATAGCAAACAAATTAAGAAATGAAAAGAAAAACATATTCAAAACAACAAACTTTTTCAATGAATCTGTACGTCTGCTCCAAAGCAATTCTGACCAAACGGCTGTCACCAGTGCCCTAGCCAACTAAAGTCGAATCAATCTATACCGTCTACAAGAACGCCCGATCGCCAACAATTTGCCTTTCTTTCACTCAGGCCCGATCAAACACGTATGCGCGTGCGTACGTGCACACGCGCGTGAGTTGCACTCTCTCGACCATCAGGTATTTATAGAGATTCGGCGCTGTGCGCGCGTGGGTGGGGCAAGTTCGCCATATACTCTCCTTTTCTCGCGTTTCCAAGAGTACGCACGTAACGCCATGCTTAGGCAACAAGCGTGCGCGTATAAGCGAAAAGCAGCGAAGCTAGTCCTGCGCCGGGGTCGCAGATTTATTCCTTAGCGAAAAATCCTCACTGACATCCGCGGCACGTATCCCCGACGAGCGTCGAGCGCGTACGTATGTACACACAATGACATCCCGTATGCCTCTGACACGTCGTCACACTTGAACCTCGAGACCTTCCCAAGATATATACACCCCCCGCCCTTCCCGCCGCATACTCGCGTGTCACGGGGTTAACAAAATCCCTCGCGAAAACTATAAATACGCATGCGCCGTCGGGCCGGCGCTTATTTCCTAATATTCAACCGACGACGAGCGCTCACTCTCTCGCTGATGAAAGGAGACGCGACAGCAGGTATTAATTGTCAGCCGCGAGAACATGACGTCGGTGACTTTGGGCCAGCGGGAACGAACTGCTCGCGTGCAACGCGTAACGTAACCAAATTCTGACGACGCGTACCAGGTTTTCCACAGATCCCGTGCACTTGCACGTTCTCAAAGACGTTACGCGTTACAGTACGCCGGCGAGTGTCCGACCTCACATTCCCGACGCGCGACAAAGAAGAAGTAAGGGAAGAGTGGCGCGTAAATGAGGAGAGGTTGAGAGAGAAAGGAAAAAAAAATGAAATGGTGAGGTTGAAGGAACGAGAGAAACCGTGTCGCGCGCGTATGAATTCCTCGCGACTCCCGCCGCGCGACCTCAACGTGCACGTCTCATACGGGAAAAACGAGCACGTGAAAAAAGGAAGATGCGCTCTCGGTGTGTACCGAGCCACGTCAGAGCGAAACCGGCTACAGGAGGGACACGCTGGTTAAGGCAAGGAGTGCCGCCTCTCTACCCCGACCGAGTACGGCAGAATCTTGGAGATTTCTTTGCCACCCTGTGTAGTCGCTTCTGCATCTCTTTCGCTCGCTGTTTCCACGCTTCGAGCGCGAACAGGAAGACTTCGAACCTCCGACGAGCCGCGCACAGACCACTCCGTAACGAATAAACGCGAAACTTTATTGACACGTTTGTCGCCACGCTGCCCATATGTGGCTAACGAAAAATGCTTGTCAGATGGGACAACAACAGATTGGCGACGCTTTCATTTGCATAACTAACAACAACTTCGTTACACAGTTTTTCGAAATATTTCCGCCGATCGACGTGTGATCCTCATGAGGTGTCTCGATTTAAGGTCGACGCATGACGGGGCATTGTTGGTAAAGCCGGCGGCAAACAATCGGACGCAAATCAGATGGGGGGGTGATAAAGGCGCTGAGCTCGTGTTGACTTTATGATGCATAAGGTTTGATCAATCATCGAATCGGCGCCTGGAACGATTTTACATATTGTCGGTTGGACTGATAACGGGCGATCTGTGTCACGAGAGCGAATGCAACTGATAATGGGGGATGACTTGTAAATCGGAATTCGGGGAAATCGAGTTATTCGCGCATTTTGATTTACGTCATTCTACGGTATGCGCGTGAAATACGTGAGTACGAGAAATGTGGAAAGGAAGATCGAATGTGATTCATAACTAACAATGTCGAATCGAAGAGCATTTATTTGTTACTAGAAGAAGATTTTGCCGTCACTAACACCGTCTGGTGTTGCCGTCATAATGAGAAAGGAAACAGTTTTCTGGAGTGATGATCGAAGCACGGTGCAGTTTTAAATACCTGACACGTAATCGCGCAGATTATGAATGGGCTGCCACATGCTGCGTCACCCGTACAATGTTACCCGAGAATAACGGGCGATAACGAATTGTGTACTTAGGTAAACGGTCGATAATTTCCAATTATGATTCCACTGAATAAGCACAGACTCAAATCCGAACTTATCGTACATTACGTACGCGTGCCGTTCGATGCATTTTTTCCCCGCGCACCAAACGAGAGTGTGAAACGTCAGAGAACCTGCGACAATCAGTATTAAATGATATTTGTGTTTCAAAAAGACCCAAGACACAATCATTCGCAAAAGGTCGTTATCCATTATCCCTGTACATCAAACAAGAGTGTACTCCGTGCCGCACATTCTGTCCGTCGGGAAGACTTGAAACGAATACAGGTTATATTAATTACTAGTCCGTTCTTCCGTGACGGTTATCGGACCGATGCCAACGATTTATTCGTTACGTTACGATGCGTTTCATTCAAATTCTACGCATTGCGTGTTTGCGCCATTGCGCTGGTCGAATATATACTTGCGAACGCATCCGCAATCATAAAACTTGGGATCGTTGCGCGAAAATCGGCACGAGCGTTATCCTCACTACTTCCTCATGTACATAAGCACATACACAAGCTCGCACGTGCGCGGGACAAAACGGATATTGCATGCGAGGGCAAACGTAAATGCTAAAGCATATATTCCACGGAATCAGAGAGCAGTTATGGTAACTTGCTTTGCACACGAACGCGATACGTCCCAGATTGATATGACAATTGATAAGAAAACCGCGCGCGGTCAATGCGCAGGTAGGTATTTCATAAAGGAGGAAGAATGAATGGAAACCGTTTCGAAATGCAGCCGGCAGAAATGACCGATATTAGTCATAGACGTAGATTTCGATAGAGCGAAATGTCAAAATTCTTGTCCGCTGCTTGGCAGGGTTTGTAAAGCGTTCCGATCAGATGTCGTCAGCTTTTCGAGCAAGCTGCTTACCTATGGTTCAAGGCACCTAAAGTTTCACCAGGGACACACGGTCGTTAGAGACAGTGCCACTTGTCGCGACAAGTTCCTCTCTCTAATGCCTTTCGGCGCCGAAAAGCTTCTCTCGATATCGATTTTCGATAGGCAGACTCTACGGGCCGTAGCCACATCGACGCCATCCTCTTTACACCGCATACCATCGCAGGTAGCTCTCCGAAAAGCTCCTAAACGCGCATGACCTTGTATAATACGTGGAACATTGTTCGACGACGTCTAACCGTTAAATTACCGATAGATAAGTGATGGATACGAGGTACACATGTACCGCGCGGAGAACACGGGGGTCTATGAACTTAAGTCAACAAAGCTGGCAAATATTGGCCTGATACAGTACCCTACGTCATATGTAACCTCATAATCTGAAACGTGACAGGGTGCAGATGTAAAGACGAAACTAAGCCACCTAAACCTTTAAATTCTATTACGGAAATATGATTGTTGCGAAATTTCGATTTGTGTTCAGCGATCGGCAAATTGGCACATTCTCGTCTACAGAATAATAAAATATTAGGAACACTGTTCGCAATTTTATTATATTTTCCTCGCCTATCCTTTGGAAATGTGAAAGGTTTCATCTATCCCTGGCAACGACGTGTGCAAGTAAAGTGGACAAGTCAAGGAACGCCGGTGCGATCAATCTCTAACATCACATCCGCCCGATCATTCGAAGGAAGCTTATATCCGTATCTCGCGTACAAGAATCTCTCATTACATGTCCGCATAATCGAGACTCGGGGAATCAATGTTCCGTCCGATCGGCATCCGGGTAACCAGCGTTCCACTGTACTCAATTTAGCGACCGAACGCACTCGAGGACACGACGAGGCGCGAAGTCGATAGCATCGATATTGGAAAGTCGGCACGGCGACGGTAAAGTGTATAAACTCCGAAGAGTGCACACCGCGCCGAATTCGAACAAGACGAGACAATGCAAACGAGTGCAAAGTTCACCGGCTAGGCCCTACTGAAGAAATTGATACGCCGACCACGAACGTGCGTCGCTCCGAGTGTTCACTCTGACTCCTTTTTGGTCAGTCTTATTCGAGGACTTACGTATTTACATCCGCAACGCTCGCCAGACGATTATCGTCATACTCCGGATCGAACGTTCAGACACCACTATCGACGCAGACGCGAAGGTTAAAACGAATTCGATCGTCTGACGGTATCTCAAAAGACTGATCAGCTCTCGGTTCGGTGTGAAACGCTTTGCCAAAATGATTCCCGATTTCGTTCGGCGTTCCAGAGAAAGTCAGTGCGCGCGAGCAGTCGTAACCTTCAAGCTTTTCCCCTTCCCCGACTCGACCTGGCTTTTATTTTCATTTTCCGTCGTCTATGCAATGGCTTCTTAAACGTTCGCCGTGCGCATAGCGGCGTAGGTGAACCGGAAGAAATGTGAAACTCGTGTTGAAAAGTCGCATATCGCAGAAACGGACTCCAGTTGTTTATCGGTTTCTTACATATGGATGTAAATCTTACGCGTATGCGCTCGAATATGCAAATGAGCGCACGCTATGTATCTGCTTGCAGATAAGTGCAACATAGTTGACAATGTACTGATAAATTTGCATTTCGTTCGTGACTACGAACAAACGAGAGCTGCGAATAGCTAGACTAGACAAAAGCGTGGCGTGAACATTTCTTATTTCCAACTGACAAGTGCTGTCGATTTTAGGTAGTAAAAACGTATATTTGAAAACAGTCGTAAAAGATAGTACGTCGGGTGGACTTATCTGTGACAAGTTACAATTATCCGTGTTTTTTTCGCATATTAGCGTAGCATAATAGTTTAAGAACCCCAGCTATTCGTCATGCATGCGAGTACACGTATATGTCCTGGGTTTAAGTGCATAAGCTTGTCACTAATTATCGAATGTTAATCAAATATAATTGAAATACTCTCTGACTACATAAGAACTCAAATGTTTTTGTTCACTGATCGATATTTGTACTACTTGAGTGGTATGACATGTAGTATGAAACATATATTTTTTAACCTCATTATTATTTCTTCAATTTCATTTTCAATATTCGGATTATTCAAATACTGTTGCGGAATCGAGTAATAATGTTGGGAAATTATAATATGATCGAAATTTATTCACAGCATTCGAATATTAATCAAATATTTGAATATGACATTATTACACATTTAGCACGTGTGTCTGGGGTAGCTTTTTCGCGTGTTGACGTAATTTATATTCAAACTTCGCCGAATACCGTTTTCCCTCACACGACGATTGCAAATACGTAACCAATCGCCGAAGTGCGGTACGTGCAGACTGTATCTTTAGTGGTGTTTATTTTAACTTTTAGACTGTCTATTCTCTTATTATCTCTGTCAAGAAAACGACGAGGCACACCCGCCTTCCTATGTGTCATGTGGCCAAAGACAGCATTAGCAGTTTGAGCTGTGGCACTTCAAGTTAAGTACGGAATTTAACTTGAAATTTGCAAATCTACCTAATACGCAACATAGGGCCAGACTCGTGTGTTCAAAGAGGCATGATATATTTTACTCTAGATCCGAATATTCCGAATATTCCGACTATCCTATAACAAAACGTACTACCATGCATGATGCGGGGCAACATCCTCGGGTACCTACGCACGGAATGCGTTACTAATGATAAGCTCCACTCAATGGCTACCGGTTACTTCTTTCACCTAATTCATGCCCACCGCGAGCTGCCTCCGCGTAATGCAATATCAGTACAATGACACCGACGATGTTCGGTAAACACGGATGCTTAAAAATCGATCCCGTGCGCGCAGGTTTACGCAACCATTTTAGGGCAGAACGAGTAAGAAGCGAAGTCATACATAAACGCAAGTTCACCACGCGATATCGTCGGCGTGTGTCATCGCGACGAGTAAACAATGCGGCAGATTGATAGCGGCGGAGAAAGTTATCGATAACGACGCTCCGCAGGCACGTGTGCCAATTCTCGAGCCGGGGATGGTGGAGCGAAGAAATCGTAATGGCAAATCGGACGTGGAGCGCGCGGCACTGATAGAAACACCACAAGTTCAGGCGCAAGTGCTCCACACTCCACACCCTTCAGGCTTCCCGACGATTTGGGGCTAAGATGGAATTCCATCCGAGCCCAGAAACACATCATCCTCCGCCCTTATCCCGCGCAAGCTGCCGTTCACGTGCAGGTATCCCAATCGAACTGACTCCCGACGTCGCTCGTGCCGCACACGCTCGTACGCGAGGGACATCGAAAATGTGGCCATTCCGCAGCCGAGGGGGGGACGGAGTTCTGAGAAGGGAAGAAGTCGGGAGAGGACGTGCATACATCGCGAGGAGACGAGGAATGCGTCGTGCCCGCATACCTCCCCTCGGCACCGACGGTTCGCGCCCGAAGAAGACGGAAGACGAGCAGAATCTGACAGTTGCCCGTGTCATGTACTGTCGCACGTTCGTCGTCCATCAGATTTCCTGAGAAAGGAGAGGCAGAAAGGAGTACGCGAGAGGAGAGGACACCGATAGGTCGCATATACACACGTATATGCAGACAGACAGCAGCAGATAGAGTACGACGTGAGAGAGAGAGAGAGAGAGAGAGAGAGAGAGAGAGAGAGGGAGAGGGGAGAGAAGAACGTCGTCGTCGCCTGCGGCTAGCAACCGAAAAGGCAAAACTCCCGTGAGTGGCCGGCCACGAGAACGCGAACTGGTTTTCGGGGATATCGGAGTTACGTACGTGTCGGCGCAAAACGGCCGCGGATCTTCGCTGGGTGTACCTCTCCTCTTCGCGACGGCACAGGTTATAAACGTGAATTTCGCGCGCGCGCGCGCTGTGTGTGTACGCGGGCGCGCGAGTGTGCGTGTGCAGGTATACGTGCGCTGTCGCGCGCGCGAGGCAGGCTGACAAGAGAGGGGGACAGCGGCGAGACGAAGGAGAGAAAGAGACGACGTATATAGTGGTAGGACTTACCCAGAGCTCCGTACCCCAGCTCATGTTTTCGCTGGGCCGGGTAAACCAGGCGCAATTCGTTCGCCGCACGACACCTCACATGTAGCGTAATAATACGTGCCCACGTACTACCGTCGCGAACACGCACCGAGAACCCATGAAAGTCACGCGTCGAGACAAGCCGCGGCACAATCACAGAAATTTCTCCAACATGTCTTCCCGTAACCACTGACTGCTCGAACCTGACTGTCTAACGAAAACCGCCCGGAATTCCTTGGTGGCTCGCTCTGTCGACGGCCTGCGAACGGCGGCGAGGAACGTAGCGGGGCGGGCGCGCGTCATTGGTCGAGCCGATTGTCACAGAGACACCGCGGGAAAGTTTGATCTTGGCTATAATATGCGTCTTGTCAGTCCTTGTCATTTCGGCGGACCGAGGAAGATTTTTTCAGGGATCAAATCGCCGGGACGAATAAGGCGTAATGAGGCTTCGTTTTGACGATGTCTTTGTGACGTAACGACTGACGGGAATTTGAGGAAAAAAATATGTTATATGAAAGGGTTTGGGGCATTTCTTTGAAACGTATGCGATATGCGTATCAGATATCGAAGCAGATTGCGAAAGTACTGGCTCGATAATACGGGGGAGAGAATGCTCAATATTGAAATTATATTATCAAGAACTTATTTTTTTAATTAGCAATATTTTGGATCTTTTTTATCTAGTTGCCAAATCCCAAAACCTTGTTGCTTTAAATAACCTTACTAATTACGTCAGTTGAAATGAGTTATTTTAAACAATCGGTTTGTGGTGAAATCATCAAATGCTTTTATTCCTTGAATGTACTTACTATTTGCGTTAGACGACTGAAGTGAGAATATATCCATATATTCTGTTTTGCAGTTGACGCACTTAACTGCTACGAACTGGGTATAAGACAGAACTATTATAGTGAACTTTATGATTGATTTATAGCGTTCAAAGCACGACTAAAATGGCGCTGAGTGACTCGAGCGAAGTATCAAAGGTCGTTCATTCAATGTAGGTTGTTTTTCAATTTCGGGAGAGTGCATTCGTTTTTTGATACGTTTCGTACATTGTTTATAGTCTTTGCCTATGTTTTCGTGACAGTTCACTTGGCTGCGATCCTGAATTGGCGCTGACAGAAAGAGAAAGGAGACATGAATACTCATTATGGAGGTTGTACATACCAAACTTCAATATCACTTTCGATTGTGGCAAACCGCATTACACTATCACTTTCTTTTATTTTCGTTTTCGTTTATATAATTAGTAATGATAATTGTTGAAACTGACACAATACTGTCAAATCATGATTATGCACAAAATCCTGTTGTTCGTCGCAAATGTTGACTGTGTTTGTTCTTTGCAGGTGGTAGAGTTATTCAGTAAATTTAATCAAAATTTTGGATCCTACGTGTTCTCAAGATGGGTTGGCAAGTTCATAGAAGAATACCAGACTTCTCGAACCCTGTTTGTGATTGTAACTTCAATAGTATTAGTTCTGTTAATCTCATCAGTGGTCGTTATTCGAAAATGGAAGAACAAAGAATTTTTGCCCGAAGTAAAACAGTTTGTGGGTGTTGGCACGGGCAAGCCAAGATTCAGAAAGCGGGACAAAGTCCTATTTTATGGACGAAAAATGTTAAGAAAAGTTAAGTCTATTAGTGGGCAGGTTCATGCGACTGGACAAGGCAAGAAGAGAAGAGCTGTAATGAGATTTGCTCGACGGCTCTTACAGTTAAAGAAAGAAAATGCACCGCAACAGTTGAAGGTATGTACTGTGCTAATGTCATGGTTATTGAAAACTTTGCAATGTCTGAAGGTATATTTCATAATAATTTTAGGTATTAGAACCACCTGCAGAATATTTGGAAGAAGATCTTGGCCCTGGAGACAGAGTACCTCCAGATGCTTTGTACATGTTACAAAGTATAAGAGTCTTTGGACATTTTGAAAAGCCTGTCTTTCTGAAACTTTGCAAGCACACAGAAATAATGAGCTTGCCAGCAGGAAGCACCTTGTTCAAGATAGGAGACCCTGATGAGAACTTATTCATTGTACAGCAAGGTTTAGTTAACGTATACATTACGGGCCCTGACAATACCCAAATATTATTGAAGTTAGTAAAAACTGGAGAATCTGTAACCAGTCTTCTAAGTTTTACTGATGTACTTACCGGACATACCAGCACTTACAAAACTGTATCTGCAAAAGCCGTAGAAGATTCAATTGTTGTCAAACTACCCATGAGTGCTTTTCAAGAGGTATGTTTTGATACTAGTAAAAATACCACAAATATTGCATCTATGACGTTTTACTATAATTAAGTTGGACACTATCCTTCTGGTTATAGGTTTTTCAAGATCATCCAGAGGCATTTGTTCGAGTTATTCAGGTCATTATGGTTCGTCTCCAGCGCGTAACATTCACCGCTCTGCACCAGTATCTTGGTCTCTCAGCAGAATTAGTCAACCAAGGAACACATAAAAAGAAACAAAGTCCGTTTTCCGGATCTCCGGTTAGATCAAGAACGCGAGAAAACTTTCCTTCCCAAAACAGTGATAATATGCAGCACGGATTTTCTACTACCGGATTAGAATTTCATGACGGAAATGATAATTCTCATCGCGAATCAGGAAACTTAAGCAACTCTCAACCAGTACCCATAGCATTAAATCGAAGGTGTGTACCATTTCAGGATGATACACCGATCCTAATAGAATCTATTTTTTTTTTATTCTACCTCTATTGTCAATGTAATTTCTACCAGATCTAAAAATAATGTGGATTGGAAAAATCACAGCTCCGGTCAAAATGCAGCAGATATGGTACCAGAGTGTGATTCCCATTGGCCGAATTCTTCTCCCACAGCAATGCAGCAATCATCTCAAGGGTCACATTCACATGGAGCACCACCTGATGCAACGCATGCAGGTAGTTCTTATCCCAGCAGAAAACGTTCAACCAACGAGGGATTTCAACAACCGATGGACGAAGCACAGCTTGTACAAATTGCTACCGAAGCTTTTGTTCGAGAACTTGGTTTAGAAGACGAGACAATCTTGAAAGATGGCAAGGTTGAAATTCGAGAAGTTCCAGCTGGTACATACTTAATGAAGGAGGAATCGCACAAGGTTGTTATTTCTTAATTAATTCTATCCCTATCGCAGTTCTCGAATCGATTAGCATAATTAGGTGGTGAGGTGTTATTTAAAGGGTATAAAATGTTGTTTGTAAACTGACAAATTTTCTTTCAGGATGTTGCACTGGTTTATGTATTGGCAGGGTCTTTGATAATCAGTCAACGCGTAACTGAAGGCCGAGAAGCAGGTCAGGAAGTACACATGTTTAGTGCGCATCAAGGTGAAATTGTTGGTGGATTAGCAGTACTGACTGGAGAACCTTCGTTTTATACCATAAGAGCAAAGCATCCTAGTCGAATCGCACTTCTTAGCAAGTCTACATTTTTTTCAATTATGCGCGAACAACCTACCGTTGTATTGCATGTCGCTCATACAGTTATTCGGCGATTAAGTCCATTTGTCAGACAGGTAAAATGATACTCTCCTGATACTGTTACCTATCCTCACAGAAATCCTTAAGACAATTGCTGTCACAGGTGGACTTTGCTCTTGACTGGTTATTCCTCGAAAGCGGAAGAGCAGTTTATCGTCAGGAGGACGAGTCCGACTCAACATTCATAGTACTCAGTGGTAGATTGCGATCAGTAATCACGTATAAGAACGGAAAGAAAGAACTAGTCGCAGAATACGGTAAAGGAGATTTAGTTGGAATCGTTGAGATGGTTACACAGACACCAAGATCAACGACGGTCATGGCAGTACGAGATTCTGAATTAGCAAAGTTGCCCGAAGGATTGTTCAACGTAATCAAACTTCGATATCCTATAGTAGTGACAAGACTTATAAACTTACTTGGCCATCGCATACTTGGAACATGGCAACAAGCTCACACGAAAAACGGAAGCAGCGACACACAGTATGTAATTCCCGGACATTCATCGAGGATGCAATACAGTGAACATTTTGTGTAATTTGTATTTATAAATACCAATCTTTTTAGACGTGCAGCTGCGACGGTCGACGCTAGACCTGCACAAGTAAATTTTTCAACTGTAGCTATAGTACCTGTATCGGACGATGTTCCACTAACTGCATTTACGTATGAACTCTACCATTCATTGTGTGCTATTGGTCCATGTTTGCGACTTACTTCGGATGTTGTAAGAAAGGTAAAGTATAAAATTAAAATATATCTGCAAAGAATATGTTCAGCGTATATATATTTATCATGCACATGTCTTAACACAGACATTAGGTGCCACTATAATGGAACCTATGAATGAGTATCGATTAACATCGTGGCTCGCACAACAAGAAGATCAACATCGAATTTCCCTGTATCAATGCGACTCTAACTACACGTTATGGACGCAGAGATGTGTACGGCAAGCGGATTGCATTCTTATAGTTGGCCTTGGCGATCGACCTCCATCTATAGGTAGAACGGAGCGAGAAGTAGAGCGTTTAGTCATGCGTACCCAAAAGGAATTAGTATTATTACACAAAGAACAAGGTGGTCAGCGACCTTCTAATACAGTTCAGTGGCTGAACATGAGATCTTGGGTTTCTAGTCATCATCATATCCAATGTCCCAAGCGAATGTTTACAAGGAAATCTCAATATAGGATTGTGAGTCATAGATATTTATTTACATAAGTGTGCTTTAACACACAAAATTTGCATTTTGTAAAAATAATTTATTTGCTTGGTGAAATAACGTATTGTTTTCCTGAGTATACGAAGGGAATGGTCAACTTTCAGAATGAATTATACTCCAAAGTTCTCATGTCGGAACCAAACGTGCACAGTGACTTTAGCAGACTAGCACGGTGGCTGACTGGAACTTCAGTGGGACTCGTTCTTGGAGGCGGCGGCGCCAGAGGGGCAGCGCATGTAGGAATGCTCAAAGCTATTACAGAAGCAGGAATTCCAATTGATATGGTCGGTGGAGTAAGTATAGGAGCCTTCATGGGCGCGCTATGGTGTATGGAAAGAAATATCACTACAACGACGCAAAAGGCCCGAGAGTGGTCTAAGGTAAACTAATATATAATGCAAAAGACCCTATTAAACAGTCAGAAGATAAACGTGTGAATACCCAGATTATAAGGTAACATTAGTGATACACAACCTTCTCCACTGAAATAGAAAATGACACAATGGTGGCGGCAAATTATGGATCTAACATATCCCATGACGTCGATGTTCTCCGGGAAAGATTTCAATAAAACGATACAAACCACTTTCGGAGAGACGTATATCGAGGATTTGTGGCTCCCGTATTTCACGATAACCACCGATATTACGGATTCTTGTATGCGCACACACACACACGGTCTGTATACTAGAGCTAATGCTGTATATATCAGATCAGGCACTGATAGTTTCCAGATTACTGTTTTAGAATATATACATTATCATGAAGCTTACACTTTGCAGCATCGTAACTGGAAACTCTCGATGTTTTGGAAAATCCTCTAGTACCGTAGACCTGTTCCCCACGTAGTATTCTTTTTTTTCTCTCATGACTTAGAAATGCACTTGGTCTTAGAGCATCACATAGTAAAACGCTTGAACAACGGGAGTGAGCTTTCTGGGCAATCGTTGACGTACTCTCCGTTTTATATCGCTTGCAACGTATCCAAAACGGCAAAGCAAAATGAGCCCCTATTGTATCGAATGAAAGAGAATGTAAATAAGAAACTTCCTGTATGCTTTCAATTGAATTATGATAACGAAGAGCTTGATAATTCCCGACACCAATGCCAATTTGCTCAATCGTGTATTATGCTATACAGTATAAGGATACAGGAAGCTTTTGAATGTACGAATTGAATATTAAAATGCTCAATTCGTCGTGTTTAGGATCGATGTGGCGGTACATTCGGGCCTCGATGTCATTATCTGGTTATATGCCACCCATGTGTGACCCAGTTGACGGCCATCTACTGCTTGACGGCGGGTACGTCAATAACCTCCCAGGTAACTTTGATTGTAACTTAATATAAACCTGTATCGTTCATATCCTTTCAATACCATTCTTCAAACAATTATCTACTGGTGGCTTGTGATACACATAATTTAAGATGATCAGTTCATACTGCCGCTTTCGAAAGTATCTCTACCGTGAAATTTTCGATTAAGAATGAACGCGCATATGCATTTGCACATGACGTTAAGCTCACTCCCGTTGATAAAAGATGCATTTGTCAAATTCTGAATAGTTTAGTACGCTCGGCTCAGGTGTACTATGGAGATATATTCGAGCCAGTATGACAATTGCGGGAGTCTTTCCCCCCGCTTGTGATCCTCTTGATGGGCATCTTTTGGTCGACGGGTGTTATGTTAATAACGTGCCAGGTATACTCTTCCTTTATAGACGTGAATGAAGATAAGGTTCTCAACGTGTGTCTATGATTCATACATTCTTTCTCTTTCATTTAAGCTGACGAAATGTTGAGACAAGGAGCACATCATATATTGGCCATTGACGTTGGGTCACAGGATGACACCGATTTAACGAATTACGGAGATTCGTTGTCCGGTTGGTGGTTATTATGGAAAAGGTGGAATCCGTTTGCAACGCCAGTCAAAGTTCCTAATCTGCCGGACATTCAATCGAGGCTGGCTTACGTTAGCTGCGTGCGGCAATTGGAAGAAGTTAAAAATTCGGATTATTGCGAGTATATCAGGCCGCCCATTGACAAATATAAGACGCTGCAGTTTGCAAATTTTGATGAAATTAAGGATGTTGGCTATCAACACGGTGAGAATTTTTTGTTTTCCACGCATTCATCATCTGGATCTTTATAGTCTCTACATTGTATGATAATACGATAGGCAAAGTATACTTTTTGGAGCAGTCGAAAGCCGGCATACTCCCAAGGTTCAACGCTGATCAAGAAAATGCAAGAGCGTTGCGGGCAAAGAAGCAGGCGTCGAACGAACAGTGTGCATCTTCATACACTTTCACTGATTTAGCCCAAATGGTTTGTAAAGTTTCTAGAGGCAACCGTTACGTCGAAGTAGATTTGGATTCCGACTCTGATGAATTAGAAGAATATGAAGCAGATTTAGAAGAGGATGCACAAGAAGTAGGATATGCGTCAGAACCAACAGCTGGTATCTTAGATCAGGTAAAGTAACTGTCAATCAACGTTACATGTATCAGAAGTTCCCACTAAGGAAGAATGAAACAGCAATCGTTAAAAACATGAATCAGTATTATATTTCACAAACTACTTATCTACTTTAGAGCCCTGAGGACAGTCGCCTGAGAAGAAGAACTCTGGTGTCCTTGAGTTTGTCTGATACTGAGGCAGTCTCAGAAATGGAATATCATCCAAAGATGTTTTGAACATTTCGTTACAATGATTGCCGTAAATTATACTTTTACATTGGCACATGAATAACGTATGTAACAGCACTACTTATCACATAAATTGTAATTATACAGCTAAGTACGATTTTACGGCAAAGTTCACATATTAATTAAAGTACAAACGGATTGTCATCGTACGATCATGCAGGTGCTTAATTACGTACTGTGCAAAAATATTACAATGCAATGTGTTAAATATTACGATCATTAATTCGTACAGTTATTGTTGCTATTATTATTATTATTATTATTATTATAAAAATATAATTCAGCTATTTATACAAAAATGTTTTTTTCCTTGTGTAAAATTTATTAATATATCTTAATATTACCAGTCCAATCGTATCTCTGATATAGCACATGGATCTGTCCAATATTACTTGTAAAAATTGATAAAATAGAGTATCAACTTTAATTCTTAAAACAATATTTTCAGTGAATATGGCACTTGGAAAAGTTGTTAATATATTAATAATTCGTTTTCATTGTCAAATGCGGATCCAATACCGCAAGGGCTGCACCTACTAAATGTAAAGAACCTGTTATAAGCACTTGAGGCTTACCTTTAGAATTAGATTCATTATTGAATCTATGATTACATTTAATATCGACGAATGCTTCTAAAACACTTCTTGTCAAAACTGAACCATTTCCCCAGATTTCAGAATATTCCTTACACTTAACTTTTTGTTCTTCTATTAATTCAGCATTTGTGTTCCAGCTATCGTTTATTATACCGCTATAATTCGGAACAAAATATGCCTTACAAAAGTTCAGTCCTTTTAAACGATTCAGTAACTGAACAGGACTTCGTTGTCCAGTTATGTTAAAAATTAAAATCTTATCTCCCTTGGTTTGGTTAGTAATGTCTTTGAACCAAACTTTACAATGTTCTATGCTCTCTACTGTGTGAGCACCATCTAAAAAGAAGTCAATTGACTTGGACCTTAAGATCTGAGTCCTTCCTGGCCATTTACAGGATGATAATGCTTCCGCAACTTTTTCAAAATTAAACTGCTTTGCATTCCCTTGATTACGAATTTTCATCCATTCAGCAGCTAAATCCATTGCCAAAGATGCATTATAATGCTGAACATTGCTCTGAATACTTAAACTTGGTGGACCATTTTGCCATTTATGAGAATCCAGTGGTGGAACAATGTGTAATTTACAATTCTTTTCGACAGCTCGTTCTCTCAAAACTCTCATTGCTTCCTCTGGTTGAGGAACAGTATATGCTACTGCTCTTGGCTTAAAAATTCCTGACTTTTGATACGCTATTTCTGAAAGACTATTGCCCAGCAACATTGTGTGCTCCAAACCTAAACTAGTTATTCCAGCGCATACAGTATTTTTAATAACGTTTGTAGAATCATATTCGCCACCTATGCCAACTTCAATTATGGCAACATCAATATTGACACTTAAAAACACAGAAATCATTAAAATAGTTAGAAATTGAAAAAACCCTGGTTGTTCTTGTTCATTTTTTTTTCCAGTGTGTAATGAGTCATATATTTTGAAAAAATGGTGTGCAAATTCTTCTTCAGCTATCGGTGATCCATTTATTCTTATGCGTTCTCTGACTGAGACTAAATGTGGTGAACTAAAGAAACCTGTACGATAGCCGTGTTTACGTAAAATAAGCTCCAGGAAAGCACAAGTAGAGCCTTTCCCTTTCGTACCAGCAACATGTATCACAGACAGTTTGTTCATCCTTTCGGGCGATATACCACATCTGTATTATTAAAGAAATATTTATAAAAAACGATAAATCTTTCAACTAAACAGCCTAGAACGTCATATATAGTTTATTGGTATAATCAAGAAAGCATCGTCAACTATTACCGAAGCAAACATTTTCTAACCAACTCCAATTTACAACCATGATTATTGGTTCCTTTCGTTGCGAGTTTGATATAATCTGCATTACTCTGAAGCCTGTATAATTGCCTCAAAGCCTCCTGTGAAACAAATTACACGTATGTACACAGAACTACGGTTGTTGATCTATATTATATAAGAAACTCTTATGAGAATTGTTCTTAGGTATATCAGAATACAAAAAAAAAAATGCATTTTAGAACCTTTGAAATCTGTTGATGTCTGTAAACAGAACAATATCTATGAACTATGTATATTCTTATAACAGGCGATATTTGCCAATTGTCAAATCAAGTAAAAACAACAATACCAATATGCATTTACCTCATAACTTGGAGTAGTAAAGAGGGCAGTCTGTGGCATTTTTACTACATGATGCACTGTCTTCTTCAATAGAGGAAACATTGGGTAATCGCTTAGCTGATAAAACCCGGACACTTTTTTTGTTGTTATGACTATGAGTGTCAAAGGTTAACATTCATATTAAGAGCACTGAAGAACTTTAGGTTAGAAGGCCCTCATTTCTTTATAAATTAAAACTCCGATGAAACATGTAAACTGAAAATAACATGCACAGTAAAAAGTGTTTATTTTTTAAAAGCGTTAGTTTTTCTTGTTCAAAGTCGACATGAGATACAGTCACGTGAGCACATATAATTTGAAAACGTTAGTGTTACATACCACGCATAAAGATTGTCAGTTTGAGCGAAATGCGGATTTGTATTAAATTAGGCGATGTATTTAAATGTTCAAGCACGTTTCCAAGTACGGTTTGCCGCGCAAATTGTATATATATATATATATATATGTCAACACCTACTTGTCCCACTGTGATATTCACTGTTTTATATTGAAACGATGACTCTCACGACCATTGCTTCCTTACTTAAAAATGTTTACGATTTTATATTCAACCATTCTCATCAACTATATTTCCGGTATTATTCGCAGCACGTGTATACGTATACTCTACGACCACCATATATGGGCGATTGGTTGAAACTTGCTCAAGCCATGGCTATAATCATGACGTAACCTTTTGTGTTTCTAATTACGTATATACATTGTATACGATCATTACTCTAGCTTTTAGCTATATGCAAAAGTGAGGGGAACTTCCGAAAACCAAAGATCACTTAATAGTAACCGGTATTTACGGCGCAATGTGAAGAAAGTAATTTTGACACCTCGGTCGTGCGAGCGCCAATTTGTCAGCATGCAAGAACTTGATTTCGTTTAAAAGTCCCTCTCAATTTAACGAGGGGATGCAAGCACACCGGTTGGCGGTCGGTGGTCGGTCGAGCACAAGTTGCATGCGCACACGCACGGTTCACGCTGCTTGGCGCTGCTTCTGCATGGAACAAATATTTATCAATGCATGCAAGCTAAGCTACGCTTCAAATCGACGAAAACATCCCTCCTAGACCAAAATCACGCGGTGCACCAGCGATCGCATCGACTGACAACATGTATTAGACCTTATGTTGATTTCTCAAGAAGATTCTGTTCTTTTTCCTTAGACCTTTCTTACAGCCCGCAAGTCTTGAAATTTTCCTACATCGGCTCGGTATATGCAGGTTGCTGCAGATGTATGCTGAGAATCGTCTAACTTCTGTCAATGCGTCGCGTTTCAATACGTCACGTGACGTGCCTGTCCCTCCAATCTGCTCCAATCCAACCCCATGGTCGATATGCTGCGCTCTCTATCCATAAACGAAGGAAGAAGAGACGTCCTTCCGTATGGTCGTGCTTCGGGCACACGTAGCTTGACGTAGCTTCAAATTGACGCAAGGTAAATGACACTAATGACGCGTAAACAAAATGCTCGACGGGAACGAATCGTCATTAGTTAATGGAGGGGGTCGATTCATGCTATGTTCGAACTGCGGACTGAAATTTAACTAAACGCTGCTGCGCGTTGTTCCATTGGTACGTTCCATGTCCCGTGTTACCTTATCAGGTAACCCATTAGGGACCTCTCGATTCACGGATACGGTACGATGCATTTTGTTTACGCACACGGCCCACACGATGTACTCTGCGACTCTGCCGTAAAGATTCGTGGAACTCAACATAAAATTATGCTTCGATGAGATATTTTTCATGCACCTTGCTGTTGTGTGTACATTTACACCTATATATTGTGCATAGGTGCATACGGAATGTGTATTGAGTGTTTATATGTAGAGTGCGGTGTGTTTATGTGAACCGCCACACATATGACAGCAGCGTGCATGGTCTGTATGTAAATTTGCCAACATTCCTTCAGATCTGTTCGTAAGAAATGTATATATTTTTGTATTTGTTTCATTCTTTCATGCGAAATGCCACTAAATATATAGTGATAGTTATTCAATGATTTTCCTATTTTTAGTCTTACATCATTTTTTGTTCAAGTGTGCATTATTGATTTTGAACAACTCGATTTAGTGGGATTAACAAAATAATACTAAGTACTCTGCATTGTTTATGCATATTGTTGATGGTATGTTACGTTGTTTTCAAGTGAGGTGTACCAAGGAATGGATATGGAAGGTACATCAAAGCCTACTGTAAATTGTCCAGAAACACGATTGTCACAGTACTTGTTTGCTGGGAAGGAGTATCCTAACTATCAGCCAGGCAACTGGTTTTCTCACAACTATTTCTTTGCAAAAAATGTTCAGTCCATACAGGAATTAGCAGACGATACCACCAGACAACTTCGTCCAATTGAGTTAATACAAAAAGTAATAATTTCAAGTTAATTAAATTTTGTATAAAATGAGTGATGTATGAACACACCGTAATAAAGACCTTTGCCATTTTCAGGCTTTTGAAAGCAATCTTGTCCCAAATGAAGAGACATTGGTGTTTGCGCTGGCTGTATGTTGCAGACAAAAGGAGAGTGAAACTTTGCGCCAAGGAGCCTATGCTGCCTTGGACAAAATCTGTAGTTCCCCACGCCACTTTCTTTTATTCGTAAAGTTTGCTTCCAAACTGAGCAAACAACAAGAATTGGATACAGTAGTGAAGCATGGCTGGGGTCATGGTTTTAGAAAAGCAGTCAATAATTGGTATCTGTCAAAAGAACCAATGGAATTGGCAAAATGTGTAACACGATACAGAAGTAGATATGGTTGGAAGCATAAGGATATAATTAAGCTATCACACCCAACAACTGATCAATCAGGTAAATGCCCTCTTAGCATTTAAAGTTTAATGATTATGCATATATGGGATACTGAGCTCTTACTGTAATTGTTATTTTGATTGACAGAGAAAAAAGCTGTACTTAAATACATTATGTGTGGCTTGGAAGAGACCAAAAAAGCGTTTGCAGATAAACCTGAAGTGGCTAAAATACTTCAGTACATTCAAAATGTTGAAGAGTTTAAACACTGTGAAGATGAACTTCAGGCTGCTTGTCTCTTGGAAAAGTATGATCTAACATTAGATCATGTCCCTGGGCATTTGTTAAAATCTGGAGAGGTATTTCCTTCAACACAAGAGAAAGTGATAGAATACGGCAGGCCTGGGCAACTGGTTGCCCGCGGGCCACATTTCCTTTCTCCTTCCACTTCTGACCGACCCCCACCTATTCCGTTTGCGCGCTAACGGAGCGAGGGGACCAGCGGAGACGGTCCCGCATATATGGTACGCTAGTAAAATATTTTCGATATTATGTAAAAAAAAAAATATATATATATATATACAGGGTGTCCGATTTAAGTTGAGACTGTAAAAATCTCGTAAACACGTAATTCTAAAAAATCAAGCAGGCATGTGCCCTTTAGTATTTTGAGTGGAGACTGAAATGGCACTATTAGTTTTTTGATGTGGTGGCGTTCTTCAAGGTCATCATGTTTCTTTTTAATAGTAAACATCTATTTTTTAATTCAAATTCGTATTTGAATTAAAAAATGAATATATATGTTTAGTATATATGATTAGATACGAAGAGAATACTTGACCAGATATAGGATAAGATAGAATAAGGTGGGGGTCGGTCAGAAGTGGAAGAAGAAGGGGAATGTGGCACGCGGGCCACCATTTGTCCAGGTCTGGATTACGGTCTCTAGCCATTTGCATTACCTAATATGTTTTTTAGGTTTGGAATTCATTGATACAGTCAATGGATGTGACCACACTTCTGAATAATTTACAAAGAATACATAACTTGGGTTTGTTAAAACGAAATGCTCCGATCGTAGCGAAAATTGTCGATCAAATCACAAACGACGAGAACTTTTTAAATTTTCATAAAGTTCATCCGGCATTCGTTTTAATTACACTCAGAAATTACGAGAATTCTGGAAAGTAAGTTGGTTCTTTGTCTATACTACATATGCATAATGAATACGTTAACTCGTCTAATGACAATGTATTAATAATTTATACTTCCTTCCAAAGGCCTCTTTCGTATGAGAAACAACAAATCAAACACGTGGTCGGAAGTTCATTGCCTCCGAGACGAAATTCCAAGATCATCGGCGGTTTGTATGAGACTTTGAGCTTATCATTCAATGTGAGTAACTTTTTTTTTTGTACCTTTATTGATTCTCTGCTATGCTAGGCATTTGCAATAATTATGGATGTTTATTCGTTATTTTATTTTATAGAATCGCCAATCGACTGGTTTACGTTATTTGGTGACAATCAAAATGAGCAAAGACATGTTATACAGTCCTACATGGCACAGTGGCAATGTGAACGGCGCCGAGGCAGCCTGTATGATTGCACTGTCACTTGAACGTTGTGAGAGGGCAGTCACTGTAGCAACGTTTAAGAACAGTGGGATTCAAGTTATCAATTTCGCGCACATACACACGTTTGGCAAAGCTTTGGCCAAACTAAAGCGAACGCCCGCTGGAACTGTCAATTTGAGCAAACCAATCACGTGGGCGATGAATACAAAACGTAAAATCGATGTATTCATCAATGTCGTGGACCAAATATCGGAGAAATACGACTTGACCGTGCAAGCCCTCGCCGCGTATAAAAGCAAGATGACATGTCCTGAAACAAAGTATGCCGATCAATTCTTAACTTCGCAGTGCGCGTAATTGTATTACCATGCACCAACTGCTTAAATGCCATTTTATTTGTAGGTTGATAAATTGCGCGGTGTGCTGCTCGTCGTCTTATGACACAGTAAATTATGATAAGGACGTCTTAACTATTAACGGTTTTGACGCCACAGTACCCAAGGTCATAGAAGCCTTCGCAAAATCGTTGTTTTAACTCTGCACGTGCCATGAATGGTGTTTAGTTTGGCATCAAACATCATTGCATAAACAATTCGAATTACATACAAAAGAAACCGCCGGAATGATGTTTTAGGAGAGGATAGTCAATTAAAATTTTTCCGAAGTGACAAGATTCACGAACAGAAGAATTGGGAAACGTGCGTTCAAGTAAGTTCTTAATATCCTCTTCTGTCACTCGTATACAATCTCAACCAAAGTGATGCTGTATCGACTTCGCATTTGGTTCCTGAATTCTGTTTGGCAATATTCTATTATTCAACCTTGTTTTATGTTGATGTGTATAAAGATTTATACGTGACGTTTCTGAATAGTCACGTGGAGCAAAGGACTAACAAGTTTTTTTTTTTCTATAGAAAAGTGATGTTTTAATGGGAAAAACGTGAAAATGAATGAATGATTATGAAACAAAAAAATCGAATGAAAAAAGTAACAATAATTCAGTACTAACATATGTTTATTTTTCTTAAATCGAGTCCTATTAACTGAACTTTCTATATTTTAGTTTAACATAGTCCCCATGACAAAGTAAAATTTTTTCCTATGGTTCACTTTATTTTCGAACCACACATTGGTTTTATTTTTAATTATTACTTAGAGACCAATTTATGTTTATATAACATAAACTCATCTCATATTAACATTGATACATAGTTATTAATCAATAACAATTTACTGCATGTCGTTAGCACTTAGCATAAGCTACGTAGATATTATGCAGTATATTTTGATTGAAAATCTCAAATTGTTGGACATTATTTAAAAAAAGAATGCAATTCCCTAGGTACAATTTATTTACAATTAATAAAATACAGTGATTAGTATTGGGTAACATTTGAGACGAATAAGAAAAAAGTTGATGGACCACACGTTCTTCGTTTTTTCGAAGTAGCACATGTAATTAAAACATTTATTCTGCATTTTATAAAATGAATTATATAGCAGAAGTTAGAATAAGACTGGATATTTAGATGCCGATCAAGTATCTAAGGTAACACGGTGCATTTTTAACTAATGGTAAAAAGAAACCACACTTATGTTAACATGATTGCTTGCTTATTTGCACTGGTTGGCGGTAAAGCTTTCGTAATACTTTTATTAGTATATATAGATTTAACGTGATCAATAAGAAGGTACATTTCCAGACCGGTGCGCCTCTGGAATCTCGAATAAGAATTAAAAGATAAAAAAAAAATAGAATGTTGAAATTTCTCCCACTGTGATATGCATTTAGCCCCAAAGAGTATAGACTTACATTAGTATAATTTTACTGTTATTTTTCATATTTGCCATATCCAAAGTGAATGCGACAAATACTAAATACACTACTGATATAATACTGTGATACAAAATACATTGTTGTTGTTCAAACTAGGAAAAAGGATAAGAAAAACGTCCAGGGGCGCACCTTGTGTCTGCTTAATTTGTTGATTAGTGTCTACACCGATTAGCGCAAAAAATTTGGTTAAAGTTATAACAGTATGTATAGGTACCTATAGGTACACTATCGATCCTTGAATTACCAATTCTGAATCCTTGGTTATATATATATATGTATATATATAAGGAAGAAAGTTCTTCTTGATACACTTCGCTAAAAAGTACTGCGTGGATAAATTTCTCAGGTTGGAAACATATTTAAATTAAGTGCTTAATATTCACGTGTTCTTTGCAGCCTTCGTGGTAATTCATGGATCGTTCAAGTAAACTTAACGCTTAATCTAATTCTATATATGTAACGGATAAAATAGAAATTTAGTTCTCTATACAGGAATTAAAGCAAAATGAAATCATTCTGCATCTTATTCCGAACAAAAGCAAATCGTTCATTGTAATGCATTTTACTAACAATAAGACTCTTTAGGGATTACATCCATCTGAAAAAAATGTATTCGGATGATCCTTGATCTTAGTTGCGCGACGGCTTGTAGAGAATTTAATATAAGTTATCGGAAGTAATAGTATTTTTTAGAAAAATTTTTCCAAATCGAATTTTGTGCGACAGTACGCTCAAAGAGATTATTTATACATACCGAGCTAGATCATTTCAATATAATAAAGAATCTAGCCAATCCTTTTGTATGAAACTTTTGGCGATAGAAAAAAAACACGTCAGGCGCAGTCGCACATCTAGTTATATTATAATTAATCATTATAACAGAATAACGTATGCTACATCTTACTTGTGGCTTAAAGTATTCAATGGTATCATAGTACATAGATTCTCGTATACATGCATGCACAGTTCAATCGAACGGAAACAACGAAGTTCCATTTTACGCTTGTCTCCCATATAACATTTTATTTGATATGTACACGCATCCTGCCTAAACTGGAGTATCATTCCATAGACGAACTGTAGTTATTGCTACTCAAAACCCGGCAACATTCTGTTAAATCATAGCGACGCAAGTTCTTCTTCGATTGCATTGTGCTAAATACATGTATCCTATATCTATCATAAGAATACGTCCGAAGAACAAAAAATGAATGAGCCGTCGGGCAATAGACACTACGACAGCCACCTAAAGAAACGTGTACATCTACATTGTTCTTTCAAAGTCCACTGATTTCAGGATGCGCTGGTCTGTATAATTAAAAAACAATATGTTGAATGTGTTCATATTAGTTGAAAGAAATATTTACCGTAAGAAAAATGTGAAAACGGAAAAATTTCACAACTACATAGTGGCTAGGCAAGGGTAACGAAGTTTGAGATACACTGCGTACACAAAGTGTACGCGCTATCTTGATAGGACATACGCGTCTAAATTGCATGAGAAGAATATACCACCGGCTTCCTCGCCAGGAATGATTATGTGGAAGTTTCAAAACTGAAATGATATATTTCGGCCAGGAAGCACAAAGTATTTATCTTATGGATCTGCATTCATATACAAATAGCGATTTACACACGATTGAAAATCAGCAATTTCTGAGTCGAAGTACACTTATGTACGAAAGCACTATGTTCCTTAGAATTAAAGTGATAAAATTGTAATCGCACGCTTAGTACGTCACCGTTTGTTTGATCAACGAAAAAGCTAAAGATTGCTCAAAGCTCGCCGCCTAAAAACGTTCAAAGCAAAGTCACGAAAGAGTGTTAAATTGATATCGTACAAAATGTAATAAAAGTACCTCATTCTTCTTCGCAGAATATACAGATCAATTGTATGGGAACGTACTAAGTGTGCGAGCAAAATCTTTAAACTTCTAATTCGTGATCGATACAGAATATGCCTACCTTTCGGCCTTACTTTTTATATGGAAGCTCTAAAAAGTCTGGGCAAAACAAACATTCATCTGACACCGGTTCAGTGGGTAATTGTAATTTAATGTCAGACTTTAAAAGAAAATTCAATTTTAGATATATCAGTTAATTTATATACTGAAAAGACTAAAAATAAATAGAAATGGTGTTCATACGTAGTAGGAGAAACAAGTTAACGTTGATGTTTGTTTTCGTCGTTTTTAAGTTCACTTGTAGAAAATAATATTACAGTGGTTATGCCATATTCGCAATAGACATTTATTTGTTAAACGTTTAACCGTTTATTTAAATTCACACTACCTCGGACTATACGAAACTATTATGAGAAAAATCCTCCACAAAAAATGGCTGTTGTGTAATTCCGATATTATTTTTATACCTAAGTAATCCGTGCGACATAATGGAAATGTATCTAGCGACTCGACTACTTCTCAAGCGAACAAAATATCAGAAAGTTATATAAGAGGTATACATTCTATTGCAATTATTACATCTGTTAACTTATATTTCGGTACAACAGACAGGGCAAGTGATGGAATGTTATAGGGAAACTAATTATGTCTACGAATTCTCTGCTGTTTTTGTTAAAACGAAAATACAAACTGGATCCTCAAATAAATTGTCCAAATCCTACAGTCTTTGAGATCATTTTTACATAGACCTTATAACATGGGAAGGACAGAAGTTACAATTTGATCTATTAGGTAGCTACCTGACAGTTTACCAGACATGAAAAAATCGGGCCTTAAAAAGCTAGTTTAGTGTTAATTTTCAAGGAAAATTTGAGTTTCACGCGTTCCTTAAATATCTTCGGTACGGTGGCGCCTCAAAAAAAAAAAACGGAGAAACGCTCAAACTATTCATTCCACATCAGTCGGTAATGTTTTAAGGGGGTTAGCGATAATACTAACTGCTGTCGAATGAGTAGTTTGAGCATTTCTCCGTTTATTTTGGAGGCGCCACCATACCAAAGGACCTTAAATTTTTGCGGGAATATTCGAAAAGTTCTTAAAATAAAATACTACACGTAAACGCCCAATGGATCTAATTGTATGTTTAATTATTTCGAAAAAACGTACTATGCTATTATCTATTATAAACGTTAATATACTTGTAAGCTTAAAAAATATTCTATCGATCGATTTTATGCCCGCGCATAATAAGTATTCCGCCGAAGTAAACTAAGGAATCTATGAAAGCGCCCCGGAGGAGAGACAGAGCGAAACGACCAACTTATGTCCTTCTCATGTTGGCTTCAACTGGCTTCAATTCCCGTGCATTGCTGAGATGCGCAGTCCTGCATATAAGGTCTATGCATTTTTATATACTCTCCATGCCATAAGCATATTCACAAGGGTTGAGGGGAAATTCAGAGAGAAACTTGATTGAAGGGTGTTATAGTTTACTGAAAAAATGTTTATTTCCATTATACTGATACATGTCACATTCACACTCTCACACATCACCTATATAGTACACAGTACGATATAGTCTTGTTTCAAGGGCAGGGTGGCAAGTAAAAATTGCACATACTTGCACTCTTCAATCACTCTTCTCACACATTCCCTTGCAAATTTGCAACATGAGTTACATAACGGCTTATGAGCTTATCGATTACACATAATGGAACATACAAAACAATTAAAATAAATTAACGACATTTCGAGTCTGATTCGGGAGCTAAAAATGCAAGAGTCCCACCAGCAAAATTTTTCGTCAGTTTTGCCCTTTTAATCCGGTTCTTTTCTTTTCTTTTTACTAAGACGGTCCGAGGCGACCTTGACTTCTCGTAGCAAATACGTTTCAGAGTAATACATTCAGTGATCGTCACAGCCGTCCGACGGCCTGATGCGACAATAACCATCATGCCCATTGTTGCACCACAAGTTTTCCCTCACAAATCTCTCGGCGTACACAAGGACACAATTGTCGGATCAGTCTTTCGTAATTGGCGCATCAACAGCGTATTAGTCCTCTAAAGCGTTTGCATGGGAAGCGGATTTCAGTCTAACTGTGGACGATTGTGCTGTATCATCTGGCACCACAGTTAAAGTTCGTCCTTGAGGTCGTCCTCTTCCGCGCCGGTGGGTGGAACACCTCCGCTAGCTCCTTGGTACAGTTTGGCAATGATCGGTTGGACGATATCAGTCAGTTCCTTCTTTTGCTTCTTGTACTCCTCTGCATCGGTGTCCTGGTTTTCCTCGAGCCACTTGATCTTCTCCTCAATCGCCTCCTCCATCTTGGTCTTGTCGGAATCACTGACCTTAGAGCCGAGCTTCTCCTTATCGCCCAATTGATTCTTTAGGGAGTAAGCGTAAGATTCGAGCTCATTACGAGCCTCAACCCGTTCCTTTTGCTTCTTGTCGTCATCAGCGAACTGTTCAGCGTCCTTGATCATCCTTTCGATGTCGTCCGGCGTGAGTCTGTTCTGGTCATTGGTGATGACAATCTTCTCCCGGTTACCAGTGCCCTTGTCTTCCGCCGACACTTGAAGGATGCCATTGGCGTCGATTTCGAATGTCACCTCGATCTGGGGTATTCCACGCGGTGCTGGTGGGATTCCAGTAAGATCGAACTTGCCGAGAAGATGGTTGTCCTTGGTCATTGGACGTTCGCCTTCGTAGACTTGAATGGTCACGGTGTGTTGGTTGTCGGACGCAGTTGAGAAGATCTGAGATTTCTTTGTCGGGATAACGGTGTTCCTAGAAGCATAAGTCACGGTATATTTAACTGATTCTAGTTGGGCAAGAACATTTACGGTTCTGGAATGATTCGATCAATTACCTTGGAATGAGCTTCGTCATGACACCGCCAACGGTTTCAATGCCCATTGTCAGTGGATTGACGTCCAAGAGTACGATAGCATCGGTGTCTTGTTCACCAGATAGAACACCAGCCTGAACGGCTGCACCATATGCTACTGCCTCATCGGGGTTAATGCCTCGGGACGGTTCCTTTCCACCAAAGAATTCCTTGACCAACTGCTGAACCTTGGGGATTCTCGTGGATCCTCCCACGAGTACAATTTCATCGACGTCCTTCTTGTTCATGTCAGCATCGTCCAATACTTTCTGTACGGGCTTCATGGTACTGCGGAACAAGTCCATGTTCAATTCTTCGAACTTTGCACGAGTGAGAGTCTCGGAGAAATCCTCGCCTTCGAAGAAGGTTTCAATTTCAATCCTGACCTGTAAAGTGGTAAAAAGCAATGTTAGGTAAGCCGTTTTTATTACTTTATGTAAATCAGTTTATTAATGTTTTGCCAATGCACTCACTTGATGACTAGCACTGAGCGCTCTCTTCGCCTTTTCGACCTCACGACGCAGTTTCTGGACAGCTCTGTTATCTTTCCTAATGTCCTTGCCCTTCTTCTTCTTGTACAGCTTAATGAAGTGATCCATCACACGTTGGTCAAAATCTTCACCACCCAAGTGAGTGTCTCCGTTCGTCGCAACGACTTCAAAGACGCCGTTATCGATTGTGAGAAGACTGACATCGAAGGTACCACCGCCCAAATCGAAGACCAAAACGTTTTTCTCGCCATCCTTCTTATCTAAGCCGTATGCTATAGCAGCAGCTGTGGGTTCATTGATGATTCTCATAACATTGAGGCCAGAGATGGTACCAGCGTCCTTAGTAGCCTATGGTGCAGAAAAAATTGGAGGAATTAATAAAATGTCTTAAAACAGTTCATGAATATTGTCATAATAGTGTGCAGTCTCAAATTCATGTACTCATGATTTTGATTGATTTTACCTGTCTCTGAGCATCGTTGAAGTAAGCTGGCACAGTCACAACAGCGTGAGTTACTTTCTTGCCCAAGTATGCTTCCGCTGTTTCCTTCATTTTGCCCAACACCATAGCAGAGATTTCTTCTGGTGCAAATACTGTTTCACCTTTGGTGGTCTGTACTTTGATATGTGGTTTGTTATTCTTTTCAACAACCTTGAATGGGAAGAACTTAACATCATGCTGAACTGTGTGGTCTGACCACTCTCGTCCAATCAAACGCTTAGCGTCAAACACAGTATTTTCTGGATTTGTGGTCAACTGATTCTTTGCAGCATCTCCAATTAACCGTTCACCATCAGCAGTAAATGCTACATACGACGGTGTAATTCTGTTACCTTGATCGTTGGCAATAATTTCAACACGACCATTCTTATAAACACCCACACTGAAACAAAACATTACAATTACAAACTAGATCTTTGACACACATTAAACATAAATGTAAAGGTTAAATTGAAATATTGGTGAAAGGTAACAAATATATGTACAAAATGTACTTTTTAATTATTCTACATTTTTAACATAATAGTTACTGATATCAATGTCTGCTTACCAAGAGTATGTGGTGCCCAAGTCAATTCCAATTACAGTCCCAATATCATCCTTATCTTTATCTTCCTTACCAGTTACAATAGCTGTAGCTAGCCCCAGTATCAGTAGAGCTACCGCTCCCTTCATCTTTCACTTTTTATTTAAACTTAGCCTGGAAGACAGAAAACGTTTCTCATTTAATTAAAATTATACTGAACAACGTTGCCAAGTATCAGATAACGATCCTGCTTATCAACGAACAGAAAACTAACGAATCGCGTAAAATGCACGTTATCACGGCAAATCGCAGTTCCTACATTAACGAACTAACTACATGACTCTACAATGTCTTATTTGCATAGGCGAACATTCGAAAATAGCGATATTTCGATGAATAATTCGACATCCCTAAGGAGCATAATTCTGCCGAGAAAAAGATCGGGAATGAGCACGAAGCGATAAAGCATATCGGCACTTCACGGTACTGTTACACCTCACCTTACTGTAAATGTACGCATCGAGACGTACACTGAACGCACGGAATCTTCGTAGATCGTTTTCAATGACAGAAAATCCCTTTAATGTCAGCCGTTATACGCTCCGTAAGACGCAGTAAACTGACAAAAGTTCTAAACCGTGCGTATCTGCGTGTACTTCGAGCGGGCTCTAACGTTGCGGTTTAAGAAGACGTGGCAGAAAAATACGCTAACGAGACCGAACGTGTACGCGTCGATTTGTGGATATACGTAAACGGACGTCATACACAGGATTTGCAAGGCTTTTTCCCATTACTTACCAGATAAAATATATCGAATATACAGTCAGTTCCTTCTCTGCATATACAATAGCGGCAAAAACGCACCACGGCTCGCACGAACGATTCAGCAATGACTGAGTGAACACTGAACTCAACGCCGGGATATTAACGAGAAGATTACGTCGTGGCCGATGCCGATTGGCCAAAATGTACACGCGCTAACGGAATCGCGAACGCTGATTGGTTTGCGTATATACAGTTGGCTCTCATCGATAGGCCCACGTCATGACACTGTTACACTTCTAGAAGGTGCGGGTATTTATATGATTGGAGCATGGGCGACAGTGCTATTATCCGCGTGAGATAAAAAAATATTTAGGGGCGTTTGTTTTTATTCTTTCTTTTCTGACAAACTCCTGGACAACATAACGTGTACGTGATTTACGGGACGTGGTATAGATACTCGTTCATCGGGAGCGCAAACGTTTGACGAACGTCAGCTCGTGCAAGCGGAGTCTGTCATCTGTAACGTGTAACGCCGAGAACTTGCGAGTTCAATGTGACACTTTCATGCTAACGGTACACCGCGTTCGTGTACGGACATGAGTCACGTAGTATGCGTGTTCAAAACGGTAATTTCATCAGATTTCAGCGGCTTTTATTCGAAACATCGCGATACGTATATTGAACGTGAAATATGTCAAAATGAAAACGACTTGAATGTAAATAGAATTAAATTTAAAATACTCTAAGGTAATCGTACCGTAAAATGTATAAACAAATTGAGAGACCGTGCGTGTTATACTGTTATTAAAAACATATGTACATATGATACACCTTTTACCAGAGGAACTACGGTATACATTCTGTTGCTATTTGAAAGATTTAGCAGCATGTTTTCAGTCCTATGATTACATATTCTTTTCAGATAATCATAGACACTTAGTACTTGCTCTTTGGTTGCAACATGTCTAAAATAAGGGGTGTGAAATATGTTATAATACAGTCTGCTCCTGCTCTTCGCATTGATAATAAAACCTCCTTTAATACATTCTCTAAATTAATTGCACCGTTTTTTGCGCCATGATAAAGCATGGCATATTCCCCTGAAACTTGATATACAAACATAGGATACTCTGGATGAGCATCTTTGGTGTGTCTAACTACATCCAGATATGGTAAGCCAGGTTTCACCATAAGCATATCTGCACCTTCCGCAACGTCTCTAGCCTGTATGGGTTGTCAATCAATGTATGAATTATGAATATAAATATTACAATATTATTTAAAAACATATGCTTACAGCTGCTCTCGCTGCTAAGCCATTGCTCCCTGGTGGTAACTGATAACACTGACGATTTCCGAATTTGGGAGCAGACTGAGATGCGTCTCTAAAAGGTCCGTAAAATCCTGACGCAAATTTAACGGAATAAGACAAAACGGCCACCTTGTTTGATAGTCCTGCCGCCGCTAATGTCTTCTTAATAGCACCTATTCTCCCATCCATCATATCGGAGGGTGCAACTATCTGAACACCTGTAACAGTTATTGCTTTAAACGTCTATCTGATATTTCATTCTGTAAGTCTGAACAGCAGTATATGTTACCAGCTTTTGCATAAGCAAGTGAAATTTCAGCTAAGCGCGTGATACTAGCTTTATTATTTATGGTTCCATCTTCATTCAAAATACCACAATGTCCATGAACTGTATATGGGCATAAGCAAACGTCACATGCTATTAGCAAATAAGGGAACCATTGCCTTAGTAATGGTACAACTTGAATGATAGGATTCTGTGCACTATCAGCATTACTACCGATATGATCCTAAAATGGAAACATGTACATTGCATAAAACAATTCTAATGTTATCTAGCATGACGCAGCAAGCACGATCATTACTTTCTTTAGATGCTTTGTAACTCCAAACAATAATACGGACTGTAATCCTTTCAAAACCAATGGCTGCAAAATCTTTTGTAACTGGTTAATACCATGACGATATACACCTGGCATACTACTAATTTCATCTTTTGCATTTGGCTCATCACTGAAAATTAAATTTTCCTCATTAAACAACAAAATGATACACGTCATATTTTTGTGAATTACATTAAGCTTAGAGTATGAGATACAACTTGTATACATGTATACTGTCATACTATATATGTAGTTATATTAATGAATGTTGAGTAATTAATGGGGTTTCTCTTTTACACAGTGTCCGATGTACTGTAATTCCAACATTTCTAATTGAAATAAAATTTAACGTTTGACTATGTTGCATTGCGAAGGCACTCAAGAGATGGGAAACGTGTGCGTGTGTTCTGAGCATAATGATGAGGAAGCAGAATGAAAAAATACTAGGTTAAGTGCAGTACTTACGACACAAAAATCGGATACATAAGATTATTTACTGTGATCTCCACGTTCGGCGATTGCCATTGTCTCAACACAGGATGAAAAATTCCGCTGTGGAGAGTGTGCTTCGCCTCGACTTCAGTCATGTTCCGGGTTTTATGTAATGTTTACGTCCGAGTTTCCAAAGAGTGTCCGTTGCGGCAATGTAAAGTGATTAGGCCGTGCGTAGACTCAACCGCCTCGCTTAACCCTTATCTTCACTTCAAGTACTGCAATACAGGTAAATCAAATCCGATTAAAATGCTGCCTAGATTCTCGTTATCTTATTCCGTTGGTTCCAACAGTAGTACGGTGCTCCGAACGAAATTTCGATCGTTTTTGTACTTATTTCGCCACAGTAGCGAATGTAAAACAGTCGAAAGAGTTAATAGCGAATATTTGAAGCAACTATTAAGAACTTTGTCGCTTGAAATAATGGCAAAGCATTTTTGCCCAGGAGAGTTCTTTTGAAAGAGTGAAGTTAATTCGTCACCATGACGAATCGAAAAGAGCGTTGAAATTTGATATGCAGGATGGAAAGAAATCTGCCTTATTTTCTCACGCTACCGTTAACAGTCGTGCCGAATAAGTCGGCGAAATTTTCACTGTCTAAGCTTTAAGTAGTGTACGTACGCGTGTATATACATTTGAAGTAGCTGTATTGATTTGCAAGAATTATTTCTAATAGCGCGCCAATATTCGAGATCGGCTAGGGACTTTAATGCTCAGTGGCCGAATTCCAATCGATGCGAAATTCAATTTGCATACATTTTGAATTATTCGTCGTGATTGATGTAAAATGTACATTATCGTCAACGTAAAACGAAAAGTAATATTTTGATGTATAATTTGCAGTACTTAGGGTTTCGTCTGATTGATATATTCGTACGTTAACTGTCTCGTTTGAATCATGCATATTTTATGTTGATTAAGCCCGGGAGCTTTAACTGTCTCTATAGTGATTTACCCCTTTATGGCGGACAGGCAGATTATTTGCTAATGTGTCTGGAAACACCAAAGTCGCAAGTGTTTACAATTACGACATAAATATTGTAAAACTCGTTGGTAATGGCTGATACTAACTTTAATGACGTTATACGTCAAGAACATGAAATCAAAGCTATTGAGAGTATATTTGAATCAGTTGAATTTTCTTATCATATAAATGATAGAGTTGAATGTTCATTTAATGCATTTGTAACTATCACCAATAAGCCTCTAAAAGTACAATGTATGGACACTAATTTGGTACACAATTCTGCATTATGGAGCACAGATACTTTTATTGAATATTTGCCACCTGCTCGATTATTTGTAAAATTACCTCAGCGGTATCCGTCTGAAGATCCACCAGAGTTTTATCTGGTCATTTCATGGCTACCTCAATGGCAAACATCATTTGTGTGCCAAAAATTGGATGAAATATGGCTTGCCAATAAGGGCAATGAAATTTTGTACGATTGGTTCAATTTTTTAAAGTACGATCTCCTAAGTTTTCTTAAAGTAACGAACATGCTAGACATATCGTTTCTGTACACAGTATACATTGCTCCTTTTGATTATGTTAAGTCCAATTCTTTGGCATTATACGACCCTCGAGCAATAAATCGATCGTTATTTCTGAATCCTCTACAATTTTTAAAGAATTTTGATAGAGATCAACGTAAGGTTGAATTTGAAAAAAAGTCTTATTATTGTAATATATGCATTCAAATGTGTGTTGGATTTAAGTGTATAAAACTCTCAGAATGTAGTCATATTCACTGCAGAGAGTGTATGCAGCAGTATATTTCTGAAAAAGTTAATAAAAGCGCTGTTAAAAGTATTGTTTGCCCAACGCCAAACTGTTCTTCTGGGATTACAGAACGTGAAATTAAAGATTTGTGCCCAGAACTGTTTCTTAGATATATTGATCTTTTACTCAAAATAACATTGAGCACAATGAATGATATTGTAAACTGTCCACGACAGTTATGTCAATTTCCTGTATTGAAAGACCCTGATGATGGATTAGCTGTTTGTCCCAATTGTGGTTACAGTTTCTGTATCTACTGTCGGAAGGTATATATATATATGTATATATATAGCACCAATTTTACAGAACTCTTTTTCACATATACGTGTACATAATTTGAATATGCTCCTCCCTATAAAATTCACCATTCAAAATTAGGTGTATCATGGTGTTGCACCATGTGCTATGACAACAGAAAATACTATAAAGTTAATCAGTGATTATCAAAATAGTGACTATCGTGGAAAGAAGCTGCTAGAGAAAGTATATGGAAGACGGCAAATACAAATCATAGTTGAAAAACATCTTTCAGCAAAGTATTTGGAAGTATGTACCATATTTTTTCTGAAACTACCTTATCCAACTGCCTTTTAATTTACGATTACTTCAGGACAATGCAAAGGCATGCCCAAATTGTCAAACTTTCATTACCAAAGATGATGGTTGTAACAAAATGTTGTGTACATGCTGTGAAGCTTCATTTTGCTGGCTATGTGGGGCTCATATTACAACGCAAAATGCATATGAGCATTTCCTTCAAAAGGATGGCACATGTTTTGGACGCTTACTTGAGGGTCTCTTAGATATAGATCTAAATATCTGAAATGTCTTGGAAGCTATGCAGAACATAGCCAAAGAACGAGTCAATATATGAAATGTTATAAAATGTATTTAAATTTTAACAATTATTTGGTTTCTTTAATACAATGCTGCTGTGTATTCAGTCTGATAATGTTTCTATAACATTTGCAGCAGATTATTTTGTACTATCATAAACGAATTGCTTCAGTGCTTGTATATGTTCATTTCAGTTTTTTTTTTTTAATTCAAGTCAATATGGAAAAAATATATATATATATATGTACATATATGTACATACTTGTATATATACACAAATATAACAATAAAATATACAATCTATAAAACAAGTTATTGCTTCGTATGGGCAGACTTATGATTTCGTGCTTTTGTTTGGTGCGTCTCTTGGTGCATGAATCTCTGCAGTAGCTTCTGTTACCAATTGTTCTACCACTAAGGATACTGCAGACACTCGTCTTTCCGGATGGTCACTGGCATCTATAAATTATTGCTTTAATAAATAATAGGGAAACGCATTGTATAATTCCTAAAATGCAATTTACCTGCACACTCTTTATCACATTGAATCTTTTTTTGTGTTTTATAAAATTGAGCCATATTCAATCGTATTAGAGACGGACCAAATATCCAATATCCAAGACCACCGCCAATCACAAGAGCAATGCTAACATAAGCATTGTATGTCATAACAGCTACCATGAGTACATACCCAAGAGTTGTATGCATAGACCAGTGCAGTACTTGGATCGTCCACTTGTACCAGCTTCCGCTGACAATACATGTAATACAAACTTGTAACAGTAGTACCAGGAATGAAGTGGTCATTAGTTTCTCTCTAATCGATTCCATACTGTGCTAAGCAGAAGTTCAATTGAATCAAGATAAATAGTACCAGTGCATCGAAGGAGATGCTGCCAAGGATCTTGGCGACATTTTAGACAATAAAGATGAATTCTCCGAAGACGTGGACGTGGGTTTTTGTAAGGATGCCATTGTACTCTGTTGTAACTTTATTTGTAACACTTTCATACCCTCGTACAGTACTGCAAGGCTTATTAAACCCAAACAAGTGGATAATAAGCCCCATATGGTTGTTACATTATAGCCACTGAATAGGAAAGGACTCAACTGGGTACCAAACCAGTAATGCATATCCATCTAAAATGTGTTTATTGGTGGTATTTGTTGACTTTATTGCATAGGTAAACACAAATCATGTTGAGGTTATACTTACTTTAATCTTTGGCTTGATCCCCCTACGAAATACAGCGTCAATTTACGACAGACACTTTGGTCTGATAAGAAGTATGTGCATAGCTGTCCCTGTTTTAGCAGAGCACCTAGCTTTACCACTGTAACAACTATCTACTTGGACTATGTCTAAACAAGCATAACAGTGACCATCAACAATCTGATTCATTTGTTTTTCCTAGTAATAATATTCTATTGTTGTAAAATTATCGAATACTGTTTGTTTGCATATACTTCGATATGAAAATGGAATTTGAATTGTGTGGAATAGTTTGGATTTTGTGAATCAGAGGTACAGTAAATGTTTCGAAAAATGTACAATAAAATTACAATATACAACACCGCCGATCTCATTCCCGCGCATAAGTTGTTGCAAAATAATTTTGACGTAATTAACATTGCTGTTGTTTAACAAAATTCGGCGGCATAAACCCGCGCTGTTTGAAATGATTCGGAAGTGCGGTCACGTGGCGTAGCATTAATTTTAAATAACGTTGCGCCGTTGGAGTATACCGTCAATCAGAAAGAACAAGTCATTAGGCAACAAAACGCCCGGTATCGTGTCAGTTTAGTTGTTTAGTATGATATTTTGTTACGTTTGATCAAACAAAAGCAATGGACGTTTTTGCGGCACCAATTGTGAACCTGCGAAGGAAAACGTCGATCGACAAACGAGCGGAAGTAACTTGACAAAGTATTGGTCGCTAGATTGACTAATTTCTCGCCGTCTCGCACGAGATACACGAGAATCTGGGCCGTACAAAGACTGTAAAGATGAGACATAACACATAACAGTTCGCCGTTCGGACGTTTTCATGTTTGCGTTGAGGACGACCGGACTTTTGCGAACGACGATTTTAACGAGGCCAAAAAAAAAAGTGTCCGTAGGTAGCCGCCGGAAGGTGGCGTATTCGCCGACGACTCCAGCGCTATCTGCATCGTTTGGACGAGCAAGCGTGGCTAATCAAAGCACCAAAAGGTAAGCCGTAAGGGCTGTTTATTTTTGGGTTTTCATTGGACCGCTTGGTCCTACGACGCTTTTTCTCGAGTAATGTGCTTCCTGGTCGTGTCGGATCGTACATCGTGCTTGAAAATCAGTTGACGAAGCAGCAATGCCCAAGGAAACGAGGTGAATCGGCGGACAGGCCATAACGTCGGGCATCTTGCCTAGTAAAGCCAAAACTCCATTGCTCTTCCCCCCGTACCCACTTTTCGTTCGCGCCTTTCTAACCAATTGCCAGACGGGCACAAAGTCACAGTGAAGAGAGACACATGTGTGTACGTGTGTCGCGTACACCGTGAACTGAGAACTCTTTCGCGCACACGCACGTTTACGCATTACACACGCGCCCCACACCCCTTCAGCGCGGCGGCTGTCTCCTCATCGATCCGAAAATTAATACCGGAATATTTCTCTACACTCTTCCTTTATAGGAAAATGAGCAGCTCCGAGGAGGTATCCTGGATCTCGTGGTTCTGCGGCCTCAGAGGAAATGAGTTCTTTTGTGAGGTGAATCTATACTTTTCGTACTCTTCGTTTTCTCACCGTAACGTGTGCTATCATTTTCTATCACACTGTCACTGATAACAATAATACGGGTTAAGGTTAGAATTGAACGAGTTGCCGAGGTAAATCTCCCGTTAACGGTCGTCTACGCCGAGCCGTACATCTGTTGCGTTTCTAATGATATACGTAGTAAAATCCGCAAATGGTCTATAATGCTGCACTATTTTTAATGCTCTGAGGTTAGCTAAAGTTTGCGGCCCGCAACGTTTGTCTCGAGGCAACACGTTCGATCGCAAATCACTGTATATTTCGAGTGGCTTTTACTGTTAATGTCTTGTGCACCAAACGAAGGAGATATTTTTATGCTAATTCTAATTTTTATGCTTGATGGGCTAATGGTCAATAAAAGTTACGCATACCATCCATATTATGAAAAGTGATGTGTATTTGAATTTGCATCACAATAATCTTAATTAGTTATAATTTATACCTGCAGCACAATATTGTTGATACCCAGTCTTTTGTGCAGTTTGTTGAATACATTGTTTTTTTTTGGAATTACGTTAGTAGTTACCGATATTGGTTAAAATTTGGTCTATTCGAGTATATACTTCCTCTCGGTAATTAAGGTTCATGATTTCTTAGGTTGATGAGGATTATATACAAGACAAATTTAATCTGACGGGATTGAATGAACAAGTGCCACATTATCGACAAGCACTTGATATGATTCTAGATCTTGAACCAGGTAAATTAACATGTAACGCACTATGCGAAACGTAGATGTGATGCTTTCAATGATAATTTTTAATTAACAGATCTTGCTCATTACAATGTAGATGACGATTTGGAGGATAACCTCAATCAATCAGACCTGATTGAACAAGCTGCGGAGATGCTCTATGGCCTCATTCACGCTCGCTATATCCTTACCAACCGGGGTATCGCTCAGATGATCGAAAAATACCAAGCAGGAGATTTTGGTCACTGCCCACGTGTCTACTGTGAGACCCAGCCAATGTTGCCTGTCGGTCTCAGTGATGTTCCTGGAGAGGCAATGGTGAAGACTTACTGTCCAAAGTGCGCAGACATCTATACACCAAAAAGTACACGGCATCATCACACCGACGGTGCATATTTTGGCACTGGATTCCCACACATGCTCTTCATGGTACACCCCGAATATCGACCAAAACGTGCAACAAATCAATTTATACCTAGGTAAGAATGCCTTTACTACCAATGAATCTTTTCTTTTCATTGTTACAGATCCGATTGATCAGTTAACGCACTCGATACATTGTACATTTCCACTGTGTTTGTTCTCCTTGCAGGTTATTCGGTTTTAAAATTCATCCATTAGCGTATCAGATTCAACAGCAGGCTGCGTCGACGTTCAAAGCACCACTTCGAAGTCTCAATTACAATAACGGAAAGCGCTAAAAGCATTTTGATAATAGTCTAGAGCACTTTTTTCATTACTCATATTGCAATTCCTAATTTCGTCCCTAAGATTTAAATAAAATATTATTTTTTATATCTCTCTTCATACGTCTTTGCAAGGCGCTAAGACAAGACCCGTTTTTTCAACCTTTTAATTAATGCGAGGTTGACGAAACTCTCGATTTGCCCGTCGGACATCATTTGCAGCAACTGTAATAGTCCGAACGAGAACAGGAGAGTTGTATTCTACACAATCTTGCTGCGCAGAGGAACTTCTGCATGCATTAATTTCAATTTTAGTGACAATTTCCTTTGATATGGAAATCATGTTTGTATGCGACAACAGAATCTTGTCCATTGGAAGGATAAAATATATAACTAGGATAATTGCTAGTGTGTAAGAGGAAAGACGAGAATTATAAATAGATTATACCTGTCTATATGAGTCCCATACGTCACCGACATGATTGCTGCCAAGTAGTTCCTATATGCAAAAAACGAACGCTTTCTTATGAAAGTTTGAGCCGGAAAGTGCGGAGCACGGGTAGCATCAAGTTCACGTTGATTTTCCATACCAATAAAAAAAACGATGTATAAAAGGATTACTTGTTAAGCATAATTTAATTTAATTGTCGAATAAACATGAATGTGAACTTTGACACTCTTATTTTCTAGCAAACTTTTTAAAGAAATTTTTTATCAATATTCTGACCGCCGACAGAAACATGGCGGACTATGTTTCTATTTCGTACTGTAATGTGAAATATATTGTGCAGTGTAAATAAGAGTAACTAGAAATTTCTAAGAGATCGAGAAATTAAGCGGACACTTGACGGGATTGAAACCCGCCTTCGGATCCTCAGACTGGCACTCTACACACTTTTTCTTTCCTTGTAATATACCTTTATTGTTGCCAGAACTTGATACAATAATTAAGGTAGTCACAATAAACGGTAAATGTGCAAAAAGCATAACAGTAACAAAAAGAAAGAAAATTTTATAGACTTATGGCTCTGGGACGAGCAGTCGTAGTTTTAAAAACTACAATATTTACATGGCTCTTAATGTTACGTTATCGCTATGTATATTACAGTATAGCTACGTATACAGTAGTATTTGTATAACACGACAGAAACACTACAAATTTGTGTGAGAGAATAGAAAAGAAAATAATAGTTAATTATATTAATTATTTGTTAAATTACAATATCCAATACCGCTCTTCTCCAATATCACCATCGTTACGATTCGAAGCCGAAAAGAAGAATTTTTTATTCCAAGCTACATCTAGACAGCGAAAGACTTTATTTTGTGGACCGTCACCTCAACTCGTGCTCACGCGGACTTGCCTGGAATGCTGAAAAAAGAAGCATTGGAAGCGGAAGGTACCAATGCATCCGATCAACCCTGACCGCAGAGAGATGCAAGAAACAGGCATATCTTATCAGGGTTCCATATCTTTGACTGAACTTAACTGAACTCACTGTTTCAATCTATCAACTAAATTATACTATATACACTTTTAAAGTGAAGAAATCAAGGTACGCTGTTTTATAGGTGTTACTTGACAACTTATAATTCGAACTGCGCCTGTTAAAAGAACAAAGTCTAATACTAACGACAGAGCTTTCTCATCCACGCGTGGACCGTTTGATGAAGTTTCAAGAACAGTTTTAAAAACATCTATAAAAAGCCACGCGATAGAATTACGACTGGAAATTCTCCCCTTAATTAGTATGTTCGTGGATCCAAGCAACGTCAAAGAAGCAGGCGTACGAACGGCTCATTTGATGAATTTTTAATGGCTTCTGCCAGCACCAACATCCAGCAATTCGCAGAGATATCAACAGGGTCAGCTTATAACAACAATTCATCATGAACAGAGGATCACGTTTGTATTCAGGAACCCGACTATAAATCGAGCTGCATACATAATATTTGTTTAGAATGCAGGTGCTTCATCAGGGTCTGAAAACGGTCCAGGAACACAGACTCAAATATATATTTCATTTTTCGTAAAACTTAAATTCGAGATCATAATATTGGCACAAACTGACAAAAATCAGAATTCCATATACATTATATAAAAAACGGAAGGACATTTAGTACAACGTTAGAATGTAGCACGAACAGCGTAAAGGAATCCAAAGACATAGTAGTGCACAATACTGAATATAAGGCTTTAACTGGAAGGTCTTCTAAGGTACATTCTATTAACGTTAAACACGCTGAGAATGTGATATAGAACAAGAACTTCCTCGTACCTTTCTAAGAGCTTTGTAAACATTCTTTTCAAGCTTTCAAATTATCCTTAAAAACGTGTTGCATAATGTACGCTTGCACGTATGAGTGCGTGACTAATGTTAAAAAATGTAAGTACAAAAATTGTTTATGCATATGATCGCAATGCGTGAGAAAGTGTATGAGGTAGGGAAAATTCGATTTTTAGCAGAAAACTCGTTTATTCAAACGGCGGTTCTTAAGGGAAATTCTATGGAATTTATCTAGGGAATCCCATGACCATCAGAGGGCGCGCACAATCCAGTAGTTGGCATCACAGTAAAAGCCCAGACTTTCCAAAAAATGTTGTGGTCACATTGACTGTGTCACTAGTCGCTAACCAATCAGATTTGTTCCGAAAAATTCAAAATAGTGACGTGGGCGAAAAACCGGTGCGAATCAAACAGTCCGTACTCAGATGTATTCACAATTAACCGATAATAAACAATAGCCTGTGTTTTGAATGAAATATATTGCCTTGTGCGCACAATACGAGAAAGTCGTATGATGTTTAAGGTGGAGCGTAATTGCAACAGTCCAATATGAACTTATGTTGGGAGTAATTGAAATGGTACACAATTCGTTGAATAGTATCCGAGCGAACAATGAAGAAGTAGGCCCACACTGTTGCTTTTTGTGCAGGAGAGGTCTTTAAACATCTGTCGTATTCTCGAAGAGGAGTGCTACAGTGACACCTTTAATGTCACAAGTGACGACAGGATCTACGAACATTTCGAATAGTTTGTACTTACATGAAGAATTCGGTTAACGCTGTTGTTTTTATCATTGCGAAGAAATACTGTGTTGCTGGGATTTATCGATAATGGATGAACGTTCATCAGTCGATGGATCAGATTGCGGTAATGTGGGTCTTCCGAGTCGTCTCAGTTGTCGAACGAAGTTTCAGCCCATACGGGTACAGGATTTGTTGCACTTTTGCGAGAGCGACGATGATGAAAGTGAAGATAAAGAACGGGATTCAGAAATTGAGTCAGAGTGCGATGACACATTGCCTATTTCTCGAAACTCCAACTTGAATTCTTCCAATGAATCCTGTGAACAAATTGAGGGTTGCATGCCTCTAGATGCACTGAACAAAGAAAAAGACTTAAAACCATCTAATGAGATAGATGTAAGTAATTCCTTAAAACAACAACAATGCAACGATGCTCATCAGACTGCTTTTAAAGGATTAAGTGAGCCATTTAAAGGAAATGATCAAAATCAGAACAGTTCTGTTAAAAAGACATTGTCCGTGAATAGCAGTGAGGAAATAAAACAGAACGATTATAGGACGCCTTCATCCAATTCAAATCAGATAAATATTGTAGATAAGAATCAACCGGTATTACACCATGCTTCTACCTTCACACACTCAAACAATCATGAATTGGGATTAAACAAAAATGTAAATTTGGAATTTGGAAGCACTATGCAGTCAAGAAACGATAATATGCATCCGAATGAGAAAAAAGTTATGCAACCTAAGAATCAGTGTCTAAAGTCTGAAACCATATGCACTGAAAATGTGGAAAATCAAGAAGAAGACAGTGTGAAACATAAGAATCCAGAACTATTGTCTATTCATGACGATTGGTCTAGAAAGAATAAACCAGAAATTAGCAGTCAGCAAGAATTTCGTAGAAGTACAAGCGCAAATTTTGAATCTGTTATTCTCAGTGCTCAAAGTAACACTGGTATGCCACAATTGACACCATTTAAGTCACACTCTTTTAATGTAAAGCACAGTGCTGTGGAGGCCACGAGTAATAGAGAAGAAAGGCATGTACGTCATCCAACCCCTCAGTATTCTGAAACAATAATTGATGCAGCAGTTTTATCATCTGCAAATCGCATAGCTACGGAAACTCCATTGAAACATATGCCTGACGGTAATGCACTACGTCCCAATCCGTGCCTATCCCACAGAAATATCTTTCAAACTCCGCAGAACAAGCTTGAGAAAGATTTGTCAAGGAATCAAGTTCAAACTCCTGCAACCACTTTGGGCCAATGGGTGCATAATACAAAGAAGCAAACTCCACTACAATGCAGGAGTCAAAGTGTGATGGAATTTGTTCAGACACCTAGTCATGTGACCCCAAGGTTTGTAGGATTGTTCTAAGATCATTTGGTTTATGTTGATTTCTCTATAATCAACAACTTGTAATGTCCTCAGGTACCTTAGCACAGAGAATAAAGGAATCAGACGAGCATTGGTGGATTTTAAATGCGCAATACCGTTCAGTTGTAATAACGATGCTTCTTTATTTCCCTTGGATTCTAAGCGACGAATAATGCCCGGATCGCACCTTTCGAACCTAGAGGAAGCGGCGCAAGAATCTAACCCAGATTCGACTGTACATAAAAATGCAAATATCGCTGAACTTGGGGACAAGGGATCGGTGACAGGCTTGGAGAAGAAATCTGTACAGGCACTACATACATTTCATACGGGCGAATTCCAGGAGAATCATCAACCTAGCATAACCGACGCATCTGTACATAACGAGAAAGTAGTTCATAACAATGCACCGAATAACAGGCTCACTATGTCGAGCAGTGTGCACGCTAACGCAAAAAAAGATTTGCTACAAAGATATGAGCAAGAAGCTGTTGCGATTTCCCAGCCACAGCATTCGGAAGTGAAGAAGCCATTTTTCTTCAGTAACGATAAGAAAGCGAATCAAGGAACCGGACAGCTTCCCGACGCTGTACCTAATGTACAATTTTCAATGCCAACGAATGTTCCAAAACAGAGACAGAATAAAACAATTATTGTCAAAGGAAAAGAATATTTAATTTTAGGCGCCCTCGGTCAGGGTATGAGCGGAGAGGTTCTGCGCGTTCAAGATTTGTCTTCCTCCGAGTTACGAGCTATTAAATGCGTCAATCTTAGCCGAATGGATAAGGATGCAGCACAGGGTTGCTTGGAAGAAATATCGATGCTGCATAAATTGCAAGCGCCATGCGTTATTAGGATGTTTGACTAGTATGTAATACGATTGTTTACTTCGTCTTAATATATAATTAGCTGAACATTACAAATGACTGCGTTTGCTATTACAGTGAAGTTAAGTATCCCATGGTCTACGTTGTGATGGAAATGGGGGATACCGATCTGAGTCACCTTTTGAAATCAATCTCGCAAGAGAAGAATTTACCACTTACCATGATTCTATACTACTGGACGGAAATACTCACTGCTGTGAAGCATATTCACGATAATGGTAAACAATTATAAATGAAATGTTACGCAGCATTATTTAAATCTGTACATAGTGTTACTCAAGAAAATTTTTAGGAGTTATTCATTCAGACTTAAAACCAGCTAATTTTCTCTTGGTGAGAGGACGGCTCAAGTTAATAGATTTCGGAATTGCAAGTAGTATGAACGCTGATATGACATCGGTCGTTAAGAATTGTCCGATCGGTACGTTAAATTACATTAGTCCTGAAGCTCTCATGGATATTGGAAACGGAGATTCTCCTGACCAGAAAGTAAAATACAAGGTATGAGTTTGTACGTACATATTTTAAAATATCTATTGTAATACTCAATTTTAAGCACGAATATTATTTGTCTACATCAGATAACTTTCAAATCAGACGTATGGTCGTTGGGCTGTATCTTGTACAGTCTAGTATATGGCCACACACCTTTCCATCATATTCGTTCGCAATGGGCAAAGGTGAATGCAATAACAAATCCGAAGCCGAACATATCTTTTTCCATGAATACATCTTTGAGCGACGCTAAATCGAAAGTGGAACCGCCGCCACCTATACTGATCGACGTAATACGCAAATGTCTTCAACATGATCCGAAAGCTAGACCAACCGTGACACAACTGTTGCAAGTACAATACGTGCCCTCAAAGCCAGTGCCTGCTACTGCATCGGTGCCCGCTAATCTCTTAGTAAAGGTAAAGCACGCATTGACCGAGGAAGAATGGAGGCAATTAATACAAGTGAGTGGCATACAATTTTGATGTATTTAAAATAATATCCGTGCTCGTATAAAATGCTTATTTTATTATTTCAGATCTTGGAAAGTAAGAGGTGCGCATGATAAATTAATTCGTCATGTGCGGCCCGTGTACATAGAAATTTATTTCTAACAATAGGTGCGCTATTTGTTTTTCTTTTATAAACAGCATTGTACAATACTAACTTGTTCAGATGTATTATAGCAAAATATTGAGATAGTACACTTGAGTAGGAACAAGTGACATAAGGCAAATTTAACTGTATCAGTAAATATATAATTGTACTCGAAATTGTTACTAACTTATACTGTATACATAATGGCATGCTTTACAGAGTAAAATGTAGAATTTGTCTATTAAATTAGAATATTCATTTATTATCTCAATTCGCGCATACAAATAATTTGCTATAACAGAATTAACATTACTCGCCCTTGTAGCTGACTGGCTATACACAGCTGCACCACTGTAGATACAACACACGTTATCTACACGATCAGGTTCTCTTATCCTATATGTCGAATACAGTTAGAATCAATTCCTTTACATCTATTTAAATGTATAAGAAATAGCTTTTAAATAATACAAAAGTTACGCATTTATGTGTCGTTTCGCCGGTACAATATACAAAATTATCCGGAAACTGTCTTTCTGTTGTGTACGGCGTCACTCTTCTCTCTGCTGTCTTGGAACTGTTTGCATTCACTAGATTGAGAATATTCGTTTTTTTTTTTCACCAAACGTTAACGTTCGCACGCATTGCAGCAACTCAGTGACACATCTGCAATTACTATTGCAACTGCCGATCAGTGCATACTCGCTAGTTGCCAGTACTGTAACAACCGTTCACCCTTCGGTAGAGCCATCGAATTTGGCCGCTCAAACGTCAGCATGATATCCTTTACTTTGCTCTTCAATTCCCGCTCGAACAAATGTCCCCCTGTTCGTTCTAGTACGGAGGCCATGTCGTATTCGACGGAGGGAAGTGGTTCGCTGATAAAACGAGCTGCATTCGCTATGCTCGGTAAAATGTGCCACTGAAGTGCTCTGATTTCCCATAGACTGCTGAGTAAAGCGTTGCTTAACAACGGATCACGTTCTTCCATGAGAAACGGATCACCCGCGCCGGCACCTTCTTCCGTCAGTCTTCCCCCTTGCGGATGGTCAATGAGGCGTTTTAAGCCAGGGTGCCTCAGTAAAAGGTTCCCGACGAACAGTAAGATTATAAGAATATCTTCTGGTGGAGCTACTAACGTCAAACGCGCGAGTCTCTTTGCAAATGCTGCTACCAATGCCTCGGGTAAATGTCTAGGACAAATAAAATAACGTTGTGTGAACTTGTTCGCGCATTGGCAGGGTACTTTGTAGATCGTACTTACGTTGAACTAAGGAATAGATCTGACAGATAAAACAGTCGGGCTTTGTACTTGGTGTGAAAAATTTCTGGCTCGAACATGGAGTATAGTTTGGTGAAAATGTTTGGGTATTCCAAGTTGTGTTTTGTGACTAGTGTGAACACTCCCTGTAGTGCGAGTAAACCGATAGGACCGTCTGCGTCGAGAGAATCCATGAGAAAGTCTGTTAGTAGTAGCGGTTTTTCTAAATGTGGCATCACTCGTTCCAAGAGAACGACTAATAACTGTTTATGTAACTGTGGTGTTAGCTCCCAATGCATGACACAAGCCCATACTTTGTTCAATGCCCGTCTGGCACTTGTTTGGTCCCATGTGAAACCATTGGTACCTAATAATGTATGTATTACGCATCGAAAGACAGTTAGAAATATGTTCATGTATAATACGACTTACTTTGTTGAGGTCCACATAACAAATCCTTATACTCAGGCATTCTGTCATCTAAAACATGTGTACATCAATAAGTTCAAGAGTTCTTGTATAACAGAAGAATCCTCTGAATATAAATGAAATAAGTTTTACACAAATTGAACGTACCTTCACCTTCTTTTGGCAGTGGCAATTTGTGCACAAGCTCGAGTAAGTTTTTGATATAAATTTCCTGCGGTTGTCTCTTTGGCGTTAGAGAAGGAAGACATTTCAAGGTATAATACAGAGCGTCATGATATCCTGTGATCTCTTGAAATCGCCCTATCAAGTTTGCATTGTCCTTATCAGGGGATAGCAAGCTCATCAAAACCGGTTTAAGACGATGAAGTGGAAAATAATACGTCGTGTTACTGATGGGTTCAAGAGGTGCTCCACCTTCCTCAGCCATCAGTTTAATGGCAGTCGTGAGTGCTTGCAATTGCACAGTAGGTCGACATTTTTCTATTGTAATGAGAATCTTCTCCCATACTTCTTCGTAACAGTTTCTCAGCCAATTGATGTACCGTGTCTCCGGACTTGGCTCTGTTTCAGAAATCTTATGGAACAGCCATTACGCATGAACTATCCTTAAAGCAATTTCAACGGACAATGCGCCATGCCGTCTAGCCGAATGTCCGGGCTTGTGTCTTACGGAAAATGTCACAAGACTTGGACGTGCACGGCATTTCACGATTCATTTCGGCCGCTGTCAAGCGTCGACCGCTTTTGTAATTCTTAGAAAGAGAACGTTTGTGACTTACCCGCTATCGTGAGAGCTATCGTGCGCTCGAGGTACATGTCTCCACGTTTCAGTACCTCGACAAAGATAGTTTCTATCGTGAGCAAGCAGGACGACGTCGACTCCTGAAGATGACGGGAAAGTAATTAGGTGCACGACTTAACCTCCGACCGAAAGCGATGGGAAGCGCGAGGAATATCGTCGGCTACCCGAACGCAATACTTACGTCCCACTGGCCAATTATGTCTACTATATTGTTCGCGTACTTCCTCGAAGCCAAGAATTCCTGGGCCTTTTGCCGCAGCACCCTCGACGACATTTTTTGACTCGAGGAAGCGCCGGGAAGATCCGTTGCATCCGCCATCGTGCAGAGCAAATTCCGTAATGATAGAGGGCGGAGAGGCGAAAAAGCTATCAGCTACCAAACAACATTCCGGCTTGTTTCTTTCCCTTAGAAACAAATTATTGTCGCGGCGCGATATATCGTTTACCAAATCTTCGGATAAACAAATCGCGCATCCTTCCTATCACTGCGCCAGAGATCGCGAGGGATCAATAGTTGTCTTCCGGGGATTTCGCGGAGTAGCGCATTCTTTTTTTCTTCCACCGTCCACCCGGGCCAGTGATACAAGTCAACGTTTGTGTTTCACGTAAGAGAGATCTGACAGCGTGAGTGCCGACGAACATGGCAGTCAATTTACGTCGAAAGCACGCTGGAGGGATGGAAATAGGAGAGGCTTGCTTACCGTGGCATGCGTTGTGCGCAATGTGAACTCTTTTTTAGCCTATAATGTATTTTGAAATGGGGTACCTTCGATGTGGACCGCGAGGACTTTTTTTACGACATTGTTGAGTCGAAATTAATAATATTGAGATATGACCGTTAATGGTTAAGTGCACTTTAAAGGATTATGCCGCAATGTAAGAATCTAAATATACCTTGATGTCACTTTGTTTTTGGTGTTTAGATGAAAATCTCTTTTTTTGAAGTCACCTCACTGTGCTTGTTTTTGAGCAATTATGTCTACTTTGCTAGCGTTATTTCATGTTTGAGTATTTCAAGCTGGTAGAAAGTTTCCAATTTATTATTTCAGGATAATGAGTATGGCGCAAGAAGAAGCAAATAAATTGACCAGGGATGATTTTGATGCAGGGCCATCGAGTTACGATCAAATCGAACCTGGCCTGTTTTTAGGGAACCTTACAGCTGCTGCAGATATAGAATGGCTGAAGCAGGCAAAAATATCTCACATCCTTACAGCAGACTCTTGCCCTTTACCAAGAAAGATTCAGGAACTTTTGCCGAATCTCAATACAAAGTATATCCCAATTACAGATATGCCACGAGAGGATATCCTTGTTCACTTTGAGGAATCTTATCGATTTATCAGTGATGCCTTAGAATCAAATGGCAAGATACTGGTGCATTGCTATTTTGGTGTATCCAGATCTGCCACCATAGTCATTGCGTATATAATGAGAAGATACAAAAAGAGCTATTCTCAGGCGTTCGAGATTGTGAAACAAAAGAGACGGTTTGTGGGTCCAAATCCAGGCTTTGCAGCGCAGTTGAAGCTATACGAGACAATGGACTATGTTATAGACCCTAGCAATATTCAATTTAAGATGTACAGGCTGCAAATTGCAGCAGACAAGGTTCGCAAGGCAAAGATTCTGCCACAGAGCTGCATTGACTTGATAAAACCCGACCCCGCGTTGCCTTCTGCGCGCCCAGAACCGACTGTTTATCGTTGCAAAAAGTGTCGGAGGATAGTAGCTAGCGCGAGTAATATTCTTCCACATACAGCGCGCGAGAAACAGATCTGGCGGCACATAAGTACGAAGCGTACGTCAAAGCAGATAAAGAGTGATCACGCGCAAGTCGAGCCTGTCAAGAAGGAGGATCCGAGACCTGCTGAACTTTGTACGAAGACGTACTTTGTCGAACCGCTTGCCTGGATGCCCGACATAACGCACACCGTCGAGGGCAAACTGAACTGTCCGAAGTGTAATACGAAGTTAGGCTCCTTCAGTTGGGTGACGGGCAGTCAGTGTCCGTGCGGTAGTAAAATTGCGCCTGCGTTTTATCTCGTTCCGTCGAAAGTCGACTGGAGCAACGCTGTTCAGAACGTACAAGTAACGGTGTAATTGCCGTGAAAAGTTAAGGGCATTGTATCAACCTCTCACTAATGGACGGACCATAGATTTACGGCGAAACTTTTGAAGCTTTTGTGGCTGATAGTTAATCGTTGAGTATACTGAGCGATGACTACCGTGTAGTTGTTTAATATGACGCAAAGCGCGACTAACGTTGCTTCCTAAAAAGTCGCTGGACCATATTCTAATTTCGTGCCAATACCTACATATGTGTACACTATATACATATGTCTGTTTACGGTTGTATGTAATTTTAAACGTTTTCTTACTGTTCTGATAAATGAATGATGTTCCGCGTTCTTCGATCTCAATGTCTGCATTGTATGTTCTTTATTATATTATATCATGTTATATTATATTATATATATATACGATACGTATAAAGTAAATAGATTTCTACATGTACTCTTCCTTTCCGTATACTTCACTTTCATTAAGCGTTAAAACTTCTGCTGCATTGTTTTCAGATCTGTTCAGAACCAATGAATACCCAACGAGATATCGTAACTTCCTTCAAATTGGTTACCCTGTATTGCATGCTTACAATCTATGTTTCCAATCCGCTTCTACCTTTCCACCAAGAATTACAAATTTGGTAAAGATGCGCTAAATCCTACCCACGTCACCGTTAAAAACAATACGTAGGACGTAGGACCATTCCAACTACTACAGAACGTATCGTGAATTCTTCGACTAACACGACACGCCAACGCTAGCTAGATATTGCTGAAGTAACGTTAAGCCTTTCCTCATTACCGTTAACAATTATTGCACTGTCCGATCAGTCTCTTTGGTGTCGATAGACGTAAAAATAGCGAGCAGCCGGAATCGTCCGCCCTGAATGATTGCCCGTACGGTTAAATAAGTCGTCGTCACTTTCTTCAATCGGGAAAGACGTCACATGCTCGCGTGCATTGCTGAATACGCCGCCCCGTAAGGATGTGTCCTGAGTCTGAGTGCATTTAGACTGTTCATCGCCGATCCCTCGACCCCGCCGTGAATTTCCGCTTGATGATACGAGGGGATGGACATGTTGCCGAGATTGCTGTTGACAAAACCGTGACAGCTCGTCGTTGTTTGTACGCTGGCATAGTGCTGGGGCGATCTCCAGTAGTCGCCGTACGTATACTGAGTGACTTGCGGTGCTTGCAATGACTCGGCGTTGTTCTCGTGCGGATGTGCGACTCTGATGGGTCTTAAGGGTAGAGTGGTCTCCATCTCTCTCGAACTCGTTACACCACGATTGATAGCGGAACTTCGCTCGTTCCTACGAAACTTGGCGCGTCTGTTCTGGAACCACACCTGCGAAAGCGTATGCACATTGCTATGTATTCGGTTGCACTAAACGCAGGCTATCCTACTACGCCTCGTCACGTTGCATTTCGATCTTCGTCTACACGTGCCACCGTGATTCGAACTTCGAGGGTCATTATCAATTGCGCCCGATTAGCACAACTGGAGTCTATGCTGAAATCCATATAAATATACGTGCTAAAAGAACGACAGCATCGAAATCATCTACCCCGCATCTGCAATCGGAATGGCTGCGAAGAGACGAACGCGTTACCATACGTATTACGTGGACCGTAGAGTAGACAGTCGTTCTCCGAAGAGGGGGACCAAGAGTGAGGACCGGGGCACGATGAAATAAGGCGGGTGGCGGTTGCGCTTCACCTTCGGCTCAAACGACAACATCAGTGGAGCCGAGAAGCGGATTCGTAACTTTGCGGGTTGCCGCACACGCGTTTCGGACAGACGGACGGATGCGCCGCGTGAAGACGGGACAGCGTGACGGCTCCTGGCAGGCATACAGGCCGCAGACAGACGGATAGACAGACGCATGGGACGAGAGCGAGCGGACGGCCGAGATGTGCGTACGAGGATAGTCGGGACTTCTACGAGGAGCGCTCGACGCACACACGTGCCGTTGTACGTCGGGCTTATGTGCCAAGCTTATATGCCGCACGCAGATGCTGCTGGAAAGAAGCAACGATCCCGGCAGGCTAATCATAGCTCCTTGCCCTGACAACCTGTCTCCTCCGATTTTCTGCCTAGCTGTCCGCGACCTCCACCCTTCTCCCTTTCCTTATGCGCTCCCTTCGTCAGACTCCTGCCCCCCCCCCCCCAACGCTCGTCGTCCTTCTTCTTTTGCCTTCTCTTCCTCCTAACTTGCGTGACATCGGGAACACGTGTGAATGTGAGGGCGTTACGCAGCAAGATACTTTCTCAGATGGCTGACTACGGAGCGGAGTCCTTGTCTCCCATCGGTGCGTTCCTTTTTCGACTGTTTGTCGCGCGTTCGAAGTCTTTTAACGTGGCGAGAGGACGTTTCGCGGGTTGTCTTGGGGCTTAGGGCGAAACAGTTGGAAGGATTGGGTAAGGAGTAAACGTTACGGTGTTCTCGGCTGTTTAATTTGGGTGTTAACGGGTTTGGAAGGCTGGGCGGGCAAATGTGTTGAATGTTTTCGAATTGGAGTTTGTGCTGTACCTGAACTCTGGCTTCCGATAGTGATACTCTGGTTGCAAGCTCTTCGCGAACGAAAGCGTCCGGGTAATGTGTTCTCTCGAAAACCCTCTCCAAAGCCGCTAATTGTTGCGCCGAGAAGGTTGTTCTGCTTCTTCTTGGTCTCCTACTGCCCGACGTCGACGTTGTTTCATTGCAATCTGTGGGCATATGCATCCGTAGCTATTGACGGTCCGGAACATCGTACGAACGCGATGAGCAAATTTATTTGAATGTGTATGTTCAGACATGTACGGACGTTCGTTGGATGGTGAGAGAATTGAGATGTGAAATGTACGATTCCAAGTTTTCAGTGAAATTTATTTTTGTTATGTTAAATGTTAGACGAACATATTTTAATAGTATCATCCACTGCCTGTTCTATTAGAAATTACGGAACATCGTGTACGTTAAAGTAAATGAAAGGAGAGTGTGTTTGATGAACAATCGTCCCTGATCAAACCTGTGGTCAAATAAATTTTACTTTTGAATGGAACTCTGGCATTATTAGTGCAAATGCGAAATTGTTGCTACCTCGATATTGCCACGTCAGAACACTTCAAGATGCCGCTCACGATAAAGCGGTCGAACACTTAAAAAGTAAGAAAGAGAGAACAGACGCAACGGCGGCTATTCTTGAATGAGTCCACTGTACTTGAGCGTTCATCAAAGCGGCATAATGCGAGCAGCATGAGTGGAAACGCACAATTTCGATGAAATCAAACGCGCCGTGTACTCAGGATTACATGTCGAAATGCAATGTGTTTGCCTTGAATTGAATTACGCTGGCATTTACACGAAATTCATATTAATGCTGCGAAAACGATTAAAACATTTTTATATCATAACGAGATGCTTAAAGAGTTTAATAGTTAATCTGCGTTAACGAGTAATAAAGAAATTCCGTATTATTCCGATGTCATATAAAATCATTCACACACAGCATATGCACAGTCTTTTGATGGTACTATAGTACGTGGCACGATTGTTAATTAAAGTAGGTAAATATGAATGATAATTTATTATATAATTGATCATTAGAGGAAAGCTTATTCTTGAGTCAAAACAGTCAACATCGCGTTTCGCGTCATTAACTAACCACGTTTTGTTTGTACTTTTACCGTCGCCAAAACATTATAAAGCCATTACCAACAAAAAATAGACCATCGAATGAAAAGGCAAGGAAGAAATATTTGTGAAGATTCACGTTTTTGTCACACGATTTCTCGTATACCAACTCACCCAATGAATGTGTCGTAGACGATAGCAGACGGGAGACCGTGAAATCTTGCGGTGCGTGCGAATTCGTGACCTGCGACACTATCACGCTGCCGCTCTCGTCGTGTTCCCCACTGGTGCCCAACATTTTTTCTCTCACTTCGGCAATCCGTTATCCGCTTATCTGCGACGCTCGAACGATCGACCGTTCCTTCGAATAATATTCAACAAGAGTCCATTTCGAGGCGACCTGGCAGCGGTGGGGCGATTATTTTTTTAAGCTCCCTTCTACGTCGACTATTTATACAATCGACAGTTCATATTTCGTGTCGCCGCGATACCAGAGCTACAGCTTTAATTTCTTTTCACGCGCCTAGCCGAGAAATTAAGAATTCCCGAATGAAGCTTCTTCGTCGAACTCATTCTCTCGCAAGGAAATCCATAATTTGCGTACAGGACTATTCTCGTTTTATTGTTAGTTGAATCTGTATTGAGATCCGGATCGTTTATTGTGAACCAGTTAATTCCGATGTCATCCGCTCATTGTGATTTGTACCTGAAATAATAATGAAGGTTTTGATATCTTCTGTAGATTGGTTGTCAATGGGCATATGTATGGTCTCATTTATTTCGCATGCAACGTTTTAGTTCAAACGTGTCTGCTCATAGCTTCGTCGTTACATACTTAGTTACAAACTAGTGTATCACCAACGAAGCAATTAACAGTAAGTGTACATAAACCAGAAAGTTACTGAGAATCATTAAGCAAATGACACATTCTGTTTGTTACGTATTCCAACATTGATCTTGTAACCGTCTATCACAATTACAGCGTCAGCTCCTGAAGAAACAATTATTTCGGATGGCGCAGGATATAGGATATACAGAGGAGAGGCGTTTACGCGCAATTTGTCTCTGAAAACGTTAATTGAAGCATTTCCGAGCTGAAGCGTGACGCGGCAATTAAGCCCGGTGCCACGTGCCACGAGCAGAACAGAAGTCAGTGCGTATGTCGCGGGGCGGAATTTTTTCCGTTGCGTAAACCTAGAGTTATGGGTAATTTCCAGGCCGTATGTCGATATCAATTAGTACATTATCCACTTGTATTTGACATTGTCGACGGGCCCGATGCCATTGTATGCCGTCCGTTGTAAGCCAACGATGACATCTGTAATTTATTCACCGTACGTCAGCGCGGTGACGAGTACAGGGTGTAGTGTTTAACGCATGAACGTTCTTAGCGTCCGAATTAATATATACGTGCGCGCGTGTTTGCTCGTTGAAAGTTTATTACAACTCGTTTTCATTGCGTTTCGGAGATCGATAGGGTTAAAAGATGTGTCAGAATATGGTATATAATTAGGAGCGAGTATCGTGGGTAATTTCCAGGTACTATCGTTGCTTAATCGAGTGTCAAACATGGGACTAGTCGTGTTTGCCGAAATGAAAGATTCATGGTATAACGTGATCTTCCGTTCTGACGCGACATCAAATATTGACATTCAATATGCTATGTTAGCGGGTTTGCCGATTACGCTATTATAGGCTTGAGCGTATTAACATGTCGATTAGTAAGTATATTAATATGACCAATTTGTTAACAAGCAGTACAACGATTCCGTTTAAATGCTCATTCCGATCCTCTCTGTAATCCTTCCTGTCCTCAAAATGATCCTTCTTTACAAGCACACGTTAAATATTGTCAAGCTATAGGAAGATTGATCATGAAAAATATGAAATTGTTCATTGCACGTTCTACACAGATACAACAGATGCAATGCTAATGCAGGCTTCAAGTCTGCGTTCTCGTCTGCTCGTAAAGTCACGGGACAAATTAGACTTTAAAGGGTATGGACGGTGTACCGGGGTCCCGGGTAGTTTCATTTTTACCGGATCGTTGATTATGCTACCGCGCAACCGTCTATTATGCGCACGCTTATACGAACGCGCACTAATTTATATGTCAGGAATATAAATTCATCGAGCGCGGCCGGTTCACGTGCTCCGAAGTCTGCGCGTCCAATCCGTCGGTGCCCGATTCGTCGCGCATTTTCGATTCCCCTCGACGACGACCGTCGATGTTGTCACTTAAATGTGAAATCGGCGCGATAGCAAACCGCAAAGTATGCTAATTCCGATATTTACGACGTACTTTGTTACTGACGACGGCACAGCCCGACTCGGAGATTGCTTGTCAAATTTTGGGACCGTCATCGACTCGACTCGAGGGTGAACAAAATTGATCGTGGAAAACAATCATATCTAACGTTCGCTTCATCGTCTTACGTATCCTCAATTTGCGTATATACGAACTAGAATTCCAAACGCTTGTACTGCGCACCGAAGAATGTCCTATTAAGTATTCCGCAAAAAACTCCAAAATACGTGAGGCACACATCGACGCAGACGGAAGACATGCTCCGCGAGATCCTTCAACGTAGAAGCCGACGCAAGACCTCTATAGACGTCTATTCTAACAATCTCCGATAAACTTCCCAGACTTTCCCGCGGAACTTTCGCGCAAACACCAGTCGCTTATAACTCAAAAGTCAGGCGTTCGCGTATCCACAACCGTACGATCTGTTTTCATCCTCAAGCCAGCCGGAGCCGCGCGTCCGAAGTTTCGCAAACAAATTCCCAGCCGTGCATCGTAGTGCGGCGTGCGGTCAAGAACGATTAAAATGCGGACACGCGTGTCGATCGATTGCGATTCGTCATTCCGTTTCTCCGGAGGGTCTCCCTTCGGACCCTTTCGTCGTTTTGCGCCCGCAGGCAGACGGTCGCGCCGACTGAACGTCGCTCCGATTTCAGGTTTCGCTTCTGCATGGCGAATGGTAACGACGTTCCGGGAGTCGGGCAGGATTAAAAGTTCGCTCTCCGTCCGGCACCGAGGAGGAACGAGAGGAGAGGCCGACAGCGAGAGGGAGAAAACGGCGTTGCCCTAATTATTATGCGTGTTGCATCAAAAGCGCGTCTCGCCGGGAACCAGCTAGATGTCTATAGAAGCGGTCCATAAATCGGATCTGCTCACCCTTTCACGCTTCAATGGAGTTTTTTCTCACGAATCCTGCTCACGAGTCAGGTACGGCTCCGGCGTTCGATCGACTCCCGGCTCGTACGATATTTATTTGTCACGAGAATCTTCAACTGCATCTCGTATTCATGGATCGATGTGTTGACTTCTGTCTTCGCTCGGCGACGCGGGGTGAACTGTTGAACGTCGATTGAGACCTCCTCTGGCAGTCCAGTGTTGTTCTTGGTTTCGTTTTTAATAATGCGGAATGAGTTGTTCGCGTTTTATTCCATGATCTTAGACGCGCGAATTGGTATCATGAGGCGCATGCGATGATGCATGTCTATAGTGGTTCTTTAACACAAGTTGAACTTCTTCTTTCTTCGTTTCCGCGTATGAATGGTTCTCGTTTTCAAGTACTCTGTGCAACATCAGAGTATGTCGTGAAAGTGGACACTGTCTCAATACAGAAAACTCTCTGTTTCATAAGTTTCCACGTTTCTCTTACCAGACTGACTTTGCTCTCCGCACGTCGATTTAGTCTGCCGACGAATGTGGCCAGTATATATGTCACAGTTAGGAAGCACGCGGGACACTGCGTTTAAGCTCAACAACGTATACCGTATAATATTTCCATGTGAATCAACACGATCCCGAAGACGGAACGGATATTATAACTGCCCTCACGGCCACTCGGACTTTGCGATCGAATCGAAGCTCGACTCTAGAGGATCGTGATCAGCTTTGCACGCTACCGCGAAAGATAGTCTGGGCTAATGTGTTCAAACGAAAGCGTCATTTTCCTGGGGACGGCGGGATGCCAACTGACTTGGCCGAGTTAAAACGTACTTAAAGGTCCACCTCCTCTTCTTTATGTCCCTCTCTCTCTCTCTCTTTCTTTCACTTCCTTCGTCTCTCCTTCGCCTTACGACCCTGCTCACTCTCTCTCTTTCTCTCTCTCTTTCCATCTGTTGCTTCGGAAGAGACACACGCGAGACGAGAAATAGAGCGTTTTAAGAGTAGGTGGAGATTTCCTCCGCAAGCTCCACCTTCATTAGACGCTCATTGGTTTCGAAATGATTCTATGTACGCAGAGCGTGTTTCGTAGATGGTTGTCCTTGGAAATGAAACGCTTCGTCTGCGTGCGTACCTCTTGACGAAACGTAACTTCGCGATTGCCGCGGGCGTTGGTTTCGGAGCGCCGCTGTTATCGCGTCATTCGAAATCACAGGTGACAATAACGTATCAGCGAGTTTCGTTTCGATGAAACGTGACTTCAGATTATTTCACTAGTAAGTATCTGATCATTTAGTTTCTCGCTACGTTTGACTGACTACATGATTTTTATAATTCCCGGAAGAAATGCGTTGTTACGGGTTGTCTATATATTAAAAACATGCTGACTTTGTCAGTATTCCACGATGTACATATTGTTAAGGCGTAATAAACATAGGCAAAGTTTGAAATTTAGGAAATAATCTAAAGCAGACTCTAGCTTTGACTTTACAAAACATTCCAATGCTGCGCAATTTTGCCGGTACAGTTTAATAGTAATATTCGACAATATAATTTGGTGCTTACCACTTTGTGTAGCACACGTTGTTGATCAGGAAGTCCACGGATTACTGTGAAAGGATAATCGAGGACAGGCGCCTCGGCGCTCTGAATGGTGTCACTTTACAAGGATACGCTTGACTAAGGTTCTATATGAAGCAGGAATATGGTCCTTCTTCTTCTTCGTACCAACGGCACGGATCTCGTTACACAAGGGTCTCGAGTAACGGCCCCATTGCTACTTAAGGAGGCTGATCTTTTGCTCTTCACTTGCCGTGGTCGCTGATGACTTCTCCCTGAAATGACAAAGTTCAATGGGTTTCATGAAAACAAAATTCACTTCACGTCATACCACGAAGAAAATCCGCAATGAACGTCGCGCAAGTAGATCTCTTTCGATTGATGAGACGATTTCCTTTCACGTCACTCCAACCATCCGCCAGCCACCATTTGCTTAGCGTTTCCTTATTCTCAATTCGCATGGATCGGATTGTTCGTGCTTCTTTTTTTTTTTTTTTTTGCAAAGGCCATTAGTTTCGTATTGCGTTCGTTGTGCTGCGACAGTCAATAAAGTATAGAACTGAATCATTTCTTTTTCTATAGTCGTAGCGAACATCGAACACTGGGATATACGATTAATCTTTCGGAAATACAGTGTCCGTTGCCGGAAGGAACTTCCTATGTAAATATGAGGTGGTCGGAGAGAAAGTCTATAAGTAAGAGAGAAAAAAACTTAGGTGGGTATTTGTCGCTGGATTATTAAAATGGGGGATGACACCGAAGTTGCGCCGTGCGATCCTTCATAAGCCCTTTGACGAACCCCAAATATTTATTTTCCCCTCGTCCCGCTGGCCTCTCGCGAGAAACTTTTCGCCCAACATGGAAGCTTTATTAAAAAACCAACGGGCACGTTTTCAAATTTCCGCCTCTGAGTACATTGCGAAAGCCCTTTCGGAAAGATAAATCTCCGCCGTTGCAGGACGTCCCGTGAGTCGAGGTACGGCCAGGAAGAGAGATAATTCTAAATAAATAAAGCGTAAATCGAAAGCCTAGAATAAAGCTTTCTCACGCGCGGCATTATTTTCCGAAAAAAAGAGACGGTATTGATATTTACGCACAAAGTGTATCCCCACAGATTCTGACGAAAGAAATCGTGTGAGAGAAGGAATAATTTTAAACGGTGCCTAGTCATGCATCTCGTATTCACCGGGTAAAATGTCGATTAGATTGTTTTTCAAAAACGGAGCATCGCCTACCGAGGGACAGAAAGTAGCCTGGATTTTTTATCATTGCTTGCCGGTATGACAAACGACATCATATTGATTTACAGTGCAGCTATTACTAAACAGTATACGACGTTCTTCGTAATTCCTATTAAATTCTATTTAATTTCCGTAACACATGACTCACTTCACCTGTTACCATCTCGAAAACCACTTTTGATTTCTTTTCATGTAGCACTCCAAGGAGATGGCAAAAAAATAAAACAAACAGGAGGGCTGATTCTGAACGAGCGTAAGTGCATTAAAATCCTGACGACAGAGTGTCGACAGCTGACCGCGTGCTATATATTGTGCGACGGCCAGACTAGAAAGACCCCTTGCTTCGTGGCAATTCACCAAAACAATCATTTTAACATACCGCGGTTTTATTTACACGGATTCTTTTATGACCGGCGCACGATGTTATCGTTGATTTTGATGGCGCGTAAATCATCATTTTGGTGCATGATCTTGATCGCGAACGAGTTCGACTGGGTAAGTGAAGTGATTGTTAAACATGGTGAAAACATTAAATGGTGTCAGGCGTGTCCTTGTGTCGGAAATTTTTGATTAAACGTAATTGAATGTATTTTACCGATAATTGTTGAAAATTTGGGCTGAGATCGGCGTACGTTAAACGAAGGATCATTGAATCACTAGATAAACAGATGTGATATGATTAAATTAAACTATTCATGAGGCGTTGTTAGTCCTTTAGACATTTCATTGGTAAATTGTAAACACAGCACAGGTGGTGTACTAAAGTGAACAGTTAAAATGTAATAACGTCGTTGGCAGGCAGGTTGCCTCGGGTTATTTTTCATCGTTTGCTTTTAGATAGTAATGCCACCGCGCACACCATTCAACCGTCGGCAAAACAATTTTATTTTTATCAGTTTTAACTATTTACAGCCCTTTATTGATAGAGATCAATAAAAGTATTTTAATAATTAGTGTTCAAGATTTCATCTAAGAACTATTTAAAAGTGCCTTACACATGTAGCATGTGAAACCCCAAGCACATTCTGTATCCTGCGGCGTTCTTTATCGAGAGAGTTCCATAAATAATTTGTGCAACCTAGTAGTGTTTCGCTACCATAGCACCGAATGTGAAAGAGTGACTAACTGAAAGTTCAAAAATATCACCTCGAGAGTGATTTAGAACCGCGCAAAATGACAAACTGCGACTGAGATATGGTCGAAAAATTGTGAACTTTTTCACCAAATTTCAACTATACCTCGATCACAGTTTGTCATTTTTCGCGTTTCTAAATCAATCTTGAAGTGATGCTTTTGACCTTTCAGCCACTTCTCAACATTCGGTACTAAAACACAAGTCGGGCAAAAATATGTTTACGCAATTTTCTCACAAAACAAGGCCCACGGTACTGAATGTTTTTGAGATTTACATGCCTCGAGATGTAACAATAAGCTGTAGTCTATTTGCTAAAGTTTCGATCTTAAAGTCAGACGTTCTTCTTGTTACTTTCTCTATTGGTGGTCATCCACAAACGTACAAATTCCAAGAAACCACCTACCATCTTGCATCCACAAACAATAAATTACTCCATAAACAGTTATAACCTATCTAATACAAACTCTCCCCATCATTAACACATTTCTTCAGTAAAATCCGAACACAATCCAAATCAATGCATGCGGAATCAAAACCGCACCCATCCTACTAAATTCCATTTAATCTCGACATTACTACCTCACGCCCCTCAGTCAGCAAAATCGGAACATACTCCGAATGAATGTACAGCTAATCAGACCAGTGCCTATCATCGCGACATTACCACTTGACGCGTCGCAAACGGTAAAAGCAGAGCGTGCTCCGAATGAAGCCTGACACTCCAATTATAATACAGTCTTTAGCAAGGTGCGTCGTTCCTACCCCTCACTTTGATCGCTCGCTCTCGCCAAGCGACGCGACCGCGCTATACCGTCGGGCGAAGAATTTTTATTTTTACCGGTTCGAAGCGCGTCAGAGGCTCTTTGCGCGCAGCTAATAAAACGGACTGAAGTCCCTCACCTTCTCCCTCGCTCCGTCCGTCCATCTCTCTCCTTTTCTCTATGTTCCAGGCACGATGAGACGGACGGGCTCGTCGCGACGCCCTGACACGAACACGTCTTGCGTCGCCCACGGAGAATTATTAGGCGAGCCTGGACACTCTCTCCTCCGCGCTCGTCAGACTCTCCTTGCCTTCTGTTCTCCTCGCTCGCTCCCTCGCTCGTCTGCCTCATTCTTCCGTCGCGAGGTAGGCCCTCGCGTCAGAGATCGCGCGGTATAACTTGTTCCCCGACACTTTTGTTCGCCGCGCACTCCACGTCGAATTCCTCCTGCCCCCGCGCGCGCGTCTTAACTTTGCCACGGCGTCGGTGACACGTCGCCGTTGTCGTCGTCGTCGTCGTCGTCGTCGTCGCCGTCGTCGTCGCTGGCGGTGGAAAGCCCTGCGATTCCGGAGAATGCGACGAATGAAGCGAGAAGTCGAGGATTCCTAGTAGCGCGGCATGAGTGAGCGTGTAAATCATGCGACATGTCTCTTTTCGTGAAACGTGGATGTTGGTGGTGGTGACACGTATCGTACGGAGAAGATCGCGAAGGAACGATGGGATTTCAATGTTCATATGGGTGTACGATCTGATGATCTGAATAAAGCGCATGCTTGAGCGTACGAATGACGCGGAGTGATATATTTTTCTGAGTTCGTATGGTATGACGGTTCAAAGTGTAATGCAGAAAAATCGTGTGAGTATAATATGGTTTCATTCTGCACCAAGATACATACATAATACGGGTGAAAGGTATGCTTAGGAGTGTAAGTGACGCGACAGAGATATCATTTTTCGTGAACGGATACAATATTTGACGGTATAACATGGAGAGAATCAGAAAGCGATAATACCGTCACAATATGCACCGCGTCGCGCATACGACACATAATATGAATATAATATCTCCCCTGGTTTTCTCTGTTGAATGAACTCTTCGTCCCCCTCAAGTTCACGCACACGCGAGGCGACATGCGTTCTTTGTTTGCGAGAATCTTGCGCCCTGTCACTCACTTTTTCGTGGGAAATCGCGAAAATCGTTCGGACACTTTTTTTCCACCCTGATTTGTGAGTGAAAAAAAAGGCGACACAGCGAGGGGGGGTGAGGAGTCGTGAACGAGAGAAGATTTACTGGAGGCCCTGGGTCGAGTCAGGATCTGGTCAGTGTCCGATGTAGTGAAATGCGACGAGGGGGGTTTCACGAGACCGCAGATGCGGTTTGACCACCACGATGATGATTGGTGTTTAACATTGCCGGAGTGGGATCCACATGTATGTAACGCACGTAAGGAAATACCTTTCAAGACCTTTTTCCCGCATTTCCGTGTCAATGCTCCATCTTATTACGGCTTTCGCCCTCATTATCTTTCACCCTAGTTCAATGCTTCAAGGAAGTACCTTTTTCCCGTGCTTTCGTATCAGCGGTCCTCCTCGTTACCGTTCTTTTCGTCCTAGTTTGTGCTTTGTAGGAAACACCCTTCAAGATCTTGTTCCTCCACTTTCACATTAATACTCTTCCTCATTACCGCCTCTTTCATCCTAGTTTAATGTTTAGTGGAAGACCGTTCAAGAGCTTGTTTCTGCCGTCTGTTTTATGTTACTTTGATGGCCAAAGGATCTAAGGAAGTATCGTTAAAGACCTCGCTCCTGTACTCTTATATCAATACGCTCTTTACTTAGCGTGGTGCAAGTAAATTGTATTTAAAAATTTAGATTATAATAAACGCTTTTCATTCGAGATCCTTGAAGTTCTAGATGACAGCCTCGCGCTACAATCTCGGCTGCATTCTAGGGACTCGCAGTCCTCATTTTCCGTCGATTTTCAGTGTGAATGGTATAATTTTCTCGTTTTCGAGTGCGAAAAGTAACACGTAAGCGTGACTTGGACATTTTCCCGAAGTCGATATATTTACTCTGTTGTGTGTTTGGCAGTATATTAAGAGGTCGTGAATGACGCAGTTACGTGATCGATTCGAGAACGCTGTACAAATGCAAGTCATCCGGGAGAACAATCGCGAAATCGTGCGGGCGAAAGCCGAGGGGCCCCCTGGCAGTTGATCCATTCCGGTTATACGATGAAATAATCGCGTCACGTACGTGGGCTGGAATCCCTGTGAGAGTATTAGGAATCCTTCGCCACCGTTACCAGATTCATTTGCACGCCTCTGCACGGCTGATGCACGCGTTTCTGTTCCAAACTTCACGTTGCCGGTGCAAATCTCTCAGAGATCTGAACAAAATATTTTTCGCTCACAATGGAATTTTGGCACGTAATAATGTCTGCAATTGCCAAATAAAAACTACATCGTAGTAGAATTAAAAATGGTCTGTTACGCTCTGTCATTTACGTCAGCATACTGTATGCTACCTTAGGTTTCTTACTCGTAACTTCACATCGATCACGGACGGCAACGGTTACAAATCCGATAAAAGTCGGAGTACGTCCCGGGTCGTCTGATTTTTCTTTCAAATTCGCTCTCGCCGCCGCGCCGGTGCGATCTTGTAGGACACCGGGCGAAAAGGAGCTTAACGCAGCGTGACGCTTTAAATTTCAACGACCGAGCGAAGGACTCCTGACAAATGCCGTACAGAAGAGGCAGGATGTGCAATTTCTGGCAGGAACACCGGTTACGTGAAATGTAAAGATATACTGTCGACAACTTGGTCATCGGCCACCGTGAAGCCATTGGATTAAGACTATCAAAGGAACACAAGGGGTCCCGGGCACCGTACGCGGACTTCAGTTCGTCCTTGCAGACGGTTATTCTCACATTGTTACGATGCGCAACACGTAACATTATCAATCCCTCGAAGAATGCTCATGACTGCATATCTGGCTCCGTTCTCAGCCTTCTAACCACGGCTGTCTATTTCATCCGACATTAATCTATACGACAAAACATCGTCGAACATTACATATCTTCCACAACCACCCCGTTACATCCCAAGTCCCACTGGCAAAGAAACAAAATGAAATAACAAAAAGATGGACACCCCGTATATTACATCAAAGTCCGAATGACACAGTGCTACCAATTCCGGGCACGCACCAACTAAGTAGCGAAGTGCGAAGACGAACGAGCATATTTTCGCCATTTCAAGCCCCGCTGCCGGTCGAAGCTCTCGCAAGAATCTTGATGATGCGGTCGGCCACGAACGAGCAGCACCGGTTGCGCTCGGAAGTGGGAAGACAGGGCACAGATGCGGTCATCGGCCACCGTGACGCCATCGAGTTAAAGCGATCAAAGGATTTCAGTGTCTAGGTGGTCCGCCGTAGGGCCCGGGCCGAATAAATCGAGAATAATGCTCGGCGGTAACATAAATTCATGGCGAGACAGTCCTTTCCTCGCTCGTGTGCAGCGAAAGTGCGAGCGAACGTCTTGCTCGCCGGGCAATCGATGGGACATGCCGGACAACGACTTTTCGCTCGTGGGACAGACAGTTGCATGCACTAAGTTACGTCAGGACTCGTGGGATAATTTATGAGTGGGACACGGCCGACCGGGTGTGTGCGCTCGGCGAGAAAGTTTTGGAAAGGGTAAAGTGTAATGATACAGATAAACGGCGGATAATAAGCGAGACCGGGACTTACGAGTCCGCGCTCGTTATGGCGAAACGAGAATTTCGCCCGATCGGGAGAAGGATCGGGGTTTGTTGTGGGAGGTGGTTCCCGATACGCTGAATAACGAGCTCTTGTTATAGGTGCAGACGATCGCATGACGTTACGTCACGCTGTAATTTTATGTACCGCGATCGAGAGTCTACGTTGAGTACCCCCGGGATAAAGACAGAACATTACGAAACTACGCTCTTGTTGGGTTGATTTTTTAGCAATCACTGACGAGGAAGGAAGAAGTTTGATCGTTACGTCATCCAAAAGGCGTATCGACGAAATGAGACGATAAATAACAGCAAATCTCTATGCGCCGAAGAAACCCTGGGAAAGAAATTTGTGGATAATGTTCGATCGGTGCGCAGCTAAGAACGAACGGTTGATTTTTTTCGTAGAAACCGGGGGAAATTGTTTGACAAGCGAACGAACGTTCTATCTTTCCCTTCGTGGTCCTTCCTTCGTTCGACCAATTACAAGGGCTATGTATCATCCCCGCCAATTAGCGGCGAAGAAAGCGACGTATCCTCTTTCTCTCCCTAGCTGTCTCTTTTTCACGCTCACGGCTGACGGAGTGTGCGGATAATTTTACCCGCACCATCCCCCGAAAACGACCCTGTCGTCGGTCTTGCTTCTTGTCACCGAAACTGCTGATTGTCCGTTCAGAAGCTGCAGCCTCGTTAATCTGCGGACTCGGCAGCGTCCCTCGCCGTACCGGCGTGTTACTTTGTATCAGTGCAAATGTGCCCCTACATAAGTATCCTCATCACACTGAATACAATTGCACTGATCGCGCTTCTGAAAACGTTGACTATAATCATCGTTTAATACATACTCTGCTACATCTTAACCGTTAACGTTAAGATTCGTAACATTGTAACAGCGCGGCCGAAATAAATTGATCAACCACCGCGATTAAAATCGTGTCTCATTTATTACCGAAAATCCGCGCTACCTTATGGCTTGGAAATCTGTTGACGTAGCTAGGTAGAACGTAGTTGCTGACGAACAGACACCGGCAATTTCGAAGCATCATCACGGTTGAGTGCTACCAATTTCCACGACGGCGCACCGTACGCCTTTCCTACCTTCGTTTCGGCGAAAGTCGTTTCTCTCCCTTTCTCCGACGAATTCTCCCGTACCAGGGGGTGCTGCATATATGCCTCGTTAAGCAGAGCGTGAACCCCGTTACCCGTCGATGGGCCACCCCCTCGAGAATACGGCGGTGGCGTGCGTCAGCGGTTAAAAGTAAATTACGCATTCATGGTATTCCACGGGGTTACGTTGCCCATTGTAATATATGTCAAGGGTTGACCACCTCGGCACAAGGAAGGGGGCGTACATACATTGAATAATAGGTAGAGTAATGTGGGAGGCACTGGCCCAGACGTCACTGGTGGCCGGTAATATTGGGCTCTAATTACGGGGTCTTATCGCTGGCATTTATCCCGGCGGACGGCATTGCGCTTAACGTGCAGTTATTTGTGGATAGACGTTGACAGTGTGGCTCCCGACATACGCGACCGTCATGCGGTACTTTCGGTAAAAGTACATACGCGCGAGCGGTGTTAATTGCGTGTGGCAGCATGCCTTGTGTACCATATGACGGACTAATCATGGGCACAGGTCGTGGAAGATGTACACTCCTCGAGTTCGGCTGCGACTAGCCATAGACGAAGTTCGTTTTGTTTGTCTCGCGGGTGCCGCTGCCTGAGGAACGTCATTGTCGAATGTGCGAAAGCGTGGTCACTGCAAAGTGGTAATTGGCAAATTTGGGAAGAGTAGTGCGAGTAGTCGGGACGGAACATGTGTGCACGAGTGTGTAACGGATGTTAATGAATGTGTATGCGCAGAATGGGGGAGGGCGGTGTTCAAAGGAATTACTTGTCACGTTCAAAGTTCTGTTACTGTTTACGTTATATTATAATCGTCGACATTGACCACGCGACTGACAATTGATTATGCACTGTAAATAGCCATATGGCGCCGCCCCGCGGGGACGTCGGAAAATTGTTGCGAAATCATTGCCTTTAATTTTTCATATTCATCAATCAATTGCGAGGGCTTCATGAATGGTCGAGCACACTGTCCGACCTAGGTATCACGTTTCAATAGAACCGCGTGTTTTCTCTGTATCGAGTAAATGATTATCCGGTGACTGGTGGATTCTTTTTTTACGGGATGTCAAAGAAAAAGTGCTTTACTTTCACCTTCGTCGAGAAGTGGTGCACCAGCGTTTCACGGATGATCGCGGTCATACTTTTCTTTTTTTTTAACGCTCCCTTTCATTTTTAACGGACGACGATTACTCGACGAAAATGTTCGTAGCCTTACATGCGTAAGGGATAAATAGACGGCCCAAGCTACTTCCAATTGTATCTGTATCATTGTTTAGATATTTGTTGTACAAATCATGACGAGTGCACGAAACATTGTCGAACTTATATTCCATACCACACGGACACACACCCGTTCTCGCAAGATACTATTCCAGCCAACGTTTTTATCCGTTACACCGACACGTTCAATAATTTTCCCCGAACTGGTCTCCCTTAAATCCTCGACACTTAACAGCCGACGTGCCGAAAAGTCTCATAAATTTCAGTTTCACTACGTCTCGTAATTATAGCCTCTCCTTGTTCATGCTCTTTGTAAGCGAAAATTTTCGCAGGACGCTCGGTCCAGATGCTTCCGCAGTTACTTGTAGGTATTCAAAGGTTGAGATACGAGATTTAAGAAGTGCCGTAAAGAGGGATGTCTCGAGACAGAGAAAGAGAGAGGGAGAGAGAGAGAGAGAAAGAGAACGAGAGAGGGCAATGAGAGAGCATACCCGATTGTACCGGACTACAATGCAGTACAACGACGACGAATAGTTGGACGACAATGAGGGACTTGATTTCAGAATACCAGCTCATTATTGAGTTTGGGGTAGCCGTCGATGTCAGACCACCCGGAGCGATATTGGACTATTCCTCGACCTGCCCTTGCACGCACATCCTTCCTTCCTTCCTTACGTCCCACCGTCCTTCCGTATTTCTTTTCTCCTTTCCAGCAGCGCGCTTACACCCTTCGGCCACCGCTGTTTTCCTGACGCTTACCCCTCGTGGGACGAACAGCCTGATTGGGGGTGGAATTTATCACCGGCCAGACGTACGTTTACTTCGCGCGGGAATCGAACGGTGGAGTGCTGCGCTTCCCGACGTATCTTGGCGGACATTTTTCTACGCGAATGCAACGTGTGTCGTCCGTGGGAAATCGGATTTCAGGTTTTACGGATGACGCGCGAGGGCGTCGAAGCGTACTCGCTCGGATGATCGCGCTTGACGAGGCGCTTCCGCAAATATTCCTTTACCGATCCCTAAGTTCGTCTTCCTATTCCCGATTTATATCCGGTATCTGGCGTCCGACCAATTCCAAGTGTCACGAGTCGTCAGAGTGAGGTCGGATGAAATTTAACGACGAGCAACTGAGCTGACGTTCTGCGTGTTTGTCGTTCTCTGCTTTTCCATCAAACAGTACCGCTTATTGGCATCCGAATAACTTTTTCCTGTCTACGAACATAAATAATTAGCATCGATACATCCACTGTATTACGTGCACCTCAATAATGTTGCATGGCATTGGCAGCGTTCCTCGTCGAACACATGCGCTTATTAGTTGAAACCGATAGATGCCACTTGCGCTCGTTTTTCTTTTTCTAGTTTTGTTCTGCCTTCGCTCATGCCCGCTTGCTTCCGCCCATCGCATCACTTTCGACGAGCCCTCTAATAGCTTCTGGCAGCACAATCGAACACTTTCTCCTTTCTTATTCATCGCGGCCATGTACATACGCGCCGTCGCGACTCTCTCGCGCGTCGAGCTTTATTTTCGTAACGGAAACTGGATCTTCGCCTGTGCGAGCGGAGCACACGCGAGAGACAGCTTTGCTATCCGTCTCCTTCAATATTCCTCGCGGCACGAAACGACAAGACGTCGCGGCGGCGGGAAGAAGGGACGGCGAAGACCAGCGGAGGGTAACGGGCGCGAGTCATGCACGTGCGGCATTCCGGGGGGGACATTTTGTCTTACTATTTTCCAATACTGTCCTTATCGCTGACTGCGGAAAAGAGTAATTGGGGTGGCGTATAAAAGGAAATGAAGAGCGACGATCCCCTTGTCACCGATACAAAGAAATAACTCGGTGCCGATTCAGAACGCGCGTCAGCGTATATTTCTATTTGAAGTACTTCGTACTCGCGCGCTCGCGGTTGGAACCTGAAAACGATAGTACTGGCGCTCGATCAGGCGCAATTTTCTAGTAACCGAATTGAATGGACGGAACTGTCAATGCTGTTTGATATTACGCGATTCCGGGCTCTGTTGAGATTTCTCCACTTGAAGCAGTGTGTCCTCTGCCAGTGGCGCGTCTGAAAGTACACTATCTGAATGAGCATTTCAATAGACCTGCCCCGGCAGCATAAACTTTGCCGTACCGCATGAAATTTGAATATTTGCTTACCTTGAAGCAATATTTGTACGCGTAGCTCTCTCAACTGGCCGAAATTAGCTCTTTTGGGGGTGATTTTGGGAGGGGTTCGTTTTATTCGCAACCCTTCGCGTCCGGGGCATCGGCCCTCAGACACTCGGGAAACGTGAAAAGTCTGAAGAGGGGTCGATAATATCTTCGAAGGCGAGGACAGTATTTGAAAACAAGTCCCGTGAAGATCTCTCGAGTCCGCGCACGAGGCGCGTCGTTTTCCATTCTGCGCCAGCAAAATGCCCGAAACCGTTTCGCCGCGAACCCTTTTCCGAAATTAGTCTCCACCGATATACCGAAGGGGTGCAGAATGAAATCGTTCTCGAAATCGTGCAACCCTTCGCATTTGGCGCGGTCGAAGGAGCCCCTCGTGATTCGTGAAAAAAAAAGGGATTCTCGATCCTTCGATCGAGTTTCTGAGATCTGCCATTTACTGTGCTCGGACAAACGCTTTCGAGATTCATTGTAGTTTGGCTTATTTTTTTTTGGGTATGTCTTTGTAAAAATGCACTTTTCACGCCTAGCGTTTTCGCACGCAAGATTAATCATACGACGTCGTTTACGAAGTTATGGACGAAAGTAGGTTGAGTCAAGTGAAGGAGCGACAGTTGAATGCAACTGCAATTCATCGATTTTAGGGAGTAGCGTTAGTTCTGGTGATAAGTAACCCTCATCGCCCTCCCAGACATAAAATGCCGTGCGCGTACGGTGAAAAACATTTCTCAGCGCGTTATCGTTTTTTGCACACCTCATTTAAGATTTTCACTCCTTCTCCACTGTCCCGATTCTTTCCGAAGTATTCACCGCAACGACCCTCTTACCCTTTCGCACGGGGTGCTAGCAATGTTCCGACAACGAAAGAGTTTCCCATAAAGCTCCCCTCAGGATCTTTCGACAAGGGAGAAAAGAGATAGAGTTAAAGAGAGAGAGAGAGAGAGAGAGAGAGAGAAGAGAGAGAGAGAGAGAGAGAGAGAGAGAGAGAGGAGAAAAGGAGACGGCTGGAGAAAGAGCTTGAACATTTCTTCAATTTTTCGACAAGAGAGTGTACAAGAGAAAAGAGATGAACGAAAAACAAAAAAAAAACGTTTCCATGTCCTTCTTTCGGTATTTTGATGAGGGAGAAAACAGAAAAGAGACGGAACGAGTATTCACCCTTCTCTTCACAGTCTCGAAAAAGGGATCGCGGGCAGACAGAGACAAAAGGAACGGAAGAGACAGAAGACGTATACATGTCGCAAATATGCATGCGAACACAAAGGGTTTCCGTGTTTCGGTAAGGGAGAAACTGAAACGGAGACACTGTCTCGGGCTCCTTCAATCTTTCGTCAACAGACCACGAGCGATACAGGCAAAAGCGGCAGGGCGAACAAATAAAGTCCTCACGCCCTTTCAGTATTTCTGCCATAGACCGCAAGACCCGGAGATGAAACGAAACGGGGCAAGCGCAAAGACTCTCCGCGCGTTCGTCGCTCAGTGTTACCAGAGGAGGAGAAGGAGGTGACAGTAGCTCGAATCCGTGTTTTCGGAAATTTATAATAACGCGCGAACGTTATCCCGACCACATACCTTCAATCTATTCAGTAAAGTGCTTTCCTGTCAGCGATCGTTCGGCTGAGATTACCGTGGCGGTCGATACACGCACTACCCCCCCCCCCCCCCTCTCCCTCCCCCACGGTCAATTAATGCGGTTAATGTGGGGTCGTATTCTGAATCAGGACTAACACCTGCCGGGATTTACGGGCGACGCGCGCTGTCACGCCGCTTTGTAACTATTCGCCACCGAAAGAGGTGGCCAACGTAACGGCATGAATATGCATATTCATCGTCGGGGGCGGCCATATGCGAGTGCGTGTCAACTTTGCATACGGCCACCGACGGTCTGTCTCCTATTTTCTCTCTTTTTTGTCGTGCATCCGGCCGAGGCGATCGGCCGATTAGAGAACTTTTCTATGCACCGGCGCCGACGGGAGTAGGCACTGGCCGACTCCGACGTCCGCGTCGTTTGGCTAGGCGTTAGGCGCAGCGCTTTGCTTCGGGGTGTCGCGCGAACGCGTGCTGAGAATGTTGTTTCTCCCGGGGGGTGGCTCCGGGTTCGCGCGTATGTACGGAGTTGCAGGTAATCGAGACGGTTAATTTAAATTAATATGGTCAGCAAGATACACCTGCGTTCGGTACGATTCGTTGTTTCAGTCTATAGGAGTTGGACAGATTGCACCGGGCGAAGTTCGAGGAACGTCGCTGTAGGAGTAAGAATAATGTTGACAGACATCCGTGTAATTAAGCGAAGCTTTTGATATTGGTGCAGATCTTACGACGACTGCGAACGTGCACGTGTCAAATCGACTGCAGCAACGAAGTAAAATTTTCCTGACTAAAGCTTACAATTAGCAAAGGAGTTTAAGTAAGCTCCCACCGAAATCCCGCGTGAATGATTTCTCTAAATTCTGAAAGTGTTTCCGGACGTAACGCACATCATTCTTTGTTTCTGCTCTTTTATTATCGTGGCTTTCCGTCACAGACGAAAAAACCACGTGGGCAGATAGATACGTATCAGTTAATCGTTCGTCCTCCGGGACAGTCCTCCACATTTTCCGTCTGGCATCGGGCTGGAAGGGTGATCCCGAGACGGAATCGGCTTCCTTTTTTTTTTACGTCCCGACGCGGATATCGAGGATACAAGGAGCGGGAAGAGGTGATAGAAAAAAAAAAGGTATCACGCGGGGCTTGAGAGGGAGTGTGCTCGTGGAAAAAAAAGGAAGCGAGCGAGCTTAACGGCTTAGAAATAACGCGACAATGGCCGATTACGGCCCTGACGAGGGACCCCAGTTTTCTCGCCTTATGCTACGGAGTTTTTCAATAAATATGCTCCTGCCCTTAAACTCTCGATGCCGCGTTGTCGAGTTGACATGTTTATTTGATTCCTACCTGATACCAAGTGGCGCTCGTCGCTATGGGCGCTCTTGAGAAACTTTGCTTCCGCCAATTAATTGGCAAGAGTGCATATTATTTAATATGTGTCAGAGATAAATTATAATTATAATTGGTTTTCGCATTTGGTCGGTAATTTAGGTAAAAATGTATTTTCTATATAAATTTGTTTCTTTCTCAAGTAAAATCATAGGTGTACATCCACTTTACTGCTAGTTTCATTGTCAAGGTGAAACATTTATCTCTCCGCGACCGTACGTCAGCGTGGTGCTGGCTTTTATTCATGCATTTCCAATAACTCACACTTCCACCCTTATGCCAGTGCGCACACGTGTACACACCTGAGCGTGTCTGGTCTATTTCTAAACGCAGCTGCGTCGACTAGGAACTGTACCTGGCTGCGTCATCGTAAAAATTGATTTTGGGTTTAATTAAAACTTCTGCGCGAGTCATACACCACTGTTCGCCACTTCGACTGGTTTTACGTTTTTTCCCGCACCTGCCGAGATGGCGAATATTTATGGCGCAGTGAAACGACCCCTTAGCAGTTCCGTTGATCGATCGATGTCAATCGCCATTGACGCTGACGATAACGCAAGGGCAACATATGTCGTTCGCTCCCGGTTTTAAAGGGTTCTCGCGCGTGCTTACTTGCTCGTTTACTAATCACGCAGCTGCGACATTTCGACCCACCGCGTAATAATGCTGTCAGTGCATTACTTAGAAACAATTACGTCAAACGTACGCAACTGCATCGTTCGTGGGGTGGCGAGAAATGTATTCTTCGTGCAAAAAAATATACTTCATCCCTATACAGATGTACTCATACTTATGTGTTCAGAATTTTATGACGACGAAATGGATGAGGAAAGTGCGGGGATCCTGTATTTGCTATTTACGGCTTAACACTCGCCTGCTTAACTGCTTTATCCGCCTGTCAGAAGCCGTCAAAGGAGAAGACTCCGGAATTTGATCACAAACGCTCTTCCCCATGGTTTCGATAACAAGATGAACAGCAAACAGTCGTTCACTGTTTCCGTCCGATTTTCGGGGGAGAAAAGAGGAATCGCAGCATTCGGTCGGCGAGCGTCCACAGTAATCTGGCGTCGGATCGGAAAGCGCGCGCGTGACGGACGTGGGAACTCGCAAACAGGAATTTTGCGGACGACAGAGCGGCCGAGCGAAAGGGAAATCGAGTGTAGAAACGAGAGCACCCCGAGACAGGGAGTAGGAGCGCGAGAGAGAAGTTATGCGAACGAGAACGAGACGCGAATAGAGCGAAAAAGGAGCCGCCACTGCAGATGCCCCTCGCCTTCTTCTCCCTTTCCCTTGCCTCCTCGTTTCTCGAAAGACACTTTTTTCCGCCGACTCACTTCCAGCCGTGCGATTTCGAACAATCGCGGCCCGCTCTAATTTGACGCATGCCTCCCTGCGCTGCACCGATCGGCCGAGAAACGCGGATGGAAAAATCGTGGGGTGATCCGTCAGGAGCGGCTCGTCCTTTTGCGGTTTTTTCCGTCCGTCGATGTGTCGGCAAAAATGAAAAAAAAGAAAAAAAAAGAAAAAACGAGAGAGTGTGTTCGGCGCAAACGAGGACCTCCTCCTCCCTCCTTCGACGTCAACCCCTCGATGTTTTTTTGCGCGCGTCGAACGGCTAGGTGTACGTGCGACGAGTGCGAGAACCTTTTTTGGAGAGACGAAATTGAAATGGGCGCAGGCAGTCGACGTATCGTGATGCTTCCTGCGTCATTAACCGCGAGCGATCATCGGCCGATTACGGGAACGGCGCGGAAGGACGTGTCTATTTAAACTGGCCGACAGCCGAGGCTATTCGTCAAAGCGTCGTGCGCTCTGCCCCGATCCACCGGCACTGGCATCGTTTGCTAGTGGAAAAAATGTCAGGCGAACGGTCGCCTTCGGACCGGGGCGATTTTTTCAACACGCTCCTTTCCGTCGTTCGCTGCTTTTTTCCGTTCCTCTCCCGCGACTCGAGGAACGTGGCGGCTCTTTGTCAGCGGAGCTGACGTCCCTTAAATTGTCGCTTGGCGGACGTATGGGTGGGAAATAAATGCGCGGCGCTTCGTCATGACGTCGTTCGAAGACGCTGCGTTACCTGTCGACGACTCCGTAAGCGATTATAGTGTCTCGCTGAGAGACACCTAAGTTCTGTCAGCCCGGGCGAACTCGTGGCTATGGTAAGGAAAGGTAGGGTAAGACGGGGTATGCAATTTATTTCTGCTGCTTGCAAAAAATCGGACGGCCAAAATGAGACTTTAGACATCGCGAGAAATCTTAATTGGACCGTCCAGAATCAGGAAATGCGAGTCCGGTCTCAAGCAAATTATTTGGCTGTCCGGAGAACAACATTTTGTGAGAGTATACAAATACCTATGAAAAAACCTGTAAAGGCTATTCTAATTAGAAAATCTTTATTCGGATGGTGTCCTATTTGACAAAAAATAGAAATTTGGAACGTTTTTAACAAACGATCATATATTTTAACTTATGTCACGGTGTATACAGTTTTACTCTACTTTCTTCTACTTTGTGCCGTCGACAATTTCTTAAATCGTAGAAAGAGATTGAAAAACCTACATATATCAAATCATTTATTTTACATACATCTTTAGTTATGTGGTGTCTAATGGTACTAACTTATGTTTGACATTAACCATACCAGGCCGGTCAAGTAACTGGTTCAGGATTTAACTTGAAGGTGTGCATTGATTATTTTATTATAATTTAAATGTTATATTGTGCATTATTTCCTACAATCAATTGACAATTTTTATCGAAAAAACAACGTCTATTTCGTAACTGGTCAAACTTTTAAATTATAATAAAATAATCAATCTACAACTCTAAATTAAATCCTGACCTGTATATAACACGTAAATGAAGCAAATATGCCAATACAATTAAACAGGTGCACCACAATGTGCCCAAGGCGTGAGTTCTCCCGGGTTAAACATAATCGTGGCATTTGTACTCCCGTCAACAACACTGTCTTATATTTCACCATTTCCGATGGACTAACATAAAAATTGATTTTCTATGACAGGCTCATTGTCAGTTGCAATTGTTCATGGTATCGCAGAAAGCAAACGATAACCCTGCGAGTGGCCTTGTTGAATCCCACTAACCCGTATTTCAATATGCAGATTTGCTCGACGTTTCAAATCAATCTCCGAGCGGAGAGGAAGAGAGAGATATGTAAATGCTTTTTGCTTCGAGGATGGCCTTTCGGCGGAACGGCTTTTGATTGAGCCACGTGCAGCGCAGTGGCAGAATGGGAGAAAAAAGGGCAAAAAGGGAAGCGACGGAAGGAGAGACAGTAACAGATGCTCCCGGGTCTCGGGGTACTCTTTCATTAAACGGAATCCTGCCAGATTCGACGTAATTGCGGTCCCATCTAGCCGAGTTAACTGCAAATGTCACACATCCTACGCGCATTTTGCTCCTATTTTCCGCCGAACTGCTTCTCAGCAGCGAGGGTAGCACGATTGTGCTGCCAAATGGATCCGAGTTGCATTCCAGTATCATTCTGTCAACCGTAAACTTTGATGGATCACAGTACTGTCCCGAAAAAAAAACCTGTACGCTTCGACTGACACTGAAAGACCGTTTTCTTTTTTTTTCTCGAGATTCCTAAACGTCGGATAATAATCGCAAAATCATTCGCGGCACGGAGCATATGTACGCGGCCAACGAACATTGCCCCAGTCGAACACGCTGAAAAATGATGACACCGACTGGTGTCCGCGTTTAACTGCTAACCGCCGCTAATGAGAAACTGTGAGCTCGCTGATGTTTTGGCGACACAATCAACGGTTTCGCCACGGCAAGCTGATGCTCCTCCTGTAATTATTGCAATAGTTCTTTGTTCCCGCCACCGTGCTCGCGGTTCTTCAGTCAAGCCGTTTCTCATTACTCTCGCAATGAGGCATGCATGCGGGGCCTTGTGTTCACAATATAAATGCTCGCCAGTCGAGTCGCTGAATAATGAAATCATGTCATTATCCGCCGTTACCTCCGGCATCCCTCATCGATACCAGACGAACGATCGGCTCTCCTGCACGTTTCGCATTGTACAGGCACCTACGAGCGCAGCTGTCCCGCATCGGTGAAGCGCCGAAATGGGCAAAAGGTAGCAAACCGTCTCCTCGACTTCCACGATCCGCGCCTCGTTACGCGCCGTGCCATGCCGTCGCGAAAGTCGAAGCTTCGGACTCACGGACTTTCGATCGGCCGAATCAAAATTTATACGAATCGATGGAAGAATAATATTTGCTTTCCTGTCGCGACGACGGAAGAATTCACCTTGGCACCTTTCATTGCATCGACCGACCTCCTGCCCCAGACACTTTTCCACAGAATTTTGACGTGCGCGCAGCTTGCAAACGTCGAAGGTCGAGACTCCGGTGACGATGCCGTTGGATATACACTCAGTTTGTCTTTCATCAAATAAGAAAACATTCGGAGCGACGCCGGCGAGGATTCTTCTCGATGCCCTGTGTCTCGTGCGTTGAGATAGGGCGTGCTTGGGACACCGGTTTTCGTCGATGACCGACATGCCGAGAATACGCTCCATTCCGACACCGACCTCACACAAGCTACCTCACGACAAAACGTTTGCAATTTCCTCGAAATAAAGTCCTTTATTAAATAACGATCTCTAACGCGTGAGTCGTGACTCCGAAGTGTCTGTCGCCGCGAATCATCGTCATGATTTGCTCCACCATAAACAACACACTCTCGACGAGTCGTTCGAATACGTCACCCTTGACTCCCGCCTATGACAAACATCAAATTCGACGAGCGATCGTTGACAATAATCGAAGGTCGAGCGGCGGAAAAAAAAACGAAAAGGTGAAAGAGCCGGGATCAGAACTGGACCGTACCGTATGAATATCGATTCCTGTGAAGAAGCGCCAGCTGTCAGGAGGACATTCAACGGAGCATGATGGATACGTCAAGAGAGAAGGTACCGAGCGAGAGGACGACGGTCAACGTTTGGGCGCGGGTCGAAAAATCTGTCCGAGTAATTGGGCCATGCGCCTTCTGAGAGTCGGCAGGAGTCGGAAGGAGGCAGGACAAAGTCGTCGAGCCGCTGCGCGGCGCGTGCGAGGGTGTTCCTCAAAGGAAACCTCCTTCCTACCTGAATCGAATCATCCGTCTGTGAGATTCGCTCCTCCAACGGCGTAACGGCCGTGTGATTACGGAGCCGCTTGTGTTAAGTGAAATTCCCGTGATGGAGCAACTTGATATTTCGGGGGCTCTCCTCTTCACAGAGGCCTTTGCTGTTTGCCGATCAGATTTTTCTTCGACATCTGCGCAGGTCCTCGCGAACGTGCTCTCACTTAGACGATTCCGCGTACATATGCAGTACAGGAATGATGCTTCATTTCCGTGCTAGCTCTATATGTACTCTGTTTTGTATGCAGTTTTTCAACTTTGATGTAGGATTTCGAATTTAGAGGTAAGGGCTTACGATTCGGATGCTGAGTTGGACTTTGCCTGTCGTTACGTGGTGTTTCACAGAACCGGTAATGAGGAGACAGTTTAGGGACTTTAATCATCGCGTAACAATTGCGGTGTATCTGTGAAAAGACCGGTCTGAAGGAAGGCTTTCGACGCGCAGCGGGATCTCTCAGGAAGACGTATTTCTTACCTGAACGTAAAAGGACCAAGCCCCGAGATATTCGTTAAAGAGGAAATGGCCGTGAGATTAGAAGACGCATAAAAGGTTACAACCTCAGCTGTGAATGCGGCGCGATTCTGTAAATAGCCGAAATTTTCCTTGTCGGGGTAAATCTGTTACTATTATATGTTAAAATCCGATGATATATTGCATTATCCATATATACGGCATCCTTACGAAAATTCGTATATGATATGTTAATAAACCGCACTTCAATAAAACGTGTTAGGAGCGCAGTTTTTTTATTATAACATGCCATACGCATTTAGATAATATTTTTGTATTATCTAATCATGGGTTTGAGCATCGTATAAATATCGTAAAACAATCAGTCGTATAAAGCGCAAAATGAATTCTGTTTATAGTAATTAACGCTATACATATTAAACTTATTCATACATGCGTATGGATGAGAGTAACATTGATTTATGTCACAAGCTTCTCCGCAGTTGTATTTTACATGGCGGCAAACCGCTGTGGCCCTCGCACGGGACAACTGCGGGAAGGTTTTTGTAAAAACACGTGGACGGTATAGCGTCCGTAAGATTGACCGTCTACCTGGGACTTTTGGAGTGGCAACAGCGGTCAAAACTCGGCTCGACTCTCGAACGCAGCGCAGGTAGATGGTTCACGTTTTGCAGCCTCACGTTGAGAGTAATATTACAGGACTGTAAAGCAGAAAATGGCCGGACAAACGGCCCTAATGAGAGGACGACGTATAAACCCAAGTGAAGGTATTCGTACCGGAAATTGTACAATCAACGGTATAATTCCCATGAAAAAGGTATTCCAAACAAAAACTACAAAGTAATGTGATAATTATACAGGAATGTTTGTCGGTGCACTTCTCAAACTCGAATACCTTCTCGCACATCGTCGCTTCGCCCGAAAACGATAGCACCGATTATTCCCGATGTTCCTTCGTACGCCTCGCATTATTGTAGCGTTAATCAAGTAACCGAAACTAGCAATTAACAGAAATCAGAATGGGCCCTATACGTAGAATTATGTATACAATATTATACACATAATACCATTTACTACACTCATGTATCGTCTTATATCAGATCCACCCACATACACCCAGTCTCCAATGAAAGGGTCAACATTGACGAATGTTATCGAAGAAATTGAAAGGTGTTATAGCCTGATATGCTGATGCCCCAAGACTGGTATTGCGATACCTCGCGAGCCTCGAATCTTGACGCTGCAATCAGAAAGTATCCACCGGCACCTTTGACACCGACGACGATCAGCCGGGTCCACCTGGGGCGATCGGAATGGTCGGCACGGTCAGGTCGTGCACGCCGTGGTGGGGATATAGAGCCGGTCTCTCCTGTTTCGCGGCCTTACCTAGGGGCTCTTACCTACCTACATAAGGCCCAACCATTCACCCCACCACGTCAGTAGAGAACCAGCCGTTGAAGTGCCAAGTACCCGACACCTTGGTGGGTTTCGCGCGTTTCGTATACCAGTAACGCACTCCTCTTCGTTCCCTGTTGCGATGGAAGTTCCTTACGGGCCCGTGTACTCGAAGCGAATTTGATGTGTCATGTGCAACGATATCGAGAGAGTGATCGGATAAGTGACTTTTGGTGCACGCTGTCTCTGGATGTACGATAGCTGAACGCGCGTCGCTGGCCCTCGAGAAAAAGTGAGTAGCTGTTTGTTTCGTGCCAGGCGGAGGAGCGCTCGAAATGCCGGCAGTAGGGAGAGGAATGCGTGGCTCGGCCCGAAGTGAGGTGCAATTTGTTGTTTCGCCGCTGATGCGTTCCGGGAAGGTTGCTTCGAGATTGATGTTGGGGAGAGATGTGCGAACGATGGTGAAATGACAGATATTTTACGTTGTGTGTCGAAAGTGCACGTTGAGAGTGATAGTAAAATAATGGCGGAGTTTCGTGAATGCAAACGTCTCTCGGTAGATTCTATATTCTGTATTCATTTGTTCATTAGAATAAACTTCACTGATGAAGGGGATAAGAAAAGATCTGTTCAAATCTATAGTCGTTCGTCATTATGCTAGATTCGGTGTTGAGAGTAGGGGTTTATTCGCACAAGAAATTTGGCATTGCACATACTACATGATCAATGATGTATGAAGACTTTTAAATCGTGCCGCGGTGATATTTGTCGTAGAAAGAAGTCCGTGCTCACACAGATTAAAATGTCTCGCGGCGGTTGCGTGTAAATGTCAGCAATGTTCTTCCGAAGGTATTTTAAAAAGTTAGAGGACGGTCGTATGTTCAGAAAAGTCCTGTCAATTGTCCTGTCTACGAGAGAATAAACGATTTTTTTCATCGCTCGACAGTTGCCTTGGTACAATGAGCATTATAAACGAAACAATGATTCGTACCTGCGCATTGCACCTATCACGCATGGCTGAGAGGGGTGCTACTTTTCTCATTGCCTTTTTCTCGCCACACCTCTCTCGCTCTACCCATATACGTGCATATGTACGTGCACGTGAGCATGCCCATGCACAATCTGATTTTTCTATCGCGTCGCACCGGATTAACAGCGCTGACCGGCAATGTTTAATTATACACATAACCGTAAGACGGAAAACTGTCGCACCGGCGAAAATATAGAAACTCGCTTCGTTACTTAAAAAAGGAGAGCGATGAAATTGTTTTAACTAGATCGTTGCGATAATCGATTCATTGACGAATGCAACATAATAGCCACCTTTTACGCTAAATTACTGGTATATGTTAAAAGTTCCGAATGTAAGTCCCATTTAGTTGTCTGCGCCCGAAGAAGTACGTGCTAACGTACGTCTTGATAGTATTTACGAGATGTTACGCCAAGGGCGATGGTTTATGCGAACATGTGCGATCACAAGATTATCATGCAATTAAAGAACAGATCTAAACTATTCCACTGACACGATTCAAGCCGCGTGTCGAGGCTACCGCCGATGAACCCTCTCGGCAAATTAACACATTTGCAATCTTGAATTTCTGGTTCCGCGCAGCACACGTCGAAGTTTACCTGACCGTGAGAAAAATGTGCGAGCACGATTTTGCATTTTAAATAGCCCACCAGTGCGACTCAATTGTCCGGCGATCGGAACAGTTTGCTAATGCATGCGCGCGAATGGCCATTCCGAAAAAGATGCAGATACAAGTTGAAGTAGCGCATTCATTATGCAAACAGGCCGACACTCTTCAATCGCTACCGATCGTTTCACTAACGGCGAGGCACGGTTAAAGTAGATTCAGCCACGGCGGCAAGCACGAATCGCGACTGAATTATTGATGACGTCAAATCGATACGCATCGATCCGAGTCGTTCTTACGGCAATGATCGTACCGTGTTACTACGTTTATTGCTCACTGACCGCCCAGGCACTACCAAGGATATAATGCCCGGCAGAATTGCGATTAATATACATTTTTAATGAGCAGGGTGTAAAGGTTCCATCTTGCCCATACTTGCTTCCTTAGTTCAAGTTTTGCGAAAGGATAAAGAGCCAATTTTCCACGAGCTTCTACAAGAATAAGTCTGAATAATTACTCGCCGTGCGGTTTGCGGCAACGAAATTTCTGCCGGATATGCAAGTCGCTATTATACAGATCGAAACAGTACGGGAGATTTGCATGACCACTCTGCATAGATTGCATGCATTTTAGCGTGCTCTTTTGAAGCCGCGCGTAATTGAACGATTTAAAAGAGTCGGAGGGTATAATCGTGAGAAACAAAGTCGCAGGGTGGCATTCCGGCGCGGAATTACGTCATTAAAACAGTTGAAGGGAGGGCACGGAGGGAGCGAAAGAGTGAGAGTGTTCTCGAGAGTGTCTGTTAACGACCAAAGGCGTTCTCGGTCGTTGGCTGAATGAAAGGCAAGTGCGCGCGGGCCCTCTCAGCGCTGATGTTAGAAGCTCGTTTAATTGTCAGACATTTTTTGATACGCCGGCACGAGTTGCCTACTGACGTAAAACGACGAATGAGAAGAAAAGGCGAGCACGCGCGGTTCGTGTACATCTGCCGACGTATGTGAGAGGGGCGAGGATCTCGAAGAAAGAGGTCGAAGAGGCTGGCAGATAAACGAAGACAACCCTCGAGTAGAAAGGAGAGCGAGGAGGCAGAAAAAGAGCGGGACGGAGTCGTGAAGGACCTGGAAGGAGCAGGACGCGGCTAGCTCGTAGGCCCTATACAAAACGTTCCTGTTGAATTTCTCGACGGACCCCGTGGGTCAACCCCGACGAACTTTCCCGTTCTGGGGGAAGGGCCGAGTGGTGGGGGGAAAATACAGGGAAGACGAAGCAGTGGAAGAGGGTCTTACTTCCATTTAAATACCCAGACGTTGGCCCGGCAGGATACGTTCCTTTGTTCCTACCTTATTTTCGGGTTTCGTCCTGAATGTCCGTGCCCTCGGAACCGTCGCGAAAGGGTGAGAGGGGGAGACTGAGAGGAGCGTTTTGCCAAGAGAAAGAGAGAGAGAGAAATAGAGCACTCTGGCTCTGCGCGGCTTGAAGGAGAAAGCGAAACGCGGAGAGATTCTCTGCTTTTTAGAATTCATCTTTTCGCAGCCAGTTCCAACCACTGGACGTATCCTCTCGATCTTTGCCGTCGGCGTGGTATCGTTTGTAATCAAATTTCGCCAGATCGTATCGCGGTAATTGCCGCTATCATGGGGCATGTTCGAAAGTCGTGCCTCCCGACCCTCGAGTTCACTGCTTTTAATTCAGTGGCGTAAACCGAGACAAGCGAACTCGCCGAGGTGTCGGTTAATTTAACACATCTGTTGCCCATTTTTTCACACCACACTTACGTTACTTTTCGCTCCTATTTCGATGCTACGTTTCGAGTAAAGTTTCAAATAATGTTAATAATGCTATTTTATGCTTATTACAAATGCGTCAACGGTAGGGATAACTTTCATGTGTAAATCTTGATCTACGTCAAGACGCGAGCAGTACGTTTCCACCATAGAAGATCAACGCTTCTCCACCTGACGCAGGTCGCTAAGATAAGTGAAACGGAGCTGCTGAAGCAGACAACCTTGCGTAGACTCACTTATGATCCCGCACCTCGGTATTGCGGCACTACGCCTTTGCGATCAGTGAAAAAGCATCGGTTGAGTCTATGTCCTCGCGCGCAAATATTCACGCACGCATGCACGCACGTTTGCACGCATGCACGGGCGAAGGGCTCATAGCATGGGAACATATGAGGTGAGCCGAACAGCGAACGGGACAGGTGTGCTCCAAATAACGCGCGTTCAAAGTCTGTCTCCAGGACGTGTTTTCTCTGTAGACATCCATCCTCTCGTCTTTGTCGCACTCCTCACCCTCTCGCATCGCCTCGTCTCCCTCCTTCTTTCTATTGCCAAAAAGCGTATAGCTTCGAGTGAATGCGCCTTTGATTGTCGTCGGTTGGGTCCCTGGGTCCCTTCGAGCTCCCTCTCCGTTCCCGGTCCCTGAATCTGCTCTCTCCTTTCCTCTCTCACTCCCTTCTTCCTTCCTTCCTTCCCCCACCCAGCGTTACCTCCGGTACCCTCGTCGAGTCGCGGGACTATTTCAAGAAAAATGGCACTAGCAAAAGGTGCGCCCGGGGTCAATCCAATATAAATCAGAACTAAGTCTCGAGGCAAAGGCGAGACGAGTGTTAGAAGGGACGAGGGTGAGATGGGAGGGGGCCGAAAGGAGGGAAGAAGAGAAGGAAAGAGGTCCTGTCGATGAATAGACTATTTTCGGGGACCGCTCGTGGTGTGTACATAGGCTGTATCACGCACGAGTGTGCGTCCGTACGATCAGCCTGTCGTCTATGGTCGGCCTGCGTACTGTGTATGTGCATGTCCCGGGCATACGGGCGCGCTTCTTATAAACGCGAGAGAGTGTTTGCGAGATCTTGAAAAGGGATCAGGTACGGGGTGCTCACCTGCCCTCCCCCCTCTTTATTTCTCTCTCTCTCTCTCTCTCTCCCATACTTCTTTCCTCCGGTTTGGGGTCCTTTTGAGAATCTCCTCGAAAAGGAGCGGGTGCGCTATGTGGATGGATATAAACTTTATCATTATGACATCGTAAAATTGTTCAACAATACTCGAACACGATTAAACCTCGGCATGGCACACCCTCGTACGGGGCACATGAAACCACTCTAACACGTTACCGCGGACGACTTTAATTACCGCGAAGCAAATTAAACTTGTTCGGTAAAGTCGAAGAGATCGACGGAACAACAGAGACAGGTTGACGAGTGGGCGGGAAGGAAATATGTAGGAAGAAAAAAGTTGCAGAGATTGAAATAATTGATAATTCCCGCCGGACTCGGCCGCGTCCTTCGGCATTGATCCTCTGAAGGATGCATTGCGATGCCGTTCGGGGACTACTCTTGCCGACGTGGAAGTGGAGCGGACCGCTTCTAACGGAGCATGGTCTCGTGGCCGCCTTTCGCGGTGTATCTCGTTTCCTTCGGGCACCCTTCGTGCGACCCTCGAGGCGCTGCACCGAGACCGTTAATGGCTCTTCCTTTTCTTGTCTCCGGCCCGTGGATAATCGCATTGCGATGGCGGTTTCCGTGGGTACGCCTGTGTTGTGCGTCCGGCGCACGCTCCCGGCGACATTAATTATTGACGCTCCACGGGAACAACGACGCTGCGGGATTTCACGATCCGGCGCTTTTCTATTCTCGCGAAAGTTTCGCAGCCGCTGCCGGCACGCACGCTTTCCTTTTCCTGATACGGGTCTTTTTATGGTGCGGTATCTCGTGCTATGTGACGTTGCGCGGGCAACGGCTCGGATTGTACGTTGCGACGCATGCTGTTCGATTGAAAATTTGTAATACTTCCTCTAGTGGCCGTGATCGCGAAGCGTACCTCGGTTATGCTGCGTCAGTGGAAGTTGATTGGTCGCGCTGATTAGAAGATATCCTGAAAGCTGCACCCAACGTCGGTAGCTTTCGTTGAATCTTCCAAACAGCGCCGTTTCGCACGAAACATAAAATGCAAATTGCAAACAATGGAGGAGTTGAAAACAAAACGTGCCTCACCCTAGCCATTCTTTTTATGCGCTCCTACAGTAGGCACCATAGACCAGCCCATACGTCGCGTCGTTAAAAACAGTTTTTATGGTATACATTACACGGCGAAGGGGTCTTCTCGGGTGTGCTTGCAAGTTGTAAAGACTCAACCGTCAATCCATTTTATTCAGTTTCTTGGCGCGAGGATACCTCTGCCGACGGCAGAGCGGCCAAGGGACGACTAAAATGGGTACGACCTGAATATTGTTATTCAGGGATCGTAAGGCTCCCCCTTCTTCTATTTTCGTAACATCGAGACGTGTCAGATACGGCCGCTCCGGTAAGAACACTTTACAAGCCATAAAAGCTATAGATTCGCGGCATGGGCCGGATCGTATCTGTATCACGTCGGACGTAGGACCGGCAAAATGCGGCGGAACAGTTTAACGTCGCAATTCGGGGTCCTCCTTCTGCACTTGCCACGCGTACGCGGCACGAACCTTGACAATACGAGGTTACGTTGTAAACAGCATTTAATTGCGCGTGACCTGGGCATAAGTGAGACTCGTAAATATGACAATCGTGTATTCAAAGAAGTTTGACGGATGAGCAATTGTTTTGCGAGGGACGTCAATTACACGTAGGCAGACGGAATGACGGTGGTAAACTTGGCATGGAGTTCGCAAAGAGAACGTCCCACTTTCGGATCGAACTTTGGGAAATGGATATTCATATAACCCTCCACTCATGTGAATTCTTAAAGACGTGCAAAGAGTTTGTTAGGGGCTATATTTATTGAGAAAATTGCATAAATTATTTTTCGTCCGATTTAAAAAGGTTGAATTTCTTGATTTTTTCATGAGCGCCTCGCGGTTAAACTATTGATGCTAGAGACTATAAGTATTATTAAACTATGTTGAAGATTTTTCGAAAAGTCTTTATATTTTCGAAACTATTGAGAGTTTGGCGTGCAGCGAGTGGTCTGCTTTCGCGCCATTTTTCGACCTAGTCTCGATTACAGTTTGCTATTTTCTACGGTTCTACATCATTCTCAAGGTGATACATTTGACCTTTCAGTCAGTCACTTCTTAACATTGACCTAATCAGATCTATCGATCTCGAAGTAAGACGTTCTCCTTGTAAGACTCGCGCGTAACACTATACGAATATTACTTATTTAAAATATTTTGTTTAGTTGCTCTACGCCGTATCGACTGGTAGGTCCTTATCGGTTACGTTGAAACATCTGATCAGTCTAACCCTAAGTATAGTATAAGAAGCTACAATAACGCATCTTCTGACTAATTAATAGAAATATTTTAAAAGAATGCAATCATATGAGGGACGTACGCTGCTAGTAACACACCGCCACAAAACGAGATAAAAGTAGACCCCCCATACTATTTGCTACAAATTGCTCTTTTATACACGGTGGTCGAGGCTATAAAGTCCGACTGTTCATAAATAATCCACGACCATACAGGCGGAGGGTGCAGATCGTATCGCGTTCGAATAGCGAACGGGGAGAAAGAATGTACTGCTTGCTGCAAATTCGCGCGTCACTTTGTGAACCCAGGTGCACTTGTCGCCGATCTTCGTTGGTCTTGCATGGACCCCAAAATTACAGGTCGCTCTCCACACTCGTGGCCGTCGCGGACGTTTGTCCCCGAGTATATCGGAGATCGTTAGATCGAACGATAACATTTACAGGTAGACCATAGGTCCCCCTTGTGCGAGCGCTCTTAAGATTTATAGCACACTTGTAATTACGATGGTGGTGCCCTACCCGCCTCTTGTTTGGGTGCCATGGTATTTGTCCTCTAATCAAAAACACATTGTGGCTACTAAACAACGCCGGCATACGTTCGTTCAAGTGTAACTGCATGCAGGTGGCACTTGATTCGTATAATTCTTTGGTGTGACGAAGTAATGAGAGCGTACTCGAAGCAATAGCGCCGTTAACGACATGATCGAGTAATTATTCACACAAAACCGATTTGACGCTTAAATATGATGTGATATATTAAAGATAATGAAGAAAAACAGATAAGTTTGATCGTAGTGGCAATGAATGTGAGTGGTTGCAAATGGTACTTTGTATGCATATGTATGCATATTTGGTATTCGCGCATATTAAAAAGACTGTTGCTATATATGTACGTGGGAAACGTATTGGTGGCATTTTTGTGGGAAAATATTGTTGTCTATACGCGAGCCGAAACTTGCCACCGTGTACAGCGGCATACATTAAGGATAGGCTGCTTGTATTGAATTTACATTTGAAAGGTACCAGAGCAAGCTTTCAACTAAATTTCACGGGTCATTTAAAAGGAAGAGAAGATCCGCTCGCATTATCTACCTCGGCTGCATTTCGTAGAATGAAAATGAAATATTCAAATTTTTTAACCGAAATTTTGTCATTCTACCGCCGAGCGAGAGATAGACGACAGGTCAACCCCTTGCAGGTGCGACATACGAAAGCAGGACACGTTGTTTCGTCTAATTCATTTTTAACGAACACCAAGTAACCCCTTTCCAAATTAGGCGGACGCTAGTTTCTTACTTGTTTGTTCATCGATTTCGTCCGGCCATCAGCGAAATAACAAGCGCAATGAATATTCTCAAAGTTTTAAAGCCTGCAGTGCCTATTACTCGACCAGTTTAATGAGGGCCTTGTTTGAACGCGGACGGCCTTCTGTTGTTCTACAAAAATATTTATAAGTTTGTTACATCGAGCCGCCAACTCGGAATTTGTATCTATAAATGTTGAATGTTCCACTGTCTCTTTTCGCCAAAGTACGCACTCAGCCCCTTTCAATACCTCGATAAGAGACCACCGCAAGGGTTAATACATACATAAAACGAAAAGAAAAGAAAAAGAAGGTAATCATGGTGGGTGTCTTCGGAGAAGCCCGGAGCTGCGAGCGGAGAGTATTGGCCGTGAGAGACCCTTTCCTTCGCACGCTCACGTGAGCGTGCGGTCTCGTACGAATGCGAACTTTTGCAACGCACAGGGATCCGGCGCGCAGGCCGGGCGGGCGTTGATAGAGAGCGACGTTTGTCGTTTGTCCTGGCTATTTCGGCACCACGCGCGCATCGAAGGTTCGTGGCGCACGGGACCAGATGGATACGCGGCTCCACCATATGGGCAGGTGCCCATACTGTTTTACGACCCGTGCAACCCGCTGCACGAGACCGAACGCTCGCGCGCAATAGTCGAAACGTACACACGACGCCCAACACACACCCGCACACGTAGACGCGTGAAAAAGTGCGTGTTACGGGACAAGAGCGCGTGCGCGGCATGGCAACAGCCTGTATGCAAATGAATGCATTTTTATGCCTACTTCACAATGCAGTCCGTTCACCCCCCCCTGAGGAACCGTTAAAAGTGAAAACCTGCTGCCGACGGCACTGCCGGTTCTCGCGGTGCCGGGGCTCAATGCAATTTTCAGGTTGCGCGACATTTCGCAGACGATTGACCCGCGACAAGGACTGACGCTTGAGCGTGTGTATCTCTCGTCGGGCGGGCCCGGCGGTGTGCGTGCGAGAAGAAAGAGCGCGAGAGGAAGGGGACACTTTTGTCTGGTACGAAATATCTCCGATGAGCGAGGCTCTCGATGCATTCTGCCGGTCGCCGAAACATCCTCCTTTTTCTCACGTCTAATCGTCAGTTTAGAACTGAAGCTGATTCTTCGGAGTGCGCGACCTCGGCTAAGTTGGGAATTTCGGATGACACGTTTGCAACGAATGATGGGTTTATCTGGCACGGATCGCGGATAAACGTTTCTGGGGCACGTATCGATGTTTCTGCTCGGCAAAGTGTGTGGAGGAAAGACGCGCGGAAATATTTATAACATTTCCGCGTGGATCGATAACACTGTGGACGCACTGTCCGAGACAGTTACGACTCGTCAAAAGTTTATCACGAACTCGCGGCCGAGCACGGAACAGCGGCGTAGCCCGCCGTCCGTCCGTTTCATTATCGTCAGGCGAAATCTGCCCTTTAAACTCGACTCGGCGCGGAGTCAACGCGCCCTAATGAAATCAACGATTACGCGGCCGAGCGGGTCCGTGAGACCGCAGACTTAAATAAAATATTAATTCCTCGCACGAGCGACTTCATTCTGTCCCGTATGGGTATGCTTTTTTTTCTTTCTTCTGTCCCGCTCATTCCTCCGTCTCTCGAGCACAGTTCCCTCGTCCGTCCGCTCTCTTTCACGACGTTCAAATTATATGAGAATGCCCTAGGGCTCTCGCGGTTGGGCATGGCTTTAGAACCCATTTAAACGATCGTTAAGCGTATGTAAGTGCTAAGTCGTAAAACCGACTCAGGTGTACGGGTTTCACCTGTTTCGCTATTTCCCGTATGCCACGACAGGTGGGACCTTCGATTTCGTCACCGAGACCAGGACCTCTTCCTGTTATTTTACTCTCCTGCTTCCCGTCGGCCACATTGTAATTAGCGTCGGACGATCATTTTCGGGAAGTCCTCCTGTACGGTCGGCGGCAAGCGAACAGTGGACGGTAGGCGGATGCCTGACCCTTCTTTCACCCCCTTACTGAAGACGAGAACGGTTCGACGTACAATGTTGTGAACGACAATTAGGGCCGGGACTCTCGTGTTTGCGGTATTAAAAGAATAGCACGAAACGTGTAATTGAGACATAATGCAAAGAGTAATATATTGTTAATGGTCTGTGTACTTATGAATTAGTAAAACTGTTACGATTGGCATGTGCAGAAAAAAGTCCCGTGAACGTTTATATGCCCCGTACAGTATATAATTAATCCTAATTGAAGTGTAAAAAGTTGTATGTATGTGTACCAGTTGATGCATATGTTGCGATTCAATCAATAATACAAGTCAACTCTATCCAGTGTATTATGTTAACTAGGCGTACTAATTAATATCTTTGCTGTAGACGGTCAATGAATAAAGAAGAACGATAAGGCTGTTATTTGGCGACAAAAGCGTCTTTCTGGCGGATCAATGAAACCGCACTATTCATGCACCGAGACGTGCCGGTCTATTATGCGCGTTCGAGATACCTCGTGTCTCCTAACTCTTTGCTTCTTGCTTTCAGAGATGTTGAAGTGGACGGTCTCGAGATCGTTGTCAGGGACCAGCTCGACGCCCCACGGTCCGCCCACCCTCAACAAGGCATCCCGCAGGCCTTTTCGAGACTTGTCCAATACACCTCCCGCTGCTGGTACTAGAACGAGGCACGTAACCGCTCAAAATGTTGAGATCACGTCGACAAAGCCGACGCCTGGCCGACGAAGAAGATGCAGGAGTCACGGAAGCGATCTTAGAACCTACTTTCAGGTAACGTCATCATCAAACAACGAAGATAAAGTACTAAAGAATTGTATAAATATAAATTGTTCCCTGAATTGAGAGAAACTGGTTCGAAAATAATGCTTTAGAAGAGATCACAAATGCACATCACTACACAAGAGAGTGGTGCTGCAAGAACGAGTCAGTTAGATTTCGAAAACGAGGTTGAAAAGTTCACTATTATTCTTCCATAGGCGACGAAGCCGAATCTGCGATCGGGCAAACGGCAGTCGGTGTCGCAGGAGGTGGAGAAGTCCTCGAGTTCGGAGAGCTTCTATCAGAGTACACCGCGAGTCGACGCTGACATCGGTCCGTTGACTCTCTTTGCGTCTGGCACGAAATGCCCCACGGCTCTGACCTTGCCAACTGACCCCACGTTGTTCCTGAAGAGTCGCTCGAAAACGTTCCAGAGCAGCAACGAGCTGCCTCAGAACATCGTGAACGAGGCGCGGGCTAATCTTCAGTCGCACGTCTCTGACTTCTTTCAACAAATCTCAATGGCCACCAGTCCGGAAGACGTGATGGAGGCCGATTCGGTCCCGCTAACGAAGACCAGGATTTACTCGCAGAATTGCGACTTCAGGACGAAGTTTGCCGAGCACACGAAGACGCCGTACTTGCCGAAGATGGCGAAAATGACGAAGATACATACCCGTTGCCGAACGCCGTACCACATGAAGCTAGCTCAACTCAATAATAGTCCTTTAAAGGTCAAGGGCTCTCAGCAAACGCCGCTCGCTGGTAGATTGTCGAATTTGGCACTGGATCAAGATCTGCCCAAGTTCGAGAACATGGATAACACGGTTACGGAGGTTCTTAATAGGTACGGATAATAATTAACCTGTTGTGCTGACTGGTTATGACTTTGATTAGAAGAGAAACGTTCGCGCAAACGAATGAACGCGCTATTTCACATTGTTAACGTCACAGAAAAGTCGTCGCGCACGCTCTCGTTCATTAATATGAATGCCGAATTGAGGTCCTTTTCGCGTGGAAGTCAAACGATGACTTACTTCGTTTGCGCGAAGTACGTGTGTAACACAGCTGTTGACGCTGTGCCAGACTTCGCAGCTTCAATAATTCCTGCCGTCGCGACACTCTTTTTTCGAATTTCCTTTGCTAGCGACGATGCGCGTAGCAGCCGGTTCTGAATGCATGTGCTGTATTCTGTATCAGTGACCTCTCGTTTACAGAGAGCAAGAGACAAACTTCGGGGGCAGAACCGTTGCGGAGATTTTACTCGGCGACGCGGAGGAGCGAAAGAAGATCCTGGAGATCGTGGAAGAACCGAGTGAAGAGTCGACCGCGAAGAGTGCGGACCATTCGTTCGAGGCGAGTTCGAAGGAAAATCCGGAGGAAAACGGGGATGAGGGTGGGAACGGGCATAACGACAGTTCCGTGTCGTCGGCTAGTCAGCTCCTGGAGGATCCTTCGCCGATGTCCTGGGCCTTCACGTCGCCCGTAAACGACTTGGACGGAGAGTTCACTCTGAAGAGGCAGCGCGGAATTCGACGGAAACGTCAGCAAAAGGACGGCGAGAAAATGGCGGACGGGAAAAGGGCGAAAAGGAGGTCCACGAGTAAGAGTCCTTCGAATACCGGAAGGATGACCGGTGAGATGACTCTGGCCGAGGCGATCAATCCGAATGTAAAGAAGCTCGCATTGGAGACCGACTTGGATTCCACCCTCGACGAGAAGCACGCTCTTACGTCGAAGACGTCGTTCTCGAGTCTGGACGATCGGAAGGAGGAGGACGTTAGTAGGAAAACCGGGTCCTGGGAACTAGACAGTCCGAAGTCCGCGATGACGGATGATTTTCAAAGTTCGAAGTCGTTCCTGAACTCCGTCTCGAACACGCCCGAGGCACCGTTGGTTGCAACAGTTAGAAGATGCCTCAAGTACAGCCCCGATACCGACGCGGCGAGGCTAAACTCCCGTGGATCTATAGAGATCGAGTACTCTTTCGTCGGCGATCATGTACATGTCCGAGGTAACTATAGACCTTCAAATTCTCCCTATAATCTCATTTTTATTCGTCTCTCATAACGGATCCTAAACCGAATTGACCTTCACCCGCAAGCAAAGTCGTATTATAACGTCAAACGCACCGTTTTCTCCGGCCTCCTCGTAAAGTACCGTACACCAACCGTCAAAGCTGAAATAACGTCCTTAAAATATAAATTGACTGTGAAACATTAAGTCGTCCGTGCCGTCGTGCTCGAGTACATATGCGGATGCTATTCAGTTCTCAAGGATCGTGCGGCAATCAGGCGCGTATAAAGCACCGCGAGATCGTTACGTTTTCGCGGAAACGCGAGCGAGGCACGTATTATCGTCGACACGTCCCTGAGATACGCCGTCCACGGGACATGCGCCAATTGTCTGCGCGAGGGGGGATGTTTCTACTTGGCACCCTGTGCGAGAGCAGTGTGCCAGTAACCCACAGACCCTCCTGGCACTTCGATTCTGGTTAGTAGGCCCACCAACATTGATTCCTGGAGGTGCGCATCTTTGCGTAAACAAGCTGAAGGAACATCTCGAGGGTCCTCTTTAATCTCGCGACGAACGCGTCCTGTGCAACGCGCCACTATCCTCGTTTGTGTCTGCAGCGTGCGTCTCTCTCTCTCTTTCTCTCTCCCTCTCTCTTTCTCTCCCGAAACATGGGGATGAAGCGTTCGTTCGCGTCGGCAGGGAGCTCGGCACGCTGCTCGTGGCATTTATCCGATAAGAATGCGGGAATACACTGGAGCTGCGTGTTTTGAGTCCCGTCAGTGTTTCTCGTGCCGCGGCGCATGAGACGTCATAATAATACGGATCCGTATCCGGCCTGCCGCGACGGTTATGTTCCGAGACAGACGCGAAGTTGTACGCGGGTTTACATAATTCCGAACTCGTCAGTGCTCGCGTGTATCGGGAGTCGAGTTACTTTCGGTCGGCGACGGTCAATGATAGAAGTGCTGCGCGCCTCCGGTGCAGGATCACGTTATCTCGGAATAGGAAAGCTGTCGCGGATCGCGGAAACGAGGGCTGCGATTTGCACGCGAGCCTACGCGCGTCTCGCTCCGTCGGCGTGACGTACGTGCGGGGTGCCTTGAATGTCTTCAGTGGTCGAACGCCGGATTGGTCGGCCGCGTTCTCCGCGCAAGTAGTGCAAACAGTAATGCAGTCAGTCGTGGGGTCGAGTGCGCGTTGCGTGCGAGTCGCGCGACACGGTTCAAACGTTCCGGCCCTCGCGCTCAACGCCACGGGCTTCGTTCTCCTCGGATAAATTTCACCTGTGCCGGGAGAATCGAGTCTGATCGGTAGACCCGACCCGGGATCCGGACACACAGTGCAGTTCCGTGAACAGAGCGCCGACACCGAGGATCCATTCACCAACACTTTTCTTTTCAATTGCGCGCAGTGATAAGGTGCAAGGACCTCAGGAGGGCCTACGAAGGACCGATTCACGCCTACGTTAAGGTCAGCCTAAGGAATACGAGCGGCGACGGGGTCGTAAAGAGGACAGCGGTTTACAGAGCCACGCCGAATCCCGTTTTCCACGAGACCTTGATACTGCCCTGCCCAGTGAATAACAATCACTGCACCAATAGCAGGACCACGTCCCTGGATATCGCTGTTTGGCACAGGGATCGCCGAGCAAGGTGAGCATGCCCGAAAAGTGGAGCAGCGTGGATAGGGAGAAACGTTCCGGTTTTCGGCTAATCGTCGAAACGAACACCGACGGATGTTTTCACGATCGTGCCGCGACGCGCGTTTTGGCACTTTGTTTATTATTTACCGGGTCGCGCGTGTGCATAAACGTACTATCGCGTTCCGCGTACTCGCGCTTCGGCTCCGATGCATTGGAGCACGGTGTACATGTAGAGGATTTGTCTGGATTTAGTCGTGCAGGGAAACAAAGCGATCGAGTCCAATTGGTGCGGGAGGCACTGCTGCCTGTGCGAGAGATAATTTTGACTGAGGCGAGGATTTATAAATACGAAATTGGCGGTGTATGCCGTGGGAGTTTCATTGACCGAATAGTTCCCGCGGGCGATATGCAGTTATCGGAGTAGCAGAATTCACGTACGTACCCCTTCGTGCCCGGTACGAGATAGTGATCTCGCGCGGGGCATGCATGCATTGATGAGGGATCACGACGTTTCACGGATTTCCTTATAGCGACAGGAGAATTCCACAGATTCAATTTCGCTAATCGGACTCGTCGAATATTTCGATTCAAATTGGTACCGGATTTATCGGAGAATCGGGTTCGCGTTTAAGAGAGACCACTTTAATGATCTGATTAATTCAATCAAATTGTCCATTCATATTCCCGCTGCACTTCGTTTACGGAATTAAATCGCCGCGCATACCGTCGGCGGACAATTTACTGTAGGAAAATTGACATATGGAAGCGAATCGTCAATGGCACGTTTCTGTTTCTAGACTTTGAGATGTAGGGCAAACTTTCTTCGTCGCGTCATTATTCTATGCGACGGCGTAATGTAAGGCCGCTATAAGGAAATTAGGATATTTGATGAAGAAGTAGGCTGTACAAACAAAAAATAACTCTCACGATACATATATACTTCATAGCCACGTTGCTTATGCATGACGTGAATCTTTCACGTCAATCCAGTTTTCAGAAGAAATGGATTCTCAGCGCTTCCAGACTCGTCCACGAACCCATCGCAGTAAAGTGTTCATGAATCAGCATCGTTAAGATCGTCGTTTCGATACTTTATACAATTCCTTGTAAATACCGGCCTCGATGCAGTTGGCATTTTTGCCAAAGCGAGGACAGTTCTATACGCCGGCGGATGTACTCGTGAGATTAAATCGACCCCGGCAGTATATATCGGGCTGTTTGGCAATGGTACTTTACAATCCTCGTCTCGGCGTCTGCCCCGTTGCGCGTGAATATCCTCTCGCACGCTGGTCCGTCCAAGTATCCCAACTAATTTCTGGGAATGCGAGGGTTCTTTGCGGTAGGAGGGGAATCGATTCTCGCAGGGCATGCGCATGGCGAGCGCCACGTGCACCTCGTCATATCCGTACGCTTTTCTGTGGTCGTCGTTGTGTTCAGTCGTACGTATGCTTGTATACATACACGTGTGTGCAGCCGACCACAGGAAAGTTAATGTATACAGGCATCGCCGTACACGTATGTACATAGATAGCTAGATATATAATACACGAGGAGTATGTGCGAATTCGCTCACGGCTACGAGTTTGTTGTATATACTTCCTGCCTGAGTGTACTCAATAGGTGAAATGTTCTTTGACGTGTGTATATCGCACACGCGAGCCATCGCCAAGAATTCGCGCGCGCTCTATTGTACATGCCCGTACATAAAGACTCCGCACGTACGCAGGGATGTGCACCTATCTAATCCCGGACATGGAAAATTTATGTACGTTTCCCTTTCTCTCGTGTTTCAGACGTAGTGAGTTGCTGGGCTGCATGACTCTGCCTCTGCCCCTGTCACAGGACAAGGTAACTATTGAAATACTCGCCGATCATATTTTCGTTATTGGAATAGCTCGCTTAAGTCGACAGCTTAAGACGATTTATTTTATTCAAACCGACAACCCAATTTCCAAGGTTTTTACGCGAGCGAGAGAGACGGTTTGATTATCGGAGAGGGAAGGATATGATCGAAGTTATTGGAAGTCTGAATTTATACCGACCAATTGAGAAACGTTTCTAATAATTCTCACGCTGCCCGGTCCCGTAGTAACTGTTCACGCGCAGAAAACGAAAGTTCGTGTAATTGCGCGACGAAGAATTGCAGTCCGATCGGCGGGCGCGAGGAGAAAGGGATCGAAATGCCATCGTGTATTTCTTACGATTTCCGCGATTCGTAAGTCTTCCCCGCGGTTAAGGCCAGGGTTAAGCTGATTAGCTCGCGATCGGGCAGTACATTATCGTCCGACGGTTCATTTTATTTTTGACCACGTCGCCTAGAGTACGTGCGCCTCGCGTTTTGCTACCCTCAGTGCTGTGTCAAACGTTCATATTGCGCAGTTCCCCGATCAAGTTCACGGGTGATTGGAAAATGATCGTTGTTGCCATATACTGCGTGGCCTTTTTCGTGGTCGGCATATTACTAAAGATTTTCACCCTTTGTTAAAACGGCTTTCGGCAGCTCCGGTGTTTGTCGCGTCAACGTCACTCGATATGTCAGCGGGTTTGTGAACACAGTTGAGAGTTAACAGAACGAACAGAGGAGGGTATTGTACTGAAATTTTGGTATACGTCATTTGTTTTACAGCGCACACGTCTCATGTAGTTAAAAATGATCGGTGTCGTCGTACGTTGCGTGGCCTTTCTCGCGCTCGGAATTCTGTCGAGGATCTCTTCATGTTCCGTACAAGCATCTTCGAAACGCGCGATTCTTCCGCCGATTTGTTGGTGGCCGACAAGTTATTGCGATCGGGAATGAAAGTTGCCGCTAAGGAGTGGCACGAGTGCATCGTGCTGAAGATTGGAGAATACCGTGCTGTCATCGGCAAATTAATGTCGAACGGTCACATAGCTACGGGAGGCAAAACCATGGCGTGATATTTATTTGGAGATGGAAGGGAAGGCCTGGACGTTGAAGGGAAGTTTGACGGTTCGGTGTACAAGCCCGGAAAATCTCGTTGGAAGTTTTAATTACTGCTCAACTTCAATGGCGCTATGTCGGTTTTTAATAAACTTTCGGGCCAATCGCTTTTTGTCGCGTCTCTCTCTCTCTCTCTCTCTCTCTCGTAATTGAACAGCGTGGAATTTCTTAATGAGCACACTTGAGCGAAGAAATCAATTAGTTGACTAATTGACTTCGCTCGGTTCTTCAGTCTCAAATAGAATTAGACTGAACGTTCACGTCGTAGAGATGCGAAGTTTCTGAAGTGCAAGTAATCTAATCAAATTAATCACGTGTCCAGGAAGCGACATGGCACCCGTTAGAAGCAGGCTCTGGTCGAAACACAAGTACTCCTTATGGAGGAGTTCCCCCGGAGTGTGGTGTATCGCCGCCTATGTCGAAGGAAGGAGAGTCAGATAACAATAACTCCGGGGCGGACGACCTCACGTATTTGAGGCACCTTGAATTGGAGCCTCTGGATCCCTTAACCGGTCTACCTCTACATCCAGGCTTCACAGCGAGGGGCGGCAGGACGCCTTGTACCATCACTAGGAGATTAATAAGACAGACCGCGGTCAATCAGGTACGGCTTTCAGAACCTCTTCCATTAACACGTTCAATGCCGCGGACGCATGCTATTAGAAAAAAAAAAAAAAAAAAAAGGAGATGTATGATGCACATATGCTTTACAAGCATCGAACGTGTTAAAACAAATTACTCCTATATCGACACTGTTTCCGAGGCGTGTATCGATCGGCGGGAGTGGACGCGATAAGGTATGAATTAACGGATGTTTATCGATGTTTTCAGGTGCCATGGGGCTTTTCCTTATCTTGGGGCAGGCCGCCGCGTGTAGAGCGTGTCGACCCGGGCAGTCCTGCGGAAAGGTCGGGTCTGCGACCGGGTGACCACGTGGTCTTCGTCGAGACGACGAATGTCGTGACGAGGCCGCGGGACGAGATTCTCGGTCTCATTCAGGCAGCGACGAATCAACTGGTTCTCGAGGTTTATCGGAAATCGGGCCCGCACTCGGCAACGCACAGACCGAGCTCGGTGAACGTCACTCTGCAGCAGTCGTTCGGCGTCTCCACTCAGCAACACGCGGTTGCGTTCAGCGCGGAGGTCGGTACAGGCATTCTGGTGTGAACGGAAAAACGGCACCATTTCAAACTCATTGTTCCATTCCTTCTAACAAGGTTTACGTTTTGTCGGACCGTGCGACGAGAGGGCGAGTGTAGGATAGGCTTGAAAGTTGAAGGAGAGAGGAAGAGAGAGAGCGAGAGAGAGAGCGAGAGAGAGAGAGAGAGAAAGCGTGAATAATATTAATATTCAAAGAGAAAATACGTTTTGTTGCATTTATAAAGAATTCGAACTCGCGTCCGATAGATCGACGGCTCCTCGTTTACCAATACACTTTGGTTCGCGCGACGTGAACTCACCATGTGATGAAGTAAATTGCGAAGGAATTTGTTATTTCACACGTACGGTGTTGTTCGTGGCATTGCGCTTCGGCTGGTTGATCGTCGAAGGGTCAAAACTTTTCGACTGGGCTACCGTCGTCGTGAATGCTTGCTTTGTCAGAAGATGTTCGTATGATTGTATTCGCCTCATATTGGATTTATTATCAGGAAGAAAAGGGTACACAGGGTGATAGTGACTCGTGTCCGAATCGCGAGTATCGTGCTAACACGATTTTTGTATTGTTATCGACTGAATCTCGAACGAACGGTGATCCGTGCGTATTAGAGGATAGCTAAGAATCGTGTGCGAGAGAGTGGAGAAGTGCGAGAAACAGTGAAGTTTCGAAAATTTACTTATGCGGCTTTACGTTTGTCGACGATTGCGGCTAGGCGCGAAAGTCCACGGATGCAGTGTTATTTTTTTCGATTAAGTTATTTCCGCTTCATTTTGTATACGATGGACACACATTGCGTGTGTCGTTTCCAGAGCTTATTTTATGTTTTTACGCGTGCGGCTACGCGTTGCCTGCGCTATTTTTGTATATTGCGATTTTCTCGAATTTTTTCTTTTTTATTCATTAACGAGATGTGTAGTGTATAGAGCGCGTCGCCTACCCGAGCAATTGCGCAATTTAAGTTATGATGCGGTTATGTTTTTCTACCTTAGTCGGTTGCCATTTTTTGTTGTTGTCAACAAGTTTTGTTTCAAAGCACGATTGCATTTTGTTCATTTATTTCACCTTCACCCCCTTAATTTTAAGCGAACGAATAACGCGACACCTTGCCTGGTGCAAAACAGTTAGAATAATTTCGCTTAAAAACTGCAAGTTTCTAGCATAGAACGATAAGCGTTTTAGTTTTCACATCAATTTTCGCGCATATTCACCTAGACGGATCCAAGTACAATCAATATTTCACACGGCAGTTAGCCTGTCATTTCAGCAAAACCTCTCATTATTCCACCATCACAATTCAGTTCGCATATGGAACGCAAAAACATCTTAGTCGTTACTCAAGTCGGTTACACTATTTGCATGCGACTAAATGCCGGAGTACAAAGCATTCAGAAAGTATGAGAAAAAAAAGCATCACTGTCATCTTCCACGCGATCAGATTTTCCCAAATCTGGCGCCGGACGCACCGCCGGAAGAGGAGCTGACCGTTCGCGAAACTCGCTACTGGGGCATTTTGAAGAGCGGTCACACACGATTCATGGCGCCGGCCACCGAGAGACGGGAAGTGCTGTCGATGGCGGACTACATGATCCTGTTTCAAAACCTCGACGAGCTGCTGAAGCTGTCGGACGAGATACGAGACGAGGGAGGTGGCATCGACAGCTACCTGTGCCGAGTGCCACGAATTACGGCGGCCTACCGACGATACCTAAGCGGCCTGCAGCGTTCATGTTGCCTACTCGTTGCGCTCAGACGGAATGCGGCCTTCGCAAAGCTGGTCTGTGAGCCGGCAGTGCCACATAAAAGACGTCCCGATCTCACCGGCGTGCTCCTGGCGCCCTTGGAACACTATAGGTGCGTGTATAGACACGGAGCTGTGCCGTGTTCTTCGAAAAGTTCAAAGTAACGTCACGCGAATGATATTTCATGACACCCCGTATCGCGGCACGAGGTATTTTTCGTTCGGAGAGAATCGATCCGCATACGGTAGTTCGGAAATACTTGCCAAGTACAGACGCTTCATGAGATCAAACAGAAAGAAGCTTTGTTCCTTTGTTCTCTGTAGTGTCGGATGTGCGGAACAAAAGGGACATTTATTTTTAGAGAAATGACGAGATTACTGGGACAGGCTTCGCCAAGGAATTGTCAGCAGGCCAGGGACTTAGCTCAGGGATACAGGGAAGCCACAGCTAATGCCGGTGTTATGGAACCGCCCCGCGACACTGGAAGGCCTCTGCTTAGCTTACAAGAAGTGGAATCGAGACTGGTCTTCGCGAGATGCAAGCCATTCACATTAGCAATGCCGGGCAGACAATGGTCAGTCGATAATTGAATAACGGAATTATTTATATCCCCGCGGCTTGTTCCTCGGCGGACCATTCATTGCTGCGCTTGAATAGTGTGCGGTACAAAGCATGGCGCGTCTATATTTGTATTTGAACGCTACTGTCTAAGTCCGCCACCGTCTAACGCGTAACATACGACATACGATGCGCAAACGTCGTGCATAATTCTACCCTTGATCGAACATAATTTCAATGCCACAACCTTTGCCACAGGCTTTTTGGCGGTGCGCTCGCCAAAGTCGAAGGTCGTGCCCGCCTTCAACCGTCGTGGGCCCTTTTGCTTACGGACCTTCTGGTGTTCGCGCGAGTCTCGCGAGATCGAGTGCTCTTCGTGACGGAAGAACCTCTTCGACTGTCGAACATTGCCGAGGCATGCTTTACCGTGAGAAAACGACCGACGGAGTTTAGGTTGCAAGTGGCCATTAACTCGAACGGCAGCACGGAGAACGGTCATACGGACATGACGAATGTCGGTGGCGGGTGCAGTCCTCACAGTCGACCGCGAAGACGGGTTCTCATTCTCAGGGCACCGAGTCCGGAGCTCAAAGCGGTTTGGCATAATCTCCTTCAACGGCAGATGTGAGTACCAGAAGAGGTGTCGACAAGCCACGCGAAGTTCTGAAGAGGTACATGTCAACTCGATCGAAACATTTGCACGAAAGAATTAAATTATTTTAAATAATCGATTTCAATGAATTTTAAAGATGATGACTTAAGATCTTAATGATAGAACATCGTAGATTAAAGATCGTAGATGGCAGATAATAGATAGAAAACGATAGAACTTAAGAATTAAGTCACATTTCTCTTTGCTTGCCCGCGAGTACCAAGTTCAGATCTTGGCAAGGTTTTTGCCAAACGAACGCACGTTTGTTCAAAACATCAACGGTAGTGGCCTCCTTCATCTATACTAATCCCTTGCATTTTAGAATCTATGTAAATACAGGCTATGGGGGAACACCGACTCTCGGGAGCCCCGAAGAGAGTCCAATTACTGGTAGCAATTTCACTACTGTCAGGGAATCCACGGAAAGTCCACAGGTAGATAGATAGTTAGACAGATAGAACACGCAGTCGATTACGTCTCGTCAAATAGTCATGCTATAGCGACCGACGTAATTGGAACTGCATAGAACGTGCACACTATGTATAAAGGCCTTGGCCATTAATCAGCACCGATAAACTGTTTGGAAGTCACTTGGACAAGGAAGCGTTCTTCACAATAGCACTCACATTAGTTTCGCAGTACATATCTAGCGACGTAGATTTCGAGCGCTTTGTCATTAGTTAGTTACACATTAGACGATCACCACGACGCAGTAGAGACTGCTACATTCCGGTCGGTGGGGTACTGACGAATTATTATGAACTGATTAGCAACAGATTGCAAGAGAGCAGCGGCATCTCGATGAAGAAAAAGCATGCCGGTCGGGTGAGAGTCTCGATGCGTTGTTGAAATCCTCGAGAGAGAACAACCACCTTGCCCAGTGGGTCAGCAATTCCCATCAGATCCCCCCACCAGATAGCGAAGGGCCCCTCGAGGAATGGACGGCCGAGGAATTGGCAGCGAGAACGCCCGGCGACCATAATGACAGAGCGGCGCAGGAAGCGGCGACGGACGAAGTGGCAGCGGCAAATTCGGACATTGAGCAGCAGAGTACAGCTTCGAGTGCGAGTTTGAGCACCGTCAAGTCGAACAGTCTGACGCCGCGTAAGAACGGCAGTCATGTGTCGTCGAAGGAAAACTCGACGGGTTCTATCAATATTTGCCGAAGATGCCACAGGTAACGTTCGATTTTCAGTCTATCAGGAAGAGTTGTGGGAGTGTTGAAACTGCAGGACACTGATGCTGTGTCGAATGTACATACGAAGAATGAAGCGAGCCGAGTGAGCTGATAAGTAATAGGTTTGTCGCGCGTGTGAACGAATGATTTGCGTCTATATCACAGATCTGGATGTCCAACTCCGCCACCGCAGAGGGATCCGTTCTCTCCTCTGCCGCCGAAAATTTCAATCCTGCCACCTACACCTGACCTGTGCACGAGGCATCGGTTGCGAAATGGGTTGAACGATAGTCCTAGCCGAAACAGTCCCAGTTACACCCCGGCCGATTGTAATACGGAAGATGGCAGCGAAGATGATCTCGATTGTGATGGAGAGCCCCCTTACAGGTACGGAACATTAATACCATTCGATCTGCCTTAACTGACAGTTTCTCTAAAACAGATGTAATCCACGATAAAACAGTCCTGGGAAACACTATTATGATTTTGATTAGAGCCTTAAGAAGATTCGGCACCATGAGTAGTTTGGATCAGGACGACGAATTGGACGATCAAGGAGATGACGACAATCGTGACACAGAATCACCTCCGACCGGTATAAGGGCGTGGACGGCTCGGGCTAGTAGTTACGTCGTGAGCAAAATGGTGCTACTGGAGCAGTTGGGCGAAGGCGTCGGTGGATATTTGTTGCATCCGCCGGTTCCGCCTGAGAGGACGGAATTTTCATTGGACCCAAACGATGAGGAAGGTACCACGTCAGGAGCGACTTCGGGTGATGACATCTGGGGTACGCCAACTTCCGGTGGACCGGACGACGAAAGTTTCACAGCAACCTCGGTAATGGCAACACGCTATTTTCTCATATTATTAGTTATTCGAAGGTACTGGCCAAAGCTTGGAGGTCTGTACGGACAGTGAATTTTAGCGCTAACGTTTGACACACGGTTGCACCTCGCGTATCATCCTGATTACAATTATATTGCGTGTACGAGGGTTGATCAACTGGTCAATCGGCGAATGGGATAACATTTAGAAGCACTGCGGCTTGGATCCGTTTGCACGGAAGTATTTAGAATTTCGCGTGTTGAACGCTGTTACGCATTCTCTCGTTCTTCGATTAAATCGCTTCCTCCGAGTTACATTGCATTCGTATGAGCTTGCTTTCACACGATACATAGCTGCAGAGCACCGCCTCTCGAATCCTTCATCCACGGTGTACCGGAGGTAAGACTCACGTACTCTCACTGATTGGAAAGCTCCGACTAATTGAATAAGCGAGGCAGGTGCGAAGGAAAGTATGTAGATGAGTAACGTTCAGTTTCGTTGAACAGAATGCTCGTCGAGGAATGGTTTGACGGAAGTGCCCTGGAGCCCGTACCTTCTACTAAACAGTCTCGGACGTACTGAGAAGAGCGAAGTTTCCCTCTCTCAAATGTGAAGCTCATTTTCGCTTCCCCGCTCCTTTCTGCGTCCGAGATCGTTGCTTCGACAAAAGCATTGAAAGAAATGACTAATAGCCTGTAAGCTTCGCACGCATCTGCATGACAATGCTTGCCCTTTGTTTGCAAAGAATCACTAGCCCGAGCTGTGCCTGACTTCCCTAGCCGCCGCCGAATGGCACTGGCAACACAGGTGCCTCCGGTGAGGACAACTACGGCCTAAACCTGTCGGCAGAGGATGACGCGGACCAGGAGTCCGAGAGCGAAGACTGTACTCTGCCCGAGCTTAGCATGGACCAGCTGCTCGGCGGGGGTAGTCTCAGTTCGCTGAGGTGCTTCTTAGGGAGAAGAAGATTGGAGCCGCTTCCGGAGGAGGAAGACTCGCCTGGTAGCGGGAAGCAGCAGGTCGGATGGTGGTGACAGAGGTTTCAAACGGCGACGTCGAAGAACGTCGGCTCGAGTACGGACTCTACTGAGAGGGATCGGGTATTCGTTAAGTTGAGCCAGGAGGACGAGGAGTTCCGTCGGAAGATCGTCGACCTCCACAGAAAGCTGTCCGACGTGGATGAAGGAGGACTGGACTCATCGGTGTCGCCCGAATCTACCAAGAGCTCGAGGGACGCGGAGCGATTGAAGGAACTCGAGTCGGTTGTCCGTAGAGCTGAGGAAACGTCTACCAGGAATGCTCAGCAAGTCACTGCCGAGAGACTGCAGCATGACAGTCAAAGCGCGAGCGGATTCAGCGATCCCGGCGACAGACGCAGCTATAGAAAGCTTGACGCGCAACATGATCGCAGAAGACACGCGGAATTATTGCAGAGGAGATCGAAGAAGCTCGAAGAGGATGGCGAGGAGCAGAATTCAACTAGTGCGTCCGAGACAAATTTCTTAAATCGTTTGAGGATCAAGAGGCGTAGCATGAAGCTACTCAGCTTTCTCAGTGGCAAGGCGGCTGACAGATCGCAGGAGGAACGTGCGGCCAAGTTGCTGAGGATGTACATGCCAGAGAAGGGACCGAAGGCGCAAAATACAATCTCTATTCATCACACGTCCAGGGATAGACGATTTTGGAAGCTTCGGAGCCGAAGACGATCGAGCTCGCAGTGAATCATAATAGAGTATTCCTTATTTGCCCCTAATCCTGTCCTCGTCTCTCGTACAGGAAGAGAATCGAAAAACATTCAAATTACGAAAATCATTGTCTCTCCATTACTAGGACTTCCAAAATGTTCACGTTACTGAAGTTTTTTCAATTCTACTCCAGCATGTAAGAAGTTGAAATTGTTTTCATAGAGAGTAGTGATAAGTATAGAGCGGCGTTAGGTTTACAGATTCAATATAGGCACTTCTTAGACTTGCAGAACAAGTTTCAAAGAAAATCGTTTCCTTCGCCAGAGATGGCTAGTCAAGTAAAGTTTCAGAGTATAAGAATCATTGCGTCCTGTGCTATAGTCCGCTTGTAAGATTTTTAAGAGTACAGTCTCTTTCAAAGATTGAAGGATGGCCTAGCTAAAAACCTTTGAAACTTTCCAAATCGTTATCTTTTCGTTCGATGTGCAAGACAACCGATGTCCTTGCTCAATAAGGTTCAAACCTGTCCGACCTTATTCCTAAAACACTGTAAAATGTAGGACCGCACGACTGACCCAACGCGGCACTCATCTTCCAAGTACGATAGGTTCTTTTCTGATGTACAAGGACCCCGAAATTTCAATAAAATATAAATATTCCTGTTGGTAGGTTATAATGTGACTAGTGAGTCACCCATGAAAAACAAATAAAGTATAATATTTGTTCAACAGTTACCCTGGTTTTTGTCTTTTAGATTAAAAACGTATTCTGGACATTACACATAGGTATATTACTATCGTGATATATGCTCTATTTTATTGGTTTCTTATTTGCAATACATAATGTATACATTTCTAATGTACACCACCATTCAGCCATTTAAGACGTAGCTGTTCCATTATTGTTTTACAATCAAACTTTTTAGAACTTTCTTGGTAAGTTTGTGTTACCGCAATACGTTGTGGATCTACTTTGGGTATGACATGAAACGTACCATTCTCATGCAAGTAACATCCATCTAAGTCATTGGCATCTGGCAATTTATCTGGTAACCGAATGGGTGTAACTTTTATCAGATGCTTTACTGACCATAGACGTTTGCACACTTCTGGTGTATTCTTCACAATTATAGGTTTGCTTCCCTACATAATAATGTTGATTAACGTGAAGTATGTGTGAAAGAATTACGTATTGGAAACAAACATTAAAAATTGTTTACCCTTTCTTCAAGGCCTAACTCTGTTAGTGTTTCCTGCTCCCACCAAGGGTTTCCTTTAAGAGGTTTTACCTTGTGAACCATTAAAAGTTTGGTTGGGGTAATCTTTGGTTCCTCATAGTTTGGCGACCTACGTGCAACAACAATTTAATAAGGTGACTAACATATAGTGACATAACGTACAGATATTCAAGCTAATGTGATAAAAATAAATTTGTACCTTGGGTAGAATGTAACAAGTGCATGTTTAACGCTGTCTTTCTTCCATGATTTTAAGTTCTTATGCCTTTGAAAACCGTGTAATTGTCGCACAAAGTTCAACGAAACTTTCGGCCAATTAGCCATGCTACGACTTGTTAACAGAAACGTTTTATAAGTAGTGATTCTTCGAATGTCGTTGATCACATAATTAATATTAAACAACTTATTGGGTTTTTGTTCTTTATATGAATATATCTTACTAAGTCATAAAAGTTTATATACAAATATCTGCAATAACTCGTTTACCTCTTTCCGGTGTTACTTAATAAAACAATAATAATAAGAACGGTTATGTTTCCCAGCGATTGTTCAATGCTAACCTATATATACACTATACATGAATTGCAATAGTGATTTCAATACTCCCAAACTACAGATACGGTAGTTACTACGACCAGCATTAATTCTAGGATCTTTTACATTTGGTACCACATGCGTGATAACAGCGCCACAAATGTGGGAATTGAGATTCAACGTCGGTACAGTCACTTACGCGCCTTGCCTACGACACAAAGTTATCGATATTTAATTATAAGGAATGAATTTAAATTTTTGGCGACGGTGTTGTTATAATTTGTTTAATCACATAAGTAACACTTTCCTAAAGTGCAGCAACAAATATATTGATAAATAAAATCAGTGGTATAATAGCATGGGTCAGATACTTTTTATATATGTAGTGTGTAGTTATTAGTTTATCTTAATCGAATTATTTGTTCTGTTCTTTTTAACAGTGACCGACAAATAAACAATTTTCCGGAAAGCATACTTCAAAGAGATACTCATCGAAATATGTACCATGTACCAAACCCATAGATGGATGACAGTTCTATTTAAGGTATTACTAGCGCTGAATCACTTTACTTAAACTTGTTTTTAAGCCAGACTTAAATTGAAGATTTTTAAAAAATAACAATTTTTTTCTTATGATTGAACTTGATCCACTGTCTAGAACTCGAGTTATTAACAATTAAAGTTTAGCGTTTTCTCCATCTAAAGCAATGGTAATGATCACAACAAAACGGTTTTTTGATAATAACTCGAAAACTTTTTTTGAGAAAATTCCAGGTTGTAGATTAACATTCGAGGAACATTTTAAAAGAAAAAAAAAAGACTTTCCACCGTCTAGTTCAGGAGAAAAAAAATTGTAAATTGAGTGCTTGTGTTCAGCCTGAACTGCGGTACAAACGCTAGTATGCATTATTGCCAAGTATACTAGTGTGCACATATGTATACGGAATGTGTGCATGGATTGAATCAGGGCCGTAAGAAATTTCTGACGCAATTGAAAACAAATAATGAAGCCCCTTTTTGATACGGCACCCAGCGCTAGTAATACCTTAATCAAATAGAAGGAACTTTTAAGCATCACTCCTATCTGTGTCACGTGGCACTCAAAGTGATATAAATGTTATTAAAAGAAAAATGAAATGAAATAGTACGTTTCATAAATCGTTATTGCAGCAATGTTACGTACAGTCGGTTGTTATAGCAAATCTACACTGAAACAGTGATCGAACCAATAGTAATGGTAAAACCGATTGCAAAATCTTGCAATACTAACACTTGCGCTCTTGGCTGAAACTAAATTTGCATAGACCTCATCGATCTCCGCGTCAATTTTTAATTTGAACTCACATCTCAGCGATAGACCACGGCCGTATCCACGTTTATCCGCCCGAGCGGTCGACGTTTAATTGTATTCACAATTACGCGCCTCTTATTTGAATAATGGCGACAGAATTCGTTCATTCATAATTCCTCGCTGGGCGATGCGCGTTTCGACTTTCCCCGTGAATTTTGCGGGAACGACGGGGTGGTATTTCAAAATTATTCGAGGCAACTAACCCTGAGGGCTGCCGCGCCGGCATCGCGCCACGGAATGCAGGGTGTTCCGACATAATTCACGAAGCGAGAGAGACAGGCGGGAAAGCGAAGCGTGTGCAAGGTTATACGGAAGGGTGAGGTGGTTGCCCGGAGATTTAGGGTGGGGGATGAGATACGTCCGTGAGTTTATTAAAGCCCGGCGAAGATACGTCGCACCTCGACTTCTTGTCCCGAATACGTCTTTTATACTTGTTTGTTCGCAACGGCGAATGAGATTTCGGACTGCTGACGTATGTCAAATTTTAGACGAGAGACTAAACGGTACCTAAACATTCTGCATCTGACACAGTCGATTGTCATAAAGTATTATTCCGTGCAACTTCGTGCATCAGGTGCAAAAATAAGACGTTAAGACGTTATATTACTATACGACTGTTTCTAATATTGTTCCGTTACAGGAGGAAATGTACCTAGGCACTCTATGTGGAATCTTCTTGACGACTATATTATGACGAATACATCGACTACCATATGCCACGTGTCTACACGTATAATCATAGCAACAGTACACCAGCGTATCCTCTGAGCATAGGAGCGCGACGCATCGCACGTAACAGTGTCGTGGCTTCGTTAATGGATGGATATGATATCGCGAAATGAGATTCTCTGTACGAGTCAGAGTGCATCCCGGATGCATATGATTTCCAGTTTCTTAGTTATCGTTCCACGTGACCCCGTTTCGTTGCATTATTAATAGATGCATTGATGTAGATGCCGGCGAGTATGTATACAGCGTTCGCGGTGCACGCGAACCGCGAGACACATGCGGTCTGTTTATCTTCTTCCGTCGCGCCTTTCACAGAGAGCAGTTGCCGAAAAAGAAAGCGATCTTTCCGGGTGATTTAGTTTTGGTGGAGCGTATCGTTCGGCTGCGAGTGAGGAGCAGGGAAAGCGACGTGCGATATCTAGTTTTGCCCGTCGTACACGAACATCGGGCATGTATTTGGCCCAAGACCCGAGAGATAAGAAGATGCGTCTACGTGTGCGTATATGTTGGGATAACGAGAGCGGCGAAAGAGAGAAAAGTGATTGTTCATGTGCCCTGTAAAGTACATATGTACTCTGGCGTTGTCCTCGTAAGGGATTGCGACAGAGTGCAACGAATGGGTACTCGTTCGAAAAAGTTCCGACCGAATAATCAGGATTGTCTTGAAAATGCATTAATGTGCACGCGCTCGCTCAAAAAAACTGGCTGAAACTTCCGCAACGAGTGTCGAAATTTAGTATCAGTCGCGAGATGTTCCGAATAGGAGGCGCGTTGAATTTCTAGCTTAAAGCAGATTCTATCGGCGCCGCTTCTGACGATATGTAAGGATTCTAATAAACCGTGTAATGTGAGATTTCGGATTAGTTGTGTGACGAAGCAGCGACGGTATTATAATCCCCGATGAAATTCTCACGCAATCTAATTAACATGCTATGATGTTGGTCTCCGCACAAATTGGATGTTCGTACCGGTGCATCCGTCAGCCGTTTGACCGGCAGCACATATTTCACCCGAAAAAGTCATTTTCGTTTCGGCCGCATCCACGGTACAGACGGGGGAAAAAGAAAAGAAAGCGTAAAAGAGATGGAAATGAGGACGCACTCGGTTCGGTTGCTCGTGCTCTGGTAGAAGAAAAGTGCACTCGTGCGCTTTGACGCAACGGTTTGCGGGGGGGTCCGGTAATGAAGCGAATATTAGGAGGATCCTATATGGTCAGGATTCTCTGGTGCGATCTCATTCGCTGTCTCTCGGTCTACGCTGGCCACGAACGAGCAGCTGCTGCTACTGTCCTGCTATTATATGCTGGGCATCATACCTACGTCCCTCGTTATCCACGCTTTTCGGGAGAATGATAGCCTGTAGTTTCCGTAACACACGAAAGGGGATTGAGTGTACAGTTCAACCAATAAAACTTGCTCCTAGTCACGCTTCATACACGGATGCCTGCGTGAGTTATTATCAACTAAAGGCAAATTTCCCTTTGCGGATCGTTGAATCGTACCGTATAGGTGCCACGAAGGTACAGCTGTGGTATAAATTGTTAGGCTGAAATTTCAGCGATTTCTTCGTTCTAATTTTGTCACTTGATAGACAATAATAGAGGAATGTTTCATTACAGACTTGTTCATTAGTTCGACGTGATTATCAGTAAATTCTTTCCCTTACTTCGAAGCGCTGTCACTTTGACGCGCTGTTGCTTAATAAAGTCGTAGCGTAGTTGGGAAGTACATTGCATCAGCATATTCCGTTAAAAGTAACTTTATAAATTGCCTTGACATACGCGTACACGTTAAATATGCCCTCTTTTGAAGGAAAAATAATTGCAAATTGCGCGTATATAACGCATTCTAGTTATCTACAAGCTTTTATTATAAAAGCGTATATCAATCAGAGTTAATCGATTTCCCATCTTGCACCGAAACACCCTTTCAAAACAAGTCAGGCATAATGAACAGGGATCGTATCAGAAAATGTTCTCGGTTAAAGCTATTTAGCGATCGTCGTCTTTTCTGCAAGCTCGCCGAGTACGCGACCGGTAAATCAACGTTGCAACGATCAACCGACGACACACTGACCCAAAATAAGACCCGTTAAAATTCCATTTGTCCCCGGGTGCGAAATTCGTTCAACGAGACTTCCTCCCCTGTCGAGCGTGTTTCCCGGACCGGGCGTAATTGTGGCGCGCGCGCGCGCGCGCGAAATCCATTTGGCGGGGCGCCGTTCGCGATAGTAGCGATGTAGCACGATCGAATTCGACTCCCGCACTCCACGGCTGCTGCCGAAGTTCCGAGTCCCGACGTATCCGCCGGCAAAATTATTCACCGAAGCGCAGCAGGGTCGCACTGCTCTGGCGCTCCCAGTCGCTGCCCGTATTTGCGGTTAAAACGTCGATTAGATCGTGATTTATGGGGACGGTGACACGTTCCGGTACGTTTGCGGACGCGGTGGAGTTCAATTACGCGATCGCGCGGCGGAATTCCATTTCAGCGACGGCAGCAGAGTAGTAGCGAGTAACGAGGAGCACGGAGCGAAGGAGTAGAAAGGATAGGGAGGAGAAGATCGAAAGGAAAAAGAGAACATGAAGTAGAATCGATGGTCGGGCAAGGACATTTTCTGGGTTAGGTCGGTCTATAATTGTCGAGAGGGTCCGAAATCGATCAAAGTGGAGAATGCCCGGTATTGGAAGAATCAGTGGTAAGTATACCGAGGGTGGAATTATCTGTATCGAATTGTCGATCGTTGAAGCGACGTGTTTTCAGCCTCGTAAGATTATTTGAAAGTAAATGTTTAGTGTAGATTGGGGGATGCGTTTTGATTGTGCAGAAGCAGGGAATAGATCACGCGGGAAATTCTGTGATATTAATTTGTGGCATGTCTTGAGATACTGGCGTAACTTTTTGGATAATCGGACCAATCGGATGTGAAGTATGTGAGATATTTGACGTACAGCGAGGACTTCTTCGCGAATCTTATAATTAGTAACAGAAAATTCGGCGAGTTTCTCTTAAGTGAAATGTTGCAGAACAACGTCGTATATTTATGTTAGGGAATTGACGAAAGAAACGATGAATGGGAGGCGAAAAAGGTGACGAAAGAACGTTTCCCCCGATTGCGTCGTTGACTTTTAAGACTAATTTAACAGGTTCGTGTTACGCTTGATCAGGTATATGGGTTTATGTAATTATCGTGCAGGACGATTATGCATCAACTGTGGGATATCAAGTGTAATACCACTTCGAATTTTTCAGTTAAGCTATTCGCGTTTCGAAAGATGTTGAAAATTACGTACTTTAATAATAACAGATCTATAACCACAGAAGTCAACTAAGCGAGAGGAGCTTCCAAAATTCAGCTGTTCAGGTTACAAAATTTGGAATTTTCATAAAATAAGATGCACACGGCATATTCTGTGCTGGGGAGTAACGTCAGAAACTGCATGTCGAAATAGTATAATTATTCCTTATTTATTTTCGTAAGCTAATTACGTTCTCCCTTGGGGTAAACAGTCAGTTCATGCATTGCGCTTGGGTGAATTCGTGAATCTGCATTTAACGACGTGCATTTAATGCTTTTCAACCTGACGATGTACGAAGGCGGCATGGCCAGTCGGTGAGACGACAGAACAGCTAGCGTAATTTAAAAAGCTCCTCATGAATATTAATTACGTTATTAAATTACTGGAGCAAATAAGCACGCTTGAAAGAATGCAAAGTCCGTTGATGACTATAAGTTCATTCCCATATCAAAGACATAGCACTAAATGTTCTGTAACATTCCATCTCCATTAAAGTAACATTTCAAAAAGCACTGTATTGCTAAAATACATAACGATCCTACTTTGCAAACGAAATAGCCTGTACGGCGGTAAAGCAAAATGTTACCGTTATCGTTAAAACAAATTCTTGTTCATCAAATTAATTTCTACTGAACGCATAGGTGCGTCAAAGAGAGTCTGTGGTGTACCAAGCAAATTCGCCGTTCTCGTTTGATTTAACACGTTTACAACAGATTGGTAGAAAATTTCACCAAATTTGTACGAAAACGAACGTTTAAATAAGACAAACCGCAAGTAACACACTTCAACGTTCACCGCCTTGTGCACGTAACCATGAGAATCGACAGTTTTTACCGACGCTTAACAGTGTAGATAAAAACATATTCCCGTATCAAGAACTCTCTATACGCATACCCATGTCCATGGGTCTTTTTACACTATAAGAACGAAAACAAATGTCCCATTAATCCTATCGTCAGCGTCATTGATGTATTCCTAGTATTTCTATACAAACACGCATCGCGCATAAGTAACGGCCTATCGTTCTTATGCGCGTGTCCCTCATGCCGGAGAATCAATGGAGCGTACCTATCAATTACAAAACGATTAACCGCACTTTGTGATCGGTCCCCGTACGCTCTTACGTCGCACAACGAGGGCGTTACCGGCCACTTTTTTCTTACAGGGGGATAAAAATCCGGCAAAATGGAAAGGCTACGGTTTTGCGCAGGTTCTCGCGGTAAAATGTCGAAATACAGGAACCCGCGGACTTGTAACGTGGCGCGAGCACCAGAAACAGCAAACTGCTTGTCGGCGCTTGATACAGGTGTTACTAACAAGGTGAACGTCTCACTTGCAGATCGAACGTTGGGACATGGATCTCAGCATATTTTTACATCGCCGATGCTGGTCAAATGACAATGACATTCTATACCGTAGGCCATAATTAATGTGAAATTTGAATAAATAATTTTTCGTCCCACTAGTGTTTCCATAGGCACCGTTTCGTTTTACCTCATACGTATACGTAATAGTAACTTCGCATCTGGTTGCGCACGGTGTTACAATTCGCTGTTCGGTCATTACAAAGAAGGCATTGTCAAATTATTCATAGTATCGAACCAGCAATACTTTGTAGCGTTTGTCTTTATGCTTCTGCGTGCAATGCCGCAAAGTGTACGCGATCGAATGAAGGCAATAAGTATGTTACTCATCGAGTTATCGTTCTCGCAAGTTTGGAAAATGTAGTTTCGCCAGACAAATGTAATGTGTTCAAAGTTTTCCTACCGTACCTTCCCATACGTGAACTGCTCCTCTCGATATCGCGTATCTCAGATAATATTCCGCATTTCATGAAAATCAATATCAAACACATTTTCAAAATTACAATCTTTCGGAAAGAAGCGAGAAAACAAGTGATCGGATAAAGACACGGAATAATTAGAAACGCTGATGCACGAGGGCCGAGTATAATCTGGCGAGTCTCACGGGGGAGCACGAGACCTGTAGTCTCTGCTTTCGAAGTTTTCGAGCGAGCTGTCAGGCCCTGCTACCGAGTGCGTTTTACTGGCTCGGGATCGACAGGAGGGAAGTATTAGTATCGCGCTGTGCTATCGAACTTTCGCGCACGCCGCTTCCTACGTTCGGATATTAAAGTTCCTGTCGCGGCGGGGGCAGCGCGCGCGCAAACCGCAAAAGTTTTCACGTTTCAATTTCGCAGGTGCACTATCGGCAGGTTGTCGAGATTTTTCTCCCCTTTTTTTTTTGTTGCCAGATTGTAGAGTATTTGCGCGGAAAAGTGCGACAAGACCCCTACGTTAAATCCGGTATAGCGGGTGATTTCGAACGTTGGATTCGGCGAAATAATTGCATTTAATGCATAAACCTGTAATGAGGACGTGTTGTTAAGTTTGCAGAAATTGTTGCGGTTAGCCTACCGACTATCTCTTTCATGGTGATTCGTTCATAAAAACTGTAGATATTATTATACGTCATTTTTTGAACATACTCTGTATTCCTGTTCAGAGGCAGGCAGATTCTTCCGGAAGTTGTTTGTCGGTCATGTTAGTGAATCTTAAAAAATTCAAATCATTATCTCCTACTTTTGTGGGTGATGTTTTTCAATATATTCTGCCGGTTCCGGGAAAGATTATTGAAACTTAGGATATCATGCACTTTGTCGATTGCATCTAGTTAGAGTTAATTAAATGCACAACTGCTAAGGTTATGATAATTGCAACGCGTGCAGTTACACAAAATTATACTGTACCGTATAAACTTCCGCGTACGGTCGCTGCAAATTTAGCTAAAACGTTATTCGCGCCTCTTGTTTATGCATGAAACAGTCGGGTTATTAATTTATTTATTTATTTGCATTAACGGAATAAACCCAACATAGTATAAGATACAACAGTTTGACATAAAGGTGGGCATGCATGTGGCAGAAAAGCTGAGTAAGTGACATATAATGAGTGTTAAATAAAATTTACATATAGATATGAACGGAGGCACTCGGGACTGAAGTTAGTTACGCTAAACTAAGTAGGTTGAGATTAGATTAATGTCGGGGCAAAAAATAAATCGGCAGTAATGCTTGAATAATGAATGTCAAATGTATCTGGACTATGCTTTTCTCCGGGACAAAAAATACCTAAGCGCCAGTGATCGTCGAACGCGCTGCTGGTTGCAATAGTATAAAAAGGTTAAAACTTATTCTTTATATCTGTTTATCACTTTTATGCGATTTCACGAACAATTAATACATGATCCAAGTTGAACTGAACTGGGGTCTACTTCGAGAAACTATGGTACAGATATTCACTTATGTACGTGAATTGGGTCCTTGTGTTGGGTTATGTTACGTATTGCCAGAGGACACATATGTACATATATAATTAATGCTCACAAGAGGAGCAGCCGTTATACGCATTGTCCTTATATCTATAGCAACGTGTGCATTGTTCAACCTTCCAACGATGCTGATATCAGGAAAAAGTATTTCCAGTACCACATCGATTCTTAATAATAGCATAATTAAATTTTGGACATGGCAAGAACTTACCGCAACCGTTGCGAGCATTTCGTCGACCGAGCGTTTCTCCACAGCACATATCAGAGCAGGGTCACCTTTCCAGCTCCAGGGCACACTCAAGCTACAAGTAGTTTTCGGGACACGGCTGCAAGCGAAAGCACAATCAGGGAAAGCACGAGAAAGCACAAGAAATCGCAAAATTAGAAAATTCCACTAATTTTGACGGAGCGATTGAAGTACGACGCGAAAGTTTAAGAGGTGCGACGATACAAGCGCCATTATTGGTAAACGGACATAATTAGAGATTTAATAATTACCAATTTCGGGCCGATTGTCGATCGCGCAACAATACATTTTGTAGGTTCATCCGTTTAACAAAGCATGATCTTGTAACCGTACAAAACCGTACGCTTACATGCGGCCTTCATTTTCGCGCCGTAGCGTATGCACGGTACATGGCGTCAGGGTCGGGCGTGTGTGTGTGCACGCGCGCCGTGTCCAAATGTAAACGAAGGCATTCACAGGAAGAGTTTAGTTACCAACATTGGGCATAGATGCCTCCTTGTCTCGCCGTAGCAATTACGAATACGTGAACCATCAAATATATGGTGCTCGGCGGCACAAGGAATTCGTTCTAATCCTGAGCTAAAGTTGAAGCACGCTTATTGCTGTCGCCCTTATCATCGAACGCACTACGCCGTACCGCCGAACACCACATATTCGGTTGCATAAAAGTAATCAGACAAGTCACTGAACATATTAACGCCAGTTGAAGAATTAACGACCGGTGCGCTTTCCTTTTATCATATTACCACTATAAACGATTGATAAGCCAAGATAATTGTATGGAAGCATCGCCGATATAAAAGTTAAATTCCTGTGTTCGTTCAAACTTGCATACTTCATTTACGACACATAGAGTGTACCCGCCTCGTAGTAAGAGCGTCGCGTTTTGCCAGGATAGTTCCATTAATTGTAGAGTATAAAATATTAGGTTTAGCTCCGATAGAATTGGAAGTGACTAGATTGACTCCCGGCCAGCTTCGCGCTCCCGCAGAACAGTATCGTGTACCGTTCTTCCAATTCTATTGGCTATGGCCCTCCCAAGGATACTCCTAGTCTCCCTTGCAGGCAGTTTGCTTATAGTCAAACGTAGTACAGGATATATGTAGTGCGAATTCCTGTAAAGAGATATTGAATATTTGTGCTAGAATCCAGCAATTTGTACAAGCCTGAGTCCGAACACCAACTTAGAACAGGACACGGGATAACTTCCGGCAGACAGATCTGACGCATGGCCCATGGACTACGGTGTCCCTCGCCTGACGATCTTAGTCTTCGCCCAAATGTTCCCTGGTCTAGAAGCCGAATGATATTGCATAGTTCGTATAGATAACAGGCTTATTTTTGGCTCTGTCCTGGCTAACGCTACGTTCTAGTCGCTTTAGCTAAGACTATAGATTCATCGCCGCACTTAACATACGGCGCTCCGTACTATTTTTGTATACATATTTTTCACGAACAATACATTTATTCTCGTGTGTAATTTACACCCGTTTACGTCTCTACTCGCCTAGTGGTCGAATCCACCGATACAACAGTGTCGTTTCCAGAAGAGCAGAATACATGTAACCGCTGCTTTTCTGACGTTCTTCGCTAATATTAAATTCCCTACAAAGTACGGTGCGACCCTCAGGGATGCCCTCTCAACAGGAGACAACTCCGTCAAACCGAGACATCTTTGTAGGAGAATAATTCATTTTCACCGCCAACTAGGCGTAGAAAAATCCGGTTACAATCTTATGAGGTCATTCGTACTAATCTACATGTTCACGTACATTCTTTGATGTGATCATTTTTGCTTTATGTCGGAATGTAAAGATTGCACGTTTGTGATTTTTTTTCAGATATTCATGTATGCTAGAGACTATCAGAATAAACAATATGCCAACATAACCCCGTTAACACCCTCTACCAATTTGACGCATGCTTTTTGGAAATCTAATTAACAACACGTCAAATGGTAATATTTTTAATAAGGTGCATCAATAACAATCGCGATAGTAGTGCAATTCTTGCAACAGCGCTCGAAACAATTGCGTTTGAATCATTCTCAGACTTACCATTGTTATTGCAAGGGTGCGAACCATCATAATATTCTTCAGTACATTCTTAAGCTAAATCACCTTCCAGTCAAAATCCAGTCATAAACAGCTTCGACAGGACAATTATAATTGAAATCTTCATCAGATGAAGCATCAGCACTCACGAAATCGCGACAATTCACTATTTTTGACGGAACAACACCACAAGTGACAATTAGTAGCACATACAGAATACATACTGTCGTATTATGTGTTAGTCTTGATACTGACACTATAAGCAATAACAAAATATGTCAGTTACATATGTAACAATAAAAGGTACATACCCATAAATGCATTGTGGTTAAATTGTATCTATGGTTATGTACTCAGGTTAAGGATAGATTTATTTTCCGCGACCGAAAACAAACTAAATTCTACTACTCTTCAAACTCAAACACTTGACGCCAGCAAATAAACACAACAAATTACTTACGAGTTCTCTGCAACAAGTTCGAAAATATGTAATCCTACGTGCACCTGACGTAAGAAAGAACAACAATGTGGCGCGTCCAGATTCTCACCGTCCGAAAGTTTCGCCAGTTTGCCGTTCTTTAATTACGCTCCGTGCTCAAAGGCGGCAGCAGCGTCCTAGCGACAGTGTCGTGACTCGAAATTTTCGGTCGTGGTGCCATCGTTCCGAGATTAATTAGTTGAATATAGCGATTTCCTGTTTTCTTGTGCGCTTCCTCACGGCGATTCCAATTCTAGTCGGCGTGCCAGTGCTGTGTTCCATTTAAGCTTTGCTGTGGAAGACGATACTGTGTAAGAATCTGTTGAGAAATGTATCCGTGGTCATCGAGCAACTTGCAATGATACCGGTAAATTTGTCGATCATCGGAATTCCAACTTTACAAATGCCATCTTTAAGAATAAACCTTTTACTGCGAATGTTTGTGGTGATATTAGCTATAGTGAAGTATTTAAAAATTGACACACTCGTAGAATCTTGAAAAAATGGCGGGTATTTGAAAATATTCTGCGTTAACAAAGACTGTCATTTATCGATTTATTCACATTTAAAATCCGTTACAATGCGCATTTTTCACATTCCAACGTACGCTTAAAATCATACGATGTCGTACAGTACGCGACTATGTAACAGGATTACAACCTAAGAACTATTAAGTTAGCATGCAACATGTGACGAATCTCAAGCTGGATCTGCCTTTAACATTTATTGTCGCGCGTTCAGCGGTTGACTGAAATTCGACCAAACTCGGCGATCAGTTAATCAGAGCGTGGACGCGCGGCTCTAGTGCAGAGTCGCCGTCTAAAAATGTCGTGCGGTGGTTTAATCGTGCCGTCGAAACTATCTGAATCTCGTGATATTGTGTTTCCTTGTGCATTGTTTGATGAAGATTTCGCTTCCAGTCGTCCTGCCGAAGCTACTCTTGGTCGAAGTTTGACAATGAAACCGGGACCTGCTTAGAAAGTGCTGTAGAAGATAATGATGGTGCGGGATCTACCTCGGTAAGTTTCACAATCATCAGACCTCAAATATTTACAATGTTGTGTTGTTAAGAATTTACCTTACACCGCGAATATTGTTGACGAAATTAGTATAATCGAGAGACCGAACAATCGAAACGTTGTTGTAATAGCGTATCGAAATAATATGTGCACATAATTGTGCAACGAGCTGACGAGGTTATGTTGCGTTAATGTCCGACCGAAACATTTCGATCGTACAAGGTTCATCGACTTTCGACGTTTCGAATAATTGATCGCCACGTGCATTCATTACATTACTGCATCAAACATAAATGATCATACTACAAGATCTACCGCTGTCTAGAATTGCACCACTTTTTCGTCCTTACATCGCGAGTTCCCTCGGTACTTTACACGGCCGGAATGCCCGGCTTACACATATTCAACCAGCGCGGCGCCATGTAACGTATAATCTCCACCGGCGGATGAGCCTTTAAAATTTACCGTCGCGCGCTCCGTCGCAATCTTGCCTATTTCATTTGTCCGCGCGGCCGTAAACACGAGAAAAAATTTCCCTCCCGCGCGTAGCTCACCCTGACGCATTGCCGGAAAACAATGCCGTCCCGTCGCGCTTCCCTCGCGCCAAAAAAGATCGTCGGTATGCGTTAGGACGATGAATTTTTTAATTACGCGCCACGGCTCGTTTCCGGGGTAGGGCAGCGGAGACGGCCGAGGCTGATTGTGCGATGTAATGACCCAACGTGACGGGGTCAGACGCCGGAGGACGGAGTGCTCGAGGATTCATAAAAGTCGTTTCCTCCTTGCTCCGTCGCGGGCGTCTCGGGAGGCGGCGATTTTCTTCTCGGAAGAGCTCGTTCAGCCCGCGGGCGAGAGGTTTGGCAATTTGAAAACTTTGCCTCCCGCCGGCGAATGAGAGTCTGAGTCCCGGCCGGTGTCCCTCCGAGCCAGTCGGGAAAAGGGATGCTGGCGTCGGCGAAGGAAACGCTCGTGACGATTTTCAATCGCTTAGCGCACGCACCCACGTTCCGTTTCTTCTCTTTTCCTTTCCTTTCCGCTACCGGATCTCTCGATGGAATTTTCAGCTTTTAGTTCCGTCTGGTGGAAGGGTCGTTGGGAAAACGGGTTAATTACTTTGTTGCAACGATCGCGGAATTGAGTCTGTTGGATTCGTCGGCTTTTACGAGAGCGATCTGAGAAAAGAGGTGTCTGAAGTATGTATAGTTGGGAAGTTTAATGTTCCGCGTGTTTGATAGGCTTTTCTGCCGCTTTTTCTGTTGTTCTTTATGAGCTTCTTTAGCCATTTCTGCCTGCTTATTTCATTTGCCGGGAACCATTTTTGTTCGCTGCTTATCACGAAATCTTATAATCACGTCTATTATCCTTGGTAGTGACCTGGCTTTAAATCAGAGAATCGTCAAACAGAGGGGCGAATGAAAAAGTATGTTCATGCCTCCGGGGAAAGCTTCTCGTTTTACTGTGCAAGTTTATATTGCGTGTACTTTTCAACGGCCTCAGTCTCCTGACAAATGTTATGCCCGGTCCTTGTAATTCGACTGCGTCGTTCAATGAAAGCAATGCAATAGCCTGCAGATTATCGTAGCACGACGAATTTGTTAACTACTCCCAACAAACTTGTACACGCTACGTAATGAAGCCTGATAAAGCGCTATTCTTTAACGCTCTAACAAATTACACTCGTCGAGCAACTTTCAAGTTTCATCCATCAGGTGCGAAATTCGCGTAAAACCGCCGAGCGGGAAGCGTGACTCTCCAGAGTTTCGTTTTAGCGCACGCAAAGTATCTGCTAGTAAATTAATCGCCCTCGACTCATTGAGGTCGTCGACGATAGATATGACGAGATTGATAGTGCCGAATTTCACGAACGGGAGAGGTCTCGGATGCGCGCAATTGTATCGGCGCGGGATTCCAACTTCGCGCGGCCCAAGTTTCGCGAGTTTTCGCGTTTCGGCACTTCGCCAAGGCAATATTCAAATTTTCCATGACGAGAGTTTTAATGAAATCCGCGACGAAGACGGGAGAACCCGAAGCGGGCTGCACTGGCGCGGTCCTTTCTTCAGCCCGCGGAATAATAGTTGGCTTAACCGAAGCGGCTTAAGCTTTGCTCCTCAGTCCGGATGTTGGCTCCTTCTCTTGCGACTCGTCGAGTGAGAGGTTGAGCATTTTAATTGGGAATCGTAGACGAACTTTGTCAGGCCGACGTCGAGCTTCCGACGGCGTAGGCCGAGAGAGGATGCTTTATCGTTAAAGTTCGATGTGCTCGCTTTGAGACGTAGCTTGCCGTGTCCGTTGACGGTGTCGATGAAGGGACAGGCGAATTTGCGAACTGTTTTTAGGCTGAACGGTGACATTTCTTTTGTGTGTTCCTTTTTCTGGGCGGTGGCGGGGCTTGCAGTGGATGAGAAAATTCTTATGTATGAATGGCCGTCTTCGCTTAGTCTTGAGTGAGTTTTCAACTAGTGTTCGGGAAGTTTTCAGCGAGGTTCCAGCTCGAGTCTTTTGCAAGACTTTCGCGAGTATTTCACTCGTGTTTGACGAGCCTCTCGCGAGCTTTTAGCGAGCATTTGCTGAGTCTTCGGGGTTCTTCACCCGGACTTTTTCGAAATTTTCTATGAGAATCATGCCGCTGCCAATTTAATATCACTCAGCTTGTTATCTGCAGAATCATGTCATATGCGGTTGCGTTACGATCTTTGCTACGTCAAATAATAAACATTCTTGTTAGTCTTCTCGCGCGTTTTGTGGTAGAAATGAAGCACGTGACGCATCTGAGATTTAGTTTTATTACGATTCAGTGTAGAGTCGTAAAGTTAGTTACCGAGGTTACGTAAGAAAAGTGTCAAGATCTCTCTTTCTCTCTCCCTCTCGCTGGCTGGCTCGCTCGTTCGCTCGCTCGCTCGCTCGTAACTGCATTTGCCTGGGAGGTTTCGCACACAACTATATTTTGTTGAGAGGCGTACGTATCAAGCAGCCTTTTGCAGAAAACTTCGTCTTGGACGACGTCCAGAACATCCAGTTCGTGCCCCCCTTTCCTCCCACTCCCAACTAACCTTCTCCCCGCTCTCTTGACGTTCGAAGGCGCGGCACAGCCACTGGAACTCTCCGCCAACTAAGTTTCGCTCGGCAACCTAATTGAGTTTTCCCGCCAATTATGCCCGGCCCTCACTCAACAATTACTTTTAAAGCTTCTCTCTGCGCGCGTTCTCTTCTACCTCCCCCACTCTCTCCAATTCCATCCCCCATCACGCTTTACTCCGTTCCTGTTTCTTACTCTCCGTCCTCTCCTTTCCATTCACAATCACCTTGTCCCTTTCTCTCCGTTTGACCCTTTCCTATCTCAAACCAGCCTCGAAGTCCGTCGTAAAGAGAGCCGACCTCTCGCCTTCAGGAAGACCACTGACCTCGGGAGGACAGATAAGGCAGCCTCCTGCTAAACCTGTGACAGTAGCACCATTATTTTTCTTCTTTTCTCTCCCTCTCTTTCTCTCCATCTTTCACACGCTTCCTTTCTCGACGCGCGATCAAGCGCAGGCCGTTCGACTCCTTCGAGCGTCGTTCCGCTGACTCGCGAATCGGAAAACACTCCGGACCCGTCTTCGATTTTTAAACCTGGTGACATATTGCATCTGCGCTCGCTGTCGAGGCTTCCTGACAGCGGGTCACGACAGAGTCCCGCCGACGTTGACCAACCGCTCCGAGCCTCTCGAAGTCGAGAGACATCGGCACCCGCGCCCGATGCAAATATCCAGCCGAGTAACTCGTAGCAGCGGTTCACGTCGACCTTGAAAATCAGCCAAGGTGCAAGAAACTTTCCGCAGACTCGCTCGCCGGGCGCATTATCGCCGATGCCTCGCTAACTTTATGAACCCTTCGAGCGTTAACTATCGGGTAGGCGTTGCGAGACGCGCCGTAGAAGTCAAACAAGATCGGCAAGTATCGGGGCAAATTGTTCTCAAGCTCGGCGCCGTCGTCTCGCGCTCGCGTCCGTCCGAAAGAATATATGTATGTGGGCATCGACGAGTCTTATCGACGCGCACCATCTCGTCGGCGATACATATCAAAATCCGACAGGTGGTTTGGTGCGTCGCGTATCCTTATATCGTGCTAATTGCGGGAAGACTGATAAAGAGAGCGCGAGGCGCGTGTGTATATGCTCGTGGCACAGGGGGGCAATATGCGCACGCACCGTGTTACGCGCTACGTACGCTCGTGCGGAATGAGCGGGTGTCCTGTCTGGTGGGGATAAAAGTGGAAACGCGGCGCGTGGACGCGTGTATGAGTTGTGTGGTCCGGCTCAAACAGAGAAGTAGTAAATGCGGCGCGCGTGCGAGACAGACGCGGATAGTTCGGTGGGATGCTCCTTCGCGTAACGTCCACGTCAATCCCACTTCGATATCGCACGTTCACGCACCAGCACGTCGTTTTTTTCCGTCCCTCGCTCGTTCGGCGTCGTCGATCCTGATAGTTTCATAGGATCGTGTCATTGATAGTAGGATTTCGCTGATCCGCCGTGGAACCTCGTGACAACCGTCAAATTGCAGGAGTATCGTCAGTGCCATGCCGTTCTTTAAGAAGCTCAGAAGATTTTCCAGGCACAAAAGTGAGTGTTGTCATGTTTGCGTTGCCGCGTGTCGGAACGACACGCGTGCGATAGAAGTAAGGAGAAATATTCGCAGTCATCTCCGTCGTCCTTCTATGAAAAGTCAGTGGAAGGAATCATCTGTTTTTTCAATTAACTTGTCGAGAACCGCGAGACGTGACTAACCGCTCAGCCCGCTCCGTCTTTTGGAGCATATAATTTTCAAATCGTTTTCCGGGACATTTCGTCGACTCTTAAAGTTCCAGTTTGGCGAACGATCGAAGGACCGACATCTTGGGAACACCGACGATTCGGAGTTTTCGTTAAAGACCTTCCGGGTCCGACCCTTTCGACGTAATGCAGTTTCGAACTAGTCAGGACGTGCCGGTCCCCCGAGAATGAATCAGCATTTGCGCCCCCCGTTCTGGCAGTGTGTTTCTAAACTGGCGGATAAAATAGTCTCGCGTAGCTGTTTTCTCGCTGAGTGCTTCGCCGAACGTCGGTATATACACTTTACAGTTAACGACGTTCGAAATATCCCGTGGCGGAACTTTGCGCCTGGCTGTATTAGATATCAAGTCGCAGTCGCGGTTAACGTGGCACATTTAGTCTATCACGGTTTTCTCTTCTGAAGTTGTACCGTCAACGGTACAAATGTTTCGCGCAAAGTTGGGACACGAAGCATTTTCAACATTACAATGGACCCGGGCAGAGCCTGTAATGGATATTTGATGTCGCGCGCGGCGCCAACGAATGGAATCGACGAGAACACGCGCAAATTGCGCTCCGTCGCGTACGTGTACATTTTTGAAAGACTTGCGGACAAAACGAATGGACAATGGTTCCGTGTGCCCGCGGCATTTCCTCGCTACGGCGGACTTTTGCATTTTGCACGCCGCGCTCGAAACGGTCAATATTTATCGTCGGGCATTCGAAATGTTTCAATCGCATTGCCAACCGTCCCTTTCGTTTCTCGCGCACAATAGCGGTACTTTATAAATAATCGGATTCGGCCGGCGTTGAAAATTCACGCTTCGTCGTGGTGCGTCGTCTAGAAGCGTGAGAGCGGCGCGTTTGTCGAACTGAAAAGGCACAGAGGCTCGCTGTGAAGTCGACATTCCACCGTGCGAGCGACCGTCACGTTTCGAACGTCGACGTATCCTGCGGTATGCACTTTTTAACCGGGACAAGTTGCCTCGCGTTCCCGTTCTTAGGCCAATTTTTCTCCCTTTAATACGCATTTAGATAATTATACCCTTTGTCAATCTTTCCGCGTAATTTCCTTTCACCTATACTTGTTAGCCGCTGTTTCCCGTCGCACCGACGACGATTATTTGGCGCCGCGCATGGTTCTGCTCGCCGTACACGCACCGCTTAGTCTGTAATTTTCGTCTCAAGACCGCTTTACATAATGCCGCGTACAGTTTTCACTTTTCACCCGATGCCATTCCGCGTCGACGAGTCTATTTCGCGTTTAATAGATAGTCGTGACACGTTGAATCCTGACGATGATTTCTGACACGATCGGTGAACGAGTATTTAGATTCTGCGCAACACTGCGTCACGATAAACACTCGTTAACGGATGTCAATCGCTCCTGATTTCGTGTCACGGCGTGACGAATATTTCGCGATAAAGCGCGCTGAATTTATGCAGAATTTATCGTGCGCTGCATGCACTTGTGACGAAGCTGTATTCTCATTTGTTCCGCTTCGTTTACTTGGAAATCGAACGATGATTCTCTCGAAAGCGTTCGGTTAATTGTAACCACGGCATGCATTTTGGTTTTCGCGATATAATCATTAATTAGAAGTATGTATTCATCTTACGGACCCGTGTTTTCTGATGGGTTTGGCGTTGCATGAATTTTGCTCTTCGCTACATCGACGTGTACAATGTACTTATGTGTATGGTCCGTACGTTCAGTTTCCCCATTATCGTTCGCTTCGACATGGTCACGCAGTAATATGGCAACGATGCTCTTAGTTTCAATTTGGTGCGCTTCATTTATTTCGAAATTGGCGGGCGATTTTGTTGAAGCTGAAACTTCTTGGAAGAGGCCGCGTGAAACGTATGCAGAAAATTAGAAATTATGGTCTTGTGGTTCGAAGAACGAATGGATTATTAGGACGAACTTTCAGCCGTATTTGCGTATTATATCATGTTGTAAGTGCTATTAATGTAACAACAGTCTGCATGTTGTTATTTTCACTTTGAAGTATGTAGCAAAAATTTCTCTCATATGCTGTAGGTGTTTTTTTTATCATTTCTTTGCTGCAAGACAGACAACCTCACTTCCAGATCGGACTTTGGGGAATAAACCCCGGCAGTATTGTTAGTAGGACAACAAAAATTACTTATGTAATTTCATCAATAAATAAGGCCCACGTACTACCAATCTGCTGGGGTTCATTTCCCAAAGTTGGATATGAAACTGACCCCTTCTCCTTCTTAACCCACGAGAAATAATGTAACAGTAACATCATCGACATCACAGTCCAGATTCAACAATTTAAATAGCAGAACTAACTAAAGTCAGCATTCCGTTAAATGTCGCTCAGGTCTCGAAACTATGCCCATTAAAATCTTCTGGCCGACGTCGTCTCCCAAGTGAACTCGGTGTTACTTCTTCGATCCGACTGAATTCATTCTCTTAAAATGGCGCAACGCCTTCCATCCTTGGCCATTGAAGTTCTTTCCCCGACACAGTCACCGCCGTGCAATATCGGCGTTCGATATTTCTCCCGTAAATTCGCCGCGTCGCATACGTTTTCAATCTTAGGCGTCGCGAGCGTTCGTAAAAGCGGTGCGTCGATACACTCCGGCCCTCGTGGCAAGAATGCGGGAGAGGAAGGTTCCTTTTCACGCGGCGGGCGAGATAGATTGACGAGAACAGGAGCAGCTGAGAGTGGAGGTGGGACGGGCGAAAGGGCACGGGAGGAAAAGGGAAATATGAAAGAATCGGCGAGCGCCGTAGGGCGAAAGCGCGCGCGGCGATAAAATTGAGAGACGTGCTGGCGGAAAAAGTTTTTCGATACGGGCCACGCGGACAGCCTTCGAAGCGTCGTCGTCGCACACGCTTGTCGCGCGACACCGACTGCGAGGCGAACGGTGCCGAAGCCGATGAAGCTGAAAATTTGAAATTCTCCGTTCGGATCTGCTCTCCGCCGCGATCTTGTCGGAAAACGCTAGCCGACGCTTTGACTCGCTTCGGGGGGTTTCTTCATCCCCTGCACGGACGGGATATATACGTGTATACATATATAAGACGGATTTACCGGCGAGATTGAGGCTTCGAGTATCGTTAACCTTTTATCCCCCCCACCCTCCACGCCGGTGAGGCGTGGCTCGACGAGATAAAGTGCCCAGCACGACCTACCCGCTTGGGATACTGCGAAATTTATACACCATTCGTGAAAAGCCCCGCGATCTCTGCCAAACGGCTTCCCTCGGACTTTCTTCGCTTCTTTCGTTTCAGCGTCCGCGAAGGACAAACGCAGTTCTTCTTTCTTAGGCGAACTTCATTCCGCTCTTTCGACTGTTCAACTGCTTTTTAATGTCGCGGAGAAGTAATAAATTTCGCATTTTCGACCCCTGCATGCTCTCTGACCTCTGCTGACACGTCGCAAGGGAGTCATTTCGTGTTCGTCGACTTCGTTGTCTTTCATCTGGCTAACATCTTCGATCGTAGCGTAAACCATGTTGTTCTCGTATTAATCATTGATCAACGAATGATATGTTTTGCAGTAGCGACGAGACGGGCTCCTATGTTATCACTACTTTCCAACGTGCGCGGTCCGATAATTTATTCGATGTTCGAGAAACGTCAGGCAGATGACATAGAGCCGTAGCCGAGGAATAAATTCCGACAATCCGACTATATACTTTGAGGCGGAACGGCACCGTTTAAACTTCGAAGCGATGCCTTTAGAGTGTACATGCATCGCTCGTATGCATAATATCGGAATCTTCGTACTGTACAAGCGGCTTCTGGAAGGTCCCGTGAATATCGCATTTATCCGGCCGCAATATCTTCGATTCAACGGAGCATTTTGTCCGCAGTTGCGACACGCGCGCTTCGATGCGGTTATCGGCGCGCATTATGCAATTAATCGGCAACAATTTGATGCGCTTGCGCCGCGATGCGCGGGCAACAGAGTGATCTTTGTTCGATATGAGCCATCGCCGATATCAAACGTGCACACGACCGCTGGTCCGCTGACACAATTCTCGTGCGCGGTGTCAAGTTCAGTTCACACAACGCAGTTCGTATTTCAAAACCGGTCCGTCGAGACTTTTAAAGACGCCGACGCCACCGCGGAACTGTCGCTCTTATCGAAATGTTTTGACGTAACGTAACTTACTGCCAACGCGTGCTGCTCTCAATAACCGTTCCGCGAATGCGCGCTGTGCATTTGGTACGGCACGTGTCGAATAAAAAATCACAGCTTCGCGCGCACGAATAATGACGACTGTTGGGTCGCGTAACATATATATAGTGCGACCCGAATGAACACATTCGAGGCGATGGCTTGACCAATGTATGCGACGCGATCATTATGTCATTGTATTGGAGCATTTATGCATCACACCACATAAAAAGCAGAACTTTGCTGCCGTGCGCCTCTCGGGGTCAATGGCATTACCAGTGCAATACCTCCAAGCCAAGAGTCATATGGAAAAACAATGACCTACTCCAAACGCGCGTCCTACGAATGCGTCCGTTTTCGTCCGCACGACTGTCTCCACCTCACGCTCCAATACATTCAAACTTACATCTCAACCCATTCACACGATCCCATTTTTGACCAATTACTCGTCGCAACACACCGCGAGCAATGCATCAGCGATCGATAAGTCATCGAACATTCTAGAAAGCTCTATCTCTCCGTGTCGTCGTCATAGCGTACGCAGTGAGGTTAAAGCGTATAATACAGCAGTGACGAAAGGCGAATTATAGAACTTGTTCATTCAAAGCGAAACCACGGAGTTAACGCGAAAGCGTCGGCTTTGATAGTCCGAGTTCGGACAGTACAACGACGTCTATGAATTTATTCGAAATAATCGCGATGTGTACGAGTTCTATTTTTGTGCGGTATAACTGTATGCGTCAAATAAAGCAGAGTTCAGCAGTCTGCTTGCGCAGTTAGGATCGCGATGGTAAACACCAGGACGAGATTGTTTTAGATGTGCCAGGGAGCAGGTATTGCTCTGTTATTACGTGCAGGCTGGTAGGATAAGACTGATTCAAGCCGCGAATAAGTGTCAGCGACAGTTGTAAGCAATGCACCAAGAATGGATTGCTACGGAGATGAAGGAGTAACTGTTGCACGCCACGAGCTCCGCGCTCGTGTTTATTCGCGAGATCGCTCCGAGAGAATGCGTGTCAGTCCAAATATTAATCTCACCGTGCACTTCGCGAACCATCAACTTTCTACAATCTTCGTGCACGACGAACAAGTCAATCGTTAAACGATCCCGTCGATTATCCCGAATAAATGCTGCATGCGAAAGAATCGATCTTATTTACGTCCCCCACGTAGAATGATTTCGTCAAAGCCAGACGCGCATTTTCTCAGCACACATCATGCTGCCTCGACACGTCTACGTCGCAATATTGTCACGCGACAATCTCTGCCGCGACGGACCTTGCCGGCGCCGCGACATTCCCGCTTCCCTTGCGACCAGTTAGACATTTTTCAACTATTTTGAATGCATAATCGCTGCATCGATTAAATACCGGTACCCGCGGAGCGTCGTGCGGCACATGGAAATGTATAAACGCACGGTGCGTTTCAGTCGACTGCATCAAAGCGCGCGACCTTGAATCTCGCCGAACACCTATCGAAAATTGGCGCCGTACAACGCCACGGCCGGCGCGAGCATAACAGTCGTGCCGGGACGCTGCCATGCCGGCGCGGAAGATATAGCGGAATATCGTCTGCGGCTTCCGCGTCGGCGAATTTAATTTAACGCCCGCACGTCCGCGCCGACTTGGAAATGCATGAACGGCGCTCGGCGTCTGCGGCTCCCCGTTCCTCGAAGAGAAAGAAATTGGATCGGTGTGCAGCGGCGTTTCCACGCCGTGAGGAATGGGCCAGAAAGTGGATGCGGGAGGAGAGATCGCGAGACAGCGGGGCCGGGGAAAAGTGGAGGGCGAGGAGGAGGGGGGACAAGGAAAAAAGAGGTCGAAAATTGACTGCACCTACGACTGCTGCGAGGTGAAAGGACGAATTGAATGGCAAATCGAGCGCGGCGCCTTCGTCTCTCTCTCTCTCTATCTATCTATCTATCTATCTATTTTGCTCCGCGTCGATTTTATTAGTTGCTCAATTTCTCGACATCGAGACTCGGCCGAGGTCAGAAATTCGCGCTCCTGGACGCTGCCGCGTGGAGGTTAGCTAAAAACGGCTAGGTATTCATTAATAATTCCGCCGTAAAGTTCGTCGAATTAATCTCTGCGCTTGCGTAGTGCGCTGAAAGTTTTCCTTGTCGGACAGCTCGCCGAGGTAATGTACATAGTTGTACCAATTATGCTTTACTTATTACGTTCGTAGAGGTCGCCCGGAAAGTATCGCGTCCAGGTAGCCACTCGTCTGCAACATTGTTCTCTTCACCCCCGTAGTGCACGGACTGATTCAGCAATTAGCTCGTAATTATTCGTGCGACGAGTGCGCGAAAATCGTTCTACGGCCGTGCAGGCGGCGTGCACTAACGCGAGCGAGGTCTTCAAACTTCGCTAACCTCCTGAACTTTTCTGCGGAAGCGCTTTTTCACGCCAATTGTCCGCTCGCGCGAAATGGCCGGCTATAATTCCTGCCATAATTATAATGCCGGGTCAAGGTTTACGCCTGTTTCCACCTTGCATAGAATCCAGCGGGCCTTCGTAATATTGCATTCCCCGCATATGTCGAGTCACATCGTCGCGCTATCATTCTCGGAATATCTCCCCACTTATTGCGAAGTACAGCGTCGGAGTGGAAATCTTTCGTAGACTCGCGCGCCGCTCTTTGTTTTCCGCGGAAAATGAGAAATGTCGCGGTCCGTTCCCGCACCCTCCGTCTTTCTTCCCTTCCTTCATTTTTGCGGTACAAAATGGGCGCCTGTCAATGGAGCAACGACGGGACACGCGCGAGGGCACCGCGAAGATTTTCCTTATTTTCCCCGGGTCAACAGTGAAGTCCCTCTAATTCGCATGGAGATTTCCCGACAGTCGGGCCGAATTTCCATACTTCATCTTACCTCGCTCATTCCTTGCGCCACGAACTTTCTCAGCTCCGCTAAACGAATTAAACGAAATTACCCGTTGATCGTCGCCGTCGGCAAATATCGGAATACAAGACACCCGTGCAACGCCATAGTCCGATGGAAATAGCACGATGAAAGAAAAACAAATATACGTGTCGAATAGATAACCTCCTCCTTTTTTGAAGCCGATTAAAAATCTTGCGAACGATCTACGGTGCCGCGTTCGACCCGAGGACCGGCAGACGTCGCGTGCCATTTGTCCGGGAATTTTTTTTCCTCCACAATTGTGCGCGCACGTTTCGTACGTTCTCGCATCCTCTTGTCTCGGGAGGGGGAGAAAAAAAATCGACGCCGTAAGTCGCGGACGCTGTCGGGCGGGGAAATTGTTACGGCTCCGCTCGGGACTTATTTCCGGGAATATTGCGTTCCTCGGATGCCCTCTCGTTGCTGCGCGTCGGTGTATATACGCGCTGCCTTTCCGGCGGCTTGCCGTCGTCACGAAGGGACGAGACGTTGCGTTCCTGCAGGCCGTTTCGTCGTGATCGATGCCTCCTCGTCGACGACAGACGCCGCGGTGACGCGGAGAAGGACGAAAAGGTGCGACACGAAAGGTCGAGGGACGGTCTGGTTGGCGTCTGTAGAAAAATAGAGACGTGTGATATTACGATTTTAGTCGACGAAAGGCTTGTTCGCTTGTTGTTAGTATGACTCGCGTGCAGTGATTGGATTTCAGCAAAATGAGAAACGTCGGCGGTGCATTAAAGGAGCGGCGAATTATGTTGGGAAGATAACGAAGGTGCATTAAATGTGCGAACAAATTGGCGAGCCATCGTGCGCAACCAGGGAATATGATGCTTGAGATAAGCAAGCAGCAACAAGGATGATTTGTCGATTACAGAGTTCGTACTGTACCGTTTATACGCTAGACAAGCGGCGTACGTTCGGAGCGTGCGCGACAATTACGAAGTAAATTGCAGGGAAAAGGTCGCAAATGTCAGAATGATACTGACGTTATCCAAAGCGAATATTGCGTGCAAGCGGGGACGTGTAAACATGTATTCCAGCGGCCGTTGTTTCTGCAGCAACATTTATCGGGGACGGTGTCGTAATATTCGCGCCGGTGCGATCCATCGTAAAATATTTATTATTTCTGATGGGTGGCTCGTGGCTGCGATTCTGCCATTTTTCCGCGATTTTTCCCGCGAATCCCCACTGCGACCGCTTAACGGTACGACATGAAACTGTGCGTGGTGACCAGGTAGTTACTTTTATTACGGTTGCCGCTTATTATTAGCGCGTGCTGTTTATGATCCGGCCGTGCGAGTACGGAATTAATTGGAAACGCTTCATTAACCCCGGTATTGTACTGCTGTTTACGCTGATAATTCCCAGTGCGTTTTCCCTGCAACTGTTAATTAGAAACGTAATTATGTCTTATATTTGAATATACGGTTTTATTAGATGCGCTATTAAAATGACGAATGATTTTCGTCGCATGGCCGTTATTTGTACGTGATAATATGGATTGAAAGTTTGAAGATATTTGGACGTTAATTGAGCGAATGAAAATGTGCTTCTTTTCCGGTATTAATTTATTAACGATGTTTAATTGCACTTTGCACCGCTCGTGCCACTGGGATCGTGGTTAAGTTATATTGTTTGCGTTGTTATGTACATTTACCCGTTCGGTGGTTCGGTCAGTTACGCGATACAGTTGCGTGCAGGCGTTTTTAGCTGACGTCAATGTTCGTTTGTTTCTCGCAACGGTAGATAAAGCAAGTTCAATCTCGTATATCTGCGGGCATACTACAGACTACAGGATCGTACTTCGAAATCGTTCGTCGTTCCTGTTTTGCATTTTCGCTCTAAAGGTTCCCGCGGGACTTGAAAATAACAGGGACTGCTATTATATCTCCTATCAGGTCCTATCCGGAGACAACCTGATTTTGGCTCGCTTTCGCTTCCTATTCATTTCAGCCGAACTTTGTCGAGTGGAATTCGGTTGTCAACTGAATTGCATTCCTGATAGCTGTACGATACAGTAATATGTCCCGATACGTAAAGCGATAGGTTTAATCAACGAAATCAAATTAATATTATCGCCGGCACAAAGAGCAAAAGGTTGGCTGCATGAATCGCGAGTAAAATATTATTAGTTCGGTATCAGGATAATAAATCAATCATCGAGAAAGTCACTTCGTCCAACCGGAAAGTTACGTCCGAATTTACTGTAATTTTACGACGTTTTATAGACGCGTCTTAATAGATTCGCTCGATCCACAACGACAGTCGATCATAAGTCGTAACCCAGCCTCGTGAAACGGAGCGTTTAAGGTATCCTCGCCTCTATTTACGTTTTCCTCCGATTTCCTCGCAGCACTCCGCCTTCTATCGGCATCGGGTAACCGTTTTCCTTCCGCAAACGCACCCATGGGAAACACAGCGACAAGGGAGCAAGGGAGATAAAAAGAAAGAAAAAAGAAGAAAAACCCCAGAAACACGGACCACCGTCCGCGGAGAAATTACCTGATTTCCGTGCACACTATCGTTTTCCGCTTAGTTTATTTCTCCCCCTCCTCCACTCGCTCGCCGTCCACCACCTCCGCTTGTTTTTCGATACCCTCCCCTTTTCTCGTCTCTCCCCTCGGTCGGCTTTCACTGTTTCACCTTTCTCTTCGTTTTGCCGTCTGGAAAAGGCATTCGCAACGCGAGAGCCCCTCCGCGAGATTTACGGCTCTTTCGTGGCTCTTCGAGTCTCGTGTATCGCAAGAGTGCGCGCGCGCGCGCGCGCTCGCCCTCACGTGCGAGAAGGCTTTTCCCTCGGAAAACAATGGGGGCAAACGATGTGCCTTTTTCCCTGCCGCGGCGTGCCGGTATCTCGCGTCTTCAACGTACGGTATGCGCACGTCTGACGTGCTAACGAAGAAGAATGGGAAAAAGACGTTCGTTGCCTGGCGCCGCCGGAAAACGATCGCAGCTGCTGGCTCGAATAACAATCATAACGAACCTGCTGTCAACGCCTTGGACTTGCGCGCGCATTTAGCTGTTCGAACTTCGAACGACGATCCGCGGATTCGCCCAAGTCTGCCCGTCAGCTAGCAAATTCTATCCTCCGCGATGCTTTCTATGACCACGCTCATTAATTTGGCGTCCGCGTAACGCGATCGCCTCGACGCAAGAGGTTCCTGCGAAAGAGCGGAAGAAGGTACCCGAGTATACCCCGGCGGAAAGTTGCGCGGAAACGAGGAGAATAATTGAGCGTTCGCAGGGCAGATTGGTGGCCCACGAGAGAGGATGATGGACGGTGCGACAGGAATGTGTTGCGCGGCGACGTCGAACCGTGTTGAGAAGACGGGACAGGTCGGCGGGGGGAGGGGAGGGTTGCAATTAATTGGCGAAGCGCGTCGCGCCGGAAAGTCTTGAGGCTGCGTGGGCGGCGGCTGGAAGAACGATCGCGGTAATTTCTGCGCTTCCTTCCGAGACGCGTTTCCGAGAAGGAAATGCCACGGCGGAGAACTCGATTCTTACATCAGCCCGACTTATGCTGCTCGTGCTCAGCCCCAATTATCCCCACCTCGTTTCCCCCTCACGTCTGCCGCCGCACACCCTTCGGCCGCGATCACGATCTTTCTCTTTCTCTGTCTTTCTCTCTTTGTCTCTCTTTCTCTCTCCCTCTCTCTCTCTCTGTCTGCCTCAGTCCGGCCGGCCGTCTACCGCTCGCACTGCTGGTAATCGGCCTTCCAGCAGACGCGAGGACTCGTTATACTTACACACTTTCAACCCTGAATTCTTTCGCGTGCCTTTCCATCGCGAGAGACTGCACCGGACTTGCATCAGCCGGCTCCGTGGAGAATGACTGCGCGGAGTCACCTGCAGCCAGCCGCCTAACGGTCGCGCACTTTTTCTCGTTCCCGTCGATCGATCTCCTTTTCCTTCTTTCTTCTTCTTGCTCTTTTTCCCGTGGCCCCGTCGTCGTCGCGACGGGCTCTTAGTTTCCTCCTGTCCCTCTCCTTTGCTACGGTTATGAAATCTTTGGGCAAGACGTCGCGCGGTGATAAATGGTCATCGACTTGATCTCGTCATGGTTTAATTGTATTCGCGATTCGTCATTTCGTCGGGGGCAGGAGTAAGCGTTGTCCCTCGTGTTCCCGGTGGAAGGGTGCGAAAATTGACGATTTCATTCTAGTGACGATCGTTCGCGTATCAGTGCAGTCCACGAGTGGAGCCCCTTACGTCGCTATTTCCACCTTCACTAGGTAGAAATGGTTCTGTCCTTTGTGTTGCATCGGGTTTTTCTGTTTATGCCGATCATATGACACACGGTGCGTCGTCTGTTTTCAAGGCAACGTTAATTTGGTGGGAGGGCCTAAATTCTGTATGGGAGCACTGGACAGAGCACTGGCGTATGTACAAGTATGAGAAGGGTTTGTCTTTTGGCTCGTTCGAGAGTTGGACGAATTGTGTAAAGTTCGTTTCCATGCATCGCGCGGGATTCTGCTCGTAAGCGTCACGTTAGGCTCAACGCAGTGTACACTGTGAGGGCATATCTTAGCAGATACCGGCAATTTCTAAAGTAACAAACAGCGAGCGCTTCTCCCGCTGGCGTATTTCCAAGTAAATATTTGTTATCGCTCAGGATATATGCGTTGAAATGAGCATTCAGTCTTTCCGGCATTTGCTCGCGTACGAGCATCCGACTGGATCCTAGCAGCGTGCGCTGGGACGAGAAGCAAAGCAGTCGGGATAATGAGTGAGCACAAGGACAAGGCGCACATCTGCGGTGACACATTGCTCTTCGAAACGCAAGATGCGGCACATGGAGTGCACTACCGGCGATTTCGTGACCCGATTGCAGCTGTTACCCTCCTTGCGCCGCGTACTCGCAGGTGTTACCGTGCAAGAGAATATAGACGTAGCCGGTTATATTTCGACGCTGAATCATTCGGCCAGTACGACATTGCTCTAATTACCCGCCCGAATACGCATACGATCGTACGCCAACGACGATAGACTGATTAGCCCGAAGAACATATTACTCCGCGATCCGTGAAAATCGACAGTAATTTCGCAAGGACGCAGAAGACGTGGCGATCGCAAAGAACAACGGCGCGGGCGCGGGCGCGGCCGCGGACGAGGAAGGCCTTTCACCGATTCCACGTCGCAGTGGCCATTACACGTTTCGTGCGGACGCATTGGCGCACCTGCGACTGAAAGCTCTTCGACCTCAGAGAAGGAGGACGAGCGAGCGACGCGTCTTTTTCTACTACGCCTGGAAGCCTCGCGGCTTCCCCCGGCTCGCCTTGAAAAGTCGAGGTTTGCGCGACTGGATCAAGGTCAGGCGGAATGGGCGAGCGTGGCCAAAGGAAGGGCATAAAGAAGAAAGGCCGCGCAGACGACGAGGGAACGGCCGAGCGAAGAGGAAGAAGGGAAGTCGGGGCAGGAGTCTGCGACGGAGTGGCAAAAGGATAAAAATGATTCGATTGGCCGCTGGTGAGGGGGTGGCCGAAGGATGGATGCGAAGAGACGTAGGAGAGAGAGAGAGAGAGAGAGTGAGCCGGAGAGACCCAGGAGCGGAAGCAAGAACCGCCAGAGAGGCAAGATGCGCGAGACACGGCGAAAGGATCACTCACGAGAAACGTTGCTTCTCTTCGATTCCACGCCACTTACACGCCTTCGCCGAGGACCGGTGTGTTAACACGAATGCACAAACGCGCCTGCATAACGTATAGCGTCGAGGCTGATGCAAGTCTCGCCGAGGCTTTCGCCTCGAACCGTAAGACGTCTTCTCCCCGTTCCCCGTCCCTCCTCCGCCCGCTCCTCGTCCCGTCTCCTTCTTCACCCTCTTCCCACTCCGCCACACCGCCACTCCGCTCGCGCGCTCCGTCTTTCTCCAGACCTTCTCGCATTTTACGTCTTTGTCCGCCACGCCACCGGCTGAAGGGCAGCGTTAGTCCTCGATGCCGGTGGCACCTCCTTGAATTACGAGCAGCATTTCCAGTGTACAAAGGCTACCGAGTAGAGCTAAAGAGGTCCAACTGCCTTTGGCTCGATCGAATCTCTCTAGTTGAGACAGTCCTGGACGGCACTCGCCAATGGGTAGCCTGCAATCCTCGCTCGACTTGCTAACGCGGTTACCCCCGGCGCCGGCGAGTCCGATAGAATTTGCGTGGTCCCGGTCCCGAGCGAAGTCAGATATACCCAGTCCCTTCTTCGCTGCGTCCTACTCAAATTCCTCGGGATCGGATCGTTACAATTGTACGTGCCGAGCGGGCGGACGCGTATGCCTGAATCGGGGCCAAGAGTGCCTTTGACAGATTTTCAGATGACGCGACTCGCTGTCGACGCAGCTCGAGCCTTCGAAATTCCCTTTCATAGACCGATCTTCGATTCTACTTTATCCGTAGACAGGATGGGGGAGAAAAGTCGGACGATACGCGCATCGCCTCCTCTCCAAGCGAACACAGAAGAAACTTCGATATCTGTTATGCGTTGTATGCGCACTTTCGGTATCGCGTATCGCGTTCGTTGCGATCATTCTGGCAGCTTGCATAGCCTTCGGAATTTATCGATTATCAGATTGAGGAGCTTATTCCGGCGATTAAGAGCGAAACGTTACGGCGTAACGTTAAAGTGTGCGCGGTGTTGCGAATAGTTGCGATAGTTTGACGAGCGGATAGAGGTCGAACTATTTTGGCTGTCCTGGCCGTTTCTCGATCGACATCAGATTGTTAATTGCGGCACGTCGCGGATTTGTGATTAATTGCATCACCTGTGGAGCCAAGGATGCAACAATCGCGCTAAGGCAACGTCGCGAAAGAGTACCGACCACGAGCGTGGCTCGTCTGTATACCGTTACAATTGGTCGGTTAACAGGTCACCGAACATCGTATCGTATCGTCCTTCGGTGTTGCCAGCTAGCAGGCAATTCGCAGTCGACAGTGATTTATTGTACTTAGTGTTATGTCAACGAGCTCACATTGTACTTACGAAAGTACTCCAGTGTGATTGAAGCTCCGTTAATTAGCGTATACGTGCTTATCGCACGATTACGGAGTAAAACATATTTTTTATGATGCAACGGACAGCTACGATAAAATAATTTTATTACGTGATCGTTAGACAGAGGACAGACCAATAAATATTTTATTACTGTCCCTCGAAAATAATCTTTCGAAAACGTTCAATAATATTTCTCAAATTTCTGCTGTGCCAAACGGCAACTTGCCGTCTGATCAGTGTCCGCGCAATTAGTGTTCGTGCCCACGCGAAGTCCGGTCGCAGTTTATGAAATTGACTTCGTCAACGACATTTCACGTAAATCCGAGACAGCGGAACGGATCCTCAGTATTATGTATAACATTTCGACTGTCGTCGGCGACGTGCGAGCCAGTGTAATGCGATTCGCAGTGGGCAGAGGGGACAAATTCTGGGCGCCGCGCTGGTATTGAGCTGTGCGTGAACGTTTACGCACGCGTGTTCGCTCTGTGAATGTTCGACATCCGCGGCGAGCGCGGTGCTCGTGTCGGGTCCAGCTGTGCCGCGACAAAGGGGAAAAATTGAGTACGGGTTCGTCGAATGAAACAACGAGACGAGAAAAGCCGCGTCGAAAAAAAAGGAAAAAAAAAACCGGAATCGGACAATCGCCGGTCCGATTTTCGATTTTCCCCATGTACATCGGTTCCGAGCGTGACGCTCGTCAAAAACAGCGCACGCGGCAGCGAACCTGTGCCGTATCCGAAAGATATTCACCGTGACTTTCTGTCGTCAATCATTCTCCCTGTATAGTGGACAATTTCATCCCCCTCGGGCGTGAACGGATAATCGATTCGGCTTTATGGCTAAACGATTTTAGAAGAAGCGAGAGTCATTTTTCATTGTCTTTTTTTTTTCCGTCGCGCGCTGAGAGGCCTGATAACCCGTTATTTATTATTGAACATTCGGAGGCGAGGCATACGTGTTATCGTGTCAGAGACAGAAATGTGTCAATGATACGCACGTGTCTGAATTCTCGAAAACAGAGTAATCAAATGTATCCAACTTAGTGAACGGTCGAAGTGAATGCTTTCGGATGTGTTTATATCTCGCTGATTATAGTGTAATGTACTACAGGGCTTGTGAAGTTCAGATGAAGAACGGAACGTAAGATGAAGTTGCGTTTACGTATTTGTAGCGCGCTTTGGTATCTGTGACATTGTTGAGAAACGTTTCGAGTTATCGTTATTTACCGTTCGGTTGTATTGGACGATGGTCTGGGTTCATAAATATTGTGTCCCGTTAACAGCGCGTTGTGGAATAATGTTTGTTGCTCGTATTGAATGGCGAAAGGCGAAGTGCGGAAAAGGTGGCGGCGACTTTACAGTTACATATTTCATATATAACGTTTTTGCAGCGTCCTGGGCGTGTACAGCGCAAAAACTGCCGGCCACCACTTACCGCGTCGCCTTTCGAAAACGTCCCGCGTCGGTTCTCTCTCGTCAGTCATTTCAGAAGTGACCTTTGTCGGTAACTGTCGCCTCTCAAACTTTTCCTTCGACAGCGAGAGCGTGCGAATTTTCAGGTTCGTCATCGTCCTTTTCCCGCGCTCAATTCTTCCAAAAGAAACGCTTTGTTTCACAGTGACAAATATAGAGTAACTGAAAGTTTACGAAAAAATTGTTCATTTAACTGATTACCTATGCTCTTCGCGCAACCTTCATAACAAGTCATTTCCGACTTAAACATTATTTCACAATCACTAAAGATATACATGATTTTTCTCTGTTTACCGTATCCGTGTTCCTTTCATTAGCTATCTCACGAGACATTATGCTCCACGCATAATGAAGTACGGAAACGATCCGTCCTGTCCATTCGATTCGGATAGAAAACGTGGTCAGCGTTGAACATGTTGTTTATCAGCACGTCAACGCGCTCCCGGTGCTTAAATGCGTCTATGCCCGACGAACTCGGATAATTTGCCTCGACGAAGCAGCGTTGTTTTCTGCCTCGTTTCCACCCCCGATTGATTGGCAATTTCGCCAAGCGCACGTGAAATTGATTCGATGAACCGTCGACGTCTAACGTCAATTGCAGGCTAACGAAGGCCTCACGGTGCCCGATAATCGACCCGACGAGATCTCGTTTTCCTCGCAACTTCCGGCATTCAATCGGCGACTATAAGTCGACGCAGAAGCTACGTCGCTCTACTAAGAGCAATTCGCGTTAATGACCTCGTACACGCGCAATCCACGGGCCCGTTCGTAAGTGAGGCCAAACGAAGAGACACGTTGACGATAAACTGAGCTTAAGTAAAAGAGGAGAGTGTGCTCCAGGCATTGTTCCGTATGGCGGAAGCTTCCGTTTAATCGATACGACTTCCGCGACTCTACCCACCGGCAACGTGTTGTCCTCCGTAAATTCTCTAAAAAGTTACGTTAAATCGTATCAGAACTCCTCAGGGATCGTTAGCTTCCTAGGGACGGGCGGTACGTCGAAGTTTGATACTCCGTGAGTTTACGAAGGGCACCTCCCATGAAATTAGGTGCCGGGATTCTCGAGACCCGGCGCGAATAGTATGCGAGTCGCGTATCAATTTCTTGACGACAGCGGCTAGAGGCACGTGAGGCTGCGAAATTTCCGCAAATTCCCCGTCCGACGTTGAGATCGCTTGCTCATTTTGAAGCTCTTCTACGATCCCGCTTTACGCGCTCGTTTCGTCGGCGCTGTCTGCCGAATTCCACGCTAACGGTCCGCGTCACTGGCGCGGTCATTAGGTCCGACAGTTTTTTTCAACTCGATCGTCGTTCCGAAACGCTGCACGCAGCCGCGCGGAGGGATAACGAGCGTATGTTTTTGTTCGCGGCCGGGGCATGTAGCGGGGAAGAATTAAAAAATTTAAATACGTTTATCCCATAAACCCAGTTCTGCATAATGATACCGAGAATTATGAGCGCGAGTCTTACAACGTACACGCTTTCAGAATTACTGAATAGCTAAGCCTGCCGCGGCTCCGGCTGCTGGGCGGAAATTAAAAATGTACAAAAATCCCCCATGGAGAGTTTGCGGCCGAGGATTCTCCATTTATTCGCGCCGCATTCTCCAAACGCTCGCGAAACACGCGTCAGTTACTGAAGCACGCCACTTTTTCCATATCGCAAAGACCTCGACGCCGAATTCGGCCACCGGTGACGATCATCCATTATTTCGCGATTTTGATTAGTAAACTTTGACAGAAACCCTTCTCTCAAAAATCTCCCAAAACGAAGCAGCCGAAACTACATGACGTCGCGTCAACCATCGCGTCCGCTTAAACCTTAAACCAAAAGACACAAACCCAAAATACCGAAAAGCGTGCTGGTGTAACATTACAAAAATTCGCCAAGACCAGCGCCACGTCGAAAGATCGAAATCGACTTCAGCGTCCAACAAAATGGCACACGCTCGCGCGCGCCGTATTTAAATGACAATTCGAGTCGCATTAATTTTTCAAAAAACCCCTGATTCGGCGGTCTGTCCCGGCGGCCTTAACGGCGGACGAGCGTTTAAAGAGCGCGGAACGATAGCGCGCGCTCGCAGCAGGCTGCGAATGCGTGAAAATAATTTTGATCCTTTCGGCGGGGGATCCGGTTCGGAAGCGGAACTGGGATGGGGGATGCGCGCATGTACGCGACAGGGGAGCGGAATAAACTCCGTGCGGACGCGTTCACATCGCGGCGCACTGCCTCCACGGTAACACGTTTCCACGTCGCTCTCGCCGCTCGCCCTCTCTCCACCACGTTCCGACATCGGCGCCGAGCCGCACAGACGGGCAAGGTTCTTCGCGCGAAACCATCGGGCTCCTCGCGCACGTTCGCCGAGCGCGCGCCAACGGGCGTGATTTTTCGACGCGCCGACACAGATACGTACAGTATTGTGTGAAAAAAAAGCCTGGACAGGAGCAGAAGCAGACCGTCTTCGCGTCGCCGCCGCGACGTCTCCCAGGCCGTCGTGAAAGTTCCGCGAGCGTCACATGTCATTCGGCACGAGCGTTGACTCGGTTCGCGCGAGTGGAAAGCCTTGACGACGACGCTGAGCTCTGCGACACGGCCGGGATATAATAATCGCCGCGCGAGTTCCCGAGCAATCGGCCGAAAAGATTTCGGATCTGCTGAGTCTCGTGCTGCGCTGGACAGCGAGAATGTCCTTCTTCAGGGGTCTGTGGAAGAGCAGTTCCAAGCACAAGAGTGAGTTTCTGTGTGTGTGTGTGTGTCAGTTCTGTCGCGCAAGTTTTGTTTCGATCCGGTGGAGATTCTTTGCGCGCTCTCTTGGGTGAGAGCTCGAAATACGCGCGCGCTGTTTGTCGTGGAGAAGATTGGTTGGATTTTAGGTAATCCGCGCGCTGCCTGCCGCGAGCCCGCGACACACACCGCTCACGCGAATCAGCTGTTTCTTTCTACACAAACGGGATGCGGGCTGCTCGTTGTTTACGCTCCTCGTTCAGCGCCGACCGGTTATGGTACTTTGTTTGACGCGGTTAAGTGAATCGAGCCAGTGACGCTTGGACGATGATTCGATTATCACAATTTAACAAATTCACCGCGTGCGATTAGTTTCATGAATCAACGTGAGTCATCGTCGTTCGGACGTTCGCGAGCAATGACTATATTTCTTTAACGACGTTACGTACTCCCAGTTGCCGTTGATTTTCGAAACGTCCAAACGTAAGCGGTGTAAACAGTGTCGAAAAGTATAATCCATTTACTCGTGTTACATGCATTATCGCGCTTCACGTTTCACGGACGCAAATTGCGCGCTTAAATGCTTGTTGTAGCCTTTACGTGAAAGTAAGTTACACGAGCAATTAAATACCCTTTCCACTGTCCGCGTATGCTTACAGGCCGTTCCATTTGTTTGCTCGCCGTGAGCAATGAGAGGAAAGTCGAAGTCGAGCCAGCGCTCGTCGATAGTGAAATATGCTCTTCCAAACGGCGGCATTGCTCTCATTGACATTGAAACGAAGATCTCTTTTTTTTGTCATGTTCGTAGTTTAGCTTTCGCGCCGCAGCGGCGAGACACGAATCGACGCGTGTCATTTAATCTTTATTCAATAAATCGCAGTGACGGTTCGTTCGAGAGATTTATCGCGCCTATTAAATAGCGGATATATTTCACCAGTGTATTCATTCGAGAAAACGAATTCGCGCGAAACAAAGTATCGCAATCAATACCCAGGATGCGTCGAGCTACATGTTCATTTACCATATGTACCTGCCATCTGTAATTACCGTCACAGGTACCAATAATTCAATTTTCTACATCAACAACCGAAAAGTGCTGTTACGAATCGACTATACTCTCTCCGTGCAAGTCAAACGTGGCCAGCTGTTTTGACGGCAAATTGCATACCATTGATCGTGTGTTGCGGACGAACGTTGCACATTCGTTAATCCGAAGGTATTTGTCTTCGATGGTAATAATTGAGCCCGTCATTATTGAATGGACGGTAAGCTGTGTTTCTGTATTAAAATGACCGACCCTCGGGTGCGATATAAGTTTACACGAACGCTCAAGTTTCCATCATCGACGATCCTTATCTCGCTCACTTTCTCTCCTTGTCTCTCGATCTCCCCTTCGTTCGTGTCTCGTGGTCTCCCTCGTTTCACTTTACTCTTTCTCTACCCCTTCCGTTCCATTCCTTACGGGTGTTGAAGATTAATTTCTGAATACCTTCGGCGTACCGCATATAAGAGACGTGCGATGAAGATTTCATGAAAAACGCGCAGCTTTTCTCGTCCCGGTTCTGCGCGCTTCACCTCCCGAGGATAAAAAATTAAGCGAGATCCTCGCTGAGCTGAAAGAATTGGCGCGCGGCTTGCCGAAGTAATTTTTGCGCGGAAAGAAATTCGCCGGACGGGTAGCCGACTTTTTCGGAAGTGAGCGTTCGAGCGTGGCGAAGGGCAGTTTGCCTAAATTGAAAGATTAATTATACGAATGAGGCGCAGTTGAACCGAATTTTTACTCTGTCGAAGCAATTGAAAATTCTCATACGAGAATTATCATACGAAAGTGCGGGACATAGAAGTAGGTTTGCTCAATCACGAATTGGGATTTGATTTGAAGGTCGACGATACCTTCATTCGTTCGCGCAATTATTTCTAATGTCTCCGGAATCAGTGCATACCCTAGTAGCACACAATATTAAATACATATGTATGTAATGTTAAAACACGATTGAATCTCTTTTTAATATTTAAATATGTAACGAATATTCATTTTAGATTTAAAAAGAAATATTTTTTTACAAATGTTTACCAAATATTTATTTTAGATTTAAAAAGAAATATTTTTTTACCAATGTTTACCAAATATTTATTTTAGATTTAAAAAGAAATATTTTTTTACCAATGTTTACCAAATATTTATTTTAGATGTAAAAAGAAATATTTTTTACAAATGTTTATTAAATATTTATGTTAGATTTGAAAAGAAATATTTTTTTTCTGATGTTTACCATATATTCATTTTAGATTTAAAAAGAAATATTCTTTACAAATGTTTATTAAATATTTATGTTCGATTTGAAAATAAATATTTTTTTTCAAATGTTCATTAAATAATTAGTTTGTGTCTAAAAAAAATATTTGTCTTACAAAATGTTCATTAAATATTTATTTTATGTTAGTAGTACATACAGTCAGTCTCAGAAACATTCGGACACTAAAATATTTTGAATTCATCCCTTCGTATCTCGGTCATTTGTCAATGTATTGTGGTCTTTCATTCAAGTTAACAAAAATGTGTATTTTTTATTTAAATTTATGCGTGGTTTATTTTATATTAAATAATGAATTCACTCATGTCACGTTTTCGGGTTGCAAAAAGATTCGGACACTTGTGTTTCTATCATTGTTTAATTCGACATGCACTATTTTTAAACTTTTGCCGCATGTCCTTGTTGACTTAATACTTCCCTTAACCGATGTAGCGTGTGAAACAATTTTTTTTGTTAATATTTAATCGTATATCACGTTCATTTCTCCTTTGATTTTCATTTCAAACTTATTATTGTTTTTTTCCATTTTTCCGACGACATTTTCCAAACATTTTTTCGCAGAATTGAAGCGCAAGGGTTGTGAAGACCGATGAAGGACTTTGAGCCAGTGGTGCAACGCAAATTGTTGCTCCCTGTGTGCTTTTTCTTTGGATTTGGTGCCTCGATAGAATGTACGACTTTCGTAGAACGCCATTTTCTCAGCAACCCCTACTAATTTTTTTATTCTTGGACTGAACTAATGAACCTTATGCATGAGAGAACTAATAAATTCCAATTTTGCAACCCTATTGTTTAAATTATAGATTTTACAAGCTAGTAGTATGCTACGGCAGAGTGTCCGAATCTTTTTGGAACTTTTCACTAAGGTGTATATGAGCGTCCGAATCATTCAAACAAGAAAAACCACAATACATTGACAAATGACCGAGATACGAAGGGATGAATTCAAAATATTTTAGTGTCCGAATGTTTCTGAGACTGACTGTATATGATTAAAGTACACTTCAGTTTATCGGATCATATCTGTTCTGATTTTATATGAAATATTTTTTATAAAACTCTATGGAAAAGATGTTTTATAAAAAAAATTTTATATACAATAAGAACAGATCGATGATAAACGCGCGTGTGATTTTAATATTTATGGGCTTAGAAAATTAATATTTTGTACAACGAGATGTTTGCATGGCTCAGTGAGGAAGCACAGTATCCAGTAATCGGTAGGTCCCGTGTTCAAATCCCGGCTCATCATAAAAAATGTTCTTATTGTATACTATAGTTTGATAAAAATACCAGAGAAAGAGAAAATTATGCTCCTATTAAATAATAATGCGCAAACAATCAAATTCGGTCGTTCCTAATTTTTTTTAAATTTAAACATTATTATTTAAATATTAAATACATATTTTTTCAAAATTATTTATGTATCAAATGCATATTTTGCAAATATCTATTTTATATTTTTCAAATATCTATTTTATATTCTATGAATATTTATATGATATTTTTCTGACCATTTATTTGACATTGTTTTTATATCTATAGAATATTTGAAACTAATATTTATTTCATATTAAAAAGTGTCGCCAAAAAAATATTATTTTGATATTCGAAAAAGATGTTAAATAAACATTTGTGTGCTACTAGGGTATGATCTGTCAGCGATAGCAGCGACGCAGACATCGAATTGAAACACAGGCCATTCCAGTCTCAGCGGAACTCGACTGTTCGTCAAAGAACTGACACGTAACTTTGCACTATGAGCGAAACAGCGGAAAGTGATAACAGAAACGAGGCAGCAGCAACGCGGCAGTTAACGCGATTACTCGCAATAAGTGCCTTAATAGAGCCACCTTTAAGATTATGGTAATGCATGCCGGGCCGTGTTATAGGCGTAATGTGACCTCCTTCAAAGCACTGATTATTGATCGTAAAATCTGCATAATCCCGCGCAGTTCGCCATGTCTCTTCGCGGCGAGAGAAAAGAATGCCTTCTCCGGCAGCGGTATACGCCCATGGACATTTTCAGTTTCAACCTTCGAACGGTGTCCAGTCGGAGGACGCTGCCGCTCGCGACGGCAAACGTAGCGAAGAGAAACGAAAAAGAGCCATTCCGCGTCTCCTTGCACGCGATAATCACACATTTCCGCGATGCAATTATTCCCCGTGGACAAGCGCGACGCGTATTGAAGAGAAAATAAAAAGGAACGGCATGTCGTCCAGACTCGAGCGTGACATATCGATTCTCAATCGATCGACGAACGTGCCATCCGAAATCTGACACCTCCGGACGACTTCTCTAATCCATGCAATTTCATTGCCGATCTACTCGATTAGCATCTTAACCGCTGCGAGTGTTAATGAGACGCAAATGTCGTGAATTGCATTAAACGTCACTTAGCGCCTCGATCGAACGATTAATAACGAATGTACCTGTAACGTTGTGGAATTTTGCCCGAATACAATAACACAGTTTGTCCTTCCTTGCGGTCCACTCGCTAACGTACGCACGTGGCACGAACTTATCGTTACGCATATACGCATCCTCGTATCGACGACACGTCATGTCGCCGGAAACAAAGCGCGCCGCTGCTGTCATTGAGATTTTCACTGTGGATTGGGGAGAAATGCTCGTTAGAATTTGCGCGGCAGCTGCAGTCCTCGCGGACTGAGCGACCCCGAATAACGCAATAATAGGCGAAGACGGTCCTGTTCCATGGGTCGGTATTGTCCCGCTAAATGTAGCCGTTAGCGGGGATGTTCTATTCAATTACAAAATGGCACCTGCGCTCATACCGGTCGGAGACGCGCGTAGCTCTGTCATCAGGGCTTAATTCGAATTCTATACTTCTGTCGGAAAGGGGTGCCGAGCCAAGAGGATGGGCGGGTAGAAGTCAAGCATTATTATTGCTAAACCATACCGGAAGCGCCGGGAGCGCGGATCAGAATAATCAAGCCTAGAAGTGCGCGGAAATGTTCTCGTCGGAAGAACGGAAAGTATTTTTAATATTACAGTCACGAGACGCGAAGAAACTTTTGCCATCTCTCTCAAGACGAAGCATCGTAAAAGAGCGTGCACTTCATTTTTCACACATTTCTTTACGTGACATTCTCTGTTTCGCTCCCCGACTGCGACTATTGGCAGGTATGTCTCGAAAAGGAATGGTAGCGTCCGCTGATTGGCTAAACTGTTTCGCGCTTACATTTTTATCCGTGTAATTATTCTCTTTTAGATACTCGAAGCTGAACGTAAACGACGGAGATTAAGCGCGTTATTAATGCTTCGCGTCGCAAGTCTGATGTGTTTCACGTATCCTTGCATTCGATCCTGTGTTAGCCTCACAACAGCCCGCTCGGCGAGCATGGCTGAGCGCTAAATTTAATTGCACTCTCGATATCGATGTCATCGCGGAACAAAAATTAATATTCCGTAATTGTTGCTTGTCGCATTGATGTTTGTCTCGCAATCAACGGAATCGCATCGTATCGAAATACCTATTACGCACGTTGGTAGCTGCAAGTGTGGAAAATCAATACGTCAAACTGTTTACCATCGATACTACAGTTTTCGCATAATCTGGCAGCGCATTGCTTTGTACTGCAATCGAACGGTCGCCAAGAACCTTACAGTCTGGCGGTGACAGGCATTAATGGCCGGCCGTTGGCGATTCTCAGTTTTATGTCTTCCGCTTTGCGCGTACTTCTCATTGACGTAAATCAATATCCGGGCATGGTACATTCGCAGGTTCATAACAGGCGCCCCCGCGTCGTCTTACGTCGACTGTAGTTCCACTTCGAAACTCGATCTGGACGGCATGAAAATTGATACTCGCGAGCTTCGATTCTCCTGTTCCGTTCTTTGTGCGGCGAACGTACGTTATCTGTGCATCTTGGCGCAAGTGGGATTTGTCTTAAAACGATTTTTAACGCGTAGAACTGGCAGCTGTAGAGCTTGTACTTGCACGCCCGCGCATGTTTAACGGAATGAGACCTTGAGACAATAGTCGCGAGGAACGCATGCTGGCGTGGCGAGTCGTGGGTTTTACAATTTTGCAATTTTACGTCACACCAGAGTCGCGCTGCATTGCGACAAGTCAGACTTCGGAAATCGACCGATTAGCCGACGATCAAAGTGCTAATATCTTCTTCATACACATTTGTACGTGGCTTCGCGGCCGCGCACGCAATGTATGCACTGTGCAAATATTCGTGTGCGACACGATATGCAAATGCATGAGAGAACTGATGGTAATGAACTTGCCGCAGCACTATGTGTTCTTTGCAAGCGACGATCGTTGCAAATGTGCAGCTGATGCTACTCGTAACGCCTTCACTTTCTATTCTCCGATCATTATAAATAATACGACGCATATAATACAAAGGGATATTGTGGGTCGCTTTCGGCTCTGTCATATTCACAATCGTTTCGTCTCGCATCACATTAATTCGCCATCATCATACCTACACAGCTAATCTATCAATTATTTCGGTATTAATAAATGGCAGACACATTGACCGTCGCATTCATTCGAGAATTCTCCTAGTATAACTTTGAAAGAACGGGTTAGCTATTTCATACACAGTTTCCACCGTGACTTCTGCACATGCCTTGGTACTGAAAAATGTGTGTCAATGCGAGAATGTACGGCTGCGCCAAACAAGCAATTTTTTCCCGAAACCAATGTTACAACGCACATTGTTTGTTGATGTTGCCTCTGTTTTGCGGATCAAAGCCGGTGCACGCTCGCCTCGGTTTGTATCCTCTACGACTCTACGTACACGGCCTGGGCGCTCTCCGTCCTGCTCTCGCAGCGGTCGACAATCTGCGTGAATCGGCAGAAAGCTTTAGCGTTCGCAGGTGCTTTTTGATAAAGCGCCGCGCGCTATCGAGAGCGGATGCATGAGCGAGGCTCGAGCGTAAGCTTCGAGCCTGTCTGTTTCGATTTGGAAGAGACAGGGCATTAATTCGTCAGCGCGCATGCCATGATGTTACACGCGCTCGTGCGGGAAGCTACAGGGTACGTTATTGTTCGCGGAATTAGCGGCACAAATAATCGCCTCGATGATTTTCGAGCCAATCCGTGCGGGGCTTGACGTTCAATCTGCTTATTGCCACAGAAACGGCTTGATGCCGCGTATATGGCCGGTATAATACGACAGCGACAGTGCGTGATTTGTCTCGCATATACTCCCGCATCGCGCGGCAGAGTATTCGTTCGCGATCCTTCCGAGTTTGAAGAACGTCGGACTAACGAAGTTAAATCTGACGGAGAGCGTTGATGCGTCATGATTATCCGAGCGAAGGAAGTGTCCCACGCGTGTGTGTATACATCGACTCGAAACTGTTTGTTTCCATTTGGGATGGACAGGGCATTAATCCATCTATGCACACACGTTCCAGCCGCACGAGCGCGTGCGGCACGCCGCGGCATCGTGCTATTATACATACTACTTCGGACAAGCGCGAACTAGGCGCAGCTTTGCCCGTGTTTTTCAGCCCCGACGGGCCACTCGATTCAGCGGAAAGGCAGTGATGGAAAAGGTGCTTCGCGACCGCCGCGTCCTGATATCATGCCGGTGTTTTGCTTTCTCCCATTCGTCAATTCGTTGTCAGCCGAGCCAGCCTCGACGGCGAAACTTTTTCCGCATTTACGCACAGATCTCTACGCCATAATTCCCGACGGATTTTGCCGGCCTATCGAAGTGCTTCGGACGCACGGCACAGAGAGAAAGAGTTTCCGCGTTCGATCTTTGATATTTTTCCAATCCCGACGGCAATACCTTCCGTCTTCATTTTTTAATACGAGCCGTTCTCCGCGGTCCGAATAAACAGGATGCAGAAACGCGCGGCAAGTACGTACTCTCTCTCCCTCTCTCTCTCTCTCTCTCTCTGTCCCTCTGAAGTCGCGGACTGATATCGAAGGTATATGCCGCGAGCACGTATTCCATCCCGTGCCTCTATATTTCCATTTGGGATTGGACAGGACATTAATCTATCGGTACACACGCCGTTACATGCGCGTGTACACAGGATGTTTCAGAACATTATTGTCCACCCCCGCTGTCGAGCGATGATGTAGATCGACCCTCGCCGCTTTTATTGAAAGTTTGCGCGGATACGGCGCTGTAGATGTAAAATGGACGTTTCCCACAGCCAGAGCGAATATGATCGACGCTTAATGGCGAACGCCGAAAAGCACTAACCAGTTAGACGAAGAAAGTGCACCCTTGGCTACGTCTCCTGATTATGCACTGTTATTTTTTACAACCATTAGCCAGCGTACCTAGCTCAGTGAGGCAATGTAAAATTTATTCAAAATGGATTTTCGGGTAGACGCGCGCGATTGTGTGTGCGCGTGTGTGTGTGCGGGTGCACACAGGCGCGCGGATGAGTAGCACGAGTAAGTGCCCGCTGGAAGTGCACGAGAACACGAGCGTGTTCGGTGAGCGGCGGTGCTGATGGATTCATTTCAAGCCACTTAAAACACCGACCGGCGGAGCAAAGCTTCTCCCGAACAACGAGTATAGCCGCACTGTATTTGCATTACCATTAAAGTAGATTGTTCTTGTTGATACTATAAATATTCATAGGGAAATAATGCCCGGTAGCTCCGCGCCGTTCGCGCGAAGGAAGATTTCATCCGTGATCAGAATTATGCAGACTAATGTAAATAAGACGACTAATTTTTTGCCGATCAGCGGCTCCCACCGCTAGCAGGCCGTGATTCTTAGCGTGTCACGCGTCGATTGCCGGCTTCCACGCTCGCACGTGAGCGCCGACGACGAGACGTTCGATCCCGCACATCGAGCCACTCGAACCGAATCGATTCGGTCGAACGTTGCCCGTTGCTCGTTGCCCGATATTAGACATTCTACAAATTCAAGCAGCATTTGCGCTTTTATTTGCCGTACGTGCTTCACTTCTGGACCTGATTGTCCAGGTTTCATTGATCGTTCTGCATCTACAAGCGCACCTTGCCAACCACTGAAATTCCACTCGCCGATTCTGAGGGGTGGGAGGGCATAACGTTGTTAGGGTATACTACTTTTATGGATCCTCCTGCCGCGCTCGTTCGACGTCGCGCATGTCGACGTTCACCGGTTCACCGTACGTATGTCATTCCGATTTTTGAGTTGCGATCACCCGGGGTTAAAGGTACATACGTTATAACGTCCGTGTTAGATTGTAAACTGTCGTTTACTTAAAGGACACGCGTGCGTCGAAAGTACGCGCGTCGATTTCAATTGTACATATTTAAAGCACGTCGTAACGTACGCACTGTTGACTCGTGTGTGACCCCGGTCGTAGCCTGCTAACGACAGGCCTGCTTTACTCCGATATCGAACGGCAAACGTCAATCCGAACAGCACGCCTAATTGACTCGTTACAGTCGGACGTTAATTCCCGGCTGACATACGTCCGATGCACGCGACCTTATTGATTCGGCGCAGCGTCGAAAGGCAATTCATATCCGGAAAGAGAATCGCCGATTAATTCGTCGCATCGCGGAACATTCAATTACGCCCGAACGAAGCGTTAAACGTCGTTTAACTCTCTTTTTTTTTTGCTTTTTATCTTTCCATCACGGCAGGGTGTAAACGGGTACACGATTGGCCGTCCAGCACGACCACTGGCGAATATCAAATTTAACTGCGTCTCCTCTCATTATTGCATGCTAATAGTTGTTTAATTAGCGCTACTCGAGATGGAATTTAATTGACGTTATTTAACTTTACTCTTTCATACGTTCGCTCATTTATGCATACTGTGACTCGGTCCCACTCACACACACAGATACACACATGCACCTTCTCTCTCTTTCTCTCTCTCTCTCTCTCTCTCTCTCTCTCACCAACAATATGGCGCACAAGGCGGTTTCCGCTTGCGAAAGCATTCGGAGGGCGCGCGACTGCTCTGTAGGTGAGTTTAGCTCCGGATTAAATGTACATTGTGGTAACGGAACACGTGTGTTCCGCGCGTGCATACAACGTAATCTGTTAGTAAGCGCACCGCTTGTCGCATGCATTAGCGTTTCGCTATAGCGCTCGAAGAAGGAAGGTTTAATCGAGTCGGAAATAATTATTGAAACACTGCCTTCGGAATGAACCCTCTCTGCGCGCAAATGCGCATTATAATTCAGGCATATCGCCGTGACCCTTATTCGCCATTTAACTCCCCCATTCTTTCCCTCCGCTACCTCTCACGCAACGCAGTTCGGTTCCCGCCCTTTGTCGCCGCTTCGTTTGTCCCGCCTTTGAAACCCGAGGCACAAATGAATTTCTTCTCATAAACTACTTCATTTTCGTTCGTTTTTCGACGGTCGAGAACGAAAGAGGAAGGCGGAGAGTGAGTTTGAAGGAGACGAAAAAGCGTGTTTACATTACAGTATGCCACGGCAGTCCGCCGACGGAGAAGCGGAGGAGGGAGAGTGTGTCGTCGTTGAAAAAGGCTGGCCGGAACTCAATTTAAATACAAATTAAATGACAGTTCTCCCATGCCGTTAACCTCTTCCCCCGCCGTTAACCTCTTCCCCCGCCGCGTTCCGCGTCCGCTCAGATTTCTGGCATGAAAATTCGATTTGCACCGATTAATTGGCTGAGCGGCGCGCGCCGCGCTGCGGTCCCCGCTGTTTTTTCATTCTGCCGAACTTCGGTCACATCAGCTGCTCTCGTCGCGTGCATTGAGCCGGCAAGCACCGCGGCAGGCGCGGAATCGAGTGAGCACCTCGCCCGCCTCCTCTCCGCGCGTACGATCAAATTTTCGCCTGGCATTCTCGCGCCGCGCGCGCGAACATCCACTTGTTCGTCGCAACTCGCAACCTTCCTTCGGAATTCTTCTCGCACCCACGCGCGTGTCTTCTTGCCTCGCGGCGCGATGTTTAAAGGTGCGTCTACATCTGAGCACAAACGCGCAGGAGGCAGCCTGAGCATGACGTCATCAGAGGCGCGTGAATAAGCCGAGGCAAATCGATTCGATGGTTCACGTTGCATTCATCGATCGATTGATTTGCCGCCGTTCGAGAAAAAATTGAGTGTGTTTGAGATTTATTCTAATGTTGGAGAATCGATGTAGCTTGCTCGGACCGATCGACAACTGTCTGAGCGCGTGAACGAGAATTCATTGGTGTGTTGGAGATTCATTCTAGTATTGCAGAATCGGTGTAGCTTGTTCAGGCCGATCCGAGACTGTCGGATCGGGCAGTGAGCAAATGTGGCCGATCCGCGACTGTCTCGGATCGGGCCGAACTAGAGACACTATAATAAGAGACTGCACACGAGCCAATGTCCGCCATGTATTGTCTTAATCCTATGAGAGAGAAAGATATATCTACTTTCTACTATTTCACTCTATCTCACTCTTACCCATGTTTACATAGATTTTTCACGTTCATATGTGTATGTATTGGGTTATTGCGTTTTTTGTTTATGTATGTCATTATATAAATTTGTGACGATCATATGGCTAAAATTAGCGGGAAAAGACAATAAATGGCGGACCAATCAAAAGTGGCTGTTTCGTGTCCAGTCTCTGATTATAGTGTCTCTAGGCCGAACAAGCTACACCGATTCTCCAATACTAGAATGAATCTCCAAAACAAAAATGATTTCGCGTACGACGGCGAACCGATCGATCGATGAGTGCAATGTAAAACCATTGAATCGGTTTACCTCGGCTTGCTCACGCACCTCTGATGACGTCATGCTCAGGCCGCCTCGTGCGCGTTCGTACTCAGATGTAGACGTACTTTTGCGCCGCTTTCCCGCTCGCGCTGTGGCGAGGAACCGAAAAGCGTTCGGACGGGAGCGAAAAAAGGGATCACGCACTGATCCTTGAGCGCGGTATAAATGTCAACGAACTGTTGGAGCAAGCCTCGTGAAAGAGGACGGGGATAACCGGGAGGAAGGGGAAGAGGAAGATGAGGCGAGAGTGATGTAGGGTACGAACCTTCGAGCGAGGGGGAGCTGCATTCATTAGCTGATACCGTTATTCTAGGAAAAGCGGACACACGTCGGATATGGCCTCCTCTTGGCTCCCTGCCAAACGGGTGCCTTCGTCGATTCGCCAGGAGGTCGCTGGATTTCCAATGCAAACTGTGTCCCCCTTTCCCTTTTCCCACCGTTCCTGTCCCGTCTCCTTTCTCCTTCACCCTCTAATCTCGAGCTAGTCTTTGGTCTCTTCTCTTCTCTTCGCTCTTAGTTCTTATCTCCGCGCTTTTCCTTTTTCCCACGCCCCCCCCCCGTCTCCCCCCCCCTCCCCTTTTTTTTTTTTACGTCACAGTGTTTCATTGGATCGTTAATACATTTATTAAGATTCCTTCCCCCGTTTTATTCGAGCATGACTTCTTCTTCCCGTCGCGCTTCTCTGTTCCCGTTTTCACTACCGTTTTCTTCTTCTGTCTCCCCGTTCAGTTCTACCTGTTCTCTTTGCCTTCTCGTTTCCCCCGTTCTCAAGCCCTCTTCCGCCTCACGTAGACCTGTCTGCTCCGTTCACCTCTGTACCCTTTCACGTTAGAATATCCGGCTCGAAGAAAAGGGTCGAATCGCCAGTCGACGTTTTCGTCCTCCCGACATGGGTCCGGGTCGGACGCTCGGACGACTTTAGCAGAAAATTCTTCTTCGTCTTCCACGACTTCGACCTCCTTTGTGGCCCCGCGCACCCGGGCGTCGAAAAAGGAACGAGAGTGCTGCGAAACACGGCTACTTTGGTATGCCTCTCTACGTCTCATCGATCTTTCCCGACTCCGGCATACCCGTTATCTTGTTACACACTTTCGTTCTTCTAATGTCAGCGATAACACCCTTGTTAGTTAAAAACATTGCAAAGCGAATCATCTACGCTCTTCTTCAGCGCGCCATATCTAAATTCGGTCATCTCGCAAAGAGGCGTGTGTTATTAAGATGTCTCGAGATATTTACTCGTGCGATAGGCGCCCTCGTCGGACGGTAATGCACTGAAATGCATCTCGCTACTACTCTGCCTTCTCCGTTCGCTCGCTGATTCCGATTCTTTTCATCGCGAAATTAATTTTCCTTCCTCCGACGACGGCGACGCCGGGCGTCGCCTTGTCGTTCCGAGAGTGCTTAAAGCTTAATGTCACGTTGCTACGATCAGCCGGAACGGGAGGGAGTTGACAAAGGGAAGCGGAAAAGTGACTAGTTGGCAGTTCTTAATTTGGGAAGACAGGGATGATGGAGAGTGCCCACTTTCCTTTTCGTATTATCGTCGGCGAATGTGTCAGCCCAAGTTTATATAATAGCAATGCTTCTCGGCGACTGGGGCAACTGGGATCCTCGTAACGGGGTATTGTTAAAGATGCATGAGTTTCTCTTTCTACCGTATTCAACGATGTATTAAGAAGAATGCATTGGAGTCGACTAAAACGAATGATGCCGTTGAAAGATAATCGGAGCAACATCGTTAGTTCGACGTTGGAAAAAAGTAATCTGAAATCTATCCTTATCGAATTATACCCTAGTAAACAAAGATAACGCGTTTATATTATTCTGGTAAACCTCTGATAAACGTCGTGCAGCATCGTCACGTTATCTATCCTAACAGATTCCTGACAATCATACCCGTTCACTTACAACTAGTTACCATTCATACACACACGTTCACATCGATCTACATTATGTCGGTACAGCGCACTTCCCGGGAGACTACGAAACATAGATGCATTGTTACATCACACGTTTCTGCGAACGGCCATTGACCGAAGTTCCTAAAAGCCTAGCATCGGAAGCAAAACCTATCACTGACCCAGGCCACCAGTAAGGAAGGTGCCGCATCCTGGCAACGATCACTTCGAAAATAATTCCCACCCCCGACATACAATCACGACGCGCCAAAAAAGCAACCAACGTCAGCCGACTAAACAGGAAACACAAAACACCAGCAGCGTACGATCGGCGAATAAAGATCGGCGTAAAACGGTCTCGCGGAGGCGACGGCGTGAGCGTTTTTACGAGTTTCCACCTGGATGTAAGGGGTGGGCTCCGACGTCGCGGTAATTCGCCAGAGCCATCCGAGTAGGTGTGTACGTGGGGGTGGAAGTAGTGTGCGCCGCCTGTAACCAGAACCTATAACCGTGGTCGGGAAGCTTCTGGAGAAGGGTAGTAGCGCGTCGGCTGGGTTTTGTTAAAGACAGAAAGGGGAAACGCGACGCTCACGGATGTGTTGAAGGCGTCAGACGACACACAACGCACGAGCCCCACGCTACACGCTCGGCATGTGGAACGTGGAAGCCAAAGCGCGCGGTTGGCGCAGTTGCCAGCGTCGGGAGGCTTAACAACAACCGGGGCTTGGGTTTTCGGAGGAACGCCGATGTGCCCTCGACCGACTTCGTCGTTGCCGGGGCAAACGGCGTAATCCGACGGACTTTCGGTTTTACTCGCTCGCGCAACTCCGCGCCCCCGTTGCCATGGCGCGCGCTCAAACGTCGCGTCCGTCGGCTCCTCGATGAGGATTTATGGTCTTCGCTGCCGCTCGTAAGCTTCCGCTGAAGGATCACTGCGAAGCTCGCCTGCTCGATGGAAAGCGTTTTTTTCTTCGCTTTTCGCGGGATCGTGTTAATTAATCGGCTAATCTTTCGGCTACAGGTGCGTTTTGACTGGATTGGCTCCGACTGCGGATGAGCTCGGCTCTTCGATCGCGCTCGACTTCCATTCGGGTTGACTTCGAAATTGCATTTTGCGACCTCAGTGATGATCGGTGTCGGCCGGGGGAGGATGATGTAATGGTGAGACTGGTGTATCGAGTTAGACGTGAAATTGTTCCGCGGCTGAGGTCGATTGAACGGGAACGTTGTGCTGGTTAGTCGTGCAGATTTGCGCCAGAAATCGGGATTGCAGCGAAAGTTTCGGTTGATCGATTTACATGGAGCGTTAACTTTTTTTTTTTTCAACTTTGACGGCCGAGACCTCCGGACGAAGCTGGCGCAAGGGACAGCACGCGTCTTATCGGGAGCCTGAAAGTTGGCGCTCTGTAATTGCTTCAGCAAAAACGGAGCGTGGCAGGAGTACAGTGCCGGGGGGAGTAGGACGCGTTTTCCGCTGGATTCGCTCCAAGACAAAAAGGAGTTCCAAGCCGAGGGCCGTGTTAATTTACCATGCCACTCCAGCGCAAACGCTGGAACACGCGTTTGAGGTTAAATTGAAAGCCAGACAGTTCTCCTAAAACGAGCATTGTATGACATGGCGCACGGCCGAGTTACAATAATTGTCACTGGCACGTTGACACGATTCACGCAATATGCGCGTACCAGCGATGCAGAGGATGTTCCGTAATTCATGAGATAATCGTGTCTAATACGACGTCGACATCGATCGTCCGATTCGCAATAAACAGAACTGTGACGCATTCGCAACCCCATGCCTTCTTTGCAGCGCTCTTCCTCCGCTGGATCCTGAAAAGCGCCATTTTTCTCACCTACCGCTGATTAACGCGTAATTTGCCGTCTTGAAACGTCGCGTCTCCCCGCATCCGTCATTCTGCACGTAATAACTTACCTCGGACGAATATAATTTCCCAAGCTGCCAGACCCGCGGACGGTGCCGTTAGCTATCGCGCCGCGTAACCAGGGGCGACAGCACGGGAGCAAAATGTTTCACGCTGCCGCCATTTTGTCGGTCCCGCGGCGTATGTATATGTATATGTATAGGTCCCGAGTCCCGAGCTCGAAGTTCGCGGCACAGGGTACAGCCAGCGCAGCGAGTGTCCGTGGACATCGGAAGTTACGAAGCGATCGGCTCTTAACGGAAACGAATGGTGGCAGGAAGTTTCGCGGCGACGCGACGTCAAGTTTCGTCGTGCGGGCGAAAAAGGAAGGAACGAGAGCCGAGAGAGCGCTCGGACCGGGGGGCTGCTTTTGTTCTCATTCGAGCATCCTCTGAGATCGATGCCGCCCGAGAGTAATCCCGTCATCGTAATAGGATTTTGTCGTGGCCTTTTACGAGCCCGCCCACTCCTACACGGACTACTGTCTGTCGCCGCGTCTGGGATTAGTTTAGACGAAGTTACACGGATACTCGGGGTGGCGGGGGTAGTTTAATTGCCTCGAACCTCCGGATAATAAGTCGACAGGGTAAGATCGCTGGTGAAGTGCAATCCTGCTTCAGTGATCCGCATGAATGAGCCGCGTCGTGTGGGCAGACTTGTTTTTTCACAGGTCCGTGTGTACACTTACGTATTACAGAGAGTGCGCAGAATGCATACGTTACGCTGTCTTCCGGAAATCCTGGGGCAAAGTTGAAAGCGAATAGTTTAGCAAACATTGAAGATTCGCGAAAAGTGTGATGTAGCAATCAACGTTATATATTCGCTTTTCGTATTTTACCGCCTTGAACTGGAACGCTGGGAAAACTGTTTCGGTATCACGGTAATGTCTGAGCGATTCGTAAAATTTCTTCGGTCTCATGCCCTGTCCGCGAATTCTAGAAAGCGTCATTGGTAATGTCGAAATTTTACACGTCGAGCGCGACATGGATCAAAAACTTGAATCAAGGTACGCGCGCACACTCGTTACGTCGGCACCAGCACTCTTAAAGCAGAGTCTCTTTTATTAACTTGCCTTGCCGTCTCGTGACCGCCTACACGGATGGGCTTTTCTCGGTTGTGGGGAACGAGCCGCGAGTTACGAAGTACGCATGAATGGGCTCGAGAGAGGGTTCGCCTCCAAACGTATCCCCGCGTCTACGGACGTATTTCGCCCACAAAAGCTGCTTTCCACCCTCATGCCTGGCCCCCGCGACCTTCCGCAGAGGCACACTTGTGGATTTAACTTTGCACATACGTGCGGCGCGTATGTCAGGAGTACGGTATCCGACGATATATATTATTTGCCCTGCCACTTGTACATGCCAATGGAAAACGGCCCGTGGGCACTCGAGCGATGCTTTTCGAGTGCGCTGCCGGCTGGAGTCTCTACGATAATTTTCACTGGCCTCGTTGAGATACAGGCAAATTCCCATTGGTCGCAGCGCGCTGGATGAATCGTCTTCGCCGACTTGTATTCCCGTGCCGTCGAACCCGTACTCGGTGTTCAGTGGAGAGAAGGCTGGATTTCTGAGAGATTCTGTGAAAAAATAATGATTCGTCCGCGCGAATCGTACGAGTACAGCTGATTTGATACGTTATACTATTATGCGAACAATGTGAGTGTTGTGCGTTCATGATTCATGAATCATGAAATGTAATACCGAGAGCGGTGCGCGGTATGCACGCTTGTGCGCGAACAAATTTAGCTTAATTCGGAGGATTATACTCGAGCCAACCGAGTAACTAACGTTTCCCTTATCCACACACTGGCAGCGTGTAAGCAGATGCTGCGCCGTCGTCGCTAGATATTATCGAACTCATTTGAATACTTAGCACAGCGGCGCAGAATAATGCTCTAATGCCGGGCCGAGAGCCAATTATGCGACTTTCATTCGCCCGACGACAAATAATTCCGTTTCTATGCAAATACGGTGGGACAAAGCCAAAAGTCGTTAGTGAAGCCTCGAAAGCTCAGGATACACGAGGGCGATCCTCGGCAAGTCCTTCATTGGTAGTCGCTGGATAAAAGCGAGTTGTACTTCGGATAGAGTGAGCGAGAGAGGGGAAGAAAGGGTGCACGGTGGAGGGAGAATGGTGAGGACACACGGGGAACAAGAGAAAAGAGAGGAAGGAGGGATAAGGGGGTAAGAGAGCGGCGGCGAGAATGGATGAGAGAGTTGGAGAGGAAGACAAAGAGGCAAAATAAGAGAGACAAAAAGAGAGAGAATGGGAGAAGTAGAGAGAAACGCAAAGAGCGAGAACGGGAAAGGTAAAGAGAGGGAGCGAGAGACGAAGAGGCAGATATATATGTATATAGAGACGGAAATAGAGCGAGAGAGAGAGAGAGAGAGAAGAGAACAGTGGAGCTAACTCCATTCGAGTTAAAGCGAGTTCACAGACACGAGGTACGCGGCGTTTTTGCCACTTAAGCTGCTCAACGATGTCGACGCCACAGGAGGTGGGTGGCGGCGGTCGTGACGAGAGGGTAGAAAGAGGGGTATAAAAGTAAATAGAGATCCGAAGAGACAGACCGAGAGGAATCGAGTCGAGCCCGTGTCCTCCGCGCGATGCGCTCCGAAAGCCGAGCGTCTCGGCTTTCTGGACTTCGAGAGCTCCATTTCCGATCGGACCCGCCTCCCCATCAATGTGCATGGCGTGTCTTCCGTGGCAGCCGAGGATTTAATAGACTTCCCTGCGCGCATGCGCCAGACGCCCGTCCGCCGTCATTTACGAAAATTTGATTCCGCGCTCGGCGCGGAAGTGGAGTATGAAATATGCGCCCAGTCCCCTTACATTATTGCGACACGATCAACATCAACGTCATTGCGTCGTGAACTCGCGTATCACGAGGCGGATGCCGTCTGGAACCCTGGAAGATGAGAATGAGAAGGAGTGACTCGACGTTCTTCGTTGCCTGGCGAGCCTGTTAATTTGTTAAAGGCAGAAATCGGAGAAACGTATGAAAGGGAAGGCGCGGGCCGGGAAGTTGGCGAGATGGGTAACGAAATTAAGAAACGAGTCGAAAGGGACTTTATAAGATAATTGCGCGAATCGGGGGGAGCTCTTGCTTTGATGCGAAATGAAAGGCTGTTAGCCATCCCGGTTTCGTGTATTTTACGAAACTTGATAGTTTCTCCTTGTCGACAATTAAAAAGGAGAAAAAGTCGGCAAGCGGCGGCGGGGGAGGGGAAGGTCGAAAAGGGTATACGTGAAAGAGAGGAAAATCTTTACCTTTGGTTGCCCTCTTAGGACGCAAGGAAAGGAAGAAATTGCTTCGAACCTCCGGCATTGTCGAGGATCCTTTCGTCCTGGGTAGTCCCCAGACGGTCCTTTCTTTTCAGGATTCCTTATCCCTCTCAATAGAAAGAGTAATTGACGCTTCCTACGCGAAAGGTCTCCCCCTCCACCTTTTTTTGTGCGGCGAAACAATGGAACCTCGCGAACGTGCCACAAGGAACGTGTTATTGTGCCGTCGATTTGGTCTCGCATTGTTGCAAATAAATCGCACTCCTCTCCGAATCACTTTCGCCGTCTCTATCTCTCGCTTTCCGTAGCCCGGAGAATGGCGGCATTGACGGTGCGCCGAACGATGGGAACGGAAACGTGCATGCGATCTGCCGCGGATAATGCCGTCCGGACGTCTTCGGGCGAAAATTAAACTCGTTGATATTTGATGCGAACTGCGCTCAAGTGCTTCTCCCGCGGGGTCGAAGAAGTAATATGCAGGGATGAAGGGAGTTCCAATGAATTTGACTCTCCAACGACGTCCGAAGTTCTCGAGGAAAGTCGCGTCGTGAAAACTTTGCTACATTCGGCGTGGCAACGTGAGTTCGATCAAATTGCCGTCTTAAACGAGGTTTGCCGTGATTAGATGTTACAATAGCGCCGGTTTCGTACCCTCGCTGAGGCGGTCGCTGCTTCTGATGACTGGCCAAATTGCACGTTTGTGCCCAATCGTGCATAATAATTCCGCTCATGATGTAATATAATTAGGCATAGCGGCATGTTTTTGATTCAAGACGCTAGCGTGAGAATGTTTGAATTATTCGATGCACGTTTATAAAATACAGTGCATACGGTACAGTAAATTAGTGTAATCGGCACTCTGTCTTTTCATTACACCTTCATTCAACGAACATACGCGCAGCGCATATGTCTCGCAATGAACATGTTCGACAAAAATTCACACCCGTAGCCTCAAACACAGTATTCGCGAATTTGCTCCCTCGTCGACTTCTTCCTAGAATAAAAAAAGACAGCAAAAAAAGCACCCATTTCCACACTCGGCTTCCTCCGGGCTCGCTCGGTACATTTCTTACCCACGTAAATATGCATTCCTCTCTCCCTCTCTCTCTCCCCCTCTCTCCGTCCGGCCACTTTCTCCGGTTGGTTTTCTCAGATTTCCGTGACACGACGTGCGACCCCTTAACATACCTACGTACACGGTCGCATACGTGTTTTTTTTAATTATTCACAAAAGTACCACCACGAAATGGTCGTCAGCGCGCGCAATTAGCTCGCTCGCTAACGCGATACTAAAAAGTTGGCTCTCCGAGGGTGTGCAGTGCGGTCGGCGTATGTCGTCGTATGTCGTATGGCGTCGTATGGTATGGCAACGCGCCGGAACGATGGTCCTCCGGACTCTTCGGCTTCTCGCAGTCGCCAGCTTTTGTTCCGCTCACATAATCAAGGGAAGTACGACGTTCCAGTGCCTCTCCCACACTACCTCCGTACTCCATACCTCTGCCATACCTATCCGACGAACCAGCGGACCGACCCATTATTCTTCTTCGCATAATAACTCCGTAAAGCGAGGGCCGAGGGAAAGGGGGCGAAGTACGAAAAGCCGGCAAAATTAAGGCGCCGCAAAGCGAATGACGCATGACCGGTTGTCGGGAAACCGACCGCAAAGAGAACCGGCGCCCGCCCGCGACCGCAATGTCAATTTTGCCGTTCCCTGTGTGCGCGCGCCCTGGCATACGAATATGCACGTCGATGATAGGTACGGTCTCTCCCTTTCCGAGAACGGAACTTTGACGAATGTTCTTACTGTAATTGGGAACAGTACGTTGGCTAACTTCTAAGCTAATTATTTTCGGGTTTAAGTGATGCGGAGTAGGTGGGAGTATGTGTGTACCGTTCGCGGGTATAAATGTAGGGCCGGGTTTTTCTTTATTTAATAAAACAATTACGTCTTTTATTTTGCCGCGTGGCCAACGGTCATCGGCGCCGTTTTGTATAGTACGTATGTGTGAGTGTGTGTGGCTGTGAATGTGCTGCGAGTGTGTCGACATCTGAGACTTCGGCGAACGAGGCACGAGGCAGAGTCGTTTTGTCTTTTGGGCGAAGAAGTCGAATGTGAGACGCGCGTCGACCGATTGTATTGGGAAAAGGCGATAGTCTGATTCGGACGAACCGATCGAATGCGAGACGCGCATCGACCGGAGGTATCCAGTCAGAGTAAGAGGTGAATAAAGTAAATTAGTAAATTGTTCCACACACGCGTGTGTCATTTCGACTGCATTATTCTGCGCGACTCCTGATCCCGCATAAATGAGTATTATTGTCAGGTTTTAATGGTCACTCAACGGCGTAATTGCGAGGGTTTGTTCGTTGGCTTGGCTCGATGCTGGCACCTGTGTCAAATGTATATCTATAAATTAGTATTACTAGCACATTTAATCACTGCTGACTTTCGTCGTCGCATAAAATGACAACTGATTATTGTCGACATACTTGACTACAGACTATTGCCGCGATTGTCAAGATGGTATGATGAACTGGTCAGAGTTGAATCCTACGAAAAGTACTTTTTACAGTTCTTTGTTAGGTAGATAGAGTTCATTCTTGAAGCGTCGCCGGTGGCCTCGAAACTCTGTTGACCGACGCCATTGTCTTAGAGTAATAAGGAAAATGGTTTGAATAAAACGGAGAGGCAAACGGAGCGCGCCGTGCGCGTTCGTAATTGGGTCGCCATTGAAATGTCCTGAGAATTGACAGATGTTTGCGTTAGAACGTTATTTACGGAACCGCCGAGCGAAATTTTTCCAACCATTCTTTGCTCTCGTGAGATTGGCACTGGAGAAATGCATAATTGGCATTAGTCGATTGGATGTAAATTATACGGAAGTGTTTGGAGACGGGAGGCATCTTGGTCGATTCAATGCATTTAAAGAAATAGTCGCTCGGTGCTTGATCTATTGATTGGAGTACGGAAAACGTGAGTTTCTCATGCACTCTGCAGAATTCCCGATAATAGAATTTATTGGACTGTAAATTCCACCTCAATACCCATCGATCATTTATCAGCTATTCTTGATTGAACGTCTAAATATAACTGGATGGTGTATTATCATTAACACTGTTGCCTTCAGTAGAAACCACACGGGAAACGTGATACTGCCCCGTCGATGTTTCCAGCCAGTTTCCCATTAAACTTAGAATATAATTGCATCGTATATTATCAACGGTAATGCTGTTTTCGGAACAATGCAAATAAGCATTTCCTTATCGTTACATCCAGCCATTTTTGTACTAGATGACCCGACGTAACCCCGCGATATATTGTTATCAGCAATATTGTGCTCGGAATAAAGTACGAGGAAAACTAGGCACTGCGTTACGAATGAGAAAACGTGAAAAGCCTTCGAGACATTTGAAAATTCAGATTTTATAGGCGAGGCGAGAAGTGGTAGTGCACGTTGGAGTAGGAAACAGTGGAGGAGACGTAAGGGTGTAATACAAGGGCGGGTGTACGTGTAAATAACTTACGCACGACCCTGCGCCGGGCTCTCGACCGTCGTTGTACGTGAAACGAGCTAAGTTTACGAGGTGGAAAAAGCCATGAATATTTTACGCCCTCGCGGGGAAATGCTATTCTCATGTTCGAGCGAATCGGACTACTGTTTATCGTCGTAGAACGTCACAATGACAGATCCGTCAGTCCTTTCGCGGAGTTGAAATATGTAGAGACGCTCACGATTTCATTGGAGAGCAAAATCCGAGAGTAGCCGGTTCGACGGAAAAGAAACTTCAGAGGAGAGAACGACGTCGATGTGGAATCTTACGGTTCTGGGAAGAAGTCGTCATTTTACGCCGCTTAGAGTTATCCAGTCTCTGGTTTTCCCCGTTTCGAGGGAAATAAGGAGCCGGAGTTTATTGGAATCTCCTGTTACTCGAAATTCTTTCAGGAATTTGCCGACTTCCCTTTATTACGTCTTCACGCGGAACTCGAACTGTTCGCTTAGGCGCCTGTAGATATGATATTTACGTTAAGGGGGTCGTCTGGTCTAGAGGCCCGTTTTTTTAAGCAATATTTGGGAATTAATTGTGGAAAAACTACTAAACCTACAGTGCTGGGGGTATGCACACATAATTATGCATATTTCAAGTAACACTCCAATTTTTTATAAAGCATTTTATGTACAAATGTGCATGCTATAAGAGGATACCGCAGGTAGTGACGCGAAAAACATGTCCCATCGGGCGGATTCATAGCGGAGGCCACAGACAATCTGAAATGAACGAGCAAAATGTGTTTTTGATCCTCACAAATGTCCCTATCGCCGGAACTAGGATATTGTATGTGTGATTAAAAATGATAAAATGGCGGCCATATATATAAATGACAACATTTTTTTTTTATGTATATGGCCGTAATTTTTAATCACACATAAAATATCCTAGTTCCGGCGATACGGACATTTGTGAGGATAAACAAAATATTTTGCTCGTTCATTTCAGATGACTGTGGCCTCCGCTATGAATACGCCCAATGGGACATGTTTTTCGCGTCACTACCTGCGGTATCCTCTTATAGCATGCACATTTGTACATAAAATGCTTTATAAAAAATTGGAGTGTTACTTTAAATGTGAATAATTATGTGTGCAAACCCCCAGCTCTGTAAATTTAGTAGTTTTTCTACAATTAATTCCCAAATATTGCCTAAAAAAACGGGCCTCTAGACCAGACGACCCCCTTAAACCGGTTAAACTGTTGATGTATTCAAACATGAAGGCATCACTCAGTCACGAGTCCTCGTATCTATCAAGATCAGTGGTAATAAATAATTTGTTTGTTTATTCATTTTCACTTCAAACGACGATATACACGCACCAGTAACTACCGTTCGTTGCAGTTTCGACTACATTTATCGTGAAAATCCAGTTTAAGTACTATTCGGCACGTTAGAATACATTAGAAGCACTACACGTCCTATTACTTCAAGTTTATTGAGATCCGCATCACTTTCAATCCTTTCCGGTCCCTCAAATTGTCGCTTTCGAACCTCGGAACAGACATTTAACGCTGATTGTACTTTTATCGTATTCCGATTAAGGCACGAACTGCATTCCCACGACGATTCCAGCGCTTCGTTTACTTTATCACCGCGAAACGTTCGCGCGAGGCCACCGCTCCTATTGAAGATTCCGACTCTTTCGTTCCCATTAATTTCACCGCACTCTCTGTTTCGCGAAGCCTTTGACGCTTTCGAGTTACGCTCATCCCCTTTTCGGTGCACTTGCACTTTCGCTTTATCTCGCGATCGTGTGACAGACATGTTTTTGGATTAGCATATTTGAAGCGAACCGCGCGACGTTGAAATAGACACGACGCTGCATTGTAATTCATCGACGGATAAGATTGCGTCGCAGAGTTTAAGTCGCTCGTTCGGAGCGGCGAGCGATATTGTGTGCTTCGCTTTAGATCCCGTAATAAAGATCTCGAGTTTATGGAAGCTCGGCATTATTCGCAGTTCGTTCCCGGATTTCCCGTTCCCCGTTTTCTAGATCGGCAAGGAACAAAAGACATTGTTCGGCCGAGAATCTGTTGAGAAGGAAAGACAATGGTTCGTACCGCGGTATTTCGAAATATTTCTTTGCGTTAAATGTTTCCTTAGGCGAGACAATCGTCTCGGAAGATTTCTGTCAAAATCTTCCGCCACACTGTACTACCTCTGTCCTACACAAATACCTCCACCGACATTTGCGTCATGACGCAGAATGCATGATAATGAGCAAATATTCTCTTCGCATCGTTCCCTGCCACATGAAAGTCACCGATTAAACTTGTCCAGCAGAAGCGAAGATGGAAAAGTTAAAAATGTACAAGCAGCGCGAAACTTCCAATCTACAGCACCCAGAGGATCGTCAACGTATTCCCGCCGGCCGATACTTTGCCTTCGCCAGATTGGTCGCAGTTTTTTCCTTTGCACTCGCATACCAGCGCCAACAAAGCGACCATTCATGATCCGTGGCCAGACTCGGACTAAATTGGGCGTCATGCGAAACTCATGAATCAGTCCTATTTGGGTAACCTCCGATCGATTTCACGGTTGCAGTCGTTTCGCCCGACGCGCGCCAGCCATCAATTAAATCCGATCAACGATCGTAACGAAGCGATCGACGTGAATTTGGCCCGAGCTCGCGCTTTGTCTCTAAATGCTCCCCTTCCGTCCCCACATTTCCAGCCCCACCCACTGGCCACTGCCCGCATCCTCGTCCACAGCCTGCCCGCGTCGCTCGGATGGTTCGCTCCGCTTCAGTCATTACTCTTTTATTTTCTATTTCGTTCGCTTAGTATTCCAGCAAAATCCCGATCCGCTGATTTCGGTTGCAGATTCGGAGAAATTCATGAAGTCAGGGCAGCGGGGCAAATCGTATTAGCGAGCGCTGGGAGAGAATCTTCACTATGGGAGTGCAGGGAATAATTTAAGCTTCGCGAAGCTCGCCCGCGAATATTTCTAGCCGCGACTGTTCAAAATGACGATTCGTCGGGGCGCGAGGCACATTTTCTGGAAATACGTCGGATCGAGTGCTCGCGCTAGTGCCGGATTGAGCGTCGTTGTACGTCTGATCGTGGGCAAGATTGTAGGTGGGGCACGTTCGTTGATATAATGATTCAATGTGCACGGATAGTTTTGTCCGATCGTCCGTCCCGATGAGCGCGCACCGTAAACCTGCGTTTGGAGCTGATTGTTCTCAACGGTACTTACGTCCCACCGACATTGATTACCGGCACTGGTCTCAGCATACGCGAGAGCACGTATTACGCGGTGTTGCTGCTTTCACCGTTACCTCCCTGCATGCGGTAATGACGTTGAGTGGCATGATTCGGTACCGCGCGCCAATTCGGCAGGCAATTTTCGCGATTCAATTTCGACGATTGCCCCACGCCGCCGATGGTACTTGCCCGCGGACCTTTGTACACGAATTATCATTGCGACCGGTCCTGGTTCCCGTTGGATCACCTCACGGACAATGCCACTGGCCAAAAGCCGTCGCAACAGGAAGACAACGGCGAGACGGACGTCGGAGAAGGGTGGAACGAAGGGCGGAAAGGAAATAATCGACAGAGAAGCAGGATAACGTACACGCGATAGGGACATACGCTTATGCGGAACGGTGAAGCGAAATACGTGGCGAGTGCCGAACCGGTTGTAAAAAGTAATCGAGGTACTTTTTTCCACGCTCTACCAGCTCGGGGGCGTTTTGATCGTGGCGAGCGAAAATCGTGATTATCCCGGCTCCATGCGACATTTCTCTCTCTCTCTCTCTTTCGCGGTGTTTTTTTTCATTCCGACCGCGAGACACGTCGGTTGCCAGGGCGGATCGTTCGGTAATTCGCGCACGAATGAGATCGCGCCGAGAGGAAATTCGTGATCGGACTCGACTCGTTGCGTAATCATGCATCGACGCGATTTCCCGATTCTCGTACGTCCGGCCGACTGTCGGGGATGAATTAATGGCCGGAGCGTGCGCGCGTTAATTCGTCCACGTTAATTACACCGGCCATTCTTATGCGCCCCGGCTGCAATGGCTGAGGAGGAGAAAAAAGTAGTCGCGACCGAGGCTGCCGCCCACGCTTTGAGATCGGCATACAAATTCTCTCTCGTTTCCTTTCATTAGCGGTCTCTTCCGTTCCATTTCACGGCGAAATACAATATTCGAGGCGAGTTAGCCGCGACGAATGCTCCGTCTCTCTGTCTTTCCCTGTTTCGTTAATGCACGCCGCAAATTAATTATCGTCGAACATAGTTCCCGGACACTTGGCGTTTATTGTCCCACGGCGCGCCTCGCGGAACGTCGCGAAGAAACGCGCGGACTTTCGCGATAATCCGAGACGGGCGTTAAAAATTGCGAATTCAATGCTGTTCTGCTGGCGCCCGTTGTTTGCGTCCGCCGACTGAAATGAAGGGCAGAACGAGAAAAGTTTATTCATTATGCGGACGCGAATTAATTATCTTGTACGTTTCAATGCTGGATGCGGAGTGTTTATTGCCTTGCCCGTGCATGAAGAGATACACGCGGCGTGACGGAACTTTAAGCATTAACTATGCGCGTAGTCGTTGATTACCCCCCGGCCAATTAGACTGTAATGGAACGTTGAACTATCGCGCTTTAGTAATAAACCCATACGTCGTCAGCGATGTGGATTGAATATTGTTTGACTTAACTTGTATTACTGGGCGGACTCGTGTATACGGCTGGCCGTTACGAGCGTATGCATTACTGCGTATGCAGACATAATCGTAGTTTTGACTATATGAAAGCGAACACTGCGGAAGTTGTGCAAAAGATTCGATAGTATGAACAGAACGCAATATACGGGCTGTACCGCGATCACAGTTTGCCATTTTCCATGGTTCTAATTTAGCACACTCCGGGCGATATTTTTGACCTTTCTGTCAGTCACTTTTTAACATTCGGTGTTGTATCACTGTAACACTGGTCGGACGGAAAATGATTGATACAATTTTCTCAATCAGTAAGGCTAACAGACTGCTTGTTGATTATCATACGAACCATGAGAGAAATTCAAAAAAAATTCTTTAAACAGGTTCGCGTGCCCACGAACGTCATAAAAACGCTCGCTCATAATAGAACTGACAACACCCGCGGTGGACACTACACGCTGCACGCGAATAGGCGATCGTGTATGTGTACGACCGTCTTTGTATTCCTCATAGGAGGATGTATTCTATAGAGAGTCTATGATAGATCGCGGTGGAAAAATAGAGAGTACAGGCCATTCAATGGAGCATCCATCTTCTTCCCTCCACCGTGTCGCTGTCGATGGAAGCCATTGATGCCAATGTGTGACATTACGGGAGTAATGAGATCGAAAGTACTCGCATTCAGGAAACTGCAATATCAGAAGGAGAGTACTCGAGCGTGGACAAAAAACATTCTCCTCATATCTCATTCCCCCACTACGGACAAGACCATGGCTCTCGTGATTACTTTTCTTCAAGTTCCTCGTAAGCTACCGTACAATGCCGCAGTCACGATAACTCGAGAACTGCTGTAATCGCGTTTCCGCCGCGATTCCGCCAAGATGATCGCGCGGAAACATAAATGTGTCAGGTAATTACACGCTCTGTTAACACGTAATTCGCGGATTATGCAAAGTTACGCTGCGAGTTGTAACAGTTGGCCGCGATTCGCGGGATCCGCATCTTTCGGCGTTGTTAAACGAATTAGCCACTCGACTCGCCTGAAACGATTTAAATGAAAGTTGCATATCAGGTCTTGATAATTGAAACGTTCTGCGGGCTTCGAGATTGTCCTCCGATGATGTTTACGAAATTTTTGCCGAGTCCTGCGAGTCGTCTGGCTCCATTGCCAGTAAGTAAACGGAGTTGTCTTAATAAACACCTAGAAGCAATAGAATCAAATATCCCATATGTACAATAAAGAAATGACTAACATACATAAAAGCGCAAATGCTGATGGGACCAATGAACAGGACAGATTTAAAAATTGGCGCGCTTAGAGATCGAGCAACGTAGCTATTTAATAGCAAACCAGAACAAGGTAACGTTGCACACCGTACACACTTATCGAATATAATTACAAAATTCCCTCATCTATTTCATACCCATCAGCGTCCGTTCATCACAACCCCTTTCAACACAACACATCTCATCCAGCCACATTGCACCGGCCACAACGCAGCGCACCACAGAATATCTCACCGATATTCCACGTCACCCCTACAATTTCCCCAGATTCTACTCCGAATGCAGGACGAAAAAAAAAAGTAGTCTGCCAATACATCCCACCGCTACTGCCGTGCAGCGACGAGTCCCTCTCAAACCCTCTTCCGGCTTTAAATTGGCCAGCTCTCGCCACCGAAAGCCCCCATCACGCCGAGCGTGAGAATTCGGACCACACGTTCGACCGAACTTTGGCAGGGTCGACGAATCGAGGCTCGTTTTCCGCCAATCCGTGGCCGATAAATAAACGTCAAACGCTCCGCGCGCGACGTTCGGCGTTGCATTAGCTGCGGAGTTGGCGCGAATCTATGCGCCTGCCTACGTTCTACGTGCACACAGAGCCACGCGCGCGTCCTGTGCCACGCTCGCTTCGGCATCGTCGATGCGTCGGCATCGATTGCTCCTAATTGGCATCGCGAGATCGCGTGAATGGAGTCTAGTAGAAGTTCGTCGCGCGATCCGCTAATGAGCGTGATTCAAGTGCGGATCGATGCCGTAAATGCGTCGCTCGCTAAGTTCCGCGCCACGAGCGGCGTACGAGGAAAAACGAACGGTGGAGAGTGTTGACAGACGTCGTGGGGCGGCTGAAAATGGGTGAAAATGAGTTATGACGGGAGTCGGCGGCCCGCTCGCGGCGCGCTCGTTTTTTGCCTTCCGCAACGGATGGATATGTAATGTATGCGGATGAACACGCCTGTGCGGTTTGTCTTGTCGGCTTATTAACTCCGTTGCCGTCGGCGTCTGTCGTAGCTAGCTTCGGAATGCTAGACGAATTCTATGGTTTGGTACGAGTTCCGGCGGCTTGTATAGGTACGTTGTTTTTTCGTTTCTATTCGATGTTCGAGCTCACACGCTTTATCTCGTACTTCCAGCCCTCGAGACGCACCCTTCGCCGGAATCGGAAAACGAGTACATTAGTTCATGCGTTTAGAAGTCGTCCGCGGGAGTATCAGGAAATTAAAAGCGTCGAGGTACGGAACTCGCGTCCGGCGGAGGGGATTCGTTAATCTTTAAGAGTGCTGCCGAGTTTGCAGTGTGTAATAAAATTACACGGCGGAAACTTTCGATCCGGCAACAGCGAACGTCCGCTTTTAATCCCTACACGCTCGCCGTATATCGTTGAATTTCCGAGGATCCTTCCGCTGTATAAAACACGAAGATCTCATTGGCCGAAGGTTGGGTCAGTGAAATGAGATTTCTAGGCTGAACCCGTGGTGTGTGGCGGGAGGAATCAGGCAGGCAAGGAAGGAGCGACAGAGAAACAAGACTGTCGGACAGCACGGTGTCGCAGGGTTGCTCCACACCAGAATCCTTCCACAGCGAAGATTTAATTTGCGGTTCGCCCAGTCGTCGGTCGAGCCGGCGGAAAATCGTGATTCGCCATTTTTCACCTAACCCCCCTTCCACGACCCACATCCATCTCCCTCGGGTGACGATATTTGATAACGGCCCAGAGAATCACGGACTTTTACGACGCGGCTCCCCGTTACTCGGGACGCCGACGATAAAAGCGTTTCCGAACGCTAAAGTCGCCGTTGTGAAACGTGTTCTTTTTTTTTTGTTCTTTTTTTGCTCGTCGCGCGCCGCGCTCTAAATCCCGAAGTCGTTAGCGAGAACAGGGGGATGCAATTAAAGGTTCGCGGGCGTGAAATCGTCGAGCGCGTCGCGAGGGCGCGAGTCAAACGATTACGGCGTAATCGTAGAGAGTGAGCGGGTGCGCGCGCATGCGATTAAGTACAAAAGAAGGCGACGAAAAATGAGCGACGCTGAGAATCTCGGCGGCGCTGCGCCGCAAATTAGTCTCCTACACCCTACACGTCTGGCAGCGTACCTTCAATTTCTCAAATGACTAACCTCCTTGTCGGGCGCACGCGTTTCGACGAACGTGGTCGCTCTTGTTGGATCGCAAAACAAAGGGAGTCGGAGTAATTACATTCATTATTTGAAGTGCGAGGGAGTGAGAGGGAGGTCGTCATTTTTTGAGGCTGGAAAGACTTTTACCCCAGCAAGGTTCAAACGACAGTTCCGAGACCCGAGGTACGGAGGAAAGTTTCTTTCGAGAGATAAAACGACCGGAGGTCCAGCCGCTCATATTCGAGGGCACTCGCAGACGACACTTTCGTGCCGGACAAAATGCGCGATGTGTATCTCCGGCTCTCTCGAGATTACGTCTGATAGATTATATCCGTCCCTGCGCGCGCGCTACATCTCCTGGACAGACTTTTTTCTTTCGCTCCCGATGACAGATTAAACGTGCGCCGCGCAAATTGCAGGAACGAAATTGCTTCTGACGTGGCGCTGTCAGAGTGGCCGAAGTTGACGGCTCTTGCCGAAGGTCACGCGAAATATGATCGATCGATCGCTATCCGCCGTACTATTTCTCATCTCCCTTCTTTCGCCGGATGTATAAATCTTCGAAATGACAGCCGATGCGGATCACAGGCTTCCGCTCGACATTCTCGGCCAGCGCGGCCTTCTAATTCTCCGCGCTCGCCAGAACGATCGAGAGTGTGCTATTGTAGTGGCGCTGAACGGTCGACTTCTCCGAGAGCGAGATCACGGAAGATTTGAAACTTTACAAGAAGTCCCGGAGCTATCCACGTCCTTCCCTTTCTTCTTATCGGACTCTTTTCATCTCACGGATTCCCTGCGACAACGACGTAGCCGAGAATTATCGCGGGATCTTGACAGATCTTTCCTTTCTCGAACCGCGAGCTCCTAAACGATCCGACGTCGTCTTTTTATCGGCCACCAAGCATCGCGCATGGCGTTTAGTGCCTGCTCGGCCAGTAACGCGTACCTCGGCATCTGAATTATCGCCGGAATCGTGTTCGTTACGCAACGGAACGTTATTTATGTGGGGTCGAAGTGTCGCGGAGTAAATCACGAGTTTGGCTGCGCTGAATCTATGATCAGGCCGGGTATGAAATACGAGTGATCCGTGGGGAGAACTTGGGATACCTTGGGCGCGTAGGAAATCCACGTGCCGCGGCGTGCGCCTCGATATAAAGCAATACTCGCGCCGAATACGAATACGAGCGCCCCACGTACCTGCGTATAATCGAGCAATTACGTCCCCTTTCTCGCTCCGCGACTTCAGCCATCGGCCACGTGCCATTTATTCGGGGGCGCACGAAAGTCAGCCCCGCGAAAATTGAGCGGGAGCGTTCTGTCCGAGGCGAAGGCGGCAGAAAAAAGGAAGAAGTGTACTGCGCGGCGTATATAATTGCGAGTGAAAGGAATTTTCGCGGCAAATCCGTCGAATTCTTTCGGCGGCTCTCTCCTGCTCTCAGCTGCTCTCTCTAGCCTCCCGCACCTCGACGGAATTTTTCCGTGCATGCCGCAATATTGGTTTCCTCCGTCGGCGGGCGCCGGAGTGGTTCGCATAAATTTTCAGCGGAAACAGTCCTGTGTTTCCATGGAGATACGGAGGAACGGCTTTCGCGCGAAGAGAACTACACCCGGGCCGAACGGCGTTGAAATATTAAAATGTTCATCGACCCGGTCGAAAGTCAGTCTTCGCGGCGCATTTGGGACGCGGAAGGAGTCTCTCGGAGGGGGGAGGGGAAAAAATCGAGGATCGGGGGAAGAAAAGGGAATCTCTCGCGAGTATGGCCAGAACGACGTAGCTTCCGTCCTTCCGTCCTTCCGTTCTTCTATCTTCTTCCGCTCGCACCGTCGAATTGCCGGCTGCAACGGTGTTCCGCATAATGTAACACGTCGCGCCGCGAATGCCTTGGAAGGATTGATAGGCTACACGGGCGGAGGAAAAAGGGGGAGTGGAAGTGCTCAATGACAAATTGATACAAATGGACATCCTAATCGCGTTTCCTGCGCCAGGCTCCGGTGTCCTCCCACGCTCAATTCGTTCCGAACGCCCACCTGCCATTTTCACCTCGAGGCCAAACGAAGCCGTCGTCTGTCTCGTCTCCGGCCGATAATCTTGCCTTTAACATTTTCAAGGCTGACGGCCGACGGATCGAAGTCTCACAAAGCAGATGTCGTGTCAACTCTCTGTTAAGTCTACTTCAAGTACTCGTCACCGCGCTCCACGATTTCAGTCCTCGTAAGACAATAGCACGTTGCTTTGACAAAATGGCAAAGTTAGAGGAAGAATCTCGAAACTTGTTGAACAAAATCAACATAACCCCAATTCGAACGTATTATGCTGACGCGCTCTTTAAGTAAACTGCCAAGCTCATACGATTCTAATCTGTCGATCAAATATACTCCAGACATTCCACACAACGACCGTACATCTTTGCATTCCCATAAAATCGCGCCGAACGATCAAGCTGGAATTCGTTATTGAGACTTTTCATAGTTGAACGCCGTGAACGCGGGGCACGAAGCGAGGTCGGAATACACGGCATCTTCGGCCCTCCACCTTCGACGTGCATTGCGCCGTCTGTAAAGCCCAACGAGGCTCAACGGTGTCTCGTCGTGACATCCGAACAATCGTCAGGTTGTCTAATTGGATCGCGGGAGACTCGAACGATGCCTCGAGAAAACTTAATTGGAGCGACGGTGATGCGAAGCTTGAAAAGGAAATTGGACGAAGCAATTACTTGATAGAACGGGACGGGCAGGCAGCGTACGCATTGAAGCAGAAGAAGAGAGACGGGGAGAGATCTTACCGAGCACGAGCTCCGACGACGAGACGGTCTTTCGATTTCTTTCGACCCTTCTTCTTCCACTACTCTCCTTCTTCCCAGCTTTCTTGTTAGCATCTCGCGCGCACGTGTTTGAGTAAACGAGATTCTATGCGACCGAAAGAGCGCGTCGTTGACGTTCGGTGCTCATCAACATGAAGCTCATTGTCTGTAGAAATGTATAAGGACGAGTGGTAAGGAAGTACCAATGATGGATGGTCATTTACAAAAATATGCATCTCTCTCGTTCTTCGTGGAAAACATCTGAAACCAAATGCATTGTTCGTTTAACTCTTCTAGATAATAATAAAGAAATTTCGTCGATTTCGTTTTCGCGGCGATGAACAAACGATGCGGACAAGCAAGTGGGGACATGCAAATATGGTGGTATGATACGTAGACAGATACGAACTACATAGAAGTCTCTGTCTCTTCCTACCAAAACATAAAAATAAACCACGTCGCTCGTTAAGCCTTCCTACAAAATCCGTAGCTACGAAATTCACAATAACACCATACCGAACATGATACACACTTCTCCAGCTCACCGCAGACAGTGAAGTCCGAGACGAAGTTGACAGATCGACAGCTACACACGTCAGTGCTTTCCCGGCAGGCAATGTTTGTCAAGCAAACGGTGGTCGCTGCGCACGTCCGACCCGAACTGGCGTTAATTAAAAAAACATCGGCCTACCGACAATCCACTTGGCAATCGTCGGTACATCGGTGCGGACAAAGCTCGTCGCTTGGAGGCACGCTGCAAACGGGGGTGGTCTCTTCGGTAAACGTTACTTTAGCGCGCACGCACACGCGGCTGCCAATGTGTACACAGCGGGTGCCGCCGACTCGAGCGCAGCCGTTGGTGGATCGTGGCCCGTGCGTCGATCGAATCGTGATCGTGACACGGCGTACATCTTCGTCTCGGCGAAACAATGCGCGAGGGGGTGGTAGCCGAAGGGAAGGAAGCGAAGAGGGTGGTCGGACAGGATGAGATGGAGCGAGATAGAGTCCGATGGAGTGAGGCGGAGTGAGAACGATCGATACGCAGCGGATGACAGCCGTTCGACGCGCGATTTCAGGCTACAATTCTGTCGCGTGGGTGTATCCACCCTAGGGGGGTCAGGTGAGGAGGGAATGAGGGGAAGCAGCGTCCATTATTACCGCACACACGGCTGCACCGGCTATTCCCGTCACGATGCGAACGGAGAACGAGGCTGGCTTACGTGGTCGCACGTACCTCGACTAATGTTACACCGTTCATCCCCCTTTCCGCCTGCTGCGGCATTTATCTCCGGGCCGGGGCGTTACGCCGACTACGCTATCGGCCCCGCACAATGCCCGCCTCGCGTGGCGTTTGCACTCTTCTATTCCCGCGACGGCACCTCCTCGTACTCCGTTATTTTCATTTCTGCCACTCCTTCGTTCGTTCGCCGTGCGTACCGCGGGAATGCGAAATTGCGCGCGAGTTTACGCTCATGGCCCTGTTTCGCACGCTGTTATTTCTCGGAATGCGCCAGCCGGCCTGTGGCCGGTGGCCAATTGGCCTGGTGCTCTCATAATTTCATCGCCCTTGTGCAGAACAATGTGGGGGGCGCGCGTTTTTACTACCGAGCGATATTATTTCATCCCTTTAAATATGTAATCTGCTATGCATCCAAAGAGCAATTTTAATAACGTATTCAAGTTGACGTCGTGTGTTTAACAGCTCGCGAAGGACGCGTGCGGTATTAAACACTGAAACGGATTAATATTAAAATTACAATTCGTGTTGAAACGTAGGGCAAACGGAGCTCATAGTAGACGATTCGCAGATCGTGTACTCTGCACCTATGCACACCCAGCCGTGTAGCGTATGAATTTCGTACGCTGCAAGCTATGCAAACATTATGCAACTTTATGATGCGCAGGTATAGCAACATAAACTATGCATTTGCTCTGCAAAGTGTTGCGCGCCGTAATGCATGCTCGGAGAACGTGTTGTTGCAAGGGAAAGAAAGGGTTAAATGGGTAAGGTGCAGAGTATCGTGTGCCGTGAGTGACCACATCTACCCTGGTGATTGTACTAGGTCCGCGCGAGCCCAATGTTTCTTCCTGAATTATGTTCGAATTTCGGAAGCGCGCGGCGTCCGACGCACGGCAGTGCTGAAAATCCGCGCAAATTCGTCTGTCGACGCCGCACTGAATGGTTTCATCGGATTCGGGAAATTGCCCAGGGGTAATCGCGCGCTCTTTATTTAGATTTCAATGCGGTTAGCCGGGAAACTGAATTCGCGCTGGCAACGGGCGCTGCTTTTAAAGCGGGGAAAATTGATGACAGGACGGAGAATTGCTCGCTCCGCGAACGCTGCTACATTTTTACGATAATAATTAAGCGCTTTAAAGAATTACTGTTCCGCCGATGCAGCCATGACGTTCGTAGCGTTAACGAGTCGCGAAGACGCGGGAGGGCACGAACGAGGTTAACTCGCGACGTAATGCCCAATGCTACAGCTCACAAATGCCAATCCGTTCATATTCCTCGGCCTTAACAAGCGCGGCATCGACTCTTCCTCCCGCCAACTTTGACGACCGAATTTTATTCCGACTCCCGCGGCGTCTTGATTGCCGCTCGACCGTTGGCGTCGGGACAATTAAAATTCGTTCCGTTCGGCGGGCATGAATACTGCCAGCGAGGATTGTCAAGCGACGGCACTCAATAGCGGATGACGTTAATTTTCAGAACTATGCGAGGAATGGGCCCTGGCGAATAGTCGCGAATGCGTGGAAGGCGGTTCGACCGGAACGGCGCACGAGGAATCCGAGGATGCGTCGGAGGCCAGGTTCACTCTCAAATATTTGGGTAGCACCCTCGTCGAGACGCCCTCGAGCGAGGAGGCGACGGCGGAAGCCATCAAGACGGTCATCACCATGGTACGTATCCAGAATAATAGTTGCTTCCCGCGGCGCCGATGTCAAATTCTGCCAGACAATGTTTGGACGAGGGGTAGTCGGCCGAGTGGCGTCGTTGCATAAGACCCGATTGTCAATACCGTTTTCACATGGAGCGCGCTCGCGCTCTCTTGTTTAATTGAAATTTTCACATCGCGCAAACAAAGCTCGCGCGCTGGAGGGAACGTGTAACCGATGAAATCGGAAGGGATTTTGTAAGGTCTCTGTCTTCAAGTGGGATGTATCGGTGTGCACAGTAGACTCTTGCTATGGTAACATTCGGTCAGCGATACGAACAAACTTACCTGTTCAATTAATTGGATTCAGTTTTGTCGGTATGCTCGACTGTTGCAAGAATTCTACAGTAGTTGGCGCTTAAAATGCATTCTACCAGAGTTCACCGAGTTCGCCGAGACTGAAACTCACTGCCCAACTCGTTGCACGTCATCGAAGTAACCAGCATTCGACAAACTGCACATCTGCATTCGTATCCGCCTAAACCGTGCTGAAATAGAATCATCGAAATTTCATGTCGCCAAAGTTTTCATCGCTCCATCGATTGGCGGCTATCGCAAAAGCCTCCCGTCCCACAGCATTTCGCGCTACATCATTCTACATGTAATTTCACCCTCTCACGCTTAAAATGCTCTCGCAACCCCCGCACTTCGCTTGAAACCAAAATTCAGCGCTCATCTCGTTATACGCCGCCATGGCGACCGGCGCTCGACAAACTTCGCGTCCGCATTCGTGTTCGGCAAAACCACGACAAAAAAAAAAAGAATAAAAAAGGTCAGTATCGTCGGAAAATTTCGTGCCGCTAAATTCGCACCGGAAGTCCCGATGCGCGCGTACGCCTGTCTCCCGCGATTCCGTCCGACAGCAGAAGCCGCGAGGCCGGCAATTACTCGTTTTTCCGTCTCCCACCATCGACGGCAAAATTTCCAGCTGCGAGGCACGCGCCGCCGAGCGCGCGGCAGACCGTGCCAGAAATGAAGTTCAACGGGACGAGGCAGCGAGCAAACGAAATTTGGCACGGCGAAGACGTGGAACCGCGTGCATAAATTATTTCGGTCGTGCGGAGCGTGCGCTCGTTCCCTGCGGTGACGCCTCCTCGCCCCCGGGATCCGGGACTCCGCTCGTAAACGTACCTTCATCGCGTTTCGTGAGATTTTCGACAGAGAGGCGCGCGGCACTATTTTCAGAGGCCGTTACCGGGTTTACATGGACCGCGCGCACGAGGAAACGAGCGTTGCGTTGATTTCGTGAAATTAAACGACGCGCGTCGACGCAGGCGTAATTTTCATGAAAGAAGCCTCGACGAACGCGAAGAACGCGGAAAGTGTCCGGTTCAGGGACGACTCAGAGGTCGCGCGGCGGAAAGAAATTGCGGATCATACGGCCGAGGAGCGAATTTACTTGGTTAGGGATTCATGCGAAATGTGATTAGTATCTCTCAGACTAATAAATTCGTTGTAATGGTTAATCGTAATGGATGTTACATGTGGTATGTATGAAAGTGACGCTATGAGTGGATTAGTTACTGATTCTTGCTTGGGCACATGTTCAGTGGTATATGTTCCTCTCGAACGTCAATTTTAACTCGCCCCATGAAGTCATCTTGTATTTCACGAGGTACCTGACACAGAAGCATGTCAGCCTGTGGCGTGTACCCGTGTACGCCAACAAGGTGTTAAGGCGTAGTCCATTGTCTGATTAACGACGTACTACAAGGGGTAACGGCGACACGTGCAACATTCAAGCCGAACGCACACAGCAAATCATCTCAATATTTGACTCCGAATCCAATGTGCAAGCCGATTGAATATGCAAAGTCTAACCGCGCTTGTTAGGTAGGCAATTTTGTTGTATTTTAAACTTTGCAATAACTCGAAGTATCAACCGACTCAAAAAACGTGTCCTTGTTCTAACACATGTGTATTATAAGCTCTTCGTCACATATAGAACAAATTATCGAACTGACGAATTTCGCTATTTCGATTATCATCCAAATAGACCATATTATAACATTGTCTTTTATCTTCATTCAGCGTCGTAAAAATTTCATCACCCGACTATTTCGGCAACGTCTCGAGGCGCAGTTTAACGTTCGGTTAAGAGGCGATACACGTGTTCGGAACGACGAAACGTGTCTCGTTCAATTCATCTTCGAACGGGTCGATGGTAGGACAGGTTTTGCCGCAGCCAAGGCGTCGGTCCTCATTTGGATCGATTCGAAAGTTTGTCCGTCAGTGCTGCATTCCCCGGAAACTTCCTGCTCGCGAAGAATCGCTCGTCGTCGTAGATTAATCGACCGGTTGTTAATCTTCACTTCGCTTCAACTCCCCTCCGACATAGGGCGTCGTTTATTAATGCGAGTCACGAATTTAATGCTTGTCGGCGGCACTTTCGAGAAAACTATAATGAGGCTTGTTTCGAGTTGTTCAATCTTGATCACGTTACGAGACTCTATTCTTAGCGCTTGTATCAATCATTTGTTAAGATGAGAAATGTTTGTTACATTTGCGTCTCCATGGATTATGTTTTGATGTCTAAATGAGTGGTAACGCAATATATTTAAACACAATTGTCGATTCTATGCGTTGCGCATGTCTTTCAGCGTTACCAAGGATCGTTTGATAACATTTCCTAGACTTTCTTTTATGCAGAATTACCTTATGGTTTGTCAGTTATGTAACATAGTCAGTCGATAAGGTTCAATATTTGTGAGTGTTTCATGTTCCATATAGTACACGTGCTGTACGTCTTTTCCGACTTTCATGTTTGCCGCTAATCAAACCCTCAGCCGTTTCAATGTAAAATGTCTCTGCGCGTTTAGTTTGTCCAATAAACATTGTCCTTATCGATTGAATAATAACGAGTTGCAACGTTCACGGTAAATATGGACGACATACATGGTCGGGATCATTTTCTAGCTCGCGATCACATCCTTAATGAAATACTCACATACTGTGCAAATGCGCAGCATCGATTCAGCACTGCCAGAGGCAAATATGGAGCTATTTTCTTACATTATTTCAAAGTTAATTAAAGCTCCAACCCAATGATCGGCCTCTCTTTTCCAATTCAGAATTCCAGCAAACGATTCTATTCGATGAATCTCTCACTCTCTCATTTTCTCTGCTTGAGATAATGGTTTTCAATTTTAAACGAGTTCATGCGCCACCTCGAAGATAGGTGCATTGTATTAAAAAGTTTGTTAACAAAATCATCAATTCGTGGTTGCATAAAAGCGAGCGCTGGCTTGCCGGCGAGAAGGGACTTTTTCATGTTCATTACTTTCCACAGTTTCATGAGCAAGCAAGCTTTGACGTACGTGGAACAGCGTGTTTCGGACAACGTTCAGAACGGTAGCGAGCGCGGACCGTAATATAATTACTAATTTATTTCTCCATAATGAGCGCCAGCAATGAGCATCGAATTGAATATATCGCGCGCGAACCGCGCCCTTGATCATACACGTACGGGGGTGGAACGTGTGTTTTTCTGTCCAGGCGGCAGGGTACGTTTTGTTATGACAATTGCGGTGAGCGTTAATTTAAATAAAATGCGAACGTGCGACCATTCAATTTTCGTCCGCAATCTTAATTGCCCTCGTGATATTCAGCAAACAGTCCCTCAGTCCCTCGTTACATTCGGCAGCGGATAATATGCTTGCACAATTGGAGCACGGCGGAAAATACGAAATAATGCGAATCAGAGAGAATGAAAAGAAAAATATTGCATCACCGACGTCGCTCCAAAAACAATTATTCTATATCCCTGCGAAATTCTTGTTATCCTCGAGTATATTACGATACGCTCCTAAAAGCTCGCGATCTGTATCGCATCCTCTCCGAGAGAGCGAATCCAGGAATACGTCGGAGAAATATCGATAAAACGAAACTAAAAACACCATCCTCATCGCATTGATCGTTCCAGCAATAACCGAAGCAGACAGCATATGTGTGCTTCGCGATATTCTCGTCATCGCCATGTTGAATCGAATACGCACCCAAAAGTCAGCGACCTATATTAGACTCACCGTACATCGGTATAAAAGAGTGTTCAGAAACCGTGAAATACTCTTCATACTGGCCCGCAGTAAACTCTGACGCAAAGAAACAATAGCCGCGATTTAATTTATCACGTGAACGATGGTGAAACGAGGGGAGCAGCCAGAGGTGACTCGAAATGTTGAAACACCTGCGCTATGGGGACGCGAATCCGGCTTTACCGTTGCCATCCTTTCCGTTCTTTCTCTCCCTCGATTACCACTCCCTTCTTCATTTCCCTCTCTCTCTCTCTCTCTCACTCTCTCCTTTGTATTTTCTCCGCCGTTTCCCTCTTTATTTTTACCCCCTCTGTGATCCCGTTATTCGCTTCTTCTCTTTTTCACAGCGGCCCTCATACACGTACACACGCACACTCCCACGCCAGTCCACCCCAGGACCTGCGTATAAATATCTTCCGAAAGCACGGCCGCGTAAGCGCGAATGCCACGGTCGCCGTGGATTAAAGGGCGTAATTAAAAAATAAACGGACGACCGACTAAAACGGAGTCCCGCTCCTCGTTATCGCGAGAACACTCGCCTTTCTCGCTCTCCTCTCCGCCGGGCTCATCGCTCCGGTCCTTCCTCCTGTTCGCGAGTTTTCGTCCTCGCACGCCGGCGCCGCGCCATACACGAGCGCGGGGGACGAGGGAAAAAGAATAGCAAGAGGGAAGGACTCGTTAATCTGCTGAAAAAGTTTGTCGAGTCGCGGTAAAATTTTCGTCCCCTGCTCTATCTTTCTCTTTCCCTCCCTCTGTCTCGTCGCGAGCAACTTCGCGAGGCCACTGCGAATTCTCTGCTGCAGAAGCGAAAGAAAAGTAACGGAGCGGTAACACGGGAGGGAGGTACGCTTTACGAGAAGACGACAGAAAAAGGAACAATGACTTCCCTCCGCGTTTCGTGCGTTACGGGAGAAACAGTCTGACACCGCTATCGGACGGTCCCTTTATGGGACTTTGATTGGACTTCGTCGAAAGGGAATCCAATTTTGCTCGTTACATCGGGATTTAGTCTGCCGCAAGGGGCTTTTCTATTTTTCCATCGAAAGTGGCCTGCACGCCGATACAGCAACACTCATCCGACGCAGTCAGTATGCGTTCACGCACGCCAATTTGATTTCGACGATCAACAATTTCGCAAGACGCGGACGTCAGGCGAGATTCCGTCCATTTTTCTCCTCTCCTCTCCCTCCTCTCTCACCCCCTCGCCAATTTACCGGGTAGTCCTACGACGAGCGGCGCTCAATTCTGAAAGTCAATAATCGCTTTAATTAAACCGGGATATCAAATGTGCGGACAAAGAAAATTTCACAGTCGACGTATCACAGGGAACGTTCCCTCGAACTCTCGAGCCATCGCCGGCCCGGCCGGAGCACTCCCGCACTCCGTGCCGTGCCAGTTTTACAGTTCCGCCCGACGTGGCACTCGAGGCAGCGACGATATCCAATTTCGTTCTCTCCGGGCTCGAGCGGGATGAAAATCGTTGGCGGCGCGAGCGAAGAAGAAAAATAGCCGCGGCGGGGCACCGTCGAAATTATCGGACGTCGTCGTGGGAAGATCGAAGTCGCGTATAAATCTCGCCCGCGCGCAACCCCTGTCGCGGCTGGCTCATTAATTTCTCGACGAAGCGAACTACGGCGCTGGGATAAGGTCGATAAAGGTTCGCCGAGCGACGCTTGAAACTTAGTGCGCACCCCTTCGCCCTTCAACTTATCACACAGCTCCTGCCAGTCCGTCCGCCCGACCCCGGCCGATACTCGACGAAGGGAAGTTTACCTTTCGCCCCGTCGGGATAACTCGAGAATGAGTTCCGATAACTCGAGAATAATTTCGCCGATCGCGCTCGACCATCTTCGCCGCTCGCAGAATCCTCCTGTCGGCGCGGACCTTCTTCGGAATATTGATCCTGGGGCGGCGAGCTCGCGCGAGTTATTATCGACTGTGCTTCGGGGATAAAGAACGGGGTGGGACGTGTTGCGAAGTTCGTTCCGAAGATGCGGGGATGATTGTTGCGCGGTTATTCCGCTTGTGTTTCCGCGAACGAGAAGGATCTTCGTTCTTGGAGAGGAATCACGTGGGACGCGGCGCCGTACAGTGGGCGGAAGTTTTGGTATTGGACTTGTTTGATAGCTTTTCAATTTTATTGCCGCCCGTATTGCTGCTGTCTACGAGACGTCGCCGTCGAGCCGCGGCGATCGATGCTGTCGTCATGAACGCAAATGCCGCTTGCGGATTTCTCATCAGCGCCGCAAAGTACCTACCCACGGATCTTCTTGTCGCGCTCAACTGTTGCTCGCACAGATTGCGAGCGAGGAGCTCCTTCCATCGTCTGTGTGTGCGAGGAGCCCGTTACATCGAGGTGATCGAGGCAGCCGTGTTGTCTTCGACGCAAGAACTTCAACGCCCCGAAACCCTCCCGCCCCCGGTGGCGTGAGAAAATTGAAACGCCGAAAGTTGAATATATCGATCCGTGCCCCGCCGTTTTTCGTTCGCGCGCGACAAACTTTCCGTCCCCTGCGAAACTTTCGCGCGCGTCCACTCCGCGGGCGCCTCTGTCACGGAAGTTCTGAACCTGGCTGTGCCCACTTTTCTTATATACTCTCCCGAGTTCCGGCGTACGAAGCACTTCGCCGTCGCAGCGAGAAAATATGCGCTCCACTCCTGCGTACTCTCGTATGAAGCGCGAAAGAAACGACGAGCGGGGCATAACTCTTAAACGGGGCATCGCGTAAACAACGAAAGCAACGTCGCGGCGTTGAAAGAATTCTTTGAACATTCTGCTAGGACGAACTGTGCACGCGGTACGCTCGAACGAAGTTCTTAGCTCTGCCCATTAAACGCGCATGTTTCGAGTCTCTTCGCGCACCGATACCATCGCTTCGAACGTTCGCTCGTACAGCTTGCGTGTTCCAGTGTCTCACGCCTCGAGTCGCTGCAACGATTTCGGCCTCTCGGAAAATCTCTCATCTAAAATTGTCCGCACTCGCGTTTTTGCCGCGAGCGGACGGACGCGCGCTAGGTATTCGGGACGGGAACGTAAATTGACGGGCCATTTGGACAAATGCGCGGCCTAGTCGAATGGTTACTTCGGGCAGCAGCCTCTGCTCGACGCAGGCTTTCAAATTGCTGCTGTACCCGCATCTCCGATTTTCCGCCTCGACGATCCTCGAAAAGTCGCTCTCGAATCGGCACACGGCGTAACTCGCGTTTCAACTGTAGGTACGCAAAATAATGTCGAAAGGGCGACGGTAAAATGGCAATCGCTCGAGCGTCCTTGCGCCAGAGGATTCGCGCTGCGCCTGGTCAAACGTCGACGGTACAATCGACTGCAAAGCCTTTGAGCGCGAGACTCTCCAAGAGTATCGTTTCCTACGTTTCCTACGTTTCTGTTCGGGAGTTGCAGGCAAAACTTTCGCGGCACCGCTCCTCTAACTGCTGCGCGAGGCACGTATCTCGACGCGAACGGCTTGTCTCGTTAAAGCAGAGGAAAATAGAAAATTACGTAATTAATGGAATCACTTGAAAACAAAACTTGCCTGAAATTTTTAACAATGTTTTCTGTTAAAAGGCACGGTGAAGTAGTACTCAGGCTGTCGCTGCATTCTTGACATTCTTGTACCAGCTTCGCACGTTTTACAAGTGGTCAAATTAAATTCAATGTTAGAATAATAACTGTATTAACTGTTTAACGCAAACGTCCTTGACTGAGGTGGACAAATGGAGTTTGTTGCGCGTGAAAGTGTATTCGAAAAAATGATGTACATACTACAATCTAGCACAAATAATTTTATAGCCAGATGCGATTGAAGTTAAGTCTCAAACGAAATAATACCCATTAATTATGTTTGACTGTCGTCATCTCGCTTGAGAAGTACGTGCCGAGACTCTTGATTTTACGCAACATTCAAAGTGTTTCACCAACTCGCACATAACACGGCCATATTTCTCCGCCAGAAATTACCGCACCCAAACTTTTCAACTCTACAGGCCGCTGTTTTACACTTTTACACTTCGAATTACGGAGCAGTGTGAGTATAGCTACCGTACGCTTGAAGCTCGAATAAAAGTCCGAAGAGGTGTATTTAAGTTTTGCCCTCTCAGTTCCCATTAACGCTATATGCTTCGGTACTTTATGCATGTACGAGGATATGCAGAGTTCATGTTTTGCAATACGTGCAACGAAGGTTGTGAAACAGTGAATAAGCAAAGACCGGTACGGGTGAGGCAAAAAACTTCCGGTTAGCTTCCACCGTATCATAATTGAATTATCCCGCGCGAACCGTATTAGGAATATCCTGGCAGCGGCCTTAAAACCCTTTTACTTGCCCTTTCGACTGACGTTGATGCATGTTTAATCCGTGACAATGTCAGACAACGAAAATTCGCCTCACGTTCAAATCACACGGTAAAATTCATATCGTCATTTCCGGTTCAAGTATATTACGCATTAATACGCATTAATACTTCGATAGCATTTAACGAAATGTCGACAAGAACAAAGCTCGGCGAGTTGCGTACATTTGAATTTGTCCTGACGACCGAGCAGCGAAATAATCAAATTTATTGAAAATAAAGGCTCTGCGGTGGAAAAAAATGGAATAGAACAACGGACGAGCGAGAGGTAGGGAAGGAGCAAGTAATGAAATTGCACTTGTTGCCCGCTGCATCATTTTTACAAAATACCCCCAAGCGACGAGATATTAATACCGAAACGACTCGTCCTATATTTCGCGGAGTAGACGAAGGATTAAATTACATTTTAATCAAAACGTCGTGCCTGACGACGGCAATTTGTCCATACCTTTATACGGAAGCAAAAAAGGATGGGAAAATCGATGAACGACGCTGCATTTAAATGCGCTGCAATATTGTTCATTGACAAACGTATTTTATTCTGTACTCCAAAAATGATTACTTGACAGGCACACAGAGCGGGTGGACAAAATTTAATTCAACCCTTTGCGGTCCAAATTATTTCCGCGTCTTTTCTGCCTACTCGTCCGTATGAAATTCGCCCTGCTCACGCAGTATGGCACAGCGCATTAATGTTTTTACAGGTCCGTACCAAACGAACACGGCAATGCGCTTAATGTAATATATTTATGTGGAGCAAATTATTAATATCGAGTACCCGAAAATGATCGTCACTAAAGCGAAATATCATGCCGAGTTTAAGCCGACATACGACCGCAAAACGTTAATCCCATCGTCCGTACGTTCGTGGCTAGCCCATTTTCAGTCATTATTTCAACGGCGAAAATATCGAACAATAGAGAAATGTCCGATTTCGGCCATTATTTTATTGCTCGCGGGTTTAAAACGGAATATATGCCGGGAGCGTCGGAAAATCGCTGGATTCTCTCGCCCATTCGAGCGCGCCAGCGCTGTCGCCCATTAAAGCGAATCAACAGGATCTTCGCTAAGATTAAACGGTTAAATGGAGCGTTTAATCCGCGAGCCACAGTACTAACGCTCGCGCGAAATGCCGGAAGCGAGCCTTTTAGGAGGAAGATATTTGATTCGGCGGAACGTAATCGAGCCACTTGCTTTCGTCCGTCTTGCCGGCTTAACCGAAATCGTACAAACATAGCCGAGGCCGAGGAGTTTTCGTTACACAAAGACTTTCTCTGTTTCCGCGTTCCGCTCCGATGCTTCAGGAGAGAAACTTATTTTCCGCAAGATTACCTGCACGTCCGACGATGAGCAAATTAAAAATACTTGAACTGACAAGTTCTTCCGGGAAAATCATTCATTGATTCATCATCACTTCTGTTCTGACTGCCATTCTCCAATATTTGTCGCTATTAAAGTGGTTACAGTACACGCAGCTACTTCTCATATGCGTATGACATTTGTCTACGTCACAGCCAACGAATTCGCGCAAACGTAAATTTCCCGATGAAGCTGCAGAGACTCAACATGTTTTCCTTTCCTGCGCTTCATCATTCGCTAGTTCGCACGCACACTGCACACATTTCGTAAACAGCCACCGGTTGCCGCAGAAGGCAAGAGTCCGTTTTGCCGACTACAAAGGACGCGATATCATTAGCTTAATGGTCATGACAAGTCGACCTCGATAAGCAACGGAGCGTCTTTACGTCTAGACGCAGTTTGCGCACGGCTGCTGCTCTGAAAAGCTTACGGCTCTTGTTTCACGAGCTTCAAAGTCGCGAAACTTCGCTCGTTTCGAAGCGCCCGAAATACATCGGACTTTTCACGAGTTTTACAGCCCTTATCACGGCGACATCTCAAGGTTTAAAAGACCCGCTAACGCTCTTCATGAACCTTTATGACTGTACTGCGCTAAAAATTAAGCCCCTCGTGACATACTTCAGCGTAATGCGTGTATACGACCGTGTAATGAGGACTTTGTACGTACGTCACAAATTAAATCTCAAAGGAAATCTCATTCTACCCTTTTTCCCCGCTCGCATTCTGTGTGTTTGTATGAAAAAGTTTAGATTTTCGGGAGAACTCTTAAGAACACCGAAAGTGTACAGAATGTCTATTATTTCGATCATGAACCTTTACGAGAATCCTGTGTAGAAAGTAAATAAGCCCACCGCGTTTCTGCCCGACCTCATGCCTGCACACGATCACATAACGAGGACTTAGTACGTACCTTGCGAATTAAGTCTCAAAGAATACCCTGTTCTACTCGCTCTATTTCAAACTTCGGGCAATATTCGTGGAAACGTACAAAGCGTTCGTTATTTCGATGTACAATAGACCATGGAACGAAATGTGAAGGTGGAAACGTATCGACCGTGTGTTGTGTGCAATGAAATTGGTTATAATAAAAGAACCGTGCTCTGAAATCTTAGGCCATATGTACAAATAGACACGGCTCTCGCATACGTATCCACGAACCAAAACAAGGCAAAAATTAGTATATACATGTAAAGAAAGCATACTTTCTTTAATTCAAATTGACCGCGCTTTATTAGCTCAGCGCGCTCTTTAGTCGACTGTCATCAGATGGATTGCGCAGCACGAGAGCACGTGTGAGAAGAGTAAGAGATTTAACAGTTAATAGGAGAATAGACTTTAAATTGTGTAGTATCCCCCCGTTGGATGTGAACGGGATGGAATCAATAAGACTATGCCCTTTTCTTTTCACTCATGTAATTACCAGAAACGGGAAATGCCGGAGACTGACAATAATGCGCTCGCTCTCGTTGTTCGTCCACGACTGCTCGTTCGTGTCGCCGAAAAACGCACCGCGTCCCGATGCCCGGTTGCCATGCGGCCGAATCGCACGTGCGCTGTTTTTGCGCCGGCTCTCACACGCACATACATTCCACACACACATACACACACGCACACGCATTCCACACAAGACGGGGAAACTATCCGCTCTCGCGATACCACAATCGGCCCCCTTTGACAAGGACATCTGGCCTCAGATGTTATCAACCTCTTCGTCACTCGAAAAATCATCCCTGGTATCGGCCCACGGTTTTATATGGTCGGCGGACGCTGACGTCTGGTTGGGCCCCTCGTGCTCTCCGACTTTTTGCACAAGATAGCGGTCATTGCGCAATACCTTCGTTATGCTGTACGGTCCTAGGAATTTCGCAGAAAATTTACCACCTGTGCCTAACTGACTCCTCTTTATCGCAACCAGGTCGTCTTCTCGATAGCGCGTGGCAGGCTTCCGCTTCTTATTGAAAGCACGACGATTGTCCGCTTGCACCTTTAGTATGGACTGTTTCGCCTGTTTCCGAATCTCGTCTCGATCCTCGTCGAACATCTTGCGCCATTCTTCCGCAATCATTTCCCGAATTTTGGGGTCTTCTTTCGATCGCATGTGGGTACCGAACAATACTCTGAATGGCGCAGTACCAATACTTCGGCTGGGCGTAGCATTTAAATATCTTTGGGCTAGATCCAAGTATTTATACCACTCTTCGGATTTCGGCGCAGACAGCTTAGTTACCAGAGGTATGAGGGTCCTATTAACCCGTTCCACCTGACCATTACCGCGTGGGACTCCTGTCGTGATCAGCGAGTGCTGTATGTTTTCCTTCGCGCAATAGTCTCGGAAGGCATGCGACGTAAACGCCGTTCCACGGTCGGAAATTATTCGTCTCGGATTACCAAAGGTGGCGGCCTGCTTCGACAGACGGTCCAACACTTCGGCGGTGTCGGTCGACCTAGTCGGGTAGAGCCACACGAACTTCGAAAATGAATCCACTACAACGAAGATGTGACGGTAGCGCTTTTTCGTGGATGTGATCGGTCCGAGGTGATCGACATGGTAGGTGTCCAACGGCATCTCTCCCTTCTCAATTACATTCAACAGTCCTTCCTGCTTGCCTACTTTACGTTCCGCTAAAATACAATCTATGCAACTATTTACAACCCTTTCCACCTTTAATCTAATTCCCTTAAACCAATAATCTTTTTTCACAATAGCCTCCGTCTTGCTAATTCCAAAGTGTCCACGCTCGTGCGCCTGTCGAACGACCTGCAACTGCATTCTTCGTGGTACAACGATTAGATAATCACCATCGACTTCCTTATACAGAACACCCATTCTTAAACTATACCCATCCGCCTCGTTCCTACTCGTCGCAACAATCATACTTCGTATTTCATCGTCCTGCTGTTGAGCCCTCCTGAATCTAGCTATTACCCCGTCCTCACCTTCTTCCACTAACAATGCGGCTGGCAGAGGATATCGACTAAGCGTGTCCACGTGGACCATATTTTTGCCTGGGCGATGCTCGATAACATACCGAAATTCCTCCAACAGGAGTGCCCATCTGGCGACGCGTACACAAAGGTCCCGCTTATTCATTGTTAGCATAAAAGCTCGGCAGTCGGTAATGATTTTAAACTCGATCCCCAAAAGATACACTCGGAACTTGCTCAACGACTTTACAATCGCAAGAACTTCTAACTCATAACTTGAGTATTTTTCTTCAGCCGGCGTCGTCTTTCCGCTAGCATAATACACAGGATGATACGCGTTGTCTTCCGAGTCCTTTTGCAACAAGATTGACCCGTAACCGAATTTAGACGCATCTGTGTGTAACTCTGTTTCGGCGCCTACTCTATATATTCTTAAAACCGGACTGCTACTTAATGCTAACCTAAGCGCTTCGAAGGCTTGCTCCTCCTCGTGACCAAAATTAAATGCAACATCCGCTCTTAAAAGATTTGTTAGAGGTCGCGCGATCGTTGAGTACCGGTATATAAATTTTCTAAAATACCCAGTAAGGCCCAAGAAACTTTGCACGTCCCTGACGTTTGCGGGCCTCCTAAACCTCATTACAGCGCTCGTCTTATGCTCAGAAGGCTGAATACTTCCATCCTGCACAATATGCCCCAAGTACTCTATGCGTCTGCGCAAGAACTGGCATTTTCCCCAATTAATCAGAAGTCCGAATTTGCTCGCTCTATCCAACACCGTCTCTAAGTTTTCCAATCCCTTCTCATAATCAAGCGAGGGTAACACCAAATCATCCATGTACGTTAAAACGATGCCGTCTGCAATTAAATCTTTGAACACCGTGTTTATAAATTTTTGGAATATTGACGGAGAATTACATAGCCCGAACGGAACACGGCAGAATTCATAGTGCCCGTTTGGAATAATGAACGCCGTGTACTTCCGACTGTTTTCCTCTATTTCGACATGGAAAAACCCGTTCTTGAGGTCCAACGTGCTAAACACTTTCGCGCCCTGCAACAAATCCAACTGATCCTCTATAAGAGGTAGCGGATAACGATCCTTCAATATCTTTTTATTGAGCTGCCGATAGTCGACGCACAACCGGGTTGCACCACTCTTTTTCTTCACCAGAACGACCGGGCTTGCATATTCGGAGACCGACGGTCGAATAATGCCTTCCTCCAACCAACCCTTAATCTGTAAATCTACTTCGCTTTTATCTAGAGGAGAAAGTCTTCGAGCTCTTTGGTAGACGGGATTATCGTCTTTCAAAACCAGTCGCATCTTAATGTTTACATCCCGCGTTTTATCAGGCGTGTAATTTCCGACTAAGGCGGTGATCTTCTCTTTGTGTTCGCCATCAGCGACATACGATAGATCTACCTCCTCGCTATTAACGTTTATCTGAAAAACCTCAGGAACAGCGGGATCATTTACTACTTTTTCGACCTTACAAATTGAAATTTTCCCACTATTAACGCGAAGATCAACACCGTTCAGAAAATCCACGCCTATTAACAGGCTGTGCCGCATCAACGTATCTGAAACCACGTGGAATGTAATAGGATACGAATTGCCATCTACTGTCATCTGCGTAGAAAACTCTCCCAAAGTGCTATTGTTGCCGGAACCAATACCAGTGAAATCCACGAATCTATTATTCAGACGCGGCGAACCGATCTTTATATATTGTTCCGCACGCATTAAACTTAAATCGCTTCCCGTATCGATAAGCGCCGTTAACTTACGATCTGCTATATAAACGTCTTTGCTATGTTTCGCACCTGTGGGCGTAGACACGCCGCATGCGTCTTTGGGCGTTGTCGCCTCAACCGTACACTTTGACGCAACGTGACCACGCTCATTACATTTAAAACACTTTACACCTTCTTGTCTGGTAGGACATTCCGTTATCAGATGGTCTCCTGATCCGCAAATGAAGCAGTTTCTCCTTTCCATCGTGCTCCTCTGCGGCAGCGGCCTCCTCATTTCCCTGGGTCCACCGTCCGAGAATCTGGATTTCGATTTCTCCGCCTTCTCTCTCATTCTATCGTAGATCACAAACTTCTCCTTTAACTCTTGCAGGCTTGAAGCACTGTACAGAAGCGTCTTTCTTCCCTCGTCGTCTTCGATACCATCTATTATGTGCTGCATCAAATCCTCTTCTCCTAGGGAACCTTCGCTCGCAATTTCTTGCATTGCATATACGTATTGACGGCCACTCTCGTTCGGCTTTCGTTTGCGCTTGGCCAGCTGAGCATGTATCAGTGTATTATTCACCTTCACGGTAAACTCGCGGCGAAGCCTATGCTTTAAAACGGACCACGACGTTACACCTCGTTCATACAGCAAGAACTGTCTGGCCGAGCCTCGTAGCATACGCTTGGCATATATGAATTTTTGCAGCTCGTTCCATCCGAGCAGCACCGCAACATCGTCGAAGTCAGAAATCCATTTATCGATTGACAATTTGTCGTCACCAGAGAAGGTCGCAATACTCTCTTCTACATCTCTGATAGAGAACATTGTTGCGCCCAGAGCGTGAGCGCCTGCATCTGAGAAATTAGCACATCGTTTCTTCGTATCGGTCAGCGACCGCCTTTTCGTTTGAACACTATCCTTTTCTTCGTCCTCATCTTGGTCAGTTTCGTCCTCCGTCGTTTCGGCCTCATCGTCTTCTTCGTCGGTATCACCGTCCATATCGTCGAACCGTACAAGGTATTCCTTTAGTCGATACGCCAGATCCCCCTTCCTACCTCGGGCTGATAGCTTTAGACGTTTCAGTTCTTCGCGTAATTCATTCAACTTCATAGAATCGACATCTTCGCTCGTTAAACTTCTGGGATCGACTGTCCTACACTCCGTCGACTTTCCAGCGTTTGTTTTCGGCTTACGCATCGCACCTTCGCCGACAGCTTCTCTTGTCTTAGCCTTCTGCATCGTCTTCTTCACCGTGACGCGCTTCTGCACCTCCACCATTGTGGCGTCTAGATCAACCTCATCTTCACTGGCAGTATGGTATTTGTCAGCTTGACTCTCAACACTCTGTCCTTTAACAACTTTTTCGGCCGACATTTTAACGACAGTACAGGGCCGCGCTATACCCGACAACTTTACAACTTATTTAACCTGTGATCAACTTTTCACTGCGTTCAACTTTCGATAATCCTACAACGGCGGCACGCACAATGCAAACGACTTTCGCACAGCGCGAGATTCACAACGTAAGCGCACTACTCCCTCAGTTCCACACTCCCGCGTTTCCAACCACACTAATGATTATGGCACTGATGTTAATCCCGGACGAGCCCCCAAAATTATGTAGTATCCCCCCGTTGGATGTGAACGGGATGGAATCAATAAGACTATGCCCTTTTCTTTTCACTCATGTAATTACCAGAAACGGGAAATGCCGGAGACTGACAATAATGCGCTCGCTCTCGTTGTTCGTCCACGACTGCTCGTTCGTGTCGCCGAAAAACGCACCGCGTCCCGATGCCCGGTTGCCATGCGGCCGAATCGCACGTGCGCTGTTTTTGCGCCGGCTCTCACACGCACATACATTCCACACACACATACACACACGCACACGCATTCCACACAAGACGGGGAAACTATCCGCTCTCGCGATACCACAATTGTCTTTTCTCTTTTTATAGGTGATTAATAATTCATTTTGGATCTTTGTAAATATTGTATATATCATATGGCTATAGTAAGTAAAATAATTTCTCTTTTTATAAGACAACACAATTTTGTTTATTCTCAGCTACTTTCTTTGAAAGTCCTCAAGGATTACCAATTGTCTTATATACATTACACATGTGACGTCACATACATAATTTTATCTTTGCTCCAAACACGATGTTCACACACAAGTCTGTAATATCGTACTCCATGCAATATCCCTGATGAACACACCGCCTCATTTGAATTCGAGCAGTAAAGCTGCCCCGAGTATGCACATTCGAACCATGGACAACTTTGCGACTTTGTCAATTCAATTGTTCCATTTCGTCGCAGGCAAAAGCGAGCGGCAAAAAGCTGCAGAGGGTCTCATTGGCGGTGAGTTTGAGGGGTATCAGGATGACCGACCTGGCCACCGAAGAGGATCAGCTCCAGGTATCGATATACAGGTGAGCGAAACACGATATCGCCGTCGACCAACAGCCAATGGAAGTCGCGCGCGCGGACTTGACGCCGTTGACGCGACAGAGAGCCGGCGAATCGTAATGTAACTTTCGTCTCCAATGGGACGCGTGATTGGAAAAGTGGATTATGACGTGTTCTGTTTGGCGCAAAACGCTCGCGCCGCCACCAGCGAAGTTTGTAATCACGCGAAACGAGATTCGCCCATTGCGGTTCGCTGGCCCAGCCCGCCATTCCGCCGGCAATGCACTATATATCGAGATTACGCGGGATTTTGCGGGCGGCGCATTGAAAATTTACGCTTAATCACGCGCCCGATTTCTCTCGCTCGTCTCGATGCCTTTTTCCGCAAGCTCTTTGTAAACGCGATATTGCGCGGTCGCAGGTGTCGTAGGTTTTCGTCCGCTGTGATTGAAGGTAATTCGAAGGATCGTTGCACTCTGTCGACGCGCACGTGTCAGCAGTGCGCAATATTTTAAGCACGACATGACACCGTTTGCTCGGCGAAACTTTTAATTCCGCGCATCTTATTAACGCCCGCGGAACTTCGACTCGACCCTTTTGAAACTGAGCCACAAAGTTAGTTAGCGCGCTCTTTATCGCCGCGCACATACCCGAACGCGTCGCAACTATCAATATCAGTTGGTACGCGCGAAACCTGTTTACAGCACGCTGATTGAGAGGCCCCGCGACCGAGCATCCCGACGCGCACGAAATGGTTCCGCGAATTCCTCAACATAATGATCGTCATTAACCGTGTAAACCTCATTTCGCCCGTCCAGCTCTTACCGCCGCCGTTATCCGTAATTCGACCGGCACGATTCAGGCGCTCCCCAGCACACGGTCCACAGTCCTGAGACCGGCCCCGAAACAAAGCCGCGCGCACGGTCCGAAAACTGTCACGAGTCTCGTTAAATTCCCCGTCAGGTACAATGATACCGGGGCTTCATTAATCGAATACTAAATTACGCGCCTTCGCTGGCGGCCGTAACGTCGCTCGCGCGATTTCATCGGCGCGCAAAATTATTGTCGTTGGCCAGCGCTCGCGCAAACACACGCACACGCAGAGAGAGAGAGAGAGAGAGGGGCGCAGGCATACATTGCTCGGTACGTACTATTTCCCCGGGACGCGAGCGTTGTTCCGCTCGCTCTCGATGATTTATGACGGAGCGCGGGAAATTTTTCAACGCGATTTCCTCGCCGTGCCGAGCGTCGAAATGAAGTTTTCCTCGGTCGGGGTTTGTTGCGAGGAGAAGGGTATCGTTGCGATGCGGTGGAGTGTCCGGCTTTCGGACGGCGTCGGGTAGCGTTGCAAAACGACAGTTCTCCGCTACGTGTTCGGTTATCTCGGTCCTCGCAGACGCCGACTGCCATTTTTCTCCTTGTCATCGGTCAGACCCACTTTCGGATTCTTAACGATCTCGCGAGCCTTCGCGGTATCTTTGCTGGTGAAGATGTTCTGGCTGTATATCAGCTTGCACGTGAACGTATACGTCGTGTGCAGATGCGTGTTTAGAATAGAGGTTCGTAGATTTTTTGCAAATGAATCTATCGATGTAGAGATATGTTCAAATAATGTCAAAACGAATGGTTCGTTCATTTGCACGTGTCACGAATTCGGCTTTATGTTTCATGTCGTGTGTATGCTTGCTTATACATATGTGTACGTGCATACGAATGCACGTATACTGGCTGCGAATAATTCTACTCAGCCGTACCTGCCATTTCTACTATACGTTTTCGCATCAAATTCCGATCTCACACGGTATAAATCGTAAAAACGTATCAAGAACAGATGTCCGTGAAGAAAAATACGAGCGACAGCGTAGTTTATTCATTCACAGCGACACTGACATCGTATATGCACACTGCAGCCGTATATTCACTCCTGACCAAATATGAACTCCCGAAACGCTCGTGGTACTTGCCAGCATTGTCTGGCGTTCCACGTTTTGTTCCATTAAAATACACGAGTTGCGTCCAGGCGCCAGTAACAAGGAATTTTACGGTCGACGGTAAACGGCGAGAGAGAGGAGAGAGAAAGAGAGAGGCAAAAAGAATGAACGTTCGAGCTAGCGGAATACCCACGTACGTTATAAATTTTCTTAATCGTCCGGCACTTGTGCCATACCAGAGGCGTTATTAACGGCACTTTAATTAACCGATGCTTGAATTGCTGCCGTTACTGAAACGCGATCAGGAGAAAAGTACTCGTGAATTTCGTGGCGACTCGACATTTTACGCTTGTACGTATATTTCTACTTGCGTGCTGCGTAACAGGCAAAACTTTACATCTTAATAGAAAGAATAGAACTAAATATACCTACCTGTGGTGCGTGTGAAAAGTTTTTGAAATCCTGAATCTTTGAGGCAGAACTTCCCTTAAAGTTTCATATGTGCAGCAGATGTACAGTCGCAATTGGCTGTATTCAATGAACGAATACCAGCATAGAATTCAAATTTACTACAACGTACATGTTTTAATTGCTTCACTTGACCGTCCTGCGAAACGTCAGCGCGAGCAAAAACAATTTCAAACGGCATGAAAGAATACCGTCCCGATTTCTCTCTTCCTCTCATATCGCATGAGAGCAGAAATCGAGTCGTAAACTTCCGCTGCGGAAGAGGGAGAGCATACTTTCGCAGAAACGGCGCTGCGCTTTTCCGTACCTTTTACGACGTTCCTTACTGACGCCCTTTGCATATTACCTACCTCTGCTAGCGCTGTTCGCGTCTCTCGTGAAATTTTCAACGACAATAACGACGCACCTGCAACGAAACTTTAACAATCTCCCTTTCCCGCAATGCCGTTCGCGAGGCAGCAACGATTTTACAAATAGATTTTGCGACAGCCCGTGAAGCGCAGGTTGCAATGTCCAGTGGCCTACGGCGTAGGAGTGCACTTTCGAAGAAGAGTAACGTAATTAAGTACTACAGTAGTGCTTCAAGTGTATTAAAGTATGAAAAAGTTGAAAGTACTGTACATTGCGTAAAATGAGGCTTCAGTCACATTGTTTGTCCAGTCGAAACAAAAGTTACGATCGCAATAAATATGGAAGCTGAGTCTCTAGTTCGTGCACGTCATTTTTATACATTTTTATCTCTGCCTTCTTCGAAAGTGCAGTTATATTGCGTCGGAAGACAAAGTTCGATTTTATCGCACACGATGTACGCATTGAGCCGTTGTTCTGCTAAAGAAATCTCAAAGCATGCCGAGCTAACGGAACTGACGGGATCGTTTCTTTGCAGAATCTCATACTGTTCTGCCGACGCGACGCACGATCACGTCTTTGCCTTCATCGCAACAAATCTGAACGAGACGATGGAATGCCATGCGTTCCTGTGCCCTAAAAGGAAAATGGCTCAGACGGTGACGTTAACTGTGGCACAGGCGTTCAACACGGCTTACGAGGCATGGCAGTTGTCGCAGGCTGACCCGAGAATTCATCACACGCAAGACAAAAGTCCTACATTAACGGAAGAAAGAATTGGTACGTAACTTAACCATCACCTGTCATTACCTTTGAAACCGGCATAGTACATTCGCGCACACAGACATATGTGTCAATGGCCACTCCAATCGTACTATATTCAATATTGTGCACACAGATTCATTATCTCAAACACGCGTATACATACATATGCATCACACATGTAAATCACTTCATCATGCAGATCGCACTTTCATTTATCTGTACTTGCCCACCGTCACATTCATTAACGAGAGCTACAAAAGAACTTGTCGTTCATCATAAAAAAAGAAGACAAAGTCACATACAACCCCTTACGCGATGTAGGTCACACTTTCTTCGGCACCACACACCTCCGCATAGCGCCGCGTGCTTTCGCGTGCATCGGCGGGTCGTGGTCGAACATAACGGGGCCGAAAACAAAACGATATCCCGAGTGTATAGCTGCCCATTTTCTCTCGGCCGGAGTCGATCGAAAAAAGGCGTCGGACCTTTAATCTCGACCAATTTGATCTACGGTATTGGCGTTCTCCCGCCACGCCGCCGCCGCTGAACCGCCGGCTGCATATACACAGAGCTGCATACACCGTCAGCCAGCGCCGTGTACGCGCGCGCCTCCTATGTACCTGTGTACTTAACCCTCCGACAATGAAGGTGCGGATATTGCGGAGAGCCCCGTCTCGGGGTCGCAAGAGTATACACCAGGAAATTGTCCGTTCATATTGGACGCCCATAAGCCAGGAGCGCCGAAAGCCGAGACGCGAAAAGCGAGACGAGCGAGTGTATGCGAACCTATACGATACGGACACCCTTTTCTTGTCTCTCGCCGTCTCGCGCTCGACGGACCGTTATTAACCGAATTTGCTCGGGACATAATTAAACGGACGATACTCGATCCTCGCTCACGTTGGGATTAAGTGCGCGTATCGTGCGTGTCGATCGGCTTCGGTCGGATCTTCTTATTACGCGACGCGTCGACGGTGGGCCGTTTGCGTAGGAGTCTGTGCGAGCTTTTGTTGACGCAGAGCGAGGAGGCGAAAAATATGGTGACTGTACACACCGACCACGCGTTCGGTCTTATTTCTTGATCTTTGACAAACATCCACGGAGAGAGGCGACCGCTGCGTTCGTCGAGTGCGGATGCGGCATATTGGAGTGTTTTTTCTTGATTTTATTAACTGTCTGCTTGCGTGCGTCCATTTGCATTTCGTTCGACGGCCTGCACGTAGAATCCGGAGGATGTATCGGCGGTGGGCAGAACGGGCGAACGAATGTCGGATAGGGCCGTGAAGCGCGCGCGTATCGCACTGTCATAATACTAATTTAATAATTTCGTATTAAATATTTGCGGGCAAATCCAATCAACGTAATTACGTTCACATTTCGGAATCACCGCCGACGGGGATACCAGCGGCAGACGTAATTATTTATCGATTTCCATGTATGATGAGTGTACTTTCGGGACGTCAGTCAATCCGGTGCGCCCACACAGACGGACAAACTGCAGTCTCTCGAAATCCGGGCTTCCTCATTACCGTATTGATTTCAGCCAAAATGTGTGTATAGTCGGCTGTGCTGTGCTCGCAGTATCGGCAATCGCTACCCCACGCTCGGCCGACGATTACAGGGCTGTAAAATATTTGCCACTGCCGCGAAGCGTTCGAATTAGTTCGACACAGTAATTTATAATTTAATATCGTTGCGGCTGTGTGTCTATTTCAACAATGGGTAAATTGGATGTAGCGGGGTGTGAGCCAGTGAAATTCGATGTGCGCGAAACAATTGGCTAGCATTAACAGTGAGACTACGATACAAGCGGACGTTGAATCGTCTTGACATTCTTACGACAGTTCGTTCCCGGTTGCCGCTGTTCGCTTCATACACACTCGTAATATACGTCGAACTACCCTGAAATATGAATAATAAATTGCACGATGTAATCTATAATTCCATATCGTTGCGCACGCGGTGCATGTCTATTTCAGTAGTACGTAAATCAAGTTTAACATGAGGGTAGCCAGTTAATTTCTATGGTAACTGATCGATCGTACAAACATCCAAGGATGACGTTGCGACATAAATTGACAATCAGCCACAGTACTATATCATGTCGCGTTTTCGAGTTCTGTCCCGCACCGACGGAATTTATTGTTCAAATTTCATACAACTCGGACAAATCTAATTTTTGTTGGCGTCTATACACGTACGTACTTCCATTGACGAACTTACCACTACAATGACACATCGACCATCCTTCCTCACAGATTACAACGAATCTTTTAATTAATTTCATACCGGATTGTTTCGACCGACACAGAAAAGAGCACACGAAACTTGGACAATCCTCCTATAATATGCTTCTCCGGATTCGTACGCCGGGCGTTATCATATAAAGTGTGGTTAATGTCTGCGCGTGGCGAACCGCCCGGATCTGTGCACGGCGTAATTGCCAGCGAGGCTCTCTCTACTCGGAGGAGATTTTATGCGCGAGTTGCCGCCGCAGCCGTACACGCGTTGCACTTGCATCAAACATATCCGTTGCGCGGGGTAAATAATCGCCGGTGCATCGGTAATTAATGAAGCCACTGGCACACGCCGTTGCTCTTCTACTGTTGGCAACGACACGACGGCGGGAGTAAGAGAAGGAGGGGAGAGAAACAGTGTGTGTGTGTGTTGGTGTGTGAGAGCTAGTCAGCGTTAAATTAATGGTAGCGCAGAAATCGCTGCTTTTATGCAAAGATGGTTGTTCCGACCGACGCTGAGACACATGAACGCGGGGGGTTGATGGATTGATAACGACAATATAGCCGTAACGAACGTATCGCGTGCGTGGAACAAAACGGTTTTCATCAAGCGTCCTCTTGTTCGCTTTTCGATAGCATCGCCGCCGGTGCGTGGAGTACTTACGTCGCGCAATGAAACGTGCCGTTTTCACAATCGTCTCATTAGAACGTTGTTTGTCGGCTGGGTTATTCGGGCGAACGGGCGATGTGTACGTTATACGTTATTCGGTGTACAATGCAAACGTTGTAAGCTGCGGATGGATCAAAATGCACGGAGCGAAGAGGGCAGAATTGCCGCGAGAGCTTTGGTAATCATCGTTGCGTATCATGATGCCTGTCCAACAAGTGTTGTGCTGAACTCGTGCGTGATGCGTGTATTTGATTTAACGCGAACACGATTATTACACGGTTCGTAAAATGTGTAAGTGTTCAATGCAGGTCTATGTGTCTGTCTAGTAGTGTTATATGGTTTGAATAATTTTTCGGTATAGACCTATTGCCTTCTTCCGAAAATCTTGCCGATTGCGCGTTAACGCATTTTCTCGCTCATTCTCGCCACATCTTGTTTGAACTACTCTACTAAACTATTCCACAATCACTCACGGAACGGTTGCAAGATATATGCCAATTCCACGCGTCACTTACATAACCAGTTGTCAAGACGAATAAGTGAAAAAATGATATGGACGGCAGTCTGAGGTACATAAATCTCAATCGCGCGAATGGAACACTCGTAATGCGTTGACACAGAACACTACTCCTTCACGAAACTCGAATCTTACAAGAAACGGAAGTCGATAGCCTTCCGTCACTCAATCTGCGTTTGTCTCCCCAGAAGGCCAAGAGAAGAAGAGCGAGGGCGAGTCAAAGATCACCGGCAAGATTAATCAGCAGAACAAGCAGAACGGTCAGGCGCACAACATCAACGAGGGTCAAAAGAATCTTCTAATTGACCTCTCGAACGATCCTAAGCCAACTGGGAATTCGTGGGTAAGCGACGATGCGGGAAACCCCTTTGACACGCTATTGTTCCATTGCCGAAATGAATATCCCACCTCCCGTTCCACACACCCACTCCATACATGTGCGGCGCGACACACGTATGAGATCGCGAAGCGACGATGCACGGCGGGCTATGTGCGAGCGGGAGATTTAGTTTCGCAATGCCCGGGGGCAAAAGTTCTACTCGGCCTGCCATCGATGCTCTGATTGTCAGACCGTAACGATATCGCTGCTCGGCATGATAAACGTTGATTCGGCATGAATTGACGTCCCGGACTGACGCCTGCGAGGAGAGCGCGCGCGATACCAGAAATCGAAGATTACGCGCAAATCGAATGCGAGCGGAACAAAAAGTATTGACAGCTCTTTTCGGATATCGAGTTCCGCGCTGCCGCGGATGCGTATTCAGGATTTTAAACGGATTTTACGGCGAGCGCGTCGAAACAGCGGCGTTCGACGGTAACGATACCGTTAATAAAAGAAGACAAATTTAATCATTAATATTAATAGTACGTAAAACAAAATGACCTTGCATCCGCTTCTGATCGTCACTTCTCGAGGAGTATGTATGCTGGCAAAAGTAAAAATCATCCATCCCAGACCTCATTACCATCCTAACCGATGAGCATGCTATTCATTTTCCGACAAGCACGACCATGTACGCGCATAAGCGTATGAAAGAAATACAGAATGCAGCATAAACACGCGCACGTATCATTGGCATCGGTTGCACGGCACGGCATCGTTCCCGTGTACCCGGACATGACCGACAATCGTTTACTCTGCAGGTATGCTTTGAGGAAGACTCCGGGCAGGAAGGCAAAAAGTCGCAGAAGAAGAGTACGACGGCGAACAGCATTCCTATGACAACGCTGAGGCACACTGCGATCTCAACTCCGTCGCATCATGTCGTACCGAGGCCGTCGACGGGCTTCAAGGTGCAAAACGCTTGGGGCGAGTCGAGGTCCGTCGATTTGATGTGCTCGTAGCAGGCATAGCCTGCGGCCGACAGCTTCCGGGACGTGCCATTAATCACGGGCCTCTGGAAGCATCTGTCAAACAGCGGCCAAACGAAGAAGCCCAACAGCCACTAGGGTTAGCGAGGGAACTCGATCATCGCCGAAAACTTTTCACCGCGTTTGCTGAGGAACAACGGGGGCCACCCTGTTTCTACGATAATTCAAGACGTCAGGACCGGTCCAATCTGTCTCGCGCCGATCGCTTACGATTTTATACGGGGCCGTCTCAAGGATCGAGGGACTTTGGACTCACGAGCATCGCGTCGAGCTCGCTTTTGGGTCGTTTGGGATCGATTATGATTAGCCGTCGTCATTGGCAGGTACGGTTTGAAGGTTCTCGACGCGGTAGAGGCGTTGAATGAATGCGCTCGAATTTCGGGACGCGACGGCGGCGGAATGTGCAATTTGAAGCCGATTTAACTGTTAGTCGAACGTGATGATAGATTCTCACGCGGTTGTATCGATAAGAGCGTTCGATGTTTGAGAGGCGGGAGAGTGCTCGGAGATACGATGGTCGTTGAGAGAACGGTGATTCGTTGTAGGTTGAATGGTCGTGAAGAACGCGCTGAGATAATTCGGACCAAGTAATAAGAGACGGAGAGAGAGGAGGGCAAAATGAGCAAGGGATAGGACGTGCAGAATAAGAGTAGGGAACAATTTTTTCAACCGTTCCTCGTATCGTCAACGAGTGTTCTGCCAAACATTTTTTATACATATCCGACAAATTCGTGCGACGCGTCCGTCGAAATGTTCGTTTGTCCACTGACTGTCTTCAGTGAGCGTCGAATGTGCGCGCGATTGGACTAATCCAAATTTTCGTCCCATTCTAAGACACGGACGACGAAGTTTCATTATCAGAATGCATCGGACGCGTGATCTCGTCCGACTAAAATCTGAAAATTCCAAACGCTCGCGACGAAGTCACTTCTGAAATAGCTGGTCTATTTTTTAAGTTGAAATTTCTCGAAGTCTTGAGACCGCGAAGAGAGTCTCTCTTTGCCTTGTTAAACGTAGACCCTTACAATTTACAATGCGTTCGCGATAGCACGTATCGACTTTAGATTACTGCGTCAAGTGATTGTCCCTCGTATCGTTTGCACGAGACGATAGTCGAAAGGTAGTCGCATTGAGAGAAAACACCTTTTCCCCTTTTCTTCAATGACGACGAAGCGCTGAAATGTAAATGTCGCTCATTAGGCAAAACTTTTTAATTAGAGAATTGCCAAGGCAGTAGCTTATATCAAATTAACGAAATAGCTAATATTAAAGGGTAGATGAATGTGTTTGATGTATACGTTATCGATACAAGTACGCACAGATAGACGTAGGACATTAGTATCGCTAGTAAACATAAAGAGACAGATAATTTAGTGTTAAAGTATATCGGTGCGCAGGACATAGTCGTCTGATTTATCGATCGTTAAGCAATTTTATAGTTTTCATGTTAAATTTTCGATTGTTAACGTTGCTATCATTCTCATCTATTATTATTGTCGCTCGTAGATTTGTTCCGATAGGGTGTAAGTTCTTGTACGACAGGGGTGGTATCGTATGACTGTTTCTTCCGATCTTTTGATAAGGAATTTTATACTTTGTCGCGACGCAGTTCAGCGAACGGCTCTTGTTTGTTTCTGGCGAGGAATAGAGTATATATGAATGTACGAGGAATTGATGTATACTGTGTTTATGGTAGTGTCCTCGTATGATTCTTATACAACCCGTCTAAATACAGTGATTTTAGGGTATGCTAGATTCCGTTTTAGTACAGTATGTAAGTATATTTGCAGATTTCTCAGAGATTGCACGCGATTCGTTAGAACGGGGTGATAATTTCTGTAAGCATGTATTCTATTGTTGCATTTTAATGATATTACTCTCGCTCAAGCTACTATACATTGCAGTACTTTAACATTCCAGATACTTTTATCGAACTGTATCGTCTGTTCATAAGATTCTATTGCAAATCATTGCGGTGACATTTCCATATATCGCTAACGATAACATGACATTTGTACAGTTTACGTATCAGTAAACAGAAATCATGTTTTGGAGGAAGCTTTTGTGTACAGAAGGATCAATAGCAATTTTATACCGTTAATCGTTCAGTTGCATGGTGTACCCGCATTTTGACAGGAAGAACGACAATTTTTGCTAAATCCAATTAAATGTTAGCATGTAAGAGGCACAAGCGAAATATACATATACATATCGAAGCTACATGTCTCCCGAACGTGGTATTCTTCTCCTGGAACCATTCATAATCATATCCTTAGGTATGACATTCGTTGAAAATCATTTTGCACATATATACTTGCAATGTATTATCTCTTCACACATTTTCCCTGTTTATTAGAATTTTCTACAAGTTCTCGGAAAATCGTCGAGTGATTTAGCAGACTTCAAGATTTCCTCGTCCATATGAGTATTGATTCTATTATACTGTGAAAATATATTTTATGCAAATTCACGTCCCGTGGAATTCTCCAAGGTGGCAGCACGTGTCTTTGTACTTCAACAGAACTCATGGATGTTGAATAAACGACTAGGGCGTTTGTTTAATGTTAACACGCATTCTTGGAATAAAATAAAAACAAAATTCTTAGTAAGGTTTAATTAAATTTTCTTCTGCACTGCACAATTTTAATTGTTTTACACAGGCGAGGTATAGAATTGACATATCATGCAATGTATTTCATTGTCTCAAGTTCTCAGGGCAGTAGTGGCTTGTTACCATTTTCGTGTCAGATCCAACGTTATCGGCCGCGGATATCTGACTGGTCGACGTTAAAGTGAAGTTCGAGTCTTGGTGCAGCATCGTGTTTCTTCTGCTATTCTTAGTTTTTAAACGTTTTAATGGTTTTTATTATATTTACGTAAAATACAACAAAATATAAATAGATTATGATACAACTGGAACCATCGCAAATCGTATCAACAATATGCTTCGTTAGTACTCACAGCCGATTTTGTCATCAATAAAGCATCGTACGAAAATTGAATTCCCTAATTGCGACTTATGTTTTCGCGAAACATCGATTTTTCTGTTTGTGTCATGAATCACGGAATTTTCTGTACACCCTTGCAACTTAGGCAAAGGTAAGGGATAGATCAGGATAGCCTCCCTTCTAACTTTGTTAGTTCCCCCGCATAATGAGAAAAATAAATAAAGTGAGGCTTGCGTGTTCACATTACTCATTCATTTGACAGTAACGTTAAAGTGTTTAATTTCCGTTTATAATTGAATTTACTACATTCTACGCGAATACTGGCACGCCGTCGCGTGTATAATTGTTGTATTTTCTACGATTATTTGGTACCGCGGGACTTAAACAGCGCATTTAACTAATTCATAACGCTAATGCTTTTAGTTGGTCGCGGTATAAATTCTGTTTTCAACATTCAGTATCTCTCAATTTGCAGCGACACGCGTGGAAAAAAGTAATTCGCGGAGTGCATCTTGGAAAGAAATAATTGGACTTTTCAAAGCCGTATATCACTGGGCAAAGGACATTTATCCGAGTATGATTTATCATGCGAAATGGAAAATGGTTTTATTTCGTCGGACAAAAATTCCTCCTCGTACCGCTCGTTTTTAACGTGTCAAACTTTCGGACCGTATTCAAAGTCTGTCAAAGCAAAAAATTGTCACTATCTCTGGGTTGCACCGACCATATCCCAATATTCCGAAAATATACCCGACATATATTCTTTATATCTGGTCCCGGTCTCGCTTCTCTGAGCTTTACACGCTGCAAGCTTCATTTTTCAATTTCGTTACAGAATTGCCGCTAGCATTGTACTCCTTTGCTTGCAAGAATAGACAATAGAGAAAATGTTACGAGAGAGTATCACGACAAATATTGATAAATCACAATATCTGGATAAAATATTTTCAAACTATTTTATAATCCAGGCCTATTTTCATTTCTTTGCGCGACGCATTGTACAATTTCTTTTTATTTCCGCTATCACCTAACACCGTCAACGCTTAATGCTATCTATCCCTACAGATCAGTTAAAAAACTGTAATCATTACTTAATGCAAAGCATATTTCGCAGTTCGTACAACCGAACAACATGTGATCCCGATGAATTTACAAAATTCCTCCTCGCCTTCGAAATACCGCATTACCGTCAACTCAAACAACGAATCTTCTTACATTCAACACAGAAGAATGACTGACCGTAGGCAGCGAATCGACTCGTGACCTTTCCGCAGCTCAACCAGCTAAATTAGGATGAGCTAGTCGAGGCATACTGTGTCTGCCGTTGCGCTGTCCCGGAGCTATTCAGGATGGTCTGAACAGAGAAGGGCCAGCGACGTATAAAGGAGATCTCGAAGTTAATGCGAGAATGCTTGAGGGGCTGAATGGAACGGTGAGTCTGAGGAAGCCCGCGAATAACCGGAGAGAGGATAGGCACGGACAGGGGTAAGGTCTGAGAGGGCAGAACACACAGAAGTAAGGAATTGAGGAGTGGGTCTGTGGGTGCGAAGCGGCGCACGGAAAATGGGACAAATTGAGGCGAGCGGGCGATGCGAGAGGGCGGGGAAAAACAATGAGTGGTTTATTGAATGAGACGGGGGTAGAGATGCGCTTCGTCGGCGGGAGAGATAGAACACGCGGGATTTTTTTCTCTGCTTAACTAGGCCCGGTACTTTAGCGCTGCCCTAGATGCGAACCGGCCGCGGGTGATACCTTGTGCTGACGACCGAGCGTTACCTAGCCCGACTCTTCAGACGCGACAACGAATGGGTCGTACGAAAATGTGACGATGCGTGAAAGACTGTAGAAGTATATATCGGAGTGCTCGTTCCGGGTATTCATGCATATTTGTACAGACTCGTATCAAAAGGCACGATAGCAAGTCTTGTTAATTGACGTTTGACACTGAATTTAACGCAATATACATCTTTTTTGTATTATGACATCATTCATTCGACCAGATTTGGGCTGGTTACTCTGTTAGTTTGCCTCGAACAAAAGTTGAATACAATTTTTGTATAAACGTTGTACTGGGATTTGTCGTAGACGTAGCAAGTGACATAGATAAATGTCTAACAGATCGTTTCCTTGAAGAACATCGACATTAGTAATCAAGACGCGAGAGATTTCTATCCGTGTCGTTCATCTTCGACGACGTCGGTCTATCCAGTTCCAGTCCTTAGCGACATGGAAATAATTTGCCGCTCCTCGTTTTGCCCCGATCCTAAGGAAAGAAGATTACGCGGCGGCGGGGCCGAGATGAATGGAAATGAGGAAATTTTCGATGCCACCAGCAAAGCTTATTTGGGGTGGCCGCCGGTGAAAAAGCAGCTCTTCCAGGAAATTACGAGGGCGGCAACGGGGGTGGAAAAAGGGAGGTGCAAGTATTCGCCCCCATCCCCTCCCCCGGGCCCCTCTCCACCCCCCGACTTCCTTTTTCTCTTCCACTTTTTCCCTTTTTCACTCGATCCACTCTGCGCCTTCCTTTTCCCCGTTGTAACTTTCTCACACTTATTCTCTCCCGGCCGAGCGTCGCAATAATGCCTCGAGCTTTCAGAGACCATCGCGGTCTTATTCCTGAGATTCGCCTCGAAAGGAATGCTATTTATCGAGGACGGCGAGGACCTTGCGAGTCGATCTAAACTGTGAACTTTAATATAGAGCCAGTGCACAGTGACTGCACGGTAACCGGGCACGTGAAAAGAATTGTCCAATTCTCGTAATACGCGCGAAGCAAAGTGTCGATTTAAAGTAAAAATAGTACCCATTCTGCGAGCGCGAGACCTCGAAGAAGAGTTATGTCACTGTGCCAGTCTCGTACGTATCTGTTAGTGGGAATGGGAAAAAACGGCTACGCCTCATCGACGTTCCGTCGGAGTTCAAAGATTGAACAATAACGCTGAGTAGTTTCCCTAAAGTAGCAGTACCCTCGATTCACGCCACACAAATTCTCGCCGAAGAGTGCCGTAATGAAGGCTTTTGTTTGTCTTCCGTTGGCTCGGGTCGTGTGCGGAAGCGAAGACACAATGGCCAGGCCAATATCTTTTCCAACGTCTTTTTCGTTTCCCGCTTTTCCTTTTCGCCTTCTCGGACTCCGACTCCTATATCTTCTTTGCCATCTGCCTCCGTCTGTAAGGTTGCTGTTTCTTATTTCCGCTCGTCGCATCATCCGCATCAGACGTCCGTCGAAATAACTTTGAAACGAGAGGCCGGATTGACTCTACCGCATTAACCTCCGTGTAAAAGTCAGATACGGCATAATGCTTTCTTACACTTTCCCGGGATTGTTTGTATAATTTTTATTGAAATCGGCAACCAATGTTTATGCTTCCTGAAAGAATATTAAGAATGTTGAAACGAGCGTTACGAGCGCTTAGGTTTAGGATCAGTAATTTGAATGCTAGAGGCGATTAAAGTGAGATCAAACTGGTGCTTGTTAGACTCGGTCCGATTTTGATTAAGGCTGAACAGTAAAAGTAGGTGTCAGCCTTTTTTGTGCGATGCGGCATTCAGCGTATTGAAGTTGGCCAGTTCCCTGAAATCAGTCTTACAATGTTCCGTCTTAGCTAATTGCATATGTACGCCCTCAGTTCCACTAGGTAACGTACCGGCCCAAGTTCGGAGTACAGTTACGCTCAGTAATTATACTGCTTAATTAAATTTCCTTCCTTGAACTAAGATTTGGTGCTGTAGCCGGAAGGCTACACCCTCTTATTCGTTTGAGTGCTCCCATAGGGATACCATTTTCGCGGACGTTGAACAAATAGCTTCATAACCCACGTACATATCAGAACGTAAAGTCAAGAACAATTGAAACAGCAACTGTTGTAATGCGGTGGAGACAAATCCGACACGTTTCCCCACTAGTATGACCGTTTTCGCAATTTTCAACATCAAAACATTGGAGTTACAGCTCTGTGCGGTTGCTCTAACTCTAAGACCTATGTGTAACTTAATATTAGATTTCTTATGTAACTATCTTATTGCCCGACTCTCTAACTTCTTAGGCAACACATTTACATTGACCGTATAAATTTCTTAATGACTGATACTCCATGTTCTTTTTACATTTAACTATCCTTCACCATACCGACTTTCTTGTTGGCTGATATTTGAAGTTCTTCATACAACATATACACATATTCCGTACTAAGCATCTGACTGACCGACCCTCAAAGTCCTTCGTACAGTTAATTTCCATTATCCACAGAAATTTGTTAACGACCCGCGCTTTAATTGTAAGTCCTTTCACGTCTCCCGCCATTTACGTAGCCCTCTATACGTGAAGCATGGCAAGGTGCCACTTACTCGTCCGCCGTTCTCAAACTGTTAATCTCGACTGGAGTGGCGGGGCAACCGCGGGCGAACTTCTAATTAACAATATGAAGGTCGATGGCCCTTTAAGAACGGGCCAGCAAGAGGGCAACCGTTGATCAGCGGCATACGACGGGTCTCGCGGAATGACGATGGCATTTGTCGATTGGCCGAGGGCATATCGAACCGGGCGGCTCGATTCCCAAAGTTTCTGCAGCTTGCCTCAGATGTGGAGAGTCTCTCGACCCGCTCGAGTTTCCCATCTGCGCCGCGTTGCTGAATGACAGTCTGTTACACGGAAGTTTCGGAAAATACGGCCGGTACGGTGTTCAATGGACGCGTGGTAGCAAAGTATGTTACCGACGTTTTACACTCTCACGATTTCTTGCCAGTATACGATAAAGGCGTGCATGGTCATTTCAAAAACATGAACGTTTATCGTAACCACCCGACGTGTGTTGCCTTCAGTGAAACTGTTATAAATTAGAGACGTAACATTGCACGTCAATTTTCACGTCTCTCTCACACGCAAATCTCAATGGATTGTTACGTCCGGGCGTCGCGATAGGTCGGTTTAAAGGATTTGTCTAGGATGGAACCGTGTGTGTGTTCGAGCGGTCGACCGTTGTCGCCCGGGAGTAACGCGTGAATACTTAACCTAAAGGATATAAATCAAAAAGATGATTCTATCAATGACCGAATAAAATGATGACGCGAAAGAACGAAATCAATCTACTCGATCTGCAGGACTTATAGGATTCTCTCTCTTATCAACCCGTACAGGTTGCTGAGTTATTGCGTGTTACATTCCAGTACAGATAATGTTAATTATAGCGCATGCAAAGAAAATAAAAGAAGGATAAAGCAGATATAGTGTGGAAAAACAATAGTGTATATTCTGTGATGATTATTCAGGTGCAGATACAAAGACGACTTGAGTTGAAAAAGCAGATTTCTGACACCAGTTCCGCGGTTAGAAGTGGGTATAAAGAAGTAATATAACTGTAAGAGATATATATATACAGAAAGAAAGTGTATCCCGCTTCTAACGCCAATTCCACGTTTTAACAATGGTTACGAGGTTTTGTTTGTATCGGAGTATTGATATAATAAGGAACGGAAAGACTAACTATTACGCAATGTTCGGTAGTACAATTCGCCGGTATGCAAGGCGCGGTATAATCGTGGGTTGAACGAAGCAGCTCGTATTGCGCGTGATATTCGTTATATGAATGGTACAGAGATTCCTTGTAGAATTAGACAGTTCCGATCGCCCAGCGCTCAGAGCACACGGTTACGAGATCGCCTCTACAACTATTGCCCTAGGTTTCCCGTAATACATGTACTGGGGGCAAGAGTCGGGCCAGAAATCATGATCTAGCTGGTAATTGGAATATTCTTACCGTGCTGCTGGAAACGCTCAGACAATCTTTGATCTCTCTCTCTCTCTCTCACGCTCACGCTCGCTCGATGGTATGTCGCTCGCTGTGCTTCTCTCGCTCTTACGCTCGCTCTCAGTTCGGTTGTATGTCGGTAGAAATTCGTATGGTTTATTACGACGAGTACCTTCGAATCGTAAAATGGTATTAATGTACGATCAGGCTTGAGATGGCCTAAGCTCTCGTGTTATCGGAGCTGTAGATGTTACTCGCGAAGAGACTCCTCAGACCGCTCTAGATGTTTAAATCAGTCTAAATACAATACCAATTCCTCACCGAGAGAAGACTTATGTGGAAGTGTTACTTATAATAATAATAATATAATGATCTTTATAAATGAAACTTATATGCTAACGGGCTCGGCGCGATTCGCCGACCACGTGCTGGAAATAACGCGGATCGCACTATTCGCACTCTAGATTAAAATTCGAAACCAAAAAGAAAACCAAAAGAAATATGAGTCCTTGCTCTTTTTTAATAGCTAGATTTTAACACTACGATTTAACGAGGAGTAATGAGTCTCTGATTAAACTGCAAGAATTTGCACAGATTAGCTCACAAAGAATAAACTAAGATATTCCTCGGACAGAGGACTACGCACCTCGCGACTATACAGCCAACTGCGACGACGGTCGCGTCTCGAGATGGTTCCTAGGCCGGCTCAGAGATAGTTTTTAGGCCCCTCTCACAGAATCGGGTACATAGCGGTCGACGGTATATACAAACATTCGGCTGGCTATGTAAAACGAGACGCTGGTTTTGTTCGTTAGTTTCTCTCTCTGATTAACAGATTTTATTATGAGTGCAAGTCGATCTCGGCACGTAGGAACTTAGTAATCTCTTAAGCGCACGCTTCGGTGGAATTGATGATAACGAAAAATAGTCTTGTCCTGCAGCGATGCCTAACAGTGGCGCAATTAATAAATGAAAAGAAAGAGAAAAGGATAAACAATATTCTTAAGCGGAAACTCGTCGCTAACCTTAAGTCTATACACTCACACTTGCATACCGCGTACACGCATTCGTTCCTTATACTATATATATATTGTCATGAGTCGGTGTATTGGGTGGGGACGACGGTGATTCCAAGGCGAGGAATATTCTACTTGAAGTTACCGCTCGACGGTACCACGCATGCGCTAGGCATAGGCCGTAATATACAAGTATAGGCGCATACGAAGCCCGGAGTAGAAGGAAAATGACATGATTTTAACTCTAATACTCTAACGGTACGCCGGCTGCGATAGGCACAGGCCGTAATATACAAGTATAGGCGCAACCGGAGATCGGAGTAGCAAGAACAAGAAAAATACTAGGCTAATAAGTTAAAAGTTACGCTGGGACGTAACAGATTCATCTCAGAGAATCATTAGAATCGTTCCAATGCGTGGTACACATATGCGCAATCGCATGGACGTCTCCTTTAAAGTGAAACTGATGATAATTCGTCGCCGTCGTTATTGGCGCAGACGTCATTCAGATGCATCCTACGAACCTCTTTCATTCCCTCCTACAACTACAAGGTACATCTAGTTACTGAGGGTATGAGAGCCGGACGAGAGTGGAGTGCGAAGCGGAAATGAAGTGCGGAAAGGAGGTCTCCGAGCACGTACACAGACGTGTGTATATATAGCTACCTATAGGCGCGCATATATACGTATATACAGGTAGTGCGGAACTGCGTTCTGTGAATTTATGACAGTAGCAAGCGATGAACGGCGCGCACCCAAGCATCGTTTCTACAAATTACCCCCTTTTGCAAGGTCCAAGACGCCCGGGAGGAGAGCCGTGAATTACGGTTATTTATCGCACCCCCACGTCGTCCGTCGCCATTTTTCTCCGTTCTTCGCAATCTTACGCGGGATATGCACGCGCGCGAACGTGTACTCTCGCCAGTTCGTCTCTCTTCATTTATTAATGCCCCGGTAGTCTCGCTTAATCTCATGTCGACGCCAGCGATATAATTCTTCCTTACACGTCGACGTAATATGAACATTGCGATACCGTAATGTGTTAAAAATACATTGTACGAATTGAACTCAACGCTCCTTCGATCCTGCTTTGACGATGATGAAATAATTGTTACTTAAACGTTTGCAAAATAAACGTTTGGATTATATAGAAGAGTAGTATATGGCAGTGAAGGACTGTAATATATTCAGGAAATATAATTGCTGGACTTAAATTATAAATTGGCAGTGCTCTCTTGAAGTATTTAATTGTATTGCGTATAATTGAAGTTGGGAAAGATTTCAGCAGAGGCTTTTAAACGGGGACGTTCCGTGGTAACGCTCCCCATGACTGAATACTCGTGAAAATATTCGCGAGGCGGCCAAACGTTTCGTGGCTCAATTTCATTAAAATAATTAAAGCCGCAAGCGCCGGTGAGTTTTGAATGAAGGATGAGCATAAAGTGCCCTGCAAAGGGGAGTACGCCGGAACGGTATTAAAGTTCACCCCGGAAACCTCAAAGAGCTTCTGATCTTAACAATAGCTTGGCCTCAGTAACCGTTCAGTTCGTTTCTCTCCTTTCCAGCCGAGAAAACGTCCGAGAACAAATAACGTCATATAAAGACGAACAAAGTAACCAAAGACATTTCATATTAACGTCATCCCGTTAATGGAACGATTACATTAACAACTCACGAAAGAAACCACTTATCAAAGAAACGCAATACCAGGTAGAAACAAACATATCGATTTCCTGCCGCACATGTTCACACATGCCGAAAACATTCCGCAACACGTCATATATTGAACGAACAAGACCGTCAATACAGTAACTAAACACGTTCGTCATGACGTTACCAACGCGTTCTTATTTAAAAATTCGCCCTAGTTCCAACTGGCTACCGCCAGGTGGCAGCACCGACGCACTTACGCGCTTCTTTCCGCAGAACCGCGCGGTCGATGTCCGCACTGTCGCCGTTCGCGAGCTCTCCACCGACGTTCCTGAAAATCCGCGAAATATCGCACACGCGCTTCCATCGTCCGTCGCCGAGCGTCGTTAGCAGCGTCTCCTCACCGACCCTGCGCCACGCAATCCTCAATCTGTCTCTCTCTCTCTCTCACCCTCACTTTCACGAAAATGTCCGCGGCAGGGATCCTTGCGCACGAGGCTGTCGTTCGCGTTTCTCGCAATTCACGAAAATTCGCGCGAGCACGGTGTCGAGCGATCTGCCCGGACCCGCGTGCACGCGGACGCGTGGTCGAACGAGTGTAGCTGACAATTTGAACCGCGAGGTGCTTAACCCGGGAGGTCGTTTACCTCCGAACAACGGTGTCTTCCTTACCGGGCGATCCGCGGCGCGCCGGTGGCGAGTGAAAGAAGCGGCCGCGACGGTCGTGCTCGTCTTTCTTCGAAGCTTCGAGCGCTGGCGCAAAGTGGTGTCAGGCCTATAGTGGGTTCGCCGTAGTTTCGTAGGTGCCGAAGACGCGGGTAAGCAGCAATCGACGCGATATACGGTTGGAGTCACGTGGTCGTCGTTGTCAGTGGGTCGGGAGGAGTCTTCGTCGCATTGTTTATTGCGCTCGGTCGTGTCGGTCTCTGTCTCACTTGCGAACGTTCGGCGTGCGGGGAGTGCGGCGCGATTGGGGAACGTGTGCTCGGAAGACGTGTGTGCGCGTGGGCCACTGCGGACGGGACATGTCGAAGGGTCTTGGTGCGGGAAAAAACGCCCGATGATCGTCGCCGTGGGCATGGACACGAGAGAGGCGCGCGGAGGCTGCGTTTCCTTGTCGAGATTGAAAGACGATGAGGAGAGGTCGACCGAGGCCCCCCTTGACACTCCAATCACGTTACGAGTAAGTCGTTTTCTTTTGATAGTGCTGTAAGAGTCGCTGGCGGATGCGCATGTTCGCTCATAGTGTTGTGTGCTCTGCGCTATTTGGAGTGCTGCTCACGTGACACACGGAGTCAGGTGTACGAATGGATTTAACCGATGTTGCCGCCCATACGTTTTTGTTGACTTTTTTCCGCCCGCCGCGTATGTCATTGTCGACATTGTTTTCCGGTCGAAATGCATGTTTGTTCGATGAGACATATGTCAGCGTATGGAGAAATGTTTGCACGGGGATACCAATGTTTGATGTATGGATGTGTACCGAATTTTGACAGATCCGTCAATCGGACGGGTATTTGTGTAAACGTTTTACATGTCGTAGTTTTTAGTTTGTTTAATGTTTAACGAATCCAACTTGCGATGGACTGAATATGCTTGAGAAACGCGGCTTGTGAGAGACGGAATCTCATTTGACAGCGTTCAACGTATACGTATCTAAGTGCACTACAGCACTGCATACTTCCATTAAACAGGTGCTTGACAAAATTTTTCAATTGCCTTTGGTCTTAATTTATTCAATATTCAGAAAATTATCAAAATGTGATTTTATCTTATATGCTGTTTCGATACCATACCATGCTACTAGTTTAACTTATTTCGAAAATAAATAGAGCGCGTTTATTATTATGAATTAGATAAACCACATATAGCGGGATTTGTAAAATAGAAATAGTTTTGACATAGGAAGCAGGGCAGAATTTTTCAAAGAACTACTTAACGAATAACTTGGTATGAGGGAAATTTATATTGTTGCCTTATTTTTCTTTACGAAATGAACTACAGTGTTTTCGGTACTATTAGATATTATCCTGTACACAGGACTTCGAAATTAGAATAGGTGCGTGTATATAACTTTTTGATCGTACTCTGTGAGAAATTGACGCCGCTGACAATAAGAGGTTGTTTAAGCGCGTAGTTATTACATTGAACAACGGCGGCGATACGATTGCAAGCACTGCAATTAGAACGTAGGGTAACTGACCGATTACGGTACCTAATAGCTGTGTCATTAATACATGTGAGCGTTGCGCACGGGCACCGTAACAATATCCTGACATCGATGAACGCGTATTATCTTCGCCGAATAATCCGTCCACGTAACATCGAGAAATCGGCATTCAGAGATTCGCTGCACGTTCGCAGTTTATAGCGTTTTGTGATAGACGAGATTCGTGAGGCGGCGCCGGGAAATGCAATTAAGACTTTTCGGTAATACGTACTAACAAAAATTCTGAGTACAGCCCGCGAGCGGAGAATTAAAGTTGAACTCCCAAAGGTTCCTTCCGCGAGAACGGAGTTGTGCAATTAATGCAGGGAGTGGTTCTGAAATAGGTCGCCAAACTTCGGGATTCCGCTCGCCTTGAGGATAAAAAAAAGAAGTTCGATGGTCATAAGTAGGGAAACGCCTCGTTCGCGAGTTATAACTATGTTCTGCTTTCGGCAATGTTTTGCAGAAGTGTCCGACATATTCGGAGCTAGAGACACTGTTTTATTTTACTTTAGTTACACGTAAACAATAGTACTATCTGTCATTGGGTGTGTCCGGTTGGAATGGGAATCAATATGTGAATGCGCCAGTGAATACGAATATTATCAGGTTTCACATTACAGTAAGCATATTCTCACGCCTCGTTTCGTTCTTACAATACGAAGAATATGTTTGCTAGGGTTTAACTCCCTGCTTAGGAACAATGCTGTATTCTAGATGACACTTCCGACAGGTACATATTTCCGCAAACGCGTTGTCAACGATAAACCAACTCAACCAATAATACGTGCTATTATTTACTGCTTGCAAGAAAAATAAATGAATGACAGTCGCGCGTCTTTAAACTTGTCAGAGTCGTGTAGAAGAGTGCTGCGACAAGCTAGAAATGACGACACGCTGACAATGACACTTGATAACGAAACGCTTCCGTAACCCATCAGCATAGCCTCTATTTTTATCCGCAAGACGGAATACGTAAAAATTCAAACGTTCACCATTCATTCTCGCGACGCCCTGCTTTGCAATTAACAAATTGCCGTAGTACGCTTTATCGGCAGAACGAAATCATCGCAACTCGTCCCTCCCTCGACGAGTGCCGAATTCACGTAATTTCCGTGGCGCCGAGCAGCGTTGAGTAATGCGCCACTACAGAGTAGAGATTCGAATCGTTACGGCCGAAATGGAGGCGGGCGTTTTATTCTTGAGCCAGGCTGCTCCTCCGAGCGTCGTACCGTAAAACGTTAATCAGGGGAAGCCATGAATCTATCGTCGCGTCGTAGTCTTCGTTTCTTTCTATTTCTCTCTCTCATACACACACCATTTCTCTCGACTCGAATTCAATTAGACGACGATTGGTCCTATTTACCGGCGCGGAATACAGTCGCGATTTATTACGCCTTACAGCGGCGCGAGGGGGAGGGGTAGAATTTAATCGGATCGAATGAATTTTAACGAGGTAGAGCAAATCAGATTTTTAATCGTCTCCCTGCTCCCTCGACCAATTCAGAAGTACCCGCGCCATTGACGTCTCTCTCGCTCTCGCTCTTCCACTTGCGCGTCCCGGCGCATAAAGGGCTTGAAATTCGGGACAAATCCGCTTCGCGACGAAGCATTATGCAGAAACAATGGGCCGCTGACCGTGTGTGTCGGGATCGACCTAAATGCGCGCCAGTCCGCGTTCAATCTCCACCAAACGATGCGGATGCATGCGTCGATAGACGGTGACGAGCGAACAGCCTAGCCTACAATATTTTCAAGTCCCAGCTCAGGTCTTAGCCTTAGTGGTTTCGATTCGAGGACTTTTGGTGTGATGTGGTTCGGTCGCTTCAATCTCAAGATAGAGTAAAAGAGAGTGTCTGCAATTCTGTCGGAATAAACTGGCGAGATATGAGCGTCGGCGTTATGTGTCAACGTGTGTTATATAAATATTATGTAATCGGTATAATAAATGGCTTCAACAATACGCTCACGTTACGTGCGCGGCGGACAAGTTTCGTTCGCCGTATTCAAAGACGACGGTTTTCTCGCACGACAGTTAACGTATTATTAGAAAGTCTGGAGTGATGGGCCATACAAAAGCACGCGCGCACAATGCGAATTTATTCCACCGTACTATGACATAAGAGTATCGCAAAATTCAATGCCGGCCCGAGCGTACCGTCAAATAGTGACCCGAGCGTGGCATAACAATGTGAACGACCTTCAAGCACAACAAGCCCATTGTCTCGCTGAAGAACGTGGAAATAAAAGTGTGAGCAAAGGACGTTTCAGGCTGCACCGCGCTAATTATTGTGTAACCGAGTACCAAGGCAAATACTATCGTGAAGAAGTAACATCTGTCTGCGCAAGTGGTACGCAAGGAACAATGTTACGTCGCGGGAAAGTGGATAAAAGAAAGTGCAGAGGCGAGCGCGGGTGACAGAGAGAGACGGAGAGATAGAGAAATGAGCTGAGGTAGAAAGTTTCGCGGCGACTCACTACATATATCCGTCGAGACTGTGAAAACTTTTTTCGAACAAATGGATCGGAAGTGACGTAACGTCGTGGACGACATTGATCCCGATTGGGAGCCACTTCCCTGGAAGTCGATTATTTCCGATCGGCGAAGATAAGGAGACGGGAGTCCCCTATTACAAGTGTTAATAACCGTCTGACCCACTGTTTTATCATAGCTCGCACGGTAGATGCAAAGTCATGGTCACGCATACGCGGCACACGCAACGTTACGCACTGATGTGATAAGATTAAGCGTGCCAGCGATACGTACTGCTTCCTACGTATTGCTGTTGTATTCGTGCACATCACTTCGGTATAAAATCCGATTCAAATATATAGGTCATTTTCGGTAACTCATCGTGATTTGTTAGTTATCATATGGTTCTTATATGTGATTTTTTACGCTGTTCATGCTTGATTTCTCGCATCAATCTTACGGCGAGTAGCATCGAGTATCATCGAGTGACATAACGGCGTGCAATGACGGACACTACACATTCACATTGAGCATCTATACATACATGTTCTACGGCGCACTTTCCTTAAAGATGTCCGATGCTCTCCGCCAGGGTGCACACGGTTTTCAATCGAAACACAGTCACGTTTCAAAAGACGCAAAGCATTGTTCCGCGAGTGCACAGAAGGGCACGCTAGTCATTTTTCAGGCGAATAACTGAAGCAACGTTGTGAATGGCCGCGTGCGTTGTGTCCGTTTATAGCAACCCTTATCTCACCACACTGACGTATCTCTCAACTCGCCGACAAGCCGACATTTCCGATGTTACAAAGACGCTTTTGTTATGCAGCAATACGCGAACGTTTGCTGGTCAATCAGTCGAAATCGGCTATAAAATCGTCTATAAACTCCTCAATAAAATCGACGACATGTGACGATCGATTGCGGCAACAACAATCACACGCATCGTAGGCCCTCGTTAGCTGACTTCAAAAAGTGCTGAAAACATAAAAGAATCCCAATTTATTCCTACACGTCAACACGTCATAACTCTTAACGCCGCAAGACTGAGAATCGTAAATTTTCACCAACTGCAAAATACTCCTCTTCAAATCACACGAGTTTAAACGTGTCCGCTCAGTATCATCCGTTCCCGCGGAAATGAATCACCAAGGACACACGGCAGCAGGAACACTGTTCCCTAATTCGATCCCGCTTCAATCGGCCAGACGCGAACGAGACTCCCTATTAATTCACGCTCAGCTCGAAATCTCATTCAGCCGTAGAATCTCCGCTCAAATCATAAGAGCCCCACCAACTTCTTCAATACGCCGAACCCCGCCGTACAGAATCCACCCTTCAGCCCCTTCTTAAAACGCATGATAACAATTTTCCGGCCGGCATCGACGGTGGAAAGTCTTTCAGCAATGGCCGCGTGGATATATTCTCAGGCCCTACGATATCCGGCGAGCGCATCCGGCAGCAAGTTGTGGTCGTTCGGCGTCGACGACGCAACGGGAAACATTTGCATCCCCCGCAGCGTTTCGCAGCCGACGAAAAGCGACCGGCCCAGACCTGAGGTTCGCGGGCACGGGGCATATTTGCATCTCTTTGCGCGGCGTGTTTTGTCGACGAAAATTGCATCGATAATTTCGCTCGGCGGTGGCCGCGCAGCCGCGTTTCCGGCGGGGTACTGTTGGGGGGTAATTTAATCCAGGATGCAATTTCTTCGGCAGAAACGGCGCCCCGCGCAACTTTTCCCGCGGCGGATTACTTAATTAAGGGCGTTTGCTGTTCGTTGAGTGCGCGCGTAGAAATCCGGCGGGAGGTAAGGCTTCGTTTTAGAAAGTGTAATTTTTCTGGACTTTTTTTTTTGTTGGTACAGCATCGAAATGTCAACAAGTTTTCTATATAACTTTTTTTTAGGAAATGACTCCTTAAAAAGTTACGAATTTATTTGTGAAACATACGATACGTTTAATTCCACATTCTGAATGAAATTTTCCGATACATGCAATAGGGGGTCGATCTTCGTTTCGGAGTCATTCGTCAAGAACTATTGTTACAATTTTGTTTCGTTTCCCCGTAAAACAAAACGAACAATCAATCAACTAAAACCTCAATTTCCAACATACGTGTGCTGGAAAATACAGAACCCAGTGTTAATTTCTTATGTTTCACAAATAAACTCGTAACTTTTTAAGGAGTCATTTCCTAAAGAAAAGTTATATGGAAAACTTGTCGACCTTTCGATGCTCCATCCCAAAAAAAAAAACGCCTAACAAATTACAGTTTATAAAACGAAGTTGAGCCCGGCGGGATGGTTTGATGATGATAAAAACTGTAACGGCTGCCGAGAGCGGCTTGTTCCACGGGCAGGATGACTCAGAGTGCCGATGTGTGCACCTGTGTCGCGTGCACGTAACGTAATCAGGCATATTGATGAGCGAGCGTACGGAGGCGCGTTCTGTCGGAATCGAAGAATCGGTAGTCCGTCAATTAGCGTGATTAAAGGCGCGCGCTCTTTTACATCGATAGGTCGAGGTTATTAACGTGAAACGTCCGTGTCCTTTGACGCCCCCCGTTACGCGCCGGCTTCGCTTATCGACTCTCCGCATATCGTAAAGTAGATACCTCGGCGAACGGAAGCTCTCACGCTTGCCCCCAACTCTCGTTTCTTGTTCCTAGTTCCCGATCCTCACGGCGAAGGTGAGCGAAGTATTAATATATTCGTACCGTGGCGAAAAGTCGTGACGCCGATACAGGCAGTCTGTGCCGGCCGCGATAAAAGACGCAGATTAGCAAACGCGATGCAATGTATACCGAAAACGTGCACGTCGCTTCGCTAATCTTGTTCCTTATTCGATAAACTTATAAATAGGTTAATGAACGGCCGGAAATGAAACTTCCAAGGGAAGCGGGACGGTCGATACAAATGAAAATACGATTAAAGGTCCGGTTCCGTGGTCGTCGACGAGAGAGAGAGAGAGAGAGAGAGAGGGGGGGGGGGGGAGAGAGAGAAAGAGAGGGTGTGGGGAAGTTTTGCGCCAAGAAATGTAAGCAGCTGAGGGAAAAGTTTTCGCCCCGGCGAAACCATCTGCGTGTTATCACGCCGCTTGACGTCGTCGTAGACTCCGCTCGGCGCCACGTGCGCGCGAGTTCATAACCGCGGGTAGCAATCTCTCCGAAGGATCATTCGCGGTGTTCCGGAACAGCGAAATAAAAGTTCCACGTCATATGCCTGCGAATCGATTCACTCGGATTCGCGTAACCGGTACGGCTCCGCGATATTTTCCGTTCGCGTGCTCCGAACTTTCCGCAAACAGCTTTCCTCGGCTTATTCGGTTATGATGTACTTTTAATGCGCCCGGCGAGATCGCGCGCGCGTCGGATAACCTTGTTCATTTCGATTCGGGCCAATCATGGCTCAGCGCGAACATAATTATTGGATATGAAGTGTGCTTCTTTCTCGCGGCCAATTGATGTCTTCGCCGATGGAAAAATGTTTATTGACTGCATCGACGTCTTTGGGTAGTCCCACGTCAGGAACTAGAGTATTCACGTGCCATTGAAGGGTCGATGGAATGTAGAAAAAAATCGATGTCGCGTAAATTGTTCGCTTAGTATTTAGTGAAAATTGGGTGGGCTGTGGATTGCGAATGTGTTTCGGCCTCTCTCCCTCGAAAACTCATCCAGGCAATATCGTAATACCGAGTCGTTGTTGCTCAGCAAGGTAAAACAGCGGACGAACGAAAAGGACGGGTAACATTTTCGTTCGGCAAAAGCGGAACTCGCCGCGTTGCCTAACGATGTCACGGGTTCATCTGTCAGCGCACGTGACGATTCGTACCCTGAGAGAAGCCCGATTGTGCGGTATGTGGCACGATTAATCTAGTTACAAGTGGTTCGTCCGCTCTACTAGGAATTCATTTGAACTCGACTTTATACGCCTCACGCAACGGCATGTACGGGGTGCGTTGCGTAATCCGGTCTCTCTTTAATTCCATGCGTTTCGAATGATTTTCGTGCTTTCGGACCGGCCGACACCGAACTGCTTTTCTTGCAATCGTAATATCCGAAAATATCAAGGGCTGCGTATTTTGACATTCAACTGAATCAAAGGCACTTGAATCAAAACATATTTGCATGACGTAACGTATTCCAGAGGAATCTATTTTACTAGAAGAAAGTTAAGAGAGACTGCAAAGGAGAAACGTGTATATTTTCTTAAGACATACGCCTACGAATGATCAGAATGGAGCACAGTTGAGGTATTCACGCAAAAAATATTCTTCCCGGTGTTATTACCCCAAAAGATTCACCCTTCGTCGTAGACTCTTTCGTGAAACGTAGTAACTCCGGTAGGGTTTAATAAGATTATGTATATGTTAGGGGTGGAATGTGAGCGAGAGAAAGCGAGAAATTGAACGTGACAGTGCGTTCGAATGGCAGGAGGAGTGAAATGGAGATTTTAAAGTCTCAGGTGGCGAGAAAGTGTGCTCGAAGAAAACCTGTCCCCTCGCCAAATAACGCCTCGCAACGCGTCGGTTAGTCATGTGTACCACGATAGACTCTCTTGATACCATATGCGCCGGTTCATAACGAGAAAGGCAATCTGTGCAGTATGCGGCACGATTAATATGCGTGCGGTGCTTGATTTGCGCTATCGCGATACCGGTCGTGACGTCAGTCGTGGAATACGATGGAAAGAGAGAAAGAGTGAAGGTCTTATAAAATAAAAGCCATCGATTATTATTGAGTGCTGTACAAATACGTAGAAGATAAAATATCCGGTAATCGAAATTCAACCAGTTATCGACCCTTCCTATCAATTCAGCTTAATATTGACGTTCTAAATTAAATGCGTCAGCTATTGGTTTAATGTCAATCCATGTATTAAATGCTTCGTATTTCGATGTTGAGTGTCAAAAGTGACTGAAATAATAATAGATGCGAAGGTGTTGGTAGACTTGACTATAGGCGCTCTTTTTTCTAACCGTCGCTATACTTTACTCATCTTCTGACTTCTTATCACTGCCATAGACTTTCCCTGTGCAACGCGTGCAGGGCTCGTAAAGCGGAAGGCAATTCGTGCAACGTGCGACAAGATTTATTTTGCTAGCAGTAGGACTTCGCGGTACCACAATGCGGCATGAATGCCTCCGTTACGGCAATATTCATATTCGAATAATATTTTGACCGCATGACGGCCAACTCATGCCATTAACGTCGACTTAATTGATAACAATTCTTAATCATTGTACGAGAAGAGCTGGCATATGTTTCGCGACGGCAAACGACGGGCGCGGCGTATTTGTCAGTGGGGACGCTTTAATCTCAAATTACATACACATAAACTTATCTCATTAACCTCCCCCCGATACTGGACGATTTCACGATATTCGATGCCGCTATCATGCTTTATTGTGCCCTCGTCTCGCACGTTCAAGGATATCGTTTTCTACGTGACACGTTTATGGAAAGTAGCGGCTGGTTATGCGATTAGGTTCGGAACGGCTGACAGCGCAGCCACTCTTCAGATTCAACGCCGCAATTCGGTTTGTCCCTTTTGTATGGCAATTAGAAGGGACGACGCGGATGAAACTACGAATCCTGCGCTAGTCAGAAAAAACCTCTTTGCAGCGCCTTGTCGTGTCACTTAACGTCTGTCGTAGACTCGCCCGGCACTACGTGCACCGATTCATCACGTGAAAGGCAATCTGTGCAATGTGCCACACGATTAATTCAGCATAAGCGGCGCTGCCGTGCCACCGCGAACTTACTGACAAAAGCTGTGCCAGACGATTGTGCGGTAAAATGCAGGGTGAGGCGCTTTAACATTCGCGGTAATTACGTTCGGCGTGCTTCTAATACCGGCGTTTGATCCTACAATTAGAGACTCGGCGTGATTCACAGACTCAGTGTCGCGTCGCGTGTCCTTGCAATTCGAACGAGACTTTACGCGCACTTAATGCTTGTAAAAAGGATGATGCGCGATTTATGTTTTTGGGGGAAGTTTTATAGCTCTCTGCAAGGGGATCGTGGCAATGTTTGGGACGGGGCGAGTACACGTGCTTCGGTATGGTCACGCATTAGGCATTTATTGCGTGGCGTTGACGTTTCGGCCAACTTTCTTTATCTAATCTGCAATCAAATGCTACGATCATATATGATGAATTTATCCGCATTTCACACATTTCCATGTTTTATTATATTAATTCCATGATGTCAACGCTATTAGCGAAGCGCACGCCTGAAGAGTCGACTCATCATGGAGTCCCTTTCAGCGTTTCCTATGAGGATGCGACTGGGGTGCAAACTAGAGGGCATGTCCTACCTGCGCGATAAAGGGTCTTGATCTCTGCAAAGTACTCAGTGGTGCGGCCTGAATGGTGAATTAACTCGTATAATGACGGACTCCTTTTTTCTCCCTTCTAACGTCTCGTTTCTACACCTCTTTCCGTGACACCGTCTATTTCCTTCAACTTTCATTCTATTCCTCTTTCTTTCCGCACCTTTCTTCCTCGCGCTTCGCTTTTCTACTCTTTTTTCCTTCTCTTCCTTTTCCACTCTATCCCTCTCTTCCTCTTTCTACCCTGCCACGTATGCACACTCTACTCAGCTGTAATGCGATCGCTTTATCTCCTCGCAACAGTTTCGAGGTGTTATTCTGAGAGCCATTCAATTTTGTATCGCACCCGCGTTTATGCTGGATTTCCTGAACGTGCCAGGGGAAGTGGTAGATTCGAGCTGAGATCAAAGAGCCGACGTTTAACACAACGCGCTTGCCTGAAGAATGAACGTTGTTCTCGTTCGCCGTGCGGGCTGTACAATTACTTTCAAAAGCTTCGAACTGCTCGATGAAACCTGAAATCGCTACTGCACTTTAGTCCTCTGTCTGCGCGTAAAGCGTCGCGCGCTTTTAGTAACAGGCTTTCCCATCGATCGCGACGTTTTCACGCAGCTTCGAGCGTTTCCAACCTCTTCCGCATCTCGCAATATCTTTACACGCATACATAAGGTGCTTCCAAACTTACGTGCGCCGGAGTGTGTATACGCCGACGGGTGAATTTGAAAGTAAATTAGCGCTTTACGCAAATTGCCGCGGAAACTTAACGCAGCGGTAATTGACTTTGAATATTTAAGGATAAAGACGGCCCTGGCCGCCGCGGGGAAACTTCGCTCTACGCAAACTCTCTTTCACGCGAAACTATTGTCGGAGCCCTGCTTTGAATGGTTAATTCCGAGATTTTATCAACATTTTTTCGCTGCACCGCCGAGACCCTAGAGGCGTCGATGTAATGTTTGTTTCGTCCACCGCTGCGTGAGATATTCAGTGGATTCTGGACGCTTTGAATAAATCCATAATGCCATTGCGTTTTACTTTTTCCAAGCAAACCGTCTCGTCCTCTTACAATTTCCAGCGACAGATACACGCGGCGTATGATCTTGAGAGATCGATGGCACTCGTTCCACCGAATTTAACGAGACACACGACAGCACGTCGTGGCTTTTGCAAAAATCTTGACGACCTTGCTATCATAGAAAGTATGACTTTCGCTGCCGTCTCCAGCAAACATGGCCTTCTCGGGACACCAGTCCGTATGATCAGGCTCAACGGAAATATTTCGCGTCCTAACGTACGTCATCTGGCATATTTCTATGGTAAATACTCGCGCGAGTGTCGAGAAGCACGCCGCCTATCTCGCTATCCGCGCGCCGATCCACGGTCTTTATGATGTGGAATATGTAAATCGGGCGTAGAGAGTAGCTTTCCGAAAAAAGATGCCTCGCCCTTGACCCCTCGGTCGCCTCCACTTTTACCCCGACTCTGTCCAAAGGGGCGAATAGGGCCGGAGGGACGCCGCAATTCAATCTCTCTTTGAGTCTCTCCTCATTCAATCGCGCCCGAGCTCCCCGATATACGCGCAGCCCAGTCCGGCAAGGGCGCCGTGCATAAAAGAAGACCTTTCTTCCCGGCCAATTTCAATTTTCATCGTATACGTCGTTGTCGCTCGCGGCAATTTAAACTTCCCAACGCCGATCGCGCCGCGCGAGATATTGAAGGACAAAATAGGCAACGATCTCGGTGATTACAGAAACTTCCACTTACCCTTGACGGCATTATTACAGTCGTCAGCTTCAATCTCCAGAATCTTCCAACGCCCGCCTAATTATTCGTCTTATCACTCGCCGATTATTTAGCTGCCAAGTGTGTCAAGTTCAATTCCATTTAATCGTTCTCGCGGAGTAGCCGCCCGACACATCTACTGAGACAGCGTTTCTTATCGCCCCGCGTACCGTATCCATGATATTCCGAGAGCCGAATATATGCAGACGTAAAGCCGATCTTCGCCGCGGGTCCAACGGGGTTAAGCCGAGCCAACGTCATCGGAATCAATTTGCATAACGATCGCGAATTTAAAAGCCTATACATGCACGCGTATATATATATATATATATATACCTCTGGAAGCCGGCGCGATGAAACATGAGCGTAATAAATTTTCGTCGCGCAATCGATGGCATGCCAGCGTCGCCGCGAATACGACGATAATTACAACCGCGATTCGTTCTCACGCGTTTATCTACATTGCACGGTTCGCGAGGCAGGTGTGGGGGGGAAGAGGGGTAGGGACACGATTCGTAATATACACATATCGGCGGACGCTTTACCGGTGTACCAAGTGACCCGCGCATACGCAATAAATCCGTGCTAATGTATCGCTGGCAAGGATTAATAAATAACGGCTCCCGAGTCAACGAGCGGCACGTAAAGCGAGAAAGGTAGAGAGAAGGGGGGTGGAGAGGGGAAGAAATAGATAAATCGTTCTAACGGTACACTTTGCCGTGACTTTCGATAAACGAAATCGTGAATCGCATGCGAGCATTGAATTTCATCTGGCATCCCGGCTCGTCATGTCCGAGCAGTCTGTCCGGACCGGGCGAAGGCGCGATATTAAATTGTTAATGAACGCCGCGGCGGAAGCCCAGCGCATTGTTCCCTTGATCCGGAGGATTTTATGAGATCCGAAGTTGGCTTACGGCCTGGTTCGCCTTCCTACTCACTCCCCCCCCGCGCGCAACCAGTCTACGTTGCCGTGAGTAATTAGAAGTTTTAGTGGCGGGGATTAATGACTAATTATTTGTAACGACGGCGAATTAATATGCGGCCAATGGAATCGGGGGAACAGTTTGCGGTGGTTGACGGACACTTCTGGGATGGATTATGAATCTTCGGTACGGGTTTAGAATATTTTTTCGACGATCTAGGAACTTTGCGCATGGATGATTTTCGGAGGATGCAGTAGTTTTGCACGAAGTCGACGGTTTTCGTTTGTGTTAGAGTTATAACGTGTCGCGCTTATGCAAGATATCTGTGAGACAGTTTTTAATCATGCCGTTTGAATGAATAATGGAGGGATGGAATTGAGAACAGTCAGCGAAAATCGTATCACACCATGTTTCCACGCTGAGTATTCCTGTCTGTTTTTGAATTTAAACGATAAGGTACACCGCGGCTTTACATTATTCATTCGGTACGTGCGGCTCCTCGGAAACTTTAACTTTGCTGACAGTCGCAATACTGATAAGTATATTTAAAACTAATTAAAATGTATAATTGCGACCCTTGACAATGTCGGTACTGTTGGTGCTTCTTTTCAAGTTGGTAACTTTTTGCGGTCATTATTCTAATTGATAAACTTCCCTATAATCGCGCGGAACAACTTCTGGACCACCGTTACTTTCCTCAGCAGACTCCCAAGCAGGATTATCGCCGCCAGTAAAGGTTCTGCAGCGACCAGTTTCACCTGTACGATCGAAACCAAAATCACCATTAGCGCAAGCACAGGAAATCGCACGAATTCGTGTTTCTTAACTAATTTCAATGGAAACTCTGTTGTGTTTGTGCCACTAGTGATTTCGTTGCCAATCGTCTTGCGGATACTGATTTTAGTTGGAGTTCGACTGGGAAAGGTGATGTTGTGTCGCGTAACATATATATATAGTGCGACCTGAAGGAACACATTCGTGGCGATCTCTTGACCAATGTACGCGACGCGATCATTATGTCATTGTATTGGAGCAGGTTACGCATCCCACCACATAAAAGGCAGAACGCTGTTGCCATGCGTCTCTTCGGGTCAATGGCATTACCAAGGCAGTACTCCAAAAGTCGTATGCTCTATGGAAAAACAATAACCTGCTCCAAATGCACGTCCGAGGAACGCGTCTGTTTTCGTCCGCACTATCGTCCTCATCGCACGCTCCAATACACTCATACCTGCACTCCGACACATTCACACGCTCTCGATTTCGGCCAATAATCTTCATCACAGCACACCGCGATCGGTGCATCAGCGATCGTTACATCGGCGAGCGTCACCTCATCGAAGGTTCCAGAAATCACTCTCTGTGTAGCAACAGTAGCGTAAACAGTGTGATAAAGCAAGGTGAAAATAAAACGGTATTTAAAGCGAAGTGTAGCGAATTGATTGAAGCGAAACTACGGAGTCAACGTGAAGGCGTCGGCTCCGATTGTCCGAAGAGGGACAAGACAGGTGATATTGCATCGAAATCCGCGGAGAATTACGAGGCTGGTTCAGGAAGTGTTCAGAACGAACGACTTGGGTAAGTTTGGCAGCCATCGCGCTTTAACTGTTTCAAACGTTGAGGATCGTTTCGAAATGAGTTGTAGATACGAATATCGTTCGTGAGAACAATTAGACGTAGTAAAATTTGTACTTTTTCTGTCTATACTTCACGTATCTGTGAGCATGTAAGTGCACAGGCATACATGCATACGTATACCTACACATTATCGAAAAATATAAGATTAATACATCGTTTTGGGATCGTCGGGTAGGCACAGATAACATCGTAGAAATTCATTAAGAGAACGCTTTATTAAATAGCAATGAGATGTTGATCGTTAGAGGTCCATACTAAAAGACTCATAATTAGAGATTGATACTCAGAGATAGTCGAGAGATGACGCTCCGATAAATGATATAAGAGCCATGACCCGTTTTACATCGCAATCAAGAGGTTAATCACGATTCGCGTAACGATTCGCTCGTTAAACTGTGCGATGTTTGGGAGAGATTAAGTGCCTACGTGCATTCCCCCGGCTGCATACAAAAAACTTCGAACTTTCGTTCCACTTTCGGCACAAGTACTGTAAAATTAGAAATGATCGATAATCAACAAAATTCCATCGACATCTATACCTTGCCGCTCGAAGCGCGTAACTCAAAGATCGAGCACGGGTGTCGATCCAGTGGAATGGCCACTTATGTGCCGTTCGTAATGAGAAGCAGTAGTCAATTTGACGCAACGTAACGTCATCCGTCGGTAATGCGTTAATATACAAATTCTCAGCATCCTCGAGTTACCGTTTACACGGCGGCTCCTCATTCTGGCACGCGCTCCGATTAGATTTAAGATGCTCAAAGCGGCACGGGATACGTACCGGGGATCAGCGTTAACACTCGATCAATAACCTTCGAGCTTCCGACCGTTTTCACGTAGTTTGCCGGGCGGCGGTTTTGCAAGTAAACGTGATAACGACGAGGTCGAAGCACGACCGCGGGGGTGTGGCGGTTGGCTGTCGGTGGGCTTCCTAGTTTTCCGAAAGTACGTGCCCCGCCGTGGGGAGCTCGTATTCGCCCTCTATACGGGGTGGGACATGCAAATAGGTACACCGAAACATCCACGCTTCTTGCGGATGCGCGGATAGAGAGCGAGAGAGAGAAAGCTATGTACGAAAACGTTATACGCTCTGGGAAAAATATACTGCAAGAAATCTATTTTTCTCGGCACTGTTCTCCTCGCGATTTTATGTTCACCGATATTGGTGTGTCTTTTTTTAAGCCGTTGTACATATGTGTGAATATGCATCCGGATGTGCAGGGATGCAGCGTTCGTGCAGTTGTTTTGTAGAGTTTCATGCAGCGTTATCATGGGTACGCGTTTTGCAGTAAGCGCGCGTGTGCGTGCGTGTGTGCGTGTGTGGAGGGGGTGTGCAGCTGTGCGAGCTCGGCTGAGGAAAGCTGCGCTATTCTTATACCGCTGTTTTTGGTTCAGCTTATCAGAAGACGTGCATTCGCGCATTGGTGATTTTTACTCTCCATACCAAATCCAAAGGAACCGCCTATGTATCCTGTGTCTGCGTGGTGCTGCTGGAATTCAGGCATTGCAAGGGACGTCTAAATTCAGGAGAATCTGTGATGTAGATTGAGACGACTAGCTTTTATTTTGACCGCTAGGTATAACTGACAGCTTATTCGCTGTTGTGCCTCTTCACTTGAAATCGCCTATCAATTTGGCGTTTCAGCATCGCTACGCGCCTGCAAATTGATATTGACGGTGACGACGTGAATGGACAAATTTCGACGCGGGGACGCGCAATTTTGCACGATAAAAGTATCGCGGGGTTAAGCTCGTGCTTTATTGAATTTTCCGTTACAAATTGCCGCTCCCTGTTTTTACATCGCGCGCGCGTGTGTGTATGTTTTTTTTTTTGTCGAAAGAACGTCGCGATGCGGGTACAAAAAAAAAATCGAACGCGCCGATGGATTTTTTCGAAGCAACACATTCACGAGCCGACGGCACAGTAGTATCGTATAAAAATTTATTCCAGAAAAAATACGTCGCAGCGTCGATTTCGAAAGAATGCCGTCAATTCGGATCGACGGCCATCTTGCGCTTTTTCGTCAGCCCCTTTACGTCAGTTAGACCCCCTTAACAAGTGCATATATGATAAGTGTCCAATGGAAAGATGGCGGTAGGGGTAGGGAGCGAAATTCCGAAAAAGTCCACCCGACCTTTTATCGCGCGGGTCGTAAAGGTTGCTTCATAAAAATGCACGCCGTTTACGTCCCACGCCGTACTCTCCGAACGAATTTATCTACGAATTCCTTTTACCTTTGCACCCCGGTCTCTCTCTCTCTCTCTTTTCTCTATCTTTCTCTCCGGACGACGGGACGTTGCCGAACGCGATCAAAAAAGCACGTAAAGGCGTCCGTCACGAGGATTTACCAAAGCAGAACGAGCTGCTGCGAAACAGAGAACCAAAAGAAATTCCTCGCGTGTAATGCAGCTTGCGCAATATCCCCGAATGAAATGAATATTAAACGAGATTTCATTGCGCTGCGCATTTCCACCTCGGTAGGTCCACTATGAGGTACCTATCCCCTGTCGAATCTAAATATGTCCTTTCATCTCTCGGGTAATCAACCGCACTCATCCACTTTCGCGACTGCCAATGACGAGAAATGTCATCATACCATGACGCAGATCGTATCAGTTACGTCGTATGTCACGTAATACAAGGAGCAGTTAGTTAGTATCTGAAATTGTCGCTCGGGTGCAGGTGGAAATGTTCACTATGTAACTATCGAAGCGTCAGAAGTCATTCGACTTCTTCGACACTCCACTCATCCTAAAATCATCTTACTTCCGGAAATTTCTCAATTTTCAGAAAAAGATGATGCAGAAACCTGCGATTATTACAGTAAAATGCGAAATACGGAATGTCGAACCCTCGGCGATTTTGGCTGCCACAAAACTCAGTCGCCAGTTGACAATGCAATAGCACGAACGATATCCTACTCATAACGTTCTTATTGCTGCTCTAGCTTTATCTTCCGCCTCTCAGCGAACGTCGGCGTCGAATCGTCTGCGCCACATCCTGAACAATGGTAGATACGCGTGGGAAGATGGGTCGTCCGGGATTCACGAAACAGTCGCTGCAGCACACAGCGGGGTGGGGTTGCCTAACAATCTTTCCCTCGTTTTCGCGCCAGCATCGGCAACGGCCGTTATTAGTTCCGGGTCGGAGCCGGAAACGGTCGAATTCCCCATTGTCCTGCCGCCGGCAATTACCTGGCCGCGCTGATAATTCGTGGCGAGTGTATCGTTTAATCCGTTCTCCCGCCTAATTCGCCCTTCCTCTCGACCGCTATCCAATCCCGCGTTCGACTCTACGGATAATTAGTCTACCTGTACAGGATTTGTCGCACCCTTCGGTGCCTTTCTCGATCCGTAGATTCTGCGATCACCGGCGCTGGGGTGGGAGCAAGCGTGCACACTGGGGATGTTCGATGCTCTTGAAAACATTCATTCAGATATCGAATTATCAGAATCGACTCTCTGAAGAAATCGAAACGAAAAAGTCGATCTTGGAAGAATCTATGTTTTGGGGCAAAGAATCGAGTTCATGATTAATAAACGCTGCAATACCGTTAAAATATCCAAATGAAAAAATCGATCTTGTGTCCAAAAGGAATCGATTTTTTTTTTTAAGAATCGGAACGAAAGTACATTGCATATTGGTGCACACTGCGCTGCTCCATCTGACATCAGAGTCTCCCATCACTTCACACAAAATGCATTGACCGAAGTCAGTCTCTCTTGCATTTGAATTTGTTTTGAATCTGTATTTAACATTCCCAACCTTCTCGTCAAAGTTCCTCTCCTTACGATTACCTCGTACCGTCCCCATAATGTCATTTTTATTTAACACATACATTCGCGGCCGAAAAACAAGTAAATTCTTCTTACCCAATACAATCGTTTATTTCATGGCTGCGAGCGATAAGCAGCAAGCTTCAAAGACCGTAAACGCGTAAACGATACCTTTTGACGTGCCACAAGGTGCTCGTTTTTTAGTCACAATTAGTGGTTGTCGCGTCGCTCGTTACAGCAGACGCGCGAGCTGTCGCCAACAAAATGTGTTCTCGGGGAAAGAATATAATGCAGTCGACGCGGCACCGAGACGTGTTAATGTCCCGCCGTTGTAAATGCTGATAATGCGCGCTTGGAGGATGGCCGAGACATGTGTCGTTAAGTAACCGTAGTCACGGCAGGAGCGCAAAACGTCGAGGCCCGGAGATCACCTCGGTCTTGGACGCTCAAGAGCGCTGATGTTAATACGGCTACGGCCTAAGCCGCGGAAAATCCAGTCTGCCGGCACGGAATACATTTGCAGAGTGTTTCCGCGTCTGGGAATAAAGGGAGGCGCGGAAAATGCGTTCGTCTGGTTATCTGCTGCTCCTCGAGCGGCCGGGAGACGTAAATGCGCGCGAGATGTTGCCTGTGTATGCACGGGAATGCCACTTAGGATAATACGGACGACAACTGAAAAATTCGAGACGCCGTCTGTGACGCTGAATTATGTGTGCGGAGACGACGACGTATGTCTCGGGATGGTGATTTAAATTCGTGGTTCACTGTCGTCGAGGTGGATTTTTCGTAGGAAAAATAAAGATTGTTATATCGACCTGTTCGTACTGCGTTATTATTTCGTTGCTATCATTATCATCGACGAACGGGTTACGAAAAGATGCGAAAAAGGTTGAGTGACGTTTGCATATCCGTTTAATTATATTATATCACCATACTCTAGTTGTCAATATTTATTCTGTTAACTGTAATATGATATCTGCTCGATATACGGTCCTGTCGAAATAATCATTAGTGTGGCCGGGGATTACGTTGTTTTAGAGTCGCAAACATCGAGATGGGCCGGACTTTAATTACAACCCTAACGATTTCACGCAAAATTACGCGCGCGAACAGTTTCGACGTAAATTGGGCAGGTGCTTTAGGTTAGTTCGTTCCGTGCATTGACACGAATTTGGAACATTGACTCTCGGTAATTGCGTTGCAACATCGACGTTAATCTCGTGGTGGTGTAACGGTGCGCTCCTGTTCTTCGGCAACATTTGCTTGATGCAGTCGATGCGCTGGTATTGCATCGGGAATTTCGGCAGAGGATCCTCCCTGGGGACTCATCCGTAAAAGCACTTTCCTTTTTTCGCTCCGATAAACAGTCCCTTTTGGGTAAAGTCAATAGACAGTGGAAGTAAACATCGAATGATTCGTTAGCGGACGATTATAAATTTGGGGCAACACGACGTGTGCCGGTGATTGCAGAAAAATAGCGCTAATCGTCGATTTTGTTTTATATTCTAATTGGTTCGTTAAAGAGAATTCAGTTTGACGTTGATTTTCAGTAATCATCTCCTCATCATGTTATCTCAAACTCGTTTAGCTGAATATTAACCTTATTGCATTAATACGCATATTGTATATAAAACGGCCGATTTGATAGAAGTGTAATTGAATATAACATCATAAAAATAACTTATGGCACTTTAATGATCACCAGCATATATGAGGAAAAAAGTGTTTTCCGTACATTCTCGCGTAGGGTTCATGCGAAGACAATTGCGGAAAATCAACCAAGTATTAGTCAATGGAGGACACTGTAAAGCTGAATGTGAATGTATAATCTCGACGAGATATCATTCTAACTCGAGCATCCTTGATAACGATATAATTCCGTGATAGCTACTCACTCTCTTTCTCTCTCTCTCTCTCTCTCTCTCTCTCGCACACCCTGTTGGAGAGCCATTCAAATTCGTCGAATACGCTACATACTCAGTTTCGCTCTGGGGAGACATAAACGTTCATATTTTGTTCCGTTTGACCGAATGGGGCCAGGTGATCTACGTACGCAACTTTGATCCGAGTTTTAGGCATAGTGATCTGCGTGGAAATTAATTACAATATGAATGGAGCAGCTAATTAAAGACTGTGTCACACAGAGGCCTGATGAAATACGAGTGCCGTTATTGTTGAATTGTTCGCACCGCACAGTGGCTTGCAGGCGACGTTCGATGAGAATTTAATGAAATAATTAGCCACTACCCATTACGCCATCATTACTTTTCATAAGTTATAATGCACACATATTACGTCCGGTTTGAATTGTGAATTAGGATACTGTCCCTGGGGTTATTTGTTCGCGGCGGAATCAATACCATCTGTAATCCTCTCAGTCCCGAATATCGTTACATCGCATGTACGTTAATATGATTACGCTCATACAGCCAGAGTCACTCGAAACTCGCGTCTCCGAGAAGTCTTCGACGTACGAGTCTAGTTCGTGCTCGCACAAAATCGCGACTCGCTCTTCCGACATTGCCTCTCCATATCCGTTCGCCTTCTTTTTTTCCCCCTTTTTTTTTTTTTCATCAAAACACACTTTTTCCGATCGGTCGTCCGAGGCGAGTTCGTAATCTCGACGGGACCCGATATCGGCGCAGTGCCGCGCGCAGGAGGCAATCTTTTTCGTGAAACTCGACGAAACGCTCACTTTGCTCGGGCGAGTGGATGACGAGACGTCGGTCGATTTCCGAAAATCGCCGAATGTAGCGGAGTGCGCTTATAAGACCCGCGCCGCGGCCCGAGTGCTCCATTACGGCAAGCCGGCGCGACGTAATATAAATTATGAACACGGGCGTGTGCGCGTAGCGGCAGCGAGCCGAACGCGTAACGTGAGTCGATCGTTGATTTCAGAGGCTTAACGTCGGAGCGCCCCCGCGCTCTGCGGTAAACGACGCCACCCCTGGCGCGGCCATAATCGTTGATTCTGGGTTTACAACAGCCGCGCAATTGCGGCAAGTGCCGCTATTTTCGCTCGTAAATACGCTCAGCCTGGTCCACCCCCGCGCGTAGCCGCGCACATGCACGCTTCCCTGTAATGCGCTCCGCCATGAAGCATGATTCAGCGCTCTCGTGGCAGAGAGCGGCGCGCTGAGTGCGCGCGGGAATAAAGTGAACGGCTTCGCTATCTTAATAAACGCACGCTGGAAAAAAAAAACTCGAGAACGATCTCGGGCTGTGGGCGCGATAAGTGCGGTATTCGATTTCGTTTCGTTTTCGCGGCGAATTTTATTGGTCGTTATATAATCTTGCCGTGGGTATCGTGCTTCGCTGCGAACGATGACTAAGTCGCGAACGATCTAATGTTATGCTTTTAAATTTTTGCATTTCGAATTATTTGTCAATTCTGTTGTCAGTAACGCCCCCGGGTATTTTAAGGGTTTTACTGGAAATTTAGTTCAAAGGAGAGTTCCTTGACTGGTAGTTGTTTTGGTCAATTTCTTTTATTTTAACATATAATGCATATTTAAACTGGCAACTTAAGAACGTCGAGTCACATTCGACAAAACGATGAAGTCAGCAGTGAGTAGTACTTATCGTTCGACATAGTGCGTCGGTAAGGAAATGAATCTGCATCAGTTGCACGCCGAGCCCGAAGGATACAAACTTACAAACAGAACTCGAGACATTTACTGATATCAAAATCGTCTGAGACGTTCGCGAGACAGACGAGGCGTAATGATTTAAGAACCATGCCCTGTTGCTTTCTTTGAGGCGACCCTCGCCTCGCGTCGTCGCGAGGGCATGAATGAGAGAAGCACAAATGAATAGCATAAACGGGTGGCAGTAGCAATTAGTTGCTCCGTGATATGCAAGAGAAACGGAAGACGCCCGCGTCTGTGCACATTTACCGTCAATTAATTACTCGTCAGTTATCCTTCGCCCTGCCTCGCGGTGCGCGTTGCAAAGTAAATACACTCGTCGGGATGTCGTTGGCGTCGCGTCGCGGAGAGCCAGACAGCTCGACGCCGACCATCTCTCCGCGCATACTTAGATGCCGTTCGCAAAGGGAGGAAATGTTATTCTCCGCGCGCAACGCGGTTCGCTTAGTCAGTGTAGCGGATAACGTCTGACAGACAGCAAGATTATCGAGACGTGCCAGCGTGAAAGGGAATGCAGAATTTTTCCTTCAAATTCCGCCGTCTGATCGGGTGATAATGTTGTCAAGGAAAATCGTTCGTTTTGTTTTACGCGGTCTTGCGTTATTTGAACGGCGGAAGTTGGAACCTACGGTGGAAGTAGGGAGTAACTTCAAAGAGTGATGAAAAAGTAGAAAAAGATTTTCGTATGAATGTACATCTGGTCGTTTTTTTTTTGTCAAGCCTTGATGGATGGACCTCTTGGCTCACTGGGTCATTGATCAATGTTTAGCATTTGATACAACCTTTATGTTAGGATTCATAAGTTAGGCCTGAGAAAATCGTGAAATAATTGAGAATATCAAACGGGGTTCTTATCCACATGAATTTCTTTTCTGTATCAGACTTTTTTGAAGCTTTTTCGATACTGTGTTTGGTTTTGAAAACAAAAGAAATACTGTCAATTAACTTAGTATCAATTCCGACCGTATACACAACTGTGATCTTATCACAGGCGGTTGATAACGTTTTATGTGACAGAAAAATGGCAATGAGGCTGTAGCGCCTCAAGATGGTGGGACAAAAATATTCATTGCATGATGGGTCTATCCTATACCTCGCCTGTGCAGATAGCGAACAATATTTAGAGATAGGTATTCATATCGACCATATTTGATATACCATCAAAGCGGCTACAAAATTTTTCTTTTAAACGCGACATTCGATCAAGTAATAACCATACCTACGAAATCGATCCGCCGTGATAGAAATACCATTTATATTCAACGACGTCGGCACACATTTTTCCACGCCAATCTCTATATCTCCGTGCAATTTCCAAGAGAGACACACTATTTAAACACATTTCGACTCGGTTCTGTCAGTCAAGAAACTGAAATTTCCATCCAATCTCTGTATACGTTTCGTCATGCCGAAAGAATAAACATTATTCTCCGACGCTTGACACAAGTTGCATCGACGAAAGCTAGCTACTCGCACGCTTGCGCAAGATCTGCAAGGACACAGGACATTTGTTTATACAGCGCATATGAACATATACATATACGGATACGTTACCGGGGAACAAATAAGACTGCAGACGACGACGTCGAGCGTCGAGATTACAAAGACGTCGAGGGCGCAATGAATCGCAATCGTGTCACACGACGACGGTCACACGGGAAGAGAGCGGAATAAAGAGGTTATTTCAATTCACCCCTATCTGTCCATCTGAAAAAGTCTCGAGTGTAAATTGGCCGGCCTCCAAGATACCTCGTCAGCGCTCGGCGAGCTCAGGAGCCCAGCGCGGGAGGGTGTGTAAAAGGGCGAGCGTACGGGTTGGGTGGGGGGTCGTCGGGGGGTTATGGAAGCGCGGAGTCGAGTGGGAATATATATTTTCCTTATCAGTTTTTGCACGGAGTAGCTCAAACGCTAGCTTCTAGCCCCCGCCGCGCCGCCTTCTGCACTGTACCCACCCACCCACGAGTGCGCTCTCAACTGCGGGGGTCGACGTCCGAATTTAAAGCCCGTATTACGCGCGGATCAAGCGAGCTATTTTATACGACCCGGGCCCGAAGGATATGGCATGAAAATTGTAAGCGGCCAAGTACCTGTACTCCGTCGTCGAACGACCTACACCTAACCGCCCACCCACCGAGGACGGGCTAGAGATCGTTTTCATGCTCGCCCACTTTCTCTCTCTCTCTCTCTCTCTCGTTCAACTACTCTCGCGAGCGAGATCCTTTTTCACTGAGTCAACCTCGTAAAGTAGCTGTTCGATTGCGCGAAATAATGAGGGAGCGTAAGAGTTCGGGCAATTTGCGATACGAGTTACGCGAGACGAGCTTTTCTTCGGAAACGATATCTTTACGGATTTTGCGAATTTATCGGGACGCTCGGGATTTCGCTGAAACGGTGGATCTAGTAGCAGAAGACACGCGTCACGATCAAGGTATAGGGCTTTACGTTTATCGACACGTCGTGCTGTGATATATGGACCGTGCTGTATGATCATTTCGCAGGAAGGAGAGGTTTTTCGTATGGCGTCAGATGGACGCGCTCGCTGATTCAGTTAGAAAGTAGTGACGCGCGCTTTAAATTTGTTACAAGACGTGCGTCTTGTTTAATGGACTCTCGACGAACGTTACCCTTATCGATTTCGCGATTTCATAGAAGCGCTTGAGGGAGAATCTTTGAATTTCACAAAAATAGACCCACCGGCACATAACAAGCGTCACTATGCAAATATACTGTTTTCTACGAATCGAAACGTCGCACCACGATGTTTCAACTACCCCGCACGGGATACTATTGTATATACGAAACGTATTTCGTGTAGCGCAAAATGAACACGTTCGCTTATTCGGTTAGAAGTAATGACGCGTACGTTAAATTTGTTACGTCTGACGTGCATCTCGTTTGACGCCCTCTCGCACTCGCAGCGAGTAGCGTTTACTTCTTTTCCGCGCCTCTCCTCGTACTTTCTGCTTAACACGGCTCGTCATGCATAATACAACGCACGCGAAGGAGTGCGCGTGCGCACGCGAAACCTTCATACCGGACGGAAACTCGGGCTCACGTGAACATTCCCGTGAGAAGTGAACGTCGAGAGATCGCCATCTCGACAAGATCTACGCGGGCATAGACGTCGGTCCGAGGTCAGAGGTCAGTCATATTAATTGCGCGATGCATAAAGGTGGCATTTACTTCGACATCGTCGGTCTACCTCCTGTGCACGCGAGACGCCAACGCGCCGCTTCGCGGAAATTCTAATTCGGGACTCCATAATCTTCGGTCGACAAATGAACCGGCTAAATTCGCATCGCCACGTACTCGCGGTCTGCGTCTCACCTCGCGAATGCACAAGTGGAACTTTGCCGCCGAACGATACGACAGAACGTTCGAGTGCGAAAATGCACGAATATTACAGTTGTTACTCAATCGCGTCTGCAGTGAGACAGCGAAGGGAAGCGTGGACGAGGTGGTGCGGACTGACAAGATTTTTCCATGATTAGATCCGAATCTTCGCGAGTCGAAGATTGCCTTTTACGACGCACTTTGAACGTGAATCCGTTTGAGGGGTTGAGCAACGTGAAAGCGCACGTCGTTGTTCCTTTGTTTCTGCTCATTACGTTAACAAAGAAATAACAAACCTGGTTGTGGTGGGTGCGTAGTTGTTGATACTTTATGGAACGTTATCCATCACGTCGAAGCGTATAATGGATGTTCGCTCTGTAAGACGCCGGGCCACGATGAAAATGCACGAATATTACAGTTGTTACTCAATCGCGTCTTCAGTGAGACAGCGAAGGGAAGCGTGGACGAGGTGGTGCGGACTGACAAGATTTTTTCATGATTAGATCCGAATCTTCGCGAGTCGAAGATTGCCTTTTACGACGCACTTTGAACGTGAATCCGTTTGAGGGGTTGAGTAACGTGAGAGCCCACGTCGTTGTTCCTTTGTTGCTGCTCATTACGTTAACAAAGAAAAATAACAAACCTGGTTGTGGTGGGTGCGTAGTTGTCGGTATTTTATGCAACGTTATCCATCACGTCGGAGCGTAATCGATGTTCGCTGGTCGTTTGCCATGAAACGGGAAAGTTCATTGCGCCCCGACAGCTCGGGTCGATTTTCGATATGGGCGCGACGTCTTCGCACGTAGGTGTCATCGCGATGATATCAAAGCTGCCTCACGTTACATGACGTCAAGCAGGACGTTGCCTTTTGATGTGTTTGCCGCCGATGATCGTGGCCACGTTGAAACGCAACGTAACTCGTTTTCCGGAGCTCTCCTCGTTAAGCTGGCCTACTTTTACGCTGGCCGTTTATTGTATTTTATATTCGTCATTTCTTTCCACGTTCCGCTGCTTCATTCCGTTCGTCCAGTTAAAGCAAAAACTTGACGAGTGCCTCATTTTCCGATCTTCCATAGGATAGGTTTTTGCGAGTTACCTCTCGACGCGATGGCATCTCAACAATTTCCCGTCGTTACGCGTATCAATTCGCCGCAGACGCAGACCTTGGGGCAATTAAATAATAACGCGATTTTGCACGAAGGTATTCGCGCCTTTTACTGCATTCCGCGCTGTATGTCACGCATGTAAGACGAATTGTTCCACTTAATGGGTCACCAGCGTCTATGACAGCGCGATAAAAGTCGTTCGGAGTGTTCGTGTCATTGAATTGTTACACGGTCGTTTGCGACACACGTTTTATCGTTCGCCAGTGTCGTCGTGTTAGGGTGGCAGCATGTCGTACACTCCCTTCGGACGTCGGAGGTGTCATCAATTGTGACACGCTAGCTGTAATTAAAAGACGGCGCGTCACGAATTGCAATTACGTCGCAAAACGAATACAACCGGTAAATTCGTGTCGCTGCCTGAACTGTCATGCCGCGACATTGTAAATGTTCGCGAGTCCTTCGTAAATGACCCTGTGTTTATGCAATAAACACTCACTTATGTCTCGACGACAGTGGAGTGAAATTATGAGTGTCGCGTCAAGCTTATCGTACGTATAACTTATGCGTATGTCTTATGTTCGTTTTGGCCGAAATTCGGACTGAAGGAATGAGAAATGGTTTTGTTACGGCACTTGGCAAGGAATTCCTGATTGTTCGAAGGAGCGTGGATCAATGTTCGGGCAGCGGCGGCTGAATTCGCTAGTACGGAATAGTTTTGTACGTTTGGGATTAGTTAGCGTTTGTTTACGCGTCGACGTATCAGTAACTCGGCATACTGTTCTGTATAGACTGTAACATCTGCGTGTGATCTAAGCAGCAGTATGCAAATTTTGATTGGGAGTCTGAAACAATCAGACAGCAGTGTGCCGAGTCAATTCAGGTGGCATCATGAACTTTGATGGAAATTTTGAGTATACCGTGCACCAACGCATCGTATTTTCTCCTTTCTGAACATTGACATTATTCTACGTTTAATCGACGCAGACTAGTCGGTATTGGAAATCGATGATAATCGTTAGAAAATACCGCGACTACTTCCTATTGGTCGCATCACAAAGAATGCTCGCGACCTAAGGCAGAAAGAGTAAATTGTCAACAGTCATGCATAACGAACATGAGCTCAATACGGGTCCAATATGCACTCATCGATGCTTCAAAAAATCGTTAAAGTCTACCAAGCTACAGCACCTACACACGTACATCTACATTTGTATCAGTCGATCTGTATTAGCGCGTAATCCCGAGAGAGGGGAACCCGTTCGCCGATACGAGAGAGGGAGAGGACTTTTTGCCGACATTCTACCCCCATCGCGCGCGGCGTGTTTTTTTTTTTTTATTAATTTTTCTTTCCCCCGCCGCGGTATTGTTCCAACACTCGCTGACTCCGCGAAATCGGAGACAAAGAGACAGGGAAGCGCTTCCCGTCGGCCAACGGCAGTCTCTGTGGAACACTCGCAGGTATTTTCTTCTGTTATTCCGTGCGCGCGCGTCCCGTCCGTATTCACAGTCCGCGAGGCTAGTTCCGCGCTCGAAATCGACGAGGTTGGGCTCATAGTGCTGTGCCGGTGGGTACACATTCGTATTCAGGTCAGACCGTTATCCCTTGGCCAAAGGGGGTGCCGCTTGTCTCCGCAGTGTTTTTAACGTTTCTCCGGTACTCCCAGCCCGTGCAATCTCAAAAATTTTCTCCAACGCTCGATATAGTGCCTGTCCTCCTCCGCCGAAGCACGCCAGTTGTTTCGGTCTCGTATTTACGTTTCGTATGCTCTTATCACTGTTTTGTTATGCGACGGACCGACGCACAGTATGTTATTTCGGCAATCTAGGTGGACAAAAGTCCAAAAATGAAGTTCTTTTTTTTAAGTGGACGCTATTGCGTGTGTTCAGACGGATATTAGGTAGTCTCGAAACCGAAACTGTTTACTCTTTTGCCTTCAACACAGGGTGTTGGGACCTGTTTGAACCCACCCGTATTCATCTTGCAAATTAATGGTCTGCGCTCGTTATTCTCAGTTCGTTCTGTTTACCCGTAAATTCTGGAAAAGTGGCAAATCTTCCTGGTTTTTTTTTATTCATACCGAATTGTACCTTCAATAAGGTATGTTCTGCTCGTTTTTCTTATATAAATATCAATTGATTTTATGCAGTTATTGTTCTTCAAAGTTTGCGCTCCACAAAGCGAAATATTCGTTTACTACATGACATTGAGGTTAACTTTTTCTTAGTTATTCCGCAAAATTCCAGCTAGATTCTTTTATAGACTTAATCTATGAACATTCAAGTACCCAAAACTGTAAAAACATTCTGCGCATTCTTGCGCTTTTGGTAGAAACTGAATATTTTTTATCTGCGTGTAGAATGAGCACAATTGCGAAAAAGGCCATATTTGCTAGCTATGTTATCATTCATAATTTGCTAAGAATATATTTTCGAACTATAATTGTTGTTCTGTTCATATTACATTAGTTAATGTAAAACAAATTACATAATATAATATCTAAATTTATAATTATTTTTCATAATTTGTTTTTTGCGCTCAAAATTTGTTTTTTTACCACGTTATTTTCTTTTCATTTTGACTACTTACGGCTGAAAAAAAATTAAAAATAACGTTCAAGCACCAAGACGGTACTTTTGTCCCGCTAGATTGCCAAAATAACACACTGTGCGACGGCGAGCACTGGAAGTGCTTGAAATGTCGAGGGATGCTGTAAAATGGGAATCATCGGTAATCGTACGGAAATGTCAGTCAAAGATGAACGTTCGGGATTCGGAGAAGTGAGACGTGTTTAAAATGTCGGCAAGCGAGTTGTTTCCTGTACTGATTGACGGTTGGACGACAAGTGGGTCGTCGATGTCTTTTTGATAATGAGGTCTGTATTTTAGGTCGGCGTTCGTTCGGATTGTGTGCGGGATCATGTCCGCTGACTGTTTTCGTATGACGTGGCGTTCAGTGCGTAGATCGATATCCACGATTACGGCAAGGGCATATTTCCGTTCGTTCTGCATTCAGATTTTAATTTCGTGGAGGAAGTGCAGTCAGATTCACTAGACCGAAAATATCATTGCGTTGCGGCATTGAGCATTTACCCCGGGTTTAATTTGGTCCCTCCGTTGCGTGTCGGAATCACAAATATCGGATATCCTTGTAGGGACACTCACTTCTTTTTTGTCCTTTCAATTCCGCGGTGAAATACGCGTCAAAATGTATGTGGCGTAATTAAAATCGAAATAATCCTCTCCCACGTAACGTTAATTATCGGCAATAATCGGCGGGGAAATATCTTTCTAATTTACTCGTCTGCGTTCTATATTTAAATCCTCCACACGTTCCAATTGTGAATCCCAAGGAAAGGAATCGAATTTGAACACCGTTGAAAATTGCGTCATTGCACGTAAACGTGCTCGACGCTTAAATAATCGTATCGCGTTACTATAAACTTTCAATTGGTAATACTGCCTCTACTTCAATTACATGTAAAGCAGTAACTGGCGAAATTGTTTCGTTTACATTTCGTTGAAGATAGTCATGTATTCGCCACTACGCTCTACGTTTTCGATGTCATAGCTACCGACGAGTACAGACACGATCGACTGAAAAGGCATATTAGCGAAAGCCGATCGTCTAGTATCTACACCTACACGTTGCCTATTCGCTTCAAGGCAGTCAACTTCCCATTCGCGACTACACTCCGTTTCCCCAGCACTTCACGACGGAAAACCGTTCAATTCAAAAGACAAATTAGTTAAAGCCGATCGTCTAATATCCGCACCTTGCCTATGCACTTCAAGGCAGTCAACTTCCCATTCGCCACCTCACGTACACTCATCGCGTGTTCCGCGACTACACTGTTTCCTTGTCGCAGCTCTTTTCACGCCGCCAGACCGTTCGCTTCAAAAGACGAATTAGGCCAAAGCCGATAGTCTAATATCAAGACTATACGTTTGCCTGTGGCCTGTGCGCTTACCATAATTGACTACTTCTCGTCCGCGACTGCCTCGCAACGCTGCACACTACCATACACGTTCCGGGAAGCATAGGAACAATACTCTCGCCTTGCAGAATCCTTCGGTTGAAAAGAACAATTTGGCAAATTAATCGGGACCGGAGCCGATCGTCCAGTATCTAGGCGTACTGGCCGAGTAGTGCGTCAGTAGAGCCGGTACAGTGACCAATCAGCCGCGACCTCTTCTCTCGGCTCGACGCCAGAGCGTCCGCCATGCGACGATCTGAGCCGTACTTTCGACCGACGTCGGGTCGCGAGCGTCAGTCTGCGCCGAGACTCCGTGCGGAGAACGTCGGGCTTGTCGCGCTCCGATTTCCCACAATCTTCCGTCAGTCTCCGCAGCTGAGCACATTTCTTCCACCGACGCCGTTCACAGACACGTCTCACGTGCACCGCGGTCAGGCTAATAGTCAGCAACGAATACGTCGGTTTCTTACGCGACACGATTTCGAATTCCGAGGAGAGCGTCTCAACGATACGTACTTCTAATCGCAGACAATCGAGAAAGTGGCAGCAGACACGTTTCAGCTGGCGAGGCCGTGCTTGACCTTTCGGCCACGATTATCAACGACGTTCTGTGCGCGTGTGTGTGCGCGCGTGCTCATATGTGCCACTGATCATCGGACCGCCGGACAGAGACTTAGGAGAACTTTCGCAGGAGACTGTCAAGTGAAGGGTGTACCAGGCGACGAGTGACACTCGGGAGAGTCATTGGAGAGACCAAGAGAGAGAGCGCGCGCGCGCGCGCCCCCCTGCCTCTGCGAGATCGAACCGGTTGCGTTGAGAAGGTCAGTTACTGTATCGGTGTCAGAGCGCTCCATTCGACAGCGCGGAGGCCGGTTTTCACGCGAGAAGACTGCTTCGCAATTATCGCTCGCTGTCAGTCGCGGTCGCGTGTCCGCCGCTCCGGCCTGTCAATTGGAGTCTGACATTGGTCGGAGGAAAAATTGCCGTTAGGGAGTGCGGTAGAAAGAAACGGTTGGCGGGGGGGAAAAGGTGGGTCGTTCGAAACGTCAAAGGCCAAGGCTGTCGCTTTCACGAGGCACTCGCGTTCGAAGGAGACAGGGATACGGTATTACCGGGGTTGGGAAGAAAGAGAGAGAGTGAGAGAGGAGAGAGAGTGAGAGAGAGTGGGGTGGAGGGAGATGAGCTATCTGGCACGTGGGCGAGAAGCGAAGACCCACGAGCTCGCACCTCGTTGTTGAGAGAGAAAGAGACGAGGGAAAGTGGGAAAGGTAAGTGTTATGTAACCAGGAGCCGGTCCGTACATATGTGCATATGTATAAGCGTACGGCCGCGTGTTTATTTATACTGTCGAGAACGCCGGTCGGAGAACTGCTGTAGAGACGATCGGTAAGCGTGTGGAAAAATTTATTTATCGTCACGGAGTCAGGTGGTATGTCGGGAAAGGTGAAATGCGTCGTTAGGAGAACACTTGATAGTCAGGCAAAATCCGACTGCAAAGATACGTTAAGTATTGAATAACTAATCCCAGCCCGCGTCGTGTGAGATATCAGAGATTGGGATCTGATAAGCTGTAAAGAAACTCCACTGTCGTATGTTTTAGGGGAATTCCAGCAGCGAAATCGTGCGGTAATACGAATGATTCACTTTAAACGTTTCCATAGCGCGGTCGCATTTGTTACGACGTCTCCGCGAGAATATATCAAAACTGTTATTACCCAAATACCCAGCGAGCCGTGCGCGCATACGAACGTAATACACGACTATTTGCATTAGCCGGCAGGATGAACGTGCGCGCGATATTTCTTGCATACGACGGCGCATCAATAATTTCCTTCCCTCTGCCAAATGTTGTTTAAAATATCTCCGCGATAGGGACGTTGATGCGGCGAGTAATTTATTTAACGAACAATCCCGGATTTGCTCGGACAACGTCGGTCGGGATTGTACGTCACGGCTAATGCAGTTACACGTATTTCATGGCTTGCGGATAGCAACGAAAGAAGATGAGAAAGAGAGAGAGTCGGTGGATTACGAGTAACGAGGGAAATTGGCCGAAAATCGTGGCTATCTTCGGAAACGTTGACAGCCTCCGGCGAATCAAATGTACCGTTCGAGAGTTCTCTGGTTAACAGTAGCGACTCGTTCGACGTACTCGAACCCTCTGACCTTTCGCACGCTCTCCTCCCTTCTGACCCGAAGTGCCGTGGAAAATGAACGTGCTTCCGAATTAATTCGTATGTTTATAAACGTCGGCGTTCAGTCTGATCGGCGGACTTTCGAGTTGCGTAATGAGGCTCTTCCCGATCGTTCGCGGAGAACACGTTCGTTCACGACCGGCTTCCCATTGGGTTCGGTCTGTCATTATCGCGCAATCGCGTTTTTTCGTTCGCGAGATATGCGTCGGTTGAGTGCAAAAATTTTCGCGGCTTCGCACATTTTTGTTTCGCTGCAAGAGCATTGCTTTCTTCGATGAAGATACTGGGCAGTTGATTAGACGTTCGGAAGGCGTTAGCCGGAATAATTTGAAATAAGTAACAGGGCTCTACTTCTTATTTACAGAGATTGCGGCAATTTTTACGTTTGCGCGATGTCATTTTCGAAGAACCAGTGGGCGGTCGAAGAGTGCGGAATTTTATCGGCGACATGCGAATATTTTTGTTGATTCGTTCAAAGTGGCAGGATCTCGGTCTACGACTGTTCATAGGTGACTTTGCCGTTTATGAAAACGTGCACGATCACGGGTAAGATTCTTTGTCTCTCGGAAGGATCGTCGCGTACTACGTGTGTGGGATTCGCCGTATGAAGTCAGCTCTTGTAATCGAATTTTCTTGAACGAATATTGGCTCTGGGAATGAACAATGTCCAATATCCTTGTGGGCTGCTTGTGTCAGGGGAAGTCGAGTTTTCTAGTACCGAAGAAAATCACCTCTCTCTCTCTCTCTCTCTCTCTCTCTCTCTCTCTCTCTCTCTCTTTCGTCGTGATAAACTGTGAAGCGCTCAAATATCACAGGGCTTTGACAAAATTCCGCTGATCTCGGCAGAAGAAGAGAAATTTTATACTTTACACTACCTACATAGACATTTTCTTCTTTTCCATTCGAGGCATTTAAATAACGCTTAAGACGCGGTGGTTCGGTTAGACCACGCGTAACTTGGGTAAAACAACCTGAATAATAAATCAAGCCACACGATACAAATACTCCTTAGCACTCAAAAGATTGCTTCTGATCAACTTCTTCGGCGCATTCTGCACCGCATAATCCGCCCAGCCACACTTACACCTCTTTTTACTATCTCACTCACGCCCTGTCCTTTTGTCCATCATTCACCCCGCCACTCTCACATAGCCGTCCAACATTACTCTCGGCCAAGTAATGCGATCCCAATTACACGTAACACTTACATATACACAATAATAATAAAATGACGAGAGTCGCCGTAAATGTTCGTTTATCGAGCGGCCCGTTAATTTTAACAAGAATCCGCGCGAGAATTTTTCATCCCTCAGATCCTTCGCCGGCATCATCTAGGGCCAAAGTCAATTTGCAATGGCCGCGGCAATTCGTCTCCCGTCCTCGATGTCTTGCTCGGGTAAGCGGAAGATTCGAATTTCGTTGACTCTCAGCCGCGCCGTACGTACAAACCTAATGGTCCTCGTTAAAGGCAACCGCCCCCCCCCCCCCCCCCAAGCTCCTCTCTCGTCTCTCGCCATCTCACTCGGAGTCTCAAGAACTGCGGAAATTCGCCGACGCGACGCGAAACTTTCCATGGTCGTGAGGGACCCCGAGACAAACACGAGTAAACACAGTGAATCGTAACCTACGAAATTGCGCCACACGATTTTCATAAATCCACGCTCCGCCGAGTGGCCTGTTTTTCTTCGCTCACCAGCCCCGTGACAAGGAAGTATCTGAATGCGCGCGCGACAAAAAAGGTATCTAAATGCGCGCGCATTAATGACACTGATTTAGTAGAGAGGGGCCAGTCGCTGGTAGGCGGTTGGTACTGTTATCGAAGTGTCGCGCTGCCGATTGAATAAACACGCGGCCGCTCGGATTTTCGTATCTATTTACGGGGCACGCGGGCACAGCTTCGGGCTCCGGGTCTCGGCTAATTAGTCGATACAGTTATCGCGTGGGGGCCGAGAGTGAGAGGTGTCTCGGCACTCTCGGCCATTAGGATAGCGCGCGTGAACTGGCAGTGACGCCTTGCCATTGACCTGTCGCGCGGGGTTGACAGTCATCGTCCGACGACTGCCATAAATTTTCACGCCCCCTTTGCCGTTGTCAACGTGCCTGAAACGTAGACTCACGATCGAACGGGGCCGCGGGTCGCCCGACGAACGCTCCCGCGGGATAATCTTGCTGCCGCAGTTCAGATAGACCACGAGCTGTGAATTATTTCTTTTATCGCCTCTGCGGCGAATTGATTCGCGGCGGCGGCGGCGGGATAAAGTGTGAGAATCATTCCGGCGGCGGAGTACGTTGTGCGGACTGTTGACGAGACTTATTGTAATGTTCATATTTAAACTGTTTTCCATTCGAAGCTGGTAATGATAGTGTCGATTGCTTTGCGTGACGCACTTGGTGGTGCCTGGTTTGATTCGAACTGGTCAGATTTGGAATGGTGGAATGATAAAGCGCTTGCTATGTTATTATATGATGTGTGCGAAGATCGTTATTAATCGTCGTACACGAGAAAATGTTCGCTGGACTGTTGACGAGTAAATCATCGAGTGTGCATCTCTTCCGGCGGTCGTACATAGGCAGTACTTCATCTTCTCGCTGATGAAGATGGCATACCTTCGAAAGGAGAGGTTGGCTGCGTTATAGAATCGTAATGGCCCTAATTCCGATAACGGGATATAACAATTTTCCGGTGATTACCAGCGCCAAACGCGTACAGCTTCACAATTCGCCGTTGCTGCATCATGATAATTCGAGCATGCTTTCTATCGTTGTTAGCCGCGCATGTTATGCCGGGTCGTTATCAGTCCATTACGCGTAACTACAAATTCGTCGACCACTCGGATGCGCTTGGAACAGCAGCGCGCAGTCACGATCTCATTCTTCTCTGCACATATTCTTCTTCCCACACGAGTCAGCTCGTTCCTTCATTACGGTCCGCGTTACGAAACAATCTATACGTAAACGAATCAATGAGCGTACTCTTCCGAGTATAACGATCTCGTGAGTCGTGTGAAATCGCATTATCACGCGTGTTGCCGGAACAGCTCGCCTGTTTCACTGCCAACGATCATGCAGCGATCATAACGTGCACGTCGAATCGTTTTGTTTCGGAATTTTGAATGAGTGGGCAGTACTCTTTTGTTCCAGCAGGATGTTCCGTTGAACGTCTAATTGCTTGGAACGTACTCAGTAAATCGTTGTTTATCGGCAGCATTTTGGCGTCACGTCGATCGTCGTGAATTCTATCGTTCCGCTGTATTTAATGATCTTTTATTTTGTAAGATTATACGCGAAATGATTGTTAGAAATAGTGCGACGCTCGCGGTTATGGGCAGTTTAGGTTGGAAAGGAATTGGAAGTAATTAAATACGGGTAGAGGCAGTTCGCGGCCGGAATTTCGGGCGCGGCCATTATGGGATCGATCGAATGGGGGAAATAGAATTTGACACGATGAACGAACACACGTTTCCCACCGCGTGCACGCGCGCGCACTCAGAGTCGGGCGCAATTTTTCGAGCTTTGCGCTGCCTCGTTTCACAGAATTTATGCCCGCGCCGTGTGCCGAGGAATTGTGCGATCTCTGCCGTGTATAACTTCATTGATCCCGGCAACAAAGGGAAGAATTGCCGGAACTATTTGCCTGAAATTTACAGGTCAGTCCGTAATATGTGAGACAGCCGGGAAAGGGCGCGTTTTCCTGTGAAATACTAAGTCGAAATTGTTTCCTTTCTTCGCCGAGAATCGGCTAGAATCAACCACTAACACGAATTTGTCATTTACTCACACGCGCGGTAGTATTCTATATAAAAATAGACGTTCATTAGTTTACTTCCTTCAATCACATATCTTCCACCGCACCTTCAATCACATATCTTCCACCGCGCGCAACTAACAATAAGCGAAGGAGTTGGGTAAGTAGCTTTTTTTTTTATCCGTCCCTAGCAAGAAAAAGAAGCTGTGCATAGCACGTATTCCACGATCCCACGCTGAATCGTTACGTCCGTCTCGTTACGCAGGCTTAATTGGTTCGTTTTCCCCCGCATTCATATAGGCTTCGTTTCGTCGATATCCCGAAGTGTTTCGGCCAGGAGGCTCGGTTAATTAACCTGTTTCTGGAGCAGGTGTTTCGTGCATCGTTAAAATCTCTCAATTGAAACTGACGCGCGCCCACTGCACTTCCGCGCGATATTTGAACGCGCGATTCTCGTACAGAACAAGCTCATTATGGATCAGCAAATTGCCTTCGTTATCGTGTCCTTTCCCGAAGTCCCGTTCGCGGCGAGCAGACCAACAGACGGTTTGCGCGCAGAAAGATCTACCGGAGTGACTCTTTAGCACGCCGCGCGTACGCTCGACCGATTAACGGAAATCGATCCGCGTCTGTGCGGAGCCTGGCTTTCGGATCGTGTTAAAAGGATCGCGCGTAGGATGCCGTGCGTGCGAGCGAATCAATTAACTCGCGCCAGTTTCCAGATGTAGCGCGAAATTTCGCTACGCCCGCTTCGTCGTGCACCCGATGTCCCTCGGAAATACTCGGAATAATGCATCCGAAGTCTGCCCATTCCCGCGAATTCATCGGGACGAGCCGTCGAGGCTCTTTGTTTTCGCGTCCCATTGCCCGTGTAGGTACTTACTTACCTGGTTCCTGAGTATGGAACACCGTGCACGGGGAGAGGTCGCAGGAGTGAGTAGAGGATTGAGTCCGGCAACGTGTAGGTGCTACTAGCTCTGTAGCTCCTTCTCGATTGACTATAAAACAAAATTCTACAGGAATAAGTTGTCTGTCAAGGCAATTTTCTCCCTTCCAATCTGCTTTTTCCAGATTTTTACTTTTCCCGCTGCTGTCCAACGACCGTTCACTTTTCGAACCGTTCGGCAACATGTAGGACATAGCCTGTACTTAGTTCCTATTAGATTGACAATACAAAAAAAATTGTAGAGAATTAAGTTGTGTGTCAAAGCAACTATTGACTTCCTTCGAGTTTGCTCTTTCTGAATTTTCATCCTTTCCAGCTGTCCAACGACGTCGCACTTTTCGAACCGTTCGGCAACATGTAGGCCATAGCCTGTAGCTCCTCTTTGATTGATTCTTGAAAGAAATGGTAGAGATAAAAGTTGTGTGTCGTGGTACTCATGACAATTACTATCTTCCTCCGCACCTACTTTTTTCGACTATGCACTTTCCGAGCTGTCGTGACACGCAACCGTTTCGTCTACTCTTTCTCTTTATCTCTCTATGTCAATAAAAGTCGCGCAATTAACTACGCCGTCGCAAGTGCTGCCTTCTGTCACTGTAATTATCATCGACTATTGAAGAAAACTATAACATTTGTCACTCCCGAGCCGTCTCGCCGTTCGCATTTAATCATTGTCATCGCATTCGTACGCGCTGCCGTAACGAATCAGCGATACCGAGTACAATGGTTTCTAATTTATTCTTCTACCAATTGCGGGAGTTATGAATATTTACGTTTACATTGACAGATAATTATGCTAATCCGTCGGACCATCGCTTGCCCATGGACGCTTGGACCCGCAATTCAGTCCTCGTGCTTTTGACTCAACGTTTCATTACGCTCCGCACGGATTGACATTGTGACGCGCGACCTATTAGCAACAGCGTAATGACCGTTTCCGCGCGCTTTTTCTAAAGGAAATTATACGTACGCTCGCGTTGTCTGCAATTATGTCTTGATAGCATGATTGCCGGCGACGATTAGCGGCGCGAGCCTCACGCGGCAGTTCGGTGCAATTTACACATTGTTAATATAACTTATACCGGGGCGTCTCGTTTTAAACGTTTCATTATCCAATTGCCGATTCTCGGCGTGCCTCGATTCGCCAAGTTTCCGCGTTCACCGTGAGGTACATACATAGGTGGTAGCTTCTGCAAGGATGCACGTTGAAACGGCGCGAATCGACCGAAGATGCTTCGGTGCGAATCAAATATTCGATCGAAAGGTTCGCTTGCGATAGCGACAAACGTTTACGGTAATTTCATGCGTCGCCTTATCCTTATCTGATTCATCGAGAGTTGCGTAACGCCGCGTCATGTCGGCTTTGCGGCCTGACATTGTGGCGTGCTATGATTATCGCTGGGGAAAAGGCATAATATCGTCGTTGAATGTACAATGACTATCGCGCTCGACGGGTTGCGATAATCGCAGGTTATAAAGTGCGAGTTGAAAGCGGCATCGTTTGATATTAGTTGCCACATTCGCTAAGCGCCTGTCGTTCTTCCGTACGGGAGTGTTCATTGATCGAAACTACGTCTTGAAATATGTGTCCCTGATTTATTTGTTTGTTTTGTCCGTGCTTGTTGTATTGCAACGTTATAGATGCGGGTGGTATTTTTCGCGAATTGAGCAAGATTTGGTGGAATTTTTCGTCGCGCCGCGAATTAAATTTTGTCGATGTGTACAAGCAGGGTGTATTGTTACGTTTCTGTACTGGTGTGTACCGTACGTTATGAATACGAGCGCAATTGTGCAACTTTTGTGAGACAAAACATTCGCGGCACCAAGAGGCTGGGTGTGGGAAGTTGTTGTGGAAATTTTTGAGGATCATCACGTTTGCCTTTCGTCGCCTTGAATTTCCTCGATTTTAAGTTCCAAGACACGGCGGTACGTGCTCGCGCGCTCCAAACTTTCCTCATACGATGATTCCTCACAGGATGAGCGGCATAAAACCATTCTTCAACATCATGAACTTGTGCTAACATTATTGATACATTCCCTTTGTGCCATCACCTTGAATTACTGTCATCCGCACAATCCGCGTGGAAAACAACACACAAGATAATCAAATCCTTTTTTACTACATACGTTGTACATGTATACATACGTAAGTACCCCCACTGATTCCAAAGTCACGGCTGCCCAGTGAGTATTTACAGTAACTTAACGACTTGTCTTATGCATTGAGTTATGCAATCGTCTCGGCGATGACGCAGTACGGATTATTTAGCCTGTTGATTTCTATTGTGCCGTACGAGCACGTTCCACTATAATTAGGTACTTTTGCGTACATATTTATAGCCCAAACGTACGAAATTTACTGTGGCTCCTTCAGGTTCTTTACAGGCGTTCATACCCACATAAACACGTACCCGCGGACATTTTTATTTCGGCGACGAAATGCGAATTTGCAGAGAAAATGAGCGCGATTGCATATTTTTTCCCACAGTCTTGTATAATGCCGGTGAATTTTACCAGTCCCGGCGTAAAAGCGTGGCGAGCGTTACGTAAAACGATAGTGCAACGTAGTCGCCGGCTTATTAGGCGGACTCATCTATATATCTGCCTGTGTAAATGTATGTTAATTCGGCGAACAGCTGCGTACACGACGTGTGGAGTTTAGTGTGGCTGGTAGATTTTTGTACCTGTCACCGTGACGTGTCGCTTGATAATGCGATCGCGACATCCTGGAGTCGGGACGATTTGTGGCAGAGTCATTTGACCTTCCTTGTCGCTTTAATAAATCGCGCGCGTTATCCTGGAAACGCGACGCCCAACAGTTCAGAGCTTTAACGCGTCGCAGTTTGAAAGTCATTACGGAAAGTCCAGTCATTTGTGCGTTCCGGAAAAAGCTCGTAATTCTCCGAGCTCGCTCTGCGTTTCCCTTGATTCCTCGCGCACCGTTCAACTAACTGTTACACCGGGCGCAGTAAATCTACTTGTAGATTGCAAAATGGTGAGGACCTTATTTTCGCTCGATTAATGTGTTGCGCGTGTCGAATTAATAAACGTCATGGTAAATGTAACAGGGTTGAAGTCAAAATGGATGATAGTTGACGGTGAAGGGTTTTAGAGGGTACACGGCGCATGTTACATCATGGAACGTGACGCGTAATGGGCGATAGTAAATGACAGTGCTAGTACTGGTTGAAATAGTCTAACTGCAATACGTAGATCTTAATTATTGACACTCTGTGAACGTGCGCTGCGAAGTGAGCGGCATGAAGCTTTTCATTGTAAGGTTGAAAGTCGCCTATGGGTATTACTTTATTATTCCTGTCGCTATTTTACGATTTATTTTACTTACAGTTTTCAGTGCGCCGTAAATATAACATGCTCGATTCTAGATTCACGCAGCGTAGAAACTATGTACCCTTCTGTGTCACAGTTTCGTTTCGGTTTAATTTGACCCAAACTGTGCATGTAGTTTAAAGTATACACAACCGCGAATGACATTACCGGAATGACGCAGTGCCAAATCAGATCGACGGCGAGCGGTTCACGAGCTTTCGAATGAAATAAGCAGGGACCGGTTGTGTATGTTTAGTAACTTTACTACGGCTGCGTTTGGATACGATCATCGAGACAGCCATCGATTTAGATACAGTTGTGTTCTTCGAGCTGGTCCCAATATCGTTTCTTCAAGCGCGAAGTTCTTTCCTAGTTTCGTAATCTAAACGTCTAACAGCTATTTTTTTTAAATGTTGAAACGGAGAAGAACACTTGTCATTGGATTCTTTTTTTAATAGTTCTCAGACTTGTACGATTCTGCCATAACGTTTCTCTCTCTGTACGATGTAACGCGTACGAATATTACTTACCTGTTTTGTGAAATTATATCAAAATAAGAATCAACTGTCATCCACGCGTTCCTTTGAACCAAGCGGCACGTTCGTCGTACGATTAGTTTGACATTTCTACACATCAAAACTGTTACGTATGCCTACACATTCCTTTACCACTATCAATACCGCTTACATCGTATCAGCCGCTATGCACGTCACATGAGAATCAAGTCGCAGGAAGCGCATTTCGGATAACACAATTCCCTGAATTACGTTTGCCGCGTGTCGTTCGCTCGTTCCATAAGAATTACGCGACACTTTCGTTCGGAGGAGCGTTGTGTTGGACAAAGATAAAACGCAGATCTACGTGACTGCGTGGCGAATTATGCGGATCGTCATCGCCACCTCGATTGGCAACGACCTCGACGGCATTCCGACATTATTATTTACCGTCGACGAGCACGTCGACACTACTCGAAACAAAAGTTATCTCACTTAAAGCGAGCCACTTTCACAGTCAGCAGCATATTTCGACGGACAATGAGCCATTGAGCTTCGTGGGCAGAATCCATTTATTCGCGCAGTAAGACAAAATTAGCGACTGCTCGGACGGCATATGCGCGCATCTACGCGACGAAAAACACGGAACATTCCGTGACCCGCGGATAATGTGTTAATCTCGCGCACGCGGTAATCTACATATCTCCTGCCGCGGCAGACAGACGCTGGGCCGACTTGGTAATCCAGATTCTTGAAACGATACGCTCGTTATTGCAATTGCAGGCACGTAGTATGCGGATTGCGCAACGCGAAGGCTGACACGTGCGAGGAAAAATCAATTTTCCGAATGCAATCTCCCCACGGAGCACCGTCTGTTCGCGATGAAAAGGAAAATGTCTCGTTAAGAATATTCTCGACGGGAGTGAGTAAAGCGCGCTCCATGGGAGTTCGACTGCCGCTTCGCGATAGTTTCCAGGTCTTGAACGGTGAGATAATGGGAAGGGAACTACTGGAATGACTATAGTTCGGAGAATAACGTGTTACGTAAGACACGTGAAGTGAGGATTTTTTTAGAACTCTCTGAATTCTTGTTCGTGCAACGCTGTCGAAAATGCGTCTCAAATTGATTATTCTGTTGAAATCGTTGGTTTATCATATGCCGCCCTAGAATTCTTATTTAGCATATTGATTCGGACGAATCAGACATGTATAACAGGAAAATGGAAGTTTCTGCGAACGTCAATATGTCGGACGTCTGTAGTCTCCAACTTCGACAGACCTGAAATTCATAGGTTCTACCATACAGCAAAGTGAACACTCTGTCTGTCCGTTTCTTAATTCACGAATACCCGCACCGATAGCAGTCCAAGTCCACCCCTTGTGCCTCCTTCATGATTTACCTCTCAGCACGTCGATACGCTGCGCATCCTGTAGGGCTCGCGTAAATGTTTGCCAGCCAATTCTCGCAACAAGCCGCCGCTACTTTTGATCGAGTACGCGCAACATTTTCCCGTTCAGTTTGCCCGACGCAAGCTCTTCTTATTTATGCGGCCCCATGCAGAAGACTATGAACTCTTCCCACCTCAATTTCATTAGCGCCACCCTATTCTTTCGAGAACTCTCGCGATCCTGCCGGGACGAGCTGTGCATTCTCGCGAACGAAAATGCGACCCGCCCGCAAACTGTACGCAGAGCCGTCCTCAATCACCGCCGGAATGCGATACGTAAATGCTCTTCCAGAGGGCGAGGTACTACGAGGCGAGGCGAGGCGAAATGCAGCAGCAACAGACGCGAGCGCGAGAGTAGATCGGTTTTATGAAGCAACTTCTTAATTCCGTAATACGGCAAGAGTTTGTTGCGAGAAGAAGGATCGCTGGGAGTAGACGCAGGAGCGTCGGCTCTCTTGATAATAGAATATAATAGATCGAGCGGATAGTCTGGTATTGACGGCGCTGTTCGGTTGAGACGCGTGTTATAATTTAGTGGCAATTTTTCTGATAGATGTAACGTGAGAAGTTAATGTTCTGTTAAAATTATGAACAGTTATGTATGTGGAATTAGGTAACGTCGTTAGATTTCATGCAAGTCGAATGCGTGCATTGATCGTGATGAAGTGTAATTAGTTTCGTATGGAATCGGTTCGAAGTGAACAGTGCATTGGGATTGAGCAAACGACCATTAGGATTAATTGTCGGAGAAAAATGCGCATACTCGGAGTTGCGCAACTGTGATTGAGGCAATAATGTTCGACGCGTAGAGAGGAGGACACTGAAATCGTATGATGTCGTTGCACACTGCGATATCGTACACGCCTCATGCGCGGCATGCTTCATAAATCTTTCAAACAACTTTTTTCCAATTTTTTCCCCTATACATTTCACCTCAACGACGTCGTGTGTCACTCAGCCGCTAATATCGTTCTGATCGAACGATTTTTCCCCTTTTCTCTACATTCCCTGCCGATTGCCAGTACCCGTGCGACTTGAATGCCGTCAACGCTAGCGCAGAACGCATTCCGTAGCTCTCACTGTTTCCTCTATATGTATTCTGCCTTTCCGCCAAGTTCGGCCAAATCTAGTTTCCATAATACAGGTCGTGCAACAAACACACCTCATATCATAGATTGTACATTACATAAATGTAGTCATATGATACATGAACACATATACAGGTCTGCACGCGTACGTGTTTTCTGCACACATTGTTAGATACTTTTTCCCTCTTTCAATGGTTAGCATAATCTCTCCAAATTTCGCAGTAACTATCAGCACTCTCCTGCGAATATACATAACACTCTGAAGCTACCCGTACGTACATTGCACCGCGCACCGCATAAAACCGTAAAAAGCCAAACGGGTAAACAGCGAAATGGGAGTGCGGTGAAAAAAGCTTCGAAAAAAGAACAACAACAGCAACAACGGGAAAAAACAGAAGAGCCAGGAACGACCAACCGGCACGGCCGAGAAAATCGTTTCCGTTCGTCAAAGCGATCCCGTCGAAAGCGATCGTTGCAGCCACCCCCACCCCCACCCTTACCCCCGGTCAGCATTGTTCGTCGCGCGGAACGCGGAAGTCAGGCGGACGGACGAAAATGGATGACGCGGCCGTGGCGGCGTCGCGGATTTTTACGCCCGAACGAGACTTGTCGGTGGCTGGTGGGGTGGTGGGAGGGGGAGAGAGATAGAGAGAGAGAGAGAACAAAAATTGGCCGCGCGCGCGCGGGCACACACGAAGCACGCAACGTATTAACAAATGCGTGACGTGCGCGAGATAAATGTTTATATTGCACTCGGTCCGCGCGATATCGATTCCGCGCGCCCGACGTGAGGGAGAGAAAATCGGGGGGTGGTTGGGAGGGGTGAGGGGCTGTGCGCGGTTATACGAGGAGAGTTAGGGGGTGAGAGGAAAGTGGAGAGAGAGAGAGAGACAGAAACAGGGTAAGGCGCGAAAGAGGGACAGAGAGTGAGAGAGCCAGGGTCGAAGGCTGACGGAAGCTTTAGGGGTTGAGTATTAATCCACAACCCTGCGAAGCCCGTGCTCGATGCACGATCGGCCTCTCCTGCCTCGCTCGCTTCACCCGTTCGCGGTCGAAACCCTCTCTCGCTGCGCCCGCTCACATATTTGCACGAATCCGCGAATAACTCTCACGCGAATCACTTTTCATGCACTTGCACGAATATTAAGCGTCGGCCGCATTACGCAGAATATTCTATTCGAACGGGGTCCGGTTTGGCCATGCGGCGGAACACTGCGACCGCAGACGTAGCCGGTGGCGCACGGTCTCGCTGTTAAAAAATCGCCTACCTATGTATATTGCGTATATTCGTTGCGTTCGTATCGGCATTGACGATGGCAGCTGAAATGTGCATAACTTCCGGGACGGACGGTGTTGCATGAAGGTAAGAGTACTTCGCCAACGTCACTCTTCTGGCCTTTTAACCCGTTATGGGCTGTGCGGCGAGTACGTTATGTAAGGCTGAGTATATTTGTCACGTGGTCCCGAAGCGAGTAGGGCATGTGCGGGTATATTCGACAGTTTAAAGGTCGATCGATTTTCGTCTTGGACCGCGGCCAAATTCGGGACACTCCGGAAACGGCTCGCGTTCTACATAAGTTATGCCCCTGCCTTGGTCGGTTTTATCGGGCGGATTTCAGTCGTTCGAGATACGCGACTGTTCGATATTCGTGGGCGCACGCGCGCACGTGTACACGTGCGTCGTTCCTTATGAGGAGCGTTACGTTACGCGTTACAGGCTCGCTTATGCTCGTACAGAGTTGTTTATTGCGGTAATGGCAGATCAGAACGGTCGAATTCATCTTTCCTCGTTCAATATCTTCCTCAGGTAGTCATTCATTCGTCTGGCCATTAAAATTGCTATGTTATCGCTTTATCAGTTTTATCTTTGTGTCAAGATACGTTTCCATTGTGATATTCTTTTGAACGTCACATGTCTGATGAAACAATCATAGTGTACCTTATCGAGAGTAAGGTAACGTTGACAAGTCGACTTTCAGGTATAACTACTCACTCGACGCTTGATAGCGTTTATAAAAGTCGCTTTTACAAAACTAGCGCCGCCTACGAAGTCATTTTTCCGAACGGTGATAAGTAAACAGACATTTTGCAGCCAACAATCTAGAATGAAAACTTTTCTAGTCAATTCTTTTTCATAAACAACGAAGAAGTCGTGCTTACGTAGATTCTTAAAAAATCGAATAATCATTGACACTGATATCATACCTGTGTATGTACTGCGGATATATGTAAGTACTCATCACTGCTATTAGGCAGACGCTAGTGGTGGATCGCGACAGCGGGCTGACACATGATTTATTCGATTAATTCCATCCGAGTTCATTGTGTACAACACTAAACCATCCGACCGGTGTTTTCATCGTATATCTGTTTTCCATGCGTTTCGTGAAGGAAAGTCGAATGTAATGAAAATGTTGCTACGTCGTACGACGAAGGCTTGTTGCCTCCTGTTTGTGAGAAGCAATGGCGAGCATGTCTGATTGTGAGTTGCGAAACCGGCAGACTCGACGGAGCCGCTCGTAAATCACGAGGAGGATACGCGCATTTGCCATAATTTATGGTGGTCGAGCTTCCGAAACCTGCAGCAGCACTTCTCGACCGGTCGTCCGTAGCCGGCGATTTAATTGAAATCGGCGGATAAGAGCACGGATATCGATCGGCGGAAAACGGCCACGATTTCCAGAATCTGCTTATCGAGATTCAATATTAATCTCGGCGGGGTAGCTGATTTTACATTCACCGACATCAATGATTCAGACCAGTGTACTTATGTAGGTACGTGTTCAAACCGGATGCACCGTTTATTGGGGATTATTATTATTATTATTATTTGCGTATATTACTTGAACCTGTAACCGTGACTCGTCACAATCTATCTCTCGGCGATTGCGGATGAGCACTCAGAAGGAGTAGCGAATCCCTGTGGCAATGGCCGAGAAAAATAAAAAATAAGTATCAGATAGGTGTCACGACCTATTAAGTGGGCACGTGTGATAATGCCCGTGGATTCGACCACTAGGCGACAAGAGGCAGTGTAATAAGTAGGTTCAGTATGTATCTGGTAGAAAATATATGTATTCTGTTAAAGATCAGTGCCGTTGTACAGAAAGTGTATGTACGCGATCGTATGCGTAGTGCGATGCGTGTGACAGACCACACGTATTGCTATTCGGCGTTGTATGTATGATCTCTGGCACAGAGATGTACGCGAGGTAGTGTACGCGTTCTATTTATAGGAATGTTCGGTATGTTTACAAAATGATACTGCACACACAGGCGCTCGTGTATACGTCTGAGAACTGCAGACTATGGCTAGAAGAGCCGTACACAGCTGTTCCTTTGTAACAAAAACGCGACGGTGTCTATCGCTTGTCGCGCGAATCAGGAAAGCCTGGCGTGAGGTGCAAATATCGGAGTGGTAGAGGGCTTTCACCGATGAGTCGCTATAACGCGGCGTCTATCAAGATATTCCCTCTGAGGTGACCTAATATCTTTACGAGTCTATGCAAGTGTACAATTATATATTGTGCCTGTGAGTACTTCGGCGACGACAATGATCGGTCGGCGGGAAATACAGCCAAGTACCAGCCGTGCAACCAATCAGTTTTGCCTTCTTGTCACAGGTTTCTGTTATTTAGTGAGTGACTCGGACTTAGGTCAAATACAAGCTATGTCTCTACTGCAAGTTATTCTTTACAATTCTTACTACGAGAACACTTCGGCGAAGGAATCTAACCAGACGGCGGGGGACAACAGTCAAGTGCCAGCCGTGCATCCAATCTACCTGCCGATAGCTATCTCGGAGTGCTTTCGTATTTACGCAAACTGCCTTCCAGAGGAAAAAGTCCCTGCCAAAGGGGGCTCGCAATTACGCAAAGCCATCAATGGCAACACAACCATCCACCAAAAGGTTAACACACTGCGAGGAGTCGGGTAGGCCGAAGACGGACAGCAAGGGGTACAGTTAAGTACCGGTCGAGTGTCTTAGTCAGGCACCTTATTCCTCCGTGGATCTAATAAATATGTCTTATGTTCTACTCTTTGGAAATATCTTGAAGAACGAGCGCGTCAGTTCGAACTAGTGCTTCCTCGAGTAAGGGAGTCAGCTTGTAGGATGTTGCATGCGTGAATTTATACTTACGGAACGTTTGTTTAACCCTTTTATAACACTGAGTGAATTTAATACAGAAATTGAGATTTGACTCGTGATTCCCCTATTATCCACACAGGTTCGCCTGAGACGTTTCGACGTGTTCTACAGACCGTAATGCAATATTCAAATCCCTCTGCTTGGAATGTACTGAACGTACCTCGACTTTGGATACTTCGTAGGCTAGTGAATTTAGGCTGGGTCTCGTTCTTGCGTATTGAGGATGGCTGGGCCTCAAACTCAAGATAAGACAATTTCTCGTTGCAATTTCGGGGTTCTTGTATACGCGGTAGGGTAGTTATGAAAGCGAGAGGGAGGTGTCCCCCTATTGGACTTAGCGCGGTAGCGCGCGCGAAGGGCTCTCCCTCTGCTGTGCGCTCGGCCCATTACTGGCGGTATGCGCGCGTATTGATGTTATATGCGCGCGGATGTGACCGTCGAAAAATACGGTTACAAACCGGCGTTTATTGTCCTTTTCGATGAATAATTTAATCCTGTGAACAGATGTAAGAGCTGAATCATGTCAGATATAATGTTCTATTCAAAAACATATATGGTATTGTAGGATTGATGGAATGAACGTGTGTGTAGTGAGTGCATGTGGCCTGAGTACAAGTGTGCGTGCGTGTGTGTGTGACTATCGGGAACGGTGGAGGCGATGCTTGGCGTGCGTGCTGAATGCGGGAAGCGGGGAAGGGAACACGATGCGCGACGCGGAGGAAAAAAAGAAGGCAGTCTGAGAAAAGATGCAAGTGAGAGCAGAGGAATGAAAGAAAGAACGAACGAACGAAGGAACGAGAAAAACGTGTATACGAAACGACTGTGTAATTTTTTATCTGTCATCAATATATTTTATTTGTGTGTTAAACTCATTTTCGCGAAAACCGCGGAGTTGTCCACTTCTGTAAACTGAATCCCACAGTATCAATGACCTTAATGGATTGGTACATCGCACATATCATGACAGCGTAGTGAAAGGAACACATGCTAAAGATGTCTCCTGATATGTATGATTCCTATTAACACCTCCCATTGACGTCAGGTGTGTGTAATGTGATGAACCGTACATACTATTGACTACTCGCTTTCAGAGCTAATATCATTTCCTCTCGGTGATTACGGTACCATTAAATCGATAAGCCGGTAGTTAACGGAATCTCTCGTAACTACAGTAAACCAAACCTGATATATCTGACTTATGCTAACATCTACAAATGCTCAATTGATGGTCTTCTGTAAATGATCTTTGAGAACATTATACCCAAGTGTAATTGTGTCAAGAAGTGTTACGTATTACGATCGCCAATTACATGTTGTTACTTTTTTCACGCTAAGGTACAGGAATTAATTAATGGGGTACAGTACATTTTTATTCGAATAAAATACAGAATCCGAATTCAAATATACTGCGCATGTATATGGCGATTCGTGTTAGATATATTGGAAAAAATAAAATTTATTTCAAGTCGACTGAATACGGAACAGATTACTCAGTCATATGTGATTTTATGAAACGTTCCGTTAACAGCGTTAACTCTTCTAAAAGGATATTCATGGCATTTATCGTTGTGCTGCTCGACTATTCCACTATTCGTGATAAAACTTTTAAGCTATTGAATGATCGCAGTGAAAACATTTCGAATGGACAGTATTAATCTTCAAAAACGCTTCGTACAATGTGCATGAAAATAAAAAGAATAACGCAGCGTCTTTCATCCGAATAAAAGCGAGCGTTGCGGACGAGTAAAACAAACGTCGTCAAACAGTCGGATTAAGTACTTATCGTGGTGCGTTTGTTATCGTTCGTTTTATCGTGAAGTCTAGTTGGAATCGGCAAATCTCTGGCGATAAGAGCGATGAAATTTTCCCACAATCTCGTCGCTCGTTCGTAACGATGCACGTGTCAGAGTTTTCTTAATTACCCAGCAATAACTATGTTCCCGTTTATATTGACATATTGTGTGGTTTCCATATTGCATATCGTACATTGTGTTTCAAGATTCTGAGCATACTTTCGAGCTGTACGTATTCCTGGTTATGTATATATACACGTCATCAGCATGTGTGAAATCCGACTTGTACTTGATTGAATTCATAGAAATACCAACATTGACACTTGAAACCAAAAGAATTTACCGCTTTTGATGACTTGTGCCACGCTGGTGACATCGGAAAACTTGCGAAGAAACGTTTTTCGTTTTCTATTATCTCACCGCGACTCGTATTATGGAATTTTCACATTTTTTTGTTGCGTCGTTCGTTCGAAGGAACGTCCGCGTGGCCACATACGCTTTTTCGACCTTCCGTCCGCACGGTTTGACGTTGCCGCGGGTTTCTGAAAATCTCACCACCGCTGGTGCGATGGCTTTCCGCGATTTTAACTCGTTTCGCGCAACTTTATCCGCACGCCGCCTCCCGCTCGACTTGGCCGCGATCCATCGAAAACCGCCTGCTCGTGCTTGCCTGGCTCCATCGCGCGCGAATTTTCTCCAGCTGCCTCGCGCGGCCGTCCGTTTTTCGCGGAAATCCGACAAACGGGAACAGCGCCTTGACGTCTGTGTATCTTCCTCGAAGTTGTTTCTTCCTCCGACTGTTTGCTCCCCAATGAGTACACCTCATCGTTCGGCCATTATCCAGCGTCGCGCGGTTCAACGATTCAATATCCTGCGGTCGACGCTTCGTTCCGTTCGACCGACGTCACGGTCTTCCCAATCGCCGCAACAAAGCCGTACTCCCGGCAAGCACGCTTCTACACGCGTCTATGTGCACTTTCGAAGTCGCGCAATATTTGTCCATCGCGCGGCTGACAAACCTTTTCGCTTCCCTCTCCTTTTCAGCGACCCCGAAAAAGAAGCCGGATTCTCAACTCGGCACGCCTACTTGTTACGTATGCACGTTCGCCGGTACCTATTGATGCAACGTATCTATTCGTGTGCGATATTTATACACGACATGTCCTGTACGAGTTTCATTATGCGTCGACAGCTGTCAGATAGACGGAATCAGCGAAAACTGGATCCGTCGAAGCGACCCAAAAGAACTGAGTCAAGCAGCGCGCGCTCGTGCACAGGAGAGAAGGCTTTCCGCTCGCGCGCAACTTTTTCTCCCTCCGACGCGCTCATATCGCTTTTCCGCCCCTGCCCCCACTACCCCTTTGTCCGTACCTGCTTGTCTGGCATTATCCAGTTCATATCAGCTGCACTATGCTGCAGATCCGAGAATTCGCGGTTTTCGTACGCGCCGCGTCGGGGAGCAGCGTCGGCTCAATGTCAGCGCATAAAGGTATTTCGCCAGCGCCACCGGCAGAATTCGCTCCCTCTCTTTCCACGTCTCTCGCCCGTCCGCCGCGTCTCCGCGCCGCAGAACCGTATTGTACATACCGAGTGAGCAATTACGCCGGCTCAAAGCCGTGCCATGAATTATGACAGTGCGCTCGTAATTGTTCGGCGAGTAGGTGGAGGCCGCACTCTCATCTCTTTTCCGGCCCTGGCGGTCGGGGGCGCAAGACCACGACACCGCGGCGCTTAAGATCTCTCTCTCTCTCTCTTCCTCGACGAAATGAGAAAAAAGAGTGAGCGGCAGCGTGCACTCTTCAAGACGCACGAACGCCGGCGGAGTTTGGCGGGGGAGGAGGCTCGCGGGCGAAATTACTTTTCGTTGCCGGGCACTCGCGAACGAAAACTTGCCGTCCGACGTGGCTTATAAACGAACTTTCTCCGGGCGCGCGCGCCCCGCCGACGTTTCGCGGATCCATCTGCGAATTGCCGGAGTAATTCCGGCGTTAGGATGGTTTATGGCGAATTCATTCGGTTGCAGGCAGTGCGTTTACTTAGGTTGATTGCTTGCCACGCTGTAGCGTCGAAGGTATCCCGAGGAGGTCGCGTCACTCTCTTCGGAGTCCGTCCGAATTCTTGCGCCGTGCACGACTCCGAGCGGCAGCCTGACTACCCTAGGCCTAAGCGATGCAGTTGCACGGCTTCCGCGCGGCCAGCACAAGCGAACCCTGATTATTCCGGTGATCTTCGATCGCGTAATTCGTTGTCTGTTTTCGAAACTTCTCCTTGCCTTGGACGCACTTTTTCTTATCACGATGAAAAGTTCGAAGTGGAGGCGATGAATTATGAACGGCGGCGGTAATTGTTCGGCGAATAGATGACCATCTTCTTCTTCTTCTACTTCTTCTTCTTCTTTCTTCTCCTTCTTCATCGTCAGCGATTCGAGCCTCCCGCGCTTGCACGTTTAAGACCGCCTCGAGGAAATTAAATAGTGACGAACGCGCTGACGAGGATGAACTCTCCCTGGAGAGGGAGAAGTAAAACGGCATCGTTAGAAAGAGCTTAAGTGAAATTGCTATTTGCCGATGTGGCCGACAAAGTTAAATATTTTTTCTGCCGCGCGCCTTAAAAGTACCGTCTTAATCGTCATTGACATGCTGAGAACGGAAAATGTTTCAGTTGACACGTACTTGACGTGGGGTATGCTAGCCGCTCATTAGTCACGGTACTATTTTATTTATCAGCAATCTGCGTTCGCTGATTAATCGCATAATTAATATGTGAGTTGCGCTCGCTGGTCTGTTGGAGCCGCGATGCACTTTGTCTGAAACGTATGTGCTTATTATCGTTCGCTTTATGATGCCTGTTTTATGGTATAATTACTATGTATAAAGCACAGCCAGGAAATGTAGAACAAATGGCAGCAGTCTTAATATTCACGGTTTTTCTGCCTCATTGAAGTTTAACCTTGAGTTACGTGCGCGCTGTAGGAAATGGAAAACATTTGAATGCATTCTAATGTCACATAACAGTTTATTCGTTTTAATTAAAATACTGTATCCTTTTTCTTTCAGACTAGGTAGTCCGGCATCAGCATTCTAATCGACGTTTTTCCTGTTCATCGACGGTGAGTGTTGATTCGTTTGCATAAATAGTTCTCTTGGCACATATGTTTTTCCACTAATACATAGTACACACCTACACACACTTCTGTCATTCAACATGAATTGTTACGTATAACATATAAGATACTACTCTAAAGACACCACCCTTTTGTTCAGTTTACCACGTACCATAATGACATACTTCGTCAAATTGATATTTCTCTCATCGATCTGACGTACTTATTTCCTCCATCTTTTTTGCTCTTGCTCATTAGCATTTTCTGTTTGTCACCGCTTCTCTCTCTCTCCTACTGCAATTTTCATTAAATGTTAATACTAGATTGAGACCAGTCGGGGTCGTTCCGACAGGCTTGGGCTGGGGCGAACACTTTTTTCCCCCCTCGATATTCGATTCCCGCGGGGTGGCCTGGAAGTAATCTCTGGCGAATCTCAGGTGGTTCGTAGCTTTACTCCATTACGCCCGAGTCACAGCGCCGTGGAAAGAAAGGACGATTGATACGAAATCCTCCATAAGAATCCAATCTCTCAAATGGCACGGCAAAGTTCAGTCGGTCGGACCGAGTGCTTTCTTAATACTTATCCCCGCGCTCCTCGAGCTGGCAAACTTTTTCCGCAGTGTGGAAAGTTCCCTTTCCTTCCCCTTTGTCTCCTCCTGCCTCTCGCTCAGGTCCCTTCTTCAACGTCCCTTCCTTCCCGTTCACTGTAACTGTAGGCCAGGGCCCGATCGTGCACGGCCGTTCTAGCATTGAGATCCGGCCGTGTGCCATTCTCCCGTGTTTACCGTACGAAACAATTCCGTTCTCATCCATTTCGTAAGTCGCCTCTCGCGCGCAAATAATGCCGGGCGATCAAATTATATGTCCTCGTGCCGCCGTAGTGCCCGCCGATTTTATTTTCTTCTTGCATCGAAATCATAGACGACATTTTGGTCTCCACTGTTCTCGTCGATCGTTTCGTTGCAGCGCTGGAAATAATTAGCAAGTATTTCGAAACTACGATGCATAGATGTAATCGATCTAACGGGGAGTATTTATTTAGTAAGAAAATTGCATAGACGCTAGACTATAAGTTGAATTAGACTTGTAACCGTATTTTTAGGACGGCTACATGTAGAACGTAAACACCGTTTACGTACATATAACCGCGTCATATACCGAGCGCCCCGAAGAGGGATTCCTTCTCGCGTACACTACAGTACCGCCGCCAGTAGATGGACACCCCCTTCTCACTGGTGGAATAGCGCCGCGACATATATATGAACCCCGCGAATGCATAAGGAAATTGTCATATCTTGAACTTTGAGAGGACTAACCAACCTCGATAACTAAAGAACCGACCCATCATAAACTTCGCTAGCCTGCGATTAACGGCACACGTCAAGTATACGTAGTATACTCTAAGCACGGGATTCGATTCTTGCATTACGGTTTTAATACACGTCGAGCGTCCCAGGAAATTCTAGGTGGAGTATTAGGGGATTCACGAAGTAAAGAACGTGTCTTCAATTCTTGCTTAGTTCCGAAAAGGGTTAAACTCACACTCCGTCAACGTTAAATTCACGAATGTAACATCCTCAAGCTGACTCCCTTAGTCGAGGAACAACTACGCGCAAGTAGCGTGGCGGTCATTCAGGATATGTTCCAAAAAGTAGAAAGTAAGGAATAGATATTAGATCCACGGAGGAATAAGGTGCCTGACTAAGACACTCGACCGGTACTTGGTTGTACCCCTTGCTGTCCGTCTTCGGCCTACCCGACTCCTCGCAGTGCGTTACCCTTCAGGTGGACGATCTGAGCACTTGCTGGCCTTGCGTAGTTGCGGGTCCCGGGTGTGAGGACTTAGTCCATAGGAGGCAGTTTGCTTACATAAAAAGCACTACGAGATATCTAACGGCTGGTAGATTGGATGCACGGCTGGCACTTGGTTGTGTCCCCCGCCGTCTGGTTAGATTCCTTCGCCGAAGTGTTCTCGTAGTATGAATTGAACAGAAATACTTGCAGTAGAATCATAGTTTGTTATTGGCCTAAGTCCGAGTCATTAATAAATAAAAGTAACCTGTGATATCAAGGTAAAACTGTCTGGTTGCACGGCTGGCACTTGGCTGTGTCCCCCCGCCGACTGGTCGTTGTTGTAACCGAAGTGTTCACAGGCACACGAATGTAAATTGCTAAGACTCGTATAGATAATAGGTCACCTTGGAGGGAATATCCTGAGTGACGCCGCGTTATAGCGACTCATCGGTAAAGCCCTCCGCTGATCCGATGTTTGCATCTCACGCCTAGGCTTTCCTGATACGCGACGAGAACCGAATCGCGTATTGTATATAGTTATATACACGGAACAGCTGTGTACGGCTCTTCAAGCCACTGTCCGACGTTCCCGGCAATACGTAGGCACTTGTATGTGCAAACATCTGATTGTAAATACCTCTGACGCATCGAATAGCTCGCACGACTACCAAGCGCGCATCTCTGTGTGAGATCTTATAGTTATAGCCGAAAAGCAATACGTGCGGCTTGTCGTACGTATTGCAACGCGTAAACACACGCATCTGTACGTCTCTGTACCTCGGCTCATCTCATTACAGAATATATCTCTACTTTTACCACCTACCATACCGACTCATTTACTGTATTACCCCCGGCAGCCTAGTGGTTCGAATCCACGGGCACTATCACACGTGCCCACTTTAGTTACGTGACAACTACATTCCTCATTATAACTGTATTTATTTTTGTTTAACCTCGTATGCAACCACAGGGTCCGCTTGTTCCTTCAGAGTAAGCCTACCGTTGCATGCGAGGGAGAAGTAACCAGTCACGGGTTACAGACTGTTTTTTTTTTTTAATTTATGGCCGCTGTTTCTTGTGAGACCGAACCGATACGTTGTGTCTAAACAAAGTTTTGCTCGCTTCTACCTATGAAACTATTGAGAGTTCACCGCGTAGTCAGTAGTCTATTTTCTCGCCACCTTTATCATTTTCCATGGCTATAAATCATTTTCGCAATGATACTTTTGAGCTTTCAGTCACTCACTTTGTAATACTCGGCGCTATGAGACGATTTTCTCAATAAACAAGGCCCACGGCACGATACATCTCTAGAATTTTACACGCCTGCGGGGGCTCCAACGATATGCTGGAGCCCATTTCCCGAAATTCGATTCCTGGAACTGACACGTCCTCCTTTCGCGCTCCACGGAACGGTAATAGCCAATACGATTAGAACGCAAAGCGCGAATCTATCGCTGATCCGAGACGAACGCTGCGGTCCGAACGGCCTGCCGCACAGTGGAAATCAAACAATTTCATGCGACGGAAGTCCGCAGCGCGGATCGTCGTATTGTCAGATTCGACTTCTGCCAGTTCTGCCCCGACTGGCGCACTCACGTTTCAGGCTCGGTCAACAACGCTCCCGCAAACACCGCCGTCAATTTCTCGCCACGACGTGTTTAGACGCAACCGATGATGCGCGTCGGCGTATCAAGACGTAACGTAGCCGCAATTGCGGGCCGTCATTCAGACCAATAACGTTGACACAGGACAAGGCAGTCACTTGAGACCGTATAGACATACGGGTTACAAAAGAGATCAAGTACGCTCCTCACAGGCGAGAGAATCGGTCGGACACAACTGCGACGGCGTTTATGCTCGTGTAGGACGAGTTCGAGGGAGCATGTCGCGCTGAAAGAGAAACGGGAACGTCTGTCCGGCCGTCGTAACCGCGAGTTAAGTGCGCGACGAAAGTGCGACGGAGAAAATTGCGTGAGAAGTTCGGGACGACGGAAATTGAACTCGGTCGCCGCGACAGTTCGACCTCTTACTTATGTGTTGTGCGGTAGGATTCGTCTGCGGAAACCGATGGACTCGCCGCATTCGTATTCTTACGTCCGCTGTGCCCGTCCGGCGACGTGTAACTTTGTAGATTTCACGATCCTGCTATCTTCCGGTGTTAGTACTATCTGCGCTGTGTCTACAAGATTTTATATATCTACGAGAATATATTCGCCCGGTTAGTACCATCTTCCATCAAAGTTTCAGTTACGTAGTTAAATTCTAACAGACCGTAAAAATGCGCTATATGCTGGGCAATTCACTCTATTTGATCGCACGGCGAAGGAGTTATAGGGAGCTAACGACGCGAAGGAAAGGACGAAAGGAGCGTGAAGGGCGAATGCATAGGAACGGCACATACATTGCTTTTTACTAGAAATAGGCAACCGACCACCAATAATTTTAATGCAAATGAGAGAGCACTACAACACCATCTCTAAAATTAGAATTTATAAATATATTTATACATATATGTCCCCAATTTTCTATACAATGCACACTCGCTCATCCACCATCACGTCCCATGAAAGTTTCATTGACACGATTAAATTCTAATTATACAGAAAAGAAAAACACGCCGCAGCCAGGCAATTTCCGTCGTTTCATCCCGCGGCAAAAGAATTACTCAGGATCAGCGACGCGTACGAAGGGATAGGAAGGCCGGTGGCGAATGGCGGGCGCATAGGTGGAACGCGTCCTTCGCACATAAAAGTGTACGAGGTCAGGGCGTACCCCTGTATCCGCTCGTTTTTTCTTCCCATCGCGCCGGCGAGTCTTCTTCCCCCGCAGTTCGCAACAGTCAGTCGCCTAATGCATTCCGCGCGAACGCCCTCTCGATGCTCGCATATTCGCGCACGGCAGTGTGCTTAGTTTCACACGCACGGCCCCCGTCTTCCTCGAGACGCCGATCTCGCCGCGATCGTTCGGATTATCGTGATTAAGTCACGCACACCGCCCTGATTCGCCATTTCCGCCGTTCTAGCGCCTCTTTTCTTTACCCTCGACATGCCGCTGTGCCGCCTAATGGCCAACCTCGGGACTACACGCATGACGCGTACGCGCACATGAATCCACCATCACCTCTGGCAGATGGGCAGTTTTTGCGACCGCGTCACTTCTCAGCGTACGCCGGGGGAGGTAGGCAGGGAATTATAAATGGGATAATTATCGCGGCGGAAGGGTGACGTCTAGATTCTAGATGCTCGCGTACCCGCGCGAGCCCTTCCGACGAAGGTCATTCTCTCGTGTCGTCAGTCACGTATTAGAGTCGCGGCGGAATATGCGCGTTAATGAAAGGAGAGAACGAGATGAGAGAGGGAGAGAGAAAGGGAGGAACGCACGATACCAATAGCCTTGCCATTTAAATTCCGTTCACCTTGCGCCGAGAGAACGACAACAGGAGATCGGTGTTTCCGCTCTTGTCGTGTTGAAGACCTATTCCCGAGAGCCCTCGGCGTAATATTAAGTGCCACCTGATGACAAACGTAACCTTCAAGAATGCGTCTTCTCGTGCCATGCATCACCACACCGCCGTTCGGCGGGGGGCTTACGCTGAACGTGCACAAGCTGAGCGTGTGAGCGTGCACACTGCACATAGGTCGGCGGGGAAAAAGAAAGAGTCGTGAGTAGGAGGATCGCCGCGATGCCGAGAGACCACCGACCGTAAGTCATAAATAATTTATGCCCCAAGCCGAGGCGGTCACGCGATCCCGATCGTGTCATCCCCCTTTTTATCGTCACGACTCCCAGACCCCTCGCCATTGCGCTGGCTTTTTCGCGAAAATAGACCACTGTCGGCTCGGGATGCAGGGCTGATCGTTCTTTTTTTTTTTACGGCTCAGGTTAAATATACGATGCAGTTTGTCTAGGATCCTGCGACGGATGAGGAGCGAAGCCGTTCGGGGCGCGATGTTGTCCTGGTGCTAGGGGAAGAATCTCTTATGTTCGCGTGAGATAATGAGATACGTGTACGCCGTGTTTTGTAATATTGTTTATTTAATCGGGAATTTCTGGTATTATGCGCGGGTCGGCGAACGCTGGAGGTTTAATTCGTTTTAATGCAAATTCGCAGCTTATTGGGCATTTTCGTATTTCTCTCGAATCGTCGAAGTTATGCCAGTTTGAATCGTATGTTTAATTACGCAGCGGGGAAATAGTGTATTGAATATTCCAAATTCGAGAGGAACGCGCGATTTTCGGGAGTAGCGTTTCAGTTTGCGTCACTGTTTCTGGGGAAGTGGACGTAAATCGGGATCCGCAGGATTGGATAGGTAGTGGTATTTGCAATGCAACTTTAGCCTTGTCAGAAGCAAGAGCAAGTGTAATGTGTGGGAAATGCCGATTAACAGAAATGATATACTTACTGCAAGTGACGCACCTGCGTGTCGAACCTTTATCTTTTAAAATTGTCAATACATGTATCTCATTATCGACTGTCCGACATTTTTCATTTCACTTTGCTACACGGTCGATCGTTTCATCGTTCTATCGATCATCATCAAGGTTGACAGCATTAACCCAGGCCTGAACGTATTGCAATCCAATTATTAATTCCATTACAGCAAAATGCCGTCGTGCCTTCTTAATCATTTCAGAATGAAGGCCGAGGTGTCTTGTTCACGTTCCATCAAGTTCCTTTTACTATAATAAAACTCTAGCATTATACAGACTTCTTATAAACATTTTTGTTTAATTTACACACTCTTTCTCTTTACATTTATGTATCACATTATAAGTCTATACGAATACTTACGTGTATATCGTATCATATTGATATACATACACATATGTCACAGCAAATGCATGAAATTCTACAAATGTAGACACTTACCTAGGAAATGTATATGTATTCTCAAATTTCCCAGTAAACGTATAAAACTGTTCCGTTGACGCTTTTACCGTAATATCTACACGCAAACATTTATCATCAGTACACCCATAGCTCGCTTTACGGCCTAGATACGTTCCGGAACAGTTGGCCGTAAAGCGAAAAGCCGTATGACGAATCAATTATTTTGACACAAGTAAAATGATGACAATGTTGTGTTAAACGTTTCTCATATTTTCGTGAAGCAAAATGTAGCACTGCCGCCTAAAGGGAGAAGCTGAAACTAAACAGAAAGTAACAGTACAGCATTGTTTTTTGCCGTATAACATAACGTTGTGGCTGTAAATCGAAAAAGTGCCATAATGAAAAAAGGCCGTTATACCGAAATGCCGTATAAAGAGCGGCCGTATAGCGAGGTATAGGTGTATTCAAGATAGTCTACTTTCAAGCAGTAGGTACCTAAATTAAATTGACGAAATACCAGTCGTTCATCTCCGCGCTTCATTTGCGTAGATTCACAATGTGCTATAAGCGAGTCAGGTGAGTTCGACGCGCGTAATCGATCGCACACGTTTGTCACGATCGATCGACAGAGTCCGGTCACGTGCGACAACGAGCGACGAAGGTGCGTGCGAAATTAATGAGGCCTCGTGGCAACGCGTATTCGCCCCAAACTCTTACTCACCCGTTTCGAAGCGTATCGCGGCAGCCTCAATTTTACCCGCGTGCGCGTGTAAAGCGCAATTTGGCAAGTGGCTAGACTTCCGGTTCTTCCCGATGCGAGTGCGTGCCGGCAGTTTATCGCGTGCGTGGTCACGCCATGTGCATGTGCGGCGCAGAAACGGTCGGAGGAAAAGTGCGTGGGGATAGAGAACGTACTGCATGAATTGCGTTCAGTGGCTTATGAAACGATTCGAGAACGCTGGCGTACACTTTTCTTGTCTTGTGATACTATCGTTTTTCGACGCATTCACTGACAATATTAAGAAACGGCGGTACTTTTTTAAGATTGCGTTTTTTAATTGTACGGATACTGAGTGACGATATTGTTTCAACGTTGAAGTAGTACAACGAGAACGTAGCTTTCGGAAGAACTGTGTGCTTTCATCGAATATGGTATGAGATACGGTTAATCAACTTGATCTCCTTATTTAAAATTTTGAAGCATCGAACACTTCCTCGTGCACGTTTCCTAATAAACCAGTCATATAGGTACTAAAAGCAGTGCGCACGGATTTGCGCACACATTTGTGCGATTACACATGGGTCCACGGTAACTACATACATACGTGTGTATATCGCGATGCATATAATTTGCCGAAAACAGTGCAAGGCAACATCGCGAATACGCGAATTCTACACAACTTCATTCGAAGCAGAACGTCTTCAACAAATTGGGCTCATACCGTCCTGCGTGCATAGACGTCTGTTTGCTTTCCTTTGTTTGTCCACTCCTCTCTCATTACCTCACTTTCCGTCCTCCTCCTCTTACCGTGACACTGGGTAAGGTCGTCAAGGTTATGACGGCGTCGTGAATGTGTACGGTACTGGGAAACAAATTGCACATCTGACCTAGCCCCGCACTATGGTGGCATGCAAGTTAATCCAATCCGCGGTAACTCTATTCCCAGGAGAAACTCCGCGACCTCCTCGATCTAATTGCAGCCTGATGTCACATGGGGGCATCTTCGTGTACGAGAGGCTGCGGGGACAAATGCGAGGAGATACGTACTGCTGGCTTGTTACTCGGATAATACCGTCCCATCGTCCGACTGTCGCCGACGCCAAACTCATTCGCCGCGCAAATTATCTCGTTCAACTGATCTCTTAGGTTTTAAGGCTCGCTTCGAGTAATTTGATTTCTGCGATTAATCGTCGCCATTCCGTGCCGTTGGGACGAGTAGTGTTTGTACGTAAGCTTGAAAATTAGCCTAACCTGACGTTCGCTGCAGAACGGTGTTTTACTGAATTTTCTGTCTTTTTCGCACGGCACTGTTTTCGGAGGAATTATTGTCAGGACGTAATGTGCAAAACGTTTAATCACAGTTTGAAGACTATGTTTAGAGAGCTGAAAATAAGGGCAGTACATATGGGTAATTGTGAGAAGATGAAAAATGTAGCGTGTATATTGTTATCTGCGGACGTTCCATTTTGAATTTGTCCAAGGCGCCGTTCGTCCGATCTTTATTTGTATCCCACGCCAGTAGTTGGCGCTAGTGTCACAGTGTCGTTTAAACGTGTCGCCACGTAAGGCGTGCGTTGAAAGTCGCGTTTTTTCGCTATGTTGTGTTCGCGCCGTGTATGATTTCGCTTTCTAAGAACTTGTCGAAGCTGGTTTTCGTCGATGCTTGATTGAGGAAAGGCACAGTGCTTCGAGATGTGTTGAGGAAAGTGACGGTGGTCAAGAGGCTGTTGCGAATGGCATCGGTGAGTTTGGCAATCAGAGTTCAATTGTTTAGAACGTTATTGTCATCGAATTATCCTACAGTGAAGAATATTGTCGATGATTTCAGCGTTATTGATGGACTCAACAGAACCGACGTTGTTATAATAGGAGATCCGAACCGGAAGATTTTGTTATTGTATGTACACACCGCGCTAAAGAGGTTAGATTGTCGATATAATTGGGACGCCATTTAAAAAGATGATTTTCACGCCACGTGAGTAGTAGACGTTCGACATGTTTTCGTTCCCTGCGAACAGTAGTGTTTGTACGTGAGACTAATGATTATCTTTCCCACTGCTGGCGAGTGTCGCATTACTGTCATTACACTTACGGGATCTGCCGTAAAGTACAACTCCGATCGCGTATGAATCGTATACAAAATCAATGTGTAACATCTAACCTCACGCGTGCATATATTGTCGAAGATAAATAGAGCGAAATCGGATAAGAATAAGCGCATAAAATTCGTGGAAACAAAAAGCAGCAATAAAGATAGAAGTAAACTAGACCCGCGAGTGGCGTGCACATTACCATACGTCCGAAAACTTCTTGCGCGGAACGGCGCTTGCAGGCATCCCATACAGAAACATCGCATTACGTCACATTTATAACACTGCTATTTGACCCAATATACACCGCCGTTGGGCATGGCGAAGAACTGGAATAACACATTAAGCGGGTCCGTCGGTTTTCAGGAATTCCCGTATATCCGTCGCCAGCAACTTTTCTCCTACATTCCGCCATGAGAGAGAGAGAGAGAGAGAGAGTGCCCTTTCCATTTAGGGAATATTCAGACGACGAAGGTCAGACACAATTCAACCGCATACTTTTGACGTGTTGAGAAAACACACTGAAATCTTCGTCCGTTTGAGGAAAAGGGTCAGGCTCGATCGATCGTGTCGCGCTAAAAGGTTATTCTTGATACTTGCCCACTTCTATTTTTCTATCCTTCGATGCTCGCGCAGACCTTCAACGTATTCTTAGGCTCCCCTGACATTTATCAGGCGAGATCGTTGTTCCGCTAACCCGTTAATGGTGCAACTGTCGATTGTTCCACATTCAGGATTAGCGATACATCCAGTCAGCGCACATTATTGATGTGCACCGCTGATTCACTTCGGAAGACTGTAAATTATCGGGAAACTTTTACCGATCGTTCCGAAAAGAATATAGGTTGGTCGAGGGTTCCGAAGATTTGAACGTTCTGAAAACTGGCAAACATACTTCTTCTCGAATTTTCTTCGCGAATATAATTCTTACTTTTGTTAGCATTCGAGCTGCAGCTTGCTCTTCAAAGAATATGTATGTAAGTTCTCGGACAGTTTCTAAGCTTCGAAAATTGGGAAAGTTGGCAGCGTTCTTTTTCCAAATTCCTCGCCGAATATCACTTTCGCCTTTTTCTTTCTGAACCAATTTGGAATTCTTCTTTGAACAGTATACATACAGGGTGTCCCACGCAATTGGAACAGGCTGTACATACCTACTAAATGATTGGAAACAGAAGAAACTGTTACAGAACAAAGTTAAATGGTATTGAATGTTGCAGCATATGCAAATAACTTTATGCACTTTTGTGCATCGGTCTTTTATTAACACAAACGTATATTTGTGGCTGCACCACAGAAGTAAGATACCAATTAACTGTGGTCTCTAACAGTTTCTTCCATTTTCAGCGGTTTAGTAGGTACAGCCTGTTCCAATTGCGTGGGACACCCTGTACACGTCCCCGGAGAGCTTAAAAGATTAAAAAATTCCAAGACTTGGCAAGATTCCTCTGCAAATCCCCTGGGCAACATGAAATTAAACTCGTGCCAGCATTCAAACTGCAAATCATTAAGTTCTCGAATATGTTCTAAGATTATTAAAATTCTGACTTCGTCACAGCGTCGATATCAATAAATTTCCTTCAATCATGCTCACGTTCACTTTCGCCTATCCTCAACCTGTGCTTCCGTTTCAGTACTTTCAGTCGCTACGATCAAGCAGAGATCTCGATCGGTTTCGATCTGTTCCACACGTAGCCGTCGGCCGGGCGGCACAGCGTTGATAAGGAAAATCTAACATAATCGTCTGGCGAGTATTTTCGAACGTTGCGTCGTCAGACTTGGCCAAACTCGTCGCGATAGAGTTCTGCAGTGGCAGTGAGAGTGGACGATACGCTCGATTGGACGGTGAAAGGGTGGTAGGGGCTGGTGAGTAACAGTCAGACCAGTATATCGTGAACCGGTAATGATCGCTGGCATAATTTCGAGTTCATTGGTCGAGTGCTTTCAAGGCATTTCGTCGCTGCCCGACAATGAGATTAGGTATCCGGTCTATACTGCGTCTGTGTCGCGGTTACCCACAAGCACTAGGATAACTTCAGATTCACATTCGAGCATTCGACACTCGGGCGTTGTCGACACGTCGGACGTTCGTACGATTTGTATGTGAAGTGTTGCTGTTCACCGTCGACAGAGTATTGAGATTGAGGGCCGAAGTCATTTTTCGCGGAGCATCGACAAAGTAAGTTTTTTCGAAGGATCGTAAGAGATCCGGTTGTGCTGCTTTAAATTAGAATAATTTGGCATTTGATCAGGAAATCTATGAACAATTGTGTCACTTGACCGTGTCGCGTAGCGCATTTTGGTGCGATTTTACACTGATTGACCTTTATTATCTCGATGCGCACGGTATGCCAAAGTAACTTTTATTTCGATATATAAGGTTCCTTTGCGAAGTCTTGTAACGGTCTCGCTTCGTTTAAACCTTAATCGCAGAGTAGCTTTCAAACTTTTTAAAGAGGTTTATGCAAGAATAACTCAGCCGTCCTTACAGTTTTTAATAGCCATTTATAATGTATAATAATAACTGTCTGACGAACGAACCTAAGATGTCTTTACCGTATCATACTTTAATTCGCTAGCGGTATATCGTGGCAGTTTAAAACACGGACGCTGCGAAAGAATTCTAACGATATAGTTTATTGATATAAGTCAAAGAAATATTCCAACGACGTCTCGTCGGCGGTTACTTTTGCCATTTCCACCGTATCTCGTAGTCTCGCTCGACAGTGGAAACGTTATTTTAGCCGAACACCGAGAAAGTCCGGAGTATCATGCCGTTGCGGGTGTTCTTCAAAGTGGCTTGCCGTAATGCGCTTGCTGTTTTCCCTTGGCGAAGGTCTCAGGTGGATAGATCGGATCGTCGAAAGGAGCGTGTAGATTCGATTTCCAGTGTCTTGTCCTCGCGATGCAAGCTACCTAATGGTATTAAAGCCCGCGGCATCGGGTTCACTATACTAGCGTAATGCCATTCTGATGGGATCAGTAATATTAAAACTTTTTCGGAAATTCCGTGATTTTCCTTGCCATAAGGAATTGTATACATTTATAACGATACTTTTTCGCAATTATTCCGTTCGCGGTGGTCTTTTTCAAGCTTTTTTCAGTATGAAAACGTTAGTTCGCAGTTTCGCCTTGACTCAATTCGCCAATCGCGGTAGCACATTTTGACATGATGTTTCAGCATTTATCGGAGAAAATGGGACGCTCCCCGACGGCTAGATTAGTCAGGCGCTAAAGTTTGAAACACTCGCCGCGCCGTGTGCGCGTGTATGTATAGGCGCGCAATGTTTCTGCCGCGCTGATTCCAAAGTTGAACAGTCCCGTCCAATGTCGAGAAGCATATTAGGAAATTTCAAGGATGTAGGAGCACGCTAATTGCTCGAGCGAACAAAAATGATCACCGCAGATACGAACTCGGAATGAAGGGAGACTTAGTGGCGGCACATTTTTTTACACCGCACACATTAACACCGACTTTCCAGCTTAAATTTATATTTCAAACGGTAAATCATATTTGCTTTTGCGCGGTTCCAGTTTGCTTATAGTTTAGTGCGTTTGCCGCGAGTGAAAGGCATGTGCTTGTGCCGAGTGTGCTGTGATTGCTCGGGCGTTTATCGCTCAATATTCGAATTTTATTATATCTTTCGCGCAGCGCGCGCATTCTAGAGCGTTACATTTAGCGGCCGGCCGAAATGCTCGTTGTCACGAATCGCCGACGAGGTGAATTTTTAAGGAATCGTCACTTTTACGCCCTTCCGGTACACCTTTACGACTATCCGTCTGGCTCCGGCTTTAAATGGATTTAACGCCGCGCGAATCGTGCAGACGCTTTACGGCGTCCGCAGATTGCGTTAGGAATATCTGCGAATCCTGCCACGTGTGACCTCCGCACTTTGCATATGCATTGTTATATATATCAGCGTGGTCTGCCAGTCGCGTTTTTTCCCGTTCGCCGCCTAGAACTGTTCATCGTTAAGATGTTTAGTGCTGGCCAGAGCTGCAGTGTTCCACGGGTCTTTTTCATAAAGCTTCCTTCATTCGCAATTTCTTAAAGCAATTCTTAATGCAGCACATAATTAGTAGCAAAAAATTGTTGTACAGTTAACACATTGCGAACGGATAACGAATTCCACGTCTCTTGTAGAAGGGATCCAATTAACTGTGTCAGTCAAGTGTTTAATCTACTCCGTCATTCTTGTTACATCCTTGAAATCATAATAGTTGAATAACAGAAAAAAAAGAAATATACATGTCGAATATAGAACGTCTTTCTTTTTCGAAGCCAATTAAAGATCACACGTTAACGTTTAAGATCGAATAACGCTGTCAGTTTTGAAAACAGACATTTATTATAGATTTTTATATATTATGGTACGTCGTATTGATATACCATGTAAAGATTTATATATCTCTGGACTTGTCGGGTGAATCTGAATGTGGTAAGCAGAGACGGGTTTTCTTAAATTGCTAAATTTCGTTCTAACGCCTCCAGCAGTCGCGTAACGCGCACTTTCTCCTTCGTTCCTCATTGCTGCGAAGATGCTCTTGATTTATTGCCTACCAGCGTGTACTGGATGAGATAAGCTGTTTAATGAGCTTGTGCCTACTTGTTTGCACAATTTCAAGGCAACCGTATTACTATGTTTTACACGACCCACGTTCGACTTTCTGCGCGGCGTAAGTGTGAAACGTTAGACGTCCGGCATATTCATTTAGCAATGAACTTTGACTATCGATCCGTTGCGTTCGACGGAACGGTACTGTTAGCCAGCTACAAGCGCGTGAGATACAGTTTATCAGGTCAGACGTACTTGATATATTTGCGTCCATATTTGCGCACACATGGAACGTGCTCGTTAGCTGTTTAGTTAATTTAATTAAAATGCGACTCTTATTACGGCAGATATTGTCCGTGATACGTTTTTACGAATTATAGCGCGCACTACTTGCACAAGGTAAAATCGTTTCACGTTGCCAGTGTGGCTCTTGTTCGGTTTTTCATATAGAATAAAATTCCACGTTTTCATATTTTGCGATTTGATAAAAAATGGCGTGTAACATGAACCGTTAATCAACTTTTCTGTGTCGATTTGTATTCGAAAAAATAAGGCTCTGTATGACAGCAATATATTGGACATTTCTAACTGACCTTTCCAATCGACGAATTACCTTTATTCTGATCGATTGCCTTTCGAATTGCGGGACACCTGCATAGCCTATTAAACTCGTAACGATTAACGGGCAGCAAGGCACTTGCATTGTGCGCCGTTAATGATGATACCCATTTTATAACCCCGTAAGTGTCCAACCCTGATTTTATCGTCAATTTGTCACGCTCAATAAACCTTTTGTGTCGCCGTGCTGTTTGCGCGCGTGTATAAAAGGCAATTGAATAGTTGGACATTATCAGTCCAATCAACGCTGCGCTCTATCAGCGTACGACTTATTTTCAGTAGGTACTCACGCTATGTACTCATCGCCAGTTGGCGATTTACGTGTGTCAGACCAAAGCATCGTGGGCGTGTACGTCTACCGAGCGTAAGTGTTAGGTCAGATGGCATGGTATCTCTTCCTCAATTTAGACCAACGTAACCGCACTCTGGCTCACTATCAGTCGTACCACAGAGCTGTATAAGAAAATAAACCACAACGGTACTTTCCCACATACGCAGATTACGCATCGTGTTTCGCTCTGTTTCGATGCTTCGTTCGCGATCAAAGCTATGCAAACGCGTTGATGCTACGTGTTCACATTTGCAAAAGTAATTTTTTAATCGCGCCAATATTGACCTTCGCTCGTCGTCTCTCTGGTCGCTTCCTTTTCGGCGGGATGGCTGGATTGTTATGTAATCGGCGCGGAGAATAGCTCATGTAACGGGTCACACTTTTCCATGCCGTGTCACGGCCATTTTCACGGCCGAGTCGGCCGACCCCATTATGACGAATAAACAAAGACAAGTGCCGCGAATTTACGATCGGTCGAGGTTTAAAACATTTATGAGAGCTGCCGCAACGTGTTTATTGCGTGGCTCTTCATAAATTCCGAGAGATTTATGACGCCCTCGCACGCCTGACGCACCTGTAAAAAAAGCGCATTGCGATGATAAAAAAACGGAGAGGGAGAGAGAGGGAAAATACGCGAAGAGAGCAGTCCTGTCCATCTGCTTCCACGACCACTGTGCTCGATAAAAATGATCACGGATCGCGAGCTTACGGAAGCGTGATGCCGACGCTGACCGACGATGTGTGCCATCTGCCCATTATACATATACGCTTCGAATGATTGGTACAGACAATGTTCGGAACAAAGATATTTCGACGTCGTATTTTCGGGAATGAAATTTGTATATTTTGTAACGTCGCTTTGTTTCGGGAGAATACATGCGCCTAACATTTCACATTTTCGCTTATCTTGTTCGTTAATTCTGTCATGAGACGTTTCTAACCGAGCAATCCGATTGTTTCGTCTTTTAGTCCAAACGTACAGCCTGCATGTCGTACCATCTTATCGCTCGTTCTTTTCTTTACCTCGAAAGTGTCAAAAAGTACCCATTTTTCCACGTCGAACCCATGATACAGAGTCAGCCTTATTCTCCCGTCGATCTGCAATCGATCTGCTTTTCGCGTTTTTTCCACAGGATCTCACGTCCACCTCGAGATTTATGAGATAATGCCGTGCGCCAGGCAGGCTTTCGGCGACTCCGGATTAACATGGAGGTGCCCGGCGTTTGCCCACAATTAGGAAAGATCTCTCTTGTGGTAGCTAATTGTGACGTTAACCGTCCGTGCCACCTGGCATAACTTCAGGCGAACTTTGCTAAGGGACCTTATTACTGCTCGTGCACCCGTTGTACCGAATTCTGTTTCACATCCCTACTTCCTTCTACCTCTCCGCCTCCTCTTGCCAATTCTCTCACTTTCCACCCGTCCTCTCTGCCTTCCTCCGTTCGCGAGCACTACGCCCTCGCCCTGGAAGTCTCGAGAGCAGCGACGTATCGCGAACGGGAATTAAAGTTTGCGGTAGAGGACGACAAGGAAAAGATGGATACCCCTGATTAACCGAAGTTCGCCGCTGACGGCGCTACTCGCATCCGCATTGCTGGGGCCACTTTAATAAATTAGTAGGCATCGCGTTTCTCACGTTTCCCGTTTGCCGCCGTCGCACGGAATTGTTGCTTGTTTAGCCCGGAACGTTAATCCGCTTGACGTCAAACTATCCGCACACGGCAGTTCTACGAAACATCGTTTCAACCATGTTTTTCCGCCGACACTCTCTGTGCCGAACCAATGTTTTCGTTCCGACTGAAAAGGACATTGTTTGCTGACCAACGACGAGTCCGAACTCGGACACACAGGTAGACATTTGCGCTTCTCGGCTGGCTCCGCTGGCAGCGATTCAAAGTTCGTTACCGGCTGGCGGTATGACGGCGAAGAAAGACGGGATGAGCAGTTCCGTATAGTTAGCACCCCATCCTCAGCCGATTTGATTTATAATATTTGCAATCGTTTGAAGGTCGTTTGATAGTGTTTGATAGTCCAAAATAAACGTTTGATAGTTAATCGTTTATTTATAATTAAAGAAACAAATTTCTAGGGAAATTTTTTTCATAGTTAGCACCCCCATGGTCGCAAATTTAATTATTATCTATACCAATAGATGTAAAATCGTTTGATAGTGATTGATAGTTCAATACAAACGTTTGATAGTTGGCCGTTTGCTTGTAATCAAAAAAATAAGTATCTAGGGGAAATTTTGTCGTAGGCATAAGCTCGCATTTCATTATTAATCTACGTAAATAGACGTAAAATCGTTTGATAGTGATTGATAGTCGGATATAAATGTTTGATAGTCCGGTGCAGACGTTTGATAGTTAATCGTTTATTTATAAATAAAGAAACAAATTACTAGGGGAATTTTTGTCGAAATTTTTGTGAAAAATTTAATTATTATCTATGCCAATAGATGTAAAATCGTTTGATAGTGATTGATAGTTCAGTACAAACGTTTGATAGTTAGCCGTTTGCTTGTAATCAAAGAAATAAGTGTCTAGGGGAAATTTTATCGTAGGCATACGGTCGCATTTCATTATTAATCCGCGTAAATAGATGTAAAATCGTTTGATAGTAATTGATAGTCGGATATAAACGTTTGATAGTCCAGTGCAGACGTTTGATAGTTATTCATTTGCTTGCAATCAAAGAAATAAATGTCTAGGGGAAATTTTGACAAAAATTCCCCTAGAAATCAGTTTCTTTAATTATAAATAAACGATTAACTATCAAACGTTTATTTTGGACACTCAAACACTATCAAACGACCTTCAAACGATTGCAAGTATTAGAAATCAAATCGGTTGAGGATGGGGTGCTAACTATACGGAGCTGGATGCGCAGTGACGCGAGCGTAACAAGTGCCGGAGTTATCCAACGCCGAAATGTTTATTAATAGTCGCCACGCTCAAGAGGTCGTCGCTGCTCTGGCATAGTGCGCGCAAAAGCCGACCCTCCTTCCTTCTCCACTCGCCAAGACCGCGTCGATCGATTCCTCCATGACGGCAAAGTAATAGCGGCTCCCTCCTGCAAGAAAAAAAAAGACTGATTTACGCAGGACAGGGTAACTTTAATTTAATCTCACTCCCGTCCGTCGCTATGAATCGAGATTGATTACTCGTTTAAGATAGGCCAACGAAGAGGGATCGTCCTTTCGTCAGGACTCGCGTGCCCGCTCGCTCATCCTTTCTTCCCCGGCCTCCTGCTAGAGTCCCGCAGTCGAGCGATAATGACACGGGGAAGCCCAATTAACTTTAAACAATGGGACGCGCCGACGCGCTCACCCTTTTCGCCGCGCCTCCCTTTCACTCGCCTTCATTTTTCGTGCCCGGACGGATTCGCGCAGCCGGGCCTCGCAGGAAAAGGCGGCAGCCAGCGGTAGTAATACAGGGAAAATGTGCCTGTGCGACGTGGGGAGGATACGGGAACGGCGGAGACGGAAGGTGGGGGGAAGGGTTGCAATGCTGACGGAATAAAGAGGGACGGAAGAAAAGAGACGAGGAGCGCGGACGCGAAGGATGTAGTAGAGAGTAGACAAGAGAAAGAGAGAGAGAGAGAGGCAGGGCCGTGGGTATCCCCAGCAGAGGGGAACGTCGTGCATTTTAATTTGAGGGCCTTCAGGAGGGAGCACCCTTCGTTTCCACTCCGGCCTCGCCCTTCATTCTGTATCCTCTTTGGATTTCCTGCCCCCCTCCTCCCCCCGACCGGAGAAAAGGAGAGTTTACAAAACGGCCGGGTGCCAAGACTCCTCGAAGCACTCGGCTTCTTCCTTTCGCGGTGCCGTTCCGCAAACAGCACTCCGTGCTCGACGAGACGTTCCTCTCTTTTTTTTTTTCACCCACTTCAGCCCTTCTTCATTATTTCGTTTTGCCCTTCGCCTTCCCTCTCTTCAAATTTCACGAGCGCTCGCGGCGGCCGAGCGGATACCGTGTTTGCTCGCCGCATTGTTCGCGTTTAATAGCTTAATTACGGATCGATTTCGGCGAAATCCGCGAGAGCAGCTTCGTACGCTCGGCTCGACGTCGTTATCGAACTTTCGACGATTTACCTAGTCCCTAGTCGCTCAGCTATTCAAGCATCTCGTCTCGTTTTGTATCAAATCGACGACAATGTCCTCGTCTCCGCGTGCCGTTTTAATCGGCACCGGCGCCGAGGAGGGAAGTTCGACGAGCGAGAAGGGAAGTCTTCGCTCGAATGCCCGTCGTTGAATGGAGCCAAGTAGGAACGTGCGGATTTATGATTTCGTCGGTCTCCTTAACGGCAACTTTTCGCTTTCACTCGGAGGCTCTTCGTTTCTCATCGGCCAAGTTTCGGAAGAACGAGAGTCCGCCTTCGCTGAACAGTCAGTGCTCCCTTTTACACGATCGAGACCGTTCCCGGCGGACTTTTTGGCTGTCGCGAACGGCGGAGTGAATAGATTGAGAGGAGAGAGTGGTGGGGGGGATCTTTTCATTCCGCGATCCTTCTAACCTCGCAACGTTAATTTTTCACTATTTTCGTACAAAAGCCCCGGGCACGGCAAGCGGCGGGGTCGATAACCCCATTTATTCACGACACAATGAAACCGATAGGCAACGTACAGTTGACAACGTTACCTTCTTCCGAACCACGTATGCTACTTCCGTAAAAAGCATGGAATTAAATTGAACGCTTCCGGGCGCGCGTTGTGTAGTTTATCACATTGTCGGTTTCACCGATGCTTTTTGAATATAAATTAATTTTATCGAGATGAGTCGTGCGCACGTATTTAGCCGTAAATGTTTACAAAATTCGTTGCCTCCGTTCCTGTGAAACTCGTGCCTTCGTATTACATTATTCGAATTATCTTCTAGTGCCATAAGAACTCGTCCATTTTTAAAGCAATTCTAGCGCAACATACTGCATGCAGCATGCAGCTAATTGCTATCTTTTATACAACATGTATTCCCTTTGTCACAATTTAATTCCTGTAAAACACTTACTTAGCTATTCAATCCAACTCGGTCGCTGCGTACAGCAGCTTCGTCGTACGTACAGTTTTTCGCCGTCATTTAAATTCTACAAAACGTGCGCCTAACTTTCATGCTATTTCATTCTTCCCTTAACCCGACTCGGATTCGTATGGACACCGGCGCGGTATGCACTCCGAAATCGAAACGTGCCGGCCGACCTCAAATATTTCTCGGAGTCGAGATTCCGCGGAACTTTAACGAAAGCCGTTCATGAATCACTGCAGTATCCTCGCTTAATTCAATACCGGCGGGCCGGAGTCGACGTTTCTAACGCATTCAGCGTGCGGCCGGGAACGCGAAATTCTTTAACCGTTAATTATATTTTGTATCTCCGGGACCCGTGAGAATTTCTCATCCGCCGTCCGCTCTCCTTTCGGCTGTTGCCGGGTCGAGCTTAATTACCGGCATTCCAGTAAAAAGGAGCCTTTCCGCGGCGTCGGTCGCGAAAAAGAAATTGAAAAAGCGTACAACGGCGAGTTAATACGGGCGCGCGCACGTCTTTCCGTTACTTCGCCCGAATTGTACTTGCTAAAACGGAGATTATACGATGGACGCTAAAGCGTAATCTTCTTAAATATGTATCTGCCTAATGCGAGAACATTTGTGCGCGCGCGAAGAAACGGCCGAGGAGTTTTATACGATCGTACGAGAGATTGCGTATAAGTTATTACGGGAATGACGTCACTTCTCTTGACTCTGTGTCCATTGGAGCTGCGATTCCACGTAAGTAAGGTCTCGAAGTAAAGATTACTTAATTTCGTACTCTGACTGTCACGGGTAAGTTCGCGAGCGTACGTAAGATTGCGCATAAGTAGTTACCGCGAGAAACCTCATTTTCTCGACTTTGTATTCGTTCGATTCGAGACAGGCTACCAATGATCACGGTCTGGGTTGGGTAATAATTGAATAAAGATCGCTCGATGTAATACCCACGCTGCCAGGAGTTCGCGATCATATATAACACTCAACGTAATTATATAATATAAGAGAACGTCGTTTTCACAGGCTTGTCGCTGTCATGTTTAAGACTCCTCGCAAATAAGTTCTTCAACTAGCGACTGTTCGACGTAGCATCCTGTCCTGCACGATAATTCCAAATTTATACGCGGCCCCTAAAATTATTTGAAAAACACAACTTCCTCAAGTCTCTCCTCCTCGAAAATGAGCCTCCCTTAAAAAAGTTCTTCAATTACGCATTCTTCGACGACTTCGACTTCCACGAGGGGGAAGCGAAATTTGAACATAAATTATGCACGACCGCGTTGCGGCAACCTGTTGGCCCGCGACTGGCCATACATTTTTTTCATCATTCTCAGCATCCAGGTCGTTAGTCCGTAGCGCACGCGGCTCGTGTCGCGTTCCAGGATTAGACGCGTGTCGCGTGGCCGCGTTTAAATGAAAGGCCCTTTAATTTGAGGTTTCAAAGAAAGCGCTCCGGCTGTTCCGGGCTACCGTGCTCGTTGACAGTCTTGCGTAATCCCGAAACCGGTTTTTAGAAAGGGAGGCGAGCGTTTGATTGAAAAGGAGAGAAAAAAAGAGTGGCGCCGGACAGCGCTGCGACTCGCGAGAGACCGGTTTCGATATTGGCCCGCCATTCAGGTCTTAATTATCGCTAAACGGCCGCGCTCGCAACTCGAATTAATTATTCGGCGACTTGTATTGAATATTGCGCGTTCCCTCTGACAAAGCGCGCCCGCCATTTGGCTATTCCGTTTTCTGCTTGTTTCCCTTTCAAACTGGGCCGCTCCGCTCGCCAGCTCGTTACCTGTACTAATCATACAGAAGCGCATATTGAATTTGTTTGTTAACCGACGCCGACCACAATTTGGATCTCGCCGTTATTGCGATATTTTTCATTTATGGAGAACGACAGAGGCGAAAACGACACTCACACTCCTTTCACGTTTTGTCATTATTCCTAAGTGAAGTTAGTTGCTAATTTGATTTGGTTCGGACGTTGTGCGGCCGGACGGGAACGCGTGTCGGTCTGTGCTGATTGGTCAAACGAATTCCATGAATATTGCTCCCCGATACAGTCGTACGCGGGCGTCTAAAGTGAAACATTTCGAGCGACGAATTGGGCAACAAAACTTTTTGTCTCGTACACTCCTCACTCGTTACGTCGATTTCGTCCTCCACACTTTTCTCACGTAAGTTCACCGCGGAACGCGCAATTTTGTCCTCTCTACGGTGACCCAATTCGGACGTGATCAAATTTGCACCCTACGTTATTTTCTCATATTCGTCCATGCGAGCGCGCGGCGCGATTAAAGTAAGGCGAAATCTGGAATTCCGTTTGCACCGGCGGCGACCGCGCATTTGTGCATTTTCATGCAAATGTCCATCAGTCATGGCGCGCCGTCGGTGTTAGAGCTAGAGCCGATGCAATTAGCGAAATCATTTATGCGAGCCGCTCGCAATGAGCGCCGATCGTTCCCAGGCAGTTCGCGTATCCGGTCGACGAGGTTTTCACACGGCGGAAGGCCGCCAATGTACAAGTACATACATATGCGCGCATATATCGGCGCAATATCGGCCGCGATTGCGGATGCATAATTTCGTCCGGCGAAACTATAATCTATTAGCGTCCGGCGTAAAACGGCGAGCGCTGCTCTTTTAACGTCCAAAAACACGCCGTTCGCGAAGAGACGTGTTGTGCACACGAGCACATGATGTCCTTCCGCGTGTAATGTTAAGATAAGAGTTAAGTTGGACGTGCGCGAGGGTCAAGTGAAGACTGGTTGACTTTTATGTAATCTGTAGGTCTTGACAGAGTTTTGACGAATGTCTGGTATATAGCGCGTAAGTAACAAGAAAAGGTCAAATTGATACTTTACCACTTCGGCGACCACGTCATTGTGACAAGTCTTATCACAGGGGACTATCGACAATAGATCGGTGATGGTTTAAATTGCATGAGTAAGGCCAACGGGTTAAACAAAATTTAAATCAGATTTTATTAGCGATGCCAGTGTTGTGGAACACTGTGTGTTTGTTTTTTTGATTCTTAAACACTGTGTTATGTTCTTTATGATAACTGCAGTTCTTGAGAGAATTGAAACGAAAACTCGGTGCATAGACACGACTGACAGATCAAGCTTTCGCAATAAAAGGACACTAAAAACCAAGTAGCAATACCTTCACTGTAACAAAATACGTCATTTTCTCAGGCAGGTATCGATTCCTACGTGCTTCACCGCTCTTCACCCGTTTCACATATTCTCGTTGAAAATTTTGCGAACAATACGCGCTGGTTTGGAAATATTGGGTTACTTGGTCAGCCGAACTTGATATTGCATTGATCTGAAAGGCTCACCGCAACATATTGCACCACTTGCATCACACTAATGATACCCCGAAGTTTCAAGTTTTTCAGAGTACAAAAGTGATGTTAATAAGAGCACTTTTGCGGTAGACTTAAACGAGGTGATGTGGTCGCATTCGACGTCGCGTTACCCATGTAAATTGGACTCCCTACATCACGCCACAGGCTTCGTGACAATCATGACATATGATTAACATTGTTGCCAGGTAATTGCGTAAAACTGTCGTGTCACAGCTTAGCGCTTAGCACTTCGTTGTTTTTTCGCCCTATGACTCAGTCATACACTGAAGTGCGGAATACAAAACCTCTACTATTCATGAATCCAAATTCTATAGACTTGTAGATAGGCGGGTTGCACTACTTTGATTTATGACTGCCCACGCCTACAACACGCGTGTTGCATGCATTTGTTTGCTTACAATTACATACAACATTTTTCCATACTTCCGTACTGGGTGGGATGGTCAACCGTTTTATTTTCGAAAAATGCTTTATTTTCGTACGCGGAAACTGCTTAGCATCTGATTATCCCGCGCAACAGAAATACACGTTGAAAGTACAAATGGCGCGGTAAGGCGCGATGCAAATTGGTCAGAAACTTTTGATACCAACAAATTGCATAAGTCTAGAACTCACCGTATGCGCGAACCTCGATCTTTAGACCTTCACTGCGATATAATCGATGCCCGATGGACTTTCAGTGATTTCGTTTAAGAATGCCTTTGTCGTTCGTTTCTGAAGTTGAGAGAGAAGAGTCTCTCGACTTTGTTGACCCCGAAGCCCGACTGCCCGACTCACATTGATCGGCACGTGGCGTAAAGTGCCGAATGACGGAAGCCTGCTCCGTGCCTTTCGTTTCTGCCCTCCTCTCTCTCTCTCTCTCTCTCTCTCTCTCTTTCTGTCTCTCGTGCCGGAAGGCTTCTGAATTTTAAACGAGGCAAACCCTTGATCGGAATGGTGTATCACGTGGCCCAGTTCTTTTACTCTTACTTTCTCGCACGAACTTGATTAGCGCCGCGCCGTGCATCATGCCCCCGAGAGGAAATTGCATTTTTTCCCCTTTTTGCTTTCTTCCCCCGTTATGTTGATCGAGGAGTGCACGCTCGGCTCTCATCAGCAACGAAACAGGCCTCACGTAACTGACCGACGGAATGTTAGATAGCGAAGAACGTACCGAGAGTTCAGACATTTCCTTAGAATATTTTCCCATCCACATGACACACCGGGTGTGGCGACATGAATACTTCGCCTGGGCAGAGTCCGGACTCGGCGTGGGTTTGGAAAAGAAGCATGAAAAATGCAGCGGTTTCGCGCTGCGTGAAGATGCAAAGTATTGCAAAGAAAGTTTCGGCGAAGCCGTTCCGCGGGAAATGAGACCACTTTCATTGGCAGACGGGTGCATTTTGATTATTCGCGCAATTCCGTAATTTCCTTGCCATCGCGCCCGTTATACGCGCGCTATACATATTTATGCAATATATCCACGCCCTGGGCGTTAAGAGGGCGGCTTTAAATTCATATTCTGCGTTGGTCGCGTCTTGCGACTGCTGCATAAATTGTACGAAACGTCCGACGAACATACACGTTGTTCCCCATCGGCCAGTACGAACACTCGCATGCAATTCCACGAGATTTATAGCACTTTGGAGTGTCGCCGCGTCTCGCACGGATAGTGTTCCGTGCAAAGCGTGAAATTGCGAAATCTCTCATTTCTCTCTCTCTCTCTCTCTCTCTCTCTCTCTTTCTCTGTCTCTGTCTCTATCGATCACCCAAACTTCTGTTGTCTGTCATATGCATCTGTAGTCGCATGCGCATATATCGATCAACGCGCCGAATGATAAGTAAATGTCGAACGTGAGGCGGAAGGCTTGGTTACTATTATAGTCTTACACCGTGTGCGAGAAACTTCACAATCAGTTCACTTCCTGGAAACCATCTAGCTGTTATAGCCTGACTAAATTTGTCACCTGGGTCTCAGTTAAATTTACTCATAGGTAGAAATAGAATACGTATTTGAAGCTTTGCACTAGAAAACGGATTTACGAGAATCGATCAATCGACAAGTAACACAGTAATGTACTTGTGGAATGAAGCGTAGAGAAGGAATACGAAGTCTTATTATTTGAAATCTTTATTAGGACAATGTGAACGATGTGGTAAATTGTGATGAAGCCACTGATTGCGAGTGATCTTCGGGATCTTTGAAACATAACCGTACGAAACGCTTTGAACACGGATGCAAATGCATTTACTTCGAGGCAAGAAACGTGCGGTTTGCGGAACTAAACCCTTGCTCAATGGTCGCTCCGGTGTTACTTAACGTGATTGTGTCGCGCTGGAACTTCTTCGATCGCGTAATCACGTTTTGCTTAGACGCTTCAAACATGCCGGCTGTAATTAGATAAAACGTCCGGGGTGAAAAGTCACGCTCCGTTTGCTCTAGATTCCCGTCTTCGCACCATTAACTTGTAGTCAAACTGTTACTGTCATGCAGCAATTTTTGCACAATGTACCTGTTCGTTTCGCGAGCTTTGAATATTGAGTTCTGATGTGCAAAGCGTGGCATGTTACAAAAAGATTCTTCGTCGCGTCGTCCGAACGAAGAACGACTTGCTTTATTATTATTGGATTTTCCATGTGCTTTTAGTTGCTGTCTGCACTTTAATAGGATGAATGTTGGAGCATACTGGACCACGCGGCGTCTCGGTAGGATATATGTGAAAGCGGTATTGAGCGAATGATGAATAATTTCATGGAAATCGTATGCTGTGCTTTAGGTTTAAAATAGAATGCTGGTACGTAGTCTCGTACGAAATTCAAATGGAACGAAATACCTGTACCCCACCTACAAATTATGAAATCCGTTCAGATATTAAAGGATTTCGGGACACTTTGATGAGTCTTAATACACGCATCATGTATATCCGTCCCACTCATACACGCATACACGCTCACGAATATCCACTCTGCTCACGCAACTCTCCGGAACCACATTAATATAATCCGCATCAATAAATCAATTATATTTGTTACATTCCGCATTAAATAATTAGTCTTTCCCTAATTGCACGTATAATGCAGAGCCAGTACATGTACTCTTGATTCGTTATGAATAGCGATTATATTAACGTTGTTTACAATCTATTCGTAAGTACACATTTGCCGCCGTATTATAATGCATACACAGGTACATGACGTGTGCACGTATACGAACGGCGCCGTAAGCGTGACGTCACGTCACCGACGACATGGAACAACGTGTCTAGCGTCCACATTTTTCTACCCTTCTCTTTAAACTACCTCGAAGAGCGCATTGTTCGTTGCGTCTCAAGAGAGCCCCGTTAATTCGACCCGCTCTCGATCGTCTCAAAAGTTCCTCAATGAATTGCCTTCTCACAGCCGTCTGGTTCATTCATCGGACTTGATGGCGGCTTCATGAACGAACGGTTAAGCCATTCTCGCCGTACAACGGCAGCGAGACTCCGCTATACGCGGGCTTTGTGTCTGTGCACAATGACGCCTAACATCATCGCGCAGCGTCATTGTCGCAAAACTCGAATCTTCGGCGCGCGAATAATGGGATTACGTGCGTGCGACTATGCGAAATTCGTGCTGGCATGCGTTTCTACGATTTAGCCCGATACGCGCCGGGATATTGACCCTCTGCGAGGTGGAATTCTGTGCGATGTACGTATATGTGTACGCAGCTGTGTAGTTCGCTGGGCGAGGTGCGTACATTGCGTTTTTGTGCACTGATTGGTCGTGGACTTAGGAGAAATTACAGTTCAAAGTGTCACGATTCTTATGCCGAACCGGATTCTAGTGATTGTTCCTTCTTGATTTTCGTAGGATTGCGTAGGATTCTTATACAAGTTTTTGAGGTAGCCAGAAAGTATGTACGTACTTGGTTGAACTTTGTAGGTTATAGGGGTGGAGCGATTGATATTGCTGAGAGTCCCGGAAGATTTTATTTATTAAGGTGCTCCTAATTGTTTCTCGTGTCCACATGACTAATTGGTGTTCCTGTGACTGATCACCAGGACGTAACGGATGTCTCACGCGAGTTGGTGCACTAGATGAGTACTAGACTCGTTAGTCGAAGTGAGTAACGATCTATTAATAGAACGACGGACGATACAATAAGATTTGTGAGAAACTGAGAAGAATTTCGTGAGAATTTCGAGTCACGACGATTACGGTGCGCTGCGGATCTTTAACGACTGTGCTCCATAATGCATTTTCTAACGAATGACTCGACTGCGGGCAAGACCGTCTCCGTTACATCACTTCGATATGAAAACCTGATCGTAAACCGGTAAGAAACAAATTCTGAGCCTAATTTTGAATGACGCGTCACTAGTAATTCCGGATTCCTAATCGCTGGCAACGTGTTCTAAACGTGCAAATTAAACGACCCTCTCTGACGCAGCCTTTCGCTTAAGTAACGCTCATCCACTGACCGCCTAGCGAACACTACATTTTACGGAGCGACCCGATTAATTCTCCGACTGCCGGCCACTAGTAATGTTTTTGGCAGCGGGGCGCGCTATTTGCGTCCGCGGCTTAATTATAGGGTGGTTCTTACAATGGCCATTGCGAACGTGCGCGGCCGCACACCAGTGCGCACGCATTCACCTACAATTCGCGCGTGCATCCTCGAGCGATGCTTTTTGCCGGATCGTTAATTCGCAGCATCTACGAGGAAGAAGAATGGGTCGTGCGGGGCGAATGAGGATCGAGGAGGGACCGACAGAACAAAGAACGAAAGAGAAAGTAAGAAAGGGTTAAATGAGTGTTTGGCGAGAGTAAGAGTCGAGGAAATAGGGCCGAAACGGTAGGACTAGCTGGCCCGCGATGAGAATGGCGCCATTTCTTTATGTCTTCATTGTGTGCCCGGTTGTTTGAATGGGGCTTGTTAACGCATCGGTCACGTTCAAGAAGGAACGATGTCGGGACGATCGATTTGCCGGAGAAGGAGGCGTAAACGCTCGTTGCCGGCGTTACGGCATTGATGAATATTTCGATTATGTGTTATTCCAATCTTCAAAGTGAAGGCTACGAATTGCTTTCTTATTCCAGTGACGTTGACACTCTTGTTTCTGTACATGCCTGATTTAATGAATGTAGTTGTCATTTGCGGTGAATAAAGTGCGGGTTAGTTTAATGGAATCTATACGCTCTTGATTTGAGTTCAGTAATTTCCTCTTGTGACGTTGCAGTGTCATTAATAATAAACAGATGGGTCTTTCCCATCAGAGTTTGAGCCGTGACAATTGCTCTTCTATACTGTATTTGGTAAATATGCGGTCCAGGGGACCCAGCTCCGATTTGGACGGGCTTGGAATATGTTGTATATTTCGACATTCTGAACAACTTTTTCCTATACATTTATGCGCGCTCGACCTTCGTTTTGGAGTTATTAGCAAAAAACTTTTGTTATAAGTATGCTTTGTTTTACTGTAAGCGGCGTGGTATGCTGTTGATGTCCAGCTTACTTAGCGTACAACAACAACACTTGGTGGGGGTGGGGGAGTGGGCAAGGTTTTCTAATGTTAATTCCAAGTCATATGAAAAAAGAAAATAGAGTGACGCCTGTACTTTCAACTGGAATCGTTGCCACAATGAGAGGATCTTCTGTTATATGTGTTAGCGTCCGTCTGCAACGATTGACGCGCCTTCGGCACGGAAAAATATATAACAACCCTCTCATTGGAACAACGATTCCAGTTAAAAGTACAGGCGTCACTCTATTTTCTTTTTCATATGACTTGGAACTTGGAATTAACATTAGACAGCCTTGTCCACTCCCCCCACCAAGTGTTGTTGTTGTACGCTAGGTAAGCCGGACGTCAACAGCATACCACAGGCGCTTACAGTAAAATGAAGCGTACTTATAGCAAATGTTTTTCGCTAATAACTCCGAAACGAAGGTCGAGCGCGCATAAATGTATAGGAAAAAGTTGTTCAGAATGTCGAAATATACAACATATTCCAAGCCCGTCCAAATCGGAGCTGGGTCCCCTGAACCGCATAATTACCCTGTATTTATTCGAGCTACACGAGTAACGTCTGTCGCGGGATATCGATAGTGGCGGATGTGACATGCTAATCCGGATGATGAGGACTTCGAACTTGCTCGTTACAGTATCAGCACCGGCGATACTACTTCTATGCGTCACGTATTCTAGTTAGGAGGATTACGTTTGTGACGTTGATAACGGTAATTGGACGTGTTCTGATCTGGATAATGAAGACTTCGAATTTGGCCGTCGCGTTGGTCGGTCAAATAGTTGCAAATTCGTCTGAGCGAGTGCGTTGCGCATTCGAGGTGGAGGGATCACGTGTTTGACGGGACATTAATGTGCCCGTCCGCGCAGTTCTTCCCGCACAAAGACTCATTTGACAGCGCCAACGACTGCTTTTTCGCGCCGTAGACTATCCATCCCGTCGTCGATTCGCTTCCACTCTTGTCGCTCGATAAATCTAACCTTCGCAACTGCGTTTCTGTGAATGCTCTCGAGTCGCGTCGAGACACTGATGGATGATAATGCCCGGCGCAAAAAATAGTTTTATCCAGGAAGCGAAGCAAGTAGCGACCGCGAAGCGTGTTCCATTCGTTTCGGGCTGATACGACGCTGTTATGTGATATTGTGTAATGTAGGTCGACAGAGATTGTCTGCGGGGTAACGCAACCCTGAAAATGCATTTTCCTGCCTTTTTCCGTTTTCACCCGAGAGGCTCTCTCTCTCTTCCTGTCAGCGCATTTCCTTTCCCTCTTTGCCCATTCTTTTTGGCGAGCGCCGAACAAAGAACCTCCCCGCATATCCGGAGATCAAGGGTCGACGGCGAGAACGAGAATCTAAATATTTGCTTTCCGTAGCCGTTCGTCGTCTATGCCGTCGCGAGGGTTGCTTTATGGATCGTGCGCGGCTTCGCCGGCATAAAGGTGCCGTGGATGATTCCTTCGACCGACGATTCCCGACCTTCCCCGTTTACCCTTTAAATCCCTCCGGCATCGTCGGGCTACCTTCGTTTCCCCCGTCTCATATCGAAGTCTCTACACTCGTTTTTTATCCCCATGCGAGTTCGAGCAGAAGAGCATAAGGTCCGTCGGACGGAGCCTGGAAGAATCGCATTGACTGTCCGCGAGAACTCTCGTCGCCGTCCTCGTGTTAGACTCATTTAATGGTAAATGTTCGGAAGTTTGGCCTCAGCCCCGATTTTGATGACCTTGCAATATGTTGTTAAGGTCGATATTCTGAACAATTTTTTCCTATACATGTTACCGTCGCTCACCCTTAGTTTCGGAGATATAAGCAAAAATATGTCCATTATTTGAAACTCGCGTATCAAAGATTTCAGGCTGTTTTGGAGTGTGTTTTGGGTTGGCGGGGAGGGGGGGGGGGGGCTCGCTGTAGGCTAGGCCTCGGAATATTGTTGTTTATCATTCGGCAACGTCGCATAGTAGCGGTGGAAAGTACATCTAATATATACATCCCTATTTCTGGGGTGGAAAGTTGCAATGAGAACTACCTGTGCATGGAAAGTACAACGGGGTAGGGTGATATGTATTAGTTTCGCGCCGAAGGTGCGTCATCGATGTACTTTCCATGCACAGGCAGTTCTCATTGCAACGTTCCACCCCAGAAATAGGGATCTATATATTAGTTTCGCGCCGAAGGCGCGTCATCGATGTACTTTCCATGCACAGGTAGTTCTCATTGCAACCTTCCACCCCAGAAATAGGGTTGTATACATTTATGCGCGCCAAGTTGGGCACTCGGATGCTCCGGATCGTCCGACCTATCGTCTATACGTCTGATTGTGTCACAAATTCACGAAAATGGGCACAATTCATGTAGTAGTAACGCCCGATTTGTGCTTATATCTCCGAAACTAAGGGTGAGCGGCGGCAACATGTATAGGAAAAAGTTGTTCAGAATATCGACCTTGACAACATATTGCAAGGTCATCAAAATCGGGGCTGAGACCAAACTTCCGAACATTTACCGTAATATATGCCGCGAATTATCTACAGAAATTCAAAGAAAAAGATCGATGCTTCAGGGAAGAAAATCGGATAGCGAAGAATCGCATCGGAATCAAACATCCCTTACCTCCCATTCGTCAGACGGCGTCCGAAGTATGCGGACGACAATAGATCGGCGTATGCGCGTCCCCTCTCGATAAATCAGTCCGACCCGCGAAATGAACTCCCGCGCTTCTCTTTCCTCCGACCCTCGCCCGAAGAGGTATCGGAGAACGATCGAGGGTCTCTCGCGACAGCCGTGCCGCCGAACGACCCTCCCGACTCACCCCTAACGCGATTTCTCCGTAAGAGCTTTCGGGCGCCGAAGTTAGTGCGCGCGATACAGCGCGCTCGTTTCTGCACACTCGAATTTGAAGCCGCGCCAACCGCGCTCACGATCCGCCTGCCTACCGCTTCCTCCCACTCACGGGCCGGCGCGTTCGCGGCGTACGGCGTTCGGGTGTTCGCGCGAGTGCACGCCGAATCGAGCGAAACAGTAATGCATTTTGGGAGTGTTCCAGGAAGAAGTTTGCGTACGTGCGCGTATGCTGGGATACGTTACATAATGCACGGGGTGGGTCCCGTGACGCGTTACACGCGAATTTCGTGGGGGCCCGTGGAAATAGGGTAAATGTTTTGGGAAAATGGAGTTCGAGGGGAACATTGATATTTGCTGTGCCAGTTGATTCAGGTACTTAGTTTTACGTGCGCGGATCGTCGACGCGGCGGCGCTGCGTCATTTTCGCGGATACGCATTTTTGTCGTCCAGCAGTACGTCTGTTTTTTTTTTCTATTGGAACTAAATTTTGTACAAATATAGGCTATATTTAGTATGTTGCCGAGATCGTCGCGGAAATGAGGTAAATTTTGAAACGTGAAAGTATTAAGGGATTGTATACATTTTTTTGTTGACGGAGATGCTGATGTTAGGTAATGGGGGATCATTATTTCTTGTTCGGATTTGACGGTATTGGTTTAGAATACTCTAGATCTCTAGAACAGCGTGTGCGGTTTATCCTGTATGCAGCGATGCACATGCTCACATTGAAAGACTGGCGCATGCATGGCGACGTATATACGCATATCAATTCGTGCGGCAAACGGGAAAATGCGGAGAATCGGAGAAAAAGAGGAGCCGTGAGATACGCGAAGGAAAAAGGTCTCGCGAGAATGCGGCCACTTTTCTTTTGGGCCCTTCATCTTCTTTGTCCGCGATATATCTCTTTGAGCCTTTTCGACGTATTGCTGACGGGAAACGTACTCACAAGTTTTACTGCTATTTTGCGAGTTTCTGCCGATATTTAGAGTTGAAGGGTATCATTGTCTTAATCTAACAGATCACGTCGATAACTCTCTTTCTCTAAACTAGATAGTAGCTGTTTTTTTTGCCGATTACTGAAATGGCTTATTAAATGAATGTTAAAGGCGTCGGTAACTACCGATAATAGAGACGACGTCTGAATATTGAGGTGCAACTTAGAATGGGTGCGGGAAAGTTGATGGCATTCGTAATATGACGCGACAGTTTCTCTGAGATAAATTAGAGGTATCATGTGCGGGGTACTGGAGTACTCGAACAATCAACTTGAAATATCGACGACACGATTGCACGTACCTTTTCGCTACGTGATTGGATCGGTTCGTCATAAATTATTACGTTCACTATACATATATGCAATATCGATTATATTAAACTAACAATGTCTATAATCTATTCACATTCGATTCGGAGGTAATATGAATATCGAATATTGTAAATAGACTAATGTTTGCCTTATTTCTGTGCCATATTTTATGTTCACCATGTCAGGGCGTTAGTGGGTGTAGAGGATAATTTGATCGCTGACACGGTGCGTCAAAAGTCGAAAACAGTTTATCGAGAGTGTTAGAAGAAATTTTCTTTTCTACTCCTTCGTACCCTGTTTTTAGTCTTCATATTCCGAATGCATATACTGTAAAATCTATATCTCTCGAGGTTTGACTATACTAACGACAAGTATCAGGTAGGCACTTTGCAACTTATCTGACACAAATCAAAACCAATTAAATACTTTCGTTGTTATCGACATGTTCATTAATATAATCTACTATTCAACAAAATTATTATTCTGCCGTTCCTCTCTCCGCGCCGAATCAATGTCCGTCTCGGTTCAGATGTAAACGACATACAGACGCAGACACGCGGACTCGCGCCTTTCGCGAAACATTTAAGCCGTTGGTGCATTACGAAAGTTTCGGCAGCTTCGCACGAAGTTCAGGATTACAGGTGGCCCCAAACGCCACGTCCCTTCTCTCTCCACGTGACTACTGATGCAGAAGCACTTGGAAACTTCTCGAGGTGCACTGTAGGTGGAACGTGCGCGTGCACGACACTGTCGCTGCTATTAGTTATCGTAGAAGCGGCAGCATGCAACAACATATTACGAGGCATAGAACAACGGAGCAAGAGTTGCGTGATAGCGAAGAGCGAGCATGAAAGATCGTCAAGCAAACGCATCGGCCAACTCGTGTTTTTTCGTGTAAACGGAATGAAGAAACATGAGCGATGTGTACTTGTTTCGTTTTCTCACATCATTCACGAGTATGAGTTTCAGTTGCTGTCCGTACGTATAGACTGGTTTTGAGTTAGAGCGAGGAACATATTTTACGTACGTACGGGGTCGAAGGCAGGCAGCTGGTTGTTTGTGTTTGCTCTTGGTTGGGGAAAATTGTCTTTGGACAGGCACGAGCAGTGCGACGTGCCGTTTCGAATATGAATCCGTCGTGTCGTAAATTTGCCCCACCCGAGCCGCAGAATCGCTGCACATCACGGCCAAGATACCGTAAATTACTTTGAATCCTGCGAACTTAGTCCGAGCTGTGCAAACTTGGGATAACGAAGGACCACTTTGAGCGGGCCGCGTGCGTGTGGCATTAATTGACATTTCTCAAGCAGTATTCACTATTAAACATACTCGCGGACGTAGGACGTCCGCAGTTGTGTACACACGTGTGTGCGCATATGTACGCTGAGGTATGTGTCCACACTTGGTTTGATTGCGAGAACGTATGTACCCGACGATATAATTCGATCTTAATGTAACATGTGATTACCTCGCTCGCCGGACCAAGGGGGGATATGTGCAAAGTTGTTTTCGATAGTCTGTGCGGAGAGTGATTAATTCTGAGAATTTGAAAGTTTATTAGGTACTTTTAATAGGTGTGTTAAACGTGTTTTTCTCCTCCAAAAAATTGTGATGTCTGTGCTGAAACTATTGAGAATTAGGCTTGCAGTCAGCGATCTGTTTTCAGCTCAAACCATGCTTTATCGAGCGGTACAGGTCTGGGACAAATCAAAATTGTCAACTTTTCCACCATTTTTCGACCATATCTCAATCACAGTCTCTCAATTTGTCTCAACAAATAAGAATATGCTGGGATCCATTTCCCAAAATTCGAACCGGAAGTAAAACGTTCTTCTCGTAAGCGTATTTCTTTACGAATGTCTCTACAAACGCAAATCAAATCTCTCTACCAGCATTGACCTGTTCAGCCGAAAACGATTATTTGCGTCTACCAGCCGTTGGACAATCAAACGTAATCCCAGAGCAAGGTTACGGAAATGCGCGTCGAACGGACGTTAAATGAATTCTCCCAGAACATGTATTATGTATGTTCCGACTGGCTTCTCCCGACGTCGTTCCCTCCGTCACGATTTTCGTGTTGATCTTCCGCTCCCCTCATTATTCTTCTGCTCACTCTCTCTTCACCGATCTTCCTCCTTTCTCTCTCCCACCCCCCTCATTCGCTTCCTCATTATCCGCGTCTTCAACGCCGCCACCTTCGCAAATCTCTCGAACGGTTACTTCACGAACACTCTGCCGCCAGTGGCAAACTGCCTCAAGGGCGAAACAACTGTAAACTGGCGGCAAATTGTTCCACCCTCGAAAATCTTCACGCTCCGCCCGCGCCGCCGAGAATTTGAGGACACACTCTGCATTCAATATTTACCCGGAAGACGGAAAGAATATGGCCGTCGGCGTCGAGCATGAGAGGTACTTCCGCGTGTACGTAAGTGCCGCAGAAACAGCGTCGAGACGCCGTGCGCGTCGCTTGTCCACCGGCGCAACTATCGAGAACATCTGTCCGCCCAGTCCCGCTCGTGTCAATATTTCAATTCACAATACCAGCTTCCGCGACGCGCGAAAAGTAAGTCATTGCTTTGCATGACGTCGCGGTTGTGACAACCGCCTCTCACAAGCCGTCTGCTTCGTACAGTGGCTGGTATTGAACGAGGAAGCCTGTTTTACGGTTTGCTCATTGCGTTCAGAGGCTACGAGATGCTCGAAATGGCACACCTCGGGCACCTCTTTGACACCAACTTAGGCTAGTCTGGCTAGTTCCGATCGAGCCAAGCTCCTGCTAGGAACCCACGTCCGCTAACGCGCATAATAATGTCGTATGGGATTATTATACCTCGTGCCAGAGGTTGAATAACCGTTGGCAAGAGGCGCATAACTCGGAACAGATGTCGGCCAGCTACGATAACGAGTCTTCTCGAGTCTATCCACTCCCGTTCAACCATCCACGCCGTCGTCGTCGTCGTCGCGAAACACTCCTCCGCACTCGGCTCATTGCTAGTCGTGATTCTCTTCAACACGCGAGCCCGAGTACATATTCGGGCAGGATGCGCAGACGCTTTCGGCCGAACCGCAATCCAAGCGCTGCCAATAGAAGTGGCTCGAAGTTCAGGGATGTTCGATTCCGATTCGATTTTGAAAAAAATCGATTCTTTTCGTCAGAAGATCGGTTCTTTGTCAGTCGATTTTTCGAAGAATCGATTCTTTTCCCCAAAGTATCCATTTTTTTATGTGCACTTTTAAGTGAGTCTGCAGCATTTATGTAGGATTGTGTGTGGTAGTAAGGGAGATTCAATTATGACTACAAAAATAAAAGTTTAATGTGATTCAAAAAATATGCAGAAAATATTATCGTCCAGCTACCCCTATCGCGACACACACACACATACCTGCATCTGCACTCATCTCCACACACACACTACATTACTAGCGCTACTGTCAGAATTAACTTGTTCCACATTTATTAATCTTGTACTCGATTCTTTACCCCAAAAGAATCAAACATCCTTAACTCGAAGTTCGAAGGCTTCTTCCTCGTCGTGCACGTCACAGCTTCCTCGACCCTGTCGTCGTTTTGGCGTGAGAGGCGCGGACGGAAGACGACCCCTTTCCCTCTTTTCCGCCGCCGAACTCCCTGCTGAACCATCGTTCCAAATTATTCACAAGACTCGAGCACCGCTTTGCCGCGCTCGAGTCTTTACTGTCTTTAGGCTCCTTACGACAAAGAGACATAATGGGAGGACTCTCTGGTGCGGCGCAAGAGCCAGACCTCCGTGTTTATTTGTCCCCGAGATCTACGGGGTGCTCGGTTCATTCCGAGCTGACTCGCATGTCGTTTATGGTAATCGTGGTGGTACGATGCAGATGACGCTCTAATTGTGAGTGTGAGGTTAAGATAGTTTGTGTCGAGTAAAGCAGTTTTTGTACAAATTGTAACTTTTACCCCCTTGCTATACATGATTAGTGTTGTTGGGGTATATAGGTTAATGTGGTGTGTGCTTGTAGGGTGGATACTTCGGGGGTTGGTAAAATAGTTCCGATCGATTGGAATTGAATATATTACCTGAAGCTATAAAGCAACAATATTCACATTGCCTGTTCGTAGCAACGTTTCAATATGAGTTAACGTAGTTTCGTCGGCACTTTACTTTAATCCTGCGCATCAATTCGGATACCGTGACACTTCTAAGATGAAGTCACGAACTTCTACATACTTACAGTTATAATGAATTATGACAAATAGTGTGCGAAGTCATCATTGACCGTGGACCGTTTTAATCATCAATTTATAATCTTATCCACAATGGCTTTGTATCACGTTCTTTCTAAATATCATCAGCTCACCCTGTATAGAATGTCTGTTATGTGCACGTTTCATAGCGACCGCGCGTGAACTCGCACCTTGAGCATTGTGGAAAAAGGAGCACAGCTCTTGCACCTATGCACAGCAGACAATCGCGTTCATTAGGCGCCTTAATGTGTTTGACCCTTTTGTCTCGTTTCTGGCGCAATGATATTCGTAGCTGCGTCACGATAAATGTGCGAGATAATTGCACATTGAGTACCAGCGTACAATGAGCGTTTGCCAGTGAAAAGAGTTGCGTCTCATAAATGTTATTCGTGTCAAAGCAGCACTCGCTGCTGCATACTAAATACACGACCAGTTACATCGCATTTTCGAGACACATAGACCGGTATGTTATGGGCGAGATTTTAGGTAAAATGTTTCGTATCGCAGACACTTTTCCAACGTTACAGAAGTGCAATGCATTATAGGGGGCGTCCTAAGGGGCGTTCACGATAACAACGTTATCTGCCGCATCATTTATCACAGATATCGACCCTTCCTGCGTTACGCGTTAAATCGAGTCATCTGCAATTCGTTGCGCGAGCCGCGGCGCATTTGGTTAAGTTTGCATACTGTTCGCGCAAAATGTTACCACTTTTACAACGCAACCAGCGTACGTGTTTCTTGAATACACGAGCTGAGATATAGATTATTCCAAACGGATAACCGATACTCGATACTTACGATCTCGAAGAAATTCCTGCGCCAGTCTATGGAAATACGGAAAATAAATAGGAAATGTGTGAGCGGATGGCCTACAAAACGAAAGTAACTTCCCAAACGCGCATCTGTGCATCGTAATTTATTCCTTCCGGCGTACACGCAACGAATACTTTACACGCTCACCTGCTTCAATCCTCAGTCCAACGATCTATGTAACACCGGACAATCGTTACTACTCTACCGCCGACCACGACTAAAGGATCCGACTCCAACATATCTTACAAATGCCTGACTGTTCGAATGCGGCGCAATATTTCACTCGTCCACCGGCTTCCTGCTTATTACAGTTTTATTAGCAAATTGGCTGAATAGCGCGGAACAGAGGCAGAATCACACAGGCATAAACCCCGTGGGAAGGAAGTTTCGCGCACTTCGCTTCGTTCGCGCGAGTGTAATCGAACCGGCCGGCACGGAGAGAGAGGCTAGCTGCTTCATTGCGAAAAGCTGGAAAGCCTCTCCGGCAGATTAACTTCCGATCTTCTTATTTGGTGCCCGGTTGCGCGAATTCGCTTCCGCGATCGGCCACGCCCATCTGCAACATGAAAATCTAATCGCCGGCGGGCTCGACGCTCTTTCGATTGGAAATCGTTCGCGACGAAAAGGAATATCGATGAATGGCGAGTTCGCCTGGGACGACGTCGATTTGAGACCGTCCGTGACTCGCCGGCGAATTATCGTTTGCGCGCGCTCCGAAAATATCGGACGATAATCGGACGGAGCAGTGGGATCTTTCGTGCGCGTCGCTTATTTTTTGGTTGGTAGGACTGTTTTATATTTTATAACGTGATTGTGCGTAACGTTTAGTGTTGAGGAAGACTAATTTAAGTTTTGAGTTTTTTTTCGCCCCGTACGCGTGTAATGTGTACTTTGGTCGGTGTAATCTATATGCGGATGTATTGAGCTGAAAATATTAGCGTTTCGAAGTTTCTGGTACGATCTTATCTTTGTTTACTCTCCATATGCATACTCGCGAGCTCGTTCAAATTTTTATATAGCTTCACATGTTTTCGCCGCTCAGGTTAGTTTTCGGTGTTTTTTTGTTTTACTTCCATTCGTTAAATATGGGTAATTACGGAAGCGTAGTAACATAATTTGCTGTTAAATGAATCCACGAAATCGTCGGCCTAAATTACGACGTCTCCATTTGGTTTGCGTTAGATGGAAAAATATATCCTAACGATATAACTTGTTATCAGATGAACACGGGCAGTCACTATATCCCAAGGGATGGGTCTGGATTAAGCTAAAAGATTTGTTACAATCACATAACTCGCTACCAGCTTAACGCAGAATAGCTACTACGCCCTCAGGGTTTCGTCCGGACATTTTCTGGATTAAATTAAAAAACGTCTCATAATAACGTAAGTTACTATCAGACCATCGTAAATCAGCCACTATTTCCAGCGTAGTGTTAGATCTGCATTACGTTCAAAAGTGCAGAACAACACTTGCGCACATAGGTCCGAACTAATTCAAAGAACCAAACCACACTCTCACAATTTACCACATCAGCGGCAGCTACTAATCCCGCACCGTTAGATCCCAATAACGTCAAAACGATCAGCAACCTTAACCACCACCATTTACGATCCGAAATCCGCCACTATAGCGAAAGGCTTAAAACAAAAAAAAAAAGAAACGAAATGTAAAAGTACATCGTGCGATGGTAACGCAATGTGCCTCTGCTATTACATAAACGCCTTTCGAATGCCACGTACAAAGGATTACGACGGACGAGCAGACAATTGCATGTATTCCCCTGATATCCCGCGCATATCCCACCGCCGTCGTCTTCTCGTCCCTTGACTTACGACGTCCTCGACCTTTCTGGCCGCCGCCGTGTTTTATCGGCGGTCGAATATCTATCGGCTGGCAGGCTTCCATGAAAATCTCGACGTACAGGCGCCGCCCCCGTCCCGACGCCACACTGTCCCTCGCGATGTCGTGAATCCGTTATCTCTCCGTACCTGCTTCCGTCCGCTGTCCATTACCCTTTGTTCGTCGCTGTCGCGGAATAAATGTCTTGTTTGCGTCGGATCTATTTACCCGACCATCCTCCGCCGACGCTTGCCTCCTCTCGCGCGTACGATTTCATCTGAAGGATAAAAAAAATAATCCTCCCTCCCCTGGATTCCTATCTCGGATTCCGGCTGAATTTCATTCGCTAGAATGTGCCACGGAATTATAATGTCATTGCCGATCGTCGGTCGGACGTATTCTTGCTTCAAGATCGCGGTGAATGATTTTACGCGTCCGAACGGAGAGTCAAGGAATCTTTCATTATACAGCCGTCAGTGTCGGATCAGTCGTTCAAGTGCTTACGTATCATCCGGTGTGTATTCAGTACTCGTCTTAAGAAAGTTATAATCGACTGGATTGGCCGCGATATTTAACCTAGTAGTAGTGTGCGACCGGTAGTACTTGTTAAATGTTAAACATTATCCACGTCATGAATCTTGGAGGACGCATTTGTTTGCGAGTGACGGAAGGAATCAGGCGTTCTCAATGTATTCCTGATGAACAAGCATCCCTATTACTCTCGCCGACGTCATGTCGTGAGGCGGACGCTTGAATAGCAGCTGGCGCATCGTCGAGTACCGGTCCGTTCAAGTTACAGGTAGTCCCAAAAATTCGATCGTGTTCTCTACGCAAACGAGTACGCGTATTTTCCGGCAAAATTTTGAGAAAATTTCCCGTGTCAGCGACGTCCAATGAAGATTCGCCTCCGGTACTGGCACGAATCTCTCTATTCCCAGGTGGTTCGTGGTCGAGCTTCTGCGTAGACACACGTCTACAGCTACGTAGACGTGCGCCGTTTGCCGAGAGATTTTCAAACGATCGACGGAATCGTGGTCCTGCACGGGACTTTCCGGAATAGGCGTTCTGTGCGCTGTGCTATGAAAGAGCAGAATGGACGGGACGGGAGGAGGGAGAGGGTGGGCAGAGAGACAGAGAGAATTGGAATGGGAGAGATGAACAGGAAGTGAGTCTGCCAGAATAAGGACTAGTTGATGCTATGGTCGCCATGACGATGGCTATCGATCCTCTCGTACCACCACCTGCTGTATCTACTCTTGCTCTTCTCTCTCTCTCTCTTTCTCACACCCACACACACACACACACATATACACACATTGACTTCCTCTCTGTCTCTTTCAATACCTTTGCGTTGTTCAACATCTCACTCCATCTCTCCTTTCTGCTTTGCCAGCTTCCCTCCTATTTCTATTTCCGCATTTCCCCCCCTCATCCCTTTTTTGCCTCCCGACCTTTCTCTCAGCCCGTGTTTTGCCAATTTTTACATCCACTTCCGAGACGCCACTATTTTCTACCTTTTAAACGGCGTCCAGTCGGCGGGAATTGAACGACCGCGACACAACTCCCAGCTGTGCCTGCTTAAACTATTCCGCGTCGAAGCAATTAAGCTAATCCGTCCAACGACACTTTGCATCCGTGCCGCGAAAGCCCGGTCGGTTCGAGCAGAATCGTGGAAATTAAGGAAAGTTACAGAAATTCCCCAAAAACCAACGAAAGACACAATTTATGTTGAAGACCCAACATGAGAACAGTAGACTCGCCATTGGCACGCTCGCTGCGCCTAATGACAATGTCGCGACAATACTGCCAGGACTATTAACCCTTTGCATGCTCACTACTCACGACGGAAGTCATACTTCTCCTGCTAATCCAAACTAAAGTTATAATCGTAGTTATGTACACGCGTCCTTAGTCCGCACAGACAGCTTTCGCTGGACGCATACATGCGTCCGTAGCACTCAGAGAGTTAAGAAATTCCTTCGCTTTCGTCCGCATCACTTGCCGAAGCTCATTATTAGCCGATTAAGAAGCACAGTTTCCCGACGTCTCGCCGCGGCATGTAATTGGGTTAAGCGTGGGCGCGCGTGGTGTGATTAACGTGGATTTATTGGTTCGCGCGGGAGTTGCGGGGGGGAACGCGTCATTACGAAAATCCATAGCTCCCGCTCACGTGCCACCGCTATGGGAACGATTGAGAACGGGCGCCGACGACGCGAGTTTCCGCGTTTAGAGTGCGGCTTAATTAAATAGCGGCCAAACAGGCCCGCGCATATAGTGCCTCGCGTCGTGGCCGTTAAGAGCTTCTCGTGGCATGTGCGGGAGTCGCTTGAACGCTCGCGCGACCTCGCGATTCCGATCGATAACAATACGGCCCCCGCAACTTCGACGGATCCGGCAATTCGTTTCCGTCGTCGGTTCTCGAGACGCGACGCTGACGTACGTGTTCTTCTCTTTTATTTTTTCTGTTTCGTTCGAAGCTCGATATGCGTAAAAACGGTGCCGGTGCATATGTCGGCCGGCGCCTAGTTACGTTCTGCGGCCTGTGTTTTGCGTTTTTTATTATGCGTATGGGCATGCGGTAGGTTTGCAAGGTAAATTACAGCTGCGGCGGATCGTTCTTTTATGTTTACGTTGCATCTCGTGCAATTATGGACTCTCGTCTCTGTTCGCAGGAGAGAATCGCTGGAAAAAGTAGAGGGCGCATGGTACACGACAGAAAAGGGTGAGTGATCTCTTAAATTGTGATGTTTTATTTTGTTACTAGTTACTCTGCAGACGGACACTGGGCTGTGATGAAATGCTCGCGATGTTCCGTTGATCGGGGTGGGCTGTTTTAAGATTCGGCGCCGTTGAAAACGGTAAAGTTTGGATTGTTTCACGTGAATACTTTTACGAGTTCATATTTGGGAACGTAATAGAAACGAACGGAATGAGACATGCGCTTACGGAATGCGCTGTACGTGCACATTTGTGAGCTAATCTGTACGCGCGCGCGCGCGTGTGCGTCCATACATGCGACAAGAATGGCATTCCGGAGTAAATTGAAAAATAAATGGGTAACTGTCACTCTTTATTATGTCGTCCGCATTCTTTTCTACGCGGTCGGAAGAAGTCGCGTTAGCAATAAAATTGCCTTCTCTCCCTTTGTTTGACCTAACGCCGTCGTCGTCGACATTATCATGACCGGAACAGAGTCGCGGGACATTACACGGAATACGTCAAACGTGACAATTTTATTTCAAGCCATCGCTAAGCTTTTCTAGCCCCCCTCACGTCCATGCAATTTTAAACTCCAACATTTTCGCGTCCCGCAAAAATCACACCGTAATGACGTACGGCCGAGCGGTCGAAAGTTGTTCCGCTCAAATTGACGTCGGCCTCTCCAATTTCGCAGTATTGCGCCCGTTCGATCCTCCTCTTTCTCTTTTTGGCCGCGTCCGTTCCACTATCTTCTTTACTTGTTTGCCGGCCCTTTTTTATTACACGGCTTTTCGGTCCGAAAAAGCTTTTTTCCGGCGCATGTTTTGTACTTCTTTTTGGTTCTATTAGTATAGCTTTCATTACCATGTTCGACGTGCGCGCTTATTTCTGCGTAGGCGTGCTCATTCGACATGCGTCACATTTTATCTTCGACCGAGCACTCCATTTAAAGGGGTGAATTGTTCATTCCTTATCGTCGGCCGCGAGTATCGATAGATGCTAAGGACGCCGGACTTACTTCGCGTAATTTATTCCGTTCGCCTTCCTGCTAAACTGTTTACTCTGTCAGTCGGACGTTCGAAACAAGATTGCGCAGATTTCCATATGAATTCGCTTAAAAATTCTACCCTCGGTCGTCGAGAGCGAGTGCGAGGGGAGAGAGCATTCGTCGAAGGTCGCGTTTGATTTCCATAAGAGAACGTGGCGCCGCTAAATATGTGTCTGACAAGTTCCCTTTAACGCAACTACCGACCAGTCAAAGCAACTGGTTCGACATATTAAAGTCATCTTATTTTCCGCCATTTTCTCCTGACTTTTATCAAGATATATGAATCATCGATATGTAAAAGTTAAGCAATGTTTCAGCGAATACAATGAGTTTGAAATGAGCTCTTGACGATGGCAAAATTTCAATCCATTTATTTTGTCTGCTCGATACTTCTACTGCTGGCTCTCGCGTTAACTTTCTCTCTCCCGCTCTCCGGGGGAATGCAACTGTGCTTCAACCGTGAATTGTACAGGAAATATCGCGACTCGATATCAATGCTATATAGACCCGAGCAACGTATGCAGCATCGCGGAACACGATTCGTCGCATTACGATTTTGATTCCATTTTCGTGCGAGCATTTTCCCATATTGCGACGAAACGATATCGCGTGTCCTCTTAAAAGCGTACTCGAAAAAAATACCGAGTAATAGACACCAAATGAGGGTGGGTCATCCGTCAAGTGTCGCTCGAGATAATCCATAAGCAGTAATCACCTGCGTTGAATGAATAATTCAGTCGGGACAGAAAGTGTCAAAAGAGCCCGCTTCTCCCGCCGTTTAAATACGAACTCTTAGAGTCGCGTCCGCAGAGTTCGATCATTACATAACCGGGCCGCGGCGTAATTTTTGCCTCGTACCTTAACGTCGCAATCACGTTGCCGCACTGTCAGATTTATCAGGCCGCTTCGCAGCGTACACAGGCCTTTCCATTTTTACGAGACGGCCGCGTGTCCGGCGGAAAAATGAAGCGCGTATCGCGGTGCATCTCGGCCGCTGTTAGAGACAGTTCATGACGTTATCGCCGACGCCAACGACGACACCGAAATTTTACTTTTACCTCGCTTCCTCGACCCGTCGTATAACGAGCACCGTTTTACAGTCCCGTCGGACGGCCGACGATACTGGATCGGTCGCGAAGGTCGTTGCCGATTTTATGTCACGCCTATGTCGCGCGAGGCTCGTCCGTCCTCGGGGAGCATAAAGGAGAGCCCTGAAGGTCGACGCCGACGCCGACGCCGACGCCGACGGCGACGCGTCGATGTCCGGGTAGCCTTTTCGAAGTAAACGGGCTGTGAGAGGCGCGCGGCGGGATTTAACGATCGTTAGGAAAGGGTCTTGGGACAGCGATGGGATGGGTGTATGCTCGACGCGCTTGCTCTTCCCGCCGCGCCGCTTTGAGAGGGTGGCGAGTGGCTGCCGGAAAAAGGTGCACTCCGTCTTGGTGCTTAAATTTTCGCGGGAACGAATCGCGCGAGAAGAGGACGATTGGAGGGCGTGTGTAGCGGGGTGGGTGCCGTGGAAAGGGTCGGCGGCAGGAATTGATGAAATAGGGGCCTTTGCTGGTGCTGTAATGAGGTTCCACGTTTTTGCGTGGCGATGCTGTAATACGAAAATCTTTACCGTTGCAATTACGACGCTGCTGGGCTAGTGTGTTGGTACGGCTGTTGGACTATGACGCGTGCTTTGCTACGGCGCGTAGAATAACGCGGGGATAATTACTTTGCGAGGCCTACTAGCTGCGCTAGGACGCTGTAATATGATACTATAGGAATAGAATATTAGGATACGTTGTTGCTATTTTATATTTATATGTGATATTACGAGTATATGATAATATGGTACTATGTCGATATAATATGAATATGCACGCCGCGATGTTGCGTAACTGTCGTGTTAGTATACTAAATCGTTGTGACGATATCATGATACGATGCTAAGTATTCGACTGAGTCCAATCATGAGTCCAAAAGCTACGCTGGCTTGAAGACACTGGCTTGCGTCATATCACCGGCACACATCTGCGCCCGAATCAGGCCGGTCCTATTGAGCAATGTCCGACGTTCTACCTGCACTATCTTCTGAACATAACTACGTTCACGTCCGACACAAACCATTGCCGCTCAATACGTCACGGTCCCATCCGATTTCGACGAAACTGTCTCAAACTATGACGCTAATCAGCGCTACACAGCGCGGTGCACATAAAGGGTGGTCCATGGGGTACGCAGAATTTGATTTTAAAATGAAACACAGTGAATTATTATTTAATTAATGCCAGCACAGCCGCGGCGGCCATTTGGCCGACATTCATATTCCATAATTAATTTCAACATGTCTACTTTACGAACCAATAAAAATTGCTCAATCAAATATTAATGGACTGTGTTTGATTTTAAAATTAAATCCGGCATACCCGATGAACCACCCGTTATCTCACGTTCCGTTCGTTCGCCACTCGACACGTAGACGCGCATCGCCGCGAATCTCGTAATTTATTCATACGAGACTAATATACGTTGCGTTAGCGTCGCTAGTGTACAGCGAGACTCGCTTAATCCGGTATCATCGTTACTACGGCGAAGCGTTAAGGCACTAACGAGTTCTCGGGGGCAAATAAAAGCTACCGGAGGCCTTAAGGGGCTGAGGACCGCGACTTCCGTCAGTGAAATATGAGCGTAACGTTGCCCGCCGGCGTTTCCAGTGCACGCAATACCGCCGCGCGTATATACTCTACGGAAAAATGACGGCGCATAAAGTTCCGAAGATTTTTCATCCGACCGCGACTTACCGCCGCTGACCAATAGCGTCGATGCCTCTTCCCTGAAAACGTTTACCGGCGTGACGTCGTGGAAGTAGATATCCCTCGCTCGCCCATCCCGAATGCACGCTCGCGTGGCCGCTTAATTAAATTGAACGGAAGAAAAGTAGATTTTCGAGCGGTGCCGTCTAACTGCTCGCCAGCACGCAGCGATAATTCCATGGGGCCGGACGTACGGTGCGCGCTCCGGCTGGTCGTGAAAACATGGCGCAAGTGTGGCGATCAGAAAAAGCGTCGGGGTCGTTAAGACGCCGCTTCGGAACGAAAGGAGCGAGCGCCGTCGTTGGTCGGCCCGAAGAAGAGGACGAGTGACGAATAGGGGCGATTGAATGCGTGTACAGTACAGGTGCGTCCACGGCGTTCGCGGTTGTTACTTCCGGTCGCTCGCTGCAACGTACGCGGTATACGCTCGCGTAGACAGTGGAATATAACCGCTCATCAGCTGTTACGCGCGCGACCGTTTTACGACGTCGGATCGTTTGCGGATAACCGTCGGCCGGGGCGTGTTCTTGCAGGACTCGAAGCAGAGAGTCCACTGTCTGTAGGCGCGCGCGCGTGCGAACGTCATTATTCGCGGAAAAAGAGCGACGCCGACGCTGGTTGAGGACCGTCGACGGCACGTTAGCCGAGACGAATCCTCGCGGGAAATTAGAGTTTCACCCCGCGAAACGTTTCTCTGCTTGCGGAACTCTCGCGCTTCTCCGTGCGCAAAGTTTTTCCCCTTTTGTCGTTTGCGACGAACCGTGCGCGTAATGTTTCGCCGACGTTCAACGTCGCTGCGCTAATGTGTGCCGTGACTCTGACGGTACGTGGGTTTCGAGGATACATTTATTGGTCGGAAGGGGGTAAAAAAATAAGTATACATGTTGAATAGAGGTCCTCCTGCTTTTTTTTTTAATGCGGTTAAGAAAGGCGGATGGGCTGGCTGTATGCGTAGTCAGGTAGAGCTCGTTGGCGAAGTTTCGATCCTCTTGCGTCTCCGTTCGCACGAGCGAGTCGCGTCTAACGGGCCGCGCTGAAAGTTTCGCTACCTTTCCCGTATTTCGGAAAGCGAGACGACCTTTATTAGCTTCCCGGTCGTTTGGCGTACACTTTTCGCCTCCGAATCGCGATAGAAGTTGGTCGGTGAGCAGGAAGGATCCGAAGGATTGGTCGTGGACTTTTCTGCGCCGAATCCTATGGAAATCGGGAGAGGTAGTATTCATGTCGCATGAATATAGATAATAATCGTGGTAACTCGCGAAACTGATTAGAGCTCAGCGTGCAGTCGGTGGTCTATTTTCAGCGCAAATCACCCTCTGTCGAACGGTATGAGACTGGGGCAAAAAAAAAAAAAGATTAAATTTTTCATCCTCTTTTGACCATTTCTTGATTGCAGTTTGCCAGTCTCTACTAGCCAGAGTCACTCTCTAGGTGATACGTTGACGCTACTAACGAAAAATGATTTATGCAATTTTCTCAATAAACAAGGCTGACAGTGTGTAATGTGTTTGGGACTTTCCATGCTTGGGGGGGTGTAACAATACGCTGAAGTCCGTTTTTCAAAGTTCAACACGTTCTCCGTTAGTCATCGCTACGTGCAGCCTACACTTTTCTACTCATTGTCAGAACCTAACACTCCTTCAAACGGTAAACTGTATGCGTGTCGATGCATGCAATTTTCGTACGCTTGGCTTTTTTCACACGGTAACGATTTGAGTTTAAGATTCAAATGATTTATCAGCAATTTAAAGGTAGTAAAGTTTTAGTGCCTTACCCTGTACGAGCCGGCGCGAGCCGGACGCGAGGATCATTATCTGTCAAAATATTATGAAATTGTCTTGGCTCAAACTCGGGGTATTCGTGTAAGGATCGCGTGACTTCGGCGCAGTCGCCATTCTTCAAACAGCTTTTCATTATGACAGTCGTAAAAGACCTCGACCTGAATCTGGCAATAAGGAGTCGGATAGCGCTCAGCGGTGAAGTCTTTTGATTGTCGGATGTTCAGTTAAGACCCTTAAGCGTCGCATGATAACTCCATTTGATGCGCGGGATATTAGATTTGTAATTTGTCCGGTGCCGCGCACTGTTTCGAATAACCGAATCAAATCAATTGGACGAATTGTCCAAATTGTACATCGTAGTGTGCTCTCAATTGTAAAACGCGCGAGTTTCAACTCGCGCAGGTGTTTCGGTGATTCATTCGTACGTGACGCAAAACGCGTGTCGTTTGCCGACGGATTTTGAACAAATTTCGAACGTCGAAGAGTGTGAATGTATGTGAGGTTTGGTGAAGAAACGCCGAGTTGGGGAGAGACTTTAAACGTACCGAGCTGCCTTGAAGTACGGCGTACCGTCATCGCTCGTATCGTAAATTACCTTTACGAGGGAGCGATAGGGTAAAAAACGACACGTCTGCAGTCTGCCAATCGATTTAACAGCTGCCTTATCGGAAATGTTCCGATTGCCGCTCAATACGCCCGAGTATATTTACGCTCGACGCTCAGCGTACTTCCCATTCGATTCGGCACCGCTAACGGCTTCATTCTCATACGATTCAGCGTGTCGCGTTCTCCGTTTTTCGCGTTTAATGAGCGAAAAAATCTATTAATAAATCGTGTGTCGAACGGCGCGCAGTGAAAGAAATCGAGCCGAAATTCAGTGGCACGCGCGATACTGGCCACGAGATAAATGAAAAATCTGGGTTACGCGAAATTCGCGGGTAGAACTGATAAGGGCCTTGCGACTTGTTACAGTCCTCGGCCCTTCTATTGGATTTCGCGAGCCACTATTGATTTATCGCGACGCGCCCCCGCCCGGAAAGCGGCCAGGCCAGGCCCGCGGATTAACAGAACGTAAATTTGGCCATTTCAACGAGACAGGAGAGTCCGCTTTCGTTACTCCCCCGCGATGACTAAGCATTGTAAATATTAGCGCGGAGGGATTAGCGTGTTGAACTTCGTTAAGAGTCGCAGCAATACGATGATTCACCGGATCGAGAATTAAGTTCCTTTTGTTTCCCTTATGAATGATTTATTGATTTATTCGAACCCTTTGCACTCCGAGCAGTTTTTAACATGACCTTTCGGCAAATCCTGCTTTGTCATTCGAAATAACGCGTACACATTTTAAAGTTATGTTTTATTAATACAATTACGATGCAAAAAATATAACACAACGACAACGGAGTGCAAAGGACTAAACATAGACCCTCGACGCTTATTCCTAATGCCTCCAAACGTGTCGATCGTTAAACTCTCGAGGTCCTCCTTTTAGCCCGATTAGATTCGAATTGAGAATGAAAAATGAAGTCAAGTCCTCGTGAGCTAGCCCAGAACCTACCGTTCAGCAACCGTTTTATTTAGAACTTATCCCGAGACACCCTGTATCCACGTTTATTGATTGAAAGCAGGCATCCTATCTATACGAAGCCTCGATTTCGCACATTGCCGTTAACGGACAGATCGAACGGCCGACTATGCGAGAACAGCCACACCTTATAATCCTTTTGATGGAAACCCCTTCCTACGCGTTCCTCGACCGCCTCCTAATCCGCCCTCCTGCCCCTGCCTCGTCGCCACAGTCTATCGATTAATACAGCCGCGGCGCACGTGGACCCGCTGCGTCGGCCGATAGAAAAACTCATTTGAGGCACGTCAGAACGCCGTTCGATTTCTCGATACCGTTACGTGCCGCTTCCTGCGAAACTTTCTGGCCGTATCGCGCGACAAAATTGACGCATCGAGCTTATATTACCGGCCGGATGTCATGTCGCGTTGTTGATGCAGCAGGCACTGAGCAACGTGTCTGTTGACCCTGCGATGTTGCGGAAATAAAGCGAACGGCAGTGGACAGGTGTGGGTTGTTTTTGTGCTGCTTGTTTTTCGCGCCGCTTTATTCGTGAAATGATCCGCCGTTCGCGCCGTTCATCGATACGAAAAAGTTCATTTTACAGAAATGATTTTTATACCTTTGTTTTTTTAGTCAACCCTTTTGCTGTGACAGTATGGTCGTGGGTGTTTTTTATTTGATTTTTAGTACTGAATATTTCGCGTGTGGAGTAATATTGTAACGGCGCGAGTTCTTCGAAGGAACATGAAAAATTGTCGATGCAACTTGCCCAGTGCACTTTGGGACGAAGTGACGAATGCACAAAAGGTATTTGACGCTGAAAAGTGCATTGACAAAGGGCTGCTGCTAAATGGAGCAGCAGTGGAGGGTTTATTAAAGGCGATGAGAGGTAAATATATTGAAAATGAAAGACGAGGCGAGGATTATGCGGAAAGTAATAGACGAGTGAGCAGGATCACTATTAAAATCTTAATTTGCTATTTATTAGTAACTGTATTGTGGTTACATTATTAGCTATATCGAGAGGGTTGAAGGTTTGCTATACGTACACTAATTGACTCGGTGCGGCTCGGTCGCTGATTCTGAAGCAGGAAGCAATTAAGTCGCGTCGCGATATTGCAGCCGAATCGAAAGCAATTTTCATGATTTAACGGATAATCGTTCTAATGGATGATTGCGTCACGATACGGGATAGTGAATGGCGTGCTTTGATAAAAGCAACTCATTCTTGCGTACGTATCCTTTACCCCCGGCAAGTATATTTCGTGTCGACCGATGGTATGCCGTAGATAACGCGAAAACGATGTGCCTCGAGCTTTAGTTCGTCCCGACACGAAACTTTTCGGGAATCGCGGATCTTTACGGGCGGGGAAACATTCTATTCTGTCATTAACCCCATTAGCCGCATGGACCCGGATATGCACGGCCACATTTATTCCTGTAATTTCAGTATCAAGCGCAATTAACGTACAAACCAAATCCACCCAATGAAATGCATGTAATGCTTCGTACAAAACATCGAAGACTCCCGAATGAAATGACGCGTAAACGCAAAGCTTTGTCGTGGGGAAAAGAAAACAGTCACGTTAAAACAGTGTGTACCGTGTAAGCATTATGAAAGCGTACAAAATGTGAAACGCATTCATTTCAGCCGCACACGCAGAGCTTTATTCCACGTTTTCGTTCTTTTACCTCGTAATGAATCACTGCTTCCGCGATTATTCCAGGACTCCTGGGCCCTGCCGCTTATACAGAAATTCGCTTCCTCAGACGCTCGTGTACGAGTAATGGCAGTTGGATAACGTTGTAGGACATTGATATCTGACGCCCTCGCTCAGCTCATAGTGAACTTTCGGTACGCGAATACGCAGCAGCTTTCTGAGAAAATAGCTGACGTAGCTGACATTAAAGCACAGGCCGAGTCGGTATTATCTCTAAGTACACGACGTGGTTGGTAAATGCCGCTATAAAGTAGCGGCGCACCGGTAATTTAGCGACTTATCTACGACTATAAAGAGGACTTCCCACCATTACCAGAGACTCAGGCCTCGCTACTCCGTTTTCGCCATTGGCCACGACAATTTCTGACACTCTTCCGCGGCCATCTCTGTCGGGTTCATTGGCTCTGCGTCGGGTCACGTTAGTGTGTTATTCGAGGCAGAGTTGTACAGGGCTGCTTTACATGGCGCAACAAACGAGAGTTGTTCGAAGATATTTAAAGCTGCATTTGAAACACCACGATGTTATGCGAAATAATTATTCGTAACGTATACTGTGTAGTAAACGAGAGCTACGTGTTGTTCGTGTAACTGCCTGTGTCAATAAATAATTGGGCTTCGTCGTTATTAAGCGAAATAGTGATTACCCGATTCAACCGAGTTGCTTTTTCCTGCGACGAGCGTTTCGTGTCAAAAAGATTAAATTTTCGAGAACGACGTTCGCCGTCGACGCTACGCTATTTTTGTACTTTGAAATTGATCCTCTGCAGCGGAGCGTTGTAATTCGACGTCAGACTAGCTTGCAAGCGCTCGCTGAACTGAAAATTTATAAAAGCCGAGGCGTGCATGCGCCGCGGAACAAAATTTCGCCTCGAAAACGCTTTGACACGACCCCGGGGTCACGAAAACATAGTCTTCACTGGCGGAAGTATTATACATTCGCCCCGCTGTAATGTTACACCGCAACAGTGTTATTTCGGCGATCAAATTGCCGGCCGTTATTAGTCGGCCGAGTCATTTATTCTGAATGTGGCATACATTATACACGCGAAGACGTAAACACAGTCCTTAGCCCGTATTACCTCCGAAAACGATATCTCACTGTAACGTGACCGATGAAATTGGGACGAAAATCACCGTGCTTCTGTGAGTCTAACATTTTTTCACATTGAAGCTACCGAACGAGATATGACGACACATACTTCCATCACGAGGTCGTACGAACAAAACGCGGCTGACTTACAAAACTAATAAAAAAGACACTTGCAACGATTCAATCGTCGCCGCAATCCGTGGTCGAAATTATGAACGATCAATGAAGCACAAGCGACGCAACGATTCCGTCACATAGTCACATTTTCAGCCAACAAAATCTGAAACCTCGACAAAGCCGTGCCTGCACTTCTACATCAGCTCAAGAGACCTGCACGCTGTATAAAGTCATAAAGGGAAGTTACTCGCGGTGATATTCGATCGTGATTACATTGAGCGTGTAATTAATGCGGAACGACGTCGGGTTAAGAGATGTAACTAATGTCGTGTCCGTTCGAGTTTGATCGCCGCCGAGTCGAGCGACATTGCAGCTTGCCTTGCAGCGATAGCAAAGGCGCCACGCGCTGTAAAACGAGAACGCGCCGCGGGAAATATACACGTGGCACAGGAACGAGCGCGCGAGCGTTAAGCGGATGGCTTTTGCCACGCTCAAACGATCGTATCGCGTTGCACGTAAGGAGATTCATAGGCGCGGCCGTCGATTTCCGCGCGCGATAAGCGACAGTCGTGACTGTAACTTCATCGAAAGCTGCGAGTGCTTATCTAGAAGAGCGTAGATTACGTCTCTCTCTCTCTTTCGCTCCTGTCGCCCACCGCCAGCCCACCGACGCGCTAACTTTTTCGGTTTATCTGGCCGCGGAATCGCGCGGCGCAGAATTCGCAGAATACACCCCGGTTAATGTCGGATAAGCTTACCCGGCGCAGTTTAAAATTAAGCCGGACTTCCCTCGTACACCATTGTAGATTGCGGCCTCACCCTTTTCAGGGAACATTCTGAACGAGCTGTCTCTTTCGCTTATTCTCTCTCTCTCTCTCTCTCTCTCTCTCTCTCTCTGTCTCTCTCTCTGTCTTGCACATTGCTGCGGTACCGCGCGTTTTATCTTGATCTTCGAATAGAATAGAAACTTTAATTACCGCGTAACGTTGTACTTTCCCATGGGGAATAAATCTGGCGGGACGGGAATCTCGGGAGTACAATATTTCGACGTAGGAATGAGAGGGAGAGAGAAAGAGAGAGAGAGAGAGAGAGATAGTGAGGGATAAAGTGATTTTGAGGGAGGGGACGGCGGAAGTTAAGCGTTTGGAAATGTTGATAAGGATCTCACGAGCACCTTGCGCTTCTTGGCACGACGCTGACTCGTTTCCGCGGGAGTGCGACATTTGCGGTGTCCTTGCAATGGGAGGTTGGCTGCTGCAATGCGACGGCCCCTTCTACATCCAGAGCGCAGCTGCAGCCGCTTTGTGCCGAGCCAAAGGGTAGTGTAACTAGGGACGATGTACAACGGCGCAGGGGTTGTTTTATTCCCTCCTTGATTTCGTTCAGCCGGATGCTGCCGGACATGATCCGCCCGAGGCACTTTTAGCCTTTTTCCTTTACCCCGGTGCGCGTGCACACGCGTTCTTTCTCACTTGCCCGACCCTTTCCTTTTTCATTCCTCCTTTATGCATGTCGCCTCTTTTGCCTCTTCCTCTCTGGCGCGCGCGTGCTGTATGTATATAATGTATTCTGTATTTACAGTAGTACACATATTTACGAACACCTCCTTGACCCTACTAGTATATTCCGTGTGAAGGGATCGAATGTACTCGCGAATACTTATTTTTGTAAATCGTTATAAGCACGTTTACTTTTTGATCTGTTTATTAATGTAAGGAAGTACGCTGAAAATTAGGACAAACACTTTGGATTTCTTGCCTTCGATTATATTAGCGCGCTGAACTTTTGAGTCTGTCAATGCGTGTCGGTCGCCGTGCATGTAATGTATTGTTACGTACGTACATTTGTCCGTCTCTTTCTTTCCCTATCTCGCACGATCTCTTTCATCCTCTTCACTTCGTTCTTCCTGTCTCGTTACTCGCTATATACGCACACGTGAAGCGACACATAGACGTGCCGGGGATGCATACGATAATACTCTATCCACGAGTCTTCGCCAGAAGGGTCGACGATGTCCTCTTTAAATATTCCGCCCACGCAACGCAATCCATGCATCGACGGGACGATCGATAGGCGGGCACGAGGTGCAAATTATTCGGTGGCTCGCGGGAAATGATTGCGAATCGCAGCGAGGGACCGTCATTTTGATCTCGTCAACCGATGAGCCGAACAAATTCTGTCGTGTAGGAACGCTCAATAACTGGGTGTTGCGCGAAATTTCGTTCCGCATTACAGATTACGCGCGATTATTCTGACGCATCGATCGGCGCGTTTAACTGACATCGCGCTAATTGCGCCAGCATTATTCAGCGGTTAATGAGATGCAGTTATTTTTGAAATTACGAGTAGTTCACAGTAAGTTGGGATCTTGATCCATTGGCGTGTGACAGTCATTTTTCGGGTTCAGTTTTTCAACGACATCGAACGTTACCAACTATAGAACAGTATCACTCGGGAATACTTCTTCTGCGACGAATTGTTAATATTTTACTGAGCTCTCCATTTGCATGCAAATAAGGTACCGTTCGTGTATCGCGCGCGCGGAATTCCGAATGAGATTGTGTACTCGTTCGATAATTCGAGGTCAATCACTTTGATACCAGCCGATGTCAAGAGGTTTGCGCAATTTGGGTGCCTTCCTTTTTTCGGCTTCTTTTCCTTCCGTCGCTGGTCGCTGCTTTTCGCATATCATTACCTCTGCTGCGATTTCGCGAATGTGTTGAATTTGTTACCCGGCATCTACTGCCATTCACTATCATTACGAAGCACCAAACTATCGAGTAACGTACCTATTCATTAAACTCTCTGCTTTTCTGGCATTCTATTGATCTAAGTGCTTCTTCCATCGTTGGTATGCTTAGCGAACGTATCAATCTTGATCTTTTCCAACTACCAGCGATTGCTGTCATTAACGTACACCTAACTACTCTTTTACCTACCCACACTTATTTACTCTTTTACCTACCCACGCTTATTTACTATTTCTCGCATTCTATCTTTAACCATTTCCGTTCATTCTCTTGAATCTTCTTACCCCCGTCGCTCTGTACCACTCTATTGATTACTCTCCGTTATAAATTCTTACTCCCCATTCACATAAGATCCATTCGCGCCACCCCGGTCTCTTAGCCTTTACCACTCACGATTTTCCGCACGTATTATGCATGCCACCCCCGCTTCCACTTCTCTTGTTCCACTGCCGTCGAACATTCGCGTGCTACGAAGCAATTCGCGCGTTACAGTAGCGCGCGGGGAAGACAATTGCCGCTTGCCGTTACAACAGCCGCGTAAAGTTTAGTGAAAGCTAGCCTAGCGCAGTGAGGATCCGTCGTTGTCGCTCTCTGCACCCTTCGCGCGAAAATGTCGCACGAACGAGTACGCCTGGCGTCCTTGATTTGACTATGAAATTCATCGTCGCGCCAAACTACTTTCCCGGAGACGCGGACGTCATAGGTGTGTTGCCGCGCACGTAAGTGACGGCAATTCATTGGGATGCGCGATAAGCTTTGGAAATGCGCACTTGAAACTTCCGACGATTTATCGGATCCCCGCGAGAGCTCGCGAATATTTCATGCCAACCTCGATATATCAGTCTAATACGACTGTCGCGTACGTGAGAACCGATAATTCGAATCCGGCTTTCTTCGGACCTGTCTGGGTTATAAGTGAAACGCAATCGATTTTTACTTATTACCTAGTGTCGCTTCGGTGTCTGGTTGGAGACGTTAGCGATAGTTGTTGCTTTTTATTTACGACTCTTTAACTGTCAGCGACGTGCACGTACGTTTATTAAAAATCCTCGTTTCCGTACACTGAATATTCTTCACCGAAATTCGCGCCTCTTGATTCGATATTGCGTTAATGTCATTCTATTATATGAACATCTGCCACTATCAAGATCGTCGACCGCGATTAACATCTGGAATACGTGCAAAGGTATTGGCGCTACAAAAATGAATAAAAATTCATTCCATTCAAATCACTCCGCGGCTAGAGGGTTCAGAGAAGTACTCTGTTCAAGATTTTGCCAGACTTATACACATTACGATACCCTAATATCAATGTTTCCGTACAATTTGATCTTGTTTCGGAACATTCCTTGTATCAACTAGTGTCTCCCCAGTCTTCACCGAAAGTCAACTGCCCCACGGCACCCAATACTAAGGAAGCTTCTTCGTGTCGTTGACTAAAGAGATCGAAAGGGCAAACTTTTTCTCCCAGTCGGCCGTCGTCGGCAACTGGGCGTAATTTCAGGAAGGCAGTATAACGAGTTATAAATGTCAGGCGCGTGCCTTTAATATCCCATAATGGCCGGACGTAATGGCTCGCGTGGTACTTCCGAAATAGGACACCGCTGTGCAGTGGTGGTAACCCTTTGTCTTACGAGCACATCGAGAGGGTGGAGAAACGGAACGCGAGCGGAAAGGGATTGCTCGTCGACGCTCGTGCGGATAGACGTGTTGTTATTGTGAGAAAATGAGGGTCGCCCGGGCGTCTGTTCGCTCGGATAGTTTTGACCCTTTCGTAACACACTTTCGTAAACGCGCGACGCGGCTCTTGGTGTCAAATTTATTTGTCCGTCCGACGAAAGAGTTTAACAGGAATGCTGCGAGGATTCTGCTTGGACAAATCGTGCGCACTCGGTACACTCTATCAATTCCGTACTCTTGACAAGGGACAGTTAAATAGTCGCTGGACGAGCGTTGTTGCTCGATTAAAATCGCGCTCAACGTCGAACGGGTTCTGTTACAGTGGTAATGAGAGGATCTGTGACGAGTAAATTGGAGAGTTTACGCGTGACGCAATTTTGTGCGTCGACTCGTGTTTCCGCGTTGTCGGTCAACACGTCGAACGGAAGCAGAGAGGTGTCTCCGTTCACACGTGTTCGGCCGGTCAAAATACCAGGTCCCGATCCACTCACGCGGTTAGATACTTACGCCTCTCGGTGCGCCTAGATCAAACCGGCGCTGCGGCTGACATGATTTTATCAGGGAAACGAAAGTTTCGAGCGCCTGTTGGCCCGGCGACTTCTCGGGGACAGATACAAATGCGCCTGAAGGAACGATTTGTCTTTCCGCACCCTTTACGCCCACTCGTCCGCGGCCCCCCTGCCGCGGAATGATCCGCGAAAGGACGGAAGGCGTCCAAAAGTTTTTAGCCGACGAAAAATGAGCGCCGCTCGGGCGACTGCAACGTGGCCGTGCGTCAAACGACTGAGCGACCCGGACTCGAGTTGCGCAAGATTCTTTTTGCAAAATGCAAAATCATCGGAATCGGTCAACCCAGCCGAAAGTTACGCGTGAACATGTAGAAATTGCTCTCGAAATTTCTTAAAAAGCTGATTAAAACAAAATTAGCGCTCTGTGTACAAATATTTCGACGCTTAAATGGGATCAATTGGAGAATAGACTCTTTCATATAAATTAAGAACCATCAAGACCCGTCCACCTCCACCCGTTTGCAAGTTATGCGCGAACACAGACACAAAAAAACAACCACATATACACATGTTCGTGCGTAATCAGACCTCACGTAAACGGGTGTAAGCCGTAAACTGTTCGCCCGTGGGATTAAAGTAAGCTAATACGCGTGGCCAGGATGTTCGGGAACTTGAAAGCACTTGAAATGCACAAGACTTAGTTTATTCAACTCTATACTGCAAGTGTTCTTAGGTGTGTGTTCGCTCGCTTATCTTTTCCAACTGATCGCTCTGCGACTTCCGAAGAATGCCGAAAAACAAAACTTGAGCGTGCCGAAAACTCCGCCGTTGGAGTATATACAAAGAACCGCAGGTACTGGTTGCGCAAATTAAGGGAAAGGGCTATATGCATATAAGTTCATATGAGTAAAGAGAATGTGTTATGTACGGTGTGTCCAGATGTTGCGTGTTATTATTGTCTCTATATAGTCTATATTATCTTAAGCGGCTTTGCATTTGACGGTCGGCATGCGATAAAATTTCAGAAAAACAGATGGTCTTAAATGCAGTGAAAACGGAACATACACATGTTGAACAGATAACGTCCTGCTTTTTTGAAGTCGATTAAAAAGAATCGATCGTTCGTCGCACGAATTCCGTCTCGGCGCCCATTAAAACCGTACATCCTACTTCCGCGGACGAAATTCCGGAAGATCGGCAGGCGATCCTTTCCGCGCACGTCTGTCCGGCACGTCAGCCTGCATCGGCCGCCACGTTATACGCGGCCGCGGTCAATCTAGGTCGCCGTTATAATAGCGGCAGTTAAAATCTGATATGATGGCGAGCGCGTGTTACATCGGCCATCGTGAACTATTTACGTAGAACGCGAAAATCCATCCTGCTCGCGCCTTATGAGGTTGCACGCGAAGGAAACAAAAGAGCAGGGAGCGGTAGCGCGGCGAATAATTGGAGCAATCGTTGCATGAAGTTGCTGTGGCATCGTGCAACCCAGTATGGACAACGATCGAGAGTGCAGATTGCCGCGTTAAACCGGATCAACGACATATTGCCCGCGAACGTCGGTCACAGGTAAACGCATTCGCGATACAGGACACGACGATCAGCGATCGCTATCCGCGCATTCTCGGTACGCTTATCTGACGGCACGGACATTTTACTTCATGTAATATCGCTGGCGCGGTGAATGTAACGTTCTCTCGAAAGAACGATCATGCTTGGGCTTGCAATGTGTATACATTTTTTTTTTTTCTTCTATGACGTCGCATTCGCGACAGTCGGGTACGTATGTATCAGCGTATAATTTGTTTCTATTTTTAATTAACATCTTTTCGGGTATGTCATTTTCAACGTGATCGCGGTGAATAAAAGCGAATATAGCTAACCGATTGTCAAACGTACTCCAGGCCCGTCGAAAACAGTTTCAGTTTTATCCGACGTGTGACGGGATGATGATCTTGCATGGAACGACTTAATCATAATGACTTATTTTACATTTACCTGCTGTAACGGAATACATTTCGGTTGCCGAGGTCTATATCCGCGGAACGTTTTTTCTTGTAATCGTGTCGCTACAATGCAGCTAGTGCACGTTGTTTTCTGCGCCGACCTGCACGCCGAACGTTTATGTACGCGAGTATTCGAGTGTGAAGGCAGACGATTTTACCCTCGCCCGAGGCGGATGTTTCTGCTGCTCGATAAGCCAATTCGCTCTTTGCGGTCGTTGCTTTCGAATTTGGATATCTTGCAATATGCATCGCGTACACGCCAAACGTATGAATGTTGCATACTTCGAGTTCGCGCAAATGTTCGCGGCTACGCCGTGCGGATGGTGTGCAATATTTAGAAGACGTGTGTTCGCCGGAAGTTGTACGCGACGTAGGAGACACTGTCGGGCCGATGTAGCGTACGGGTGTGTGTATGTACGTATGTGCATCGACAATAGCGCTTCGTGAAGTACCGTGTATCGTGCGGCGGGATGCATGTTAGCACGCGACTGCATGTACCGAACAATCGACCTCGCGCTCGCGAGGAAAAACGTGGCCGAGGTAATTGGTAGCATTGCTCGGGAAGAATTGACAGATGTGTTTGTCTGTGATTTAAACAAGGATCTTATCCATTTACTCGTAACATCTGATGTAAGTTGAATAATGGATCTTTATTGGCGACGTAGTGTATCTAAAGCTTCAACATTTTTCAATGAGAAGTATGTCATTATTTGAGACGTAGTCGAGAACTTTTGAACTCGAAAGCATCGCAAGCCTTACCTCGCACGTTAAATATTTCATTTCAATAATCAGGTCTCGCGGCGTAGCCATATAAGACTCTTAATATACCGCAGCATCTTTCCTCCGACAAAAATCTAAAGCATACGTCAAAGATTGTCGCGCGCCATTTACTCTTGCGAAATCACAATAAACGTATCTGACGATTTGAAAGCCGGAAGCTCGCAATCGCAATCGTATTGATTCCCTCCTTTCGTCGTTTCGTCAGCGATTCCATCCTCTCTCCCTCTCTCTCTCTCTCTCTCTCTCTCTCTCTCTCTCTCGCGTACTTTTCTCTTCCCGTTTTTCTACCCAATCCGTCCTCCCTCACAGCGCGTTTGTCTCCTCGCAGAATTTGTGTCAACCTGCGCAGACTGTCAGAGGAACTTCCACTCGATGACTCGATTAAATTTCCGGCAGCATGCAGAGAGGAAGAAAGAAAGATAGAGAGAGAGAGAGAGAAAAAGAGGGTGAGTGGGCGGGGAGAGAAATTGACTTGTTTCGTCGTTCGCGCAACTTCTACCCGAGCATCCGCGGAACCCATAAATTCTTTATAAGTATTCACTGCTTCCTTCTTCGAGCCCTCCTCCTTCTCTTCCATCCGCGCAGACGAGAGTCGCTTGTTCCTCCCCGGATACTTCCCCCGGTCACACGATGCGCTCGTTGAAATTTTACGAGTGTCTCGAGACCCTTTGATACGAAACAGTTCGAACGAAAAAGTTCCGAGCGAATATGAATCTCGCGGATTGAGCCAATTGTGAGGCCACTCCTGAGTCAGGATGAAACACTGACAATGAGTACTCCGAGCGGATCTGCGGGATTTTGAAGAGTGACAGAGCATCGCATCGATCACGTTGACCGGGTAGAATTCGTTGAAACGAAAAAGCCGTCCGTGCGACTTTCGACCCGTCAGAATCGACCCCTTCGGAACGGTGCGCCGAGCAAAACTGAATTCACACGCGAAACAATCGGAGCCCGGCGCGCGTCGTCGGGCACGAAAGGGACGAGTAAAGCGTAACGCAAAAATTGAGTGGCGAGCGAAGGGAAAAGAACAGAGCGAGAGCGGCCGTCGACAGCGAATCAGTGTGAGAATACCATACCATTCGGTCGTGTCGACACTGGAGAGCATCCGAATTGGCAAGACGGGCGGCGGATAACTGCGGCAGACAATTCATAATAACCGCGGCTGACGGTAGCCCGCGGTATATTAATGAACTGGAGCTTATCGGAAATCCATCAGAACGGCGAACACACAGTCGGCGGTCACCATTTTGCCGGGCAAATGGCGAGTCTGCCTCGTTCAGCCCTTCACCCCTGTCTGCCCGTCCCTTCCCTACCCGTCGCCCGCGCAGATTTGAATACCGGAATTGGAAATCGGTTTCCATCGTCGCGCACGATCGTGCAACGGCCGCGAAAGCGGAATCCGAAATGACCTCCGACGAGAGAAGATGGGAGAGCGAGAGGGATGGGGAAAGAAAAGAGTGGAGGGGAGGGGACAAGACGGGCACCCACGAATCGGGAAGCGATGCCTGCTGGATCCGATTGGATTCGATCCCGGAATGAGTACAGGAATAAAGATAGCAGGGAGCCTGGGCTGCCTTTAGTCGAGGAAATTCCGCGATTTCCGCTTGTCAGCTCTCCACCCCCTCCCGCCACCCCACCTGCCGAATCAAGATCCGAGCGGCGCGCGGGTCGTGCACCTACGGACTGGTTGCTTTCGCAGTTGTCGAGTGTAATACCGCTCCCGTGCGGTTGTGTAAGCGGGGAATCGAGAGGGAGGGCGGTTAGTACGTGTCGAACAAGGCGGATTCGAAGTAATGGAAATTGGACGGGAAATTCAGAAGCGCGCCTTTCCTCGCTCGGCGCAGTCTGGGGTGACGTAATTCGACGCGTGCGAAGCTGGCGCCACGGTAATGCCGCGTCTAGATTGGATTAAGGACTATTGCTCGTTTTCTTTCGAGGAGATAGCGCGCGAAGAACTGCGCTTCGTATGAAGCAAGACAGGTGATCAGATTATGCCGACGAATGCGGTTGGTTGCGAACGTAGTGCTGATGGCGTCGATGTGTAAGCGGGCCCAGGTGCCGAGCCCTTTGCCGCTTTCCGTTTTCGACCACCCATACCGTATCAAGGGATACTTTATGACGTCTCGGTAAATAGAAACCAACCCATAGTGAAGGACATGCAGCTGTTGAGACATCTGAGTGTACATAGATGTCTAGATAACCGAAATTCCAAGAGACTCCCTTACCAAGAAGAGAAACGTCGTGGATGACGCCCTCGCCCTTCTCTGGGCTACCGACGCAACCCCCTCTTCTCATAAACCGTAGATATAAGAAGCATGTTCTGCGCTGCAAGTTTAGTCATAGTCTACATTTTAACACCGAAACTCTGCCAGTATCATTATTCATTTTTAAATAAAGCATTCACTATTATATTGTATTTTATGTCGTCTTTAATTCGCGCTATCACGATAGATGCGTCACATCATCCTCGAAGACCTTCGTACCTTCGCTCGTCGTCTCTTTCCGCGTTGTTTGTCTCGCATTTCCACCCCATGCCTTTCTGCCGCACCGCCCTTGACACGAAAGTGCGCGTGGGCGGCGAGCGCGTAGATGTAGAATATAATGCTCCGCCTGCCCCATGAGCCGTCGCATTCTCTGTGCTTGGCGTGAAAAAGCACGTCACCAAATGTGCGACAGCGGATGACGCTGGTGGAGTAATCGGGAGAATACGCGCGTCCGTTCTGACCTCGTGCGATTCGCGACAAACACGGCGTGCGTCGCGTTTGCGTCCGTTCGCCCGACTCTCGCCCCTGAAACGAAATGTTTCCCGTTCGCATTTCCGTCCCCCCCGTGTCCGTGTGTGCCTCTTGGTACGCGCCCTCGCTTACGTGGAAAATTGCGCGGGTTTATGGGTTAATGCTTAACGAGGCGCGAATTTGCGCCAGCGAGCATGTGTGTCGCCGGCCGCGCGCTCGCTCGATGCAGAACTCGGCCGCGCAGATCCTTCAGCATATTTCATCGTCGCGCCTCATTTCGAGTGGACGTTTTCGAGCGCGAGATTTAGTCGTTCGTTCAAACGTCGCTGGAGGATTTTTTTATTTTTTTTTTGGTCCAGATAAATTTTCGGCTGGAAGTTGTTCTGGATGTTACGTTGGATTTGTATATCAAAGTAATTATATGCTCAACTGTCGTTCGCTGATTTTATACGTGCAGTCATAAAATATATCCAGGTGCGTCGTGGGTCTATTTGTTTATTGAATTTTCTTATTCAACTTATTTGACTTTCAGACTGCCGTAGTGCTGCATTTTTTACGTATCTTACGGGCCCCGCACAAACGGAAACGATTTTGTGCATATACGCGACGAACAGTCGCGAAACTTGATAAATATTTGCTTACACTGCTTACAGCGCAGCGTGCAGTTGCGGCAGCATTTTTTGGAAATATATGAGCCCTGTCGGAACAAAAATCCTACAAAAGCTCGCGGTACACGTCGATTCCGTGTACGAGATGTACGAGCTAGTGAAATCGCGTTTACGCGATCATTATAGAGCGATTGTTCGATGCGCTCTATTCTAGTGCGTGATTTATCGGCGTGCGTTGTTCGGGCTAATGGAAAACAGAATGGTACTTCTGCCGCTAACAGTGCACGACGAACGCGGACGATAATGTATGTGCATTTGTATGCGATAAAAGTGGATTTTCTCTATGCGCGAATTTCACGCCAATTTGGTCAAACGTTTCAGCGTTCGCCGTTCAGATCGCGATATTTCATTCGGCCCAATTCATACTGTTTCCGCGCACGATGCGTCGCAATCGCATCAACCCTACTTTTTTTCCCCCAATTTTGCACTTCGATTGTTCCGCAGCGGAGCGAAGTTATACCACGATATAATTCTTGAAAATTGCAGCTTCGCGTCACGCATTCTATTGGAGTGGAACGACGTCTGACGCAGACAACATTTATCAAGTGCGTTTTTCTACGCGAACGTCACCGACGTGGACACAGACGAACACAGAAGAGCTGCAGGCAAAAAAGAAAAACAATTAGACGCGGTCTCTGTGAACTTTCATTACTTTCAGATTCATAACTTTGCAACAGGAGCTGCGCGAGACTTGAGACGAGAATAAGAAAGGTCATAAATAATTATAATAACTGTCACGCGAGTTTGCGAGTGCCGCGACGATCGATTTCGAAGGACGCCTTGTTTCCCAACGAACAGCTCCTGTCACTTTTTATCGCTCTCTGCTCTCTGCATTCATACTCTATTTTTAACTCATCGGCAAGCAAACGGGACTGTACACACAAACAATTACACGCGGTCTCTCTGAACTTTTGTTATTCTCCGATTTATCCCGACGCTCCAGAAATCGCGTGAAACTCGAAACGCGACAAAGGCTGTGAATAAAGTCGGAATAATCGTCACAGCTACTGCAGCAGCGATCCATTTTGAAGGACACATTAGCGTCGCACGCACGGACCTCGCGAACTCAATTATTCCCTCCGAACAAGTATCGCAATCACATCCAACAACCGTTCGCACATGCCGTCTGATTGCGAAAAGTGAATCGTTATCCGCGTTCGCCCCGTCGTACACGAAAACCGCATGATTTGAGAGCGCACGCAAATGATTGGATCAATCATCGGGCACCATCGCGAATCTCGGCGCATTGTTCCGCCACTTCAAGGAAATCCGCTCGTAATAGACGATTTCCATCCTATTTGGCCCTTTCGGCCGAATTGCGCCGCGATTGTTGCGGTCATAAGTTTAGCGCTGGATCCGAATGTCGGCGTATGTGTGTCGATACGTTTCGCATTTGCGCTCGCTGTCGATTTTAGATCGGTCATACACACGAATACGACAGGGTCACTGTTTGCGTTGAAATCGCATCGAGGTCACGTTGCTTCGGAACCCCGAAGTTCCGCATTTGATCGTGCATTTTAATTCCCAGCGAGCTGGCCGGACAATTCTTTGTTTCCCACGCGCCCGTTTGTGGCACGATTTCGATACTGTAAACACGAAAATAGTGGAGAGTCGAGAGGGGCGAGCGTTTGTTGGCAGAAATTTGTTGGAAATCGTTCGGTGACGTGTACGTTATTGCGAGATCGCTGTCAGACATTAATTATTTGTCGACGAAGAATTCTTGGTAGCGCTGTTAGTTCTGGTGTTCTAGAGTTCGGAGAAATTCTGAGAAGATTCTCTCGAATCCGTTGTGACAGGAATAGAAGTACTCTCGTTAATGGCCGACGTATTTAATCGGAGCTTTGGACCGAAAGAGTATCAGCCGCTCTGGCGTAATTCTCTTGTAATTGTAAAATCATATTATTAATGAAGCAGGAAGAGTGCTGTACGAATTTATGAACTCGGAACATTGAAGCTTTACTACCACCACCTGTCTCATAACAACATAGTAGCATACCCTATTACCTTCACGTTATCCCACAATTAATTGAACGTCTCATACAATGTAAATAATACACGATGATAATGAATATAAGAAATCAAATATACGATGAATTCTTAAATTCACCCACCGTCGAGAACGCCACGCGAGTGCTTCGCACAAAGGAATCCTATTTCGCATTTCTTATTTAGTCTCTCACATACACTCGCTGAGTTCATATTTTCCAGCGTTGCCTCCTACAAATAGAAACTAATTTACACGCGCGCGCAATGACACGCAAGAAATCCTTACCGTTCAACCTATCCCCACAATACCGACTCACCGTCGGTCGTTACCTGAATGAATTCGTTCCATAACTGGGAACCGGTGGCAATTAGTCCTCACCAAGAGAGGTTCTCATACGTGCGGTGCGAAAAAGTGTGTCATGCCGGTATACGAATCGACGTCGCTGAGAATCGCGCGGAGCGTCAGATGAGGTACGCGCAACACACGACTCGAGCGAAGAACAGAAAATATTCTGGCTCTCGGCATTGACCGTTAACGGGTCCCTGTAAAGCGGCAGTAATCTTCAGTAGCCATTACGCGTCGGACCGCCTGTCTTCCGCAAACACATCGTAGGCGCGCACATTTTGCGAAGCTCAAGCGAGGACGACAGCTCAGACTGCTCAAAGTCAGGGACACTCGCGACAGTGGAAGAGTTCTTCTCGAATCTAAAGTATAACGACAAATGTGATAAAATGAAATGTTAAAGATTTGGGAGGAAATGCGATTTAGTACTTTTAATCAGTACGCAGAAAGCTAAAACGTGAAAATGTGTAAAGGACGAATGTGCGGTTGGCGTTGTACGCTGTTCTGCGTGCATAAAATGTGCTGAATGAACACGGCGTGCCAGAGGATGCTTTATTTGGCAGTGTTGGGTGGTCTCGACTTGGTCCGACAATAAGTCACTCTGTCTCTTATCAGCGATTCATTCTTTACTCACCATTCAAATAGCACGGTTACACTTTGTCAAGCCTGCTATCAATGTTCTCAGAATCATGATCGACAGTGCTCCACTTGTATTGCACAACAGTCCCCCAGAATCGACGATGTCAGCGCGTTGCGCAGCACTCGCCTCATTTCGGAAGCACTGAAAGATTAAAATATAAGCTGGCCACCTAAATCGCGCCACTTAAGCACGAGCGACATGTCTACGCGCGATCACAAGAGAGCTCGCCGTCGAGAATTTCGGTTTAGCCGGGAGGTTAGTAACTCGAGCGAGGGGCACGTACCCGAATTGCCGCGTAGAGGGAAGTCTGCGAAACTCGTTAAGTACGGAGTTACACCCCCAGGATCGGTTTTGGAGCGCCACTGGTGGCCGGGGATGAATTTCGTCGTAGACCGGCGAAGTTTAATCCGACGAAAGTTTGCCAATCGAATCTTTTCGCGGCGTATATCGGCCGCGTCTCGATTCCCTCCTTTCAAATCTATCCCCGCGCGGCCTACGCAACCGACGACACGTGTGTGTGTTAGTTTGTGTGTCTGCTTTTACAGGAAATTCCCGCAGACGGATATGACTCAATTTTTTCCGCCTCCATCTGCTTTTCCCTCTTTAAAGCCCAATAACTCGCGCAAATTGCGCTCCCCTTTTTGATGTCTCGCTTTTAAGGTGGAGGGGCGGCTTGTTTTATTTCTTCTTTCAATAACGGCGAGAAATTATATGGCCCGCGAGGAGGGGCCACTTTTATTATATTTCCACGGCGCGCGCCGTATAAATTGTGTCGCTGATGTTGGTAATGCAGGGACGGTAATATCGGCAATGAAATTCGTGGATTACGTTGGCGCGGGGGTGGAGGGATGGTGCGGAGGGCAAGAGGGGTGCGTTTGGTTCCGCGAAACGGATTTGCTTGTTGCAACGCTGTGGAAAGAAATGGATATCATTTTGACGGATAGTTGTGTGTTCTGTATTCTTTTTCTGCTGCGTAGCCAGAATGCGTTCTGTTGATCTGACATTTCCTCATGGGAGAATTAGGCATACATAAGAAAATGGCAGAAGTTTTTGATAGTTTGGGGAATGATGTATTTGAATTGTATAGAAGGAGCATTGAACATTTCAGAATTCCCTGCTATATAGGAATAATTAACGGAAAGTCAATCTTTTGTAGTACCACTTACATATTAATCTTCCATATGGCATTAACTTTTGACCAGATTGTCTGTCTAATTCCTTCTTAAGGTCTATGCAAGATTTCTATCGTGTTTTCACTTAGAATGAAACCTTACACAAGACAAATTTACAAATTTTTATTCGTCTTCTTTATTTCGCGAGGGATCGATATCGATAGCTATTTGGTTGCAGGACGTAGTATGTGATATCATGCATAAAGCATGCAGATAGGTGCAGTAGGGCTAGCACTATCCAAACCGGGCGGCGTATGTATGTACATACATGCATACACCTGATTTGCCACGAAGGCACGAACGTGCATTATATGGAGCGCGAGGCGGACATTACCGACGCCGTTAAAGGCGACAGCTTCATAAACAACAACGTCGGTATTAACCGATGGCCCGTGAGCGTAAATATGCCATGCGGCGATTCACTCACCTGCTCTGACGTTAATTGACAGTGAAATGCGTGGTCACGTTGATCGAGCGCGCCATGATTGGGTACCCGACACACCTAACACCTAAGGGAAAAAATTAAGAGCGCAAAAAGTGAAAAAATGGAATATCGTTGACGTAGGAAAAGTAAACGGATGTATATGAGAGTGCTACGTTTTGCATGTCACAATTTTACTAGTTCTGCGCGCTAACATTACCTACCCAAAATATGTACGAATCACGTGGACGTAATCATTACACCCATACCTGGCTTTACGGCTTAGATACGTTCCGAAAAAGTTGGCCGTAAAGCGAAAAGCCATATAACGAATCATTTATAAAATGATGACAATGTTGTGCCAAACGTTCCTCATATTTTCGTGAGGCAAATTGTAGCAGTGCCGCCTAAAGGGAGAAGCTGAAACTAAACAGATGGTCGCTAACAGTACAGCATTTTTTTTGCCGTATAACGAAAAGTTGTGGAGCGTACATCGAAAAAGTGCCATAATTAAAAAAGGCCGTTATAGCGAAATGCCGTATGAAGAGCGGCCGTATAGCAAGGTATAGGTGTACTCATGTAATGACATCTACGATATAGAGCGATATCCAAGTGTTTTTTTTTTTTGATTCAGGCATCAACAGATCTGTATTTGCTACTCTTTTTACGAATGTAGATATGCATCAATCATTCCCTCGAGCACGAAGTCATTCCCATGCCGTGAATAACCAGCCAGGGTACTTTTCCAATGCCTCTTTTTCCTCCACCACGCTAACCAATCTTAAATCACCCTATTCATCTTTGACAGCCTAACTATCTTTCCTCGTCTTCTCGCGTGCATTAAAATAATTGCTCATCAGGCGCGATTACACGCACAGTTTGCGCAGATGCGAAAAAGGTACGAACACAACTAAAAACAGCTCCGCTATGAGAATATAACCAGGTTGATCGCAGCTAGGAACCGGTTCGACATTCATTACCTTGCTTTACAAACACCGTATCATTTTCCCGCTTCAAAACATCCGACAGGCCGCCTTCGGTAAGGCGCGGACTAAAACAATCCCACTTCGTCCTCAGTTGCGAGCCAGCTATCAGCACAATATCATTCTCTCATTTCAGCAAACCCGACGGCCCGCCGTCTTGAAGAGCCCCTCCGACTACGAGGGTGATGCTCCTGGCGAGTGTAATCGACGAGCCCAGTGCGGCCTGCGCATCCACTCTCGGCGAGTCTCGTCGCGGACAGAGCAAACCGGCTCGGTTGCATCCGAGGCGAAAAGTGCACCACCGGCGCCTGTCGGGACTGCAGCTGCGTCAGCCAGCAGGGAGCGCCTTGTCCAGCACGGCGCTCTACTCACGGCGATAGGAGGGAGTTATGGTGTTTCGCACATGCAATGACTGTGGCCGCAGCCGTGTCACTGTGGCATCGTGCCCACATTTACAAGGCGATGGCATGCGTCGTCCTCGCCCTGATCGCCATTCAGTATCTACTCAGCGGGGTGTTCGATGGCCGGTCGATCGAGACGATCTTCACCATTAACGCTACGAGGTAGGTGTCACTTCACGGCAGACGGTACCTTCTTGACGCTCGAATGGACGGATCGGCTAATGGGTATTGTTGAGGGCGATGGCCGACGGCGTTCTGAGGGTTTCATGCGACCAAAATGTTGCTTTTAATGACGTCAGGAGTTTATTAGTACGTCATAATTTAAGCTAGGCCTGGCCAACTGGTGGCCCGCGGGCCATGTTTTTGATGGTTTAAGCTATGTTCTATGTTATAAGTGATTCGCGTTTTGTTATTGATGTATGCCGGTAATATCTGAAGAGTAGATGAGGTACTGGGTATCTTAGGTGTCTTCTCCGATTCAGGGCCGGTTTCACCAACGACGAATAAGTGGTTATTCGTAGAAAAAAGTTATTTGTCGGTTAAAATCGATGTTTTTCGTTTCACCAACTTCAGTTAGCGCTTATTCGACAAAATGATTGGTTTCGACACTCTCGTTAACTGACAAATAAATTTTATTGGCCGAATAACTATTTAGAGATTTATCAGTCGTTGGTGAAACCGGGCCTAAAAGGCGTATTTTAGATTTTTTGATGTCATTGTTACGTTAGCGATTAATGTTAAAATTTGTAGTTCAGCGCGGTATGTAACTGGCGAAACGTAAGTTCAAGTCTACCCTCGCGCGTCAAAGGATCCGCGTAGGCACGCCGAAAGTTTCAAACGTATTTTGGCCACCCCGCGCGAGTAGTCTGCGAGGAATTCGCATTACCCCCCCGAATCTTATGTGCGAGAATATCGTCTTGCGGAATTATCGGCGAATCGTCTTCAGGCAGACGGAACGCTAGGAATTCCTAGATCCTCCCGGGTTAAATTCCGCATAATTCCGCCCTCGTCTGCCCTCCGGTAATGCGCGCACGACCAGTCGCGAGTGCCACCCATCGTCACGATAGATTTGAACGCCAAGTGTTTCGTGTAATTCATGGAAATTGCGCCACCCACCAGATTCCCTTCGCAGTCTGATAATCCTGCAGAGTCATTATTCATTACACGGCGACCCAATACTCGCTTGGAGGCAGGTAAAGTCGTTATCATTCTCGCGAGGACCTCACATACTTTGCTCGCTCGAAGTGCTTATAAACGTGGACTTACCAAATTTTTAACAAGTTCTTCAATTCGTGAACTGTGGACTGATATACACGTTCGAGCATAATTTGTCGAGCAAACGTTGCCCGACGTCCATCACTTAAATTGAGCCGCATTCAAAGAGTCAGTACCTTATCTTATTCATTAAACATTGTACTGAAGTAAAAAATTGCGAAAAGCTTCTCCGAAGCATCGTTCAAGAGACCGTTTTGCACCTCACAGTAATATCGTCAGTCGTGCACTGGTGCCGTTAATCGAACCTCGAACGTCGAGGCTCCACGACCAATAGAACCGTCGGCGCCTCTGGCCAGCCGTCAGTTCCACCGTCTGGCGCTCCGAACTGCATTTCCCTTACGTCTGAAAGCCATAAGTTCGCGCTACTTTAATTCTCCGCCGCAAGCGCTCGGACGTCCGCAAGTCCGACGCACCCTTCGCGCCCCATTTCCGCCGATACACTCTCACGCTCGTTCGGCGGGAAAAGTCAGTCGCAGACTCCGCGTTTTCGCGTCACAGTCGTTAATTATACCGGCCCGGGCGTAACGTCGGCCGAACGTTCGCGCGCATGCCCGTACAAGTGATGCACAATTTATGAACCTCCCCCCTAAACCTGTCTCCGGCCCCGTTTATCAGCGTCGAACGAAGTGTACGCGAACACGAGCGTGAGTATCGGAGCGAGCGAAAGGGAGACGGAGAAAAAGAAGAGGAAAACGTGTTCTGGCTGCAATGCGTTATCGCGCCCATGGGGGCGAAACGTTTACGTGACGAGGCAAAAGCTACGCTTCGTGTACGTGTGTGTGTGTGTGTGTGAACGTGTCGCGCGGCTAGGAAAAGTCGACGCGGGAGCCTTCGCGCGTGGAGCGTGTGGCGCAGAATCGCACGCTGTGCAGGGCAGGTGAGACGGGCTTAATTACTTGTCGCGCTGGTGTCGGCGAGTAAGTTGGTAGGTCGGTGTGGACGCGGACTTTCTCGGATGTACGTGTGGGTAGATCTGACAATGAGCTGTTGCGGGAATAGGATTCGTAGATCCGGATGTCGCTGCATCTGGATCTTTCTGGATGTCGGTTGAGGACTGCGTGTGGATACAGGCATAGTCACGTAGGATTTGATATATCGCGGATGGTCTGCGATTAGGATGGAGCAAATCGAATCCGACACCAATCAAAGAAAACACACTTTATTATACTACGCAACGTTCTTTCTCTCACTCTCAATTTCACACGCCTTTACTGTCCCGAATGTCGCTCTCGACACTCATCCTTTGTCACACGACGCGCCCCACAGTTAGATTTTTTTCGTCATAAGACCCAGGTTTCTATAATCTTAGGAACAATTCTCACCAATCCAGATACCCGCGAACCTGTATCTCCGCGAAATTACACTTCCATGAATACAGATACCCAGCAGCGCGCGGATGGCCTCGAACGCTGATAACAGCCGGCGTAGATTTCTTTGAACGAAGATATCAACGGATCTGGGACGCCGTGCGCCGCACGATTCTACAAATGTAGATGTACCCGTGTCGGCCGTTCTGGCACGAAGCACCAATGAACGTTTATCTGGCGCCACTCTATCGATTCCATTACGCGATACATATCTAAGCTGGTCGAATGCCTTTACGCAGGCAGCGGCACAGCTTTTCCAACGGTCACGAGCTCCGACCTCGAGGATGTTACGCCCTCCCTGGGTTAATTACGAGAGCTTCACTCTGGCGAGCGTAAACTCGCCCAGCAGAATGCAGAGGTCCGACGTCACTGTGTCTACGCGGAAGCGATCGAGACGGAAGTTCGCTGGCAATGTAACGTCGACCGTTGAGCACCGCTTCTTGGGCGATACGAATTGATGTAATGTAATGGCACAGCTCCATTGAGCCGCGACGGAAAGCTTCCGAACGTACGAACGCTTGACACGGCACCTTCGAACTAGGTTTTACGTGGCGGACGTTCTACACGCATCTCGTAAGCTGTTAAAATTGCGCGCAAGACGACGGTAAGAACGTTTCGATGCGCTGAGCCGACGTCATTGATCGCTGTAAGGAATCATGTTCGAGATTGTAAAAAGCTCTGGCCATAATCGGGAAGCCATCGTGTACGTGCACATTGTCCCGAACGTCCGCGGCAATTTAGCGCTCGTGTTACAAGAGCTGCTTATGGCAGACGCAATAGATCGTGAACGTGGCGTTTCCGTGAGATCGATTCTCCCCCTTTGAGGTTCGCAGGCACTGGGGAAATCTCATTAACCGGTCGCTAACGAGGTAAAATGGCTGCTTAACGACGATGCCGACGCCACTAGGACAGGCCTCGCACACGTATACAGGAGCGTGTCGCAGCAAATCCCTGTCCCTCCGTTCAGAATCTTTCCCTTGTGCCGTACATGTTCGGTGCACAAGGCTAGTCTAACGGAAAATAATCGAATGGTCACCGATCGCATCGATCTTCAACTCCTCTGCGTCTCGTCTCCACGCATCATGCAGTGCGCTGCACGCGGCGTGTAGCATTTAGCATTTAGCGTTTACCATGTTGCGTGTAACGTGTAAGGTGCAGCATGTAGCATGTACCGTGTACCATCTATTATGAACGTACGTAGTATGGAGCATGCAGCATGCACCATCTATTATCTACTACGCTGCGTGCAGCATGTACTATCTACTGTCTACCATGCACAATGCAGCGCATGCCATCCACCGTGTATCATCTACTATGTAGCATGCAGTACATACCGTCGACCGTGTACCATGTACTACGTACCACGTATCATGTAGCTCTCTCACGCGTCCGTCGTTTGACCTCCAACAAGCAGCAAAGCCTGTCCATCGTTCTGTCTGCACGTTCGTTACCTTCGACGATCCGGCAATTTAACCGTTAAAACGTGCTCGCTAGACACGAACTCCGAGCGAACTATCGTCTCGACCCGGCTAACGAGTAAATTTCAATCATCCACGACGATCTCTCGAGTTCCACGCGAGCCCCGTAAATATCCAGCTGCCTAGGCGCGTCCTCCCTTTACAGCCGCCAAGCCGAAATGTCTCCGCCGTCTCCGGTGCTCCGAGAGCCGTCATGTGTCCCGAAGTTCGGCCGAATGTTGCGCAACGCTGACCGAAATTTCTCGGACCCGCAGTTCGCGGCACAGTTTGCTCACCAAGTCGTGTTCCGCAAGTTTCGAATGGCGCTCTCGAAAGTCGGCGGGGAGTTATGAGCAACATGCTGTTACGCGCACACTAGAATTCGCCTTCGCTGTGTCTCTCGTTCCTCTACAAAATTGGTTTTGCCTTCAGTTTCGGTTAAAAGTTGCGCTTCGCTCTTTTAACTTCTCGAACGCGAGAGCGGCACTCTCGTGATTTCGTGTCTGCTCGTAACAGGTAACTTATTATAAACGGGATTGTTGGGTACTCATGAGCACGATCTAGGAGAGATACAGTCAGTGGCAGAAAGATTCGGACACTAAAATATTTTGAATTCATCTTTTCATATCTCGGCCATTTGTCAATGGATCGTGATTTTTCTTGTTTCATCTGATTCGTTTTTCATTCAAGTTTACGAAAATGTGTATTTTTTTTTTAAATTTATACATGGTCTATTTTATATTAAATAATAAGTTCCATCATGTCACTTTTTCGGGCGGCAAAAAGATTCGGACACTTGTGTTTCTATCATTGTTTCATTCGACGTGCACTATTTTTAAACTTTTGCCGCACGTCCTTGTTGACTTAATACTTCCCTTAACAGATGTAGCGTGTGAAACAATTTTTTTTGTTAATATTTAATCGTATAAGACGTTCATTTCTCCTTTGATTTTCATTTCAAACTTATTATTGTTTTTTTCCATTTTTCCGACGACTTTTTCCAAAAATTTTTTCGCAGGATTGAAGCGCAAGGGTTGTGAAGACCGATGAAGGACTTTGAGCTAGTGGTGCAACGCAAATTGTTGCTCCCTGTGTGCTTTTTGTTTGGATTTGGTGCCTCGATAGAATGTACGACTTTCGTAGAATGCCATTTTCTCAGCAACCCCTACTAATTTTTTTACTCTTGGACTGAACTAATGAACCTTATGCATGAGAGAACTAATAAATTCCAATTTTGCAACTCTATTGTTTAAATTATAGATTTTACAAGCTAGTAGTATGCTACGGCAGAGTGTCCGAATCTTTTTGGAACTTTTCACTAAGGTGTATATGAGCGTCCGAATCATTTTGCACCTTTTCACTATAGGTGTATAAAAGCGTCCGAATCTTTTTGAAACTTTTCACTAAGGTGTATATGAGCGTCCGAATCATTTTGCAACTTTTCACTATAGGTGTATAAAAGCGTCCGAATCTTTTTGAAACTTTTCACAAAGGTGTATATGAGCGTCCGAATCATTTTGCAACTTTTCACTAAGGTGTATATGAGCGTCCGAATCATTTTGCAACTTTTCACAACAGGTGTATAAAAGCGTCCGAATCTTTTTATCACATTTGGAATAGGCAATTTTTGACAAGTATTGTCCAAACATTTATGCCACATTAGGAACATACTTTTCGTGAAGTAATGTCCGAATATTTTGTATGTCCGATTAATTGTGCGACTTTTGTAAAATTTATATTACGTTACAACATAATTTCGTAGTTAATAAATTAATAAATTACTGATTCACATATTAAATGGATAAGTGGTGACTTGCGCTGAAGATGTAATGATTAAAGATTTATGTCTTTACCAATGCAAACACTTTATTTTAAATATAATAATAACAATGATAATGATAATAATAACTATACATTGGATTGAAATTTGTTGACAAAACAAAACAAGATTACAATAAATAAATAAGTAAGTAAGTATGTACATAAGCAAGTAAATAAAGAAACAAATAAACAAACAAACAAATAAACAAACAATTAAATATGGAAACAGAGAAATAAACAAATAAATAAACAAATAAATTAACAAAATAAAAAAGGACGCCTTCATCAGCAATACCCGTCCGCTTTTCTATCTGAAAATAAACAATATAATACATTAAAAAACTCAGCCGCTAAGCTAACATAACCCGTTTGCACATTGAGTGCTTTAGGCAATAAAAAATGCAAAATTAAATTTGCTATTAGATAAATACTTACAGTATTAATATTTTGTGGGGTAACCCCTTTGTTGGCAAACCTCCGTCAGCCGCCTCGGCATATTTGAAATAATTTTTTGGACGTACTGTAAACTTATTTCAAATATGCCGAGGCGGCTGACGGAGGTTTGCCAACAAAGGGGTTACCCCATAAAATGTTAATACTGTAAGTATTTATCTAATAGCAAATTTAATTTTGCATTTTTTAATGCCTAAAGCACTCAATGTGCAAACGGGTTATGTTAGCTTAGCGGCTGAGTTTTTTAATGTATTATATTGTTTATTTTCAGATAGAAAAGCGGACGGGTATTGCTGATGAAGGCGTCCTTTTTTATTTTGTTAATTTATTTGTTTATTTATTTGTTTATTTCTCTGTTTCCATATTTAATTGTTTGTTTATTTTTCTGTTTATTTATTTGTTTGTTTGTTTATTTGTTTCTTTATTTACTTGCTTATGTACATACTTACTTACTTATTTATTTATTGTAATCTTGTTTTGTTTTGTCAACAAATTTCAATCCAATGTATAGTTATTATTATCATTATCATTGTTATTATTATATTTAAAATAAAGTGTTTGCATTGGTAAAGACATAAATCTTTAATCATTACATCTTCAGCGCAAGTCACCACTTATCCATTTAATATGTGAATCAGTAATTTATTAATTTATTAACTACGAAATTATGTTGTAACGTAATATAAATTTTACAAAAGTCGCACAATTAATCGGACATACAAAATATTCGGACATTACTTCACGAAATGTATGTTCCTAATGTGGCATAAATGTTCGGACAATACTTGTCAAAAATTGCCTATTCCAAATGTGATAAAAAGATTCGGACGCTTTTATACACCTGTTGTGAAAAGTTGCAAAATGATTCGGACGCTCATATACACCGTAGTGAAAAGTTGCAAAATGATTCGGACGCTCATATACACCTTTGTGAAAAGTTTCAAAAAGATTCGGACGCTTTTATACACCTATAGTGAAAAGTTGCAAAATGATTCGGACGCTCATATACACCTTAGTGAAAAGTTTCAAAAAGATTCGGACGCTTTTATACACCTATAGTGAAAAGGTGCAAAATGATTCGGACGCTCATATACACCTTAGTGAAAAGTTCCAAAAAGATTCGGACACTCTGCCGTAGCATACTACTAGCTTGTAAAATCTATAATTTAAACAATAGAGTTGCAAAATTGGAATTTATTAGTTCTCTCATGCATAAGGTTCATTAGTTCAGTCCAAGAATAAAAAAATTAGTAGGGGTTGCTGAGAAAATGGCGTTCTACGAAAGTCGTACATTCTATCGAGGCACCAAATCCAAACAAAAAGCACACAGGGAGCAACAATTTGCGTTGCACCACTAGCTCAAAGTCCTTCATCGGTCTTCACAACCCTTGCGCTTCAATCCTGCGAAAAAATTTTTGGAAAAAGTCGTCGGAAAAATGGAAAAAAACAATAATAAGTTTGAAATGAAAATCAAAGGAGAAATGAACGTGATATACGATTAAATATTAACAAAAAAAATTGTTTCACACGCTACATCTGTTAAGGGAAGTATTAAGTCAACAAGGACGTGCGGCAAAAGTTTAAAAATAGTGCACGTCGAATTAAACAATGATAGAAACACAAGTGTCCGAATCTTTTTGCCGCCCGAAAAAGTGACATGATGGAACTTATTATTTAATATAAAATAGACCATGTATTAATTTAAAAAAAAAATACACATTTTCGTTAACTTGAATGAAAGACGAATCAGATGAAACAAGAAAAATCACGATCCATTGACAAATGGCCGAGATATGAAAAGATGAATTCAAAATATTTTAGTGTCCGAATCTTTCTGCCACTGACTGTATATTTAGTCGGACGAATGATCGACTAATTTCATTTTACCAATCTCAATGAATCTCGACGCGGAGCGGCAAGTGGACCCCAGAATTCACGAGTAGATGAACGAAACAATGAGTGGACTCATCAAGAGGTCGAAAGGTCGAGCGATTTCGCGCGAGTCAATTAACCCTAATTACAGTATCGTTTACGCTCGCAGACCAGTGGCAAACAGTGCAAAACCGTACGCTCGGCCGAACGAAATCTCTCTTAATACCTTCCGCCTCCAGGCTGACCCAGAACGTAAAACAATCTCAAGATTGAAACCCGAACAATATTCCACGCAGTTCGCGAAAACATGAGCATGGGTTCAGAAAGAGGGCTGCATATATTATCCACCTCATTCTTGGCCGACGTATCGCTCCGTTTCAACCACTCCCGAATATTGTTCAGATTTTCACAATATTAAATCTGCAGACGTCTCCGCGAATCCGACGTAATCCGATTACATCGAGCGTAGTGCAGGCCACCGACTATTTATCAAGTTGATGGCCGGCTAACAGTGTCGAAACTTCCAAACTGCTGCGAGCTGGCGTTCGATTTCCAGCACAACGCGGAACGGTCAGTAAGCAAACACGGAGCGGAGTGTACATTGTACATATATCGCCACCATCGCGAGACTCGCTGATTACTTAAATAACGATCCGCGCGCGGCGCGCGTGAAACGTAGAGCCGTAAAACGGTAATGTGATGGGTTCGGGCGCCGCTGCAGCGAGTGCACTTTCATCTTTCATTTGCCTCTAAAAACGGCCGTTTGGCCTTGACGCCTTTGTTCCACGTTGCGATGCCTTTGTTGCCCGCCAGCCGTGACGCGCGGGAAGGCACGGAATCGGAAGAAATTAATTTGCTGGCAAACGCGCCGCGCTCGAATATAGGTCTCCGTGGCCTGGCCTCATAATCGATACCTGCACCCGCTATTTACGCGCCGATTCGAAAGAATCAATGCCGTCGCGACGACGATCGCCGCCGCCTGGCGAATTTCGTACCGTGGAAGCTCGGGAATTTACGGTCTTGGGTGAAGTTTACGCGAGCTTCGCTCGACGCAGGTACGTACGCGTTGCGAGGGCAGGGTCGGGCACGATGAAACGTAAATTAAGATTTCCGGGAGAAAACGTGTTTGCAGTGAGCGAGAGAGAGCCAGCGGCCCGTTGAAATGGAACGCATGTGACTGTATGAATTCCCGTGAAACCTATTGCAGGGCGCTGTTTCATGCTTTCAACTTCTCGCGAAGACGCACGTTTCCTGTATAATTTAATGGGTCCAAAGTTTGTCTTTCATTCATATACTTCGTAGGTTACTGAGTCAACGGTAATGAACGGTGAAGGATGTTTGAGTTGGTGGTAACTGATGCATTTTCTTATTTTATTTTATTTTTATCTTATTCATACTCACGGAGTTAATTCATTTGTACACAAAAAATACACGTGTCAGACTTAAACTAAAATTGAGTTTCGTGTAGACGTAAAGTCGAAGTGAACGATCAACTAAAAATTTGGCAGATTTCCCTTTTAAATGCGTTCAAATTCACCCCGAAAAATTCCATCTGTTTGAGATTCGATATGTCGTTGGCGTTAGCGCAGATACGGTTTATAGAATTCGAGTAATACAGGGAGGTCCTATATAATGTGGTATGAAAAATAAACGAGGTTCTGAGATTACGGCTGGCACACTTATGATCCTTCTACTCTATTCGTATTCACTACACTGTTTAATTTGTTATCGAGTGAAGCAGAGTTATCAATTCAGAACGTTAAAAAATCCTCCTTAATCAAAGTTTACCCTCACACGCGACCTGAGCTCTAAGTAATACAATTAACAGTCGAAACATCGAACGTCTGATCAGAGATACCGGAACACAGGGCAGTAGACATCAATACGCGTATCGACAAATTGGATCGTTCGTCCCGAATCGTCGGAACACTCGACCCGCTGGAAATTTAATTCGCGCCGCGCAAAAGTCGCAATTTTTCTTTAAACCGTCCACGCCCTCGCAATCTCGCCAAACCTTCCGTTCCTTTCTTCCGTCACTTTGATACATTTCTGTTGTTGCCCTCTCTTTCGCGTCCGCCGGCCACCTCATTGTTATTACAAAAGCAACGGCTGTCGGCGCCGGGAGTAGGGTGTAGCGAAACAACGCGTTAAAACGAAAGGCGCGAGAATATAGAAAGCTGCGTGCGAGGGAAAGGCAAGCAAGAGGCGGGCGACGTTGGCTTTTGTACGTTCTGCCGTCGATGTAAGGCGGCCCTTTCAGCGGGCCAAGAGCTAAGGGTCCCTTTTTAACAGAGAAACTCCCGTCGTCCTCTTGCTCATACAGGGTGTCTTGTAATATGTTCGACAATCGAGTAGAGGATTATTATCGAGTTATTGATTATCGAAGCCTGCAGCATCAGAAGATGTAGTATCAGGGCTTTCGTTCGAAGTTTCCTTCCGTCGAACGACGATGACAGTTTGAGTGATGTGTATTTGATTGTAAGAATGATTTCTGATGCCTGCGGGTAGAGACCCGGTTTTTGTGCGATGTAGTAACGACATTGTTTTTTGATTGCGATATTATGATGTGGTTCAAACTTGCGTGGACTCCTATTGCTACAGAGTTACTAACGTTTTCCGATCGAACGGCAACGACGTTTTATGTGAAATTTGTCAGGTTGTTCATTTGACTGTAAAAATAATCGAGTTGATATTGCATAATTGGGAACGACTGAATCGACGATGCTGTGTTATGGCCTGGAAATGGGAATGGAAGCTGAACAATATTTTTGCGCAAAATGTACGGATACTGTTGGATCTTTTGCTGGTTATTAGACGAATCACGTGACACCCTATATAGGTTTCCTTTTTGCGTGGGTGCGCCCGCCACCGGCAGCGTTGTTCCTTTCCTCCTTTCCACCTTTCGCGGAGCAATATTCTTCAAAGTCATACCCCCTTAGCTTTCGCGATACGTGAGAACGCGTTACGACGGAAGATAAAGAGCTTCTCAAGGAGAAGAGGTGTTGAAAGGATCGTCATTAAAGGAAATAGTTCTCGAGAGCTCGGAGTTGGACGATACCGTGTCGTTCTCAATTTTCTTCATAGTCATTTTCACGTCACACGCGCTTGAAGACGATTTTCTAACCGTTTTAGCCAACATTACGATATATGTGCACCGTATGTCGAATGAAGTAGTCAATATCTGCAGCTTTCTTACCGTGTCCGATGGTATTTTTAAAGTGCCCACTTTGGTTCGTCGAGTCCTACTTCAAATATAACGGTACCATATTCTTCCATTTGCGCGCATTACTGATTTCACCGCGAATCGACAGTTATTTGTTGATAGTCAAACGCTTGCTAAACATGGAACGGCTTCTGACACAATTAGATGGGAAAGAAAATGAAGAAGTCTGTCAAGGGAATTGCATAATACGATACCTCGCTTGCTACTAACAGATACGAACAGCACGATCAATTTACGGTGCATAATGATACTTTAGACGTCTCAGTCGCATGAGTCACTGTATTGACATACTTGTTACATACAACAAATATGAACGGGAACATTCGATCGAATCGAGCTGGCACAGAACTGACCAGCGTTCCAGCCCGATATTCCTTGGAAATATTTAGCGTTCCACTACTTCGTCGTTCTATGTGTACATCATTTTATTCAATTTTAATTTATAATAGTCAAGTTGTTCATTTGCAGTCGATGCAGCGATCTAATTGAAGGACAGCGTTCGATGCGGTTGAAATCGCCTACGGGCGCATTGATTCCGGGATAATTGATATTTCGCTCATGCGAAAGGAGTGCCAACTGCAGTGTGAGGGATGCTCGAAATTCTGTAACGAGGAGATAACGACAGGGTTAGCGGGTTTGATTGTGAACGTGTCCGACGGCTGTGTGCGTGAACGTGCTCCGTCTCGATAATTGTTTCGTTCGCTGCTATCAAGTGCGCTACCGATCTGTAACATCAGAATCGGTAATAAAATAATCGCACCGAAGTGCAGCGTTTAAAGGAACTACATTGCTGAAGGGAAAATCATCATTCGCTGTCGGTCTCTTCTGCGATACATATTTTGATTATTTTTATATCTCTATTTGTTGATAATAAAACAGTTCAGGGATCACTTTTCGTGACGATGATAAATGTCGCGTGGAATTTCACCTAAATCAACAGTTGCGTCGATTGAGAATGATTAAACGTAAAATTCTGATTTCGTTGCAGTCTGACGGAAACCGTTTGAGGAGGGTTAAGTTACGCATTCCCGAATAAATACATTCCGGAGGTATGATTTACGATTTGTGAAAAATTGGCATTTCGGCGATGATTCAATTGCTCACGAGCAAGTGATTTATCACGCGGCGAGTCACGTGACCCGCTATTGGTTTAACATTAGTCCCGTCACGGTGATGTACAGCGTACGTGGCTTGTTACGCCCCGATGTAATCTGACGTATCATGCCTTGTCTAACACCGCGCGACGGGACATTAAACGATCTAACATCGATCCACGCACCGGCAATCAGTAATCTTTCATTGGTCACGCGTACACATATCGTGGACGATCATTCTTCGCTCAGCTTTTCAATCGTTTTATTCCGTGCGCATGTTAATAAAGTCGTATGTTTCAATTGGCTGCGGAGGTAGTTTCAACGCCGATATTGTCATTATGATTGTCTTCTTGAAGATACTTGAATCTGACGTGAGACATGACACAAGGTACTACCAATTACGAAGAGAGAGTAGCATGTGTGATATTTTTGTCTAAAGTTCGTACTCAACGTTTGCGTTATTGCATTCGAGTGCGACAGCGAACCATCGGGACATCAGGTTAGATTAGTACACCGGCAGCGTATAACTTTTAACTAACGACTAACTTCTTTTGAACTTCTAAATAACAACTAACTTCTTTCGAACTTCTAAATAACGACTAACTTCTTTTGAAAATCACAGATTCCATTGTTTGTCATTCAGTTCTCGGGACATCCTCCGAACATTCTCGTCGAGTAGGGACAGTAAACTTGATTAAAAACCGTGAACGTCGCTTCTACCGCGACATTCGAGTGCAAATAGTTAATACATCCAGCGTCGCGTGCGCGAAATGAAACAATTTCGTCTCGTCCGTACGCGCCAGGTAGAAATTTGTGGCGTGCACAGTGGCCTTCACGAGCGATCGAGCGTCGCTTATTGTCCACGGCGTTTAGAGCGCGGAGTACCGCGGGCTTTACGAGCATTAATTTGCCGGCCTAATTTACCGCGGAAATTGAGTTTTAATATTAAGAGCGACGGCCCTCGATCAATTATCCCGCTAGTTAGGCCGCGAAATAAATTTATGTCGCGCGGTTGCCCACACCGTCAGCGTCGCCGAAATCCGGGAGGGATGGGTTTTTGAACATTATTGCTCCCGATATAATGAGAGTGGTCCGACGTTGTTAATGGAAAAGAATACTCTCGCGGCGCAACGTGTTTCAAAATGCGTGCCGCTGAAACTCGAGCGGTTTGCTTTCGGCGCCAGGAGCGTCAGCCCGGATTACGTGATACATGTTTGAGTATGCAACGAAATATTGACGAAGAAAATATGTATACCCGTTAATTGGTGTTTACTGCACTTTCGAGGCACTGTTTCGAAATATTTATGTGATACAGGTATAATCGAAGTAGGTCTTGAAAAAAAGGAACTTCTACATTGAAATCAATAGCAGATATTTCATTACTAGGTATCGTACTTGATGAACTGCCTACGCGCGTGAACGTGCCATTATCGCATACTACGCGGATGTTCTGTTAGGAGTGCGTCATTTCGCTTTCGACACGATAAGAACGAATTGCCTTCAAGCCATCGGCAGCTACTACCACCGAACGAACTTCCGCCGTACTACCGTCAATTAATCAGATAATCGGCCTCTCGTCGCTTCAGCAGCAAACATTCTTTTTCAGCCTCGCAATTAATGCGTCCTGCAACGTGGGCGATCACGCCTACGTTCTCTCAGATATCATCGAAATATCAATTGTGCCGTATCGCGTTACCGAATTTCATTCCGCCGGCAGAATGCGTGTCGCTTAAATGTCAAACTCGTTCTGCCACTCGGCGAAGTAATAGCCTGTCTAAATCGGTTAATCGCATTAATGGACGTTTTGCGTTTCGAGTGTTCGTCGAAACAAACTGACACCGTCTGCGCCGATAATAACGGATAGCTGGAAATTGGTCGGTCGAATATTGTTGCGAGTTAAATTTAGAGCGGTTTCGATGTGAAATCGATACAGCGTGGAACATTGAACACGGCTCCGTTAATTAACGTATCGCGTTAATAGTTTCCGGATGCGCCCGCCATTTTGTTACAGTGCGCTGCTACATTGAATAGGCTACTACTGAAACGTTTTAACTCCACTAAAACGCAAAATCGGTAAAATTTCAATTTTTACCGTACGTGGTGCGTATTTATATGTTTTTTAGATAATATTATCTGTAATCGCATATTTATGAAGATTTCCTTCGTTCGCCGACAACCATTTTTCATGTTGCCGAATATCATACGACTGCGCGGTGTGCAGCAAACGATCACGACTCTTGCAAGTTGAATTTAGTACGTTCTCAAAGTAAGCTCTTCGATCGTCCCAGCCAGACACGTGTTTGGCGAAAAGAAAAACAACCGTTCCCGCCGCGCACTCGGTCTATCAGGTCTATCTGAATTGTCAAACGCTATGTTAGTCACAGTAGGTGGCAAAAATTGCCAGCCCCAGCGAGATCTTCGCGGCCGAAAGAAGCGGAAACACTGTCCGTGAGCCGATAATCGGATTTGCTAGGCCAGATACAGCTGATTGAACTGCTGTGTACTTGATCGATCGGCCTTGCACATCGACCTGCGCGTATCGAGCTCTTAGCCCAGAAATACCGGCAGACATGAGTTTGACAAGCGTGATGTACGCGGCCACGTGTGTCGCTCGACAGCGCTGCATGCAATGTGCGTTTCATTGTTTGCTCGCGCTGTACGTGTAAACGTGCCGCGTTCGATACCTATTCTATTGCGATTTCGCTAAAATAGATTACGACCTTTGACAAGGCAGCGGAACGGTTCGAAGTTATTGTTCTATTTACGCCTTTATGAGTGCTGCCATAAAGGCGTGCATCGTTTATTTCGAGTGATGCGTGCCGTCGTTAGGTCGCCAACGATGTCACTGCATCGATAGAAATTTAATTGAAAGTTTTATTTGAACAAGCCGTTAACTCGGTATAGAATTTATAAGTTAGTCGTTTCTATTTCTCCGGACCGGATTGGTTACATTAGGTTGCACAGTCGATTTTCGATGTTTTGCTTCATTAGTAAATTGTCAACAGTTTTTCTCTGCCAAGGTAAATATGATCGGCAGGTTATGTTAGCACAGTTGAGAATTAGTCGTTCTTGTTAACCGAGTGCTATACATAGGAACAGACGCCAAATAATTGTATAAACGTTAAACGTATAAACGTTTCTGCATTTATCCCAAAATCCGTTACCTTTGCGAGCGTGCTTTGTGCATTGTTCATTGCGCAGTTTCGTTAAATGACTACCTCATACTCGGATCTATTCGCCACGCAATTGCACAACTCGTAACTACGAGAGAGGATTTTGAGCAACTCCTAAATGCTCTCGCCCGATTCTGAGTCAGTGATAAAAAAATCGAGGTAGACAAAGAGCTGCTAACAAAGGACACTCTAGTTAAATGTACGCGGATATCTGTATTACATATAATTGTTAAGAACGCACCAATTGCCTTCAGACGCGCGGTCAGATTGTATGGAAAATTATATACAACTTCGCGTGTGACGATCAGCCAGACGTGCAGTAAAATCTATCATTACGTGCACGCGCTAAGGAGCATAGAAGCTCATTACTATTGATTCTCTGTGTCAATACGATAAACGCCGGACTTCTTCCATATGCAATTTGTGCTAACGTCACACGATACTGGAGTTTGCCGGAACGTTTGATTAGCACTCACGTATCTTATCAGTCCCATCACCTTTATTATTCCATAAAGCATTATCCCATTCGCGGCAAACAATTTCTATCCGTCATCGAGCCAATGCCGATAATGCCAACGGGTCCATTCGACGAACAACGTACATCTCCAATTCAAAGCAACGTTTCCATTCGGCCGATCCCGTGCACCATTTTTAATCCAGCCCAAAGCAACGTGTCTCTCAACCCTCTTCGAACTTTCAGTTTCAATATATTGTCAATACACTCGCTCAATCAATTTATTTCAAAGTTCAATAAAAAATGAGACTTTGTTACCGAAATCACGAACAGCATTTGCGGAAAATTTTTCTTTTCTTTTTTAAATATACCATCGAAGCAACTTTGATTGCAGTATGCACTCTTAACTCGGCTCCCTTTTCACGAATATTCGCGCGCCGAGTGCACGAGTTCGGGAAAATGAAGCGGCGAGAGCCGCCTTCACACGTGCCCGGCGAAGCTTCGAGTCTTGCATGTTTGATGCAAAGCTCTTCGATACACATTTGAAATTCCGGCTCGCGAGACAGCTGTCGGCGCGGCCGATGCTGAGAGGGTCGAGAGCGTCGAAAGGACTGCACAGCGCGCTGTTCCTTTACGTTACGTTTTTCGGCAAACGAGCCCGTGACCGACGCGCGACCCTTTCTCTGCAACTACATATACAGCGGCACACGTCCTTTCTCGCTCGCCTGCTCGCGTTTGTCATCCTTCTCCTGCCCGCGGGCTTTTCTTTTCCACGCGAGTGGCAAAGCCGGACTGCCACGGGGAGCATCAAAGTTTTATTAGATGCTTCCTTCTCCTTCGCCGCGATCGATGAAGAGAGCTTCCTGGCCTTTCGACGTTCGGCGTTCGCCTCTTTTCTCCGGGCAGATCGACCGTTCGCGCCACCCACGCCACTTTTCACCTCCTCTTGAAAGGCGAAAGCGTCGGTATTAAGGATCTGGCACACTTATCCGACCCGACACGACAAAAACGGTAACAATTGAGTAATTGTAAATAAATGTCGTGTCGGACCGGACGAGTGTACGCAGCTTCATTTATTTACATGCATTCAATCCAATCCGTTTTTTGTCGTATCGTCTCGTGTCGAATAAGTGTGCCAGATCCGTTATCCGACAAAAACGGTAACGATTGAGTAATTGTAAATAAATGTCGTGTCGGGCCGGACGAGTGTACGCACCTTCATTTAATTACATGCATTCAATCCAATCCGTTTTTTGTCGTGTCGTGTCGGATAAGTGTGCCAGATTCTTTATGCGTTTTTAGGCGCGAAGGGGTGATTAAGATGACATCGGATGAAAGTGCCCGGGACGCCACGGACGTTTCTCAGCTCGCTACTTTCTTTGTGCCTCGAAACTGAGGCGTCAGGCGGTTAATGCGTAATGAGCGGACGTTTTATTCATTCTTGTACTTACCGCCGTTGAATTTCTCGATTTTTTCCTTCAGAACCCTCTCACGGTTAAATTATTAGTCTTGGGGTGCGAGGTGTATTAGGCTGTTTTTGAAGATTTTTTGTGCTCTTTGACCTGAGACCGAGACCGATACGCTGTTTGAGAAGTTGTTTTTTTGCCTGCGAAAAATTGTCATATTTCCAGCACAAATAATCTTCTATCGGGGGAAAGGAAGATTTCGTACTTTTTCACCGTGTTTCTCAACTTTCAAGAACCAATTACCTAGTGTCAACTAATTTAGTATTAATTCACACCGTGCACTAGTATGGTGGGACAGTATGCATTGCATGATGGGTCAATCGTGTACTTCGTCTGTGCTTACGCTCTCACTGACGGTTTTGTGATTTTGCGTTCAACGAGTACGGGGTAACCAGCAGTGTGTAGGTTTAAAATGCATTTTCTGTACAGCGCCGCGAACGGGCCTGCATCTCCATTCGAAAGCACGCAGAAGAGACTGTTTGCGTGGTAGAGAAAAAACATCGCGTAAAAACATATCCTCCCAACGTTTCGCGCTGACGAATTGACGGATTTTCGGAAAACCGCTTCCGAACGTATTGCCAACCTTCCGCTACAAACATCGGTCTCCGTTACAATGCTTTTCCATTCCACGATTGTTGCTACAGTCAAATCATCGGCGTATTCGATGGTAAACTTTCCGGTTTTAGCCGCGACATTTGAGGCCTCTATCGCCGAAAGGATCGTGGTTGGGCAAAGTAACAAATATAGACAAAAGTTATTGCAAGTAAGCAGATCGACTGACCCGCAAACCACTATTCTTACCGTGAAATCATGTAAGCTGTAAATTTGTCAGTCTTACTTAGACCTGCTATTCTAGGTACCCTATGACCCAGGCACAAAGCGACAAACGTATACAGAGTATTTCAAGCAAATCCACCATGTGGCACACACCATCGATATTAACGTAAAACGTTTCCTCTATTCAACCGTGAACTTCAATTTTAGTCGTCTTACACCAGACAATCTGTTATGTAATTGCTTCCGTTCTTCGGCGCAGGGATAGATGTGCTGAGATTTGTTTGAATGCGAAACGTCGCTGAATCACGTTATGGTCAAATGGCGTCAAGACGAAAGGGCTAATCGTTGAGACCGTAATAAACGAGATGCAAGCCCTGCCTTCGCATTAGAAGGCATTTCACATTCACCGTCGCAACGTTCAACTCGACAGGGCTAGTATCGAGGATGAATCATGGCTGAGATTTACGGTGGTGTCCCGGACGTGACGTGAATAACACCAAATTCCGTGAGACCGGGACTTTCTTATGACTCACCATGCACTTCGGCATACGACGTCTCTCCACCCACGCTCTCGCGCGCTGCACAGAAAAATGGTTGAAATCATCCCGTATTTCGTTCTACCACCATTTTTCGAAGATTTTGCATATCATGTGAGGGCGTCACTGTATTCAAAGGAAAGGTTGCCATTTTCGACATATCTTTACGTACAACGTCTGCGACGGAGTCAATTTTTGTAATCATATTTCGATGCGTAATAGGAATTCAGAATAAATAATTCTAATTCGTGTTTGTGTAAATCAGGACTGGGTAATTAGTGGCCCACGGGCCACATTTCCCTTGTTCTTCCACTTCTGACCGACCCCCACCTTATTCTATCTTATTCTATTATTCGGTAAAGTATTTTATTCGTATCTGATCGTATATATACATATATATTCATTTTTTAAATCAAATTCGTATTCTTGTGTGTGTGGCAAAGAGAAGGTGAACTAGTTACCCAGGCCTGGTGAAAATAAACTGAAACGAACGATTATGAAGTACTACATGTCGTACTTTCTTCTATCAACGCTCAATGCAAAATCTTCATGCGTACATGTAATACAATGGCCGACTTTTCCACGCTACCATGGCACAATAATAAAAGAAGTGGCCAACCGTACGCACAGTGCACGCCGAGACAAAAAGAAGGCCTTGGCAGTCTCGCATTCGTTGTACGTTGAACCCTTCGCTCGAAATCCGGGACAAACGATCGAGTATCGTTTACACAGAAGTTCGACACGGAATATCGGCCGCATGAATCAGGATTGTCGTAGCTGCACGTGCACTTCTGCATGGATATCGACGTGGATTTCCGACGATGTATCGCCGCTGACCCACCCTCGATACATATACACAGCGCGCGCACAATGTACCACCAGACGCAGCTGCTGGTCATCCTTCTTGGCGAATGCCCGTTGGCCCATGTCAGGACGCCTTCTGATATCGTGGGCCTTGATTTCCGCTGAGAGACGCTCTTGAACGGCAGCGAGAGAGCATGATCGATCGGTAACAATAAGTAGGTAGAGCTTATCACGATACCCGGTTTCACCAACGACTGATACATCTCTAAATAGTTATTCGGCCAATAAAATTTATTTATCAGTTAACGAGAGTGTCGAGACCAATCATTTTGTCGAATAAGCGCTAACTGAAGTTGGTGAAACGAAAAACATCGATTTTAACCGACAAATAACTTTATTCTACGAATAACCACTTATTCGTCGTTGGTGAAACCGGCCCTTAATTCTGTAAATAATGATCGACGCCTCTCGAGATTCGACGCTGCATTTTTTTCTGACGTCGAGTGAAATTTCTGTCATGGCAAATGTCTTAGGTACTGTCCTGAAATTAATAATGTTTTACATTTTTAACATTTTTGTCAGTATGCAACGTATTGATCGAGCACCGATGAAGTAGTTAGAATTTTGATATTTATGGATAGATCCTTCAGAAAATACGTTAAAATACGAATCGCTGTGTGACGCAAAATTGACCAGTAAATCTAAATAATAGTATAAAATCGAATTCCGGTAATTAGATCCTTCTGTCGGCGGTCGATCTTCGTTCCGAGAAAAGGCACATCGGGAAGCCAATTGAACAACGTTTTATGTGTATTATTCGAACGAAGTGCATACACCTAAGCACGATGTTCCCACGATCGTGCCGCGCGTCGGCCGAATATCGCGCATCGCACGTGAGACTTGGAAACACTGAATACGCCAATGTTGCATCGCGGCTGTCATCTGAACGGTTCGTATGCATGCATTCACGCGCGCGTGCATATGCATATGAATAGCCGCCAGTTATCGTCTCGATGCCCGAGCCCGGGGATAGATTGGATGGGTCGGATAGAATTTGGATCAACGCTCGCGAGTGTACCTACCATCTATCGGACACAAAGTACCGATTACACCCTCCAGGAACACAGACCCCCGTACAGCTCTCACAACGAAGCATTAAACTTGAACAAAAAGAAGCGTGCGCAAAAATCGGTCAGCCGCTGATGAAACAAAATTCGCGGATAAATATTTCGCGGATGGTCGTTCGGGCCGTATTGCTCGAATTTGATTACCCCTCGATCGACGCCGTCACCCTCTTTCCTTCTCCCGCTCTCCGTCTCTCCGATAGCGAAGCAATTTATGAATAATCAGAAGTTCCAACGAGAACGATGCGAATTTATTGGCATTCGCCGTGCGTGCGCCACGTAGCAAGTTTCGAGCCCGCCCGCATTAATCACGACTGTTTAATATGGATTTTCGTGCGAGTCGCAGCGGTCGCTCATTTCGACGCGTTCGGAATATTACGAATTTACACGTTCCGCGGGCAACAGATAGGGGACGCGTTGTTATGGTTAGCGCGAGGTCGGGGCCCGTGTTGTAATGATGCAAACGGCTCGGTGGCGAAGGAAACGTTGGTAAACACGCGTGCATACCGTGCTCGTTCTGTCTCTCGTCGTCATCGCCGCGAAAATTCGCAGTGCAAATAAACCTCAACGCGACCCGGCATCTTGGACGAAAGTTCGCCCTCTTGCGCCAGGCGCCTTGTCCGCGATTTCTCGTGAGAATCGTCGTGACTGTCGGCTCGCGCGTAAGTAGCGTGCAAGTATCGACCGGACATCGATGGACAGCGACAAGGGTGCGGAAAAGTTTCTTGTCCCCTACGGAGATTTCGTGGAAAGCCTCGGGGCCGAAGTGTACGAGGCACGAGCCAATAAACGATAATGTATTGCGACGAATTTTCATTTGTACCCAGTCAATTCTGCTACAAGCTATGAGTTCTGTGGAATATGTATTTTTTCGTTGTGTGTGTAAACCTTTTTATGCTGTGCTGCTTTCACAGGACGCAGATTTTTGAAGGTATTTATAAGGATGTTGAAATGTCAGGCAACTAGAATTGGTCAATTTTTGCTTGCTTCATTGCACGGTATAATATGTCATTCAATAATTACGACGTTCTATTGGTGGTCAAGCACAGATATATTTACTTCGTAAGCCTTTATTTTCGAGAAATTGTTACAGTTGCGTAAACAGCAAACTTAATAGTAATTTGAACAATTTCTACAATAGTAAAGATCATTGACGAACCTACTCTACACGAAAAATTAAATCGATAGTGGCGTGCCAAAATCTATTACTTTCAGAGTACACTTTGTCCGTCCGATGCCGTTTACATCAATTGGTTGTGTGCACGGAGACTCGATGCAATATTCAAACTCGATCTTCTCGAATACGAAGCCTCACGCAAGAACCTATATCCTGCACTTTGGATGTACATTTAGCAGGGGAATCACCTGCTTCGCCTATTGTGCCACGATCGCTGGGCCACTTTCTATGTATGCGCCATCTTGCGGAAGCGTGCATGAGCGCGAGAGGCGAGGAACAGGGAAGATCGGCGAAATCTATTTCGTATCATCTCTTATCCTAACTAACAGCAACGCCCTCGTTATTCGCAATACCGTGAGCAACGGTTCCAACTTTGAAGTCACTAGTCACTTCATGTCGCTTCAAAGTCAGTGCCTTCATAATGGCAATTACGGGAGGGAGCGAGTAATCGGGAAAGGGAGAACGCGGACTCGACGAGTGGTGTGGCCTTTGACCTGCCGCGATGCGGACGTAATCTCATCTTTCGACTAAATTAACCCGGTCCGCAGAATTCCGTCTGTATTAGAATTTATGTATTTCTGCGGTGCCACGTATTGGCAAAACCGTGGATGAATTCGTGTGCCAGCGGACAGAAGGTTTCTGTTGGCTTTATTGGAATATAATATGCGAACGCCAGGTCGAATATTGAGAAAAGTATGAACGTTCACGTGCCCTAGCGAACAAAGCAGATCACGAGTGTTGACCCCGGTAGAATCACTAGAACTTTTATTTGCCGACTATTATAACCCAGTCCACGAAATTATTACTGTGTAAGAATATGTTTGAGTCGTGCCGACTTTTGGCAAGACTGTAAGTGTTTTCGTGTTGCCGAATCACACCTGTTATCTGTATTAGAATGTTGCTACTGGTGATGTTCGATTTAGATTCGATTCTTCAAAGCATTGATTCTTTTATTTAAAGTTCTTAATAGAATCTGCAACGTTTAAGGATAAAGTGTTCCACCTCTGGGTAAACTGTCAGGTAACTACTTGAGAAATAAAATTGAGACTAGTGTTGCGGTCATTCTAATAGGTGGAACAAAGCTAATTACAATTTTTTCTGTCAGGTAGCTACCTGACAGTGTACCCAGAGGTTCAACAATCGGCCCTTATTATTTTTCAACTCGATTTTTTACCCTAAAAAGCTCCATTCTGATAAGATCGACTCTTTGATTCCGATTTCGGCTCATTTTCGTTTTAGCGGGCACGAATCATTGGGATTTTTTTTTTATTTTTTTTTTTATTTGTTCAGAGCATCGATGTGTAAGAAAGTATTTCCTTCGACGTTTTTGCCGGAAATCATTCCTTCAAAAGTTAGAGCGTTTTTTGGGAAGCGGTGGCAGTAGCGTTTGTCGCCGTATTTTCCAGCAGGTGCATTTTTTTCGGCGTTCTTTTTTTCCCCGGATAGAGACAGTTCTATAAGTTTTCCCTATGACTTTTTTTTTGGGAAATCACGGCTTCTAAAGTTATGAATTTATTGTGAAACATACGAAATTAACATTGGGTACTAGTCGATTGATTGTTTCTTTTAACTAACACCTCAATCTCCAACATTACGTGTGCTGGAAAATACAGTACCCAGGGTTAATTTCATATGTTTCACAAATAAATTCATAACTTTCGAAGGCGTGATTTCCCAAAAAAAGGTCATAGGGAAAACTTATAGAACTTTCGATGCTCTATCCGGGGAAAAAAAGAACGCAAAAAAAAATGCACTTGCTGGAAAACACGGCGACAAACGCTACTGCCAGCGCTTCCCAAAAAACGCTCTAACTTTTGAAGGAATGATTTCCGGCAAAAACGTCAGAGGGAATATTTTCTCACATTTCGATGCTCTATCCAAAGAAAACAAAAAAACCCAAACATTCGTGCCCGCTAAAACGAAGCCTTACCCCGATTTCTTCAGAGAATCAATTCTCATGATTCAATTCAAAAATCGATTCTTTCAAGAGAATCAAACATCCGTAGAATTTTTGCTTTCATTGGAACACGAATATGTATATTGACGTCGTGTGACACATTGAGGGAAGGGTAACGTCTCCGTGCGCCCGCGAACGGAAAGCAGATAACGAGCGTTGACCTCACGAAGATCGCCAGGTACCAGGGTCCTCGTAATTTCTTTCTAAAAGTACCAGCAGCCAGCGTTGGCTTCGAGGTAGGAGGCTCCGGCGGGTAAGGAAACAAAACCGGAGATAAAGTGCATTACCAGCCCGCGGCGGGGGTGCGACGGACAGTAAAGAGAAGGGTTTGCCGGAGGATGGAGGAAAAGTGCGACAGTGCTGCTTTTAAACTCGACTGTAGGCCGAGAAAGAGAGAGAGAGAGAGGGGCAGACCTTCGGGCGCCAAATGAAATTTCGCTGAAAGTCTCCATGCTCGAGGGGAACTTGCCGTTTCAAATGAAAAAGCCACACGGGTTGAGCGAACGGTCATTCGGATTGGACTGCGAATAATTTCACTCTCCTGCCCACCCACCCGTTCTTACGTCGGGCCGCGCGGTACGTGGGACGGTGAAGTTCTTATTATCTGGATGCTTCTCGAAACTTCGGGAGTATCGATTGCGTCGCGACTCTGTGTGTCGGCTTTGTTGTCGTCTGCGCTCCGGTGATAACCGGCAGTGAATTTTCGGATGACTTCGATGCGCACGGCATTCGGCCTTCGAACGTTTTAGTTCTTTTAGAATGCGTTAAGTGGTCTCGTTAAATTTTCGCTCCAACTATTACCACGACGGCCGACCAGACGCCATTGTGCCTTCAACCGTTTCTATTCTTCTGTAATTTGCTAAATGGTTTCGTTAAATTCTGATGACAAACTAAACTTTGTTCTCGACGTTCGACCGTTTCAATATTTGTGTAATTTATTACTTTCTTTGCACGCTCCTTGAAGGGCAATGAAATTGGGAGGAGGGTCAGAAAATTTGAATTCGATTTTAACCGACCTGGAAGTTAAACAATGTCACGTTAATATATTGCATTATTTGTATCATTAGCAGCTGTCTCGCGTCGGATATTCCATGGCGTAAATTATACCTCGTATCGCGCAGAGTATTATCGTGTGTAAATTGTTTTTAACATAACATGCCTGTCCGCGGCTATTTAATAAATTTATCTCCGCTGATATCGCACGTCCTCGGGACAAAATAAAAAGCCTCCTCGAGGCACCCATCATTTCGGACATTTTTATTATCACTACACTCTGCGTTCGCTCTAAATTGATAAGGTACGGCTCAGAATGGGATTGTCGATTCGCGAAAGGGGATGAATAACGGTGCCGATAAAAGCGGAGCCGACAAAGTCCGTAAAGAAAATAGTCGAGGAGTAAAGTACCGAGCGTTAGAAAGTTTTAATGCACACGTTAGACACTTTTATCGCGAAAAAATGTGCGAACTTTATCTATACGTGGCGCGCAGTGGAGAATGAGCTGTCGGCTTCTGAATCAATGGAAAATGTCGGATTCACACCTTCGCACGTGTACAGTTTGCGCTTGAAAACAGTTAATTCGAGGCGATACTGACTTCTCGTTTGTTCGCTTCATAACGTATGAATTCATAGTAAGCGAAGTTTCGCGATGTAATTTGATGTAGAGAAAGGGGAGCCTAGATCAGGTTGCATATTTGATATCGCAGTAGCTGTACTACGTACTGATACAATTATGGGAAGAAGTTTTGCAAGTACGAACTCGGGTAACCAAGACTACCCAATGAAAAGGAGATGCTGATGAAAGAACATGTATTCAGTTCATCGCAATGTCAGGTCGGACTGAAACTTCGAATCATCCTCACAGATTGTTTCACTTAATATTGTTGCTCGTATACCACTATTTCATCTATTAGGAACGTCAAAAACCAGAATTCTTCTACTCGACAAGACACGTTTACGCATACACTTACGACGCAGCAGCATTCTTTTTCTGTTGCAAATTGATCAATTATTTTGTTCTCATCATGGACAACAGGCCATGCATCAGAATTTTTTTTGCGTTTCTTTACTCATCGCATTCACTTCACGGTCACTAACGACGAACGGCTGTTTCTGTTTGTGCTCCATCAGCATCTTACATCCCCCTTCGAGTTCCTAGTACATCAAATCGTCGTAGAAATCCTCTCATAAACTATTTCCTCCCTCGCCCCTCTTAGACTGCATCAATAACATAGCTCCAACATTAGATTGTTTGCTCGAGCTTCGACGTCTAACATACGCGTACCGCGTGCGCCACAATTACACAGTCATAGTCGATCATTATTCCTAATTGTCCGAATGATTACGAACATGAAACGTCTCAAGTTAGCACATTACGTATGAACAAATCGTTTTCGCGTGTCCGTACATCTGTTCCCATTTGGACGTCGCTGCCGCGTGTGCAAATTGTTCGCGTACGTCCGCTGCGGCGCTGCACAGGGCACTTGAGGACAAGTTTACGCGTCGGATGAAGTGCATTGCGCGCACGTAGGCGGGGCGTCGTCGCCGGGAAAATTAGTCGGTCGATCGAGACGCAAAATATCAGACACGTCCGCCAGGTCAGACAAGACTGCGGACCGTCGTCGTGGTCGATGGGTTACGTAAGCGCAGATCGAAGAACCGCATTGCGCGTGCACACTCGTACGATGTCTGCTTCCCGCGGGCGTGTATTATCGCGCGCATCCTTCTGGAGCCTTTTTATGCGGATGCCGAGACGATGAGATGCGTCGCGCCGCGCCGTCTCGCTTCTTCGCGTTTCAGTTTGGCACGAGGAAGTGCCTGCCGTTCCGTTCGGTCATGTAGTCATTCAAGGAGATCGAAGCAAAGGCGCGATTCTTCTGTGGTGTAGTGTTCGAATAATGGTAGGGATATTCTGGCGGAAAAGATGAGAGCGATGCCTGGTCCTATATTCTAACATCGAAGTTTGGGCATGTATTGGGGCAAAATCAGACGACGCTAGTAGAGTGGAGGAGGAAAACATTCTTTGTTCGTATTATTCGTGCCCGAGACGGAAATGTCTCTGTTTGGCACGAAGTGCCGCTTCGGACGGCCACGTAGTCGTTCAGAAATATCAGGGCAAGAGCATGATTCATAATACGCGCAACAGTATTGGAATAGTAGGAATATTCAGTTACATACTATTTTCGAGCCGTACAGTCGCGTACTTGGATAGAGTGCAGCTTGTGACCGTATTTCTAGACGGTCACATCCGCGAACACATGACGTATGTCAGCGCGTCTGCCGTCCGGAGTAGACCGAGCGCCCAGCACAGGGAGATCCCTTCGCGCGCGCTACGGCGCTGAGTCCGATAGAGGGATACCCTTTTCTCGCTTTCATAATTACCATACCGAGTATATAGAAACTCCGAAATCGCAACGATCAAGCGTCCTATCTTGAGTCGACACAGAAGTGGGAAAGGCATATCTGCGGACTGCTGGAACCACACAATCAATCTGTATAGACGAGAGTAAGACCCATCATAACGCCGTAACCTCTGACTATCGTTTACAAGTCGAGATACGTATTTAGTATACTCCTAGCACGCGGATCTTAGAATTGCATTGTATCGAATCACTATTTTCACGTTGAGCGTCTCAAGAAGTCTGGACGCATACTCGGGGAGACACGAGCAGAGTGTATCTTTCATCGTAGTTATCGCATCCAAGACAAAAGAGTTAAACTATACGCACCGTCAATATAAATTCACATTTGCAACAATCCAGCAAGCTGACTCCTTTAGTAGAGGCATTATTACGAGCGAACGCGGCATCGAACAAGATAGGTACCAAAGAGTAGAAAGTAGGAGAATATTTTATTAGAGCCACGGAGGAATAAGGTGCCTGACTAAGACACTCGGCTGACCTTGATCGGTCCCCCGCTGTCCGTCTTCGGCCTACCCGACTCCTCGCAGTGAGATACCCCACTGGCGGACGATCTGCGCCCTTGGCTGGCCGTATGTAAAGTACGGTCCCCCACGGCAAAGACCTAGTCTTAGTCAGACGGCAGATTGCTTAGAAACAAACACTACGAGATATCAAGGTAAAACTGTCGTGCTGCTCGGCTGGTACTTCACTGTATCCCCCGCCGGCCCGTCGTTGTTGTAACTGTCGTGTTCTCGTAGGACGAATTGTAACAAACCTTTTGCTATAGAATCATAATTTGCATTGGCCTAAGTCCGAGTCACCTATTAGTTAACGAGACCTGAGATATCAAGGTAAAACTGTCGTGCTGCTCGGCTGGTACTTAACTGTATCCCCCGCCGGCCCGTCGTTGTTGTAACCGAAATGTTCTCAGGTACATTACGCATGAACATTGAAGACTCGTATAGATACTAGGTCACCTCGGAGGGAACTTTTCGTTCGACGCCGCGTTCTAGTGACTCGCACGTAAAAACCTTCCGCCTCACGGATACACACCGCGCGCCGAGACTTCTTACATTATTGCGAGCGTTTTCGCGTGGAGGATTGTCCGTATCAACACCCGAACATAACATACACAACCATGCGCATCTAGACCACGCGTTTCGGTACATAGACGAATATTACGAACTGCGAAACACACGTACGGCCTGTCGTACCTCGCACTGGCTCGGCATTACCGTAGCCCTTATTTTGTTCTTGTAATATATTAATCATCGGCAGCATACAGAATATAGAGACCTTTTACCAGTCAAACCGTATTACCTACTTTCTGTTTCACTCCTCACCGTCCAGTGGTTCGAACCCACAAGCATACGCACGTATGTACAAGCAAAACGGCTAGTGACACCGTCAATACCTATTTTTGCAATACCTCGGTCGTACCCTCAGGGATCAGTTGTTCCCTCTGAACACTTTTCCGTCCGACCGAGGGATACGTAACTCGTCACAGTTACAAGCTGGTTGTATATTTTGACATCAAACTTGGTCCTGCTACTTTATAGGGCGCAGCGCGATGCATCGGTGAAGGTGATACAGAAAATCGTACCACATGACATCGTACCATTAATAACGTGCGACGCAGTTGCGCGGAAGATAGAAAGTGACATTTCTAATGACGCTCGACTTGGACCGAATCCTTGTAATTATCGAACGTCGGTCCCTTCGACCCGAGAAAGCGACGCGCTCTCTTACAAAGTACTTCCCCGCGGAACTGCGGAAGCAATTAGATCGTTAATCGTCGTCCGCCACGTTTCAGTGCGCTCGGCGTTCGCATGACGAGCGAGTCAACTGTGTTCAAACGATTGTCGTGGCGACGCGCGCGCGAATTGAAAATCGTTAATGGACAGTCCCACTCGGCCGCAAAGTCGCGGGCGTGGGCTTTTGAAAATTTTATCTCCCCGCCCGCGTGCCGCTCTCAATGGAATATCGCCGGCATTTATATTCACGTCCGTCCCACGTGCGGACACCTTTTTTCTTAACTGCGACACGCGAGTTAACGAGAGAAAATTGTCACCGGCGCACGTACTCGCGGCGTCCCGTCGGTTCTCGTTCGCTCGCAAATTGATCCATTACTTTCTTTTTATGCCGCATCGTCGGCAGGATTAATGCAGTATCGACCGACGTCGTGTCTAATGGAACGCACGACTATTACGTTCGAGCCGTGCCACGCGCCACCTCTTAACAACGAGAATTCGACTATCGCGGAGTGTAAGAAATTGGGGTTGAGAGTGGGAAGCAGTAAATTCGGGGGTAACGGGCGAGACATCAGGAGACCGAAAGCAGGCTCTGTGTATAGTGGGAGCATTTTATGCGGAACAGCGGTGTGAGAATAGATCGTTTACGGCCGCTCCGTGCTGCGGTTTAATGTCGTCAGCATTTTCGCGATACGTTGGTCATTTCGTACGCTTTCTGCGGGCTCTGTTCGGTCGATGGACATTGCCAATAAACGGGCAGCGCGCTAATGCCTCAAAGCCGTGCAGCGTCCGCTGAAATTTATGATAATGCCACGATCGTTTGTTCGCTCGGATTGCGGTAACGATTTCAGATTTTCCCGACGATTCGATGACCAACTACTTCCTCTGATCGCGTCAATTATTTATCGCTAAGCATGCGGCCGGCTTTCGGGGCCCGCATTTTAGCTCACTGCGCGCGCCATCTTTTTTGCCGAAATTTAATCCGCGTTTCGATGATGAGGCCGCTTCTGAAGCTATGAATTGTTTATTACGAAGCGAAGATTATGGTACCTCGAGTTTCGGCTGAACGTGGAGGCCATTTTTGCGCAGGGTTTATCGACAAATTTGATGACCGACTGCTTTCTCCGATCGAATCAATTATCTGTCAACTACGCAGCAGCTTGAACGCGTGCGATTTCTGCTGAATATGCAGGCAGTAATTTTCTTGCTGAAATTTTGTCGACAGTTCGATAGAGCTGACTACCCCTCTAATCGCATCAATGTTGGCTAACTATGCGCTCATTTTTACGGAGATTATGTCAACGATTCGATGGCTCGTTCTTCCGACGATGTCAATTCTATCCAAACAGCTCCGCGCTTTAACTGAACATGGTATACCTCGTCGACAGTCGATCGATTCCTCTAATTCTAATCATATCAACTGTTACTAAGCAAGCAAATTAAAATGGCTCGCAATCCGCCTGAACACGCGCACAGTAATTCTCACCTAACCCAATTTCCATTTCATTTAACCGAGCTCCATCGCGCCGCAATTAACGACCAAGAAGAGAGCATACATATATATTCCTGATTAACAATTAGCAGCGTGTTATTTGGTCAAACAATCCTCACAGTCGTCGCTCCGTCCCATGCGTTTCGGGCATAATCTTGTAATCTTGATCGTCCCGAAGTTCTCGGAGTTGTTTCAGCGTAAAGTCTTCCACGGCCGATAGTTAAACCCTTAATCATTGGTCCTGCCGTAGGTTAATCCGTCGCATAATATATATCTCGCGACGGAATTTGCCAAGCAATGTATTACGGGTGACACGCCGGCGACCAACTTATCCAGGTTAATCCTGCGTGCCGCGCTCCGTCTGCCGCTAATGTCTTAGCGAGTGATCGTGGCCGGTCGCATCATGAAATTACTACCCGCGATTAGACACTTGATCGAACGGCCAATTTCCCGGCAGTTCCACGAATTGCAGTAATTATGGAGCCGCCGCGGAAGGATCGTGTAATTCTCGGCCGCCGGTTGCGGAGTTGCTCGTCCCAGGTCCCAGCAGGCAGTCGCGCTGGCTAAATTGCCAAATATAATTCGTCGTCGACTATGAGTGCGAGTGCCCAACAAGTCGCCCGTGTAAATAATTTCATTGAGACGGTCGATGATTATCGCATTCGTCCGGCACTGTTTTACGCGCTGCGCGGGTCAAATTGGCGCGTGCATATTATCGTACATGTGCATACATTCGCCTCGTCCGTGAATGCTCTGTTCTGGACTGTGCTTGGCAACGTGGTTCCGTTGACGTAACGTCCACGCGTGCGTGTCGCTGTCTTTACGAAATCGAACTTACGGACGGTGTTCGGTGATGTTTAATAGACAGCGGTCGTGTCGGTGAATAGGAAGCGTACGGTTAATGAATATTAATTGGACGACCGGTGAGTCGCCTAACGTCGACTGCATCGAGCGTCGGGCCGAAATACGCGTCCAATGACCCATCGATAGATCGAGGTCGGTGATCCACGGAATTGCTGTCACGATTAGACGCTCGAGCGGGTCGCTAATCGTCGAACAACTCCCTCGACCGACGCGATTACCGAATGCTGCACAGTCAGCCTCGAGGTAATGGGCACATAGCTTGCACGATGCGCTGCCGACGGATAATTGGCTTCTGGCCTGCCGCGGCGCGACATTCCTGTTCGTTCGAAATTAGTACGCGGTCCGATATTGCACTGCGCCACGCCGATCGATTTCACTGGACGCCTGAACACTTTCGGCCGCAGACCTCCAGGCCGAGTCTATACGGCTGTGTGTGCACAGTGGTCGTGATCCTGGACGTGTATCGTTTTGAGTCAAGAATTTTTAAGGCGGGCTTGCGGAATTTTAATCAACCCGACTCGTCAGCAGGAATGAGGGTGTTTGTTTCGAAACGATCATCGAAATCTTGATAATGGAAAAATAAGTATTTTTGTCGATATATTTCCTTCGAGTGACCATTTTGACGCACAATTTAGCATTGCAAGCAACTTCGCGTCAGATATTGCACCGAAATCTCGAAATGGAAGCTAATTAAATTCTCAGATAATTTGCGCCTTCCCTTCTTCCCCCTACGCCTCCATTCATTTCGGCCCATTCTTATGTTTCAGATATGGCGATCGTTCGTACAGGAACCATCCCCGCGGGCTGATCATATACGGCCCCGCCACTGTGCCGAGTCTGTTCGGCAGCAGCAACAATGTTTCCTACACAACGATACAGTCGATCGTCAGGGGCCTCTCGAACTTTTCCAAATCGGAGTTTGTCACGGTCCGCAACACGATCGGACCCGGGAGCCCGCAGGACACGTCCACCGTTAACAGCACGAACAACACCACCATACAGCGATGCCCTCTCATCCCACCGAATCTCGGTGAGTCAATACGGGCAAGAAATATTCGCAAATTCACCGAACGCTTATTACGCGCCGCCGGCATAATTGGCAAGCCTGAAAGTCGAAACGAGCATTCGACCGCGCCAGTCATTTTCACGTTTCAATATTTAAACGACGCCGGCATGCGCACTTTCCGTTTGAAGCCGATCGCGCCGGCATAAACATCATTACCTGCGGAATAGTCAATTATAATCGATGCACACTAATGCATAGTCCGCGGAGCAATCGGGATCGCTCGTCATAAATTCTTCTATTTTCTTTTTCCTCGGAACGACACAGTGAGTACTAGGATCGGAGCGATCGAACGTGAAACGAGATCTAACCGAGAGAATTCAATTAAAACATTATGCAAACGAGTTTTGCTTCCTTGAGGCTCTCGAGCGAGCGCTCGAGCTCGTGTACATCGTTGCCCTCAGGCTTCAAAGATTGCGAATTATTCGCGCAAACTCGAACATTATTATTGTTTATGCTAGCGGCGTCGGAGGGGGTGAGCTGAGGGAGCGAAAGGAAACAGTGGCAGCCGCTTTGTATCTTCGAGTAACGTAATAGTGGTCGCCCGGAGGGCCGGAGGAGACAATTGCTTCACCGGTAGACACAAAGTGAAAGAGCGAGAGAACGAGGGGATGGGTGGGGTGGTAAGATAAAGACCGAGGTGGGAAGAAGGAACCGAAGGGAGAGGACTGAACGGGAAACGGGAATAAACAGATGGATATTTTATTTTGAGACGGCCGGACCGCGATGTTTTCAGTCCTTTGACGAGAGCCATTAGCAAATTACAGATGGGAGAGAGGAAAATGGAAAGAAGAGGACGAGGGTGTAGGGGCGGGGAGGAATGCAAATAGAATGTCGTGGAATAAAGTGCGTTCGTTATCGAGCTTAAATAAGTTTATGCGTTAATGAAACGTCATCGATCGTGTCCTCGATTATCGTGGAGCACAAGAAAATGGCCGGTATTTCTTGGGTGAACGCGTTTATTTACGGAATCGAGGTAAACGCGTGCACGTTTTAATGCGCAATTAAACTGTTTTATTACACGCCACGATAAAATGTATCCGATTCGACGCGGCGCCTGTAACTTGTATTCCTGAAATTTGAGCGATGCAAAAATGTCGATTTATACGGAAAATCAGGGAACCGGAAGTACAGTTTCGTATCAAAGAACATGACTATCGGATGACCGCGTTTATTTCAAAAACGCAATGCCGCAAGAATATTTACTCCACGCTTCTGACACGTTCTTTCCGACCGAATCCCAAAATTATCCGCGGTCCTCGACGCTATTCACCAAAAAAATCGCTGTCTTACCACAACAAAGTTCCACGTTAGATCAGCCCGACGTCTTCCAACGAGAAGAGTGCGATCGTCGGCTCACATTTAATAAACGGCACTCGCAAACGGCGCGGGTCGAGAACGAGCAAGCGACGGTCGAAGAAAGGAAGCACGCGAAATGTAAGAGCGTTCGAAAGAGAAAGGTGGCGTAAGGAGTGAGAAAGAGCCGCGAAAGGGTCGGAGGGGATGGCTCGGAGGGTTGGAAAAAGAGCAGCCTTAGCCTCCGGTACTTTTTGCACCCCGCATCGATTCGCATTGCCCGTTTCTGCGAAGCCCGCGCGAGACGTGCGAAAACGTAAGACAAACAGACGCCCTCTCCACGTTCCGGCGAAAAACAACAACAAAGAGCCACCTCCTCGCTCTTTTCCTCTCGCCATTCGTACGCCAGTCCCAGCTTCGATTTGATTTCTCGCTTTGATCGCCATTATTTGCGTACCGGCGGGAGGGGTAAACAGAGGAGCGCGATCAATGGCGTGAGATTATTTGCCCGCGTTAATTGAGAGATCCTCAGTCGGGTAAGGATCGGGATTATTCCTTACCGTTCGCGCCGGCCTTCGTCGCGATCAAGAAGCGTGCAAATATTTAAAGTTCTTCGGCAGCCGCCTGCCAACGGTCCAGCGAGCAAACCTCTTTCGAATTTGAGAATTTGAATTTTTAACCACTCTCTTGCTCGATTCTTGCGCGGATCTACTTGAAATGTATGTCTTATTTGTAGTCAAATACGTGCATTTGCTCGCGAGATTTTCTGCGCTTTTAGCGAACCGTGGTGAGGCTGTGTCAGACTGTCGACCAATTAAATTGCAATATTACATTCGTAGAATGTGTAGGTGTGTGTGTGTGTGTGTATCGGATTACTAAAGTAAGTGATACGTGGGCGTATATGGGCTGTGCTTGCGGGCACGGTAGCTTCGCCATCTTCATGCATAATTATGATATCAAACTTTTTCATTTTCCGAGTATATTTAGCGATATTTACGTACTGAATACGCATACTGAACTCGTACAAACATTTCGAATGTATACGATAAAACAGTTTGCCTCTTGACGATAACAGTCAACGAGCCGTGAACAACGGGCAATTTGCATACTTGCGCTATACCCGGCATTAAATCAGAATATAACAATCATTCTAGTGGCACGCCGCAGTATTTTCAAAAAGGTAATCGCTTCGCGGAATAATCAATGCCTCCAACCGGCTGCCCATACATCAACGTTAACTCCTTAGTGCCAAAACCAGTCTATAACTCGTGATAGCCGCAAGAAGAATGAACATCGAAAATAAAAAGTTGCCCGAGCCATGTTAGACTTGTTTTCCTAGATCTGTAATACCCGCAGAATCGTTTACTTGATTTTAAAAATTCCATAGGTCTATATACTCAGTTCCCTAACAGACGCCGTTTGATACTTTACTTTGACGCACGTTCCTAATAAAGCCACGCTTCCTCAGTCCGGTAAATCGATATTCCAGCCTGCAGAACGAAATTTGCGCAATTAACGGATCGAATTTGACCACCGCGAGTTCCGCAGCCGCGACGCCTTCCATTCCGCACCGCACTCTGTCGGGTGTCCGCCGTTGAAGTTCACAGCGTAAACTTCTCGCCGCCGGAGTTAGCGACTCTCTCAGTTAAGGCCTCCAATTGTCTTTTGCAGTGGGTCCAGTAGCAGTTAGCAAGTCACCGCCGGACCCTGCCGTGATGGAGAAGTCGTTTGCGGATGTCAAGCCAGGCGGTAGGGGAAATCCCGCGGATTGCACGGCCAGGCACCGTGTCGCCATAATCATTCCATTCCGCGATCGACCACAGCATCTGCAGGCCCTCCTGTACAATCTGCACCCGATCTTGCTGCGCCAGCAGATCGACTATCAGATATTTGTGGTCGAGCAAGAAGGTGAGCCACTACTTTTTCCGTCTCCCTAGCACTCTCTCTTCCGCGTCCAGAGAACTGTCCTGGACTGTATGTGGAAGTCGGTCGGAGCGACGCGCGACGACACGGTTGTCGCATGAGAGGTCTTCGAGTATAGAATTTCGGAACTTTTTCGCTCGCCAAAGACGTATATGTGGGCTCCGGCGAAATTCTGCGTTTGGCAGTCTTGTTGATTTGTGTTCTACGTTGCCAGCGCCGTGTCTCGGAAGGATGTGTGGAATTGGAAGCGCTACTGTTTTCGGAGGAATTGTCGGAGACAGGATTAAAGTTTGTCGGCACTTTAGACAGTTTCTGTGCATGCGGCGTGCCGTCTGAGGACTGCAGTACTGATAATTGTAGAGCATATTCCAGCGAATTGATACCACGGACGCTGCAACTGGGATTGACGCGGCGTACGAAAATGACAGTTTGCGTCGAACGTACTCGTACGTTCTTACATAAACGCAGAACGTGCGGCAGACTTCCGAATCCAAGAAACAAACGTAAACGTATTCTCCTTATTCTTCTGCACGGAATCTTCGTTTCGCACGACGAAGACGGGCGATAGGTGAGCTCGAATAGAACATGCGACGCTTTCTACGAGCCGTGTAATTAGCAGAGTTGCGAAGATTCCCGTAATTGTTCTGGCAAGACTGCCTGGAAATTCAGACCTTCCGCGATCCAGCGTCGTCGCCGTTTGCGAGCTGATACGTTTTACGGGAATTTATCGTCGTCTTGAGCTCGCTCACGATCCTCGCCCGCGTATTTTCCCCTTTCTCGGCAACCTTCCGCAGTCTCATCCACATCCTCCGTCTGCTCCCGCCTCTTTTCGCGCCCCGCCCCCGCCTCGCGCTGACGCAACTCTGGATTGCGGCGGCTGTAGGTATTTCGCCGCGGGACGCTGCCAAATGAGATACGGGCTGCGGAGGAAGAGATTTCGAGCTTTCGAAATTCTCCGCCGACGTCGATGACTCCCTTTTCCTCCTTCCGCCGCGCCGGCCCAACTCGCTGCTAGGTTCGCGTGTCACTTTTTTCACGGTTGACGCTTTGCAAGTATGTAGGGTAGAGCGAGGCTAAAAGGTCCATTTTTAACATTGGAGGTTATATTTTTGAAAGTATATAGATTAAAAAAAACACAATGTCATAAATCGATAATACAACTATTTGGCTATCTAAACATTATGATTTAATGTAAGAAATTCAAAGGGAAGTGCGGATTTAAGCAATTTTTGTTGATATTACCGTCTGTACCTTTTTGCCCCACAGGTGGCGTAAATAGGACCAGCATCTTTACTCTTATTAGGTTCATTAAAAAATGACCAAATTATTAATTAATTCATTCAATTATTATCTAAAATACAAATATTAATGTCATAGAGTTTTCCAAACTTCTATACAATGAGAATTGTAGGATCATCTTACACACTATCATAGTCGGAATCACAGTTTTGACAAACGAAGTAGTAACTGGTCTGGGCTTTATTTCCAACACACTTTTCGTGTGCCCAGTTTTTACAAAGATTATATTCAATCTTGCTTTTATTATTAGATTATAAAAAATTGTCCGTTGATTCCAGTGTCAAACTAATGACATATTAAAAAAGCCAAATAAATGATTGAAGTTATTCAACCCTTATGGGCAACCAATAAAAATGATATATGGCTATAGACCACAAAGGAAAGGAAAGAAAAATTTTACTTTCGTGCGAATTTCGAAGCGAGGTCGTGTATCTTCTTGTAGCAGCGTCGGACAAATGACAACCATGCTTTGTTTTGTTTGTAGCACTCACTTATTATCACCTTGGCAACGAAATTAGTCAATGCGTCACTGGTTATTAATATACTTATGGTGGACCTTTTTACCCGCGGACTTTTAAGCCCCGCTCTACCCTACTTCCGAAATCCTGTTTTCAGATTTTACGTCTTCGGACTTTATGTTTTCGGATTTTACGTTTTCGCAGACGCATGGAAGTGTGGCGAAGTTATTTCTGTTGGATATGCTTTTATAGAGCGAGACGCGTTACGAAAGTATTGTGAATAATTGGAGATACTTTTCGCGATGAATTGAAGTGAGATTGAAAAAGGCGCCAGCTTTGAAGGATGCTTCAAGAAATCGTTGATTGAAAGATTCTAGCGCGATATAGTATTATTCGAGTTATAATTTGCTCACGATTAAAAATAACTGCAAGTCTCTCGAGACAATCAACGTCGACTGTTGGTTTTCATTGAACCCGATCAGTTTCGTACACACAGGGTTCGCGATTAGAGGGTTAAAAGCCTGGACTCTGCATGTTGGACGATTCAGCGCACACAGGAGCACGGCGCAATCGGCTACCGAACGGAAACGTACAAATCGTGCGCTGACAAAACGTCCAGTTGTCCGCATTCTGCAGGACGGATTTTACGCGGCGTGTCATGGGAGTCCTACAATGGCGGTATTGATTGGAATCCGCTGTAGAATCGTCCGGTTCGACGATTCCGGGACGCGTGTATGAATGGCGGATTTGCTTGAAACGCTTAATTCCATCCTGCCTGGATCTTGCACACGACAGTGGGACCGGTCATCATGCTTTTCTCGACGATGTGAACTAGGTATACACACGGCATTCAAACATTTGCCTTTCGTAAGCCTCCCAAAATCATACGTACCGAGTCATTCTTTGTTAAGACCGACTCCACTACCGTCGCTCCGAGAAACGATGGTTACGCAACAGAAAATAAGTCCTCGCGGTTAGATCGTTCTAGCCGTTATTTGTTGTGCCAGGGGCACACTTCTTACGCGATATTTACACAAACTCTTTCATCATTCGCACTCGTTTTTCTCTAATGCCACCGGAGAAATCGATAGTCAATTCCGATTTACCGATGGCTGCGCTGTCTTCGTGTGTCCGCGTGCAATAGTCTGTTTTTCGAACGATCTCTAGTCTACGCTTTCAGTCGTCTCGACTAACACGCGCATAGAAGCGTATAGAAGACGACACGCGCAAGCAGACCGTTCGCGAGTCGAAAGTCTCGCCGACTTGCATGTCTGGCATCTATTCGACGTATCTCCGCGACAGACAAACGACGCCCGCCTTAACACGGCTTTATCCACTTTCAGTCAGCCACGCGCAATTTCAGTGAACCGTGCCTCCTGAGCCATACGCGCCCGATACATTGCGCCATTGTACTGCTCCTGCCGCGTCAGTTTTACGGTTATTTCTCTCTTCTCCGTTCGTTCGAGTTCAAGCGTTCGCCGGTCAATTTATCGCGAAGACAATTCGCCGTCTCGAACGACCTTTCTCGCGTCACACGAATGGACTATCGCGCGCGCCATGCACGCTCGCTCAAACGAATTCTACAATTTTCTCGAACGCTCCTGTGCGCGCGACTTGTTTCAAGTGCCTAATCTGTGGACGGGTGTTGGTCTATTCTGAAATCTGGGACAAGCTGTGTTACGCGAAACCTCGTACAAAATTCAAATCAAAACCCTGTAGAGTCTTTATTATCCCCGTAACTTCATGATTTAGATGCAAGAAAAAAGATTTGTGAAAGTTGAAAGAACGAAGGTTGGTCGAAGGATGGTTGCCTCGGAACCGTTGTCCTTGATTTTCAGCGAGGATCACGGTATGATGTTCTGTAGCATAGTTCCGTCTACATACTTCATGTTCAATGTGTCCAGGCATATTCGGTATAATCGAGTTTATCATGTTGCGTGCAACAGTGTACAGAAGATGTACAGATTACGACTGACTTCTGACGCTCATAAAAATTGCTGAGCCCCTTAAAATAAATCGTAGTAAATAGTACAATTTAACTGTTAAACTTGGTCAACTATTCACACTCTTCAACCACTATCATTTCCTTGACCAACCCTACACTTTTCGCTGACGATCAATGTGCGTGACTCAGTTCCGAATCGAAGGTTTCCAAAATCGTCGCGAAAAATTTGGAAGTTTCGCACGTTCCACCGATTTCCCTGCCTAGCACTTCCATCATGCGATCCACACGCACATCACTGCCGTGAGCCTTAACTTCAGTTTAATTGCTCCAAATGGCCTGGGCACAATTTCGCCTCGCCGCGCCGTCTGCGTCGTCCTTCGTCGCTTTGAAATTCAAATTCGACGCTTCTGCCCGAGCCAAAGCTCGTCCGCCTCCCCCGTTCAAGATTAAAGCTCGAAGTCGGCCCGTCAAATACTTTGCTTTACATAATTGCTGCCATCTTGAATATTTATTGGCCACCGCTGTCGCCGGCGATCGTTGCCTTTGTTACATCAGCGTGGCGAATTTGTCTCGAGAGAGAGAAAGAGAGAGAGAGAGAGAGAGAGAGAGAGAGAGAGAGAGAGAGAGAGAAAGCAACGAGCCGAAGCACTTCGAAGCAGAAGATATGATGGCTCTTAAAGGAATCGCGGCGGAACGGAAATGAAAGAAAGTACGGACTGGTGTCGGTGGAAATTACTCTCATTGTCACTGCGGACGAGAGCGATGAATTTGAGGCAGAAGTTGGATCGCTTCTGGGCGCGATAAATGCTGTAATTCGTTACGCGACGCTGTAATATATAAAATCGCGGTCTCATGGGGTTGACGTATTGGAAATGTTATTTCTGCGAGAGCGCCAGTCTCCACTTTCGGCATCACAGCTTCCGAGAACCATGCACTTCTGTCTTAGCGACGCGAGCGTTTCTCGGAATGAAAATTCGAGAGTACTTACGAGAAAATTGAAATTTCCTATAAACTTCTGAACACTCCGAGACGAAATTCTTGCCGACGGCGACCTACTTCTTTCCCATCCGTTTCACAATGGCCGTGCCTTTAGGCTTCGACGGCCGCGCCGCTTTTTCGTACGCGGAACCAAAGGCGCACGAAGTAAAACCAATCTATTGCGCGGGCATAGAAAGCAAATATAGACAGGTATCGGGAGCGACGTTGTGAAAGGCGAAATGTTCGACACCGCGTTAACATAAAACCGTGTCATTACTGTAACGCGTTTCGATAACCGCAACGGGAGTTGAGACGTATTTCCCGAGTCATAAAGGAATTCCGTTCTAACGATCTTCGGCGTCGTGTTCGATTGCGTCACGCTCGTTTGGAGTAGGAAAAAAGAGAGTGCACTCACGCACCGCGTCGCAATGGCAAGCGGAGAGTGTCGGGTGAGAAATGAAATCCGTTTCTTGCTTCAGGTTTATCGTTAGCAATGTAACATAAAACGGTTCTCTGCCTCACTCTCTTTCTCTATGTATCTCTCGCATTTCTTTTGCCTGACAGCGAAGATTCTTCCGGCGTAGATGTAACGTCGTCGTACAGGATGATTCTAGAATGGCATTGGAAAAATTGACAATCTTCTGCGCCTCGAGACTACGACGTAATCCTAACGAACGTGAATTCTGTGATTGGTTCCGAGACGCAACCGTTGAAAATGCAGGATTTAGTTTACGTGTACTCGGCATATAAATTTTAGGCAGCTTCGTATAGATAGACGGTATAGGAACGGAACTAGAGTGTCGGGAAAATTATGGTACAGAAAATGAAGAAATTAGATTTTTCAAAAATTACGTATGCCATCGATGTTCACGAGAAGAACATTGATGCCGTAAATCTGCGATGACTACAAGATCAGCAGTTTCTAACGTGTGATTTACATTTAGATCACTTACACCAGAGGAATACGTAACATCAGACGAGATTATGTACTACGCGTCTTATCATGCGGGCCGGTTTTGTTAGTTTCAACGTGCAGAATGCGCGTATATATTAATTAACACTATTCTATAATATATCTCCTGTAAGTATAAACGAGGCTTCTTATCATTCGAAACCGAAACAACAGTATTGAAATTGATGTACGCAGGCACGCATAATTAGTCGTACCTGTCCGTTGCCGGTTGCTGCTGGTATCCTCTATGCAAGACCGTTAATATCATTCAGATAAAGCTGTCAGTGGCAATGCTGGATATTACGCGGGTCGTCATTATGATCGTAACTGTACATCTGACCGATGTCGTTTGCAGGGCATCTTTGTTCATGCCTGCCTTTCCATTGAAAGTCTTTAACCCTTCAACTGAATGAAATATACCAGTATAGATCTCTAGAATGGGTAGCTTGATGCTGTACAAAGCTGTTCCGTGCTCACACTATCAAAGATAGCGGTAAAGTTTCTTCGTTCACGGTTCATTGAGATCGTTCATGCGATGGCTAGAGTTAACAATTTTTACCTAGCTTCAAAAAAGGAGCAGGTTCTCTATTAGACATGTATATTTTTTGGTATTAAACTTTTTTCCGCTTTACCAAGCATGTGAATGTAGGCCGACGAATAAGTCGCGACGAAGAAATTCTCTTTACAGTTTGCAACTTTACACAAGTCTAATAGACCGCCCTGTGTTTTTAGTTTGAGCTGCCCAGTGTAGTTATTCAACAAATAACCATTTCGCTTGCGCAGTAAACGTGAAGCTAATTAACAAATTACCTTTTCAACGCGCAAATAGAGCCGAAGCTAATTAACAAATTACCCTTCCGCCGTGTAACGAGACCCCTAAGCTCACCAGCGGCGTCGCACGCCGAATTTTCAAGTCTTTGAAAATACTTACGTCAATACGCGACCGTCTTTTTCGGCTTTCGAACGAGCACAGATCCGATCAGCGACTCTCGCCACTTTCGTTTCTCGCACAGACGCCGCCAGAACTAAGGAAGAATCAGACACACATATGGAAATCGCAGAAATCCTTGAAATTTCGACGGATGATGTATTTTGACACAATACGGGAGCATACTAAATTTCAGAATTCCCCACTACACAGTTTCGAAGACATTTATCAATTTAATTAACACAGTCTCTTACGTAGAAATCGCAATTGACACTCTTTTGTCATCAGATTCAGCAGTCGTACAGTCAGTATAAAAAATTCTGTGCCGTGTCACCGAATAATCGTAAGTTTTACCGTAAATATGATTTTGAATGGAGAGTCAATATTTCGTAGCATCGATTACATATTGATGTTAAACCTGCCCTACATCATCGACATTGGTACATATGTGCGCATTTTCGCCGTGTCCCATTGACTCTCGACCAGATCGTCCGTCCGACTCCTCCTTAATCAGCGAATCGTATCTCGCGCGCGAGAGACACGTGAGCGGAGAACTCTCGCGAATCGTTAATTGATTCCCGTGATTCCCAATGGAGTCGCCGGGGAAGGTAATTTCGAACGGTGTACGCGTACGCGATGCGGAAAGATTAATGCGGTAACAAGTGAGCGGCGGGACTGGCGGCGGGAGGATGGGTGGAGATGGAGGCAGAATGAATAGATTACATCCGCGAGATAGGTGTAGGTAATCGCATTCGTACCTCCACGCCCCTGACTCGTCCTTCGTTAACTCCCTGCGCGCTCGGAGGCCTTCGTCCTTCGCGTAATGCACTGCCGCGTCGCGAGGAGGATTTTGCGACGTGAAATGTCTACCCTCGCTGCTTCTGCGGAGTCGGTAACGATCATCGAGTTGTTGTACATTTTTCGTTGCGCCCTTGAACGACATGGAACAGAATCGTTCCTTCGGCGACGCACGGAATTGCTTCAAGTTTGGTGTATGCTATTAAACTTGACGCACTAAACCTTCTTTGTTGCAATCAGGTGCTCGGTAACTGCTATGCGCAACCGAATGATGGATGGGTATTTGGAAAACGTGCTAATTTTGTTTCAAGAGTGTTTTATTGAAAATATATTTATAATTTCAACCTTGTGTGAATTCGTCATACCAACAATTGCCTTCTTCTTGGTTGAATTTCGACTCATGTGCCTTTTTTATTTCCTCAACATGGAGGAAAATCGAAAAAGGGATATATACTGCATAAGACCAGGGAAACAAATTAATAGCGAAGCTGCACAGTACACAGGCGCAGATCGCGGTGTATAAGTGTAATTCGTAAAGAAATCGTTGGAAATAATTGACGCTTTGATCTATGCTATCTATGGGATAATAACACCTCAACAATCAACATCACATCACCATGTGTGCGTCTGAAAATAACTCATATAGCATCACCCATATAACAATAGGCAATAGTGTATAAGTAGCATAATAGACTAATTCTAAACTAACCCATATATGTCATTCAAAGAAATAATGTTTTGTAAATGTCAATGTAAATACCATTCTACAAACCTCATATAAGTAACTTTTATATATAAAAATTGTTAATAGGCTCCTGAAGAGGGAACCATAGGTTCCGAAACAGTTGAGGAAATAAAAAAGACACAAGAGTCGAAATTCAACCAAGAAGAAGGCAGTTGTTGGTATCACGGGTTCATTGAAAACTAAGAACACGTAATTAGAGTTGAGTGTGCGGATTTGACTGGTGTAGGTGTTGTTATACAGATGTGGGCTGCTGTGTGTATGCTCGTGGTAAGTTCCGGTGAGACAATTCTGGGTCGATAATGCTTTCAGTGCTGTTGTCGAATAGAGAACCTCCTTCTTTTTCGAAGGTGGTTAAAAAGTGGGTGTGGAATGATATATTAATTCTTTTTTACTATTGGCTGCGGTCGACGAAGACCTCTGATAAGTTTGTGCGTTACGGACTGTAATATGGATTTGATGAGAAAAGGATGATATAGAATTGTCGCTTGCAACGCAATAGAACAGCAACCGCGTATTTTGTCGCTAAATTTTGATTTAGCGTTAAGCTCGTCTGAATTGAAACATATATTTGTGAATGTGTTGGGAAAAGTATACATTTTCACTCATTTTGTGTCACATTAAATGACATTATCTACAGTACTTATAGGTAGAAAATTCAGTTTTTTTACATCGTGTATTGGAAGAATGGATAGCGCGCGTAGGAAAGCGTCAACTAGAATTAAGACGCTTTGCCTGCGAGACTGTTCGTCTAAGCAGCAATCTCCTTTCATACTTCGTAGCGTTTAAAAATGCCCGTTCAAAGGAGCTCGCGCAGTTCGACGAGTGCGGAAAGTTTAACGAACTTCGAGCTTTTCTCTTAAAGCGGAAAATAATATAAGAATTCTTCTCCGTGCGTTTCGCTCTGCTCATTTTTGTAATTTCACATCGATGAGGCAGTTTGCTGCCCGCCTTCCACTTTGAGTCGCGATCACGCTTTCGCACAAAGCGCATTTAATGCCTTACAATATACATCAAGCTTTCAATTAAAACGCTCGCGCTGATGAAAAAAATTAATACCGATTAGTTGCCTCTCAACGTCCAGCGTTAATCGATAATAATTCGTCGTTAAATTTTGATAAGCCGATCTAGTCGATAATGTAATCAGTGCATACGAATCATACGATGTCCATTAAATTACAGTATACCGCACCCAACGAATTTGTAGTGTTGCATTTTTTCGTGTTACGCATAAAATTATAAAATATCAAGTCAATTTAAGCAGATAGCACCGCAGGCGATTCAACCTACCGACAATTTAAATTAATAATTCGTATCAATGCTGCATTGGCTTGAATTTGTCAGGAGAACATTTGTAATCTGAAATATATACTCCCGTCCCAAAAAATCAAAGAGGACAAATACAGAGAAGACTTAGAAATATGACCTACACCATCTTCCAACAAATCGCGTCTCAGCTAAAGTGTCCGGAACGTCGAGTGTCTCGCAAGAATTAACGTCGACTTTCGATTCCCATCGCTCCCGATCAGTTAAGTGGTCGTTCGCGTACACACGGCAAAGTCGCGAGTAATCGCACGGCGATCGATTAAGGAAATCGGCTGGTTTACCGTTCGCCAATTAAAGAACCGTCATTAGCCGTCGTAGCAGCGACCAGCGTCTCGAACGACTCGGCTAATCTATTAGCATTAACAGGGAAGCTTCGATGAATCGTCGACGCTCATTCAACCGTTTTCCTTCCCTCCGTCCGTTCGTTCTAGCGTCCCTTGTGGTCGTATCCGACTCGCGTCATTATATTGCCGTTTTTCCTCTCGAAAGAATTTTGCCTGCCTCTTCCGACGGCGAAATGCTTCGCCTGCGGAATTGAATGCATCGCCGTACCTTCCGACTCGACTCGGCTCGACCCGCATACCGATACAAGTTCGTCTCCGATGCCTTCTGTCCGAGATAAAAATCCTTTCTTGCGGCTTCGCCTGCCGCCGAGCGCGTCCGGAAGTTTCACTTCCACATTCCCGCACACTAGGATGACGTATAAAGCAGTCCACGTCAGTGTCGTCGCGTCGGCTGGCCTGTTTAGTGTTTAATTAGTCGCTCTATTGACAGCATTATCTTCGACGTCGAACCACTCCCTCTAATTTTGCCCAACAAATGTGTCGTCTAATTACGTACCCTCTAATGACGTTTTCGGCATCGAATTATTTCGTCTCTAATTAATGCAATCCGATGACCGGCGCGCCGAGGCTTGTGAGTGGGGAGGAAAGTAATTAAAATGTCGCTGTCGTCCGGTTAACAGTTGCACCATTAACGCGTTTATTACGTTGCGAAAAGCACGTACTTTGAGCTTTGAGCCTGCCCCGCTGGCGTTACTTAACGCTATGGTTGGTTCTGTTATTTGCCGTCCGAGGAATGAATGCCGGAAAAGCCTGTCTGCGGGTGCGCCGCAGTATCGATCAGATTCGTTGACGATCGATCGCTAACTCGATGCGTACCCAGGCGCGCTAATCAGCTGGAGAGAAAATGTTCGGGAGCAATCTGCAGCGCGCCGGGAGGATTCGTGCGAATAATGTCGGCTAGTGTTACAGTGTACGTATGGACATCGCCGTATGGAAATAATTTCTGTCATCATCACTGATTGAGAAGATATGGAAACTGATTTTGCGAGAATCGAACGTGATATGTTAGTTATGGAATTCATTTGTGTAGAGAAAGTATATTGTACTTTTTTGTCGATCTCATATGGAAGTATACGTTTTATATCTTTATTTTTAGATCTAGGGCGCAATGATTGAAAATCGTTGTTTCGGAAGGTATGAGGCTTTGTACCTATTGTATAATCGATTTTTCACGTTTTGTACGCGTAGTCGCGGTTCAAAGTTGCACACTTATCTGTTAAGAACGCTGAAGTGATTCCGGGTTAGATTTCTTGGTAAACGATAAAATATTTCTTGCGAATCGTATCTACGACGGGACACGTGCGACTTGACTCGCTTTCTTTGCGAACGCCGTGCTGCAGATAAAAGGGGAAGAGTTTGGCGCGAGACAGTCGAGGAAGAAGGGGAGACGAAGTCAGAAGACACGTCGGTAGGGATTTATGGAAAAACTTCGATATTGCATTTGGACGAAATTGAGTCACTTCCACGCAAGAAGTCACTACTGTCGGTGATGCGATATATCTGCAACATGGTGTTTCGGAAATTGCGCATAGTTGGGACAGGTTGGATGGATGGTGTTTGCGTACACGATTTATGTATCGGTGATTGTTTTGGGGGTGATTGAAGAATTCGATTGAGATTCGGGAATGGTTTAATATGGTAATGATGAAGCTGTATATATCATGATATGAGCATAGTAATTTAGCGTACAGGACGAACAACGGAATTTCATCACCTTCATTAATTATCTGCCTCATTATCGGAACAATGTGACTTTTTATCTGGAATAATTTGGTGGGGAGGGGTGTGAAAGCTGATTATAATATATTCTTCATTAGTCTTTTTTGCCGTCATTTCCAAGATCATCTGCAGGTGGTGTTTTCTTTTTTAAACTTATACTTGTAAACCTATTTCAACCGAATTAGACAAGAAACTGTTTTTACGCTGTATTTGCTTTTTTTATTGTTATTTGTCAATATATTTGCTTGCCGATGAGTAATAAGACATGTAGAGGCATTGATCGTTTCGTCGCGGAAGTTAAGGAGAAAGGTATCCCAGTTAAGTAGAACGAGATAGTCAAAAACACGCCCATTATGTCTGACAGAGTTATTGAAAACTAGGAACCTGGAGCAAGGAAGTAAACAAGAGCGGGTAGTTGGATAGTTGCCAAAATAGTTTCGTAATTTCACGGAACTCGCAAAAATGTAAGTCGATGCACTCCGGGCACTAGCGAAATCTTCCGGGAACTTTTAATGAACGGCGGATAAGGACGATCAAAGTGCCGTGAAATTGGGATGCAAGTCGGTCGATCCGAATCCTTTATCTCCTCCACCGTTTCGACCGTCAACGTATCATCTCACAGTGACTATACTCGATACACTCGCGACATCGCTTGCTTATTCGCAACCTTATCGCCATCTCGTTTGCCATCCTTCGCACAATCCTTGAGACGTCACCAGAGCGTTTCGAGAATTCGATGCCTTCTTTCGATACCTCCTCGCGTTCGCAGAGAACGAATTCGACACACACGTCGCACAGTTCAATGACGTACGACCCACAACGGCGACCGATGCACCGTGAAATTGGGATGCAGGTCGGCCGATCGATCCTTTATCTCACCCTCCGCAGCTGCAGCCGTCAAACTATCAGCGCACAACGTCATAATCAGCGCATCCGCGATGTCACCCGTTCATTCGCAAGCTTATTACTCCCTCGTTTGCCATCCCTCGCACAATCCCCGAGACATTACCAGAGGATTGTGAGAATTTCATGCCTCTTTGTTGGCATTTAGACGCTGAGCAGAGAGTACGGCGCGGAGGGAAAGAAAGAAGAGGAGGTGGCCGGGGGGTGGGATAAAGAGGGTTGCGAGGTGAGAATGAGGAAGAAAGGGACTTGGTCGAAGCTCCTACGCGTGGCCTACTTTCCGTCCGCCTCCTCGACTCGTTGCGAGTACTCTCTCTCTCTCTCTCTCTCTCACACACACACTCAGTCACTCACTTTCTACCCTTCTATCCCCTGGAAAGAGGGATAAGACGCGAAACTTTTAATTGAGGCAGCGACTTGGCAAACATCTCTTGCGTCATCTCGCCTCCTCGCTTCTACTCTCCTTCCATTTTTTTTCCATCGACTCGCGCCCTTACGCGCAGGAAAACTCTGCTTCGGATGTTGAAAGACCTTTGAAGATGTTTCGGGACGTCTCGATACGTGAGAAAGTGCTTCCGAAAATGGTGTAGGGATTGTTTGGGGGGCTGATGCGGGGTGGGACGGATGGTTCTGTATTTCGGACGGAAAATATGAGAATTTATGTGGGCTCAGAAGTAAGAGTGGAATTTCGCTAATGTAATAACGAGATTAGAATAAGATATATTAGGAGGCGAGACGATAGTGTTAAAATATTAAGACTTAGAAACACGATACCGTGCCACGACGGTATGGCATTGCTGCATTACGATGATAAAACACTAGGACACACCCTACGACGCTATAACCCTGCCGTCGGCGGTTCTATCTCACGATGCTACTACGGTTTATAGGATATGCGTTACTGTACTACAACGTTCTGATGCTACCGCGTTAAGATGCATACGATACCATGATAATACTACGTTACTATCTTGCAACATTAACAGTTTGAGAGCTGAAAACTTTTTGAAAAAAATATACGAATTGTGCAGCGAGAGTTGTTACTGCTGCAAATAAAATCGTCGCCGGTCCATAGGTGACGTAGCAGTCAAAATGTTAAGCCGGTACGAAGTTCGACATTATCTTACAACGTTACTACATTATTATATACGTTACAAGACTACGCTACAGTGGTATATATGTATGTAGCTATTCGAGCAACTCTGTGTCTTAGAACTATGTCGCTCTCAAGGCGTTCGCTTACGTCATTTCGACGATGCATGTGTGCATCCCAATAGGGCCTACCCTATTGACTAACGTTCGACGCTTTGTACGTCCCTATCCTGTAAGCATACTTAAACCCCACTTAAGCTCGACGCATCCCGTAGTCACTTCCCATCCTTGGTGCTCAATGTCACGCACGATGCCTATCATCCTCACCATTTAATATTACGCGTCAAAGGAATATTAAGATTGACAATTTTATGTGTGAGCGATTCGGTGCATCACTCCCTGCTTCATATTGATTTATACTGCTTAGCAGTTGACCACTTTGATATCTCTTTTCTTCACTGTTGGTCACTGTTTCCATTCATTATTAATGACTGTTAGAATTATATAACGAGACGTCGGATTATTGCAAGTAAGGAGGTAATGTAACATCGTATTGCTACTGTATACCAGTACTTACATGCATACTTCACCGAACTTCTATTCGACGTTGAGCGGCTTTCCCTACGCGTGGCCCAATTTGTCCAAGCCTCTTATGCCAACGATATCAGAGGATCCCATGTTTATCTTCTACGAATACTCAGTTTCGGATCTACCCTGCACCGTGGCCACAGGCGTGTCTCTACGTTGCCTCGCGTTTACAAGCGTCCCGTTTGCTTCATCGAATTAATTCAGGCCTCACGCTTGAATATTTATTGCAGAATTTCCAGCCGTATTCCCAATTGAACCGGACGACAGTTTTATTCCTCTAGTTATCTCGTTCAATTACACTGTCTTGCCGCGAATGCATAATAGAGAAAGTGAGCCTGACTACTACACTGAAACGATCAATAGTTCTATCTGCTCAGTTATCCCATGCAATGCCAATATCTTACGATAAATGCATATTTGAAAAGACCACGCTACTGTGCTTTTCGATTGAGAGACGAGAGACGGCCAATGTTGGCGCGATTATCACATGCAACCGCGAGGTCTTAGGATGCATAATGAAAACACTGTTGCGAGCTATCTTTTCATTTGACACGGCAAATATTTGACTCTGTTCCCAGGCACTGGCGTATTCAATCGTGCAATGCTGATGAACGTCGGCTACGTGGAGGCTCTGAAGGAACGAACCTTCGACTGCTTCATCTTTCACGACGTTGACCTACTTCCGGAGGACGATAGGAACCTGTACACTTGTCCCGAACAGCCGCGACACATGTCGGTCGCCGTAGACAAGTTCAAGTACAGGTACGCCATCATTTTTCTACCCGCCTTCGATCCTGCCCAGCAGCGACGGCGAACTTTCCGTTCGGCGCGCGGAATCCCGTGACTCGCAATTTCTCCCCGTAAACGCAGCCAACTCGTTAAGCCGGTTTAATGGCGGAACTTAATGACTCGGTTAAAACTGCGAAGTCAAAGTGCATCTTCCACTTAACGAAGTCGCCGGGCGAGGTTTAAGTCTTTTACGCGTTACAAGTTGAGGTCGCGGTGATAATGCTTTGCGTAACGATGTTTATTTCATTAAACTTCCTGGCGATGCGGTAACGCTGATGTTTTTAATCTGATCATCGCTGAGTTTTGTGTAAATTCCAATTTTCGCCAGGAGCATAACGTCGGGATTTAGTCGTTGGATGGTTAAGACGACTATTTCTGGATAAAATGTTTCGTAATTAGGTGTCCATTTGTGAGCTACGATTAGAGTCACAGCGTTGGTATTGGGATTGTGTGATGAATCGATTGTTTGGTCTTAGGTTGCCGTACCCTGATCTTTTCGGTGGCGTCTCTGCGATGTCCCGTGATCAGTTTCGTTTGGTGAACGGCTTCAGCAATGTATTCTGGGGCTGGGGTGGTGAGGACGACGACATGGCCAATCGTATAAGGGCGCACGGCCTGCACATTTCGCGATATCCTGCGAACGTTGCGCGCTACAAGATGCTTACGCACAGGAAGGAGAAAGCTAATCCAAAGAGGTGAGTGCATGCGTTATCTCAAGCTTCACGTTTACTCCCTGTCGTTTTATCGAAACGTGCCGAATGTTACTTTGGTAACGTGAACGCTTGGTAGCACGGATACTTACCGGTAAAAATGTATAATTCGACACATCGGGTGTCTCGTATATAATAACGCGGTCATCGGAAACATTTCAGAAAACTTATACGTCACACTGTAAGCCTGCTTGCCAGACGTGCACATACTGTGGGATTTATTTGGATTGGGGTCGGGTGTTAATCTCAGACACGAGTTTTTAATACAAAAAAGACCACGTATTTTCGCACGTTCACTCTCACTCGCATTCATACCATCACTGTCTCTCTCAAAAACAAACAGTCCCTCCTCTTTTCACACAGAGCCATACACGCTCACTATGGAATCGATCTTGTTTTATTACCACGTCACGCATCACAGTCACAGAAACGCATTCGCACACACACATTTTTCTTGGAATCCTACAATACCTAATCGCTAAGAGAAAATTCTCAGCCTCCCACTTAATCATCCGCCAGCTACCGTGTTCACAGCTCGCTTCACGTTCCGCAGGTACGAGTTTCTGAAATCAGGGAAGAAGAGATTCGCGACCGACGGGCTGACCAATCTCCAGTACGAGCTGAAGGACAAGCAGAGGCCGAAGCTGTACACGTGGCTTCTAGTTAGACTGACACCACCACAGCCCAGCTGATGGCTACCCTGGATCGGCTGAAGGCTCTACGAAGTTAGCCTCGCCCGTATCATCCGCGCTGTTCGCGACCTACGACCGAACAACCGCGATCACGATGACGCCTTTCCTCGTACGGACTCTGACCTCGACGAGAATCGAGGTGCGCGGCGTCAACGTGCAACGGGCAACGTCGATTCTACGAACGATTTTTACGCTCGACGCTGATCCCCCGGGAGAAAGCCACACCGTGTGAGAGCTCCGCACGCCTCGTCGTCGGCCGAACCATCATCCCGAGGCGGTCCGGAAGATCGACCCGAATGGGCGAGATGCACCGAGCAGAGGCACGCCATCGACTTCGGGCGAGAAACGTGCTCGTGCCCGCAGAAAGAGAAACTCATCGAACGGTGCGAGAGTGAGAGAAACATTGTTACGTGATATATTTTTATTCCTCATATTTTTTTATTGCAACGATATAAGTAGAGTGCGACCTTAGAGGGGCTAGTAACGAGCTGACGTGCCAAAGGAGAGAGTGTGAGAGAGAGAGAGAAGGAGAGAGAGAGAGGATGAGATTGTAGAGTTCCTCATGGCCAAGCTGTGGGGCGTGATTAATATATATGTGTGTGTATAGACATAGGTGCGCGTACATGTACGATGAGTATGTGTAGATGTGCGTGGGTATATGCATTTATATGTTTGTACATGTGCGCGTACGCGTACACGTTGCGTTTAAGGAACTGTCGTTGATCGGTCGGCAGGGATGCGGAGATGAAGACGATACTGTCGGAGCGATGCTTAGGCTTTCGCGGGTTTGTGTCACGCGAGTGATCTGTTTTTCTTGCACTTGTGCACCGGAGAACTGTGCACGCTCGCGCGATGTTTAGCTATTCGTAACGATGGTGGGATGAGGTTTCAAGTTGCTCACTGTTTTGGGGCTGCAGCACTTTTTAACAGAAACGAAAACAATTCTCGGAGTCCGAGAGCATCTGTCATTGTATTTTCAATGTGTCCATAGTAACTTCCTCGAGATTTGGTACATGTGCATAGTAACTCTCTGGAGAGTTCGTACTAGTTCGTAGCAGCAATACTCTGGAAGAATCCTGCCCCGTGGCAGCTCTCCAAAGAATTGCTGCTAGTTCATAGTATCTCTTTGGAGAATTGGTACTAGTCCGTAATGACTTTAGAGAATTGGTACTAGTGATAAGTAACTCTCTGGAGAAGTGATACTAGTCCATATTTCTCTAGAGAAGTGTTACTAGCCTACAGTATCTCTCTGGAGGACCGGCACTAGTCCATAACGACTCTGTAGAGTATTGGTACTAGTCCACAGTAACTCTCTAGAGAATCGATACCAGTGGCCGACGAATCGTTAACCATTTTCGCTACCTTCCAGTGACGCGTCCTGACAAATTTCGTTCGCGCGATCGCTATTGATAGAATTTTTCTCACCGCATATTGGTTCTGAAATGTAGAAGTACAGAATGGATCGGGGTCAGGAGGCGCCGAGGCGCTCGTACATATTGGAAACTTAGGATACGCTCAGCGATTCAGTACCCATAAAACTATTAAAGTGCATTCCAAGGGTGTAATGTAAGCTTTCGGTAGCGAGGGAAGTTGATCGAACGCGAAACCGAGTGAGCGAGTGAGAGAGCTGGGCAAGCGCGAAGAGCCTGCGAGAGGAGGTTTATTTTTTATATAAGGCATACGCGATTGGTTGATAAAAAAAAAACAATGTAACGCGAGCGCGTCGTTGACTTCGTTGGGATAGATTTATTTTTTCTTATTATCGCTGTTTCCGCCAATCGTTATTGTAGCGGGGTAAACGTAATGACAGTAAGAAAGAAAAATGGTACTTAATAGGATGTGGGTAGACGATGGATCCTAGTAGAAGGAGAAAGCGGGATACTGTTTTATATACGTGGTGCATACTGCACGCGTCTTTTTACATACCGCCGTTGAGGTGAAAAAAAAAGATCAATGAAAATTAAAGAAAAGGAAAGAAATTGCAAAACTGAGGCAAAACGTAAACTACACAGCGAGAGACACAGCGTTACATATCACGTGTATCATATATCTATATAAGCGCGCGTGGTCGTGTGAAGAAGGTTACTTAAGCGTTAAGTGTGAAAAGAACGGGCTGTGAATAATGCACTTTTATCTATGCGCCGGACAAAGAGTTTCTCGTGAAATATTCGCGGCCGGGCTCGAGGAACGCAAGAGCACAATACAGTTAATGATCATTTTATTTCCTACGCAAGTGATGGATTCGACATTCAGGCCGCTTACTTGTATTATTCTCAAGGTCCAGTAGCTTGAAGATGAGTATTGTCAAAAATGTTATCGATATTCTGATTCGGTTTATTCATACGCTACTTCGCTTCCTGTTTTTGAGGTGTTCAAATCTTGTGGTCTTGTGTGCGTTATCATGTAGCACACAGTTGTTTTGTTTAAATATTACTTCCAACGGTCGAAACGTACGCTGTTAATCATTACGAATCAAATCAAAGAGTTACAAATCGATGTATCTTATGTTGTACAAAACTGGCAACAGTATCATACATAATGTGGTTCTATTAGTACATAAGTACCGGCATTTATATTTCAGTGGAATAGCATATCATGTATTTACGTAATTCAAGCACCTTTCTGCTGTTGTAGTAGAATTTACCTTATTTTCAAAACCTATCAAAAATCTTAAAAAGATTACCGACACGGCCCCTATCCAAACTCGTGGAATTCTGTTCTTTCGCGCGGTTGCATCGACAAACACGGAATCGGAATATCGATACCTCGTTGTCCATGATTCCATATCACGTCCAACATGCTTTCGGCGTATGTCGCTTTTCCAAAACGTGCACGTGATGTCACTGTTAACCGCTGCGGTAGGAGAGACAGAGAATGAAACAAATCTGATACATCATAAACAGACACACACCGACAACCCAATTACATACGTACAAACGCACACACACACACACACACCAACGAAAAACTTTAAAGTTTCATTTTATTGTAAGAGGTATTGTATCATATACTACCGTTGTCGAAAATAATCGAAAATATCTAAGGTGACTAGGGTAGATGATGGAAGACGTGAGAACGAGAGGCGTGAAGGAAGTCGAAGGGCTCAGTCGCCAAATGAAAGTCGGAAATTCAGAGTGGACGGCTGAAACACTGAGGAGGCACTAAAGAGAAGATATCACTTTGTCGTTAAGTAAACCCGTAATCAATACCTCTTGTCGCAACGCACTGACCTCATGTACAACATGATGACGGTTGTAATCGACCGACCAACCCTGCCTATCACAGGGAATCTTTTATACCGTGCGACCGGACTCGTTTGTGGCTTAGATTGCAGGATATACCCAAGGTCCTTCCACTGAATGTTTCGGCTGTCACGTGACGCGAGCGACTGTTAATACTAATCCGCAGAGATGAGATAGCGATTAAACGTAAACACGTCGTTAATTACTAAGTATTTATATGAAAATGATAACGCATAGTTCGACATAACATATGTGAGCGTTTTGTGAACTCGTTACATATTAAAATTCGAGTGTCGTCGTTCGTCGTTCCAACGCACAGGCAGTCTTGAGAAATACCGAGAGAAAGAAAATAGTGAAACAGGTCGAATAAAACGATGATCGCCTGATTTGACGACGCGTCAATAATAGTGAGTATTACGGAGAGGGGAATAACTCACCCTCGCCACGATAGCGATCAGAATTTGTACCGACTAATCCACACGCATTTCGTGAATCGGCGAGAGAGCGAGAAGAAGCGTTGATAGAGGATAAACGTGGGAATTGTTTAAAACGGCGCCGAGCAAAAATTGACGTTAAGGGCATAAAATGTGTGCCGAAATGAAGTCTGCGCGTTGCAGGGGTATAATTTAATCGAAACAATGATATATCCTCATGTACGTAATACTTGCTTTCTATCTCAATTTTATCCAAAACACGCCTTGGACGTATTACGATTTTTTCCAGGCTACGCTCGTGATGTAATGGAACAATAAATTCTTTCAAGCTCATACGTTGATTTCACTTATTATTACAAGTGCACAGTCTGCTGCGATACGTGTGATAGAAACTGTAAGAACTTTCCTTTGCAGTTTTCAAATATCGTAATTAACGGACATTCCGATGGCAGTATAAAAGATACAGGTAGGTTTTCATGTTTTTCGAAACCTTACAAGACACTTTTCTTTTAATATTAAAATCGGTACATACAAATAAATGCACATAAATTGAATGCGTACAAAGTAAACATTTCTTGAAAATACTCTTGTGTATTACAGTATATACATATTTGTATATTTACAATTGCTGCTAGAGTATACAGTAACAATCGAACGGCATAGGATAAAAACGTTTTTACACGAGCAGCATGTATAATAGAACGTTACATAATGCGGTTAACTGAGATTCAAAGCTTTGTTCTTCTCTTGCAAGATATTATTGAATATATTGCCCAAGTGTTTAGTAGTAAATTTACTAGTGCTGTGTAGTAACTCCATGATGAATCGATGATTGAGCAATCGATGTGCCAGGGCTATGTCTTTTTTATCGGTCAAATCTTCATCCGTAAGCTCGTCGTACACAATAATTATATTCTCCCGAAGACTTTTCGATGTTTCAAATAGTTCCTCCTGGGCTGCGTGCCACGGCAGTGCTGCATTTAGAACAGTCTGTTGGAAAAATAAAATGTCTGTTGGAGACATCTGCAATATCTTTGCAATATGAAGGTTCGTGAACGAGCAAAATAGAGGATCGATGATTCTGAATCCAAAAATCGACATAAAGACATAGATCATTTTGAAGTACTATTTTCACACGGAATTTTGGTTCTGAGAATGAACGATCACAACAAATTATATCCTATTCTTCATACATAACGAGTGACAGAAGTCTATATTATGCCGGAATAAACGGCATTTTAAATAAACGGAGCAGAAGTGAAGTAATACAGATATATATCATCTCAATCAGAGAATATGCGAATGAAACGAGAAACTTACGAGACAAACTTGGAACGGCACCCAATAAATGATCGGTCTGCCAAATTTGCCAGTGCCGAGTCCACACAGTGACGAGAGCGATAGCAAACTCTCCCCATACTCCTCGACAGTGCCGGAATACGACGCTGTGACGTGCTCGTCGGAGCTTCCCATCAATAATTCAGACGTATCAATCTCCTCTTTTCCATCCAACTTTTGAATCTTGAGCCGTCGACGTAAACTTATTTCGCCCTCTTCGGGGAAATCGACCACTTCGGTTATGATAACACCTCGAACAGCTACGTCAAGCAGTTGTTCAACGATGTCCATTACAGTCTAAGCGACAAATCGTTTCTTTAGACACGGCGCATGTCCAAATAAATGACTGACACACACTACGAACGCACGGAGGTATTATCGTCCGCAAGGTGCGTTAAATTCTACTCTTCCACAAAACTTCGAAATACCTGAACAGCCTCCTCATGAAGTCGATCCCGCGTTAGCTCCGCATCCCAGGCAATCCGCTTCTGTTCCATCAACCACTCCACATACTTCTCGCCGTCCTCCATACTCGAGCACACCGGATTACCCATCACCAGCGAGAGCATCTTCGCGAAGCCCCCGCGCGGATCATCGTCCTTGCAGACGGCCAGCAGCAGGCCCGTGTAATTGACCGTGTGCTTGCTGGTCAAGTACATCTGACAGAGTAGCTCCTTCGCCAGCATCAGCCTAACGATCTCCTCCGGTCCCAGGTCCGTCGTTTCCGTCGAGAATGTCCGGTCGTAAACGGAGCTGTGCCTTCTACGACGCTTCAAACTCTGCACCGCCTTCGGTATGACGATCCCATTGCTCCTGCTGTAGTGATTGAAACTGTCGTCCTCGTTCACGGCCGTTTCCGAGTGCCGCTGGAAGCCCTCGTGCAAAATATGCCGCACGTCCGGCGTCGTCTCCGTGCACTCGAAGAACCATAGTGGCGTCGAGTGGTACTGGTCTCGCGTCACGATCTCTTTCAATTCGGCGTCCTGCGCGCGGAACATGTCGCGCGCGTTCAGGATTTCGTCGAGGGTCGGCATCGGCAAGTCCATCGCGTAGATTATGAACTCGCGCCAATCGATGTAGACCACCGAGCCGAACAGTTCTTCGATCAGATTGGTGATGTCGCAGGAGTTCAGTTGAAGCCAGGCGGTTGGGAGAGGTAGGGCTCCGGCTTGCTCGGCAGCGCAGGTCACCATGTCCTGCAGGATGTAGACTAAGGAACGTTCGGGAAGAACGCCTGAAGACGCGACTCGCTTGAAGATGTCCATTAGACGACCGAGCTGCACGATTTGGAACTGCGACGGATGGAGGGCTTCTCGGACCGGAACGGAAGTTGGTCGCTGCTCGTTCGGATATAGGAGGACGCTGGAGCGCACGATGAATCGATCACCGTCTAGGAGCATTTCCAGCTGAATTGGCACGCCTTCTTCGATCGCCAAGCAGAACGTCTCGGCCATGTCGTTCACGCTCTTTATTTCGCGCTCGTATCTGGTGGAATTGTAATACGGAATTCTGCATTCTGATTCTTATGTACCGTGCAAATGTGCTGTCATTTAAGAACGTAGTCGTGCGAAGCGCTCGACATTTCATGACGCAAACCTGCCGACGATTTCCTGGTGCACCTGATGAAATTTGCCGTGTATCGTACCGAGCAGGAACTCGACGTCCGACAGCGCCGCGGCCTTTAACATCTCCAATCGCTGCCTCGTCCGATATATCTCGAACATCGCAGCGAAGCGCCACTCTTGCACCAAATCCTGTCGCCTTTCAGACGACTTCACCGACGCCGATGGCAGCACTTCAGGACTCTGCTTCTTCGGATCCTTCTCTTTAGCAACTTTAGCACCCACCGGTATATTCTCCTTCTTAAGAATGTCGTTGACCGTCGAGGCGAAGGAATCGACGGCCTTTTGCATATACTGCACGACGCGGAAAATGGCCCTGTACACGGAACTTTCGGCGGGATCGAAAGATCCCTGGTCCGTGTCGATCAGCAAGTCCACGATCTCTTGCTTCAGATTAACCTTGTCGGTAGTGCCGGAAATCGAGGAATCTAGCTTCGCTTTCGACTCCTTCCCCTTACTCGACTTTTCAGGAGACTCCTTGTCCGACTCCTTCGCGCCCGAAGACTGCTCCTGCTCCACTTCCCATCGGTTGAGCAGCATTTTCACGAACTTCGGCTCCTGCAACGGCTTCTGCGACATCGACGTATAATAATCGTGAATCATCTGCAGCGTGTCGACGCAGCGATCGATTTCCGTCTGAACGATACTGATGTAGATGTTGATGCAAACGATCGCCTCGTGATAAGTCCAATGATCGTTGACGACCCGCTGCCGTTCGGCTTCCGCTTCCTTCCGACGCTGGTCGCACATCTCCCAGAGCTCCGCCTGAAAATCGGCCGTTTGGCAGTGCAGCTCGCACTTCACTTCCACGTCGTCCCGCAGGTCGGCTTCGATCTCGTTGAACGCCACGTGAAACTTGTGCAGCAAGTCCTGCTTACTGTCGGGCCTCGTGATGAAGTCCATCATGTTGTGCATAACGAACTCCGTGTACGGTAGGATCGCGAACGCGTGTATTCGTTTGAGGGTGAAAATTTCTTTCAGATCCTCGATGTATACCTCTTCGACATTCTCCCAAAGAGTGGCCAGGGCGTCGAGCAGAATGGGCGATTGTGGGAAATCGACCCATACCCAACCATCTTCTCCGGGCTTTATCGGGGCTGGTGGTACGACTGTTTCAGATTTCAGGGAATCCCCGGCTTCGTCGACTTCTCCAGTCTGCTCACCGTAGTGAGCCGCCTTCGAGATAACTTGCCGGACGATCGGCACTTTCGATCGGGCCGTAATCGGCTTCATCGCGCCTTCCAGCTCGTACAAAGCGTCGCCGAACACTTCGAAGGACGGTTTTCGCGGTAAGGACACGTCGCCGATGATCAGACGCGCCAGTCTTTTCAAGGTGGCGATGTTCAATTGCGTATAGTATAATACGTATGCGACGTCCAGGTCGGCGTAGTGAGTGTCCATCGACGTTGCGTCTTCTGGGAGCACTTCGAAGAGGTCGCGCTCGTCGACGTCCATGTTCTTCGGTTTTGGTATGACCCGAATGTAGGTTGTTATGAACGTCGAGCTGACATTGTAGACTTCTGACCGGGAGATTGGGTTTGGCAGAAGTCTTGAGTGTCTAAAGAATAATACACTTGCATTGGTGCGGAATAGTTGGTACGAAATGCTCCTGACAGACGGAAAAAGTAGCGTTTGTATGTACATACGTAAACGCTAATGCGAGAAGCAATGATAAGCATGTCAATGCATAATAACGTATAACGAACGTACTGTTCCAAACGTGAAGAGAATAATTGATGAGTAAGCAATGTAATATTATGCGTTTACCGAAACAAAGCGAACGTATCAACATCCTCGTCCTCGTACTCTATCCTAGGCGTCACAGGATCGATATCCTCGATATTGATGTCCATGAACTCGATCGTCTTGCGATCAGGCGGCACTTTCTGCCCGCTGACCACGAATTCAAGGCAAGCCATCTGGTCATAGTTACTTGGATAATTGATCAACGCCCACCCGTCCACGTCCGTCAGGGTCTTCAAGTACTCGACCACGATCTTCGCTGTCAGCTCCTCGGAAATCGGTTGACCAAGCGAGAGAAACTCGTACGTCCACTTGCCCACGTACGCACTGTCCGACAGGATCGGATCGATGTCGTCGTACGGAATCACTCTGGGCGTTTGCGTCGTCTTGTCCTCCGTGGTCTTCGTGTGTCGCAACGAGGCCGTCCTCCGCGGCGTTTTCTTCCTGTGAGATCGACCCGCCGACGACGACTTGCCTTTCGACGACTCGCTCTTGTGCCTGTTCTCGTTCCGCTTCAACGTTTCCTCTTGCGCCGCCACGATGTTCAGGTCAATATACTGGAAGTCTGTCATTTCCTCCTTGTAGCGCGTCAGACAGTAGTTTATCGCGTCTTCCACGTGTATCAGGCGAATATTGCTGTGGTTGAGCAGGATCTGAAGATTTTCGAGGAGCTCACGGTTCTGGATGCCGAGGACCACGGCTGCGACCTTGACTTTCGGTATGGGCGCTCCATTGTGATTCATCGGGTACGGATAGACGAATTCCAGTAGGCGATGAACTATGTAGCCGAGGACTATGCGACCTAGTCTAAGTATCTCTTCCTCGTCTTGGTCCATCGCTGGCACGAATTGGTCCCATGGGGTTACTAGGTTGTGATAGTTCTCGAAATCGTAGTTGTTCAGGGCTTCCTGTCGTTCGCACTCTAACTGAATGATTTCTTCGATTTCCTCAGATTGTCTGAATTGATTGAGCATTATTATTATTGTGCGTTAGAAAATTAAACGTTACCTGCGCGATGCAAGTTAAATGGTAATCCTACAGCTAGGTGACTTATATAGTTTGGTTATATTCTGTATTTTGTTTAATAATAATAATAATTTATGCAAAGTGCGTTGACCAGTGCTAATGACCTGCGAAAAAGATTTTTGTCAGCAGTTACATTTTTAATATAATGGAAACTGGAGATTATATAGGTGATGAAGTATACTGCGCGACAGCTTCTGAAGCAAAATGTTCTGTTCCACGAAATAATATTCGAATGCTGTAGCTCTGTTTCAACTTGACCAATTTCGTAAATCACCGTAACCGTAGGTACACATAGAAACATAAAATCTCGTAACTAACTGCTCCCTGCCCGCATCACACTCAATCTCTTGCCCGGTTTTGAGCACGCTGAATATCGGCTGGTTCATGATAAAAAGTGCCTTCCAAGCATTCCAAATCGACAACGGTATGTTTCCGGCGTTCGCCTTTCGGCAGTCCGACGCTTGAATGGCGATGTCCGCCAAGTCGTAGAGAATCTCCAAACAAATTCGGTAGTGCCTCTCCTTCATCTTCCTCACCTTCTCTTCGCGTATGCGCTTCTGAAGTTCGCACAATCTTCGACACTCCATCTCGACGTCCTCCGACTCCCTTATCAGAAGTTCCTTCTGCCGATGTTCCTCGGCACGATCCTCGTTCTCCTTCGCGTTCAGCATCAGATCGTCCACGATCTTCCGATTGTCCGTTATGATATTCTTCTGCTTCCTCACGTCCAACAGCTTCGTCATCATCTGCTTCTCATATCGCGCCTGATTCAGCACCCGACTCGCTATTCCCTCGTCGAAGTCCCTGTCCTGCTTCTCCGCTAATTTTTCCCACACTTCCGACAGCAGCATTTGCTGTACGCGCGACTTCAAGGCGAACGACGTAGCCATGCGCTTCTTGCGCTGCTTCAGCCATTGCACGTAAGCCTCGGCGGCCTCCGGATCCTCGATGGGCGAGTGAAAATCCAAGGAGGCGGATTTCGTGCGACACGAGTCCGGCATCGGCGTCTTCGCATTTTTCCGTACTTTGTGCTTACGAGTAAACTCGTCGAGCTGCTCAATGACAGCTTTCCGTTCATCGATAGCCGGCGCTTCGAGGAACTCCTCTTTTGGTTCGACGAAAGTCGGCTGTGCCGACTCGAATCGTTCTCTTTCTCGCCTGTCGACGTTACATAGAGGGTGTCTCAGCTGATTTTTACAGTGAACCTCTATTTTTTAATTCAAATTCGTATTCTCGTGTATATATACACACCAATACCTTGCTGTACGGCCGCTCTTTATACGGCATTTCGCTATAACAGCCTTTTTTAATTATGCCACTTTTTCGATTTACGGCCCACAAGAAATCTCTTACGGCCAAAAAAATGCTGTACCATCAAAATACTGTGTATAAAAATAATTGATTCGTCATACGGCTTTTCGCTTTTCGTGTAGCGAGGTATGGGTGTATATATATTATATACACGTCAATAAAATATCAAATAAAAAATTAATATTTATGTGTAAGGTAGGGGTCGGTCAGAAGTGGAAGAAGAAGGAAACTGTGGCCCGACGGCCATCAGTTGCCCAGGCATGATCCAAACCATGGTCCCTCCTCACAACCCCGAGAAAAGCCAGTACCTGCAAGCGTTGATGATCGCCTGAAACTTGTCCCGATGCCACTCGATAGCCTCCGCTCCCTTTATCAGGGGGCCAGCAAGTGGATGATCAGGTGGTTCGTAAGGCGGCGGCTCCTCGTTCACCGTCGTCACATCGAACTTCGTCGTGGTCGGTATGTACTTCTCGCGCTCCGTCTGCAGCGTGATAAAGTGCAGCCTGTCCTTGCTCTCGAGGCACAGGTAGATCTTGTAGAAGAGCTGCAACGCCGTTGTGCCCTTGCCGTACGAGACCTCTTCGATGCAGTCGTCGTCCACCGTGACGCCGATGAATCGAAGCCAGACCCGCAGGTGCTTCAGGTTCACTCTCGACAGTGCAGGGTCCTGCGTGCGTATGATCGTGTCCAGCTGGCTGCGGTTGATGATGTCGTAGCTGTGGAGAATCTGCGCGAGCAGCGTGCCGTCCGATGTGTATCGTCCGAAGATCTCCGGCCGCAGGTCTATCACCACGCCTAGACGGGTGCGCAGCCATGTCTTCAGGATCTCGCCCATGTCGCGTGCAGACTCGCGTTACAGGGGTACGAGTCTTTGACATCGGTCGGGGGGACGGAAATATTTCGTCACGCTTTTTCTCTAGCTGCGACGGTGACATTTTCTTCCCTGCTGGAAGGACAGGCCTGAAATTGGCCGCTCGCGAGGTGTCATGCATTGGGCGATGCGTTCATTGTATTCTGAGGATGAGACGGACGGAATTACGAGCGGCTGTTGAATGTTTCCGAACCGCGTTCTCTTTCAGGTGGGTCAGTATGTTGTGTTGACAGAAACGTGTGTCCCTAGAAAGTGGACCGAAAGGTTCTTTCGAAGAGGACTGACTCGTAATCGCTAGAATCTGTTTTGCCTGTTTATTCGAAGTCCTAAGTCTAATGTTACATGAAGGTACAACTTTAACAATCACTGCTATTAACAACTTATGCGTTAAGATATCCATTACGGGTAAGTATTGTTGCAGTAAGACTATGGGGTGTATAAAACTGCTCAGCTATTTCAACAAAATTTCATCACACGAACGAAATGAAACGTGAATGCTCACTTTACAATTACGACCGACGGCGTTCTGACCGGCAATTCCGGATCGATTCGGGCAGCGCGCTAAGTTCGCTCTCAAACTATATGATGAGAAAGTAACTTCTATGACTTCTACGAAATTACCAAAACCAAGTGCGTGGAAAGTAAACGAAATATAGGAAATAGCGACAGGCGAAGGTACGCGAAATAAGGAGACAATTTCTTTCTCGGTAGACGATGCGCGTGCCTAAATTGTAGCAGCGCGAAAGTGTTGGGTCAAATTTTGATAATGAATTCCGGTACGAGGCCTGCGGCTAATGTTTCGAACAGGACGGAATCGGTAATGTAACTACGTCCAGACGAAGCGTAACAGCAGCGAGGATGTGCAAATACTCACCACCTATTTCTACAGTAATATGTTCTACAGTTGGGCGTCGAACGATTCCTCTCCACTATTTGACAGCTGCCACGAGTATCGTTACATTACGTCAGCCATTAGAACGGGAGGACAAGTGTCTCAATCATGCAGAAGTATAGAATCTGTACACATAAGCGAAACTGATAGCTCATTGCTCGAAATAATTGATATGAAGATACTTACCGATGAATTGTGTTACGCAAGTTGACAGACAAAACATAACTTTAAGAAAATTAGGAAACGTCGATATTCAAATTAGAATAAAACTATACGATATCATAGTTCAGATTAAATATAGTTCTGACGGTAACAAGGGGAAGGTTTTAATTTCAGATCAAAATTTGTGAAATGTACTCCTGCGTTGCATTACGTAGCATAATAAAATGATTTTTCAGTTGAATTGAGGAAACTGATGCTTGTTGGGTCAATAAATAAGATCGCTCGCGTGTGTTCAATAATAGGAAATTTGACAGAGACTGTAATATCCGTGCAAAAAGTCGTGCAATGTACGTATTCAATACGGATGCATTCAGTACTCACCCAAAAATTTGCCTTACTTCGGAGGACCGATTCCTGTCTTACGATTCTGCTCGCTATCCTCGACAATCGTATGTCAAATGACACGCGAGACAATCCTATTATATCCAGATTATTAATTCGAAAAACAGGGTCATCCCTATTTTGGAGAATTATGGAAACTTTTGAACGTTTTAACAGTTCGCCACGTGCTATGCGATACTGTTACGAAAAGTGTCGATCGAATTTTCCAATAATTAAACGTTATTTCCGCCACGTGGATAAGTGACACACCGTCCTGGCCAATCTTCGGCTACATGTTCTAGCAAACTTCGAGTTTCTTTATCTTGTCCCGATTCAACCGCAAAACAAGATCCGGCTGATCGTATTCGCTATTTGCCTCAACGATCCGTACGGTTTATTCGTGTAATTACATTCCTAGTAATCGTAACGATCTAATCGTCACCATGGACAGTGCGATAATAAACGTAAAAATTCCAGATCAAAGTCGACACCAATAATAATAATGACAGCAGTGACAATAACGATAATAATAAGAGATCGATAATGATGATGACGACAATCAACAGTAATAATAGCAATAATAATAACGATAATAATAATAAAAAAATCACCATTATCTCCACCATCGTCCTCGTCGTTATAATGTATTTATAATATTTATACCGTGGTGTAGATCATACAATTACATCGTATCGCCGCGATAATATAATTACATTACAATCGTACTTATATATTCACAACTTAATCATTCGTCACCGTCGCAAAAACAATACGCAATATTATTGTTGCTGTTTCTTGCCATTATCGTTTACGATAATTCATTAATTATTATTGTTGCTTTAATTGTATGTACAGAAGAGGTATATATTCAATAATGTTAATGTATTAATATTTATAATAATTTATGTTTACGCTTCACGTGACTACTGCGTCGTGTGTACAATGTCGTGTGTAATATGTTCCTCCGACTCCTGACGTGCGTGCACTTCCGCGCACGTCGTCTACGACCTCCCGCGTGTCCCTCGTGTGTGTGTATATGACTGCGTATGCGCGTGTACATTTGTATACGTGTGTCTCTGCGTGACGTTCATCCTCTATAAATGTGACTCGCTCTTCCGTTGGCTCGCTTCGCATGTTACTGTGTTCTTGTTGTTGTCGCTGTTAATTTTTTTTTTTCTCATTTAATTAGTACTCCTCATTTAAGTCTTTGCCATTGCGGGGGAGATCGACGATGAGTATCGTCCGCTAAATGTACAAAAAACGAATTATTACTGGGCGCGCGAGCGCTCGATCGGCGACGCTCCGAGTGAAAAAGTTGAGAATCGCACGCTCCCGCTAGCGTGCGAGCTGTCGCGACTCGCGCGCGCTCGCGTAAAGAACTCGGAACGGCAGCGCGCGATCGATTCACATCGTCCCCACGACGCTTGGGAGGAGAGGAGGGCTGTCGAGATACATTACGGGGACAGGTTGGAAGTTGACGAAGTGTTTTATTGCTCTGACAGCCGGGCGACACTCGAGGTGGCCGCTCGACTTTTAGGACTCGACAAGTAGGAACAAGGGGCCTGGGGAGGGATCGGATCGTCGATCGTCGTGCCGACTAACTCGACACTCTATACTCTATCGCGTGCAGATCGATCATTCGAAGGGGCCAACGTATCGTCGGGAGCACAACATATCGTCGATCGCCAATCGGCTCGCTCGCGCCTCGCTACCGTGTCGCAATAAAAAAAGGAAACCAAAGACGGCTCCCACTCGGCGGGGGAGCGACCTCTCTGTCTAAGATTCTCTCACTAGATACGGGACGCCGAAGAGTGCGCGCCCCGGGACTCGCGGGAACGGGCCCTCTGGTCGCCGCTAGTGCGCGCATACTACGCTCTAATTACGAAGGAACGGGTTTCGATAATGACCTAGAAATCTATCCTACGTTCTTTAATCTAGAAGCTACATGTGTTGTTTCACTTGTATATTTCTGGTTTTCTTCCCAATAACACCCCCCACCCCCCTTCCTTTCCACGAATCATCATCAGCTTCATCCTCGTCCACGTCTTCTATCGCGCAATCCGCCCCCCCCCCCACCCCCCATCCTTCTTCTACTCACAAAAACTTCACGGTACGTACTAAGGACTAAGTCGTTAAAACTAAGATGTCGCCTATGCGCAATCTAACCTCATCGCTAGTTCAATTTTTTTCATTAGCAACATGGACATTATTATTCTGCCTCCTTCCCCGGTTCTTCCTTATCATCGGCGTTGTTTTCTTCGTTTTGAACCCCCTACCTCCCCCCCCTTCCCCTATTTTTCCCTAATCACGGAATCATCCCCGTACGTTCGCGGAAAGTCGCTTAAAATAATCTTCTCCGCGCTTCTTTGCCGTCTGACATTTTGCTCTCCATCGCCAAGCCGCGTGTTCGCCGGGCCTTCTCGCTACGGCGCTAAGAAAAAGGGTTTTCCGGGTTTTCTTTTCTGTTGTCTTTTTTCATCGTCAATTAGCTTGCCCCGTCCACGTTCAAATTCAATTTTCTTTAAACTCGAATTATCGTTAATTATTTTCTTATCGCTTATGATGCCTTATCCCTTACATTGTGTACCTCGGTGTCTTTCAGCCGGTGTCCTAACTCCTTATCATTTATTATGTATAACGCAACTCATCACCAGGTCTCGGAAGCCGCGAAAGATTTGGGGGATATTTTCTTCGTCGAATTCTCTCGATCGACTTTGAGCACTCAATGTTCAGCGTCCTCACAGCGAAGCGCGCAATCGCCTGCTCGACAGAGACCAAAAGTGATCTTTCGCATCGGACACGTTATTAAGACAACGATCTCGATCGTACGCAGACAACGTAGGCACTTCATTGCTTCATACTTCGTAGCATTGGTACGAGTCGCCCGAGTTTGACCGGAGACGCTGTACGATGAGCGGAAAGTCAAACTTGCGTCCACCAATCCGAGATGTCTCGAAAATGAAATGATTCGAAAAATCATCGGCAAGATCGACAGTTTCGCCCTTGCCGGCCGCTTACGCCCGAGATCGTTGGTTAAAGGCACGTTAAATTTTCGAAGGACCGCGCACCTCATTCTTCCCCCTCCTTGAACCGCTGTCTCCTGTCGAGATATATTGCGCGTCCTCGGCACGTTCGCCGGACAATAGAAATATCGTATACACGGCGGTTATTGTTTGACGTTAGCGAAAGACAACATCCTCGACTGACGCTTCCTCGCGTCTACGAAACATCTTTCGGCGTCTCCTACAAGTTGCGCATAATTAGTCCTTTATCGTTACTGTTTAACATTATTATCGTCATTACCATTATTCGCTAGACGAGAATCTCTAACTATGGAAATAACGGAACGCAGAAGCCGCCCATTACGAGTAGCATACGAGTGAGTTAGTTCCGCGGCGAAACGTACGAACGCGCGGTCGTAGTTTCGTGCGCAGGTAGTGTCTAGGTTCGTTCGTCGAATTACTGGAGGGCATCTCTTCGCAGCGAGACTCATCGTGGCCGAAGATTTGAACGCGGATCTGTCAGAGACCTGTGGACATTCCGAAACCTGGTGACAACTCCACCTGCCAGGCGTATGCGCGCGTACGTATGCATCGCGCATACGTACGCGCGCATACCTATGAATATTTTATCACTTCGGTTTTTATCGCAAACGAGCGCATACCCAAAAATCTTTAGAAATTCTCACATCGCATCGAAAGGATCACGCTAGCGCACGAGAGCGTCCTTAACTAGCTAGCCCGGAGAGGATCCTCTCTGACGATTTGCTCGCGCAAAAAATTCGCTCCCGCTCACACGTTTATACAATAAGAGAAGGGAAAGGAAAAAGATCGCAAGCGATACGGCGTTTCGAGTAGAGAAGGAGAGTGTGTTTTGTTTTTAAAGATTGTGCTGGCTCAAGGAGCTGGACGAATTTCAAGGAATCACGGTTCACTGAGGCCCTCAGCGCGCTTTATTTCGTGTGCGAAGAAAGAGATACTTTTGCTAAGGTGGTCGCAGTGTCATGCAATGTAACGTATGTATGTCTGTGCCATGTGTGGAAAAATAGTATTAGTCTCTTTGCATTAGCCATTAGGTTTTTTTCTTTTTGTTTTTCGGTTTTTGTCTTTTTGTTTACCCCTTATTCGTCGTCTCGCTCTCGCGCAATCGAAAGTCCGACGAGAGACACCCTGTGTTTGGTTGCAATCGTTTACAAAACGCAGCGGGCTCCGAAATTGCCCTGCTGCTGAATGATGTGCAATAATGTCGCCCATGAACGGCGCTTACGTCCCATTTGTTTCAATGCTAATCAGCGTTGTTCTTGTCGGTTAATTATAATTGACTTCTGCGCTTTTCACTTAAAACCGACGAGCGTCGCAAAATAGACAAAGCCTCGTGTTATGTATCCATTTTAATGTAAAGCGTCACGCGCGAACGTAGCCCGTTAAGAGCAGAAGATGCGAGTAGGGAGAGTTTGAGAATTTCGAATGGATGCGATGAGAGTGCAAAGAAGTGCTTCAAAGACGGCGAAAGGAGAGAAGAGGAAGAATGAAAGAGGATTGTAGACGGAAATAAGGTGCGTCAAAGAAGTTCACCAATAATACGTTCTAAAAAAACTAACATAACGAATAAATTTAAAGTTTCTAGATGAACTGTTGAACAATGGTTATTCTAAGTTTCTTAATATCTTGCCGCTTTTAAAAAAGTCCTTTCCACGTCAAATGGAATAGGTGACGAAATATTAAAATAAAATAACTGTTTACAATGACCTTCCACTTGCATCATACGCGACTCAAACTGCAACCTGTAACACATTAGCCAATGAACGTACTAATAATAGGAACTTTTCTAACGCACCGCATGATGACGCGACTCGAAATGGAAATAAGGTTACATTTCCGCAATAAGAGAGAAACTCGTTCGCGTGACGACATTTAATTATGCAACTATGTGTAATGCTCGCACACATATCGTGCACGCGTCTTGCACGCGTGCGTGTGCATGCTCGACGCAAAAACGTAGCGACGCGATAAACACCATTGACACCCGCCACAGTTAACTTACCTCGTAATGAATTTGTAAAGATTTTTGGCGCACCTTTCGTACACGCAACGGTACTGCTTAATCTTTCTTTTTTTTTCTTTCTTGTGTTAAACCCCCTCTCGTACATCTCTCTCGTCTCTCTTTTCTTTTTTCGTCTCCTTTAATTACCGTGTGCGATACAATTACGTGAATAGCAGTATCATCATTACTTTATTATAATTAGTGTTACAAAAGCTTGATTATTTGGATCGGACTGTAGCAATATATTCACATAACTATCGTCGTGGAAAATAAAAATTCAACGTTTACATTACAATTATTCGCCGAACACACCTCTCGATCGTCAATTACTTCGTATGTGTTTTCATTTTCATCCCCCTCCCCCCACCCCTCCCCTACCACCATGTTTCATCGACTTCGTAATAAATACAATTATTCGTATAATAATAATTCATCAGCGCGATCGTTTCCCTCGTCAACGCCCGGCCGTTTCGCCATCGTCAAATTCATCGGCTCGACTCCGTTCATGGACATTCCGCCCACGTCACCCCTTTCTACGTGGCCGACGGACAGAACACGTGAGAAACATACTTTCTCTTACTGAATCCTTTAAAGCGTCGCTGCGTCCGACCACTCGCGTCTCTCTCTCTCTCTCTCTCTTTCTCCCTCGAGAACGCTCACAAAACGTGTCTAATTTTTCGTGTCACACAATCGCAATGCGAGCGAGTTCGCGTGAGCCTCGACGGCCGATCGCGAACAAACCGAAGACGAAGGTCCGAATGGATTCTGACTTTCTTTCGCGGCGACGTTCGTGCACTCTCGTTCGGCAAACAATTCCGAAAGAAGCCGTGTGCACGGTACGCAAACTCGACGACGTCGGTCCGATCGCGGATAGCCCGAGCTGTGCTGCGGATAACGTCCTACACCGTCGCATTCACTAAATTACGCTATGGCATATGCGGACACGGGTAAACAGAAATCGCGGTACGCGCTAGGTTTGCAGACCCCGTATCGTCGTAGACCCTATTAATGTATAGACATGCGTCGTGCTGCGGTACACTCGAAGGTTCGGCGTTGCGTAGAGCTCACGGTGAGAGGCGAAGGAGGTTGAATGCTGCGACGTCGAAATGCGCCCTACGGCGAGAGAGTTGAGAGTAAAAATCTATGAAACAAGAGTCTGGCATGGTGCGTCGAGTCGAACGTGTCGTAGGTAGTGCGGATTCGGCGTCGCGACGACCCTTACCGCCGCGTCGGTCGACACCACGTCGTCGCGGCTTCTCGGCGAACGCGTAGTTCCACGCAAGGGAGAGATAGAAATGAATTAATATCTATTTGACTAATTAGCTAATAACAACCGATAATCACGATCACGAAGGGGGAGGAGCGATGGAAGTTGCCGGCCGGAACCCTGTTTGTATCTCGTGACGCGTGCCTCTCGAAAGTGAAGAAAGTCCGAAGCGCGCGCTTAATGCGTCGACGCTTTCGTTTCAGATTCGTGCCGGAAGGAATACGAGTCGCTTGGGATCTCGCATCGTGGTGCGACGGAACGATCGTGCTGACTCGTGGCTCCCTCGACTAATGTGTCTTATATTTTATTCGCCGTTGCGTTTGGTCGCAACGTCTTGCCGACCCGCGTCAGGGATTAGTGGTCTCGCGCGTTCAAAGAATGTCGTGATTTTCGAAAGTTTGTTCCCACGTGTCGTACGAAAAATATGCTTTACCGCGCGCGGTGTTTATTTTTACGTTTCTCTCTCTGCTTCTCTCTCGTTCTCTCTCTCTCTCATGCTCTCTCTATCTCTCTCTTTCTTGAAATGATTAGAGTCTCGAGGGAGCACGACGAACGCGAGCCACGATTCACATCGACGGACGCAGAAGTTAACGATGCGAAGAAATCGTAACTGAGAAGAGTACCGTCTCGATCGATGGCAGAGGGAGTAATTAAAAAATGGCGACAAGTGTATCGAGACGAGGACACAACTTCATCCGGCCAGATAATTCCTCAACGATCGTTCCTCTCTTGTTTTCTCTCTCTCTCTCTCTCTCTCTTTCTCCCGAGCTTCTCCCGAGCCTCTCCCGTTCAAAAACGGCCGCACACCGTGTCGACGTCGCGAGTCAATTAACGATATTCTCGGAAATAAATAGAAGAGCCGCGTCGCTCAGCTCGTTAGCGTTCGGGCAAGAGAGTTTTCTCTCCAGAACCGCTTCCGCTCCGACGGCGTCGAAGACGAGCGCGAGTGCGTTCGCATAATCGAGCCGAGTCTGTCAGCGTGACTTCGATCATCAGTCACTCGAAAGAGAGCAGTGCTGTGGGGTTACGAAGACGCTCTGACAAGCGCCAGCGAAAATTGCCCTACGACCAGACACGCCGACGAGCGTCCGTGATGTCCATTAAGTACGGATGATATCCTCCGGAAGAGAGACAAAGAGAAACACAGAGAGAGAGAGAGAGAGAGAGAGAGAAAAAGAGAGACAGAGTGGGAACAAGAGAACGAGAGGGAATGACACAAAGCGGGGACAGAGAGTGACAGGGCGAGAGACGTGCACGGAAGGTACAAGAGAACGAGACCTCCCTCGTCCTCGAGAACTCCAGGATCTCTCGCGATCATAATCGTCGAGTGGGAACATCCTCCTCGCTCGCGACGCGATCCTTCATTATCCGCAGCGCCGACGGGTCGTCGCACCACAGGCTCGATTCGGCCGTTTCGGCGACCACTCGACTGATCGACAGGCGGTTAACGAGCTTGCGAGTCAGCTTTCCGAGGCAGCGAGCGCCGCAAAACCTTTCTTCGCATCCCTCTCCGCTCGCTTCCCCTCTCTCGCAATCCGGCGAATGACGTACGATCGTCCGACTTATATAGCGCGCGAACATTGGCGCGCCTCGCCTTCGGTTTCCGCTCCTCCTTTTCCACGACTTCCTCGCACCCTCCCCCCTTCACCGCACATTCCAGCCCTCGCGCGTACAACACGTAAGCCCGAAAAATTCTTCGCGCGCCTACCCCCCGCCGTCCGCTTCACATCTCTGCATTACTACTACGCATCTCTTCCCGTGGCCACTATCCGATTGAAGTCAGACCGTCGTGTCTGCGGGGGCAACTCCTCGGCGAGAAAGGCTTGCAAGAAGTCTCGCTGTATCTACCGGGATCCCGCGGTGTCTGACGACTGAGCGACTGCTGCCGAGTTGTGGCTGGTTTCGTACTCCATGACTTCCTGGTAGATGAGTTCCTTCCACTGGTCGACCGTGTGCTCCCTCTCGTCGACGCTGTGGTCGTACGGACCTGGCGCCGGCTGTAACGGGATCAGAGGCTCGTTCAGGCATCTTCGATTGCGCTGCCGTGACGCGCGCGCGTGTGCGTGTGTGTGTGGACCGGAACCGACGATGTGACAATGGACGAATTGATTCGCGAGCGCCGCTGAAGGCGTTGCTTGTTGGTTAGGCTCTCGTGACAGGGGACAAATTTGTGCCCTTCCGACTGGCATGCACTCCGCCTCGATCGTCTCGTTTCGCCGGAAACTGAATCAGGTCGGCGCGGGATCGGGTCGGGCGGAACGAGAGTAATGCGTTCGCGGAAAATGAGCGGCGGTTTGGAAAATGTCAGCCGATCGATCGGCGGTACTTACAGCGTTCACCTCGCCTTCGTCGTACCACACGTTTATGTAATTGTGCAGCAACGCGTCGTCTACGGAAATGCGTCGCTCCGGGTCGATTACGAGCATGCGCGACAATAGATCCCTGGCTTGGCTTGCTGCGGAAGGAACAGGAGAAGAAAAAGAATCGTGAACGTTGCGGCAAGGAAATTCACTCGCCGACGTACATGACGAACATTTAGAGTGTCGCTTAGTTGTCACGTTCGAATAGTCTATATTGTCTATATGATGAAGAGAAAAAACTCAAAGTTGAGCATCATGTGCGAATCGGTGGGACACGTCTGTTCTATATATGAAACTGTAAGTCCCACCGGTGGACCTATATTTCCTCAACGACTTTCCTCATATGTACACATATCACACATTCAGTCTTCTTATTTGTCGTCGCCATTTAATTTCGCGAACGCGACTGTAAACAGATTCCTCCGCGAGGTGTTAGAAATATAAATACATACGTCATAAATACGAAATAATTCAACTTTGAACAGAAGCATAGATATATTCCGACTTTTTGCTTGATAGGGGAAATCGGATGGAATCGGTTTCTCAAAAAAAGTCTATCAAACTGGACCCACATGGTTCCTCATTACTTGTCATCGTCACTCGATCGCGCCAATGCGTAAGTCTGAAAACGCAGTTCTGCTAAGAATATGCAGCTCGCAAAAATTCTCATAATCGACGCACAACGTTCGAGGTCGTGGCCCCGTCGCTGCCGCATCGGCGCGATCGATTTCAGGAGGGCCGTCGACTTCGTGACCCCGGCACGCTCACCTTTTAATCTATTATGCTCCGACGAGTCCGAGGGAAACAGAACGTCCGGGAATAACCTCTCGAACGGATATCCCGCATACCGCGGCCTGTTCTCCACGTAATTCCTCACCGTCGGCTGCAGTCGCTGCATGAACTCCTGCGCCGGTGTACCGAGTTGTTCTGCAAAACGAGGAAATCGGCCCACTTTAAGCAGCGCTCTTCCGTCTTTCTGCGCCTCGTCCGCCACGCTCTTCGAACTAACGAAGCGTAACTTTCGACACGGCCACGCCGCTTGTACGTTGCCGATCGCAAGACTTTCGGCGCGCTTTTCCTTTTCCAGACCCCGTCTATGATCGTTAACGCAAACCGCGGAAGACGAGTTGTTGCAAGGAGTTTTGCGAAGGCAGCTGCACTGGTAGTGCATAAGTGTAACGGAGAATTTTACGCTTGAAAATTCTTACGCGCTTGCAGCGTTCTCATGTAAAATAGATGCAGTGGCGGTGAAATGTTGATTAGGGGCTGCCGATTTGACGTGTCATTTGATTGGAGGATTACGGTCATTTTAGGGATTTTGGTAAAACTGCATTTTGCGACAGAGAGGGGTCAGACGTACCGATTATCTTGTTCCACTGATCGATGTGATCTGTACCAGGAAACAGTACACCACCTCGAATCATCTCGCCCATAATACATCCCACTGACCATATGTCCACGTTCTCCTTGTATCCCATACCGAGTATAACCTGGAGCAAAAGGATTTCAGGGAACAATATAAATGAGCAAGCACAACTACTGTCAAAGCGTTCGAATTCTAAAACAAAATATGGAGACATTCATTTACAACGCAGATTGACATTTATAACGGACAAAGCGTTAAATGTGTAAATGACATCGTTGAAATCTGTGACAACAAATACACATATTCATAAACAACACAGGTTACACTGCACAACGAACGTCAAATGTATAACCGAGGAAAGTGTGACAATTTTGGAGGATCATAATCATCGACAATACAGATTAAAACGTATAACGGACAACGCGTGAAATGTGTAAACAACAGTGTTCGATTCTTGAAACAGCGAATAGACACGTTCATCGACAGCACAAACGTCAACGAGAAACACGTACGAATGTTGAGCTCTTACCTCTGGTGCTCGGTAGTACCGCGTGACGACATAGGGCGTCATCATGAACGTTGTCCCAGCGGTTCTCGCCAGGCCAAAGTCGAGGATCTTTAATGTACAGTCCGATTTGACGACGATATTGCTTGGCTTCAAGTCCTGCGCACAAAAGACGCGTACACCACGTACATTAGCACGAAGCCATCATTAGCATCATCTCTCGCTCGCTGCGTCCGGACCGACGAATATCTTCGAACGATCAGCGCACGCTCGACATGAACTTAACTATCCGCTGTGCGCTCACCCTGTGAATGATGCCGGCCGAATGCAAGTGCTTGATGCCGCAGAGCATTTGATAGAGTAGATAGGACATACGTTCGTGATCCAGATCCATCTGGATCACCTGGCACAAGTTCGCGTCCATAAGCTCCATCACCAAGTAGACGTCTTGAAACTCGTCCAACGACCGCTGCGGCGTGAACGCGTTCAAGAGACCGATAATCTGAAAGATAAAACCCATAAATCAGCATCCCCGCGCGGATAGGAGTGACAGTGAGCGGGCAACGAGCAGCACTTCGGGGCGTCCAATTTAACTGCGCGAGCGGTCGCTCGGAATTGATCGGAGGCAAAATTCGCGGACTCGCCCGCGGAGTGCAGAACTGAGTGGTGAGTGACGCGTAGTCCGATCGAACAGTCGAAACCGGCCGAGCGGCGGGTAAGGGTAGACTTACATTTTTATGATTCACCAACTTCATAAGTTTGAACTCCCTATAGGCCCTCTTCGCGTGCGTCACGTTCTGAAAGGGTCTGGACAGTTTCTTGATCGCCACATTCTGCGCGGTGACAGTGTCGTACGCCGCGCTGTAACACAAGTAAGTACAACGTCACCTCAGGTACGTGATCGGCGTACATTCGCGCCTACGCATTCCAACTAATCGCTCCGCGAGCTCACGGCCTTAAAAGCGAACAGTATCGAACTGAAACTGTACAATCAGCCTCCGACGCACCCGTCGTCGGCTACGTCGACGTCCACCGAATGCAACACGAAAAACAAGATTCACCCCCTACGACCACCCCCCTCGCAAAATGCACGTGCAATCGTAATGCCACCGAATCCGGTGCCCGCGCCGGAAGGCACGGCGAGAAGACGATCCAGAAGGAATTAGGAGACAGGTTGCGAGCGGGCATGCCAGTCGCCGAACGTGTGCTTTGAATTATACTCCGGACGAGATTAGAAGCCCACTTCCGGGGGTGGGCATCTTCGGAACGCGCGCGCTTAATGCTACAGGTCGCCCGAGCACTAATTACCGCTGCCGGCAGCTGCGCTGTCCGAGGACACGAAAGCGCGCGTCTTTAAGCGAGAATCCCGACCGAATGACCTATGGGCTAGCTACTCACCAGACGACACCCTGGGCGCCGACGCCACGCGGCTCGACGTCGACGTATCTCTCGGGTATGCAAAGCTCGGTATCGCCGAAAACGTGACGCCGATAACCGCTCCTAATGTTGCTCGGCTCCATGGCGTTCGTCACCATCGTGCCCATATCTATTCCTCTCTTTTCCCTCTCTCTCTCTCTCTCTCTCTTTCTCTCTCTCGCGCGCTCTCTTTTTCTCTGCCTCTCTCGTTTCGTTAATTCTCTATTACTCCGGTTTTCCTTGGCTGCCGCTCTCTCTCTTTCTCATTGTCGGCCTGTCTTTACGTATCTCGTGCGGCTTCGTGCGTTAACTAGGTATACGGGCAACTAGCTACCAAATCAACGACAAGGAGAACAAAATACAGGGAACGAAAACGGCGTCGTGACTGGCGCTCAACGCGCAGCCAGAGAGAATCGGCGAGCGTGCCGGTCGGCCATTGCGCAACGACGGGCCCTGAATGAATTGGGGCAAGTGTGGGTACGTATGCAAGGTACGTACGTACGCCGGGAACAGGGAGTGCGTAAAGAGATGTTGGCGTGGCGAGGGTTGTTTCGGGTGCTTGTATTGAGAGTTAAATAGTGGAATGCCTGGTGTAACGGCTCGTTTCAATACGATTTGTGAGTTAAGACGATGACAAACGAAAGATCGCACTGGAAGAATGCTTATGGAGAAATTTTTCACTTGTATCTATTACTGTGCTACGTTACGAGAGCGACGTTGATTGAAAATCATTCGCTTGCGTCATCATTCGGAATTCGTGTACGTATCACTTCTTCCGTCGAGCGTCTAATTATCGCGTCAATAGCACCTAACAACCTGTCGCCGTAAATTATAGATTTAATGAGAGGGTATTAAGGGAAATGAGCTTTTCCAATTAACCGGGGCAGCGAATAGAAATTCTCTCTGACGGACGTGGCAGCAGTGCCAACAGCAGCTTGAACGACGACATTTACATTGTAGTTACTTGTATGAAATTACCACCACGCAAGCAGCTCGGACAAGAGTCCAATATTATTTAATCGTTCGAAAACGCTCACGTTGCGTGGAACAAGTTTTCGGCGGATTGTTGTTATTCGTTCAAGCCCTGCATGGCGCGTGCTTGATTGTCGGAACCATCCATACATTCGTCCACATGTTGATCATGCACGAAAGAATTTGGAACGCGATGCATTTCGGAGCCAATTATAACTGGAAAATGAAAGTGGATGGGTCCAAGAACCATGCAATAGACGTTATTAAGGAAGTTAAACAAAATTATAAAGAAAAATTCGACAATTCCTCGCCGTTGAAACGTTCGCATCAAAGAACTGGAATGTCGCAAGAGCAGTCTCACTACAGTAGATTATTTTCTACTTGTCGAGCAAAACTACCGAGTAACGGCGAAAAATATTCGTATTCTGCTCCATTCAGCGTTCAAACTCCTTTCGCCAACTTTCATTTACTCTCAATATTGAAATATCTCAACTATCAATGAACACATTACAGATCGATTGCTTTGAAAGTTAGTATAGACCATTTGAAAAGTTAAAAACGATCGGCAGTCAGCATGATTATAGGAATGAACGCAGAGTGGGTGCAGATTGCTATGAATAAACATGGAAAATTATAGATAAGGAGCATGCAGAAATCGATTGTAAGAAATCATCGTACTGTCGCCCACCGTAAAGCTCAAGTATGGATGGTTCCTATCATAGGACCGAAGCCTCACTTTCCCTTTTTGTCCTACCTGTTAAGTGCCCTGATCGAAGCGGAAACTTTAGCACTATAGCTGCGGATCATGTTTCTAGACGTCATCAATAGTTGCAGATAATGCGTAGACAAAAGAACGTTACTTCTACGCAACAATACTGTCAAAAATACTTATAAGATGTCCGATAAGCTACTATCAAAACGGTGACAAAAGGTATTCATTTTTGCAACTGCAAACTAGCATCTTCTACGTAGTCATTGTAGTAAAAAAACTGACCGTGGTCGTTGATAGATGAATGTACATAATAATTGCGTGTGTATACGATACTGCCTGCGACAACAATCATGGATGCACTCTCGCATTTTCATCCGAAACCTACCATTGACATTCTAAGCAATGGGATAGTGGCCGAGTTTCATTGAAAGCCGATATCCGCATTCCACGTTGAAACGTACGACTTACCTAATGCGCGCGAGCCGTTGACCGAGCTCGGTCTGTTTATTTCCGGGTGTTTGACCGATTCGTTACGAATATTAAAGTGAATATTAAAAGAAGGCATTGAAAAGTATGTCTACGAAACAATATTACAGTCGATTCTGTTCATGAGAATTCGAAAATCTACAGCTGTGTACAATAAAACTTTGACTTGGTATAATTTTATAGAGTTCGAAAAGAAGCACGTATCGACCGTCACGCAGCTGAAATATATTTGTGCCGGATATACGTTCTCATCAAATTACTAGACTCGGTGTCTCAACGATTTCGCTGAAAATCTACGTTCATTCCGTTCCGTCCTTCCTACCATGCTGCGCAAACGAAATTGTTGTCGGAAGCGAATCGACCTTGAGTACGATTTCAGTCTGGACGAGGTTGGCCAGGTTCGATTACAAGGAAAGGGCGTCCTCTAACGTACGGCACGATCTTCCCCTTAGCCATTCCTTACCGAGTACTGCTGATCGTGCGCGAACATCCTAGCGTCTCCTACTTTCCGACTCTTCTCACATGTGTAATTGCGCACACCGACACGCTGAACAAATTTATTCTTACCGTGCAAGAAACGGACATTCCCTCGCTCTCTCAGCAAATCAACGTCCGAACATGCTCATGCGACGAAAAACGTGAGTCTAGCATCCAACAATACCCACACAGAGAAAACAGCGTGCTAATAATCCGTCGGCCTGAACTTTTCAATCTACAGTATGTTTAGGTTTATTCAGCGCGATTTTGCTAAATGCATTGTCACCGCTTTCAGTCCCAAACTCATCCCAACGTGAACTCACCCAGTCAACGGCAACTGCCGAACTTTCTAACGAAAACACGAAACTCATATAGATGCTAGATTGCAAAACGAGCTAAACGGCGACAGTACGCTCAGATGCGCGTCCAACGTCGTGCGCGATTCAAACGACCGTCACATTCTCATCGCAACTCTACCCACGCGAATCGTGGAATCATAAAGAAAACAAAAAGTCATTCCATCGAAGCAGTCTAGCGCGGGAAACGATTAACACTAAGCGTACCAGGCTCGGTCAAGTGACCGGGTCAGGATTTAATTTGGAGTTGGTCACTGATTATTTTATTATAATTTAAAAGTAATGTTGTGCGTTATTTCCAACAATAAATTGACAATTTCTTTCGAAAAAAACAACGTCTATTTTTTCATAACCGGTCAAACTATTAAATTACAATCAAATCATCAATCTTCAACTCCAAATTAAATCCTGATTCAGACACTTGACCGGGCCTGGTACAATTAGTGTTACACCACCCAAACATCTCTTGAACCCAATTACGTAATCGAAAACGATATTCTTCAACGTCCCAATTAAACAAACCCATCAATATTCCGCAGCACCGGCCCAAGCACTTCCAAAAAATCGTAAAGCACTCAAAATCCGCGCGCGGCGAAGAATTCGAAGCGCGCAAAAAAGCGAGGCATTCGCGTTAACACGAAACATCGTACAAGTAGTATACAGAGTACGCAGGTAAGTGGAATGAGGTGCTCACCAAACGATTCCCTGCGCACCGGAGCCAATGGGCTTGAGGTTCTGGTATCGCTTGAGAATAGTGAACTTGGTGTCCCCGACCTCGACCGTGTAGAACATGGCGGACAGCCGGGTTGTCATGTCAGGCCCCAGGTAAGGCATGCGCCTCGGTGCTCGCCTCTCCTGCTGCACCTGCACCTGCACCTCCACCCCGGAGCACTCTTGGTGCACTCGACGGGGACTTACGCTCTTAGCCACTTTGAACGCGAGGTAGCTAGTTCGCGCGCGGAATACCCGAGGTCGACCTTCGCTTCCGCCTTGAGCAACGAGCACGGCGAAGCCCGCCTCGTCGTTCCGATCTTCACTTCAGTCCCTGCTGACTCGGCACAACCCCCAGATTTGTCTGCGAACAAGAGAAGGATAGGTGAGACTCGTTAGCGTTCAGGTGGTGGGTCCGTATATGGGCTGCGGTCGAAAATGCGTTCGCGGATGCTTCTAGTTAGCTCTCCAGAACGAAGTGACGTCGTACATTCTTGTGGTCCCGAGCACATTGCGGAATGAATACATAGTTAAAGAATAATTCTAGTTTACAATTGTAGAGGGAGGGTAAAGGATGGTTTTAACACTATGCCGTCCGGCGACACCACAGTGGTGACCTTCGCAAAGTATTGCCTGAAAGCCGGCGACACCACAGTGGTGACAGCCGGACGGCATAGTGTTAATAATGGTGTGTAAAAATAGTGTTAGTGGTGCCGGCGCCAAGCGAAGAAATTTTAACAAACAGTGCGGCCGCCAAAGTGTTAACTTCTGGAGGATGGTTATGTCTTTTCTCTTTATTAACCCACTCAGCACTGGGCGCTACGACGTGTCTTCTCGCACGCTTTACAAAGGCCTGTCGCACGCAAGACGATGCACGCGTCGCCTCGATCTCGTGCAAAAGGGCGTATCACAATAGATCGTGTGTGGTCTTCGAAATATACGCCTTATACAATGTTGATATCTTTTCGATATTTGCTTTGTAATTCTATTCTAGAATGTATAATAGGAGATGCGTGATTTCTGTATTATTCGAATTTATTTTTGAACGCGATGTTTAACTGACGGGACACGATTGGTATAATATACTTGGATGAAGTAGTTCGTTAACATCGGGTAGAAGATTGGTATATAACCGCAGTCGCACCGATATGCGTATCTGTAAGTGTAAACGGTATCGTGCATTATACATGCTCGGCGTCTGCAAATCGGTATACACGTCAGAGGTATACGTCGCCTTTCAGTTCATGGCACAGAAAAGTTCTTCGCCGAATGACATGAAAAGTAGCCTTTCCTTCCGCTATAACATCTATCCCACGAATTATCCCTACATAACACATTTCTCTCGCACGCCAAAACCATTTCCGCAATCGCGCAAGGTACGAAGGCCTCTCTGTCGTCGGGTGCCTGAGAGGCATGACGACGAGTGAAGCGATTTACCGTGTGCACGTCGTCGCTATCACCGTTCTCCCGTCTGAAACACAATATTTTCTTCCGTCCCACTCATTGCGGGGGACAAGGTCTGCGCGGCCGTCTGCCTCATGGGTATAGAAAGCACTCCGAGGACAGGAGTCGTCGGCCCGAGAGTGCCGCAACTTTCCTCAGCTACCCCTACCGTTCTCATCGCTCAGCCCGACCTGAAGGTCTTGTCTTGAGAGCCACCCCTGGATCAGTGGCTTATGATAAACGAAATTGCGTCAGAGGCCGCTGAAAGAGAGCCGACAGAAGTGCGCCACTGGCTGAAGGTGGAAGAGGAGATAACTCGCTGCGATAAACGCAACGACGAACGGACGGCAGATAAGACTCGACTTCTGATACGGACGGAATGAGAATTTGAAGCCTGGGTCTGCGTCCTGATTCATAAACGGTGCGCGCTGCGAGTTTCTTGCCAGAAGTCAGGAACAGTTTGGTCCGATGCGATGGAGACGGGAAGGTGAGTAGGATCGCGGGTCACGGGCTGACAGTTGGAATTTTCATTTACGCCCAATTTCTTCACCTCCAGATATCTTCCCGATAACGTTATCCAGCAGATATCTCTTAGAAATTCTGGGAGATATCTACTGGATAAAGTTATCCGTTGAGTTAGATTGAACGATGGCACACGGTGTGATGCTCGAACGCTTTCGGTTGACCGACTGACGAGCAAGCAAGCTCGTTCTCGAGTGAAACTCTCTGTGTACGTATAACGACGTAAGGGGTGCAAGGGTGTGTTCTTGGGTTGCTCGATAATGGTGTACAGTTAGGGCGAAAGGCCGATGATTCGACTGAGAGTCGCATCAACGTGCGTGTATACATACATAAATGCGTTCGTCGAATAATATCGTGCACGACGCTGCGTACTATGGGTCCTGTAACGACATTCGTCCGGCCGAATGGTGGTTAATGACGAGGCATGTTCGTCACGTATAGAAGCGATGTAATACGCCGTGGCGAGGGTTAGAGCGCACGTGTAATGCGTTACGCACGGCAGACTACGTAGGTATTCCATTTATTGCTACTCTGCCGTTAAATCAACGCCGTGCAAACAGCCCGACGCGGCTGGGTCGGCTGGGACCCGACGGATTCCTGTTAACGACGCCACACCGTCGAATGGCGGGCCCGAGGTAATGTACGTATATTCTGCGGGACGGTCACGTGTAATAGGTGCGCTGATGTTCAACTAATGCATTGATCCGGCACGCATGTACGCGCTCTGCTACGGGATAGTATAACGTTACAGTGACGTGATCTACACATTCTACGGGTCGCGTACGCGGTGGTCACGTTACGGCAATGAAATTTGAGGAAAATGGATGCTTGCGTGTGCTATGCTCGTACGAATGCGGATAAACTTCTACGGGAATGACGTTACGTTAAAATACTTGTACTTTATTCACTACCGTACCACTGACGATTAAATTCATTTTCATTGAATTGAGTATTTCGGAAAAACGCATATTTCTTCATACTTGCCCATGTGGCTTGGAACACTTTTTCGTTTTGATAAAAATCTACACAGTATTTCGTTTCTCAACAAGATTTTATGTACGACGGTTAGCCGCGGAGCACCTAAAAGTGGCTCTTCGGCTGTGAATGGAGGCGAGGTGGGGAAAAAAGGTTGCGGGGAAGGAGATATTCCGCCACTAGTCGGTAATTATATCGTCGGAATCGCAAACATTTCCGCCGACGCGTCGCGCCGGCTAACTGCTGCTTCCCAAATTAAACAGCCATAATTTTCTGTCTGCCGCGAGCGGCGCGGCGAACGCGTCGCGCAGAACAGTTATCGCAATTATCGAGTGAAGTTCGTCGATCGGTGATCGTCGCAATCGTTAATGATCCTTCGACATTGAGGGTGAACGTTCTCGTATTATCGCGAGGCAAAACTGCCAGCGCTCTGCTTACAGATTCTAAAGGAAGACGAAGAATTTAACAAGTTTATTCCGCAGAGAGCGTGTTGATATTATTGACTGCGCGAAGAGGGAACGGAAAAAGAGACAGGAAAATGTAGATGAGACGTCGAGAACAGTATAAAAGGGCAATGCGGAAAGATGAAGAGTAGTAAAAGCAAAATGAGGCAGACAAGCGAAGAATGTAAACTAGTAGTCCCGCGAAAACGGAACCGAAAAATTGGGTAGTAAAACACAGAATGGGGGGAGTCGGGGTGGAGTTGAAAAAATAGACAGAAAGAACGGAGTAAACAAAAATGAGATGCAGAAGAAAATGCGGCGTTCTTTAGAGTCTGCCGAAGAGAATAAAGAGAATTTACGATCGAAACTTCTTAGAACCAGAAATGAAAGAGTTCAACATGAAACGCTAAATTATTAAAGAGTCCGTCCGAACGTTATAATAAATTCCAAATCCCTAACCGCCGCATTCCCACAGTATCCCACGACGTCGTCCCGCAATCACTTCAATGATACCTCCTAACTCCCCCAAATCTCGACCGTACGCCAAGAACGAACGTGCAAAATATCTGTCACGACACCGGAATCAATTTCGACCGACTTCCCTCATCACCGCCACTTTCTTCCCTCTTGCCCCTGTCCGCTGACCGCCAAAAGAAAATACACGAAGCGGAAAAACACTCCTCAAAAGCGAAGCCAAACATAAAAAAAAAAAAAAAGAAGGAAAGCCGAAGAGACGGAAGAAGAACGACACCTTAAGACTCAGGACACTGACGATCTTCTTACGGCCAGCGGTTTAATGAATATTTCAGAACACTATTTCGCGGCGGCCGGGGCCGTGCGGTGCTGCTGGTCGGAACGAAGGAGCGGAGAGCGGAAAATGAGGAGAGAGCCGGCGACGAGGAAGAAAAGATCGGCGAAACGGGCGCGGAACACGTCGTTGGAGCCGCGAAACCGCGAGGAAACGACAAAAAGTGTGCGGAGAGGAGTAAGAAAAGGTGACACAGCGTGAAAGAAAGCGGCCGCGAGGGGAGGTGAAGGTAGAGAAAAAAAAGAACCTAGAAAGAGAGAGAGAGAGAGAAAGAGAGGTTGAAGGAAGGACGGAAGGAAGGAAGGAAGGAAGAGCCATCGCCGGTCGGAGCGGCTGTAAATCGTTAAAGATAACTATAGCCGTCGTCGTCGTCGCTGGCGACGCTCGCCACAGTGAATAGCTAGGAACGTGGAAGTGTGACGAGGCGGGGCGTGGGGCTCGGTGAAGAGGTGGAATGGGTCGGTAAGAGGGCCTCTTTGCCCGGCTCCCTGGCAATCTGGGTCACTCCGTCTCCGTCTCTTTACATCGCGACCGAAGAATACAACCATAGAAAAGCCGCCGTCCTTCCCTCTCGTCCCGTCCAGCTTTTCTCTCGTTCGAGCCCAGCTGCCTGGTCTCTCCGCCAACCCCTAAACGAGCCCACACCCTCGCCCCCGACTCCGCCCGGCATGCGGCACCTGGATCGATGAGGTGAACGTACCTCCTCACGCGAATTCGTACGTCGCGCTGGCCCACTCGCGTGTCACTCGAACTTCGTTTAATGGCGAACGATCGCTAATGAGAATTCGCGAGGTGTCGTGGCTGCCTTTCGGTGACGTACCTGTTACGCCCGGAGAGTTTACGCGCGACGGACGGGAATAGACGTCAATGTGACGCACGTGGTTAATGTGTACGAAACTATGCGACAGCTGCGCCGGTGTGCGATGAAGTTGAGGCAATGAGCTTCTCCATTCGACATTCTCTGCCGATGTAATAATGTGTGGGACGAAAGTTGCGACCAGTTTCTGAGGACGCGGCACGGGTGACCGCGGCGAGCCGTTTTACAGGAATGTTCAGAACTTCTCGAGACCACCGTCGGCTTTCAGATTGGTGATCAGCCGCTTTCCAGCAGATATTCGAATTCATCGAGAGCGGCGAGATCTCGACGTCACCGGGCGACCTAAGAATACCTTCCCAAAAACTGCCCGCGACCAGAGCTATTCGCGTATATTAACTTTGGCACCTTTCGACAAATACGCATTAGTATCTCCCTAATAAACGTTAACCGGGAACATTCTTCGGCACGCGGCCACATCCATTGACAGAGACGCCAGGTCGCGCTCTATACCCATCGATCGCGCGTGCACACCTTGGCAGCCGGCCCCGGGTGACATAAATAAAGGAACCGTGCCATAAACAATCTCATCGAACGTGAAATTATTCAGCGACCGTCCCCTGCCCGTTCGACTGCGGCCGGCCAAGTGCAAGAAAGTCAGTCGTCGCTCGGGCATTGGTATATCGGCGCGCGGTGTCCGTATTTGCGCGGCGTATGCGATTTTCTTCTGGCACCTTGGGATTCCCCCGATTATTTATAGCGTGCGTCACAGACGCCGACGCGGACGCCTTCTTCTTCTTCGTGTTCTTCTTCTTCGTCGCCGTCGTCGTCGTCGTCGGCGTCGTTGTCGTGTTTCTCGTAGTCGTCGCGTCTGCGTGGGCCAACCACCTTCCGTCGTTCGCCACCTGCTACCAATTACGTAACTTCGCGGATGGACGGCGCATCCGTAAGGCGTCGCGCCACACTGAAGCTTAATCGTGAATTCCTTCGCCGTCGAGTCCGTGCCCCGAAAAGTGGGACGGCGATGTCGCTGGGTACAGGAAGCGTCGGAACGTGGGACGGTCTCGTATCGATTGAGCCGAATGTTATGTCAAGCAGCGGTGCATACGTCGCTATTGGCGAAGCAGAAAGTTACGGAGCGCGTGTCTTTCAGTGCTCAGAAGTCTGCCTGGCGGAGTCGGTTAATGAAGAGGCTCGAGAATTCATTTTTACCGTAGCCGCGCGGTGTGCATTCAGAGCACGCGGGGTATGAGTCTTGGTGCTGAATTATTGTCGCATTCGAAAGCGGAGTGACTTAGAGATATATGCTCGGTGACACAGATTCGTTCTGACGAACGGCGCATTACATTGATACGGTGAAAAATACTGACTCCCGTCCCAGGAAGCGTACCGCAGCAACGCGCACGATCGTCGCTTTTAATTTGATTGACTCGATTCGAGGGATTCTCTGAAGTAAGGAGCGAGAGATCGTTTCGTCGCTCTTCAAATCTAGACCACCCTTCTACCATCAATTAAGCTAAAAGGTCAAGACTTCAATCCATTAGCCGTGCATAGTTCGGTGCCTCCCGCTAATAGGCGGGAAAAGTTGAAAGAATTTGCAAGTGGAAGCTCGCGCACGTAGTCAAACATTGGAATGATCGAATTAAGTATCGTAAGAAATTGTCTCCCCCGAGAGTTTTCTACACACCACTCGATCGGGCCAATCGGTTCTGCCACGTGGCAAATGAGGCGAGGTGGAAGAGGAGCGATTTTTGATTCTCACAATCAGCGAGACGCGTCTCCACGCTCCAAGTATTCGTACCGGTTTGATTTGACTGCTGCCGCCATTGGCACGTTCGACGTTCGAGCTCCGTTTCTCGCTTCCGTTCTAAATGGGTCGCACTCCAGACGGCTCTCGGTTATTTTCACAAGAATTCGAAATGTTTCGTACTGGCTACGCGGACAGGTATCGACTGACACTCCGTGCCAACGACGCAACGTGGGCGTAATACCTTATAATAATTAGAATTCCAAGATGGTAAGCGGAGAAAGGGAAGCGCGGATGAGAGAGAGAGAGAGAGAGAGCTGAGACGAAAAAGAACGACGAATATTTCGTTATTTTCCCGCTTCCAATATAATCTATTCGCCAGCGTACAAAATTCAGAGCAGTTCGATATAATGGCGATTAATGAAATTTTCGAGCCCGAGACGCTCCCTTGCCGATGGAAGAGTCTCATCAGGCGAGTGCAGCTTCTCGCAAAAAGTGAACCTTGACATTTGTGATGTTTCGCACAGGTCTCGGTTCGTGAGACTTTAGTTGACGCAGTACGGTATGCGCGACATTTGGAGCGTCCCTCGATACTGATCATGAGTAGACGAAGGGTATGCAATATACATAGGCCTAGACGAGAAAAGAAGAAACCTAGCCGATTTCATGAAACACCCTACGAGCACCAATAAGCACATGATCAAATTCTCCGGACCCGTCTCAATCTAAACTCTCCGCTGTCCGTGCGTCTCGCTTCGCACTTTGCGTTAACCTCCGAGAAAGGGGTTAACGCAAGCTCAAAGCTATACACTGGAAGCCGCTGCTCAGCGACGATTCGCTCTCTTAAACAAACTCAACAAGCCGTAATTCTGTCTGTCGCGGGGCGACTCGTAGTTTGTAACAAAGGCGGACTCCCCGGTAAGGAGAATCTTCTGTTAAGACGCTAATAAGTAGACGCGCGCGCGTGCGCGCACGTTCGTGCGACTGACAGCGGGAAAGTCAGCCTAAGTAACCCATTCCACAAAACGACCCGATGTTACGTTGACGTGTCCTCTGTGATTTAACACCTCTCTTCCCCTCCCTTTCTCATTCCCTCTCTCTCTCTTTCTAGCTCTTTCCACCCCTGTCCATTCCTCTGAACGATCTACCTTCTATACCGGATGGCGGAGGGCCCACATTCCTGTCTGCCACATCGTTGGACCACCTCCAATGTACACACAGGCTGACCGCCACACCACTACCACCGACTGGCAGTGGGAACGCGTGCGTCCACCACCTATGCCCGCTCGGGGCAGTGTCACGAAAATGAACGAAAATCCGCGCGCCCGTGGACTAGCCCGACCGCGAACATAATTCACGAGATAAGAAGGATTTAAGAGAGTCTCAACTTCGTCGTGGAAATGCATCGCGACGTCCGTTAGCCCCGAGTGATTTAGGCCGCCGCTTCTCGATAAGGAAGCGACACTTAACGACTTCCGAAAATTATTCCAACGTCGGGAATATTTAGCGCGCTCGGCGACGGGATTGGGGAGGGTGGAAGAGATGGTGGTGGTGGAGAGAACGAGAGGGAGTCAGTGTACGCGAGTGTAGATTAATCGCTGGTAAGCAAAATTGATAGGGAGCGTCGGCGTCGGGAGGAAAAGTTCGACGGTCTCGAGGAGACTCCGTTTTTCAGAGGCCCTGCTCGCCGTTTTTTTTACGACGCTCCGCGCGAAAACGCTCGCTTTATATCGAGACGTTCTGACCCAGATACGATGTTTCGCGTCTTTTATTCGGTTCTACGCACGCGTCTTTCCCCGCGACGCTCTCTCTCGGACGAACTTCAATGAGCCCTCGATCGGCACGGAAAGACGAGGTTTCCGCGAACGGTAGTGAGTGTCGCAAAGAAATCGTACCTCCTCGACGCGCTGTCTTCGGCGTCTTAATTTAACCGTAAATTACTATTTACCCGATTTACGGAGCTAGCGGGCAGTTTACGATGGAACCTGCGATTATCGTGTCCGTCCAACGGACATCTCTACCTTCTCTCACCGCAGCGTATCGCGGTACACGGACATCACAATATTCCGGCAACGCCGAAAGCGCTCTGTCCATAAATCGACGCTTATCGTTTCTCTTACTTACCATAAACAGGCGGCCATTGTGGACGGTCGACGAAGTCGCGTGGTCGAGGTGAGCGAGATCTGCGAACAGAGAGGACACGATGGCGTTAAGGTTGTGGCGCGAATTTCGAGGAACTGGCAGTGCGCGTTAATGTTTGCTCGCGCACGCCCACGCACTCGGGGACATATGCACGCGTGGAGGCCACGGACAAAGAGCGGGAGCAGGGCACTCTGAACCCAGCACACTCTATTGCGTCCGCATCCGTCAGGGGACCGCATCGGCGCACGCACACTGAATAAAAGAGTCGCAGTACGTGCGCGGCCTTCGCTCGGCTATCGGCCTAGCTTCCCATGAACTTTGGGACTTTCCTGATTGAGAGAGCGAGAACGTGCACCGGGATGGCGGGGGGGAATACGAATAGATTGGCTCATGGATAACCGGATAGACGTGTGAGCGTGTCGACGGGTCGATACACGTGGGTGGAACGCGCCGTAGTTAGATGTCCGTTGTTTATATTCATGTCCAGAGGTATCAATATATGAATATATCAGGCGGAAAGAATGAGCCGATACGTTCGCGGACGGCGGATATTATGCGCGGCCTGCCGCGCCTACGCGGATTTCTGCATTCTACGATGTCGCACTTACTACCGGAAGTGCAGCGCCTGAGCACATTCGATTATGCATCCCGGCACTTCCATCTGCCACGATCGACGTGGGTGAGGGTTTGCGGAAAAATCGTCGGAATAGTCGGCTGTTCAGAGATAACTGTCAGGGTAAACGGTAAAGTGTTACTTGGTGCTTTATTCTGCACGCTGTATTATTATCATTATTATACACCGTCGTATACAGTCATTTCGGACTGCACATGTTTTTATGTCTCCACGAAAAAATGCACCTTACTCCGTCGCATATCTAGACTCAAGTATGAACGCGTCACGCGTCAAATTGTTATTATTCGACATTGCCGAGCGACACCGATCGCGGCTTATTGTTAGTATTCCTGCGGTGGTCTCCAGACGCACACGCGACTCCGCGAGAGCACGTGAATCCAATAAAGAACTCGCCGCCGCCGCCGCGAAGAGGACTCCTCCCGGCTGGCGCACGCGTGGGTGCGATCATGGGACAGACGCACGTTTGCCACGCTCCTTCGTGAATTCGCCACTCCAGACGAAAACAACATCACGGCCTCAGGGGCGTAACCTTTTCGGCGGCGCTAACACTGCTACACCGACACCACAGATCGCGTATATGTATGATGGCACATAGCAGACGCATACGCTGCATCCCGCTCAACCAAAGACATCCGTGATATGCATCAACGTTATACGTGTGTATCATAGATCAAAACAATATATTCATAGATAGGAAACATATTCACGCGCATCATAGATAGAACACAGACATATTCTTGTGTATCACACGAGGTGTGACGTACAGCAGCCACATTCTTATGTGTTGCACACAGCAGCCATACGTGGCCATCGTACACAGCAGTAACCAAGCCTGTGTGTGTGTGCGTCGGTGAAGCTTTTGCGGTTTCGCGTTCGACGCGCGGGGGTCAAAGTTACAAAGGACTGTCGAGACGAGAGGGAGCCTTGCTCTGACCTTTTCGGGATTACGCGGAATTTCGTGAAGGGCGGTGGGCGCGACGCGATTCGTTAGGCGGCTTTGAAACTGCTTAATAAGGGCTAATTAATACCCGAAATAATCACACCGTCGTCCGACGAGGGAGCGACGCCGTAAGCTTCTCTGCATCTGGACCGTTTCTATTGAAACGTCGAGACGGTCGTTTCTCTTCCGGTAAGAGGGATAATTGAGAATTTCGCAGGAATTCGCTGTCGCGAAGGAATAAGAATCCGAGGAAGTTCGAAAAATGTTCGACGATTGTAAGAAGATATCAAGGAAACGGAAAAAGCGAGGTATGTGCCTTGCAACGTTAAGCGAGACGACAGTGTGATTGGTCGTGGAAGGATGATTTTACTGATTAGTAGAACGATCAAATCAGTAATAATGAATCGTGTATACGGAGTTAACCGTAACTAATTGTCATCGTCCGTCGACAAAGTTCATCGTGGAACGTGACACCTTTCGTTAGCAGGTCGAATAATTGCACGCAGTCGTTTTGCGTTTGTGCATCGTCAATGTAATTTTGTGCTAGCATGGCAAAGCATACTGTGAACAATATAATTGGATGAAAACTAGCGACGTCGAAATGCCATTGCACCGACAGCTTACAATTTCGCGAAGGAACGATTTAACGCATTTTACTTCGAGACTGCCGTTTCGTTGCGATTCCGTGCACGCCTCGCTAATACCAAAGGATTGCTAGAATGAAAAGATAATAGTTTTTGATCTTAACTCACGAAAACTTTACGACGAGCATAAAGCTTTGAAGTAAGTTCATCGGGTTCAATCGATGCACCTTAATTCTCTTTTATAAATACGTATGTTCTACATTCTACATATCTATGTTATTCAACATTCTATCCCGAAAACTACGAATTACAATCATGGATGAAAAATGTATGACATGCAGAAATGAATATTTTCGTTGAACATATATCTACGGCGACGTGTAACGTCAATTTGTGTCACACATAAAAGGTACGCATATGCATGTCAATTTGCCTTATAAATGCATGAACGTACCTACATGTCAATTTGCCCGACATATAGATGAACCCACGAAAACATGAAGTTGCCTGTTTCTATTTGAAGGAGGAGTTGGACACACGTAAGAAAATCGCAGAAATTCCTCGAAATTTGGAGGGCTGATGTATTTTAATGTAATGAAGTTTCAGAGTTCCCTACAGTTTACAAGACAATAATTTAATGGTTTAACACGGTCTCTTATGCAGGAATCGTGATTGAAGCTCTTTTGCCATAAGACTTAGCAGTTGTACGTTCTACACTTAATACGAACAATTCTGTGCTGTGCTACCGAATAATGCTAATTTTTACCATCAATATTTTTTCAAATGGAAATTCATTTTTTTTTACTATCAATTACACAATAATGTTCCATTTGTCCATGTTAAACATACATTACTTTGTCCACATTTGCAAACATGTAAGCATTTTCACTAGGTGCATTAACTTTCGACCAAATTGTCTGTCCGATTCCTCCTAAAATCTGCTTCCCAAATCGTTCGCGGCCAGGCCGCACAAATTCGGCAAAGCGACGCACGCGTCGCTCGTTCTCGTCGGGGAATGTTCAAGGGCCATCGCGACGGGCACCGTGTTAATTCGGATATATACGCGTCTAAAATTAATATAAATTAGCGTGCCGCGCTCGGTGCCCTGCTGTCCGCGGAATGCAGGCATCGCTCCTGTAAATTGAGACAAGTTGCCAGAAATGCGACTCGACCAGGCCGTGTGTACCGTTACCTACTGGCCAATCTTAACAACGCCATGCTTTTCAACGTGTTTACAACTGGACCGTAACGTTTCCCGACAATGACGCCGAGCACGATTAACGTTTTAGGGAACGACGAGTAGACACGATTGAACACATATCCGCTAGCGACGCTAGTATTTTTTTATTCGAGAATAAATGACAAAATTAGAAATAAGAATCTTTATATCAATTATATCAATTTACGGATGGAGTACGATGTAAGTAGTACTTGATTCTAATATGATATCACGTGAAATGCACCTTTCAAGTTGTACGGTGTATAATATAAGTTTACTTGTTCATCGAAGTCGTCAGAAAACAAGGAAACGACCTACATATATAGTTGACGAATTAGCATGACTGACACAACCTACACCTTTCTGCCTCTCGCCTCTGTTTAATGCATTTTTCCTGGCGGCACTTTGAAGCCGCACGTAGGAGCGACCGCGTAGAATACTTTGCACGATCCGTATTAAAATTGGCGCGCGGTAAGCACGCGTGACTTGGCGTTTCTATTAAACAGCAGCATCAGTGCAGCAAAGTCAGATCATACTAGTGAGAAGCATTTACAAAAAGTTAGCGGAACGGACGTCGTGTCGTCGCAGTTTCTTTTTTATTTCGAAAAAAGGAAAATTGGATTCGAAGAAGATGGCACCGAAAAAAATAAATTATTTCATACAGACAGCATGGACGCGAAAAAGAAAATGTATTTGACATAGATGTTCCGTGATATGTCGTTGTCAATTATAGAATAATATTAATATAAATAACCGCTCATGCGTATCGGTACTGAATACGCCCACGTTTTTAATCAAGTCACCGTTTTGTTACGATCCACACCGCTTACTTCGTTCGCACGATATCGCCATTCAGCCTTTACGAAGAAATCACCCGGAAAATGACGATCTCTCTCATTTCCGCCGTCGTTTGAATCTCACGCTCGAAACGTCTTGAAATAATCATCGGAGACGCGAAAGAGCTCACACAGACCTAAATAAACAAGGCTCACCGACGTCTAACAGTCAGATCGATTACGACATTTACATTCGGCCAGCACAAAGGGCACACGCCGTTTTCCAATTACTTTCATCCTTTTTCGTGATCGCACGTGCGACGTCATTCATTTCTGCCTTTCCGACTCGCGGAGAAGCTGGAAAATCGTTAGCAAAATCGGGAAGGGGTAAGAGCGTACCCAGGACAATGACGCTCGTCCTCGAGAAACGAAGATTGGACTCCGTTTATGGCTTCGAGAAGTAACGTCGAAGTCACACAGCTTTCCAGTTGCCGTGCGGTGCCAGAGGGATCAGAAAAGGGAAGAAGAACGGGGAAGGGCAAAGTTGGAAAACTCCGAAGCCTTTGATCTGGCAATTAGCTTTGCCGCGGAAACGGCAAGGAACAGACGTTCTGTCCTCCTGATTCTCCCCCTCTGTCTTTCCATTCCTAAGTCTACGTGCACGTCGAGTATACGTGCTTTCTGTTTACCTCCACCTGCGTAATCATATTAACAAGTTGAAACCCGAATTTTTGTTGGTCACAGTCTTTCCTTTAGTGGCCGGCGCGTACAGTCTCTAGCAAATATTATCGTATGTTATTGTTTTAGTTTGGATATAGTGTATGGGAGTGATGTTTTGGGGCAACCTAGGATCTAGACGAAGTGTATCCATTGAACGAACGAACAGATGCAGTCCGACCGAACGATTGTCACGAAAGACCGTGTAGAATCGTGAATGACATAAAGTGGGCTTGGCCACGTAGCAGGTTCATTTAGTAAGCCGAACAACGAATCGGTCAAATTCGCGATTTATTTTTACTAAGGAAGTTTGATTCCGATTTGATTCTTAACCCTTTGGCCTATAACCACGAGTCTGACTCGTGGTAAAGAATTTGTGTCATAAACAAAAACCACGAGTTTAACTCGTGGTAAAGAATTTGTGTCATAAACGAAAACTACGAGTCTGACTCGTGGTAAAGAATTTGTGTCATAAACGAAAATCATGAATCTGACTCCTGGTAAAGCATTTGTGTCATAAACGAAAACCACGAGTCTGACTCGTGGTAAAGAATTTGTGTCATAAACGAAAATCACGAATCTGACTCCTGGTAAAGCATTTGTGTCATAAACGAAAACCACGAGTCTGAAAGTCTGAACAGCTGAATGGCACGGCGCGCGATCGACTTTCTTGTTTACTATGGCACGCGGAATTGGCAGATACCGTGTAGGGGTTAAAAAACTCGATCCTTTACCCCAAAAGAATCGAACATCCCTAACTTCTACATTTGAGAGTAGCAATTTGCCTCACAGAGAGAGTAAAGAGCAAAGCACACTCACGGACAGCGGCCAGTGTGAGTCACTTACGAAAGTAGATTACGATTTCGCGGGCCGATCGTTTTACGATTTAGCCGTGTTGAAGCAGGCAGAAGTCCGGAAGAGAATGCGCGGATCGAGTTACCTCGATGGGGGTCAGGGAAAGAAAAGGGCCTCGCCGGACTGCACTGTCGATTAGTTTCAATCCAGCATAACGTGGGCTATGAAGATGGGGGGAGTTGAGGATTTGCCAAGTGCTACGTTTTTTGGGTACCGACAGTAATCGTAAATCCGATTGAAGATCGATTTACAGGTATTATGTAACATCCTGCTCTCAAAGGCACTGCGAAATAAATGTATATGATTAATACAATAAATGGATGAGATATTTTGCACGGTGACATTTGTACATGTCTAGTGCTCTTAAGTTCATGGACACATATGTGAAACGACTCGAGATATTCGATTATTGTTTTTACATAGAGTTTCCTCCCTTTCTGTCCAGAATCAGTGTTTTCATACTTCTCGAACCTTTCAAGACTGTCAGATAAGATAAAAGAGATCATTTCTCAAGACGTCTCTTTCGACAAAGCAGGAAGTATTGTTTTCGTCTTCTGCCAGAATAGAATGGACAATTTAATTGTTTCGTGGCCGCTCGCCGGCTGCCTCGGACAAGGAAACTTATAATCCGCCGTCGATCCAGCGAAGTCTCTATCTTGGCATGTAATACGTTTACCGGACGAAGGAACGGGGTCATCCATAAAATCCTCCCGTCGCTGTGATTCAACGGGCAGACAAGCACAGCGACACGTCGGAAAACTCAACGACATTAAGCGCAGCGAAAGCAGCGGCACAGGAGGAGCTTTCCCGCGGGAGAGTCGCGGGGACGCGAAAGTTTCAAGTAAATTACAGATAGAAAAGTTTCCTTCTCTCCGTGACAACTCCTTACGGTAACGCAGGCCCGCATACGGACGTAAAGCGATCTCACCGCGCGCGAACAAAAAGACTCGTACCGGGTTTTTCCGTTAAGAGGCCCATGGGCTTGCATTTGGTTTTTGCATTTTTAATCTTCTAAACCGAAACTGATTTATTTTGACGTAATATTTATTTGATTGATGAATAGTTATTCTTATTTTAAAAATTGCAACAGAACAGTATAAAATTAAAAATTATTTTTTTATAGCTTAAAAAGTTATCAATATATAAGACAAATATTAATTGTAAGAAGCGAATAATTTATATTAGTTATTTTCATTCGGAATCCGTTGTATCAGAGCAATCCAAGCTAGTAGTGGAAGAATTGTTATTTTCGCCTTCATCCAATTCTATTAATTCTTCATCACTTCCATCACTAGCAGCCACATCATCAGATTCAATTTCAAGTCCATGATTGTTTTCGAGGATAATTCCCAATTTTTCAGTTAATATATTGCCGCGACATTCACCCGCAGCGACATTTTCATTTGTCCCCAAAGAAAGGGCCATGGGCTTCTATTTGGAAAACAAAATCCAAATATAAGCCCAGATGGGCCTCTATTTTGGTGGACCTCTTAACGGAAAAACCCGGTACTTACCAAGTACTGTACACGACCACGTTCGTCGCGATAAACACCAACCTCATTACGAGCCATGCTCAGTCTACCATTTCTACAAAAACGTAAACGTCTGTCGATACATTCTTCAACTTCAACCTTACTGTTATTCAGAGCGGACAATGACATTTCAAAGAAGCGGCAATCAATATCAACGTCGTCGACGAGCAGCGAACCGTGAGATTCGTAGAAATGATAGAAGATGGACGCAGCGATAGCAGCCACACAACGGAGCTGTGTAAGTACCTCGATCTCCGATGTCGGAAGTATTGCGACACGAGATACGTGCATGTCGAGTGGCCGCCGGTGTGGCGGAAACGACGAAAGTGTGCCAAAAATACGAGAAGCGTGCATTGTCCGCGATATACAAGCCGATGTGTGCCGGTCGCGCGTGCTGGTTTCGGACTCCAGGCTCCGGAGAGTTTCCATCGGCCGTGACGGGACGGGTATGTCGATTGAGATATTAAATTTCCTTGCTACCGGCCGTGCAAGACCGGGCTACAGGACAGAGACGTATTTCCCAGAGGATCGCGCTGGTTTCCGTGAGGATGCACATGCCCTATTCCGCACATGTATCCTGCTCTCCTCTCTCATGCCCTCTTCTCTATCCACTGACCTCCGCCTTTTGCAGCCACCGTCTGCGTTCGATGCACTTGCAACGGGACCCGGCCATGCCCGTCGAATATTGCCTCGTCGGCGTTGACAGAACGAAAGCTTGCTCAGCGACTGTTACCGGATATTAAGTCGAGTGCTGGACCCTTTCGATGGGAACTTGTTTAACGGCCCGACTGTACCTTATTGAGCGCTCGTTCTTTCGTAAGAGGGTCGTGTGCACGAATGTTTGTGCAATGTTTATTGCGATCGTTGCGGTGGGTGTGGTTGAAAAAGGAAAGAACGGTTGGAGGAAGAAAGAGTGAGCAGGCGTTAGTGTTAGTTCTTTATACAGAGTGATGTCGCTTGTGTCATTTATATTGAATATTGAGAATAGATTTGGCGAAAAAATGGAGATGCTGGTTGTAGAAAGTGTCAATATTAGTTTCTATTTTAGAAAGAATTATGTCTTTTGTGTCGTTTCGAGAAATCCAAATCGTCGACTATCTTGCAGTAATTGTACTGAATGTATATCTAGGGAACGATGCATTCTCATTCACGCTTTCAACTCTCCAATCTGTAGCACGTTACTGTACAAGCCGTACATTAATTGAAACGGAAATTCGTAGTCGTTAAATCCGATCAGGATGCACATCGGTCTTTATGGAAGCAAACTTTGGTTACGAGTTTGGCATAAGCTGGGAAGGGGAGAGATACGTTCTTGTATTCGTATTCCGTCATGCAGGTAAATTTTCCTCTCCTGTAGTTTGACGGACCTCCGCAGTTTGGAATTTGCTGAAAATTGAATTTACTCAGCGCAGAGCGTTCTGACACGGGTACGAGAGAGTGAGAGAGAGTGAGAGAGAGAGAGAGAGAGAGAGAGACTCGGTATGAGACTTCAAAGTGTTGACTAGGCTTGTATGCCAAAGTGCTGCTTGGGACATACGTGTTTCCTATCCAGTCGTCTCGACAGAATTTCCACTAGTCCCTTCGCTGCTTCATGCACAAAGCGTAAAGCCATTCTGAAAGACTCCCGCGTCTAATCTATCGGCTATGACGACAATTAAGAACGACAGCAACAATGTATTTTGCAACCTTCCTGAGTGCTCCGAATAATCTCACGCAGCTTTCCATGCTTTCGGCGAACAATCTAAACAGAACGCGAACCTGCCACGAATTCAAATACGGAATATTAGTGTTGTTTCCAGCAAATACCATCGCGATCAATTAATCCGTAAATATTTCCAGAGAGCATGCTACACAGAATGTAAACGTGCTACGAGTACAGATTAAATCACGAAACATTACCGTCGTTCAAAGTGGTATCTGTACATTGCGCGTACAAAAAAACGCGGGTCACACGTTACAGTAAAACTGCGCAGCCCTCACTACGACTAAAACCAAATAATCCCACCCTCGGAACCCTGAAAAAGAAAGTTGCTCGAATCGGGAAAGCGAATCAGTAGACTGGAGAGCGCGGAGACTCATTAAACGAGAATCGGCCGCGAAGCGTCAGGGAACTTCCGCGACGACTACAAAAGTACAAACCTGCGCCGAAGCGAACAGCGCAAAGATTCCTACCCTCAATCGGGCCCACCTCCCGAGGGATCAATTCGTCGGCTAAACCATCCGTTGCCCATGATAAATTTTAACTCTCACCCCTCACCTAACCTTTACCCGTTTTTCTTCAAACCCCCAGCCCGCCAGAGTTCCTGTTCTTTTTCTCTGCCTCGTCGAGGGGTGGCCGTGTCTCACCCTACCCGCGAAACTCGGTAACTTCGTTCGCGCGACAACAACGCGGCCAGGCCGGGGGCGGAATGTAGCACATGTATCGCGGCATACCGTGACTCCGGTAGACGCACGACGTACGGCGTCGTTGTCGTCGTCGTCGTCGTCGGCGGTGTCTCGAAATAACGGAGACTAGCGGGGTGTAGCGCGGTTAAACGAGCGTTAAGGTACTGTCGGATCTTATTTAACGCCGCGGAGCGCGCGCAAGCATCCAGCCGATACCATTGTCGGAAGCCCTGCGCGGAGTCTGAACAATATTTGATGGCCGCTCGGGATTTTCAGGGATTGCGTCTTGCTGCGAGAGGAGGTTGTGCTCGCGTGACTGACAGCGCGTGTGCACGTAATGGTGGCAAGGTGGCGGGAGGTAAGATGAATGAGATTTTGGTTGAATTGATAAGGCAGAGCTCGTTTTGATGGCCGCAGAAAGATGCGGTGTTGAAACGTTGGTTGGGTATATGCGTGTTAAGGGGTTCACGGATTTCATTGTGTCGGTGATTATGAAAGTGGCACGACTCAGAAGTATCAAACTGTCAGGTTCATCATTTATTTCGTTACTTGGTTTTTTCCCCGAATTTCTGTCATAATTATCGACGCATAGTAGTATAAAAGACGTTTAGCTATTTCTGGAGTACAAGTAGGAGATGTAAAGTCTATTTGATTGGTGGTCAAAAAGGACAGCTTTGAGAATTGTTAGGGAGGGCTGCTTTGCGTATTCGTGAAGCTAGGAAATTTTTAGTTCTATCAACGTTTGCGAAGCAGCTCGGCGCTGTATTAGGAGCCATTTATGCATTACGACGACGACGACGTGACACTTAGCCTTCTGACGAAGGGTACTCGAGGTATAGTCTTCGTTGGTATTCACAGAGACGAGCAGCTGATACCATCGATAATAGCCGAGGGATTTAACCGAGAAGAGACAACGCCTTCGAGACCCCGCGCGCTCGCTTTATGCATCCCGTATCACATCTCATGCCCCATACATCACTCTTGACAAATCAAATTGTTATCTCCTCGCCAATACCCCCTAACAAACTCAACACACAACATCGCACGCACCTCGGAAAATGAGAAGGGAAACTCAAATAAAAAGAAAAAGCCCATTCCGATCTCCATTCTCTACTCCAGTGTTTCCCAAAGTGTGGTACGCGTACCCCCTGGAGGACGGCAAGAGTTTGGTGGGGGTACGCGCTGCACGGGGTTAAAAGTAAAACAAAGTTTAAGTTAGAAAAAAGGAACAGGCTATTAGATGTGGAACCACTCAGATTAAAATTGACAACCAGGGCAGTGACACCATATTTGGCCTCCAACTCCATTTATGTCGCAGTGTGCGTGCGCGTTTGTGTGCGATGCTAAGGTCCTGATTGGGCGTAAGCTGCGCGCAACGCACACAGGCGCACACGCATGATGGAGTTGGAGGCCAAATATGCTATCACTGAACCAGGGAGCCAAATTATGGTAATCTGTCGTCTTCTCATTGATTATAATGGATATTATTTATAATAAAATTTGTATTCGTTTTATTTATATTTTATTATTATTATTTTGTTGTATTAAAAAGGAAAAAATAAATATATTTTGATTGTTATTATAGTATATGCAATTTTTTTTTTTACACGGCATATTCTGTATTTTACGAAAATTATAGAAGGGGGTACAGAGATGTCGGAAGTTTGAGAAACACTGCTCTACTCTATCCTCTCGCTGCAACAAACTATCCACGCCAGGCGAGTGCGTCAAAGACACCACTGACAGTCAAAGCGAATATATTTCGACGCGCGCTCTGGCTAAGAGTTAACGAAGATATCCTGCCGACCGTCAGCGTCGTCTGTAAAAGTGCCTGAAGAACGGTCTGCTCTGCTGGCGTAATTCCGCGTTGTCGTCGGTCGAGGCCGCAGACGTAGACGCTCGCTCGCGTTCGGCCGTATCATCGGCGACGTTTTGCTCGTCTGCCCACCGGGCCGCATAGTTTTGAGGCGCCTGATCAAAGGCGATCCCCCGGTAGCCTCGCGTCCGTCGCCTCTCGCCCCAACAAAGCAGCCACGATTTTTCGCGCTCTACACTCTACGCTCACCGCGTCTAATCCGGACAAAGGAAGTCCACCGTCCGCGGCACCTCCGGTTCTAATGCGCTGAACGCGCTGCGGGCGAATTAACGGGGGCCGCACTGTGGCCAGCTAATTGACGACGCTCAATGAGCGAGACAGACGAGAGAGAGAGAGAGAGAGAGAGAGCGGTACGCGTTCCCTCTCTCGTCGCGGTGACAAAAGTCGCGCCCGGTGATTTAACGGATCGCTTCTTGGCAGTGGGCGCTCGGGTAACTCGAAACCACTGTTTTGGCGCCAAACCGCACGCTGCGATCGAGGTAATGGCGCTAACGAGATGACGCCACTGTGCGTACGCGGCTGGGACGATGATGCGGTCGCAGGAGCTGCGTCTCTGGTGGCGTTCGTCGCGGACCGTCATGGCCGAATGCGAATTTCAGCGGCGGTGGCGAGTCGAGCGGTTGCGGAATATTAAATTGCGGGGTCGACGCGTTTTGTGCGCACGAATTGGATTCGTTATGAATTGAAAGGGTGGATAATGTTTTTGATTAATTGACGCAGCGGTGGGATGAGGGAAGGGCGTGGGGCGGCGCGGCGAATTGATATGTGTGATTAGTTTTGAACATTTATGAGACGACGGTGTAGGGGGTGCGTTGGCTGCATGCGCGGCGCTTCAAGTATTTTGATTATATACGTGTGACTCTATGCGTTATAACGTTTAGTGGATTACGGGCAGGGTATGTATTTGTTTGTATTACATTAGCTCACCGTATGATTGTTATGCGTACAAAATTAAGCCGCGAAATTGCGTCACACCGGCATTTGCATGATTTGCATATTGTTCCAAATTGGCATTTTCCATAACAGAATATTAAGACGGAAGCGGTGTGAATCGTAAGAGAAGATTTGACTCCCCTCGCTGCTTGACGCGCACGAACGCTTCGTTATTGAATGTTAAATTCGTCGAGCGCGCAGACACGGTAATTACTCTCAATCAGTATTCCGTGGATGAATTCTCGAGAATTTCAACGCCCGCCGATAGCGAGACAGAGAAATCGAGGGCGACGAGCGCGTCGGAAGGAACACAAAGTTGATGTCGCATTAGCACGACACAGAAAAAGAAACGAAAGACAAAACTTTTCAACAGAATCATAACGAACAACGAAACAGAAACCACACAGTAACATTCAGCTGCCAAACAGGAAACGGTCGGCACACAAAAATAACAAGAACTGTCAAACTGAACTAAAATCAACATCCACATTTTGCGCATCTTCGGCGCCCTATTTTCATTCACCTCATCGCTTCAAACAACACACTCCTTCGCTGCTTCCCACCTCCGTCCTCGCATACGACCTCTTTTAAAAAATGTCTGACCCCCATACAAGAGAGTCCTAACCCGAACCCAGTCCGACGAGCGCGCACAAAAGAAAATGAAGCCGGAACGCAGCGTTCGATACGCCGAAGCACCGAGTTCGCCGAAACGAGAAGTGTTGGAAGCCGAAACGCGATCGAGGCAGAAAGAGGGAGAGTGTCGGAGCGCGAAACGTGAGTAATTGTCCCGTGGCCAACCGAAATGGACCGTAAACGACAACCGGATGGCTGGACACCGTCGGAGATACTCCGGCCACCGGGAATATATCGTGGCGATAATTGGCGGAGGAACTGCCACGTCGTGGATCTTCACGCCGGTTCGACCGTGAGGTATCCCCCGAGACTTCGGCCACACACGTTGGCGTTTTGCAAAAATCGCGGCCGAGCGAGAGAGAGAGCAAGAGGGTGAAAAGACAGGAGGCGAGCTCGGACTGTACACACTCCCTAATAGCGGACTAACATTAGCGAGAGCTAACTCGACGCCTGAATCTGCCGCTCACCATTCCTTTTTCAGCAATTAATGTCCGGTCAGTTATCTGAGCGGCGATTTCGAGCCGCCGCGCCGCTCGCGGTATTTAAAGCAAAAGCCAGCAATTTGCGCGATCCGCTGCCATTAGCGGCGCCCGGAGCCGTTGTCCACGTGTGTACATGCCTTAATGACAGCTTCACTAACGTCGTCCGACGCGCGACATTTCGGTTCGTTAAGCGCCGTTACAATTAGATGTTTGACGTGAATAAACAGGTTCGTTCATTCACGCGTCCATACGACGAGTCGCGCAACTGTTTGTCCGGACGTAAATGATCGACAATGTTACTGCGATTTACAGCAAAGAGGATGCTTGTATTATTCTCACACGTTTTTTCCCTTCGAACACCTTCATCGAGCGCGAACGAAAGAAGCGATTCGACGAACCGTGATGCGGCAGAACGGAGTGAGAGACGCATTTCTCCAAGTGTCTCCGTTTGAGAAAGAGGATAAGAACAACAGGTGTCTTTTATCCCGCAATCTTATTGAAAGGATCCGTGGAATAAAGACGAGAAAGTGGTGCGCGTGCGAACGGGCGCCGAAAGGGGTGTAAGAAAATGGGTAACGCGATGGTGAGAGAGAGGAGAGGAAAGAGAGAGAGAGAGAGAGAGAGAGAGAAGGCGAAGAAGAGAATCGCAAGAGAGGAAGACCGGTAGCAGCCAGACGGAGGAGCATTTCGTGAATTTCAAAAATGCCGCCAATGGCAGTGTGCAGACGGTGTCCTGCTGCTATTTATACGTCTCCTACGTGGTGGAAATTGGCAGGGAGGGCTGTGGTAGACAAGTATGAGAGTGGATGGAGGGTGTAGTCGGCATTCGTAAACGTACCCGACATACATACAGGCCCGAGAACATGACTTTTGCGACAGAGCGTAACGAAAACAGGCATGCGTAAATGTATCGGCACATAGGCAGACATAGGCTTTAGCGCCGCAACAATAGAATGTTTAGGTAAGCGTAGGTCGGCCCGAAGTGTTCGAAATAGTACCTGGCAATTGGAGCGAGAACATTGTTGCACTGTGTTTGTACGAGAATGTGTGAAAATCGAGCGTGTTCTTAGATGTCATTGCGAAATTTGTACATATTTGTCTCTACGCAATTCTGGAAACTACGTTTTGATAAGACACAGGGCGTTAGCTATATGATGCTAATTACACAAACGGTATAGTTCATAGAGAGATTAAAAGAATACAAAACTACGATCAACTCGCATTGATGTTCAAGTATTAATACGTATTCTTGTGCGTGGAATAATGTAGCACCGTTGAATGAACTAAAAACTAATTTGAAATGGTAAGACATAATCCATCCCATCTGCAATAAACAATTCGAAATATTTTGTAATACGCCTTGCTACCTTCATCGACTCTCGGCCGAAAATAAATACAGAAAAATCTGGCGAAAGATGGAGAAGCCGTCGATCGGTAAAGATTTGCAAGTGGACAGGCGAAAGATAGTAAAAGCTCGCAATCTCATTACACTGCGAGTGCCGCTAGTAAACTTCCGGGGCTCGATCACGCCCGCTTCGTTCTCGACGTCGAATATAAATTAAGGACCATATACTTTACGACCGCCAGACAGCCGAGCGACGTAGGAACACGTTTGCGACTTGGCGTCTGCATGTTTCCCACTTCGAGGCAACCCTTCCACCCACACTTTTGCTCCAATCGCGCCAACTTTGAACACTTTCATCGTTCGATATAGACCCACCGACTCGAGATATAAAATTCGTGGTAGTAAAACGAAGGCTGTTGAAGTCGATGGATGATTAAAACGCTGGGTTTATATACGTTGTGTATGCACCCCTTCGAGAGCATCCGACAGGATTTTCGACGACACTGGCGATACCTGTGATTTTATTGTACCGTATTATATGAATCGCGTATTATGTACTTCCTTTCGAAGCTGTAATTTGCACATTGACGGTGAATCGTAATTTGCTACGCCGAATTAACGTCGCTAAACCTTTGAAACGCTGCCAAAGATGCTTCGAATAACAAGAGCGGCGTTTGATAAGTAACGCATTTATCGCTCTCATGCATCATTTGACGATTCGTAACGAGGCATGTTCATACGGCGATAAGATACTTGTTAGGTAAGCTCAACTACAACGTTGTTGGACAGCATACACGCTGCTTCTCAGATAAATGTTTCCCACTTTAGCGACAATCAGTTTATAGACATATCTGGACTAAACTACTAACTCCCAACTTCCATATGCTGTATATTCGACAATCACCATACTGGACGTGCACGCTCATGAATACTCAGTCAACGTATGTATTCAACATATTGGCAAAATTTATGTCACCAGCCGCGACCACGTGGGTCCCCAATCTCACAGCGACCGCAGCATTACAAAGAAACCTCTTGAATTTCACCGCAAAACCGAAGAACGCAATAATCCCCGAAACGATGGATGAAAACGATGCCCACGCCCGAAACGAACCCACAACCCAACCATTCTACATCAGTACAAACGATCTCGCCTCGCTCTTCCGTCCCGACGCCGGCGTCGGCGTCGGCGTCGGCGGTCAAAAGCGAGAAGGGGCGGAAAAAAATCGCGGTGCAGGCATTTTCGCCGGCACAGTAACGCGCGCTCGCGCACGCCGGCCTCTCCAAGCGAGGAGGAGCGACATAAAAGACAGGCGTCTCGCGAGCTCAAGGGTGTCGCGTGCCGACGTGTCTCCACCTCGCCCTCCCCTTCCATCCGCCTCGCCCCGCTGCGACATCTTCTTTTTCTTCCACCCGTCTCATTCCCCGCCGGGTTATGCAACCCGCGGACAAGCCACGAAGAGGATATTTGCGTCGTCGGAATGCCGCTAATTGGCCGAAAATAAATGCCCACGTCGAAGTGGCTCGGTGTGCGCGCTTAGCACGCCGCCTCCTCCTCCGCTTGTCTCGCACGCCACGCGTCGGCCTCCCTCGCTCCCTCTAGCCTCGCTCTCTATGGCTTTGCCACGTCGTTACTCGAATCGCTCTATTACCCGCTGTGTCTCGCTCTCCGTCCCTTCCTGTGGCCTGTGGCGGCCGTGCGCACCGAACAACACGCGTGTGTCGTCCTCCCTCGGACGTTTCGTTCGCCTTCATCTGCTCTATCTGTCGCGGACAATTTCTCGTGTCGCGCTCGGACGATTTATTGATCTACCGGAGCGGGTGCGCGTGTCCGGCGACATTGTGCGAATTAGGAAGCACGACGATCGGCCGGTTCGCGTTGCTTCGTTCGTCACTGGCATCGCTTGTGGCCACCGTGTGTACCTCATTTTACACGCGCCGACGGGCTTAAGGTGGGTTTACAATGGGAATGTTGGTTCGCTGGAATGAATCGATTTATTATTTGCGGCGAAGAATCGAGTTCATGTTCAAGAATAATATGCGGTGGAGATTCTTTTAGAAGTCCAGATGAAGGAATCGTACTGTGAGAATCTGGTTTTCGGGGTACAGGAGAGAGTTGAAGATTAATAAATGCTGCGGATTCTTTTAAAGAATTCAAATAAAAAAGTCGATCTCGGGAGAATTTATCTTTTGGAGTAAATAACAGAGTTCAAAATTTGTAAATGTTGCAGATTTTTAAAAAATTTCAAATAAACGAATCAGTTTATGGGGTAAAGAATCAATTCTTCAAAAAATCGATCGGAAATTGATTGGAAAAGAATCGATTTTTTCAAGAATCGAATTGGAATCGAACGTCTCTAGTTTATACATGTACAATTGTACATGAACGTGCTGATTCTGTAAGGATACGGTGCCGAATCGAATAGTTGTGCTTCGGGCGACAGTTTTTATAATACATCGTTTCGTTCCTGTCGAATTCTTCGTGCGTTTTTGCGACTGCATAATTTGTACAATGTGCAATGTTACGTAGGCTAGTACATGCTAATGATTTCATATGAGCTTTCAATTTAACTCAATCCGCTGCACACACTTTATATTTTTGTAGCAGCATGTAGTTCATTCAATCTCTCAACTACATAACACGACAACCGCACCGACAGTATTCATAGTAGAAAAATAATGCTTGACAGTAGCGTCCAAACGATTCAATTATAAACATTGCCAAACCTACCGCAGCCATTGCAAGTGATCCAGGATCATCGTCATTTTCCGTGGCAGATTCTTTTACAGGATTTCTCGAGGCAAACGTCAAGTAAAGAAAATAGCGAATCTCGAAGTGACTGATAGAAGTCCTACGATACACTAGAGATGTCCAATCGACCACTTCACATCACACCGTACAGCAGAACCAACAGCAACGCATTCACAATTAACAACAACACGGAACACCAGAAAAATGGAAAGATTCGGCAGATTTATCACGATATAATCACAGTAAAGGTACACACGACGCGACGGAAACACTTTCGATTTCGGCACGTGACCTGAAGTTGCCTGAAGTTGCATAATGACGCAAGATTTTCAAACGACATCGAAACGTCTGCTGGCGCCTCCAGCGTGCGGGACTTGAAACAAAGATCGGAGAATTTTCGCAACTTTCCGGCCGGGCGCTCAACCCGGAAGTCTGTGTCGCGTGGTGTCGTGATTACATCGCTGTCAAAACCTGTCAAATCTCGCGATTGTGGGATGTTTTGTGTCTTTCTCTTGTTTCCGGTGATCATTTCGTTTCCAATCATCGCGGTGACGTTGTTTCTGGATGAACTTCGTCTGGCTAATTGTAAGGCGCTAAGAAGCTGGCATTGTAAATATGACACTGATGCAGCGACCACTAACAACGCCGCCGGTAAGTTGGACAATCGTCACATTGCAATCGTTCGGCACGCTATTACTATACGCCGTACTCACTCGCTACAAGGTACATTAAACGTTTATTAATATCATCATTCCGAAATTGAACAAACGGGATATGACACAGCTACCCTCGACAGTCCGAAAACAAAAATCCAATCAAATAACTACAGCGTGTCAATAGAGATTAGGCGCACGACCAAGAACTCCATATAAACGCATGTGAGAAAGCGTGCACTCTAAAATATATTCCGCTCGACTGCTTCGTATCGACAATCGTCGAAACGTTCCACTTAAACCCTAAACGTTGCCTCCCACAATTAGTCTGCCCGTACGTTCTAACATTCGGGTTCAGCGGTCTGAAAAAAGCAGAGATATAGCTCGGGGCTTTTAACATCGCGATGACCCATCTTCTGCCTTCTACCGTCGGGCAGTCCGATTCGTTTGGAAGTAACGAGCCACAGCCACGAAGGTGCCATTAGATCTTTTTCCCTCCTCTCGCATCTCGAGAATCGTCCTGGCGCGCGTATATAGGTGGCACGATCGACGGTACATACTCGAGAATCCTCGGGAGAATCTCGCGAATTGGGAATGGTGTCAATTTGGCAGCCGTCACGTCCGTGTTTCCACTGATTGCACGCGGTTACGACGGAAGATTCGCAGGACTCGCCCCGTCTGTGTCTCTCTAACCTTCTACCGTACACATGGGACCGCCGTTAGCTTCCAATCTGTCATAACGAGTGCGCAACCGAGGATACTGCATTCGCGGGTAACTTCCTAACTGCATTTAACGGTAACATTGAATAATTAATACGCCGCGACGACCCGTCGGTCGGAAGGTAACTGATGCCTCGGACGTATGTTAATATCGAGTTCCGGACATGTGTACGTGCCGACTTACTGTTAAACTAGCAAACTTCAATGATTTAATTGTGAGCCTAATCGGGTGGCAGCCCTTTGCACACCGCGATTGTTTATCGTGCGCCTGTAGATAGTCAAGGTGGGAGATTGTTTGTTTGTATTTAACATCGCAATACTTTGAGAGAACTGCAGCGGTTTTTCACAGAATCGGGCTCTATTAACGAGAATTCGGGTAGAAGCTTTATGAATGCGGGTGGGAAAGATATTGTTAAGAAAGTAACAGTGTTTTGAGCGTTTCGTGAACTTGTGCTTCTAACTCTAACCCTTTGATTGCTTACTATCCGTGTGGACGGCATACGTTTTTTGCTAGCCCGAACTATAGTTATAATTGTAATTCCTGTATGCCGAATTCAGTAATACAAGAAAGTTTTTTAACAAGATATTACGAACGCATATATACGCCCTTAGCACTCAATGCGTTAATATTCGTTTTACTTTTGCGTTCTCATATATAAGAAAAGTGTACGTATGCGACGAATGAAGCATATCCTTCTCGAATCGTACATGAGAAACTCTTTACGAGCGAGCATGACATCTGGCAAACTTACCGAAAGCCAGAATGGGTCATCGAACGTTCGAAGTGGCCGGCACTACGGCGAAAGATCGCGCGGGGGCGGATGTGTATATATGAGATTCTATTCGGCACGGGAGCGTGGGGCATTTGTATCGGGCTTAAGTGAACGTGAACACGGGGAGTGGCGAGTGGATATATGGCGTTAATTTCGCAATTCTTGGTAGTGCAATGTCCCCCATCCGTTGGTGGCGGACGTCACGTTCCGCCGTGCGAAATTTACAGCCCTCGATTTAGTGGCCGCGGCGATATCAAGCGACGTTTACTGTTGTCCGGCTGCTTGTAGGACGACTTTGATACTGAGTTAGAATCGGCCCGGCTGGACGGAAAGATTTGTCTCTGGAGCCGTACGTAATACGAACTGGGTGTAAACGAAACCGCCTTCGTAAATCGCGGATCAACGATCGTACACCGACGTCGCGCGGAGCGTTTTGTTCGTGTCGCAGGAAGTCCGTAGGGCAGTGAGTAAAGACGTCGGGGTAATGTCGAATTGTACGAACAGCTCGATAGGCGGATATAATTCATTTCTAGCGGCTGTGTATATTTCGATCAAGTATACGCCTAGTTGTAAATCACGTTGGTTTACGCTTAGCGGTGCTATTCTCAGCTGGACTGGACGTCGATAATTTACTTGCTGCAAGTACATTGTGATGAATTTGTTGTATTGCATGGAAACTGAGAATGAGATATAAAATTGTTGATGTCGGCCTTGCAGCGAATCTAATAATAATTAATCGCAAAAAAGTTTTAAAATACCAACATGTAATCGCGATAGTTAATCAATTGCGGTTAATGACCACGAATCAAGGTAGCAATAACCATGAAAACGGATCGCACAGCTGGAATAAACAAAGCGTCGGTTGAGCGCATATTAAGCTTCCTAGGAATGCCGTTGCGTCCACTATTCATCTTGGTTATAACTATCCAGTAACGTAACTATGCGGCGGTCGGTCCCATCAAGGCGAAGCACGACCAAAGTGCTCACGTTCCTCCCATAATTCGTGCCAGAGAAATGGCCGTTTGCTGCCCCCTGCCTCGGCGGCCGCGTATAATTTTATAAATCTTCCGATACATTCTTGCGTCGATATCACGCGCGCGTATAAAAAGTCTTGCGACGTCGGCAAAAAACATTATAAACTTCCCCTTCGTCTGCAGATATCCAGGTATACGAAACGCCTGAACACTGCAGATACAAATCGAACCAATACGCGAATCTCACAGAAAGACACAGAAAACGTCTTAAACAACAGATCAAACCGAGCGTTTCTTCGAAGAAAATAAAGCTTTCCGTGCGAATAATCGATAGATTAGCACTTTCGATTGTCAGCCACTGACCTGAGTTAACCTGAGATCGAGACTGCGCTTCGTGGCAGCAAACAGACGACGGGTCGATCGGCGGGAGTAAGGAAACGGAAGAGAAGCCGAGACATGACGTCGGTCATGGAGAAGACGTAGAAGCGACGAATTAGACCATTGGTAAATCGGTCCCCAGGGACGCGAGCGGCCGAAGTGCTTTGCGAGCTGTTAGTCCCGCGCGGAGACATACGACGAGACAGTAAAGTGCCGTTAGCACTCGGCGCACGCACGTGTTCGCGATTTTGTTTAGACGAGGCGACATAACGGTGCAATAAACTTTCGGCCGATGCTGTGCGCGCCTTTATTGCCCCCCTCCACTCGTTCCGACACTGACGCGAGACATATATTAGCGGTAACGTTCGTAATTACGTGTAAACAGCCCTCGCGGGAGGGGTGCTTCGGGACAATGCAAGGCGAAGAGTCCGATAACCGAAACGATTAGGTTCTCTTATTTCTCGGCGGGCGCGCTCTCGGGAGCATAAACAAGCCGCGTCCGATTGACGTTGAAATAAATGACGCACTCGGGACGAGCCGCGCGGACGTTCGGACGGGCTCTAACTTTTATGTTTATCATGCCGTCGTCGTTCGACTGTCAGGTGTCAGGCGGCCGCGAGTGCGGAGGACAATGCTGCAGGCCCGCGGAAAGCTCGAAATTTACAACTGACGGCCGCGGAGATGGTTGACACAATTTTTGGTAAATTACGGCTCGCCGGAGGAGTGGCATCTTGGAATAACTGTCTGGGGCGCCGCGTGTTAAGCGCGGAAAACGTGAAATATGCGGACGATCGCGATGGGGGCATAAATAACCGCACGACTAAAGTTAGAATGTAACTGAAATCGTTGAGTTGCGCGGCGGAGTATTGTATATGTCGCTACCGTTCGGATCGCTGTACTGATTATCTGAATCAAATAAATCATTTTTATTATCATTTTTGTCACACTATTGCGTGATGTGAGATTTTGTGAATTTTTAATTTGGTTCAATTTGGACTCGAGTGCGTGCACGAACATGATGTATTTTTACAAGCGATTAATGCTTATTTCGAGTGAGACGGAATCGATAGCAGAGGCAGGTTTAATAAAGACGGTAACGGTATAAAGGGGAGGAAGCATTGCGTTTAATATCAAATTACGTTGATGGAATTAAGGGCGCGAACGGCGTGCAAAAGATGTCGACTAATTAAATTTCATAGAAGCGCCGGTGCGGCATAAATTTAGATACAAACGCACTCTTGTGGCTCAGAGTCTTACAGGGACGAACAAACCGTTCCGCGTGTCTGGAGGCGGGCTTCAAAGTGTACTTAAACGTGCAAAATGTTCTCGAATTTACGAACGATCACGTAAACGGTGCGTCACATTAATGAAACATAATAAGTATTTTACGAGGCGTAATGTCGGGTCGATCAACGAAACAAAATTCCGCCAAATATTGATTGCATATTGATTTGCATGACATTTTATACGGCCCGCACCGCACGGGAATACTGTGAGAGATTTTAATGACAAGGTTTGGCAAAATGAATTTGCAATGTAAATGATTGCCTAATGACCGTTAATTACGCACCGTTTGATCGATCGTTCGTCGCACACGATATTTGGCCCCGAAAAAAAAAGCTTGGCGAGCCGACGAAATCAGTGAAATTTCGTTATTAATGAAAAAAGAAAAGCAGGTACCGTAATTTCAGTGGTAGCTGCGCGAAAAAAAATGAGAACGAAAACGATGTCACGGGCGCTCTGTTGAATATTCATTCGCGAAATTATCTGTCCTGGGTAGAGACGGATAGCGGAATCGGGGAAGGGTCATTTTTCACCTTTTTGCACAGAAAAAAAAAGTGGACCGTAACGAGGACGGAGAGTGGACTCTCGAAACTCGTTTGTCCCCGATAGCAATCAGTACTTCGTTTATTCAATATTCCGCTGATAAGGTGCTGTTAATTTAACAAATTACCCGAAACTCGAGTGGGCACTCATATTGGAGCAGGCACGTAGCACTAAAATACCAAAACGGATTAATTGTAATAAACTCATGATCCATTTCCTGAAATTTCGCTTATCTTCTTCACGTTGCCGCATCGTAAATATACAATGAATTCGTATGAAAGTACTCTCCAGAAATTCGTATCAGCGTGCGGGCAGGTATGCAGGCAGAAGGGACACATAAAGAGCAATACATTATCTTGCCCTTTACACTACATTTCTAGGAATCATTATAACACGCGCGTCGCCGTGACAAGAAACACTGTACATTTATTGAAACGTCGCAGCAACCCTCGCGTCATGCTAATTGATATTCTCTCGAAAACCACTCTTGCGGAGTGAAATTCCCATTATCGAGTGTCTCAAGGATGCAAGGAGCATTCGCATGCGATAATCGATCTGCCCTGTCTCCGTAATGCATGGCACTATTGGCCATTAGGCATGTAATACGCTAGTGGAGGGCAATCGATATAGACGGACTTAAGGTTAATAAATTTACTGCCGCCGCTGTCTCGAGAACGGATAGTTCGCACTATCAATGGCTTTATGGCCATTCCGGCGACAAAGGGTCAAACTGCCGGAGAGTCTAATCTCGGGTACATAGAATATACGAACTGGATACTGTTAATCCATGGCGAGCAACTGCTTCGAACAAAGTTTCACCTCGCGCGCACTGGTTTACCGTGTTTCGCGTCATACGTTATTCAAACTTGTCCCCATAATTCACGCGCGCGCTCGGAAAACGATAATCTTCCGTCTCTTCCACCTCTCGCATCTTCTTTATGAACGTTATTATCACTGCTGTTCGTAGCCGATCCCATCGCGGACAAAAGAGCGACGCTAATTTGTCGCCGCTGCGGCCGAATAATCGGGTCAAGCCTTAAGCGTCCGACAGATCCTAACGCGTATATCATGCGAGAGATAAAGAAATTGCACGGTAGCGTGCGGAATTAATGTCGGCGGCCGGCCGGCCGGTTACACGAGACGGTGAGACGCGGGTAACGGGACGAAGGCAGAAATAAGAATGCCGTGGGAAAGAGGATCGGAGTCGAAGACAGACGCCGGATATGGAAAAGCTCGGGAATCCTGCCGAAGAACGATATATATATATACGCGATTTAAACGAACACAAGGAGATTTATCCGCTCGGCCGAGAGGCAATAAAGTCAGGGGAACAGGTCGTCATCGTGCCGGCGCTCGTAATTCAGTGACACCGCGAAACGTAAACGCAATCTGGCATCTTTAAAATCGCCCGACTATACGAAGAGGAGCTCGATGCATTCCGCGGCGTGATAAACGACGATCGTTCCCTTTGTCGCAATGCTAATAAAGCGCGGCCGGCCCGCGCCGCGACGCAGTAAACACCGGCCGTCGTATCTATTCCAGCGAATAAACCATGCTGGATGAAGAAACGCACAAATAAAGTATAAGAAGCTCCATCGTTTGTTCTACTTCAGAATCAGAGAAGATGGGAATATCGAAAAATGTAAGGATGGGAATTTGAGTACGTCTGTACTACTGTCATTCGTCACTGCCGTGCCTACTCTACATGCGAGTTGTCTTTTTTGTTTTATAACCACGTTCTTTTGTTGTTCTCTTCCGCTGCCGGTGCCTGCGCGCACCTTACTAAAACGTGCGTCCGTAGATAACCTACGCATTCATTATTATCCAAATCCATCAAAAAATCATCCGTCTCTATAATAAGCGTCGCGCATTGCTCCGTGTGTCAACGTTATCAGTCGCGCGATTTTTAACAACACACATCGAAACGTACAACCATCGAAAGCACCGATTCGACGCATCTGCATCTCCGCACCAGGCCGTTGCGGACTTGAACGACACCAAAGCCACACACCGTCAATCCGCAGGATACAAGTTTCTAATTCCAATCGCACGTCTCGCCTCTTCTCATGCGACAATATTGGCAACTCGCCTTACTACGTCGTCTTCCCCGCAAGCGCGTCGTCGCTCGCGTGGGTCGCGCGAGTCTATCGTTGATGCAATTAAAGTCCTCGGCATTGAGATATGCGGGTGATTCCGGCGAGGCTTGCGGTGAAATGCTCTCGCGAAATTCTGAAACATTGTCCGCGACAACGAAGGGGTTGGCGGAGGCGGCGAGTCTTGGAGCCCTTCCCATTCTCTCGCTCCCTCTCGCTCCCGCCAGCTGCGAACGCTAATGGGTTAATTTAGCTCTCAGCTCGCGAAACTTTCCGCGGCTTCCGAAAGCTGCGACGTGTTCCCGCGCGACTCGTCTCATCTTGTCAGCGAGCGAACTTGCCGCGCGGGTATTTCAACTTGCCTCGTATTTCGTTTCTGTTATGGTGCGATTATGGCCGCGTCGTCTACGTCGGGAGGACGTCTAATCTCGCGATTAGCGCTCTTATCGTTTCGCCGTGCGAATGCGCGTTATTGGATATTTCGCGGACACTTTGCACTTCGCGCGTGTACGTAGATATGTTTTTGATTATGTTTTTTTGAAGTAGCTGGACGGAGTATACTGGCAGTACTGTCATCGGAAGTAAACGCAACATATTTTTTAGAAAGAAATTATTTTATAGGTGGCGCTGTCTTTATTGCGTCATAAAATATGAGATTGACTTGGTTGGTCCTAAAGTTATGGCAAGTGTGATGTATGTAGGCGTATCGACGGGGTGAACAGTTTCGTGAACGTTTGTAGAGAAAACTAGATTGCTCGAGTTTCATGTTCTATGTTGCATACTTAAACAGTTTCGTATTTCTTGCCAACAAAATTATAATACCGATTGTTCCTTCACTTCGTGATCGACGCTTACTTCTCATGGTCAGCATAGGTCCGTGAAGATCACAGTACGAACAGAACGCAACCGGCAGATGTTGTATGCGGTTACACTTCATTAAGCCAACTTTCGTGAAAAGGCAATACAGCGACGATTATTATTTACAACCGACGCGAAATGCGCAATTACCCGCAACTTTGCCTGCGCCCGCACGCACTCGAGAAGACGCGAGGCTCATTACGACGAAGTCCAATGATTCGTAGTAATATTTATACCGTCGTTAATCATACGAAGCGACAACATTTTTATCGGCCGTCGTCGGTGGTAAGAGGCGCAAAAATGGTCGAGAGAGGAGTCTGGTACCTAGGCGAGGAGTGAACGGGGTGATGGGGGTGACGTAGTAAAACGTAATCGCGGTTCACAACGTGGTCTGACAATAAAATTACACCGGCTGTACCTCGCTATCGTCGATTAAGTTTAACGAGCGCCAGAAGCTCCTCGCAGCCCGGCTGCCGGCTGTATCAGGAAGTCGGAGGATTTCCAGATGAATTCTCACGACCGAAGTCCGTTTCGATATCGTCTGTAGCAAGGACCCTCCGCCGCTCGGTGCCCGAGCTTAACGATCGGCATTAATTAAACGACTCGCTGCTTAGGGAAACTTAATCTTCCGAATCTAAGAGCGCGCGCTTCCACCTCCGGCGATCGTGGATATTAATCTTTAGGAGAAAGAGCGAGAGAGAGAGAGAGAGAGAGAGAGAGAGAGAGAGAGAGAGAGGGAGAAAGAGTTTCTCGCGCGTGTTAGTTCGCGAAAGATGGGAATGTAAAAACGAATGGGTCTACTGCTTAGCGCTTAACGAATGTAGAAAGAGAGAAGCGAGGGGGTGAATAATAAAAAGTTCGCTCGTAAACGACTAGCGTGCACCTTAACATTTATATAAACACGGAAAGTTCGGAATGTGTTTCGTGCTCGTGCTCGCTCGACGATGCTGCCGGCGGAAAGTGAATATAATGCCCGAAACAAATCCGAGCAGAATGGAAGATAAAGTGATGCAGGGGATCCGGACAAGGGACGCCGTAAATGGCGGTACATAATTTCGGGAAAAGGTATAATCGACGCAGGCACGGAAACTTCGCAATCCTCTCCGCGGACGCTCTCATTTTCATCCGGCCGCACGCTCCGCTTCTTCTTTCCTTTCACTTTCCGCGTCTCGCCGTCGAGTCTCCGCCGAAATTTTCTCCACTCGAAGAAGCCACGATTCGGCGGTTGCGCGCGAGAATCGTCAGTCCGCACGGTCGGAGCCTTTCTTTTCCAATAACTACGAGTACGTATGTTATGTAAGATACCACTGGGGGTCTTTCCTCCCGCCCGACTCGTCACTCTCGCTCTCAATCTCACTCTCACTCTCGTCGCGTCGATGCCGCTCTTCTAAGCGCGGCCTCTGGGGAAACCAAGAAAGAAAGACGCGGTTCGGTGGTGCGCGATGGGAGAGAGCAGAGAGGGGCGGCACGCAGTGGCCCCCGAGGGCGCTCATCGTCCCCTGTAAAATATTCATTTTTATATCCCACCTTATGAAAACGTGCCTCGCCCCCGCCTCGAGGGTCGACGAGGGCCGAGGAAGCTGAAAGGCCGGGAGCGGAAACAAAACGAACAGCCGAAGCTTCCTTTACCCAGCTGCTTTCGCGTGTGTGTGTGTGTATTTTTTTTCTTTTTTGCTCCAGGGTGAGAAGCAGGTGACACGATTGCGCACGTATGGGTGGTGTGGTTACAGGGTACCAGTGGGCGGGTGTATTTTGAGGGAACTGGATATACGTGTATTATGCTTGCGGACTGGTGTACTCGTGGGAATGGCGCGCGCGCGCGCGCTTACTGGCGTAGGGGGTGGCGTTTATATATTTTCCATTCGTGCGGTAAATCAATGCGTTCAACCAGCGCATTGCTCGCGCGAGCATGAAGAAGGGAGCCGTCGATGCGCTCTGCGCGAGGGTGCCGTACGAATTTGCTCGCGGCTGTTGTCCGCTAACGAAGACAACGTTTGTTCCGAAAACAGCGGCCTTCCAATTAAAGTGGTCGAAGCTACGCGCACGAGCAAAATCGATTTGTGCGTATTAGCTCGTTACAAGCGCGTACGGCGCGTTTGGCGACGATAGCCATTATATGTTAACGATAAGCGTCGATAATAGAATTTGCATGTTCGAAGCTTGCGAGGTTCGACGGCTGAGATAGGATGCTTTCGGTAGAATTTGTGCACACTCATCGATAGTCTTGTCGTGGCCCAATCAGTCGACCGTGAAAGAACGTCAGCATTTACCAGCAAATCCGTACGTTTTCCAGTGGCGCGCGGTAAATCAATGGTCCAGCTTCTCTCTCTCTCTCTCTCTCTCTCGGCCGCAGAGGGAGGACAATAATTTTGTGCCGTTGCGGACGGGTCGGAGGATATTTATGCAGCCGACCGCGAATCCTGAATCGATGCAGCTCCAATACACGTCGCGCGTCGTTGCAGCTGTTCGCTTCCGAAGATACCGGGACAGACGCATAGATCATCGCGTATGCATTTATGCATTTCCATTGACGCGCGGCAAGTGACGGCTCGCGGTGCGCCACATGCTCGCACGAATATGCAACGATGCACTGCTTAGGACGATTCGTCATTTTGTCTCGTGCGACGGATCGACGATATCGCGATGTCGCGGGATGACAAAATAAACGTCGATAAATAAATCTGAAGGTGCCCGCATAAAACGTCGTACGCTGTTTGCTCCGCCACGATTAGAGATATTAAAAATACAAAAGTAAACGTGGAAGCCAATTTCAATATTTAATTTATTATAATAATGATAATAATCTTTTTTAATCAAATAGGATAGACAATTATACATTCCAATAACTCTTACTATGTCCCACGATATTTACTTGAAACATTTTTCCCTATCAGAATTCCAGAGCTATATAAGAAAAACAATTTTCTTTAAACGCACCGGAATTTCAGTTCACTCAGTTCGCGTCAAAATGGCTTAAAAGTAGGTCCGAATTCATCAACTGACCTAAATCCGGGACCCGCGATACGCCGCTTATGTTAGCGCTTCCGTTCACGCGATGAAGTTTTACCACGTTCCGCGTTTGCCAAAGCCATCCCAAGCATTTCCGCGTCCTCTCTCACTCTCTCTTTCCGAAAGCCGCAAAACGCAGGATTCCCGATTATTCGCGAGCGCGAATGTTACATGCCTTTTAGTCACCATCTTCCATACCGACGTTCCCCAGCCCTCCCTCGCCAGCCCGTTCCAGGGCACGCTCTCACAACGTTGATTTCCGCCCTTGGCTCTTTCACCGAACCAGCAGCGTCGCGCCATTTTCTTCCCACCCGCTTTTCGCCGGTCGTAGACACGCACTCGGAGTTTGCTCGCGCAAAATTACTCGAGGCCGCCGGCTCGAGTCGCCCATTCATTGAAGCCCGAGCTTCGTTATGATCTATAGACAGCCGCGCGCGCGCGCGTACCGAAAGAAAAGAAGCGAACGAATGGAAAGAAGAGGGCGAGGGGCGGGGCGGGGAGAGGGGAGTCTAACGAAAAACGGAAGCTGCATAGTAGTGCATAGTCGGCATAGTGAGAGGCGAGCGCACTCGCCGAGAGGACCCTCCCCCGTTTTATGAAAGCGTTATACGCCGCTCGCGCTACCTGTGCCGGCTTGCTTCGGTTAATTAAGCGAATTATGAGCCGTAAGTGCGCGCGGGCACCGTGGGAAGAATGGCGGAAGGGAATAACGAGAGAGGGAGGCCGGTCGGCGAAAGAACAGGATAAACTTCCGGAGAGTCACTCCAACGGGAAATGTATAAAGCGGTGGTCCGCCTCGTTAGTCGCAATGCGGACCGGTTAATTAAGCGAACGGCGAGCCGCGAAATGTAAAGTAACGTTGTTCGGCGAACAGTAGCGGCAGCAGGGAGAGAGTCGGCTCGAGAGAGATCGATCGGTGCGCGCGTATGTACGTACGTGTTTCAGAATTCATCCTTCCGCCCGCGTACTTTTACCCCGATTCGCGAGTGCCGCACGTTATCTTCGCCAAGTGACCTATATGTGTCTCGAATACGAAGAATGTTCGAGCGTGAAACGAGAAGAATGGTTCGGCTGGGAAAGTTCGTGAGGATAAAGAAGTGCGTTGATTACGAATCGATATGTATGTACGGCAGTTGACATCGTGTTGCATAAGCGGTTACATACTTTATTTCACGATGATTCTAGACTTTCAGACATTTTGCCGAAACAATCGACGGAATCAAGGGGGGCAAGGGATTGAAAGCGTTGTTTCTGCTTGAATATGATGAGCTACTTATGAGCGTTCGGCGCGAGAGTCTTTGGACTTAGCTGTTCACGTGACTCGATCCCTCGGCTTTTCATAAAATCAGCATTACTCAAGAATTCCTCTTTTCGTCCGTATGAAAATCTACCCTTGCCCACTCGCTCCTACCTTCTTCCCGGACGCGAACGGCGGCCGGAGTCAGTATCCCGATCGGAATGCGGGATAAGAGTTCAGCAACATCGGATAATCTGTAAATGGCGTGATTGCGAACGATGTCGGGGCTCGACTGCTGATATCGTCGCGCTTCCATACGAAATCAACGCTTTCACAAACTCAACGATACCCGCTCGCCGTAAAACGTTCCCCGGCACGCAACGCGCTCGCACAGTCTCGACAACACGCACGAAGCACACAGGCGTGAAACGGAACGAGCCCACATATACGTCGCCGTCGACCGAATACGTCGTTCGAACATCGATTTTTCGTCCGGCCGACTGCCGAAGAAATCTCAAGTCCGCCATAATGCATGTAGCTACGTTCCTCGGAGGCACGCGACTTTCCGCCTCTGCCGGCGAGATATCCAGGTCAGCCGGTCGCAGACTTTCCGGAAAAAGAAAGGAAAATATCGATCTCGCGCGATCGTTTAAAGCGGACGCTTGCAACGCGCACTCTCGCGTCTTTCGCACATTTCCGACAATCGTACACCGTGCGGCTGATATGCTCACAGATCCTGGTAACGTGCCGCAAACATGACGCTCCAAAGACAACGACTACCTGTATCCATCCAAATTTTCCTTCCACCGCACATACTTACAAACGCACTTGCGAAAAACTCATTTCTGACATAAACTCCCCGCAGCGCAACGACTTTCTTCCCCGTTTTTCAACACACCCCAACCGCCGACGAGAGTAACGTACCGACGATCCCGCGTTTATCTTGATATTCGCCCGCATAAATTGCAATACGAATTTGCCGAGCACTTTATAAACCCGTTAAATATTTGCGGTACGCCGGCGAATAACATTACGCTCTCGCCTCGCGCACTCCTTCCCCGTCACTTGTTATTTTCCACTTTGCCCTCCGTCTCCATCCCGCGCACCCTCTATCATTCCGTCCGCCGGAGTCTGCCCCCGCGCACCCTCTTCGAGCGTCAGTCTTTCACCCTCCCTTTCGACAGGGCCGCGCAACAATATCGGATCGCCCTAACAACCAACACACCCTTCCAGTCTGTTTCGCCTATAATCGAAACCCGATACACGAACTTCTCTCTCTCTCTCTCTCTCTCTCTAGATACACACACAGCGCCTCGATACATTCGTTGCGATGCAAGGCAAAAGTTCCCGAGTCCGTGAGAATGGGGACGGGAGGAAAGGAAAGAAGCTGGGAAAGAAAATGGGAAAAAGAAGAGAGGAGAGAGAAGCGTAATGCAGCGAATGTCGTTAGAAACGCTGCTCTTAATGCATTCCGGGAACCGGCCGTGTCAGTGTTCGCGGCGGTATCGAAATTCGATGCTCCGATATAGTTCGCTGCTATCCGGATGAATCTTAAATGTCGGCACGAATTTTGAGTGCCGGGGAGAAAGACGGAGGACGGTCAAAAGGAGGAGCTCTGGAGATGCGCTTGGTGTGTGGAGAATAGATTGGGGATGCGTGCGGTGTGGGAGGAGCGATGCGGCCGAGGAATTCGTTGGAATTTGTAATGAAATTTGCGATACGGCCCGTGTAATACTTAATGTTGGCGAGCGGACTCGATGGGAGAGGGAAATGAGCAGAGCCGGGTGGAATGGACTATTTGGAGCGGATGACGCGCAAGAAGGAAATCGGGGGAAATCCGAAGCGGAAGTTCTATTCCTAGAATATCGGCTGTCCGTCGAGTGCAATAGTAATATCAATTATCGAAGATCCGTTATGTCAACGACGTTAGTTCTTAGTTCTAACACGTATGGCACGGTAGTTTAAGGCAGGGACACACTATTGTCACGTCATGTCATGTCACGTGATATCACGCCTGTTTTTACGTGACATGACGTAACAATAGTATGTCCCTGCTTTTAGACACTTATTGCGTACGCCCAGTTTCAGAATCTCGATCGCCGTTCCGAGTTTCAATATTCATTTCTACCGCAGGACGATACGTAGTACGAGCGCATATATGGTCGGACGAGCCTTCGGACTTGCCGTGCCGCGAGCCACGACACACCTTCATTCTCGTATTTCGCCGTTATTGCCTCACACCGCCTCTATCAATATTTCAGGCTAGCCTATCTATTCGCCAGCGCACACGTGGACGCGTTCGCACGTGTGTAGGTCCGGCTGCTCGCCGGAAGGAAGGCGTCGTACGTCGATCGGCGCAAATTTCTTCCCCCTCGTTTACCAATTCGATTTGCATATCGTGACCGTTCGCAGGCCGGCAGCAAATCCGCGATTATGGTCAATCGATTGCGGGAGAGAGACAGGGGAAGCGGAAATGGAGAGGGAGGACGATCGAGTCGTGCAAAAGCACGGTCAGGGAGGGTATAAGCTGACAAGATTCATGTAAACTGCTTTCTCTCTCTCTCTCTCTCACACACACTCGAAATATACAATACACACGGGCACACTTGCACGTACTTTTTTTCGGGCCGAAAGCACATAACTCAGACGGCGTTATCTTACCGACTGGCACCACCCACGTTACAAACAACTGGCTCGACCGCACGGCCGTGACGTAAACGGGAATGCATCCGGAGTAATTACTCTTCTTTATTGCTCGGTAAAACCGTGACTGTCGGTCGAACGAAAAAAATACTCGCATCTCTCCCCCTCTCCCGGCCGTTCCTCTCACACGCGCGTCTATCCGTCTCTCTTCCGCCCACCACTATCCATCACTCTTTCGTTTCCTCTAACCGACTCGAAGCTTTCGGTGAACCGTACAAATTGCACCTCGTAAAGGCTCCGTAATCTCGGCAACTCTCCTTGTCGATCCGAACGGGAAGTAATTTGTAACGCGCGGGGGAGGGGCAGTGTGCGAAACGTTTCGATTGCGGAGATAAGGGAAAGTGATTGTGGCGCTAAGGCAAACAAACAGCACGGGTCGGCAACGGAAAAGCATCGCTGCGGAGGCGCTTAATCGATCGTTAGACGTTATTAATGTGCCCACGTTCGATTCCACCCCCTCGCCGATCGCGACTCGCGAGACGGACAACGTCGAAGTTGCCTCATGACACTATTATCCTTCATCGACATCGTATTAACGTTTCATGCGAGACGGTCGAGAGCCGTTGGTATTGTTCTAGTATCCTGTAACGACCTGCACGCTCGACGATCGTGTATGTTTCTACTTACAAAGTTTCATTCGTTGCAGTTGAAATGCTTGAAACGGACAATGTCCAAAAGCTCTCACTTATTCTGCTGGAAATTCTTCAGTAATATAGTTTCCCGCTGTACATAATATAATTTGACGTATAAAGTATGTAATGGAATCTTGCCATGTGTTCTATTTTTCTCACATTTTCCTCATTATCGACGTTCTGCTACACGACTGGGAACGAACGTCGGAAATTGGCGTCGCGGGAGAGATAGAGAGATTTTCAGTGAATCAGATGGTTTTTGATGGAATTCGAGGAAAAGGCAGTGGACAATGAACCGCGGGGCACTTCATTCCGGATGAATATTTCTCTTTCTTGGAATGGGATCGAACTCTAGTCGTCAATGCGCGCCACGTTTGGCATCCCGACACGTTTGTAGAGGAATTCGTGGTACATCGAAGGGCAGATATTCCGAACCACGGGGTGACCTTAACGAACCGCCGCCAGGTATAGCATGTCTGCTATTCAGGACGAATTAATGGAGTTTAATAATATAGATTGCAGCCAAGAATCCTGGCCATCTAAACTACGGTTTTGATGTTGATGTAAGGCCTTGGGAACAAAGAAGGATCTGGATGAACGATTCTGCCGCAGCATTTATCCCTATTCTAATGCATTTCTGGAAGAGGGACGTAATTCAACGATTCGATTATGTTTAAAAATAGGCTGGACGATTGGTGTCGCCGTATCAATGCATTTTAAGACGATTTGTTCTTAACTGAATGTTCAGTCCGGTTCATGAATACGAACCGCCTCAAAATGATTGATTAAATTCTACTGCACGGTACTTAAGCAAATCAGTTACAACGTACTTCGAAACACTTTCAAGGAAGTTTAAATATGCATGAACCGAAGAACTAATCAGTCATTTCTACCGAAGCACCGGTACTAATCCCTGCTTTACCGATATCGCATTCCGTTTGAAATGGTGCCACTCTGTTTAGCATCACTCCGAATTGCATTTGCATGAAACGTTTTTTTGAACATTCAAGCGTGTGACCGACATCGCATGCAGTTTAAAAGAAATAAAAAGATTTTGAATAAATTAACAGCGTTCACCCAGACGTGACCAATGAACGAAATAACAACGTTTTATCCTCTCAATCATTGCTCCATGAACCGTATCACAAACTTCGACACAGACACAATTTCGACTAAGTCATCGCTTGAACAAAAATTTGACTGGATCAGCGAACGGAATCGGAACTTTGAACGCACGTGCGATTTGGACGACGTCGCGTCGCGACGCGAAGAAAATCAGAAGCTGATGACGAGAATCTGACATTCGACCATCTCGGGGGTCCATTCGAAGTGACGCGTGAGAACCACTGCGATTGAATGTATCAGTGCCTCGTGGCGGAACGACGACGATACGGGAAAGACAGAGAGTACAGTCGGCAGGGCACAATCGCTCTCTGGGGAGTCGTCGCGAGATGATAGGACTCCCGTGCTCATCTGGTATCTCCTCGCCATAACATGCGCGTGTGTACACACTTTTCTGTGTGCACCCTTGCGACAAAAGCCCCATGCACACACGTCCGCCGGCGTACGGAGCGTCCGAAAAATCCGGACAGCACCGAGAACGGAGTGATTATTCATGAAAAGGCAAATGGCAAGCATAGAATAAATTTGTCCGGCACAAAGCGACGTATCGGAAAAACGTTACATCGACGATCAACCGATTTCACGCGTCGCATAAAACTACATTCCTTGCGTAGCCCGTTCTTCGGAAACGACAGTCGTCGTATTCGAAGCCTTCGCACGCTCCCGTTTCGTCGCGCAGAAAGTCACAGCACTTCATAATCAATTACAATCACCGACGTAGAAACCTACGTACTGTCCCGTCGTAACACGATACAGCGAACCTCCCCGCGTGCAAGTACACGCACAGCTGAACACCGAGTCCCACATATTCTCGTTTACGTATCTAGAAAATAACGAAACGCGAACCGTGCAACCCAGTGGTAAGAGAAAATGACAGCCGCGATGCAAACCGTTGCGTCATCCGACTGATCCTCTTGACGAAGTTTTATGACTAGACCACCATCAAAGTAGCCGGCGGCCATTATCTGACTCGTCTCGCGGTGCAGTCGGTGGGCCGATACGCGCGGCCGATGAGTTGTCTGTGTCTCCCACTCCTCCCACTCCTTCCACCGACACCGACATCGCAACCCTTTGCCTCTGACTCTTTCCTCGCCGCTAATATTGAGTTACGAGTTCCGTTGTTAAACTAACGGCCGGCGTGCGCACTTAACGAATAAACGAGTCACGGCCGTTGCGCACTTCGTTCCACGACACACAGGAGTACCAGGCACACGGACGCCGTATTTATTGCGAGTTTCGGTTAATGGGTTGCCGTGAATTCTCATTCCGGCGGCAATGTTTAATATGCGCTGTGTCCCATTATTGAAAACTGTTACCGTCGCTTTACGATCTCTCGTTCGTTTCCGTTTGATGTAGCTACCGGTTCTCCATCAAGTATTCGGATGCTATTTGAGAGCATGGTCATAGTTGTGGTGTGCGAGACTCCGTGGCGAGCGTGAACGACGAAATGGATGATGCGGCATGACGTCCTTCGGTGTAATCGACTGCGGCTTACGCGAGAAATGAAGCGTTTTGAAACTCGTCGTATTCATATATTTCCACAATTCCACGGTCTTAATTATCGATCTTCTCTACACGCGATTATATTCGAATTCCATTATCGCTCAGGCCACCGCGAAGTCGTATTCGTCGAAAGTGAACGCGTGAAACAGCAATGATCGCGCGTCCAACTCGCGTCACGTCAAAGCGTCGAGAGTTTAGAGCCTCTCAAGCTGCCGTCGATTTTCCGTTCTGCTCGTAATTTCGTTCTCCAACCCCTCACTCTCTCTCTCTCTCTCTCTCTCTCTCTTTCTCCCCTGTTCCTTCGCCACGCTAAAAGACGATAGTCGGCGATCTGGCGCTGGTGCTCGGCCGGTTGGAAATCGCTTTGTGAAGCACGCCTCGCGCTCGTCGCGACGCTTTAATGCGTCGAGCGAGACGCCGAGTATCGCGGCGACGGTTATGGGCGTGCAAATCGTGAAAGAGCGAAAATCGGCTCCTTTGACTGCCGCGGACCACACACTGGCGGCCGTCGGGTGCTCCGGGCTGCTAGAGACGGCGAGCTATTTAAGTGTCCTCGACTGTCGTCCCATTCGTCGTTGGACGCGCTCGCGAAGTCCAGGAAGAACGTGGAAAGGCCGTTCCGATGAATTAGAGTGGCTTAACAAAAATTAATGCGTCCTCGCGAGGTATGCGATGGGACGCGGTGATGGAGTAGGCGCAGACGCGATACGAGGAAACAGTTACGAGCACTCGCGGCTTAGAGCGTAATTTGCTGGATGCACACTGGTCGCGGGCAAGCGAGTCGGATGAAATTTCGGGTCAGACTGACAATAAGCAACGAGGTTCAATGAAAGAATTGTCGAAAGGCGATGGTTTTTCTTTAGCGAACGATTGTGCGGGGAGTATGTACGCGTTCGGCGATAATCTTGTGGCTTTAATCCTTAATCTGCAGACCGCTTATTGTGGAGATGGCATAAGGAAACGTCTGCTTTACCATGAAATATGGGCTAGGGGTTTAAAAATAATGATTAACGTGACGCGAACGAGGTGGTAGGAAGTAGTCGCGATTCGGGCGGATTACTGAATAATTTGTGAGGGGCTGAGAGATATTCAAGCGGCTTCTCGATTGGTGATCTGACTAGGACGGTATTAAATATGAAATTAGAATGGACGCGAAGGGTGTGGGTGTGTGAATGCGTGAGGAGTTAAAAAGCAGATCGAATACGGTCCGTCTTTGATTTCCGTCGAAATCGTCGGTTGACGAAAGGACGCGCTTAAATACGGAGCTATTTAAACATCTTCGACGTCATCTATCATTCACGACGAGCGCGAGCGGATTCGGGAAAGCCTGGGCACGGGGCTTTCGACGAATTATAGAGACAGCAAAAATAAATGCGACTGGACGTAGTTGAGACCTGTATGGATCAGCGTAAAGCTCATGCGCGTCATGGATGGAAAATTTCTGCCGTCCTCTGGAGGCATTGAGAGACATGTTTTGACTTCGGCCCGAATTAACGATTGTTCGAAAGGGTTAACTGCGCCGCATGCTCGCATCGTTGCCTTGCGTACCGGCAGATTTATTGACGCAGACAATGACGAATGAAAACCGTGCTCAGCCACGCGCTACTTTCTAATCTAGACAAAAATAGTGCATTTATAACGTCGGTATATCTGCGTCACAGAACTTCCCACCGACACACGCACACACGCGCGTCCGATTCTGTCATATGTATATCGTGAGATCGTGTATAGAGTAGCTCACACGACACAATATTTCATTCAACGCAAACACTATGACGCTCTCGTGACATAAGCCAGTAATGCAAGGAAAGTAATTTTGGCCAAGATCGAGCACACTCAAAATTCGTCAGTTTCGATCACGAACTAATGCCTAACGCCCCGACTACATGTTTAATGCATACGGCGCGATATAACTATGCGTGATGGAACTTCCAAAACTCGATGTCCGGCTATGTGTAACGATGCACGTCGTTGATTGCCTCGCGACAAGCTGCCACATGCATCATATTCGTGTGACGTAAAACTTCCCGCAGCGGGCTTCGCGCATCAAAGCGTCGTCCTTTTGACGGCCCCCGCTTGCTACACACGCTTGTGCGCTTCCAGTTGCAAAGCCGACTTCGCGGACAGTCGGGCGAAAAAAGGGCCGAAGCTTTAAAGGCCATCCCACAATAGCGTAAGTGTGGGGTTGTAGAAGTAGCTGTTGCAGGGAATGCTCTACGACCGGCCTGGGCAATTGGTGGCCCGCGGGCCACATTCCCCTTCTTCTTCCACTTCCGATCGACCCCCACTTTGTTCTATCTTATGCTGTATCCGGTAAAGTATTATCTTCGTATCTAATCGTATATGCATAATATATATATTCATTTTTTAATTCAAATTTGTATTCTTGTGTACACGAAAATACGAATTTGAATTAAAAAATAGAGGTTTACTCTTGGGAAAAAAATAAGGTGACGTCGAAGTAACCTTGAAAACGCGACCGCATCAAAAAACTAATAGTGCCATTTCAATCCCCACTCAAAATACTAAAGGGCACATGCCAGCTAGATTTTTTAGAGTCTCAACTGAAATGAGTCACCCTGTACATATACATATATACATATTTTTTATATAATATCGAATATATTTTACTAGCGTATCATATATGCGGGACCGTCCCCCTGGTGGGGGTCGGTCAGAAGTGGAAGAAGAAAGGTGAACGATCGTGAACTGTGCACGAAAGAGCGCGCCTTCGCGATTCGGAAAGAAATGAGGACTTCTATCCGAACGAAAGTTGTAAGCTTTCGCCGTGGTTTTCCAGAACCGTTTGTTCGCGCGTTCCTCAACGATTTCTCGTATTCGGAAGGATTTAGAGTGGTGTACACATTAAACAAAAAAAAACTATATTTTTAACAAAAAATAATCGTACAATAAAAATACTGAATGTTGCGTGTGTCGTGTGTGCTTGGAATGTGTAATAAGACTAACGTCCGCGTCGGAGAAAGGGACCGTCAGCCCTTGCAGTTCGTAATAGGAGAGGTGGGAAGTGCCAATCGTGACCATATAAGTTGCGAGGATGAAGAAAGGAAAATGAGGAGAGGACTCGAGTGCGGAAAAGATATTACGGGTGGTGGAGAGAGATAGGGTCAGGTATAGACGTTTAGAGATGAGGTAATCTTTCGAAACAGACAGAGAAAGTATATGCGTAGTAACTGAGAATTTGCCGGTAGGCAGTATGTAACAAAAGGAAATGTGGCCCGCGGGCCACCAGTTGCCCAGACCTGCTCTACGACAAAAGTAAGCAACATCGTAACTTAATTGCGGCACTCGGGAGTGCAGTTACGTTTCGAAGACGACGCATTTGATTTTACACGATGCAGAAATCACGCTACACGTCACATCTAAACGTCGCGACTACTGCACTCTCTGCTCATGTAGACTATGACGATGGAGATGGGAGTAGAATTGCTAGAAGCTGACGTTGGGGTAGATGAAAAAGGGCTGGGCTGTGAAGGATCGAACAAATCGGTGCCGATAATCCACGAACAGTCAGTTCTGGGATAGATTTTACGATGATTTTGTATAAGAAGCTGGTGAGTGGAGCGTTTTGTGCTGCCATTATATATCTTCCACAATATTAGTGTCTTCTTAAAGTTTACGTACTTAACACTTTCGTTGTTAATTTCACTTAAACATAAAGTATGTGTACTTTTAGAAATAATAGTAATGAGGACAAAAATTAAGAGTATGTATTTTGTCAGTAAAGAAAGAATGACGTTTCATAAGAAGCACCTCATCTTATCGTCATAATTATTATCTAATTACATTCTTAAAGTATTGCATATACTAGGATAAAAATGTCACATTATTATTATTCTTGAATCTTATTATAAAAAATGAGATATTTCATTGTTTCATAATATAATTATTCCTGAAGAAACAATCACTGCATTGTTTTGCAACCGCTTACCCCAGTGATTTAGCTCGTGACGGCGCGGGCCACAGTCGGTGACAAAGTCGGTCATGCGATGATATTATTATAAAAACCATAAAATCAAAGGCGACATTAACGTGAACGGCTAAGACTAACAGTGCGATGAATGTTTTGCGATGCGAGGAAAGTGCAGCAGTAACAATTGAACCACGAGTCACACTCGATATTTGGCCCGCGCACCATGTCACGAGTTTCACACGACATTATAGGATATAGAATCATAGACAATATATAAAATTATGGCTTTTTCTTATTATTTATTTTTTCGTGGTATACTTTTGAATAACCTGCAACACTTCTATGATGCATGGTAGCCTATTCGACTGTTCCACTCCTTCGAGCGCTGCAGATATGCATAGGAATAATGGATCTTGTGCCTGTCTCTCTGGAACGGCAGGGGTCTCCAATTGTTTCTTGACATGGTCTGTCAGCATGTTTAAATTAGACGAATGCCTTATAAGGGCGACGGCCACATCGTTCTCAAGTCTGCGTTTCTTATTATAGAAGGAATCAGACGCTGGCACGGTTTGTTTTGAAGAACCTGCAGATGACGGCAGTACTAGGTGCACTGGCATAGTATTATCTTCCTCCGATCCTGTCAAAAATACCCATGACGCACAATAAATAATCCCTAACAATGCTCTAGTCGCATGCGTTAGCTGAAATCAGAATGGCATGTACCTGATAAAAGGCTGCATTCTATATCCGAGTTCCACACGTATGAACATGATTGACTGTTTTCTATTGCTGTTGCTGGTGGAGAAGGTGAGCGACTTGGCCTTTGCCAGACCATCTTCCTCGCAGGGTTGGAAAATGATCTGATAATGAAAAACACATTGTCATCCATGTAACAACTGTATAGTGTGCACCGAACAATCGACAAAGAATATCGCATTCCGTAATACTATCTTACTGTCTCGGTTTGATCACGTCTTTCAAGAATTCAAGATCTTTGTACAAAGGCCAGTCACTATTGTACGGTCGTTCCGGTGCCCCAGCTCCAGAGCGAATCGCACTCTCCTTCTCTTTCCTGAATTCCCGGCCAAACTTTTGCCGCAATTTGTAAAATTCTTTCTCTGCGTCCGTACCTGGCAGTGAGAGATATCCCAGAAATTGAAAATCATGACAAGAAAGCATCGTAACTGATGCGTGCGTCACCTCAATTGTCTATCTTCGAAATTGCAACAGCTCAATTTTCATACCAACTCTCGGATTCTCATCGTACTTACCGGTCGGTAGACTAGACAAGCCATTTCCGATGCTCCTCCAGGCCAAAGTTTTCGTTTCCTGGTCTTTGGATGACACGCACCGTTTTTTCCACAATACTTCGTTTCTTCTCACCAGTTCAATTAATTCCCGGCACGATGTTAAGCTCAAAGAACTTTCCTTGTCTAATTGAGCATTGCTCACAGCACCGCTATCTTCGTATTCCATTGTGTACAGTCTTCTTCTCCTGGGACGGTAGTAAACTCTGGCAAATAAACAGCGTTCAAAGTTCTTTATTCTTTGTCGTGGCTACACGTGCTCGCTCGCTCGATGACACAAACTCTCTGACCGTCTCTGGCCTTCTAGCCACGCGTTTCATGCACATATTGACAAGAAGAACGATGACAGCGTCACACGTAAATACCACTCTGATTGGTGGACTGTTATGTCCTAAAGTCCATTCTGCAATTGCATCCGCGTAGTTGTAAGCGGCTGCAAGAGTAACCAGCTGACCAATCGGAGTGCTTTTAATCACGTACGAGCCACTTTGATGGTTGGCTGTTACGTGAGCTAGAGCACTCGGATTAGTTGGTGGTTACGTTTACAGTGCTTACGACTGCGCTTACGCTGTTGTCGAATGGCCTTTAAACCGCTTACGCTACAGTAGAATAGGCTTTAAAACCAAAAAATCCTGGTAGGCCTGATCTCGATCCACTCTTTCGTGAATTTGCGAGAAGCCCTCCGCGCGTAAATGAGACGAAACGAGCCTGAGTCGCGGATTCATCTGCCAAATGGGCCTGGGAAAGCGTAGGAGCACTCAAGCGTTATCGGGGTACGTTGCCAGCGATATCCGCTGAATCTGGACGTAGAAACGACAAAGGTGCGGTAATAGAACGCGTTAATTAGCGATTCATCTAATCCCACTCCATTTCTACCACCTGTCGACAGGACAGCGGCAAGTGTTTCGCTGCGACGCAATTGTTCATCGAACGTCGATCAGTCCATTTTACATTATATCCATATCTCGCTTTACGGCCTAGATACGTTCCGGAAAAATTGGCCGTAAAGCGAAAAGCCGTATAGCGAATCAATTATAAAATGATGACAATTTTGTGCCAAACATTCCTCATATTTTCGTCAGACAAAATGTAGCAATGCCGCCTAAAGGGAGAAGCTGAAACTAAACAGAAGGTCGCCAACAGTACAGCATTTTTTTGGCCGCAGAACGAAACGTTCTGGACCGTATATCGAAAAAGTGCCACAATTAAAAAAGGCCTTTATAGGTGTACCCTCAGCCACACGCTGCACACGCGTCACTTTGTCCCACATACAGTGCTGTCCAGGGAGCGCTCCCAGTGCTTCCATACAAAATTTAGGCCCCCCACCAAATAAACATTGCCGTGAAAACGGACGATGCACCGTGTGCCATATAATCGGCATACACAGAAAAACGCGATGCAACATAAAGGACAGAACCATTTCTACCTAGTGGAGGTGGAAACAGCGGCGTAAGGGGCCTCACTCGTGGATTGCACTGTACCCACAATGACAGACACTGACGATTTCAGTCGTGTTCCGCGATTCGCGACGTCAACCGCTCGGACAGAAAGAAGTTCGACAGTGCTGCGATAAGATTGAAATGAGACAGTGCCTACGGCTCAACGATTCAAGCAGCAGGTCGTTCATCGCGAATATTCCCACCGTTCGCACCCAACTGACCACCAGGCGCCCACACACGTGTCAGTCGTCATACAATTCGCTCGTCCGCAACCTGCTCGCACCCCCTCTTCATCCGTGCCCAACTGTCTATCGCCCACGCGTCGATATCATGCTCGCCGCGACATAAGTCCCATCGGCAGGCATACTGACCTACATACATACATACACATCTCTTAGCGCGACTTTCGTCCGACAGAGCGGATTTAGCCGGCGCTGCCGAGAAGTGAGCGCTCGGTTCGTCGAAGCGGCGCCGAGAATAGCGAGAGTCAGGGAAATGACGAGAGAGAGAGAGAGAGAGAGAGATCCTCCGTGCACGAACGCGCCCGTCCTCTGAGCCGCTTTGTTCGAACCCGGAGGACGCGCACTCGTTTGTGTCGCTGCACCTGTGCACCCTTCTTCGGACGGACAGAGCCTGAGTGAGGTTCGATGCTCGTAAATTATGCGCGACTCCTTGATGCCCGACGCTCGAAGCAACGAGCCGGCAAGGTAAATGCCTTCGCTCACGAGAAACTCGAGGCGGTCTTTGAATCGGTTACTGTTGCATCTTCAATCGCATACGCTGCACAGAGTACGTATGCGCGCGCGCGGCGTACTCGAGATTGCGTGGCGATATGCGGAAACTTTATGCGGCGTGGGTGTGCGCCGGAAGAAATACGTTTTCCTCGTCCCGTCAGTCAAATATTCCTTCCTGTTCGTTGCTCGCCGCGCAGAAGATGTTCCGTTCGGAATTATATTCGGGCAGAGCCAGAGGTACGCACGGTTATTTCTAGGCTCTCGCGTGCCTGCGCGTCGCTGCTGAATATTCCGTGGGAAACATGTCTTACCTGCCATATATGAATCCTAGTCTGAGTGACTGATACTTATTCAAGTGTTACGTCGGTATGCTCGACGTGAGTCGATATCAGTCTCTCGGATTTTCTGCTCGCCCCGCGTCGCTGCTTAAAGTGGGAGATTCCGAGACTGGCGAGTCCGCGGACGTTGAGAAAAAGGGTGAGAATGCGGGAGGACGGAAAATCGCAGACAAAACAGACGCGCTGCCTAAATTTAGTTCTCGGGGGTGGACGAAGGTAGCGAAACAGACGAGTGGGATGGTACTAAGGGGCGGAACGAGTAGTGCGTCCGGGAAATGTTAGTCAAACGATACGTGGCCTCGCTCCATAAATCGTACGCTGCGCGGTCGGGTCAGCTATGAAAACATTTCGGTTACAAATTGTACTTGATGCCCGCGGGAATTGAGGATTAAGTTACACGGAGGACCGCGCAAACGATGTCTTGTCCATGCCCTGGCGCAGCGATGTGACAATGTGCGAGTGTTTTGAATTTACGATCGGAGGCGAGACCGGTTCGAGTGGTTCAATTTGTTCAGCTGCTCAAATTTCACGAATTTTTCTTAACGAAAGTGTGTTGTTCGAAAAACAGAGACAATTCGAACGGTTGGACGTTGTCACGTGTCGATGTACTTAAATATATGCATTTCCTTAGATATTTCTCCGAATAACCCAGATTCAGGTTTCGTGCAGAACTTTCAACTATGTTAGTAAGATAACGCTGACGATTATTTCAAATGGATTCAAAGAAATCGAACAGTATCGAGGGTAAACACTCCTTTATCCGTTTGAAACCTTGGACTCTCCTTAAAATCCAAAAATCCATATTTGTAAAGTATATGAGTACTCCTTACCATATCAACGACTCAAATATCACAAACTCATCCAAGCACAATTACAGAAGAACGAAAGAAGGGTTCTGAACAAAAATGACAATGTTACGAAAGGCGAAGCAGTAGCAAGGGCGTATCGCAGAATGAGAAAAGGCTTTTCACTCTCAAGAAGAATCAGAAGGACCCTTGTCACGCGGCACAAAACTCGCGCTGGTCCACAAGTCGCATGTGCCGCGCGATCGAGCCTGCGTGCAGAGTGCATAGCCTCCGCGAACTTCTTTGCACGGAGTTTTCGTCGTGGCTCGCGGCGAGCGCGCAGAGAAGCAGGAAGAGGAGGAGGAAAGGAGCCACTTCAAAGTGACGATGCACTATGCCGCGGACTCGGTCGTTTCTCAGAATGCTTTACGGACCGCCGCGACGAGGCCGGTCGCTTCATTTGCTGGATTTAGAATGAATTATCGGGGTATTAACGTTGCCGCGCGGGGATAATGTGCTCTCGCGGCGATGTATGAGATATCAGCTCCGCTCGCAGACTCGCGATCTTTCGTTCCTCCGCATCCGCCACGCCCCTTTTTTCCGTTTCCAATAGCTGTCTTTCATTTTTTTAATCGTTCATTTTTTTAACCGCTTCGGAAGCTCTGTGCGCGGCGCGAAAAATCGATAGATTTCAACGCGATTCACAGTGGACGGATGGCACACGGTAGGGTCTCGTCGATGGGTTCACTTTACGAAAGCGCAGTTCAATCGGCTTTAGTCTGTAAAACCTAGACTTTTTATACAGTCAGAAGATGGCACAATGATACCTTTCGAAAGCGCAATTCAACCGGCGTCAGTTTATAAGACCTGGACTTATTAGGGTCAATATCAATCGACGATTCGAGAAGAAGGCTGAAACAATCACGAGTTTCTGGTCGAGTTCCAACCCGTCGAACCGGAACTCGACGTCCCGATAGGTCAGCGCGAAATATATATTCATACCTCGCACAGTCTTACTTAGGCGGTCCGCGCGAAAGAAGCCAAATACGATTTCTCCGGCGAGATCGTGCCAAGTAGCAATTAAGAGGCCTGTGATCGAGGCCTGTGCGAGCCGAAGCCGCGAACGCGCAAGTCAATATACCGCGTACGTATCGTTGCACTTTCTGCGAACACACTGTTGCCCGCGACCCTCGCACTGATCGATGCACGTGCACGCACGAAATTAGTCCTCTCCCGAGAAGCGTCGGAAAGTTTGTCTCTCAACAATATGCTAATTACGCGCATTGAAAGCGGCGGTGGGGTAGGGGGACGGCTCATTATTCTATTTTAATCACCCCCACGGTAGTATGTAGGTGCGCTGAAACTATCCGCGTGGTCGCGTCACTCGGTGGGCGAGAGAATTTTCGCGGGCGAAAAGGATGGGGCGCACTTTTTTTCTGCATGACGATCGTCCACTGCGAACGACGCGAGCACTGTTCCCGGTGAAGGATGTGAACGCGCTTGGCGGGCGAAAGAAAAATGTCGAGCGCATCGTTGGCGAGCAGTGGGGAATGGTCGGGATTCGGATAATGTCGGGTGGCTCGCGATTTTCGTCTGAAATTGTAACCGCAAGTATGATATCGCATCGAACTGCGTTTGTGCGGAGTTATACAGGTATGTGAAAAATCGTCTGATTGTCACGGAAGAAAAAGTTGTCACGAGTTCGCTGTACAGAAGTGACGTGGAGGCTACAATTTTCGAGGGGTTGAAGTCGGCAGTTTGAAATTTTGTTGCAGTAATTTTTCATTTATATCGTCGTATTTTCTCAAATGTTCCCTGGCCCTTGGGCTTTCATTACGGCAAAATATGAATTAAGTCAATTTGAGCCCTCGGTAGTTCTGGTGTTGAATTAATGATGCATTGAAGGTCTCGCTGATTTGGAATGACGTCTACGCATCTCGTTAAATGTTACACGAAGACGAAGCATCGAATAAAGAACGAGAATGATTCGTTTTGTACTGACTAGGCACAGTCTAACACTCGACCAGTCTATTAAGATGCTTATACGCTGACTATGATAAATAGTTGAAGGTTTATTATGTATTCCATGCAATATTCTACTGAATCACTGCACAGGGGTTGTAAGCATTACAGAACGACGATGACGTTTACGGAAGTTGAGAGCATTTTTCAAAGCGAAATTTCACGCTTCCGATCACGCTACATTGGCTGAATGCAAATGAATCTATATACATAGCATGCATCATCGAACTGACAACGGGGAACGTCTCACTTTCAGATTGAACTTTGTGAAATAGCACCAGTATATTGTTACACCCTCCAAACAAAAACTTAGACGAAATTTTGAACTATTCGATTATTTTCACGGTTTGTCATTTTCCACGATCTCAAATCATCTTCTTTGTGATACTTTTGACGTGCCAGTCGCTTCCTAACATTCGATGTTATAACATCGAAACGCTAGTCAAACGAAAAACTATTTATACAATGTTCTCAATAAATAAGGCCCACGGTGCGGTATGTCTTTGAAATTTTATTTGCCCGGGAGGTGTAACAGTATGCCGTGGTCCATTTCCTAAAGTTCGATCTGGAAACAGGATGTTCTCCTTGCGAATATCGCACGTTCTGCCGGGCGACCACGTGTGCGGCAGAACAACATCAACTAAATGAAAAAGCATATTCATCTCGAGGCCCGCAAAGAAATGCGGGAAGCGCGTTAGGCGGTATCGTGACATGCAAAGTGTACGGGCTAGTTTAATTAACATGACGTCGGCGTGGGATGAATAAAAATGCATTGTAGGATTCCCTTGTCGGGAGCAGAGGAACGGAGGTACGGAAAAGGCGAGGAATAACGTCGCGCTAAATTAGAGACAACAAGAGTGTCTGTACACCTACGGAGCGCGTCTCGTAATTCACGTTATAACAGGAAAAGAACACGGTGTAAGAAAATAAATTGTAAATGTGGATTAAAATGTCAGAATACAGGGTCGTGCTGACGAAAGAGACGGTCTCGAAAGTTAATCAATCTTCCGCGTTGCGTATCGAAAACTTGGAAACATTGGGAGCAAAAGCAAAGATTATGACCCATGTAATAAGAATATATCAGTACCTGTCAATAGGCGATATTTGCGTGATTGAAGCAATCATTCGTAAAACTGCCTCTATGACGCCAGCGTATTAAAATATACTGTAAATATCATATCGTGCGTCAGAGCCTAGTTAAAAAAAGACACAAATTGGAAAAGATCGTACATGAGAGCGGAAAGAGAGTTTTCTGGCTCCAACAACCGACTGATCGGCCGGCGATTCCTTGGGGGAGAAGAAAAGTGCAGGTTCGGTTTTGCAGCTCGAGATGTAAATCGATTACCCTTCGTCCCTTCCGTCGTCTTTCCTCGTACACCCACGCGCCCTCTTACACAGACGCATAAACTCTGCCCTAAGCCCGAGATATGTGTTTGTACGGCAAAAATACGCTCCATCTGCAGAGTCCCTTCTCGTTTCTTTCCCCTGAGAAAGCGAGGACCTTTTGTCGAAGCTTCCTATCGATAAGAGCCTCCCTCGCGAAGGATGTACGTGTAAAGAACGAATGTCGTGACGCGCGAGACGCGGCGTAATATTTCGCTGTAACCTCCGCCTTGAAATCCTGCTGGAGTTACGCGTTCAATGGATTCACCGTTCGCGAGCCAAACGCAGATGAATATTGTAGTCAAGGCACAAGACAAATTCGAAGGGGCGCCATATCTCACGTGGATATAGAAGTAAATGTGACTTTGACTCACCAAATTGATTCTGTGTTTGTTGGATCGCTTGCGTGGTACCTGCAACAGAAGAATTTTGAACGTTTAATGAACCGACTCCGAAACGTGAAATAATTGATTAAATGGCGGTCGACAAGGTACGATGAAGCACGTCAACGGACTCTACGAAAAAGAAATGAATGGTGATCCAAGTTGAACATCTGGAAACAATGTCAATCTACTCAAAGAAGAGTCTTTAACCAGACATTCCAAACCGGAACAATTCCATACGAATCGATATATGTACGTAAATGTCGCTCGACAGGATGTCGCCAAGTGCCCTAAGGAACACTAACGAACAGACAGCCTGAGGCACGGAGTGCATTTTGATCCAACTTGAATACCTGCAGACAGTGTCAACGAGTTCAGCGCCGAAATATCACCAGTCCCATCCGGCAAACTGGAACTGATAATACGCCGGGACGTACCAATGTACGTCGTCCCACCAAACTACCCTCGGGAGTCGAAGATTTGCCCTAACTAATCTGCGCGCAGAAGTCGTCGCGCTCATGCCAGATCGTCCCCGAGAATCCTTTGACAACGACACGTCAAAACACTTCGCTGCTTCCCAGGGGACGGACCACCGTCGTTCCGGGGCAAGATGTCGCTGCCCATCGTGATATTCGAATTTCGATGAGTTTCGAATTTCCCAGGTGCCAGAGCCGAGTCCCGATCTTACGCGTTCGCCGGGCGTGCGGGGAGTTTCGTACGTTTAATTAAATGCGCGAGAGTGTTTGGTGATTCGTGCGTGCTTCGCGTTCGCGAGCAGGCCGCGAGATGACAGGCTGCGGGCGGCTGTTTCTAAAAATGTCTTTGATATCGTATCTTGAAAAGGTTGCGCGTATAATAATAGCAACTAAGGCCGCTTACTTTCTCGCCAACTAATGCCGAACCACTCTCGAAAGTTTACCCTTTCAGTTTTCTCCGGAGGCTTGTTTGAGATGGGAAGTGCCTCTTATAATGCATACTCCGGCAGAAAAACAACAACATGAGGCATAAAAGGCTGTTTCATTGTGCCTTCGTTGAGAGAATGCTGTTACGTTACGTCGTCGTGCCGAATGGCGCACAACGTATTTCGACGTTCGCGTAGAAACTTACGCCCGCTCGCTTTACGAAGCGACAATATAATGTTTGACGACATTGCTGTTGAACAGGCCTGGCCAACTGGTGGCCCGCGGGCCACATTCCCCTTCTCTTTACCGAATATTCGACATTATATAAAAAATATATATGTATAAGAATATATACAGGGTGTCCCATTTAAGTTGAGACTGTAAAAAATCTCGTAAACACGGGATTTTAAAAAATCAAGCTGGCATGTGCCTTTTAGTATTTTGACTGGGGACTGAAATGGCACTATTGGTTTCTTGATGCGGTGGCGTTTTCCAGGTTACTTCAAGGTCATCTTTTTTTTATCAATAAATAATTAATGTATATATGTAAGGTGGGGGTCAGTCAGAAGCGGAAAAAGAATGGGAATGTAGCCCGCGGCCACCAGTCGCCCAAGCCTGGTCTAGAATGTTCATTCGGCAGCGGATAGATATGTAGTATCGGAATAGTTTACGCTGCGCCCTTATCTTAAGTCGACGCCTGATTGTTTGGACAGAGTGGCGACGCGGGCGCGTCGTTTAGGTTCTAACAAAAGAACTTTCAGCGGGCTGTACTAAATGTTTGGTTTATCCTATGCACGTGTGTGAACGGAAAAATACGAGCGGAAGAACGAATGTGAGAATGATTCTGCGTGGCCGAAAATGCGAAGACAGTTCATCAGGAAGCCGCGCGGGGCCTACACGTTGAGTAATTCAGTAATGTTAGAAGTCATACGTTTTTGTTTCACACCGTAGTCTCAAATAGCCGTAGGTGTATAGAAAGGTATGAAAGCATCAGAACGACATCTAATATCTCCTCGCATCTTCGACCACTTACGTACATTGTTTACGGAGTGGTTCTGTATAAAGTTCCACGCTCGTGAGGACTCTGTCAATAAATCCCACTAGTATACCGTAGAATGGTCTGTTTGCAAAAGTTCTATGTAGCGACTCGTATCTAGAATGTTCCAATAAATCCTTGCGAACCGAGTATAAGATGGAATTACAGTGTCCAACTAAAGCTATTAAGTGCAAAGAAAGTACTTTGCAGGCCGCGTCGATACAGCCAGGCAGACTTTGAGGGTATTCGATCGGTGGATATTTGAAGAGTCAAAGCGACCTTTTGCCTGAAGCCATAAACGGACACTTTCAACGATCGGTGATCAAGTATATTCGATTGCAAAGCTTGGAAAACCGGAAGACTCCGTTTAAATAGAGTATCGATTATTCAATTCTAACCTGGATAATACTTTAGCTTCGCGAATAGCATCTCTGTGATTACATACATCACGTTAAAAGAATAAGTTGATTTCGAAGTTTTCAGATGAGAAAAGTCCATTTAGACCGACACATCGATCAAAGACTATCGCTGTGAAAAATACTCGTACTTCATCACTGAGCGAACCCATCGCGCCAATACACGCGTCGCTCTAAATAATACATCGAGCAACAATACCGCGCACAATGCATCACTTTACTTCGAACCAATATTTCAAAGTCGAATCATGAAATATTACTCGAGCGAATATTCCTCCGCGCTCGATTGTTGGCCGAAAGCGTTCTTGCAAATATAAATCTCCGCGAGATCGATGTGGAATCAACCGAGTCAACTTCATCCTACGCCCGCGTATAAATATGCACAAAATGTAAAATCTGCGGATAAATCTACGCGAGGAAAAATGTATTTGAGTAATTCCCCAGACATCGACGCAAACAGCAGTCGTCTTCAGCGGAATGAATTAAGAGCTGTTCAAAGTAGCGAAATGAGAACGTGCTTAAATATTGAAGCTGTTTAAATGCTCCGAGAGTTAATCACGTGTTTCGATCTTCCCGAAAAATTCCAGGAGTTCGGATGGAAAACATGGGAGCAATCAACCTCGAAATATCCAAGCAGTTCTGCTCAAAATATACACTAAATTTGAAAGATAATTATTATTTAATCAAATAATTAACAATTACATTTAATTATTAGTCTTCTACAAAAATCTCATCGTCATCACAATGATTCATTTAGTAGCATAACTAATCTAAAATTTTTTACGTTCTCAAAGATTCAAGCCAAGTCAATGAAACCGATCTCAACGCAACACTTGAAATTCCAAATGTTCGCACAGTCTTACCATTAGCAAACGGGTTCAGTCGAGTCGTCGGATCCGAAAAGAAAGCTGTTTAGGCGCCGGGTTCGATTACAAGCAGGCTCCAGCCGGGTGAGCAGAACGATCACGGAGGAAACTGACGCGGCGACAAGTCGTGGACAATGTTTACCGAAGCTCGACCACACCCGACGTGCGTTCGCCGCACAGGACTCGCCAAAACGGAATACGAATCTCGGATTTTCCGGGCGACAGAGCTCCCTGGCACCCGTCTGGCAACGACATCGACCACCTTCCCGAGAGGGTGCCACTTCGACTCTCACATGGCTGATCCCGACGTTCGCATCAAATTATTACCGACGCGCACGTTTTCTTCGCCCGCCCGTTTTCCAGTCCTGAATCCACTTCTGCTCGTCCCTTTTCTGTTCAACTGCCGAAACGTGGATCTCGTCGTTTTTCTTTTAGTTGATTGTGACGGTACGAGGGTGGTGCGGGATTTACATGTACGGCCAAAAGCCGACTAGGAATAACAGGGCAGGTAGCTAGTGGAACGTGCTATGTTGTGCTTGTCGGAATGAAATTTTGCGATGTTCAGACGATACGCTTTCCTTCGTTTGTTATTAGTGTAGGAAATTGTAGTATTTTGGTACTGGGGAATGGTAGTATTATTAATTATACAAATACTTAACATGTATATTTTACACACTGTGTTGTACACGTACACAAGGCACAATTGTGCAAAAGAGACTATTGATTTCTTTTATTTCTGCCTTGATTCGCCCTTCAGATTCGGCTTTCTATAGTATCAGGTATCGTGTGTGCGCCGTTGTTTATACCTTCGGAACCGAACTGGACAATGCACAGAGGACGAGAGGCGCGCGAACGGGGGTGAATTTTAATGCCGCTACTTTGGTAAACGAGAAGCGTCATTGACTAAAAGGCTACGTAGACGGCCTCGTGGGACGTGTATCGTGAGGAATCCCGTTTAGGTAGAGCTAATGTGAGATCACGTTCCTGACTCTCTTGATTACGTTCGCCTAACGAACTCGACGGCAACGACTGTTTCGACTCGGCGCTTGTCCACGTACGTGTAAAAAAAATGTTTGAAACAGACAAAAAAGAAGCTTCGGATGTAGATAGAAAGACCTTTCTAGATAGCTGCACTATGTTTGCCCTCGAGTCACCCTTAGAATTTACTGCAAGACCGGTGATGAAATAGTTTAGATAAAAAGATGCATTATGCTTCTTCTCAATTCGCTCTTATAACAAACTCCGAAAGCGCACGTAGCAAGAACATTGCAGCTGCATGCCTAGAACATACAAAAGTTCCAATACAGAGAGCAAGACTTTTACATTCAACTTATTATAAGCAAAGACTTACTCTCCGCAAGACGTATTATGTTTGCCCTCGATCCGCCCTCGTAAGCACTCGTGGCAGCACAGGGACGGAGGGCATTTTAATTGAAAATTATCTCGCCGCGCCGACATAAGTAAGGATACAGGCCGCTTTGGAATGAGAATATTCACCCCGATAGTTTACCGCCAACCGTCTATCACCATACCACTTCATCTACGAAATATCACTAACATCGAACCTCACCCAACCTCTACCCACACGTGCTCCCGATTCGATCAGAATTTCGCTGCCTATCGCTACTCGATCCGCCCTATTAATTTGCCTGCGCGGCCGTTCGATCGGCATAGCAAGCCGCGCAACCCTCGCGAAACATGATATTTACAGATAGGCGGATCCGTTACGTGTTATAGAGTAATACGTCGTAATCGAAGAAGTAATATCTTAGCGGACCCAGGGGTGGGTGTATTAAGATATATAACGCGGACAATCCGCTTAGCGGGGAACCCTCGAGGTTGCTACTTTACGTAACGGCGAGTGCGAGCTCAGGCCAGAACCGTTTCTCAGACTTTTCGAGGTGGGCTTAGGCACCCCGGCGGCGGCTCGCTTAATTGCAAATCTGGATTTACGCTAATTGACTAGCTGCCGACGCGTAAGCCGTGACGCCCGATGACACTGCCCTCGCCTCCCCCTCTCGTCTCTCGACGCTTCTTTTCCTTCCAAGATAGGCCATTGTCTAATCTCAGACACTTTGTTCTCGCAGTCTTCTCGGACACTTTGCTTAATCCGAAGATGCATTATTCGTGTCTCTCTTTTTTTGACTGCTTACACAGGTCAGATATCTGGGACGATTGAGACGTCAGACAGGAGTTTGAAAATCGGAGAAAATTGTAGCGGTATAGTTTATGTTGGGATGCTTTCGAAGTGAAGAATGATAATGTTAAGTGCTGTGAGAATTGACGAGGACAGTGTCTGTTACGGATGATGCAGAGAAAGTGAAATTGTCGAGTGCCAGTCGGGCAATATTTTCCGGGAGATTTCTTATGAGGTACTGGAGTTTATTGCTGGTGTACTTCGGTATTTTAAACGGTATCCGTTCTTTCACGACACAGTGCACACGCGCGCGCGGGTAAGCGGAGGAGGCAGTCGACGTCGTTCTCACGGCGTAAATTAAATTCTTGTCCCGACCTTTGTCGCCTTCCTGCTCGACTGTCGCGACTCGTCTGCAGCGAAGCCACCGAAACATTGCGGTTTATTCACGGGGAAGCCGAGGGAGCATGACAGCGGGGCCGGAAAGAAGAAGAAAGGGATGGGAACGGACAGAAAGGAGAGAAGGAGCAGAGGCCGAAGGAAGATACTGATTATAAGTCCATTAACAAAAGAACACAGAGACTGCAAAGTTATTCAAATCACTCCGAACATACTTTCCATTCCATTCTCTTTACTACTCAGGCATTACTTTCTTTTCAGCGTCTGCTTGTCTGATATTTCCAATGTATATAATTGTACTTTTTACCCGTTGTCGTTGACAATAAATAAAATAGTGCCGACGACACTGAAAACGTCCGAACACAAGCGTCGGAAGACAATTATCCCGGTCTTCCGATCTCGCCACTTTTATACCGTAATGCCGGCCAGGCTTTGAAGGCCCTTATCGGTTCGTCGCCAACCGCAAACTGAAAGCGTCAAACGTGACGGCGATCAGCATACATCTACGCATCGCTGCGGTCCGCGAAGTGCAAATTGAATCCGCAGGTAATCGGATATCCGGGGCAATTTCGGGTTTCATTTTGACGCGGAGTCGGGGCGGCACAAAATTTCTGCCCCGACCTCCTCCGCGTCATTCGTTTACCTTGACGCGATAAATTTGTCACGAGCGGTAATGGATGTCACCGGCGCGAGGTCGCCATCATTATTCGGAAAAACTCTAACCGCGCGCGGTGTCAAAAAAGGAAGGTAAAGGTAGCCTTCCGCTACTCGCGAACAATTGATAAATATATATATATATATATATATCAGTCTTCGACTCTGTTTTTTCTTTCTGAGAAAAGTATATCGATACATATATATATCGAATATATTGCGGAACATTCGTGATATTTTGGCTAGGCGAGATTTCATGGAAAGTCTCGAAAACAACGATATTTGATGGGAAATGCTATTACTGAACGTAAATAATGGGTGTGGCAAGAAAACGTTACGTCTCTATCCGCGTTCAACATGCGTGGTATGCGTTTCCCACAATATACTCAAGTAGAAAATTCGGCCTCCAATTCCGATGCTCCCGTGGTGGCGCGAACATATCGAATTTCATCCCCTAAGCAAAGCCGGCTAGTTTAACAATACGCCACGTTCCTGCGTGTTTTTCAGCGGCGAATTGGGGAGCGTCACTTGTGTCGACGAGAGGCGAACGTAAATTCCGTTCGTTGATACGAAATGTACGTATAACGCGTAACTGCGTACCATGTACATGTGCCGCGTACGTACTCCCATAGAATTAGGTGTGTGCATACGTGCTTGTACAGCAGACTGAATATGTGCTTCCGTTTGTGCCCGAAGTAGATATACGCCCCTCGCTCGTACAGAACTAGGTTCACCCACACATAGTTCTACGTCACTACAAGCGTATACCATACGACGACCGCGTACAAGAGGTCCATACCTACAAACAAATCATCCGACGCACGCGTACTACCCAAACACAAAGCAAGTGCACAATTCTACCTACATGAGAGAGGGACCACAGGCAACACGCGCAATTACACATACACACAGCGTATATATGAGAGACAACTCGTACGTCAATCTACGCTTCGCGCACGACACTCCTACACGCGCACACGCACGGCGTTATGCATGCTTCTACTCGCACACGTGCACGCGGTTGTAGGTAGATACGTTTCTCGTCTAAGTAGCGAATTGCCGAGAGTGGCAAATGGAGCCTACGCGCAGCGTGGTCGATGAATGTGAATGTATGTGCGCGCACACGCCTGCGTGTCTCACCCCTGCCATAAAGGCGCAGCCCCTTAATGAGAACAGTGGCAACGTGTATGTGGGTCCCTACGGCAGCGCCGGCCCCGAGGGTGCGACGCGGACTAACTCCTGCCTGTATTAACCCAGCGAGAACGGAGGGGTGAAAGGCCGTGACGACTCGTGCCGGCAAGTAGGCCAATCGCCGCGGACGAGAGTGTACTTTTTTTCGTCGCCACCGCAAAGCGCACCGAAAAAGTCGGAACGTAACGCGGTCAATGATATTCCTTGCCAGGCTGTACGGTAGGACGTACGTTCATCTTTCCTGCACTTTTCGGACTCCGGTAATCTGGAGAATTCGTAAGTAAGCTTCACGAACGCGCGTCGGTAATTAAACAGAATTTTGTGGCGGGATGAGATAGTAAGTATGATTCACTTATAGTGTGATTTAGTGGATAAAATATTCAGATATCTTGTTACTTGGAATAAGTGACAGTATAAACTCGCGCCTACTGACGTATGAACAGTTAGTAACCTAGTACCTGTCCGCATGTGCGCGCGTACATTTAGTTCCCTACGTCTGTTTCCCTTAACACACTGGCGAAGTTTATTTGCACCTTAACTAAACAGCCACAGTCCCCTGTTCGTTGAACAAACCTCGACCTACGAAGTACGCACGCACCACGCTTATGCGTTTTCATAAAACACAGTCCCAGGCCACTAGTTATTCTGGAATAATCTAACTCGAACAGTTTCTCTTCCACGTACTTCGGTCAGCGACGGTATAATGAATCCACCGCGAAATGCGAATGCAACGAAGTTTTTGAGTATTCCCGCTCGAACGACGCAAAGCACAACGTGGCATCAGCAATAATGAAATCTCTTAACATGGTGGTTCCGCGATTATGGATTCACCCGCCGATGCGCCTTCGCCTGTCGTCGAATGAATATTCCATCTTTTTGTCAAGTCCCTTATTTCTTTTTTCTCCCGAAATCAGCGTGTCGTAACATGTCCGACGATCGTCGGCGCCTCGAGAGATCCCTGCCCATAATCAGGCGACAAAAACCTACTTCCACGGCACACATGTACCATCCGACGAAATCGAGTGACGACGGACTATTCTGCTTTTTCTCGATCCATCGCTGCCGTCTCCGACGACGGCTGCAAAAACCAATGAAACACGTGTTTCGCGTGTAGTACGAAGGGAAGAGACCGTCTCGCCTCGTCGCCCGCCAGATTTGGCCTGGGATTTTTCAAAGGCTCTTGGGTTCCTCGACTGCGAACGCTTTGCTCGCGCGGAAGGCCTTTTTCGGAATGCCAATTTATCGACGCCGGTGGACACTTTGTTTCACGCGTAACATTCGATCAACGATTTTCAACGATTAACTCTTTCGATTTTTACGTCGAGTAAATTCTTTCTGCATTCGTCTGTCTTCCCCCGAAACGGCATGACTCCAGACGTTTGTTTCAAGAAAATTGAAGCCGACACATGTACACGCGATATTCATTCGATGGTTAGAAGCGAAATGAACGGACGTGATGCGTGATCGGCACAAACAAACTTTTCCTTTGCTCGAACACATCTGCCTCGTTATCGACGTAACGAAAAAAGAGAAAATACATGTCGAATAGAGAACAAATATATTTTGTTTTTTACTAAAAAAAATAGTCGATAGGGCGGCGCGAGAAGAGAAAGACCATGACGGACGATGAAGAGTCGGGAGTCGTAACACAGGGTTAATGCGTTAACATTGCCAGTTAGCGCGATAGGCATCCGTTATGATGTAATTAGCTCTTCTCCGTGGGTCACCGCTTCATATATCTCCCTGCACTTCCATCCGTCCTTTTGTACTCTCCCCGAGCACTGACTTACGATAAATCATAGCGTCTCATCAAACCCCTGAGCAGGCATACAAATGAGAATGCAAATAAGCGATCACCCCCGTTCGCCCCCTTATCTCACTCCCCTTTCGCTGAGCTCTGTGTCTCATAACTCAGAGGGCTGGGCTTCTTAAGGCTTAAGACGCAACTATCTTCATTGCGTTCAACGACCGTCTCTCGGCTCACGCTACACTTTCATTCTACCGCATTCTACCTGAACTTCAAAGCTTCGTCACTCTTTTTACCCCCGACCACTCTTCTACTTTCTTCATAAAAGGTCCTCGGCTACGCGGCGCTGATATTCACTTGAAAAATATGGTCGAGAAAGTTCGACCCGTAGTAAGGAACAAGCAATATTGTTTAAAGACCGTATTCTACCCGAACTTCAAAGGTTCGTCACTGCTTTTTTCCCCTCCCGGTGCTTTCGTTCGTTGTATTCTTCATAAAAGGGCTTCCGTCCATGGGGCGTCGATATTGCTCGGAAAATGTGGTTCAGGAAATTCGACTTCCAGCGAGGACGAAGTAAGCAAGATTATTTGCAGGCCACGGTCGGGGCCTCAGATTGTTTGTCGCTTTTGTGTTCGATCGCTCTACTTTCTTCGTCAAATATTTGTGATCGTAGCACGTCGATGTCGCTCGAAAAGTATGATTCAGCGAACAAGTACCAATCAATATTCCGTAGAGTAAGAAAGAAACTGTTGTTACATTTCAAAATGTACAGGGAAATAATTCGTATCCACTTTATTTTTGTCAAGACAGTGAACTAGGTACAGAATTTAACAATAAATATCGGTTTTAGTTGAATGTAGAAAGACGTGGAAGTATCACGTCGCGTAACGTGTTTAATATTCGAATGATGCAATAAATATTTCCGATACTGCACATTACCGCACGAATAATGAAGAAGAAGAGAAACAAGACAAATGTGGCAATTTTGAAGAAAGAATGCCTACTTTTCCTGACGAAAAACAGTTTGCCTCGTGTAATCCGATCACCAAAGTCACTTTCCGTTTGCCCCTCGCGAGACGTCGGTTGCGACGTTTCAAAGAAATTTCCAGCCAACGGTGCCGTCAGCGGGAAAGAATTAAACGTTCGCGTGGCTTCGTATCGTTTAACAACACGTTTGTCCCAGTGACGCGCTCTCGCATGTTTCACAAGGAGCCGCCGATGCACGAAATTCGCTAATTAGGAACAATTTCGACAGGTAGTTCGGATGATTCACTCGCTGACGAACGACGACAGGCATTGTCGCGGACTTACTTATCGCACGCAAATAATTAGGGCTTCTGTCAAAGCAAAGTGTCGAAAACAAAGAAACGTCGAGTAAGTTTAACTTATGCAACGAACGTTCACCGAGAAATTGATGTGACCGACTGGACTGGTGCATTTTTCGCAGCAAATCTGACACGCAATCTCTGCTCCCGCGGAATTCGTATTCGGAATGCAAGCGATGCAAACGGCCATTAATCTGGCTTTTGATAGAAAGAGCGGTGTTGGGATTGAAAGGACGGGAGAAGACATTTATGAAATGTAGGAGTAAAGAGAGCTTGGCGACGTGAAAAAGATAAATGGGTGGAAGGATGGACGGACGGCGGAAGGAAGACAAAAAGAGAGGACGGATTTGTTAAAGTCGGGCTATGCGAATTTGACCGATTATAAATCTAGCTTATGCGTCTTTACAGGGGACGTAGAAGAGGATTAACCGAAGATTCCACCCTCTCTTTCCCTTTCCCCCTTTTTTCATCCCCCTTTTCATTCTCCTCGGCCACTTCCTCTCTTTCGCTACGCTAACTTCATTGTTTCGACCAGCGTTGTTCTTCCAATGCATATTTATTTGAATATCGTTTCAACAACGTTTCTCGTGATTGTCACTTCCAAGGACCGAGAACTCGGAATATCTTTATATCATTTTTCAGCCCTCATTTATTCAAGTCTCTTCGTCGTTAAGAGCGCCTCCCTTTGCTTATCTGCCGCAAATCTCGTTCGCGGAGAAAGAAAGCTCTCCTCGGTCCGCAATTCTTTTTCATTTTCTTCGTATTTTGTTATTTCATTCTGTCCGGCTAGTACCCTTTGTGTCAACTATATCGGCGCCTTCCAACGAGCGCGTACAGTCTCAGTTAGTCAGGCGAGATGGAAAGCGGGGGTTGCAGTTGGCCACGGTTCTTTTGCATTTACATCGAATTTTAAGCTGGTACCGCGGGTACCGTCGAGACAGATTGCAGGAATCGATCGCATTGCATTTCTAACAAAAAAGGAAGAAAGCATGAAAAAAAAACAAGAAGAAGAAAGCCGAACAGGAATGGGGGCAGGGGGGGGGGGGGGGCGAACGAGGAACGAAATAGAGAAACGGATTGCAAGCTAGGACGTGAATTGCAGGGGAAGGAAATGAAGAGAACGAGAGGAACGAAACTACGGAAAGAGAAGGACACTGAGAGACAGAGAGTCACGGAACGAGATATGCGATCGGTAGAAGAGACGTCAAAAACGCAGGCAAAAATATGGTAGCAATCCACGCGGGAGCTAGGAGAAACATAATACGATTAATATCGAGATTCTGAGAAGAGAAAAAGAGATACTCGAAACAAAATCGTGCACGCACGAAGAAATGAAAAATGAGGGACGTCTTCTTCCGGTTGAAGATCTGACGGAATTGGCGCATTGATACGGTTGAATTCCTTGCGATTTAAAATGGCCGCGAGAGTACACGAGGACAGAGACAGCTGTATGACCACGGAGAAATAGAGTAGACAGACTGACAATATAGAGGAAGCAGGGTGACAATATGCTAGAGTGCAACAACCCGTGAGAGGCAGAAACGGTTAAGTAGAGACGAAAATAGTAGAACACAGAGAGGCAGAGCGAGAGAAAGAAAGAGAGAGGGAGAGAATGTGGAATAGAGTAAGAATATAGCAAGTGCCGCATGAGAGGAGAGGAGAGAGCTCCCGCGATCCGCAATGCAGCGCGTTCCACTGCAGGGTGGGAAAAAATGTCGACTGGGCGCGGGCGGTGGGAAACGAAAGGAGAACCGCTGGTGTTTTCTGCGGAAGAAGCGCCGACGCAGGACATAAATGCGAGCTCGGGAGTGGGTGAGTGCGGGGATGGGCTGCGTGGCGATACACAGCCGGAATTATCCTTCCTCGTAGAAGCTCGGGGGCGGTATTCCACGCGGAATGTGTATCGTTCTCTGGATTGTTTGAAGGGGCCTTTGAATTAGACTCGGTGTTCGCGCGCTCTCTCTCTCTCTCTCTCTCTCTGTCTCTCTTCTAGTCTAGGCTTATAAATGAGGGTGAGGAATAGATGCGTTGATGCCGGCGAGAGAAACGCGGCAGTGCATAAAGAAGCGTTTGTTTAATGGATAATCAACGGAAACGGATGACGTTGTTATTTATGTAGGATGTGTTTGCGCGCTCGGCGCAGGAGATCGTGAAGGAGACCGACTTTCGTGGTAATCTGAATTAACAGTAAGAGATGAGCGCATCGAAAGATGACGTAGTGGCGGTGACATGTTAGATCTTGCGACTACGAGCGAATAACGTTTCACAGCTTGCGTTCACTGCACTCTGAATTTACTTAACTACACACGCACTCAGCGCGTTGCATCGTCGTTGTACAATATCACGCCTCACGTTTGATCCATCGAAATCAATAGAACGAAGATGCTTACGCAAGGACTATGCTCCTGCCATGTCGCATGAATTTAATCGTACGAATGTAATGCGACACCCGTGCTGCTCCGACATCCGGAACAATCACGATAATACCTTCCACCGAACTTGTCGCATGCCGACTGCCGACCCAGCCAGTTTTCTCACTGGCAGAAAGGCCATTACTCGCGATATACCGAACTTGCCGGGCCCTCTTTAAGCAGGCTGGAACTTTCATACTGTCGAGGCAGAGAGAGAGGGAGAGAGAGAGAGAGAGAGAGACGCACACTCGGGACAGAAACTCGACGTTAACGACATCGAGGCCGCGCGCGATACGCCCGCGAGAAACATTAAACGTTCAAGCGTTGAATATTCGTGCACCGGGAGCGTCTCATTTCACGGTTGCCGTGAATATTATCGGGTCGTTTAAACGGGGCTTGCGCGTCAATTTTCAGACTCGGGCGCGACACACGGAAGGCACCGATGGAAGGCAGGCAGCGCGCGAGGACCGCGTCGAACGCGCCCGGTTATAATGGGAAGCAGATAAGGCTTGGGCGAACTAACGCAAGGTGCTCTCGATTATTCACGGCCGCTTAGCGTCGCGACGCCGACGTACTTGCGAAACCGACGCAGCCAGCATCTAATTTGTCAGAGCGAACGAGGGGCGCCCGGCGCCGGGACGCCGAGTCCTTCGAAGCGTCTGCGAGAAATTGCAGGGAAACGACGATCCGGCGCAAATCGAAAGATCCGCGTCACTACGCTTTCTCGTACTCACGCGCGGCTGATTCGAACGATTTGTCTTGCGAAGTGGAGTCGCGGTCTGAAATGAATGCGGGCAGGATTGCGATGGCGTGAAGGTGTAGGTACGTGGGTGAATATTATCATTTTTTTTTTCAACGCACATTCTGCGCGTTCGTTGTGGCGATAGTTTGGTTGATAATTGAATTGTAAGCTAACGATGCACCGCAACTTTTCTAACTTGTCATGGTAACCTGCATGATAGCGTCGCATAAGCGCTCGGGTTGTTTAACATAATTCAAGCACGCGCCCGCATGAAACCCAATAAACCGCGCGGCGGAAACTATGGTTCCGCTTCAATGCTCCCGGGCACCTGTGCCTGCCACGCTTTACGGGGCACTCAAATTTCCGGCAGATTGCGAAAACCGTCCGCGGGCCGTAAAATAATCCGAACGTTCGACGCGCGTGCGTTTGTCCTTCGTCTATGGCACTATACGCGCGCATATGCCGATGTATGCGGGAAGAATGCGGGACCGACGGACGGCGGAAGAAACGGTAAGGCGGACGAGGGACAGGAAAGTGGAAGGAAGGGAGAGTATAGGTCGATGGATGGATATTGATTTGCCAGTGTCGAGAGGAGCAAAGAGAGTGATCAGTCGTGAAAGTCGACGAACCGAACACCCGCCGTGTACGCCGGCGACTCCGGCCACTCTGACGTTTTCTGCGGCGGGAAAAAACTAATATCGGCTTTCTTTCAAACGGATTCGCCGAACTCGGCCTCCTCGTGCAACCTGGAACGCGATGACGTAATTAGAAGAATCGGCTACGCCGAGACGGACGGAGCGATCGATCGGAATCTGACTCAACGATCAGGATTTCGGAAGCGAGTCTGAGACGCGTCGAATTGAAGTCGAGGAGAAGTTAGAGTGATGCTTCTGTTGCGCTTGTCTGCCGTGTGTCTGGTTTTGTGCTTCTTGCATATGTGCGGGAAGTACGTGAAAGAAAGGACCGGCGCCTTCTTTACTGGCCAGAGCTGAAGTTTAACGACTGAAACTACTCTCTACGCTCTCACCTCTCCGAATGACCCTCTAAAAGGTATTGAAGGCATAAAGAAAGTTTGCATAGGAAAGTTTTATCGCTCTCGTACGCGGAATAAAGAACACACCCTGTGGCAATGATACGGAAATATTGGCCAGGCGTAACGTCATTGATCATCTATTAATTCGGACAGTGTGTACTCCACTGTTATTACGCTAAAATTCTCACAAGAGCATCTTGTCCGCCCACACGTCACAGTTTCAGACACTTTCCCACTTCCACCACAATTACGGTATAATACAACGGCTGCCAAGCAGTCGCCCTAGCTCCGCGAAGACGATCCTGACAAAAATCGAAAATCATCCTCATGATCTCGATAATAACTGAAGCCTGTTTGCCTGACAATTGAGTCTCACTCACATCGTCATCTCTCGAAAGCTTGGGCCGAACGGATCTATCTCTCATTCGATGCGCGCCGCTCTCGCCGCGGGAGTGAATATAAAGCTCAGAAATTTCTCACGACGAACGTCCGCACATCCGCGTTGGCGTCGTACGACGTCTATGGGCTGAAAGGGAGAGACCTACGGCACGATGTACGGCGAAAAGGTCAGCGATTTACGGGCATCCATCGACGTCGAGGGTTATGGCGGCAGTAAGGGTTGCAGATCGAAGGGTGCTCCCATACGTATTACCGGGATGAGGTACGATCTTCTCCGCTCGTTCTCTCTCTCTCTCCTTCTTTATCCATCTCTCTCCATCTCATGCGAAGCCGGCTCCTGACTCCACCGCCGACGCTCCTACGACGGTCTTTGATGACGGGACTGGAATTCATCGCGGTCGTTCGTAAAAATGTATCACGGACCGTTCCGCGCGAACGGTCAGGAATAACATTTAATCCCGTTCCGCGCGAAGCCCTGTTTTTCTCCCTCTTCTTCCGGGACCTGGATTTGGACGTAGGATGCATGCGTTACGTTAGAGACAGGGTTGCGTGGGCGAAGTCGACAGTCATTTATGTGGTGTCACATTCATTTTGTGCAGCACGTCGTTTTAGGAAATTGGGTCTATGATTTATGTTGATCTGATTATTGTATTATGTGTCGGTGTCTGCGATATACGGAAGGGACAGTATTCGTGCGTTTGCGTATCGTGACGGTGGTAAGGATGGGTAATTAGATGTCGTGTCAAGTTTGCTCATTAGAATTTGACAGTACTCGTGCGAGGGTCGCGTAATGGATACATTTTTACGCTTGCGATTTTTTTGCGAATTTCGGATACGTCATACTTCGCAGGAATGTGGGAAAATTTGTTACAGAAATAGAAAGAGCGGACAAGGTCGCCGGAGGTTGAAAGACGTTAGTCTTTTACGCTCATCTTATATTTAGGGGAAAATTCACGGCTGACGACTTCGCCTCTAGGTTGAAATTGACGTCGTCGACAGGTTAAGTAAAAGGCGAAGAAGATTGACCATCAAAGCGCGCCCGTCGAAGTTGTTAACGCTCTTTTGATTGTGTCCATTCTCAGACACGCTGTGTGTAAAAGGCGAGCGAAGCGTAGTGAGAAGTTTACAGCGCCATCCCAATGACTATTACGGCGTATTTTACGGCTACAGCCCGTTATATCCGATTTAGAAACAGAAACCGATAATAAATCGTTTACCGGGTCGCCCACGACAGTCAAGGAATTTACTTTCACACTGTACCGAGTCCAACAAACGTGAAGCACGTAAAGACACGTTTTTCTGACGAAAATAATTGCCCGCATGATCACACATCTTGCACCGATCAAATTCCATTCCCTTCGACATCGATCTAATCGATTTGAAAGAAGTTATTTAATTATTCCGCAAAAAGATTCCACGATTTTTCGAGGCTGGACGAATGGATCCATGGAAATTGATCGGAAAACGATAAAAAGAAAAAAAAAACAAGAAAAGAAGAAAAATAAATGTGAATAATTGCCGAAGGGCCGACTCAGGAGAGATTGTGACAGGATGTGAATTAACGATGGAAATGCATGACTCGATTTTCGCGTACTCGCGCCTAGTATTGATACGTTATTGCGCGAGCGAATGAATTTCCATACGGGACGGTCGATATAATTTATAACCGCGGGGCGGACTCGTGAATCATGGACTTTATCCATGGAAGCGTCGCGTGAATTTATGGGCGCAAAAATGTATGCGCGACAGGGTAGACGCGCGAACCTGCTTCGCTTATCGAAACTATGAACACAGTGCGATTTCCGTACGAGCCAAACGACCTCTCGTCAAGAGAGCGCCGCTCTATCTTTTTCCGCCATGCAAAGTTGCTGAACATTACGGAATTGACGATCGATATTTATGACGCCTCGTACATTTCTCCGCGACGCGTACGGTCGTGAAAAGTATTAATGAACGTTGCAACGATGCAATATCTGGTGTAGTGGAGGCAAAGTCGTTTTTCAGCGGCTCGCAACAATAAATACGGTGGAAAGTACGTCGTTAGCGACGCAGAATTATTTACCGAAGGCAACGTTGCGTTTGAGCAAAGTTGGAAAATCCTTGTCATTTATCGTCGCGTCCATCGGCAACGATTAGGGCAACACTGGCGACTATTCTTTTCTACGATACTTTCTTTATGTTATTTTTATCTGTATAATATATAGTGTAAAATTTGGTGTGTACCCATAGATGAAATAAATTTTCCTAAAGTCCAATGATAACAACTTGATGATCCATTTAAGGTGACGACAACCAAATTCGCTTATTCTGTTTATTCTTCGAAAACGGTTAATTCTATTGGACTATTAGTGGGAATATAAATCCTGTGCTACTAGTATGTTATCAATCATAGCAACCTCACCGTATTTGTGAATCAATTTCGAGATATTATATTTCTGATCCTACGCGTAGAAATAACAAAGCAAGCAGACAGTGCGTGTTTTACCTGAATTTGCACTGTTTCCCAATGAACAGCAGAGAACGTTCAAGGATGACTTTTTGCCGGGCTCTCGGAGACATCTGCTTCGCTGAAATCGCAGCCGCGTATCGTGCCCGAACAGCTGTGCGAAGGGCGCTAGAAGCCTTGGGGCTAGAGTAAAAAGACAAGAGAGAAGGGGGGAGAGAGGGAGAGAGAGAGGCGTACGGAAGGCGCCTGTTTCGCGCCAGAAGGCGCCGACGAGAGAAGGCGTTACGTGCGATATGATGTGTGTTCCGGAGCTCTGGATTAGGCACGCGCATAGAGCCGCCTACAACGACATCGGCGAACATGGTAGACGCATGGAGAGACGCCTATTATTACACCAACGAACAAGTACCCCACATATTATGCGGAGGTGTTTGCTACTATATCGAAGAATACGTATACACGCATATAAAGATGTCAACTATTGCACCGATAAACACGTATGTAAATACAGAAGTGAGCATCACTATTAGAGCGACGAAAATCTTTGCATGCGTACACAGAGAGAGAGAGAGACTACTACTGCGGCAAAGAACACATACACAGGTATCGACAGGCGCCTACTATCACACCGATAGACACGTACAATCGTACATGAGCGAATGATACCGCCCCCGCTTGCCGAGCGTTATCACTTATGATTATACGTGGAAAAGTGTCAGCCACGTGCGGCCTGCTTCTTCTCGCAGAAATACGTACTTTCGAAAGTGAGGCGAGCCGTGGCGTTGAATTAGTCGCGCGTGTGAGTTAAATTTATTTGAAATAGGGTGGAGAGGGCTTGCGAAAGACAATTTAGAGATCGTTCCGAAACATTTCTAGCGATCAATCTACGCTCAAGCACTTTATACGCACACGTACTCTTGGCATCGTAACGTTACATAAGCAGCTGCGCTGAGAGCATATTCTTTGCAACCGGCATGTATTAACGTCATACCCGAGCATATTCGTGCATAATGCCTAAATTACTTAACAGACGCATAAAAGCTTATGCCGCGAGCTTTAGTCGCGCTATTAACCCTGTTAATGCTCTTGGTAATTCTTGTTTGCTCCGCAACTTCAGTGCACGTAACCATGCCTTAGTAAACCTGCAAGCACTGAAGTACATACACGACTTCAACAGCTCCCTCCTTTGACTAACAAGCCTACTTTCATTAGGCTCTTTGAACAAAATTCCGCGTTTGCACTCTTGGAAACACCTTATATCTTTCACAAAGAGCTACACACCGAAAAGCAGCTGTCCCATTTACAAATTTCCTGGTATAAAGCATATTTATCAGGCAAGTTGCCAGATGAGGGAGCCATCAAAAAAACACACGAACGAAATGAGTAATTGTGTCATTACGAAAGTGGTGCAAGAATTTAAAACAAATTACATTTTTCCCTTATCACGAGTTGCATCGTCGTGCAGTGCAGTGTAAGTGAAAAATGAGACTCTTTTCCGATTTCTTCACTTGTTATACCATTGTCATAATCATCGGCATAATTACCGACAACGAACGATGCTAAGTAGACGAAAGTAGAGTAAAATCGGGTACCATCGTTTTAATAAGATAAGAAGTGCTATATAAACCCATTGTTTGACACTAAACGTTTAAAATTCCTATCTTTTGCCAAATGGGACATTACCTATATCAGGCCTGGGCAACAGTGGCCCGCGGGCCACATTCCCCTTCTCCTTACTGGATATTCGACATTATATAAAAAATATATATATATATAAAAATATACACAACGTATGCCATTTAAGTAGAGACTGTACAAAATCTCGTAAGCACGTGATTTTAAAAATTCAAGGTGGCATGTACCCTTTAGTATTTAGAGTGGGGGCTGAAATGGCACTATTAGTTTTTTAATGCGGTGGCGTTTTCAACGACGTATAAAAACTATTTTAATTATAGAGTCTGTAACCGGATTTTTCTACGCCTAGTTGGCGGTGAAAATGCAATAGTATTTCGTCCTGTGTCGGATGTCAATACGCTGCCGAATTATTCGCCTGTAAAGATGCGTCGGTTTGACGGAGTTGTTTCGTGTTGAGAGCGTATCCTTGAGGATCGCACCGTACTTTGTAGGGAATTAATATTAGAGAAATACGTCAGAAAAGCAACGGTTACATGTATTCTGCTTTTCTGGAATCGACACTGTTGTGTCGGTCGATTCGACCACTGGGCGAGTAGAGACGTAAACTGGTGTAAATTGCACACGAGAATAAATATATATATTGTTCGTGAAAAATATATACACCAAAAATAGTATGGAGCGTCGTATGTTAAGTGTGGCAAAGAATCTACAGTCTTAGCTAACGTGACTAGAACGTAGCGTTAGCCAGGATAGAGCCAAAAATAAGCCTGTTATCTATACGAACTATGCAATATCATTCGGCTTCTAGACCTGGGAACGCTTGGGTGAAGACTAAGATCGTCAGGCGGGGAACACCGTAGTGGTAGTGCATGGGCCGTACATCAGATCTGTCTGCCGGAAGCTATCCCGTGTCCTGTTCTAAGTTGGTGTTCGGACTCAGGCTTGTTCAAATTGCTGGATTCTAGCACAAATATTCAATATCTGTTTACAGGAACTCGCACTACATATATCCTGTACTACGTTTGACTATAAGCAAACTGCCTGCAAAGGAGACTAGGAGTATCCTTGGGGGGGCAATAGCCAGCTGTAGGAGTCCTCCGTCACTTTACAGGTTTACGCAATAGAATTGGAAAAACGGTACACGATACTGTTCTGCAGGAGCGCGAAGCTGACCGGGGGTCAATCTAGCCACTTCCAATTCTATCGGAGCTAAATCTAATATTTTATACTCTACTATTAATGGAACTATCCTGGCAAAACGCGACGCTCTTACTACGAGACGGGTACACTCTATGTGTCGGAATTGAAGTATGCAAGTTTGAACGAACGCGAGAATTTAACTTTTATATCGGCGATGCTTCTATACAATTATCTTGGCTTATCACTCGTTTATAGTGGCATGTGAGTTTGACGGGGCAGTAACTACACTTGCAGAATTCCGCGATGTGTGCAAATATCATAAAAGGAGAGCGCACGGTCGTCAATACTTCAACTGGCGTTAATATGTTGAGTGACTTGTCTGATTACTTTTATGCAACCGAATATGTGGTGTCCGCGGTACGGCGTAGTGCGTTCGATGATAACGGCGACAGCAATAAGCGTGCTCCAATCTTAGCTCAGGATTAGAACGAATTCCTTGTGCCGCCGATATATTCGATGGTTCACGTAATTGCTACGGCGAGAAAAGGAGGCATCTATGCCCAATGTTGGTAACTAAACTCTTCCTGTGTATGCCTTTGTTTACGGCGCGCGTGCACATACACACGCCCGACCCTGGCGCCATGTACCGTGCATACGCTACGGCGCGAAAATGACAGCCGCATGTAAGCGTACGGTTTTGTACGGTTACAAGTCCTTATTTAGGTCCGGCCTGGACAATGCAATAAATGGAAAATATGAAAATATGGAAATTATATTGAATTTGAATTAAAAAATTAATGTATGTATGTAAGGTGGGGGTCGGTCAGAAGTGGAAGAAGAAGGAGAATGTAGCCCGTGGGCCACCAGTTGTCCAGGCCGGACCTAAATAAGGACTCTATAATTAAAATAGGTTTTACACGTCGTGTGAACAACATGTTGTTTCTCCGAGAGCTAAGTGATTTTTTCGAAATGGGACATTTCCCGATTCTAGAACGCCCAATTAAGATTTTTACGCTTTTACCCTACGTTTCCCCTGCTTCATAGGCAACTTTTACTCGCATAACAAATTTCCATCGACCAGCGCGAAAAACGAAGGAGGAGGGTAACTTCTGAGGATCACGCACTCACGTACACGCGGCTGCGTGATTATGAACGTAACGATGGCCGTGTCTCGGGAGTGTTATCGCTTACGTGCTTACGATTATGCCTGGCCAAAGAGCATTACCCGGAAGCGACGACGTGCACGTCGAGCTTTCTCCTCCTTTCTGAAGTCTCGACGTTCTGTCTCGCGCCAGAGTCTCAGTACCCGTTAACGAAGCATAATATCAAGGCGCAAGGCCCCCGCGCATTAGTCCAGCTCCGTGGACGTAGACTGTGGCTGAATTAACAGCAGACAAGCTGCGAGTTTATGCGTCGGGCCGAAGGTCACGTCGTCCCGTTCTTTGAGCAACGAAGTTTTCGAATTACGCGAGACACGAGGAATGGATAGTTGAACTGAAAAATGTGCATGATACATAGTAATTTATGGGCCGGCTGTGCACGGTGTGCTATTGAAAAATGCTAGGTCTGAGAAAATTAGAACTTCGTGTAATTTGTGGGATCCTGGAAGAGGCGAGGACTTACGAACAGTGGAGCAGTAGATTTGACTATTCGTCTGCGAAACAGAAAACGTTTCTGCTGATTTTGAACGATGCGGACCGATAACTATGTGCACGCAATTCGAATGTTCAGGTTCCCAGAAATGAAAGTTTAAATCCAAGCACACTCACCGCCCGCGTAACCTATTACTACGTCATTTAATTTTCGCAAATATATTGAAATCAGCAACCGCCTGTGCGCAGACGAAGGTAACAGCGCTAACGGCTCCTTACTTCGAGTTCATGTTTCACGGTGCATTTATATGAAACGTGTATTCGCGTCTGTGCGATCGGTATCTGGAACGAAGTTCCGGAATTTACGCGCAGGAAATCGGCGCGCGGAATACGAGATCACTCGGCGAGAGGCCGTAACAATTGTGTGCACGTGCGCGAGAGTAGAGGTGAAAAGTGGCAATGGCCGAGGAATCTAAACGGCACGAGCGAGCGCGGCTTGTCCAGAGGTAAGAGGTAAACTGTAAAGGATGCAAGAATGTTGAGCGCAAAGAGACGTAACAATGACAAACGTGTCTCTGGCGGCGAGCGACGCGGAGTTGTTCGCTTCGAGGGCAGCCTCGACGATTTCCATGTGCTAAACTTCCGTATTACATTGGCGAAATTGATCGTACACGTGTAAAGCAGCGCGGCGCGAACTGGCGCGGTCCCGCGATTGTGTTGATGGCCTACTTTAATAACGCGCCGCATGAGGCACGCAAAGTCGTAATTCAACATCCCCATCGGACTTCAACGAACCAGCAACAATGTCGAGAGCTGGCTATTACTTTGGCCAGCGTTGACCTCGTCGCGAGTGACTAAGTAATTGCGAAAGTGAGATGGCATCGTCGAATGCTTTTCCTGTTTTTAAGTTATCACGTTCACTGGCACGTAATGCGAGTTTGTCAATGCTTGATTTGGGTTGCAGTTACTGGATTCATTCCGCTGAATTGACGCAACAGCATCGGTCGCACAGCATTACTCGCATCCGGAATATTTCGTATGCAGTGATAATCGTGTTTGCTGAAATTCGAGTAGTTTTTGTGATTATCGACGCGTAATATGAACTGACCGATTGATATTGGTGTTACATACTGCCTACCGGCAAATTCTCGGACACGCATACTATACTTTCTCTGTCTGTTTCGAAGCCTCTGTCCTTTACCTCATCAGCACCTGTCTCTAAACGTCTATACCTGACCCTATCTCTCTCCACCACTCGTAATCTCTTTTCAGCACTCGAGTCCTCTCCTCATTTTCCTTTCTTCATCCTCACACCTTATACCCTCATAAACGCACACTTTACACAATACACTTTACACGCATCAAATTCAATTGGTTTCAGTTGATAAATCAACAATTCCAATGCGGGTAATGATATTTGGAATCTAAATCAGTAGCTGAATAGACATGATTTCTCGTGTAACAATACTTTGCATTAATCAGATATTAGAAATTTTAACCAAAATCCACGCTGCACGCTAACGCCCGAAAAACAATGCCGACCGAAAGCAAGCGCCGTTCCATTTGCAAACAGTTATCCTATTCATCCGCGCGTAATACGAGTTAATTAATGGTCGAATTAGATCTCTTACTGTGAGTGCGACTGCGCCAACATTGACGCTCGAACGTCAGTTGAGTCTGATGCAGGCTAATTCAGCCGCTGAACCAACAGGCCACTCGTGGCCACCGCCGACGTGTGAAGGAGTATCTCGTCCTGTATTCGATAATCAATAATCCATAATTCGATCACAGTCGACAGTGCGTCGCGCACGTGTCGTCCATCACGAATCGACAACCATTGGCCGGATTAATAATTTGCGGTTTAACCGTAGGAATATCGGCTTACCGGTCTGTCCCGGCTTTGTCGCTGTCGATGAACGGGCCGATTATATTAATGTCCAGAGGATACGCGCTGCGAGTGCTGATTCAAAGTCTTTTCGACACACTCACAGTCACTGTCGCGCGAATATTGTGGAGACAAATTGCGCTTGAACGTGTGCGAAAGCGCGGCAGGTATGGCGAATAAGAATTTTTCTTGCTTAAATTTGACAACTATAACGGGTCATTCCAGTTTGTTGATTTGATGTAAATAGAATGATATAAGATCTGAAGCGGACTATTTGAGCAACGCTTTATATAACATTCCACGTATATGTTTATATGTTATACAATGTATCGAAAGCGTATTACTGTCGGCGTATGGAACAATAAGCAAAGTAAGTAAGTAAATGTGGAAGCATCTGCGGCAAGGATTGTTCAAGCTTCGGTCCTTCGATTGTCAGTCAACAATTTAGTCGGAATTGATCGCGAGTATGGTCTACTTTAGACGTGTTTCTTCGGGAGGTTTGTCGAATGCTTTTCGCTGACAAGAACGGAACCGAAGCAAGTGCACGTTGTCTCTGCGACTAAAGCAAATAACTCAGGGCCAAAAGGCCTCCTTTAGAGTTTCTGTTTACTCACCCGACGACGACGACGAGGACGTCGATGACGTTCGGTGTGGAGCTCCCTCAAAGGTTCCTAAAACAAAGATAATTATGTTGTTAAGAAAACGTTGAAAATAGACATTTATGCAAATAATATCCCTATTACAAATTACCTTCATGGTAATTGTATTATAAAATACAGTATACGTCAATAGACCGAATTAATTCTCGCATTAAATAGATAGAATATTTAATGCAGCAAATCCATAATCATAACTCGACATTATGAATTATAGCTTATGTAAACGCAGGCAACAGAGAAAAGAATCCAATCGTCATATGTCATTAGATACGTACGGTCGAATACAATACATCATATAGATACATAAACGTACGTATGCGATGCATTTATCATGCGCATTGCATGTTGTTTTAAGTGGCGATAATCGTAGACGATAAAAATTGTTTCGTAATACGCATGACAGTTTCTCATGAAACACGTATGTATGTTAGTCGGCGCGCCCAGCGAATGCTACTGTACGAAGTATCGTACGGTTCTTCTACTTGGAACGGCAACGTCCGTACTACTTATCACAACTATTGTACAGTCAGCTGGCGTTTATGGATGAAGTTCTTCAAAACCGACTTCCATATTGAAGAGCGACGCGGAGCGCGCATAATTTGCCTGAGTCGTCGCATACTCCCACAAAAGGTTGGCCCGTCCGCCTGCAGAACTACATATTCAGCGAAGTAATTCCCGAACGGCATGGCAGTCCGATTCAGCCAAGTCGCTCTTCGTCGAAAACCGAGTCCGTCAACTTGGTACTAGGCATGTTCAATTCCGATTCGATTGCTCAACAAATCGATTTGTTTGATAAAAAGCTGAATTGAAGAATCAGTTCCTTCCCCCAAAAAATCGACCTTTTTTTTATTTGGATTTTTTAACCGAATCTGCAGGATTTATTGATCTTGAACTCGATTCTTTACCCCAAAAACCATCGATTCTTTTAGGATAGATTCTTTCAAGAGAATCGAGCATCCTTACTTGGCACCCTCTTCCCCATTCGCCTACGATTACTCCAAGCGAAAGAAATCGAGCCCAGCTCGGGACTCTCTAGATCTTCAAATTCTTCTCGCGATGCCTAACGACGTCCCACTTAGTTCCTCAAAGACATCACATTAGCTGCGAGTTCGGCGATGCGCGGTAACGAGGTCCCAATTATTTCCTCCTCCGACACAAAATTACGCCTGCGCTTGGTCACGTGCGTAACGAGTCCCCGATTATGTCCTTACGCGCATCAGATTGGGCCCGGAGTCACATAATGTGTCTAATGAGCCCGCCATTAGTTTCCACCCGCGAACAAGGTGCGAACGACGGTGGGGGCAGTCCTGCTAAATGTTATTCAAAGTTGAAACGTGACTGCAGCGGGTCCCGTCGGCAGACGCTGAAAAGTCTGGGAAGCCGGCAGCTTCGGCATTGTTCGCGGCGGGTCGTCGAGAGGAAAGCGGAACTCTCCTCTTTTCCTTCTACCCTCTTTACCCCCAACCCACCCCTCTTACCCCTCGCAGGTCGTTCCCTTCTATTCGCCTTCCCCCCAGAGCGAAAGTTCCAAGTGCCTATCGAGACTGACGACGATTCTACGAAAAGTTTTCAATGAAATTCTCCCGCCCTCCCTCCTCCACCTCTCTTATCTATGATTCCCGTCTTCCTGCTTTCGCTAGCACCTATTTTTCCCACGCGCAGCAGCCACTCTTCAGTCTCGAGAATCTTCAGCCGCAAAACTGCTTGCCGCGCGGATGGAAGTGACCGTCCGGGCGTCCGGGCGGGCAATTTTACGGCCGGCGGTTAACTCGTTTGAAAGGCAAAGAAAGTGTCGGGATTACGCGCGCGCGCGCGCGCTAGCGAGAGCGTGCTCACCCTCCACGTAGCTTGATGGGTGATCAAGAACGCTCCGGCTAAAGGCCTCTTCGCGCTTCACTGTTTTATGCGCGTCCTTTGGCGAACGACGCTCTGACGACGCTCGAACGCGCGCGGATTTCAATGTGCGAATAGCTAGGTGTCGTTCGGTGTCGTGTACGAGGGTTGAAACTCGATTCCGGTTCTGTTGCACGACGGTGCAGGATTTTTGTCGCGAGAGAAATTGTCGGATAAAGTAGTTGGAGATTGCGGTGTACATTGTTTGCGAGCAATGGATAACGTTGAAGAACGAAATTTAATGGACAATTGGGTAAATTTTGGATTTCTCCGGAACGGGATTTCGAGAGAGACGAAGCTACTCTGATACATTGTACCAATAGTTTTATCGTGCCAGCTGCAAGCTATTTACAACTACATCTTCTCCGAAACCGGTTCGGGATGTGCGAAATTCTCGCAGCCGCTTTCTAAGAGTTACGCTCGGATAGCAAAGTCCGCGTAAAACCTAGCTACAATAAAGTGTAACGTTATACCAACGCGGCACGGTATTCCTTTTTCAGAATTGTCACGCAACAAAATAGACGGAGCGGTATTATTTTTTCGTAAAAATGTTATAGGTGGAAGTAGTATATTTCGTCCTGGGTTTGTTTAATCTTGCACAAGAACGAGGAATAAAATCGCAATAATTGACACCACTTTTCTGCAGGGACGACGGAATCACTATTCCCGCGAAGTACTTCTTTGCTCAGTGTTCCTACATGCTTGCAATCGAGGTCAACGATTTCAAGCCGATCGTTAAATCAACGCACCAGTTATCCCTTAAGAGTCTCTTACGTCGACGTTCTCAAGTAGAGTTGCGAGAAACGAAGTGGACGATAAGGAGAAACTCGAAATATTCGCCTGATTGACGAACATCATGTCGGCACATTAATAGTGACACGTGGAAAGGATACTGTAAAACAACCCCGCTACCACAAGATCCCTGACACTCCATCAAATCGCTCTAATATGAGCAGTTAACAATGCTACCAAACCTCCATGAAAAATCCAAGATTCAAAAACCCCGGCGCAGCTCGAAAATTAACAATTTCTTCCTATCATCCGTGTTCAATACATCCAAAAAACACGTCCGAAGTACATTATAATCAGGCATCATTAGAGCATGTTTCCCTTGATTGTTCGCCCGGACCCCACGCCTACAGAGCGCGACACGGTGTCCGACAACCCTGGATAAAGTTCGATTCGTGTTCCACTCGCGTCCAGCGAATCCTACGTGCGAAATCGTCGCGACTTTAATGCGTCCTCCCCGGCGTGTGCTTGTCGTTCCTCGATAATCACATAAGCCCTGCCCACGTTCCGAACGGCACGACGAAAAGCTCGGAGCAAGGACGACGGCGCTGGTGGTGGACTCTTACGTTCTCTTCTTCTATCTCTTTCTCTCTCTTTCTCTTTCGCGGCCGCTCGCGTTCAGAGAGCGTCGGACAATCTTTCCCGTGAGAGCAGAAATCAGGAGAGCGCGCGCGGAACTTCTCGCATTACCGCCGACGATCTCCGCCGGATATTCCAGGCCAAAGACAATTTTTTCTTCCTTTTTTCGGCCCGAAGATCGGATCCTCGTGGCACCCCAGCGCGAACGACGAACTTCTTCCCTCCGGGCTCGTGCTCTAAATAACGCTCGCCAATTTAACTTCCTTCGAGCGACGGACCAGGAAATGCGGGATGGGCGGCTCGATTAAGAGCGTTTAAGGCGAGGATCCTGTTCGCAGTGGGGAAAGTTCTTCAAAGAGACGCAACCTAGCAGGCGATGTTGTGAGACGCTTAAAACGGACGAAATTTCGTGTTGCATTGACGACTGCGTTATGGGTTCCAGTCGATCGAGTTGTTAGAAGCTTTGGTATAACAGCAAATGCACTGGCACGTGCACTGTGCTGTCTGGTCACATTGCGGGTGCTGACGTATATTTGTTGGGGTAGTTGCGTCAATTTTGTCAAGTTTTAATCCGTGTACGATGTACGTACGTTATACGTTGGTACCCTTATCATATTAAATATGGTAATATAAGAGAACGTATGAAGTAGAGTTTATCAAATGTGGTAGAGTGTTATGCAGAGGCATAAAGATGAGGCAGTTTGCCGAAATCAACGCCAATGCTAAGTTGTTTCCAGTCTCATAAAGTGAACTCACTTTGACGCGATTGCCTGACTTCTACGCGGCACGTTGAGGCCATCGCTTAATTGGACTGTACGTTCGGAACAACTTCATTCGCAAGTTTCAGCGGGACTATTACGGCGCGCCGCAGGCATTTCAAATTCGCACATTTAATCGCGCGCTCCTTGTCCAAGACCAGATTAAGCGCCGACGAGAAATGCATGGGATGCAACGGCAGACGAGGAGAATGTTTGCGGCATAGTAACGGACACTTGTACCATGTTAATCCCGTAAACAAGCGAACCTCTGTCTATCATAACTTTCAATTTCGGCATGACACTCTGACAAATTGCTGATAAAGTGATAAGGGAGCAATTTATGCTTATCCTATGTCAACCAATTTACACCTTTACCAAACGTATCAAATTATGCACTAAATATGTATTAAATTAACATTTTCAAGTAGACGTATGATAGATGCGAAAGTAAGATACGTCAGATTGCTTAGAGTCAGAGAAGAACGCGTATAGGGCAAGATCCAAAAAAAAGCAAGTGGCCCTATCTGCCGTCATATTAAATTTGATCCTGCGACGATATGAAAAGCGTCCAGCAATCAGAACAGAAAACGAACACACTAGTATTTCCATTCACGTCTGGAGTATCATTGAGTAGATATCAGCGCAAAAGAAGCCCATAATTTTTAATCGCACACTTCTTCCATCCGACACACAAAGTAGATCATATTGGCCACCATCAGGGAACACTTCCCTAAAGAGCGACTCGTGCATACCAGCCGAAGACACGTAGCTCGTCCCGCGTTTACCATGCACTCCAATCGGCTGATCTTACTCCTGACAATGCTGGGTAGGTATCGGAAAAACAATTAAGCCGCAGCAGCGAGAAGAAGGTACGTCGCGTAGCGTAGGGAAGAAAATAACCGGCAAGGAGAGACCACGCTGAAGGGGTTATGAAACAATTACACCCATGAAAAGATAATAACGGCGAGGATAAAAACCTGGACACCCCAGGACTCGAGGCAGAGGATCTCACAATAAGTTCGACTCATTTTCAAACAACCTCGAATTACTTTCGAGCTCAATCTGTCTCCCAAATAAACGCCTACGTCAAAGGACGTCTAAATGAGCGTTGCTTTATTTTTTATTACGAACCAGGTTGGACGTTTGAGCTAAATCGTTGCTTCAAGTCATTTTTTCTTAGAGTGGTGTTCACAGTCGGATGTTAAGACTTAAGACCGTCTTAAGTCGAATTTAGAGAGTGATCATTGGCCGAAATGGTGCTTAAGATGATCTTAAATTTTAAGACCTGACTATGAATACCGACCGTGGCTCGCGCTCACGTGCAAATCTAGCTTCATCCCAGACACGAAACAGAAGTAACTGAGGGCCGTCCTTGGGGCGGGGGACACTTTTCGCCGTTTTCTCGTTAAAAGCGCGCGGAGCCCGAGGCGAGGGCGAGGGGTGCGGACAAAATGAGACTAAAGTGGGCGGTCGCGCGCAAAACGTGTTTGCGTTTCGCGCCGTCTCGAACGTTAAACGGCGGAAACAAATGGCCGGCCCCCGTTAACGAGGTGCAAGGATAACGAGCTGGTAGGCGAAAAAAAAATGAGACACGGCCGGGAGGGTTAAAGGACGCGGCCGTTCTTCGACGCGCTTCTCGCTGCCAGGATTGTGTGCGTGCGCCTGTTCTTTCGCAGAGTGCGTCGGCAGGACGCTCGAGCAATTAATTACAGAAAAAGTTTCAAGATAGAAGGAAAGGAGAGCGAGAACAAAATTACGTAGCGCATGACGAATATGGAAGTAGTCATTGGGCGGTATTCATAGTCATATCTTAGGAGTGAGTACCGTGTTAAGTCGAATTTAGAGAGTGATCATAAAACTGACTATGAATACCTCTCATGGACATAGTCACTCTGAATGTTGCTTTAAGCACGTGTTGAGCGTTAAGGAAGCATAATTTTACGTAAAAACGTATTCATTAGAATCGTACAATAATTTCGTTTTATACCGACGCTCGTTTCCTAACTGAATCACCTTCGACCATCGATCTCCATCGTGACGTGTGCGCAAAGTTTTGAGATAGTCGGCAACGAGCGCCAGACTGCACCTGATAAACGTGCACGAAAAATATGAAAGAAATTGTTTAACGCGGGAGAAGCACAGAAAGCAGAATAGCGAGGAAAAGGGAGAAAGAAGGAAGGACAGAGGTAGAAAGAGGGAGAAAGAGGGAAGGACAGAGGAACAGAAACGAGGCCGTACCGACGGCGGCGCCAGACGTATTTATACCGAGACGACCTTTGACGGCCTGGCCGTCGTCGACGACAACGACGACGACGCTCAATGGAAATCTCTCTCGCTGTCGGGCAGACGTGGAGGAGAAGACGGACGGGGGGCGCAACTCTTCTTAAGCTCTCTCATGCGGCGCCGCGACGCCAGCCGAAATGTCGCTGCTCACCCATTATCACGATATTATTGACCTCACGTACGCAGGGGGTGGTTCGTAATGAGTGCGATAGACATGTCACCAATTTGTCCGAGACTTCGGCGTCGTTCTGAGAAAAACAATGTGGTACGAAGGTAGGCGCTTCCTTAAGCAGCTATCTAATCACCGGAAATCAAAGGAAAGTTGTTGACAGGACGGACAAAAAAATGTCAAACCGCGCCTAGGTGAATGTTACGTATTACAGTTCGCCGATTCTCGTTCTCGTTCCATACATATTGCCAACTGTAGTCGTGCTCTCGAATGTACAGCAACTGACTCGAATGTGTACTGTAGTAATGGATGGGATAGTTGTACTCGCGACATCACTATTTCATTATAATGAATTCCGTGTAATGTCTGCCTAACGCAAAATATCGTATAACTGGACTGATCTAGCAGATAGCGAGACACGAGCAAATGCATTTTCCACGTTACACGTTTCGAGACTCGCACCCGTTATTTTACTGCATCCCGTTCATTCGATTCATTTATTTGCCGCAATCTTGCGCAGAATGCTTAATATGTCTCTTGCCGGATAGCTGTTGCCACATTTTGCACGCGTGACCGTGACAAAAAAGAAAAAGGAACGAGAGCTAGACGGAGAGACACGCAGATTCATGTCTCGCGAGAAAGCGTGCCTGGCAAAACACACTCGGGTCAACTTGTCTCAGAAGCACGGCTTGACTAACAAAACACATAAATCTACGTCTTCCGGCTTCAGCGTATCAAGGAGCAAAAGGTTCGAGACTGGGGGGTTTCTTGCGCAGGAATGACATCACTCTAAATGGGAGTGACGGTCTTGACGATCACGACAATGGCGATGATGATGATCCTTGGGATATGCTTTCTTGTGCCGGGAGCTCAGTCGTTCCTCCATTGTGTATCATTGTAACTGTAACCCACTTTCTGTGCAATGTGGTCTGACTCCTTTAATCGACCTCTATGATATTACGTTATAATATAATGTGTTACATATTAGATACGTAATATGTCATATTTTTCTAGACGTAACATTAATTACTACCTTTTTGAAATTGTACCGCCATCGTGTGTACAAAGCGAAGTATTGATACGTACTTATTACACGCGTTCAGCATCTGTCAGCCGAACGGCATATTCAAATGTCGATCTGTATTTGGAATGATGTCAACTATCGACCAGCGCCAAGATTAATTATAGACCGATTATAACGACACACTATTTCTCCCACTGGCGCCATCCTCTCGACAGAAGGTATTGACGCCATCAGCGTTTATATTAAGAATATTACAACATGAATACGCGTGCGGACTGAAAATGATTATTAGATTCACCGAACGATATCGTTCATTTCATTTCGTTCATACGGAATACCGTTTCTAGCGTGTCGGATCATAATATTAAACAAAATTCATGCGAATGCAATATGCGTCTGATTATGCACTGACACAGTTCGCATTATTGGAGAGCCGCGGATGCAGATGTGCATCGACGATTTCACAATTTATGCTGCTTGCACGTTCGGCAGCAAACAGCGGGCGGCATTACGCAAACTTAAGTGGCACAGAAATTCAGTTTAACTGCGGGGGTGAGAAGACCGCGATGCATTCGGCAAAACTTTCCCGCTCCCGTTACTCTGTTTACCAACTGTCCGCAGTCGCTTCTAGACATCTGCCCTTACTCATCGATTCAGCCGCCCTTTTACATCCCGAAGTCTCAACTTTGACCTCAAAACACGCAATACCACGCGTATATTTCACTTCCATTCGTTCAACAAAAAGTGCCCTTCGTCAAACATATTTTCGAGAGATCAAAAGATCCCACCAAACGCCGTACGCAAAACTTCAGACTGACCCACCGAAGTCCACCCTGAACCTCGGATTCTCACTAAAATCGGGGTAAAGCATCAATTTTAAATACCACTTCCCGCGTCTCAATACAGACAAAACAAGTATTCCCTTTCAGCTCTGCCTCATCAGACCGTCCAAACAGAATAACCAACCCATTCATCACTTACTCCGGGGAAAGTCGAATTGCCGCAGCGTCTGAAGCGAGCGCGCCGGGACGATCTCTCGCTCGCTCTCGACAAAATGAGACTCACGAGCGAGACTTTCAGCGGAATAAGTGGCGAAGAGGAGCTGCTGAGAACGAAACGATTTTCCGAGAACGGCGAGACGCCTCGCTGTTTGGTTCATCTTCTTAGGGGTAAACGCCGCGTCGTTAAGGTCTAACGAGCCAAAGATGGCGACGGGAGGGGGGCGTTCAGGTGGTGCGAGATTGCGTGCTTCGTTGGCGAAAGCTCGATGTTTAATTGAAACTGCCGACTAAGCGAGAGGCTCTTGCTTTCGGGAGAGGGCGTGACTCTGCCCACTCACGACTTCCGGTCTCGTTTCCGTCCTCCCATCTTTCTCTCGCCAGATCAACGTCACGACGCATCCCCTCCCCGCCTTTCCGCTCCTTCTTCCTTACTCGCCCGACGGCGCTTCAGAACTTTCGAGATAAGCTCGCTGCGCAAAGTGCCACTTAGGCAGTTCATTTGCGCCACCCCGCAATCCAGGGAGTGTCACAGTTCGCGAGAGCTTCTCTGTCGAACAATGAGATGCGCAAATTTATCCTAATGTACGCTGCGCGAAGCTTTCAAGCTTCGGACGGATCAACATTTTGCGTGGGAGGCATTTTGTTTGGGTTGGCGTTTGAGGCATGGTGCCGTACGATGAGTGTCGTTGATTTATAAAGATTCATCCGTGGAAGAAGGCACGATGTATGGCTTGGACTTGGAGTACGGTTAGTTTGAAGGAAAGTCTAATTTCTGTGATTCAATGTGTATGTGGGAATATGTGAGTCGTCAGACGGAAGTCGGTAGAAGGTACTGGCGTTGGAAGTGAAAGGACGTGTGCTTAGTGTATCCAACATTGCTTATATTTCAATAAACTTACTAAGGCAAAGTCAAAACCCTTGAATATCCCGTAAGGACTACGAAGGTATTTTACCCATATTAAATTCTGTGCATACATAAGTAAACGATATACACGTACCATACTCTCCGCACTTTGCGCTCGTAATTGAACGCCACCATTATGATCTGGGTCGGGAAATAGATGATAGTGGCACTAGAATCAGTATATTAACACGTTCCGTGCCAAGCCGTTTTTGCTCGACTTCTCATTCAGGCCATTTGACGTTTTGACTAAAGATCGATACATTATCATACAATATTTCATCACATCTGTTGCGTCGCAAGCATTTTTATCCGCTCTTCAAATCGACACAGTTCATCATTTCACTGCGGAAACTAGGGATTACCCTATCGGTACGACTACCTGCGGCCACGACTCATCACATGTGCTCACTGCGACAAAGGAAATGACGCATACGCGGAGAAGAGGTACGGGTACCTGCCCTTATTTCACTTGTTTTCGGACCTCCTGGCGAAAGACGGAATTCTCAAATGGCAGTTGCCGAGTTCTTCTCCTCGAGTGCGTTCCCGGTATCCCGCTTCGAGCATACGATTATACGTTTTTTATTCCTTTTCGTTCTCTTTTTTATATTACACATTACTACGTACATTAAGTTTATAATATCCGTATGTTTGTGTGTGTTCGTTCGCTTCTATTTTCCGTTTTAGTTAACGTCACTGTAAATATCCTTATAAATACATCTTTCGTGAATAAACAGTTTTGATAACACACCCGAAGTCCAATATAACCAATCTGTATTATTCGTGACTTCAACAACATCATCAATCCATAAGTAATGAGCCTGTACACAGTAGTTATCACATCGTGTACCATCGGTAAAACGCTGTAAGAAGCGAATTTGAGAAAGGCGCGCGGGACATAACGTCCCGCGGTTTGAATATTCGGCGGTGGGGCGAGACGAGGAGTTCGCAGAGCGAAGACACGGTGTGAGGAAGCAGAACGGTACCGACCGTCGTCAGTGGCACACGATCGATCCTAGGCATAAAAGGGACAGTGCGAATCGAGGCCCGGCGACGGAAAAATATAAGGAATTAAACAGACTGGCCAGGCGAAAGACGAGTGGAAGAGTAAACGCCCACGATCCCGGTCGCCCGCCCCCCCAAAAAAGAGAACCATCGAACCACGAAACTTATAGCCGAAGCAATAAGTGAAAGGAACGCTTGTCGAATGTATGTATTGTAATTGTGAATGTGTGCGTATGATTATTGTTAAATTATATTAGGAATAGGTGTGTGTGTGTGTAAATTTTATATGACGAGGGATCTCACATTTTAGCAAGATATGTATATTATTTTAATTGTATTGACGAAGATTTTATATGACGGCGATTATATTGTGACGACCACGGATGTGTAGATTTATTCATGTTAACGTACTGTGAGAAATAGATCCCTAAGATATTTTTAAATGTGCGTCTCATTCTTATGTTCAAATACTTGTTAATTTATTAATCTTAATCCCACGACCGCGAGAGGTAATTATATTTATTATATTAACATTTTGTAATATTTTTAATCTTTCCAAGTTAATATATTTTACATGAAAAGATTCGTTACAACGCATCGCACGGAACGTTTTAATAATTGCATACAACCATCACAGTCCGATCTAGTGACAAATCTCATAGCCCAGTTTTCTGTCAACGCGCGCAATTGAAGAACGAAAGCGACCAGAAACGAGTGAGCCCTCGGCTTTCCCGTTTCGAACGTCGAGCAAGCGTGAAAGTCCACGGTAACTGGCCAAGCGTACAGCGACGAGGGACTTTCGTCAAAGATCCAAGACCAGTGACCTTAATCTTGACCGGAAGCTCAGACTCGAGGGCCACAAGAGCTCGACGACGAAACTGAAGAGCTCGAACGGGAATGGCAGGGAGGCGAAAACCGTAGAAAGCAGTAAGCGTAAGCGTAAGCGAAGACAGACGAGAGGGCGGACGGAAAAATGAAGAACTCGCGCATGAAAAGGAATGGACGAAAGATGACGTAGGCAGGGCGAGAGGGTGGGGGTAGCGCGTGAAGGGTAGTGTAAGAGAGATTGGGAGAAAAGGAATCCCTCGGGAGCCTTTCCGCCGATCCCTTCTCCGATTTCAAAAGAGTGCTTTTCGGAAAAGGAGCTGCTTTCTAGCTGCGCCAGAGGAATGTTTTACAAGCGCAGGAAGGTCCTCACTGAAGCCACCCCCATTCGTGCGCGCTTTCCTGTTTCCCGTCCTGCCTGATAACTATTCTTTATGGCGGTGAGAGATCATGGCCGGGCGCGCGAGCGCAAAGCATTGGGTCCGAGTGTAGATGCAGACCGTTCTTTCGACGATTATTGATGGACGAGAAGTGTTCGGAAAAAGAAGGTACCGGGTCCGTTTGAGAAAACGAATATGTGACGGTAGGCTAGAATGCTTTGACATTATTCTATTTCTGACATTATTGATGAGGGAATTACTGGGATTCGTTTGAATGCAATTATATGCGTCCCTGATAGCAGTCTGTATGATAACGTAAGAGCATTGAGTGTCGAATGCATGGCAGAGGGGGGCGAAAAATGACGGAACGGGAACGCGGTGAAAAGGGACTTTCAGACAGAAAGTGGTTCTTATTATCCGCAGACGAAGTTCTGCGGCCGTTGCAATTATTTTCGAGCGGCTCCTCGATCGCAGGAAATCTCTTCTAACGCGAAACAAAGTCCTCTCCGCGGAGAACTTCAGGAAACAATGAGGAGGTCGACGAAGGAGCATGGAAAGGGAAAGAAGCGAGAGGAGAAGCGCACCGAGTCCTTTCACCCGTTATTGATTTTACTCTTTCGCTTTCTAGCCATCCCCCAGGAGTTCCCTTTCGAAGGGATCTGCGAACGAAAGGATTCCCCTCTCGCGAAATCTGAACTAAAACGTTATGACGTCGTTCGCTCGGCGACAAAATTATATTCGGATTACTTCGGGAGTCTAGAAGAGAAATGATGTGTACGATATAAGCATAACATTAACAGATTAATGTAGGTATCAATTCGAATGCTTCGAAATGTTTCGATACATACATGAAGTCCGTAGTACAAACTTATTGTTAGTGTACTTAGTGTAATTCATCTGTTAAGTTCGACATTCGACGGCATGTAACCGTCATCATCGTTTCTAAATATTTCCTCCCCTGAAAGTGGCGGACAAATGGGATTAGAAATTGAGATATCCCGAGAACTTCACGTTCCCGACGACGTCATGCCGATACGACAGAAGTAGATCAGAATTCCGATCCGAATTCGAGTTGTACATAGGCGGGAGCTCGAAGCCAATACTTTACCCGATAACCCGGCGATTATGGATTCTCACGAGCAAATACGAGTAGATATCAAACATACCGTCGGCACGGCTTAACATTCGCGCCTGCGAAATCCGCTCGAGCTGAACCTCCCCCGCTTCGCGCACGTTCGCCAGAATTTTATTGACTCCTGGCCCTGGCGTTTATTTAAAAACTCGGTCGCCATCTGGCGCGATCGATTCTCGATCCGCCGAATCTCGGCGCGAGATCGTGCATATCAACGGACTGTCCCATTCCTGCTGACAAATCGCACGCCCTTTTGATTGTAATACCACTTTTACACTAAGCTAGAATCTGACAAGCTTGGTCGATCATCAAAGCTTAAAGCATTCAAACCTCGGACTTCGAAACTGTCGTCAATGCTACATCTATTTTACGGTTCATTTCTGTTACATAATGTAATTCAATGTAATTCGGTACAAATGACATGATTTTTTATTTTATATCAGTTACGTGGGAAGAATTTGCGATTTAAAACGGTAGAACAAGGTATTATTAAATGCTGGTTAGGTTGGTGTTCAACAATATACGCTAACTGCTCCGTAAACAGTCTCGTTGGGACCGATAACTTTCAACGAGCTCGAAGTGTTCCCCGCTAATGTTTAAACAGCGAGCCACCGACAGCAATTTACGACGGTGTCTCGCTGCAACGGTGCCGACAGTCAAAGAAGAATATTTCGATGCCGGGACGACTGAAGGAACGCACGCCCCCGAAATAATTCGCATCGGCACTTTGATGTCGTCAACCGTTCCTCCGCCGCGATCATTTATAATGTTCATTATGATGTGATACTATGTAATAGGCGAACGCTATAATGCTTCGTCGGAATAATTTCTCACTGCTCCCGCATACACAGCTATTTATATAGCAGACACGACAGAGGCGAGTCTAATGAAATTTACTGTTACGAATGCCGGTACTTTGATGTCAGTCTACCGTAGTCGGCGAAATGATAATAATGCTCGCAATATTGTATCATAATGAGATGTCAAAGCGTGTCGCTGAGCGAAACGGACTGCGATGTCGTTCAAAATTTTACGTCATCTGCTATCCATTGAACAGCCATCGGACAGAGACAGATTGAGAAGTTCGAGTATCGGCGGGCACCAGCGAAATCTGCATCCACCGAAAAAAAAAACAGAGTGAGTCCGTACAAAGCAACGTCTCCTTACAGAAAGAAAACAGCGAATTATCGGCCAGTAGAAATAGGTGCACTTGAATAACAACGGGAGAGGACGCTTGGAAAAACGAGCCAATTGAAGCGGCAACGAGGTTACGACGAGGTGAGCGTAAGCCAAAGAAAACAGAGGCGGATGAAAAAGCGACGGAAAACGACGAGAGGGAAGTGACAGGATAAACGGGCAGAAGGCAGAAGACTGCCGCGAAGAGGTGGAGAGAGTAAGTGGAAAAAGCACAGGGCGTAGGGGACAGACAGACGGACGGACGGACGGACGTGAGAGAGTGGGAAGGAGCCGGGATTAAACAGGACGCGAACCGTTTGACTCGACCCGTCTGCCTTTTGATCGATATATACATGTATGCGCGCATAGATACACCGACGCCCGGCGTCGTCTCTCGCAGCAGCCACGATTCCCACTCCGGCTATTTATAATCGGCCGACGCGCCGTGTCGCGCGGACCCCGAAAAGGTGGGATATTAATTATTGGCCTGGCGATTTATCGTTAACAAGGCACCGGCACCGGCGGAACGGATAATGTCTGCCGTTCATCATCCGGAGCTGAGTCTGACGAGAGTCACGGGCGTCGGGTTACGACGGGGCGATTTGCACTTTTCGATTGTAAACGTTTCGCCGATCAGCGCCGCCGTGCCTGTTCACTCGACTCGCAATTTGTAGTCAGCGGCGCGTGGTGAACTCGCGAGGGGAGCGTCGAAGAGAAAGTTTCGGGAGGAAAGTACGGAAAACTGAAATTGCTGGAGGTACGGTAGTGATTATAATTGCGGGCAACTTTAGATACTGCGATATGGAACGATCGAGACGTGTCGATTTTAGGATACGATAATAATGAGATTCATTATTTAATGAGCATCATTATTTCTTATATGCGTCAGACGTGACTGGTATGGAGGACGACACGAAAATCTCACTGTCCACGCGACGCGCATCATAAAAACATTGCAGGTAATGTACCATCGCCACCGACTACAGCGACAACGCATCGAAGAACAGAACCACTTTTCCGAGCCGTGAGTACGGCGAATCGGTAAATTCTCCGCGAATCCCACGAGAGAGCCCGGGCGAAACGCGAGATTAAGAAATAGAGCGCAATAACGTAGAGTACTCGTCGCAATAATCCCCAATCGGGAGCAGCATCGCTTCTTTCCCGACTCCGTTATTTATTCGGCAAATCAAAGGGGGCAACGGTGAACTCGGCACCTGCGCCCCTTTGCACGGCAGTCAGACTTACCCAACATTTTCTACCCGGGCACCTCTCAATATACGAGCCCGAGTCCGAGCGAAGTGACTCTCTCCGTTGAGTTGCGAAAACGAGCCGGGTGGGAGGAAGATGGAGGACTGGAAGCGAGCCGACGCACGTTTCGGCGCATACAGACATTGTCGAGGAAGAAAGGAGGAAATGGGGAAAAAGAAAGGGCGAGAAAGAAGGGAAAACTGTGAACGAGCGGCAGAGGGGTAAGAGTGGAGGAAGAGAAAGAGGCGGACACGATGCGCGCGTACAATGCGATAGGCACGTGTGCGCGCCTTCTGTGGAGGAAGAAAGAGGAAACGCCATTGTACTAATTCACGTCGCTAATGCGGGAGTTTCTAAAGAACGCCGAAACAATGGAACTACTCTCCGGTGCTTTGCACGATTGACGTGTGACGTTCTATCCGCCTGCGAGCACGTGCACGTGTGCTTCGGTATGGATGCGTGCGCGCGAGGCTTGTCGATATTTGTCGATATTTGTCATTCGTGGCGTGAAAATGTTCGTGTTTATTATTTCTGTCGGGTGGAAGGTGGCTGATCAATTTTAACATCCTTATTTTTGTACGTTCTATGCGTCGGGGTATTAGGATTGTTAATAGTGTTGTACTTTTATATTGGCTTCGGCTTCGTGGCAAGACGTCTGTAACGATCAGTAGTAGGTTCTATTTTGGAGCAAGGCAACGATGATGCAGTATATGTTTGAAACAATTCTTCGTCACATTTGAAGACAGCATCGGATGCATCGGGCTGGACCAGACGGTTCAAATTTGAAACCACAAAAAGGAAGAGCACAGGAAAAAGAGAGAAATATGGCAAATGAAGCAGAGCAGATGGTCCAGGTGGAAGAAAGAAACAGGGGTTGGGGGGATGGGTGAGGAAGGGACGATGTTATTCGAAAGTATAGCAAGGAGAAGCAGTCAGGCAAGGAGAAACGGTAGGTATCGTCTGGCCAATTACGAGGGTCCCTTCCACCTTACTGTCCCTTTCAAGAATGACCAGTCACGAGGTTCAGGAGGGGGAAAAGGGGTGAATCTCATCGCCGGGGACGCGAGATGTTTATCTTTCGCCAAGTAAACGTCCAATGATAAACGTTTTCACTTCCACAGCGACTTGACCCTATAACCGTGCGACGGTAAAAGCCTAACAAAGTCGACGCGGAATAATTCATTTCCAAGCAAGCGAGGCTTCATACGATCATACGTTTAGCAGTTTAGCTGAACGAATCATTATACGCTCAGACCGAACGCTTCCTTCTAAATATCTAAAAGAACGGTTCCGTTTGAGATAGACAGTTTATTGTTTATTGAAACGAATCATCGCACGTTCACACTCTTCTCGATGCTTCTACCCCGGATCGCGTGTCATATGCGTCGCAGCGAAAGAGTTAGTCTACCGTCCAATATCGCGCCATTGTTTGTGTAAGACATTCGACTGTCGGGCGTTATTGAAGGCGGCGAAGAGTATTTTCTCGTTCGCCGGGAAACTCGTCGGTGGGAGGGCAAAACCTTTCTTCCGATATCACTCAAGCGCTCCGGAGCGACAGGTGCAGCTTATTGCCTAATCGGATGGCGCCCTACGCTCCCGGCACTCGAGATGAAGACACTCTCGGAGGACTAATGGGGAAAAACAACAATTAAAGATCAAAGCCGGCCGGTCCTGTTTTCGTTGCGAGTCCACCCCGAGGTAATTCGGGGCTTCTGGCCTTCGAAGGGATAAGCCAATTAAATTTTCAGACAGACCTCCCTTGCAGCGAGTGAAAACGCAATTAGGGATCAAGTCGACTCTGCTCGGTTTCGTTGGAGAAAGTAAAGCTCCGTTTTGGACTAGACGGAAGCGCTCGCTGTTGTCGCGCTAGCATTCAATACGTGTGTCGTACGATATCGTACGATGAAACATTGTAATTCCGGAACAGTTTGTGATTTATGCGCTGACGGAGATTTCAGTCGACGCACGGTAAGGTTCACTGTTTCTGTGCATTACGTTAAATCGTATTAAGTGATGTTGCATTGAAGAGCGCGATCGAAAGTACGAAATGTGGATACATTATAGCTTCTCGGGCGTCAATATTATTTGACGTTAATTGCAGCGAGATAAGCTCGCCGCCTACCTCCCTTCGTCGGCCGAAACTTTTCTCATCAGAATGACACCGTTCACCCGGATAAGAAGGTTGCAAATCGTTGAGATAAGAATATACGCGTGGGCGTTCCGACGATACACTCTCGAGGGGGGACGAAATGGAGAAACTTTACGTTCGCTTTAGAGGCCTTTTTATCCCCGGTTTACGGCGCGCGGCCACTGAATAGCCAATCATGAGATTCCCGAAGGATGCGAGGAAGAGGAGACGAAGGAACGGGCAATTTAATCGACGAATCTCTTTCGCCAGTAACCGAACGAACGTTTTCGTCTCGTCTTTCGTCTGCGAACGTCGTCCGCCATCGCGTCGGAGAAAAGGGCATGTCCTCTTCCTTTGTCGACCCTCGCACTAGAAAATAACAGGAGACATGTTGCGCGCATATCTACGTCAGGTGTCAAGATAAACAGTGCGCGTCTTGCATTGGATGAACAAAGAAAGTATGCTTCTCTAAACGAATAAATTTACAATATCTATTTTTAAATTTGTTACTATTCGTTCTTATTATTAATAAATTCGTTATTAATTTATGTCGAGTAAGGATTTGGTCGCTCGTACCGAACGGTACAGATTTCGCGAAATTTTAAACAATCTTCCTGACCTCGCTGTATTGCGAGGGACGGCGAACGCCACGTGTATCAGAGGCCACGTTGCGAACGGTAAGAGAGAGAGAAGGATGCACGATGATCGTGTCGCCCAGCGAACAGAGCTTATCCGTCATCCGTGAAATTCGCGGGATTATCACCGCGAGCGAAAGTTCGGCCATCCGCAAAATTGATCGCGCCGCGCACTTTAACTCCCTCGTTTTCGTTTCCAATTTTTCCCTTCCGCCCACGCAAGCGACGTTTTGTGCAGGTCTAGCAATCGCGCGTCCAGCAACGTCATCATTCCCGTCCGTCGGCCAACGGTCGCAGTTTCGGCGACAACGAAAGACCACGATGTCTTCTCGCACAGACTTAATCTTCGAAAACGAAGGTAATCTTCGAGAGTTTCAAGATGTCCGAGAACGACGAGCCGGCCCGTAATTCTGCGGTCATTCATTCGACTCCTAACGCGTCCTCGTTTCTTTCCTCGCACAGATATTACTTTTTTATGCTTTCGATTGGGCGTTACAAAATGACGTTGAAAATTTCAGCGAACTCGCGAGTGTGGCCTCTCCTTGCGAGAGAGAGAGAGCACGCGGGGCACGATCGTTTAAAATCGCATCAGCCGCGACCGTTATCGTTCTCGTCAGCATTCCTCGTTGTCGGACGCCGTTGTCGAGCAATTTACATCGCTGCAACAACGTCCCATTGTGCACATTGCGCGCCGGACAACGGCCGAGCGTGTCCAATAGGATGGCGAGCACTGTCGCGCGGAAAATCGTCGGACCAGTCTGTGTCACGGCAGAAAATCGACGCCACTCGACTGCCCTATGGCAAATGAGTGGGAATGAAATATAATTAATTCTCGGCCCGGGAGCCTTGTATACCCTCCCAATGCGCTCGTCGACTTTTAGCGGTGTAAAAAAAAAAAAGCACGCTGCCTCTGTCAGGTTTCAGTAGTGTCAAAAAAACAGTGCTACGCTCGTCAGGTTTTTTAGTCACGTGGAAAAAGCACTGCTATCGTCGGCCTTTTTAGTCACGTCGAAGAAGCACTGCGTTCGTCAGCTTTTAGTCCCGTCAAAAAAGCGCTGCGTTAGTCAGCCTTCGATCGCGTACGGAACCAAAACAAAAAAAGCATCATATACATGTAAAAGTAGAGACTAGGGACGTAGCTCTTCTTTTAAAATACGCGGCACTCCGAGGAGCGCCGACTGGTTGTCTACCCGAGAAGGGGGGCAACAAGTGACAGGAGCGAATTAGAGGATAGATGAATACAGAGACTCGAGCATAGGAGAAGAACGTACGGAAAGCCGACGTGATTATTGTTAAGGAAACAAGCTGGAATAGAAAGAAGGAACAGTACTTTCGATTTCTCATTTTAGATTAGTAAGGGTAAATTAATACGCAAACCGGATGTAAGGGACGGAAATATTGCGGCACATCATAGATATATCTCTATAACTGCGTTATTTCATTTTAGGTTAAGTGCGAACCTACGCGATTAACACCAACTATGTGATTTTACCATGAATAAATCTCATTTTAGAGGCATCGAACGTCTAGTTTCTTCGGTCGCATGCGCATTCCACACTTACATACATATACGCCATTGTATGTTTCCCATTAACCCCCTCCGCGTTTATTAATCCTAGAATTACATGACTGGTTTCATATTTTCCTATGCTGAAGGCCCACTCCGAAGTCATCTTACTCCCTGAAACTTTTCCTCACATTTACATATCGATGATGTATATACATTTTAATAAAATTATAATAATAACAGGTCTCGACCTGTTCCCTTCATTACGGCAAAATGCCATACCAGTCACTTCGTACTGCCCGGTAGTTCTCGTGTTAATTTCGCACAAAACGGGAAATTCGGACGAACGGCCAGTTCCGAGCGCAGCTTCGCTTGTTTTTCGCAATGGAGTATAAACGACGATGATGAAGCGGATAAAGTCGAAGCGCTAATCCAAAGTAACGCACGTCCAGTAGCACTGGGAGAGCGTAATTACGCTCGTCGCAATCCGGAACGCTTCGGGCACGGAAGCGCTCGCCTTTCCAAATTGGATTCTCCAGAGTCTGGGATTTTCAAGCGCCATTAACAACGCTATACGAGACGGCCCTCAACATACGCTCGCTCAATGGCGCGCGACCGTCGGGCAGGAGGGAAAGGAAAACAAGATAGGGAGAGAAAAAGAAAGAGAGAGAGAGAGAGAAGGGTGGGCGGAGAAAGGGAGACTATTTAGGTTTCGTGGTCGCAAACGAGGTCCAATTGGGTACAAGGCCGGAATAGCTAAATTGTCCTAGTGAAAATTACTGCGAGCGCGCATTTGTGCTCGCGATCGAGTGAAATTCAATAGGGTTAGGGTGGAACGTACAATTTGAAGGGCGAGGCTCCCCCTTGTTGTTCGTGCATAGATGACGGTGCGGCATTAGGAAGGTCACGTGCGAGGAAACACGTCTCGTCGTGCGCACGCTCGCGGGTTTATTCGGGAGAGAAGCGGATGGTAATGGAGAATTGTAAAAGGCGTACGAATAAATATATGCGTCGAATAAAGTAGTCGAATTAAAAATTCGAACCCGGCTGCTTCTGAAAAAGGTACGTCTTCGCAGAAATACTCGCACTTTCAACCACTGGACAAACGGATAGTATAAAATGGATGTCGAAGTACACGGACGATTAAACGAATAATCTATTCAGCAGCGTGACCATCTCCCGTCGTTCGTATCAATAAAACAAACACAGTCGAACGCACTGTACTTTATATTCGTCGAATGTCTTACGCATTTGAGCACGCCTCGCCGCAGTTAGATTTTCTGACGGTCGCACGAACCGTGACAAGGTCATTCGTGGAATGATCCAGGGTTGTTCGATCGAGCGTTCGGCGATTCTCCAATCCCCCTTTGGCTGGCGGCCAAGGACAGGTTGCTCAACTGGTAACGACTCGCCCGTTCGTTCGTTTGCGACAACGACGACGACTCTCTCTCTTCCCTTCCCTCGGTTTAGAACAATGCCATCGAGACGATAATTATGCTCGATTACGCGAGACCCACGTTATCATGACGCGACTCACGTACGGCACCCGTAAACGACGATCAATTCGGTATAAAAGGGGCAGAGATCGATGCACAGAGCATCAATCGATTATCGAGTCCGCAAGACAATCGACGTCGTCGCATATCGTCTATCAACATGAAGTGCATCGCCGTAAGTAAATTTTCGTGATATAATTTTAGTGTGTATTTGGACCTACTCCCTGTCCTCTACACATCGAATCAGTAAATACGGTTGATATTTCTGAAGTAATCCGAATTCACCGGATATCTGTATCTCAATCGTAAAAAAGTCTTGTGTTTCAATTGTATCTAAAAATCTTCCGTTTTCGAGAAATCACATCAAACATCCCTGTACCGCGTGTCATTATTGCATCGCACTGCACCAGTACACCGTACGGACACGATCGTCGTTCTAGCGGAGTTTCGAGCATGATGCCTACGCATTGGCAATTTCAGGCAATCATCGTCTTGGCCCTGATCGCCGTCGCCCTCGCGGACACGAAGCCCCTCGAAGTTGACGCGCTCGTGCCGGTAAAGGGCGAGTCCGTGGTGCCGGAAGCGGACAACAACGTGGCGAGGGACAAGCGTGGTCTTCTGGTCGGCGCAGCTTACACGGCGCCTCTGGCTTACAGCGCATACACGGCACCGATCGCCTACACGTCGGCAGCGTACACCTCCTACCCCTACGCTTACACGGCCTACTCGGGCTACCCCTATTATGCAGCGGCCTACAGCGCGCCCTACTACTACAACTAGATTGCTTGCATCTGAGTTCAGTCTGCTCGACCGTCCCGCTACCGTTGCTGTCGCTGTTGCTCGTAACGGACGCCGCGAGATGAACGAGTCCAACGTCGAACTGCTCGGAGACCTTTGGCTAGATCAACGCGACCGCGGCAAGAAGAAATTTTCCTATTTCGACGTGCTCGAGATTTTTGAGAACTGGCTACGCTGATGGAAACGACAGGCGAGGTGCGAAGTGAAAATTGTCGGCGAGTTGAATATCGATGATAGAACTTTGTTGAGGGTCTCAGCGTTGATTTTGTGTCAGTGATGTTAGAATGGTTGTAGTGTTGGATGGATGAATTAGGTTTGAAATTATATCTAGGCATTTGACGAAGTCGCATTTTAAGGCACCTGACGTTTGGTTGCGTTGGTTGTAATTTGTAATGGTTCTTGAAAGCACGAAACTAGTTTTATTGGCGGACTTTGATTGACGTGGTGAGACATTCTTTGTTGATTCTTTTGCGAAATATTTCGAATTGACCGCTAAAGTGAATATCGATGATTGTACTATGATTATCGCCAGGTAATTACTTTGTCACGAATGTCGCGTGATGCATACTCAAAGGTAATAGTTTGACGAGACGTTGATTGAACGTTGATTTACGCACTATGCACTCATAATCGATGAATTATACACTATGTTACGCAATAAACGTTAACCGAATCTATCGAAGCACGCAAATAATTTTCCTTCGTCCACGCGCAATAAGTGACTCCCTAAAAACTGTTTTAAAAAACAAAGAACCTAAAGCACCCGAGACTATCATTCTGTCAATCTGTTATCCGGCATGAAGTCATAGTGCGAGCATATAAGAAACGGCAAAAACCGTAACTGCCTCCTCCTTATTTGCCCCGAAAACATGCCGTTTTCGAAATGTGTAACTGTGACAGCAGTGTGGCCATCCCTGGAACCGCCACTTTCCACGGAATAACACGAAGAATCTTGTCCAGCCCCACTCCTCTCCATTCGAACGCAAGTACTCTCGTCGACCGCCATCATGATCAGCATCGCAATCATGCGCGGCGAATGAAACGAAAATACGGGGAAGCTGGTAGCAGAGGAAAGAGCGGACGAGAACACGCAGCACGTGAAAGCGGAAAGCTTAATACGCCCGAGCACCTGCCAGCTGGGACGCGCGCACATTGTTCGGCGCCGAATCGAAAAAAGGACCGACTTCCACGTGCTCGCGACTCCCGTTTTCGTCCCCCTCGTTTTCTCGCTCCGCGCGCGTCTCGAGTATGGATCGCGCAAACACGCTTGCGCCATACGAGGAGCTCCCGGGCGCGAGAGCGACGGGAAAATGCGCGCAAAATCGAGGAGACGCAGGAGGCAGGAGCGCGGAGCCCGACGCAATATTTTCCGCGTCTCGACGACGCGCGCACGCGAACGAGTTGAACGTACGCAACGGACGAGACCGAAACAAAAATCGAAGGAAACCGCGGCAGGCGCAATAGTCGGAATATGCTGAGCGTGGGGAAACTTTTAATTGCCTCGCCTTAATTGCCGCCGTTAACTGTCCCGCACGGTAATTAAGCCGAGCCGTGAAGCATCCGGGCGGCGTTAAATTACGTCTTAAGATTATTTCTCGCTTTCGGGGAGGAGGTGGGAACATGGTATACAGGTATACGGCGCGCGAGCGTTGGGGGAGCGTCGACGACTCTCTCTCTCTCTCTCCCCCCACTCCTAGTACTCGCGTATCTCATCCGGCGACAAATCAAGCGAGACATTGTCGGAGAGGGTCGGCTGCGGTGACGTTGACTCGCTGCGAACCCCGCGAACGAAGAACGCGAAATAAGTCGGCCTTAATCTCGTCGAAAATTAACGAGGCACGCAGCTTCGCGGGGAAGCCGGCATTGCGACGAGCGGGGGAGAAATTAAGATGAGCGCGGGATAATCCTGACAAAGAGTTTTAAATCTGTATCCTTCGGCCCCGCGAAGCTCGCCTAGCTGTCTGCGTTGCGTACGTCCGCGAGGAAAAGTTCCGAAACTAATAGACGCCGCTTCGCGTTGAGCGGCAACAATATCGCGTAAAGTTTCAGCGGTTAACGTTGTTGGGACGGTGGGAGCTGCGATGGCGGATCATAAATACGGGCGTATTTGAATTCTTAGTTGCTTCACTTTCGCACGGCGGGAGACCGAGTCGCTCTCATTTGGTTCACGCGCCTTCCAAATCGCGTTGTTTCATTGGCGCGCATGGAGCGTGGGAAATGAAAGGTGGATAAATTCGTGTCGTTATCGTGGCTGCTTTAATACGTTTAGTAATCAATTTATTCACGGCTGCGGGTATGCAACAGAATGTGAATTATGTGTTAATATATACTGACGTGGGTGCTGGGATGAAAACAATTGCATACGTAATGGTACGTAGTAGTATATTTTTACCGAAAATACAGGTGTACAGAACAAAATAGGTAGGATCGTTCTTAATGATAGTCGGTCGAAATTCAGCTGCCGAAACTGTCGTTCCTTATTTCTCGACGAATTTAAACAGCGTCAAAAATGTACCCATCGCACATAAGTGAATCGTCCACATATATTCGTTCCTTTCAAAGCAAAATCGTCGACGATCAGCGTCCTCCAGTGCACGGCACGCAATATACCAAAATTAATAATTGAGAGTACCGTCGGGGTAGGTCTGTGACTAGAAAAATGTCTCGTCGGTTACGATACCATAAGAACGCCCGACACTTTCCTTCCAGTTCCATCAAGGTGCACTTCCAGCGGAATGGCCGCTCGCCGGACAAGACGCTGGCTATTTGTCAGAGTCGGGGTTGAAATTTTCCTCGTGTCGCCGGCAAGAACGGCGGGGCCATTCATGGACATGTCGGTGGCCTGCGATCTCGCATGAGTGCAATTCCACGGTCCGCGGAACGGACGGTCCGCATTCGCCGACGCTAAATGTGTAAGGGCCGTAACGAGAAGCTGTCGGAAACAGTCCGGAAACTGACCCGGAGTGCCTCGTGAGCCGCCCTCAACACTTCGACGGACCCTCTCACGTATTCTTGAGTTCGCTGATCCAACGGCTATCGGGACGCTTAATTGTGCTTTCACGTGCGGAATTAAAATTTTGATATGTGTCGTGCGATAGAATTCGCGTTTTCGGCGGTCCGATGATACGGTGGGCTTCAAATATATTCGCGTTTGTTGTATCGAAATATTTTAAGCTGAGGAATGTGCGTACATGCTGTATTCATTTTAATTTAAAATCGCTGGTTTAAAGCATAAGTTTACTGTATACTTGACTTCAACTTGTGTTGCTGGGACTTTCCGTGCAAACGCAACTGAAGAGGAGCGTATTTTCTGTTTTTCCATGCGTTTCGCTGTGCTATTAATAAAATGTCGATTGAAGATGCTGTCGATTGCTAGCCCACAATTTAGATGTTTTCCGTAGTTGACGTCGTTTGCAGCAGGAAACTGGACGGCGTAACTTTCTCGCCAAACCGACTGACCGTTAGAGTATTAACGTGGATATCGGCGAGAAAACTTGAGACTCCTTCGCAAGTCTGGACCCAGACTCTTGTCATTCTTTCCCAATCCCATCCAGCGACCACGAGCACAAAAGCCGATATACTTTCGTTCTCGTCATAACACGAGATAGCGTTTATCGGCACGATGGAACGCTTTGTTCGCTTTATTCGGTTCGCTCGCTTTACCCGCTTTTATCCGCGTCCGCCAATCTCACACGAGTGCGCGTTACAGAGAAGTCGACGATAAACGAGCAATGCGTTACGTCTAACGGACCTCTTTTGCAATCCCGTAATTACAATTTTCCCATCGTGCAATATCATAAAGTACAATTATACAGGAAGAGTATTCCACGTTCTATTAGATATGTACCGTTGTACGACCAAGTACAACAAAAAATCAACAGGTCACAACAGCATCTGGATAAAAAATCAGAATACACGTCCCACTAGAAAAAATGCCCATTCCGCCGAAAACCTGTCGTCCTAAGGATCTGGCACACTTATCGGACACGACACGACAAAAAACGGATTGGATTGAATGCATGTAAATAAATGAAGTTGCGCACAGTTGTTCGGCACGACACGACATTTATTCACAATTATTCAATTCTTACCGTTTTTGTCGTGTCGTGTCGGATAAGCGTGCCAGATCCTTTACGCGCAGCGCACCAGTAGATGAACGCTCTTAAATCGCACGTCTCACTCTGTGCTCACAATCCTTGAAATCGAAGCGTCCCAGAGGGCACCTCGTCAAACCGCCATAAAATTTCTCTGCTCCCAGTCTCAAAAAACTCGCTCGCAAAATCTGACCCACACACGCCGGCCGAGCGTTGAAAAATTTAGCGAGAAAATTCGGTGCAGCCCAGTGCGGCTGAGCGGACCCGGCAAAGGCACAGAGAGCTTAATTAGCGCGAGGCACAAGACGCACACGGTCGGGGCTGAAAATAACAAACACGCCGTGGACGTGTACGACGACGAAGGCGCGTGGTCGGGGGTGAAACCGCGAGACGAACGACAGGGCGGTTTCCGGGCACCGGGTAGATTTCGCTCTCGATGTTCTTTGTGCGCGCGAGGCACTTCAATTAATTTTCTTCATGGCGTGGCACGGCGCGCGTAACGAGGAGAACGAAATTCGCCCCGGCGTAACGAAGGGTGCCTGACGAGCCTACGGGGCGCGGGCGTTCGCAAACAAAAGCCGTTTTAACGGGATTGTCCGCCGGCGGGGGCGGCGGCGGCGGCCGGATCGAGGAGTGCCTACAGCACCCGCCGGACGATCTTTGATGTGGAGTAATTAATCGGATGCGCCGGACCGTTGGAATTCGATCTGACGCATATCCGACGACATTCGATCCACGCCGCTCCGCTCTGATCTGCTCTGCGAGCCCTTCTGCAGTTGCACTTTCACCCTGCACCCCGGCCGGACGCTATTGACGCATTCGAGGAACGTCGTCGAGAGCGCGGACTTAACGGGTGGCGCGAGAATTTCGTCGAGGGCAGAGAACAGGACGTTGGAAGGATTAGTGCGGGAGGAGTGTACGCGTCGAATGCGTGTGGCGGAAGTACGGAATTGTGGCTAGTTTAGTGAGGAAAATATGCGCATATGTAGAACACGAAAGTATCGAGATAACGAATTACGGACTACTTTCGGTTTTGTGATCGATAAATATTCATGCACTTGCAGCACTTGCGGCATGCAATGACGTGTATATTATCTGACTGGCATGAAAGAGTAACGTTCCCAGGCTTCCAGTCCTCTAATTGACGAGCCCCAACCGACGCACTTGCGCGGGTTCCGTCGAATTGCGACGCATTGACACGTCTCAATCACTTCCCCACGATGAAAAACAATATTACGGCGGGAGACTGCCCCGCTTGCTCGCCGAAGATCGCAACAGACAATGGGAGGACGAAGTTCGGGAGAGATCGAAGTCGCGACGTGCCCGAAGAGAGAATCGAACAAGTCAGATTTTTCGCACGGCGATTCCACGTTCAGTCCGGCCCGAACTCCCCGCGGATCTCATTCACGTCACGTAGACGTCGGTTTTTAGCCACCCTCGTCGGCGGGGAAGCGTTCTTAATTGTGACGATTTTTACTCGCTCGACGTAGAAGAAACTTTCGCGACTCGCACGTAGACGGTCCTAACGATTTCGCTCCCGTACTTCGCTGTCGGTCTTTTTATTTTTACTGATAGCAGCGTAATGTCGCTGGCTCCGCGCAAAATGTACAGATTTGGCTCGATGGCTGAGTCACTGTCGTTCAGGACAGTACGGGGGTGTCGAAACGGCGGGAAAATGGATGTGTTTCCGAATCTCGTTAATTTGTATTTAAATATGCAAAATGTATAGGTATATAAATGTATAAATTAAATATATAAATGTAATTAACCCATGGGTTTTAACTCGTAGATATGAACTTAGCTCCAGTATTTATTACTTCAATTTACAACCGTGTCGAAATGTGTCCTTGTAAAATAACTAAAACATAGACCGAAACACCACGCCAACACAATTTTTCCAAATACATTTTGTATATTTACTTACTGAAACTCACGATCTCCAATTACACTTCGTTAATTCGTATTACATGATATTTCGTTATGTCAGCATTGGAGAACGAAGACTCTCCACGAAATGATTAGCCCACTTCGAATGCTGCCATTGAAGAAGTTACGTAAGAATCTATGAACCCCTTTAGCCGGACAAAAGGAACTGAAGCGCGAGTTAACGAGACTTGAGGATTTTAAGGCGAGGCACGGCTAACGGCATCCGAAGGAGCTTTCAATCCATTTTTATAGGTTCGCGCATTCACGGAAATCTACAGAAAACGTCGTCTCTTTTGTAGCGACGGCTTTGCAACACGAGCGAAATGAGGCGGGCTTCTGGTAATGAAAGAGGTCTCTGTCTCTTTCCGATTCTGTTCCCGGTTCTTGATTTTTACGTGTTTCCCGTCGCACAATGCAATCTCTCCTCTCCCTCTCTCTCTCTCTCTGTGTCCCTCTCACTCACTCACTCTCTCCTCAGCTGCTCTTTTCGTTCGCGGAAGAAAAGCGAGTACGCTTTTATAACCGTATATTGGGACAGAGAGAAAGAGACAACAAGGGTAAGGGAGGAAAGGGGAGAGAAGAAACAGAAGCGTGTATACGGCTACGTTACGCTACCCACGTACCGACACAACTTATTAAAAAAGAGAAACGTAGCCGAAGAGCCCGGCCCGGGGCATTGTGCCACGTGTAGACGCGAACATGGTACCCCTGTGCAAGGATTGAATTGACGTGCTTCTTCTCTAGAGAGAGGACTCGGTTCCTCACTCAGCGACGATTTAACCTGTCTCGGGCTGGAAAATGCAGTCGCGTGGTCAGGTTAAAGCAGCCGGAAGATCTAATAATAATCGGAATCGTATACGCGAGGATGCATAAATACGAACGCGGGTTGAACGAGATAAAATTTGTTGTCTTTTTCCACGACGCCTGAATGGTGCTTGTCGTGAAATTAAATTTGATGCAGATGACGTGACATAAATATGCAGCCGACGCGGGCAAGTCTGTTGACTGAAAACATTTCCGGCGGTCTTTCGTCATTATCGGAATTAATGCTTTCTTAAATTCTCCGAGCGGAGGAGCTTTTTGCATTGACTAACGACGCGGTTAATAGGCTAAACGTCGAATACGGATAAGCGACGCAGCAAGCCATTTGTCATGACTATTCAACGATTTCAACGGCGCTTAGAACCCACCAGCGCCGAATGCTGCTCGGGCACCGCGGCAAATTGGCATTTTCGACCGCTTTTTCAGACAATCTGTATAATTCAATTCCGCACGGCTAATGAATTTCCCGCTCGCGCCTCCCTTACCATTCCACTCTAGTCTCCGCCCTGGAACGCCTGGTCTGTCGTAATTGAAAGTAAAATTGACGTTCCCGTACCGTCGCCATACGCAAGCGCTAACATTTCTTTCCTGAGCTTCCGAAACGTCTGAATGCCTTCCAGAAGCTTCCGCGATGGAGGAACATTGCGGAAAAATAGCAGGCCTTCGCTGGCCAGCTAGACTGTACATTGTTCATTAGTGTTCATTATTACCCATGCAAGAAAATTTATAGAACACTCTACCTATCCTACAATTCGACATCCTACAAATACGTTAAAACACAACATTATTTTCAAATTGTCTAATCAACGCAAACGACGTATGTATAATACTTCACTTATATCGTGATCTACATTGATACAACGCAAAATATGGAAACATTGCTTTTTTTTATGATAACGACCGCCAACAGGTCATGCAGATTGATCTTTTTTTAAATTAACTCGTTCTTTACATTATTTGCTTGAATCGACTTGATCGCGGGAAGTTAAGATGCGAAAATGTGACAATGCATAAGCGACATAAGACATCATACGGTCGAAGAGATATTCAATGGCGCGGTCCACGTGGATTAGTTGAAATCGTCGGCCGACCAGGCAAGAGTAATGCGATCAGGTGTACAAACTATTCCGCGCAGAGAGCGACGCATTGAACGTAAATACACCGACGAGTTTATTGTGCCGTAACACGTACACGCACACACGCCGCTCGCCGTTGAATATTCATCGATCGGACAACGACTGCCGACGTAATCCCGTCATGTGGCATCTGAACACGAATGTTTCTGCGAGAAAAGTAATGGGGGCCGCTTTAAATTCCACACGGAGCTTTGCAAAGGAAGCGTGTTAGGGCGGGGTTTGGAGTGGCATGAGATTATGTCGTATAAGTGAGTGCAAAGGACAGAAGAATAGGAAATAATAGCGTCGTTTGTTGGTGGGGGGCAAGTAGAAAGCGTTGTATGTGTAGTGATGCGGGTACGGTCAAATTTGTGGAATAATTCTGTTTCCCGGAATATTCGGAACGAGATACGCTCTGCATTGTTCCGTTTAGGCATAAAGTCAGACGAGGCCGGAAAAGGGTGAGGAAATACGGTACGTTTGGAATCGGAATGGAAAGGAACTTTCATATTTTCCGAGAGCACATATTCTAGCGATGAAATTCGAAGATTTATTAGTTGAACGTAGCTGGAGATATGTTCAATCGTCCTAACTGACGTCAATGGGCGACCCAGTTCTGGTTATACCTCTGCATTTTTCGTACATTTTGCGATTGAAGAAAAAGTATTTGTACCCAATATCGTTCATCATTCGGAAACTCTCCGTCGGAATGAGATGAAATGTTTAAACGATACTGTTTGTAATATCGTAGAATAACTACATTACTTTTAGGACAAATTTCGTTGCGGAAAAGAGCGCTTTTTAGTGGCACCGATATCGTTTAAGTTGGACACTGTACAAACGTCAAGTTCGTGCGTCGGATTTGCGTCCTTATCGAAACGAGTGTTGCGCCCATGAGCATGCATGCACTGTTTTTGCGGCATACCCTCTCCTGTTTTTCATCTGCGAAGCCGCGCGTTTGTGAAAAACATGTTTGCCAGTTGCACGGATAGCGTTCCGGGAAAGCGTCCGATAAGATTGGAAAATCCGTTCATTGAACGCCGCGCGTTAACACAATTTAACAGGTACACGAAACGTGTGATTTTCAACCTCTGTATAAGTGCCATAAGTACTTACTCCATTATTACGGACACTTTGTTCGGTACTCGAAACACTAAAATGGCTGAATAATAAAACTTTCAATGTGAAATAACATACACGATATATTTAATGTTATTCTACTCGCGTCCCGTAAAAATATGAAAGTCTCATTACTGAAGAAGAAACATTCCAAAATGCTATTTGACTTTACAAATTTTCGATTGCGATTGCAATTTATCCATGTTATTTTAGTGTTCCCAATGAACGTCGACGTTGACATTGTGTGACAGATTTATGATGATCGAGAGACAAAGTAGTGAAGAGAACCTGTCAACGTCGTTGCAGAGATTGAGTGTCCAGGATTTTTGAGCGAATTTCGCGCGGCCTCTTCGTCCCATGGCTACATATCAGGAAGAAAACTGATGGCCACTTTGCCCGACGATCTTTTCCGCTTTGAGAAGCACGAGATAGCGCCGCACCTACGCGCTCGGTTCTCATCCTTTCAGCGAAAAGCTCGTCTGGCATAATGGATGACGGTGCGGCGTCGATCCTATTCAATTTGGTTGTCTGGGAGAAATCAGACGGCCGAGTAAAAAGCTTGAACGATCGCCATAGCGAGTACCAAAGCTGTTGGTGGTTTGCGTAACAAATGACAAAGTTACTGCGTCCGATAAAAATGCGAGAAATCGTGTCAAAGAACACACTCGACTAATGAAACCAACTGCCGGAATTTAATTGTTAGAAACTGTGATCGACAGGTCATCTGTTCGGCGCATGCGCGCGCGCGTTTGTACTGCGTGCCGTGTGGCTACGTACCTTCTCTCTGTATACCGTAGTTGTTCTGAGTAGAGCGTAACAGCAAAGCAAAAGGAAAATATATGCAATAAGTAAACTACAAAGGAAGTGTATTATTCTACCGATAATAGCGTAAACGACAACCCAAAGTGGCAGACCAAACTCTAACAGGTTATGGGCCCAGGTATCGATCCAATGATTATTAATTGAGCGGTTTTAACAAAGTGATCGGCATAGCGCTACTAACCTAGCCAGCACCACGTGGTGAATCATGTCGACTCAGTTAGCGTCTAACGCGGCCTTACCGGCACAAAACCGCATGGGATCCATTTCAACAATTGATCCAAAGTTAGATGGATCAGCTAACTATGCGTCTTGGAAATTTATGATGAGGATGGCATTGATTGGCGCGGATTTGTGGGACTGTGTAGAATCCACAGGACCGGCAGACACGAGGAAGGACCAACTCGCGTTGGCGACCATTTGCCTCAACGTAAAGATACATTGCCACGTGGACGTTATCACAGCCAAGACGGCAAAGGAAGCTTGGACAAGCTTAAGTAAAGCTTATGATGATAAAGGGCTAACAAGTGTACTCGAGTTAATGCGGAATTTATTAAAAATAGACTATAATGATTTTGAAAATATAAGTGCATATGTTAGTGAAGCACTTTCATTAGTACACAAGCTTACCGATTCAGGACATCCCATTGATGACAAATTTCTGAGTGTCATAATGTTAACTGGACTTTGTACTGATTTCAAACCTTTGGTTATGGCTCTGGAAAACTCAGGTGCTGTAATAACCAGCAATCTGGTGAAAAACAGACTGTTGCAGGAAGACATAAAGAGTCATATTCAGGTTCAACAGCAAGCAGCCTTTGTGGCAAAAACATATAAGCCACAACGGGGAAAGCCACATTAAACGTTCAAGAAAGGACTAAGCTGGATTAAAAATCCAAAAAATACAAGTTTGTGGGATATTGTTCTGGTTCGAAAAGATACAACCTTCTAGATCCTGGAAACCCAAGAAAAATTATAAAGTCTCGACATGTCGTTTTCCTGGAGGAAGAATCCACTAATAAAGATTGCGATTCAGAAATTCCAGAACATGAGACCGAGATGATCCTACCAGTGCAGGAACCTTATGGGCAGGATGTCGTCCAAGAGTTCATTGATTTGGATGATTCCCAAGAGGATTCCCAATCAGAGGGAGCTAATAATATCCAAACTGGTGTCCAAAATGCAGAAGAGGATCCGGGACCTAGTGACGTGGATGAAAAAAAAGGATACCCTCAGAGAGAAAGAAAATCGAGAGTCTTTCCGGACCAGTATAGGCATGGAGCATTTATGGCCGACCTCGAGGATCCAATGACCGTTCAGGAGGCGCTCTCGGCCTCGGATGCAGATGCTTGGAAGAGGGCAATGCATGATGAGTTTGAGGCTCTCGAAAAGAATAAAGTCTGGGAGCTTGTTACTCCACCTCCTGGTCGGAAAGTGATAAAATCTAAATGGGTATTTAAGCGAAAAACTGATCAGAGTGGTAATGTAATTAGGCATAAGGCTCGCTTAGTTGCGAAAGGGTGTTCGCAAACTTACGGTGTAGACAATAATGAAACTTTTTCACCAGTAATTCGTTATTCAACATTAAGGTTTTTGATTTCACTTGCAGCTCAAAATAATATGCCCATTGATCATTTAGATGTAACAACGGCATTTCAAATTGGAGAGCTAACTGAACAGGTATATATGGAGCAGCCAGAAGGTTATAAACGGGACGAAACAAAAGTCTGTTTATTAAAGAGAGCTCTGTATGGACTAAAACAAGCATCAAAAGTATGGTATGATAAATTAGACGACGTTTTAGTTAAGTTAGGTTTTAAGTGCTGCAAAAGTTCATCCTGCGTATATTTTAAGTCAATTGGAAATGAGAAAATAATAATTACTGTTTACGTTGACGATTTGTTGATATTTAGCAGTTCTGAGCAACTGAAGCAGGAAACAAAACAAAAATTAATGTCAATAATGTCAATCAAAGATTTGGGAAAATTGCAGTATAATTTGGGCATTAACGTTAAGAGGGAAAACGGTCGAATCTGCCTCGATCAAACAAAATACATTGAGCAATCGTTGGAGAGGTTTGAAATGCAGAATTGTAATCCAGTCAACCCCCCATGTAGCGTTGGAAACAAATTGGAGAAAGCAGCTGTATTTGATGACAAACCTTACCAACAATTGATCGGGAGTCTCAATTATTTGGCATTATGCACGCGGCCCGATATTTCATACGCCGTACCAAACTTGAGTAAATTCAATAATTGTCACGATGAGCAACATTGGCAAGCCGCAAAACGAGTACTCAGATATTTAAAAGGGACTCTAGATTATAAGTTAGTTTATATAAAATCTAAAGGACCTATAAAGCGGTATGCGGACGCAGACGTTGCGGGCGATTCCGATAGAAAATCCCAAACCGGGCTTACGTTCATATTAGGCAATGGTGCAGTAACCTGGGAAAGCAAAAAGCAAACCTCAATCGCATTGTCAACAAACGAAGCGGAATACGTGGCGGTTTCCGAAGCCTGTAAAGAAGCCAAATATTTAGTTAATTTGATGCGAGAACTGTATCGGAGTTTCCAACCTATTCCATTGTTTAACGATAACCAATCGGGATTGATCTGGCCCGATAACCAAATGCCATACGCGCGAACAAAGCACATTGGCCTGCGTAATCATTTTGTTCGCAAAGCAATTAACCTAAATATTATAAAATTAGGATATGTACGCTCGGAAGAAATGGTTGCGGACATATTCACGAAGCCGCTCTTCAGGAGAAAACACATACAATTCACAACAGCATTAAGTTTAGCGAGAACTTAGCGATCAAGAGGGAATGTTAGAAACTGTGATCGACAGGTCCTCTGTTCGGCGCATGCGCGGGTCTATACTGCGTGCCGTGTGGCTACGCACCTTTTCTCTGTATACCGTCGTTGTTTTGAGTAGTGCGTAATAGTAAAGCAAAAGGAAAATATATGCAATAAGTAAACTACAAAGTGTATTATTCTACCGATAATGGCATAAACGACGACCCAAAGTGGCGGACCAAACTCTAACATTAATGAATAATATTAAACGAATAAAACTGCGAACGGTTAAGAGTATTAAGGATAAGCAGCTTTGAACATTTTTCAATGTTACGGGTAAGCGGCTTAGCAAATGTAAGAGTATTACGGATAAGCAAATTTGGTACGTTCAACGTTATCAAAGATGAGCGAGGCCGTACGAAATCGGTCTCAGGGAAAATGGAAGTCGGTGTGCAACTATTAGCATAATCAACGTTCGGCATTGATAGTCCTCGACCGCTGATTAGAACGTCCCATTATATCCGAGATTTACTTAGCTAATACCGAGCCAACTGCCAGCGGCGAATTTCCCCGTTCTCATATAATTACCCAGAAGTCAAACTACGAACGAGCAGTGCCCCAAGTGACCGTCCAATCTCTGGATACCTGGCCGCCGAGCGTAGCGATGGCCGAAACTTCAATCAAAATTACCGTAAGGGAGCATCGAAATTAATACGGCTGAGAGTTTACACGTCACGGCCCCCAGCAGAGCTGCACGGAGTACGCTACAGCCAACTGCACGCCACTATACCGCTTTTCCGCGCTGCTTCGACACAGGCCACGCCGTGCACGATTGTACGCGCACCGCAATATACGCGGTAACGTGTATACAGTTGCATTAATGAAAACGGTATACGCGCCCTCTCGGAAACCCATGTAAAGAGGTGGAAAGACAGAGAGAGATAGAAATTGTGGACCAAACTCTCGTGTATACTAATGGATTGCCGGAGACCCGACCGTTTACAGATTTAGCCAGCCACCCCCCCTTATACGAGAGTTCGAAATCCGCGGGCTTAATGCAATTACCGCAACGCGGGATGCGCGGCGGACAGAGAACGAGTCGAGCGTAAAGGACGAGGCGACGGTGCTTAAGGAGGAATTGGATACACATAACAAAATCGCAGAATTTCTTGCAACTTTGAGGGATTATGTATTTTAATGTAATAAAGGAGCATATCAAATTGCAGAATTCCCTACTACATAGATTCAGAAGAAAATAATTTATTAATTTAACACGGTCTCTTATGGAGAAATCGTAATTGAAGCTCTTTTGTCATCAGAATCAGCAGTTGTACAGTCAGTATAAAAAATTCTGAGCTGTGTTACCGAATAATTGTAATTTTTACCGTAAGAATGATTTTAAACGGGAAGTCAATCTTTCGTAGCACCATCTACATATTAATCATCCATTTGTCCATGTTAAACATGGACTACATTATCCACATTTGTAAATATGTATGCATTTTCGCCATGTGGCATTAACTTTTGACCAGATTGTCTGTCCCATTCCTCCTTAAATGTAAACGAGCGCGAGTCCGCCTTGGAACGATTTCGAGCAGGCTCGATCCGGCTCGATCCGCCTCGATCCGCCTTGATCCGCCGCGAGTCCAGCAAAATGGCCAAGGCTGCTGGATTGGGAATGTGTCTTGCGTTGCAAGGCGTTACACCTGACGAGGGGCGGGCGTCGTGGCGGTTGGCGGGAAGCAAATCGACGGTGCTTATTGTGCAGCGAGATGCGGGTCATATTATCGTGTTAGGCTGGCAAACGATGCGCGAGAGTCGAATAAATGCTCCGCAGATTTTGGAGGGCGGATCAATCTCGCGCGGACGGCACGATTTCTCAGCTCGACGTGGCGAAGGAAGCGTACGGTGAATCGCGTTCGCATAATGTGGGGTGTGTGCGTATCGATCGACGTTCAACGAGCTGCCCGAGTCAATGACCTCTGCGAGTCGAAGATTTCTGTACCGAGACGGGTGGAGCAAGAACGGCCGAGTGAAAGCGAAAGCGCGGATCTTAGTCGGTGTGCTCAATTTATGGAGGGGTGTATTGAGGATTCGATGAACTGAGTTTGAATCTAGCGCACTGACTAATACTACCTCGTTCTAATCAATCTCGTCGCTTGTTATTTCCACTTTCAAAGAATGCTTTTCTGTTTCGTTATTCGGTTTTACCTTCATTTTGTTTCGAGGAACATACTCCATCATTACCGCGCCAGATTGTTCTGCCGCGTTTTGTATCATTGTGAACGAGAAAGTCCCACAGACGCACGACTATGCTGAGATAAGCTCACTCGGGAGGGCGTGTGAGAAAGAGATCGTTATTTGCGGCGTTGATTTGCGAAATCTCGAAAGGCCGACCGTTGGTGATGTTGTATTTGACTGAGTATATGAAGGGAGGTGAATTCTTTGATCAAGGAGTCGACTCTGCGCGGGGTGATACGAATCCGCAGGCAGCACACTGTGAGTGCCCCATCTGGTCCGACGGTGGGGACTAATTAGCGGATTTGCATAAGAGGCAAACATGCACCCCTTCGGAACAGCAATCTCCCGTGTAACGTCTATGTACGTTCATGCAAACAGCTCCGAAAGCCCTATGACGCGAGTTACGGCCGACTGATAAACTTTTTAACGAGAATCGTACGATACGGTTCAGCGACAAGCATCTCCCAGAGGATGTTCGAAAGTTGACGGGCCAAACGTATTTCGCACCACTTGAAACTCTTTTCTAGCAACGATGACACGCGGAACGTCCTCATGTTTACACGTGACCGCAGTATTTCAATCGCATATCTTCTTGTTGCAAGTGTTACAGTCTTTCGCTGACGACACAAACTACTGGAGCATACAGTCGCTCACGATCATTTTCTATAATTGCGTCTACATACACGTATTACGCGTTGTCGTCCCGTGCCTGTTCGGACTTGTTCCTTAATATCTTTATCGAGAGACGGCGAGGAATTGGTGGTAATAGCGGTGGCCTGTGAAATCGGGTCCTGATTTGCCTCGCCACGGCCCGTCCCCCAACTTCGTTAATTCCATTGGTCCTGGCCACCAAGAAATTGGCAAGTGGCGCATCGAGGGGTGGAATACATTGAAGCGTCCAAAACATCGTTGTTCGACCGGAACACGCAACTAATACGGTAACCCTTCCTAGCCAGACGCGTTTCGAATTATAGATACGCGCCTGTTCGAGCGAATGGAAGTAAATGCATGAAAGCGGGGTGATATCAGCGGGCTATCTCTCAGCTTGCTTTTAGTGGAACGTATAAAAGTGTATTCCACGTCATTCGCGAACCGTGACGTTTATAGCGACGATAATGTTATAAGTAGGTACTACGTATACCGTGATAACTACAACACGATAATATAATACTATTCAAGTACCGACGACCATTATTTACGTGCTACGCCTCGACTGTTCCTACATAACAATGAAATCGTTCATCTCGCTCAACGGAACGGACCAATAAATAAGTATCTGAAATCCATCTTGGACCGTAGACTGTAAAATCCGAACAAACCACGGCGACTGTACCGTCAGAGTACCGTTTCAGCGTCGTTTGCCAAAGCGTTCTATCGAACGACCGACCGCCACATCTTCGAAGCGACAAATCTCCATTGGCATACGTGACGGTATTAAAACCCTACCCTCCACCCACTACCTGTCCCACTTTCCTTACCCCAGACGAGCGTCTCTTTCGTCCGCGCGTACCGATACAGCCGAAGGACGTGTAACCTTGGACGAAATCCTGCAGCAGTCGCGTGCCTCTCGGAAATCGCGTCGCGCAAGAATTTCGTTCAAAAATTGCCGCCGCTCGGAAAGCCATTAATCTCGGGCGTCGAGGTCGACGGCGAGGCGCGATTCCTGATAGAGGAACCATCAATAACGCCGACCACCCTCTCGCGAGTGAGAGAGGACGCGCGCACGTGTTTCGCCTCGGCCCTCGCGTGAGAGTTGGGAGACTGATATGCGTCTGGAGGGCGAGCGGTTAAATCTGCCCACGTTATTAACCTCGTTGCTCAACGAACGGAATGATCGGTTCTAAGGCGAAATGACGGACTCTTAGCTAGGCTCTTGTAGCAGCTAGTTGCCGGCAGCAAAATAAGGATCAACGATTTCTTTAAATGATGTTCGAACGGACATTGTGGTTAAAAGATTTATTTTCTGTTGTAAAGGGAGATAATGGATTTTTGGGTTCACTGGAAAATGTGTGTATGATGAAGTACAGCTTTTGGAGCAATTTTTATTGTAAGTAGAAAACGACGGATAGTCTTTCGTTTCGAAGCGACGCACAGTGTGTTATTTTAGCAATCTAGCGGGACAAAAGTACCGTCTTGGTGCTTCAATGGTTTTTAATTTTTTTCAGATGTAAGTAGTCAAAATGAAAAGAAAATAACCTGGCAAAAAACAAATTTTGAGCCCAAAAAAAAAATTTGAAAAATAATTATAAATTTAGATATTATGTAATTTGTTTTACATTAACTAATGTGATATGAACAGAACAACAATTATAGTTCAAAAATATATTCTTAACAAATTATAAATGATAACATAGCTGGCAAATATGGCCTTTTTCGCATTTGTGCTCATTCTACACGCAGATAAAAAATATTCAGTTTCTACCAAAAGCGCAAGAATGCGCAGAATGTTTTTACAGTTTTGGGTACTTGAATGCTCATAGATTAAGTCTATAAAAGAATCTAGGTGGAATTTTGCGGAATAACTAAGAAAAAGTTAACCTCAATGTCATGTAGTAAACGAATATTTCGCCTTGTGGAGCCCAACCTTTGAAGAACAATAACTGCATAAAAACAATTGATATTTATATAAGAAAAACGAGCAGAACATACCATATTGAAGGTACAATTCAGTATGAATAAAAAAAAACCTGGAAGATTTGCCACTTTTCCAGAATTTACGGGTAAACAGAACGAACTGAGAATAACGAGCGCAGACCATTCATTTGCAAGATGAATACGGGTGGGTTCAAACATGTCCCAACACCCTGTGTTGAAGGCAAAAGAGTAAACAGTTTCGGTTTCGAGACTACCTAATATCCCTCTGAACACACGCAATAGCGTCCACTTAAAAAAAAGAACTTCATTTTCGGACTTTTGTCCACCTAGATTGCCGAAATAACACACTGTGCGACGGTATCTGAAACGTCCTTTTCTACTGAAGCACCGTACGGGCCATTAACCCATCACTATAAACTACCTGGAATGAAAGCACCCGTATGCGAAGTGGCACAAAATCGGCCCCGGGAGAGATAGTTCGATTTGGGATGTATCTATCCTTCGTCCGGAAAACATTGGTATAGTATAGTATAAACAGACGAGAGTAAAAACAATCGAAGTGAAATCGCGCGAAACGAGCGCAATATACACGAGGAAGAACTCTTCCAAGACCGACCATGTACGATGCAACTATCATTTTTAACGCGCGTACGACCGTATACCCAGGCCGCATATGTATGAACGAGCCAAGCACCCCTATATTCTTCAACCCTCTCTTTCCAACAAAACGCGCCGGTCTCCGCCACCCACAGTTCTCATTCCAGATCGTCTATAGTTCACTGGTACGGGCATACGAACGCTACCGAATCGATGAACGTTTCACGGCCGATACGCTTCGACGGAGTTTTGTTCCAATTCTTTCCCAATAGTTTCGGTTATACCTTCCGCCGCTTCTAATTCTCTCGCCCCGGACCAGCTTCTCCTTGCCGTCGAGCGACCGTTGCCCCACCTACGGATATTGGATGATTCTGATTCCGCGGCAGGAGGATTAAGGAGCGCGTAATTGGCCTTCGCGAAATCCTCTTTTCGCTCTCTCGACCCCCGCCTCCCCCCTTCCAATCAGTCGGATCGCGATCGATCTACATCCTTGCGCTGGCACCGGAAAATCGACCGCGAGCACGCGTGAGAGCCCACTAGGGTCTTCAGACCTTAGTGGAGGAGCCGCCTAACGATAGATTCATAAACGAGAACAGGTCACGTCAAGCTTCTCCTAATTGGACGCAATCTGAAAAATCTCCGCGCTTGACAACCGAGCCGCCGCTGCATAATAATGAACGGAGGGCCCGAAAGCAGGCGGGAAGGTGCTCGAAAGAGCTCTGCGAAAGAAAATTGCAATGTCAAGTTCAATGCGGCGTGGAATAATGAGTGCTTCGAAGCTTTGTCGTAAGCGAATGAGCGTGAGAACGCACGAGCATCGTTATCGAGTGGCTACAAGCAAGTCGACCGCGACGATACTCGCGCGTTAACGAAATTAACATCTACGAAAGTAGAAACAATGGCGTAACCCCGGCGCAGCCGCTTTCGTTCGTTAAAAACAAGAGAACAGTCCATTCGTTGCGCACACAGCTCGCGGCGTCCGCGCTTCGACCATCGAGGCTGCGTCCTTTAATTAAGCGCAAGTTCGCGAACGGCTGAATATTTTCATTTCGCCCGAATACACTAATCTATGTAATAAGTATTGAGAGTCGGTAGCGCGGGGATTGACGATGCTTCCTTTCATGCTTCGAAACACAGACGTGCACACCCGCGCGCCCGGTCTCCTTCTGCCCCCGGGGGAGAACCTGCATAAATACAGAAATAACGAGGCAACAATGGATTTTCAGCAGGAGAAATTCCGGCGCGAATTCCCGCGCGTGCGACGGAACGCGGCAGTCGCCTCGGTCGAAATTTAGTTCCGCCGAGATAAGCCCGGGCCAACATTTTCGTCCCTCTTTAGCGTTAATTAAAGCCGCGCCAGAAACGAGCGCAGCTCGTGTTCGACGATATTTAGCGCCGATCCTGCGTTTGCCAACCTCGCGACAGACTAATCCAGCCCGGAACGCGTTTAAGCTCGAAATTGTCGCGAAACCGAACGACAGTTTTTGAGGCAGACTTCGAACGCTTTCAACGATTTCAGCGGACTAAAGCGTGAGGAGGAGGTGGCTGCTTTTGCGATCGTTGATTCGGAACTATTTTTACCGTGCTCTTGGGAGACTAGATACTAGATGAGATATCGAATCTGATTTGTTTGGCGCGAAGTAAAACGGACGGTAGAACGAATGAGGATTATCCCTTTCGACGACGTTCCGTAGACACTCGAAACGTCTCAAGGCGCATGCTTAAAGTCTACAGTGGAGCGGTCTTCAAGACTTCTTAAGTGTGTCTCTAGTCGTTCGAAGCTTATTTCACCGACTGTTACAATGACACTACGTTTTAAGTGTCTCAGGACTAAACTACGAGGCTCGGAGCTAGGGCTCCGTGACGTATGAAAAGCGTCGACGAAAGGTTGAAAGCGACGGAAGCCTGGAATCCGCGAACGTTCTCTCGGGAAAGGAGCAGGGCGCCGGTATATTGATCCCACCGTTCGAAACAAAGTCTGCTCGACGGCATAGGCATTTGCGCGAGTCGTCGGAACCGCGTGAAATACGCTCGCGCGGAGAGTGCCAAGGCGGTAACATTGATCGTTCAGTGCCGGACAAAGATAAGGCCGTTTTCTCTGCAGGTAACGCGCCGGCTTCCGTCACCGTTACTCACGCTCCTTAATTTTTATCCGGGTACGTCGATTTCGAGGTGCGCGAGCAATCGTAACGCGTCGAACCTGAAACGTGGCCAATATACGCTCGGAGATTGAATTATCTCGACGATTGCCGCTGAAAATGGGGACGTCGAATTCGATCAGCGCGTTAGACGCGCGACGTTAAACGGCGAACGCTGAACGTGGAAGAAGGAGTTGGAGGCGGGCGAACGTCGATGATATATTGAAAGAGAATCACGGTAAAATCCGATTATATCTAGCATGCCAAACGCGTGGAGATAGTGGCGAAACTCGGGACGTCATACGAGTGCAATGAAAATTTGTTACACTTCTGCCGACAGACTTTGACATTCTGAGCATCGAAGGCACATCGCGTGGGACATTTTTATTCAGAATTTATCTCGTAGTTATGCGTACTTAGATATTAATAAAGAAAACGTTGTTAAGTCGGAAATAATCCGATTCCTTGAGATTGCATTTCTCAGACGTCTTATTGTAATTGTTAGAAGCACTTTGTCGGATATCTATTTTACGAGGTTTTCGACAATGATAACGCGCTGGCAAAGCTGCAAGTCTGACCAAAGAGATTGTCACAGCCCTGAAAGTCGACAAGAAAAGTACTCGAGAATCTGTCAGGCGAGCATCCGCTCGCGTACTCTTCGTCACGTTCGATACATTGCGCGGAAGCAAAAGAGGAGCGACTCAAGCCTCGTTTCCCACGTAGCAGGCGTTTCGGCTTTCGTCGGGCGCAAACACGCGGACCAAGTTTCCGAATCCTTATTTCGATACGTTATCTAAATGCTAATGCGGAAACTTTCGTGTCGCGTTAGTGTTTTATACGAATATCCCCGAAGCACTTTGACGGTGAGACGAGAGACACAGAAAAGAGAAAGAAAGGAAGAAAGAGAAGATGAGACGAAAAAAACGAGAGGAGAAAGAAACGTGAAGATGGAGGAAGAAGTGGGGGACGAAAGGAGAAAGAGAAACCGCGGAACATTTACGATCCGATATTCTCGTCGAGCTGGCATTGCATATGAATTTATTAAAATGAGAGGCGCGAGAGATTGTCGGAAAAATCTCGACGAGGGAAAGCTCGCGCGGGTCGAGGGGCAAAGTGTTTAGAAGGCTGACGGAAAACGAGTGAGTGCGACAGCGTGCCCTCGCGCGAATCTGCGAAAGCGTCGAGGCGTCGTGGGCGTTACTGTTAAAAGGACTGAAAGTTACAAAGGCGCTGACACGGCGAGGGTGTGGTCGGGTGGTGCCGAAAAAATGCAAATGCCTCGGTCGGCCGATAAATCAGGAGCACGGATACAGAGGATTAGACCGCCCCGACGCCGACGGCTCGTTGCCGGAATCAGGATCATCGCGATGCAAACACAATGCTATCCCCTTTTTCGAGGGTCACGGACTAAACAGCGAGGTTAATTAGCGTGTCCGTGAGAACAGTTTCATTCCAGACTTCTGCTGCACGTGTACGGATCTGTAGGGTGAGTGGTGTAGCCAGTTTTCGGCCAGATTATGCAGCGTCACTGGTGAACCAAGCCGAACGTTGATCGTCGACAATCAGAATTTCACTGAAGCAACGCGACGGATTCAATTATGACGCATCATTTGAACCATATCTTCATCTTCAACATTTTAAGACCTTCTGAGTGCGTTTAATGATAATGCTGAACGTTGGATTGTGCAAGAACGATTCCGGCGTACGTTCCTCTTTACGCAACCTAAGTTTCGTGTCTAACAGTTCGCTAGCTATTCAGCGTGCTCTTTCGCTGCTACTCGAGATTACCATCTTATCCGACCCACCCTCTGCACGCACCCCCGCAAATGCATCCGCGCGCCTGGTCCTCGCGCACGTCACTTGGAGCCGCGCGCGAGTTAAACGGGTTATACGAAAACGTGACCCCTTTTCACGGAGCGCGTCAGTGTGTTATGCAAACTGGGACAACGCGCCAAGTGGATCTTTTCGGGGAGCGAAAAAGAAAGTCGAGGCAAAAGGGGAGGGGAGCCTTTAGCGGAGTGGCACTTAGCCTACGGTTTAATAACAAAAAAAAAAAAAAAAAGGGAAATAAAAATGAAACAAAAAATATATGAAGCTTCCGAAACGCTCGCACGCTACCCTTGACACGGGGTGAAAAAAAGCTACTTCGTGGCCGCGCGACTCTTGCTCGATTCCGCAGAGCGCGCATCGACAGATTTGCGCGGCACGCTGAAAAAGTGGCTCGAAACGCGGATAAGCGTGGCCGATCTGCGAATCGTCGATCGATTCGGGGAGGGGGGGCGAGCTGGAAAAAAGTACGCGCGCGACTGTCTGGTCGACGTTGACGTCCTCGGCGGAGCGGAAAAATAGTCGTAGCGACGATATCGTCAGTTCGCGACCCGTCCTTCCCAGACTGCTATCGATTTCATGTCAGTCTAAATATAACCGCCGATCGTGGCGCGGGCAGAGGGTCCGAGGGCGGACAGAGAATTATCAGTTCGAGCGAAAGGCATGAGGGAATGAGGGTGTGTATGCGCGGCGCGTGTGCAATGAAATGAGATAGTGCACATAGAGGAGGATGAACAAGAGGAAGTGTGTGTGTGAGAGAGAGAGAGAGGGGGGAGATCTACAAAGTGGGGGCGTCCGCTTCCTCGCGCTAAAGCTCGCCCAGATAAAGCTCACGGCAATTGTACAGCTCGGTACGCAATTATTCTGCGACAATAAAGAGTTACGTCGGCTCTTTGCGCGTCACACTGAAGGAGAAAGAGGGACGGAGAGTGGGTGGGGGAAAAACAACGAAAACGTATCCGGCGAGGGTAAAAAAAGAGAATGCAGGGGATGGTCGATGCAGTCTAACGGACGAGCGTCGAACGAGAGAGCGTCGGTGGGAAAAGCGGGGAACAGCGAGGTTAAAAGGAAGAACAGGGTAGGAATAGGGAAAAGAGGGTGGAGGGGGGTGGGGGCTGCGCGGGACAGTGAGAGCAGCGACCTCCGAGGCCGTGGTTACCGCATTGCAAAGCATTCGGTCGGAAAGTCGCTTAATTCTGACGTAATTGGAGGCAATTAATTTTGCCATTCAAACTGAAAAGTAGCGTGTGTCGCGGGGGTGGGACTGGAGGAGGCACTCGCGGGACGGGCGATATCGCGAGAAGTCGATCTGTGGCGTGTGCGTCGATGGTCGCGAACGAAATAGGTTTGGTACGCATCGTCGCGTCCGGTCAACCATTCTAACGGTACGAATGCGATTGCTGCTTTTAGAGGAAGATTTCTCAGTCCGATTCGTTTGGCCGTTTGCTCAGCAGCGTGTGAGCGGTTTATTTTTAAGGTAGTGCAGTGCAGACGTTCTTGTCCTTGACGTGTTAAGGTGCGTCTACATCTGAGCACGAACGCGCACGTGGCAGCCTGAGCATGACGTCATCAGAGGCACGTGAATAAGCCGAGGCAAACCGGTTCGATGGTTTCACGTTGCATTCATCGATCGATCGGTTCGCCGTCGTACGAGAAAAAATTCAGTGTGTTGGAGATTTATTCTAAAGGTGATCCAGGACAGTCGCGGATCGGCCACATATGCACACTGCCCGATCCGACAGTCTCGGATCGGGCCGCACAAGCTACACCGATTCTCCAATACTAGAATGAATCTCCAACACACCAATGATTTCTCGTTCACGCGCTCAGACAGTTGCGGATCGGTCCGAGCAAGCTACACCGATTCTCCAACATTAGAATAAATCTCCAACACACTGAATTTTTTCTCGTACGGCGGCGAACCGATCGATCGATGAATGCAACGTGAAACCATCGAATCGGTTTGCCTCGGCTTATTCACGCGCCTCTGATGACGTCATGCTCAGGCTGCCTCGTGCGCGTTCGTGCTCAGATGTAGGAGCACCTTTATGTTGGAGAATCGGTGTAGCTTGTGCGGTCCGATCCGAGACAGTCGCGGATCTGCCACATTTGCTCACTGCTCGATCCGACAGTCTCGGATCGGCCCGAGCAAGCTACACCGATTCTCCAATGCTAGCATGAATCTCCAACACACCAATGATTTCTCGTTCACGCGCTCAGACAGTTGCGGATCGGTCCGAGCAAGCTACACCGATTCTCCAACATTAGAATAAATCTCCAACACACTGAACTTTTTCTCGTACGGCGGCAAACCGATCGATCGATAAATGCAGCGTGAAACCATCGAATCGGTTTGCCTCGGCTTATTCACCCGCCTCTGACGCACCTTTAGAAGAGATGGATTTTAGTATCCGGGCAAGAAACAGTAGAAGCATAGGTGTGCTATAAGTGGTGTCATTTGCCAGGTATAGTTCACCGTTGACCGATAATAACGAGGAGTAGGTATGGCGCCTGAGAATTGGCAGCGACTTGTAACTTTGTACTCGATTATAAAGCGCGAGTTTGCACTGGCTACTTCTGTTGACTTTTTCACTCACATCGATTCGCCCGCTTTATTCCGCCACTTCGATGTTCTTTGATTTTCCTTGAAGTTTGAGGTATTTTATCGCGTCGGGCCAACTTTCAGCTATACGAAATCTTCACTTCGACGAAACTACTTGGCGCACGCCACTTTCCGCGACACACTGCAGCGAGCAAGCGTGTGCGTTCGGGAAAGCTGGGAGAGCGCAGAAGAAAAATCGATTTTTGCAACGTTAGCAAATCCACCACTCCCCCGCCTACCCTCCCTCAGATTTACATTCTTGCCGCCATGGTGTACAACGCCATTCGCGGAAACGTGTAACGCGACAATTGATTTTTCCGCCGGGAATAAATCGAAGCAGAAGCGGCGATACCGAGGCACGATATCTCCGCACTTTGCGCCGGATTTATTTTTACAACGGCAGGACGCTGGGTCGAGTCAATAGGTGAACCGGGGTCCCAGCGGTGAGACATCTTTGTGCGCCGCCGGCTATTGGTCGTCGGAATAATTCCGTCGCGCTACAATATCGACGCTGAAGAGTTCGAGTGGTCGACAGACGGCGAGGCTGAAGCAAACAGCGCCGCATGAGGCACTGAAACCGGACCGACTGACGTTCCAGCAGAGAGAGAGAAAGCGTTATTTATTATTAGCGATCTGGGACAAGTCCCCTGAAGGCGCACAACAATACATCAAAGAGGCCTAGCTTAGTACTTACGCATAGATATGACGAAAACTAAGTACGATTGGTTAAAGAAAGAAAAAATAATAGTAGTGATCAGTAGGGAAGAAATAAGGACAAGGCTCTCTCAGAGAGTGAGAGAGAGAGAGAGCAAGATAAAAATGCATGAAGAAAGAAAATAGAATAAAGCATCCTCGTGCAGTCTTACCAATTTTTACACACAACACTCCCACCTCCCTGCGACGCGATTACGACACACACTCCGCGTACACTTCTGTTTGCAACCTATGACATCGAGTATAACCTACTGACATCGAATACTTGACAAGTACCCGACATAAAGTATTTAGTTCCCTAGATCATAGGGAAACGAGTCTTGGCCGATCGAACTGATTGATAATCGTGCGTACATATTGAACTGGGTACCCATCGGCCAGATGTGAGCCGATACGATGAGTGCGCACTCGCGCGCGCTTACGGAAAACGACGCTGCAAAGAACGAAGAAAAAAAGAGGGTGACCGAACGGCGACGAAAAAGCGAACTCGGCGTGGAAGCGAAAAGGAGCGTGAGCGCGGGCTGAGGGAGGAGGGCGCAAGGAGGTCGGTCGCGCATAAAATAGGGGACGCTACCCTCGATCCTCTGCCTCCGCGCCACTATCATTCCCCGCTTTTCCTTCCTCCCGGCTCCCATCGAACCGTCGTCCCTCACCGTGCGCCTATCTGTATTCCCGATCTTATCGGCGATAACGGAAGACGTTTCGCACGGGGCGAGCTTTGATAGAGCTGGCTCCTACAAAAGAGAAACGGGGGAGGACGAAAAGCTCGCCCTCGAGGCACGCTCGAACCTCTGCGAATGATTATCTTTCGAATCGCGCGCGCGCGCGGGGCAGAGAGGGTCGGGTGACGATCGGCAGATTTTCTTTCGTTCAATGAGTTAGACGTGCTCTTCGGCTTGTTTAGCGAGATTTCTCAAGCTTACTTAAGGTATTAGTAGCGCTGAATCACTTTACGTGAACTTTTTTTTAAACCAGACTTTAATTGAAGATTTTTAAAGAATAACATTTTTTTTCTAATAAATGAACTTGATCCACCGTCTAGAACTCGAGTTATTAACAATTAACGTTTAGCCTTTTCTCAATCTAAAGCAATGGTAATGATCACATAAAAAGGTTTTTTGATAATAACTCGAAAATGGCACTTAAACTTTTCTTGAAAAAATTCCAGGTTGTAGATTAACATTCGAGAAACATTTTAATAGGAAAAAAAGACTTTCTACCGTCTAGTTCAGGAGAAAAAAAATTGTGAATATAAAATTGTAAATTGAGTGCTTCTATTCAGCCTGAACTGCGGTACAAACGCTAGTATGCATCATTGCCAAGTACACTAGTGTGCACATATGTATACGGAATGTGTGCGTGGATTGAATCAGGGCCGTAAGAAATTTCTGACGCAATTAAAAACAAATAATGGAGCCCATTTTTTATGCGGCACCCCGTTACTAATACCTTAAGACGGTGGCCACGCGAGCGTTAAAAGTACGTGCGTACGCAGGGGAAACGTGAAACTGTTAAACGATTTCAGTGTATTTCTACGACGAAAGATATAACGCATGCTGTGCGTACGTTCTTTTAGGCTGGCGCCACACGAGCGTGAAATGTAGATAAAAATGCATTATTATTTACGTGCACAGACAAACGAGTTGTTCTGGGAGAGGGGTCGATCGTTGTTGATGTTCAAATTTGGAGTAACTATCATGTCTGACCTGATGAGAAAATGAGGCTGTAGATTTACTAGATGTTACTAGAGAGAATTTGGCATAGGATAGAGTAACACTGATTTTGTATACCGCAAATGTGGTACAAAACTTTGAAACCCTTTCGGCACAAACAAAATTCCTACTTGTCCTCATTGACTCAATTCCTCGCAAGAACATCCCGAATCTACGACTTTAACAGGAATCGACGAGAGCGCAAAACGTATTCAAAGTTCTTGGCGTGCTGCACCTTTCAGGAGAATTGCTCGAAAAGATACCATAATGCTCTCAGGCCCTCGACAAATACTTGGCATCCACCGTTTTAGGACGAAATTACGAATGTACAAAGACTGTTTGAAGTTGAAAGGTGAGCTGTGCAAACGTTTTAGTCAAATCGCGCGGCATTGAGAGGATGAAATAAGGAGCGCGATGGTGGTTGAAGGAGAGCAGAGACAAGAATGAACGATTATGCTTCAAATGGGCTGTACGTTGCGCGCATTTCCCCGTGCTCGCGACGTTAGATGATTTATAGGGAGCGACGAACGCGCGTGGTTCGAGCTAAGAATTAATGGCATCCGAAATTGAGCGTAGGTAGAACGGCGGGGCAAAAACTGTCGAACTTTCCGTCTGCCTTTGAGCCGCGATCATTCTTGCTGCAACGGCATCAGATGAGGGGTAGTTAACGGACTACGGAGTTTAAAGGCCGGACAGACAGTGAATGACTGCGTCAGACGGCGTATGCGTTAAATGACGCGCGGATAGTTAAACAAAGCGAAAGGGAACCTTTGTGCTTCTTGTGGTCTCGACGTAAGATGAACGAACAGAGCGTATTGTTAACCAGAAATAAACAAAGGCCTCGTCAAGAATAAGGTCTCGTATGAAAAAGAACGCCTCTACGTCGAGTACGATCGAATAACCGTAATATCTACTTTACGCATCTATAAATACTCACTCGCAATATGTATATATAGGAAAAATCATGTAAAATTGATCAATCTTTTTATGTAGCTTCTTTCTTCGTTGAAATATGAGACTGTATGTGACACTCGATGTTATCTCAAGATTTTGCTCGCCACTCCTGTGAAAGATTATGACACCCTTCAGTAGAATTCAATTTGAAATACGCGTTACACGTACAGAAACACTCAATGAGAGAGTAGTTTCAACATTCCATGACGTTAGAGAAACCTATATCGAAGATGCGCAAATTAGCCGAAACGAACATTAACTCCATACTGAATGTATCCCGTTAAAAGATCCTAGGGGCGATTAATTTTATCTCTCCACCACGTTGATTCACGGAATGACAACGTTCGACGGGGGATGCTAACAGAATAATTACGTTTAATATCTAGATCGAGCCAAGGTACCCTGCCGACTGATAGCATTATTTTCCCTTTCGGTCACGCGCAAAGGATTCGTAGCGTTGTTAGCAGGCGGTTTTAACGGGATAATTACGTTTAAAGCCTAAATTCAGTATAGATAAGAGAATGGCGGAAGAACGAATTTCCATGTACATTTTCCTCTCTCTCTCTCTCTCTCTCTCTCTCTCTCTCTCTCTCTCTCTCTCTCCATCTCACACACTATGTCGCGTTCACAGTTGTCTCGGTGTTACCGTTCAAAGGACTGTAACTACATTAGTGCGTTTAGGGTGGCCTCAATGGCTATACAGAGAACAGGACTGTTTCATGATAAAGCAGTTTGCGTCACGCGTAATCGTGAACTGCTCATGACTCCGTGTGCCGAAATGTCATAACTTGTTCTGTTAGAAATCGAAACATTGCAACGGATCGCCAAATACAGAATCACGAAGGAATACGTTACCTCGCGTTTGGAAATTCGCGATACATTGCTCTGTCGAAAGAAATTTATCCTACTAACAGAACTCGTTCGGCTTTCCAAGACACTTCGAGTTCGCGCACTAGAGGAACGTATGTCATGTACTTCCTGTAAGCACGAGCCGCTAGATTAAAATTCACGAACAGTGTCGTTTGTCGGTCGTCGAATGTTCGCGCTCGCGATTTCGGCCTGGTCATATCGTTTCGTCCCAGGAAATTGACAGGAGCGACGGTGTTTCGGTCGAAGCGTGTTACGTGCGTGCTGTCCAACACGGCCACGCGAGGCTCGTAAAGTACGCGAACCCTCGCGGATATTCGATACGTCTTGTCGTAAAAGCCCCGCCACTGTGTCTTTTGATTGCTCACACAACAACGACGCCTGCAGGTACGCGACCTCGGTGCCCACGGAGCGGCCCCAAATGAATGCGAGGTTTGTCGCAAAAATACGCAGGCAGCCGAACCCGTCGCTGACAGAGTACATACTCACCATCGAAACGGTGACAATCTCAACGTGTCCGCGACACTATTCTGAATAACTCACCAGCAGAACGACGCTGATTACGGCTACAGTTCCCGTCGAATCGAAGAAAGAGTCACGTACCTAAAACAGAAAACAGAGAACACGCGTTACGGCAGGCGTTCCAGATCTTAATACGTAGAACTAAAACTACCCAGCGAATCACAGTTGCACGCCACGGAGGAGGCATCTGTCGCGCTTCCTCCTCAACACATTTTTATTAAATCCACCGCATCGTCTCGTCCAGTGCCATCTGTACGTCGGGCAAGGAAAGAGAGCGCGAAGGGTTGAAGCAGAAGTTGGTCCGCGCCATCACGTGTACCAGAGGCGGCCGTCGCGAAGGTACGAATAATCCGACGTTACAATATATCGCACTGCCGGCGCAGCGGGAGGGCGGGAAGGAGTGCGCCAGAAGGGGATGAACTTTCCGAAATTCGAGCGCAGGCCGTGGCGAAAGGGGTGGCGGAGGGGGGCGGGCTGGCAGCGTCGGCGGTGGGTACGGGCTTGCCATAAATCAAACGACCCTCTTCAATTTCGCGCGGCCCACCCCAGCCGTACCAAGTGTTTTCCTGCCCTTTTTTTCTTCCGCTGCGCCCCTTTTCGCGCGGGGTTCCTAAATCGGCGCGCTACGAGCCTGCGGGCGGATCGATAAAGGCCACTGGCCCAGGCCAGGCCAGACATCGCCGAAATTCCGCGAATGTCGCATTCACTGGCTGCCGCCGACGCCGACGGGGCGGCCGGCACACGCACGGTGGGAGTCAATTAAAGTGCGCGCAGCTGCAATTAATCGACCAGCACACCGTCGGCCGGCGGCGTCTTGGGAGACGCGCGTGCCGGAAAATTCGCGGGTCAGACAGCCGGGGGACGGGTTCTGGCGCGAGAGGGCCGCGCGGGTGGCTTGAAAGAGGAGGTTCGTGCAGGAACCGCGTCACGTTGGTAAATTGGTCGGTGGATCGCGCCGTCGCGATATTTGGCGCTTCGCGGATTTCGAGCGCGGCTGGTCGGGCAAAGTAGTTTTGGCAGCGAGAAAATGCGTGCGCCACGCTCGCGCGGGCCGCGTTAATTATGCGCGGGGTAGTTTACATATTAAAGTATTTGCGAGCGGAAAGCGGGGCTGGCGTACTCAAATGCGAATGTGAAAGATTAAATCGTTCCCCGTCCCGGCGCGCTCACGCATTTGCGTACTAAATATTCCCCGATGATTAGCGACGTTGCGAGCGACTTCCACACGAAATTGCGCCCGGCAAACGTAACGCACGGAACGCGCACGTAGTTCAATATCAATTGCGCGCGTCAGTGTGTTTCTGTTATACAATGAATTTGCACAACTGCACGAGCAGCGACGAACGTGTAGCTGGTCGCTCGGCATGGGCGGCCGAAAGAGCGCGCGCATTTTCGTTCGATGCATAATTTCACGCACGCATCCGATCTCCGCTTGAATCACGGCTCGCGTTCGACGATTCAAGATAGGATTACTCACGCGCGAAATGGGATTTGAATGGAATTGTTTTGTAAGTTGTTCACGGCATAATATTATAATTAATGTGTTACAGTAATGTTTATGTATTGTTAATAATATGTATTACGAATCTTTATATGTACTGGCAGGGTACCACTGCTACTGTAGCCTGATTTAATACGTACTAGGTGTACATTTATGGTATAGTTCTGAAGATATGTCGTCGCAACCGATACTTGTGATAATTACTTATAAGCGTACCGGAGGTGGGTATGGAAAAGGCAGAAATGACCCAGTACGTAAAGCTCTACTACGTCGAGTATATATTTGTACATATATAATGGTGAATGTAACGATGGCCGCATTTTCACGGAAACAGGTGTTCGCGTATGGACATACATACGCGTGTACACGTACATGTTTGTCGTTCGCATTTTGAATCGTTTAACTATTCCACTTAACATTTCTGTGCAGATTCGTCTTATGCGTCGATCTAGATATATCGGAAGAAATGTAGAAAAGCACAATCACAAGGGGGGGCATAGTTCGATATGCCACTGAGAGCTTTGCGTTACAACGCTAACGTATATACGCGGGCACATATGTACGCATGCAAATATAGTTACCAGAAGGCAAATATTGTCCGCAGTTTCCATCAGGTGGACAATGCAATTTAACTAATACAGCACTGCGCAACCAACGTCGAGCGCGGCCTACTGCATTCAACCTATCGATTGTCTCCCATAAATGTCCTAATTAATCAGCAATTAACTCGATACGCGCTTCGTCAATTGGACAGCAAGCGAAACTCGTCGATGTTTCGCAATCGCTCATTTTTATAACAACTCAACCGTCACTCGCGTACGCTCGGCCACTCACTCGTCCTATTCTTCAACAGAATCGCGAGATGCGCTCGAAATTCCAAATAAATTCAATACCCCGCCGACAAACGTTGCCTCACAGCCGTACACACTCACCGACGCGGCTCTGATTCATCATTAATTAACTCAATAAACGGATCATTATATCCGAACGCGCCTGTAAATCGGCCGAATTATCCCGGAAACTGTACATAGAACATCGCGATCACGGGGCATAATATGCGAACCTCTGATATCCCATTGCGCGTCGTAACGCTTAACTGTAATATCACGCTACACGCGTGTGGCGTGTACGTATATACGATCTTACGCAGGCGCGCTTCGCTACGAGTTCGTATACATCCTCGTATGCGCGGATGGCTTTGAGTACATGATGGTATCGTGTGCGCGAAGCGTACGTATCTGTTATGTGTATGCCCACGTGCACGCTTATGTGTACGCTCACGGGATAACACATATGCAGTCGTTATCCGTATCGTTTGCTCAAATCGCGGCGCACGCTCGGCAACGAGGTATCTTAACGCCGATCGGCCGATCCGCCGAATAGAGAAAATTAATGTAATAATATGGGGCAACGGTGCGGGCCGACTGGAGTTTATGCCCCTGACCGTACCAGATCCCATGGGAATCGCAGGGGCTCGGCCCATCTATATCTTACTCGGGCCCAGTGTAATACGTAACAGCCCGTAAGCTCGTTAAATTACCTTATTAACCTCCGTCATTGCGGAAGCGCACGCACTGGAACCTCGCTGTGAGTTTGGTAAATCGCGACGCGCGCTGGCCGTTGATTAAACGGAACGAGTCGTACTCTGCCAGCGTACAAGTGGCGAGGCGAGTTTACCCATCAGGAGAGTGCTCTCCTGCTAAGTCTTTCAGTCTTTGACACATTACGAATGATAATTTGCTCGCTCAACATGCATCAGGGCACGTTCAGTTACCCGCGCTGTCACGTGGCACTGACTTTGATCGATAAGAGTAATGCTGAAGTCGATACCACAAGTTCACGTGACCTACATCCATTCGTCCGAAAATGGCTTCGTTTCGTACCGACTTTGCTTCATTTAAATCGAATGCTGCAGTCCGTGTGCTAGAGTTCACTAGGCGATCGCGTAGCTTACGTCCGTTTCACCTGAAAACTGTTTTGTCGTCGCTAGGAACAGACTACGGTCGAGCGAATTAATGTTACATACCAATACCAGAAGTTCGGGTCGCTGTCCATTAATCGGCAGACGCCCTCGTTGCTGTGCTCGAATTTCGGTTTCGGTAAAACTAACGTTACGTCGAAATGGGAGAAGTTGTACGCAATTATAATTAAGAACACGATCCTCGAGGATCGCGCGGAGATTCCTCTCGATACAGGCAACGACGAGACGTACGGAGTCGCAGGCCGGTCATTGTTCCGTTCCCTCTATGCCGCGGGAACAATGTGACCAGGGGAAACAATGTCGATTCTAGCCGGCAGGGTCCTGGAAAGCGGACACGCGCAGGATAGAGCGGAATTGAGTTGAGTGTGTGCACAGGTGGTTGCGAACTATTGCCGAGTTTAAAACCCTCGGGCTCGACAGGCGATATCGTTAAAACGGAGGCGCGTCGACGGAAAAATATGTACGGTATATGTATACCGCTGACCGTCGCGTCGCGACTAGTACACGCACTTACGTACGCGATGGCGGATGGGTTCGAAATAAAAAGTGAACCGAAACAAACTTTATTTTTCCCGGCCGCGCGCAGTCATTTAATTAAGCTCGGCTTTCGTCTGCGTCGAGCAACACGGCCCGTATTGTTGTATCGGTTTGGAGCGGCGGACTGGCAGATGCGTAAATAAATAAACAGACGATACGTCGGATGGACAGAGAGGAAGAGAGGGATATGAATAAATATGCGGATGGACACAGAAATGTCCGTTGATACTGATGGGCTCGAAGCGTTTCGCAGTTAGTTGTTAGACAAACATAAACTTCTAAAGCTGCTTCGAAGTCGCTGGTCTCGGGAAAGAGTCCGAAGTTTTCAAACTTCGAGTCGATGATTATTTAACACGATTCAACGTGTCTCTTCAACTCCGCCGGACATCGAACCGCACGGCCGAGAGATAGAACTACGTGCGAATGTTTAAAAAACGAATAACCTCATGCCCGAGCAAGCGAGCTGCGCGTGCGCTCTCAGTGTTCCCGTCGATCGTTGTAAATTCGCAATTTGAAATTTCGACAGTGTGGCAGGGAGCCAGCGTGGCGAATGCTTCTGCGATTGTGTGCGCTGCCCTCCTACGTGATTTACGAGGGAGAGAGAGACAGAGAGAGAGAGAGAGAGAGAGTGAGTGAGAGAGAGAAAAAGGAACTGCAAAAGGGCTGAGAGACGCATAAGCAGAATTAATGTTTCACGTCCTCTCTCTCAAACTCACTCGCTTACTCGCTCGCGCTCAGCACATTAGATACATATGCCACGGGAGTGGCTATATTCACGAGCCTCTGTACATAGATAGTCCTGTTCTGCGGGCGTTACGTTCCCCTGGGAAACGAGTTTCATCGCCACTTTCAGCGCTGCCAGCGGGAAGGACAAAACTGCTAAGAATATCGCTCCGAGTTTCTGCAGACACGGAAACTCGAAGCCGGCTAATCGAGACCACTTTCCACGGCCCTTCGAGGCCGCGCTTAACACATTCCGTGCCGCGTATGCGGCGCATGCGCCCAACGCTGAAATTTCCGTTCAACCCATTTCTTATTCTCATTGTAAAATAAATAATTTAAAAAAATGCATTATTCAGTCAATTGTGGGCATCTTAATATCATGTATACTGCGTCAAAAATTCTTCATTTTACAATGAGAATACCAAATGGCTTGAACGGAAACTTGAGCGTGGGGCGCATACGCCCGACGCGGCACGGAAGGTGTTAAAATATTCATTAAACGCCGTGGTTCGAAGCCGAGGACCGAACGATGACGAGACTCCTCTCGCGGACGCTTAGCCGAAAGATGATACGTGTCGTTCCTCGAGTCCTAGCGAGCTGGCCCGGTGCACGCGGCGAACGAACGTTTGCTGTGGTGCTAAGTTCGGTCAAGGGAAAGGGGAGCTTTTTTTCCCCCCCCTGAAAATTGGGCTCGTTTAGTGAGTTTCTGGGCAGGGGGGCTGGAACTGCAGTTGGCCCCAATGAAGCGAACGATCGGGGGAGGAGGGGGAGGGAGGGAGGGGGGGGGGATGAGGATTTCCGATTCTTCGCTAATCTGACATCAATTATCCGGACCCCGGGCTTAAAACTCCCGTCACGTCGAGCCCCGTCGAAAAGGGAGACGGATCAAATTACGCCGATGCGTGCGTTCGCTGTTGAGGTCGGGAAGTATGGCGTGGACTAGCAGAGGATACTTATACTCACAATCAGCGAGAGCGTACTTCGAACTGAAAATATATTGCCGCCTGCTTGTTTTCACAATTAGCGAAGTTTACGGCGAATTATGAAATTCGATGGCTGTAGCACGACTTTATGATACAACAAAATACTAAAGGGCATATGCCAGCTTGATTTTTTAAAATCATGTGCTTACGATAGCCCGCCAGTTGCTCGACGAGCATGCGATACGCGGCAAATAAATTCGTGGAACTCAGGGCGGTGCATAAAATAAGTCCCGCTGCAAACGTAAGCGTGATTTGAAGCGTCGATCTAATATACTATCGCTTCCCACGGAATAGCTATTGATTCCGGAAATCAGGATCCCATCAACTCACGTATTCGCTCCGTCGTGACCAGCCGAAGAACGCGTTACCGGCTCTCATAAATACCGCAAGTATCGCGTTTCCGGCTTTCAAGCAGATACGAAGTTTTATCCCCGACTTTATACGCATGCAAAGTTGCAAACCGAGCGTTTTCCTGAACGCTCTCACATTGATGTACGATGCGAGCGTGTCTTGACGTCGGCACAAGCCTCTCTCTCTCTCTGTGTCTGAGTGAAAGGACGCGCCCCCGCGAGTGCCGTCGTCCCGACGCTTCCTGCGCAGCGCACATAATTCTCGCGTCCGTTACGAGTCGGCACGTAACTGCGCGTGTCCGCGCTCGCGGTAAGATCACGCGCAATTAGTCGCGAGCTATTGCCAGACGGACGGCGGGGCGGGCCGATCTGCTCGATTTGCCGAATCCGCGGAGGCACCTACATTAATCCCACGCAAGATATCGAGACCAATTAATTCAGCGGCCGATGGGGTGGGGTGGAAAGTGGAAGACGGGGGAACGCGTCGGCGTCGACGATGCCGCGGCGATTATGAGTTACGAAGCTCAGGGGCTCAGGCTCGCGGTACCGATATTGAGGTCGGCGTCCAAGCGATGGAGCGTCTTGAAATTTATGCGTCGGCGGAATTCGTCGGGAGCTTCTGCGGAGAACGAGCGCCAGCGGTATTAATGCGGTCAGATGTGTGTGCTTTTGACGTCTGCACACACGCTTTAGCGACACACGTATTTCGTCCCGTCTCTTCCCATACTCATCGAGCGGCTAGTGTGAAAAGTAAGAAATGCGCATGTAAAACGATTGTTCTCTCAATCGACACGAAAACGTGACGAATGGTAATATTTTAAAGATGCGCCGCTCCGAAAAAACTTCGTTTCTTTAGCGAACACAGCGAACCTGCCCATTTTGTCAGTATACTGCAAAAAACAAGGCGTGAGTGGAAAGAGGTTAAAGGTTAATAGTTTTCGGTGCAGCGGGGCGTGTGTACTTTGGCAGCGCTGTAATTTGCGATACTTTGTCAAGTTTCGCGTGGGTCGGCAGTAGGAAGGCACGCAACAGTCGGCGCACGGCACGTATTCGCATGAAACCGGAGGATCTCGCGCACTTCGTTATTCGCGGACGAGCGGCGGAGAGCTGCGGGCGTCAAGTCGATTACGGGAATCTAATTATTCATCTCGACAACCGCACGGCCTCTTCTAATCACAAACTTCGCCCTATTACCGCAGTCAAAAGTCGCCGTCTTATTCGCGGCGCGGCCGCTCGTCGGCGCGCACTTTGAAACTCGCGAAGGAGGCACGAAATTGTCGGGCGAAGAATTAATAAAGCGGGGGACCAAGTCATAACACATCAATTTCCCGGCGAATGCCGCCCGTTAACCCTGCCGGTAATCTCTCAAAGTGGAATCTGTGCCTGGCGGTAATCAAGGCGGTGAGTTTTGACACTCCCGATTACCAAGGCTCGCATGGAACGTGAACAGAGAGAGAGAGAGAGATTAAGTAAAGGAAGAGAAAGAGGAAGATGCAAGAGCAGGGAAAGAGATTCTTCGCGTTGGAAGCAGACGCGCCCCGGCACGGGCGGATTATTAAATTTAATACGGCCAATTACTCGAAGTCGACGTGTCAACGGCAAGGGCTAATAGCCACGGAGGATCGTAAGAATCGTAAGGGCGCCAGCGGCCGTGCCTCGCGTGCGTACGGCCGGCTCTAATGACGCCGTTAAATCAAACGGTCAAGCCATTATTAACTGCGGACAGATCTAACGGCCGGGAGCGCAGCGGAGAATATGCGGCTGCACGGGATACCGGGCTCGGAATTTGCAGTGTGCGCGCGCGCGCACCGAGCCTCGCGCAAATTATTCACTGGCTCGGTCCACCCGAGGCGCTCGCTGATATGACACGCATTTCTGAGACACCCTGTGCGAGCGGCGCGCGATGACAAGCGTACGCGAGGCGCACGATAATTAAGCAAGTTACGCGCTCAGACGCGGAATTGAATAACATGTCGTGCGGTGGTTTACCGAGGCTAATAAAGCGGACCTTGTTATGCAACGTGCGTGCCCGGCTGCGTGGGCGGAGGAAAATTGAAAGATAGGAAAAGGTGGGCAATGTTCGCGGAAATGAAGTCGGAGCGAGTCGGGCGTACATATTGAGGATTCTTTAGTATGCTCGACGCGCATAGGACGAATGACCCGCAGGAGATTGAGGTCTCCGTTCGAGCAAGGGACGCGTTCGCGTAGGGGCGGGCAGGGCGGACGGCGGTGGTCGAGAGTAGTCGGCGGAAAAATCAATAGGCCGGTATGTGTGTTAGTATTATTTCACGCTGCCGTCTGCCGCCAACCCCGTATGCATCTCGGTTGCATGTCGAAGCGGGCCGACGCGGCACGGCGCGTTAAAAGGGGGCATTCCGCACGAGCGGACACGCGGACAGACGCAAGCGTTTCCGTGCCGATCAGGTGACAGAAGGGCTGCTTTCCATGGCCTCGGAAGATCCGCGCGAAACAATCGCGAAGCATTCTCGCCACACTCCGATGACGGATCGGCGTCGTCTCTTTTTATACGCTCAAATGACGTACGATACGAGAGATTCGGGCGGACTTCATAAACGCGAACGGCCGCGGACTTTGCTCGGTCGCGCCGTTTTATTTATAAACGATATCGCTCGTGCGTGAGGTGCCACCGAAAATATCCTCCCGGCGCGAACAAAAGTATTGACCTTCCGCCCTCATGAATTACGTTATACGCGGCCTCTGGTCGGCATAATAAAGATACGAGCGTTCGCTCCTGATTTTAACTCGTGCTACACGCCGCTCACCTCGACCGACGAAAAGCAACATTTCAACGATCCAAACTCGTCCACCCTATCAATATCCGCGGGAGCCCGCGAGCGAAGGTAAAACATGGCCGACATACATGAGACGGGTCTGTCTAAACAAAAATATTCGCACGCCGCGAGGACAATGCTCTCTTACATCAGGACCCCGCCTCACGGAAAGCCGTTCCCGCGACGCACCCTCGCAGACAGGCGAGTTCCAACCCCAGGGAATCCGGTCTGCCTTTCCTCGCCTTTCCTCTCTCTCTCTCTCTCTCTCTCTCTTCCTTACCCTCCGACCCCCGTGTGGCGCCAAGGGCGCTGCTGACATTTTGGTCACGTGACATTTCGCCGGCGCGTAAGAGATCGAGCGAGCAAGCAAGAGCCAGAGAAAGAGAGAGGGAGAGAGAGAGAGAGAGAACTAGCGTCGGGGGTCCGTTGACAAACTTTCAGGCATGGGGTCGCGCCGCAATGTTGCTGGAAGCTAGAAGGGAATGCCACGGCAGAGGGAGAAGGACGAAAAAAAAAGAGAGAAGCTACCCTTCTAAGTCCTGCAAAGAGGACACCGAGGAATTGTACGGCCCCGGGGTCGCGGGAGACTTACGTCGCGGGGGCGGGAATGGCGCGAGGGGAGGGGTCGGGTGGCAGGGATGAACTGGAAAATCTCGTCTCCATTTTACGAGCCACGGATCCACGGCCAAGAAACGCGGCGAGCATTTGTTACAGCGCGCGCCACGCCGGTCGTCGCGACGCGAGAGGAGGGAGTGTAAGCTGTTTCGACGACGAGCAGGCCCTCAGAGGCGCCGGGGTGGGTTCGGTGGGCTGGCTTCGGGGGAAGTAATTGATATGTCACGTCCGACATGACAGCTAACGGCGGGTCGATAGTCTCTGACGTCTCGGAGCTTCGGACGATCGCTTCGCTTGAGGAGTGGAGACTGGGAGCGAGCTTTCTTTAATAGTATCCGTTCGATGATGGGTTTAGTGACTTCGTTGACGATCGAGTTCAAATCATGAAAGGACCGAGCTGTGAGGAAAACGGTGGGAAAGATACGGATTACAGTTTTTCTTGTGGATTGAGGAACACGAAATGGGTTGGGGAGTGAGGCTTGAAGCGTGGGAAAACGAGATTTCTTTCGGGGCAACGAGACTGAGGAACAGGAATTCGACGGAATTAAATAGGTCGGCCGGAGGAGGTGTGATAGTGAGGGAAAACAGTAAATTGAACCGGGATGACAAATTGGTCTGTCGATGCGCGATAAACCCTTAAAACGCGCGACTTCGGTGGAGACTGCTGTAAAGCTGGCAGACTTTGCCCTAAGAAAGCAAAGCTGCGAGGCGGTTGACTATCAGGTGCGGGCTTGAAGCACTCGCTGTGTAATTGGATCGTTCGTGTTTACGAAGTAGAATTGCGTAACCCGAACGGCGGACGGTGTCCCTGGCCAACTGATCTGAAGTTAAATGACAGATGGCCGATATCAATTCCGACTTCTTAATGGGAACTCTTAGCCGTAGATTGCCGACAGCCCCGCAAGAGAGAGTTTCGAATTAAAAATAGAATGGCAATTGCACTTACTTTAGCGCCGCTGCGATCGACGGGTAAAATGTAGTGACGATTACGGGTCTGTATCAGAACTATTTGAAGAAATAGGTCCGCGGAAATTAACGCATCTGAATTAGTACGAAGGACATGTCTGTCCGGAAATGTGTACGGCGCTATATGATATGGATCGAATTATGTTAACAAGTTTAATTCGGGCTGCATTCAGAAACTTGTAAAGAAATTGAAAAGATACTGAATCTTCAGAAGTCTTGTTTCGATTTTCATGCTCTGTAACCAAGTATTGCTGAATGAATTCGCGTATGATTTCGATCGTTACGACCAAACAGTTTTCGGTCAACTACAAATCGCGTGAAATTCGCACACAAGCACTTTCTCTATGCTCATTAAAATCGTTTGGAAACCTTGCACTTTCAGGGGCGCTTTTACATGAAACACAGTAACACTCTCACCATTTCAAATATCAATCTTCTCTAGCTCTCCATCGCCAACCGTGCCTATTAATTCGTCCGGCTATCATCTGTCCATTAGGACGCGGATCAGACGAGGCGTGACGCTGAAATGAAATTTCCGGAAAGAATAACGTCGTCTAATAACGGCGGGAAGTGAGAAACGAATTTCGACGGTCGCCGATCACGTTAACGAGGTCGCATAAAATTTGCGCGCACACACACACACAACGCGCGCGCACGTAGTTGTAACGTGCGAGTGTTTCTCTCTTCCCAGCAACTCTGCTCCGTCCGACATTGCGGAAGGTGCGCGTTTTCATTGGTTCAGCACGAGGTTCATCGGCGTTTTCTGGTCAGATTCCAGAACTGTTTATGCGTTTTTACGATCAGATACATAAACTCCGTGAACCATGCCAAAAAGAAGAGTCTGGCTGTGGGCAGCGTGCACTACTTCGCGTAGACATGTATTTACAACGACATAAAGTGAGCGAGGGAACGAATGTGGGCATAAGAATGTGTGTATATGACACGCGCGCGTGCGTGGGAGAGAGACAGGAAAAGAGAAATATCGACCTTGAGTGTCATACTATATGGAATAATTTCTATTTACGCGACTGTACTTCTCATCCCACAACTTCGTAACGATGTTTCGAGTTAGTTAACATATTTCGAGAAACGTATTAATGCATCGCGGATAGTCCTCTGCTCTCGTAACTTGTATGTTTTTAGTTCGGAATATTTTCATACTGATATTTCTCAGCTGCAGTCACGCAACAAGCATAAGAAATAATTGTTCCATTCTCGCCGGCACTGAATGAGACAAATCCACAAACTAGACAGTATATGTTCGAAGTACTTAAGTTGTACGGAGAAAAAACAACAAGAAATCCCGTGATTCCTCCGAAATATCGGACTATATCGCTTCTTCAGGATCGTTCTTTGCCAAGGAAATCCGTTCCACGAATTGTCTTTTCGACGTACACTGTCGACAGAGGGACGAAGTAGCTGAAGCGTGAGTAAACGAACGTAGTTTCAGACTCGATCGACCTTCGCCGACTCGACGTTTGTTTTCCCTCGACGATAGACACGGGCGAGCGTGTGGATGAAAACTTTTTCAGCGATAAATTGTCGCCGCAGAATGGCGAACTGATACATACGTCATTGCGATAAATCTTGCAATCGGACCAACGATTTCGGACACACTTTCCGGATCCCCTGTATATCGAAGGCGCATGACACGTCAAGTCCCACGCACGCAAACAGACAGTCGGCGCGTGGACAACAAAAGTCCTTCGAGGTGCTCATTGCCGAAGTGTCGGTCGTAACACTACTACGCACGACACTCGCGCGGAAAGTCTTGCCAAACGTACGAGGCGTTCGTTTCCGAGAGCGCGACTCCATTCCGACGATCGTAAAAACGGCATGGCTTCCGCATACGCCTCTCACCTATCTATCCCGCCGGCTCAATCGACAGCGACGCGGATCCGCGTTAACGAAGAAGGAACACATCGCCTAACAAGTCAGGGCTTACCTCGTAAATATCGATTCCCGCTTCCCTCGCAGGAGCGGCGGCCGCGTGCGAAGGTGAAGGCAGGTGCACGTAAGTAGTACAGAGCTTGGACTCGTCAGGCCACCCGCGAAAGTGAACGAGACGCAAACGAGACGACACAGAGCTGAGACGCACGCGGACGCCGACTCTCACTGCTTCCCCCTTGCCTGCTGAACTTCTCTCACGAGATACGACACACGTGCGGATCGCAGCAGCACACGGCGGCTCTAAAACGAGGCGAATTGTCGTTGACGACCGGCCGATCGCTGGACACACTTTCACAATCAACGTAATTCTCGCGGGCGAGAGAGTGAGTGAGTGAGTGAGTGAGTGAGTGAGAGAGAGAGAGAGAAAGAGAGAGAAAGAGAACGCGCGAGTAGAGAGAGCGCGAAGACAGTGTCGACGGAACTAACGTTATCGACCCGACAAAACGGCAAAGTAGTCCGCGGCGAGAGGAGGGCACTCCGCTTTCGCTCGACTCACACGCGCGATTATCAAACACCAAGCCACGTGCCACTTGCCTCGCGAGCGTTCGCAGGTGCAAAAAGAAGTGACGGGTATCAGCGCGCGGCTTACTCCTCCGGCGGGGAAAAACTTTCACTCGACGCCGCGCGGCACGGTTCCACACAAACGTCAGGCGTCGTACACTCGGACGATCGATGCATTGATAATGAGCGATGCGCGTGTCTCTGCGGAGGAAGGAACGATCGGCACGGCGCGTCAAGCAGCTGCGTCTGACGGGACGAAGGTAGAAAGGCTTTTGTCGTATCACGACCGTCAAACACCAGTCTTCGCTGTCTTAACCACCACCACCACCTCCTCCTCCTCCTCCTTCTCCTCCCACACTCCTCCTCTTCTCGGTTCACGATTCTCACGTAATCGCTCGCTGCTCCGCGATCGATGAAAAAGAAAACTCTCTCCCAATATTCGTACTCCAAAACACACGCCTCTATCCTCGTCTCCCGGCACGCCGAACGACAACAGACCCACCGCCCCCGAGTCCGGACAGGCCGAAACTGGCGTCGATACGCGCAAGTGACCGCGGTCACAAGGAGCGAGAGAGAGAGAGAGAGAGAGAGTATACGTGTACGCCGAGCACAGGTCTGATGGAGAAAAAGACGTCCGTGTGTTCGTGCAGCGAGCGAGGTGAGCGACTCCTGCAACGGCGCCGAGAGGAGCGAAGAAGCGAGGAGGAGAGGGCGCAAAGGTGATACGCAAAGACAGTTGACGCACCCTGAATCACGAGGAGAGATGCGACGCGTCTGGAGGGCCACGCACGACTGACCGGGCTCGGGGACGTTCGGGGATGACGCGCACGCGTCGTCAGCCTCCCCCACCACCGACGCTGCCGTCGTTCTCCTCGTCTCGTTCCACCCACGCCGCTCCCTCTCTTTAAGCGCGCTCGGTCGACGCACCCCCTCCACCAACCACGGCCAACCACCCCTCCGGCGATGAGCGTCGGGACGCCGAGGCGATATCCTCCGAGCCGGGTATAGTGGCTCCTCTGAACGGCCGAGTTACCTCCGCTTTCAATGATTTCGACTCTTCCGCTCGTTCCTCTCCATCCCTCTCTCTCTCTCTCTCGTTCTGGCCTCTTCGTCCCACCCCGCCACTTCTGTCCCTTCCTTTTAACCATTCTCTTTCCCTCGCGCGCGGCTACCCTCCTGTGTACGTCGTCGGACTAACTGTATCGTTGAGGCTCGCGATCGTGGAAACGGTTTATTCGTTATTAACGCGGGGTGCGTTTTTAATTCAAATGCACGGAAGCCGGGGTTGCGGGGCGCGATAGGGGCGGCGAGGGTTGGCGGTGGTGGGAGGCTGAGGGCTCCTTGCGGAGTGATGGGCGTTTTCGAGCTGCAAGTGTCTGTGGTTAGCGGGCTTGAGTAGATGAGTTAATATGATTGCCTCGAGTTACGATTAGACGTCTCTCGCAGCGGCGCTGAGTACGTCGCGCACGTGCGTGGATTCCTCGAATTCCACGAGCCTCTCAAAGCCGAGGAGGTATTTGACCGATAAGAAGAATGTCTCGATATCGGACGCGGCCGGGCCGAGTGCGGACTGAAGTCGCAGGCTGTTTTATCTCAGCTGTCCGTTTTCCGCGGGACGAGCTAGAAAGGAAGTTTATCGCTCGATCGATGATCCCGCGAATTCCTCGAACGATCGCCGCACGCTTTGAATTGCGCCGCCAACTACTCGGCGTCGATCGTTCGATCGGTCGCGCGCGTCGTGTCGCTAGCGCAAGCCTCTAGTCTAGGTCTCGCAACCCGCGATAGCGGATTCGCGGGCAACGAGAGAGGAGCGCGAGCGTCAAACGTGCACGTCAGATGTCTAAAAATAAAGCCGGGCTCGCCATTATCACTCGCTCACGAGAGGACCGCGATACGATTCTCCGTTTGTGGCCACATTCCGGCAGAATTACATGCCGATAAAAATATATCAGAGAGTCTGGCTGCTGCCGCCGCGCTCGGCTGTCAGTGACACGTGACCAGACGTTGACACGAGGAAACGATCTCGACGGGCTCAACACGCTTCAGTGCGGCTTTACGCACGCTCTGTTTTGTCTATCAGCTTGTTTTCAGGGTAAGAACTCCCGGCTGTCGTAAGGAGACTAATGTCGATTACGTCGTAATTATACGTTCTCGCTATCTTGTACGTGAAAAAAATGTATGAAATATGCATTCGGCGGGAGAGTGGGATTATACTAATGAACGTGCAATCGAGATGAATAATGTCTGGAAATATTTATGTGAGGAAGTGACGCAATGGTCAGCAGGAAATGTATTGTAACCGTAAGCGGCGACGTGTGAAGGGAAGAAAAAATATGTGCAAGGATGAAAAAGAAAATCGATAATTGGAGGCGCATAATAATTGCATCATGCACGCTTAGTAAGACTGGTGGGAAATAGAAGTGACGGTATTAGGTGCGGGTGTACACGATGAAAGGAAAAGGAAGGCGTAGGGGGAGATGCAGAAGGCAAGAGGAAAGACGCGATTATCGAGATAAGTCGGGGTTGATCGGTCAGACAGCGAAGCCCGTCGAACCGTACGAAGAAAAAAAAAACCAGAAAAACTCTGTATCATTTTAGAAAATCGAACGTTCCGAGCGAACGAGAATCTGCGCCGATGCGTTCAGCTTAACATGGGCTGTGTTCCCTCGTAATCGGCTTACGCGAAATGCGCGGACAAATAGTCTACTTCTACCGCTTTATCGCCCGTTTCCGCGTGCGCGCACTTCCTAGCCTCTCGCGAGCGGAAGTTTATTTGAACACGGATACCACACTGATTAGAATTACTGGAGACCGGAAATTATTTAACATAGGCATTGCTACCTGCTGCGCGACTCGTTCGGAATGCCCGTCCATTTACTTTCCTACTCCAAACACATTCTGCATATTTATTGTCTTATCATAGAACTGTAATATTAATGACCGTAGATCTTCTTCTGACAGACCGAAACGAAAGCAACGTCGATTTAAGAGGTACAACCTTTTTGCAACGTATATGCGAGGTGTTCTAAAGTACATATTTAAAACGAGTTAATCGCAAAAGAAAGCGGTATCTAACATATGCAGTTTTAAAGTCGTTCTCATTCGAAAACGGAGCGGCGTAGAAAGTTTATTGCAGAGAAAAGAGGATTTTACTCTCAGCTTTGTCACACGACTGTGGCACATGATTGTGGTGTACTCTAGCCTGTAGCCGTCGACTGTAAAGGTTTAACAGTCGCACAACAAATCCAATGCATCCATTGAGCTCGTAACCCGTGCATTCGCGTTCCTGCCAGGTGCACGCATAAGAGTACAAGTACGGAATACCAACAGTCAGATTAAACTCGTTCCACTCAATCTCGGGCCGAAAGAGAAATCCTCGCAAGCCGCGCGAAGATGAATTGCAGTCAATTAAGCGCGCGGCACCTTGCAATCACGGTCGATGCCGCGAATCGACGTTCAACGCCAGTGCGAAATAAAGGACCGACACATAAACACGTAAACATTTCAACATTCGCCTCCGAAAGGAAGATTTGAAGCAGCTAAACACGACAACTCATTTTCATCCATTTACAACAGTTTGCCATTCGCTAACTAACTTCGTCAACCGTAACAGCACTGCGTACTGAGTACATATTTCAAATTGCACAAAGGACTGACAACGAGTAATCATAGATCCGTACGGACGTCGAGATTTCACGAAATATCGCGGAGATTGGTTAGTTGGACGAGACGTACGAACGTCGCGAATGAGAATGAAGAAGGTCGCCGGCAGTCGACGGCACGAGACATCCTACTTGCCGATTTACGATGATCGATCGTACGTCCGATATCGCATTCCCGCGCAACTCATCTCCTGTTCCCGCGTATCGACCTGTTTGCATTTGTGCACCCACACACGTACATGCGCGCACACACACACATTTTCGCCCGCTCTCGCCTATCCGTCTATCCGCCTGCATGCTTGCCTGCATGCTTGCCTCACCTACCTACCGACGTATCTATCTATCTATCTTACTCGCGCACGCCGCTCGCCAAGTGCGCCCTCGATTTTATGGAGGCCCGTTTACGGCTCCATCGCAAATCAACAAGCGCGAAGGGTCGTCTGCTGTCCCCTCTTCGTGGTGCGACGGCCGAATTCTTACGACCTCAGTGCGCGGGCAGATTCGAGGCAAGGCCTGCTGCACACGAGGCAACTTGTGGCCGCGACCGATCGACGACACTGTACCGGGTTCACCATGAAATACGATCGGGTCATGGTCAGATTGATGTGCGGTTAGCAATTGCCTCGTTATGGTGAGTTATGGTTAATAAATTAAATTGAATAAAATGATTGAATTTTATGAAAAAAGTTACAGGTTAAATTGAATGATGAAGAAATTGTTATGATACACGCCGAAGTCAATTGAATATCCGATACATGGTGGGCGTAAAAATAGTCATGGGTTTGTCTTTAGACCGAAAATGTATTATACATTGCTCATGTGTCACATACTTCATATATGTCAGACCTCGGCAACTGGTGGCCCGCGAGATACATTCCCACATGAATATATGTTATATTCATTTTTTAATTCAAATTCGTATTAATTATTATGCATATACGATTAGATACGAAGAGAATACTTTACCGGATATAGGATAAGATAGAATAAGGTGGGGGTCGGTCAGAAGTGGAAGAAGAAAAGGAATGTGGCCCGCGGGCCACCAGTTGCCCAGGCCTGCTTATATGTTATAACAGAGAAAAACAAATTTCGATCAGGCTCCTAGAGAGCAGAATGATCGAAGAATAAGCTGCTCACGTTTCGTGGTTCACCCGGTATAGTTAGGAAGCATGTTTAACGAAGATTGCTTCTACGGCTCGTGGAAAAGGAGCTTAAAATCGACCACGATCAAGCGCTTTTTACAGCAGATTCTGCAGGATTTGATTTTGTCCGACGTTCGTCGATGATGATTCGTTAACATATCGTTGCAGACGATATCTCGTGCTTTCCATTTATCAATCAAGAGCCGGTATTCCTCAGTAACGAGTTAAGTAATGGGACCTAGTCGAAACGACAGCAATCGTTTTTCGTAAAATCGACAATCGCAATGATCGATCGCGGGGGTATAAATGTCACGAGCTCAGCGTAAAATATCGTTATGATCTGTCGATTCTCGTAAGTAATATCGAAATCATTTGGCTTTGGTCGTGAGACACACCGTTTACGCGTAATCCGACGTGCCAATAATAAATATTCGATTTTATTATCGTTTTATATATTTCGTTATTTATATTGTCATTTTTCAGGACGCCCATAATTTGCGGATTTTCGACCGTTGGCGTCGGAGTTCTAACCAATCATCGTAATTTCGGTATTCAGGGTTGTTTAGAATTATTGTTACGCATTTCGACACACGTAGTCTGGAGATCTCTCTTTACGGCCTAACGCGAGTGCTCGCTGTTTCTTATTCAAAGGCAAAGCCTGTTCCTTGAAGTTCCGACTGTACTAAGAAGACCTAAGGGCAGACCATTAAATCGTCGCGGAAGCAAAGGGGTTGCAGCACGCGCGCAACGCTACAAGGTTGCCTTAAGTAGCGAACTTTCGAGACATAAATAAAATTAGCGAAAATGGATGGTTATTCAAACGAATGTCCTTGCGATCCTCACGTTCCTCTGCGAGAAGCTACGTTATGCGCAACGAGAAAAAACCCAACATCCGTGCATCCTCTTCTCTTACATCACCCCACGTACTTATTGACGCAACAGCAATTGTGGCATCAATTTTCAAGGCAAACTTCTTCGAATTCGCATACGCGTAAAATGGAGCAAAATCACGTTCAATATGAAGGATCCGAAGAAATTTAGTATCGAAGAGCATGCTGTACGTCTAACAGTAAGTGGACGGATATCCAATTGAACGAGTGTAACGAAACGGAAGGAGAATCATATCAAATACGTGAAGTGCGTAAACGGCACCCGGCGAGAAACAAAACGAACGCAATTCAATTTGCGACATGCCGTGAAGTTCGGCGAGGGGGGAGGAAGGTATGGGAGGCGAGGAAAAACATTGCAAACTCCATGATTGTGTACACAGAAGGGAACGAGGAGGTCGAGGGTGGGAGTAGTGTAAAATGAGACACAAGACGCCCACGATACGTTCTCACGATCGTTGGGCTCAATGAGATTTCCTACTTTAATGGAAGGAAACGTGCTTCTTTCGTCCCTTTTACCACGCTCTTCCGTACACCACGCAGCCTGCGTGGAAAGACAAATAATTCGCGCTTAAGTACCGGTAAAATACTAATGGAAGTTGTTTTCCACCTTGCTAATCAACGTCACATGTGTCGTTGTGTCGTTATCATTTGTGCCCAAACATTTAATATGTTTCCACATGTACATATCAATCTGTTCTCTATCGTTTTTTCGTATTTCTATCGTAAAGTCTTGCTTGAAAGAAAATCGAAATTTTGAGGTCACATTGCCCGTGATCATTTGGTTGGAAGCTTTTAATTTATCCTCGCATGACAGTAGCTTCATCGTGAACAATTATTGCTCATGATATAAGGAAAGCCATTACTGCCGGTACATGATCGTGAGCTCTCAAGGCGATTTAAAAAACGTGTGTACACGGGATAACGCTCCTACGGACGATAAACTTCAGGTAGACTCGACGTAGCGTACGAGTGTTTAAGAACGGAGTACCTATCGATACATCAAAGCGGACTCGCTTGAACTCGCTTTACGATCGGGCGTCAATGAAGTAACGCGTCGAGTTATGTGGAAGGCAAATAAAATGCGAAGAGAGAAAGAAAGATACAGAGAGAAGCGATGACAGAACGGCGGATGCGAAAAATGTACGGTTGAACGGATGGAAAAGGAAGAATGAAAGACGAATGTGAATGTGAACGAGATTATATGGACAATAGGCAGCGTGTAGTTAACCACGCTTCGCGAATGACGTTTCTATTCTAGTACCTACGCGTCCGCGAACAAAAAGAGCGACGTAAATTCGTCGTCGTACCCGTTTTTTCGTCGCGCTATTTCGCGCCACTTTCGAGTCCGTACGCTTGCCGATGATAAAACACGAAGTGCATGTCTGGGGTTGACTGTACTTCCAAGATTTATGCCACCCACATTAATCGTTGATATTCGCTCCGAGTGTTAACGATTTTTTAAGCCGAGTCTACAGTGTGGGAAGCTTTTAAATCTGTTCACGACTGAATTAACCCTTTCTTTCTGTCGGCAATACATGCATAGATGTTTCAAAGTACGACTATTAACGTATTTCTCATGAGATGCAGAAAACAGTGCACCAAGAGTCGTGAGGGTTTTCATTAAATTAACTTCGAGTACAAACGCAATGAACGCAAGTCTATCTATAATTACATACAAAAAGCCCACCTCCAACACGAGTCCAGCGTGCAGTCGCGATTAATTAAGTAACGACCCGCTCGCCGCATTCCGCGAGATCCTGTCAATTCGCCAGACGAATTTTCCGGCCGTGCGCAGATACAAATCAGCGCGGGCCGCACAGTTGGGCTCGCCTCTGATTTATCATTCGGCCGACGCTGGCGGAATTCGCGCGCAACCTCCTTCTCGAGCCACCGCCGGCACGTGTGCATCTCTCTCATACAAACCTGCATCCACCAGGAAGAGTCCATAGTGGACGGAACGCACGGATTTCTCTCAAACTTTTTGCCACATTCGTAGACCAGAAACAGCATTGTTTAGCCGCGTGACAACGAGTCAAACCGCCTTAACTAATTCTATGGACAAGTCTGGTCATATAGCGTTCTTTTTTTTTTCATATTCTGTTCATATGACGATCACAGTACCGGGCGCAGATTTATAAGACAAATTAACTCATAAGAAAGTTAGTAATAGCCGCGAGCAAATATGCACCCGAGCTCGAAGCAGCGACCGCGAAAAATCTTTATTCATTCCCAAGCGACTTTAAATGAAATATTCAAATCACTCTTCTTCGAGAACGAAGGCGCGCGCAGTGAGACGGCAAAGCGCGCATCAGTCTATTTTTGTCAATTTTGTAAAATCGGTCGCCCTCCCCCTTACACCCTAGTCTCTCCTTGTAAGTATAACCGCTTGAGCCAAAATCGCGCGCTCGAACCCGCGGAAACCTTTATCGACTGTCAACTATGGCACGGGCGTTCGCTCAACTGCCAAATTAGAGAGATAAACCTGCGTCAGACGGGAAATTATTCCCCGGCAGTTGTGACAAGCGACATCTGCAGGACCGATCGGGCCGCGACGCGCAACTTGCGCAAATGAAATATTCACCAATCGGCGAGGCATTAATCGATATCGAGACACCGAGAGAGACGTGCCATGATGGAGATATATCGATACACTCGATATTGCAAAGGCGTCTCGCGATGCGGCTATAGAGTCGGCTGAGAAGATGGTCGACGAATATGACTGGCGTGGATTTGAAGTTATGAGGGAAAAAGTGATTGCGCGCGGCTCGCTCGATCGTCGATCGCGAGAAGTTCAACGGTCCGACGATTGTCGTAGATTAAATTACATCCCGAGCGACGTCGCGCGGAAGTTAAGAGTTTAGGCTTTAGGCCATCGAGTGTCGCGCGGATCGAGCGTTATTCACATTAATTGACAGCGACACGGCCTACCGACGTCTCGATGAAGAAAGTTAAAAAGTTGCGAGACTTAAAGTGCATCGAACGCTTGCGTCGGCCCTGGCATGCCGCGAGGTAATTTAAAGTTGGCCGATGATGCGATTAGCGTGCACTTTTGTTACGTAATCGAAGTTAATGAAAGTACGGCGATCGTTGCGCGAGAAATTGGCAGCGGCGACGATCGATTCGGCGGACGTCAATTTTGCAGGCTCCGGGGTGGTCGAATATGGTTACGCTTTTTTCGGATTCGCTGGTAGTGTCGATATCGTTTGCATTCAGTCGCGACTGCACCCTTTTGCGCCCAGCGACCGTTACCGAAAAACGAAATTTATCAGCGACGGGGCGGGTCGAAAATCGATTCAAATATCGCCAATTTCCCGTAATAAGATCGCACGCGAAAAAGTCAGCCCTTCGATATGGACGCGTATTTTTGAAACGTTTCAAAGCGCGATTGATCTCTCATTACACCCGCGAATCGAAACGGCATTACGCGTGCAGCGCACCGACGCACTTTCAATTCTACACCGAAACCATCGAATGCAGGTGTGTGCACTCGCATAAATACACCTGCATCAGCCGCACACTCGCATACTTTCTTCCTACGCGCGACGCTAAACTGCAGTTCGCAGTCGGCAGCGCGTATCGTCAGCGGCGCTTACTTAATTACGACACATCGACTCGCCAGACGACTCCGGAAGTCGCCTGATCGACGACGCCGACGAGTGTCGCGACATTCGCGATCATCGTCGCGACGAGCGACGCGAAGGCGAAGGAGAATTGAGGCGGAGGAGGAGGAGCCGGTTGTCGAAAAATAATTCAATTATATCACGGATGGTCGATCATACCAGATGTCGGTGTACGCGGTGGTCGGCTATTTTGGTTGCGCGACGCGGACGCCCTTTCCACCGGATTTTCGAAAAGCGTCGACAGGCCCGACGGTGGTCGCCTCGAGCATCAACGGAGATGTTATTTCTGCTAATACCCGACACTCAACGCGACGGAGTGGGGCCGCGCGCGGTAAAATATCGCGTGCCACGATCGGCGCATAAATCAATGAGTCGCTTGGCAGTAAAAGCGCGCGAGCGGCGACTCCGCGTATATGCGAATGCACGAGTGCGTGTGCGAATCGTTCGCGCCGATTGCGAGAACGCGATACAGGGGGCAAACGGGCAATTCCGCTTCCGATCGGCCGCGTGGATTAATCGCTGCGGAATTTTGCTTGGACCTCGACGGACTAAACGTCAACGAACGCAGTAGCTGGTACAAAATTTCGGAAATGTCCAAGTCCTTGGTGCTGGTTAACGACATCGGTTGCGCCTTCCGACACATTTCGAATGATCGTGCATAGCTGTGCTGCGACGAAGAGTAACTTTTCGCGACGTCTAGAACGCGCAGTCGCCTGGAAGCAACTACCTTCGTTAACCTTGATTCGGTTATCTGCATAGATATTATGCAGTCGCGGTTAGAGTTTATCACCTTATACGCTACGGCAATAACGTTTTAAATGACCACTGGCATCGGTTCACTGTTATTGCACCAGTCCAACGACGTTGTCCCCGTATTAAGCGGACCAATTACGGACGACTGCAAGCACCGCGCAACAGCCACAATTTCTTCACGTATCGTTACTGCCCGTAATCTACATCCTTAAGTAAATCAATTGATTATCCCTCTTCCCCGTGTAACTGCTGGTAATTATTCGTGACAGATTTCCAACAGCATGCGCGCTTAATCGAAAGAGCGGCATAATTTGCACGATGATTTTACAATTTGCGCGCAACTCATTAAGATCCGGCGTTATATACATCGAGCCATCTGCCGGTTATTACGAGCTCGAACGTGGGCAATATTTCGAAGAGGAATTCGGCAGAGGCAGCCGTTTATTATCGCCTGGGACATTCCACGACTAACGATCCCTATCGCCCGAGTGCGTTACCGCGGGAGATGTAGCGGATGCCGGGACATTCCTTACGCACCCTATTCGACGTCTTGATGCGAGGGACTCGAAGACCTTGAGGAGCCTGCATATATTCGAGTATGGACCTTGACGAGAGGGATCCGTCTGAGATATGGGTGGGCAACCTATTGTTCAATTTAGCTTCGGAGGCGATGTCGACGATAGAGAAACGCACTTTGATAGATTATGCAGGAAAACAAAGTCATTGAGTAACGGCCAGACGCGACGCTTGAGAGGTGTAATTCGACACGGCGCGCGGCACGCTACACATTTTAGCTTTGCGAGCGTATGATGGATGACGTGCGAAATTTGAGAAATTAGGCAAATTCTAAATACGATCGATTGTACAAGTAATTACAAGTTAATCGGAGTGAAACCAGGTACAGATTATTATTATTATTCTGATAGAGTTGAAGATAGGTTGGTCACCCCTGGCCTAAGGTGATTCATTCAAAATTAGGCGCGTTGGAGAGACGATAAGATAGAATGCGGGATGAGGTTCGTGGTGTGCCTAAAAACATTATTTGTTCATGAAGGAATAAGTCGAATATGCAACGACTTCAAGTGACAGGAATGCGAGAAGGAGGCGAGTGTCAGGAAAAGCGTTTCATGTTTTCCTCGAATCTAGCGAAACCAGAAGTATGCATGCTCGTCCTTCTGAATATGCAACGTTCTCCTGCGCGCTGCCTCGTGTTCTCATAGGATAAAGTACGTACTCCTTGCACAGGCTGTTGGCCGTCTTACCACGTCGGTTCCTCGCAGATTACGTGCGTTTGCGAACGCGTGTATCCCGGTGGCATAGATTAATTACGTACACTTCCGTTCGAATTTGCCTGTTTGCCATCCCCTAACACTTTTCCGCCGCACAACAACATTTCCCTGCGAACTCGACATTTGCACGCGCCGCGTTAAGAGCAGAAACAGCATTACCCGTTACGAGGACACTTCAACTTCGTTCGCGTAAACATCATTCGCCGGCGCGGCTTCTTCGAAACAAAAATGCATTTTTCCGGCCGCGCCTCCTGAAATCAGAATTTCTCCTCGCTTCCTAATTTACCAGCGCAACGAATTGTTCCCTCGGCGGCTCCGGGAACCACGCGGCATAAACAAGGCAGAGGGCGCGGAGCGGAAGGGGTCGTACGTCCTGCGAGAGAAAAGTCATATACACTTCTCGCGGAAGTTCGGAGCCCAGTTCCTTTTTCCAGGCCGGAACGGTTGCGCCGTTGGTAAATATTAATGGCTCGGACCAGGGCGGTTTCGATGGTGCAACGAACGACGTAGGGCCGACATAACGATCTGGCAAGTTGCTCTTACGCACGAGCGACGCAAGTTCCCGCAGCGACGGCTGTAAATTAATTAATTAGCTGGACCGTCCTCATGAAACTCATCGCCCAACTATCCATCTTCTTTTTCCGCGCCGCCGAATCGTCGGGAATAAAGCTGCCACCCTCTGGTCTCTTCTTCCTGTAACAGACTCGCTCGTTGCACGACCGCCTTTTGCGAGGCGACCCGTTCTAGTTCATGAACAACGAGACTCAGTCAACGTACAGCTTACTGAGAAACTCACCGAAGGCATCCGCATTTTTTGAAGACCGAGAGGTCGTCAGGTTGTTACGAACATTACGACACCGTCGCGTTACCGTTACAATTAGCAAGTTCCTTGCAAAAGTTAAGAAAGAGTATGGTTTGAAGAAAGAAAGAGTATATTCAAGATTGACGTTTTATCGCGTTTGCATCAGTGATGATCACTGAAAACGTGTGCGTGTCGGGACTTCGTCAGGGTGTAAGTGTTGCGAAAGCTGCGCATTGATAGGTTGTACTTTGAAATGGTCGGCGAAAGGATACACAAGCTGAAGAGCGTCGGCGAGCCCTCGGCACGATTCAAAATCCCGAGGAACGTTGTAGACAGCGGACAAGTGCTTTCGAGAGCCGTGAGAGCACATCAGACCTTCAGCTTCGCCAGCCGTAAAATTGGAGGGCGGTCCCAAGACGAGACGCGGTCTAACGACGAAGGAGGTGTCGAACGTGGCATAAGCGGTTTGTCGATAACCCGCCTCGCTTCATCGCTGTAAACCAAGGAGCTCTCTTGTCATCAAAGCCCACTTTGCCGATAACAAACGGACGCACCTCAATCTGCATGTCTCCGAGGCACGAACCGTGTAATATTGTTGCACGCATCAAAACGGCAGGACGCGCAGTCTTCTTATTGCTACGATACACCTTCAATCCCGTCTCTCTGATCATTTCTGCCCCCCCCCCCCCCCCCCTCCATCCTCCGCCGCTTACGAAATCTGTTTGAAGGAACAGCCGCGTGAAGTATAAAAAATCAGCAAAAGATACGCGCCTAAAGAAACAAAGTTTGCTGTGTCGCAAGCGGCAATACGGAATCATCCTCTTTACACCAAGTCGATATGTCCACAACGCGCCAACTTACTACAGGCCTCTGTCAACCGCGACCAATAGTAAGAAGTGATAAAATGTTACCCTTAAAACAAGTTCAAAAAAATCATCCTCGAAGCACCTATATGCATCATTCGGTTGCGCAAAGCAGTGGCCACGCAACAGACTGTACCCTGAACCAACTGATCGCGTATCCGATTTATCCCGGACGTCGATTACGATCGGTTGGAACTTGCCGAAATTCGAACGAATTACTATCGCCTGCACGTCAGCCTGAATCGAGCTCTTTCGCGGGAGCAAATTCGTCGCGCTTCTAACTTACCCGGGACAGCGATTACTGTTACGTACTAGGAGCGCCGAACGCGGCGCAGCCGGAGGACACAGTCATAACGTTACCGTGGGGGGTTGTCCCAGACTCGCAGATCAGCTCGTTCAGTTCGGGAAAACTAGCATCGCTACGACGACGGGGGCGTCTGGCCTAAGGACATCGGTCCTGAACCCAACCCGAACGACCCTCAACCGAAAAGCAACCCCTTCTGCCGTCATCTCGCTCGACCGACCGTGCTTGTCGCCGTCGACCACCCCACTCCCGAACCGAGTTGGACTAACAATAAGAAGCTTACCGAGTTACACAGCCCGGGGAAACCCCAGGTCGGTTCGAGCTCAATTTATGCTGCATTCAACGCGCGCGAGCCTCCCTTCTCCCCTTCTCTCATTCTCTCTCTCTCTCTCTCCCTCTCTATTTGTCTTTCTCTGTCTTCCTTATAATCGTCAGTGGCCTCTATTCGATGTTTTCCTTTGATCTATTTCGTTTTATCGTCAACGCTTTCGAAACATCTCACGATTTTCTGCAGAAGTGAGGTTAGTGTTTCTGGTGTAACAGATTGAATGCCGGCGCTCCATTTCGTGGATGTTGACAGTCTTGGCAGTATTCATTGTTTTCGTTCTTTCCTTCCAAACGTAGGGTATATTAGGATAATTATGTTTGAGTGTGCGGCTAATGGAACAACGCTGTTACTATGACGTATTTATATTAGGTAAAGTGTTAAGGCTGAATCTAACCCGATGGGAAATTCTAACTAGGCATATTACTCTTGACAGTGTTGTGTAATTATGAACAAGATTGAACCATTTGTGTCTATCAGCACATTCTCCAACGCAAATGTAATACTACTAATGTCACGACGGAACCGTTGCGATGAAAAGTGCAATACTGTGAAAAGTGAAAGATAAAGAGCAGATCTACTGCACGAAAAACGAAGAATGCCGATTGTATTGCAAAAGGTTAAAGGATCGACGCAATCTCCAGTGAATATTCGAACCTCTCGATCGACTGATTCTTTCCCCTCAGACGTTCATGGCCGATGCACATATGTACATACATGCGTACCGATTGACGCGGGCGCGCACGTCGCCGTGGAAAGAAAGCGAGGAAATGGGGGTAAAGGGGATGAATGGGGTGTGAGAGAAAAATGCCGTGGAAACGACGTTTCCGTGTTTTGCGGCTGGGACACATTTGACTGTCCGTGAGGGAATTCGTCTGTTCTCGATAAGCGGAAGGTGGGAAGTGCTTGTCGAGAAACGGGCATATTTCGGTGAACGCGTGGAATATGTCACGTGCCGAGAGAAGATGTACGCGAAATCTCGACAGAATTGACACTGTTCGAATAATCGTTTCCAAACTATTCTCGAAGTCTGTTAAAACTGCGAGCCAATCGCAACGTCAAATCGTTACCCCAATAATCCATCATTCTACTATTTTTTCATTACATATTACGCTTCAGTACTGACTCAAACGAAACCACTTCGCAGTCAGCCGTCCCTATCTAATTACCCAGAGCCAACCGAAGGATCGCAATCACGTGTTCAAAACCTACTGCGCGCAAACGACCACGAATTACTCGCTACGTACCATGCCGCTCAAAAGTCAGCCTATACATTCCGACAAAGTAAAGCAGACGCGCAATCCAAGCGACACGTATCGCTCGACCTAAAACTGCTGGGACATTACGGCGGTGAACTACGGCAATTAAGCCGTCGTTCATTAAGTATTAACCCGCGAAAGCGTGTAAGCTCGCAGCGCTGGCGTATGCACACTCGCGGGCGAGCATGCAGGCTGGGAACATCCTCGATACGAGTTTCCATGCCACTCCTACGCTCCTCTCCACGTTCGTCTCCTTATCCGGAAAACGCTTTACGTAAATGCCCACCCCGTTTGCCGCACTCGTCCGAAGTAACCGACATTTTCGGCGAGCAAGGCGGAGGCGCGCGGCGTTGAACGATAAAAATGTTCCGCGATTCAATTTGCGCTAAATCCTCGGCCATAAAGGTCAACTTATACACACTCCGAAACGCGCTTACGGTTATAGATATTGCGATGCCTGCTGCACATCGCCGCGCCGGGGAGGTCAGTAACGATAAGCCGAAGAAGATGTCGGCGCTTATCCCGATCGCAAATATACGCCTGCGGCTCGGATAGGAATTTCTCCTGGTAAAAATTGGAAATAAAACGTACGCGCGCACGCTTGAGGGTTATGCGCGGGCCCGCGCCGGCGAATGTCGCGGAGATTTTTACATCGAGCTGGCGACCGACATTCGGACTGCTGTGACAGACGTGTATATGTTACGGGCAATATGTCCAACATGGGCTTTCTGTATAATGAGCGGACATTTTATAGATTGACCGAAACTTGTTACGGGCATTTTGCACAATGCAACGTGGACATTCTGTATAATGACTGGGCACTGTATAGAATGCCCACGTTGAACACATTGCTCGTAACAAATACGTATACCCTTATATATATTTATATTTATGTTATGTATCAAACGGTTTCTTTACTCGTTGAATTATAATAATTGCAGACTGAAGAATAACCAGGCGTTTACGACGCCGCGATTTATGTGTTGGATGCGTAAAATTGGCGAATCCTGTGAAATTTCATTGAGATCGAGTGTTTAGACCGAAAATGATTAAACGATTAAACGGATTAAACGAAACATTAATTTTGCATTGATTTCACACGAACGATGCGTGTGGATTACGAAATCTCGTGTTGTGAACGAGACGCGGATTATTCGTAAACAAGCGCGCACAAACGTTCTGAGCGGAGCTTACTCTAAAATTGAACAGAAACCTCGAATGGCCGTAAGGAGGATCGTCGAATTTGGGTGCGGCGGAAGTCTATCGCAATCGTCTGCATTCCGCGCACAATTATAGACTATCGACGACGATTTGAATTTGCATGACTCGCGGTTTCGGAGATAGGACGGACGGACAGTGCAAACAGTGGGCGGTCGGGTAAATGGCGAGGTCAGAGAAACCGGAAATGCTTGCGGTCCGCGGCTAATTTGATTAAGGTGCGATTTGAGATTTGACCTGCCAGAATCGCTGCGTCAGATTGGCAAGCTAGCTCGAATGCGGGGGATAGTCTCAGAGGCGAACCCTAATGAAGACGTCAGACTGGTCGATCGAATAGCATGCCACTAAAAAATTGCACTTCCTCTATCAATCGTACTCTCTGCATCGACAATGAATAAAGTGCGTTGAAACGATGAAGTTTACCGCACGTTTCAGCGCACTGCTCGCAAACAAACAATTTTCCGAACTGTTTTCCGCTGGACAGACCGCAGAACTTGTTTTTCCATCCTTTTTCAAGAGAGAAGCGCGGAGAGGTTCGTGGCCGCGGGTTTACCTGCTTTACAAAATAATTGGCTATCTCCCAGGAATACGACTGCAGCCAGCCACTTTCCGCAGTGAAATATAAATTCGCTGAATAACGAGGTTCGGGCCGACAAAGTATAAGGGCTCAGGCGTTCAAATTAACACTAACCTTATTTAGCGCCCGGAAAAAGTACTTTTCCTGGAAACGATGCCACAAAGCCCGAATCACGGAACAATGATCGACACACTGAATGCCGCGCTATGGCATAAAGAGCGACTCCATGCCACCATTCGTACTACTAAAACAGTAGCCCATAATGCTAATAACACTTAAAAAAATCTTTCAACGCTCTGCCACGTACGTTGAACCCTCAATCATCCATCTGGCAAGAAATACATTCCTCTCCAACACATCTCTCTCAAGCCATTAACACATCAACGATCCCAAAGCGATCTACTCCCCACAAAAATGATCCCTTATCACAGCACAGCTGTCACGAAAACAAAACTTCGAGTCCGTCTACCAAGCATTACTGAACTTCGCGTGCCAGACGACGTCTCAACGAAGCGCCGGATGTTTTTCTCGTCCTCGCGCTTCGCTACAAGAGCCTGCCCAATAAAGATCGCGGATGAAGGAACATTGTTCGAGGTGTGCCAGACGTTCGAGGCCCGTCGCTGTCTCTCGAGAAGCTCGAATCGCGCGGAAAATGAGGCGCAAAGCGGGGCAAGAAGCCAGAGTCACGCTTACCAGGTGGCGTGGGCGGAAGGTGCGGCGAGCGGGAGCAAGGGCCCGAACACGGAAAACATTTTATGAGGTGAAAAGCTAGCGGCTCTTGAAAGGGTTCGCGAGAGGCGAAAGCGTGCCCCGTGATCGATGTTTCTCGGTACAGGAGACCTTACGCGTCGGGAATCGCCAGCAGCAGCGCGCGCCACCCCTTTCTCGCTTCTTTCATACATCCCCGACAGCCGCTGGAAACACGTCTCGAGATCCGGTCTTATAGAATTTTTCGTCGTAATGACGTAGACGGTGCGACCGATGAACGATCCGAATGACGTTCGACAATCCTTTTATCAAGCTCTCTACTCACGTTCCCTTCGTCGCAGAGTCTTTCACCGTGCTTCTCGCATTCAGCCCCGGTCGCCTAGTGACTCTGTACTTATTTGCTTGCTGTTAAGCCAACGGTTACGAAGCACTTGTGCTGAGAAATTAAGAAAATGCTTGAGCGACGAGTGGCAGTGCGTGGAGAATAAATATTGAAGGAAATGCATGCACGAGGAATATGTATTTTCCGCATTTTATGTGACTTCCTTATTGCACGTCATTTGTTGGCGTCTTTAGTCGTTGCCACGACGTTCGGCTCTTGTCGTGGTTTTATATCCCTTCGTCGAGCGAATTCGTCTGCGTTGACGATGAAAATGAAAACGGCGCAAACGAGGTGGACACCAGAGGCGAAACTTTCATTTTACAAAGTCGCACTCGCCGTCAGTGGCGTACGATGACCCGGCCAAGTTCGGCTTGAGTGTAACCCTCGAGTGCTCTCTCACTTACGTCTTTACGAGCGGCGTAAACAGTTTTCGGTATATAACAACGCTTCCATCGAGCATTCCCATTCTGCCCTTCTCTGGGGTGAACTATTGAATTAGCCGGCAAACGTGGACGCGTTTTGCGCAGTGTTTGAACGAAGTCGAACGTCAACCGCACAACATTATCGGCAGCTTTAGGCGAGCAACAGACCGCGGCTCTATTGTTCTTGTGACCTCTTCTTGAAATTGATTAAAACTTATTAATATTGAATTAAATCGTTTCCCGCCGACCACATGATCACTTCCTGTCGCGTAATTATGAAACGGTCATGTCGCCAATGTAAATAGCTTTTGCACGCACCCTGTCCCGATCGTCATATTTATCGTGCTCATTTATGCGACCGACGACGTATATATATATATATATATAGACCACATTCACACGTCAATCAATATACTCGTAAATCAAATAGCGAAAGAAAGGTATTAATTCGCGTCCGGTAGGCAAAATGTTAATGCGACTCGGCCGTGCGGTAATTGACGTGTCCCGATAAATCGGACAAAAGTCGAAATTTCGCAATCAGATAATCCCGGACGTGATTATTATGCAGACATCGCTTTGCGGGGTGTCCGGTACATTATTTGACGGGTCGTACGTCGGGAAGCCCTTTGCTGTCATTGTATGTGATTCAAGTCATGCATCGCGCGCTTTATTAATTAATAAACACCCCCTTCTCCACCCTCGCTTCCGTTGCCTATCCCTCGTCTGCGCTCGTACGTATAGGTCGGCGGAGTTCCACGCCCTAAGCGAACCCTATCCCTAGTCAGTGGCCATAAAGCGAGACACATTCGTCCCAAAATGATTGTACATTAATGTCACGCGAAGCACTCGGACGAAATCCGCTGACGCCGCCTGTTACTTATCAATTATAAAACGTGCAGACGAGCGAGAGCCATGAATCGTCGTAGACACTTTGACTAACATTAGAACCACGAGACCTAATCATAATTTCTTGCTGGCACATTCTTTGGTAAAGTATTGGACGTGAGCAAATACCATCGGTCAGACAATTGAATGCTGACGAATTGTTATTGATAGTTATTGTTGTGGTGCAAGCCGAGTAATGGCCGTTTCGACGGGCAAGTGCTTTGAGACGTGTAATATTGGCGCGTATCGATTAGAGAGATTGGGGTCGACCCTCGGATGGCACGGATCGATATTTCAAACACGTGGAAGGCGAGAATTATCGAGCGACAGAAGGGCGGAGGCTATCGCCCGATCAAACAGAGATCCTGCGTTCGTTTCAGTCACGCAACGCTTCCAGCCGACTTCGGCGGAAAGTGTCGTTGGCTCGAAAAATCTCTCCATCGTACGCTTCTACCGTACGCTCTCTCGGAGGTCGTGGCTGGGTAGAAACGTCTTTCAAAACCATTGACGGAACAATAGCATCATTCGAAGAGGCAAGTAAAATGAAAATGCACGCAGAGCAAAGCGTAATAGCGTAAATATTAATAGATTTTCTTATTTTATGAATTCAACAGAAGATTGGACGTGCGAAACAAATAAATAATACATTGAGCATTATATAATTTCCCAGCTAAGTGCATTAATTTGCCACAACTGCGGACTACAGTTACGTTTATCTTCACGCATGCGACAGCTTGCGCCACAATTTACTGGACCCCGCTCGCTACCTCTATTCATAGGAAAGTTTCGCCACCGACGCAGACTGCTCCCCGCAACACGCTTCTTAAGCCATATCGGCCTTAAATCCAGATTCACAGCGTTATGCAAAGAGCGTACAGGTGAAGTGCATGAAATATATTCCACGGGAAGTTCGACCGACGCACTGACAGCGAGTTCTTGCCCGGTGCGCAGATAATATCACGAAAAGTTCGCCCTTTCGTTGCAGTTTAAGCGAATGCTAAGAGCGTTGAATAAGTACGGCAGGATAAAGGAGACAGTCGGCATTGCAATATTCCGTCTACTTTGTTACATGCTACCCTATAGCGTGATCAAAAATATACTCTGTTAACATTATGAAAGATGCGACGATGAAATGAACTATCCGATCATATCGCACAACATGATATCATATTTTCCAATATTATAAAAAGCATAGCATATGCTAAGAGTTCCGCGGTAGTCGTGCGCTCGAGTAAACAAAAAATCGAGAACTCCGCAAGAACGGATCAGTTGGACTTCTGCTCTCACCTCGACGATGGCGTGTCGCTGAAAATTCACTGAGTTTCGAAGGGTAGCGATTCGTCGCGCTAATTACTCGACGCGATTGCACGCACGACGTCGCTTCGATATGCACGTTCGATATGGAGGCGAGCAAGGGCGCGCGCACCGCACGACGGAGTGCGCTTTGTGAAAGCACTCGAAGCGCAGGGGAGAGAACGGAGCGCGAAAATGAATCGCGCACACGCCGATATCCGACCCGCATATGTGAATGGCCATTAGCGCATCGAGATGCTCGATCAAACGCCGCATCCACTGTCCGGATGCGCTTCCGTACACGGTGCAATCGGGGACGAGTGCATCGACCGACATGGAAGAGGGGAGGGCCTCCTGCCGTGATCAGAATTTCGACACTCGGGATGCTTGTCGAAATGCATGCCTGGCGCTGAGGAATATAAAACAAACCTTTTGAATGGTCCGTAATATTACGTTATCGTTCGCCGAGTATCTGTTACGATGTTATCCGTGCTAATGCCTTGAGAACTAATGAGTGCGATCAGTTTTGCGCGAAACCTGACATTTCTCCAGGTTCGGTCATGTGGTGCCAGACGTAACTGTTTAACGATGAAACTGCCGAGCGGTTGACGTTTGTAATGATACACGTATTTCAATAATGCTCGGGTCAAATTTGAGAAGTTTAGACAATTTTAGAGTGACCAATCATTACAACAATATGTCATACCAGTCATTCCGACGCCTTGATAGCTCTAATGTTAATAATATCGATACAAATGTGACACATCAAACTCGAATCAGATTGTCAAGATGTGAACAAATTTGGAGACTGCGCTCCAACCACTCCTCCGATCATTGAAATAATAAAAACATTACAAAGTATACAAATAAGAGATCGCTACTAAGATAGTTCACAACCAGTTACGATTCTCTTTCCTCGACACCGTTGAAACTACCAGCAATGTTATGCGAAGCATCGGTAAAACCACATCCAAGGACGCGACTTACACGCGGAAGCCTCAAAAGCTCTCAACAACGCCAGTGTCCGTGAAAGTTTGAAATATTCATTACCGGCTGCGTCAACGTCGCGGCGTTATCTCACGCATTACCTAGTTGTCACCTAAATCGTCGTCAATGGTTCATTACAAACACTCATAACGCGCCGCCAGTCGACCTTACCCGAGACTGACACTAAAAATCTTCCAGCACATATGCGCAAACAGTGAAGAAAACAAGCCGCGAAGCGGAGACGAGCGTCCAAAACAGAGGGTGCGAGTGGCCGGAATTCGGTCGGAAAGGGGTGTTAAAGACTAGTGACGTGAGGAAGGGACAAGAATATCGATTTATTAGCCGCGGGCGAGTGTAGGCGAGACCGTCGGACGTAAAAGGACGGCTCGCCGCTTAAGGGCCGCTGGGAGGAAATTTGGCAGAGTTCTCGCGGGCCGAGAATCGTAATGATCCCGAGGAGGGAGCGAGGAAAAAGATTCCACGGAACAAAGGAGGACCGCGACAGCAGAAGCGGAAGCGGGAGAGAGTGCGCGAGGGAGGAAACGAGAGGAAGAGAAGGAGAGAATGGCGAGCAGAGCAAGGTGGAGGGGAGAGGGTGGGGGATGAAATCGATAAACCAAGATGGCGGCGCACGGTGCCGCAGAGTACCGCAGCCAAGCTACCACGAGATTATCCTCGGCTGCTCCTACTACCCGCCTGGCTCGCTTCATAGATATACGCCATCTGCATTGTCGTAATCGCGGCAGCGGAGCTCTGCCCGTTCTATCTGCCGTTATCGCATCGATACGCGCCGTTGGTCGCAGCTCGCGGCTCGCATTCCGTCCGCGGGGAATGCCTACGCCACTGGCCCCGGGGCATCTGGCACTCTGGCCAGTGATCGAGCCACCCCTGTGGTCAGACATTCGCCAGTATGTACGCAAACGTGATTCAAATTACGCAGGACAAGTTCGGAAATGTTTTCCCGGCCGGCAGAAGGAGGTTAGGTTCTCTTGATCGTCCGGAGGGGGGAGGTCGCCGCGGGCGGACGACTGGTGGAGAGGTTAAGAGCCTTTGAAGGACCTGTCGTCGAAAGATACGACTGTTTAGAATGCCGCGCGCGAATAGGTACTATGTGCACTCGTGAAGAGCGTCGAGCACGGGACAACGTGGAAACTGCCGAAACTTCGCCTCGCTGAGTGTAATACAGAAAAATGAGAGAGAGAGAGAGAGAGAGAGAGAGACCTTTATAAAAATTCACCGTACCCTAGCCATACTTAAGAGCTTCACGCTCGCCGATCTCAGACAGCGCGCTCTCCCCATTTTAGCGCTGAAAATTGAGGAGCTGATACACCGTAAGCGCCAAAGATAATTCCGTCTCGGCACTCTTGGCCTCCTCTTCTCTTCTCCTCTTCTCCTCTCCTCTCCGCTCGTCAGGGCTCCTACTTCGGCAGACTTTCGCCCTTGAATGCACAGCTTCCCTGCAACCCCGCCAATACCTTGCCCATCCACCTGTTTCAAGCGGTTCGTGCCTTCGTAAGGGAAAATGTTCGACACACCTCTCTGGCGTCCCACGTCAACGTTATTCTACGATGTAATCAGTTACTCGCGGCGCAAGGACTTAAACCGGGTCTTCGCTCCAAAGTCCAAAGAGACAATGCCTGACACATACTGCGAGACGGTAGATGCGCAAGATTCTATACCTGTTAACGCTTCGAAGCTCATATGACAGAAATCGGTCCAGCGTCGTCGAGGATGAATCATACTTTCATCTCCAATCGCCTACTAATTTTGTCGATAACGTTCGCTCGGTCTCTCCCTATCTCTCACACTATTCCACGTTACGAGCCAGTAGGAAAACGCGGAGCGACGATCGCGCGTCGATAGGAAGCGCAGGAAAATCCTGTCTCGCGGGAAGCAGATGAAGGACCGTCGAGGGGTAACAATACAATCCAGACACTCGGAGTAGCGATGAAAATCCCCGCGCAAATGAAGAATCGCGAGTGCACTCGGCGCGGTTCGCGACTCACGCGTGAGTGCCTGACGAGAGGCGGAGAGGGTCTGTTTACGGAGAGATCAGAGACCGTGAGCGTAATGCTCCTTCGATTAGTGAAGTAGCCTCTTGTATACCGCCTAGCTGTTTCGTTCCACTGGACATTCGTGCAAACTCTCCTGCCATTCCTCTCGTAATTCTCTCTCTCTCTCTCTCTCGTTTCGCTCCCTCGGCTCTCCCGACTACCTTTTTGTTCATCCATATTCACCCTCTCCCCGTCATAGACTCTCTCTCCCCTTCTTTTACCCCCAGCAAGCCGTCGGAAGCGACGACCGCTGCCAAGGACTCGCTATCGATTCGCGTCACCTTCGATTTCGTCGAATCGAGTCTTCGCGCGCGCCCCCCTCGCAAGGAGCTGGGGCGATAAAAGTATTCATGGGACAAATCGCACTCCCCCCCTTACTCCTTTGAGCGTGCCTGCCTTTACGCACGCAAATCAAGCCGCGGTACGCGAGCGGGGAGTTTGTTTAATTGGAATTTTGGGGGAAGAGTTTCGACGCGCGACGATGTTGAGTAGAGAGTGTCGAATGTTCTGCACTCTTGATTAACGTGTTAAGGACGATATTCGCGTCAGAGAGATCTCTTTCGTGCTCTTCGTTGCGCGTTATGTTGAATTATTGTTTCGCGTTTGAGAGGCTAGGACGGATAGAGTAGCGTAATGGGGAGGAATGATAATTGCGTATTTAATGCGACGTCGCAGGGAAGGCATGGGGAGTTGTAAGAGGTCGACTAGGAGTGAGAGTTCTTCTTCACAGGACGGAATCGTGTGATGAGTTAATTCCATCGAGACGCACCAACTTCGGCGCCGGCTCCGACGTAGTTTCGTCTCTTGCATTTTCACGCTACTTAACATCGAGCGTAAGGCAGCTGTGATCTTGAGGGAGACGACCCTAGAGACCGTTTACGGCCGATGGCTCCCCGAAAAGTAGCTCGCCGCTCACAAAGTCGACCAGCGTTTCTCAAAATGACGAACGAACCGCCGGGTCTCTACATCTACAGTCGTGCGGTAAGGGCGCGTCGCTGAACTAACCGGAACAAATCTACGAAGAGGAAGTTCCTTCAAACAAATTCGTCACCTGATGACACTCCGAAGTTCGAGGTGCTCTCGGCAAATTCAACGTGTCAGACTCCAAACCTTAATGTACACAATGAACCGAAAAGAAAGTGAACCAAGAAAATGATTCAGATTGGAGCTTGCAGGCCCAGCCGCTGTTGTACTTGAACTTGTGTTTTATGCGCGAGAGATACAGTTAATTTTTGGCAAAAATAAAAATCTTACTTTGCCCAACGTCGTCAATAAACTCTCGTTTAAAAAAACAAAAACAAATTTAGAGCAAGGTACGAAACAGTGAAACGGCGAACGATTGCAAGACATACATTTCCTGAAAATTGAAATGCGGCCTGAACCGACAAGCCTGCAAAGAGCAGCCAGTACTAAGCGAAAGTTGAGCTTCACTGACCCACGTGGTCGTGTGGCGACTTCTTCTTGTACGCAGCGGACGCAGCTCAGAAGTCAACAGCTTTCCTCGGCAAATAGCCGCACGACGGCATCGTGTGTCCGCGAATGCAGTCAGTCACGCAACGGAAAGTGGCCATTAAAGCTGAGCTTTCTTTCACAATGCTCCACTGCTTCCTATTGAGTGCGTAATGAGAAAGTTTTCTGAACGTTCCGATATGCCTGTCCAGACCGTGCAGACTCGCGCGTCACAGTATTTGCCACGGTGCGAGCAGTGCGATTGTAAAACGTTTCGCGATAACCCCCATCGATATTTCGTCGTCCGCAGCTCGCGAACAAAAAAAGAACCCACAGAGGAAATGGAAACGCTCGCGGCCATTTTTCACGGCGATGCCGCTCGAAGAAATTCAATTTCCTCTCTCGCGGTCTTCCCCGCGGACGCGAGAACGATAAAGACGAATGACGCGTGTGCGTATGTGTGTGTGCGCATGTGGGTGCTCTCGTCGAAAAAAGGGACGGGCGCGATTCTGGGATCGTGACTGAGAAGCGAAAGCGACCGGATTCGCACGGGCGCAGATCATTTTTCACTTTTAATGATTTCCTGGCAAATGGTCGACGTAGAGTGTCGGCCGGAAGATTCCCTGGACGGATTACTGGACGGCACATACTACACGGTTCCAGGAAGAATTTCCTTGGAAGTGATGAATTTTAAAGATGTCTCTTAAAGAAAGAGACAATCGTATCGCATCCCAATCCCATACTCATGAGAACGCTTGCCGGCTGACCTCGCACAATACGACGCGTCCTGGTTCATTCGGACAAATTCTGTAATAACCTTACAAATTTTGAATAAACCTCTTCTAAACAAAAATCAAAGCAACTCATAGGAACGTGTGAAACGTGCGTCCGCGTTTCAAAGCATCGTGTCAACCCTGTAAGGACTGGCTCCGCATGAAAGTATACATCTGAAACGTATATAAGAGTACCGTGATTAAAGCATTGAACCTGCGCCAAAAACAGGTACAGACACCGTGCACACACTAGACCCCCATTCGGCTCCTCTGCTGACAGAACGACTAGAGCGTCACTCGACTCTTGCATACAAAATATAACATTCTTACCCCAGGAGAATGTAATAAAAACAGCGAAATCATCTTTATGCCGCTTCTTCATCATGAAAAATGCGCTCGACAGCGAACGGCACACGGCGCGCGATACCTATCCTCGCGCCCACCGCTACGAACGTCTGACAAGCGTTTTCCTCTTTTTTTTTTTTGCATGCGCTTCACAAACGACGAGACGCGCGGAGTAGTGCGAAAAGCGTGGGACGACATACGAAGGTCGTAGAGCCCGAAAATCCATAACCATCCCCATTACGTTTTCCCGGGTTGCGCTTGCGCGACTCGACCTCGGTATCAAAGAAAGAAGGGCTAATGGTCCGGACCTCGTTATGAGACATTTTTCGACAATTAACAGACGCCCGTTGCTAAGTGAAACGTGTCGACGGAAACGGGGCTGTCCATTCATGCGCGTGCACGGGAGGCCTGGCTTAAAAATTTCCCCGGCCGCCATTGGCGCGGCTAATGTAAATATTGAAGTTCACGGACCTCGATCGGATTATGCTGTCGCACAGGGTGTCCCGTGAACGACGGTACGCACGAATGTATTCGCGGCGAAATTCTTACATATTAGCCCGTTGCAGTCGGCACGGTCATTTTTTGTTGTTTTTCACAGATTGCGATTACGATAATGTCATCTCAAAACGAGCCTATGATCTGCACTGGAAATGGCTGACGTGTGTTTTCTGAAACGCTACGCGTAAACGAAGCGACAAGCATTAAGACATAGACATTGAAAATTTGTTCCACGCCGAGCGTTAACCCGTACGTACTACCTTCCTTACCCGAACTCGTAATACAGTCGTTCGTAGTCTATACTTGCGGTCCAATTTATTCCGGCGTTAATTAAAATTATTCTCCCCGATTATCAGTCGAGTGCGAAACGTGTACGGGCGTACCGAGAGTCTTTGAAAGCTTGCAACGCTCGTCGGTGGACGCGGCGAGGAAAATGAATGAATCGGGACGGGTGAAAAAGAGTAAAAGTCGGGTGCGGGCAGGCGACAAACCGGCGGCCGGCGGCCGGCGGCGGATGGGCCGAGGAAAAGAGAGAAGCTCGATTCGCGGGCGCCGCGTGGACCGAATTATAATCGTCCGCGGGAAAACTAATTACCGGCGGCGCGGCGACGGCGGCGGGAAGAGTTTTAATTAAACCGCGTTTTAAAACGTCCGTTGAACGCCGCCGCCGCGAATGCCGGGACAATTCGCTCGAATCACGCGAGATAATGTCGACGAATGCCGACTGCGGACGAATGCCGAAGTGCGCGGCCGGGCATTTTTCCCAACTTTCGTCCGCCGGCGAGCGAAGAATTCGAATTACGCGTCCTCGTATGCGCGGTAATTTAATACTCGTAACTGTTGAGTGTGCGTCTCACGGCGAAGATGGAGATTGCTGCGGCGGCAACCGGATCGGTTCGAGTCAATTTACCTGCAATTGTGATCTCAATGTCGCAGCTGATTTTCTCTTCACGAGCTCGTCAGAAAATGATTGGCAACGGTACCTGCTCGCGTGATGGGGAATTCGACATTTAAATGGAAAGGTAATAACTAATTTAGGCTTGAGAAAAAATCTCGTGGTCAATTTGTAATTTGTCGAAAAGCTGCGATCAAAGGGAACGTTAAAGAGTACGTCCGGATTAATTCGATAATAGCCACTGATGTTCATCTGAGAGGCTCGGGACAAAGGTACTAATTAATTAGTGGCAGACAGTGAGGTTGATGGATGAGGAGAGTGAGTGTGTGTGTGTGTGTATGTATGAGAGAGGCAGAGAGAGAAGTAGTGAAGAGGAATTGACACAAAGAATGGGAGATTGGAAGTTCTACCCATTTTAGATTTATGCAGAAGACTGAAATATCAAACCTACGCTGTCTAAAAGCGAACAAGAAAAAATCCAATTAATAAGAGGATGAATCTATTGTTTCAAGACTTAATTGACTTGACTGTTCAGCTTTAGTAATCACGAAACTACTAATTATCACCGATTTCATTATATCAAGTGAATTGATTAATTAGTGAACCTTGTCGAAAGGTATTCAATCAGTCATTTATGATAAAATATAAAATCTCATTCATAAATCGTAGTAATTTATGTAACCGTACAATGACCTTTTTAAGTTATTAACTGCTAGCAACACTTTCAACTACCACAGGCAGTCATCTAGAAAACGCACCAATCACATTTGACAGCGGAATATTCGGTTTCATTGGAACACATTTCCATTATGAAGTCTGCCGTATCGTTAATACTTTTAATTTCTGACCCCTGCAGGCAGTATGCGACAGCGACAATATTGAAATTTGCGGGAACGTTATTGTTCTCGCACGGTGGATGAGTTCAATTAATAGAATATCTCGACGTCCGACATTAAAGACTGCGTGAGTACGGATAATATCTCACGCTTCAACTGGCCCGAACTATCCCCTTAATAGTCAACCCGCCACCTCGTCGCTCACTCTCTCCCCAGTGCGTTATGATAATTAAAAGGGAGGACCAGACGTTGCAAGCGGCAATTTAAATTAAAACGCCAAGGTTAAGTGCCGACCGACTCCAGTTAGTAGTCGGATAAACTTGTCAAGCCCACACGCTTCCCATCTCGCAAATTTCGTTGCGCGCACTCTAATCACCTGCGCAAAATCGTGCGTTACGATTCGCGCGGCAGGTCGACGATAAACGCCGATAACGATCGACGTCGACCTAGTCCGCCGTCCTTCATTATGTAGACGCAGCCTTAATTGCAAACACGATAAACATATCGGAAGCGCCATATTTGGACGCGGCCAGATGCAGCCCTTAACCATCATCGTCGGTTCGCTGTTAATTGTTTGCGAATGACAACAGACCGCTTCTCGAGTGCTTAATTCAAACTGTAGGAGAGTTTCGTATTAATGGGGAAAGAAAGCGTAGGAACTCGCGCGTGTGCGACTGATGAACAGTAATTACCCAAAGGCGGGCTCATCTTCGTATTAGCGGGCACGAATTTTTGGGATTTTTTTTTGTTTCTTTGGGTAGAGCATCGAAAGGTAAGAAAGTATTTCCTCTGACGTTTTTGCCGGAAATCATTCCTTCAAAAGTTATGAGCGTTTTTTGCGAAGCACCGGCAGTAGCGTTTCTCGCCGTATTTTCCAGCAGGTGCATTTTTTTTCGGCGTTCTTTTTTTCCCCGGATAGAGAATCAAAAGTTCTATGAGTTTTCCCTATGACTTTTTTTGGGGAAATCACGCCTTCGAAAGTTATGAATTTATTTGTGAAACATACGAAATTAACACTGGGAACTGTATTTTCCAGCACACGTAATGTTGGAGATTGAGATGTTAGTAATTGTAGCGTATTTGAAAGCAAATAAAGTGACGCCTGTACTTTCAACTGGAGTCGTTTGCCACAATGAGAAGATTTTTATATATTTTTCCGCGCCGAAGGCGCGTCAAGCGTTGCACTCGGACGCTAGCGTATTTTAAAGCAAATAAAGTGACGCCTGTACTTTCAACTGGAGTCGTTTTGCGGGAAAACGAAACGAAATTGTAACACAGAAGGCTTAGAGGTTGTCAGAATCAAAAGAAACAATCAATCGACTAACACCTCAATCTGCAACATTACGTGTGCTGGAAAATACAGTACCCAGTGTTAATTTCGTATGTTTCACAAATAAATTCATAACTTTCGAAGGCGTGATTTCCCAAAAAAAAAGTCATAGGGAAAACTTATAGAACTTTCGATGCTCTATCCGTGGCAAAAAACAACGCCGACAAAAACTGCACCTGCTGGAAAATACGGCGACAAACGCTACTGCCGGCGCTTCGTAAAAAACGCTCATAATTTTTGAAGGAATGATTTCCGGCAAAAAAGTCAGACGGAATTTTTTCTCACCTTTCGATGCAAAAAAAAAAAAATCGTACCCGCTAAAACGAAGCCTTACCCAAAAGCGTACAAACACGAGTGCGCGAGTGACTCGGCGTCGATTGAAATTCGTCCCGCACGAAAGTATACGCTCGCAATGGCAATGTTCCCGAACGAAAGCAAACGCCGCCGGTAATTGACAAATTCGGCCGACCGTTTGTCGAAGGCTTACAAGAGTTGCCCGGGAGACCTTAAAAGCATGGCGTGTGCAGCTGAATAAAAGGGGTGGTAGGCGAAAAAACAAAAGCTGCCCCACATATCAAACGCGTCACGTATGACATCGATAATCCGACTAACAGAGGCTTACGCGCTGTCCCCGCAGCAATGATTATCCGACAGTTACTAATGGCGTCGATAAAGCGTCGCCTATTTATTTTCCGTCTTTCGCAGCGCCATTCGCGACGCTCCCGAGCTTACGTAAACGGGCAACGATAAATCTCATTGATCGTACAAATATTTTCACGCCCCTTCTCTTCCTCGCCCGCCAACTCACTGCGACCGTATAAAACAATAGCGTTAATAAAAGTAAGCGTCGCGTGGCGGTCATTCTTTTCATCTCATAAATTAATCGAAGCAATCCGAGAAATTGAACGTACTCGCGTAAACGCGACTGTGTGAAGCAAAGCGAGCCGACCAGCGGCGATATGTCACGAGCGATGAAAAATCGCTCGTCTTTCGTCGGACAGATTGATCTGAAAAATTCAGCTACGTATACCGATTGCAAAAACACGTCGACGCGAGCCTATAGAACTGTTCCCGCTTAAATAGACTCGTCCTCTCGGATACACAGTAAGAGGTCGACGATACGTCAACAGTACACGTACGCACACCCCGAGCGGAATGAGCAACATTCCAAAGCACGAAAGGCAGTACGGTCCGCACTATTGCGATCGACATCCACGATTTTGGCCGCTGCTAATCCAATAGTCGCGACAGCGTTTTAATTAATAGTAACTCTCCTAACCAATACGAGGGCTCCTCGATATTGAAATTGAGCGCGATCGAATGCAGTATTCCCATTATCATTTAAGCAAATTCTCCGCAGAGTGGGGTTCGCAGAAGCACTCACCGATTCAGGAGGCCGCAAAGAGTTCCATGCTCCCCGGCGTTGATCTCTGAAACAGAAAGCAAAGCGGGGCAATATAATTAACGAGCCACTCGGCAGCGAAGCCGCGTTCGCTGCAATCGGTAAAATGGGCAACGGGAGCGATGCGCGAGAGGGTGAAGAAAGTCAGTGCTCTCCGCGAGCGGATAGGCGGACGATCGCTCGTCTGCCATCGACCGACACAAAGGGCGAGAGGGTAAGATGCGACAGACGCGCGCGGGAGAGCAAGGGGGGAGCGATCGGGCGAACGGAGAGTCCTCGTTTTTGTTTCGACATAAGGACGAGGCCACCCTTTCACGTGCGTCGTCTACGTGCGACTCGAGCCGAGCGTCGCCCCTGCAGCCCGTTACGTGCAACTTTTTCGCGAAGCACAGTTTTCTCCGATCCGTCCGCACGCCTTGACAGGAGAGTCCGTGGGGAGGCAAGTGGTTCGGAAGGGTCCTCTCGCCGTGCGAGCCCTACCCAATGTCCTACCCGATGCCCTCGACCGATGGCACACTGATGCATCGCGTAATTGAAAGCGACGTCGCGGGAGTGCTATGCAGAACAGACGCGCCACCGGGAAACGTCGCTGAAACGGTATGAACACGAGAACTACCGAGCAGTTCTGGAACACCGAAACGACGGGTGCGACAATTTGCTATAATGAAGGCTTCGCGTTCGAAAGATTTTATTGCCGGGAATTTTGCCTGACTTTCAGTGAAATATATGCATCGTTGGTATATAAATGTGTGGCAAAATTTCAGAAAGTAAGGTGATTAAGAATGAGTCTTCATTGTAGCAAAATGTGAACCCGTCATTTTGACCGCGAGGTAGTAAAGGGTGTTCCAGAATTCGCGCAAGATTTGAATTTTGCGCCATTTGTGCGCGTAAAGTGTTGCCAACGAAAAAAAAAGACAGCGTGACAGCTGACAGTTCAGAGTTATTAAAAATGGAGCGCTAGACGAAAGAACAACGCGTTTTCATTGTTCAGCAATATTTTACAAATAATGAAGGTTTCGCAGCTACAGTTCGCAATTTTCGTACAAAATATGGTCGGAATAGTGATGTAACTTCATCAACTGTGAAAAGATTAATTAAAAAATTTAGGGAGACTGGATCAATTAGTGATCTTAAATACTCTGGCCGTCGTTCAACAAGACCACCCACGCCTTGAAGGAGGAAATTGAGCGCTGTATCAACGAAATTCAGCCACATTTATGCAAAACGGTCATAGAAAATTTCCACAAAAGAGTGAGTGTGTGCCAGCAAAGTCGTGGAGGCAGTGGTCCCAGATCCAGCTACGAGCACCATCGGTGCCGCAGTGTGCGTGCGCGTCTGTGTGCGATGCGCGCAGCTTAGGCCCAATTACGTGCTTAGCTTCGCACACAGACGTGCACGCACAGTGCCGACAGCAATGGTGCTCGTAGCTGGATCTGGGACCCCTGCGTGGAGGCCACTTACCCGATATCCAATTCCATACATAACCCTATACTGTACACTTCATGAATCAATAACAAATTTACTGTAGTATACTATCCATGCGAACTTGGATTGCGCGCTCTTTATTTCAACGCTGCCTTGCGGAGGGTAAGCGGCGTATCTTATGACAGCGATTACCGAATTAGTGGCAACGTTGCCATGCGGAACCGGCAGCGAGAGGACAGGGCGAAGGCAGCTCTCGTCCGATTGACATGGGATGAAAGGGAGGAGGTTATTTCCCTTCCGTACTTATTTGTAGCCGTGAACGCCTATTAGTTAGGGCACGCGGTTAGAGCTGTAACTAGCATAAGTCTAAGGGCCGGTTTCACCAACGACGAATAAGTGGTTATTCGTAGAATAAAGTTGTTTATCGGTTAAAATCGATGTTTTTTGTTTCACCAACTTCAGTTAGCGCTTATTCGACAAAATGATTGGTCTCGACACTCTCGTTAACTGACAAATAAATTTTATTGGCCGAATAACTATTTAGAGATTTATCAGTCGTTGGTAAAACCGGCCCTAAGTGATCTAAAAAGAACTGTAAGAATGTATGCGGTGTGTGCGTGTGGCCGTGTACTCCGTCCGTCAAGCGCAGCAGAGGCGGCTCGTGGCAACGGCCAGTCTTTTTTGTTTTTGGGGGAATCTACAGCGTGGCCACGATTACGAGACGCGGGAGTCAGTTTTTGGGCGCGCGGGCGACAAACAACGTGTGATTTATGTAACTTATGATCTATCTGTGACTTTATTCTAATAAACAGCTTACAGAACTTTCAATATATCTATTCATTAACCTAATATTATCCTACGTTTATTGAGGCCCTTCCTGACACAAAATCCCCTACATTAAAAATTTTTAATTATAAACCTGTGTTTTCTATCAAAATTACTTCTTGCGTGAATTTTGGGACATCCTTTACTAGGGTCAAACAATTTGACCAATCCAGCCGCATTCTCTCTACTGCGCGTGCATCAGACTCCGAACGCTGCGCGACGCGTTTTTCTCTTCGACTGTGTGCGTTTCGGGCTGACGCGCGTGAGCAGCAGAAAGGTCACTGTTTGCTGACATTTTAAAACAATCCCCGACGTCGGAACGGGAAGGTAGTACCGATTAAAACGAATGTACGGCGCGTAAGACGATAAATAATGCATCGCGCGAGACTGACTTGCGGACAGATGACAACTGTGATACGAGCTGCCTGTCGCGAGAGTTCCGATCGAGCGCGAACGTCAAGAGTACGTATACGTCGGATAATAAATAATTAGCCGCTCGCGCGTGTATCGCGGCGAAGTTAAACGAAGCGCGAGGAAAAGCGACGAAAGTTTGCCGCGAACTTTCGGGAGCAGCCCGCGGTAATTCTGTCGGGGTAGCGAGGAAGGCGAAGCGAAGTAGACAAACGAACGTCGTGAGTGTACGGTCTACGTGGAAGCTGGTTATCGGCATTAAGACGTATCAAGCGCGCATTGGATTACGCTCGCAGACGATGGCGGGACGCTGATAAGATGACGCGGTCGTAATTAACCGACGACTTGCGGTGGTGGGGATGATTTGTAGGGCGGCTAATTACGCCAGTAGAGCTTCGATGTAGCAGACGACAGTATCGGCGGATACCGTCTATGGATGGGAACGTTATGTACCTGTTCAACATTAATAAAGCCATTCTTGAGAGTTCACTAATGAAGCGAACTGCGAGTCGAAGTGAGACAGTGATTCGCGAGAATCTCTCGCCTGTCGCTCCGTCAATATTATATCCGCGTGCGTACACCTATTGACGAGAAATCGACGCGACTGGCATCGTGTTGCACACGTTCGTTGATGCCCTGGTCTAGCTACTGTAGCAGTATTCACTACCTCCCCATCTTACGGGACTTTGAGGTTTGAGGCAAACGCAAAGAACGGTGAAAGTCGAAAGTGCAATAAAAGTTCTTGCTGGTCTGACTTTTTTCTAAGTTCGACTGTTTCATATTCTGTTTAAATTTCGCCATAGTTAATATAAACAGAACACGAAACAATTCAAATGAAAAAGGAGTAATAAAAGTATGCTTCTATTGGTCCCAGAGAATGGGAAAACGATAATCATTTGACCGAAGAGTGCAGGTAACATTAATTAATATAACAGTAACGGCCGGACTGTGATCCAAAAGCGAATTTCGAACAATATTCCGCCGTTCTGCGATCATATCTGTACTACCGTGAACTTAAAGAAGAAAGCTGCGGAAAGAAAAAGCGTACAGGTAACGCGTTTGAAATTGATTATTATACGCAAGCTACCGAACGTTCGAATCGGTGCAATCTGCCGGAAGGATACGTACGGGGAAGCATCAATTTGAAAGTTATTGTCCAATATAGCCGAGAGCGGGACAGAAATGAGAAGAGAAGAGGGCAGATCGAAGAACGGCACAGCCCTTCGCACGGGGACGGACTACATGGCTATCCACATCGCAGCAATTATTTAGATTGGCGCGTGTGAAGTGCTCTCTTGTTATCACCCCCGCGAGCATGTGCGCGCGCAGAACTTCGTATTCGCGGGTACGTGCGACGTATGTGTGTGCTGTAAAAATAGCCAGGAGTTCCTATGCGGCAGCACGGCGAACACTCAAAATGGTAACGGGGCCGTTCACCCTCGTGAACGAGCATAACAATGTCAAGCGAAGGGGGCACGAGCTTAGAATTTGTGAATATTGAGAACAAATTACTCCTTTCGGCCGGATCTTAATTCGAGCGGCATGATTCCGTTGCTCGTGACTTCGACGTTCACGTTTTGGCTACCACAGATTCAACAACCGACTGTAGCAAACGGTCGCATTCAAATCAAATATGTCGATAATGATGATAATGTACGAGGCGTTTGGGTCGTAGAAAGTGATATTACGTAACATGTGTGGTTGACAGGAAGTTTTTGAAGACGTTACGTGGTACTTGGGGAACTGTTGGCGAAAACCAACGCATCCACCGAAAATGGAAGTTCGAAGCTGCGTCGAAGAAGAAGTTGGTCGCATTGCAAGCGGACTGAGTAACTGAACATCGGACTGAGCGAGGCGCGCGGAGAGATTAGGAGAGATAAAAGTATGCGAATGTAAATACACGGGCGTGAATAATGAAGGATGAGAAACAGGAAGGTGGACGGGAGTGATACGAAACAAAACTGAAGGCGAAGAACCGAACCAGAGCCGAATCGAGCTTATTTGAATCTTAATACCGCTCGACTGACTGAACGCGGACGGATTTACATGTAAAGTACTGTCGCGTCGGAAGCATGATGTTTATTTTCCCGAGTTTTCCTACCTACCGTCGCGGTTGATTTCCAAACGAACGGCGGACATAACGCCGTTTCGACGATTCGCCAATGTTCAACAACACAGCTCGCAAAACAAGCGTTACGGCCGTTTAATTGGATGCCGTCGTCCTACTAAACAGAAAGACGTATTCAGTAGCTGCGCTTCGCGTCCTGCCCCGTATCATTGCCGTATCATTTCGAAACGCATTTGTAGCGTCCCGCGACAATCGGTATTATCCTGTGAAACGTGTAGGCCGACCGATGGACTGACACGTGAAACGAGCAACTAATTGAAACGTATCGCGAAAAATACTTGATAACGCGCCGAGGTATAATGCGAATGAACGGCGACGGCGTCGAAGAAGCAGACTCTATTCGGGTCAATTTGCGCGCTCAAATTATATCGGCCGCCGCTTATAACGATTCGATACATTTATTCGCCGTTAGTTTAATGAGTATGCGTAATCGATAGCGCTCCATTCGATTATACTGGACAACAAAATTGGACTTTTTTTTGCCTTTTGAACGAAAATAGACAATTTCGATTAATCTTGACCCGCTGAAAACGAATCTGAAACCCGTTTTTCAAAATTGGCTTGAGATTTTGAGTAATTGAATTCTGAAAAAAAAACAGTCTTTTTTCCACTTTGAACAACAATCAGGCCGTCAGTATACAAGTTAGACAATTTTTATTGGTTGCAAAATATTCTCCAGACTTTTCCGAATAACACGGTATCAAACATTTTTACAACTTAAACTTACAAACATGTTTAAACATTAGTTAAAGTGAATTAGACACGTTTTGCGCACCTATTTTTCGATGTTTTTCAATTTTTAGAAAATACGGTAGGCTTCGTCTTAGAGGGCACGAATTTTTGAAAATTTTTTTTTCTTTTCATAGAGCATCGAAATGTGAGAATATATTTCCTCTGACGTTTTTGCCGGAAATCATTCCTTCAAAAGATATGAGCGTTTTTTGCGAAGCGCGCGGCAGTAGCGTTTGTCGCCGTATTTTCCAGCAGGTGTATTTTTTTCGGCGTCCTTTGTTTTTCCCGGATAGAGCATCGAAAGTTCTATAAGTTTTCCCCATAACTTTTTTTTAGGAAATGACTCCTTAAAAAGTTACGAATTTATTTGTGAGACATACGATACGTTTAATTCCACATTCTGAACGACATTTTCGGATACATGCAATATGGGGTTGACCTTCGTTTCGCAGTTATTCGTCAAGATCTATTGTTACAATTTCGTTTTGTTTCCCCGTAAAACGAGCCCAGTTGAAAGTACAGGGCGTTACTTTATTTGCTTTGAAATGCGCTAGCGTCCAAGTGCAACGGTTGACGCGAAAAATTATATCAAAATCTCCTCATTGTGGGAAATGACTCCAGTTGAAAGTACAGGCGTCACTTTATTTGCTTTGAAATAAAAGCACAGAAGGCTCAGCGATCGTCAGAATCAAAACAAACAACAAATCGACTAACACCTTCATCTCTAACATCGCGAGGCGCTGGAAAACACAATAACCAGTGCTGCTGCCGTATGTTTCACAAATAAATTCATAACTTTCGAAGGCGTGATTTCCCAAAAAGAAAGTTATAGGGAAAACTTATAGAACTTTCGATGCTCTATCCGGGGAAACAAAGAACGCCGAAAAAAAATCCACCTGCTGGAAAATACGGCAATAAACGCTACTGCCGGCGTTTCGCAAGAAACGCTCATAATTTTTGAAGCAATGATTTCCGGCAAAAACGTCAGAGGAAATACTTTCTTACCTTTCGATGCTCTTCGATCCAAAGAAAAAAAAACAAATCCCAAAAATTCGTGTCCGCTAAGACGAAGATGAGCCGAAACAACTGTGAGTCCGACGAGGATTCCAATGCCTCTACGCGATAGAGCAGACATTTGTCTTTGGAAAACCACTTTAACACTATGTAAATTATATTTCTGCTTCGCACAGGAAAACGGAAACCTCGTGCGTGTTACGCAGTGTGAGCAGTGGTTCTCTGACTCAATGCCGTGCAAATGCTAGGCGAAAACAAGCCACAGCGGAGCGCGTGTTACTAAGTGACGCGCACGAAGTCTTATTGTTAGTTAGTTTTCCTGTAGGAAACCCAAATTTGTTTTACATATTATCATGATGCTTTTCCGATGGAAAATGTCTGCTCTATCGTGTAGTGTCATTGGAATTCACGTCGGAGTCACAGTTTTTTCCAAAAATTGAAAAACATCTCGAAAAATAGGTGCGCGAAACGTGTCTTATCCACTTTAACTAATGTTTAAACACATGTTTGCAAGTTCAAATTGTAAAAGTTTCATATCGTTTTATTCGGAAAAGTCTGGGAAATTTTTTGCAACAAATGAAAATTGTCTAACTTGTAAACCTACGGCCTGATTGTTGTTCAAAGTCGAAGAAAGGCTGTTTTTTTCAAAATTCAATCACACAAAATCTCGAGCCAATTTTGAAAAACTGGTTTCAGATTCGTTTTCAGCGGGTCAAGATTAATCGAAATTGGCTATTTTCGTTCAAAAGGCAAATTTAGTGTTGTCCAGTGTTATTTGCCGAATGCCGTCGCGGTCAAGAACGCGTTTGATTATAGAAATAAAGTGAACTTCACGTCCGCACTCGTTTCGCCGTAATCCTTATCGTCACCCAATTTCCGTTCGTACTTTCTTTTAGTCGGTTTATATAGGTAGCGGATTCTTTTTCAGATCGATATATAATTTGCCGATTGCTTATGGCCAAAAATTATCATCGACGCGTCGGACGACGGCGACGGATTGAATAATGCATTATGTTCGGCAAATACGCCTGGATTTGCAGTGGAATGACTTAAAGCCGCAAATAAATTCGGAGTACGTTGGCGGGGGGGGATCTGTCCCAATTAATTAAATCAGAACGGAATTAAGGCCGGCTCTGATTCGATCGTCACACCGATTACGTTCAAAATCGATCTCCTCCTTAATTCCGTTTCCGCCACTGAACTGTGGATTTAGGAAATGAACCTCGAGCGATCGTTCAACAAATTTTTGTGTAAAACGCGAAGTTGGCGCTCGGGTATGATAGATGAACGTACTTGCTTGAATGCGCCGCAAAAAAAAAAGAGAAATGAGAAGATGAAGCGCTGCAAGATGTTCTCTATTACGCGGGTGAGCGAGAAAGGATTGAAAGTTTTAATTTCTTCTCGCCTTACATCACTTTTCTCCTTAATCCGTCCGTCAGACGGCGCGACAGTCGATCTTAATAATATTACAGGCAGCAGCAAACGAGATATCAGATTCGTTTGTTGCAATTACCAAAGAACGCAAACGACGTACGTAATCGGACTTTCTGGATCCCGAACGTAAGCAAGAGATTGACGAAGCACGACAAAGCTTCGGCTCGAAAGGGACACGACGGCGAAGCAAGGCGGAGAGACAATTAAACGCTGTTTCTGTCTCGTAAATATTTAAACCCCAAATATTCGACCGAAGTACCGAAATCAATAGAAGCGGAGATGCCGTCGAAAGCAGCGGTTCCCAAACTTGCCTTTTCCTTTATCATCAAGCTACCCGTACAAATCAATTGTCTGCGACGTATGTACACGCTACTCTAAATATATGCACTTGAAATTAAAATCCATTATCCGCAACCTCAAATTATAACCGTGTAACTACCGTGCACACATTCGCGGTGATAGCGAAATCAAAAATCGACGAACCGAGAGTAACAAGAAACGCGTACCGAACGTATCGACGAATAATGCTCCCGCGAGTACAAAACGTACGCGCAGTGTCATCAGATCCGGTCTAAAACCGCACACTTGGCGACCGTAGTGGGGGAAAACGCAAGGTGTGTGCGTGCCGTGTCTGTGAGCGCCGCGCGCGCACCGCGTGCGTACAAGGAAGCCTCGGCGGTGCGCACGCGGCGCTCACAGACACGGCACGCACACACCTTGCGTTTTCCCCCACTACGGTCGCCAAGTGTGCGGTTTTAGGCCGGATCTGATGACACTGCGTACGCGTCACCTTTGATGGATATTTTTCCTGAAAGTGCCGCGTCAATACGATGCCAAGTAATAACAACGACTCGCCGAATCGAATAATGCCGGTGGTGCCGCAACAAAAATCCTATAAAATCCGGGGCTCGCGATTAACCACTGAAAAAGCTCAGCGGTGTGATACGGGCGAGGGATGGCAGGTATTTAAATATGGATAGCCCACCCCGCCGGTTCGACCCTCCCGCGAACGGTGGGGCAGAGAGCCGCAAATAGACTGCGGAACCCTTGAAAGGTGAGCGCGAACAAAAATACAAGGGCGTCCCTCCTCGAAAAAATATGCCAATGCGAACCCCGAAAATGTTTCGCGAACTAACCCTTGCGCGTAACGCACGCGGCGCATAATAATTCGGACGAAAAATACGGCGTGTCTGGCGGACAAATAAAAGCGCCGCACAGAATCGTGGAGTTCGCATAATTTGTGCCGTCTAGATCTAGCTAGTTCGGACTTACGGTTGAGTCTTACGCGTGGTGTTACAGATGCGCGTGCCGAGGAAAAACTTTATTTTCGGATCGAAATTCGAAGCTGTCCACTCCGCAGTGCTGATGGCTTGCGGCAACAGCTCGAGGAAAATAAGACGAGTCCGAGGCAGCCCGCTCGATTGAGACTTTTAAATATTCAAACGATATTTGCTCGGGGATCGGCGGAGACACTATCAGCATAATCGAATAATGCATGCGAGGCAAGATTATGGTAATTAGATTGGAACTCTTTGCGGGCCGAGTAACAGAGGCGAGATCCAGTATAATCTCGCCTACGCCGAGGAGTACACGCGCTTTTCACGGCGAGCGCGAGGGGTGTTTTCTCGCGGAGAAAGTTGTTCGTCGCGCAAATCCGACGGCCGGGATCACTTTGCAGATGAAGTCCCGAAGATTATTATTACGGATGTGCCTCCGTCATCCTTCGCCGGCCCGTGCATTAGAGCGCTCTTCAATTTTTCGCCTTCACTGATTAAACTGGCTCCTTCCCACCCACATTCTTTTTTTCCCCCGCCCTCCGCTCCATCCGTCCTCTCAACCGCTTCACTCCTCTTCCATTCTGTGTCTCTGTTGCATTCCTCTGCCCCCCATCCAAGTTTAATTCTTCTCCACCCTCCAACGGCCCCGGCTTTTTCGCTTCACCATCCCGCTTCGACGTGCACACATCGGCGAGTACTCTTGTTTCTTAAGAGTGTTACGACTACGAGCGAGAGATTTTAGCAATATCACGCGCAAAATCGTCTTCCTAACCGTGTGCGCGTCTCATGGATCGCTTCTTTCGAGCCTAGCTCTTTCACTTCGCACAAACGCATGCTTTTCCTAAGGCCTTACGCGTTGTATTTTAATGAAGAAAATAAGAACTGGCTGCACAGTAGGGATCTTCGATTCTCTTGAAGGAATCGATGTTTGAATGTAGGCAAAATCGTATCACGAGAATCGATTCTCCGAAAAAAGAAAAACCAAAGAATCGAGTTCAAGTTCAAGCATAATAAATTCTGTATATTCCGTTAAAACAGCAAATAAAAAAGAATCGATTTTTTGAATAAACGAATCGGCATCGAACGTGTCTACTGCACAGTGTCTTATAGATGCAGTACATCATTATGATCGTCGGAAAATGATAGAATTTCGAAAGGTGCAGCGCTGCCTGCCGAATGAGACCGAGAGCACGGAGTATAAATATTTCGCAAACGTTCGAGCCCGTACATTAATGCAGATACGGATGCGTCGAGAACGCTCGAGAGCCGCGACGTTTTACTTAATGACAGGGTGACAAATTGTCAAAGCAATCGCGAGATCAGAGAAGCGCCGCGGCCGTCGAGAAACGATCGTCATCATCGTCGCGACGTTTTATGAGGGCGGACGGAACGATAAGGGACAAAGAAATCAAAGGAATGCTCTGCCGTTACTCCCTGCGGAGGTCGCACGCCCGCTGCTCGTCACTCGACACGTTCTTCTCTCAACAGAGTACGAGCGCAATCTTTATCGGGCAAATCGTCACGCCCTCGATCCGCCGAGTTCCTTCGTACGCGATGAATAAATGAGAGGAATGCTGGCAGTGAGACAAACGGGGACTGACAAAGCGGTGGGGGTGCAGGGGATAGCGAGTGTTGGAGGTGGGGGAAGAGTAAGAGAGAGAGAGAGAGAGAGAGAGAGAGAGAAAAAGTGAAGGTGAGACGGAGGAAGAGGGCAAAAATACAGGTAAAGGGCCTCAGGGAAAAACACAAGGGAAAGAAGGTAGAAAAAAGTGAAGAAAGATACAGGAGAGGTGAGAAAGGAAGAAGGATGAGAGGAAAGAAAACAGAAAAACGGTAAAGAAAGAGAAAGCGAACGAGGAAAGGCAGGGGAAGAGAAAGACAATGAGAGAATAGAGCAAAAATAAGTAAGAGAGGATGAGAGAGAGAGAAAAAGAGGAGGGAGGAAAACAGACGGGGAAGTAAGGGAAACAAGGAAGAGAGTAAGAGAACTGGAAAAAGGCGAGGAAAGAAAGTGGAAAATGAAGGAGAAGAGAATAGAAGCCGACTGCCTTACGGCATGAGCTCCGCCGCCGGCAGTAAACGCGAAGGAGGAACGGGGAAGAAAGGAAGCCGGTGCCGCACTCGTCTTTATCTTGGTATTAACACCTGTTTGTTTCGTGGACCTTTAACTGGGCTCACCGTACCAATGAAAAGTTAACGAGGAACGCGTCGCTGCCGTTATTTACGAACGCTCGCTGCTTGATATATGGGCTGCATTGCTTTTTCGCGTTCAACTCCGAATGAACAAGCTGAACTAACACACCAGACACGAAACACTTATTAACTTCAAAGTTACTGTACAGAAAGTGCAAGGCATTATAAATTCGTCCAAACCATCCAAGAATGCAAAATAGGTACAGAGAGTGAAAAATAAAAGATCGGGACGTTTCTAAGATTATTGCATCGAAACGTTTGATTATACGCATTTCGTTCGATACGATTACGAGAAGAGAGGGGAGGGACTGGTTATTCGTGCGACTAATTTTGCGCGACTGCCAGAGATACATGACACCAGGCAGAAGACGGCGTGGGCGAAAGGACGAAATGACAGAAGGGCGGAAGGAGCTTTACTTAATTTCCTGTCGAAACGGCAAGGTGGCTCGCACCAAGTGGTAGTGCAAGAAAGTCGGCCTCAGCAGAATGCGATGGGATTATATCGAGTCGCGGAACTGATTTCCGGGACGATTTTACCGCGGCGTTCATTAACGGCCATAAACGTCGTTAGGGGGACATCTGAAGCCAAAGACTCGAATTTCGGTCATATCCGTGTGCGACGATACAAGGGTCGCCCGCGACCCGAACCACGATGGGACTTCCTTTTGTGTCCGGCCCGAAGGAAAATGCGAAACCGCAACTGTGCCGTGCGTCAAGCAACATCGTCTCTTAATCAAATTCACTCGTTTCCGAAGCGAATACCAAACGAGCCTGCCATGTGAAAAGTCGGAATCGCATCGCCCGATCGCTCCGGAAGTTACGACGGAAGCGTGCGTCGTCGAAAATAGAGCGATCCGTCAATTTCCGGGCGAGAATTGCGCGGCGCGAAATAAATCCCCGGCACACAAAAGTTCGCACTTGCAATCCAAACCGAAACCTCATTTTCCTCGCGTCAACCCCATCGCCGAGACACGATTGCGTAATTACATTTCCCTCTCCGCTCTAAGAGGAAGGCCGAAAGTTCCGCGCCCGCACCCTTCTGTTGCGCGCACAAATACGTAAACCGCGAACGACGGAAGTGCGCGAAAAATGGCTGAACCGCGCGAGATTCGTCTATTAGCAATTCCGATCACAGACGGAGCCGAGGCGAACGTTCGGCCGTAAACCGGGCGAATTTCGTCGAATAAGTATGTCGCATGAATAATAATACGCGCGTCGAGAGATGTGTCTTCGCGTGTCCCGTCAAAGCGAGAAACGCAAACAGACGTTCAGCTCTACGTACTCCACTCGGAACTGCTCCTCGGAAGGGCTCCGGGACGAAATGGATTGGAACGATTGTGTAAAGGGACTGTCGGCACGGGGAAGAAGTGACGAACGCTATGCGAGCATGTCCTCTCTGTGTGCTGTGCGCTATGTGTGGTGATGGAATAGGAAGTGCCGCGTTAAAGTTTTGTAGCCGACCTCAATGGCGACGAGTGATTTCGCTGGCCAATGGATTGCTACCTGCGACTCTACTCTGTCTTCGGCTACTCGCACGGACACGCGGGGGAATCAGGTAAAAGCTAGTATTAACGAAAGAGTACAAGTTTTTGGTGTTGCGCGTGTATATGTACGTGCGCGCGGGTATGGTTAAAATAAAAAACCGAGTGCTATGCTTCCGAATTGTGGAATGGTTCCGAATTGTGGGTGGGTTTCATGACGAGATGGGACAAGTTCGGGGAGTCTGAAAACGTTCACCTGACATCTGAATCCTTGAATTTTGTTATAAACATTTTATTTCCGCAAAATTTCCGTTTCTTTGCTTACAGCTCGTTTTATGCGCATTTTAACGTTAAGATGTTACGAGGCATCGGTTCTTTCATGGTCAACTGAGGATTTTTCATATTATGCATATTGTGCACATGGCGTTATGGAAGTATGGAAGATTATCATAAATCGATATTCACAATATACGTCAAATTAATGTACATAATTACGCGGGCTATTGTTTAAACTGGAAAAAGCAACAAAGCTGTCAGGAAAAATTCTATAAATTAATAATTGGTACATTGTTGAGGGTTGAGGTTTGTAATACTTTGTTTCATCACTAATTTGTTACACGACCCTTTCATCAGCGTACATTCGACGAAAAATATTGTTCACTTAGGTAGGCAGTGCAACAGGAAACGATTTTAAAAAACTGTTTCCAGCATTTTACTCAATTTCTCGAAACTTTTGAACGATTTAACTTGCTGCGACAGGCGACCTTAAATGGTATATAAAGCACATATATAACTCAAGACGCTACAACTTCCATGGCTTTTCTCCTAGAGTAACTCAAACGAACTGAAATAACTCACAGACTTTTCACCGCACAGGAGTAGAAGCCGTAGAAGTGGACGCGGGAAAGGAGAAAACTGGAGGTGCGGCAAAGAATTAAAATAACTCATTTAGAAGATAAGCGGCGGAAGTTCGGAATCTTCCGACGCGAATCTTGACCGAAAACGGGAAAAATTCAAAGTGAGCAATTATGTTCGAACTACAAAGATATATACATAAAAACAAACCGCAATAAAACAATATAAAATTGTAAATGCATAGCAAAGTAAAAGTGTATATTCGATAAATACTTGTCGAATGAAATCGTCGAAATGAATTAGTTAGAGGAACTAAACTCTTCATCGCACCACATCGATTTACAATTTCGCAAGACACGCCTCATGTAATTCCCGGATTTCACGCGTCACCCGCGCGATACCCGCGACACAGAGGCGTACGATCGAGATTTATCGAGAGCTCGCTCCGAAGCAGTACGTATTTCAACATGTGCATGACACCCTAGAGCGCGCGCGCGCATCTTTCCTGACGCGAACACGTCAGCGGTGTTCTACGCACCTTTCGACGATTTGATATCCGGGGTGTGACAGATGCAATTTTGGCATTTCGGCGTGGAGCAGACCCGCGAGTCAACGCGAGCCGAATGACTGACCGATCGCGTTGTAACGGATATTGATTAAGTACGACGCGGTGGCCGTTATCCAATCGGACAGGTGTACCAATGCCTGTCTGCCCGATGAAGGGTTGCAAACGAATTACCGTGCACCGCTCTCTTCGTTACGTTAGCTTTTACAATCCCGAACAAAAATTGACGCTAACATCAAGCCGTTTCGAAACAAATTCCCGCGGCCGACACGCTATCGATCCTTCGAATATAGATGACGGCGTCGAAACGGCTCGTACGCAAGTCATACTCATTTTTGTATCTAAGCAAATACTGCATCACATGGTGCAAAGCGTGGTAAAATTGTAAAAAAGCTGTTTTCATGGTTTATCTCGAGCACTTCTTCATTCGACGATTTAATTATAATTATCTGCTTGCGCAACGGTATTGTCTCGACGTACGCGCGTTTTGTAAATTCTGTTGAAAAAGAGACGACAGCAAGCGCAACTATTTCTATCAGCGCTCGATAACCATGGCTCGCGTACCGCACAATCGAAAGAGATTAACGCGCGGAACATCGAGACCCCGAAAAATCCGGACAAATCGGACCGGGAACGTGAAAACATAGCCAATTTCGTTTTCAGCGGAAGCGAGAACATTCCGGGCACGTTCGGCCGAATTCGCCGGCTACAACGTTGAATCGGGAAGTAGTCGCTGCCTAAAATTCCGAAATGGTTTTCGGCGTAACAAGAGGCACAAATAGTTTGACGAGCGGCGACCACCTGCTCATTAGCGTGGCTTGACGCTTTAAACGCTTCCAGCGACGACACAGTAACGCTTCCACATAATAAGCGCGCGCGGTGGGGGTTTCATCAGGCAAAGAATTTTCGTCGGCCGTTCGTTAAAAAGTCGCGAGAAGTATGCGCGCACGCGGGCGTACAAAAAATAAAAAGGAAAAGAGAGAAAAAAAGAAAGTGACCGACGAAGAAAAGAGCCGTGAAATCTCTCAGAAGAGGCGGGGCGTGAAATTCTTATGGGAAGTTCGAGCCGCGGACGGAGTCCGGAATCAAAGTGTGTGCGGCAAATTTAATAGGCGAAAGCAGCCGGAAAATGTGCCGTCCGCCGGAATAAAGTCCGTGGAAAAGCGGTGCGAGGCTCGCAAGAAAAAGCCGGCACGACGTTGAACGAAACGAGTGACCCGAAATGCGTACCGATTATTCTTCCCCATCAATTCTCCTCCCAATATTCGACAGCACTCTACACGCCGCGCGAATTATCGTTAATTTTTAGAGGCTATCGTCGGCGCCGTACGAACGGCTCGCAGCGACACGACATTATTGGGAGATTTCACAATTCCCCTTCCTTCGAATAGAAAAACAACGGCGCCGGGCACAGAAGTCGACGTTCATCGGCCGGTCGAAAACAATTTCTCGTTAATTGGCAGTTGCGGACGCCGCGGCGGCTTTTGTTCGGTGGGAAAAAAACACTCTCGCATAGATTGCATCGTTCCGATTCATCGGCCGGGATCGCTAGGTTTGATTTTCGTCGGACGGCGGCTGGCGGAAGCGACGACAGTCGACGATCGATTTTCGCGCGGGTTCTTGCGAACGGAAAATATCTGCGCGACCGATATCGGAAGTAGCCCCATCGGTGAACTCGGAATCGCCACAGATGGAACGCTCCGTTAACGACTTCTTTCATTAAAACCCACGAGCCATGCCAAGTTCGGCCGAATGATTCTATGGAACTCGTTGCCGATCGCGTCCCTAAGTAAACAGAATTGAAAATTGCGCGCGGTATCTGGTACGCCTTCTCCTATTCGATCGGCGCACGTTTAAGGCCAAATAGTATGATATACCGAAGGGGTGGGGCGTGTTTGGCAAACTAGAATTTCCAATCCGAACATTGCAAAATATGATATCGGTGCAGGGCAATATTCGATACAAACGAAGCGACCTTTCATCAAGTAAAGTGAACTGAGATAGTGTATCGGAACAATGCTGTCGTTGTTTTATCACAAGACCAGTTAATCCGCGTTTCCGTGTACAGAATACAAATTTTGTAAATACAGTGTATCCGATTACTGCAATTGTAATGGGTCGATTTAAAAGGACGTCACACCGTACATTATTGGTACCGTTGCTTTTGCTATGTGGCATACATAGGACATTGCATAAGTATTATGTCAGTATATCTAACACCCTTACGCAACGATGTACAGCCCCCCGACACAATCTCGCCTACGTAACATCGCACACAGATATGACGACCATTACTGCTCCTCATATATCTATTAGTGAATACATGTGTGCAGCAGCGCACTAAAAGCCCGCGCAAATGTAGCAGATACGCCTGCTCATACATACACATGACTGCACAAGGCAAACATCACAGATTCGTGTGCATGAGCCGGCCACCCCCGAAGGATAAATAACATCGCAGAAACGACACTGCCAATCGAAACCGGCAAAATCGTGCCGTGCGAAAGCTCGTATAATATAATAGTACACTGCCGGCCATAGGTTTAAGAGCAAGTGACGATTTACTGTCATATTTCGGTACGTAAACAAATTTCCACACAATCAGTCCTAAAGGGAAGTCCTAAACAGAAAGTGGTTCTAAAACGATGGCCATCGGTGCACATTTATCAGAAATATAAATATCTGCTCATCAGCAGCGGCAAACACCGACACCGAATCGGGTCATAAGGTCGTTCGCGCACGAATCGATAGAATCGGTATGAAACAAAGCGTAACGAAATATGCACGAATAATCCGTCGGAACGAACTACGCGCGAAAGGTGCGATTTGCTTGCAGCGCACAAAATCGCTGCACACCGATAATACCCTGTCTCGATTTCCAGGTGGTCCGCCATCAGCCTCTGCGCCGACGACTACAACCGCCCGCCGCACGCGTACGCAGACATCCTAACAGGTTTATGCAGAGAAAAATTCCACCGCGAACTTTGGCGGACGCGTCTCACGGGCCGGGCGCGGGAAGCAGTGCGATTTGGACGATTACAGGAGACGAAGCCCGTAAAGGGAGGTCCCGAGATCCCCAGACAGTGGCGTCATCGGATTACTTAATGCGGTTCTATGTATGCGCTCGCTGCCGGTTCGCGTAAAAGTCTGCCCGCCGGCTAGATGGACGGTAAAAAAAAGGCACTCGCCATCCCGTCATCCTCCTACGCCTCCGCACTCTTCCCCCACCCCCGCCGCTCTCGCTCTCGGTCTCTTTCTCGGCGGCCCCGTAAATCTCCATGGCGCGGCACAGAAACTTAATTTAATGACAACGTGGGAGGAGGGAGCATGGAGCATAATGGGCTGGTCGGGTGTCAATTAGACGGGCGCCGGGAGCAAGAGCAATTTTCGAGGGCTACGTATCCATAATCGCAGCTGTGCCTCCGTTGAGGCGCTGTTCCTTTGCGATACGTCGATCGGAAATATTGCATGAACACGGTATGTGTATAGATGCCTATACGCGGTGCGTGGGAGATTTCACTAAAGAACGGCGGATGGTGTACTGTTTGGTGGAAGTGTTGTTAAGATGTTATAATGTATCGTCAGATGAGAGGAGAATATACGTCGCATTTAACCATCGAAAACAGACGCAGTAACGAGCTCGAGTCCGTTGTCGTCGTTTTTGCCGGCCTCTCTTTCCGAAAATACACCCACTTCGTCCGCGCTTCTAGCTCTTCTCTCGTTAAAACGTGATAACGGTGTAATTGTCCCAGAATCCGGCTCCGGCCGGCGACGACCCGAGAAAAGAAGCCCGGTTGGATGGCAGTATTTAATGTTCGACAGAGAAAGAGACGAAGGGGTCGGGTGGAAACAGTCATACGGGAGGACCTTTCGGCGCACAAAAGACTTTAGCCGAGGACTAATTAAAGTCCGGGTAAATAGAAGGACTCATTACAATCGGGGCCCTGCATTTCAGAGACGTTTATGTATGATAAAGTGGCGCAATATTAAAATTGACAAGGAACGTTCCATGTGTCGGAGGACTTCGAGTAGTAAATATCACAGACGAGAGTTCGTAATTATTCGCGTTCTTTTAATAACGCTCACATTTTTCATACCCCCGCTGCTTGGACTCTTCGAGAACATTGTTTGCCGTGGAAAAACGGTTGAGATAGTGCCGAACGACGCTAAGGTCTTGATGCGGAACATCGTGGGCGTCGAAGCGCGTATGTCAAGTGCCAAAGACGGCCACTTAATGGGTCCCCATTACACAGCCATTAAACACCATAATTCCAATTACCTGTAGGCGCTTTTCGGACTAATGTAGCCTCCGGCGCGCCGAAGGTCGGACTAATCTCAAGACGACACGATTAACTTGCCGCTCTACCGTCGAAAGTAACGAGATTTCGCTTGTCGGCCAATTTTCGTAATCTCACGTTAATTCACCGGCGGGATAATTAAATACGAGGAAGGTGGCACCCCAGGACGGCTTGCGATCCATTCTTAGTCGTTTGAGAATTGGTTCATTGACGGGCAGTGGACTTTGCGAATACGGAAACAATGAAGGGACAACTGGTTTCGAGGAGAACATTCCTGGGCCTCATTGAAAAGAATTACATAAATCATTTTTCGTACCACTAATCTTTCAGTATCGTAACGCCGGCTGCTGAGAAGTAATCGATTGAATGGTCAAATCTATCACCGTGTGAATGATTTAGAACCGTGGAAAATGACAAACTGGATCGTGATATGTTCGTAAAATGGTGGAAAAGTTCGAAAGCCCGTTTTGCCACTCGACCGTTTAATAAAATAAGTCACCCTGAGTCACTGGTAACGCTTGCTACAGTAAGAATACGAACAAAATAGCCGTGTATCTTTTAGAATGAAAGCTACTGACACATGCAAAGAGTGGAATTCGTAATACAACAGTAAATATAATAATTCTACGCGAGGAATCAAATAAAAAATTTAGAAATACCTTGCACGTAATAGCACATATTATTCTTTCCACCGAAAATGACCATCATCACATTCCCGTGATACCGCAAACTTCGATTCATCCTACACAAAGCAGTATCGACCGACAACAGGCTAATTGGCCAGCAAAAATAAGACTCGCCAATCTAATCCATCATCTACCGTCATCGAATTACTAGCTTGGCCGACCGTGAGGTATATAAACAGTTATATTACCGCAATCAACGGCTGCAAGAGTTTACTTTCGCGCAAACGCGATCAATCTGCGCAATCGACAACTACGTTAACAGTCACCCACGTATCATAGCGCCGTCACTGGATCCCGTTAATCAATTATACATTAGTATCCCAATGCAATCCCGACAATTACCGTCCAACTAAATCCGCGAGAAACCGCCGGTTTAGGTACGGTGTCAATGCGGCAAACCGTGTCGGCTAATGTGCTTGTGGCAAGCTCAGCTTGAAAGCAGTGCAATTGACCTACCCTCTCGCAGATGGCGACACCGGAGAAAGGGGAAAACTTCGATGCATCTCGTATCGGTAAAGAAGACGACAGAGGAGAATTGGAGAAACAATTCGCAGCTTTCTTAGCAGTACTAGGATCGTTTAATTGACGGAACACAGCTGTCGCGTGCCTTTCGCGCACATTTCTCAAGCCGCCAGGTATATCGTACGAATTATTGGGGATGACAACTTCGGGAGACAAGCAATTCGATATAATCTTGCGGTCGTATCGAGAACAGTTACAGATCCATGACAAGCGATATATTGCGGGATAAAACGGAAGATGAGAATGAAACCGTCATAGACATGAAAAGTCGTTCGCTCGATGAGACTTTAATCAGAATCGACGTATCGAATGTTTCATCGTTCTGCACGGCGGCGTAAGTTTATTTCGGATCGTATGAAAATAAACTTCCATCTCAGCATCGTCTTGCCCCGGACGATTCGTCGTGGAACCAGGATTTCTAACCAAATCTCTTTATCAAAGATCTATAAAAACTCAGTGCAGAGTTAGAAGGTATGTCTTGGGTGCTTATTATTAGAATAGTAACGATACTTCTGTTGCTCGCAGAAATATGTCAATCGAGCTAACATGCTGACGAAATGCGTGGAAATGACAATCATGGTAACAGTGCTACACCACAGACGGTATTCTGTATTGAACGTATGTCAAAGGCAAGGTACAAGAAGGAAACCATTTTTTTTTTTTACAGCAGCCCTGGGACGAACGAAGAAGACTCTCTCGTACGACGAATAATCGACCTTCTTTCTTAGGGTGAATGGTCTACAATAATGACAAGGGGTGAGGATAAACTACTCCTTGTGAAATTGAACGCGAGAACACGGTGCGTGAGCACTGGCGCTCGGAAAAAGGAAGACAAGGGTTGCTCCGTTTCATCGACATCGCCAGTGAACGGCAATGAAGAGAAGCGAGAAATACAAAAATCATTACCGCGCGTATCGCCGAGCTAATCAAATATAGGTGCACGAAAAATGACAGGCTGCAGCTACATAAAATACTGAGGTAACGAATAAATGTATACGCACGGTATGTTCAATAATTTGTGATACAACTGAAAAGAGCGCATACTATATTTTCAGAAACGAAGGGTGCAAAAATTGTCCATTTTCATGCGTTTCACACGATCGCATTCCGAAGCAATTTTTTCCGGACCACAAAACATCGGGCAACAAATTTCGTCGCACCTTTTCATTTATATTTTCGTTTACGCTCATGCATTTCGATCGAACCACGAGTTACATACGCTAAAACTAAGAGACAAATGCACGTTTTTGGCGACGAGCATAGAAAACGAGACAGTCGACGTGTACCGGGATCCTCACAGTTTCCCACATTATCGCACCGATCGAATTCCACCCGTGCAGACATTAAAACGTCATCACTCCTCGCCGAGCATTTCCGAGGGACAAAGTGCACGAGGCGTCATAATGGCGCACCGTTAAAAATCTAAGGTCAAGATGCGTCGTGACATAAAACACGGAGAGGATGAGGAATGAGTGCGCGCGCGCAATTCTTTTCGCGGAACTGTGGATGCTGAATGCTAACTGTGCGCTGGTGAGCGCGTAGACGCTCGTGGACGTCAGAGAATGTGGTGGTTGTGTAACGATCGTCGTTGTGGTGGAGTGCTTGCCTGTAACGGTGGTGGTGCTCTGCCGATGGAGGAACGGACAGAGCAACATGGTGGGGTGACTCAGGGCACAGGTGAAGGGAGGGCGTGAGGGGATGAAACGGCGGATGACGTCGGTCGGGGGGTGGACAAGGAAGGGAGATCGTAACGGCGATCAATACTTCGCCACGCCTCGCGCCACCACCTATCTTGCGAGAGCGAAAACTTGACTTTCCCGACCATTCCGATTCTCGGTCGAGGGTGGAATCGGCCCTCTCGAGTTGCCCTCCGATTCTCGGCTGAGGGCCGACAACTTGTCGTTATCGGCGTCGAGGCCTCGGGATTCGAGCGTCCGTCATCTTACGTGCGCCCGTGATCGTTCGCAGTGTACGATGTAATATATCGACACGCGACGACTGTCGGCGGGAGGTCGCGCTGCTAAACAAGATTTCCAATTGGTTTAGGTGTCGCACGGTGTCTCGCGACGAGTGAGAGAGACTGCTGCGAGCGATAGAACGAACGAGATGGAAAGGGATAAAAGAATTATGTAGTGCTTCACTCGCCGCCTCGCGTTCCTAACAAAAGTCACAATTTCACGGCGTAACCGGGTCATTCGCATGATTCGTCCAGGTTTGGTGGCGGATATGACGAATAGCACAGCCCAAGGCGTACTTTCGGGGATTCGCGAAGAATAACACGTGGAAGGAACATTATCCGATCCCTCCCTCAGCCGCACGCGTTTGCAATAGACAAAGCTGTTATCGGCAGTAGAAATCCGGTTATTACCAGTGAAATAGGCATTTACGGTGTTTTGGTAGACGATGAGATACGAGCAGAAATTGCCTGGGTACACGTGACCCCGTTCGGCGGGGTCACGATACGGATAAACACGGAAAACTCCGAGATGGCAGCACGATCCACCCTTGTTTCGAATAAAGAGTGGAAAAAAAAATGAGCCTGCCCCACACTTTCCGGCCATGCATCAATTCCATGTGTCTAATTGGAGACACGAACTTCTCCGCCCCCTTCAACTCAATCACGTGTGTCTATCCTTATCACATGATTTTACGTATCGATCCCTCGGGCTTTTATGCATCCGCGGACACAGACACAAGAGTGCTCTCAGTGTCTGTGGAGGTAATGTATTGTCGGTGGATTCTGAAGCTATCTTTAAGTAGAAAGCGTTGTTTTGGTACAAGTGAGACTCTCAAGCATTACTAATTGTAAGAGGCAGGAGTGCTTTTAAATACATACTATCAAATCTGTCCAGAATCTTCGACACTACTAGAAGCCACTATAAAATATCTGTTTCATTTTCTCACGAAGAGTCTAACCAGGGATATATTCTCCTTATTCTGCTATTATTCCGAGATCACTTGCACCGAGTACCTAAAGCAGAGAGTCAGTCGATATTGGCTACTCTTCACGATTTCAACGGTTCGCAGATTTATATGCACTGCCCTACCATTAATATCCGGACACTGCCAGATCGTATGTAAAGTGGCCATATTGGTGATGTCATGATGGAGTGGTTTGAGGACGTAGGTGTCGAAAAGTTGCATTGCCCACCTCGGATCGTCTCAATCTGATTAAGCACATTTTGGATGATTTGGAGCGTCGCTTTATGCGCATACGAAGACTATTAGAAAAACAAAACTGAATTTGTCGGTGTGTTAAAGGCTGACTAGAGAAACTTATCTCCAAACATTTACCAAAAATTGGTCCAGAGTGTGCCATGAAAAGTAAAGACACCATCGTAGATGTCCATGATTTCAGTACAAGGTATTAGAAATGTAATAGAAGTTAATGGCATACAAAAATGCATTTGGAATACATACATCATCGATACACAAAAGCCAGGCGTGATTTCAAGAACTAACGTTAAACCGAGCAATCGTCGTACCAAATGGCAAACAAATGACATTGAATCCTCGGCAGTTCTAGCGTCAGTGATAGAGCAGTGCGATTACAATTGCAACCAAATTCGCTAGTACAACCCGTCTATTACCACTCTAGCACAATTTTCTTCTCCCCAGGCAAGCCTCGCACCAATTGCCGCACCGAATACGAGACAGACAAGCAGTTTGCATCTTTCATCCAATCTTTGCAATAATACGAGCGCGACCCTTCGTAACCCCTGGCCACGTTGTCAGGCGCATGAAAGGGCCGGTAGGGTCGGGTTCGGAACGGATAAATGAAGCATGAAGCATGCCGCTAATGGCGACGGCGATCCACGAGCAGGCCGACCGAATCGATGCCGGGAGAGTACGTTGTACGCGCTGTAAACATGCATTATCATGGCGTTAATAGCGGCTGAACTGTCGATCGGCCGAGCGTCGAGAGCGAGTGAGTTTTGCACGTATGCACGTGCGTGCAATAATGGCAAAGCCTCGGTATAAGTACAATGCCCGACCTCGATGATGTCAGTCGTACTGTAAACAACATGCCGCCGCGACACACTAGGAGACTTCCTTTCTTTACGGCTTTCGCCTCTGAAACTTGCTATCGCGTACATTGGGTTCACTTTCTTGGTATTGGTGTCACGTGCGGGGCGTACGATAGATTTCGTGATAGAATTTAAAGCGGAGTGATTGGTTAGTGGGAGCATAAATGGAAATGGCGGAATAAATGTTTGTCGTTTTTTTGGTGAATGGAAACGTTAATAATTATAGTGATTATGATTAATGTAAGTGTTCCATCGATTAGCTTGAGTTTATGAAGTTTTCTTTTCCGTTACAGTATTATGTAGTAAGATTGTATTCTATGTTTGTTATTTATCTGTCGATGTAAAATGACCCATCTGTGTTATACCGCGATTACGTGATACCATGTACTTCATAAATTCAGTCGATTATAATTATTACCACAGATGCGGCAAAATATCTAGTAGAATAGTATAAATAGTAGATACATGTCCAGATAGTACATACATATATAGATAAATCACAAGATGCTCAGGTAACCGTATGCCACAATTACAATACACTATGTAATATCAGTCACTGATATTATATGTTATTTTGTTATGCTGGTTGCAAAGTTTTCAATAAATTATCAATAACAATGATCTGCCAAACAATGTACGCACTCGGTAGCAAGTCAATTCTAAACAATAATAACGTTTCAAACAATTGAGTATCAAACGTTGACAACAACTCACCGAAGCCATTCGGTACAGCCCCTGGATCGCCAACACTTTTCTCACCGGATTCCTGTGCAGGATCATCATTTCCAGTCAAATTCCAAATAAAAACGGCTGCAGCAGTACGATCGGCATCGAAAGCACCATCAGCACAAGCACAAAGCACCATAATATCGCGAAGTACATCTAATTTTGACGGAACGATTCAAATTACGACACAACATGTTTAAACGACACAGCGAAAACGACGCCACCCACCTCTTTCCTCGCGAACTTAATTGAAAACAAAACCTAAGCAACTTCTGGTCGATCGCCGAAACCGGAAGTCTATTCACGCTAGACCGTTCTGAAAGCAAGCGCTTGTGTGGTTGGCATAATTTTCAAACTCTCAAACTTCGTTAATAGTTATGCAAAAACATTGTAGAGAATTCTAGAATCACTCGTCGAAACTCGGGCTAAGTGCAGTGGCGGACTGGGATGGGCCGGTGCACATTTGACAAAATAGGGCCGGACCGTAAACCGCACATCCACCAGCGACTATATATGTGATCAGATTGATCTCTCATGCCCGGGCCAGTTAACTTGGCCAGTCCGCCGCTGGCTAAGCGCCTGACTTTAGAAATCTACGATCTTGTTTTGTTGTCGATCGAAGAAGCACTGGACGTTATCAAAAAATTAGATTCCTTTCTTCGACGGAGAACAGCAAGGATAGCTATATTGCTAGAACTCAAACGCTCGTTACGACTTTCAACGGATGAGTACGGAATACTGAGTACTACTTTCTTGCAAACGTTAACGAAGAAGACACAAGAAGTTTAGAAATTTCTAAATTCTCCCGAGCGCACAAGGTTTTCGCGAGGACACTTGCAACTAACTGAAACCAACCAACTGAAACGATCGATGCACCATTCGATATATCAAAGTGGCGACATCACGTGACGCCAGAATTAGCGCGATGGAAACAAACTTCAAGTCATTGTTTTCTCGCACGTACCTGAAGGTTAGTAAAAACTGAAGTACATTCCGTTATGTTATGAAGTTGCATGCTAGAATCGTTGTTAGATATTACACACATTGATCTTTTTCAGAGATTTCTATCGAATTCCGGCTATTTTCTTCGATTACTCAAAACTCCGAAAAACTTCTAATGTAAACGCGCGTTCAAATTGTCATCTTGGCATTCGGATGGAATTTAGCAGAGGAATCGAGTTCTCTGATCTTCGATTGGATCATGCGTCAATAGGTGGCGCCAGTCACGCCTCGTTCAAAAATTGTGCCGTGCTTCCACGCTCCTCCGAAATTAACCCAATTGTGCGATTTTGTGGCTTCTCGTGATAGTTTTTTTTGCTGCCAGTGAGTTTGGTGGCGATCGTCCTGCGAAAGCTGTTTTCGCTTGAAGTTCAGCTGGGTCAACTGATCTGGGACAAAAGTCTGCCGGAAGACGTAACAATCGTCCAGGACCTGTTTTCAGTGGCCGTGGTAACCTTACTAACCATCACAATTCAATTGTTCCGAACACCGTTGCTGTATACGACCTACATTTTTTTGTTACTGCGAATATTGGTAGACCATATATGTACATTTTTTTTTTAATCACACGTATATTCTGACGTATTTCGTATTGTAGTTCATCTATCCATTCCAGATATCACAATAAATAAAATAGATATTTTCGGGATCGTAAGGACTGGTGACGAGCCAGGGAAGAAGCCGTTAATTCTGCACAGGTATGAAGAATAGCGTAACATTATCGAGTGCAGAAGTCCGCTTTGACATTGTTCGAAACCAGTCTCGCGGAAGAATTCGAACACGTTGATAAATAACGTCGCCAGGTGCGGCAACTGCGCTGCTGAAAAGCTTGCACGAACGAGTCTTCCACGTCAAAGGCACGACCATAAATTAAGGTCAAATCCCAACCATGCGCACTACCAATATACATATGTATAAATTGGTGTACGTACATATGGGAGTGGAAGAGAGAGGCGAAGGCGCAAATGGTTATGCAAATTGTACCGGCTTTTGTTTACGTTCGTCAATTTGTCTGAACTGGCTCGGCAGCAACGAGTCTTGAAATATAGGATGGTTAATTGAAAGGACAGGTCAAGTATCTTTTATCAACTACCGCGATTTTATTCGTCACTCACGCTTCGTACATCGTACCGAGTTACATTACCGAAACAAGATTCGTCGTGGCTCGGCCTCATACGTTTCACTCTATTTTGTACTTTGAACCATTTCGTCGAAGAGTTTATAGACGGGCCAACGTCGTCGAGCTCATTCGGAGTGAAACGTGTTAGTGCTGAGGGAACGTAGGTGCATCGAGGGGTGATAAATAATCGGGATGAATGTAAAGAACGTGTGCGAATGAGAAAGAGCGTCGATAGGTTCGCGACCTGCGCATCATTTCATCGTTGCATGTTTAGGATAGCGTAGAAAAAGATGCAAAGAGAGAGTATAGAATGCGTTCACCCCGGAAAAAGCGCGTGCCGTATACAGAACGCACCCTTTTAGCTCCAATCAATCTAATGGACTTGCCATCGTAGCCATTCAATGGTAAATGTTGCATCTTGTAATTGCGCTTTTATCTGCGCATACACAGGAACTCCGATAGCGCCTACTTTCTCGCTTAACTGATAACCGCTCGTAATGACCGGTAATGTTTAGCTAACTGTAGTGCTCGCCTTGATCAATCACGTTTGATGTTGTCAGATATTTCAAAGAAGACGGTTTGCAAACATAGTCGAGACGGAAAACGCTTTTAACGTCAAACCATTGACGACCTCAGAAATGAGGACTCTCGTTGCTCAGTACATGGGAAAATATTACCTCGGAAGACTGACAAACGGAGAAATTGCTACGATACTCGGTTCGCAGTTGCAGAATTCTCGGTACAAGTAGACATTGGGTGGAAAAATAGAAGTATTGTACATATCACCTCATAACAAAAATCAGTTTCCTTTATATATATGTATATCTATTACACAATCGCAGCAGTTCAAATGTCCATCTCTAATCGCACGATTACATTACAGCATGTCTTGACCATGATTACGAGATCAAACGATTATTACGTATACACAGACGGTAGCAGCTACCACGCTACAAGTAAACCGTACCAAAACGATCCACGCGTCGGTTAGCTCGGAAGATTTTTTCCCGGTACGCTTCGCTTACGTAACATTGGCCAAAGGCTCTCACGGAAATCTAGGCTTAGCGCCCAGAATTAAATTAATTCCAGCTAGTGAAATTAAGTAGGAAATACGAAGCGCTACCCCTTGTCACTGACAGCGTTGGAAAAAAAGGGACCACTCACTGTAAGAATAAAACGAACCATGACACCGGACGATTATCAATTTTGAACGCCACGCCCAGTGATTTACCAGGAATGTATTAGGAATTTACGCGAGTGGTAGAATGATATCGGCACCATGCTGAAAGAGTCGAACGGCGCGAAAGTGTTGAAAGAGGAATGGTACGAGCAAAAAGTGCGTTTCCGACGGGAACGGGGTCAATCGATGTGACCCGAGTCTTGAGACACCTCGTGTACATTGTGCACCAGTCTGACATCGTTGAATAGATGCCGAGAGACAATACAAAATGTCGCGTAACATTCGTACCAAAGCTGCACAACTACGTAACGTCTAGGTATACAGGACGGATTCAGTACTTAAAAGAAACACCTGGAAGTCAAAGTGTACACGGCGAACGTCATTAAACAGTCCGTCACACAGTAGTAAACAAGTATAAAGGTCAGAAGCGACCGCACAGTTTCCGAAAAATGCATCGCGTACATGTGACAAAGTCACGGTAACGGTACGGACGATATCGTGTTATGCGGCGCATTGTTGGCATAATGATAGCGAGGGCATGAGATTTCGGGCAAGACGGCGTACGAAGCCGTTCAAAGAGATAAAAAGACACGCGGCGATTGAACGAACGCGATCAGTCGCACGTTGGAACGGAATTTTCAACGTGCACTTACGCGGGTCGACACACAGTCGCAGGCATTCCGGAAACGGGATGGAAAGAGAGAGAGAGAGAGAGAGAGAAAGAAAAAGAGAGAGAGAGAGAGCAAGAGAAAGGGTGAGGGACACGTTACTCGAGATTCCGGCGGTGAGAAGTCTGCGAGGGCATCGGCGTGGGGATCACGGCGAAGGAGGCACCACGAAAATAGGTGGTCGTGAACAAGTGGCCAAGAGCAAAGTGACATGTGTTCGTCGCGCCCGTACCTACCTGTGCTTATAAGCGCACACGTTGAAGCGCGACACAATTGCCTTACGAGATCACACTTCGTATCGGGCGAGACTTTCCATTGCCATACTGAGAGAATTAAGAAGGAAGAGGGATAGAGAGAGAGAGAGAGAGGAATGAAAAAAGGTGCATAGCCTCGACAGAAAGGCTAGGACAGCTCGCGCACGCACTCACGTACACGCGGACGCACTACGTTCTCGTCATCGACGGCACACATTCGCGGCGCACAGTAGAACTCGAGGTTAACCTGTCAATCGCGGTGGAGCAGATCGATGCTCCTTCCGACGGGGCTTGCGTGCTCGCCGCGCTAGAACCGCAAAAACGGACATTATATAATTTCTGTCGTACTCACCACCTCACACTCCGAATCCGTGGCAGCGCGTAGCCGTGGCAGTGCGTGATCGCCCACCACCGGGCGGGAGACAGAGAGAGAGGGCGAGTGAAACGACTAGACAGGCAGACAGCAGGCAGCCAGGCAGGCCAGAGAGGCAGGTAGTAGGTAAAGAGAGAGAGAGAGAGAGTGAGAGAGGGGCGGGAGGCAGGGCGAGAAACAGAAGAGAGAGGTAGTACACGAGAGCGTGTGACGCAGCGAAAAACGTCAAACTTTATCACGAAAACATGATCGCGGAGCCTCGAACGGAAGAGCGAGTAGGCACGAGCCCGCTGCTGCTCTGAAAGCACCAACACTCGATGACGTCATTCCACCAGCGGCAACATGGAACCCGAAACGATATACCGCGGCACGGGCCGCTGGCTGGCTGACGGAACGTAGGCAAACAGAGACACCCTCTACGCGCTCGTCGCTCCGTTCCGAGCGCTATGTCGCCTCACCTAACCTCAAAGCGTCACGCCGACCGCCTGACAGTCCAGCGACCGACACGAGAGAGCGCCGCGTCACGATTTCGGAGCAGGACGTAAGAGTAAGTATGTACGTGGGTGGAGGGACAGGCGGACGGACGGAAGGTGAGAGTGGTGTGTGTTGTAAATACGCGCTGGCTCTTTGCGCTGCGCTGTGCTGCGCTGCGTCTGTTTGCGCGGAAGGACGAGGGCCTCGGCTTCGCGCTCTTTCACGCGCGCAACTCGCCAGCCGAGAGCAGCCGAGAGGATCCGCTGGTGGCCAACAAAAGAAACGGAAGGCGAGTCGCGTCGAATAGATGGCACCCGCGACGTGCTGACGGCACTGGGGACTGCTGGGGACACACGTTCAGCGGACGAGCGATTCCATTCGCGCGCGCCACCAGCCACGACGTCGGACACACGGCGTCTGGAGTCGGTCCGATCGAGTGCCGGAATTGAGCGAGCGATAGTGCTGAGACCTAACCTCACTTCCACGGAAGATTCGACAGTCACCGCGCTACGAAATTCCGATCGAAACTGAGCCCTGTCGCTCTTTCTGTCTTCTTTCTCCCCCTCTACCGAGCTCCTACTCTTCTTCTGCTGCTTCTTCTTCTGCCTGCTACGCTCCCGCAGCTTGTCTCTCTCGCTCGGGCCTTTCCTTGTGTTTCCCTGGCTCTGCTGTCTCTTGTCTCTTCTGCTTCTGTCCGGCGATACATTGGCGCCAGCCAGTTGTGTCGGGGAGGTCATATGTGGTGGGAACGTCCCTTGACGGATCGACACAAGAATTTTGCAACGGGCCAGACGCAGGTATGCACGCTAAAGAGTGTGAGGAGATTGATCGAGTCACGGGGAAGAAGAGGCGATCGTTGTACGTGCGATTCGATGACCTTGCACTTTGTCGCAATGCATCGATTGATTGGAAATTGACTTCGGTGCAATGTATAATGTATTCTGTGTATAGGAGACGAAAATAGGCGGCCCGTCCAAACAGGCACCTTTATGTCTCTTTTTCTCTTTAATATTCATATTCGCTCTTTTTTCCTTGTCAATCGTCGCTTCTGAATATTGCGCACGTCCAACGATATTTCTGCTGCATGTCTTTATGCTCGTCCCGTAAGTGATGATTGATTTCGTATTTTCAGCCAATGAGACGACATGCCGTACGTGTCGCGAGTAAACCAGATCGACGCCGGCCAACTGGACGATGAGATTTTTAAAATCCTTAGGGGTCTGATCGTCAGAATCGCGCAACACTTCCAGCCAGGTCAAATCGATGACTGGCAGCCAGAGATCGATGCGTCTTTGAAGGCTCTCATTTGGTTCCACTCGCTGAGAAACGGCAAGTCCACGTTCGGACAGCAATTGTTGAACCTGAACTACGATAATCTTAGCAAAACCAAAGCTATTCTGTACCTGGGACTAAGCGTTCTGCCTGAATACGTTCAGCAAAGACTGATTGATCGTAGAGTGCCCGCCAACGAGGCTGAGCGTAGAATTAGAACATACGTCGACTGGATTCACAGGATCACTAAGATCCTACAATTTATCAACTTAGTAGCGTTCTTGCATCGTGGCACGCAGCCTTTTATCATGGAACGTTTATTGGGCATCACTAGCCAAAACGCGACAGCGCACAGACCAAGGAATATCGGATATTCCTACATGACAAGAGAATTGCTTTGGCATGGTTTGATCGAGTTATTCAGTCTGGGTATACCGTTGATAAATATTCATTACATAAAGCAGACTTGGGTGAGGTTTTGGGCTCCCAAAAGACAGGCGGATTTGATCAAAACAGTGCCAACGATGACTTTGTCGACTAAATGCGCTTATTGCAACGAAACGCCGATTCTACCCGGTCACGCTGGATGCGGGCATATTTTCTGTTATTATTGCTTAAAAGCTCACTTCACGGCGATGAGCATGTTCCATTGTCCGAAATGCAACACGGAACTACATGCTGAAGATATGCATCGTTACATCGTAACTAATAAACTGTTAACAGAGTAAATAATAACTGGGGAAAGGTAACCGCGAACTTATCGATATTTTTATACAAAACTTGTACTATAAAAGTCGTCTACATGGCAATGCTATATCAAATGTATACGCGGATATTCATATTTTTTTATTAAAAAATAGCAATACAAAATTTTTTCTTTCATTTACTTCAATACAATATCTCGAATTCGTTTGACCAAACAAACGTTTTTTTTTCTAGCTCTCTCTCTCATCGAATCAAACAATAGATAGAACAATATGATATCCTCACTGCTTATCAAAATATTAGATTATCATATAAAAATATCATGCTGCACCTATTATAAAACGATTTCATCTCATATACGCATAACTATTACACAATAATATCGATTAATTTATTCATTAGTTGCTGCACCTGCATCTTGGGCGGGCACGTCCCTCGATTATTAATAACAATTACCGCTAGAGTACAGAAAAACCAGAGAAGTACATTTTCGTTAAATTAAACCATCGCTCGCCTCCTAAGGTATTACAAATTTGATTCGTTCCAGTTCAAAAACGTTGGAATGTGCATTATAATACAATTAATTATTACGCGGGTGAACACAGAGCGCTGCAGACACGAATTGACTAATCTGAAAATACCCCAGGCGGTTATTTCGGAAGAAGAAGCATTTTGTTTTTTGTGGATAAGTGCACAGTTTTTCGCTCTGTCACGAGTTACGATCTGAATCATGTGCGGAGCTAATTTTCTGGACTCCACATTATGCAGGCCTAGATTTGAAAAGTAACAGCACTGCCACATTCTATGATCGTCATTTCATTTACAATACGTAGCGTATGGTCTCATTCAGAATCACAAACTTATCGGCTAACGAGCGCCGGGAGCGTTTGCGCCATTTAAATCGAACTGTGAATCAATAGCATCGTCGTCTTGTTCGTGATCGTCCCACTCGACGCAATTCTGTCCATATTTTTCTTTTCATTTGCAAGGTATTCTCTTACGCATAAATGCAGCCGTGCCCCGTTCTTTATAATACTAAACTCAGTAACTGTAGTAAGACTCTCCCGTGGTTCTTACGAGAACTAATGAAAGCTACCAAATCACACAATTAAGTATACATACACATATCTATATATATATATATATCATTAAACCACCATCGAAACACGTACGATACTGTATCGATGGAAAATATGCAATAAAATACGAAACGAATTTTGAAGCATAACGGAGCGTTACGTAGTCATTGATTGAAGGGTATACATGGTGCTTCACTCTGGGTTTGTTGCATTGCTGGTCTGCCACCTGATACCGCGAAACGTTTCATCGGTACGACGAATTGCATTCAATTTTTGTCTGTACGTAAGTTGTGTTTCTCGGTTCATATTCGTGAGGGTGTCTGCAAAAACAATTCGTTCGTCATGTTACAAGTGGAGAGTGTGTCCGATGTCCATGACATCTGCCACCACTTAAAAGAAACGTGAAACATCAGGCGATCGTAGGCGCGGTATCGAAACAATCAATGTTCGTCGAGATAAAGGAAATTCGGATATATGGCATCATGCTCCAGAAAAAGCATGTTCGGTCAGCCTGGCAGTGTCTGAAAGCGACTTTATTCTCATCTCTCTGCCCGTTCTCGTTTACGCTATTATGACAATTCACATGCGTACGAAATCGCGATAAGTATCCCGTTGTTCGATATGGTGTACTTGCCGTTACGTATACTTTTGAAATAATGTCGTTCCGGCGCATGCATGAGTGCATGTATGCAACCAGTTATTCCACTGGACTATTGTAATGGCATCGTATCAGTTTGGAATATCGTGCAGTTGTAATGTTTATGTTTTGTTCGGTAATTATATGTCGTCGTAAATATCTCGCAAGATCCGTATCTTGCTCTGTATCACGAGTGTCTAGTAGAAAATAGCCCCTATTCGTAGATGCCCGCTGTCGTTCAAGCGGGAACGAGTAAGAGAGAGAGAGGAATGTCATGTTATTTGCTAATTGCAAAAAGTGTCAAGGAATAAGGGACGGGAGTGGGGCTCGCGTGAGGAGAAATCGCGTAACTTGCATATTTTCCGTCTGGTTCTATCTCATCTTTTGTCGTTTCATCCAGCGTGTGTTCTCCGTTTCATTCTCGTATTTAAACATTCCACATCTATATCTATATATATATATATATTCCCTAAATCGCGTACGTATAGTATACAATATGTAGGAACATCGAGGGTTTTCAGGACTAAGTTTACACATTACCCTAGATAACTCGTTGAATTTTGGCCAATGATACGATGTACGTTGACGAACCTGTTGCCATTTCAAAATTAATGGCCCACCGCCGATCTCATTCTCGTTTTCCTCGCTTTCGAGCAAGACGCTTCTCATCTATTTACATTCCCAGTATAACTGTTCACACGAGGAATTATTAATAGCGCGAAGGTCTTGCTTGAAATGTTCCTTGAGAAAAAAACCATCGGAGAGAAATTGTCTGCCCGGTAACGTGATATTTCGTTGGTGACGTCGTACAAACGTCACTTGAGCGTCGTTGGAACGTAATTTCGAACGATAACGGTACCCACCGTCATCGACCAAAATTCAGTGAATTCGTGCAGCGAACGACATCACACAGTTCACTTGCAACGTTCCGCCGTTACTGCGAGAAAAAAAAAACAAAAAAAAAGGTAGTACTTCCCCTCTACGGAAACACAGCAACACGTAAATAATTATTACATCCGATCGCCATCACGAACCCATGAAGTCACTCGATGACGACCGATCGATATAGATATACATGCGTATACATATACATGCACACATACGTTCGATGACGTGGATATATGTACATGCATGCGTGTATGTATATACGAGCGCATGTTATATAATATCACACACACGTTAAAGACATACGCTTCTTGAATGTTCGTAATTCACTTTTAAGCACGCGACATAACAATAATTTACGCTTAAAAAAGACTTTACAAAAGGCTTAGTCAAGAACTCTTAGCGGTAAAAAATCGTTCGCTAGGCGTATATTCAGTGAGCTCAGACGCGAGGTATATAGTCTACGGGTTCTGATTTCGTTTTCTTTCGCTTTTTTTTCTTATCTCTCGACTCTCTTGTTCGTTTCTCTCGGGCAACGGGGCGCTTTCAAGATTTTTCGCGTCGAGCATTTTTCGATTGCTGCGCACTTACATAATCACGCGACCGGCTTCCTCCACGAACCGACCTCGATTGGTGTTTGAATGTCCATCTTTAAACTCGGCAAATGGAGCGTATGTGAGCGGAGCTCATTACCCAACGCTTTCGTATAATTATTGCGACGAAAAAAAGGATAGAAGCATTGCTAAAATCGCAATAACTTATATGAAGAGTAATAATTTATTCTTGTAAAATGCGTTGTAACAAGAGTCTCGCAACGCGAATGAGACATCGTAATGTACAAAGAGACAAAGAAGTTTAAATGACCGCGACTTGGACAAATTCAAAATAGGTAGAATGAAACGGAATCGATGTTCCGGATTATGCCACCGTGTTTATCTGTGAAATTTTGTTTGATGACTCACGAATGGTGAGTGGCGGAATGAAAAGTAGCATTTGATTCGCGGCATCACTTACGCTCCTTTTCAGTCCACTAGTTTCGTTACAATTGTGAGCCGTCAACGCTGAGTTCACTATAACAAGATATGTAGCAAGTTTTCGCAATTGAATTGATTCGTTGCAGTTGACAATCCGCCGATCGTTCTAAGATTCAGTTAAGAAAGCAGCAGTAAACAGTCAGTCGATCTTTGACAATCCGGCACAGATAAGATCCGTTCTCTGAATTAAGTTGTTAAATCATAGGCATCAAACGCATCGTCATTGGATTCATCTATCCTCTCTGCAATCGATTCCACCTCGACGCAAATTCACTCGGAGTGATGTCGAGACTGTTCGGAGTGTCTCCGACTCTACCGTTCAATCGATTCTATTAAAACCAAAAGGATCTTGCAGTCCTGGAGGCCAGCGTGCGTCCGATGCTTCTCGCGAGTGAATAATGAATACCTTGTTACCGTGCGAAACTCGAGAACGTGACTGTGCGGGTCAGCTGTTCCACGGTCGACCGGAGGAAAAACAGAAAGTTCTCAGAGGACTCCGTAACGTTATGATAGCAAGCACCCTGTTCACCGTCGCCCGACGTCCACGCGTTGATAAATTGACGCGATGACGCTCGTTATATACCTTCCACGGATCAAGATAACGATCATCGTCACCGAACTCGATCGCCGATACACGTCCGGTCGTCGTCTCCATTGTTTCGCGAACGATCCGAAAGGCAAAATCACAGCCTAGCGATTATACGAGCTTTTTGAGAATTAAATATTTCCCGTAATTTTCGTTTTCCCTCGTTTAGGGCGACGGGCACGTCTTCGAAACGCGCGGCAAAAAATATACGGAGTACACGCTCGTCGCCCGTCGTACGTGCGCTGAATTTCAAAGCCACGGCATACGCGCGGCGAAACAATCACGGCGATACCTAATTATCCGAAACAACACACACTCACCCACCGCCCGTTCGGTACACGCACACATTATCCGTTTTCGCCATGCAGCTCCATCGTTTGACGCGCACACATGCACGCGCGAGCACATCATCATATGAACACATACATACGCATACACACGCACACTTACGAATATGCATACATGCACACGGTACACGATATTCTGTCGAACCGGCACTCCCACGCGCGCTCCATGAACTGCCGCGATTCCGCCGAAAAAGGAAACGCGAGCGCGAAGCGTCGTGAGTTGCGCGTCCGACACAGACGAGGACCGCCTACCCAACGGAAAAAAGCAGAATGAAACGAAAGTAGTAAACGATCATCTCCTTAAATCTTAACGCACCTGCCGGGCAAGCGCGCCGAGAACGGTATTGGGGGATAAACAAAAAAAAAATAGGGGGAAAAAAAAAAGTGTGATACTGCAAACGGTTCTCGGCGAGAAAAAATAATCCCGGCCAATTCGCCCGGCACCTGCAATGCCAAAGTAACGTGCAATGTGTTTAATTCTTCGTTTCTGTCGTCAATGTTTCGACGCGTCGACATGGCGCGGCAGACCGGACGGCTAAGACGGACTATACTACTGCACGGTTCACACGTTCTGCCGTCGTCGTCGAGGCGCGCGCGCGCGCGCATTCGTCCCCACGTTGTCTCGTCCGCGAGTCGGTACCTGCGCGGCACCGATTCCTTTCTGTTCATTAAGTACGATCGGATCGGGTTGCGTTCCTACATCGGCGTATGTTCGCTGCGCGATCGTTTCTGGTATCCGTCAGGTCCGAGCGACGAAACAAATGTTCACACACATGCTGATCTCGCTCCAGGGTCGTTGTTCGTCCGACTTCGCGCGGTACGCTGTTCTCGTTCTCACTCGCTCGGGCGACGTCGAGAGCCTGTGTGTGCTTGATCGCGCCTCAGCGGCGTCCGTGACAGGCCGTCTCACCTACCATTTCGAGTCGAGATTGCATTTGCTGATCGACGTCGACGCCGTCGACGTGCTCGCCTTCCGTTCGGCGCCCGGCGCCGCACTCCCGGAGAATGGATTGCTCCGTTTGTTCATTTCTGTAAAACACGCGTGGCGGCGGGATACGCTGTATCAGTATCACGTATGCCCTTCGACCTTCGACGTTTGCATGAAGCGATTTGCGGGTTATGCGTTGGACATGTTAAGTGTGAATCAGGTGGCTGGGAGCTTTGCGATGACTTAATGATGCGTTAGATGCACGATGAACTGACTCCGAACGTACCAGAAATCAGAAGCATTATTTTGCGCTTTGCGCCCCAAGCGGTTACTCCGATCTCGCCGAGATCCTTTTCCGTCAACGAAGGAAACGTAGCCATGTCCACCTCGTGAGACGTGAACAGGCCTGAGAAAGAGAAAAGATGGCGGTTTTCAATTGCGGGCAAGCTGCAGCTCCGTCGCCATCGACGCTCATCCGATGCGAACCAAGCGTTCATGCAGAAGCAGGCGAATAAAAGCGTAACAGAGAAGTTAGGAATTGACGAATGTGAAATGGACGGTGACTCACGAATATATTTCTCCAGGCCGACGCTCGTCAACATACTGGCCAGGTCCGTGTAACGGTGTAACGTGATTTTGTTTAGATGTGACGTCGGCGTGTGGTCCATATAATTTGAAGCCATGCCCATCTGTCCGACACAATCTTTGTCCGAACCGATTCCTAGGTCCATGGCTATGTTGAAGACCGGTGTCGTCGGTTCTTTCCAGAGATCAGACGGATGAGTTGCTAAGTCCTGGGAATACATTTAAAATTGTGTGAACACCTGTTTCGGGACTTGAAACCGACTGAATCGTGACAACGGCATTCAGCAATTTAGATGACGATATATGAAGAATGGTGGAAGTGTATGAGGTGACATGTCCAACTGAGCATGTGTAAAAAAAATAACTATAAATAGACTCTGTATCAGGTGTAAGTAGAGCGATGCAGGCTAGGTGTCGGTCCAAGATTGGATACCTATCCCTAATAGTTCTAAAGGTACAGCTGCATGTATACCTTATTGAAATCAGTTGAAATCGGTGGAATACTTTCGCTAAGACCATATCCGGACCAGGCGGACGTAGGTACTCTGTAATCTGAGGGGCTGGGCTTGCTTTGCATCGCCTTTGCAGCCAACATCTTCTTCTGCTCATAGTCGAACGGCGTCAGATTCTGCTGAGCAGCGATTTCTAACGACTTCTTCTCGCACCCTGGTGCCCGACGATCGGTCAAGTCTGTCAGCATGCCTGATAAGTCTGTTCAAAGACGATTGTGTTTGAGCCATTGGAAAGGAATAAGATCCATATTTATTTATGCCAATTTACCTAAGTTATGACTAGTTTCTGAGGGATTCACTGGAGACACATTGCGCGGACTGACAGCCGGACTAGACAGAGAGCTGGAGACACTGCTCAATGAAGAATATGCTGAAAAACAAAAACGGCACAATTTTGAACTCGTTTACTCAACCCACCTTTGATTCATCTCCTCATCGAAGACTATCTAGAACTATTTATTTCATATAATTATTCAGCTTACATTTCAGACTTACGATCAATCTTTAATGTCGTACCTTCAAACCCAACAAACCGACGACAAACACTATTTACACAACTACATTACCGCACCTATAGAACCATTTAAAAAAAGAACATACCACTGCCTTCCTTGCTATCTGGCAAAGTGTTCGCGTTCAGACCGTGCATCCCATGAAAGCCCGTCGTCGCATTAGGATGAATCTGACCGATGCCGGGGAAGGTATGATTGGGCATGCCGTGAGTGTGTGCCATCAAGTTGTTGTGCATCATGTGCTGAGTGGTCAGTAGATGATTCAAGGGCGTGTACTGATAGGGGTGGGACAGCGGTAGAGACGAAAAAACTGATCGTATAGAAGGTAATGCCCAGTGCGGACTCAGTCCCATGGGATTGGGCGAATGTGGCATGGGTGACACACAGTACGGCGGATTCTGCGTGTTCACTGTCAGCATGCTCGAGAAGCTATCCGGCAAACCAGTCACCAGGCTGTTCGGATCTGCACAAAGATAAGACTTCTTAATCAACTCCACGCGCTTCCGCTATCACGGAAGAATGCATTGTCAAGATTAAGTCCCTATACCATCAATGGTTTACGTGGCGAATATACTTATTGCGGCCGACGATTGATAAAATATAGATACCGTGTTCTTGAAGACCTCATAAATGATAACGAAACACGCGGAAGCATCGTTTCTCGGCCGACGCCGACCGATCCGTGCTTCATATTCAAGAGTTAACTATCGCGAATAGTGCGCGCAACGTATTTAGCGCACTAAACTAGATTACGTATGCACTTGTGTCCGATATTGACTGGTAACGTCTTTTGAACTGACTGGTAAATACTTTTTGTGAACGTATGCATGGTTTTACGGTGTGTCATGCATCGTCGTTCGATATTCTACGGTAATTTTCGTCGGACTTACTGATGCCGTTAGTGGATACCCCTTGGAATATGCTACCAGCGTTTGGAATGTGATAAGTAGCTGGTATCTCGGCATGCACTCTGGGCTCGTCCAGTCCCAACAAACGTTTCCTCGCCTCGTAAATGTTACTGGCGTTTCGCTCGATTCCCTTGATGATCACGGAAAGTGTACTTTGCTTCGGCTTCGGCTTCACGTTTATAAATACATCAAGCGATTGCATCAGTTGATTAATACTCTCTGTATCAACGGACGGTACGGAGTCCTCGGGGAGATCGAACATGAGGACCAACGGTAGAGAGCCCTGTGAAAATCATATTTTGTACCATATTCACTGCAATCAATCGTCCAGTCGTGTGAAATATACATAATATAAATGTTAAGGCGGACACTAACGAACTTCACATTTAACGCAGACATCGTCGTAACGTTGACACCGGTGTGAGTTTCGAAAGAGAAACTGAGTGACATTCACATGAAACTAAAGTAGAAACCGTGCGATTCGCTGAAATCATTTTCATGCTCAAGATGCTAATCGATTCAGCAGCTGAGACTGAGATGTTAAAAGTGCGTGTGCCTTGTAAACGTCGTTGACGTAACAGTCGTAACTGAAATTTGTGCTCGTAACTCGTAACTGGTAACTCACCACCAACTGTTGTCGTGCCATGTAAACATTATGAATGGCGCCGGTGATCGTGACGTTGCTCTTCTTCAAACTCGGAATATTCGGATCGCCCGCATCGGGGAACATTATTTGCGTGGCAGTGCGTTGCATGATCATCTTCAAGTTAGTACTCTGTTTACCCAGTACGATGCTGTGATGCTGCGGTGAGATCTCCATCGACATTTGTACTTTAATTTCGCTCTGCATCGGGTACCGTAACAACAAGAGCACACATTATTCCATGGCGATTAACCATAGAATTCCTCGAAACGTAATTGCGCTAATTAGAGGGACTTAATAAAGCCGCTTATGCATCGAAATTCGGGAGCTAAACGGCGCCATTATTGAGCAATTGCTTCAATATTTTCGAATCGCCCTTTTTAGCCAGATAATGTAATCGTATATTTGGAATAAGGCAAAATAGTTGAGAAACGCTTAATAACAATTTGAAAGTCATAGTTAATTTCGCTACTTTGTTTTTTTTTTTTGTTTGACGCGTCCGTTGTGACGGTGGTACTTACGGCCAAGTTTTCACACATATAATGAATGAGCAGGACCGTCGCGTCTTTAACCTGAGACACTTCCCACTCGCATCCCTTTACCACCACCAAAGTGGCGTGTAATTTCGGTCTCGTGCGGAACATGACCTGAACGTTGTACTCCTCCTGAATTTTGACCACGTACGGCGAGGTCAGATCGGGTGCTCCCATCATCGGTAGTTCGAACGAGAAGATCAACGGCGTGAGGTTCTGTTGACCAATAACCCGACATCTTTAATTGGGCACTCCGAGCGCCAGGACGCTCCGACAATTACCGCAATCAACTAAATTCTATGAAATTTCTAACGTTCAATAGGTCGCTAAAGTCGTAAATACCGTGTTACGTTACGTTTGTTTTATGACTTCCTTATCTCGCACGCCGACTATTATGATGTTATTTCATTACTCGATCATTTTATCGCTGAATTAATTCATCGCGTGACTACGCACATCTCGAATAAATCGCTTGATACAGTTAACGGCTTTGAAATAATTTTCCAAGCTCTAATGACGACGGAGCGTATGTCGGTGCAAGTACGTATTAATCACGGTATATCGTGAATATCGGCGTCCTCGCGGCCGCGCATACGTGTGCGTATGAACTTGTACTATGACTCGTGGCAAAAAATACTCGCCAGCCGAGAAAACCGTATTTAACTCGGCAGAAGTGAAGGTCCCAGGCTTAGATAACTGAAACGACCCGACTGCCGAGCAGCGACAGGCCATTATGCGAATATTTAGACGATAGCGAAGCGGCAGATAAGGAAGGCAACGGCAGCTTTTCCGTCGCGCCACTTGTTGATCCGTGGGTGGACGACTTTTTGCTTTTTTTTTTTTGGAGAGTAAAACGTATATAGGTCGAAACTCACCCTAACGCGTGCACGAGCGCGCTCGACACCCTCCATTTCGCCGGCAATGGACACCTGATTGCTCTTCTCCTGGTGATTACTGCGGTTGCTGTCTGGGAAATGAATGTGGCAGCCGGTTTCCTCCATCACACGTTTGATCGTCAGGCCACCCTTGCCGATAATGTGCGAATGGTCCGTGTAACTAACGTCCAGCTTCATGGTGACTCTGTTGCTCAGCTGAAAATATCGACGATTCGTTTATTCGACGTTAGCCACGGTAGAACGGGGAAGCGTTATTCGATATTGTCATTCTTCCGTTAATGACCGCTTACTTCTGCCGAGTGTGGCACGTATTTGTGCAGAACATACATTATGCCGATGCGACATCGTGCTTACAGAAAGAAAAAGAATCACTTCGACGGACGATCGCGCACGACGCAAATGTCTTGAGACTTTCGGCGTGCAGTTTCGCGAGGCGCGAAAGCGCGGTACGAAAAAAACTCATTATTCCACATTTCCGACTGGCCGAAAATCAGTCCGCGCCGCGGCGAGACTCGCTCTGCCGTAGCACTTTCAAAATCACTCTGACCCACATTCGATCGCGCCGATATTTCGCCCAAACTCTCATACATACGCGCTGCACCTACGGCACGGTCGACTTGACGGGAAAATTTATTTCGCATCGACGATCCGATCGCAAGTCAGAGGACTGGGATAAAGGTGAGGGGGTATCGTTTGAAATGAAACAAGAGCACAAAAGAGTAACGTTTCGTCATCGAACGAGAAACTAGGAAATAAGATCCTCGCTGGCGGGCCGCAGGCTCAAACGTGGCACACTGACATTTGCACTTTAGCAACGCTCACATCGACGTACGGTACGTGCCCAACGTGTGCGCGCACACACGCACACGCTGTCCTGCGGCGTTACCGGCGCGACGAGTCGACTTTAACGTGCATAATTTTAAATATCGAATAGCCGACGGTTATATAAAGTCACACGATTGCGCGCGACCGACTAACATGACCGGATCGTACGCGATTCAGAATTCGCGTACACATGAAACTGGCTGCGACGCCTCGGCCGCAGGTCGATTACCTATTTTATCGCAGGTTTATTGAGCGGGAAGAGAAATTCGCCATATCTCATTTTCTCATTTAGGTTCCGAACGTTTCACGACCTGACAAAGTCGATGTTTCACGACAGTGCGACGATCAATTTGCAATTTACGACGGATACCTTTGTTCTGCATTATTTAAAGCCTTCGCTACTCGACAAGTTAATGGCGCTTGGCATTAGACGGTCGTGCAGATGCGAAATCAAGTTTAATGGTTCATTTGAAATTCAAAACGGAAACGAATGACGTAAGACAAAATCCGTTCGTGTCATTGCTACGTAATGCGACAAACACGGAAGTGTATGAATCGGCCGAATTACTTACGTCTCTACGTTAACGTTGGGAAACCAGACCGTACGAATACCGATATGAAGAAAAAAACGTCGCATTATCTTACCTAAGGTATTGCAGGAAGTACAGGTCCGTACGCTCGGAATATTTGTCGATCAGATTGAAATTTGACGTTCACTTCGGGGCACGACGTAGACGTTTGACAAAGAACGTAACCAGAAACAGAACGGGCAATGTTTGAAGGCAATGATCGACGAGCCCACGACATGACGAATAAACTTTAAAGGTCAGGCGCCTCGAGAGCGGAATTACCGTTCGCGCATTTCCTCCGCACGCTGCCGCAAAAATTCCGTTCGAGAACGTGACATATCTCACGCGGTGCACGGTGCACGCTTGAAGTGCGAACGTTCGGCATCGTTCTATCATCGACTGCTGCGCGACTGGTATTGAGTGTCTGGGCACGTGCAACGGTGCAACACGAAGTAGTACCCGGTGACTGTACATCTACATACGTGTGCATACCGTGCTTGACCGATTTATGTGACATCCGTAATGGGAAGACAGTCGAGTCGATTGTTCTATGATTCCTCAGACATCGATCGACAATAAGTGTAGGAATATTCAGCAATTTCGAATATTCAGCAATACTACGCGAGCATATTTGGCCTCTATTCGATACCGATTCTACAGTATCCGCACCTACTACGTATCATATTCTACAAGCTATTCGTTCTTTCTTGCACAACAGACTTCTATTTCGACGCGGCAAACAGTAGCGCGTTTACATGCTGCCGCAAACCGGTATTCACATTTGTCAAATAGTAGCTAGTAGCAAAACTTTGGCCCCACCGCGTATAATTGACATGCTAAGACGGTGGCGAAAAGAAATTGCGTTTCGCGAAACCGATACTGTGTACCACCGATATCAGCGGTGCTTTACCGTCCGTAAAGTACCGCATGCACTTGCGCCAGCAGAAATTAGGCATACTATCTAATCTAATCCCACCCAATTCCGCGTCCAATCACACAGTGCCATGGGTTATACGCGGTCGTTCCGTAAATACGTACGTATACAAAGCTACAATGGCGCGTTTTATCCCGAGCACGGGACAGTCCCGTATACACGTTAAATTTCCATCCAGTTGCATCAGTCCGCTCAATATCTCACTTTACGTACCGCTACAGACAAGCAGTACTGTATTCACCGGAACAATGTGATAATGGTGAAAGTTTCTAATTTACTCCGTTTTGGTCACTGCCAATCAGATAACCTGAATGTGATCGTTGTGAGTGTATGTTGTTTATTTATTTTTTTTTCAAATTAACGTATTAATTACAACCAAGAAAATGGCATTTTGTCGGATTTATGAAATTCAACGGGATAAGACAGATTTGTAGGAACGAGATTATGTTATAAGTAGAAAGAGGCACAGTCTGCCTGACACACCGAACTTCGGCAGCGCTAGTGTAACGGGATTTGTCGGCGAATGTCTCGTGAAGATTCCACGACTCAATTCCGCTGAACTCACGGGATTTGCTTTCTCGCCTGGGAATTCCGAGACGGCGACAGCGATGAGCGTGCAAATAAAATTACGTTTTCCCTCATTGTTAGTCACTTGCTTCGATCTTTCCCTCCCGATCGCGCTATCGCTCCATCTTTCTATTACGTGCAACATTTCTATCAGACTTTGCCATGTATCCGCCTGCATCTACCTTCGTGTTTAATTTTTTTCTTAAAATCTCTACTACTGTGTTTTACGAAATTTCTCTGTCTCATCTTGTCATACCGTTTCTGTACGTATCTGTCTAACTATCCTTGCGAAATTCCTGTCTCTCATCCGTGCGCTATTTCTTCATACAATTCCCCTTTCCTTCTTCCTCTACTGTCTTTTTCTATCCCGTCCTCTTCTCGCTCGAACGTGCGCCCAGAGACAGGCAGACGTTTGGAGTTGAAAAAGGAAGACGAGGCTTTGGCATTAGAAAACGAAGCCCATACGCGCCGAGGCGAGAATGTAGCAGAGCTTTGTAAATAGACCGTCCTAGACGGTTAAGTAAATATTTCGACGGCGGATACGTTTGTTTTGCGGCGAGGCCGGCGGTTTTGCCAGGAAATGAATTTGTCTGCCGGCGAAAAAATCGTCTCAACTCTCAGGTGTGGAGCGTGGCACGCGTTTTTCACGGTTTAATCGACGGCTTATCTGACATCAGAATACTTCGACGTGAATTCGAAGTTTGGACAGTTACCGCGGCATCTGGTGCTACGTTCGGACGAGTTTAAGTACTTACAAGTTAGGCAAATCGTAAATTTAACGAAGTGCAAGCTCGCCGTAAATGAACACGGCTCCGAAGAATTTACGGTTCGTTACAGTGACGATTAGAAACACGATATCTTTCTGTACGTCATGACCGGAGTTCTTGTTGGCGCAGCGAATTACCGAAAGTCTCGTTTCCGTCCCTCTTACCGTGACGCAGTTTGACGAAAATACGCGCTCTTTGTACGCCACCACTTCAAACGCGCTTCATACGCGTAGCGCGGAATTATCATAAATCACTGCTGTCGATCGTTCCGAGTGTGTTACGCGCCGAAGGTCTCGGCAAAATTTTCCGACGACATTCGATTGCACGCGACGAGATGAGCACGTCGACGGAACGATTGCCACCGATTTTGTAACGTCGCCGATAACAATGCCGCCGGCCACGAAATATTCTACCGCGTGTGCTCCTTGCCAGCCGAAAGTCCGGTCGTGTTCCTTTTATCATCGGCGCGGATTATCGGCGCGATAAGACAACGGCGATGTTTGCGAGCGACCGGCACATGACTGTTTAATTAGGTTAATAAAGGTCAGTAACACTCTTGCGTTCTTTGTTCTAGAGCGTGACACCGATAGCAAGAGAAAAATGAAGAGCGCGAACGGCGTGGAAAATTCGTCCGAAATTCGTGCAAGCGATAGTTAATCGTCGCGATGGACACGGTCATCGACATAAATAAAATCGAGTCGATGCGTCCTCGAGTCTGCCTCGCGGTCCGCCATTTGAACGCTATCGCAAAGTGCCGCGAGCGAATCGGACGGATATCGGGGAAGTAGTAATGGGCTGACTTACCTTCGTATCCAAAATCTCCATTATCTTCTCCTTAGCCGTCTGCACGTCATCGGGTCGACCTGCGACCTTTATGTGCGGATCTGCAAAGTAGCGAGAAGAAAAGTTGTCAGTTGTCATGCGACTGTAACGTCGAAAGCTATAAATAACGGTTGCTTTCGGAATAATACTAAGCCCTGCGAAGATAGTAATTACAAGGCAGTGAGAACGATGACGTGCGCGTGATATAATGACGACATTTTATATCGATTATATAAAACAGAACCGAACGCCGTCGTTATAATCTATAAGTCGTCGTCAACAACACACCGCGTGTCAATCACGATGCGATTTATGTACGATGAAAAACAAAAAAGTCGTATGCTTCACGAATAACATGGCTCCATGAGACAATTTACATGACACGAGAGAAATGGCAGAATATTATCAGTATCATTATGATACCAGTTCATATACACTGGTTAGAATTTATAATTCATCTCCGACGGCATACTTTCAGTTATAATATTAATTACTGCATTCATGAGGCAGCGCTCTGCCTTTCCGCGCTTATATACGATTCAACATAAAATCAACTTTGCTTCCTCGTCGCACAAGCCAAGCGTTATTTATACGGTGTACACGTTGAGACGTTAATTCCACTTTGTGCTCAGTCTCGTCTTGGCGGTTGTAATTAGCGACGTCTTAATTGGTCGTTGACCAGTTGCAGATTTCATTCGGCCTTCGTCAGCCGTGACGAGGCGAAAAAGTATTCGATAATCTGCACGATTTTCTCGGCAGTCGCACGGGCGGCGAACGTTCAGACAGCTCACTGCTGACTCTTAATATTCGCCAAACGTACGAGGAATCTTCTTCCTGTGCGCGAGAGCGCTCGATCGCATAACCAGCACCGAAATCAAATAGGATGACGTGTCATCGTGGAAATGTACACCTGAGCATGAGCGATTTCATTGAACTCGGGTATAGCACTCGAAGGTGAGCATTGGATACCGGTATTGTAACGTGTGCATCGAAATGATTTTGTATAAAGGTGCGCATTACTGTTTTGAGATACAGTTAAGCGTAAGTTGTGTGTAACGAAGACGCGCGATGCGTTTTAATTCACCGGTAAAACTACTTTGCGGAATATCTTTTGAATGTTTCCTTAATTTTCTGTTCAACGCTGAAAAAGTTGGTTAGTCCAATCGGTCAATCCGGTCAGCGAGTGATTAATAATTATCGAAGGCCTTTTTATCGGATCAACATAAATGGCTCGAAAATCTTGGCCACCGTTATATAAATGGTTCGCATACGTGCGTATATGCACACAGATGTGTACGTATGCGGCACTGTGCAATCGATCACTTAAGCTGAATCTCAATGATCGATCTCCAATCACGATCCTTCCGACGACTAAAATCACTCCATCTCCGATAAGACGTCATGCAGAACTGCTATGCGTTTACAAATCATATACGGTAAGTTGAATTATATCAATAAACAAGTGTTTTCAAAGCCTGAGTCAAGGCTACGGAATTATTACGAATCCGTTGGTACGGCCGATTAGCGTGGCGCAGAATTTGGCGGAGAGTTAAGTATATAACTTGGGTTCTGGGTTCAGAGTTAAATACCAAGTCAGTGATCTTTCTCTTTGATATGTCAAACATGTTCGACCGCTTTCGAACTACTACCGGTATTAAAATAGGTTGAATGGAATTCGCGCCTTCGCACTCGACGTCGGAATAAATATTGCGTATTGACGGAATATTTCTCGGCGCTGTCGCGCGAATTGCTTCAAACGCATAATAAATCCCCACCGATCCGCTCCCGTCTCCGAAGATCACTGCTGCGTTTCGAAGTTCGAAGCATTCATCTTCGCCATACGAAATTATCCGACATTTCGGGACATCGTCGAACGTCCTAACAGCGCCTAACGGACCCAGCGGACGTTGTCGGTGAAAAAAACCAAAACCGCCCATCAAAGATCGACGACCGGAAATGGCGCGCATAACACGCCCGGCCCGAGGGAGTCGACACAAGCGCAGGCCGACTCTCGGTCTAACAGAAATTAATCCGCTCCGCGGAGCCGGTCAAACCCGTACGCGCGGCGCAATTTTCTCGCCGCGGAAGCGAAACGCGACGAAACGCGCGAGGCTGGCTTGCCCGATAATCGACCCTTATCGATCCGCGAATCGATCCTCGACGCCCGACAGGTCCCGCCCTCTTACGCTCGACGCCGAGCCGAGAAAGTTTTCCGCGGCCGGCGGAAAAAGTGTCGCACGAAATGCGCCCGGTATTTCCACATCGAAATCAGGAAACTGCAGGGCGGAACGCATTTTTCACGATCCAATTAATCGCCGCGAAGCGAAAGCGGCGGAGCGAGCGAGTAAGCGCGCGCGCGCGCGCACTCCTCCACTTTAAGTCGAGCGCATGCTCGATGGAGCCCCGACCGCTCGACGAAAATGCATTCCGCGCGCGTTCAGGAAGTTCGTTTGTCCATTAACCGTGAATAATTGGGGAATTCCTGGGCGAGCGAGCGAGTAACTGTAATTTCGTTCGAGCGATTTTCATCGACCTCACGGACACCGCGCGCCGTCTCCGTACCCTTTTGTCTCGCGGTTCGCGGAGGAACGAAGTCGAGCTTTCGAAGTGTTCGTCCTTCGGACTTTCGAATCCGCAGGGTAACGACTCCCCCCCACCCGCCCCTTTTTGCCCCGTTCTCCGTCGTTGAGATCTGGATCGCTCGGCAAGCGGAATTGTTCGGGAAGGTCGACAGTCGCCGATCCTCTAAGAATAGTTTCGCGAACAGAAGAGAGAGAGAGAGAGGCGAGCGTTGCTAGGGAGGAAAGGAATTCGTCCGAAACGTAATGCTGACCTAGAAATAGGCCATGAACGAGTGCGTCGATCACCTTCGATGATCGCTACGGGGGCATTTTTCACGTATCGATGAATTGTTGAAGACGAGGATTATTCGTTCGATCATTGAACGTTTAACTCTCGCGAATAATATCTTTGTCTAGAGTAGCATGCACGATATGTTGCAGTCGAAGATTATATCTACGGTGGGCAACTGAAATTAGGAAGATTGATAACGCGATTATTCTGCGGAAGAAGCGATGACGCGAGGAAACGGTAGCCGTTCCTTAAATTCAAGCAAGTTTGTTTATACCGACGACGCCGTGATTTCGTGTCGCGGAATAACAGGTCGACCCGCGTGGGTTCCTATTGGAGCAACGGGCCGAGGAATTGATCGCGCTCCAACGCAGCGTAGGCAATCTATTTCGAGTAAAAGGCGACCTTAACGGTCGATACGTCCACGCTGCGGTAAGTACAAATTCGTCGGGTCGAAGAGAATCTCACTCGACTTGACCTCTTTCGTCGCGCGTCGCGCGTCGCTCGCCGCGACGCGAGAAAGTCGTCCGCTTCTGTCCGCACGCCAAGCGCACGGCCGCGCATTCGTTCACGATAACAGGCGCCGCTTTCGGAAATAAAGTGCGAATATAGGCAGGTGCTCGATAATCGGCGCGTCGACACTGCGGGTCGTCGGACGACGAACATCGTGCGAGCCAGCTTTTCTCGACGTCGAAACGAGCCTGCGGCAGAAATCGGAGCCGGGGTCGCGGAGGTGGGAGGCGAATTTTTCTGCACGACTGTACGACGTCTGACGAAACGAGCGATCGATTCCGAAAGTGCAGTGTCTCGATTATTAGAGACGAGATCGGCATTCTTTGCGCTGGACGGAGCGTAAAGCGAGACTGCGGAAAAAGAGCGCTGGCGGAATAAGTCAAATAACTGACGTGGATGATGGTTGATGCGGAGCCGCGTGGCGCTGTCGGGACGACACTGTCAATGCTGCATGAGCAGGTAATTTTTCGCGGTATGTCGCGCACGTTCGATGTAAAACGATTCTGAAGGAACGACGCGCGGCCGTCGGAAGAATGACTTCTTCGTTGATGCGTCAGGTCTTACTCATCGGCGGGATTTTATTACAGCGATTCAACAGTCAGTATTGAACAATGCCCCGGCCGACGTGCAGTTCATTGACGGCGAAGCTACGTCGAAGAAAGTATAACTGCGTGCGCTCGGAACAATATGGTAATAAACTACGGACATGCATTTCGACAAGGAAACTAACCATTTCCTTTGCGTCTGATCGTTAATATATAATATTAACGGAATTGTTATTTGATAATTAAATTCCCAGAAGTGATTATGCGCGATATCTGCATGTAACGGTGTTTTCGCTTTCACGATAGTCTAATTATGGTTCGTAGAAAGTGATTTTCAATAATTCCTCAGAGTTAATAGTAGGAAGCGGGCCATTAAACGAAGAGCTCAGACGAAACGATGTTTAATTAGAGCGGTGGGTATGCATTCCGCCTCCACCTCTCGAATGTCCGATAAACTACTTTGTCCTATTTCCGTCGAACGTGACAGATTGTCTCGATTTCGAATTTGCGACGGGTCGCCGTTGTATCCCAAGACCGATCGATTCCACTCAATTATCTAAGCTTACGAGTGCTCGGCAAGCGGTGCACCGCCGTCGGATTGACTGTTTCTAACGTAATATTTTTGCCCAGTGCAATTTCCTCGGGCGCACGTGGAAACAATGAAACTTTCACCCACGTCCGTCCAAGAACGTCAAATCACTCCACCGTTTATATTAGTTTCTGGTCCTCGCAAACACACACTTATTTTCATTAGAAAAAGGATATGCGCATTCATAGCAGTAAATGTGCGACTCCTATCTGAATCAAGCGGATCTGTATCTTTTGCCTTGTTTACGCTTTACGTAACGAGAAGCCTGTTACATGATATTTGTCCACATTCGTGGTAAACATCGCAAGATCGTCGGACTTCATCGAATCAGCGACTGTTTTCGCGCATGAACTCAATGAATACGTATTAATAGAAACGAAAGTGCCAGGAAATGTATGACGAATTCAAACGGAAAAACAGAGACGGTCGAGGAATTATTTTTAGTCGCACGACATTTATCTTGCTCTTAATGAGCGATCGTAAAGAGAAAACGTCACGGGGAAACGAGTTTGGTAAAAACTCCCGGTGCAAAGTAATCGCAATCAACACTGACATTTTCCGACCTTCGCGAACAATCGTTTCATTACATCCCACTGCCATTATCGCACCACAGTATGTGAGCGAATAAAGACTAATTAGGTCATAAAAGTGACTCGTTCTATTACATGATCATTTGTTTAGGGTAAATTTGAGTTAGAAAGATTTGAAAAAAATCGATCATTTCACAAACAGAATCGGAATCGAACATCCCTAATTGGAAATCGGCAGCGTAGAATATATTCGCCTGCGAGATCATGTCCAGCGTGGTCAGTGTGTTGTCGCTACCTTCGTTCCGCGTATTCGTCAAAGGACCGAAGGATGTCCGGCCGATTAAGATCACATTCAGACAGAAATCGCGCAACTCCTGGTTCATTGAACTTTATACCCAGATAGCCTGCGACTGTCGGACGACGTGCGTCGCGTGAAGCAAAAGTGTCAGGCAGCGGAGCGTACCGGATTTCGGTGCGTCCGCGTCCGGTCAGTTTGTCCCGAAGTCGTTCTTCGGATTTCGCGTTGAGTCGACGCTGACTCCGCATACGCAGCTCACTACGATGTCGTTCACGTATCTACTGGTCACGCCTTTCATTTCCATCGCCCTCCTGGCGCGCGACTGCTCGGCCAAGAATATGGCTAAATTATTTGCGCAAACCGACGTCGACCTGAGCATGATCTTCATCTTGCGAGAAATCCTTCAAAGCGATCGCTCGAAGAAAGCGACGTTCACACTTCGCAGCCGGATTCATGCTATACAGTATATACTTCGACGATTAAATCGCATATCGGTACGTTTTGGAGCACGCAGCGGGTTAAGTTGCCCATTAGAGGAATGAGCTTTTTGTGGACGATGTCTGTGTCCTTGGAGGGAGTCAGACCGTAGAAGCAGTAGTAATAAGCAATGAGGCTGTCTGCCAAAATGGCGAGAGCGACAGACAAGGGGTCCTAGTGACACATTTCTCTTTTACTTACTCCGCGGAACGGTACGGGAGATTAATAAATCTCGCGAGATTCAAGGTGTTTCCTGTCATTCTCGAAATTACGACGAGAGGAAATCTTCACTGAAATTTCTTCTGAAGCGCCTATCGATCCACGTTCAAAATCTTTGAAGTTGAATAATAGCGCGTCGGTGAAAAAATGAACGTTGTTTAAGTCTTTCAAAACAACTGTGCTCATCGTACACTCATGGATTCTATTTTATTGGAAAACTCATACGGTTGCCTCATTTGTATGCTTCTTGGTAGTTAAGCACACGCATTATGGATTCGATAACGTATATTGGTAACGATACGCTTGCAGTGTAATGACTCAACGCTCCTGATTGAGAGGAAGCTAGCTAATACACACGATGCTTTATAATTAGAGAAAAATCTCATATGAACAACTCTGTATATTTTTAGCTATTTTGATCATGTAGAATTATAGAACGATCTGTACATATAGGCAGATATCCAATACAATCATACAAAAAAAAATTACTAAATCCAAAAAGCTGACGTATTAAAAAAAAAAAACTGCATGACAATGGCCCGAATTCAGAAGATACGATCATGATCACGGAGACAGTTTGCCGACGTTATCTTACGAACCAGATAATTGTAAGTCAAGAACAATATTTTCCAGTGCGCGCACGCTTTCGGCCTCAGGCCGACCTCGTACGCGCCACGCACGTAAGACATTTTATTTGCACTTGCATCGTCCATCGACGAGGGATTTGCCAATTCATTAGCGTCCACCAGACGCAACCCGACTTGCCCTGGTCGATGTTTTACACAAACCGAATCGCAGCAATTTCATCGGCGACAGAGGGACGCAGAAGGCAGACGTCGGCTCGGTTGGTCAGAAATCAGCTCGGGTTACGTGACACCCGGCTTTTACTGCCACACACAGACGCCCGGGAGACACAGAGAGTGGAAACTTACTGGGCTCCATTTACTAATTAACGCTCAATTTAACGAACGATAATTATTAGCCAACGGGGTCGCGACAGAGGTTTCAGTAGATACACGCCACGCTCCGCAACAATCGACAGGCTCGTTCGTGCACGCCGAAGATTCCTCACCCAGCCAACAACGCCTACTCGCTCATGATTCCTACGTTACGTCCGCTACTTTCGTCGATACGCGGGCAAGATTAACAGATGCGCAGCCGATCGATCGCTCTTGCAGAAGGAAGATCGCGGCGAGCGGCTTCGGATGAAGGATGCGATATAAATTGGAAATCATAAAAGAGAAAGCTTGTCTAAAACTACGCCTGCAGAGTGACGACTGACGTACAGCGGATCGTTCCGCGATCATACTTTCTGAGCGGACGACTCCGAGTCGTTGATGTAATTAGCGCGATAGCTGCCCGACTCGTCAGAACTCGTCGGAACTCGTCGAAACTCGTCGAAACTCGTCGATACTCGTCGCGAGTGATCGTCGATCCGATGACTCGCGACGACGAGGAGAAATCGTTGGACGGATTTGCCGGTCGTTTTGTCATTTATAGCCTGTGACCGAGTAAGTGGGCTGGTCGCCTTTACATACATCCTCTCCTGCTCCGCGCCGTCTTCAAGCCCTCCCCACGCGGATGCAGCGGCGGGTGGGACGGGCGCACTCTCCCGACGACCGACGACTCTATTTATACATACCGCCTTACACACGTTGTCACGCACAATCGGATCCGACGGAGAGGCGCAACAGCTGTTTAGGTCGCGGGAGGTAGGGATGAATCATGAAAAAGTTTCCACGATCGAGAGGCACGTAGCGACGACGGGGACGGTGACGAAAATGATGAGAAAGAGAGCAGGCCGTTCTATGTGGCCTGTACCAGCGTCCCTACGAGCGCGCAGATGGAGCATAAGAGCAGGCCACGCTCGAGGAGACTTAAGATACAGAACGGCCAATCGAGCGTGTCGCATGCCGCCGAGTGTACCTGCGTGTACGCGGCGTCCGTCCGTCGACGGCAGCAAAGTGAGGCATGACGATGTCAGCCGATATGGCACTAAATGATAGCGTCACGGTTCCGATATTAATTGTCGCTCTGCGAACCGGTCGCGCGGAGTAAGTCGATTGGCGGAAGAATGGAGAATGTTAAGAGTGCCGTGCCGGTTGGGCTCGAGATCGGCATTCATTTTTGCCAACTGAAACGGCCCGACGAAAATAGAAATGTAAACAAGAGTCTGTTGCAAGATATTTGTCCACCAGATGTACGGCACGCACGCTGACCCAGTTGGAACAATTATCGGCGTCAGTGAGACGTCGGACGCTTTGACTCATTGAATTTCTAACAGCGATCTGCGGAATCGTTAGTTTTATTCCACTGGCACGTCCACCCGAAAGTGTAGCCGCGCGTTCGCGCTGATAACGTAAAAGTGGAAGATAGAGAGCGCGCAGATATGCAGCTCGCGAGCGTTCCCGATTAATGAGAACGCTCAAGTCGATCTGCTCTTTTCGAATGCGAACAGTAAGGACTGTTGTCGGAGAGATTAGAGTGATATACAGTGCAACCTGCGATACTTGTCAAAATTGAGAACGGGGGTTATCCGCGAGGAAAGTAAGTGTACAGACGAAAAAAATATGAGAATTTGACTGTGCTCTTCCCGTTGTGAGAGCACATCATTGTAAGACTAACAGTTTCCAGCGTTGCCAGTTCTTTCGAATTTAACTAGAAAACGTTATTAATTAATTAGCGTATAATTATAATATTAAATCAAATCAGTCGCACGGCACGCGCCGTGACAGAAATTAAGAAGTGTCTCGAAAAAGGCCCCCGAAGAAGCAGGTAAAAAAGCTTGATTCATTTTTATCGACCAGCGAGAGCTCGTGATCGTTCGAAGGTCAATTCTTTGCCGAACCGGTCGACACTGGGTCTCATTACGGTTCCTCGTATCGCGAATACATCCGGACAGCGCTTCCACCAAAAAACTAGGGTGCATTACAGATTACACCGTGCAAATTGCGCAGCGAGCTAATATTTGTTACGCGAAACGTACTCTCGAACATAACCCCGGCGTGCATGTTTTCCAAAGCTCGGGGTTTCCCTGATAACATTTACGAGCGAGATGTTGGCAGCCAACGAGTTCTCCAACGTTCTCCAATTCGATCGTGGCACGCGATTTTGACGATCGCCATAATTTACGAATTTCTCAGAAATACTTTATCGGAGTAAAGAGCGCTACGTCACGCGTCTTCGTCCATTCCTATCTTCCACCAAATATCAGGTTCTTATTTGTGCCAACAAGATCCCGACGTTATCAGGCTCCCGTAATAGGTGCGCGAGCGTGTGCGCCCGTCTTACCGCGGAATGTCGAACTTTAAATAGCTGGCTGCAACAAAATACACGATACGTCAGCTGACGGACGACGACGACCAACGCACCACGCGCAATAGATTGACGTACTTGTGTGTAGTATTGTATGCATGCATGGCAGAACGTTAGTAGACCGCGTATACCGATAAACGTGCGAGAGATGAAAAACGTAGTGCGATGGAAGTTTCACATACATATGCACGTATATGAAGTCGTATCTATAGAGCAAAACGCATGTGTACGTCTCACAATGAGTGTACATGTTTATCTTGACGTAAGAACGTAGTTACGTCTGCACATACATACAAAACTGTATGCGTGTGTGTATATGTATGCGTATATGTATATTAGAACGTAGTCATGCCTTCACGCTCGTACCTACGTGGTCGGTCAACGATACGTTCGGTTGCTGAGGTAAAAGAGTAACAGACGAGATACTGATTGGCGGCGACGAGAAAACGAGCTTTCCTTTCCGAAGGTGTGCGACGTCGCGGGTAGGTAACCTGTTTTCGAGCGCGACGTAATTAGGAAATACAAAAGTTCCTGTTTATCGCGGTTGCGGTGTTCGCCACCGCAGAACAGGAATTCGCGAAAAAGTGTTAACGAAAATTGATAAGCGTGTCAAGATTATTCCAGAACAGTTCGGCGGTTGTTTTACACGCAAATTTAACGAAAATTTAACGCAAAATGTAGTTCGACGAGTGCCGTGTCACGCGAAAATGAAATCATCTCGGATAACAATTCTCCGTCTCGGCGTTTCTGGCAATGTTCAATGGACGCTTGAAAGAGTCACGTGTCTGAGAATTGTTGAATATAATATTTAGCCCGTACCACAAAATCGTCCGATTACGACAGAGAACGCCTACTTCTACCACTAAGTTTAAATCGATCGATCATGAGCAACCGTTGCCATTGGACTCACTTCTACTTCGTTTCCCTTTCTCGACGACCGTTTTTCTGCCGTCCGAAATCGTTCTTACAAACTTCCCAAATAATTCCGTCACGTACGTCCTATTTTCGATACAAAGCGGTCGCGGACTTTTTATTCCGCCGGCCAGACGAGGACCATGACACACTTCTGTAACCACATCCTCTACCGTCTAACAGAGTGTCTACAATCCCGTTTTCAGTGCATCAAATTACCGTCATCGCGTGCGATCCGATACAATCATAGAACGTCGAACGAATGTTTCCATATCGATGGACCAGAACGCTCAGATCGTATTGATCTCGACAGAAAAGAAATTCCTGATCTCTCCAGATCCCGACAGATGAGAAAACCGTCATTTCATCCGACCGCAGTAGACCAGAAACTAGTGTCGCGCGCATTGCCGCCAACAATGAAATGCCAACGAGACCTCCAGTGCGCACGTACATATGCAACAGGGAAACAAGCGCGCGAGGTAATCTTCGATCGACGCGAGAAAGCGACCTCTTACTTCCGATTTCCAAGGACGTCGGAGTCGTCGAACCCTAACGCGCAAACGTCGTCCCCGTTTCACGTACGTTTCCAGTGGCTGGCGCGAAATTGCATCCTGACGAAAGATTTTCCCGACCTTCGACACGCCGCTGCTCTCGACTCGCCCTCTCGCCCAAGTTTCATTCACACCGACGACGGCACGACGAGAAGATGCTTGGTGCGAACGACTTTCGACGGCATCCGGTCGTCGAAACGAGCGTCGTAAGTCAGGAGACTGACGTAACGACGACGACATATGTATACGTGCATACGCGATCGAGAATGAGCGTAATTCGATTAAACAGTTCGAGTCATTTTCCGCGATATAATTAGCCACGCGTTTTCTCGCCTGCCGAGCTCGCATAAATCATGTTTCAGCCTGTGTCGCGCTATTTTCACCGTGTCGATCCGTCCACGAGGTCATTTGTTTATTTGAACGATCGTGTGTGTTCGATGACGCGCGATGTCTAAACGAATTTTCTCATTATGCGCGTTACGTTAGAAATCCTGTCCATCGACCGTTGTCGGGATTGACCCGGAAAAAGATGCCATTGGCTGAAGAATGTAGTTATACGTGACACTGGTACACGCGCGTGCGGTTGGGCAGAAAAAGAAAAAAAAACCAACGTCACGGTTAATGATCGGTAGAATGCGCTGGAATAATTTCGCGAACGAACTTTGACCGCCGCCGTTGCATGGAACTGAACGTCTTACTTACGTCGACAATCATGCTCGTAAGGACGTTCAATTTGACGAACGTTTAATTAACCGAGTGTCATCTGTTATTTTCCTATCGCCCGAAGCCACGCCATTATGCCACCGACAATTCATTCCTGTTCACGCGTGACTTTAAAATTACATCTTCATATGCATGCGGCTAGATTCTATTTGCAGCCTATTCCGCGTCATTTATAGCGACGGCTGTGATATTTTCACTTCTACATTTCGTCTGTTAATAAAATGGCAACAGCCGCCCGCTGCCTTTCACAGTTCGCGATATTCTTGGCCGGAGTCGCATATTTTTGTGCACGCGCATAATTAATACGCGGATAAATTTCGAGCGCACACCGTATTTAAGGACTGTAATGTTAGTCATTGAGGAACGTTCTCTGTTAACGCGGAATTAGCGAATATCGCAAGTGTTCGGAGAGGATTTGCGGAGACGACGTTCATGAGCTATTCTTGGATCACTTTCGAAGAGAGCGATGCGGCTGTAACAAGATGCGATCTTACCTTTCTTTGACTTTGCTCCAATCTTCAGCCGCGACGGCCATGTGACGAAGGTGTTCGTTTCCTCCATAACCTGCAACGAATACAAACAAACAAAAAACGACATTAATCAAATGCGAAAGAGAAACTTGCACGTAACACTATCTCGTTATTGGAAACCATACGCAATACGGCATATTCATTGCAACAATTTGCCTGACCTAACATTTCTCTCACCAATGAGTCGATCATCGATGCGACTAACATAAATTCCCAAGACTAAACACTAAATGCTAAGGCGGCGTAAAATCATTCGCGCTCAAGATACCACCACGGCCGCGTACGAAGTCACTGAAAAGCCCGGAGATTTTCGACGATAAGCGCGCGGATTAAGTCCGCAGCTGTTTGTCAGCGTTTAATAAAGAACGACACTCTGAAAATATTTGCCATTACCACGGTCATTGTCGTCGGCGTACGGGCCCGATGTCCTTTTCTTCGTCGGCGTGCACCTATCACGAAGGCGGGTCTCACTTCTTCGTGACGTCAGGTGTAACGGAGTAAGACGGCGTAATGGAAAGAGGAGGAATTTCGAGCGGAGGCGGAGGACAGGAAAGAGGAAATGAAGGGAAGAGAGAGAGCTCGTTTAAAGACCAAAGACAGTGAAAAGGAGAGAAAGAGAGAAAGAGAGAAAGGGAAACGCACGATGAGCACTATTATTAAAGTCGGTCTATACCGATGAAGGGGGACAACGACTTGGCGACCTCGTCGGAACTTTCACGATAACGATAACGGGGCACCTCGTTTTCGCTCGGCGAAACTCGACGACGACGGGCGCGCGCTCGGGTGAGGTCTGGGTTGCAGGTAAAACAGGCACCAACGTGGCTTTTACTTTCACTGGCGGAACGGTCGATCACCGCGAGACATCCCGACGGGAGAATTATTCGCTCACTTCACCGTGACTCGCCGGATTCTGCGTGGGCAGGCGGGGCGGAGATAGGACTTCCGGTTAGCGGGAGGTATTCCCCTCGTTCAACTTAACTCGCGAGTATCTTAACGTTCACTGTCCTCCGCTCTCGAGCTGCGCTCGCGTCGGCGAGCTTAGAATCGATCGGCTCCGATTTTCTCGATCTTCCCACTCGACGCGTTGGCTGCAACGTACGAGTTACTCTTTCCCTGGACACTTCTCCTCTGGCCGCCTTTAGAACTTGCCGCCGTCTTAGCCTCCGGCTTTCTCCGCGCCGCGAACCGAACTCGATCTCTCGACGAACGACGACCGATGGACTTCCGGGAACAAATCACTCTCTTCCGCCACGGACGTGATCCTCGAAGGACTCGCTGGTAACGCGCAGCCACCGATCAACGTATGGCATCCCTCCGCCGTGAGATCCGAGCGTCGCCAGGTTGTTCCTCCGACGATACCAAGCTGGAAGTTCGCACGTCGTGCGATTTCCGCGCACCGGCTCGCTCCTGATCGAGCCGAGCGAACGAGCGATCGGCGGGCGATGAGAAGACGATTGAAGGACGATGTCACTGTTACGGGCTTCCCTTTTTACTTTCGCAAAGCCCCAACTCTTCTCTCTTCCTCTTCCGTCACCTTCCTTTCTCGTAGTCACGTTCGCCGACCTGTCGTCTCTCCCTCGTTTTTACCGCGGCGAGATCGCTAGCACGACTGACTGACTAACGCCAGATAATATAACGGGTCGGTCTCGGTGAACCGCCTCCCACTCACCGCCGTCACGATTCTATCTATCTTCCCCCTTCTTCACCTCGTCCACCTCCTCCTACTTCTCCTCCCCCTCCCACCGTTGCCGTACCCCTCGCCCAGCATCCCCACAACTGCTGCCTAGCCACGAATGCCGGGCCAATCGAGGCGCGTACTGGTAAAGAGTTTAAAGACCACCGGATAGGTAAGCAGGTAAAATCCTGGAGGCACTCACGTGCCAGGTGTGACACCCTACTCCGCTGTCGCGACCTTCGACAGGTGCGCAACTCGACCGCCAGCGAAGAGGATCCCAGCCGTCATTATGCACTTTTTGCGAAATCCAGGCGAGACGTGCTATCGGGAGAAATTTTGTTGGATTGAAGTTTTGTTGTTGAAAAGTGTTGGAATGGGTGTTATGGAACGATCGAATTCGGACCTGGTTGCGGACGTCTGGTTATAATCGATTTTCATGTACAGTCAAAATTACGTGTAGTGAGTTTTAAGGGACGGTCAGATTTGCTCGCGCTAATCGATATCTCGGTCTAACCGACCTCGTTTTATTCGATTTTCGCTGCACGGGTAACCCCTATTTGCATTGTATTTAAGCGCCGTTTAGGTTAGAAATGTTTGAAATCGTTTCGTTGTATTAGGAGTGAAGATGATTTGTATGAGAAGAGAGAACAGTCAATAGAATTGATGTAAAGAGCGTATCCCTCATTTAACACGGTACTTTGTTTAGCGCAAATTTATTAGAACGTATCCTCCGCATAAAATGAAGACTACCTGTAGATTGCATTAGAACGACGCCACTATGAGCGCGTGTCAAGGTTTCCTAAAATTGGTTGCAGCCTAGTCACACCAGATCGGTTCGAAAGATACGTCGGTCACTGTGTAGAAATAAATCCGATGTATCCGATTTCTACAGGAACTTCCAGATTGATGCAACGTTCAACTCCCTGCAGAGATGCCCGAGCACATACGATTCTGGTCGCGCGAACCTTGAATGCCGCTGACATAACACCGTGACGCAGTGCTGATCTCCGTGAGCGTCTGTGCTTACGATTAGTTGCTAATTAGACAAATGACGCGACAAAAGGGCACGGTATTCTTCCGCACGCGCCCAAAACTCAGCATCATATGCAAACGGGCGAAGTGCAGATCAACGAATGCCCAGTCCGCAAAAGGAAACTACCACGCATAGCAGGCGATTTCAGGCAAATCTTTCCTGTGTCTCGATGGCACACGTATGTCGAATGAGCGTTCGTTTCAGCACCGTTCGGCCGCGTTTCGTCAGTTCGTTATTGCAGGAGAAACGCTGTCTTCCGCGTACTGAAACCTAACGAAGCGACCGTTCCTATACGGAGAATCCCATCGACATGGTTCCGTGAAAGAAGCGAGAGAGAGAATGGCTGAAAAGCGTGCGTACGATTATGTCGGACGGTTAGTTTCGGTCGTTCCTAATCTTCGGATCTACCTGGACGTTCGTAAAGTTTTACGGACGGCCGCTATAAGCGAACTTCCGACCGGTACCGTAAATCTGCGCGAGAAAAGGGGGCGTAGATGCTGACCGTGACCCCGAGCGAAAAGCGAATCGAATAAGCGAGGGTAATTTATTGGTCGTTCGGCGCAAAGTGCGAAACGGCGATGACAAACAGCCGCGATTCGAGAAAATATCGAGCGCGACAATCGTTCGCTGCTAGATATGGCGTGCGACTGATTTAATCGGCGATCGAAATCTCCGTCAGTATCCAAGCTCACCAATTATTTTCCTTCAATTACATCGCGACGTCGTAATACATCAGGGATCGCTCGGTGTAATGCAAAACACCAAACCAGAATCCATTTCTATTAGTCTGAAGCAAGTAAGCATTCTAATGAAAATGTCCGCCGCACATTCCTATATGAATAATTCTTCTGAATGAATCTATGTGCGTTGTGACAGTCACAATAATGTGGATATATAAAATTGATAGCGTAGTATTTGGTGAAAAAAAGGCATTGTACGAAATTGTCAATCCAATTTAAATATATTACTTCTATATTAACTCATGCAATAATAAATTGAGTCGTAACGTTGTAGATTCAAACCGATTATTCTAGGCTTTTCTGCTTTCTGCTGAAATGGTAGCGGAGAGTCCGCTAATGTGGGACAGCCTTTTCAAACGCCAATAAGGTGCTAATAACGATTGAATTATTCTCACGGCGTCGGTGCATCGATCAAGCAGTCCTCAAGATAGTCGCGATTATATAACAACGGCGATTAATCTGCAGGCCAATATATTGCATCGTCATACTGTTCACTAACATTGCTGCACAACGACAATCAGAAGTAACTGTCAGTGCCACTGTCACAGACGCGAAGGCCGGCAGGAGGATATAATTGCGGCGTATGAAGTAATTCTACGAAATTATATTGCGACCATGCGTATAGGGTAATTAATTCCTCAGGCAAGGTGTCAAGCGACGACCTTTCGCGGGCTTAGAGTCAACGGAGCACGAATATGTATTTACCAGTGGTGGACATCATTTTAGGTAGACGTAGACGACAGCAAACTTACCTGCCGAGTCGACAGTTCGCTGCTGTTCGCCTTAAAAGTCAACTTCAGTCATACGGCGTTTGCGCCGGCGAAAATAGTTTAAATCAATATTCCACGAACCATTCCAAACGTACTATTGAACTATTGATTGATTTCATGTCATGGCGACATAGTAGACCGCTCGATTGTGCTTATCGGTGTAATATGCAATCATAGAGCAGGTCAATTATTCGATTATAAACTACTTGCGAATTCTTTCTTAAAACAATTTTGTGGCAGCGTCAGTTTTAAGCAATGAAAACACTGCTTTAGCAATCTAGAATGAACACTTTTCGGAGATCAAGGAAAGCCTCTGGATCGACCAGTCGACGCGCGATCGACAATGTGACGATCACTGATTCAAAGAACGCCAAAGAACGTTTGTCCACGCCTACTATCCCTCGATACGTGTGCCAGTTCGATGAATCGGCGTTTCACGTTGCGCGCACGAACGTCAATTATACAACGTTCCCGTAACTTCATTCGCGCGCATGAGTTTCAAAGCTTCGCCCGGTCGAATCAACGGCCTTGATTGATATCGGGCGTCAAGATCGGCGAGAATCTAAAAATAGAAGTCTTCGAATTTACATCGGAATCATTCGGCTTTAGAATTAATCTCCGCCACCGTTCGAGGCACGCCTTGCCGATGCAACGTCTATTTAACTAATTTCATCTCTAAATATCACGAGCGAAAATTATGTTATGGAAAGAAAAGATATAAATAGCACAGTCTTGCTTTACGTAACTAAGCACGTTCCGTACAAAATCACGAAACACTCGTGCACGCCCCCAAGGCACGAAAAATTCCAAGAACATCCGTATAGAATTTGGGCGCTATTTATTGAGAAAATTACACAAACAATTCGTCGTTCGACTAGGGTTGCACGATCGTAACACCGAATATTAAGAAGCGACTTACTGAAAGGTCAGAGGTATCAGCCCCAGAGTAATTTATAACCGTGAAAAATTATGAAAAAGTTCAACACTTTCTTTTTCCGCTCCGCACCTATGCTTTTCGATACATAGAGGGTAATTTGCGCTGCTGAAAATAGACCACTCGCTGCGCGCTGAACTCTCACCAGCTTCGAAGATACGACGATTTTTGCGAAGGCAAACAAAACTTTTTTTTGTAAGATACCTTATCGGTCCCGGTCTCACGTGAAAGAGCGTCGAGGAGCCGTAAAAAAAAAACGTTCATTACAACCTGTAGCCTAGGACTGATAGCTTTTCCACCAGGCCTCTCCCGACTAAACCATTGGCGCTAGACTTCGCAGGCTGCAGGCGGAATTCGGCTATTTAAAGACCGCCTTCAAGGAACGAGTCGCATAATGGAGCCATCAAAGATTCTGATGATCGTTAATGGCCCGGCAGAACAACTGGTCGCATTTCCGAGCGGTCCGGCGACTCCAGCTAAAGTGATGTGCAAAAACGCGTGTAATGCGATATTTCTGGACGAACTCAGCGCACTGGCCACAACCCGAGTGCCCAATTTCTTCGAAGTCATCGCGCGAGCACACGATCCGCCGTGACGCGGTAACTCGCGTATCGTCGATTATAAATTACGCCGTCCGACCAAGGAAATTCCCGCCGCATAATCACGCTCCTAATTAGTTCGGGCAGTTCGCGATCTTCAGCTAGGTTTCACGCGATTTAACGCGCCGGACGAGAGAGCTGCCGACCGATAATTGAATAGTATCTGGAAAGTTATGTCACACTATTTAATAACCCATTGTCGGATTACGTCTTATCAAAGCTTCGGTGTATCGTAGAGCAAACAAGCTACTTGACGCATTAGTCGATGTTTTTCCACAGGCCGTGCGAGTGACTTAATTCCCCTGCACGCTGCACGTTACTTGATACGTCTATTTGGCAAGCGAGATTTCTGATGCGCGGCGAATGACGAAAGAGGCATTTCATTATGTTTTGCTTTCGTTCGACGCTGCTGATATTGTGCCGCCGCCGCTGCTGCTGCTGCTCGATAGACAAATACGTGCTTCACGTTGCAACGTTTTTCGCGGCTTTGTTACGCGCTGCACGCTAGCTAAATCATTTATGCGGCGCGTTCGGGGTTTGTCTATAATTAGCCGAGAATATTCTGGACTCACGTGCGGGACACAAAGATTGCGTGATAAAACAGCTGAAACAGTGTGATCGGCAATGGCTGGACTTTGATAAAAGAAAATACTAAGTTATCGGCAGGCAGAGTTGTCGAGCGTGTTGCGCGAGACCGAAAAACAGGCTTCGATTGTCGAATTTACGTCGGCGGGTTAATCAACAATTCGAAATGATCGGACGGGAGAGAGGAGGAGGGGTGGACGGTGCGAGACAGCGGATAGAGACGGAGAGAGAAGTGATTCCAAATCGTTTATCGTGACCTCCGCAGATTGACAGAACACTCATCCGATTGCAACAAACTCAATTGGCGACGTATAGCATCAAAAACAATTCGTCCAGCTATCCGTCCACTGGTTCGTACGCGAAACCCTCTAATGCTTTTAAGTACGGCAACAATTGACGGGAAACGATGTGCTCAGTAGAATTAAGTTACGCGTTGTGAGGCTTAACCTGCTAATTAACCCGCACCTATTATCGTGCGATTGAATCAGACGGCGCGATACACATTTCGTCTGTTCAAAAAGCGACGCTAAACGTCGAATTACTCTTAAGTATATCAGTTCTTAATTCATCGAACAAATCGATGAACAAAGCGATGGAACAAAGACCGACTTTCGAAACTATCGTACTTTCCAATTCAACTATAAATACGCGCCTTCCTCACCGATGACATCGCGAGGAAGAAGTCAGAGCCAATACAGCTGATCGTGGATTAAAGTCGAGTTTATTGAAGAGCAATTTCGAAGAAATTACACGGATCCCGCGGTTCGTTTCTCTGATTCTGCGACGCCCGAACTGGAAATGCGTTTGTAAATGGAGCTGGCCTCCGTCACCCTTACCCTCCCCTGAACCTCAGCGACACATACTCATTTGGAGCTGACGCGAACGATGGTGGCAAGGCGAAATTGAGTCGTTGTCCGTCGTCGCAGTTGTTATCGACCAGCCGTTCGAGCAAAAGCGGCAGATACCGGCTGGTGCTAAAATTATGTCAGATGTAAGTGACGTCCCCCCCCCCCCCTCTCTGTCTCTCTCACACCCTCTCCCTCTCTCCTCTTTATTTCTCTTTCTGACTCAATGTCTGTCTTCCTCTTTCCCTCGCATCGCGCGTTCGCACTTACATGCAACACACTCTCCCTCTCGCCACTCTCATTCTCCGCCTCTACTCTGTTGCTCTCTCCTTCTCGTCTCATTCTTTCCCGACCTGACCCGGTATTTTTAGGCGGCGTCGCGCGATCCGCCGACGGAAGACGAGTGAAAACTAGCGAGAATGCGACTGCCGTGGCCAACGTCCCTCGAAGAGGGTCCACTGTCTCATCGTCGCTCAGACGTCCCACCAGACGCTCAAGATTCCCATTTGTTTTGACACTAATTGACACTATTATTGCAGATCGAGATCAATTTCGAAACGTCGAACGTGACGAATACGTGTGGATGAGCGGGAAGGTTCAGTCAGTGCTATTGGAAACTGTCATACCTTCTCCAGAGCTTTATTCGATACTAGCCAATTTAATTATAGCTTCGCAGAGGATTATTTATTGGTAAGGCTCGTAAGAGGAAGGAAGGATAAATGCGTGGGGAAAGTTTCGAGCAGAGCACTGTTTCGTGATGAACTCTCTTGGGCATGTTCTGTTAGGTTAGGGGTGGTGTTAATTATCTGGGGTGGTTGCATGAAGAGGTGTGACGGATATGTTGACCGCGAGTTAGGTTCGTTTTCGTTAGATTGGTGATGACTGTTCTGGCAACGTTTTACTTGGCAATGGACTATGTTTGTTATTTTCGTTAAAATATAGGTACGTTCAGTTAATTGAGGGCGGTCTAAATTAGTATTGGATTTTCATGTAGTTTGCCATGCACCGTGAAGTACAGATTTTTCCTCAACCGGAAAGGATTCGAACAGTGGTGGTTTTTGACGTGCGGAACGTTCCGCGATAACGCATTACGTTTCATCTGTTGACCCGTTCACGCATCATGCAAATATATAGAACGACTTTTATGTGTTTTGCAGAAGCACGTCGCGTAACATCTGGAGAACTTAGGCTTTAAATTTCTTCCAGCACTTTTTCCCCTGGATGTCAATAACGATTGTGTCTATCTCTCCGTCCGATTAAACGCGTAATCTAAAGAAGATACAATTAAGACTGTTATCTTTGTTGATTAAGATTAATCAAATTCTGACGATCTAAGTTCTCTCGAAGTTCACTTCTAAGCCGCACGCACTTTGGATTTACATCGGACGGCGAGCATGACATATCGGCACATAAACATACACCGGGCAAGGCTAGATACGGACGGTATCGAACGAAACGGAGCCACCGATAACAGTTCCGCGACGAAATTATGCTGCACGACGTTTTTCCACCAGCGTCGAAACAGCAAAGCTGGAACTACACAACAACAAACGTGTATCAAGAGGTCAGCCGTGCGGGCGAGGAATGTACGTTATGCAATCAACGTGTGTGTATAAATATTCCGATACCGATGTGCAAATCAGAAATTATCAGCGAGAGGCCGCGAAGAGAAAGAGTTGAGAGGACAATGGACAAACAAACTGTCGACGAAAGCGGGCAGCCGGCGAATTTATTCCTAAGTACATGTGCACGGCCAATTTGAATGCGAGGGGAAAATGGCGGACGACCTGTCCCGTGACAATCATTTCTACCCAACCACGAATCTCGCACAAAACCGAAATTTCCAATAACAATTCCAAACGCACTTCACACGAGCTTAGTAAAGCACTTATTACACCTTATTCAATGAAAAAACACATGCATACAGCCATTAATTGTACTGCATATCAGTCGCGCAAACTTCTCTGCCTTTCGTCAACTGATCCCAATTCTGAAGGGTCCGCAAGTGTGCGTTACTTTTAGACTCCAGCAAGCTTTCTAAACTGTCGCGCCAGAAACTTCAAATTCCTTTTTCCTCGAACATTCGCCAAGGGCCATCGGGACGGAGCGCACATAATTAATATCGTATCATGCTAAGAAGTAGAAAACGACGAGGAGCGAGGAACGAGGCTTCGAGTTTGGCAGAGATATGGCTTCGATCTTCGCTCCGTTCGACGGCGCATCTCGGCCCGTAATATTGAGCGACGTTACACAAGAAGTACCGCGCGACGCTCGTCGCGTGCTCCGGCGGACAAACTTTTCTCGCCGACAGGCCCGAGGCTGAGGTCATTATGTCGATCGCAGATTATGCGACGTGCGACACTGATGTTCGAGAGAGAAAGAGAGAGAAAAAGAGAAAATAGAAGAAGAACGGACAGAAAATCCCACCAGCCACCTGCTGAACGAGCCCAATGAAAATGAATCGCATTCGGCGCTTGCCATTTCTTCTGGCGCGGATTCTCGTTTCCGTCAAAGGCCGTGCCACATTCCGGCCGAGCGTTAGAAGCGCGTCAACAATTATGTAAACAACGTCCCACAGAAGTGATCGATAGAGAGACGAAAGTAGGTATCCATGACTTGCCTTCGCTGTTCGCCTAGTGACGTAGCGTACTCCGACGCGCGTTACACTCCGGGGACGCGGGAATATCATGGTTTTTTTCCGTGAACTTTGAGAGAGAGAGAAAGCAGTGAAACAGAGGCGAGCTTTAAAAACGCGATGCCACGGCGGTATCTCGGGCCGGTTAACGTTTAAATTAGCACGAAGCCCAGCCAGAGTGCGGACGAGACGGCGGATTGTCGAAAGCAGGCGAGCAATCTCTCGATGGCCGAAGCGAGGCAGCTGCGCGGTGGAAAATAATATTTGCACAGCGCCAGATATTGCACCTACTCTTCAACCGATTACGATTCGATCAAGCGATCAACAGCGCCGCGGAGGAGAATCGGGCGGGAGGGGTGTGGAGAGTGGGGGAGACATAGAAGGGTCGTTTATTTCAGCGACTAAGGCACTTCGAGCGAGAGATGCTGCGATCGTCCGGTGGCGTCAATCGTTGGGAAGGAAACGATGGACGATGAACTGTATTTTTAACCGACTTCGAAAAAGGAGGAGGTTCTCTGTTCGACATGTATGTCTCTTTATTGAGGGCTTTTTTTCTTTTTTTTTAGGTCACTCGAAAGCTTCTGTTACACGAGAAAGTTCACGGCTACGGGCCGAGTGAGAGAGGGAACGTGATGCATTGTTTTGCATTAGGGAAGAATGCGTCGGGAGTGGGACGTGGAAGGAAATATTGATGGGCGATAAAGGGCCGAGAAAAAGGGTTTCTCAATACTTATGGCCGATCGGTGATGGAACTGTTCCATGGATGTAACGTGTGTATCGATACGGAGCGATAGGTATGACACGTGTGAATTTGGCAAATAACGGTAGACGCTAGACAATAGCTGTTTGTTCGAATTTCTTCAACGACTATTTTCGCAGTTTGCTGTCAATTTCGATAGTCGTTGCGTATTTGTGGAATTACATATTTTTACGTTACAGAAAGCACTGTACGGTTTCATACGAGCCTTGTACTTAGTTTCGTATAATATTTGTACATAATTCATACTAAGAGCTTTCAAATAACAGCGGGCCAGTACAATGTGTGAAAAGCTGCGTCCAATGTGCACAGGTAACAAAACTATTATTATAAGACCGTACGTAAGCACACAGCAGGGTACAAATTTCCGGGTACGCTTCTGTGCGCGGCAGTGTGTGGACTAAATATTTAAATTCCCAATGCCCGATTGCTTATTTGCAATGCCGACTATACGCTCGCCGGGGGCAACAATATCAATCCAAAAGAAAAACAGAGGCATAATCGGGTGAGTGACGGGCTCGATAAGAAACTAAAAGGATCGCACGAATTCAAAGATTGGCGATCACGCGCCTAGCGATTCGAATCGTCGCGACCACTGTATCGATAAATTATGCCAGAGAAACAAGCATATAATGGACAGCGCGGCTATATTTATTCATCGCGTTATGTTCCTTGCTTTATTATTATACGAACGTATGCATAACGTGTCGGGAGTCTGAAACAGATTTTTTCTGCGTACATCTAGTAAGACCTCTGCTATTTCATATGATTCAAGCTAATTTCAATCCGCGTTAAGTAGAATTGACAACGGCAAATGAAATGGCAACGATAATTGAAATATGGATGAAATTTTGGATTGTATGCAATGACGCAAAACCTTGTCATACCGTTATTCATGTTACAGATAGAGCTTCCTATGATGCTGTCATTACTGCAGCAGTATGTTACATGTATATAACAGCGATTAAAAACTATATATAAATAACGTATTCATGTTTTGATATTTCCATATTATTCAAATAGTCGCCGCAAGCATATACTGCACGTTGCTCGTGAAATCTTCTAATTCGCGTAAAAGCAGTTTCCCAAACAACTTTGTGTGACAATGCAAAGCGAAAGAGCGGCCGCCCGGTAAACTGCGGCAAACGCGTTGCAGGCCGGCCGGCTGGTTCGATATATAAAGTTGCAAACGGAAAAATACCGGGGCACATTGTGTCGACACGTAGTCACTTCACGGCCTTGAATGCGCTGTCACGTGAAGCCAAGCAGTGCGCATTTTGCGGATAACAAAAATCCGTAGAGGAATTGATACCCACGTACATCGTGCTAAATTAATAGTGTCATATCGGTGGTGCCAGCGGGCGCCCCACCACCGAACGCCGTTTTCGACACGCTTCGCCTCGAGCACGGCTGAAACTCGCGCGGATCGACGCGCGCACATTATCTACGCACGTACACACGCACGCCGACGCTGCAGCTGCTAATTTGCGTAAGGCGAAAGCTCGCTACTATGTACGAAACGGTCGCTCGCAGATTAGCGTCACTCGATATAGCCAGCGCGACGACAATTAAACGGAAATTCGAAGAGCCCCGCGAAACATTCCCAACGCGACGCGCACCATCGGAAAGAGCCTGCAAAATATGATAGAGCGCAGTCTGGCTTCCACAGATACGTACCATGCTTCTTGATATGAGCGATATTTCGGTCGGCCAGCAAGGAACGGTTCACGAGTACTCGCCCTCGCATAAGATCATCCACAGTGCGAACAATTGCGAAAAAAGAAACTGTCACATCCTCGGCGTCGTCGTGGCGACGAAAGAAAGTCCGATCGGCACAAGCCGTTGACGAGTGCGTACTAACAATAAGATGCACGATGTTACGCACGAGATGCGTCGAGTACGCACGATCGCGGGAACATCGCTATTCCTTCAGCTTCGCGGGTTCCTGCTCGTCGCAGACGCCCTCGAAGCGGACACTTGAGATTCGTCGATCGACAAACGCCCAACGCGACGCTACGCGACGGAGACGAGAAATATCGCGAGCGCGATCCGCGGCGTGTATTTCGCTAGCAACAAGGATGCCTACAGCGGACGGCAAAAGTGAGTTAAACGCGGGGGAGTGGGCGGTGGACGTCGAGCGGGCGGGAGGGGAGCGGCGAGTAAAGCTGCTCTATAAATAATCGCGCGGTGTATTTCCAGGCCTCCTTTTACGCAACATACCGACGATAAGGATAAGCGCGAGCGTTGCCTTCGCACTTTATATTCGGCGAGCGGAGAGCGCACTGCACTTGTCCGTGCGCCGAGCGACGCGCGATACTCGAGACAATTGTCGTGGCACTCGTGCCGGAGATCGAGCGTTCCCGATAACGAGATAATCGATGCCGGCGGAATGTCTGGCCACCCTGTCGAAAGATCGATTTCACTTCTGGCTTCTGGCGCGCGATCGTTAATTAGAGTTTCACCGAGGTTTCGCTATCGAGGGAAGCGACGGCTTAATCGTGGTCGAGACGGCTGCGACGGAAACGGGATTCATTTATGATCAATCCGCAGCCGGATTGAAAAGATTCGTGTATGCGTGTGCGTTCATAATGTGTTCCGGTGTAACGCGATTTTTCGGCAATAACTTTAACGGGAGCCGCTTAAAAGCACGGTGAAGTATAGAACGCATTTTTCGTACGATAAGTTGCTCGTTTGCTACTATGTACTTGGAAATATTGAACTTATTTTCAGGTTGGCCGGGGTCTGTACTTAGAAAAGTGGAGTAAGCAAGATTTTGCGTAAACTGTGATTACGTGAAAATTGTTTTTCCTGTTGTTCGTTAACCGCGTCGTTCTTTAGGTACAACTCTGCGTGAACTGTGTCCTACGTAAACGTCAGTCCGAATTGACGGTGAACGTTTTGCGGAAAGGATAATCGTGGCGTTACCCGATGTGATAGTACGATAGCTTAACGAAAAATCGTCGAACAAATTGTATTGAAGTCGGCGCACTGTCGGCGAACGTACGTAAACGTCGGCAAACGACGCTATCGCGTTCTGTCGACCGATTTCTATTCATACCGCTATCCTCGACAAACAACAGGAAACGTTTGAAGGAATTGACTAAATTGTCCGCCGATAATATGCAGAAAGAACGTAGGCGCGATGTACGGATGGCAAGGAAAAGTTTTCCACGCAAACGTCTAGCCAATGCATTCTTCGAGTTCAGAAGACGAAATATCGGCACGAGAAGAGCCTCGACCGTGTTGTTCTGGAACAGCCCATTGCGTTACCGAGTCTGACCAATTCCGGTTCGTTCGAACAACCCCCGCAATTTTATGCAATCGACGTTCCGCATTGACACACGGCGTTCGGATAATTGGCACGCAAATTCTGATAAACCCCGTGGCCGATCGTTAATTGAGGCACGTTCGTAATGAGGTAACATCAATTTCGCCGTCTCATAAATGGAAGTCGCTCGATAAACAAACTCTAACCGAGGCAAGCAAACAAACAAATAACGTAAGGAGAGCTGAGCGTGGGACGATAAAATGCGATCCGGCAACTCTCACCCCGCGTACGTGACAAATCGCATGATGGTCACTTAAACATAAGCGAAGTCAAACAATCGGTCGACCGTGGCACGTTTTATCTCTGAAAAACGTGGCGTGAAATCGATTTTCCACCTCGTGCAAATGACTTCATTGCATCGATGGCTCATCTTTGTTTTAGCGGGCACGAATTTTTGGGAATTTTTTTTTTTTTTTTTTTGATGGAGCATCGAAAGGTAAAAAAGTATTTCCTCTGACGTTTTTGCCGGAAATCATTCCTTCAAAAGTTATGAGCGTTTTTTGCGAAGCGCCGGCAGTAGCGTTTGTCGCCGTATTTTCCAGCAGGTGCATTTTTTGTTGGCGTTCTTTTTTTCCCCGGATAGAGCATCGAAAGTTCTATAAGTTTTCCCTATGACTTTTTTTTGGGAATACACGCCTTCGAAAGTTATGAATTTATTTGTGAAACATACGAGATTAACACTGGGTACTGTATTTTCCAGCACACGTAATGTTGGAGATTGAGATGTTAGTGACGCTAGCGCATTTGAAAGCAAATAAAGTGACGTCTGTACTTTCAACTGGAGTCGTTTGCCACAATGAGAAGATTTTGATATATTTTTCCGCGCCGAAGGCGCGTCAAACGTTGCACTCGGACGCTTGCGTATTTTAAAAAGCAAATAAAGTGACACCTGTACTTTCAACTGGAGTCGTTTTGTGGGGAAACGAAATAAAACTGTAACACAGAAGGCTTAGAGGTTGCCAGAATCAAAAGAAACAATCAATCGACTAACACCTTCGCGCTTCGCAAAAAACGCTCATAACTTTTGAAGGAAAGATTTCCGGCAAAAACGTCAGAGGAAATACTTTCTTACCTTTCGATGCTCTATCAAAAGAAAACAAAAAGAAACCCAAAATTCGTGCCCGCTAAAATGAAGCCTTACCGCATCGATTCATATACCACACGTATAAGTGTGCCAGCGATTATGAAACTCGTCTCCGTCGTGTATCGTTTGTCCTCGTATAGTTACAAGTTTTCGATACATTGCGCTATCGGACGATGAAACACAGCAATAACTATTTCCTCTAACAGTAAATCGAAGCTTTCCGAAAGTCAAGCAACTTACACTGTGAACGTGCTCATAAACTAACTTCCGTTTAAAGTTCAATCTGTCAGCACAACTCATTACCAATGCATCCGTTTGCAAAGAATTCATTAAATACCTAATTCTCATTACAAAGAACCATATAAAGCAAAGCGAATCATTAGCCTGTATCCAAATATGAACGTATTTCTCAGATTTTCATAATCGTCGGTGTATTTTTGCGCGTCGATAGAGAACATTGGGGAGGTGGACGATTAAAAGAGGGCGAAATTGCGCGCGGAGTGGAGAGGCAGAGAGAAAGTCTCCGCGCGGCAAGCGAGTCGAAGCTTCCTGTCTGCAATACTCGAACCTGTTCGACTTCGGCGATCGCGCGCCATTGCGATTCGGCGTTACGTTATTACGACGAGGAAGAGACAAAACGTGCCGAATGAACAACGTTCACCTTCGTTGCACGGCCTTTCATACTGATTTCTCCTGGCCGTGATCGCGATTTTTCTCGCCGGAGTTCAGCCGACGAATGTGTTTAGAACACGACTCGAACAAGATCGCGAGAATGTTTTCTGTGGCAAATTTCACGCTTTAGCAGCTAATGACGTGCAAGTCATTTTAAGAATTTGAAGATGGACACGTCAACGGGGTGTTCGTGCGACTAATCAAATAAATATGCACGATAAGTATTCTCTCGCAAAAGGTCTTGAAAAAGAATCGACTCCGTATATTGTATTAATATACCCAAAAGATTGCCAGATTTAAATTTTATTTGCATTTATTATTTATTATTATTACTGCATTTAATATTACAAAGCAAGCGAACACTACTACTTTAAACTCATACAGCAAATACGTTAAAAGAATTTCATGCAAAATGACGTGTCATTACAGTTAAGGTGCTGAGAATGTAATCTTAAAAGGTAACGAACTCCTTGACAGCCAAATAAACAAAACGACTGTCGGTGCCCCACGGTTTAAAGCACTCATTGATGACGTCTCTTGGTTTAAAACCGAAGAAGAAATAAGACCTCCCCATCCTAGAGACACTATAATCAGAGACTGGACACGAAACAGCCACTTTTGATTGGTCCGCCATTTATTGTCTTTTCCTGCTAATTTTACCCATATGAACGTCACAAATTTATATAATGACATACATAAACAAAAAACGCAATGACCCAATACATACACATATGAACGTGAAAAATCTATGTAAACATGAGTAAGAGTGAGATAGAGTGAAATAGTAGAAAGTAGATATATATTTCTCTCTCATAGGATTAAGACAATACATGGCGGACATTCGCTCGTGTCCAGTCTCTGATTATAGTGTCTCTACCCCATCCTCCCGTCTAGCGACTTCGCGGCATCTCGCGGCATTAACGGTGGCAAATTATCTCGGTTATAACCGAAGAGAGAAATAAATAATGTACGAAAATAGCGTCCCCCGGCAGCGTATAATCGCAAGGTCAGACCGTTACAATATCTTCGCGGGCGTGAAGTTGCGCTGCACGTCAACTTTCAGGAGCGCGTGACAAATCCGGCGGATCACGAGCCGAGGATGAATGGAGAGTGTTCTTTCGAAAAAATTCACCTCGAACTGCTCTAGACAATAAGCACTAGACTATAATACAGTATCATATTATTACATTTTAGGAATTCAGTACTCCACTCGCGTTTGTACGTCGGGTCAAAGGTTACAGTTCAGTTATCCTGCTATAATATATTAACGCTCTCATAGTCTACAGTCACATAGTACGGCAGTCTAATGCTCTCTATCGTGTACTATATTGTTTATCATAGTAGAGAATAAAATAAACGATAATAAGAGCAGTAATTTATTATCGCAGAATATCTGAATTGGAAATTTCGATCATGCGAACAGATTCGTAAGGAATCCAAGAAGGATTTCAGCAAAAACGGAGATTGCGAGGTAAACAGAGATACCTGAGCGAGGAGCAACGGAAAGGAAGGAGAGAAATCGTATTTGGAGACCGTCGAACCAATTACGACAGACAAATATCTCAGTGTCGATACTTTTCTGCAACCCGGTGAAAGGTTTTCATAAAGGATATTATGTCACCGACACTGGTCAACGCGTATCATGCGCTACAGCGTTAATTGCGGCTGCGTCCTTCGACGTAATGTTACAGATGAAAGTTTTCGGCGCCTCACCGAGATAATCAGAACGAAATGCGCTCGACCCGTATGAATTTCAGCAAATAAACACGGCAAACCGTAATGAGACCGACGTTTCAATCATTCAGACCCAACATATGCCACGTAATCGTGCAAAACCTCCACTCTCTGTTGAAGTGTACTGGTAACGCCGTAAAAATGAGCTCTTCCTTTAATTCCAGCACCTTGTGCTCGGAACAACAAATGTTTACCAGTCGGAAAAACCTGATTCCCCTAGGTTGATTCGAATGTTCCTTCAAAAACGTTGTTAAATAAAAAAAATTGTTTCGGCATTTAAATACTCGGCAAGGATCCGAACGGCAGCTTCCTGCATCGCGATGACTATTTTTATCCCGACCATACGAATCTCACATACAAAAATGGACACGCTAACAGCGCGTCAACGTAAAGAGCGCCCCCCCTGTCATCCTGAACGCGCGCGCGCGAAGAAGAAGAGACAATTCGTTTGCACGAGCGTTAAAACGTGTCAATTAATCGCGCACGCTGCATGCTAATCATGACGCCTCGTAGTGTTGTCGAACTAAGGAAAAAAAGTGAGGAGCACGCGGGACCGAAGGAGGCGGCAACACGTTCGATGACGTCACGAGCGTTATCTTCCTCCTGCGCGTGCATCATTGACGACGTACGCGCGTGTACGTGTGTGCCGCGACGGAAAAAGGTGCGGAATCGGACGTTCGAGGCCGATGCTCGTAATGGGTCGTAGACGAGGCTGATGCAACGACGCGCGCTAAAAAAAGGAGCCGTAAAACTGGAGAGCGCCTGCTTCCGCGGCGTTGAATAACGTGATTATCCATATTTATTACGTATACCCCCGCTGCATTTATGCGCACAGTTACACGTTCCCGGCCATGCGCGCGCTCGTGCATTGGCCGCTCGTGCGCCGCGCTTTGAAACTAGAACGCGCATGTGGAGCGCGTTTTCTTTGCACGGTGCGCGATTTTCGGATTTCGGACGTCCATGAGGATCGTTGCGCGGGTAAAGTTTAGGTTAGTGAGCGGCGGCGAAGGAAATGCTTGTGCGCGATAAAGTTTTTCCGTTGACGATCCGGAGGTCGCGTATAATTGTGTGAAGAACTCAATTGCATGCGGCGCGAGCCACGTAGATGGCGGATTAGAAAACAGTTTCTTGCCGATGCGCGAGTTAATGAACTGTGCGACTTTGAACGCCACGCGGAGATGCGTGACGAAAGTGTAATTGAGTTATGGACAGGTACAGGTGTCCTTCGATCGGTGTGCTACCTGATGCACGACGGTATCAGGGGCTATGCATGAGACGTTTTACGAGACATTTCCTGCGCCGACCTTTCCCTAATTCTAAACGCTCGCCGTTTTACTCGGCGACCATACACACACACACACAGACATACCGAATTACTTATCCGCTGCTCTACTAATGCCGGTGAATGTAATGTAAACGTAACACTTACGCTATGAAAGAACGTGTCTGCTGGCTTCGGCATGTCACTGTCACCTGCAAATACAAGAACGCAGCGTCAACTCACGATAACCTTTTGAGAGTGTACATAAGGTGTCACGGGACATTCGTTTTTAGAGTGTACATAAAGTGTTCTGGCGTTACACCGTCCGACGCTTACGTCCACTCTATTCTTGGAGAACATTTAGAGTATCGACTCTGCACGCTGCGAGACGCGAATTCTATCCTCATTACAGAAATATGTTTCGTAATAGGTACCCGCCTGCTTCGTATGCAAACGTGTGACGAATGAGATTCGAAAGAATCGGAATTCGTCACGAACTGTGATCGCAGGCTGGGTAAATTTGCTAGTTGCATAGAATTTTGTCTAATATTCGTTTCCCCATAGATAAAATCCGCAAGTGTACTATCGAAATGGTTTGCCGAATTCCACAAGACAATGCTGTTAATTAAATAAACACTACAACTGTGTATCCGGTTGCTTCGCACAGTTAGACTACCAGCCGGCATGACTTCGAAAGTTCATTACGTACCGAACCGTGTTATCTTTCGTCAATCATGTTCGCGTATATTTGGCATTGCCCGATTCTCTGTGTTCCGATATGGTATAACACCGACGAGTGGAAAAGGAAAATAATTCCTATTGCGGTAGCAAGTCGGTAGTGCGCGGAAAGGTGAGTTACAAAATAAATGCAAGCGCGACGAGCGCGCTCGTACGAGTATGTGCGCGGGATTGTGTGCACAAGTGCGAACGGGAAAGAAATGTATTTTTTTGCGGCACATTTAAAGCGCTCAGCAGAATTGGCCGGCTCGCCCTGCGATATTCCGACGTGCGAAATTTAAACGTCAACGTCGCACCTGTACGAATAGAAAGAGTTACAAAGCGAGCGTCGTCGCGGTCAACGAGTATCGTCGAAATACGAAAACAACCACGGATTGACAGTAGGTATAATCCCGTTTACAAACAGGCCGGTCTATTTAAATCCCGCTGCCAAATATACCCTTCGATAGATGCAAATACACGATTTATGTGGCGGAAATACGTGCGGCCCGAAACGCAGACGTCGGTCACGTACTACTTTTCGCTGATTAGTTTAATCGACGTAATTGCTCCGGCTAGCGACATGACTCGCGACAGTAGACGCGAGCAAAAATATACTCCTTATGCGATGATTAGATACTGATAAGTGCGACGTTGAAAACGAACAATGTCGAACGAACGAGTTGCAAACGATCGGGAGGATCTCGGGTATCATTAGTGTAATCGCTCGAAATATCGCGGAAAATACTGTCCTGTTCGGTTTGTATGTCGCTATAGAAAAGTCGGTGGGTTCTGCCAAAGGAAAACGCTTTGCTTCGAGCACACATTGCACTGGTATTAATGCGAAAAAATAGCATCGCGCCCATAAACATACTTTCTCCTTCAGTTCCGACATGGTGAAACTGAATCTTGATTACGAGGCTTATCAAAAATAGCTACGGTAGCGAGCCTTTAAATCATGATCCCATAGAGCTCTTACAATTAAGTCAGTATTGTGCGTGCAGCGAAGTTAATTCTTTTTTCCGGCAAAACACCTGTACTACGGTAAGCGTCTCGTAACTAACATCGTATCAAATTATAATTGCAGACATCCGCAGAGCATTGCTACGAAACGCTCAACATTATCGAAACGAATCGACACGTGTCTTAAAACATACCCGAAAAACAATGTTCCACATATGCAAACGACCTTTAACAAAGGATACAAATCCAGCCTCCCGCGACAACAAGCCACATACAGCAGAAGCAGAGTTCCTTGCGCGTAATATGCATCATGTATGAAGAATCTTTTCCTATCAATCCTTAAAAGCCGGAAACTACACCTCGAAAATAGCCTCTCTACCAATATAATGCCTGAAGCGAACTTCTTCAATCCCTCATGAATCCTCGAATTTCGATATACATGATCGACGAAAAATGTTCCCCCATCAACGTCCCCGAATAATTCCCGAAATCAATGTGAAAACTCGAAAAACTGAACTCACCGAGTAGCATCTGCTCCAGTTTACGGCGGTCAACGCGGAATCGTTCCTGGTACAGATCCTCGGGATTGCCGATGCCGAGGACGGCCGCGAGGTCGCGAAGTTCCTCACGACTCTCGAAGCCCGACTTCCCAGAGACGCTGGTCGTCGCGGTGCCCTCCGACGTCTCCGACATCGTCTCCGTCGATCTTCGCTCGTTCTTCACCATTACCATTACTTCGTTCTTTACCATCGCCTCGTCCGGTCTCATCTTCTATCGTTTCACCTTGTCGCTGCTCTCGATCACGCGACGACTCTCTGCGAAATGAAAGGGAGCCGTGTTAGCGCGAAACGTTGGCCTCCCCCTTTTGGCATAACAAATCTGCGGCAATACAGGCGCCAAAATCGACGGGTCCGTGTACTCTCGATGTCACGCGTGTCACGTCTTTTTTCGCACGCCCCGGCCGCGCGGAGGATGTGTTGCCCGGAGGACAATACCCCCGACGGATCGGCGTAAAAAATCCTCTCCTTCCAGAGAGACAGCCCGATGCGCTATTTTTGTTTGCTATCACGTGCCCTTGAGGGACGAGGCTGACATCGGACGGAATCGCATCTGCCTATCTCGACGGAGTTTCATGCTCGCACGCCCGACTCTTTCCGTTGCCCGATGCGCGCCCGTTCTCGCTGGAGTCGATTTTCGGAAGGCAAGCCGCGAGGTGTGCTTTGTACGGAAGGTACCGACTACGCGACGGCGCGATTCGAAAACTTGATTTATGTCGACGCTCATTTCGTAACCGTGACGTACGGCGGGATAGTCTGCTGGACGATGAATCTGGAAAAATTTCTACTTTACGCGAAACCGTCGGTACTCGTCCTCTCTTGCTCTCTTTCTCTCACACACACTTCCTCTCCGCCCGCGACATGCCTCTCTCTCTCTCTCTCTCTCTCTCTCTCGTTTTCCCTTATCATAAAAACTGACCTGCACGACGCAAAAGAGGCCGCTCCCGGTTTTCTGTCCTCTACTCTCACGGCTTCGCTCTCTGTCACTTGTGCCGATTGTTTATTGTGTTTACACGAACGCGACGACGCCACCGACTCCGAGACTGCCGTTTCGGAGACAGAAAAGGGGGATTCTCGGCGCCGGGCCGATGACGGTTTCCCAGATTTCGAGACAAATTTCGTGGTAATGATCATCGGAGCCCGCCAATCACGTGTCGGCTGCCTTGCCACGACTATCCCCGCTCCACAGACGATTAACGCACACTTTTTCCTTCCCTGTCGGGGCTAATCAGCGCTGAAGTGGTACTAGCTGCGTCTACCTCGTTTGTACCGGCACCTCTCTCTCTCTCTCTCTCTCTCTCCCGCTCTTGCCCGAGCAAGACGGCGCCCGGGAAAGACCTCTGTCAGCTCTAGGCACGTGCAAAAAATTGTTTTCGCGGCCACGTGCGATCAGGTGCGTCCGTTTCTGTATGCGTGCCTTTTCTTTCGCGACGATCCTTCTGTGACAAACGATATCAACGACTTCGGCGCGCATTTCCTCCGCACATGATGTAGCAAAGCGTAGCTCGGTCGTGCTGTACGTTTGAGAACGATTAAAGAGAGCAGCGACGCGGATGTAGTAGGAAGAATTCTAATTTCGATCGTTCGCTAGGAAAAACGTGCGAGTTGTCAATGGCTAGATTTCGTCAATGGCTGGATTTTTTTACCGGCATCACTGTTGATATTCAAGTATTCGTATCAAGCGACGCATTGATTCGAGGAACGTAATAAAGGAAGGAGCAGCGGGCCGTACGAGTGCGCCATTGCGCGCGGACGTTTTTGACTCTCGGGAATCGCGTCGGCGGGTAATCCTACTCTTTCTCGCGCTTTATCGACGGCGCCGTTTTTTTTCTGACACCGTTTGTCACGTGATCCGCGAGTAGGAGGCAAACAACTGCGATTTTGCGCCGGTCATTCGTTTCTGCTTCTGTACTCGATTCCGGCGTTATATGACCACGCGCCCGTTTCCTGTCGTTTACGGAACAGCCAAACATTCTAGTGCTGCCTTTCTTTCATGCAAACTACATAGTCTATTCTCTATTGTATCGTAAAATGTAAATGTATCGTGTCACATCGAATAAATCTGCCGTATACGACAAGTGTATCGTGTAGAACGAGTCTATCGGACAGCACGAGGCTATGATACAAATCTATCGCAAGCAGGCATCAAAATACTGGCGTAAAACAGTTCCAATCCGCGCGATCAGCGGGACCTCGGCGCTCTCGCTAAACGTGAAACGACTCCAAGCTGAAACTCTGTCGTCACGAATCGACAGTACGCGTGTTCGCGTCAACGTTGTTTCGCTGACACCAACAAGGAAAGGTCAGGCCGCGACTTGTCGGCAAGGTTCTCCGTCGAACAATAGCCAGTACCTGTAACCACCTCTCACGGATACCCTTTTACCGAAGAATGACAATTTTTACTCAATCCAATCTATCTATCCTAGACAATGCTTTCGGCGAATATGAATAATTCATCACGTACGTATGCGAATCCGATCAAGATGCGTGCAATGCCGCGAACGGTTTACGCCCAGAAGCAGCATCGCGTTCCGAGTGAATCTCGCTGGACAACATGCGAGCAGAATTATGATCTGCTACCTGCAGGGAGAACAGTGTTCGCCGTATTCCGTTCGCGGCTGGCGAACGCAAGTGTGGACGCGGCATTGCGAGTCGTTAGATTCGTTCGGCCGCAATCTTGAATTGTCCTGCCGAGCATGTTTACGAACCTTGATTGAGAAGAAGACTATCGTCCCGGAGGTCCAGTAACGAAACCGCTCCCCCGGCAACCCACGTGGGTCCTCTGGCGAAGAAAGGACGAGTCGATAACACGACAATAGTGACGAGGTGAATAACGAGGAAGCGACGTGAGACTAACTCGGCCTCACCACCTGTTTCTTACCACTGTTGTCACCTTGACACTGTCGCGACGGACTACTCGCTAAGAAGACCTCCGTCTTTCCGCGTGCACCTCGCTCTCATTCGCCGTCTCTCTTCTTTCTTTCTTCGACTCTTCCCTCATGCCACTTCTCTCTTCCGTTCTCATTATCCTTCTCTGTACCGCCTTGGTTTCATTCTCCATCTCTCTCTCTCTCTCTCCCTCTCCCTCTCTTTGTCCTTATATGCCTAACTCTTTCTCAGTCCCTTGGCCGATAAACGATATACACCGATCCTCACCGATTAATTCCGACTCCTCTGTCGGCGCTCACCTACGAAATGGCATCTCGAGCGAGTGGCACCTACGATACAACTGACAAGTACGCATTACTGTGAATATCAGACACGACGGGAAGGAAATCGAAGTGCATGCACACTTACGTAACCGTGTCACCGGCAAGCTACGGTCAATTTACAGGTAACCGCCAGTAAACGAACGTAACTATCCGTTGTCTCTGGCGGTATCCGCGAGAGAGTGAGATCATTACGTAATCGGCGAACGCGGAGAGAGAGGCGTACGATCAGAGGGGCGCCATTTCGAGTGTGCATAATCGGTACGCACTCGAGCACTCGCAGAGCGCGCCGGGAAACGGTTAGTTTCGCGGGGCAGACTTACGTAAAGCTGGTAGAAACCTTCGGATCGATCCGGATGCACATGGAGAAGTCCTCCACCCACCGCGGCAGACACACGCGTCCACGATCCAGCGTCGAACATGGAAACCGCCCGCCTCTTGTTCAACCCCCTCAGACCCGAGGTTAACCCCCCGGACGCGCCGCCTCTTCGAATCACACTGGTCGCAAGAAGCGAACCAACGCAACGCGGTCGACGTGCAAGCCGCGCGCACTATCTCTCAATTTTACTTACTCGTCCGCATCGTCGCGATAATTACCCTCGCGGCGTCGTCGGGCCGTGCGATCCTCGTCGACGCCGATCACCGAGGCCGGGAAGTGCGGTGAGACACTCGGTGCCTCCGACACGGTCATTGGCCGAACTTCGAACTGGGCCTCGACGGCGATTGGTGCGATTTCTAACCTCTTTTGCCGCGCTCCGCGTTCTGACGCAACCGTCGGTTGCCGATCGCGAGCGCACCGGCCGCGCGACCATTTGAAAGCCGACTGACAGAAGCCTCGATGCGAAAGACGGAAGGACGCATGGCAGTGCCCGGTTCGGCCGCCTCGCTCGTTCCCGCTCATGCTCGCTCGATGGTTGCTCGCACATTTCGTCACGTAGCGCCGGCTTCTTATCTCACCAGCTTCTGCACTTCTTTCGCGACTCTTTTCTTGCCATCCTCTGGTGCTCTTCTTGCATTCGCAGCCCGCCCGCGCACGACACTCGCGCTTGTCACGTTCAGCACGCCGCGGACGATGTGCTGCCATCTTCGCGGACGACTCGGTTCAATTTCGATGTTTCCCGCCTGCCGGAATTTGAGGAAGGTGTTGCGTTAGTGGAGACGGTGGGTCGAGGACGGAGGACTTTGAGTATTAATTAAGAATACTAGATATGCCGTCGTACTTAGCTGGTCTTGTGCCATTGGTCGCGTTAATAGAATATGCGTGGTCTGCTCGAAGTATGTCAACGGTGCCGTTTCCAATATTCGTTATGTGGAACTCGAACGTGAGATTAATCGAAAGCAACCGCAGAATGATAAGTATCAACATACCCGTGCCTTACTTTTAAGTATCTCAATGCATATCGGCACGCAATGTTTAGCTGACGAGCTTGCGAATTGTGTGTACTGTGGTTATGTAAATATATCGAGCCCATGCTAGACTTGTTTCACTCTCATATACTGGATACCTCATTCTAGATTTTTCTACTGAATGCACGTTGCACTGTTTTAATAATCTCATGCATACTTACCGTGTATTTCTTACCTAACACCTCCGACAACTCGCTTTTTTTGATGTACATTAAAGTTGAACCGTGTTCGAATGGTTCGAATTATAAAGTCAAAGTGCAGCTGCTCGTAACTCACGTGTTAGCAGTAGTGCCATGTTTCACCGACAGATAGAAATACTGTTCATTTGGACCGGTGAAGCGCTAGTAGTCTTTGACCGTGGAGCAATCAAACGTTCGAAATGGAACTGTCGCTCTTTCTCAACTCATTTCGACGTTAAATACTGTAGCACTCGGCCGGAATTACTGTTAACAAAGGCTATTGTTAAACGCAGATCGCTTGGAACAGGTGTGCACGAAACTGCCATGCATCGTACATTTAAATTAGCTCATTGCGAGAGTCTCTTCGACGGGAGATAGTTTGTCAAACGCGATCTTTTAAGTTAATTTAGTTGATAGAGCAAAACAAAGAAATTACATAACAATGTTGCAAACCCTTCGAGAAAGATCTCAGAAACGCAAGAAGCTTTTAGCACAAACAGTAAGCGGATTATGATTTTGGCAGGAGAATAGAATTTTGCAGGTTATGCTTACGGTCCGTAGACTGTACGAAGTTTTATTGTGTTTTCTGCCCTCGCAGTTGGGAGTTTCGAGCGTAGACGAGTTGAGGCAAATTTTGGGAACCGACGTTGAGGATGCGCAACGAAAGAAAGGGAAGACTTGCTCGGAAAAGTCGGAAAATGCGGTTAAGGACGTGAAGGACGATACGGTTCCGGCTGACGAGATTGTTTATAAAGACTCGTCAACGTTCTTAAAAGTGCGTTGCTACTCCTGCAGACAAATGCTCCGTTTCCCGGGCTAACTTTAATAAAACTTCTTTTATGCATGATTTAAAAGGGCACGCAGTCCTCAAACCCCCACAATGACTACTGTCAACATTTCATTGACACTGGCCAAAGACCACAAAATTTTATTCGAGATGTAGGCTTAGCGGACAGATTTGAAGAGTATCCCAAGCTGAGGGAGCTGATTAAATTGAAGGATGATCTAATCTCAGAAACTGCAACCCCTCCTATGTACCTTAAGACGGATCTGTCTGCATATAATTTCAAGGAGCTGAATTGCAAATTCGATGTTATCTTGATAGAACCGCCTTTGGAAGAGTATCAGAGGACATGTGGGGCAACAAATGTACAGCTTTGGAACTGGGACCAGGTTAGTTTATGGATGTTGAAAAAACCTTATTAACTAAACAATGTTGTCTGTGCAAAACAACAAAAATTGTCAAGTAATCCGTCACGCAGATAATGGAGTTAGATATTGGAGAGGTAGCTGCCAATCGAAGTTTCGTGTTTTTATGGTGTGGCAGTAGTGATGGCTTGGATATGGGTCGCTTTTGTCTACGCAAATGGGGATTCAGGCGTTGCGAAGACATTTGTTGGATTCGTACTAACATAAATAATCCAGGGCATAGTAAAAATTTAGACAGCAAAGCTGTGCTTCAAAGAACAAAGGAACATTGCCTCATGGGTATTAAAGGAACAGTGCGAAGGTCTACGGATGGTGACTTCATTCATGCAAACGTTGACATTGATTTAATCATATCCGAAGAACCTGAATATGGATCCATAGAGAAACCTGTCGAGATATTTCATATAATCGAACACTTCTGCCTCGGCAGGCGACGGTACGGTGAAACCGATTATACAAAAGAGTAACACACCACAAAAATGTTTATTATAACCGTAATATGCAAAAACGTAACTACAATTTCCTCAGATTACACTTGTTTGGACGTGACAGTACAATTAGACCGGGATGGCTCACCGTTGGCCCGGAATTGACAAACACAAATTTCAACGCGGATCTTTATACAAGTTATTTCACCAATGCACAAATAACGACAGGATGTACGGAAAGAATAGAAGCGCTTAGGCCGAAATCTCCACCGCCCAAGGGAAAAGCATCTGGCAGAGGAAGAGGTGGTTTCAATCGAGGCAGAGGCAGAGGCAGATAAAGTTAAATACCCCCGTTTCGTTTTTAATAACACTTTTCAGGGTAAGAAATCGTTTATAACGTTGTTTAAGAACATAAGTACATAAAATAGTCGCAGAAAGATATCTGACGCGTCTGTTGTTCTAAAACCGTATATCACCATATAAGATAATATGAATGTGTTCCATGTAAATATACGACGCACGGGGAATGGGTAAGAAATGAGAGAAATGATTTGTTACTATGAATGTCTTTCTTATTCCTATTGCAAGGTACATCATAGAGCACAGTGTCAGCATTTGCATTTACACGTAGTGTCATTGTTAACATTGTAATATTGTTTTGTTTTTCTTAATTGTCGCGCTATAAGAGAGTTATAATACAGGTTGCCTAAGTATGTAATTAACGTGTGCACCTTAATAGAAACATTATAAAGACGCAAAGGTAAGAAAACGTTCTTTTGTACTATGTTAACTAAAGGACAATGGATCATAATGCGTGTGTGCCTTTTATACGGTATTAAACGATATTTTGATGAACATTAATAATAGAATCCGTTTACGTGCATACGTTTTACGAATAACGCTAAAATCAAGAGTCCGCCTCTCAATACGCTATATAATCTATAGCACAATTATCATACCAGAATCATAAAGTGAAACCGTGGAATGTAATGGTGCTAATGTCACGATTGCTTCTGTTTAAAAAAAAATAATAATTTAAAACAGTGCACGTGGTACACTCGACGTCAGGACAATTGATGCGCATGTAACACGGTAAATATATATATATACACATATATAACTCGGTACGGAGACTCGCGTCTCAGCAGGAATTAACATTTCAAATTTAGACATGCAATAATGCTACATGCTTGCAAAATGCTGCTACACGTAAAACAAATCGGTTCAAAAGGGTAAAAGCAAAAATGAATACGAATTTTGTTAAAAAATAAAACCGGTCGTGTGACATAAAGTTGCGCCCGAACGAACATGAAAGAAAACTCACAATTATATCCCAATCCTGTAATCAACTAAGTATAATTTCTTATCATAAAAATATTGAACGTCGCCTTAGTCGTACTCTCGTATATTAAAACAAAATTGACGCTGATCATTTTCACCTATCTGAGATCAAAAAACAGCTACTTTGTACTCTATAGGCTGAGTATAACGTTATCTCGATAATCGCATAAATAGTCCTTAAAATAGTCAACCGCAAGCATAGATTAATGTATTAAAAAGTTTGCGAATTTACAAACAATTTTATTGGTCCCAGTAAAGCTTTGGGTAATCGAGAATATATAGTACGGAAGGTATACACGATTGATGCTTTCTTACAGCTTTAAGGTATTACTAGCGCTGGGTACCGTATCAAATATGAGCTCCATTATTTGTTTTCAATTGCGTCAGAAATTTCGGACGGCCCTGATTCAATCCATGCACACATTCCGTATACATCTTGTGCACACTAGTATACTTGGCATTGATGCATACTAGCGTTTGTACCGCAATTCAGGCTGAATACAAGCACTCAATTTACAATTTTATATTCACAATTTTTTTCTCCTGAACTAGACGGTAGAAAGTCTTTTTTCTTTCTTTTAAAATGTTTCTCGAATATTAATCTACAACGTGGAATTTTTTCAAAAAAAGTTTAAGTACCGTTTTCGAGTTATTATCAAAAAACCGTTTTGTGTGATCATTAGCATTGCTTTAGATGGAGAAAACGCTAAACTTTAATTGTTAATAACTCGAGTTCTAGACGGTGGATCAAGTTCATTTATAAGAAATAAAATTGTTATTTTTTAAAAATCTTCAATTTAAGTCTAGTTTAAAAAAAAGTTTAAGTAAAGTGACTCAGCGCTAGTAATATCTTAAACTCATCCTCGTAATAACGTATGTAACAATAGTACCATACTTGGCTCCGACAATAATGCATGCAGAATATGAAGGGAAATTATTGCGTTTGACACTCGACTGACTTTTTGTACGATGTTTTAAAAACTCATACACATTTCTATGGGAGAGGTGAATCGAATAATCTGTGTATATCCAATGTCTGTACAAATAAGATGCGTCTTCTTTTGAAACATGAGAACAAACGTGAACTACAATTTAGCACTGTGCAGTCTCTGTCCGATACGTGATGTAACGTAACTAAAGAAAATATCGATGATTACGCATCACTCGCGCAATTTGCGGCACCAGGTTTCATTCTCGGAATTAAGAACAATAACGACGAAGTGTAAATTCGACGTCATAAAGAAGGTATGTGCGAGCCATGGATACATGTTGCGTGTGTGTTTGGCGAGAATTAGATTTTTTCATTTTAATATAAAGAGAAAAGAACATATCCCATATAAGCTCTACTTATATTATCATATGTAACAGAAGTAGACGAATAATTGCTACGAATACGTATAATAGACTAATAAAAATCAGTTTGTAAAACAAATAACGGGATTATATCGAGTTACCTTACAACATTTGTGGAAACGTTAAATAATTTCGAAACAACAGTGTATGACAATCTCTAATGTACAGTCAATCGAATTGGCGATATCAAATATTGCAAGCCGAATCGGTTAAGTTTAAAAGACGAAAGAAAAGGGCGAGGAGGGAGAAGAAAAATAAACGTTAAGCGCGAAATTTCGCGTAATAGTATCTGCCTGCTGTGTAGAAAAATAAATAAATAAGTAATCTAATCAGGGTGTCCATAGGCTGATTACCTATGTCGCTTGAACTACTTAATAAATAAATAAAAATAAACAAGATAATTTACTAATAACACGTGTACCAAATAATTCATCGGCACGCTTAATCGCAACTGTTATTTCATGTTCTTTATTTCTTTTTTTTCGCGATCGAGAGTGGTATGTACTTCATTTCTACCGTTTCGTATGGCAAGATAAAGATTTATCAGATGTATCTGGAAGATGCGGCAGAAACTGCGCTTTCTTGCCGAACTGTACGATTAATTTGAAAGATTTGCATATGATCGACAAAACTCTCGCGTTAGGCTTACTGTTAAACGATTAACGCACATTCCGAGGGAAGTTTCGTGATCGACACTCGGCGGTGTGTCGCGCCTGCGCGCGATATTGTATAAAATCAGACAGATAACATCTTTATCGAATGTTAAATTCATAAAAAAAAGTCTAGCCCCGCCGTGAGGCGAACGAAACTGACCGCGCGCGAAAACGGGGATATACATGTATACGTCGATTTAACGATTACTGGCAATAAGTAGAATGGGAACGCGTGCGACGAACGCAATTCGCTTAACGACGGGAAGACGGGAAAACAAATCTACCTTTTTGTGTGGGCGCCTCTGTGTTCGTGTGTGTTCATATGTGTGGGTGTCTGTGTGCGTGTGATTGTTTTTCTTCTTTCACAGAAGCGATCGATATCAAGCGCAAATCTGACGACTTTAATACCCTTCTTGTCGATAACGTACGTACGCTGCCAGCGTAGCATACAGCATCGTATAACACTTATACGTATAATAATCGAGTTCCTTGCCTAAAAACATTCTCTTCATCGTTCTCTTCGTTCTGCAAAGAGAGAGAACGCTAGATATATAACGAATATCCGACATACACACCGATCGGTCGGAAGGGTGTCGCGAGGGAAATTTCACACGTCACAACTCGTACTCGCATATCGATTGGTAGTAAAAAAAAACGGTTCTGTTTTCATCATTTTTTGTTTCTTTCTCTTTTCTTTTTTTTTTTTGTTTGTTTGAAGCGTCTGCTTGTACCAAAGATTGGAGGGAATGCGGGTATGCATGCGTAGCGGATGACAGGCAGGATGCGATGGTTGATCTATCGATCGATTGATTCGTAATCAAGCGGTGCGGTGCAGTCAGAGGTTGATCGTCTATGAGGAGTTTAGCTCTGATTGGCCCGCCATCAGTCAAGTTTCAAAGTCACAAATATGTCGACTCCCCTGCAAGCAGACCTGGCGTCAGTCGATATGATAAAAGAACAAATCGTATTGCCATAATAATCTGGTTATAAATCACCACCACTCTTAAGTCAAGCATGTATCGTACGGGTGTATTGAACGAAAATATCTTCACGTTGAACGCATTTGGCGGATATGACGAGTGTGAAGCGGCCGTGGCCGGATCTATTTATCATTTCTTTGCAGTCTTACGTACTTTTACAATCGACACTATCAATTTTCTGATGTAGTGCAATGTCTCGGTACAGTAAATATTCCGCTTAAACCAAACTTATGGATACGATCGGTATGAAGCATAATGTTCTCGGAGACTGCGGCCGGTGTGAAATGACTTCAACTTCCTCACAGGCGAGTTGTAAGACTGCAAAGAAGCAAAATACCGCCGAATATTAGTAACTATGCGTTCGATTAGCTTGAAATCCGAAATTATACAATAATATTATGTGAACAAGTAAATCCGAGGTATCGCTTATTGTAAGGCAGTATTCATGGATACTACTCTTCGTTACAAGATTGTAGTCCCTGGAAAACAGTAATGTGAGCATAATTTTAAACCCTTCGTGGTTCAAACTGTTTCAGCAATCATCGTTAGGGCAATAACTACTGGTTGACTATGAATGCTGAATTTTGTTGGAAAAATGTATAGACAGTTGAAAAATGACACATGATAATCTGTAAAGGTTATCCACATTGAAATGCACATAAATAAATGAAGTTGCGTCCACTTTTCCGGTATGGCGTGCAAAATCATTTGCGGCTTGAAACTTTCGATCCACGATCGAACGCGGGCGCAACTTAATCGACTTACACGCATCTAATCTTGACCGTTTTTGCGACCGAGTGCCGTTGACTAAATTGGCTGCAACCTTTATTCTGTGAAGGTAGGCGAATCGTGGAAAACAACGTCGTTTCTCTCCCGGATCGAATTTTCTCAATAGATAAGACCGACGATACGGAATGTCTTCAGAATTTTATATGCTTGGGAGCGTATAACAACATACTGGGGGATCTGGGGGTTCCATGTCTGAGAATTCGATCTGGAAGTGAGACGTTCTCCTTGTTAGAATCAGTTAAAACTCGAAACGAAATGTAAGACTGGCTCGATCCGCAAAGGGTCGACACACACTACTGTCACTTTACATCGAATAACCAAATATCGAATCTAAACAAATATTCCCACGGAGAAAGATCGGTAAGTACAGGTATCTGTACTCAGGTAGACTGATTTCGTAAAAAAAAACATTCATTAAAAATTGCCTTTAAGTTCGTAAAGAAACACAAACGTACATCACAAACACATACGTATCTCAAGCGAAAAAAGAAACACGTTAAAACTGTATTAAGAAAATTGTAAACTTAACTTTTAAGGGACGTGTCGCTCGCGTTTTGGTCTTGCTTAAGGATCTATGATCCTTAGGGCTTTGTGCGACTAAATACAACGTCATTCAATTTGTCACATACGCAACTACATTAGAGATCAGTTAAACGAATTCGATTCATCCGTTTCACCTGAAAGACAAAAATCAACTTAAACGGTTAGGGCAAAGATATGGACAGTCTCATCCGTACGAAGGACATTGCAGAAAGATCATCGGTTTATCGGTTTATATTTAAAACATTTTGCGTGTATCTTATAAAAGTGGATCTTAATCGACGTAAATTTACAAAGTGGTAATTATGTAATCCTGCTTGGATGGAGAACAATTACTTCATGAAGCGTGTCACATTTTACACAAAGTACTAACAATGTTCAGTTTGATCAGTGATCGTGGGAATGAGAATAGTTAACGAGAAAAACTAAGATCGCCGCCTGCTGCATCGTTTCGTGTCGCTTAATTCTAATAACGGCCGAGAGTCTAACTAAATTGACGATACCACTTGAGCAGCACATAAAATTTGTACGGACCGAACGATCGCATCGGCATACACGTCAACTTTCGTCCGTCGCAAAACATTTCTGCTAGCGTACACCATACGACACAATCTGAACGTCGCTTCTTCACAATATTTTCCCCGCTCGTAATTCGACACTTTTCTCTCTCTCTCTCTCTCTCTCTCTCTCTCTCTCTCGGTACGGCCGCGCAGGCGAGAAAGATCGGCAGCTAATTTGAATTGTAGGAAAAGGTGTTTTCATCGTTTCAAGACACCGCAGGTATTCTTACACAAACTGCATAGTAACATTTATTTTTTTCAGTAACTAATGTATGTTAATTCACAATTTTATCAGGGAACTGTTAAGTCTATCAACATTGAGGTACTTGCTTATGAAAGAACGTTTTTGTCTCTCTATCTCTTTCTTTTCTCTCTCTCTCTCTCTCTCTCTCGCACTCTCTCATTCTTTCTCGCTCTGTCTCTCCGAGCAAAATGAACGTATCACCGCATGAAATGTGTATCTCGGGCAGAAAATGATGCCATATCAAGGCGTACAACACGATCGCTTATGAAACAATACTCGCGCCAAATGTGAGATCTTAACTCTCGTGTGATATTTGATCTGCAGGCGGTCATGAAGGTGGCACGGCACATTTTTTTCCGAAATGGGACCGCTCCATTGCAAAAAAGAAAAAAGATACCACAGAGGTGAGAATGAACATTCCATGTCGATGAGACAGCAGTATTACACACAATGACCGTGGGTGGGGGAGGTAAACTCAACATGCTCGTATATATGCGTATATCTGTGTAATATATCGATGGCTAAGCATTGATAACAATATACTTGTAAAAATTTTTACGCCCGTATAATATGACCACAGCTTTTGTCAGGTGATAAAAAACTCGTTACGTCTGGACAGAGGATATCTTTAAACTACAGTCTGTGATGTCACATCGTATTCTGACGAAATTGACAATATTGTTTGCTACCAAAAATAAGCTTTCCGTATTATTACGCTTACATAAACTCCTCTATAGCTACTACACTGTACTTGAGAAGGAAGATTTAAAAGATTCCCATAATGGTATTATCTTTTTTTTTTTGCCGTTTTCGTTCTTGTTAAGATAAAATTTCACGAACGACTTAACGTTATAGTCCATCGTTAGCGCGTAGATGTTAGTTAAGCAAACTGATTAAAATGGTCGTCTTGCAGTTATTTCTCATGCGTTACAATTTACGGTATTAAATTTATCATTCTCTCTATTTCTCTTGCTCTCGCTCAGTCACTCTCTCCCCCCCTCTCTCTCTCTCTTTCTCCGCAATTACATACTTTTTACAATTGTTACGAATTACTCTATTCCATTCTTCACACTTCAATGTTACAAGATCGCAAAAAAACTGGTTGTTCGTCGGAATGTGTCGCTTTTCGATTAATAAATTATGCATGCTTCTCGCCGGCATTTGAGTTTCCACATTGACAAGTGGCACATTGTTCGCGAAGACGAACGATCACGATCCGCGAAACGTTCCGCGTCCACGCTCTTCGCGTGTCGCGCCAGCGTCAGAGGTCAGACAGTTTCTTCGTTCAGCTTCGTCGTCTTAGGAACATTCATTATTACTATACGATACAAAGCAGGTGTTCAAGAATGAGCGCGATCCTTTCGGCAAATCAATCCAGTCGTCATATAGTTAGATAAAAAATTTGTTAAAAAATCTCTAAAATACCTAAATTACCGCTCGACACCGTCTGTACTTCTCGATACAATTTGTAATTCGCGAAAAATTCGGTTTATTAATCGAAAAACTCAACCTTCCGTTCGCACGTAAAAGGCGCCCTAGCGGGTATTTTCTGCCTGTGCATTTCTGCACATGTGTGAGCCAAAATGTTCGCCTGCGAACACACGGTATATGTATATACTTTTATTCTTCGTTACAGAACATCTCCCTGCGGCCCCACTCTATCCCCGAGCGCCATATATAAATTGTGGATAGACTCGAATGAGGCACGTTGTAATATTACCTTACAGTATTTCGGACAGATTTATTTAGGATCCGATAGAGATTTGCGATAACATTCTTAGGAAACAAATATAGGTCGCAGCGTGTGTTACGTTGTCATTGTTGCTGTTGCTCTTTTAATAGTGTGTCAAGACGTGTGTGAGTATATTGGAACGAAGGTGGCGGCAGAACGTAATGATGAACGATGTTCGCGGCATGAAGAGTGAAACGTTTAAGCTCTACGTTTAAATTTGCCTTCCGTCGTTATCTCTACAACTAACAGGTCTTGCGGATATTTCCATAACGTTGATCCTCACGGCGAACTACAAGAATGAAGACCCTTATGCGTAGAATACACACGCGTGTGTTAAGCACTTCGTATGCCGAGATAGCGCTCAATATCGAGTGGCCTGTTAATAAGTGTTCACGTTCAAAGCGAGTCGCGGTGCGATGTTCTTTTTCGTCCTTTTTTTTTTTTTAAGTTCGTTATAAAATGGAACTTTGAGCTTCGACGGATCCAGGAGTCGTAAAAAACGGGAAGTGAAGCGGTAATTTTTTGTCGCACAAACTGCCGTATACCAGCTCGATCAGGCACATAGTATCTTTCTGGATGCTGTCGAAACGACGGCGGGGCCAGTTTTGGTGAAAGAAAGCCACGAATCTTTTTTTCTCGTTCAACGAACGCTTACATGCGCCGACCAGTCGACATTGAGCTCCATCAGCGCGACAGGTGTCCCGCAAATCTCACTGGACAGTACAGCGTGGGAGTACGAAAGGTGCGCGTCCACGAGAGATCCGCAGGAGACGGTAAAAATGAGTGTGTTTGAGCCAAGGATCAGTGGCGAATTCCGTCTCTCTCTATTTTTTTTCTCTCTCTCTCTCTCTCTCTCGTTCCTCCCCTTCTCTCATCCGTCTCTCCTCGTCTAGACATATTATTGACTTACAATTTACTCCTTATGAAAATAGTCTTGATTTTTACAGCAATTATTTTTCTTCTCAGTCCGTAGGGTTTCATATAAACATGTTACTTCTCTTCTCGTTTCCTCGTCGCATCGAACCTCTCTTTGACCGCGCGCGCGCGCGTCATTCAGGATTCCCGCGCAAACCTCGGAACACGCTCGCAAGCGTTCGGCCTGGCGCGCCACGCGAAATCCGCTCATGCGATTCTTCGTAAGCGACCGCGCGGACTGTTCGCCGCGCGTACAAACTCGTCGGAACTTCCTTCAAACTCGAGAGCGTCCCTACAGTACACCAATGGCGCGCACGGTTTTCTTCGCTCTTCGTACGCCGAGCCGCACGTGTCGGGGAGCATCCCAAGAATCGACGCTTACAGACTACCGTGGCCTTATTTACGGCAACGCGTTGCCCCTCCTGACGAAGCGTTACGCCTACGTGTTCGCCGTTAACGAAAAAGAACGACAGGTGTGCGGAAAGAAAGGAAACGACGGAATCTCATACGCCACAGTTTCGGATATCGTGATTATTGGGTAAGAGAAGTGTAAGGAAAAAAAAAAGAAAAAAAAAAGTTTGAAAAAACTTGTGAAGCTTTGCTCGTGGAATACAGGGCGAGTGTGAATGTTCGGAGTTGCGAGTCTGCGAGGAAGCTTTGGCTCGAGGTACGCGCTTTCGTCGGGTCCCTGGGTTTTACGAGAACGCGCGCACAACTCTCCCGCCAGAACGATCGTGGCGTTTCCGGCCTCTTCGTTCGAACGCATAGAGTGCGAGAAACGCGAGTGACGGGGTGGCGGAAGGATGGGCGACGGACCGGCTGCGTGACAGAAAGAAATGTTTGTTGCGGCATGCGAAATGAGCGTATCTCGGAGAGTAGCGAAAGCGTCGGGTGGCCAGAGACTGTTGCTGCGATCGAGAGCCTTCGAAGATCCATTCGATTCCGTTAACGAACCCGCACGAACAGACGGTTCGGCTTCAGATCGATCGTCACCGATGCCGCACACTCTCTGGCCGCCCTATGTGCGTGTACGAGTGCGAGTGTATGCGTTTGTCTCCTAACGGCGAGTACAAAAATTTCGGTCGTCTCCCGAGCGTATCGTACAGCGTGTGTGATCCGCACGTTAGAACGATATCCTGCGTAAGAAATTCTGGGAGGGGGGTGGGAAAAAAAAAAAAAAAGAAAATATCACAATCTGCTTCGTACTTTCGAAATGTTCGACTCTTGACGTCCGAATTCGAGAACTTAAGTTTATGAGGGGGGGAAGGGGGCAAGGTCCGGGAGAATATGGCAGCGTCCCCGGTTATTATTGTTAAAGAGTAACAACCTAAATTATTTGTACAGTACGGTGTCTATTTTGTTTTCTCTGAACTAAAGTATCAATGATACTGAAGTCGTGAGATGAATGAGGGTGACGGTTGATGGGCTCACAAAAGATCTATCATTCCTCCATCTGACAGAAGACGGTACCGGCCAACGCGCTGATCCATGTCCACTAGGGGCGAACAGATACACAGATACAAACGGTCAGAGAGTGCGTAAGTTGTATTGCGAAAAATCAATTTAGTAAGTCTAAGCAGGCACGGTGAGGGGTGAGTCGGTGCGACGGTGCAAATTCACTCTATCACAGACGTTCTGTGCGTGCTCGATGGAAGAGTAGAGTTAAGAGAAGGACACAGTGTACAAGCTACGGAATTGTACCGCGCACCCTTACCCGTTCACCGTCAAAGAATGCCTCGCTCACGAGGACTACTTCAACCCTTTGAGTCGCAATTTGCTTTCTCTCTTCGCAGTTCGCGGAGAGAATTGGCCGATATCGTGTCTGTTATATGCAATGTCGCGTGACTTTCTGATCTTCTCTCGCACGACCGTCGGTACGGAGATGAAGATGCTCAAAGCGTCTAAGTCCTGCTACCGTACGCTCGTTCGAAAGCCATGAGACTCAAAGGGTTGATTAATGATAGCAAGACATTAATTAATGGAAATGAGGAGCAAACCAAAAAACACACTGCACTAATGTACTTACACGCAGCATGCAATAAAGCGTGAGCAAAGAAAGCTGATGCAGCAAGTCTGAATACCGTGAACACAATGACAACACGAACCATCGGGTCGGATAATTAGCGGGTCGCTTCTTTCAGCGAGACGCCGCACAGTCCCATAAAGCGATTGGAGCTACGCGATGTTATACTTTCACAGCGCAGACTAATAATCGACAAATGAAGTTGCAGAAAGTTCGGCAAAAAAGGTCTGAATCGACACAAACATGACCCAATATACGCATTCGAATATTTGCGGACACTTGCGCCGCCTACTAGCAAGTAAGTATCAACACCACGATAGATCATAGTACCAAAGCCATTATTTTGCCGTCAATCGTGAAGGAGCTAATAAATAGAAAGAAATAATGAGCGATTGACAATTACCAGCGACTAAAAGATAAGCGTATGCGTATTGCGAAACGCGATAAAATGAGAAAAAGATTCAGGAGTATCGGTATCACGGCCTCAGCAATTGGGGGGTTTGAAACTACAATATGTATGCGTTCGACAGATAAATGGGAGACATATACAGAAGAGATTACAAAATGAGCTACCATATAGTTATAATGCAATATAATCTTATCCTTAAAATGTGAATTACAGAAGTACATTCGTAACATAGCATCATATTTAAAAACCATTAACATTTTAACGATGATAATCATAATCATAATAATAGTAATAATAATAATAATAATAATAATAATAAAACTATAATAATTAAAATAGTAATAATGGTAATAATAATAAGGATGTCTCTGATGGTGTTGAAATAATAACAGTAACAGCAGTAGCATTTGTAATAATAAGGACGATAAGTGTAATAATAATAATAATAATATAACAATGGTACAGTTAATAATAATAATGATAATATCACAAAATAATCGTTATACAATATAATAGATATTGCGTAATAGATCTTACATGTTTCCGAAGTAATTAGAACGATCTCGAGAATTGCAATTATAAATTATCAACATGCAACGATACGAAAAAGTAAGAAGAAGAAAAAAAAGGTAGAGCGAAAGTAAGAATGTTGCCGGGGCTTTGATATTCATGAGTTCGACAGAGTGGAGATAACTCAGGGAGTCGAAATCGAGACGGAAGATTGCAATGTACAGACACTAATATCATTCGTCGCACTGGCGACGATCTCTTGCGCAATCATGCATTTCTACAATACTTCAGAGAAAATATACAGAGGCACGAACATTCATCTTAAACTAGCGCTACAGAGGGAAAAATGAAAGTTCGAGCGAGTCACGACAAATAGTTGAGACAGCTTGGATTTTTCCCCTTTTTTTTTATTCTTTCTCTCTCGAATGAAGTGATGTCTGAACGTATCGAATGAAAGATGTCTGGACGTCCTAAGGATAAAGTGTGTGTCTTGAATTATCTAGGCCCCCGCATTGTTCCAATAACTTCTCTAATAAATTATTGTCAGAGTTTTAAACTGTTACCAGCACATGTATATGTCAATGATGATTCCTACGTATTTACAGAATTTCACATGTTTTAAGGCTAACGAAAACACCTTCGTAGAAACTAGCTTCGGGGGGAACCTGTACCATTAACTATATTGTACATGTCGAATTTAGCGAGGTGCGAAAAGAACGAGGAAGGTATTATCGTGCCGATCTCCTGAACGAATCTCTCACTTTGCTGGGCGCTTTATGATACGGTGCTTCATCGCGGAAGGGATGTGAGACAGTAATCACAAAACGACGGAACTTATCACTAACTCGGTGCCCACGTTCGACCCCCATAAACCAACCTACATCTTCGTTTTCTACCTTGATCCTTCACTCTATACTGATTTTGAGGATCTCACACCGTCCGTTCTTTTCGCGATACATCGAACACGCGCGTACTAAGTCGTCGTTACGCTTAGGTTATCCGAATGTATCTTGCGATTAATAAAATTCTATTATTTCCCGGCTTCGTTATAAGCTACACGAATTGATTCTGGGAATATTCTCATCTACGCTTGAATAAAAAGAACTCACTACTTACGTTGAAATTAAAACATCGCCTACTTATTTTAGTACTTTTCACGAGAGATTGACGATAGAAGTATGAACGTTGCCTGGCAACGAATGCGTATGAAATTCGTAACCCTCTATAATTCATATAAACAAAGAGGTTTTTCTCAATTAGAAGATCCGAGCAACGATCCGATTGCAAAAATGTAATACGTAGTCTCGTTGCATTCGGAAAGGAAATTTGTGCTAATAAGTCGGGCTACGGATGTACAATCGTAGACAATCACTCTCTCGTGATCACAATGCAACCACAAGCTGAACGTTACTGGGCCCCGAAGCCAGTGTATTCTATTAATTAATTCGTACTTTTCCTTAACTATAGTAATAATTTTAATAATAATAATAATAATCATAGTAGTAATAATAAGAATTATAATAAGAATAATAATATACATATATCTATCTACACTTTGTATTAATAGTCATGTATGTAACTAATCTAAGATTGTGTAATCTTCTGTATACATTAAAAAAAAGTGTATAGACAATAGAAAGACAATTGGTTTGTTTCAATCCACATTTTGTCTCATATCATGACCAGAATTTTGGGTGTTTGCTGAGTCTGAGGTCCCTTATACACTGATCACAATTCTGCTCTCCGTAGACATCATGCCTGATAATAAATATGCTATCCAAATATTCATTTTTCTTTCTCTCTCTTTCTCACTCTCTTCCTCTCTCAATGTTCGCAATAAAAACGGCTGTGTTCGACGGTATAGATTTCGTTTTGTGACAATTAAAATGTTCATCGCGCGTAAGCTGCTCTTATATCAAAAGAATCATGTAAAATGTCATAACTCCCGCGACCGATTTTCTCTTCACATTTCGCTAAAATTGCATTTTACAATATTTACAAATATATATTTGCTCATTGCAAATGGGGTTGCAATTGATCGTTGCATAAAAAGGATCGACAGCGGTAAAAAAAAATTATGCTACACAAGGCACAACTGAAATAACGTATTAACGCTTTATCAAGCACATTCCATGAAGCATATATTCGCAGACTTCCACCTATTTATCACCTTACTGCAATCACAAAAAGTCGATCACCAAGATACGTTACTCTAAAAAAATACGACGGTCAATTAACGAAGAAAATGTACCTTGACATCGCCTTAAAATTTACATTTATAAAGATATCAAGGAATACGAAGTTTAAACATTGCACAGCCTGGTTGTAATTAGCATCTCCATTACAAGATTAAAACGAGTGAAATTGTTCTGCCTTAAACGCGCAATTATAATCTTACAAAAATTCCATTATTCATCATTCGTTAGCAGTCTATATGCACATTCACTTTGGTACTTCCAAAAGACGAAAAAAGAATGAAGCGTTGAACAAGATCACAAATCACTATTTTCGTAAGGCAATCTACGTACGTACGATTATTCACTTCCCCTTCGATCAATTTTACACTAGACCCTTATGAATTCAATTGCCCATGCGGACCTTAAAACATTTCCCACCGACAGATTTCTATTCGAATTTGTAAACCATTTCAGACGACACTAATACGCATCCTTTTCTGTATACGACGTTTCATACAGTATGGTATACCGACGAAAAATACCAGCACCATGCTGTACAGAGTACTAGAAACGTTACGCTAGAACATGGAATACCGACCAACTGATCACTTGCCATTTCGCAATTCTGTAGAAAATCGAAAGCATAGGTGATACAAAAGTTATTAAAACACGGTTGGATCAAATCATTAATACTGCGCGCGTGTACGTAAACAGAATAGACGCTGTACTAATTAGACACTAATAACTTATGAGTGACTTAATTTGATGCCCAAGAGAAACGAGAAAAACTGTAAGAAATAACATGCAAGTAATATCATATTCTCATGAAATCTAATAAACCTACACACTCGACGGTTTTGATGCTTTCTGTACACAATGAATGTCACAACATAGATATACCAAGCAAAGGAATACATTTCAACTCTCTCTCTCTCTTTCTCCCTCTCTCGTTCTCTAGCGAAAATTAGCACTTTATACAGTCCTGCATATTTTCAAACTCGCATAGTGTGTTTTGTGGTGATGAAGAAAGTGAGCAAATTCATCTGATGCAAGTCTCACACTCGCCAGGTTACATTTCACTTAAGGGACTTTCTGATGCGAGAGCGGCGGGTTTCATCGCACGTCTTCTTAAGTAAATTCGAAGTTAAATCGTTTTACTCGGTACAACTAGACTTTGGTTTACTTCGTTCGTCAACGTACTTCCATGTTTCTTTTAGATCAGCTACCCGACAAACGCAGATTTACCTAAAGAAATAACGAAGAAGAAGAAGCGGCGAAGAAGCTCAAAAGAATTGTAAATATCTAAGAGAACTTTCTCTCCCTATTGAAACATTTACTATCGATCCCTAGAAACGTGTCATTAAAAACAGATCATAAACGATTAAAATGAGTTGTATCCGAAGAAACGGAAGTGTACGTCGCGGACCACTCGATTCCGTCACGTCTCATGTTAGAGGAGTGATGAGAACTCGAAATTATCGCACGTCCCATTTCTCTCTCTCCTGCGCGCACGCGCGCGCTTCCTCCCTCGAAGCGCGTTAACATTCAGGAGCATAAGTTACAGTTACGTTTGAACTGGGCGAAACTTAATGCCAGTTGAAAGAAACTCAGCTTTTAAGTACCAAAAGCAGCGAACCCGAGCTATGTGTCTAGCGTTGCCGATCGTACAAATGTCGTAGAAGAACGTTTCGCATTGGTAGTGCTCTGCCTATGATGACTACTCCTACTCTTGTCCCCGCGTGAAAGTAAACCTTTAGCAGTTTCTCTGAGACTAGCTCTTTGGTGGGTATTGACATGTGTACGGCTACTGCTGTGTGTAAGAGGATGGCGATTCACCACCAGAGATGCAGAGGACTCACCGGATTCCCAACCATCTTCATCCCCTGTCGTGTCACACTCACTGCTGTCAGCTTCACTGGATTCACTGGGCGTCTCCTGTCCACCCATTCCTATCTGTACACCATCTCCTGTTCTGTTTGCCGTTGCTGGCACAGCCTGTGATATACTTCCACCCACCCGATGCATAAATAAACTAACCTGAAACGGACAGATCACGCACAATCGTTATTACGTGGGGTCGCTGATAATATTGAACGTTCGATGTGAAGAGTATATTTGTTACGCATATATGTTGCTAAGTAATTTCGGGTATTTATACGTTACAAAACGTACCTTAAAATCAGGACTGTACAGCTTGTGATGTTTATCCTTGTGTGCGTCGTCTAAGCCCCATTTCTCTATATTCAAGACGAGAGTAGGCGGCATAGGTCCAAGGCTAGCTAAAGATCCTGTCCTAGGTTTCACGTGCGACATAACCATCGGTAGTTCCATAGCTGTACCATCACAGCTCAATGCCCTTGTTGAACGTTCAATGGGTAGCTCCCCGTTGTCATATTCGGATGCCAAATGGTCTCGTACAAAAAAGGTGTTGAACCAGAAGTGAAATAGTTTTTCCTGGCAACAACACGATGGGACGTAGATAAAGTCAAGGGAATCCTCGAATAAAATATGTATATCTCGTAGTAATACATTGACATATATACCTTTCTTTTCATTTTCGGCCTATTATAAAAATCTACCCGAATGTCCCCGGTTAAAGCCACGCTGTGTTGCAGCGGTATGCTAAGAGTTGGCATTCCTTTCCGAACATCATAGACTTCTGAACTAAATATCCTTTTGTTGGATTCAGATATCACAAAATGCAAACCTAGAATGCAACGATAAATGCGAACATGTAATATATTGTCTTGTAACATTTCACTGATGAAGTAGAGTGACATAAGAAGAAAATGAATACTCACAGCCTTGGCCCCCATTAAATATGGGTACTGGATCCAATTGAATTTTTCGCAAAATTAACGTAACGGGTTGATAATTTAAACCCTCTTGAACGAGAGTATCGTAGTAACCGACGTACCTCCTTTGGGAAGGTATTGTCACTCCTTTCCTGAGATCAAAATAATCATGAAGGAATGTCCAGCAAGTATCATGCCGCTATTACCGTAAAGCTTACTGTTCTACAAAGACATTCACCTATCATGCGTTCGCTTGGTGCCGTAATAGTTGAGAGCTTCTGTGGCACTAAAAAATTGTTTGCTATGGAGAAGGTAGCAACAGACCATTACTCCTGTTCGCCCTTTACCCGCCTTACAATGAACTACCGCTACGTTTTCTTTATGCTGAGAAAGCCATGTGTGAACATCCTCACAGAATGGCTTAATCTGCTCCAATTTTGGAGGATTATGATCGTCGAATGCATAAGTAGCCACTCTTTGCTTGAACTTTTTACAGTCATACGATCTCTCCGAACATCTGAAATCGAACGTTCCATTAGTAACATCTGTATTGCTCAGAAGTGGACTTGAGTACCGTGTAATAGACTTACAGATTATAAATTTTATAATGATCTTTGTGTTTCGATTCCAACAGTTTAACGACATCATCAATGTGATTTCTGTATACACCTTCCAACTTTTCAGCAGGAAAACCCATTGCTATCAAATTATCTCTTATATCTGTGCGTATATCGTGCATTTAATTAAGGGAAAACATAGCCAAGAAGTACGAGAGCTCCAAAAAATGAGAAGTACATATTGAGGCAGTAAGGAGGTAACAAATATTCAAATTTAAATTATCTGACCACAACCACTACGTATCATTAGCCAAATTTAGGTTCAGTCTTGTAACAACCCTTCCATGTTGCATGCAAGCAAAGAAACATATAACATCACATAAGTGTGATAAATTGCTTTAATGCATTTCAATTTTCAAAGCTATCAGTGATCATGAATCTACTTTAAAGAATCTGTTTCTTTAAGCACTAACAGCATTATATCATCTTTGGTAGATTTGTTCTCATGTAAAGTAAGTATTGCAAAAGGATACAGGTGAGATCAAGATTAAAACCATCTTGAGTAAATCGTTTACGACGTTTACTGACAAGCCCCTTTATGGGGTTGGTCATCTTCATGTTACTGATAGTGTTAGCCATATTCGGCTGGCTCTGTCTCAATTCTCCTTCTTCACTGCACGCTGATCTAACCTCTGCCTCGTCTTCGCCAACTTCGTCTTGTACTGCCTGATTTTCAAAGGTTTTCGTGGCCTATGTCGTAATATATCATTTTTAACATACATCATTCAACAGGGGTCTATAGAAAAGCTTGTACAAAGTATTCACCTGTGGCTTGTGAGCTGAAGCGTCACATGAGCCCAGTTCTGGTCCTCTTTGTTCCTCCAGACAAACATGGAGGGGAGTTACTGACGCAGAGATATGCTCAGAGATTTTGTTATTCAGCCTGCTGCTTGTGGGTCTTCTGCAGGAAAAGCATATGCCCATCAATTCCCAGAGCATGCGCCGGTCTTGTTGTCCATCTCATTGAGGCCTCTATCTTCGCTCTATAACGTTTTGTCACTTGGTCACAGTTTGAGTTTAACGTCACTATGGCCACCACCGCCAAATCTCTGATGTAATTTACCAAAATTGTCAGTACGCACAGACGCAGAATTCCATTACAACGAAGTACACTGCACGACACACATCACAATAAACATTATGTACGGTACTCATTGAAAAGCGTACGAGTCTTTCCCCACTAGCTATTTCTAACATTTTAAGAGAGAACAGGCACGTTTTGTCACCGATTAAAATGAGCTTAAATTCACAGTTTTCCTATGCTTGAGGTTCGGACAAGGTACAGAGATACATCCCTACACCATTGGCTAAGGGAAACGTGCAGTATTACGGTAACGGAGAGGGATCCGCGAGAGGAAAGGAAACACAGTCGGACAGAGGACAGAAGCGGAATGAGAAAGTGCTCGTAAACGGGCGAACTGAAAATCTTTCCTACTCGACAAAACGCATTTCCCGAAACAGGTTATAGAATCCGTGTTCCGCTATCGTCGAAGTCTGACACGAGTTAAAGGCGATTACGTTTGATCCTTCGCGAGGTAAACGGTCGGACGATCAAATTTGCATTGGCTCACAAGATCCGGATTCGGCAGGAAATATCGGCGCACGATCGCTACACGAGGAAAAAAGCGTAATCTTCTGTGCGGTTTGTCGAAGTTTCTCTCGTTATCACCCCCACATCAAAATACATTTACGAGAGGGGAAAAAAAATGGTGCCAATACGAAAAGGAAAGGTTAGGTTAAGCATCGTTCGCTGTGCCGGGGAGGCCGTGCATCGGCCAGAGAGCGTATTCGCGAGAACTGAACTAGCAATAACGTGCGTATTCTCGGGAAACGAGTGCTCGCAAGACGCTCGCGTAGACTCGCCGGAGCCTCTCAACCGATCATTGTTAAGAAACGTTGCATCTCGAGACACAGACACACGCAAACGCGCGCGGGCGCGAGCGCGCGCGCGCGCACATCCTCACACACGGGAGAGTTAAACTTTCGAGTTTTAAAAGGCGCGAGGCAACTGGGCAGATTCGAACGATAATCGAGGACGACGTCGGGGCAACCCTCGGCGATCGTGTTCCGGCGATATGAAGGTTAACGTCAGAACGCTCACGTTTTCGCGTTATGGAGCACGACGACAGTATACGGTGTATCGGAGCGGAGCCGAGTCGGGGGAATGGAAGAGCAGCATCGAAATCTAACCTTTCACGGGTCGCACGCATTTCTCACTGCCGCCTTACGTTTTCGGAGGACACGGTCGTGTCATCGTGTCAGAATCGTAGCACTTGCTCTCTCTCTCTCACACACACACACACACACACACTCTTTCTCGCGCGTCTCACCCGCTCGCACATCCCGTACATATACATACACATATACACATAACGCAGAAGGCACATATTCACATATACGTACGCAAACGGAGAGCAGCAATCTTTTTCGTGTCGTGTTCCCTCACTTTACCCGACGTCGTGGTCGTGGTGGTCGCGGTCGCGGTCGCGGTCGTCGTCGTCGTCGTCGCCGCCGAACACACAACGAACGGTCTTACTCACGCACGCACGCACGCACGCACGCACGCATGTACGCACGCACGCACGCTGCACGCACGACGCACGCACGTACGCACGCACGCACACATGTAACGGATAGAACACGCACGCACACTCACCGACAATGCATCAGACCGTGCACCGCAGGTGTGCAGGACGACCCGTCTCGTCTACTTTGTATGCGAGCTTGGCGCTGATACGCTTCACGGATGCTCGCACCGGAATTCGATCGTCGCCGTAATTGTCCTGTCCGTGTCGGCTTGCATTTTCGTCGAATAGGGGGCTGGGTCGGGGGGTTGGGGGGGTGGGGTTGGGGGGGAGGGGCGGGGGAGGGAGGGCGAGCAAAGCCGATATGAAAAAGGAGCGAAAAGTCACGCTTAATTAGCGAACGGAAGTGCTCCTCGTAGCGTCCATCTCAAAGCACGTTCCACGGGCGACCCGCAATCGGACGAAACTCGTACAGGCACCGTTTCACCACCAGCGCCATTCACGATGACGCGCTCATATCGCGGCCGTCTGCACCACCGCGTACGATTCCGCTCACTCTAAAATGCAATATCCCAGTGCGCCGCCGACTCTGCGGCATTACGAGGGAGGGTAAATGCTTTGTCCTGCTGCGAGTTTCATTCCCGGAAACTCTCACTGCCGACGGAGGCGCTCCGTCGGCTCGAGAACATGCGCATGCGTCGTTTTTCCCCTCTTTTTCCAGACGTCGCGAAGGAGGGATTTTTAAAGAGCGGAGCCGTCCCGAAGTCGGCCGTCAGCGCTCGTCTCTTCGTTTTTGCTCTCGAAAACGTCACGCTTCAATTTTCATTGTACTCTTCGTGTCGTCAGATTTTCCAACACTACGCTCTTCTCGATGTCTGTGTTACATGTTTCGGTCAAGGGTACAATTTCAATCGTTTATGCATGTCTGATGGTGTCATTTTAACATTCATCTGGAATCTCTAGTAATAACTGCTCGTGTGAAGAACTTCAATGAATTCGTACTTTCAAAGTGTAGAGACACGTTGATTTGACTGAGGCAGTGAAGTCATTTCTGGAATTTACTAACTTTGATCGATGTACTAGTATTGGTGATCGAATTATCAACCTCTTTTATAATCGCATTTATTAATATATTTATTTACACTCACAGTACAACAATCACAATGCACACGTAACATCAAAGTCAACAATTCGTGTAAATGAACTTTTCCCGACACAAGTTCAATATCTCTTTAATATCTTTCACACAACGTCTTGCGTAATATTTACATTGACTTGTACTTACGTCACGGCACTCATATTTACAATAACGGAAGAAAGTTGTTCACTTAAAAAAACAAACACTTTTTTACAGCTTCTCAGATAGAACCGTAATATGTATCACTATTGACTCCAATGTCATGTGCAATATCGGCGTTACAAATCAAACGTCACAGTATTGTTTCCTAGGTTTCATATGTATCACTAAGATTTTAACTAAATTGTAGTCACAATTGCAGTTTACGTGGATTTGATTCATCGAAAAAGGAACTATACGTAGCAAAATAAATATGCCTATAGTAGAAAGTTTTGTTTTAACAGATACTAATATCATAATGGCGCTCTTGTTATGAACATAGATAAATTGATGTTCTTCGATGCTTTTGCACGGACAAATTTGCACGTTGGCACTATCAATCCGTAAAAAAGCACGCTGAAAGTCAGTTATATTTCGATTAAATTTATAATTCGTAACACGTTCCTTAGATATTGTAGAATTTTACACTCATATAACTTCAGGATAATTCTACCCTAAACTCTAAATTTCTTATTGTTATTATATATATATAGTTCTTTTTTTAATAGGTACAAATTTGTAATTAGCTACTCCATCATTGACATATCTTGTCTTCTTTTTGTACCATAAGACACTACGAGAGCGTAACGTTGTCGCTTGTAAGAATTCGATTGAAGTAAATTCGGGAACTTTTACTTATTTTAATTCCGTGAGTTGACGCGTGCACTTCCCGAAGTTGACGCGTGCAGTTACGAAAGTTATAGAGCTGTTTGACAATTTTGAAGGCATGGGAAATTGAACACATTGCAAAATTAGGTATACCGCGGCACAAATAAGATCTAAAAACCTGACGATTTCATGCTAGAACAGTACCGAACCACTTATTATTTACACTAAGCACTAAAAAGCAAAACTATAGAGAGTATGCAAATTATTAGAGTTTCTCTTTTCGTAAGGAATACATTGCATCGCTCAATAAATTTCTCCTCCCACGCTAACTGTAAATAAACCTATGCGTCCAACATGAAATCTTTGGCAAATCATTGTCTATATTTGTAGAAATAAGTAACGCGGTTAAGAGAACGTTTGGGATCTGTTCGAGATACAAAACAATGCATTTATCACTATAATCTTATAAAATGTATCATCTAAAATGACTGATGTAAAGTATTGTGGATGAGGGGACAATTATAAATTAGCTTAGTCCAAATCTATTCTACTTAAAGTTCCCATCCCCGTATGCAACTTCGATCTCGTAAGTCGTTTGTATGAGTCCAGAAGATCCTCCATTGTGATAGGACGTATCGTATCATGAAACTCTTCCTCATCCGCTTCCTCCGTTGACCACTCTCTGCAGATGAATAAATAATTAGCCGAACAATGAATACACTTGATCCATCGACATTGACGTAATAGAAATTGCCACGTACTGCGAATGACTGCGCAAATAATCTCGAACACGGTAAACCGATCCTTGTCGGCAGAGTTCCTGTAGGTCAGAACCGGAAAAGCCATCTGTGAGCGTTGCTATTCTCGAAATATCTACATCACTGGCAAGTGGTTCATGATCCAAAATCAATTTCAAAACTTGTTTTCTCTGCTGCTCATCCTGAATGTCGTAAATTTCTTTTGTTATTATTTGTATAGACATCTGTGATCTGTTTGTCCATTGTTTACTTACCGGTAAGCCAATGTGGAACGTAGCTGGCATACGCCTGAGAATTGCTTTATCCAAATCTTGCGGCCTGTTGGTAGCACCCATGACAATGACTGTACAGGAGGGATCGGTTATTAGTCCGTCCCACAATGACATGAACTGCGCTTTCATCATGGCTGTAGCCTCGTGGTCATGAGAATTGCGTGACCTCAGAAACGAATCTGTATATTGAAAGTTGTAATAGAGTATAGTATACTCAGTAACTATAACTGATTAAAATCACCTTTGAAGAGATAGGAGCACAATTTGTTGTGTTTTAGTCACTAACCTATTTCGTCTATGAAGATGATGCAAGGCTGCAGTTTTACTGCTAATGAAAATACAGCCGCAGTAAGTTTTTGACTTTCTCCATACCATTTGTCGGTCAAAATGCTAACGTCTAAGTTAATGAAACGAGTTTTAGTCTCCTTAGCTGTCGCTTTAGCAATCATAGTCTTTCCACAACCTGGTGGTCCATGCAATAAGATCCCCTAAAATAAAAGTGAAAACAGTTAAGCCACAGAACATTGTTACTCGATAAGCAGGGGAAATACCTTTGGCGCCTGCGTTAACCGGGAATCCTCAAAAAGTTCCTTTCTCTGTATAGGCAATATAACTGTCTCCTTCAGCTCCTGTATCACATGCTCAAGACCAGCTATATTGTTCCATGAAATTTGAATATCTCTAGAATCGACTATATGATTAGCTATCATCATTTCGTAATCCGTCAACTGATCCATATTCGCCGTCCACGATGCATTGTCCACTTCTGCTAGCTTTTGCAATTTTTCTTTCGCCTGAAATGGTTTTCGAGCTTTACTACACAGTCCGTTTGGCAGAAAGAAAGCGTGTCGCGCCGAGACGAGGCACGTAAAGAAAATTCCATCGTCACGCTAGAATGTCGAGAGACAAGATTAGTGTTGCGTAAACGTTAAACCTTTTGTTTAGCCTTCTTCTTGGCGGTGTTCATGGGATCGATCGTGTTCATGATCCATCGCATGCTGAAATAGCCGATGGTCGTTGCGAAGGCGAACCTCGCGACGATCATTAAAACCTCATATCGGGAAATACCAGCTCCCGTCGCCACATTCATCGTACGCCCTCGATTTCTGTCGTTTTTACCTAAAAATTTGCCAACTCGGCGCAACGGCACATTAAAATTCACGTTCCGATGTTCCTAACCTAATGACCGAGGGCACCTCGCTGAACTTGCACCTCGGTGGTTTACTGGGAAATATATGTGTAAGAGGCCCGAGATACAAGCAAAGAGCGAGAATGGAGGGACATGCGCGCTGGCTCGCACGCAACTTCCCCATTCAAATATGCTCGGCCGTGGGGACCCCCGATATATATATGTACTTGTTGCAACACGATGGCGTTTGAATATACGGCTTTGATGATTTAAATTGTAATAAATTTTCAAACTTCCGACATCTCTGTACCCCCTTCTATAATTTTCGTAAAACACAGAATATCCCGTGTAAAAAAAAATATTGCATATACTGTAATAACAATCAAAATATATTTATTTTTCCTTTTAAATACAACAAATTAATAATAATAAAATATATATAAAACGAATAAAGATTATATTATAAATAACATTCATTATAATCAATGAGAAGACGACAGATTACCATAATTTGGTTCCCTGGTTGTCAATTTTAATCTGATCGGTTCCACATCCAATAGCCTGTTCCTTTTTTCTAACATAAAAATTTTTTTTTACTTGTAACCCGGTGCAGCGCGTACCCCCATCAAACTCTTCCCGTCCCCCAGGGGGTACGCCTACCACACTTTGGGAAACACTGCGCTATTCGATCGACATGTAGGACTCTTCTTCGGCGACTACAGTTCGTTTTCCTGGATATCTCTTCTGGACACGTGCTTACTTTTGTTTATCCTCACGGAGACATATTGCATGGAAAGTATATACGCGACCATTTGTTTAATATTACACGGACCCACGGACTGCACATTCGAAGTTGCTTATACTGTTCGCAATATTCGATGATTGCAAAATAAAGTTTCATTCTGCGCCGTTATGGTGCGTTTATAACTGTCTTGTGCTTCTGGAAAGTTACTTCAGTTTTCAGTACGGCAAATGGTAATAATCAACGTTTGAACACACCGTGTCACTGAATGAGGTGAAGTATATTATATAATTATATAAGATAATAAAATATGTTTTGTTGGTTACGTTAACGTTTATCACGTAAATACAATGTCTAAAGGCAACAATTATAAAATCGTCAGCAATTTAATGCAATAATTGTAAGTCAGAAAATGTTTCTGCATATAAGCGAGCATGAAAGCGATATTGCAAATTGTCGACAGATGATGGATCGGAAGTTGAGCGTTAATTGCATTAGCATCAATCGAATCGAATTTCTGTCGTATGGCCCAACCCGACCTAAATGTTCATATATAAACTATAGTTAAGCCGACTAATCCGAACGATGTTCATGGGTCGAGTTTTGCTCCGTGCAAGTTAAATCTCTGAGTAGCGAGCTGTTGTTTGTCCGGAGATGGTTTTAATTATAACGTCTCAAGTAACGAGGGTTGGCAAGGGTTGCGAGTTGCGACGTAATATATGGGAAGGGCCTAAATGGTCGGGCCATTATGTATACCGCGGCGTCGGATCTGCCCAGACATTAATAGTCTCACGTGACGTAATTAACTCGCGGCCGCCGAATTTCCGGCATCACAACACCTTAGATCTTAGATTCTGTCCGATAGATAATGAGAGGATAGACTTGGAATATTTACCCCAGTTACAATATCCACCTTATTCTTGAAGTAATCGTGACTCTCAGATATATCTCTGTAAATCTTTGACTTTAATAGGGCAAATTTCTAGACATCGTATATTATCTTTAACGGATGTCGAGAGTAGTATGACGAGCGTGTGTCGAGTGTCCGCGTATCGAAAAGTACGCCATTCGTGGCGTTCGGAGCGACAATAATGTACAGCGTCATTTCATAATTTTAGGTCATCCAAGACTTTTAAAACTGTCCAGCGTATTCCAGTCTCCATGTACATATGCACGTTCGGACTCAAATTTAGTAGGCTAATCGATGGTAAAGGATAAAATAATATATCATTGATAATGTATACAGAATTTATACCTATAAAACATATATTTGAAAATATTTGATTAAAATCACTTATGTTGAGTTAGGTACTGAATACAGTATAAAAATATAAAAGAGATTCTATTAATAGTCTGATAATTTGTCATTAGCTGCAGAATTCTCTTCGATGTAATATTAATCTATGTCTGCAATTAGTTTACTGTAATAGAAACAAAGCAATAGTTGAGACTAATGCTGAAAACATTATTGGTGATGCCAATTTAGTTGCTCCATTGCAAGAATCTTCTGAGCAATAGCACTCTTCCCAGTAATCTCCATTTTCATAAACACCCCAGTTGCAGACACCTGTAACTCCTGTACTGGCAACTGAAGCACATCGTCGAATGACTTGTCTCCATCGACCATCCCCTTCAAACGTTAAATGTACAAAGTTAAAATAAAACAGATGTACAGCAAAAATGTACAAAAATGCTTAAAATGTCTAAGTTACATTGCAACAACAGGACTTCCAACTTCTAGTTGGAAAACTTACAGATGAATCCACGCGGACTCTGCTGAGTTAATTTTACACAAAATGTTCCAGGCATGTGAGACTCATCGCTGTTACATTCAACTGCGATGTTCCGTTCCTTGTCAAACTTTTGATATGCACCGCAAAGATCCTCACCTTTCGGATCAGTGTCACTACTGCATTGGTAACAACGAGTTGCTTCAGACTCTGGGAAAAGATTGGTATAAGAAGTTTAATAAAATCCACGTGTCCAAATATTCGGCTGATCTCATATGCACAGTGTCTTTCTGATCATTCATTCGATTCGCTGAACTTGACTGATCCACAAGACTGAATCACTCTCATATTTCGACTGTCAAACTTTGAAATATTAGCATTCAAACACTTGCCAGTATGAGTTGTTAACCTAACTAAACCACGCACGAAGGCTAAGCTGCTTTGAAAATAAGTAAACTCATACCTATCACTAGGAATAATAATAATAACTGTAGTATGGACGGAATCGTTACACGACTCATGGTTTCTTCGCTTACAACACGCTTTTTGATATTAAACTGGACCTGTAGTTCAGCCCTTGCTTCTATTTACTTCACACACATGACGTCATATATTGGGCGTTGTGCGTGCGAGTTCCTCCATTTTTATGGTATACTCAGCCACTCAGCGTTAGATTTTTTAAGCAGCTTGATTCACTGCGCCTCTCGTGGGGATTTCAGTAAACTATAGTCCTTGCACGAGGTACGTTGACTTTCAATTTTTAATGTTATTATTAATATTAATCTATAAATGGCACGTGAAATTGATGGAAATTTTGAAAATGGCAACTATAATGTGAGGCATAAAGGACTCTAGATGTGAAAGAAATGTGGAAATATGTCAAGTGAATGAGTACTAAGGAAAGCATCAAAGATATTTTGACGAAGGCATGAAATTCAACGAATTGCTAGCAAATAAATAGAGTGCAGTGCAGATTTTATTATGGCGTCGAGAAATTTAAATGGTGAACGTCATGAAAACGCGTGGTCATTAAAACGACGTCTTTAATCAAGACGAGGAACCAATCATAGTTCGCCCATCCCGCTTGTGAGTTTGACTTTATTTCAATGAGCAATGGCGCGAACCCATATGGAATTAAAAAATAATAATGCTTATACCTTATAACTGCACTTTTTCCTATTTAAGAGGCAAGTGAATCAACATTACTCAACCCAAGTAAACTTCAATAAATGAACGACTACAATTTATTATCATTATAATATGGCACATATACTCTATGTTGCCTATGACTACTTACCTACGCTCAAAATTGTCCCGGCATTAAACGTACAAGATCAATGTACAGAATACGTGAAACACGGCCAAGGATTGAGTGTCCTGTAAATTATTCGCAATTGTCGTCGGACGACAACCTGTTAAAATACGTACTATCTGAGGACAACCAAAAACTACGCGCGAAGTTAGCCTCTATTGTGCTGTGAGGCATTGTTCCGCTAAACTACTTTGCGTAATTGGCTGTTTTTGTTAATTATTCGCCAAGTTTGTCGGTCCCTCGTGCGGTTGATGAGTCGTCCCGCAAAATGCGGAAATGATTGCGTCCGGGGCAGCTAAATGTCCTTACCGTCGCTTCGCACATAGAGAACTAAAATGCACGCGAACGTCGTGATTCGGAATCAGAAGTAACGGGACGTACTTATTATTTCAACGAAGTAAGCATCCCATTCAAACGTATTCTCAACAGTAGCGGATTAGCTCTTTATCGAGCGGAAGAATATGTACGTATCGTTTAATTAGAGAAAGCGGATCGATCGTTTTATAATACGAGTATCGCCAGTTGATATGAAACGCGTTTCCTGACATGTGGAAGGTTTTACAGTATCTGGTGCGGCTTCTTGCATACGTTACGGGGACCAATTTGACCGGCATAGAAAACGCGTTTCTCTCGCCGGCAATACATTCGACTCGAGCGACCTTGACATCGACTCTCCTTCATGAGACAGGTAACCCGGAGTGCTCGGTAAATTATTCAAAACGACTCTCTATGATCTATGGAAGTACCCCTGAAGCTGGCAACGGCGATTTATTCTCTCTTCTGCTGTTTCTACGTTCTCACGCCTTTTTTCCCCCTTTTTACAATCATTTCTTTCTCCTTGCCTCCGTACCTCCTTCTACACCCCCCCCCCCCCGGCCCTTCTTTTTTATCCTCACCTGCGTCTTTTTCATCTCTTTTTCCGCTACATCCTTATTTTCCTTCTTCCTCATCTTCATTCCCTCCTCTTCCACTAACAGCAACAACGTCCCACAGGAATTCCTACTTTTCTGACAGCCGCCTCCACATTTATCCCATCTAGCCTTGCCAGAGAGGCGCACAAAAGATGTTCAGAATCCAATAAGTTCGCTAACACAAGACTTTCGACCTTATACGGGGTGGCGCGATTACGGCCGAAAGTCAACTTGGCGAGACGTGATTTCTATTCGAACGTTGACGTTCGCAATTCCGAACCTCGTGGCAATACAGATCTTGTCGAGTATAGTGAATCGTTCGCACAGTTTCGCATTATCAGTTAATAAGTGTTTAAATAAAATTAGCATCGTGCTCAGTGACACAGCAAATCTGCGTTTCGCACACTGTCGATTGGAAAACGACGCGCAGGGTCGTTCATACAACCTTATCACTTTCCCAGCGAGTGGTACGTCCATAACAGCGTGTACACTCGTCGCGCAACGAACTTGGGCCGCCGTTTCCTCGGCAAGTACGTACCAATGCCGTCGGGAAATAACAAGAGGGCCATCGATTCTCGATACGTGGGAAAACTGCAAATTGAGGTGGTCCGCGCTTTATTTAAATTCGCAGAAAAGTACGGCGCATTTGCAATCTCAAGCCGTCCCTGTCATTCCGCGAGTCGATGTAAAACCGAAGCGAAACGGGGGGTAATTTATTGGAAGTGCTTTCCCCACGGTCGTCGGGCCTTTTTAAGTCTCGGCACCGCCTTTCCATTCTGGGCGATTGTTATTTTAATTCGACGTTTTGTTATTAGCCTTTTACTTATTTGGCCGGACGCCCACGCCTCGGCGAGTCTGTGCTTCCTTATATATTCGTTCTCTCTCTCGTTCTCTCGTTCTCGCCATCTTTAATTCCTTCGTTCCCACCCCTCCGTTTGCCGCCCCCTTCTTTACGGCAATCTCATTAAAATTATCTTAAGACGGAACAGGTTCCTCTGCCTCAACCCTCTGACTCTTCTCGTTCTCTCTGTACTTGGGTGATTCTTTGTCGAAAGAATGAGAGGCTTTCGGCACAGACTCCTTAGCCCGATTCAGCGTTCTATCTAGATGACGTTTTATACATGAGTGACAGTTCGTGACGATTTCCCTCGCGCCGTTTCACGTTCGCTTGACACTTCTGTCGCGGGATAATTTCCTTCCTTTTGATGGAAAAACGTCTTCTTAGGTTGATTCAGATAATACGTAGTTTGTTGCCGTGCTAACGTTCCCTGCTTCCCTGTATGGTGTACGTTATAATAATATATTTTTATGCTTTCGCTTAAAGGGGCGCCCGTTATACAGATATCGAGATTTCTCGATGTAAATCTTATGTTTGAAGTAGGACGTGTGACGGTAACGTTTCCGCAAAGGGCGTACAATATTCTTTATCGCTGTAAGGTCAACGTTTTGGTAAAAGAGTAAACGAAGAGGTAACAACTGCGGTTGGATCGGACAGTTTTCATTCATTTCTCTTTTTCTTGTTAGCTTTTCGCTCGTCGTTCACTCGCTGGCCGTGCACTTCACCAAACCCCTTGATACTTGAGAGAAGGACGCGATCGAGAATGTGCTGCGATATATTGAGAGGAACATTGCTCCTTCAAACTTCTGATACAACTAGATATTTCTTCTGTCTGTCCTACATATCCGGAGCACGAAATCCGTGGCGGCAACGAAAGCTAGCAGCAAGAACCGCGATCATGTATTTTTGATCGAAATTATCGATAGTCCATTGTTGATCTCTGCTCACTTTACAAACAAGTTGAGCCGATTAAAGTATGCGTGCATCGGTGAAAAGATTCGAAATGTTCGCTTGAACGATGCTTATTGAAACTTTCATTCTGCCAGTTCATATTTATGCTTATACTACTGTGGGAATCCATTGATTTGACAAGCCTGCGGCCTGGTTTAGGTGTCTGCTTGATTGTCGCGTGAGCAACGGACGTTGAGACAATCAGAGTAGGTCTTTATCGTTTTCTTTAGTGCAGAGACTAATAGTATTCTAGGAAATATTTAGAAAGACCAATAGAGAAATCTAAGCGTCGTCCAGATATAAATGTCTTGTCCAGATACGAGCTTATGGATGAAACTGAACGTACAATTTGTTTAATAAGAGAATAGGAAAAGAATTGTAGTGTTAACATTAGGTAGTTAACACTGAATATGGGATTGAAATTCACCGTGTTCTTCACCCACATCTTTGTACACCTACTTTTCTCGTCTATACTCATTACATTTTCAACTTGTCCTAATATGACAAATACAATACCGTAATGGCGTACACAGAATCAACTCACTACCATTATTAAAGCCTCGATTGATCCATCCCGCGTCATAAGGACTTAATAATCAGGATTGAACAGCTATTCGTGCAAGTGATCAATGAGTACTGATGTGCACACATTCCGCCTCCACAACGTGATCTCACTCTATTGTCGTGGCCGAATTACTACCGCACATCACATTGAACGGGGAATCCTTCAATCGCGTACTCAGTCCACGGATCGATTAACGACGGGATGAAGGGATGAAGCGACAGATGAGATATGAGGAAAAATAATGCATCCGTCTGGGCGCAGAACGAGCGGATCGCCGGACGCTTTTCGGCCCTACAAAAGCTATGACGACGTGACCCGCGGGCGCGTTGAATATTTCATAGAGTGGCCACCATGGAAAACCACGACTTTCAGTCTTTCCCTCCTCGCCTTGTCACCTCTCTCTCTCTCTCACTTGCTCTATGTTCTTCCCTCACCATTTCCCTCTCTATAGACGCGCGCCCGCGTGTGCTGGCAGGCGCTTGCGTAAATAGACGTGCGTATATAACAATGGAAAAGGGGAGAGATGAAAGAACAGAGAGGAGGAGGGGGAGAGACAGTGAGAGAGAAAGAGAGGGGGAGAATAGGCCGAACCAGCAACACGCCCACGCGCGGCCAAACGAAAGCGAACTAGCTGACGGGGAATTTGCAATTCCCATCGGGCATTCGGTCGCATGAAATTTTGGAAAAAAATTCCCACCGTCCGCCCCCGCCGCGGCCGCTGCGCACACCGCTGCGGGCCCCGCCGATCGTCCCTTTCGCCGACGCGATGGAGCCCAGGCACTCGGGTTGGATAAATAAAACAATTCGATTTGCAGGATTGATTCGATCCCGTCGTTGTCGGAATAACGAAATGGGTAGGCGCTCGGTGAGAAATTTGTCGGGTTAGAAACTGGATGCCGCATCCCTCTCTCTCTCTCTCCCTCTCTCACGGCGTCAATCGTTACACTGTGATCAAGTCCGTGTACGTACGGGAAGCGAGTGATCAAGGCCGTGCGGATCCTTAAGCTCTTACGGAGAGATGTTTTTGTTCGTGCTGTGAAGGAGCGCTGAGACTAGGTTGGCGAAGGGTGAAAGGAAGTTCGTACGAGTGGCGGTCTTGGCTGGTGGCTTAAAAGTTGCGCCATATTTTAGTGAGTGCGATGCTCGGTAGTATAGTAACCGTTTTTAGAGAAGGAGGGAAGAGAGCGGTAGAATGGCTCGGCTTAAGGACACGGTTTTTAAACTTTCTCACGGAAAACTTTCCGTTGACTCCGCTCGGCGATCCGCGTCCTTCGCGAGGATCGAAGGTGCCCAAGTCAATCGACCCAATAAATTGTATCACACGCTGCATAGTCAATAATCGCGTCGATCTCAGCGCTGATCTTCGCCACCGCATACTTTCCCATTTTTCCTCCTACAGCGCTGCGCTCGTTTGTTCAAGACTCTCACCCTCCATTTGCGTGAAACAAAGATAATAACGCGGACAGCGGATACGTTCGTTATTAGATTCGCAGCGAGCTGCACGCTAGGATGGTACGCCGAAATGAGACTGGTTAGATTTATTATTAAACGTCGAGATCGACGTCGCGAGGAATGCGATCCGCAGACGAATGGCCTCATCATCTGTTTCTACGGCCGCGCGCAAGGGGGCCAGGGGATGCGGCTCCGCCGCATGAACATATCATATTGCATCGCGTAATATTTCTGTCGACGTCTTGGCACCGCGAGCGCGCCAAAGTACGCTCTGGAATGCGAGCTATCGCAAGCCGGAGAACAGGACCTTCCTCCCGCACACCGCCACGCCGGCCGCGGCCATCGAAATACTTGGACTCTCGTGTGTGTGTGGGCCACCTACATGTATGCGCCTGCAGTCCACCCCCACCGGTGCGGTGGCGCAATTCGTGCACGACGCTTCGCAATTTACGTTTATACCGGCTGCGGTGGCCGGCTTCGATATCTCGCGGCGAAATAACTTAGCGGATCAGACGCCTCTCTATCGGCCATACACATGCGATGCGATTTACATCGATTTTCCGGGCCGCGAGGGTGCGAGAGTCACGCGTGGATTTCTTCTCATGCCGAGGGAACGTTCGCGGCGCACTTACGTGGGTGTCCGGGGGTGGGCTCGCATAAATTGGAAATTTCGCACGGCAATCTTTCTCCCGCTCTCTTACCGCTAACTTCTTCTTGTAGGCCGCAAGCACGCCATTGAATATATTTAAGCGCGGTCGCTTTTCTGAGTGCGAGTAGCTTACGGCAATTTCCATTTGACGACGTTCGTACTCAGGAGCCTCGCGAGATCTGCTTCATCGACGGAACGTCTATTGCGATATAAACGTGTACTATAATCGACGTTCTAAGTCCCGCGTGCGCGGTGCGTTGTAAAACATTGTTCGCAACATCCCGTATACTGTGTTCCTCAAGTTTCAATATCATCGAAACTCGCTGATACAGAAATCGGCTGCTATATCGTTACAGCTGCTACCCCGCGCGGCGGATGACTCTCTCTGCACACGTTCACAATACCCGGCCGCAATATGTGCCTTCAGCGGCGTGCGCGTACACTTCCGCGCGAAGGAAAATACAGTTCGGCACGGGTCAGCGGCGGCTCGTAAATATTCGCCGGGCAAGATTGGGCGGCTCGATAAATTTGCGAAGTCTCGTTGTCGGCAGTATTTTAATAGCGAATCTCTCGGTTATGGCGAGCCCGAGACTGGCCAATGCCCGATGTCCCGTTCATCGTCGGGCCGAGCTACGGCCGGCACGTTGCAAGTCGCAACTGGCGAACATCGACACGGCATCGCCTGGCGGACTGCAGACGCCGACGGGAGTCTTGTCGCTGCCAGGACACGGGAACGCTCTTCCCGGAAACACACAAATGCTAAGCGCGGGATCGAGGGGCGGCGGAGGGTGGGCTCTGGGAAATAAAAGTGTCGCCGTTCGGCGCGTCGACGTGGGCGTCGGCGTCGGCGTCGGGTAGAGTACATCGGAGAAGGCGGCCGAGTAAATTGCCACGTCGATGTTCGACTTCGATCTCCGGACGGGCATCTCGCGCGACTTCCGTGCGCCAACTTCCCGTGTTGATCGATCGCGCGAGCCGATGCCGGGCTGCGTGTCGCTGTCGACGAAGATGTAGGCGACGCAAGTTGGAGCTCTCTGCGCGAGAATGTCGAGTAGGTTGTAAAAATTGATGTGCTCCGCCGTTCGTGCGCGTCCTCAAACTGTCGTTCGCAGTCTCGTGAATCCTGATAGAGCGACGAGTCGAAAGACTGCTGCGCGTGGCCTCGAATTAATGAGTGCGTGACGTATTATGTTTATTTGTTGGAAGCGCGACGTCGATGAATGGTACGTCATACCGTGGGCAATTACGCGAGCAGGCGCGCGAAGCTGGGGCAAGGGGAGCGGAGTGGGCTGCGATAATAACGCAAATAAGGGTGCAGAACTGGCGCAAGGGATCCGAGGCAGTCTCGAGAGGCAATGGGAAGCGCCGTCCAATTAAACTGCGCATCGCGTGCATTCATTACCAATTTCCCGAGGCATAGATGCTAGCCGTCCATTAGCTCGCGATCGAGCAGCACGTCGTCGAGCCCATTATCAGCGAATAGATAGATAACGCGTGCCTAGGTATGTGACGTTGACGTTGGGCGAGTCTGTTAACGCGAGCTCGCTTTAGGAATTTCAAGTAAAATCGGGCAGCGAACGTCAATGGCAACGTTCATCTGCCAAGGCACAATGATCGAGATTCGTCAATGCAGTGGGACTTACGGTGTGGGCTTTGCTGAAGCTTGCCAGAAATATCTAAATTTTCTTCAAATCTGCCTCTTGGTGACGGAAAAATAAGCAGCGGATCAACAATGCTCGTGAAAGTGCCGATTTTTTTTAACTGATGAATGATAATAAGCCGCGTGAAGCGGGCGAAATGGGAGGGGTGGTTTAATTAGTTACAAAGGATTCCGTTCAGTTTTACGAGGACGAAAGAATTTCGAAAGTTCGCGGGATGTAAATTGACGTTTCTCTAACTTACTCTCACTTTCTCTCTCTCTCTCTCTCTCTCTCTCTCTTTCTCTCGCAGGACATTACCTCTTCCCGCTTCATATTTTTCCGCATTCATTCAGTGGCCCCGGGGATGCGAAAAGTAACACGCCCAGAGCAAAAGTAACATTTAATGAAGTGCTCCACTAGCTTCCGCCGGTACATAAAGCTGTACTTTGAAAACTTATTACATCCACGCGCACACTCCTGGAGCACAGAAGACGTATTACGCGCAACACATTGACTGCAGCGCAAAATTCGCTAATGCGTCATTAAAAAAAAAAACCACCAGTCGACCGCCTCTTCCAAAACTATATAAGCGATAACAGTGTGACGCGTTAAGCCATCCAGTTCCGTGCAAAATGCCGTACCAGAAGAACAGCACACGTCCAGCTGACTCTCGCCTAGAGTCTGCAAAAGGCGAGACCGCGTCTATTAAACTCTCGGAAGATTTTCTGACGTATATGCACGACCAGTGTCTCGTCCACACAGTTTGCGCCGCAGAACGGGTCCGGTCGCGGACAAAGAGAAGTATTCAAATATTTAACCGTAAATTCGCGGTGTAACGCACGTCTTTGCATAAGAGGCGGGAGTTATGAAGCGGGTCGGCGGCGGGGATCATCAGCAAAGACGGCGATGGGCAGCGGGTCAGAGGAAGATGGGTCGGGGTGAGGCAGGGGGTGGGCAAAAGTCGAGACGGAGCTGTCTCAAGAGGAAAAGATCTCCTTTTCTATTCCTAAGGCAGCCGCTTCTTCTTCCGCTTCGGTACGAAACAGGGCAAGCACGTAGCTCGTTAGCGAATCATTAGCAACTCTTCTCCGACTGCACGCTACCGCTGCAGTCAGGTCTTCCAGCTCTGACCGACCTTCCGCACGATTCGTTTGCCCAGTCCACACCCCCTCCCTCTCCCTCTCTCGCTCTCTCTCGCTCACTCTTTCTCGTGTTCCGTCCGCCTCAAACTCTCCTCCTTCTCCACCCTTTCATCTTCTCGCTCTTTTTTCTTCGCCCGCTTTTCGTTTCGCCGGCATACAAAACGGAAGCCGTACAGGCCAGCGTCTGGGGCATCGTTTTGCAAATGGCTCGTCTGGTCAACCGCATCTTCCCGAGAGCGTATTTCAGCTTTCCGCACTTCTCCGCGCTTCGGCTCCTATTACTCGCGAGTACGAACTGCGCGCGTTTTTGGTGCTTCACGTGAAGCGACGTTTAACGATGCTGTGCTGTGTCTCGTCGAAGCGTCGCGTCGCACTTCGAATCGATGATAACTGGACGAGGTTGTATAAAAAGACGCCCCGAGATACCGAGAGCGTACGCCGACGCATACACGGTAAAACGGTAATTTTCGACGTAGAATTTTAGGATAATGGATGTCGCACGCTAGACGGGTCTCCTTAAGGAAGAAATGAGAGCGGGCAAAAAGTTTCGCCGGCGCATTTGTCGGACGTGCACGGTCGGGGGCGACTTGGAACGCTTCTGCAACAATGAATTATACCGAACAATTCGAATGGCCCGGTCACATCCCCGAGAATCACCGTGAGGAATAAAATAGAGGGAAACTTTTGTGCGAACGCAGTCGGAATCCGTGAGAACTATCCCGGGAGGATACCTCGCAAATTTTATCCGATTCAGAAAGTTTGACGTTACCAAACGAATGCGTTAAAGATAGCGGGAGCGGCATTACGTCGCGATATCCACGAACGTATACAGCTTCGAAACTAGGCAAGCTGCGACGAGTTACGTAAACAACGCGAATGGCATTCTTATACAGACCGATTCGACAGATATCGGGCGATCGTACTGTTCAGCATAAAGTTCAGGGCGTGCGAAATAAGACTAAGCGATGCCGACTTCTCTCCTGCCACGGACAGGGAAGACGATCAATATCCCGAAGACACTTCCCACGTGTACGACCGGACCACCTGTTATTTCTCAACATCGCGCGGCGGAAAGTCACAACCGAAATAAAGTTGCCGTTCTCGCGAAGGATCTGGTTCACTCCGTTCTGGATGCTCGCCGTTAAACCACAGTAGGTGCTCGGAAAATCTATTTCTATTCCTCAGTACCCGACAAATCTGTTTCTGCCGCTACGGTAGTTGGCTCGCGTTTAGATTCGAGTATTAGAGCATTGCCGCGAAGTTTCTACTATAACCGAACGGACTCCTGCGTCTCTTTAATCGACAAGCCACCGAGAGCACCGGCGGCGTCTCGCGTTGACGATATGTTTACACGATGCTGCCTAGCACTAACTTGGAGCATGACACATGTCCCGTCTAATTGCAAGTCAGGCAAGGGATCGAGCGAGCGAACGCGAGGCAGAGTGAGGGGGATGAAAGAGGTAGGGAGACGATAGACGGCAAACGACGGGGCATGACGCTTACCTGTGGCGGTGGGGATGAGCAGACGGACACACGCATACGTATATACGTGCACGGATGTGCACTTCCGCGTCACGTAATACCGGGAAGGCATGGGAGCTTATTGCCCGCGGCACGCGAAACGCAGGCCAAATAATACTGTGGCATAAGCCAGCTTCCGTATAACAGCGCGCCATTTCGCCGTGTCTCCCGTCGAATCGCCTCACGTTACCTTCATAGACACACACGTTACGTTCCGACGAACGTATGCCAGCCAGCCAGCCAGCCGTCGAGTGCGTACCGACGGGAAACGCAAGAAATGCGCGCATGGTATTAAATTCGGAATAATTTGCCGTTAGGATTCGCGCACGGTTCGCCGGCATTATTTGCTCCCCGCGGATAATCCGGGACGAAATTGAAATTTTCATATTTTTCCGCGCGTCGCGAGGGGAGGGACGCGGGGAGCGGGAGGGGGTTGTACATTTATTTTCCCGGCCTGCTCTCGTGCGCGGGAATACATTATCGTAGAACGCGCGCGATGCTTCGTTTTAGCCGGTACGAATCACTCTGCGATACGCTCGCAGTGCACAGTACGTCTGTACGACTGTACGTCATGTTTATAATGCCGCGCTGCTGCGGAGTGCAGGCGAGACCACTGCGAGCCGGCAAGTAGCGCGAAGCAATATCCCGAAAACGCATTACGGGACGTTATTGCGCCGAAACATGGAATTTTGTACGTGCAGATCTTTCCGGCCAGTCCGCAGTGGCGTCATTACAGTTTTTCCGCGCGCGGACGTAAGAAGGAGCATTATCGAGCCCGCGAAGGTCGAACGTCTCGAAGTCGGCGAGAATTCTCAGGATCCCTTTGTTGGCCGGCCGCAAAGTTTTATCTCGGTACGAGCTGCGCCGGACATCGGTACAATGCCACCCGGATCGCCACTCAGACCAGGCGAGAGAGTTCACCAGCCTTCGCCGCCGAAAAGGTCTTAGAGTTTCGGCGAGCGCATTGTGCGGCTCCACTTCTAAGGATAAAATTACTCACTCTCTGCGTCCTCACCCTTTGTACGCCCTTCCTGTCGACCGCCACGTCTCTCTCTCTCTCTCTCTCTCTCTTCTCGAGAGCCTTTGCTGAAAGGTGGCCCGACTTCTCGCCCAATGAGGATAGAACTTGGGGCGAGCAGCATGGACATCGGCACCTGAAACTCTTATCGTCTACATTTTCGCCGCAGGTGTCGTCTATCAGTGGTCTCCAGGGCGCAAGGCTTTTTTCCCTTATCCTTCCGGTCGAAGGTCGATGGGTAAGGCGAGGTGGATCGCGCGGGGCCGAGATTCGACTATCGGTTTACGAGGGCGACGATTTGTAGCGAGGGGATACGTGTCTTCCTGCCGCCGGTGAGGATTTACTTCGGCCGCTTCGGCGGCGTTTGCCGATCGTTTCGTTGTGCGCGGAAAATCACGACGCTTACAAGTCGCTGGGTAAGTTGTCGTAATTACGTAGTCGGGTATTTGGGGTCGACTACAATATTGCGATTTTGATAAAGTGAGCATTCTATGTGGAACATTTGTGGATGTAATGTGCAATGTAGTTTAAGCGAGTTTCGTGTGAGAATATCGTTGTATGTGTGTCGTCTTAAATGATGTTTCGGTGGGTGGCGTTCAAGAAAATTGACGAATGCCGTTTTTGTATGGGGTGGACAACGTCGATCATCGTCTGGTCTCGTCGAAATTGTGAAATATGCTAACAATAAGCACACGTCCTCTCTATCCTTCTCCTCGCGGTTTTCACACTTTTACGCAAACTCGTTGCGAGAGCTCTGGTACGATGCTCCGACAAACGAGTTTCGAGAAGTTTGAAAAGTAGGTACAGCGGTGAGCTCAAGTCGGAACTTACTAATAAAACTTCGACGCTTCCCGGGTGCAGCGTGGGGGGGGGGGGGTTCATGCCTGGCAGATATATTCCAACGAATGCTTCTATGTCTACCGCTTCTTACCACGGACCTCCGCGGCTTGCCTGGATAATGATAAATTTCTCCGACCATAGACAAATTTTGTTTATTTCCTGAGCGTCCAAAATTCTTCGAGATGAGCGCCGAACATATGGCGCACTATTTGTTGCCGAAGAACATCCTCGATGTGCCGCGAAGCGTTTGTAAACCGTACAAATCAGTTCCCTCCGTCGCCGTCCGACATTCAAAGTTGCATGTAAACTCGCCGAGAGAACCGCGACGCGACGCGCAAAGAAACGAGATTCGCGAAGTTTGAGAAATAGGTATCGCCGCGAGTTTTCCCGCTTGAAGTTACTAATAAAACTTGGACGACTCGGTATAGTTAGCGCACTTTCGAAGTCTCTCACTTATCGCAGAGAAATTGCAGGAAAATCTCTCCGTCAGTCGCGCGCCACGCGAACAGCATCCCGCCCGATTACTCCGACAACCAATTCGCGCACTAATCAATCTCGGCAAATTTGCTCCGCTAACTACCTTCCCGTGGCGCGGAAAGATACGGACGCGACAAGTTCGCGGCGCTGGGGCGACGCGATAAGACATAAAATTGTGCCCCAGATACTTCTAACGGGACGAGACGAGTGACACGAAAATTCCGAGTGAGGCCGGTGGGTAGATGCGCGTCGGCGGTGCACGGCCGATCCACTTGCACGGCTTTCGCACTTTTACGAAAACTCGTTGAGGGAACGTCGGCGCGGCGTGCTCGAACAAACGAGTTTTCAGAAGTTTGAGAAGTAGGTATCGCGGTGAGGTCCTCTCGTAGGAACTTGTTGGGAAAACGACGCCTCGACGCCCCGCGCCTAACCGGCGCAATTCCGAACGTTAACGTTTTCGCAGAAACATCGGAACGAGTTTCGTCCGTGACTTTCTTCGCGTCAGCCAACAATAGTCTTTCTCTCTCTTCCTCTTCCTCAACATTTAGGAATACGAGACGGGCAATAATTTTAAGATATTCCGCGCACTCCCAAAGCCTCCTAGCTCTCCTAACCCATCCCGCTGACATTCGGGCCGCGGTACCGTGACTTCGATCGCGGGCCGATTTAAAGAGGAAAGTTTGGGCGTGCAGAACGACGACCGGTTCCGAGCAAATAGAATTTACGAAGTCCCAGCATTAGAGTGGGCCGACTTTACTCAAGGAGGCGCATAATGTGATCCCACCTCGAGTGCGTCCGCGGAAGTTCGAGGGCGAATCGAGTGAAATTTGAATAAAAATACCGTCTCCCCGGGGGAGAGATACTCCGAGAGGGAAAATAAAACTCGACCCGCTCCCGTCGTTCCTTCAAACAGCTCGGGCGTCTGCGAGAGGGAGCCATTCCGTGAGGCGAGGGTGCATCGGAGAATGGCTAGATTTTCCAATACACAATACTAGATTCCGGATCACGTCCTTTTCTGCCCGCTCGACTATTCGTGACACCTCACCCGGGGCCCGGAGCGATCCTCTCCTTTTGCAACGATACTGTAGGAAGTGAGGTATCGCGGATGGTCTGCGATTGGGATGGAGAAAACTGCATACGACGCCAATCAAAAGGACAAAAAACACTCTTTATTATAATACTCGGCAAACGTTCTTTCACTCCTTTCTCGCGCACCTTCACTCTCCCGAATCTCGCTCTCGACTCTCTTTCCTTTGTCACTCGCCTCTCTCATAGCCCACTCCCCTCGTACCATTCCTCACCGGGCCCGACACATCACCATCCTTCCTTCAGGAGGAACTTTTTCGCATCAAATACACACTCACTCACTCAGGCACACTTCGCACTCACACATACACTCACTCATGCCGGACACAACGCATAGCCATGGCCTACGCGCCCCACAATACCACGCCATTTTCAATTGCCGCGCGATCCGCGGTACTCGATTCCACGGGAAGTCGGTTAATTGATCGATGCTGTCAATGACGAGTCATCCGACGACGATTTCGAAGTTCGAAAAGAGAAGTGCTAGACTCGTACCTAGCGCCGTTTGGACGACATCCACCGTCCGCCTGCACAGGCGTGTTTAATGGTCTGTGGACATACACACGGGCCTCGGGGTCGAATTCTTCGTCTCCGCGTTTCCACTCGGTTCCGCTATCGGCCTCACAATAGACCCTTACCGATCGGTTTATCGTTCGACAGGACGCAATCGAGTATATATCTCGGCAGCTGGGAAAGTTCCGCCGGCCATCGTCCGAGAGGTGCATCCATGGTGCACGGCTCGAAGAGGCATTATGAGCCGGATACGCTTGGCACTTTAACTGGCGGTGGCGCGCACTCGAAAGCGGACCTCTATAACCGGCGATTCGAACATTCAGGTTGTTGGCTGGCGAGAAAAGCGCGGCCCGGCGGCACTCTCGGTGTTATCACTCGGGAATGCTTCTTCACACCGCGCGTGGCTCATCTGCCTGCAACTCACCTCGGCGTTCGGATAACGTTTCAAGGTGTCCTCCGCACCCCTCCCCTATCAACATCTCTCTTCTCGCGTTTTTATCTCTTCCTTTCCTTTTTTTACCCACTTTCAGCATCAACGTACCCTTGGGTGCACGTCCTTTCCCATCCTTATCTTTACTCTCTCCTTTATTCCTCTTTTCAATTCTTCTTCGTCTTCTTCTTCTTCTTCTTCTATTCCTATCGCGCCTTTTCCTTCTGTGTGTGCTCCCGGTGTATGGTGAACAATACCGGAGACGGACACATGTATGTTAGAGGTTCGTCGACGTGAAGCACCCTTCTCCGTCGTGTATGTGATCGTGCGAATCCATCTCGTCCAGGTTATGATTTTCGGAAACATTATCTTCCCGAACCGCCCTTTCCCACGTGAGGCCAGAAAAATGACGTACTCGAGAGTCGAGGCGGCCTCATCTAATAAAATACTTATGTATTTTCCTGTTATCTGAGCCTGCTTACATGCGCCACGGCACGATACATACTGCTATAACGTGTCTGCGGTGTACTGACAACGTCATACGTTACATCATGTTATAAACACACGATAGAAGATTTATTTGAAGAGCGACGGAGCTTGTTAAAATATAGCCATTCGTCATAAAACAGTCTCAAGACGTAAAGTCACCGGGTCTAGCATGTCGATATTTGTCGAAATATTGTAAAGGGTATAGTGTCTAAATATTCAGTTGAAGTAACATCGGGTGGCATACGTTGATAAAATTGCACCTTGATCCGTTTATCGTCCTGCCGGTCAATAATTGATGCCCACCCGGGCGTTAACATTGACACTTTGATTGGCATTGTTATATCGACCTGAGTTTTCCCCCGGGAATTCGCAATGTACTCGGCTCGGAAAACTTTCATGGACGTGACGTTGCAGTAGCGCGATGTCCGTCAGGAGCACGAATCACTTGAAATGCAATTTATGAGGTATGCCAGAAGTTCGTTACGGAACGTTTGAAGAAATGTAAACGAAGCTGGGAGACGGCAAACTAAGTTCCCTCCATCAATACTTCTCGTTCATTTTATATCCTTTGCTTTAATACGCTGTAACGGTCGGAGGTTACGAGCTCCGTTGACAATTTCCGTCCGGTTCATTTCGAAGTTATCAGGGAAAAATGAAGTTTGCTGAAAGTTCCAACGATTCTCTGCGCCCGGTAACTTTCCGATTTAATCTGCTATTGATTTCAGGCGCCAATGGTGTATCTGGTGAATATTTCGGAGAACATTGGCACAGTTGCAGAGTAGTACTTCTACGCTCTTTTGTAAGTTCCTCAGAAATCCTTCCATAGGAAACATAATAATATCTGTCTTATTGTTAGGCAACGCGAACGCCACATAGAAGGCAAGCCAATAACTGAGGTACGTTCAAGTAAGATTAAAGCAGTTACCCTCAACGACCCGGTATCAAACCCCACATTATCATGTCTAATATTATACTGTCATGTACAATCATTCCTCGTTTAATCCACTCCTTCGTTAATTTATACGATTTCAGCATCCTCTACTCATCGTCCAGCTTGACGCATTACCAATCGCTGAAGAAGTAAGCGTATCAAGTCCGACTTCAGTCTTAACCGGGCTTCAATCACTGCCGCGCCGTCACGGGCGTGTTTAGTGCACTGCGGAATGTGTCGATTTCTTTTTCTGCCGGCCGCCGACTTCTCGGTCCGACGGCCATCGGGCAGATAGGAAGATCGTCCGACGGAAATGGGATTTCTCGTGGGTGCTGATGGTTTTCGGTTAATTTACCGGCTGCGACGGTAAACGCCGGCAGTCGGATCGTTCATCACCGGTCGTCCTTCGGGTATATATACTTAGGTATATACTTACCCTCGGTGCGATGGGATGGTCGGGGTTCGCAAGACAAATTGCGTCGGAGCGCGAGAAGATTTTCGGGGCCGTTTGTAAAATTTCAGCCCCGTTCGGCCGTCCGACGAGCGAGTCGATGGCAGGGCTCGCGACTCGCGAGTGACTGTCCAGCGACGTATCTTTTACGATCCTCGAAGGACGAGATTGTCTGCGCTCGGTCGGCGCATCTTTGTCAACACGCCGGATTCGATCGTTCTCGTTACGGAGCTCCCTCTTTCGCTGACCGACGTTTTTTATTCCACTCCCGTGCGCGCCACAAGAAGGCAGGAGGCTTCTCCTTTTTTTTCCCCGTGCGGCTACTAAACGGTCTCTTCGCAACGTGCACGTCGCTGGATCGATGGATATTCCGCAGTCCTCGTAGAGCGATGCGGCGTATTTCATTATTCTTCGTTCGTTTATAATAAACGTGCGCGCGCGCGCGCGCGTGTGTGAACGATGATACATATTTGTCTTTCTCGCTTCGCCATATACGGCGTCGTAATTAAACGGTCTGTTCGCTGTGCGATAATGAGCGAATGAATAATGATGCTGTCGTCGAATCAGCGAGAAGTGGTCGCGCGAGAACTCTTGCAGAAACTGTTCGGCGTCGCGGGCCATGAGGTTTTTCGTTCGCGGCAGAAACAATTATCGCGCGCCGTACATCGACTAACTGACGCGACGCTTTCCGTGCCCCGCGTATTCCGGCGACGCACGAGGGTGTGCACACAGCGGGCTTCCTAAAAAATGCATGCAAAAAGCGCGCGTGATTGCGTGGCGCGGCGTGCGCTTTTATGCGACCCACTTTCGTCCGGCGGCGTCCCGGTTTGCAATTGCTCGATTTCTCGTGTCGATAAACGAAATTAATGCGCCCATAAATCGTCCGGTGTATCGAGACCGACTTATCTTACCGATATCACCGATCCCGCGGTGATAAACAAAACGGCAAAAAAAAAAACGAAAAAAAAAAAAGAGCACACGGATAAACAAAACAAAAATCACCGCTCCGTGACTGGAGCGCGTGTAAAAGTGGAAAGGGACAGTAACGAGCGGACGCGCGCGCGTGCCTGATGAAAAACAATCGTCCTCCATCACCTCTGACTTCCCGGTTATCTGCGACGTTCGGACGCGATGAAAAAATACAGTTCGAAACGTGCCGCGCGCGCTTGTCGACGACTGTGAATTCGGCCGCCACCTCCCTGTAACATCCCATTTTACAAGCGTCGACCGTTAGCGCAGCTCTTTCGATTCCGAATAATGAGCTTCGCTCTCAACTCCCTATCAACGTGAACCGATCGTCGATTTATGCCTCCGAGTAACAGCGTCGATGTCGTCGATTACGTGGATATTGAAATAGCGAAGCGTCTCGCGTGTGACTGGGACGAGCAGGAAGCGTCTGTCTGCTTACGATTCAGCCCTCGACAGTGGTCGGAAGAAGTAGCACCGCATCGTTCACCGACGTCAACGATTAAAGGGCCGTAACGAAATTCTCTGGTGCGGGACGAAAACAATGGCGAAAGGGTTTGAGGGAGCCGGCGACGGATTCGAAGGAGAGGAAAGGAGATAACGGGTGGTTGCGAACGGGGAATGCAAAAGGGGGTTTATCGGCGGAGGTTCCAATCGAGTCTCTCGGGCACTTCCGGCTGACCCAATTCGGTTAGTCGGTTCCTTCGCGGGAGGGAGGGGGGTGCAATTTTATTAGGATATCGGAATCGACTCTGGTAAGGCAACTGCGGGATTTCTGGATCAACCCATATTGCGGGACGTCGCGGTGGAATTCAGCGAAATTGTCTCCTCTCCTTTGATCCGCTCCTTTATCGACACGCTTCTTTTCCCCTTCAATTCACTTCCTCCCCGTCCCACTGGCCGTCCTCGTCACCTCAGCAGCTAGCCTGCTTTATCCCTCATTTCACTCCGTTCCCCTCTTTCCCCACCGTCCTTTTTCTACTCTGGCTCCATTTGGCTTTTCTCGCAGCTTTTCTACTTTCCACGTTAGTCTCTCTCTCTCTCTCTCTCTTTTTGTCTCTTTATTTACACACGTCCTCCGTCCATCTCATTCATTGCCTTCACTCCCTTCGAAACATACCCGCGTTATTCCTCATATCACACGCTTCCCTCTTTTAATACACTTCGCTTTTCCACTTTGACCACGCTCTCGAATGCCGTCGCCCACTTGCAGGTTTATACGAATATTCTTTCCTTCATTTCGGCGACTGTCTTTATCACCTTCGAACCTTTTTACGTTATCCCTCATTTCACCCGTTCTCCTCCTCGCCGTGTGTTCCTTTTCCACTTTGCCTCAATTCTCTCCCGCCTGTTCTGTTTCGTCCATTTTCATTACCTTCCTCTCCTCCGCCCGCTGGCCGCCTCCCCCCCCCCCCCCTCCCTGTCTCGTTCCCTCGCAGCCGCGCTCTTTCATCGACGAAGAAAAGTTTCCGGAGCGTTTATGAGGGAGGCAATAGAGAACGGGGTGCAGAGGCCGAGCCGGCGGTCGGAAGGGAATTGGTTTTGCATTACAAAGCCGGTGGTCCGTGATAATGGAGCACTCCATAGGCGTAAGTACGAACGCTTACCCGCTGTGAATTATCCAATTACATTATTATCCGGAGCGAGCTCGATTGCGGTCCGCTCCACGAAGCTGTATTATAACGCACCGTGCAATGTTCCAGATGATCTTGAAAACGGCAACCGACAAAAGTGCCTCGCCGCTCCGCCGTATCTTCCGTCAACGATTCAAACGAAATTCAAATGGCACGCAAGTGAGTCGCAAACGTGCGTCGAGATTTAAGAGCACACTCCATAAAACCATAATAAATAGAATAAAACGCAAAGCAATTTCTTTTTGCAAAACGCGCAGTGTACTCCGTCTCTCTCTCTCTCTAGCCCTCGACCTCTTACTTTGCATAGTAATAGACGCATCGACGGTAAAGCCATTGAAATCGCGCCGTTTATGCCCATGGGAGTCAAAGTGATCAACGGCCATCGTTCGACCTCGCCTGGAATGCACAACCGCCGAAATTGGCCTGTAGGACCATCTAGCCGTTCTCCACCCTCCCCCTCCCACCTTCTGTCCCCCTCCTCGCGGATAATCTATTCCGTTTGTTGGCATGGACGGGCGACGAAACAACTCGTCCGTCCCGTGTCGCTCGTATACGAGAACACGACGACGCGAATGAAAAAAAGATACGGGAATCGCATGGAGCCGGAACGTTGAAAGACAACGAGGCACGGCTGAGGGGTCGGAGGGGGAGGGACGGAGGGGCAGTGAGGGAAATTTCTCTCGACAAAAGTCTGCCGCAGCGGCGCAGGCGGCAGCGAAGGGAGGAACTGCGGTTTCGATGCGTTTTATGAAATATCGATGAGCGTTTCCCGTGCTTCAAAGAGCCTCGAATGACGTAGAATGGGGGGAGGGGGAGGGGGGAGGAGGATGGAAGGTTGAGAAAAAGAGCGAGGACACGGAAACGACGGAATGGGGTAGTAGTCGGATGGCAGGAGGCCGAGGTGGACGGGGAGGAAAAAAGCGATCGAGACTTTTCAATATCGGGCCAAGACGCGTTCGCTGAGCCGTGACAGGCATTGCTAGGGACATAATAGACTCTGGATAAACGAGAAGGAGGATCCGACCGCGGACGGAGTTCAAAAGTTTTCTACTGTATTTCCTTCTCTCGCTCGCTCCGCGGAACCCGTTGTTTGCCTCGCGCTTCCTCGCTGCCGTCGTCTGCTCGTTCGCTTTCGTTTGTCTCGCGACGAAATGTCCGGCGAATGTGGGGGGAGGGTAACGAGAAATGTTAAAGCGCGGCGACATTGAATTCGTGCATTATGTACCCCCCCTTTCATTAACCCCTGATGAGCATCTGACTATCTCTTATATGTCTTATAAGAATGAAGCGTTCGCCCCGCAACGCTTTGGAGGTCTTGCAAATTTCACTGTTGCAGCACTGTTTATGTCGCTCTGAGAAAAGTGAATGGACACTAATATTCCGAAAAATCCGAAATATTCCGACGCTTCGATGAGTCATTCAAGGAAGAATAACGTAATCGTTCGTTTTGTTGCAGAGAAATTAACGTTGTCGGATGAACGTCTGGGTCTATTACGAGATTGCACTCGTTTGCCCCGTAAAGCCTCAGTAACGGCATGTAAATGTCGACATCGACGCGACACAAGGCGGAGCTATGAATACGCCGAGCGTTTTGTGCGCTTAGAGCTTAGCGCTGACCAAGTTCAAAGCTTTTGTGCGTTTGAGCCACGCTCGTCGTTCGCTGTATCTCGCGTAGCCGTGCATTTTCCGGCGGTATTCGGGAATTGAGTGTTTCTGCCGAAAGGATATTTCGAGAGCGTTATAGGATAGAAGCGGGGGTCCTATTGTGAGCGTTGACCGACGTAGAAAATCCTTTGTGTACGTTTCATTTTACCGCCTAATTAGGATGGGAGACTTAATTAGCGCTTTGATAATTGAAAGCCTTTATCTGATTGTCACGCGCGACCGTTCTGTCCCTCATGACGAATTCAGGCACGCCCGTTCATTTTGACTCGGCTACAGCAGTGATCGTACAGCGCGCAATAGGTATATTGCAGTAGGAATTAGCGTTATCACGCTGCGCATTAATAATACGCCGAGTGAAAAGAGATCGAATTTAATCTGCCAACGGACAAGTAGCGTCAAATCATCCGCGGAAAGCTGTAGTTTATATTCAACAACACTTTGCACCGTTCCGACAATATTCCACACAGCGTACTTTAATCGTACTTATTTATTTATTATTATTTATTATATATTAATGAGCCAAAGGAAACAACAGCAGATGAAGCAAACAACAAAAATAAAATAAAGAAAAAAAAAAGCACTTAAAGTAGATCTTGTTATACATGTAAGTAACTTGGGGAAGTGCTAAAGCAAAACAAAACAAACAAACGACACAATAAACTACAAAGTGCAAGAATAACACAAAGAATATTAATAAACAAACATAATATTATAATATAGAGAATGTTATCTAAATAAGGCGAATTAATATATCTTGCCAATTATTGATATTTGCTGCCTCTGATTTAATATCTAAGACAAGTACCTATTTGATGGGAGTGTAAATTGTCAACGACTACAGAGACGGTTACAATTCTCTTTGGGCTCAAATTGGTAGATCTTCAGTTTGAGGCGGTGGCTGTCTGAACGAGGAAGGAATATTTTCGATACGGCGTCTATTCCTCGAACATAGAAGTGTCCTTCGAGTTATCCTCATTTTGACTTGCTGTACTACAAATGAAATTACTGACAACCTTGAATTGAATTGAACAGAGATGGTGTCACGGAGCCGCATGTGTTCGCGCATCCTCGGTCTGTGTCACATATGAGACAAGAACAGAATAGCACGCTTTCTACTACATGGAGTCGATTTAACTTCGCACCATTATTGATTTTCGCTCGCTATTTTAATTCACCTATCGCTAACGACTTTGATCTGAATTCATATCTCGCTAGTACAATAACAAGTAAATGACTGTCATTACAACTTCGCGCACGTTATCGATTTTGTTAGATTTTCGATCGATTGGGACGATCGACAGAAAGAAAGAATCCATGCTATGAGGCCTTCGTTACAGTTCACGCGCGTACATATAACCCCTGTCACCACATACACGTGCACGCTGACAGCACGGTTTAACGAAGCACGTCTGATGACGTTGAAACATCCTGCACGGCGGGGCTACGTTTTGAAGAGCCCGAAGTCCTTCCTTCCGCAAAAAGAAAGACGCCTCGCGTTTAATAGGCCATGGGGAGGAAGAACGCGCTCATTTCCTTTCGCCTCCAGAGCCCCGTTGACTTGCGACGAGCAAAGGAAGAGAGCGCGTCGAAGATCGAGGACGAGCCACGACTCTGGATAAGAAAAGGCTGGCTGCCTCTCCCCGCGGTCGATTCTTTTCGCCCGGTCCTTTGAAAAATCAGAGCCCCTCGCCTACCTCCACCTCGTGTACGCGTCCTTCCTTCGTTCGGCCGCCGCGCGCGGAATATTTGCCGCTTCGTTGGTTCCGTTTTTGATGAACGGATTCCCCGGCGGATGCCTCGGGAACGTTCGGCGGGGAAAATAATAAAAATAGCGAGTGCGCCTTCGAGAGGAAGCCTTCGGAGACGGACCAAAGAATATTTCGCGGCTCGCGACGCGGCGAGGGGAGGGGGTAGGTGCGCACGACGAAGGGTTATCCGCTTTGACATAACGGATACGCTGTCATCATGCTTTCGATTCCCTATACGATGGTTAGCTCGGCTTGAATTTTTAGGACAGTGCTCTTAAAGTCTTCAATACTGTGTATATTTAATTTCTCTTATGTCGAACCGCGATATTCTTAACGGATACACCGAACCTGACTATCGATTTATGCGGAACTCGATTCACACGATTTGCACCTTTGCGCGGAAGAAGGAATTATAGAAATAGATGCGTTTATATGTTTCGATGGTCGGTGCCTGTTTATATACTTTCTTGGCGGTTTAATATCAGTTACGATTAGTGAGTGTATATAATCGATATGTTGGGATTACGTTTGTGGGTGAGTACATTTGGCATACCGTGCATTACATCGCAGTTTTGTCGATTAGTCATTGTTACTGATTGCACTCACGACTATTACGCAGTAGCAAACGAGGTTGGAACAGTAAAGTACTAATTACGTAGTAATATATATTGATAATTATAAACATATTAGAAAGTTGAATTCTGATATATAACCCAACCCAGGCCGTCGTCAGGCTTGTCAACACAGTTTTAAGCAGATTTGTTGCCACCAGATAAAATCCAACCAGACACAGTTATATCAGAATGATTGACAACCAAATCACTATTTACACAAGCACAACACACCGGAAAATCGCGAGCATGAAAGAACTTTGACCACGAGATACAACTACGACGGCATTATTCGCACTCACGACATGGTACATAGGACACTCTTAAGGTATTACTAGCGCTGGGTGCCGTATCAAGAAGGGGCTTCATTATTTGTTTTCAATTGCGTCAGAAATTTCTTACGGCCCTCATTCAATCCATGCAGACATTCCGTATACATATGTGCACACTAGTATACTTGGCAATAATGCATACTAGCGTTTGTACCGCAGTTCAGGCTGAACACAAGCACTCAATTTACAATTTTATATTCACCATTTTTTTTCTTCTGAACTAGACGGTGAAAAGTCTTTTTTTTTCTTTTAAAATGTTCCTTGAATGTTAATCTATAACCTGGAATTTTTTCAAAAAAAGTTTAAGTGACGTTTTTGAGTTATTATCAAAAAACCGTTTTATTGTGATCATTACCATTGCTTTAGATGGAGAAAACGCTAAACTTTAATTGTTAATAACTCAAGTTCTAGACGATGGATCAAGTTCATTTATAAGAAAAAAATGGTTATTTTTTAAAAATCTTCAATTTAAGTCTGGTTTAAAAAAAAGTTTAAGAAAAGTGATTCAGCGCTAGTAATACCTTAAGTCGAATTTCGAGTGATCATTGGTAAAAACTGTGACTTAAGACTCTTAAGAGTGGCTTATGCACAAATTCGTGACTGCGAATACGGCCTCGAGAAATATTTTCAAACGACGCAACGACACCCTCTGGTGGTGTGCAGATGAACTAACGATTGACGACACTCGCACTTTCGATATATCGATTGTCGCATTGATCGATCGCAAGCATTTCAGCGGCAGTGACAGGCAGTGCGTGTTGCTTTGTATCGACGTTTTGTGTCGTGGATTTGCGTTAAGAACAATTACAAAAGAACAGCAAGCAATATGTCGTGGTCGTGTGCTACAAAGTGCGTTGTGTTTAAATCAAACCGTCAGACTTGTACTACCTCTTCTGCATTCCATCGAAGAAAGGTTAGACTTTGGCCTAAGGTTAGATTTCATTGTTTTAATAAAATAACAGACTAAGGGCCGGTTTCACCAACGACGAATAAGTGGTTATTCGTTGAATAAAGTTATTTGTCGGTTAAAATCGATGTTTTTCGTTTTACCAACTTCAGTTAGCGCTTATTCGACAAAATGATTGGTCTCGACACTTTCGTTAACTGTCAAATAAATTTTATTGGCCTAATAATTATTTAGAGATTTATCAGTCGTTGGTGAAACCGGGCCTAAGTAATCTTAATAGTTGCGTTGTCGAAATTAAAAGAGTAAAATGAGAAATAACAACAACACATATTGTTTATCGTTTCTCCGTAATTGTGAAATAAGATGATAGGCGAAGCTTGTGAATTCAAGCAATTGTCATTGACACAACATTGCGGTTGTCGTTTGATTCGAGTAGTTCCGGTTGTTACAATTTTCTAACTTTGCTCGAATCTCGTATCGGCAGGCGGCGCAGGGATATTAGTTTGAAATTTTCGTGACGTTGGTGTGTTGCTCCGTCGAAATGAGTTGAATTTTGTGATTTTGTGGTGTTTTATACTGGTGCCGATAGTGAATTCGTTTGCAATCGTCCTACTACGGCGGTATTTCATTGAAGTCGGCGTGGGGAAGGTGTGATGCTGTTTCGACGTCTGTTGAGAAAACTGACTGGGATGCAGAAACAGCTTCAGTGGCAATGGTGAGTTTCGCATGAGTCATTATTCAATTGTTAAAAACACTACAGGTAGTATATATTGTTTAAGGATAGTATTCGATATACAGTTGGGTTACAATGATTAGATACGTCTGAATAAACCAGTCGCACATAACAAATATCGTATGTCAAAAATGCGTGCTATTAGGACACAGACCTATCGAACACCATACCGTGCCTTAGCGTAGCCTAACTTAACCTTTTACGGTACGACGTCTTGCATAATGTTATGGTAGAAAACGAAATAATTTAATCCGGAGACTAATGTAAATGCATTGATATTCATTGTAACGTGTAAAATTGAAATTATTATAATATTTGACTAATAATTCAAATAAATCATTATTTTTGAACCTGGGCAGCATTTCGGTAACGAAATATAATGTATACTTGAATTGAACCTTTGGAATATTGTTATACAAGTTATTCGAACGGTTATTCAACCAAATTTACACACCGTGTCGAGAGCGTTCAGTAGGTGAAAATTGTTTATATGAAAGCATCACCGCCAATGCTTTACAATGGACGTTCGAAATTACCTACGTCCATGTGGACACAGTCTCTGTATTAGTCGAGCTAACTGCACGTTGACTGGTGGTCCTTTCTACAGTCTTCTCAGTTTTTCAATATAAGGATTTATTGGCAGTTTATCGGAAAATGATGGATAACGCTTCACGTTAAGTCGAATTATGAATATTGAACAGTTTGCTTTCGATAGAAAGGTACTGCTGGCGTTAATGAATTCGGGTGGTACAAAAGAAATACATAGTGCTGAATGGGCGTGTGTAAATGTGAACATATTGTTATAAATCCACTCGGGCGAAGTTCAAACTATGTGATTTCACAACGAAGCTGCTTAGTTAGTGGGAATTTTTGAAAAATCATTAATTTTAAGAGTGCTCGTTAACGAGCAGCGAACGTAACAACTTCGATGTTCTGGCATGCAATTTACGCAGATTTATGCCATGCATGCAGCAAACTCGAAGTGGCACGATAATTACTTTTCATATTTTCAATGATTTTTCGTTGAGAGCCTTTTTATAAAACTTGTTACATTTAATTCATGATGTTTTCCACTCTTTACATGTATTTAAATACCGGAATCGAAATACGCAGAGACTGCGGTACAAATAACAGTCCAGATGCGAATAAATTAGTCAGAACAGAGAATGGTATTACAACCTTCGGTTATGAAATGTATACTCTTAATCGCGCTTCTTCTTGTCTCATATCTACGATCAACTTAGATAGTTCTTTCCGCACAACAGACGTGATATTCACAAACGTGCTTGACCCCTTCGATTTATTCCATCGAACCAAATCTCCTCGTCCGTGTTTTGTATCGCCATTTATATCGCAGCCAGTGTTATTCTAGGGAACATGATGGATCCGATGTTAGATACGATAAGATCCCCTAAAGTACCCGTTAAGTGTCAACTCGTGTTCGCGTGAAATCGTGTTTGCCGTCTTTCCGGCACGCTTTAGCATAAATATCACACTTCGAAAATGACCTCTCAGAAACAGCGACTAGGGTTCCCCCGTTCGCTTCGCGTCGCCGGGAAATAGTCGACTTTGATTTTCTATCCGCGCAACGAGAGCATAGGTAACGATCGACGCAAATACTGCCCATTAAAATGATGGGGACCGTTTTGAAATTCATCGTCGAATAATCTTCCGCGGAACATTATCGTCTCCGAGCGATGGGGTTTTACAAAATGTGATTTCTAGGTAACGGAATACATACGTATCACGCTGATTATTCCGGCAACGAGATAATATTTTCGTTACGGTTTTGACTCTGCATAGAATATCAAGTTAAATCCATCGATTTTACAGCACCTCTTACATCCGCGGCAATTGTGCTTCTATGAGTTGAACGATCGCACACACGTCATGTACGACATCGTTTGTCGACGTGAGAATGACGACGTATCGCTACTCTCTACTCACCTTTCATATTTATAATAAAAATGTCGAATCAGATCCAATATAAGTCTCGCGGCAGACGCAGACGGCGGCAAGGGATATTGCGTTTTCAAGTATTTTTACGGCAAAGTCATCTCTGCCAGGGATGTTCATCTGACGCGTAGCAAAGGTAACAGAGTATATTGCCAACGGTTCGTTCCGCGATTACGTCTTCAACGTGAAGAAGAAGGTCGAGCGGGAAAGAATTGTGGCTCCGTAGGATTTCGGACTGAAAGCAATAAATAAATTAGCGAGGCTAATTGACAAATTGGTAATCCCGCGGCCTGTTTCGCCGGCGAATGGCAACGGACGCGAGCGATACAGCGGGCGCAGGATGCGAGAGCGGGAATTAAAGTGCGGGCGGAGGAGATAAAAAATTGGACAAGTGAAAATGCTCTCGAAAGCGTTATCTCTTTTTAAAACCCGCCCTTGCACACGCTCGCGCGCGTACGTCCGCGCCGGCAGCACGCACACGTACCGGCGCGTAATGCGGACTAATGTAAGGCATTTTGCCAAACAGTAATGCTTTCCGACAGTTCCTCGCGTCGCCGTCGCGTTAGCGTTATTTATTTACTTTTCCGCCACGGCATTCTCGCGTCACGCGCTCTCCGTCCGCTAACGGCGCGCAGAATTCAAACGGAGTGCACGGAACACGACGATCGAAGTCGTGCGCTCGCGGCAGGAACGCGATCGTCCGTAATTCGGCACTCACCGAAATCCGCGCAGAATCATTTGCGTCGCCAGCAACCACTTGGTCCATCGACTATCCTCGCGATCGGTCACTCCGGGCTCCACGAAATACGAGCGGGTACCGCGGTAAGTTATGGTAACGAGGACCTCCCTCCGACGTGGCATCTGGCGGCGGAGGGGGGGGGGGGGGGGGGGGGGATGTGGGCGAGAAAAAATCGATCCTCTGCCGAGGGCAATCGATTCGCCGCACAAAGTCGGCGTGCATCGCCCTGGCAATATTTCTCCCGGCAGCCAGATCTCTCAATAAAGTCGACTGTTTCTTGCGCCGCGGCCAGGCCACGGCAGCGCCACTCTCGTTCCTCGGCGCACGATACGAGCCGGCGCGGCGGGTGGTTTATTGGTCCCTTCCAGGAGGCTAATGTAGCGCCACTGACAAATCCGTGCTAGGAGGTTCGGAAAGAAAAACAATTCGCCCTCGTTCCCCACGCCCTTTTTACTTTCTCCCCGGTTCCTTCCTCTTCCTCGCTTTCCCGCGCGCCGTCCTTCCCGCCCCACGACCTTGTCAGCTCCCCGATCGCTTCATCTTGCTTACCTTCTTCCTCTCGCTCTCCTCCGCTCGCTTCCCTCACCAGCCACGTCGTCCGCTCGTTTCTTCGGCGAAAAACATATTTACGGAGTCCGTCTCGGCGGCGCCGTCTCTCCCGCAGACACACTGCCGGCCGCGATTGTCTGCTCTCGAATTGATTGGCCCCCAACGGTAGCGAGCCTGCGGTTTCATTAGCTTTTCTTCAGAGGAGCAAACAGACGAACGACGCCGAGTCGCACGACCACCGCTTCATTTTCCGCGCTCGCCCACAAACAACGTCCTGCCCTTTTTCTGCTTCCCGATCTGGCGTCCTCGTCACACGTGATTCCTCGGACTAATACCGCGCGCCACGTATATATCGACCGATTGCAGGAAACTGTCGCTTTCTGCTCGCGCGTCGCGATGGCATACGACGCGATTTCGAGGCGGCAATCTTCTCCGCTGCCGGTTGTCAGGCAATCTCGTTTCGCTGACGCTGCCGACGCGATAAGGTAAGGAAGACCGTCGACAATCCGGTCGACGTACGCACGTATGCGTGGAAACGTAAATGGACCGCGCGTTTCGATGAGAAAGAGAGAAACGGGGGCGCGAATGTGACGGGATGTCGCATAAAAAGAGATGAAACGAGAGGCTGGGGTGGGTGGGAGGATGGAGGGGAGGAGGACGATGGGGACGAAAGGAAAGCATCCCGGGGGTTGTTACGCAGTTCGCCGAACGAGTATTGTGATTCGATCTAGCGAGCGGATTTTTTTTTTCCTTTTTTTCCCTCGCCGGCCCCGATTTTTCGATACGATAACAGAGGACTGCCGACGACACGTATGTAAAGGCGGACTAAAGTGGTTTCACTGCGCAAAAGAGGGCTGTCGGCTTCGCACCCTTCTCACCCTGTGTGTCGCGCGCGATGGGTCCCGACAGTTTCCAACCGATAATGTGAATTCGTTGCCGAGTGGTGTTCGTTCTTAGACGTGAGACACAGTCGACGGTCTGTGTGAATAGAATGTCGGCGTCAGAGTCCGAGATGAGAATTGAGACAGGGCTGGGTGGTCCTTAAGAATGTTTCGAGAATTCGTCGTTAGACCGAGGCCAAATTGACTGTCCACGGACCGATGTAAAGTGAACTTTCGCTCGATGAGAGACCAGTGATTGCATAATGTACAACGAAAAGCGTGCAGACGTCGGGAGGATTAAAGTGGTTCTTGTAAGGGGGGAAAAAAAGCAGTGATACCTCGGTTTCCGCGTGATATCGATGCTCCGATGTTGGAGAACTTGTTACCGATGTAAACGAATTTTTCGAGAATTCGAGGAAGCTCGTCTCTTGACATCTGGTTGAGCAAGAAGGCTCTCTCGAAATTAAATTTCGCCGGATGTAGCAGGTTCTTATGCGCGCCATGCTTTCAAGGAAATTGTAATAATAGGAATGTAAATGCAGCGGAGCGAAATCGGGATCGCGCGTGTGAGCGGGAAAATAGGGGGCATGCATGTTATATCGTCGAAATGTCTAGATAAAAGTTTTCCGGGGTTTTCGGTTTAATTAAAGTTCTATTTTTAACCGTTAATTCGGGAGTAATCTTGCGACGCAATTCCAGTCGGGAGCGTGTGACGAGTGTGAACGAGGTCTCGGGAAATTGAGGTAGTCCGCTTCTTGGCAACTGTCGGTGCAAGTGCATAGATTCCTTTGAAATTAAATTTTGACGATTCCAGGCTCGCGCGTGTGCGGCGCTCACGGAAAAAATTTTAATAACGTCACGCGAAGCACATGGCAACGCGGACGCATTACCGCCACCTGCGAGCAGATTTACGTCAATCCTGACAGCTTTTTTTCGGCATCCTTTGACTTCCCTTCGCGTTCTGATTCGAATACTTACGTGCGAAATTCTTAGCTCGCTTTTCTCGTTATCCGCGAGCCTTCCTCAATTAATGTCAGCCCTTTTCAAATCACGTGCTCATAACAAATTTCGAGATACCTACGACCGCAATGAATATCTTTACGAAAAAGCGCGTACGCAGAGTGGTGGTGTGGATGTAGATGAATCGGGAGTGCAAGTGTTGCAAAACAGTCGCGTATATCTCGAGCACCTTATTAATGCTGGCGTGGTAAGAGTATTCTTCCACGAAAATTTGGGACAAAATATAGCATCCGAGCGAAGTAGTAGGACGGCTCGCGTCCCGAAACATGAATATTTCAATTTCGGCCGGGCAAAATTCGCTGAAAACGTAAACGGGATTTTTAGAAAATGGACGCCGAGCGCGCCGCGCACGCTCTCCAAGCTCTTTCGAGATTAAATTTCGAAGGGTGTGCATTTCCCGGGCGCATAACACATTTAGGAGAAGTTTAAATCGTAACAATATATAGCGTCGAATGGACTAAGGAACTGACGTTTATGAGTACGCATGCACGTAGAAGTTCTAAACTGCTTATAAATTACAGTTTGGTTCGCTAGACAGCTATTCCGTCTATTTGGATCATCTACTTGGATCATCATATGTTCTACTAGATAATTCTTGTGACTGGCGCAACGCTGCCTTCTGACGTTTTGACTTCATGTCTAACAAACGTGTCCAGATCAAATTTTGATCATTTCTCGTTGCAGAATACAAAACATGACTGATTACCATAAAACATTATATTCCATCATTGTAACGTTTTCCTGTCTCACTTCTATGAAATTATTATCACCATATTTCGGACTTCAAATGACATGATAATGTCCACTTCCACATGATAATGGTCAATTGTTAAAACATCAATAATCTATTTGCAGATATTACGGCCTCTGTAAATTGACTTCCAAAAATCAAAATAATCAATTATCAAACCTGCGCATCGCTAACGCACGTAATATCACCTTCCGCAATTTCACATTCAAAATCGAACTTTCCAATTCTCAAAACCTATCGCTGAGCACATTCATAAAAAAAGGATCATCCAGTAAGGATGGATGAGAATGTTACAATGACTCTCGCCGTAGGTTTTTGGATGTCGGTCGCGTTTCAGTTCGCATGACTAGCGAATATTGTGATTCAATCTACTTTACGGGAAATTTGCAATTTTTCAGATGTCGGCAACGCGAATGGCTTTGCGCCGGATGCGCGCCGAATGGAAATGTCTATTTACTACGTAAAGCGCCGCACTCGATTACGGCAACGCTCTCTCTCTCTCCTTCTCTCTCTCTCTCTCTCTCTCTCTCTCTCGCGAGCTTTTTCGACGATTCCTGCACCGAACTTTCGAAGTTATTTCTGACGGTATGCCCGTAGCACGTACCGACGCGCGATGGCTCAAAAGGAGGAAGAAACTGCCTAGAATAGTCTACGTTTTTCGCGAGGAACAAAAGAAACGACACACTTGGAAACTGAACGATTTGCGGAAGTCTGCCAACGTGACCTCCTTTTTTCCCCCAAACCATTCAAAGGCGGCCACTCGCTCAAAAAGTTCTTTAACATCGTAACATCGCTATATTTACGCAATTTTTATTTTAATATTCAGTAGTAATAGTTACGGATTACGTATACAGAACGGGGAAGTTGATAGGACCGAATTGTTTTATTATACATCAACGTTTGCCAGCAGGAAGAATGGGTCAGATAAAAGTTGCATGATTTCAAGGGGGGACGAACGACGGACCGAAAAAAAACCATCTCAACACTGCAAACACCCTGAGACTTTAAACTGACTCGCGTTTTTTTCCTTAAATAAAAATACTCACGTACATTCTTACACGCTTGATTGTCCTACGCACTCCGCCGAACTCGACCGTCATGATTCTTCTTGGCCAGGCTCTCAGGGTCGGTCGCTGAATTGTCTGTCGGAAAGTTCATAAGTATGAAACTCCACGAATCTGTCCTCCCGCCGAATGTCGGGAGCTTATATACTTAAAGCACTTTATTCGGTCGATAATTAACGCGTGTAACCCCGGCATCAAAACTTCCCAATCGTCATCTCGTCCTCTCCCGGTCACAAGAACACGTGCTAGGCTCGTTACGATTGTTCGTCGGGCAAACTTCGACGACTTTGAATCGATCGCTTGAAACGTAATTGCCGAATGATAAAAGGCGGCGAGGAGATTGAGAGAGGTATAGTCGGGATCGAGGAGAGAAAGTGGTAAGGAGAGAGACAGAGAGAGAGAGCGAGAAAGAAGGAGGAAAGAGGGAACTCTAGGGAGAGAGAAACTGGGCTCGCGTGGTGCTCGCAAATAACCGGCAGAAAATTATTACCAGGCAAGTTTCCATGTTCGAAATGCCAGCGGACCGTAATAAAGTGCGCGGTTTTATTAAGCGTGCGAATACTAAAAAGCTGTTTGCAGTGTTCCGGTAAAAGGCAGCGAATGGCGCTGGTTGTGTACAGATAAAGAAAAAGGAGGAAAACGGGGGGGGGGGGGGTGGAGGAAGACATAGAAGGGGGCAAGGACCATGCCGAAACAATTCTGCAAACGGTCCCGTTCCCGTACATGTTGCGGGGCAAAACCGAGAAGTAAAACGCATTCGTAGCTAATAAAAGATACCGTCTGAAGTTGTCCCGGGGCCGGCGCACTATTTTTGCGCCGACGAGAATTGCATACCGGGTGTCAGGTTCTTTTGCCAGTCGGCCGGGGAACCGGTCGCGTAATTAAGACGGGGCTATTGCAATTCGCGTTATTGCCCGAGTTTCTAACGACTAAATATACCAGGGAAGTGCCCGCCAGCGTCTAGGTCCAGAGTCAGGAGCGGAGCATTAGAGACTGTTTCGTGCGGGCAACTTTTCTAATTTTCCCCCACCAACAGCGCTGCACTCCGCGCTGCGACTTTATTAGGCAGCCTACTTTATATCTTTTCGGAAGATCGTCTCAGATGATATGCGTATGACACAGGCTATTTAGCCGCACAATGCGTTTAACCCTGAATCATGACTGTACTCGAGCTCAGCGCGCTTTCGCACGGTTACTGCCTCAGTCCAAGCGGATCGTTTAGGATGTACATATAGGATGAAAGCAGTGTAGGGCCAAGGGGGACGATTTGGCACGAGTCACAGGGTAGATCTTGGCCGTTAGACGAAGCTGAGAGACAGACCGGGGATAATCTCGGGGGAATCTCTCCGGGAGTACTTACAACACGCACGGCTTTCTCGATTTATGGCCGGCGAAGGAAAGCGTTCGGGAGCTCGCCGCCGATCCTGCCCGCGCCGTTCGCGTATCGCTTTTCCGAAGTTTGTTCAGTGTACACGCAGCGTATCGCTTTCGGAGCCGTGCTAATTTACCTCGAGCCAACACTCGCCAGCCGGAATCTTCCGGAGACGGTCTTTAGACGGGTCCCTGAATGGCTTCATTCGCCGAGGAGTTTTTCAAATATTTCCTTACGCCCCGCCTTTAAGAACTGCTAATTAGCGAAGCGCTCGGAGTGTCGTGCGTATAAACGCGAGCGGCCCATTCTTCCGCCGCTCGCATCGTATGCCGATCGGCAGGACGGAAGTTTTGCCGTTCAATCGATCGTAACAGAGACTCGCTAACTCTCTTCCTTAATTTGTTGCCGCGAATCCTCGCTCGTTTCGGTTTCTCTGGCCCATAGTTGGTCGTAATCGGTAACTCTCACGAGTCGTGACAAGTTCCACGGAGTTCGGCTAAGGGAAACTTTTCGATCCCACGGAATATACAAGAAGCATCAACGACATATCCCAATGATCCTAAGAGGGTCTCTGAGGATATCTCGAGCTCGCTGGGATTACGGGACTCGGAAAGGATTACGACAGCACCTGGAAGTACTAGGGCATTACTTAACACCGCGTTGACCCTTCGTCAACGGTGGCCGAACTCTGCAGTCGCTTCAGCTGCGCGTTTCTTTGAGCGGCGTGATATATGATACGAAGCTTCTTCTGCATCGAACGATTGCGTACTTTATCGGACGAGACTAAATACCGTATTCTGTGCTATATGAGATCAGACTGAATAGAGTTTTGCTTTGTCACAATTCATTTTAACAGAGAGCATCCAGTGAATGCCGGCGCGATCGAGAGCCAAGCGATTGCGCTTGATAAAATGAATTAAAAATTTACAATGAAATTTCCGCCTATAAAGTCCCGCTCTCGACTAAAATGTGAAATAACAGAGTGCACGGATGATTATGCGCGAGAAAATTGGTTGAGAATGCGATGCGAATTTTCCGTGCGCCTTGATTTATTTCGAACGAAATAAATGAGTGTGTGAGTAATCATTCGTCCCGCTGCTGTCGTATTCCGATTCTTCGAGTGTAGACTCTCATGAGCTTCTTAATCACGCGAGGCCGACGTCCGCGTCGTCAGGAATTTAATTCTTACCGAGACGTAGAATTGTCCTTCCAATATCAGTCTCACAATTTATTGACGAGCCATAACGTAGAATAGCGACGTCCGGCATCCAATTAATTCGGTCTCGGAAGTCTCGTGCAAGAGTGTTTCAGCTGTGTTCCGCGCCTCCACTGAATTTCGCCGATATCATCGTGGAAATCGTGCTTCTTGCGCTGAGATGAATCTCTCCCAGTCTTCCGTCACGTAAGCACTGACAAAGCAGATCGCCGGGTTTTATCGGGCAATGCTTCTCTACCCTCGCATCCTTCTCTCTCTCTCTCTCTCGACGAAAATTGTCATCACGTACGTTTACCTCGGCCGTACTGTGAGAGGGGCGCGATACGTTTCGAGAAAGAGGGGTCGTCGACGACGTCGAACAGGATTGGAAAAGACGTCGACGGTAGTCATTCGTCGAGAACGTGGGTAAATATTGATGTGAGCGTGTGCGATCGGGTCGCGTGAGAAATAAACGACCTGGCTAGACGACGTGCAATCGTCCACGTACTAACGTGCACATATGGCCAGTCGTCCGACGCATTCATTGAGGTCATTCTGAAAAACGTTAGAAAAATATTACTTACGAACTTACGAAAGATCGCGTACTAGCGTCTGAAAACGGTAACGTCAACAGCATGCGCATCAAAAATCAGACATAACGAGTTCGAAGCCATATCTTCGGATTTGCTCGCAATTAGCATAGGGGACAGTAAGTAATGTCGATTAGTGTTGAATAATCGTCGATTTGTTTTATTTCGAATTAGTTGCGAATAAGTCTCATTATCCGATATAAACAGAGCGTCCAAGATTACTCATCCTTGTCATCAATAAACGTTAATCGAGAGTCCTCCACGTCAGACACAACGACGTACGACTCTGATTTGCACGTGTCTCAATCAATACCAACCTGGTTATACTTTCAACCGGCACCTGAAGGCCGTGCACGAACCTGAAGAATTGGCACATCTCACACAATAATCTATCATCCTCGTGATGGTCGTTGAGACTCCGCCAACAGATGTCGATGACGACTGACTGATGGGACACGTCAGCACGGTTGGTCTCTTGTCGAAGCTGGATATTGGATATCAATAACAACGGACGAGACCGCCATTCGGAGTGCCTCCCATGGCCTCTTCATTTGCGGACGTCCATGAGCAAGACCAGACTACGTCACGTAGGAACGCTTCACTGCCAGACCGAACAGATCCCTTCCACCCACATTTCACCCCCTGCCTCTACCGTGCGCTGTTAGTACTCGGGTCTGCTCGAATGTTCTCAGGAATACTAGCAGGGGAATGCTCGTGGATGACGATGGGGTACGTCGGAGGACAATGAGAATGCGAGAAAAATGTTCTCGCAGATGTATTGCCATTTCCTGTGAACGCGCTGCATTTTGACGGTTCTGATGGTTCGCATGGTTTTCACGGTCCTGATGGTCTTCGTGATGGGTCTTGTGTTATTTGAGCTGGAGGACGGTTCGTAATTCATGACACAATTGAAGGGGGGCGATTCTGTATGGAATAGGAAAGTGCTTTCGATCGAGCTTTTTCGTATGATGCTTCCGGTTTCAAAGAAAACTGAGGAACCGTTTGCGTCGTGCAGGTTTGTAATAGGATGGGATTTCGGAAATTCATGGACTCGTAAAGCGTAGCTATTGAAATAAGCTACTTTGTGTCACGGGTTTATTTGGTTTGAAAGAGACTGGTTTCAAAATTCTGTTGTGCGCGGCCTGCGAAATCGATCAGCAACAATCTGTTGCTTTTTTGTTCACCGACGAAACGTTGCGTGAAAATCAATGGATTCGTTCTACGCTTTCGACATATACTTTTTTCATACCAAATCGTCCCATTTCGGGTTGCACCGCGAATTACGGAACTTTAAGTCTAATTCCATGCACGTTGTGCCGTTGAGTTTCCGTAGCATTGTATTCGTACAACTCCGTGCCGGGTCAAGCTCGTTTTTAATAACACACAGACGTCTGCGAACACAGGAAACACGTTAAATAATCGCCTCTACAACGAGCCCGTGCGCGCCAGATACAGGAATACAACTGAAAAAAAAGTGTCCGGACTTTACACGTCCATACGTTGCCGCGAATTGGACCGTAAGCGAGCGTAAATTTGCGCGGCGCTCGTATGAACGCACAATGATCCGCGCGATAACACGCCCACGGCGTCGCGACACAATTTCCATCCAATACGATTCCACGCATTACGAAACGTCGCCTTAATACAAAACTAGCGAAACTCATTATCACGCCGCGCCGAGCAGACGCAATTTTTTGACACATTCAACGCATGCCTACCGTTTACGTTTAAACGTGCACGGTCGCGCGTTCGTATTATTCTCTAGCCAGGCGTCCGCGTCTGTTGGCGCTCGTAATGAATCACAACGCGAGCCCGCATAAGCTCTTGTCTTAACTCGCTCACCGACAACTTTGACCTGCGATTCCGGATGCGCGCTGTACGCTCAACCGACAAGGGTCCCCGTTCAGGGGCAGCACATTTCACCGTCGATCCCTGCCAGCAGGAACGAGAGGGTGGCGGCAGTTTCCTATCCGCGGAGCGCAGTTTCCGGGCTTTTGAGATTCCATTACGACCGCGAACGGCGGGAATCAATATTTAAATTCGTAATGGAAACGGTCGGCTGCAATTATGACCCAGGGGGATGGATGGTCGGACGGAGGAGAAGAGTCAAGGAGACGGGGTTTGCTAGCTGGGGAGAGGGGAGGGGAGGGGGTGGGTGAACCAGAAAGAGAAAGAGCTCGATAATAATGCTACCCGCGAGTTCGGAGTTTCCGTGGCTTCAGGCTCCGACGTTGCCATCGGGCGGACGGAGAATCGGCAAACTTTTTACGCTTCTCGCGCGCAGGCATTCGGACGAATTTTCGTTGCCGGCACGAGGCAAAAGTATGTGGCGAGCGTTGGGGGAGGGGGTGCTCGCCGCCGAAAAAGCTACTCGTCTCGATAATAAAGACGGGCCGGAATTAAGGTTTCTGTCATGTAAATTGACGCTGATACGATTTGCCGGCAATTTGAATGCAGAACGGCCATAATGACGATTAGCATAGATTTGAATAAATTGTAAGTTATGGCTTCATTAAGCTTACGGCGAATTTTTATAAGCCCCTTGCTTGGCCGGGTCTGGATACTACTTCCCGGACGCTGCTGGCTGACGCGGGCCAGCGCGGTAATACCTGTCGGCGGTTGTATCGCCACTTGAAAACTGCCAATGTTCGATCCGAACATTCGTAGTGCGCTGGCCGCGTGTATAATTTAATCGTAAATTCTGCATAGAGCGCGGCCGCGCGGATTTACCTAGACTGCATTATTGGATTACGTGCAATTTTCGCACGGCTCGGCAGGTTCGTTTAGTCGCGCAGTATAGTGTTGGGAAATATGTGATTGTTGAGATATTTATACATATATGCGTGCTGTGCAGCTCTCTGCTGTCAAACGCGAGGCAGAAAGAATCGACTTATTTGTCTGATTGAAAACTCGAATCGCTCTTACTTACCCAGGTTTCGGCCTGACTCTGCCCGCACTGTGACTACTTTTATCCCATTATTCACCGCCGTCTTCCAGTCTATTGTGGCGAGTTCCAGAAACCTTTTGTGGGTCAAAGCGAATAACTGAAACAAATACCCTTACGGTCTGATTAAATCTATCTTAACAAAATAAGACTATTTAAACGAATTATTTAGCCGCGCAAAACAAAGCGGATCTGGCAATAATAACAGAGCCAACAGGAACACGTATACGTGCGAGTAAGACGGATAATGACATTTATTTCGAAAACGTTTACTGGGTCACTTTTTGACATGAATGTATAAGCTATGCCTTATTGTTCTTCATCCCTACTCTGCTATCGTCGAGACGATCAAGAGTCAGACGCTGTCCGTCTATCCATCTATACACTGCCTATCGATCTTCGGTACTTATCGAAATCTGTCTCTATACTTTGCATCGATTTTCGCGGCGACAGCATGAGCCACTCCTCGAAATTGACTCGTGCCGCGGAAGAACGAGCGAGTAAGTGGAGTAGCGACGACAGGGCGTACGTCTCTATACACTGACGGAACGCCGGCACACCTACTTGGCGGGCGTCATTGGCTGTGCCAAGTTCGAGTCGGTTGGCGAGGTGGAATTGTGCGTGGATCAATAAATTGCGCGTAGAATGGCACGGGAACGGTTCGCAGGAGACTCGAGGTAGCAGATATTGAGAGATTATGAGGAAGCAGAAACGAGCTGCGATTGGGAATTTCGCTGGAATTTTAGCGGCGATTTAGTTATATGCAAAGAAAGGATTACAAGGACACAGCGTCTGATAATGAACATCCTTTCGCGATATGGAGATCGAACACGAAATATGGACTTCGGAAAATTGAGTGTCAGTGGCTGGAAGGGTATTAATTATGAAATTCAGTGCAATGCGATTTCGGTTCAAATTGTAACGATAATTCGGTTCTATGACAAATGGAAAGATTACACGAGCATAATCTCTGGCAGCAAGTACTATTTAACGAATTGGAGTGTGAAGCACGAAATGTTAACCGATTGACGCGAAAAGGTTCATCGTGTGCTTGATTCAGGAATTTTCAACGAGATACAATTTAGTGAGTGGGAACGCTAATGGAATTTACGTTGATTACATTCCGAATGAGCACTTGCACCGCTAGCTAGATGATTTACAATTTTCCACCGTTCCGAATTGTTCCCAACTAAAGACCGATTCGAAGTAAACCCATATCATCAGTAAAACTCGGCCTTCCAATTAATTTCATTCGCGTCCGGCTTCGATTCCGCGAATGCCCGTACGAAATCGTCGGTCCCCGTAACAATGCGAATTGCGCGTAGCCTCCTTCGACATCAGTGCATTATCATTAGATTACGCGCAGACACGTTTCGCGGCGGAGTGCCGCGTGCGAGACGTAGACGGAGCAGCACAATCAGCGCGAGCGGATGCGCCTCGGAACGCGCGCCGGCGTTCTGTCGCGATTTTCCAAATATTCCGCGGCACACATGCATTCGTAACGAGGGCGTAAAAGAACTCCCGCGTCGCACTGTTTCGCGTCGACGAAAAAAGGACGGACAACAAAAAAGCAACAGCGAGCGTCCTTTGCGGGCGCTTTCGCGGAGCTTAAAAACCAATTAACCGTAATCCCGGGGGGCTTTGAGCCCGAAGTTCGCGCGGCAACAAAGCCGCTTTAATGAGCCGCAAATATGTATCTGTGCCCGCGGAACGATCGTTAGCGAGGACGACAGCAGACGCCGTGTGACTCGCTGGAAAAGTCTCGCGCCGAGAGTCGTAACCATAAACCCTCCGCGGGCCGGCTTGAAAGGCCAGAAATTGTTGGGATCAGGTCTGTATTCCCATGCGAGGCACACGCCGCGAGCGCGCGCGCGCTCGAGAGAGAGAGAGTCCGCGAAAGCTCTTACACAGATTATTCGCTCCTGCGTGCAATTATTTGCATTAACCCGACGCCAGACGACTTTCTAGTCGCCGGTCACCTTGTTCCGTTCCAGCCAACTTGGGGGAACAGTTTCGCTGGCGCGAACCTGCGCGCCAGTGCCTGGCCGCATGCTCTCCGTACTCTCATCGCGAACATTATACTCCCGGCAACTCTCGTTTGTCCTCGAATTTACATCTGCGTCAGAGAATCGGATGGGTTAGGTAAGCTCTCGCTGGCCAAACACGGCGAATCCTTTCTCGTCCGCTCGTGCGCACTGCTAAGGTTGAAGAACATTGCGCTTTCGAAGGACTCAGAAAAATATCGCGACATCGAAGACGCGTTTTAAGCTCAACGATGTGAATCGAGTCACCGAAAACGGAATCAACGAAAGCGTTCCGTAGAATTCCGTCTCCATTCGCTGACTTCAATCTCGCCGATTGAAAGGGACTCGATTTCGAAGTAGAGTACACTTGTTATCGTAGCCCGAGTTCTCTGCCGCACGACGGCGCCGTGAAATTAATCTCTGGGCCTAATGCATCGAGAAGGGCACGAGGCGCCAATGTCAACGGCAGTAATAACGATCCTCGTGGCTCTTCTTGGCACAGTCGCTGCCGTCGAGTTCGGCCGGCGAAGAAAATCAAGAGACGCCGTGAGCGGAGGGGCGAGGGCGGTAATGGGGGGTAATATGAGAGTGGGGGTGGACCGTCCTTGTCTACTCAATTTGCATGGGAAATGGGGAAGGATCCTTCGTATCCGCCTCTGACCCAATAATACGCAACCGGCCCGGCCGAACGGCCGGAATTCAATTACGAGAATGTAGCCGAACGCGACCGCGGCAACTGCTCGAACGCCGAGCGGGGGCGAACGAGACAAGCGAAACCTAATAACCAAACAATGGCCACTTGCTTTATGAGGATCGGGTAAGGTCTCGGCAGTGGGCGCGAGTTCTACTGGCAAGCTGACGAATTATTAGATGTGCGCTGGATGACGCTATGTTTGAGTAACAATAAGGCTGAGCTGTTTGGAGCGCAATTAAGGAGAAGAGAGTGGGGGAAGAACTGTTGATAGCAGACGAGTACAATGTGTAGGTCAAAATTGATTGACATTTCGAGGAATGTTATTTAAGCGACAATAATGGACAGTCAGTTTTTGAGAATCAGTAGATGTTTGAGTGTAATCGGAAAAAGTGATTGAAGGCAGACAATTAGGAAGACGGAGTAATGTTTGAATTATTATTACTATATTAAAATACTTAACAGTGCTCTACAGCGCTTAATACATATTATAGAATACTTTACCTGTACTATGAGACGATATGCGAGCGTCGTTAGTTGATGAATTGTCGAAGTAATAGCCCGCGGGTGAATATTTCCGGGAAAATCTCAGCAGGAACCGTGAATAATTCGTTATCAGGGAGTACTTCAACGAGCGGGGAGGCACGGCGAACGTTTTGCCCTGGGCCCGACGAAAGAAAGTATCCGGTTAATTGCTTGGGATAGGCAGGCACGATTGGGCGGGGGCTATTATGGAGCCAAATTGCATTCGCCGCAGAAGCGCTTATGGGGGGAAATTGAAACAATGCTCGAAATTGCGGCCACCATTATGGTATTCGCTGGGCCATTAACGCACGCGCATCCTGATATGGGATACGTGTTCGTAAAAAGACGCGGGTCAATGTATGAACGAAGCATATAGTATACGTTCAGCTATGCAGGATGACTCCAGAATGGCATCTTTGAAATCACAAGATGGTAGAGAAAGACTGAACAAAATATCAGTTCGTCAACCGTTCATTTTTTAGATACAATACATTTGACAATAAAACTGTGTCTGTGTCTGAAAAAGCAACTGGGTAAAATGCGTCTGTTGCTCCGAAGCTGTTTTAACATCGTCCAATACACCTACCTGAGTGTCAAAGCTTAGGCAAGGAAAAGGAAGGCGAGCAAATAACGGCAAACGCGCTTCAATTATCGCGTATGTTAAAAAATCCGCTTATATCCCCGACAGAAGTATAGTATCGACCGAGTGCGCATCGCTACCACCACAACTACCGCAAATAGCTGCCCTGTGGGGATTTTGGTAAAATCTGGAGCGCGGCCAATAACGTGCTTCCCCCACATTCACGCTCGCGCGCGCCCTCGCGCTCTCCCCTGCTCGCCTATGCATGCGTCTTCATGTTTATGACAATTTTTTCCCCGCCGTTTCGGGACTTTATATGCTTGGCAACCGGACGAGCTCCATCCGGAGAAAAATGGCCTCGCAAACCTCGAGCACGCGCGTCACTTGAATCTTTCGGCGGGCACACGACGGTGTCCCTACGCCAGTGCGGTCCACGGGTGGGGCCCCTCACGCCGCTAGTTCCACCTCCACTAGGTATAAATTCTTCCGTATGCCGATCATAACACACACCAGTGTGGCCAGAAGTCGCGCCGGGCACCAGCGGTGTTCGCGGGAGTGGGGATACGCGCAAGTGTACGTGCCCTGTCTGTGAGAGCTGCGTGGACTCCACACTCCACAGGACTCGCAGACAGGGCACGCACACTTGTGCGTATCCCCACTCCCGCGGTCACCGATGGTGCCCGGCGCCACTTCTGGCCACACTGACACACACTGAGCGTCCGTCGTTTCCAGGGCAACAGTAGCTCGGTGGGGGAACCGAAAATGCCCCGGGGCACTTTCTTGGACCGCACTGCCCTACGCGGCTGGCAATGAGTTAACGATTCCCGTTTTTTCACCCGGATATACTTGTCGCCTATTCTATTCCAGTTAGCGCGAAATTCCGCGGCAGCGCCGACGTCGCGTCGGCCGGATCCAATCGACGTGGCCGCGGAGTAGTTTTCTGGGTCGCCGAGCATTCGCTTCTCCTTCCGTATTTCGCGTTATTTCATTGAAAGCCTAGCGAAACGCTCCGCGCCCGTGGCCGGGATCGAAAAAGTGCGAGATCAGTCAGACCGCGGATTCGCCCGATGGAAATGCTGGCCGAAAAACTGGATACGCCGTTCCGCGCGCGCGAGTCGACAATTCCGACTGATTGTAAATTTAGACCGAAGGATCGTCGCAGTCGTCGAGCGAGAAAGGTACGCGCGCGCAGATGCGATCGAGCGTACAGAAATTGAGTATGACTTCAATTTTATCCGTAATCTGACCGGCAACGGGCTTCGAGAACGAGAGGGAATAACGCGTACAGCCGGCTCTGTGTAGCACTGCGAGGTCAGAGAGAAACGTCGGCTGAGCAGGTCAATTATTCCCAAGCATCGCGGGCCGTAGGTGCGGGCTCGCGTAATTCTGCAAATTCGTCGAGCGTATCGCGGGATCGACCTGAGCTCTCGCTGTTTTCTGGGTCGAGTGGCGTTTATTCTTCTCCACGTGGCTCGCATTATTTTATTGAAGGGCCGCTGAAGCATCCGCTGAACCTACCGCGGACGCGCTGGAAAATGTCGGCGCTCGTTCGAGGAACGCCTGCCCAGGCATGGGCGGGAAAGAAATATTGATAATGGAGAAGGGAAAGAAAACGTTCAAAGCGCCGCAACGACGCCTGGCCCCGTTTCGACGAGTGCGCGACATTGAAGAGACCGCGTACACGACCGCGAATTGTTGTGCCACCATTCGTCGAGACGCGCGATATTTAGAATTGCGCAAATGCGCGAGGCCGCCGCGAAAGTTCGTTTAGTTCGGCGCAATCATTACGCTAGCGTTTTAGCCAGCATAATAAAGTTCGGGAGCCCATTAACGTGCGCATGAATTTCCCGGCAAAGTGGCGTCATCGATTCAAACGCGCTCCCCGCGCGCTACCGAAACCGAAACACCAGCGTTTTCCGTCGCGCGACGCTGAGCGGCGGTCGAAAATTATCGCCAATATGGTTCGCGTCCAAGTTTTTCGTAATCGCGTCAAAAGCGCGGGGCAGCCGAGCCCGCTGGTTGGCAACGCGAGCAGATAATCGGATTTGCGATCCGCGCGAACACTCGTCACGGTCGGCCGTTGCCTCGGTCGTCGTTCTTCCACATCGACGCCGCATTCCACGTTCTTGCGGAACCAACTTCGAGCCGTCCATCCTACACGTACTCTATCGATTTGCCCACGCAACGATGACTGCCGAACTACCCGGTGCATGTCTCGAAACGGAAAAAGGGTTCGGCGAACAATGTCGCTCGCATTTGTGTGCTCGCACAGAGCGAGGCTCCCGATGACTCATCCTTTCTCTGCGCTCCTATTGACGAGGAAAGACAATGACGGTCTGCCGGTTTTTAAGTTGCATTATTAATCAAGGTGGGTCGAGTGAGTGAGGGATGGAGGGAGAGAGAGAGAGAGAGAGGGAGGGGGCGGGGGTCTGCAGGATTACTGAGGAGGGTTGACGATCGGACGTGCTTCAAGGGAGCCAGCGAGTCGGTTCGCGTGGGCGTTCGTTTCATTATTCAATGCAAATAGGTTCGTTAGGGGCATGTTTTTAAGTGCGTCGCCGGCGAGACACGGAACCCTCCGTCTGGTCCGGCAGATCGCAGAAACAATATGATCCTTATTGGAGCGTGACTACAGACAGCCGGTGACGCGGGGAAATTTCGTTTGCAAAAAGTTTCGACGTCTTGAGGGAGTGTCGGCGGCAGATAAGGGGCTGCCTCGCTCTCCAAATGTCGGCCCCGCGCGCTCGTCATTTATCATCTTTCCTGTAAATTTTTCTGCGCCAGCGGACTCGCGGGATCGTTTATATGTCAAGAACTGCGCGGAAACAGATTTGCGAATCGTTAGTTTCGATCGTTTTTTTTTTTTTGTTTGAATAATGTAGTCTTCCTACTTGAGAAACTATCTCGAGCATGAGCCTGATTAGAATTACCAGCTCGTTTTTAAAGACCAGCGTTCGACGAAAATTTGAGATGAAAAGAACAAGATTGAAAGCATGATTTTGTTATATGAGTTTTGTTTTTGTAAACATTTCCAGTCCGGTAGCTCTTCCTGAATAGACACTTTACTGTATCCTCGAAATTGGGAAATTAGGCGCACGGGAAGACGGGATTTAATTGGTCGGATGCTTAAATGTAGGTGCATCATCGCACGAACCCTCCGTCTTAGGGAGATCACGACGCCAGTATGTATTGTACCTGTACACTAATTCTGTTAGAGCTCAAATTTTACGCGCAATGAAGGAGAATAATTTCGGGAAAATTGCCTTGTTAACCCCGAGAGACTGTCGATACCAACAGTTCCCAACAAATTTCCAACCCTCCTCCCCCATTGTTCGACGTATCCAAACTATCTCTTCAGATCCGCTTATACCCTCGATCGCAAGGTTGTCGCAACAAACTCCACCTTTTTCCAAATCCCGAGCCACCCCTCAATCCATCGTGCCAGTTAATTCGACGTCTCGCAGCATCCGCACCGCGTTCGCTCGAACTTGCTCGCTACGACGTCGAGAGATCTGGCTAGCAAATAATTCGGCAGCGCAACGCGTGCACTAAATTCGCCAGCGTATCGAAACGATTCTACTTCGCGCACGCAGCCTTTCGCGGCCGTATAGATCGCTCGCGACATATAGCGCCTGGCCTATTCGCTCATTCTCTCCGCGTCGCGCCATTCCGCCTATCCCATTGTGCGGGCCGTGGAAATTTACGACGTCATCGCGGCGAGCGGAGCTTCATGATCGGCGATCGTGTCGAATTTGCCGGGGCGTCCCATTCCGATCGGAAACAATTCCGCACAGAGTCGACCGCGACATAAACAGGATCCCGCCATCCGCGCTTTCTCTACGACGCCCGAGCAATTAAACGTAGCAATGACTGGGATCCTACCTGAATCGCGCGATTCAGCCGGGCCCCGAGGCGCACTCGCGAGTATGCGTTCGAAGCCGCGCGTGACATTGCGTTCTCTGCAATTATCGTAAAACGCGAAGTCGAATCCAAGGGGTGAACCGCAAAAATTGCGGATCCAGTCGGACGGCTTTTGTCAAACGTCGCAGTACGATCGTGGCTTTTTATTACGTCGTCTTACGTCGTGTGGCCGTGTTTGTGTGTTGATTTTCGGGTAACAATTAGCGGATGAGCTCTAGTCAATGTAGGGATCCGATTCAATATGTATCTTATGATTATCGATCAATTCGATATCTTAAGAGTCATTTGGTAGGAATTGAGCAGTAGCCAAAAAATTGTTTACTTTATACCTGGTACTTGTATGTAAGGTACGTGGTGGTACTATGTTGGTATTGAAACAGAAAGTATTTAGTATAAAATTTATGTAATGGGATTCTGTATGAGTACTTCCAGAAGGTATCACCTCCTCGAATCTGTGGGCAGATCCTTTGATACCTTTTGTTTCGAATGTTTGCTTCATACGCATGGGATATACCTGTCATGTCATTAACAACAATGCACTATCTTAATCCACTTGAAACTATTCATATAAGATTTCAATCTACGGTACTCTGACAGGATTCCACTATGCATACAATTATTGTTATTATTTTTCATAAAATGTACGAGCTCAGAATTCGAATACATTCGTAAGTATTATCATGCTACTGCCACTCGAAGTACTCGCACAAGGCTCAAACATTCGTCATTCGGTTTCGGAACTACTTCCAGTACGCCTAAGCCCAACATCAGCTCTGATCCGATGTCCGGCTCTCTTCATTCGGCTTGAACCGAAACTCGCAACTAGTGTAAGGTAAATTCAGCGAGCGCAACAACTATTTGCGCCAGCGAAACGTTAAGTTTTCACGGCTGTTCGTCGGGCTCCGTGTTTGCGGAAGGACGATGCCAAGCAGCAGATATTTTAACGTCCTACGCAGAGCGGTGTAATCGATAGCGTAACGAAACTAAAGCATCCCTGTTTCGGAAATCTCCATTAAACTGACCCGCTATTAAACCGCTCGTCGTAATTAAGACGGGACAATGGGATGGCTATTTGTCTTTGATAACAGATCGCATCGTAACGAAGAGAGGCTGCCAGCGGTTAGTTTCTCAATACAGAGGGTACCGTGTACGTAATTATATCGGTTGTGTTGGCCAGCTCGCGCACCCTACCCAGTACACCGTTGCAGACTGTTTGAAATAATTAAGAGGCTATATCCGTGACACCCTTCTTCCTGTGACGCACACGGCCGGACGATCGAGATGAGAGCAATTTGAGCTGTTCGCGCGTCGCCCGTCGCATGTAGAGTGTCTCGTTCGATGCAGGAATTGCGGAAGAGGTAACTGACACGCGTCCTACATAAGTCCATGGAACGTGCTCACGGGCATGTGCGCGCCGAACTGAACCGATCAGACAATGTACAGTATTGATAAATGAGGATCGGCTGAAATTCGAGTCGCGCTCATTATTCGTATTATCGTCACATTAGCCCCGCAAATGAAACGAACGTCTCCCTTTACTATACATTGTTCAACGATAATCCAATCCAAGCACGAATATCGCGAGCGTCAATTACGCAGTACACAGTCGAGTACGTGTCCGTCTAGCGTACCCTACACGTTTTTCGCTGTACGTACCGCGCTCGTTACAACTACGACAGCGTAGCATTTCGAACCAACTCATATCAATCCCGATCGCGAACGTTGAATACTGTACCCTGCCCCCTGGGCATATAAACGTCTGTGCGTTCAGGAGAATTCGCGGAGACGTAGTATTGCGAATGAGAGGGGAAGGTAGGGACTAGCAGACGGACAGTGGCGCGCGATACACGAGACAACTTACTGCTTTAGCTTGTAACCGTACAATTGTGCCGCCAGATAAGACCACTAAAAACGTTCGCACGTGCACGGGACATATTACTGAAATACCGGATCCAATATAGCAGTTTCTCCTTGTTCGACTCACATACACTTCAATCACTTCTTTCAGTCTTGCTATATTCTTTCTTTCACTTCAAGGCCGTCTTTCTTTCTGTCTTCACTAGCCGTAGTCTAGACAGAATGACTCTCTCTCTACTTACCTGTTTCACTCTATCTACTTCACAGCATTATTTTCGCGCTATCCTCTTCGTACTTACCTGCCGTCTCTCTCTCGACCTAGCCCGTACACGCACGAACGCACACCACTCGACTTCGACTCTCGGATATATACAATACATATAAGACGCGGACAAGCGCTCTACACGCGACAAACATCTACGCACACCACCAAGCCTACACTCACGGACATACTCAACACATACAGACCCGGACAAAGCAATGTACACGCGACAAATATCGACACACACATGTAAACGCGACACAAACACACATCACAGCGACATTCACTCATTTCATTGTCAATCATCTCATCATTAGAATAAGATATAACGGTAAATGAGCTCCGGCAAACGAGGAGAAGCGTCTCCCACCGGAGAGTATACGCGCTCGAGTGGAACCTTCCCCTATACCAAAAGGAGTATAAAAGGCGAGAAGACAAGCCACTCGAGGCGAGATTTACTTCGAGCCTAAACTTGTAGAAGAGATCCCAGGAGTGATCCTTCCGAGTATCGAGTCCCGTAGATCACGCATATAACTGACGGTATCGAACGACGTACAATCTAAGACGCTAGGGAAGACTTTTGCATAGACAGAACCTCTACCGAATCGAAGACTACGATCGCCCACCGAGGGTTCGCGGTTAGTAATGCACAGCCGCGTTCGTCGCATACACGCGGTATAGCCTATCTCCGACTCGACTAGCTTGACTCGCCAATTACATTCACAACATACAATTTAATAAATCAATTTCAATTAAATAAATAAAGTAAAATCACTTAGATTACAATTTCCTCCTACATCATCACTACATATTCATACAATCTTCGCCGTAAGCCATCCCCGCTCTTGGCACCGGTCACGGCTGCGTTTTGCGAATGATTGCCATCTCATATTAAAAACCTGTGTCTAAACGGTTACTGTAAGCCTCCCCCGCTCTCGGCACCGGCTACGGCTGCATGTAATTCGTGAACGATAACAGGAACATCACATTCAACACCACCTCTCGTACTCTGAGAATTCTTGCCGTAACTCTCTCCGCTCTTGGTACCGGCCTTCGTTACGTTGCAAGTAGTTTGAAAGAGTACTTCCTACACGGTCACCGTAAGCCTTCTCCGCTCTCGGCACCGGCCACGGCTGCGTGTGATTCGTGGACAATGTCTAATATCTCCTACGCCTAAACCGCCTCGACAGTCCGTAAACTCTCACCGTAACTCTCTCCGCTCTTGGTACCGGCCTTCGTTACGCAGTGAGTAGTTGAAAGATTGTCTCCTCCACGGTTACCGTAAGCCTCCCCCGCTCTAGGCACCGGCCACGGCTGCGAGTAATTCGTGATCCTCTGACGACTGCCACGGTATACCATCCCCGCTCTTGGTACCGGTCACGGATACGAGTGGTTAGTCGAAAGAACAATCCCTGACTTTACATCCTACCTACACTGACTTCAAACTAAAGGATCAAAAGACAGTCGGCGATAGACGTACACCAGATTACCGACGCGATAGACATAGTAGACCGCTTAATCGACACTATACACGAGAACTGTACGAAAACGTAATATCAAATAAAACGATCTTCAAACATATTAAACACATATTTTCCCGATTCAAACTTCCCGGCTCTGACTACCGCATCCGCGAACACTTTTAAGACCGCGGCTGCGTAACATTCAGACGAACCCGCCCGCACAAAGGAGGACCGATTCACTCCAACGCGGAAGGCCGGATTGCGAATCCGAAACCACTCGCGTCCGTGCAACATTCACTACTTACTCGACACCCGGTACGGTTTCAAGCTTACTCGACCCAAAACCCCCTTGCTCTCTATTTCTCCCTCATCTTCCCTCGTTCTCTCTCTCTCTCTCTCTCTCTGTTCCTGCCGCGTGTCATTCCCGTCCTCTTGATGCTAGCTTCCTAGGTCCGCTCTCATTCAACCACCCTTGGTCACCCTCGACCCTGGGCCAATCCCAGGGCTCGCTCGTCGTCGCATTGTCACGCATTGTGCGGGCACCCGGCTTTGTCTAACTTCCAACGGTACTTAGCCACGACAATTGCCCCGTCGTCGTTGATGCCGACGACGCTGTCCTCCTACGTGTCGTCCCGTGCGTCACGAAACGGCCGAGTCTCTACGTGATTTTGACGTGCCCAACTTACGTCGTGCCGGTCCACATGCGCGCGTGTCTATCCCCTCGATTGTTCGCAAGAAAATCGCTTAAAACGCTTAATTATGTACGCGTAATCAGAGTGCAGGTCCTTAGCCATAGCACTCGCATTCTGTTTGCAGTTGAGGACACGCTTCATGCTTTTTGCGGCGAAGCGGCAAGACGGTTTTTCGGCTCGATTTAATGTCGTTTGAAAGGTACAAGGACAGCTAAGTTTCAAGGGTCTCAACGACATCGGTTACTCTTTATGACGCGATTGCTAATTCAAAGCGGCAATGTGATTCTTCTCGAGCACTTGATTTTTAACCCCTTTCAAAAGTATGCGCGTCGGCGGATCTCAAGGTTCTTAACCGAACTGTTTCTGCTTTATACGTCTCGGTCCGCGAACGGACAAGAGCAATCTTCCCCGTGATCTTTCGCGGATCGAAGGGGGGGCGTGCTACGGAATGAAAGTGGAACACGGCCGACCGGATCAAGTTCGAAAAAGCGGAGTCAAGGCGGAGTTAAAAGTTCTGCGGCCATGCTTCGGGAAGCCATTCGTGGGGGAAGTTTGGAGCAGCGGCGAGATATTCGAGAGTTCGCGCAGACGATCGAGAGTGGCGGTTCAATCGTGGCACGCGTACCGCCGGGATAAAGGGCTCGACTTATTCCGATTGCCGGTATAAAAAGGGTCCCATTAAGGCGACATCGGCTGATCCGGCTAATCGGTTGAAAGTACGCTTTTAATCGGAAAAACGCTAATTGACCCGTTTAATACTTTCTCGTCGTGCGTCCGTATTGTCGAGAGAGGTCTGAGAAATTCCCCGAAAGAAAAGAGCCGACTAACTCCGGCCCGACTGGCCGCGAATGGAGAGCGTTAATGCGTCGGGCACAGCCTCTGAATGGCGATGCCGCGAGAGAATACTGTTGGGCCACGGAATTTCCGTGGGCTCGCGTAAAATCGATAAGGCGGAAACGAAGGGATCGCGAAGGAACTCCTTTGCTTTCTTTCCCGTCCTTCACGTACCGTCGGCGTCTTGTCTGCGACTCCTATTCGTCCCGTCGTCGTAGCTTGCTCTCTCCGCGTCCTTTTTTTATGCCTAATTTTCTGTCTCTCTCGCTGCTCCTTTTCGTCCGTCTCATCTATGCGGTCTAAGGGCTTCGACGAATTCGGTTGATGAAACGCCGGGTGCCCTCGTTAAGAGTAGAGCCCGCTATTATGGTGGGCCGGAAACGATGCTTACATCACGGAATCATTTTTATGCCGGCCTACCTCCCCTGTCCTGTAATCAGAACTCAATCTGAAATGTAGCAGAACCTCCTCGCCCCGTAGCGAAGGCTACCGTCGTTGAATGTAGATTAAGACATTAATCGGTTGCGATGTAAATTGGCTACCCGCTCTGATTAGCTTCGCCGACAGAAAAGTTGAATTAGTGAATGTCTCGTTTCAGATTCTACTGTAATGATCGCGCACTTTCGAAACATTTTGCTTTCCGCAATTTCGCCCGGCTTCGACTGTCATCGAAACGTACATTGACATTGCACGCGATACTTCTGAATCACAACGCGCATTCACAGGAATCATTAACATTTCACACCCAATTTTCGTACTCCTCTCACTGGTTAGTCGATACTTCCATGCAGCGCGTTTAAATGTTTCATGAAGAAAGTCAAAGTGCGGCTGTACTCTTAAAGGAAAGCACTCGGTGCCACCCACTTCGTACAAGTGGCCATTATAAGCGCTTTAACAAGGCGCCGCATGCAGCGGCGCAACGTGTTACTTAACACGCGCTTTAGATAAAGTCAACGCTCACCGATACACGTATACGTATATACATATATATATACACGCGTGTAAATATTCGCGCGCATATCATTCGAATTGCCACGTGCCTTCGAGAGCGATCACACGTGCTGCTGTTGCCGTGCAATTCAAGCTGCGAAGAATCCATGCGTCGATACCATCGAGAATTTCATTTTCCTCTCATGAATAGGTGCGCGTGCACGCACACATCCTCCCCGGACAGTAAGAAATTTGTTCGAATGGCACAGGAAAAGATTTCGCTCCCTCGTTGTGCGGCATCTTATAGCAGCGACGATTCTCTCAATTTTGTACGTCGAAATTCGTGGACATATCTGATTGCGGACCCAATTTCGGTATAGAAAGGTACGAGAATTTCGTTTGTTTCCTACCCGCCGACCAAACTTCTTCAGGACCGATCAAAATAGAGAGTAACGAATAGAAAGAGATTTATCTGTTCTTCTTTTTCATGAACGACGGCGCATTTTCTGGGGTCACCGTTCGAAACGAGCAAAAGCAGACTTCGTCCTCGTTGTATCAAGGACGGGCTCGCGTCGCGCGAGTGTTTGCGATTAATTCGCAACACATTTATTTTATACGGCAGGGTAGGTACACAGAGAGGAAGTAGTCCGTCGGGACTACATCACGAGCGATACAACAATGCAGTTTACTCCGAGGGCCAAGATCAACAAAGTTCTACCTCCGGAAAGAAAACGCTGGCTAGATGGATAGACGCGGAACGAGCTAGCGAGCGAGATTACGAAGTGGGAAAATGGTCTGAAAAGAGTGTGGAAGCGAATAACGATAGAGAGCCCAGAGATAGAAAGCAAAGCAAGGGGAGAGGGGGAAAAAAACGAAATTAAGAAAACAGGAAAGCAAAGAGGATGCGAGAAGAGGCAGAGTGCGAGAGACGGACAACAGCAAGGAACGTCGAGTACATGCGGCAAAATGAGAGAGAGAGATTCCCGCGAGTCGCGAACGACGCTGAAAATGGCGCAATTCGTATGCGGGCTCGTATCGAGTAGCCCGAGAAAACCCTTCCGGCCTTGCTCCCTTGCCCCGCGCCGCGACTATGTTGTCCCGACGAACATATTCCGCCGCGTTAACGAATCCCATTCTTTTCTTCTGGCCGCGCGCGCCGTCCGCTTACGCTCACGAAGTTCCGAGCGCTCGGAGCTCAGGGGATTAAAGAGTGGCGCGACGAGGAGACTTCATTAGCCCTCTTGGCATGTTGCGGATATTTCTATGCAAACGGCGTCCCGGAACACGCACGTCCGATGTCCCCCGTCGTCGGCTCTAAAGATAGAAAGCCGCCACGAGGCTGTGGGCGCGTGGTGCGTCGGCTTCGTTATCCCTTGCGACCGCGAAACTCTGTCGACCGCTGCTGACGAGGAGGAAGTAAGAGAGTTTGGCGGAAGATACGACGTGAAGGTGGATAAGAGGTCGCGACGGAGGCCAGTCGAACGTAGCAGGTGGCGGAAAAGCTGGGATGGAAGGAAGATGGTGGTGAAAGGGACGGAGTGAAGGTAGTAGGTAGTAGGTTGTGGAAGAGAATGGATGAGACGAGAGCTGCTGAGAGAGACAGAACGAAGGTGGTGGAAGAAACAAAGTGAGGGCAGTGGGTTATGGAACGGTAGAAATAATGGGGGAAATAAGACGAGGATGGGAAGAAGGTGACGGGAGAAAGAAAATGATGATGGTGGGTTGTGGGAGAGACAGGACGGAGGTGGAGGAAGATGAGAAGGGTTGAGGTCGATGGGTACGTTTGCGGAAAGAAAAATAACGCCGACCTCGACGGTATGCATTTATATCAAGTACAAACAGAGGGTCGATTTTTTTCGGCCCAGATGCAATGGTTTCCTTCTTTTTCTGATGTTCGATGTTTGCCTATGCCGTTAGCAGAGAGAGAGAGGCGATGTTGCGCGTAAAGAATGTTTGCCGGTGTCTGCCTCGACGGAATCCGATGTATGCGCGTGATTGTTTGCCGACGACGGCGAATAACGCTCGCCGATTAATTGCTCGTCGTTAAGTATGGCGCTGTTCATTTATTATACCCGCAACACGAGATCTGCGCCCATTAATTCTCCGCGTCGGTCGCTGAGGATTGTTTTAGCGGAGCACAAGGGCTTTTCGAGTGTACGTGCGAATCGATAAGTTCGGACATCCGACGGAACAAATTTATTCTACACTTTTGATCTACCTTCCCGTCTCGAATCATCCCCTCAGGTATTGACACGAATTTTTCGAAACTGCCCCTCCATATCGTCTTCCATAATCTCCTCACTATTTCATCCTCGTACCGATGGAACTAAAAATATCGGACGAGTGCTAGGAACGATAGTGAAACGGCAGAAATCTATAAATATTTTTGCTCCGTTTTCCGCTTCATACCCTTGCGGCTGTTCGTGGCATTCGCAATTTAGAAAACTGGAAATGAAATCCGAGCTTCCGCTCTCAAGGCCGCCCGTGTTACGAGGTATGACGATGAAAGCCGAGGAAGAGGATTGAATGTGCGGACAGGTCGATACACACACACCCAGACACAGATAAACACGCTCATCTCCCACATAGAATACGAAAAGCACAGTATACGTATATACATACTAGTATCAATATACTTGTACGCACACGTACGTGCCTACATCGAAACGGCCCTATATCCGGTTCAGCTTCCGCCTTTCTGTCTGTCCAATATTATCGCACCCTCTCTTCAAACTTCACCCTAATCCACTTCCTGAACTTTTCCGGTCCCGGCAGGGTAGTGAAATTAGGGCAGCCTAAAAAAATCATGCCCTTTCTCTCGGTGCCTCTGTAGGAGAGGAAGTAGAAAAATTGGGGCGAGGCTGGAAAGAACGTCAGTCGAACGAGCCCGAACTTTCGATCCTCCATCCGTTGACCTGTCCGTTTATCTTATTTCTGCCGGCGTCACATCGTCGACCGCTCGTGAAAACGTTCGCCTTCCTTCGCAGCCGTCACTCCAGTTACATAATCCTTTAATCATCATTTTCATTTCAATGAGGAAGAATCCGCCGATAAACGATTATCGTTACTCACTCCGCCTGTTGAGTATTCACATAACTCCGTATCTAGTTCTCTCGAAACGACGCAAAAATTTCTAACCACCCGACAGAGAACGTGTGTCAGGCAAGATGCGCTGAGATCGCTCGAGATGACGTAAATTCTTAAAACAAATAGCTTGATCGTTCCGCTCCGCGTCCCACGAGCATCCGCGCGAAAATAGGTGGGAAAAAATGAGATACTTTGTAGGGAGCTCCTGGCTTTGAAATATTCATTCTTTCGTTACTGGGACGAAGACCTGGCGTGCAACATCCGCACGCATTGCACGTCCCGCGCTTCCGTGCATACGTGATGGCACGAAAGAATCGACCTGACGAAAGCGCGCCTCATTTCCATTGCGACTCGATCGTTCGGCGAATGTCTGACAGGCACTCCGGAAACTCTGACAATGGCGGAGTACTAAAGACACACTATTAGATACTCCGTGCGAAATGCGTTCTCGCACGGTGTAGGTAAGTAGAGGAAAACTGACGAAAGTACCGAGTAGGTTGACGGGTATCGAAGAAGACATTTCTTGGCATTTCTACTTACTATAATGCCTAACTTTGACGCAGCGTCTGCGTGTCGGTGAATAATACGCGCGGGAGAGTGCTCGAGGGTCGACAGGTTGCAGAGAATGTGTCGTATCGCGTGTTACGAAAACTGTAATATGCGAAGTAGGAATTGTGGCATTAACAATGGCTGAGTTTATTGTCGTCGACGGAAGACAGCGAGCAGGCTGTACAGTAGAGTCGCGAGCGAATGTGAGTTACCGTTGAATGTTTTCCCTTTGATCGATCCAATCAGATTCCATCAAAGGTTTCGAGTGGTAAGAGCCTCCGAATAGAGAAACAAACAAAAAGCGTAGGGGCTGGCATGTGCGGAGATGCGATCCGCTATCTCTTGTTTTCGGTCACCGTTTTTGTTATCTCCCAACGAATTCTGTCGCGCATTTTGTGCAGCGAGAGTCTACAGATAATAAAATACCGGACCGAAGACAGGATGCAGGGCGAAAAAGCTCGAACTGCGAACGCGCTTTTTCAATTTATATTTTCGCTTTATGCGCATTCACTATGTGCCTCAATACGATATTCAGCGAGAGGTTGGCCGCTGTCAGAAAATTTGTAGCATAAAATAGCGGCGCATTTCATGAATTAAACGACGACCATTGCTACAAAATTCGTTCATTGCGTTTCATCCGATCGAAATGTTGATATTCAGTATTTTTCCTCGATAGCCGCGTACTGTCAATAGCAGTATTGTATGTCACGGGGATTCGCATTCGAAAACCGCATTTATTTGCACCTATCACTTCCGCGTGCGTGCCCGCGTGTACGGTGTCAGTATACAGGCGAGACGTGCAAGTACGCACACGCCGCAAGGATCGCAGAGAAGTTGAAGTATAGTTAAAACGTTTAGCGCGCGACATTGGACTGGAGGAATATTTCGCGCGGGCAGAAGAAAAAGTGGACCTGCCGCGACAGCTTTCCAATTCTCGATCGGTTATACGACTCAACAATGGGTTTGACGTCAAAATCGCGCGGCATCTCCAGGTCGTCGCGGCAAGATTGATGCGACGATCCGCATTATCCGCACACGTAGCGTGATGACGAGCATCCTTCCACCGTCGCTCGCTGATATACCGTGCGCCGTGCGGAGAGATGCATCGAATAGATATTCGCGCGTGACGTACGATCGACGATAATCGCGAGTGTATGCGGACGGATAACTATCGTGTCGCGCGAGCGCGCGCGCGCGCGCACCAACACATGTCAGTGATTCAACGGCCGTCGCTTACTATCGGCAAATTAATTACGCCATGTCTTCCCCGCCGGCAAATTAATTATACCGTCTTTGAAAAAAATGAGCATAAGGGGGGTGCTCCGGTGCGCACGCCCCGTAATGGACGCCGTCAGCCGCGAGGGATGCAACGCACGCGTACACACAACGCCGGCGCGCCCGTGTGTGCCGCAAGACACCGCGCGCGGAATTCCGAGTGAGATTGATGCGGTAATTTGCAATTATTCGCGAATGAAGCAGAGGACGCCGCGGCGGGCTCGCTTTGGCACTCTGCCGTTCGCCGACGAGCCACGTACGAGCGGGGACGAATAAATAGTGCCGCTTTCACTAATAGACGCGGCTTAAATATCATCAATTTCCCGATCGTTCGTTCATCGGAAACAGATAAAGGCGCTTTGTCGGTATAAGAATGGAATTGAACGATTCAAATGTCCCACGCCCGCAACGCGCCCGACGCGCTTCGCGTGACGTCTCTCTGGCAAACAAAGCTGAGTGCGAATTATTCTCGATTATCCCACCTCCCCATGATTCACGATTATTCCCGCTTTAAGTATTCACTCCCTCAATTACGCGGAATAGCGCGAAGCCGCGCGTTAAGGAGCACGTTTACGGCCCCATAGGTATCTATTTTACAGCTACGTTAATTGCTAGTACCCTCCTCAGGGCGTTCATTCGCCGCGGACTCCGCTATCCGACTTATCACTATTTACCACGTATCCTCCCTTTAAACATCCCCTCGCGCCAATAGACAGCTGCATTCTTGAACGATCAACGCGTCCGCAAAATTCCCTTTGAAAAAGTCGAAAAATCGAAGGAACTCGCTAGCCCTCTTATGCCGTGCACCCCCACACACCCATACACACCTAAACAGTCTCACACAGGTCACACGTGCGACGGCTCGCGGAGTTCGCAGTGAGATTTATGGGGGCGCGTGCGCGTCAGCCGATCCGCACATGGAGCGTGAAGGCGAGCATCCTCGTGCTGTGCCGCGTCGGGCGAACGTGTATGTACTACGTTATGGAGCAGGGGGCCCGTAGAACACAGGCGCGCCGGGCGCACACGCTCGGCTCGGCCCGCCGCGGCGTCGGCGTCGGCGTCGGCGTCGGCGTCGGCGAGTGTGGGTGCGCGCAACCAGCCGTACGGAACCCCTCGGCGCTTCCATGCTCGGCGCCGAGGCCTCAGTCAACCCTGCGCCGTCGAAGCGAAGGAAGCGCCGCTCGTCGTTCGTTCGACGTCGAGCGACGAGCCGACGAGGCCGTAACTTTTAGTTCGCGTTCGCACGTCTGCCCCGGAACGCGACCTCTTCCGTCTCTCCGTCTCTGTCTACACCTGTCTGTCCGTCTCTCTATCTTCTCCATGCTCGCCCGCTGTCCGCGTGTCGCATCGCTGCCGATCGTGTGCGCGTATTCTCTGTAGGCAGCAGGCTCATTCAACCGTTCCTCGCCTACTACTCTCTACTCTCGTGGCTGCTCCGCTTCATCGACGTCTTCGCCCGTACGTTCTTCTTCCTCTTGCTATAAGCTCGCTCCACTATTTTCGGCGCACCTGCCCCGCGTGACGCGTGTGACTACCCTCGAAGGTGACCAGAAACGTCGCGCGGATACGAGAAGGTCTTCGTCGGCGGATTTTCCACTGGAAAGCGCGGCATTAAGGTTTGTTGGCTCATTGTTGCTTGGTAGGCTGGATTCGTGCTGGATGACGTATTGTGTGCGTTTTTTCTTCGCCTCGCGGAATCGTGATTTTCCGCAGGAACGCGTGACGCGGATGTTTGTTCGATTAGTTACGATGTTGGATCGTGTGTACTTTTGGGTGTTGTTCGCGTAACAATGATTTCAGCCGGGAACGCACGTCGCGGAAGTTTGTTCGTTTGGTTGAGACGCTGGATCGTAGCGTTTGAGCGTGTGTACTTTATTGTGCTCGGCAAACAATGCTTTTCCACGGGAACGCGCGTTCGCGAGGGCTTGCTCGTCTAGTTGAAATGTTGGATGGTAGCGTTTGACCGTGTATAGTTTATTGTGTTCGCGAAACAATGATCTTCTCCAGAAACGCACGTCGCTGAGGTTTATTTGTTCAGTTGATATCTCGTATAATAGCATTTTAGCGCGTAGAGTGTGCTGAACATATTCGTAAAACAAATAAAGGACGGGCTTCGTACGATTGCATGACTGACGTCTGCGAAACGAGAAATACATTCGCGCGGACTTGATTGACGTACTGTCGTGGCTGATGCTGCACCACGGAGTTTGTATTTATGTTTCGATGATATTTGCCACGCCGGGACAGGGAGGCGAAGAACACTTGTGTGTCCATGAGTCTATGTCAGATGTAGGTTAGGCAATAACTTCCGTGCTGCGTCCACTCGGTACTACTGGCCATTTAATTGTCGCAGATTTATGTGCCGAGAAGTTCCACCATGTATGTAATTGTACGACGCGCTGCAAAAAACGATATCAAACGATATTTTCCTTGCATGTAGATTACCCTTAATCCACGTAGAAAATTAACAGAGAGAGAAAAGTGGATTATTATGAAATAATACTCCTGCTACATTCATAAAAATTCTCGAAGAAAGATCGGTATACCAAGCTTTGTTCATAACTTGGTAATTGCGCACGATTAGAGTAGTCAATTTGTGTTTCATATCGATTTTCATTAAACCTCTGCTCCGCTCAAACGAAGTTAAATCGTTCAAAGGCAGAACAATTCTGAACCGTTGCCATCGATTACTACATTGTTGATTTTGCGTTTACATACTCCTTTCTATATTTTTTTATACCAGAAGTTCAAGGTTCATGTGATATTATCGTTGCTAGCCTATAAATAACAATCTTGTCAATCTCGCCCAGAAATCCAACCACGTGCACATCATTCAATGCATGCATACCTTTATTTTATTTTTAGACGAACGTTAATAATTCATCGGCGTTGATCGCTGAATAAAATGTTTTAAATTGATTGACGTGAACCGCAAATTGACTGAAATGTATCAATGACATCGACAGGGTAATTCTCACTCGCCCACAACCATTTCTTCACACTTCGCCTACTTATTCACTTCATTCGTTATTCCAACATCAACAGCTCCCATTCCCTACAATCTGAAAAACATTCGACCAGTGCAGTCATTAACCCCAACATTATAACTCCGCGATCGTTGACTGAACAACACAAAAGTAGAAGCATTAGTCAAGCCGCAGATATGACATTACTCAAAGTATTTCACAGTTACACATACTCTCCGTACGCACTACGCACGCGATAATTGCGAAACGACAGTCGCGTCGAGTACTTTCCTTCCAATCCGCGGTTCCTTTGTTCACAATCCCGCGAACGACAGTGCGCGCGGCTGGCGAGAATTAACGCGCGACGAAATCGATCCCGCGCCGACGCGAGGCGACGCCGGGCATCGCTTTTCCCTCGAAAACTTGCCCATAATAAGATTTCCCCCGGAACGATGAGGCATTACGGCCGGGACCAAGACTTTTTGTCTCTCTCTCCGGCCTCCATCGCCCACCCGCCGTCGTGTCGTTGCCAACAGCCTCGTACATCAAACTGTCTCTCGCGTGGATGCTGCAGGTGCATATGATACGTTCTGCACGGCTAAACGCTTTCATTGCCGCCGACCGGGCGACAGGATAATGCCATTAACGTTAGGGCCGGCTCGAAGCTTGAGCCGCTGAAAAATCGCGCTAATCGCTCGCGGCGCCCGCGCCGGCGTTGTTTTTAATTTCGTCGTTTCGGAACCGCCCGACGGGATCTGCCTCGTTCACGAATCAGGAAATTGCAGAAGTTTCCGCGGCAACGTCAGAGGCGCCGTCCCGTTTTTACGCTATCTGACGGTCGCGTTGTCGGGCGTTCTTGCTTGGGAGAGCGCTTTATTGTGCGCTTTAAATCACTGCTCGCGGTACCTGTTGAAGTATTTAAGTTCTGCAGAGATTTCATGTTAGCGAATTTCGGAGCACGGACGCTTTCGGAGTCGTTCGTCTCGGATGAGAGTAGCCTTAATCGGATGTAATTCGAACTCAGCTGAGGTGTGTGCTGAACGTTGGTGCGGACCAATTGTCGCGCGTGGAACGTTTTAGATTTGTTGGCGTGAGTACGACGCGCACGTACGTGCATGCGGAACGCCTGTTACGATGTTGTCGTATCGTTACTTTGGAGCAGTCGCTATGTGTTCTAGAAGCATTTTGCTTGTTCGTTCGGAATAATTAGACCATCCTTCATTGTACTTTCCTGCTCGCGATAAGGTCCTTCATACTTGTTCGTCAGAAGAGTCTCGACGACGTAAGAAAGCGTCCTTAATTCCGCCGCGGTTGAAAGAAACTCATAAACCTGCACGCTCGCAAAAACATCGTTCTGTAATTATAAAGTCTCATTTCCTACGATGTCCGGCTGGAGAAAAGCGGAGGAGCGCTGTTCCGTCGACTTCTTTCATTCAGACGTCTCAAGCTCCGTTTTGCACGGCAGCGGCTTAAATTTCGAGCGGCGCAAAGTACGCAATTCACCCTGGCGCGCAAGGAAGACGTCCTTAAATGCTATCTCGCTGCATGATAAATAACTATGAACATAAGCGCAACGTGCCGCACAGTCGCAAATATACATTAATATCCGACAGAATTAAGCACGATTTTCACTTATCAGCCAGACTGCCGTTTTTCCATCATCGAACGTACTTAAGAAGAGCAGCGTTACGGGGCTGGCAAAAATCGGCGGAATATAATTTCTTTTAATCCAGGCCGATGTAGGTCGCATCTGTTAAAATGGGTCAGCGCTTAAAAGATAGCGCGAAACGCGGTTGGCGCGCGCGCGGCCGGACACAACACAGAAAAACGGTCCTAAATTAACGTTATAACGCCAGCGGTACGGTGAGCAATGCGCGCGGCGCGCAGGAATGGTATCAAAGAATTTTCAAACGGCGAGGCGCCCGGCTACGCTTCGGATTCCGCGGCGAACGAAAGCAACTTGCCGGGTAATTTATTGTAGTCAACAAACGGCGTTGCGCGGGGGCGGTGCAACGAAATAAAACGGAAAACGAGTGCGACCGCTGTGCTGGCTCTCGACTTCGCTTCTCGCGCTTGTCGGCTTAAAGCTTAAACTGAAGGCAGACAGCGCCCTTTATAACGAACTTCTCCCCGGCTTCGAAGGAAAGAAAGACGAGCAACGATCCGCGTCGGCAAAACAAACGACGCGCCATTTTTCGTGCCGCTGCAATTATCGAGATCGTCGGCCGCGCCGTTATGGCGGCGAACATTTGTTTGTTCGTCAATTTCCGCGGGACATTTATGAAGTACTGAAATGAATTTACGCTCCCCCTAACGCGCGCGCGCGCGCGCGCCACCGGCTACACTCGTCCAAAGGAAACAGACTCGACGGCTACATAAAGGCTCGCCAGAGACGTGCTTAGCGTATTATTAGGACGAAACGCGGTCGGATTTAGCAGCTGCGTCAATGTTGCGAGAGTTAATGTCCTGTTCACTCGTAAAGCGCGATACGCCCGCCGCTGTAACCCGTTCCGCGCACGCTAACAACCGCGAGTTCCAGAGTGAGCGCTGACATTTTGAAAGTTCCGTCGCTATAACGTGCATTATCGAATCTACCCCATTAGCCGAATTTCGATGCGAAACGATAGTCGCCATTTTAACGCTGCGGCCGCGCTGTTATAGATATCTGGTAAAACTTCGGGACGGCTATCGAGGCGCGGTTTTCAAACTATTGACTTCCTGTGAACGAGGTGAAAGGCGTCATTGTCCCGCGCATAGATGTAATCAATTCGCTCGTCTCCTATTCGCCCGTCGTAGACAATAGCGTCGCGACGGATTTATTCTGTTCTCAACATCTGCATGCAGTTCCATGCGTAATAGCGAAAATCTGTATGAACAATCGGGTCGATCGTTCGGACTTCTGTCAAGGCTCTTTCCAAGCGTCGTTCGGACTCGATCCGTCGCCAACACTTTACCACCTTACACATCTTTCCGCCACTTTCCGCCGTCCGCCGAAACGTACTCGGCGCCCAGCGCGTCAAACTTTTTCTCCTCCCGTCAGCTCTCGTCACTCCCGGCAGTCCCGGCCAACAGTCGCGATTCCGATTCGTCGCTAACCACTCTAACCGACTGGGCCGAAGTTGCTTCGCGAAACTTCCTCGAGCAGCAATTTAATTAAACTCCCGCCGAATGAAAAATCGATTCGGTGCGCAAGCCCAAGAGCGCGCGCGCTCGCGCTATCTGCTATGCTCTCGCAGCGTGCGTTCTCGAAGTAATTCCGGCGAGACAAGCCGGGCCCGGGTTGTTCATGCGGAAAGCCGCGACGATGGTGGCGGCGACATCGAGCAACAACGCGCACTATGCGCAACTGGGAGGCGGAATCGAAAAGTTCGCCCGGAAAGCGGAGAGGCAACGACGACGATATCGAGAGCACTGTGCGTTGTCGTTCGGCGTCGGTACTCGCCGCTGGAACTTATTCAATCGGAACAATCGAACTAGTTTGCGATCAAACAAGCGCGCCGGCTAGGCGTGGACCTGGAAACACATCGACGTTCACGTTCGGAGACGGACGATATTTGGAGAAGGCGAAGGTGGGCGGATGTGACCAGAATGAGAGAGAGAGAGAGAGAGAAAATGAGAGATTGCGAGGGAGAAATCGAGAGCGGTGCAGAAGAGAGAGGGAAGCGGTATAATGCAGTTGTGGGCCACTTCACGTCGACCGTGCGTTCCGTGAAACACAATGCTGAGCGAATTAGACGTTAAGTGAACGTCGTGCGTATTACGCGTTTAGTAAAGGTATATATGCACAGGTGCACGGTAGGCGCCAGTCATCCGCGGTTTCAATTTCCCGCAGTCAACTGTGGTCCGACAATTTTTCCGAAAGGGTATATAGGTCAGGGGCAAAGAAAAAATACATTTTGAACATTTTCCCCATTTTTCCACCACGCGCGACACACTACGGCCGGTACGTCGAGCGAACGGACGTTGAGCGACGCATCATTGTACAAGGAATCGCCGCGGCATTAAGCCAAGAATACGGAAGACAAATATACCGTGGGCGTGACGAAACATACACTGTAAAGGTGCCGCGGACACACAGGAGCCACTCCTGTCTTTTCTATCTCACCTCCGTGTCAATAAACGGACGCTGAGGCGGTAGTCGATGAACAAGGAGGACATAAGAGGGCGGGCGAATGGGGTTGCAAGGAGAATAAGAGAATGCGAAAAAGAAAGCCGGCGTGTTACACAGGAGAGGGAGCACGGGGGAAAAAAGGGCTAAGGTGACGGAGAGCATACCAGGGGACGGAGGTTAAAACAGCCTGGCTCTATTTATACGACGCGGGGTGCGCGCATTTTCCCCGGGATCAGACGCGCGACACTAACTGCGGCGAGCCGCTCTCGTTTCCTCGTTTCTCTCTGCGCGAAATTTCGCCGAGTCGCGCGGTCGTCCGGGATCGTATCATTGGCCCCGACGTCCTAAAAACGGAACTGCGGCATGGCCGACCCGTGTGTTCGTGGCACTGTTTTGGGCCACGCCGGAAACGCTGTAGCCCTGTGTCGAACATCGTGTTCGGCGTGTTAGAGTACCCCGGTGAATAGCCCGAGATCGATGCCAGGTCTTGTCGGACGTTGAAACTTGCATTTATACGGGCATAGACGTTTCTGCAAGTGCCTCCAGCAGAGCAGCGGTGATGCAGGTCGACGAGATACCGCGCGGCACGTTTCGTCACGGATTTCTGCGTCGTTTCGTTTTGACGGCATTCGTGGAACGTGGTGGAGCCGACGACGTGCGTTCATCGGATGCCACCGTCTTGGACTTCGTTCTTTCACGGGTTTTTGAAGAAGTAGGATTAGTCCGGCCGATTAGTCTCAGATTATCCCTTTCAAATCATTGTGTCAGATTTTGACTTTACCGTAAGATCGATTGGAACGAGTATTCGGTTATTGGGAAAAATTCACGATTTACTCGAATTCGGACTATCACATTTGCAGTTGATAGTAAGTTCTATATGTTCGGTCGTATGGCCGTATCTTTTAAGGGTAGGTTTTTTTCGTACAAACGGAGACTCGCAAAAAAATTGTCCCGAGATCGTTAACCACGCCCAGCGAGAATTAAATCGAAAGTGGCGCAGCAACAGAGACTACAATCTGTACGGTTCATATAACTTTTTTCACTCTTATTTCGGAAAACGCGGAAGAGGCGTTTCCAGGCTCTCTCGTCTTGCGACCTTCCGGGCATTAAATCATATCCGGTTAAGCCTGGTGCCCGAGAAAATGGAGACTCCGTTGGAACTTGATGGTGGAAACAGAAAAGCACGATTAAGTCTACTCCACTGTCTATGCAGGAGACAGTGAAAGAGGAAAATGAGACGAAAGAGAGAAGGTGAAAGACGGAGACAAAGAAAAGAATGGTGGCGTTCACGATGAAAAGAGTTTTCGTTCAAACTCTACTGTGTCTTGGGTGCCACTTAACATTTATAACGAACTATAAACTCCCAGCTCTTCCGCCATATTAATATTTCATCCTGAAACCGTGGGATTGGCGTTTAGGTCTCGCGACTCACTTGCTTTTCCTTTTTCCTTTCCTCGTAAACAGTCGGTCGCGAATTCAGGATGAAGCAGGGAAATAGGATTGTGCCAGCGGCATTATGCGTGCTTTACAACCGAGATTTCGGATGTTTTCTTTTTCGGTATGCGAATGGGAGTCGCGGAGTGGCGTTATTAAATTAGATTGCTTCGACTGGAAACGAAGCTGCGTCAATGGCGACGGAGTTGGCAACTTTCCTCATGAATTGCAAATCTTCGGCGCTGTTTCTTTCTCGTCTTTGCGACGCCACCCGGTCGACGGGGTTTACCAGGTATCTCGCTGATTCCAGTCAAACGTTGCCGAGGTGGGAATGATAAACGACCGTTATTCCGCAGCAACTCATGCATCACTTTCCGAAAATTGGCAGCCAATTTTATCGATCCCCCTTTCGACCTGTTCCTCCTTGAACTCTCCCACGATTCTCCTTTTCCACTCTTACAAGATCATACTTCGTCGCGTCAGAATTAATCGTATCCCTCCGCTGCATTCGTTTTTCTGCCCGAGAGAGCCCAGGCTCGACGTTCATCGAGGAGGTTTTCGCGACACAGGGACAATAATGTCCGTCGCAAATTGGCTCGCTCGATCCAAATTGAGCATCGAGAGGAAATTCGACGTTCCTTCCAGGATTTAATTAAAACTCCCGAAGACGTGTACACGGGGTTCGAACGGGTGCTCTCTTGTGCGGGGAAAAGAACAGTAGCTTTGTGACAGACTCGCATCGGATCCCTTTCCCGACACCCTCTGTCTTTCCGCCTGCCCGTACCGCGCTCGCCTTTGTCCGACCGTTTGCCGATCCAATGGGCGCCCGGAGGAATGTCGATTTAATTGAGCCGCTTTGCAATTAATCCTAGTCCGGTCTCGGCGTAATTTTCCTTCGTTCGGCCCTTTGTCCCAGCCTCCGCCAACGTACAGGATAACGTAACGCACGCCGTACGCTACAGAATCGATCCGCTCTCGCGATACGCACGCCAGTCACCGTAAAGTTTCCCGAGAATACCCAAAACATCCACGCAGTCTTAACGCTGACGTCAGAAAACAAACGCAAAGTACTGCGAGCATTGAACTATAGTCTAACTGGAATGTGAACGGCGTGGCCACGGCCGGCTAGACAGAGAGGGTAAATTTGGGGTCTCTCTTACCTTGTCTATCGTGTGCTACCCTTTCGAAAAACATGACCTAGCAACGAATGTTGTTGACGCAACCCATATGAAAGAGAGAGATGAAGGGTCCCCAAATTCCCTCTCTGTCTAGCCGGGCGCTCTGCATGTAAAAACAATAGTCGTTCACATTCCAGTTAGACTATAGTTCAATGACTGCGAGCAATTTAAACCTTGAACCAGATACGAAGCAAGCTCACAATTAACAGCGAACCCGCCGCCCTTATTGCCACTGGCGACGACTTCACAATATGTACCCCGCAAACATTGCGCAACGACACCGTCCCGCACGCGAGCCCGCACTAAAGAACCATACTTATCTGCTTCCAGACACTACACCCCCGTCTCCAGCCGCGGCACTCCAGTCGTTGCAACGCACAACTTCGCCCGGATCTCTCCGCAGAACTGACAATCAGCCGACCCGACGCCGTCGGCCCTTGACCGTAGTTAAAACGAAGTTACCATAACGACGGCGACGCGAGGCACGCCGTCGGAGTTGCTGGCCGACGCTCGCCAAGTTTAACGACACTCGTACGGGCCGGTGGCCTGCGAGCCTGTGGGAAGTTCCGCGAGTGCGTAACGGGCTATCAGCCGGCCGCAATGCAGAAAAGCGTGCCAGCTTCGTGGTGCAAGTGATTCGCGGGTCGCGGGGGAGGGGGTGGGGGCAGGGTCAGCGCGTATCCGGTGGAAGGTCGGGCTCAAGAGCCCGATACGGTGTGATGGTCTCGGGGTGGTGCCCGTGCGTGCCACTTGGGCGCCGGGAATCGCCGCCCCAGCAGCAACAGCAACAGCAACAGCAGCAACAGCCGCCCTCGTCGTCGTCGAGGACCGCCAGCAACGACGGCGCACCGTTCACCGTCAGCGCCGCGACGGACCGCGCAGACATGGTCCAGATGTTCTACTACGAGAACCGCGGCAAATGTTGCAAGAAGCTGCTCAGATACAACGGATACCCGAACAAGGTAGGACTTGGTCGGTACGCGTTTTATGGCTCTCGGGTGCTGGTCAGTTTTTCTCAGAGGGTTGGGCCGGCTTAGGGGTCGAGAGTGAACCTTTTGGCGCTCGGTGGTTTTTCGGCGTGATGGACTTGGCGGCGGCTGCCCACTGTGTACTTTCGCGCGGCGACCGATTTGGTCGAGGTCATTTTTACTGCGGTAGAAATATGGTAATTGGGTAATGTTTTAGGAATCGAGTTTTACGTTCTGCCGTGCATCGAATGGCTTGCGTCGGTGCTGGTGGGAAATAGGGATACGTGGAAAGTTGCGGGGGAGTTTGGCTGGCAGGATGACGGCGTGTACGCGTGTGTGTAACGTTTTTAGATGGTTCATGATGTTGTCGCAAAGGGGATAATCGTGGGAGGATGCGAGAATAGAATGTGCATGCACATCCGTCATTACAATATGTAATTAGTCGATCATCAGCGCGTTCTATTAGTAATGTATCAATCAATTTGCCGACATTATTGGCGCGCGCGCATTAATTTAACGATGTATCTATTTGTGTCACTCATCGGGGTGCAAGGCGCGCAGGAATTGCAAATTCTTAGCAATGCGGTCGCGCAACAATTGTTCGACGTTAATGTACCGGAATAGCTATTTCGCTCGTAAAAAGGAGCGCACGTGTTATAGGCTCTCGTCGCTGGTTTAGTTCTTCAATTTCTCTGCGTGCTAGATTTTCCGGTGCATCCCGGCGAATATAACAAGGGGGTGGCTGAAGATGTGTTGTAGCGCGTGTTAAAGGTAGCAGTTTTCCACTATCGTCATATAGCGCGACGCCTGTAACTTCCTTCACGAGCTATCGTAACGCTCGTTCGCAACTTTACAGGATATTAGATACGCGATTTTTCACGCGAACACTCGTGAATGCATTATTGGAAGTGCATTAACATCTTGCCGCGAAGACTATCAATTCTTTCCCCGTATGTACACGATTTTGGCGTACTAATATATGAAAGCAGCTTCGACCTTTTAATCTTCATAACGACCATTGTCGAAAGTTCACGTTCGGCGAGTGGATAATCAGTAATGACATGTCGAGCTTGCTGGCTTACCGAACATATATCTACTACGCTCCGTGATTCGGTGTCAGCCTTTTTAATATAGTAAGCGAGCGACTTGCTTTTTTGTTGTTTTGTTCGGTATTAATGCACTCGCGTAAATTGGTTATAACCGTGTCGCTGGTTGACGACGACGCTTGCGCAACCAATTAACGGCGTCTTTCACGGAAAATTTAATGCCACCGACGGAGGGCGGGCGCTTGTTTTTCCAGGGAAAATACGCGTTGTCGCTGGTGCTTTATGGCTACGACGGAAATAAACCTCGAGTGAGCTTAAACGCGGGTGGGGGGGATGTACCCCAGGAACGGTATTAATTATTTGACGAACTCCTTGACGAGCCTCGTCTAGAAAGGTACTTAAACTATTCTCCCGAGTAACTTTCCCTCGCTCCGACTTAATATCCAACTTCGCGTTTCTGCGTACGTCGGGGTACGCATAAATCCGTGCCCAGACGCGCGTAAATGACTTCGAGCGTATAACTCGCCTAATATTAACTTTTTCCACGTAAGAGTCTTCTTGTAGCGTCATCCGGGCGTCTGAAATGACTATTGCCTTTAAGAAGGCTGTTGCACCGAAGAGATAGATGGTAGACCGTAGTAATTCGAAAGAGTGTCCGCGGATGTGCTGCGTTCGAGTTTTGGTACACGAATCAGTAGCGTATACCAGCAAAAACGTTCGTTCATAGCGAGCTTATTGTTTCGACGAAGTCAACGGCTGAAATGGTATCTACGAAAAAGTGAAATTGCAGCGTCACACCTGCAGAGTCATTTCTGTTTGCCCGATGTTACGGCAGTCGGAATCGCAAGACGGTCGGCGAAGTCTCTCGCTGTAACAATTCCGTCCATTGTTTGTCCTTACGTCGTCCGAGCTTAATGCAACGTTTTAACGGCCGCGTTTTCCATCGTGCCGGTATAAAAGAATTTTATGGCCTACCAATATCGGCAGACGGACAATTCGCTCGAGCCGCATCGACGTTCGATTTTCTTTATGATTGCCTTCCGGCCGACGTTCCTCCTGCAAATTTCACTGGAAATTGAATACGCGGGCGAGAACGGGCGAATCAGTCGGACGGGCTTTTTGCGCCATCGATCGTCCGGCGCGCAGGTAAATTGTCCGATCCGCCAGTCTCTTTGAAGCCTAGCTCCTCCTCGTGATCAGCGAGACATTAAAGCCTAACGGTAAACATCCGAACGAGTTCCGCGTTCCGAGACAGACGTCGGTGCCTTTTATAGCGACAGCGTCGCGGCAAGTGTCGGAAGCGACGTTCTTTGAATGCGAATCAAGTTTATGGCGAGCGAGACGCGGGGATCGTTAATCATTGCGATGCCGACCTCATGCTTCGCGTACAAACTTCCGGCTCGCGGACAGGAAAAGCGCGTCTGGGCTGATCTCTTTCGCGGAACGAGTCTCGCAAGAATCGTTTCGAAACGGTTGCTACGGCGACGTTGGATTAAGCCTACCATTATTTATTGATGGGGGAACGTGATTGAGGGGCTGTTAATGGCAACACCTGTCATTGTACGCTCACACCTGACCGCTGGGGTTTCGGGGAACTCGCGGGTTGGGGTGTTCTCACATTCGCCGGATGAATATCGCGTGTGTGTCTCTGTTCACAAACCCTTTCGTGGATTATTTTTTTTTAGAATTTTTCACACAAATATGAAAGTACAGGTGTCGTTGAAAATAAATGTTCGATACTTTTCCGTTGCCGTATTTTCATAGATTTCCGCGCAACCTCGATTTTCCAAGTTTTTCCGATCGGATGTGTATATATATGAGTACATCTGTGACAAAAAGTATGCTTTGCAAACGTTCCCACCTCTGTCCATTCAAAACTCTCCGTATATCCTTCATATTCACATTTTCCTCGTTGAAACGATTCACGGATATAACAGCCGAACTTTCCACAAAGCAAACTTATAAGTTGGTCAACGAAACGTAGGCCAATCTATTGATTTATTATTATCGATCGGCGTGAAATCGGCATTGGATCTTTCAGGGTACGCCGATCTAAAGGAGGTTCTTTCCCTCGGGAGAACTTCGAAGAAAAGGGGTGTAAGAAAAAAGGGGTAATCGAGATCGTAGTAGGAGGGAGAGAAAGAAGAAGAAAAGGCGGAGGGCTGATGGGAGTAAGGAGGAAAATGGCAGGCGGGAGGGAACTATTCCAAGTTCACTCTTCGAGGGGAGGTTCGAAGTTTCCGAAAGCCTCGAGGGAAATAAATCGATTCGATATCTGAATAGCCATTATGCGGACATGGCTTCGAGGTAGAGGAGAAGGAAAAGGAAGGCGGTACGGGCTCGGGGGGAAAACTGAGAGGGCGGGGGGAGTGGAAAACGCGAGAGGGCGAGGGGGGTGTAGAGCGAATAAGAGACAAGGAGAGAAAGATGGTGCCTTATCCGACGGCACTCGTGGAACTGGGCTAATGCCTTGAGTTTCAAAACTCTTTCATATCACCCGGAATTTTCTTTCAATAACCCAGTTATTATTCATCGTGGCCATTTATTATACTCTCTCTCTATTCCCCCCTCTTTCGTTCCGCTTCCGACCAACTCGCTTTCTACGCGGATCGAGCTCTTCATTCGTAAAGACCAACGCGAAAGAAAGAGTGTGTGTGAGAGAGAGAGAGAGTGAGAGAGGGAGGGGGGGCGCAAAAAAGCGAACGGGTGACTGAGCAGAAGAGGGAAGAAGAGAAAGCTTTGCGAATTTTTATGAGGCCGGCTATATCCCCAATCGCCGATCGTCCATAAAATATTGCTCGGTCCTCCTAAAAATACGCTTACGCCCACGCGCCGCGGATTCGGTTTTACGCTGGTCAAAGTTCCTTTTGAACGAAAATATGCAACTTCCCTTGAGCGGTACTTTGTGCGACGTCAGAAGCGCGGCGCCCGCGTGGTCAGCGATTTAACTTGTACATTAAATACACCGTCCGCGGGTGTGTTACGATCGGAAAGCGTAAAAACGGACGTCGCCGCGCGTTTTATTCTACGCGCGCGGGAAAGAAAAATACGAGCAAACGCTCGCCACCGTTTCCCTTTGCCAATATCAAGGGTATGGCTTTAATAAAAATGAAACGCTTACGACACACCGTCAACGTTATACACGTTATGGCTGACCTCCCATCAATCATGCGGCCATTTGTCAAATTTTTCATATCTTCACGATATTACAACGTACTCCGTCGCCATTCTAATCAAAACGATCCGGCCGGCGCAGCGCAAGGCTGGGTCGCGCGAAAAACCTTGCAAAACATTGCATAATTGATCGCGCGCTTCTTGCGACGAAAGCACTTCCGTCGTTTTGCAGTTCGCGTGCTGTTCCTGTCGACCTGTTTTATTTGATTTATAGATCCGGGAACACTCGCCCGACCGACCGCGACTTCTACATCGCGTAAAAATACACTCACACCGTGCCTGTTTAGCGCACATGCGATTTCGTCCGGCGAAACCGTTCCGCTTCCCAATGAAAATGACGTTCCTTCCGCTATTTCTCCCTCAACTGAAACGCGCTCCCATTGTTGTTACAGTGCTCGGGGTCGGACCGTACTATTTTATCATACCGTAAAGTAGACCTTTAGTACTAACACTGTGCAAATTGACGTAGTAAAAGAGAAGAGTGGGAAGGGCCGAGAGGAAGTCAGAGAGAGAGGGGGAGAGAGAGAGAGAGAGAGAGAGAGAGAGAGAGAGAGAGAGAGAGAGAGAGAAAGAGCGGGACAATACAATGAGAACGCCGTAATTGACGTATGCTTGCCAAAACGTATACAATATTTCCCGGGTTTCATCTATTGTTCTCTCATAGACGTTATTTTTGCAGCTTCGCCGGTAAAGCGATCGGGGCTGCGCATGTAGAATGTACTTAAGTTATCTCGAGCGTATCGCTCGATGAGAAGTACTTCCTTAGACGGGAATTTTCAATTTTCAATTTCGCGCGGCCCGTAGTCGAAGGTATCGCGTCGACTTTCAACGTTGCCCCGAACGGTTAGGTTTTATGTCTGAGCTATCGTCTCGCGACGCCACGTTATCAAAAGAAATAGCGCAAAGATAAAGCAAGCAATGGAGTAGAAAAGGATCGGTACTCCGTGTCGATGGGAAAGTAATCACGAAACTTTCGCGGTTCTCGGTATTATTGTTTTACTGTGACTGCGAACAGGTCGTATGCAATGAGGCCAACAGCGTCATTGTGACTATGGCACTCAAGCAGGGAACAGAAAGCGATCGAATGGGAATATTCGGAACGAACGGTAACGCTCGCCAATATGTTTCTATTTCGTCATTATTTCTGCTTGCTCCGCCAGACATAATTTCCGATCAGCGAGAGTAGATGAAGTAAGAATGGAACGCGTCAACTCGTTTGATGTACACATTTCAATGTACCGATATCAACATCACGTTTAGCACACCGTATCGACTGTCGCTGAATAAGTTCGTTATCGCAGCTTTGCGTGTTCATAGTTAGTATAAATATTTTTCCTTTTTTAATATTGACGACAAGTTACGTCACTAATGGTAAACGCTAAATTATCCAGATAGAACGCACGGTATTGCCCCGACTTCCGATAAAGAGATCGTCTCACTTCCAGATCGATCTTCGGGGAATGGACCCTAGCACATTCTTACACCTTCTAGGGTGATGACAAATTTATATAGAAAATTGCATAAATCATTTTCCATCCGACTAGTCTTTCAGAACCATAACACCGAATGTTAATAAGTGACTGTGATAGATAAGGTAGACTCTGGTAATATGCTGGGCCGATGGTAAAAAGGTGGTGAAAAAATGATGAAAAAGTTCGATAAAGAGCCATTTGCGTTGAAAATAGACCACTAGCCCCACATCGACATTATTATTTCAGCGTACAACGTTCAATGTTCTAACACAAATCAAGCTCCTCCGTCTCCGTGAACGCAGACTCGAAAAAACGGCTTATGGCTTATGGCTGAATAAATGTAAACACGTCCGTGTCGCCAGCGGCGGGATACTTTAGCGGGCGCCGAAGGGTTAGACAAATAGGGCTCGTCTTCGCGTCCATTCTCACTTTATCAGCGCAGAGCGTCGATAGGATCGTCGACGTGGTTACCCCGTCGGCCAGCGGGAACCCTCGTTCCCCTCTTTTTGCTCGTCTTTTCGTTAAAAAGGCGCATTGTTTCGTGCGCTGAATGGCCTCTGCGCCCGTCCCTCCAGGCCTCTCACATGGCTTGCGGAGCGTCAGAGGGGGCTCTTTATGTCGGTGCGATTACAGATATCTAGCTGAAAGGATTTTCCGAGCCGCCCCCCTCTCTTCCCGAGTCCTCATCCGACGGACGGCTTTCTGCACTCGCCGCAGACGCTGTGCTTGAGGGATGGAAGACGCGCCGCGCGACGTTCGAAGAAAAGGAAGGTAGAAAGTGTCGGTGGACGGAGTGAGAGGAATATTGCGACGTGGTCGGTCGCGTGGACGCTCTCTTATCCACGAGTTGCCTTCCTAGCCCGCGCAAGACGGCCGTCGTCGTCGTGGGACATCGTTGCACCGGGGTTGATTAATCGTCCAATGCATACACGAGATACCGTGTGCTCGAGGCAATGCACAGTCGGAATCTGTCTGAGCTCCTTCCGGCGGCGTTTCGATATTCACAAGGATATTAACAATCCGCCTCCTTGTACACTGGCCCCATTCGAGCGCGGCTGTTCTATTGTGCCGGCTCGGCCTGATAGTATCCCTCTAATTGATCACTCCTTTTTGTCGCAGCCAATTAGCTTAGTGACGTATGTCCTTTCGTGCCTCGAGCTCCGCCGAGAAGGTCTCATATCATCGTCGTAATCATCGTTACGGCGCTTCTTTCACGGTGATTGATCGTTCCTTCTCGCCGGACGATCTATTTTCGCCCGGCCTGCCGACGCACGCGGCCGAACAAACGCGGACGTAACGTCCGATCCAAATTCATCTCTCGGCTTTCTTTCGACGTCGAGACTGCGCGCCGCTGACGGTTATTAGAAACCCGACTTTCCGCGGTTCGATCGTTCCAGCTTCTTTGATCGTGACGTTCTCGGAATAGCACGTCTCCTTCAATGTCCTGACATCCCGCGTCGGGTATTCGTAATTGAGCACACGCGTATTTCTATCGACGTCGAAACGACTCCGAATATCTATCCTCGCAACCGTTTCGTATTCATATATATCCTTTTTAACGGACTTAAAAAAAATCGAGCCGGTTCTTTATTCGATATTTATATTTAATGTTCTTTTCGATATTCCGTTACTAGAAAAACGACGTGTTTGTGGTAAGGAATTTTGAATGTCACGAGACGCGACGTACTATTTTACCGTTGTATGACTATCGCAAATCTTCAATTTCATCGTTAATCCTTTCTACCGTCTTTCGCCCTGCCGTCGTCAGCATTGGCAATTTTAATTGGTCAGCCCCGTCCTCGTGAAAATTCCGCGCGCTGACACGTGTCCGCTCACACTGGCCGCGAGAATACCCGACGTCATGGTGGTCCTCACGTCTCGTGCGGGGCGGTTCTTCCGCGTTGATTAATCGTTCCTCCGCGCCCAACCGGATGATCAATGTGAGATAGAGAATAACGCATGTCGGACGAAACGTGCGACCGTCACGCTCCGCTGCGTCTTCCTCGGCTCACTGTTTTGACGAGAATTCAACGGTTATTAACGACCGATTTTTCCCCCCGCAGAGTCCAGCTTGTTCACCCCTTTCGCCGTGGACCGACTTAATGCACTGACACGTGTCCCTTTAGGAATGTTTAAAGAGAAATTGTAACGTCGTTCGGCCGAATAGTTATGTGCCTTTATGCTGCTCCTTCTCGTTTCGACGCTACGTTTTTTGTCTGTCGAATTATTGCCAGTTTCTACGGAGCTGAAGTGTTTGCATTCGAAGTGATTTAAATTGAGTAAATACCGAGCTGAGCTAATTCGAATTTCATGATGTATAATCCTGTGTAGTCGTTGATCGCTTCTTATCCAACACGGTACAATACGTAGTATAGAATACTTATATGTTGTTTTTATTCCGAGAATGAGTTTAGAAATTTTCAATCCATCGTGAGTTCTTTCTATTATTCCCAATGATTCCCTTTAATGTACTTTACTCGGTATTCTTTTATAACAGACGCTGTGTAAACGTATAATTGTATTCTTTGCCTCCCTGCATCTATCGTAACTGCCTCGCTTCAGACAAAGCGAGAGTAAAATCGAAGGGACTATTTGAAATACTTGTTGCGTAATAATAACGAGGGCGCGCTTATAATGGAGCACAAAAGGACGAATGCTCTTGTGCCGATACCATCGTCATTTGAGCTTGATATTTTACGTTCGCCGATGGATACACGTCCAACGCACGTTCGACCCCGTTCCCGGGAACTCGTAGTCTCAGCGGACATAAAGTTTTACTGCCATCGCTTGTAAATAAAATTACGCATCAGCCGAGGGTCGCGCACGTTTCGAGAAAATGTAACAGTCAGAGTGCTTAAACTGTAAGGTTAAGGGTTCGCCCCGACAACGATTACAAGGCTATTAAAATTGGCAACCACGATCATAACGAATATTGACGTTGTACCAGTATTCGTACTAACAGTTCAGCACTGCTCGTTCAAACTTTAAATTAACTCATATCTGAAATTTTTAATTGAACGTCATTCGAGACCCATAACTATTTTACTTCGTCAATGACGATAACAGCGTGAACCGGAAACGAAATTGAATTCAGTATGCTAATTCACTCGTCGGCGTGCACGAGTTCAACGGCGACAATCGGAGCGGATTTCGGCGAGGCGAAGTTTCGGCGTGACAAAATAAAATGTGGCCGAGTACGGGAAGATTAGTCGTGGCCAAAGGCATATAGAGACAAGCCGCGCGTCACTCCCACGAAGAGCAGTCGGGTAGGAACAGAAGCGGGGGGAGAAGCGGCACTGGTAGAGAAAAGTGTCGGTGACGGGGGAAATGAGCGAGTGAAGCAGAAGGGAGAGCTGATAAAGGGAAAGGAAAAAAGAGCAGGGCTAAAAGCTGGAGACGGCCGAATAGTGGAGAGGAAGCAGAAGTGGGAGGAATGTGGAAAATCGGTAGAAATAGGCAGATATACAGAGGGGGAAAAAGGACGGCGCGAGTAAGAGGAATGGACACTGAGGCATAAAGAGGACGTGATAGCGAGAAAGATAGAGGAGAGAGCAACAAGGGTGAGCGGTATAGCTTAGGGGTTCTGCGGAAGGATCGAGGGAGACAGGAAAGGGGTGAATAAGGGAAAGAGAGAAATGGAACGGAAGAGGAAGAGGGGGAGAGAGAGAGAGAGAGAAGAGGACGGATGATGAGGGGGTGAGAAGAGAAGGGGGAAATCGTGGAAAAGAGGCAAGAGGGTGGATATTCCTGGCTGCACCCCGTGGCTGTCCCAGCACATCGCCATGGCAACCGACCCTGAAACACCCTCCGGCCGTCGCACCATCGGAGCTTTGCTTTCCAATGGCAGTAATAATGCATCCTCGCTCCCGTTGATATAGGTCGCAGGACGTGGTAGGGTAAACTGGAATGGACCTTTGCGCGCGATCGTCCTTGAACGGTTACACGTCAGAATAACAACCTCGCGTTCCTCTAGAAATTTCACTTTTTCCTGCTCCAAGCAAGAGTCCGACGATCACCGCGTGCTCGGAAAGCACGCAGACGCTAGCGAGCTCTCAGCATACGCGCACACACGCCTACTATTAACTCCGCGCCGACTATTTCTCTCCGTTCGACAATATCCGCACATTTCCATGCCCGTGCGTCTTTCGACAATATTGATCCCGGCGCACATTCTTCGAATGTCAGACGCGCTTCCTACGGGAACGCTCGGAAGTGTTCGTTTCGCGAGGACAGAATGATGCGGCCGGGATCGCGCGAATCGACTTTCCCTTCCCGAAACCGGCTCATTTTCGACTCTCTCGGCGAGCCGCTCCTCGGGTAATCCGTGCACAGGAAGCCGGCTGAGCAGTGACACGTTATAACTTCTTCCGACCCTTTCCAACCGCCGCCTGCTACCGTCGTCCGACGTGCTTCCACTCGCGCGCGAACGGCACCGCTTCAGCATGGATTTATCGCGTCTCGCGAACGTGCATGCTTATAACTCGCGCGATCCTTCGCGTAACCCCTTTACCGTGCAGCCTTGCAACAATAACCTTTTATTGCCGGCTTCGAACGACCCCCGGGGAATGGATTTACGGCCGGTAGCTGAAATTTATATCAGCAGCGTGTCAGGAGGCCGCAACCAGGCCCATCTCGGCCTCGGGAGTAACGCGCGCGCGTAAATCATTCGTCACGCGCGGTGCGCGCCGGCAATTGGATACATTTTTGCGACGAGCCGATTTGTCGCGACAATCGTAAAGGCGCGCCAACGTACTCGCTCCAAGTGCCTCGCGAATCACTACCGATTCAGACTCTCGGATGGAACAAGGAGGGACGAATAATGATCTATCGGAGAAAGTTAACCACTGATCACGTGCTTAGGTAGTGAGATTAAGACATGTTGAACAATGTTCTATTTTGGATACACATTTCGAACGTTTCGCATCAATGCGTGCTCGATGAAGGTATACTATGTCGAAGTTTTGGTGAACATCGAGCACGTGATTATCGATTGTCACGGAAAATGCGTAATCACGTGAAACCGGTGCGTGCGCTTGAGACGTGAGTATAGAGCGAGCAGAAGTATAGGTACACGGTACACCACACGGAACAATAGGGGAGGTGGTGCGAGGCACGGCAGTTGGAAGTGGCCATACGTGAGTCATATTATTAGTCCAGGGGCATGCGAAACAACAGCGTCGGAGCGAGAAACGAGACGTGCGCCGACGTCGAGGGCAAATGTTTTCAGACGGCAAAGAACTCGAGGGTTACGAACGGAGTGATACGGCGAGGCGGGAAAGAAAGAAGAGCTCGGGAAGAAGGGGCGGGATCGGGCGGACCGGGACGGGGAAAGAAAAACGAAGCCGGAGGGAAAAGCACCGTCGCGTGTTTGTCGATGCATCCTGGCGAGTGGCGTCGGCGTTTTTAATCGGCGCCACTTGTTTCTAACGACCCTCCTTTGTTTAAACCCCTTCACCGCACTTAAACCCCCTTCCCCATCGTCGCACTCTCATTCTCTCTTTCTTTGTCATTGTCTTTATCTTTCTCTCTCTCTCTCTCTCTCTCTCTCGCTCACTCACTCTACCTAGTCCCTGCTACCTGAATTCTCTGAACGAAATCGTGCGACGGCTCTTTTCGCTTCTTCTAACCCTTCTTCCACTTCCGCTCAACGTCGCCCTCGCTTCTCGTTTTCGGCCCTTGCGTGTGCTTTGCTAATTTCCTGTTTTCAAATTAATCCGGTATGCCGCATGGGCGAAATCGTTCACTGCGACGCCGTCTTCTCGGTTTTTGCGGCGAGTCATCGAGCACGTTTGCGAACGCGGGCTAATCTCTGCTCTAGAAGTGTAAACAGCGGGGGAGTGCTTGTTCTGATGTGGGATAACGAAAAGATTTTATCCGCAATTTTCTGGAGATTATTTTGAAGGACAGTACATAGTTAGGTTGACGAACGATAAATTTGACCAAGTAATCGTAGCCGAATTTCAGCACAATCCAGACTTGATTGGACCGCTTATACACGGACAACGATATCGTATAGCTGTACTTCCGACATATAACAACCTCGATTTACTAATCATACTTCAGTTCAAATTGAAGTAGACTATAATTTGCGTGCTCCCAATGCAGTATCGGAAGCGCTTTGATCGAACGACTTGCGTGTACGCGTTTGTGTGCGCGAATATCTAATCATTAGATAACGTAGACAGGGAACGAAAAGAGAAGGGTGGGAAAAAGTGAGTGCAAATTGAACGACACGCGAGGTACCTTGTCTAACAGCACGTCAGCGTCAACGACGATTAATTTCCATCGTCGCACTTGATCGCGCGGACATTATCGCCGGGCGTCACGACAACGGGAAAGTCGCCTTCGGCACGATGGACGACTCGATTGCTTTCGACGGGGCAGTTTAATAAGTCGTTAAACCTGACAGAGCAGTCCCCCTTTTGCCTAAAGCGCGAATTTCCGCGCTAACGAGTGCCGCGATACACCGTTTCTCGCTTAATTGCTCCCCGCTACGTGTTTTTTTTCCACCCCCACCCCCAATTAATGGACGTTCCGCGTCGATGAGGCTGAAGGAAATGGGCGAGGGGAGGAGGGGGATGCCGATGACGGGACACGTTCGGAGGAGCGATTTTGTAGGAAAAATCACGGTGCCGAAGTCGAACGCGACACTTTTTCGGCGGACGCAACATTCGCCAATCAATATTTGACGCGTGTAATTTAATTGTGATGCCCGTGAGTGCGAAGCGGGGAGGGAGGAGCCTCAGACGGTGTGAATGCACGACGTTCTTCGCGCATAATGCACCGCGATGCACTCTCCGATGCGTTGATATCGGGAATCGTTCAATTCAATTGCCTACCCTCGTCGCCCCGTCCACGCTCCGCCGACGATATCGAGTTCCCTTTATTTCGCTCGCACAATCGCCTCCCGCTCACCTCCGCGAACGTCAAACCGAGCGAGCCGAAATTTTTAATAGGCGCCGCATTGTCGGGAATTCGTTACGCCATCGCGAACGTCGTGCCGGAGGAATTGTTCCGCGTCGAGTGAACTCAATCGAGCCGCCGGACGCGAATTTCATTCACCCGATACACTCCCCACAGCGTACTTCCTGCGATCGCCCATTATTTTCCGCGGCAAGTCGGCGCGCGTCTGCCAGTCTAATTATGACGCATGACGGACGAATTAAGAGGGCAGAATTATGTGCGCGACTCGCCGACCGCGATTGATCGCCAGCGAATTTCGACATACCGAGATTGTTTCCGAAATATTGTCCCGCCGGCGGAATAATAAAGCAAACAACGCAATGCCATTACCTCCGCACGTATTCCTTTCGGCGGGGCGCTAAAAGCGTTTGGAGAGAGAAAAAAAATAAATAAAAAAATATGAACGCGCTTCGTTCATCGGCGACTGGTAAGGGGGTGGGTAGGACAAAAAAAAACAGTTCGATCTCGTTCCGCTTGAACCGCGTACACTGTACGCCTGTACGGTGTCGCATTCAAACGATCGAGCGCGCGCGAATCGGCGCGGTAATGGGTAATGCAAGAACCGTCGCGAGTGCTATCACCGAAGAACGGACTATAACGCGTACTTGAGAGATCTCTCGAGACGGCCGCGCGTCCCGTCAATTTCCACGGTTCGACGTCACACATTCTCGGCCCGCCAATTTTGCCCCGGCCGCCGAGGGTGAATTAAGTTCCGTGTAATCCAATTACCGGGAGGAGGGGGCGGGCTTCAACCAAGTATCTAATTAAGAGGACATCACCGCTCGATCTTGCAGCGCACGGAGCACGGCCACGATACCCGCGCGCGCCGCTGCCGGGATCGTGCCTGAAGTCTGAAGCGGCCGGGCGGGGGTGAATGAGAGTGTGCAATTTGCCGGATGTAAATGAATTCTTGCAGAGGGCGGTAATTTCTCGGCATCGCGAATGGGAAAGTTTGGCGTCGGCCGGATACGCGGCCTGTTATGAAAACGGAGCGCGGGGTCGTGGCAGAGGGGAGGGGAATGGCGAGGGAAGAGGGAACAGAGTCGGTGGACGTCAAAGGGATTGATTGAAATCAATGCCGAAGGAATCTGCGGGTCCCAGTCAGGAAGTCGCTTGATTGGTTCGCCAGAGAAGATTCGTTTCGCCGCTCCCAAAGTAGCTCGCCGACTTCTCCCTCCGCCCTTTCCGTTTTACTTTCTCCCCCGTTCTCTCCCGTCCGCCCCCCCGCATCCCACGGCTCTCTCCCTCACTCGCTCTCCTGCTCCATTTACAGAGCGTGCGCCTCGAGGTTTATTAAACCGAAGGCAGGGAAAACGATTCCGAGAGAGCGAATCGACTGTTTCGGCTGAAGCGTGGAACGGAGAAGGTAGCTTGGCTGGATGGAGGTCGACGAAGGTGAATGGGATGAAGCGGGAGCTCTTATCGGGCGTTGATAAGGGTTTTAGAGGCTCGATCCCCGAAAGGGTAACGCGTCGGAAGAAAAGGATCGGCGACGATCCTCCCGATCTTCGTACCCCCACCGCGGCCCGATAATCAATTCGCCGGGATTAATAGTTCTGCGGCAAATCACGCGGCTCACGGGGTTGACGAGTAATCCGCGGAAATGAATTGTTTTTCGGAGGAGCGACTTTCGCCGCGGCGGCGGATGATGAATCTGCGAGGATTCGTTATTTCGCGGCTCGCGACGTCGGCGCCAGAGTGGCGGTTTTCTTACTTTCGTTTCATGAAATCCCGCGATCGGACATCGGCTGACGTATCGGTAAGATCGTTTCCGGCGCCAGCTTCCTCGCGATTCCTTCGCCGTACTTCTAAGAACGCTCGACGCTTTTCTGCCGCATTACCCGAATTAAGGATCTCGCGCACTTAAAAATCAAAAGTGTACATGTCGAATGGACAACCTCTTTCTTTTTTGAAATCTCTTAAAAACGGTTACACTCGAATGCATGTGAATAATTGTCGTGTCGTGCCGCACGAGTGTGCGCCAGCTTCAATTATTTACATGCATTTTGGAAAACAGGCGACACTGCGCTGAATATAAAAGGGTGATTTATTGAAAAACACGTGTTGTCTACACAGAACGCTAAGTAAGACTGTGCCTCGTGTGAGACGACGCGCAGGGAAAAACAAAAGAACAAGAGCACGCTCGCTGGTGACCGATGCACGCTGCAGTCTCTATACATACGAGCGCCAAATACAAAATAATCTAAATATATACCTAATAATGCATTCAATCCCATCCGTTTTTTGTCATCTCGTGCTGGATAAGTATGCGAGATCCTTTGGCAGACGGCAGAATCGATGGTACGCCCTCGCAACGATACGACTTTCCTACCCGAGTCCCGCTTAAGATCCGCGACGTCTCAGCCTCGTCGTTTGTGAAACGAAATCGTCGGCCCCATTACGCTCGCCGGATAATCCCTGTCGTATCTAATTAGATTTCCGCCGAGCCAGGTGTAAAGTATCGTTGATCCTGCGACCCTGTCGGATCGGCGAGCCCGCGATTTCTGGGATTTTGTGCGAAGCCGGGATTTAATCTTGATATATATTTATCGGCCGCCGCGCCGGGCCCGTATCGTGTCGCCCTGGCGTAGGTCGCCCGACCAGCTGTCCGAGCGAATTCTTCGGTGCTTTGTCTTCGGGCAGCCGGCTTCTCCGGGCGGCATTAGCCGCCAACGAAAAGCGACGGGTCCAGGGTGGCGCGGCGAAGAATATTACTTAGCGTTATCTTTGGCGCATGAAATTGAAATTGCAATTGCCAGGCGTCGCGAGCTGTATTGAAGCATTTCAGGCGGAAGGGGCGCAGTCAATTCCGCGCATAGTTTTGAGAGAACAATTAGTCGTCGTACTTTGAAACATCGACTCTCTTCTGCCCGCGCAGCGTCAATTAGGTGCTATTGAAAATCGTTGACTCAGACGAGATGTGCGATTATATATATACTCGTATTTTTCGTGGTATCGTTCGAGGATTGATGAGATTGTAAAGGGGTGTTGTTGCATTTTCGTTATTTCGTGAAACTTGACCTGGACGTTCGCGTTGGCCAGACTGGAGAACTGGGGCTGGGATGAATATAATTTGCCGTGCTCGGGCCAATGATCGATCGGATGTACTGAGCATCAGCGATCGAAACGGGATCGCGTACGTGCTTCCCTATGGGATTAGCTTTGGCGACCAACAGCATAGGACGTGAGGCTACATTTACGTCAGATCTTGCGTAACGGTTATGCGTGCGGTGCGACAACTTGCGGCAATAACATGCGACGGACGTAATTGCGCGCGAGAAACCACAGCGCGGACGGACATGTGCATGTCCCCGTTTAAAGGGTACGAGGGTCAAGTTATCAGGGTACACATTTATTTCGCTGGAATTACTCTAATCGTTACGTACACGAAATGTAAATAACATATTGGCCGTTTGCGACGCTTCACTCGCTCTTCAAGTCAACGAACATTACTGATATATAATACTCGAATAAATCGTTGAACTTCAACTATCAAGATCTTCGTAACCGAAAAATCCGACTACACCTCCTACTTTGCTGTCTTTCACAAATTTAACTATATTCACCAACAATTTCTCCCGTTCATCGATAACTTTACCATGCAGAGCCCTTCACATATCCCATTACATCTCTGACGACTCGCGCTTTAACACACGCTCTCCTCTCCGCACACGTATACCGAACATTCGAGCATAATTCCTCTTGTCCAAGAACTACAGCCTAAGCGACCCCGCCGGTCATCCCAGCATTCCCGGCGCTTAGTTCACACCGATGCTCGCGCAAACGACGAACAATTTCGTTTGGCGAGCTGGTGCCGTGGATATCAAAGGTTTTCCGGTAATAACGTTTGCGACAATAAGTCTCGGTCCCGCGCATGAGAGCTCGGCTGCGGTTCACCGACACGGACGAATGATATTGCAAATTACGCTCGCCGGGCAAACGGACCTGGAAACCATAATACCGTGTCCGGCGTGTTCCAGCGCGAGATACACGACCCCGCGACCTGTTCGTAACGCGGAGAAATATTTCCTGTCGTCGCTGGCGCGTCCTGCGGCAGGCTCATCTCGGCGAGCGATCGAATAAGAGGCGGCGGCGTGCGGAATGCGGTTGGATCTGTGACACGCGATCCGACTGACGCCAAGTGACACCCGCCACATCCGACGCTAAGGCGCATCGCGTTCCTTGCATTTACCTCCGACGCACGAGCTGACTGACAGGCCGTGGAATGCGCGCATTCCGTTTTCCGTCAAAATTCGATATCGGCCTGTATAACGTAACGAGTGCCGGTGCATCTATCGCCCGGGAAACCGTTTGAGAAACATCAAAGAGAGACGCGTCGGCGATCGTTACTACGTATCGACGAGTTCGGCGCTGATAAAGTGCAAATATTCTCCTCGTCTGCGGTATGCGCGCTGAAAACGTTATGGGTCCGAGTGAATCTAACGAGAGCGTTCAGTGTCGAGGGGGGATTGACTGCTATCGACGAAGGATCAAAGAGACGCGCTCGCATTGACTACTCTCAATTAGCCGGTTATCAGTATAAACGTTAACGCTTTACACGGAACATCCGGCCGCGTCGCGCGCCTCGCAATTTCCACGGGACACTCAGCGGAATCGTCCCTCCGTCTCTTAACGCACTTGATTGAACAAGCGCGCTCGGTACCGTATTTAAACGAGTGAAGCGCGCGATTCACGAGAAGATCAGCGTGCGTAGTACCCGCGAATAAAGCGAAGCAAACAAACAAACAGAAAAGATAAAAGACACCAGCGAGACGAAATGACCCGTACAATAATTCATAGCTCATTCCGCCGGGCCCGTGAAGTCGTTTCAATTGCCGTTAACGCAATTCCTGTTTACGATTATCGCGGCTCTCTAGCGTCGCGTTTATTTGACGGATGCGCGCGTGTCTTCTTGACACTCCGCCGAGCATATTTTCCGCGCGACGCAACCGACTCCCTCGACAGGTCGGCGCCAACAGAAATGGCTTTCGAAGGACTGCGCGCTCGCGACAATAACCTCATCTACTTAGGCAGCCGCCACATTCCGTCTATCCGTGTCATTTCGTCTTCACGTTCCCGTCCTCTGTCCGCTCGACGTCGCGACCGTTCGTGACCCAGAAAGCACGGGGCCGGAAGAGACGTCATCCGTCCGCCTCTCAGATTACCGTGGATTGCGAATCACGGTAAGTGCGATATTGAATGTTCCGTATTACTTAGTACGCAGGGCCGCGGGAGCGGACGCGGCCGGGGTTTCGTCGGGCTGATTTCCAGCTCCAATTCAAGCCGCACGAGGCACGAGGCTTCCGACCGTGGGGACGGGGTAGGCGATGTGATAGGTCAACGGGATAGTTTTTTTTGTCTTCTCGTGCGAAACGTTTCGGACGATACGAAGGACGGTAGAATGTGGCGTAGGAGAATGTTCATTGTCTTGTATCGGATGCTAGTGGATTCGTGTGGTTTTCGAGGTGCTATGTTAGTTTGGGAAGAATGTGTCAGTTTTTGGTAGGTATCGACGTTTTACTTAATAGCGTGTTTTAGGTCGTAGAATGCGGTCTTGTCGATTTTCAGCTAAATCTTGTAACCATATTTTTGGGCGGTCACATCCGCGCGTACATAAGTACTATACGCGCGCATACCGGCAGCGATGGGCCGAGCGCCCAGTAGAGGGAGATCCCTTCTCGCGCGGTATAGCGACAATTCCACTAGAGCAGTGTTTCTTAACCTTTTTGGTGATCGGGACCCCCTTGAATCTGAAAATACGGTCTCGCACCCCCTTCAATCTGAAAATACGGTCTCGGACCTGCTTGAAAAATATGTTCAGATGTTTTTATTTAGGAGATGACAATTATTGTAACATCAGAAACCTCTCTCGCACCCCTGGAAATGCTTTCTCGCACCCCAAGGGGTGCGTGCACCCCAGGTTAAGAAACACTGCACTAGAGACTAGAGGGACACCTCCCTCATCTCGGTTGCATAATCACCTCACCGGGTATATACAAACCCCCCGATCGCAACGATCAAGCGTCTTATCTTGAGTTCAGAGGACTAGCCACCCTCCACACGAAGAACAGACCCAACGAAAATTCCGTAGCCTACGATTATTGATAGAAGTCGAGATACGTACAGTATACTCCATAGCTCGCGTTTTTGAATTACATTCGATTTTATACCACGTCGAACGTCACGCTCCATAGCTCGCGTTTTTTAATTACATTCGATTTTAAAACCACGTCGAACGTCTCAGAAAAGTCTGGGTGAATACTGAGGGATTCACGAGCAGGTCGTGTTCTCTATCATTAAATTCATTCAGGAGTAAAAGAGTTAAACTAACGCTCCGTCACCTTAAAATCACGCATGTAACATCCAGCAAGCTGAAACTCACGTTCCGTCACTGTAAATTCACGCATGTAACATCCAGCAAGCTGACTCCCTTAGTCGAGGAAACACTACGTCGAATTAACGCGGCGTTCCTCAAGATAATTCTAAAGAGTAGAGAGTAGGATAAAATATATATTAGATCCACGGAGGAATAAGGTGCCTGACCAAGCCACTCGACCGGTACTTGACTGTATCCCTTGCTGTCCGTCTTCGGCCTACCCGACTCCTCGCAGTGTGTTACCCTTCGGATGGACGATCGGCGCATTTGCTGGCTTTGCGTAGTTGCGAGTCCCCTTTTGCAAAGACCACAGGAGGCAGTTTGCGTAAATAAAAAGCACTACGAGATATCTAACGGCTGGTAGATTGGATGCACGGCTGGCACTTGGCTGTGTCCCCCGCCGTCTGGTTAGATTCCTTCGCCGAAGTGTTCTCGTAGTAAGAATTATAAAGAATATATTGCAGTCGAGACATAGTTTGTATTGACCTAAGTCCGAGTCACATATTAAATCCAAGTGTCCTATGATATCAAGGTAAAACTGTCTGGTTGCACGGCTGGTACTTGACTGTATCCCCCGCCGGTTGGTCGTTGTTGTAACCGAAGTGTTCACAGGTACATTACGCATGTACATTTGCATCGACTCGTAGAGATAATAGGCACCTCACAGGGAAAATCTTGATTGACGCCGCGTTTTAGCGACTCATTAGTGCAGCCCTCTGCAGCACCGATATTTGCACCTCACGCTCAGGCTTTCCTGCTTTAGAATACAAGCGTCAACACCGTCGCGTTTTTTGTATCGGAACAGCTGTGTAAGACGCCCGAGTCCGTCGTCCCCGACGATACACGTAAGCGCCTGTGTGTGCAATTTTTGTTGTAAATAGATATAGCATATATAGCGCGTAAGCTAACGTCACGCGGATCTCTGTGTAGAGATCACATATACATCGCCGACAAGCAATACGTACGGTCTGTCGCACGTATTGCAACGCGCCTACACTCGCGCTTGTACATAGAAATCTGTACCACGCCACATCTCTCACACAGAATATACATACTTTTACCAGATACAGTATACACTATCAACCCACTTACTACACTACCTCTCGTCGCCTAGTGGTTCGAATCCACGGGCATAATCACGCATGCCCATTACAATAGTAAGTGACAACTATTTGATATTTATTTTTGTTTAACCTCGGCTACAACCTCAGGGATCGGATACTGCTTCTGAGTGGCTTTCCGTTGTAACCGAGGCAGAAGTTACGTGTCACGGTTACAAGCTTTGGGCGCTTTAAGCGAGAGTGTGATTATTAACGACTATTTTATATTATGTTGCGTTGAACAAGGACTGGGGTGATAAACGTCGTGTGCTAAGTCTTGATGAAAGTGGAAAATAGGTTAAATAATTTAACGACGTACGCATCGGTCAGTGGATGATTACGTAACAGGTCAAACGGACGAAATTTAATTAATGCGATTCGACGGACGGCCGGCGCACTGTTTGCGATGCACACACCGTTTCCGTATGTGCAGGTAAAAGTACAGTTTGGCTTGGGTAGGGTAAAAAGAGACACTCGAAGATGGAAATGAAAGCGATTGATCTGGGAAACTTGAAGCTCGACAAAAAAAAAGGTTGGTGGAGAGGAGGCAAAGCAGTTCGCCGAGTTGAAATATTGTTGACCCGCGTCATTCTGTCGGTTTCATTTTGCGAATACAGAATCTGACCTTTAGTGAACTTCCGCGCGGACGATGTGTCGTCTTCGTCGTCTCCGAACTAGTTTCGCTGGATGATCGCAGTCTCACGTTGCCAGGGCAGTTGCTACCCACGGCGCGGCGGTGCGAAGTTTCGGCATTGCAGGTAGTGGGAATAATGAAAGCTGATGATGGCAACTGCGAACTGGATACCTTACGGCAAGTAGATATGACCAGAGAGTTATGTCGCCGGCTAATCCACCGTTGCCATCTGCTTACTACTCTCGCTAAGTTGTTCCGAAATTGGTCTGACTGCGTGCCGTTCTTGTAACGGTACTTTTGACAACAACAGATTCGCATTTGCATGAGTTTCTTGGACGGCCATCTCGCGCGCCACCTTCCTATTATAACTTACCGCCTAACATTAACAACGCACGCCTTCGTCGTACCATTTTAAGCGCACTCCTGTTCTCGAAGAAGCTGCACTCGAGGTCTTACTTCTTATAACTAGCGACGGAATCGAAAACTTCGAAATTTCATTTAAACGTATTGATGACGCGCAAATTCTGACTGCATGAAAAATATCTCGCAGATCGGCCATTCGAGAGGCGTGCACACCACGCCGGGCATTCTCGTCGTTCGCTACCCCGAGACAATCCGTATCTGCCTTAAGCCATCTCTCTCCCGATCTCAGGTGCGCTCGATTTATTGGCTCAGCTGAGGCAGATCGAGACTTACAACGGCACTAACCCGCTCCGCATATGAATACGACGCGCGGCCGACTCGCGCGGACCCCCTGTCGCCGTACGTTTGGCCGCAACTTCCAAACGTATGCGCGCCCTCTCGGCCGGCGTGCACTTCCGCTGGACGCGATACTAGAATAATCATTCACCGAAGGGATTAGATCTGGCCGGCAGTTCTGTCGGGGGCCGATAAATTGCGGATTGTCGTCGAACGAAAGATCCCGGCGAGCCGATCTGCGTCTCACAACAGTCCGCCGTTAGCGTATTTCAGCAACGAAGCGGTGCGTGCCAATTGTCGACCCGCTTCTGTCCACCCACTACGTACCCATGTACACGCTCGCGTACGGCCACTCGAACCGGCCGGATTATTGGATTAACCATTAGGTACCGGTTACTACGACTTAATACAGAGATACGAGTCCTACGTGCCGGCCGTACTCGCCTCCTAATCCTGAGCGTCGATCCGAAATTTAGGAGGCCGCGCGTTCCGCAGCACGCGATCCCGCCGAAAGCTGCCCGATATTTCACCCTGACAAGTAGACGGCGCAAATCGGCGCATTCCGATACATCAGGCATACACAAGCGCGGCGTATGGCGCGCACGTTCTAAATCACTCCGCCAAGACATCGACGTATCGAGGAGGTCCGTTCGATATCCCGAGCGTCGCGCAGTTCATCTCTCGCGCGGTCCTACCGTATTCCGGATGGCCTGTTTTCTTCCCCGTTTGACGTGGGGCTCAAACAAATTTACAGGTCGTCGGGTACCCCGTCCCGCGAAACGTTACGCCGGGAGTTCTGTTGTTTTAGCAGCGTGCACGCGCAGGCTGGATGGCGCGGGTTTATCATGAGAATTGACTTATGGGACCTCCGAGTCGTCGGTGTTTCGTGCTATGATTCTCGAAGTTTGCGTGCTACGTGTACGCGCTCGTTAACGGGGATGCCTGCAACCGGACGATAATTCGGATCAGACGATGAAGAATACGGAACGAGTTGAATTTCAACGATTCGCGCGTACCGAATATCATGACGATACTTTAGCGTCAAGGAGACACGTAAGCCTACCCAGAGAAATAGTTGCAAAAGAAGCAGAGGATTGAAAACATTTGCTCATTTTAAACAAAGATATCTACTCCCACTGAAAACGTGGCCTACCGTGAGCGTTACATGAGAGTATATACGAACGAAGCGAAAAACAAAAACAGTCGCTCATAACGAAGACATGCGCTAAGCACGAGTCTCACAGGAGCGCGAAAAAAGCGGTGTAATGGACGCAATACGCAAAAGCGCACGAAGATAGACGGACAACAAGAGGAGACGAGCGAGGGTAGACGGGCGCGGTAGGCGGCAGCGGAGGATGAGAGTGGATGCTGGGCCAATGGACCGAACTAGCGGATTATCGGATTAACCGGCATCCCCTACGCGCAGCATGGGCAACCCGGTTGCATGAATAGCACGCGAGCTATCATTCACTCCCGGACCCCTCGTCGAACTGGATCCACGCTTCGACGGGCGCGCCGCGTATATCCGAACAGGATTTTCTGAAATTAAGGCGAGGACCATGACGATGGACGCGGGCGGAGAGGCAGAAAGAGCGACAAACAGCGGGAGGGGGTGGAAAAAAAGAGGGGCTCAATTGTTTCGTACCTATCCCGATGCCGGAAATAGCATTTACGGTCACGCGGAAAATGGCACCGGAGAGACCGCTCGCGCGCTTTCGGCCGGACGAATCGGGAGCGGCGATCGTCGAAACGGCGGAATTTGCTGGACAGGGCAGAGTTCGCGTCCGGGCTATCGTCACGCAGCCCTCGTCCATCCCCTTCAATCGTCTGCCATCCTTCCACTCACTCTCTCTCTCTCTCTCTCTCTCTCTTACTCTGCACACTGAAACTTCGCGAATTACGGAACTACTTAAACTCCAATACAGCGTAACGCTCCGAGACAAATCGGGATAGTCCGTTTTCCCGAGAGGTGAAATGTACTCGAGCGTGGACGGTCTCATGACGTTGTCCCCCGAGGCGCGGTGGACTTCGTTACTGATGCCTGGTTTGCGAGCGCGCGCGCGCGCGCGCAAAGTGATGATCCTTCTGTTTGTGAAAAATGCCGGTAATAGAGTCCACGGAGCTGGCGGGTAAAACTAAGAAATTGCGCTCACGGCGTACCGACGGTCCGCGAAAAATTGGCCGTTTCTTTCACGTCGCAGGGACAGGGAAGAACGATGGTATGTAGATGTGTGTTTGAAGGGGAGAAGGTTGAAAGTAAGAGATGTGACGCCGTCCGGGACAGACGTCGAGTTGGGAGTCGATGTTGCGGCGAACGACGTGTTTTGGGGTTGGCCGGGCGCAATTATTGAAATTTCAATCTGAGGAACGGCGCGATATTGAATTCTCCGGGCTCGGCGATATTCGTGGGCGTAAGTGAATTGGGCACGACGAATGATCAATCCGGTTATCTCGTTAATTAGATTGCTAAATTGACTCGCCTCGAATTGTCTTCCGCACGATGTATTAGGGGATGAACGATGAATCTATTGGCGAGACTATAACTTTCGCGGTATCCGGCCTATCAATTAATAGTGTGCAACACTTAGAGCGGACTAGCAGGAGGAGAGGATTAAATAAAGTCATGCGTGTAATTGGGATTGGAAGGTTTCCTTCCTGGAGAATATTTTGACGAGATTTATGAAACGATGTAAATCATTGCGTGCACCTAAAACATAAGATGAGTCAACATCCACCAAATTGATAACGTTACGATATATATTAACATTATGGTGAAGCATGTACATATTTACTCCATTTTCCGTCTATTGACCGAATTTCAAAAAGTTACAACAGCACGCACGATACGAAATTTACGGCAAAATTATGTGGCACAAAGGATGTAATGGCACAACTGAGAGCTGTGTACTGATCAAATTTACTCATCGCGATCTCGGCTACATCAAAGGGACCCAGTTTCCGCGTGATGTTGACAATGGGGCGTCATAAACGTCTCGACTATCTCCACTGCTTCCACCTACACAGAACAATGCGCCGAATCTCTCTTGACAATCGCACCTGAAAGATGCTTTACACTTCGTACGATACCGTTTTCAACAATCGCGCGTCGGATGTGCTTTCCACTTTCTAACAAACCACTTTTAACAGAAGACTACTTTATACTTTCTATCATACCACTTTGAAAATGGCACATTCAATACGTTCTACAATTCCCAGCATATCGTTCCGAGCAATCCCACTCCAACAGTTCTTCATACTTCTCACTGTACAACTTCCAGCAACCGAAAATCCGATTCATCCTAATACAGTACCACTTTAGCAATCGCACATTATAACATACTACCCTACCCTCTCTACCAAACCGGTCCCACTGAAAAATCTTCCGCATGCCCCCCGTCCACATGCAAAAGCCACATTACGCCTGTTTCCCACGAATCGCCAACCGATGTCAGGCCCGAGTAGGGCGTCGAATAGGTTTCGCGCGCAGAACTTCGTTTCCGGGATTTTAACAAGCGTTAATATAACCTCCGCTCGCGCGCTCGGAGGTACATAGTACGCGAGAGAAGCGCGAGGCGCGGTCCACAAAAGCGTCGCTGATGGCGGCGCGCGACCTCGTCACTCGTCGGCGGCGAGTGATTGCTGCGACGGTAATGATGTAGAGAGTGCGAAGGAGGTCGGGAGCGACAGGGCGAGGAGGGACGACGGGAGACAAGAGCGACGGTGGATCGTGGAAGAGAGGAAGCTGCGATGACACGCCGGCCGCGCGTGAGATCCACTTATTCAATCAGTGGCATTCAGCTTGATATATACGCGCCCCGCGCCAGTCAGCGAGCGTGTACATTATCGAATGCAGCCGCCTCAGCCAGTGGCCCATCCTCTCGCGCTCCCGATCACGATCTGTCTGCGCTCTGCGCTATCTCTCCTCCGTCCCTCGTCTCAGCGTCCGATCAAACCCATTCCGACTACTATCCCCGGCAATCTTCGCTGCAGCCCCTCGTTAACGGCCCCGCCGCGTAATTGAAGCCGATCGATTAACGCGATTAACGTCTTTTCAACGTTCCGCACGTGATCCCGCGAGAACTGCGACAAACAGAGTCTCGATTTCCCCGGGCGGGACTTTACGGGCGACTCTGCGACCGTGCTTCCGGCTTATTGTCAGTCTGCGAGGCACGTCGACGCGTCCTGAGTGCTGAGTCCTGACGCGGCGATGTGATCGAGTAACGTCTTCTCTTCGGATTTATTAGGATGCCTTTCGCGATGGCGCACGGTGGCGCAGACACCCGGGGCCCGTGGCGCGAACGCTCGAATTCCGTCGCGCGGCCCTTTTCTGCCCCGACACTGCCCTGCGGCGGGTTAAAGGTCGGCCGCGAGTGCATAAATAGACAAGTGAAACGAGTCGCGAACGAGAGACAGTAAGGAAAAACAGAGTGAGGGGTGTAGGAGGTCGACGCGAAACAGCGTGCGCTCAGTATTACGACGCGCATGAAAAGAGGGCGCGTCGAGGAGATTGAGGGGATGGGAGAGTTTGGGGGTGGAAGGAGCAGAAGCCGAGGGCGGGCGGTGTGGGGGATGGGAGAAGGACGAGAAGGAGAGAAAAAAGGAAGCTGGAAAACTTTGCCCGAAAGCCACCCTTCGCTTCCTCGCACGCGTTTGTATTCGTCCCTCGACTCATGCGGGCTCTTTCTACGTTCCACCTCCCACCCTCTACTCCCCTACCCACTCCTTTGTCTTGTTCGTCTGTTTGCTCCTTTATCTTCGCCTCTATCTCGTCTCTCTTTCCTCACCCCCCGTATCTACGGATCCGCTTCCGTGCCTCGACTCTTTCTCTCGTCCTTTATTTTCCACACACGCACGCGCCCATACTCACGTCCTGCGGTTCCATGGAATTTTAAGAGATTTCGCCTGTCGCGACTCCCTCGTTACCGCCTCGCCCTACCTCCCGCGAGCCCCGACAAAATTTCCGGCCGCGATTGACTTCGCGCCATTTCGACTTTTGTTTGCCTCGATTTCCGCTTCTCGCCGCGTCGTTTCTCCGCTCACGGCCACCTACGCCTTATTCGTCTCCCTTTCGTGCAACGCGAATTACAGCGACGCATCTCGATGCGCAGTCAGCTTTCTTCGAGACCGTAGTTCTCAAGACGCGAAAACTTATTTTAGCGTCACTTAAACCCCGCCGGATCGCACGACATCGCGGAACGCCGCGCGTATCCTGCCCCACGACATTTTACAATCAATGAAATTTTGAAACGTCAATTACGCGACCGTCCATCGTCAATTCCATTTCGCCGCACTTTCGGTCGTTTAACTTTCCTCGCAAAAAAACTTCGTGGGCGTTAACTTCGTTCGAAACTCGTCTGCCGCTGAAGCGAGGGAGTCTGGGTGGGGGGGAGCTCGAATTCCATCCTTCCAGGCTCACCCCATTCTTCGCTCGGCAACCCTTCCGTCGTTATTCTCTTTCCCAAGACACACACGTTTACACGCTTATACATCCGCGGAATTTTAAGAGGCTTCCAGCGTTGGGCAACGCAACCCCGGTTCCGGCGCCGCAACTTGACGAGCACCACCCACCCTGTTGGCCGCTGAACAATATTCGTAATTGCGAGTCAGCGATGTTCGCCAGTCCGCCCCGAAACTGCTGGCATTTCCGGTTGCTTTCGCTCGACTTCGCTGCGCTACGTTCCGAAATCTTCTTTCGCTCTTTTATCCTTGAGTAATGCCGCTGTTAGCACTTGTCTTACGGTGCGATTTGATGTACATTCACAGGATGTACAGGATCCTGTACCTGTGGCTTGTACGTGTTGGGAGTGTGTGTATAGATATACATATATATGAAATTATTTGAATGCAGCGCCAGCGGCCGACATGCGGCGCCACGTAAGAAATGAGCAAGAATGCGCGTGCACACGGGTGATATATGTAGTTGTTCATTGAGGCGAATCATAGCTCACTCGTAAATCGCACTTTTCGTTTCGTAACGCATTAAATATCATAAACGTGTTTTATCTGACAATTTGAAGCAGACTCGTAGGCTCAAGCGCGTTCTAGTAAAACGAGACCGCAGTTAAAGGGACATGAAGCGTCGCCCGAGAACATGCTTGCCGCTTTCGATGGCTCTTCCGGCCGTCAGTATTTCGGCGTAATTGAACTGTTTCCACGTCGGAAAGAGGATCTATTTTGGCCCGCGCCGACGATTTATTACGATCGAGCGTCGTTCGCACGCCCCATATCGTTTCTATTCCCCCCTCTTTTTCGAGCTTCACGCGCTTCTGGCCGCGCTGCGGTGCTTTTCAAGTTGAAAAACGATTATGCGCCTCTCGGCGGCGCATGCCACGAAGATTGCCCGGCGCCAAATCGATCCGCTGGGACGTGCAAAATGCAGCGAGCAGGTAATCGCGCGAATTTGAACGGTAGTCGATGAGCAAATAATTGGCCAGCTACAGCGGAAAGTTCATTGCGATTGCTTCCGGGCCCATGCATACTTTAGCGGCTCTGCCCCGTGATTGATTCCCGACCGGCCGAGCAATACGGCTTCGACGTCGAGCGTACGATGCACGAGGACGTCAATGTGGACAGTTTTGAACGGGCGACATTATTGACGGCTAAGGATCTGATGCGTCGACCGCGAAGAGAGCGGTTCTATTCGTTCTACGTAGTTTCTGTAAGACTCCCGGGCTTGGAATCAGGATAGTTTGATGAAGGCAAATAAATGCTGAACTGAGGTTATGCGTATTTAATCGTTTGTGGCTCGAAGCACGCAATAGACTGCCCTTCCCGGTCAGTCGACCGCAACTGGATCGCTGCCGATAGATGGCGCCCGTCCCGCTATCGCATCCTTCACACACTCATACGCATACACCTGTATGACACTCACATTTATATGCTCAACGGCTTGGGGCCAAGCTATAATTGAGATTCCGTGATCTAGTTCAACGACTGTTTTTACCATCATCATGCCACGTGTAAGGAGCGAATTTGAGAATAGGCGCGCGGGACATAACGTCCCGCGGTTTGAATATAAGGCGGTGGGGCGAGACGATGAGTTCGAGGAGCGAGGACATACGATTGATCCCAGCAACCAAGGGACAGTGCTAATCGAGGCCCGGCGACATCAAAGACAAGGAAATAAGCAAACTGGCCAGGCGAAGGACGATTACGATATTATACGGCTATACGCCCACGATCTAGCTCGCTCCCCCCAAAAAAGAGGACTGGACAACAAAATAGTTAGAGCCGAAGCAATATCGAGAAAAGCGATTTTAACCTGTATGTATTGTCATTGTCAACGTGTGCGTGTATGATTACTGTTAATTTAAATTAGAAATAGGTGTGTGCGTAGATATTTTATATGCCGAGGGATTTCACATTTTAGCCAGATATTTATGTTGTTTTATTTATATTGACGAAGATTATACTGACCGCGATTATATTGTGACGAACACGTATGTGTAAATTTATTAATGTTAACATGATGTGAGAAATAGATCCCCAAGATATTGATTTTACTTGTGCGTCTTGTTATTGTGTTCAAATACTCGTTAGTTTATTGATCATAACCCCACGACCGTGGAAGCCGACTATATTTATTATATTTAAATTTTAGATGTTTTACTCGTTCCGTTTTATTATATTTTATTGCAATTGCGGGCTAAGATTTTATGTATTATGTTAAATTTAATGTGAAGAGTCCGTCAAAGGATTCGTTACACACGGATGCGTTGCTTGGATCATTCTTGAGATTGTCATATTACAAGTGTATAAAGCCGTTGGGTCATATAAGTGTTTACGTATTTAAAAGATGTAGTGAAATTGTGACGGTTTAATGATGTTTTTTAATGTAATAAAGTAGCATAAAAAACTTCAGAATTCCGTACTACATAGTTTACACTCAATGTGAACAGTTCTGTGCTGTGTTACCGAATAATGGTAATTTTGACCGTAAATATGATTTCCCCTGGAAAGTCAATCTTTTCTAGTACCAATTACATATTAATCTTTTATTTGTCCATGTTAAGCATACAATACAGTACGTCTCTCAAGTTTACCGAATAATTGGCCACGAGGGTGTTCAAATGTTCTAACATGTCCGCGTTCTTCGTTTCGCTATGACGCAAGTTCCGCAACTCCTGAACTGACTCACAGTTTGATCTCATACGCAATGATGATTCGCCTAAGTTGCTTACGCGCAAATGCACTCATGCGCGGGATTTATTTAGTCCTGGATATAAATCCTATTGCCGCGCACACTGTTACAATCGTGTTCCGAGCCGGGCAAAGAGGATTTGCGCGTTATCCGGTAACTACGACGTATCAGAGATCACGGTTGATTATATTATTGGAACTAATTTCCCGCCGGTGTTGCCTGTCGAATTGAAAGCCCATGAATAACTTTTCGTCCGCTCGTCATTACGTTGCCCCGACCATCCGGGCGCTTTTTAGAGCGTCCAGATTATTTTCGCGCGACACTTGTTACTCGAGCCCCCGATCCGCTCCAACGCCACGATATTCATCCTCCCACTGTACCTGCTAAACATCTCGATAACTCGCACTCGCCAGCAAACGTTTTTATAACTGCATCTTGGCGCTCCTTCGAGCAATACATTATGACATTCATAGTTCCGAATGATGATTTATAAGACCGTCCACTCTCGCTGCATTATTTTGACGGTGCTTCGGGCGAGTGCTTTGTCATGCAATAAATGTAATCTGCATTTCCTCCTTTTCCATCGTCGTGCGCGCACGGATACGTAGGCACTGCCGCGTATACCTTTTCTCCGCCGTATCTCCATGCGATTACGGCTTATGGAATGGGAGTAAAAAGAGGCAAAGTGCGTCGCTTCGCGAACGCAGCACTTTACTGTCGCTCAGCCGAGGGGTAAGAGAAAGGCAAATCGCGAAAGTACTAAATTGTTTTCGACTCAACGACAACGATGCGCGGCGGGAGAGGGGCCGGGATGGCTTGAATATTCGTCGCTGTGTGCGTGCGGCAGGCACGTGAATCTCGTTTCGCAAAACTAATTCGTTCGATTGAATCGCGGTAAGAAGACAAAACTCACCCTCCGCCGTTTTCGGAAGGATAAACCATTCGTTCCCTTATGCCATTCCGCGATCCCGAGTCCTGAGATTTCATCAGATATTGCGGGGGATCGGAGGACGGGTTGTTTATTGGAAATTGATCAGCGTTCGCGTGTCAAAGAACACGAGGAAATATCTGTGTCTAGCGGCGCGAGTTTACAGATATCACGATAGATAGGTGCATCGACAAAAGACTTCAATATTGAGACGAGGAAGTTTTCCCTAGTACCGATGTCAATATCCTGCAACACTCTACGTATAAAAGTCAAACTCTCAACAGCATTGCTGTTCGTACGTTGTCCCCGTCTATCCCCCGGTCATAAATCCACTTTCATCGCAAACTTCTTCGCCCAACGAGCGCATAACGACGTTAACACTTTGCTAAATACAAAGCACGTCTCAAGAACGATGCGCCTCGTTACTGTGTCACGATAACGTAAATTAGGTAAGACATAATGTAAAAGTAACCTTTATTTACAACGATGCTTGACAGACAACAGATTTCCAGAGGGTACTTTTGTGCAGCTTCCCTTCCCAGGATCGTTTCTCATATTTACATTAACTACCCTAGTCACCTGCTTTAACTTCTCTGTAGTTGTTTTTGGATGCATGATTCAGCCTGCCGACGTGCAGGGTCCAAAACGGACAAAGGTGAATTAGTCGCTGGTCTGAGTCTGTCTACAAAGGAAATAAACAGACCCGGTAAATCCAGTCCCCGAGTCGTCGTCAGGGAAGTTCACACCGCGCTTAACTTCTTCGTCCTCGCGAAAATTGAAATGTAGCTAGGGCGAAGTGCCCAGTAATCCTAACTTCAAGCAAAACCCATCAAACTATTTACCCCTAAAACATGTCTACCAAACTAAAACTCTCGTTTCCTCAGTGAATTGAACGCAGCAAGTCCTAATCTATCTGCAATTTATAACAGAAGACGAAAAAAGCTCTGATAAAATCTAAAAGTAATACTGACCGTAAAAGTTTAAAAGTAATACAGATAATCATCGGGCCAGGAGCATGGAAGCTATGATCTCGCAGATTATTTTGAGCCGTGTCATATTGATTGAAGTCGATATATTACGAATAACAGACGACGCAATATTTCGAGCAAGATCTTAATGTTAACCTGGTATGATTTGTCAGTGCCAGCGGGTAATTTGCTCGACGCACTTATGACAGAACCTTTTCCCGCCGTGAGTGTTGGTGCGTGTACTCGGAAAACGCGGGTAAGGAGAAGGGGGAGGGTGGAGGGGAAGCATGTTGCGCGTCACATTCGTACGAGTTGCGTAAAGTGCCCTGTCTCGGCGATGCATAATGTACGGTGCGTCGCGAGTCACGTCAAGGGAATTAAACTGTCCCGCGTTCGCTTTGAGGGACAGCTTTGCGTTTGATGCACCAGCGAGGATGTGTCCACTGCCAGGAGGGGGTGGGGGAAGGTAGGAAAAAAATACGAACGCTCGGAGTCGACTACTCGTTCGGCGAGAAGCCTCCCCCCGTTCTTGCGCCGAAACACTCTGGCGCCAGAAATATTTTTGAGCTGTTTCTCAAAGCGTCCCGTCGCCGCGCAATTTTTCGGAGCTCAAAACGTCCGTCGACGCTTAAACTTTCAACTCTGCCCCGGAATTTGCAGTCGCTACTGCGCACGCACTTCGTCCGCCGCGCTCCCGTCGCGATTTTCACGGACAAACCATTTTATTGTTTTCAGCACACTTTCTTCCGGTGGGGCGATACTTAACCCTTTCGCTACGACGGGCGACTGCAGTCTCTCGCTGTCTTGCACAATCCGTCTCTCTCTCTCTCTCTCTCTCTCTCTCTCTCTCTCTCTCTCTGCAACTCTGAACTTGCAGCTTCAAGATTTCGTTCAATATGTTTATGTCGAAGTTGAATCAAAAATGAGTTTGTTAAGAAATCATATATACCCCATAAGTAAAGTTTTTTTTCTCTTTCAAATACGTTCAAAGCAACTTTGGTTGCAACGTGTGCACCTTTGCCGCGGCGCGTCTCGTTCAGCGGTAGTGTCACAGAGGACAGGACGCTCGTAGCGAAAGGTTTAAGTATGGGGTACATTCGATGCCATCCGTCGCGCGCGTCCCGAAAAGGTGGAGTCTCGTTGGCCGAGTGACGGGACTGTAAAATTGTGCCGGAGCATCTTCCGGCAAGCTTGACGTCCCCGTGGCCCGCAAAAGGCCGCGACCAGTGATAGTGCGGGCGGGGTGAGTGAAAATAAAGCGATGAAACGTGTCGCTCGTTCCCGAGACGGCACTTTCTCATCGTGGAAGCGATAAAAGAAGATCGCGCGCGTCTCTTGGTCTACCATGCGCACACGAGAGCGCCCTTCCTTCGGCATCATCGGCCGCACATGCAGAGCGTCGCGGAGCATGGCGCGGCGAATTGGCGAATTTTTCCCGCTCCCTCTCTTCTTTTCCCGCCCGCGAACGTTCTCGAACGCAGCCAGTCCTTCATTCCAACCGCGAAACGACCTTCGCGAGGCATGCATTCCGAAATACACGACGGTCGAGCGTGGGAAAAAATGTTCGGTGGGCCGAGTCGCTTTTAGCTTCGAAAATTTTCACGACCTCCTTTTAGAGTGTACGGCAGCCGACACAAAAAGTGCCCTCTCCTCGGCTCCGTGAAATTTGATGACCTTTTTTTATAGACCTCATTTTGCCACCGTCGTGAGGCCGTCGGGCTCTCGTGGCGCCCTTATTACAGACCCTCGCGGAACGATGCCTCCCCCACGTTCTCCCGTATCAAGAGCACAAAGGAAGAGAGCAGGCGGAGGTCACACGTCGTGCACGTTCGTTGCACCTTGAAAATTGAGCGCTCCGCTATTAACGCCTTCTCCATACCGGTGCTTTATCAAATACGTCATAACTCACCTTACAAGGAGAACGTTTCACTTCCAGACGGAACTTTGGGAAGTGCACCCCGATGTAACAATTTACACTCCCGCCGAGCGTGTGAGATCCCAAAGACCGTTCTTATTTATTGGGAAAATTGCATAAATCGTTTTTCGCCCGACTAGCGTTTTGGTACCGTGACGGCGAAAGTTAAAAAGGAACTGACTGAACGATCAGAAGTAGTACTTTGAGAATTATTTCGAATCGTGGAAAATGACAAATTGTGGTCGGGGTATTGTTGAAAAATTCGATAGAGGGTAATATGCGCTAAAAATAGAAAACTAGTCAACATTTTTCGACCATAGCTCGATCACAATACGTCAATTACCGTCTCAAAGTGACACTTTTGACATTTCAGTCAGTCAGTTTGTAACATTCGGTGTTACGGTACTGAAACGCTAGATCTATGACTCCTTCTCCGTACCGTTTGCGTAAAAATATGATCACTCAATAGAGTCAGAGAGATTCACGAATATTCAAAATAAAAAAATCTATTCTGTCCACAGTATAAAACCCCATCATGTACGTTTCGCTTTTATTCCGAACGTAGCCATTTGAAGCTGCATTAACTCGTACCCAGGAATTATTAGCGTCGAGGCTACGTACGTTTCGTTTTAATTTTGTTATTTGAAACTGCGTCAGATCCTAACAGAATTTATCAGCGACAAGACCGCCATATGTATTGCATTAATATTTGTCCCCGTACCGTGAAAAGCGGCCGTATTTCGAAACGAACGAAATTCAACTGCAAAGCACGCGCGCGCTCGTTTAAACTTTTCTGTAACAATGTGACGCCTTTCGTATCGGGATCTCTATACTCCCCCACACCCTCGTGCTCTCTCTCTCTCTCTCTCTCTCTCTCTCTCTCTCTCTTTCTCTCTGTACGAGAAAAAAAAAGGCTGATAAAACTCGGCATGAGAATATCGTACAGAGAAGCTGCCATCGCGTTGAACATTGAGCGCGAACAAAGCAAGCGCGCGGCATTAAAGCGGCACGCGTCCGAACAGCGAGTTTGCGCGACGTATGTGAGCAGGAAAAGGGGCAGTCACGTATCGGGAAATTTGAGCGGTCCCGTCAGGCTGGCGCGCTTTCTAGGTTGAGGATGCGGCAAAGGGAAAAGACGGTCGGACGTTAACGTTTTTCCAGCGGCCGTCCGTGTGTTCGTGCTCGCGAAACGTGTCGGAACGAGCTTCTCGGATCCACTGTCACACGTAAGATCTCATTCTCGCCGTTCTCGCGCTCTCCGTCCTCGAGCCAGCGACTCGTTTGCTCACGTAGAGGGCCCCGGAGAATTTCAATATTTCGGTCACATACCTATCCCCGTGATACGGGGGTGGGACGGCGCGGAGAAAAAGGAATGAGAGACGGCGAGCGAAGGAACGGGCGAGTTGTGAGTGGAAAAGTAGGTACGAGAAGTTTTCTTTGTGACACAGTCGCGCGAGAGCGTTCCTTTTTCCTTTTACTCTTCGCTCCGTCCCTTTCTCTTTCCCCACGCTCGTACCGGGTGTCCGTTAAATCGTGGCTAGGGTTGAAATAGGTGGATGAGCCTCGGCGGTTGAATAAGCGGATGGTGTTGGATACGTTTGTTTCATGTGAAGCTTGACTTTTTTTTTGTGTTATATAAGATATAAATGAAATATCGATTGATTTTATACGTTGCGTGCTGATAGATTTTAATCTTTATTTACTGCGAAAACGAGGCGTTGTACGAGAAAATATGTAACTCTGCCTTGCCAGTCTCTTAGTGGACAGAAGAGTCCCCGTTTGGTTGAGCTAGTTATTACCACACGTCTCGTATATATTTTCCTCATACAGAGTGCGCGATTCAGATCTCTCGAGGCGCCTCCTCAATGCGAGACCCTCTCTCAGGTTCTTTCGATACTCTACTCGTATATACTTTATTTCGAGAGCGTATAAGCTTTTCATGTTTCCAACCCCGAGCTTCTCTTTCGCATACGCCCGATTACGCGAGAGGGAAAATATTTTCGTTGGCGTAACGCTTGTTTTCGTCGAGCTGCTGCGAGAGGAATTTTTTGGAACGTTTTCTGTATGTTTTTTTTTTTGTTGTTTTTGCTCTTGTCACCCGCGACATCGATATCGTCGGCGCAGAAAGTTCGAGCGATGTTTTTGATGGATATCGTCGATATTTATGCCGCAGGTGCTCCTGTTTCCGGAAGAGGGCTGGGCTAGGAGTGCAAGTAGTTCCTACTGGACCCTCACGCCGTTCTGGTGGAGTCGAAGCCGGTGCAAAGTCGTCGAAGTCGCTGGGACTAGAAGGTAAATTTGATTCATGTGTCGAATTTCAGCGTCGCACGTCACCGCACACACGCAACTTCACCAGTTGGCACAATCGAAAATGTGTCACGGTTTACGTTAAAACGGTTTAATAATTATATACCGCGACTCAATTTACAATTCGAATGGAAATATACAGTAGAGATGCGATTTTCATTTTCTGCGCAACGGTGTGTAAAATGTGTATTATGCGTCTTCCCGTACGGCGAGCAAATTTCGTTTTCGTTTAAGCATCTTGATATCCGAGCAACAATACACCCATTCGAAATTGATATCATTCATTCGCTAATTTTACGTTCTCGAAACAATTCGTTTATCCAGACCCCGATAGTGCTCAGCGACAATAACGTGTCGTACGATAGCCGTCATTATTATTCGAAGCACGGTCTCGAATACAATTAACTCTTCAGCTACTTCACTCCTATCCGTTTTCACGATTGCGTATCGATGGCCAACGTAATTAATCTCGTTACCGCAAAAAGCTACATTATCATATCGACATTCAAATTTGTCCCAGATAAATATCTGATACGAACTGAACGACCCGTCGAATCAATGCCGCACGTTTATTGCAAACGTTCGCACGATTTCCTCAGCCTCGAGCCTCGCTCGCTCAAAGCTTGCGAAGCCATGTTAACCGTTAAAGGGTAGTGAAACGCGCGTGCACACTGCACGTGTGCACGTACATATGCACATAAAGCGCGAAACGCTGACGCACGATCCATCGGCGCATCCGTACCATGCAGGACGGGGTAAACTTGTTTAACGCACGATGTACGTCTAAACAGTATTTCAAGAGTTAATCCCCGTGTTGCGCGTTAAGTTGGCCGCTCCATCGAACATAGCAAAATTTCCGCTGTTTGCCGGTCCTGCTCACGCTCGATTGCGCTTTGGCACATTGTCGAAAGGACGTGTTATGCTGTTCGACGCTGCCACTTGCAGGCCGCTAGCACGGTCGTGCCATTGCTGCGTGAAAATCGTTGAGTTCGCGTTAGTATGCTTTGCCCTTATCTCGAGACTGACTGCCTTTATGCTTTTCATATTCGTCGCTTTTTAGGAACCTCGCGTAGCTCATTATTCAGGTACTCTCTGCCGAATCAATGCTTTGATTCGCTACCCCTTCTTTACCCTCGGTTCGAATAATTGGTATATAAAGGAACGGTATACCATTTGATAGGTATTCATAGGTTACCGCAAAAGTGGCTTCAATTACACATTCTTCTACCGATCCTTGAAGAAACTTTAAATACATGCTCTCCGCCCGTCGAGCTTCGATCAAAGCCGAAATTCACATTCCCCGACTGTCTATCTTTCACTTAACTTAAGCTACTCGGAATTCAATGACCAGCGACACCGAACGTATTCGCCGAATAAATAGAGATTCCTCGGCTACTTTACACGGGAACGTACGAAAATTGCTTGCTGCTCGCCGTCGCTCGCGCTCGATCGCTTCCTGGCACATTGTCGATAGTATACACGCGTCCCGTCGCCAGTCGCATTCCGCGAGTATGGCTAGCGCTATTGTTGCCCCGAAAATCGTCGACTTGGCGCGCGCTCGAGCGATATCAGTGCGACGATAATGCCACCTGCGAAGTTAATGAGGTCAGAGGTATCGGCGAGCCGCGTACGTATGTGTATTCCGTTATGACGTTTCGCCCGTGATCGTATTCCACCTCGCACAGACGGGAAATTCGAGCATTTACGGTGTACGTGGCCGGAATATCCATTGGCCACTTCGCGCGCCGGTAACCGAGAATTACCGGAATGACGTAACCGCTGAAACTCTGCCTTGCCCGTCATCATCCTTTTACACCCGATTCGAAAGCCCTCCCAGAAGCACTCGACTGCACTCGTTAATGCGACGAAGACGTCGAGCGGGCCGCACAGGACATAAGCACTGTCCGCGGCACTTTAAAACTGCCACCATTCCACTTTATCCCACTCGAGTGTTTTTCGCCGGACCTCTGAATTTCCTCCCGGATTACCGTGATTTCCCGACGTGTCGCGATGGCCCACTTCGTAGGGGCTTTAAAGCAACGATTATGATGTAACCCGTCGCATCCTATTTCCGATAGTAGCCCGCAGCGCGCGCCGTCTTCTTCAGCCGCCGCATCCGACAACGTGCTTACCTCTTTTTCAGATAACCTCAGTCCGGACGAAAGCGTGAAAACTGGCGGGGATAATACGAACTTGGACCGTACTTAGTACCTCGGTGTCTATGCCACGCGCGAGATAGAATCGCGGAACAGTTGACGGGGTCCTTAATTCAATTCAATCCATCAGTGCGCTTGATACGAGGCTCGCGCGCATCCGCTTGAAACAGTAACTTTGTCACTTCGTGGCGACGCGAAATACTTGTAATCTTCCGTCCCATCTCCCGCCGTTCCCTACCATCTCGTATACGTCCAAGTTGCGCGAGCGGAGCGCGATGCAGCTCATTCTGAATTCTATCGGCTCCAGGATGCATCGCATTACTCTCCCTCGAGATAATGAACTCGAGAGTAAGACCTACGGGTGGGCGAGAGGGGGAGCGAAGCAACGGATGAGAGAGAGAGAGAGAGAGAGAAAGAGTGTGGACGGTAGATAGGGCAGGAGAGAAGTATAGAATGCGCTGAGAGTATCTCGTTCTCTCCGACTGGCGTGCTAGCGCCGTATCACTTTGGGAAACTGGGGCTCGTCTAACTTTCCGCTGGCCATAGATTTCCACGCCGTTAAGGCCTGTGGCAGGCAAACCGATAAGGACCCCACGATTTATTGCAATCCCCTCTTCGATTTCGCCGACGGCGGAGGCGATCCTACGGGCTTCGAAAGAAAAATCTCGCCTTTCCGTTCGATCTCCGCCGCTGCGACGGGCCACGAGAGATAATCGTGGAGAGTCGAACGAGCGATTATGGTCGCGTGGGACAATCTCTTTATCCGTCCACTCCGAAACTTCGATCGCATTTTTGGTCATAACGCTGATTGATATAGGGTCGTCGTTTTATATATATAAAAATGTAGTTTCTTTGTAGTGCAGTACATTCACGTTGCGAGTGTTGGCCGAAGTGTAAGAATTTACGTGATAATTTGTGGCAATTAGTTTTTGAACGTAACGTCAATGAACGATATATGGCTGTATGTTGTTTTTGAACGAATATAGTCTATCGCGGTCCAACGATCGCGGGGTTGAGAGTTTCGAGCGAAATACGTACCTAGAAAATGATATGATAATTGATCCGCTACGGTGTCACTTTGTCCAGTCACGTAAGTCGCAAAACATGCCAACCATACTCTACGCGCACTATCGATCAACGTAAAGCGACTGTCGCTCTTTTTCGCCGTTATCGAACGACGTCGAGAGTTTTGATCAAAGCTTCGGAAATGACATGATAATGCGTTCTCTGGCCTCGGTCTAATAGGTGAATTACTGTCTGATCAAAGGGTAGCATCCCGCGGCAACGGAAGGTAGGGGCACAAAGTCGTTCGGCGCTGAATAATTTCGAGCTGACCGCAGGCGAGGCTTTATTGTTCATCCTTCAACTACGGCCGTAATCCTTGATAATCTTCCGCGTCCGTTTGTTCTCCCCAGCCGGTAGTTTTTTATCTTGCGCGAGACCTGCCGCATCCCCAGCTCTTTTCAGACTGGAAATTCTGTCAGGAAACGTAACCTGCTTTTTCCGCCGTTTCGCGCTGGTTTGAATCTCGTATGCATGAACAACATTGCAAAGTGACTGCGCGGGCGCCGTCTCTATACGTCAGAATGTCTTCCCCCGCTGGTTACTCTCTGCGTGCTGCGTATTACGATCCATTTTCCATGTTTCAATTCAGCGTAATGCGGCATATTCCGTGCCCGACACTCGCACGCGATTGTTGACGACGTGACATGCTGTCAGTTTTGTTATCGCATCCAACCCGTCACCTTTAACATAAATCCGTTTGCACGTAAAGCTTCCTAACTACACATTGGCATCGATCTAAAATACATTTTCGCCGAACGTACTGATGAAAGCTGTGGTAATTACGTGACGACGACGATCGATTGGATTTGTTTAATTAATTCTGTGTTAAGGTTTTATATGTGCATAGGAACAGTGGAATCGTCGCTTTAATGTGAAGCATCTTTAATTCAAAATTATAGAACATTTCCCGTTATCCGATAGAGAATTAATGATTTTATCTCGCTTTTCGATTTTACGAACGAACCGGTAACAGATCCTCTAACGAGGTACTTGTTTTATTTATTCATTCTACGCTGCTCGTTTGATTACTCGATAATACGTCTGCTTATTCGGTACAATGCATTTAATGTGTTGTGCATTCATAATGGACAATTTTCCAATGTTCTGCTCTTTCCCTTTATTCCAGTGTTTGATCATTTTCTTCCCTGCGAATACTATGAATTACCGTAAAATCGTATCAATATCGGAATGTGTCAAAACGGACCTTTTCAGTTTATGCTTCACAATTCTGATCCTTAATAGTGTACAAGTAAATATAATAAATGTTTCGTATCGTCGCAGTAAACACACGTTTATAACAAAATACAAATCTTCCGTTGTTTTCGAAAGAGTAAGACTCGCCAGCAGAGTGAAAAGTTAAGCTCTCTTGACGTCGTCTGTGTTTACAAGAATAATCTGTCATCCCACCTTTTCTCTCTTGGGTTCTATTACCTCTTCCTCTCCTGTCTCCGTTTCTCTCAACCAACTCTGTTCTGGTATTACGGTCACTCGTCACTCATGAGGGTTTACGTAACACCGAACAGAGTTTCTGAAGGAAGCCAAGTTGCCCTAAATATCCCTTAGCACCCCAGCAACGGTGTCCTGATATTCTGCCAGAGTTCGTTAGTGCTGAAACGTACGTTTCCAAACTACACGTTTTTCCTTTTCATCGATTTCTTCGGATATAAATAAGAACAGAAAAGCTGATACCGTTTTAAGGACGCACATCATTTCAACTACAGAAAGATCATAGATAAGTGTGAATCCTGGACCACCTGCTGGCATGCATTCGATACCAAATATAACAATCTCTTTCAAGAACATATAAATCATCATGCATTGTATTAACACAATGTCTGAGATTTTTAAGAAACAATCGTTTACAATATTTAACTATAATCCTATATTAACATATTTTATCACCTTATCATTATTTGATATTCGTTTCTTAAGACGATACCTTCTCCTCGAATAAACTCTATCGATTCGTGGAAATGATTCGAATCGCTTCTCTTGCGTTTTGGCTGCGTGCATACGTATGCGCGTCGTAGATCCACAAAATGCCGATAAGCGAAAAGCAGCAGTAGAACTTCGCTAAAAGATTTCGCTCGCCCAAAGGCCAGTTTCGATTACGCGACTTCCATTATCGATCGCCAGGACGAATCAGGCGCTGAGGCGCGCGCGCGCGCACGCACGCCCGCTGGGAATTAATCCTGGAACAATAACCCTGAGTAAATCTGGCTCGCACGGATTGTTGTAGCTTACATACGGCGGACACGACTGTAGGCGGACGGGCTGTGAAAAACGTGGACGCAGCTTGGTCCGGCAAAAACTGAACGCAACATATTCCCGCGGCCGTCTATTCGCCACTAGCCGTTTATTACGAGGCGAGCGAATGCGAAATGAGAAGTACGTCGGAGTTTGTTATGAAATATGCTACGGTAATACGCGCGTCGACGTTTTATAAATATAGATCGGCGCAGTAAATTAAAGGCGAAGCACGATATCGCCGCGAAGTTTACATCATAAATCAGGGGAAAATAAGAATATAGATCGGCGCAATATTTCAAAAATGAAGTTACGATAACGGTGCATAGATCACGGCGTGCGTCGAATGAGGGTAACATTATGGATTAGTGCAGTTGATCGAGAGTGAACTAACGTTAACATTGCGCAGGTTAAAGTCGTGAATCAAGGGAACATAATGATATTGACCGGTGCAGTAAACAAAGCATGAAGTCATCACAACATTACTTACTATGGAAATCGGGAATGAAAGGAAAATTACAATAAAGTACAGCTTTGTACGTGTACTGAGCATAGAGTGCGTACTTTGACCAGCCGGATTTGCATTTTTCGTTAACATCTCTCAGTCTTTCGTCGTGTAACTCATGCAGATCACAGACGTGAGCCCTGCTCTACCTTCAGCCACCGTCTTCCGCAACCAAGCTACCGTCATCTTTCTCCCCTTTCTTCGTCCCACCCACCCACTCTTCCATAGTCGCGTGAATTAATTTTACAACGCGTAATGTAGAACGGCAATTCGTTTTGAAATTTTAATGAAAGGAAGTCTCGTAAAAGCGTATGCAGGATAACCCCATTACTCTAACCATTCCATACTGCCGGGCGCCACTTTAGCTCGCATAAAATTAAGTGGCAAAAAAAAGTGAATAAACGACCGGTGTTCCGCCATGCCAGTGAGAGACAGAAAAAGAGAGTGAGAGAAAGAAGACAGAGAAAGAGCACGCGCGCGCGCACGCATATGTACAATATTCAGTGGGAGCCCAGCTATAAGGAACCCGCGCATGAAATCAGTGCCGAATTAATAGCGGTCGGCCGAACCGCGAGGAGATTTCATGCGGAAACGCAAACACGCTCTTCCGAAATTCTTGATCAGCCGCTGAGCGGGCATGCATTTAGGGTTGTTGCACGCTCGGTCGGCGGAGTTCGACAATCATGCCCCGAGCGATCGTTGCGATACCACATGTATAGATGTATACGCGCTGCTCACGATACGTCGCATCGTGAAATTCGAGACGTCCCCACCCGAATTTAATCCGAGATCGTCGTCGACCCCCAAGAAGAATCTCGTCCCGCGGAGTCTCGACGTACGTTTCCGGTAAAAAAAGAAAAAGAAAAATTTAATGGAACAAGAAAGAGGAAGACGAGGCAGCGGCACCGATTCCGCGCGCTCGGAATTACAAATTGCGCGCTGCTGAGAACGTAAGAGGCGGCCGCGCAGCGCGGAATGTGCGTCGTGCACTCGTGTAGTGGATGGAAATTTATACGCCGGCCAACGCGTAGGAAGCGGGGGACGGTCACGGGGGCAGGAAGTGCTACAAATCAGCGCGACTCTGCGCGCGACGCGCTCTGCTAGGAATAAACAACGTTTGACGCGAAGCGCGCCCAGTATGTCTCCGCTAATTGAGACGATGTAATAATGAAGGGCGCTCGCGGCCAGACAGTTATGTTTGCTATGTAACGCCCGGCCGTTACACCGATCTGGGCTACGGGCTCGAGGTCGGAAACCGCTGTAGCGGGAGTATGTGGCTCCGCATTCAGAAACGCGCTGTTAGCGCTACAAGTGCCCTTCTGCTCCTCGATTCGGGTGGGACAACGGATTACGTATACGCGCGGCTCCGAAAAGAGACGGACGGACGGACGAGAGGGCATTAACCGTGCCGCGCGGAGGAGTGCTCGGAACATGGGCGTCAGATGATAATCGATACCGCGCCGACTGCCATCCACCGCTTTCAGCACCATCGGTCTTCTTTGTTAATGCGCCTCATTGTCGACGCGACAGTACTGTTTCGACAATCCCCGGAAACGGGCCCGGCGAATGGGTCTTTAGTTCCGCGTGGTATGATATTTCAAGCGCAGAGTTTCGTTGGCGAGCGTCGGGTCCGTTGAACGCGACGCATCGACTCTTTGTTTTTCCCGTTCGATCCTGTGTAACTTCGTAATTGCTCGCTCGCGACCGGTCCTTCTTGCGTGCGGGCCAATTGACACGGAATCGTGACCAGTTTCCGAGCCGTGCGTCGTTGTTCGTACGAAAGCGGGAGTGAACGATTTTTTGATAACGCCAAACTTCCAACAGCGATCTGAAGCGTCAGTTTGAAAAAGTGATTTTCGAGATTTGCAGCGCGCACGCGCGTCCGCGTTGGGGAAGGTAGTGAGCGGGAGGGATTGGCGGGCCATACGCGTCACGTTTCGTCGATCTGTCGATCAGCGAGCGAATCAATCGATCATCGGCCACCGCAGTGTCATCGAGATGTTTTATCGAGTCTCTAATTCGACGGCGCCCACATCGGCGTCGCACGTCATCGGCCACCGCGATGGGTTCGGTAATTTGAACACGCATAGAGACGCGGCGACCCCCGCTGAAAAGTCTCCCCCGACTCGAGTCAAGAAGGAAATCCACGTACAGGGTGTGTCGCAAATGCGGTAAGCTGGAGACTCGATATGAAATAATGGGCAGAGAATGTAACGTGAAATTTCGTTCTCATTGTGTCATATTTATTGTAAACAATGTAAACAAGTAAAGCCAAACACGTAATAACTCATTCCGATCGAATAATAAATCAATGCGTCGAGACTCGAACGTACGACCGTAGAATTACGGACTCTGCTTCTTTTCGCATGGTTTCGAAATTAGTCCTCCGAGCGAGACCACTGAAGCATGTATCCTAAATTGTTCAACCCGCAGCCGTATCTCGCCGGTGCACGTGCACCCGTGAAATATTGAACGCGACATTGACATAAGAACATTGAAACCAACATTTCTTACGTACCTCTCATGCAGAATCGACGAATCGTCACCGTCCCGATCGTATTATTGCCAGTTACGGAGCACCCCGTATAGCGTCGATAACGACGACCGGCATACGACAGATGAGGAGACGCAAGAGTGGAGAGAAGGGGTAGAACAGGGATGACGGCGGTGGCTGAGGGCGCGAGTAGGGGTGAGGAAAGGGCGAGAGGGGCGAGGCGAGGAGGCAGAGTGTAGAGACTGCCGTGCGGTATCCCGTATGCATACCTACGGTGCCCGTTGCCGGCTGGGATTTTCCTTTGTGAGGCAGCCGGGGGCGCTGGAGAGAAGTCAAAGCGGCCGCCATAGTGGATTTTAAACCGAGTGTCGGATCCGCCGCACTTCAATGGAGGGCGTTTAAACTTTTAATGATCGTCGCCGGTTGAAGCGCCCGCCGGAATAAGCCCCTCGAGTCAACGTGTAGGAGGACGCGTCCTCCGACCTCCACTGCCTTCTCTTACTCTGTCTTTCTCTCTCTCGCTCTCTCTCTCTCTCTCTCTGTCTCTCTTTCTGTCGCTGTACACTGTACAGGTCTCTCCTGCGATCCTCATTTCTCCCCGTCTGCCCACCCCGAAAACGAAGCGCGCTTTGCGCGTACATCCCTTGTCCCGCTCTTCTCAGTCAGCCGAACCTTCCACCCACTGGCCCCCTCGGCTTCCCGACGACATGCGCCGGATCGTGTAACGAGACCGATACAAAAACTGACGTGCATAATGCACGACGACGACGACTGTCGGACGAGACGGGGCATTGCGGATTCCGCGTCGCTCGATGGAATATAATTGTACTGAAACGACGCGCGCGTTTTAAGTCTCACGTTGAACAGTACGATTTTTGATAGTCCGGTGTAGAAACGTGGTTGCGATCGATTCGGTGAGTTGTTAAAGAGAAATACGATGCGAGCCGTATGTCGATACACGTCGTCAACAGTGTCGTTTTACGAATAAATACACCAACCGCGTTGAATCGCGACCACTTATCGTTAAACGGCCGTATTACTCTCGATTCCGCTTTCTCCGATTGCATGTCAGCGCAAACATCGTCGCCGTTGACGTTCAGTCAAAAATACGGCTCGCGGTAGAAAGGAGGCTCGCGATCTCGTGAACACTGCCTGCCGATGAATTTACGGAAATGAATATAGCGCGTGGCGAGAGGAAGCAGCGGAAGGGTGAAAGACGGAAAAAGTGTTCGCACAGGCAACAAATCCCAATTAGCATCGGGACACGCGCGACCCTGCTAATCGCGGATGTCGATTTACAGCGCGATAAACTGCAGGCGGGATGTCGTTCCGAAAACTGTCCCGGCCTCCTCCTCCTTCCGTCCGCTGGGAAACGCGCTGACGCGTCAGAATCGGGGACGCGTGGCAAAAATGTTTCAATCGGCGCCGTGCAGAAGCGTCGATCGTTTTGCGGCTTCTATGTTTACGCGCGGAATTAACGAATAAATCACGCGTCCCGCTTTTCGCCGCTCCAACGTTCGAGGTTCAAGGTGCCGACGCCTCGAAATTCTGCGGGGATAATTAGTAGGTTGCTAAAGGGCGACGGGACGCGTTTCCTCTATTTATTCGTACGTTTGATGATGACATTATGTCAGCTTGTATACAATCGGCGCAGAAGGGACGTTTCATTCGACTGGTTTGGGGAAAATGTAGCCTAGGACAAGTGCGCGCACGCGAAGCCGCAATAGACGGTGACAAGTGGAATGGAAGAGGAGATGGCTGCAGTCGCGAATGATTATATGAACATAAACGTACGTGCGCGGTTGTGAATGATTATGTAAATACGGTTGCGCATCTGGTCGTAAATGACTATGCAGATAGGTGCGCGCATGTGGCCGCGGTCGATCGTACATGTAGATATCCGTCGGAGATATAGATACGGCAAATATGAATATAGACGGCGAAGGAGCGCAAATATATACGGTCGTATGAATAGAAATGCGAGTGCAGCGTCGTACGCGAGCACGAGTATGTACTGTGTACCCCGCTGATACGGGAATTGACTCTTTTCCGGCCCGATACGCGTCCCGAGCACTAACAAATATGCACGTAAGTGGCGATAAGTACGTGCACCCGAGCACGGGCGGCCGGGTTGCTTTTTTTCTACAGCCCCTGACTCGCTTCAAGAGGATTACAAGAATTTCGCGCCGTCCAAACGGATCCGCGGTATATTTACAGTGGCGAAAGTTGGCTGCACCCGCTGGACCGCGCGACAGATTAACTGCGTTGATCAAAAATAATCGTTTTGTCGGAAATCCTCTTTGCCCCAGCACGCGCGCGCGTAATCCTCGGCGAACGGGCAAACGGTGATTGAAACACAAGGGTCGAGCCACGCTTCATATTGAAGAGGTCAAGGGAAAGCACGAAAGACGGGATTGCCGACGAACAAAAATGACCCAGATCCTACCTGGCCGCCGGAAAACTCCCGCCATACATTCGCATACCTCCCGCATAACGATCCTCACATCTGACACGCATTCAGAAACATTCTCCGCATAAGCAAAATTCCACCTAAAGCTATCCGCCGGGCAGGATAGCTTCATTCTCCCTTACCACCTCCGCCAATGGGAAGTTACTGGCCAAAGAGTCTTCCACGCACGCCGTTCATGAGAATCTTCCTCGAGATTACGCCCTTGCCCGCCTCACCGCGGCCGCCTGGCACCGCAGATTGGCCCTGCGCCCTGCCGCTCGTCGGAAATGATCACTTCGTTACGAGGCACTCTTTGTTCGTCTCGCACAAAGCTTTGGGTCGCGCTGGGGAATGGCAAAGTTGAAGAGGATGCGTATGGCGAGGCCGAGGTGGGATGAGCCCGAGGACCAGGCTGGCGACGAGGGTGGCGCACGATCATCCCTTAGCCCGTTATAAGCCCTCGTACGTCGGAAGCATCCGAGCCCTTCGCACGAATTCCCTTCCACTTGCGAGCCACCCCTACGACGCCGCGCGGCAGCTCTTTGCCGCGAAAGAGAATCGTCGTTTTCATAAACGCGTAAGCGACGACAAAAGGCTCACCCTCGAGGATCGTCCCTCACCTTGCACGCGGTATAAGGTATAACGAGTTTAAGGTGTGCGACGAGAGCGAGCGCGAACCGATGGAAGTCGGAAGTTGTTGTAGCTTCCTTTAGTCTGGCATAGACGTTATCGAGTTCTGCGGGGCTTGAGATTGACGCGGTTGATGCGATTGTTGCAGGTACAGCACGCAGGCGAAGATGGTCGATACTGGCACCGGCACGTTGTATATTATTGGCTCGTTCAAAAGAATGACGACGGATCCTGATTTCAAGGTATGTGGACTGAATTGAATCACGGGACTCGATGGCGATCGACGTATGTTAATATACGTCAATACTTCCGCACGGATTTTTCGTACTCCCGATTGACTGTACTTACTTGAGCAATGGCTCGGCTACTCCTTCTTTCATGGCTTTAAGACAGTCGAACGCTATTCGTTCGAGGCAACTGAGCCTCTCTAAGCGTGACAATTTCATTTACCGATCTGCCTCGCACTGTGTCCGCGATAAAAACGAATAGTCTCGCCACTCGCTGAAACGGCGGCAAGCTTCGGGAACTTTATCAGGCCGTTACAGACTCGTCGGATAATCTCCAGATTGTCGGATTACGACGACCTTTGTCCCTTCACGGCTTCGTCCCCGCCTCGCGGATTCGCCCGACCGTGGAATCTAATCGTCTCATAAATTATTTTCTCCGTCGTCCGGCGTCGCGGCGCGACGATTAATAGTTTCACCGAAAAGTTCCGCGCGAGCGGCCGAAGCTGCGCGCGTCGCCCGCGCCGGCGAGATGCGTCTGGCACAAAAGCGGCGTCCGCAATAATTAACTTAACGGAGCGACGCAGAACAATCGCCCCGGAATTCCACGGTATCGCGCGCCGCAGCTGTTGGCTGTCAAATTAAAATGCCTTATTTCGACTGTTATTACCTTCGAATCCGATTTGGTAAGGTCGATTCGCCGGCGGAGTACGGTCTTAAACCGACAGACGACGGAACGGTGTTGGCGGAGTACGTGGACCGGGCCGACGCGCCAGTCAAGCTAAAGTATATCGACACGCGAGTCTCATGAAAAACAAACTGTTGAATCTTCGATTAATTTCGTTTCCGCTCGCTTCGCAATCGTTCGCCGCTGTCGAACGTAATTCCACTGACCCCTTCGCGCTCCACACCGTACGTTGCGTTTCTTTCGCCCGACACGATCCGTGGCGAACGTAAAAAGTTAATCGGTGCGGGAGACCGAGAGATAAATATCCGGGCGTCGCAGTCTGTGTACACGTCCTTCACAGTCACTCGAGCACTCGCGCGTCCAGGGAAGTCGACGTTAACGATCGCGACGGCTTCTTTCCGGATTCCGCCCCTTCCGCTGTACACCGCTGGCCGGTCTATCATGCGCTCGCGAGTCGCGTCGCGGTGGGACGTTTTTCGTTTTTTTCCGCTTCGGAGAAGAGTAGAAAACGACGTGCAGGATGGAAAGCGAAGGAAGAGAAAGCGGAACACGGGGGACAAGGACGGGGGGTTGGGGCATTGGACGTTGGCTGGAAGCATAGGAAAGACCCGGTTCGCCGAGACGCGCACGTACGTTCCAAATGCGAAAGTGGATGCCATTGTGTGTCGTCAAGAGAACCATATAGGTGGTGCAGGATTTTACGACGGCTCTAAAACGAGAGACCCGCATCGCGTGCACCGACCGACCCGACCAGCGCCAAACCAGTCCAACCCACTGCCTCCTCTCGCGTGTTCAGCGTTTTCTGCGCACGGAGTACATCACCTGTGCCACGGCACGAATGTGTACCACTGGGTTGCCGCTGTGCCCGTATACACGTCCCGCGGGTTGGTATGCGTTCGCGGACTAAACCTGGCACATATTCGCGCGCCAGCCGAATATTCGCGAGCGTGTGTCGCGCCAGAGACGCATCCATTGCGCCCACCACCGTGCCCGCGCCCACATTTCCGCGTGAGTTACTTCGCGTTTCTACGTGCCGGCACGTATGGTGATCGCGTTTCGCCGGCAGATAGATAGTGCGCGTGGAAGAGACGTGCGAGACTGTACATGCGTGTCCGTTATACGTTCCGAGGGGTTGGGACGCTGGAAGACTCGTGGTGCGATGCTTCGTGCTGGCTCAAGTCGGATTTCTATTAATCAGTGCTGTTTTAGGTTATTGAGGTTTATTATCGCGCGGGCAACGTTTTCGGTGCCGTGTTTTTGTAGTGTATAGTCTGTACGGCGGGAATGGGATACGACGAGAGCGGTCGGTACGAAATTCATCGTATATGTATATCCGACTTGCATTGTACAATCAGATGGATTAAAATGAAATATGGAGTACTGGGAGGAAGTCGGACGGTCCCTTCGAACTCGTTGTATCCGATTTTTACGGTAGGATGTATGATGTTAGGTGTATACGTGTCTAATATGTCCTTTATTTAGCATTTCGACAACTTCTAGGTAAGCACGTACAATGGTACGCGAATATCCGTAAAACACGTGCATTAAATTTTTACGCGAGCCATCTTACGTGAATTTCCGCGAAATAATAGCGAAAACGCGCATACTACACACGGCGCGGAATGCAGAAACGACTACTCGCTCGTGTATTCGCGCACACTCGCATACGCGCTGAGGCAACAGAGAAGTATAAAGCGCGCTCGGACGTTCACAAAAACGTTTGCACGAAATTTTCGGACGTGGGGAATTCTCGGCACACCTATATACCTGCTTTTGCCGCTGCATCTGCACATGCAATTGCTGCGCAGCAAGCTTGCACCGGTGCTCCTAAAAATTCATACTTTTATTAGCAGACCCGAGAGACACGTTTACTCGGCGGCCAATGCGGTCGTGATTCGCTCCGAAACGGCAGACGAGGACTTATGACTCGTTATCATACGTACAATTACTACCGGATTAACTTTAATAACTGCCGGGTATTACAATTCCCTTGTCGTAAAAGTTGCCGAATTCTCTTCATAATTCGTGCCTTTATCCCGTCGTTAAGTCCCACTGAAAATTCCTGTCCCACATTTGGCCACGTGACAATTTGCAAAATTGCAAAATTTGCAGGGGCTCCCTGAAAATGGCTGTTCCACATTTGGCTCGTGACAATTCGTGAAATTATCATAATTTGTACAGACTCGCGGCCAATCGCTGATCTTCATTCCGTTCGTAACAATTCATCCAGTCGCGACGTTTGCACAGGCTCGACAATAGTTGAGGTTATAAATTTGATCCGCACGATTCATAAAATCGTAAGATTTGTCTAGATATTGCGCGCTGCTTTATTTAGGCAGGCTTTGTCGTCGTTTTTACGGCACATTGTCTGTATCTGTTCGGTACCCGAGACCTTATAATCCGGAGAATGCCGGGTCGCAATGATGACAAAATATTTCCGCCGGTTAGGCGAATCGGAAATCGAAGTCTTAGAATGCTCAACCGCTCGCACGGGAATCGATTATATAGAAGTGAGATTCTCGAGCGACGCCAGAAAGCGCCCCACTGCTGTCGACAAAGAACCTTTTGACTCCGGTGCGCAGCTCGTAGTCGACCGCAAATAATTGGTCTTATCAATTCTCCATTAATTTCAAGCGAGCTAGTCACGTTTGCGAACTTAACGAAACGTAGAAAGATATCAATCACCACGTGACGTCAGTCGAGCCTGCGTCATCAATCATGAAATTACTTGTCTACCTAATAGCAAACACATTTATTTGTACTTCCACATATAGAATAGCCGCAGAAAAATTATCCGCAGAACGACGAGAATTGTTCGCTGTTCGCGGACACGAATCGTCCGAAATTTCGAAATCGGCAAAGTGGATATTCGAAAAATGTCGGCACGCTTTCAGCGCCGCACCTTCCGCTCATCGATTTCGTCGGTTTAACGTGTTGTCGAACCGGCGAAAAAAATTGACATGCGCATATTTAACCGCTCGAATTCCCGCGCGGTTTGCGACCGTCGAAATTGACCCAGTTTCGGGAAAATTTTCCAAGGCGTCCGTTTCGACAAATAGCATTGCCGGTCTTAACGCCCTTCGCCGCGTGTTACGCCGCGCGCGATTGGGTCGTGAGAGAGTGTCGTTAGATTTATCGAACGCGCCAGATACGGAATAATACAACTCGTTAGTCCAGTTATTCAACTTCGTCGTGTCCACGAAATAAATGTTACAAATTTTGCACGGTACGCATTTTATGGCGCACGAAAATCAGAGTAATGATTTCGCTGCTACGGCGCTTTCCCGCGCTAATGCCATCAGCAGCTTCTCATTTGACGAGTGATCATAAAAGTGCATTTAGAAATTGGATTGATTCTCCGGAGGTTTTATGCGTGCGACATCGCATTTCATCAGAGAAAGTTTGAATAACGTGTTGACCATCAGAGCTCTCCACTCGTATTAAAAACAAATATATGTACCAAATTCGATACCAGAACACAAAACAAAAAATAGATTTATGCAATGCGCGAAAATTGAACGTCAAATTTGTCTCTTTAATGAATTCATCGCTAGATTAAATCGTCAGTACTGTTACAATGAATCACCATAGTAATAGGAGTGATAATTCGAAAAAATGACCGTTCCCATCGAACATCCTCAGCCATCCGAGCGTCTCGCCCATTTTTCCCAGCGCGTCGCGCCACGGAACACGAGACCACCATCTGCGACCACTCCGAAAACTCCGATCTGGTTTTTGTCCACAGTTGTACCTGACGTCGAACGTGTCATCGAGCGACTTCAACATGGGTTACAGCATGACAGGCACGTTGGAGCGTGGCTGCAAGAAAACCAACTCCTTCCAGATGACCCACTTCGCTGTCATACGACGACGGGATTACGAGAAGGCCTACGAGGATCCAAATCCCACCTAGTGTCCGTCCACGCCCACGCTTTCGGAGTGTGGGGACTGCGAACACTACACGTAGGGGGTGCCAGATGCCCGTTAGACCACGAGAGACACACGCGGAATGTGAAAAAGATGAGAGAAGGAGGGAGAGAGAGGGAGAAAACGATAAGTTAGTAAGGTCCTTGCGCGGGCACGTAGGCAAAAGTTTGGTCACTCGATGAGCGCGTCCTTCTTTCCCACCGCAGCTGAAAAGGAGGGCTGAAACTACGTTTCGCAAAATTGTCGAATATCCCAACGACCTCTTACCGCCTCTCGACCGCTTCGAGACTAAACGTTCCGCCGCTCGCAATTCATAATTACATCCCGGATTTCGGTTTATTCGTTCGTCGAATCGACACAGGGCGCGAGCAGAGACCGGCCCGGCGCGGGTCGTTGCGCGCGATAAAGAAGTTGCAGCGGGGTGCGATTCTCGGTCGTGGAACTTTAATGCCAGCGAGTTTCGCGCTCCCCTGGCCACGGATTTGAATTCCATCGCGAGCGCGACCCGTCGCGCTTCCGTCGGCGCTCGAAAGTTCTTTTCTGCCGAGGCTCATTGAAACGCACACTTCGACCTACTTTGCGACCCGCGCGCGCGGCACATCGATCTGCTCTCGTGTCGTAGATTGCTCATTCCTTCGCGATCTTTGACGTGTGCCGTGAAACGATTGAAAATGAGGGAGAAAGATCGCGGGGGTGGTGCGAGAGGCGGTAGGTGTGTACTGAACAGAGTCGAAGGTGACGACCTGCCGAGGAATACCAAAGTGTATAAAGAGAACAAACATGGGGTCGGCACCCTGCGAAAGAGCTATACGTCCAACGGTAGTCATTAATGTATAGAATCGAATTAACTTAGCTCTTAAATGGCGCTGAACGATACCTAAGAGATGTATACAAAGAAAGAAAGAGAGAGAGAGAGAGGAAGAGAGAGAGAGAGAGAGAGAGAAAACGACAGAGAGAAAGAGACAGAACAGTGATCGAGATGAATCTTTTACCAAAGTACTAGCAAGTAAGGCGCGCGATATCGATTTATGGAGCAGCGATGATTCGCGAGCAATTCGTTTCCTACACACCGGAGAGAGTCTCACCTTTAACGCGTTAAGGTACATCACTCGTCATTGATTCGACGTGAGCGCGCGCGCGCTCGTCACCGTCTATCAAACTGCCGACGAATATTGCTATCGCTCTGCCACCGATCCAAACGTCTCGGCAGTGCTCCACCGAACTATCCGCTAAGCTCGCGCGACATCCTCCGCGGCGTCGCAGGACACGCGTTTCCTGCCGACCGACGACGAATACCAAACTGTACGGGCAAATGCTCTGCTAAGAGGTCGTTTCGCGTGTAACGTAAGACGATTATGGCACGCGCGAATCAGAAAGGGCAAAAAGAGCGATTAACAACAAGACGTGTTGCTCGTCGAAACTGATCGTAGACGTAGAAGCTGGCCTGCAAGCTGCCGCGAGAACTCGGCGAGTTGCGACTACTTTACGCTCGGCGGGACGAGAGGGTAAGCTTGCGGGAGTCCACTGCACGAGACGGATGTGAAGAGGCTGGTGGAGTCCGCTGCGGAGCAAAAGTTGACGCATATAAGCGCGCGCGCGCGCGTGGGTATTGTATACACAGGCAGACACACACGCATCCGCACACATGTATACACAGGTACATACGGACATAGGACACAGGCGGGATCATCGCGAAACAGAGCAACGTTGCACGTTACTTATTTTTGCTAAGAATGTAGAACTCGTTGCGGTACCCCGATGAGTCCTGATTTAAAGTAAGGTCGTTCGTTCGAAGCTTTTAGACGAGAGGGGAGATCGAGGCGAGTGGACGGAGAAGGGAGAGGGAGAGATGGACGAGTGTTAAATATGAAAGTAGAGAGCGTAGATTGCGGAGGATGAAAAATGTTGCCAAACGTATTGAGTCGGTGTATAATTGCTCAACAAGTAGTCGAACTTGGACTGTCTAGTACTCGCCGACGACGCCAAAGATTCTTTTAGTTCTAGCTTCCGTTGAAACGCTTCCGTTGTACGCGGCACCGGCCACGACGGGGACGTATGTCCCAGCTTATTTCAATGAATCGCTCGCACCCCGCGCTCGCGGAACAATGTACGTAGCTCACCCGGTTTCCACGTCTCTCATTGAGAAACATTACCGAGCGGGCGGAGTAATTTTCTCTTTCAATCTCAGGGAAAATATCGTGCTCTAGTCGGCCATGAGGAAGTGTTCTCTCGTGGCGCGTTCAAATCAAAACTCGGAATCGGGCAACGCCAAAGTTCGAGCCAAAGACACTGTCGCTGATCAATTCTTTCGAGAACCTACGATAAGCACTTGAGACGAGCCTCTTGCGTTCTACTGCTCGCACGCCTGTACTGTTATCGTGCAATATATATCCGGTGCTAATTTATTTGTAAATCGGGTGTGAAATTAAACGAACGTCTCGGCATCGCGATCAGCCTTCATTCATTCGATCCGCGCATATACAGTTTGAACTTATTCTCACGTTGCTGGCTGTGAATAAATCCGTAACGCCGACAGGCCATGACGTTCTTTCTCGCGCGGACAACAATAACTGTCGCGATATGAGTACAGTACAATTTCGCATTGTTACCGCCCGCCATCGTCGTAACGGGGGTGTAACAGTAAGGATGGAACGTCGCCGATTACCGTGGAAACATGTCTGACTGGACGTTATTGCCGCCTCGTCGTTTCAGCAGCGAACATTAGTCCCGTATGTCCCATTGCGGGTTAAGAACGATCGCTGCGTCAACGATTTCGACGACTGTTTCGATCTAGCGCCAGATCGACCACGCCTCTCGGCGAGCAGGAACGACGGGTGAGTTGGTGAGCGAGAAAATCTCGAGGATAGTATAGATCCGCCGAAAAGTCCCTCCGCGGTGGGCGTATTTGTTAGGAGAACGATCCGTATTCAATGATTATCCTTCTTTGACGGATATTAAGACTTTTAAAGGGGACTTTTACGAGGGAACTCAATTAAAAAGCCGAGAGTATGGGAATAAGCGAGCAAACGCCGAAGATCGAAGAACAGTGAACGGCATATTCGCGATTTGTGATTTCAGTTGTGAATAGAAAATATTTCGTTTTCTTCTTTGCCGGACTTCATTCATTTAAATCGCGACCGAACTGTGTTTCTACGCCATTGTGCTAAGATATTCACTATTGGCGCCGGATAAGTATTTTCGATTATAAAGGTTCAAGCTGCAGAACTGCAGAGGGACTTTTCCTACACACTGTGTCGCGTCTAGATGAAGACCGTTTTGAGTCATAGTCATGGGAGTCCTATTACAATAAGCTCATCAGTCGCGAGCCTCTCACCCCCCCCCCCCCCCCGTCATCCCCTTTACTACTTTCGAGCCCCTTAATAGTTGTCCTGAATGAGAATTTAGTACTTTCAGCTTTACACGAGTACGTATTCAATGCTAAGACGCGGACGACGTGGAAACGCACTCCGGCATTACCAGTCTATGTTCTGCATCATCACATACTCCGTCGATCGCCGAAATGCCAGCTGACTTCTGGGAGATACCGATACTTATACTGCCGTCTTTCGTCAATTCTACGAATATTGCGCGCTGAGGTACGCGTTCAATCGTTCGGTGTGCCAAACGGCGCGCGCACGTGTCGTCTCTTTCGAGTCGAAGCGACTCGACAGGAAACGCAAACGTTACGATGCGATAATCACGCTACGCAAGATAATCGCTGATTTTTATGGACAAAAAGAGAGACTATCAAACGTCGACGCGACGCACTCGAAAACGAAGCTAACGAATCGAGTGATCCGATGATCCGGTAACTTTTTCGTGACCATTCGACGTAACAGCCACTGCGCGCACAAATATGTGTTCGACAAGTTCCATCGGTGAATGAGGCACGTCCAACGTCAACGCTCTCCGGTCGAGATTACGCTTCTGCACCGAAAGTTACAAGGCATTATAGACAAATCCGGTATTCATCGTCGAAAGTTTCATTGCAAATTCGCCGAGACCGTTAAACTCGCTTTCGACGGCGCTGCCGCGAGACGAGGGAAAGTGGCTTCTGGCACGGACAAAAGTCGGGCTCTCTTTAACGCTAACGCTCTTGATCCGACTTTCAAAGACAGCGACTTCCCCGCTTCGACTCTCCCACCTCCCTCCCCATCAGCCTCCTTCCTCCTCTTCGCGAACGCATCAAGGCGTCCCAGCGATCGTTAGCGTCGCACGCAGCGAGGGTACGGAAAAAAAATAAATAAAAAACAGAAGAGTCGCGAAGCTACCTGAAATCAACTATACACTCCTCCTCGCGACAAGCTTCGCCCGCTTCCTTCCTCCCCTCGCGCAACTTTTTACTTTTCCCAGCTCCCGCCACCATCCCACCGCGAACGGCGTCGAGCGACAAAAGTCGACGCGGACATCTCGTCACGCGAACGATCCGAAGGTTCGCGGGCGTAGGCGAGATTTGGATTATACAGCGTACCGTTTTAGTCGAACGGAGAGTTACGTGTTACAGGGTTTAAATGGTTTTTCCGTAATTCGAGGGGCGGCTGCGAGGCCATTGTCTCGCGGCGTATCTCTTTTCGTCGACGAAGTCGTATCGTTACGGGATTAAGCGGGAGACCGCGGGTGCCGAGGGAGTCGAGAGAGGGAGAGAGAGAGAGAGAGAGAGAGAGAGAGAAGTGGCGGGGGTGGAATTTTTCGATTCCACTCTCGCTGCTTCTCTCTCCCGGTTTACTCGGAGTCTCGAAACGCGGCAAACGTCTCCCACCCGCTCCTCGGGGCGCAAAAGTCAAGTAGAAAATCGATAGGGTAGCAGTGTACCGCGCTGTACGTGTATTCGAAACTAGGTAGACGTTGCGGGAGCCTCATCGATGTGGTAGATCGATAGATTAGCGTAGCGAGTAGATTTTCTTCTAACTGGTTCTAGTCTAGAATTTAGTCACTAATCAGCGGCGATAGGTGAGAGAGTAGTTTCGTTGTCGGTAGCGCGGCTGCGCTCGGTAGAGTGCCGGTAATTTCGGCGAATGCGGTGCTATAAACTGGCTCGCGGCACCATTTTAGCGCGGCTGGCGTCCGAATTTCTTTGACGTCGAGAGCAATCTGTTTTTCAGGGCGACCGTTCGTTTGAGGTAGACACGGTTGCTTTCAGGCACGTGGCAGTCGCTTTGTGGTCGACTGACTGACAGCGAGTGCTCTCGTTGTCCGTATTTCTTGTCAGAAGCAAACCCAGCACGTTTTCAGTGTCTAACGTTTAATAGTCGAAGAAATCGATATCTTCCTACATCGCGCTTTTCGATTCATAAACATTTCTCGATTTCGCCCGATTAGCATACATATATTCACCGTCCTCCTGGATACTTCGGTCCCCCTACGAAATCCATACTGTCCGCGCGAGCAACATACTGCCATACTCTTCCGCATTCGAAAACTGCTCGCGTCAGCTCGCTCGTGAAAGAAACAATTTACGGATATGCGCTCGGTGAAGTTCCCGACGCACTGTTTATGCACTGCAAACGTCGGGCGAAATATGCGTACACACCAGCGGCTGTGAAGCGCACGCAGGCGGCATCGGGGGTGACAGACAAAGCGAGGGTCGAAATTGTCGGTTAACAGACGCGCCATCGCGTCCTATCGCCGTCGAGAGCCACTGACACGTATTTTCGCCGACTATCAGACGACTCGCGCGCGGCTGTAAATGGAGCATCAGCATTCGCGCGATACAGATCGCGCCCGGGCTGGTGGGCGACGTCCGTTGTCCCGTTCGCTCGTCTTTTATGAAGACCTTAAACATCCGACGACGGACTTCCTAACGGGAGGACGAGCGTCGTCGTCGGCGCGAGGAAACTACTGGCGCACTGGAGACGCTCCTAAAATTCATGGTCTTCGCTTTATGACGCGTTCGGCCGTCGCCGGAGAGGGCCTGATCTATAAACGGAGGACCTCGTTAAGATTCCGTCGTGAGCGACGGCAATTTGTGGCGGCCTCTCGACGTACTCGCGCCGTTCAATTCGCGAGCGCGCTGCCATCTTTTCGCTCTAAATGCGTAACGCGCCGGTAGATTTCGGCGTTCCTGTAGACATATTTCCCAGGACTTATGACTCTTTACGTGGAAGAAAATGGAACTTTGTTTATACTTGCCCGTCCGATGGCGTACTGGAGGGTAATGCAGTCTCTACGACTAGATTACGCCCGCCACTTTTCCTTTTATTGCTGCCATCTAAAATGTTATGAGGAATAGTGCTACTGCTGGTGTTTGCGAAATATTTACTAGTGAGCTACTGCCGAATTAGGTGTTACTGTTGAAGGAAGATCGTGGAAGTTTCACGGCTCGCATCTTGTCTGTCCCCGACGCGGCTTCGGTAAAAATGATCGAAACGAGACCGTCATTTGCGACGGTTTAAGATCGAATGCTCGCCGAACTTTGACTCGCGCGAGCAGTATCGTCCGACCATGAAATTCATGCTTGTCATCGGTATATTCGCAGTGAGCTTCGGTAGCGCGATGATATGACGTTTGAGATGCGATATTGAAAATTAAAATGGATGAGTAGAAAATTTCATTTGGTCGTACCGCTTTGACATCGAGCGCAACGCAGAAATTAAAAGCCGCGCGTTTCGCGAAGCAGTTGGCTCCAAGTGAACAGTTTAAGTGAACATATATCCTCTCAACTACTTAGCTCCGACTCAGGTGCACACAGTCGCACGCGCGCTTCATTCGCCATTGAGCTTTTTTGAACTTTTCCTTAGTCATTCGAAAAACAGCACGAGTCAAGTTCATTATTACATCCGCTGCAACGCACCTGCCAAACTTCCTGCAGCTCAAACTAAAGGAAATTGGCTTCGCAATAAATAAGAGTATCTTTATCACAATCCGGAGAAACTCCTCTCGTTGCCTTCCTCACAAACACGTCGCGACACGTCTGATGCGCCGCCATTCGCCGAAAATTCCGGCACCGACCGACAGCCCTCGGTAGTGCTTTTGTCGAAAAGAATAGGAAAGAAAAAAAGAGAAGCGAGATACTGTTATAATCGTGTCCTCACGTCTTGACGTAGAAGTCTTTAGTCAACTAGGATGATTTAAGTGAACGTACGTCCGATATCACGGTCCCTCCTAACTACTTAGCCGTAGTTTAGACCCACCGATGCACGCTTTCTTCGAGTCTGCGAGAGAGAAACGAGAGTACACGGAAGGGAACTAATAAGCCCAACTTTTCTCGGCTGCACAACGGGTCTCTAGTCAGTTGTTTGTTGGTTTTTTTTCTTTCGTTGTATCCCCGCGCCCCGCGTGCCGTTCGGATCCCGATTAAGCCGATCTCCGTCGGCCGACGCCACTCGACATATGGAGATTAAATGTCCGCATCCGTCCATGATGGGAAGCTGAACGGCGAATCGAGCGCTGGCAAAAACGTGTGTGTGTGTGTGTGTGCGAGCATCGCGATCGCGCGTGCTTCCGCAAACCGCGACGCTGTGCGCGACGATCGAAAATCCATTCCGATTTCGAGCGTATCGGGCCGAGAGATCGGATCGCTGTTAAACTCGACGGATCTCGACCGTGCGCGATATCGTCAACGGGCCCCAACGAAAATGCCACCTCCAAATGCGCGCGCGTATACTTGTATCGGATGAACAATGTAGAGGATCGTTAAATTCTGTACGAAATGAATCGCAGTACATTGCGCGATAAATTCGGCCGCTCGCGAGTAGTGAGTTATGAAATTGAATGTTGACGCACGAATAACACGTTCATCGTGCCCGGCTAATGCTTTTTCGATAGAACCTAGGCGGGATTCGATTTGCGATTAAACGTGCGCGCGCGCGCGCGCGCATGTGCTCGGTCGTTCTGTATTCGATCGGTTTTAGAATGGGGGTATCGGGATCGCGGGAATTAATTTGATATGGAGGTCGTAATTTTGCTAAACCACGCGGGAAGGGTGATGAACTCGTTCATCGAGCGGCGGCCAATGATTTTCGTGCGGTAGCGGACGTTTTAGTAATCGATCGTTTTGCATCGCGCTGGAGCGACGGCCACGGCTGCGAATGGATTGTGAGAGAGAGAGAGAGAGAGAGAGAGAGAGAGAGAGAGAGAGAGAGAGAGAGAGAAAGACGAAGTTTTCGTCGGACGGCTCGGACGGCATGCGAGGACGCGGGACGAACTCTATCCTCGAAAGCGTAGAGATTATTATAATCGTTAGATCTAGTTGATACAGCGTAGCAGTATTAGAGTATCCAGAAATCGATGTCAACGCGTCGTCGTTGTTTCGCTTTGATCGCGACCGCACGTTTGTGCCAGTTTGGCTTTGACGATGTGAACAAAGGCTCACGTCTCTCGGCTAGTGTACGTCGTTTGAGGTTCGAATCGGATACGACAGATCGTAGATTCGGTCATTTTCGTCGTTTTTGAGACGTTCGCGAAAGTGATGAGTGATGATGAAAATGGTCTGTTAGAAATAGACGCGAAGAGCAAAATCAATAGGAAGTGAGACTTCTTTTCATGTTTTATTTTTCTTTTCAGTAATTGATAAAGCGACCAAAGTGTGCGAAAAAATTGTATATATCTCTAGTTGCCAAAGACCTTCACTTTCACTTCAAACCGAAAGAGCATTCGTAGAATTTTTCCGCGACCACGGCAATGTTCGTTTAAGACCTAAACTCCGATAACTATACAAACGTATCTGCGAAAAGTCGCTTCTAATTCAAACCTTGACTTGTGCGTCCGTCGAGAAACCGGCCGAGAGCAAAGTATCCTTCGGTAAACTTAAACTACCGCTTGCGATCGCGCGTCGAAACTTTGCCGCTGCTCGTAACGCCGACCGGCAGAAAGTTTATTTTTTCTAGGCGACAAAGGTAGCGTCGACTCGCGATCTCGCGGCATCGATACATAATATTCCGCGCGGAGAGCGAAGGGCGTGGAGAGGACGATCGTTTGCCTGGCAAATCGGGGCGAAAAACGATGACGCTTCGTTAGGACGAGATAGTCGAGCTCGATGCTGAAGGGTAATCGTTAGTTCGTCGGCCTTTACGTGTAAAAATCAAATTCTCGTCTAGAGTCGTAATCGAACTAGAGCGTACTTCCTTTTCACGTTCTGGTAGACATAGCAGGCTCGGATAAAAACGCGACGGAGAGAGAAATAAACGTGCTTTTACCGGCTAAAAATAAAATCGAAATTGCTCTAGATTCCAGTAGCGTCTCGTAGATTTGCGGCTATTTGAAGGAAGTTCCGCGCGTTTTGTGATTTATTCCGAATTTACGGCACGTTATTATTTGATATTGCGATATGTCAGTTGATTCTGTTAAGTCGTTTAAGGAAATTGGTAAATTTTATTTCAGAAATATATCGTAACGGAATTAGATCCAAAAGTGGGTAAAACAGCGAATAGGTTTTGGGAGGAATAAGGAAACTTATGAAGTAGCTACAGCTATACCAAATATATGAACCTTTCATCCTCGACTAATCGATGCTTTTGCATGTTTCACGATACGTATTGCATGATGTAGGAACCCACGACGTATTATTAATTGTTTAGGTTCTTCAAAATTTACGATTAACTATTTAAGTAGTACGACACGTTGTACATTGTTTGGCAAAGATTTTTGTTGCGTTAACAAACTGTTATATTCCTATTGTCATTAAATTACCGTTAGCTTTATCGTCACTACGACTAAACAATCGACTAGCCAGACGTAAAAACTACCGTACGACTATCGAATCCGTGTCTCGCTGTAATCGATGTCTAATTAAACGTAGATCTACAGAACGTACACGATAAACTACATATAGCTAGTGTCTAGGGAGAAACGAGAATTTATCCTTATGATTACCGCTAACGGATTATTAATTGTACTGGTCTTAAAAGAATACGAACGGAACATTCGTATTTCAAAGCTATGGCTGTGATTCTTATTAAACGTAAAAACGATTCATATTGTATTCGGCATTATATATAGATATATATATATAAATGTATATGTAAGTATATATGTATATATCTCTATATATATATATACTTAGGTTACGACGACACTATTTAGCGAACGAGCAATTGGATATTTTAAAAGAAACAGAAGTTGCGTTGTCTCGCGTACAATGTGTACAAGTCACACTTCCTTTCCGTCTCTCCCGCGATCCCGAGGCTCATCACGTTCCTTTCCCCCTGCCTACCCACCCCACCGTCCACATCCCCCCCCACCCCTGTTTTCGATCGCGCCGAATCGAACGCAGCGCAAATGGCAAACGGCAAGCCGCGCTACAAGTAGGCACGTCGTTGTAAATAGGAGCAGTCGCTAAAACGGGTCCCGTTCGCCGTTCTTGCATTTCTATGTGAAAATCAAAGTGAGCGCCTCCTCGAGCTCTTCCCGCAGAAATCAAAGTATGTAATGAGAAGGAGAACGATCGCGGGCACGATCGACGATCCGGCTGGGTAATAATGCGGATTCGTCGATTGCGCCGGTCGTGCGTAGCGCGCAAAACGGACAGTCCAAATGATTGATCGGCCGGCTCTCACGGAGCGAAGACGTCGTGTGGCGCGCATTATGTGGAACACGGTGGCCGTTTAGCAGCGACCGGTTGCCAACGAGGAGTGGCTGGACTGTGTAAAGGCCCGGTATATTACGGACGGTTTGCTGGCTGCTCGGAGCGAAGACGCCGAAAAACCGGCGAGTCCGGGCGCGGAATCCATTTTCTTGGCAAGCCAATTCCGCTGTCGCCGGCGCCGTTGCCGGAAGCACTCGTTTCTAACGCAATTTGCGCGCCGAACCCGCGAGAGATATTTATCGCGACCGTTAAAGTCTCGCGGATCATTAGCGATTACGTCGGCGCCGGTTGCCCGTAAATAAGTACCAACGACTTCGCTCAGTTTCAACGACCCACTGCGCGAGCCTCGTAAAGCGTGTCGGATACTCTGAAGTTCGACACTGCGGCGTTTCCTCGAAGCACGCGGAAGGTCCCTGGAAGACAGGAGCAGATTTTTGCGTTTCTGCGCTCGCACGTTATGCCTCGCGTGAAAGATCGATTCAATCAAAATCTCAATTCTTGTCAGCTTTCCTCGATAATACCGTTGACTCTCGTATACGAATTTGATTTGTCGGGAGACAATCTTCGTCGCTGGCGCAAGTTGCGAGAAAATGCTTTGTCTCGATTTGCCGCTTGCAACGTCGTCGATTCACTAACCGTACTAGTTATATACCGGGCCAGCGAAAAGTGGAGAAAGAGAGAGAGAGAGAGAGAGAGAGAGAGAGAGAGAGAGAGAGAGAGAGTAGAAAATATCTCGCTGTACAGTCGACTCGATGGAAGATGAATTCGTGAGAGGGATGACACCGCGTATCCGTCTCCCCGGAAGGAAGCGAGCAAGAGAAGAAGAAGCAGGTTGAAGGAAGAAGAGAATAACGGTTGCTCAGATATTCAAGACTGTATATTTTCTAAGAACTTCGCTCACCCCGATTGCGTTTCGGTGTAAACCGTCGACGAGGAGCGCGCTGGCGAGTTCAAATGTCGCTACGCGAACGCGCCGGCACGCTCGCTTGTTTTGCGCGCGAAGTAAGATGTTCGACGACTCTTCTCAGTGCGCGGCAGCAGCGAGTCGAACGAGCGAAAACGATAATCAGTTAGCCACGTACGTTTCTCTGTATCGTCGCACAAGAACTCGACGTCGAAAGAAATGAAATTGAAGGAGGTTACGAGATCAGTCGGATGGTCGGATTTGAAGTCGAGGAATAAGAGGCTCGCTTGCTGAGCTTGCCTCTTTCGAATCGAGACGATGAGTTGAGTCGGTCAGAAATATGCGGATGCAAACGTACAAGTGACGCTCAATTCAGTTTAGCACACTGTAGCGGTACCGTCTGACTAATTTCAGTGAAAACTACTTATTTACAGTCGTAATATGTCAGAAGTGAAACTATTTCGGAGTAAATAATAAAGAATTCATGTGTGAGTGCTTCAAAAGCTGGATGTATAACGATACATTGCATTGATGCGATACGGGTATTTATCAGTGGTAATCACTGAAATTAGTCAGACGCTGACGGGTCGACGCTGACAGCGACTTGCACGGCGGCCATTCGTTTGCATCGATCTTTTTCTCCGCACGTGACCGTGTAATTTGCGTGCATCGAGGTGCCGGATGATCTCGTAATCTCATTTAGTTTCGTCCCTTGCGCAGCAGGATGGAAGGAATGACGAGGAAGCGTGTCAAATACTCGAACGAACGAACATCGATGTATTTTCACTACAGTCCTGTCTACAGTCAATTCATTTTGTATCTATACCTAATCTATGTATCTATCGTCATAATTTATGCCGAATAAATGTTACATTTACGCATATCGCCCCTCGCACATTACGACTCTCCATCCGATCCTATCTCACACCCACCCGCTCACGTATTCTGGCCACCGCCTGCTCGTAGTCTCGAACTCCTGCACGACTTCGTCGATGTGCGGACCGCCAAAATTTCTCGAACGAGCCAATCGACGAAGTCTGACTAAGAAATACTATTCGAAGTCCGTGATACGTATGATTGAGCGACTTACGGGCGAAGTTGCGCAAACAAATAGAGGGCATGCAGGTTCGTTTGACAGGGAGGGGCGATTAATTCTCGCTCTGAAGTTTGAATTTAGCCGTAGTCCGTGCACGGCCTGGTTTCGTCCTCTTAGCGCTCAAAATGGAATCCGGCAATTAAGCAGTCGCGGGCAGAGGCGGTGGCCTACTAAGTTTTACAGAAAGGCATTCAGCCACGTATAACGCCTTCCATTGTCGTCGCCAGGCGGAGGTTAACTGATTGCTGAATATTCCCCGTAAGTACATATTTCCCCGAGCCACGGCGTCGTTTGCTCAAAATATCAAAGGGTCCCTTGCACTTATTACAGTCGAAGGATATCTCTTGATGCACTGCAATTGAAGATCTGACGTACGATTCATATCGACGATTCCTGCATCAAGTTAAAGAAGAAGCTACACATGTACGAACCATTCAATCATACAAAAAATACAGGTTGCACATGTAAATATATATATATATATATATTGGACAACATGAAGGCTTGTTTATGTGACAATAGACGCAAACACTCGAAAGTGAAGATTTCGTGAATATCGTGAACTTAAGTACGGACACCGGCTCCGTAATGTGCTTCCTGCGTTGTGCAATAGTATCAGCGCGCAAGAACTGAAGCGGGCAAACTCCTCGATCGGCAGTCGAGTCGCGGACGTCGGTTTTCCGATACTTTCCGGCGAACTTTTCCCAGATTTTACGGTCGGCCCCGAGGAAGAGGGGGCAGGATGGAAGAGAGAGGGTCACTTTGCCGAGAAAACTCCGATATTGACTTAACGAGTAGGCTCCACGTGACGTTACCACCTGCCGCTACCGCCTTATTAGCATCGGCAAGCACTCCCGACGGCTCCTTGCCGTCAGTAAAGATGCAGATTAAAATAAGCTGACGCGGAAAATCTTCCCAACCTTCGCTCTCTCTTTATCCTCCTCCCCGTGCCGGCGTCGCTCCCGGTTTCGCTAGCTGTGACGTTCTAATTTATTGAGAAATTTACTTAGTCGCTCCCGCAGTCTAACCTGTCTGCATATTGAGAAGCGGCGGAATGTACTCGCGAGAAATGCCGCCTCGCCGACGACGACGCCTCGAGTTCATGCAAATTTCAGCCGTTCGCTTAGGTGCGCACTCTTCGCGCGCGCCACGGCAAATACACGTGAAAAATGAACCTCGCGCGCGTCCTCGCAAATTGGACTAGTCATTTGCCGGTGCGATAACGGTTTTTATTAATATAACGCGCGAATCGTGTCGGCGAGCGCTGGAAATTCGACGATTACGGCCGCGGATAAGCCCGCGGAAATATATTGAAACTGTTTCTATCCTACCCTACAACCGCGACCGTGCGTGATCTCGCGTCGGCAGGCCTGTAACGCTAAAATCCAATCGTCATAATCGAACGCATTATTTCACTATCTTCGTACTCTTACAGAACCACGGCCGACTGCCTTCGCTTCTTTTATGAACCAACGTTATTTGTCTAGTTTTTCAGTTTTCTGAAACTTCGGCAATTGCTAGGAATACAAACGCTACTGCAATTATCGGCATTTAACTCTCCCTAACTTCATCAACTACTATAAATCCATACGCCACCGCGATTATCGACTTTTGAACGCATTTCTCGCGATCGTTCGTATGCTGCTCGGTGAACAAAGCGCGACGCGTACGAATCGCCGGAACGAGAGTAAAACAACGAAAAAAAGAACGAAGGGATTCAGATGATCGATTCTCGCCACGTCCGACATCTCTAATCACACACGACACACGACGTCTAGTGTCGGCGTGACGAAAGGCGACATTGAATTATACATCAAGCGTACCCGCGTAACGTACGTACCTACATACGTACGTACGCACACGGCAGGCCGTGAATCAGCGATTCAGCTCGCAATACCGAGACCATAAATCGGCGGGTGGGCGGCGCCACGAAGAAGGGGAGGAAGCAGGTGAACCAAGCCGAATTTACATAACGGGCCACGATTTTCGGGGGTTGAGATATATTTTGCATACAAAGGTTTCGCGGCGCCCTTTATCGCGCGCGATCCCGAGCGGAGAACGGCCGAGAAGGAGATTGATATCTGGCAGTGTGCACTTGCCGACGTGTGTAAGTGAAATCTGATTATCGGATTTGAATAGAAACGTTGTTTTCAGCGTCGGAAGCTCGTGCTCCAGAAACGGTGCTTTATGACTACGTGTAATGTGTACGCACAGTTGAGCTATGTACTGTATAAAACTTCCATGCACCGTGGAAGCAGCCTTAATTTGTTAAATCTTCAAATATCTGCGAAAAATATATACAAAAAATAGAATACTGTTCTTGTTTCGAGGTTCCGATGAAAACCTGAACAAATAATTATATTTCTAGACATGACCTATACCGAAAATTCAACACCAATCGTTGCGCACACAAATACACACGGTGGTCGTGAAAGTCTCACATCATCCATACCCTCCATCTTCGTTACGTTCGCATGTAGTTCTCGGATTGAAAATATCATGCAATTCCCTAAATGGCGCCTTTGTACCTCGGACACCCGTATCACGTGAACGATTGCGCGTTAAGTCATGCGCATAACTGAGCGCCTCGCCGAAATTTTCCATTCGATCCCGGCAATGCTTAATCGTCCTGCCCGCGGCGTGCGAGCCATTAAATTCGCCGAATATCCCGCGAGTTATATAACTGCATTTTATGCTGACGCGGTACGTATAGGGAGGGCGATATAACGTGACAAAGGTTCCGAAATTCACGCGGTTCGCGGTGCAAGTGCATTGTGCGGGACGGCCACGTTGAGTCGACCTGTCGAATGCGAACGAACTGGTATTGAGTGACGTGCCATGACAGGTAATTGGAGTCACTTTAGCGCGTACCCGTTTCGCATAGCGCGCAGGCCACTCTAGGCGCAGAGAATTGCCGGCGTCGACGGATCAAAAGCGCGGCCGAAATGTGCATTATGATGAGGCCGTTACCGATGCTCGCTGCAGCATCAAAATTCAGCGCCGTTGGCAACTCTCGAAGTTTTTCGTCGGAATGGTGTGAGAGCGAAAATCGTCGGTTAGCGTGCAAAGCTTCGTGACTCTAGTTGGAAGTTGGAAGTCTTTGTCTCAAGTGCCGAGGAGAGACTGAAATGTCGAGAGACATTGTATTGAGAGAGTTGTATTAGACTGACCGCTTGTTAGTATTCTTCGCGCAGTAATAAAAGCTCGATTACCTTCGGTTACGTTGAGGATTCGATCGTTTTCGTTCAATAGTAAACGATGTCAGAGATGAAAAGTGCTGTGTGTCGACACCGGTTCACTCTCACACTCGAACGTAACGGACTGACAAAGGCAAGAATTTTAGCATTTGTATTGGATCGCGTACTACTCTTTGAGATTCGGAGCGTTGATTGTTTGTTAAATTTCCTGCCCCCTCCGGTCGGCCGGGCCCACGTGCCCGATAAGATCGTCATTACATCCTTAATGGGATCTTAACGCGATGCTGCCCTCTCCCGGTACGTGAATTATAATTATTGCCGCGCGCGCGGCCCGCCTCCTCGAGATACGCTCGAGGAGCGGAAAGTGCGGAAATTCGTCTGCGTCTCCTTTGACTCCGCAGAACGATACAAACCGTTCGCGTTCTAATTAAACCTTCTGGCGCGCACGGATGGCCCGCGATTATCTGTCTCGACGAGTCGAACGAACGAGCTTCAAAGCCGTCCGACATGCTTTTCTCGCGATCAAAACGTAGCCGGCGAATCATTCATGCGACGGCGTCTAGTCGTTCAATTTCGTTGCCGCGAAACGGTACGTGTTGGGATCATATTTTTTCCCTCGGAAACCACAGTAATTTGAAACGTCCGCGTCAAAAGTAAACGTCTATACTAAAAAAAGTCCCGCCGCGCCAACGAGAAATCGTTCGTAAAGTCGAGACGCACGCGTTCGCTCGCGCGCGCGTCCCTCATTTTTCATATCTTCGATGCACGACCGTACAAGGACGTATATCACGATTCGTGAAATACGTCGATATCTCCGGAACCCGCCTGTTTCCGCTCGTTGCGGCGTGGCGACGCAGTTCAAGGAATAATTCCATCGTCCGGCGACACTTATTGCAGCAATTGTCACCGAGCAACCATCGATTTCGCGCGGAGCGGCAAAAGAAATTCCCGCCTCCCGCGGCCGCAGAAGTATCGGCACGGAGGGTTGTAGAACACGGGACTCCGTAATTGAACTGTCCAGGGAGGAGATCGAAGTGCCTGCAACGGCTGCGGGATAGGGATCGGCTACTGAGATATTACGAAATTGCTCGCCATATTGCAATACTTATCGCCGGGATAAGAGAAGCCGTCCGCGAAAAAAGTAGTGGGAGGTCCGACATGGGCTAGAATGAAATTTATCAGGACGCTTAAGGTAAATAGCGGGCCGCGCGCGAAAGTGTAACGCTTCACGCGCATAAGATTCTCTGCAGTGATTTATATTACATTAGTAATCAATTTCTCATCGTACTCGTGATTCGACATTACTTTTATCGTCTACCCTCGCATGTCGGCAGAATAGTTACAGAAAATGTTATAGGAAAATGTAGGACAATATTGTTCCATAAATGAGCTTGTTTTGGCAGATTATACAGTGCCAAGCGAAATACGTAGAAGGGTTGTAAAGAGCTTAGGAAATAAGTAGGAGGTATGCACGCGGCATGGTGGACGTAAAAGGAAGACGAGTAAGAAGGAATGATAAAATCGTACTGAGCAAAGAAGAGACAGGAGGAGACAGAGAAGAAAAGATAGTGCGTTCCACGCAATAAATCCATCCGGGCCTCCATTTATTCTCACTCGAGTTTAAGATTCGCCAAACCGAGACCATACCCTTCTCGCACGGATATCGCCGTTGTACACTCGCTCGTTGAACAATTCCACCCACTCGCTCGAACTCCGTCACCGCGTTAACTGCAAATAAATCGAAACGGTTCATTAAGCCCCTGCAATATCACCGCAAGAACATCCTCAAATTAGACAAAAAATATGAACGCAAATCACGGTAGAAAGTAGAAAATAGAACGAGACCGTTCGACGAGCCGTCATAATCGAATCTCTTCATTGGCCACGAGAACGCTCGAAACGAAGTGTCCGACAAGGGCCACTCTCCGTCCTCCGCAGTGACGCCTGCTACAAAATCCCTGCATCCAACGGGCCGGGCTTTCGAACCCACCTTGACGTAATTATAGGGCGTCACATAATTATCGGGCGATGCGGCGACTATCTAATTAACGTCGTCGTCGTTGTCGTTCGATGGCACGCTCGCCAGTCGACGGGGTCCACGAAACTAGCCCGAAATCTCACCACTTTGTATGCACCGTACGATGAATCCCCCCTCCCCCCTCGCACCGACCCTGTATTGTAGCTCGAAATAACTCAATTTCAATAGCAGCTAATTTAATTGTCTCGAGATAATATCGTCGGGCGCGCGCTGAATTCTAAACCGACTCCTGCGCTCCGGCAGAATGTACTGCGCGAATATGGGAGTGGGTGTTAAGCGGACGCCGTTGGAGAGAGTGTCGAGGCGCGAGGGTGAGGTGGAGGAGGGGAGGAATACCGCTCGCGCATAATAGACCACCGTCATCTTAATTCCACTTCTGTAAACTCGCGCTAACCTCGCCGCGCGCTCTTCGACGTAGGCTTCTCTCGCCACTACAGAATTCGCCCACCTCTGACGCATCGTCTTCCGTGAGAAGTTCACCTGGTACCCTCGACGCTCGTTTATGCGAGAGGCGGAATAGGGAATGCGAGAATTGTCAGCGGAATTCAGGTACGGGAGGACGCTTGATGTTTGTTTTTATGAAGAGTGCACCGACGGTTCGTTGCATGATATGGATGGAGAGGGAACGGTCGAGGGAGGAACTGATAATAGTATTGTTAATAAAGAGTTCGGCCTTCTCTGACGCATTGTGTGAAGAGGCGAGAAATTGATCTGGCAGCTTGGGCTGTTCGTTTATGCGAGAGCCGGAATTGAGAGACGGAGAAAGGTTTGAGGTTTGTTTCTACGAAGAGTTCTCCAGTGGTTCGTTGCTCGATACGGATGGGGTGGGATAGAAGGGGGAATTGATAAGAATTCGAGAATTCCGCCATTTCTGGCGCGTCGTCTCTCTGCGAAAAATTCGCCTGGCATCTTAGGCACCCGTTTCCGCGAGAGGTGGAATAAGGAATGTGAGAATTGTCGGCGGAGTCGAGAGGCGGGGAAAAGTTTGAACTTTATTCGGCGTCTTTACGGTGTCTTTGTACTGACGTGAACTAAGCCGATGGCGGAAAGAGGACACGTTCGCGGCCTCTCGGTCCGTACTTCCGTCGATAGTCTGATCGTGAAATAAGGATCGCAGTCAAAGAAGTTGGCGCGATAAAAGTGTCGTTGAATGAAATCCTCCGATCCAACAATAGCGGTCATGGAAAGATGAAAAAAAAAAGAAAAATAAAAAAGAAGGTGGCGTTATGACTCGGGACCCGTGACCCGTGACCCGTGTCAAATAGAGGGGAACCACCGGCGATGTAAATCGCGGAAATGACATCAAAGTGCGCCAACGGAAACGGCCGCTCGATTGGGTCGGCGGAAGGAAGAGGCGGAATGCGAAATGGCAACGGCGGGTAAGGTGAAGTTTGGAATAATTTAAAGTTCATCGCGGCGCGAACCGCGCTTCTTTGAAGTCCATTTTAAAGGCGCAGGGCCGAGTTAACGTACGGAATGAAGGAAGGGCGAGGGAAATGAAGGAAGGGCGAGGGAAATGGAGATGATCGGGGAAAGGGCAGTTTCGAGTGGTTCGTCCGACGGCAATGGCGGCCGCCGATTGTATAGGACGGAAGGAAGATCTTTCCGTTGATTTACATTGAATAGCGGCCATTATGCGCGGCCTAATTGCAGCGGCGTGAGTTTAACGACGTGCCCAGCGGGCGCCGATCCATGGTACTCGGAAGTTACGATCGTGGTCGACGGCTGACGATCGTGATCCTCAGATAGATCGATCGAACTTCCTCCGCGACGGACGGAACCAGGGAAATTTGTTTTTCATTAAGCCATTCGGATATATTGCTCGACGCGGTCGTTCAGAAAATCGCGGCGAGCTTCATCGCTTCCGTCGCGAGGCGCAATTGAATATTTTTCTACGAACGATAGGACGCGCCCGAGTCATTCCGACATAGTCGTCCGACGAGACAATAGCGAACAACGAGCCGCACGATACAGACACCTTCGTATCTGACCAAGACTCCCCGTCGCGCAGAATCGTAAATCGTAAATCGTAAACTGCACGAATTTGTCAGCGTTGGCTCCGTTAACGGGACAGTTAACAAGTTCGATACAAATACTGCGATAAAGTATCTCGTATCTCAAGACCATAACGCGTCGTCGTCTCGTTTACCGAATCGTGCTATCCGCGCCCCATGGAGCTCTTTCACGTGCTATCGCGGCCACAATTGCATCGTGTATCCTGCCGCCGCAGCATCCACGGCGAGGCGTACTTGAACCGTGCACGGTACGATGTGAAATTAAAGAGCCAGTCGGAAGGAAGAAAGGAACGTCGGACGGCGGCGGCGGGGAGAGGCAACAGGAACAGCGGACAAACATTAATTTCCTTAAAGTTTCGTTTTCAGCGTCGGCACTAGGTCAGCCGCGTATTCCGAGCTACAAGGAGTTCGCAAACTCTTCGACTCGTTCCCTTTGCGACAAACCCTACAGCTTCTCCTTCTTTTCGCCCCCACCCTCCTCGCCCTCCTCGAACACATCCTGCGCATCGTATACCTCTCGACTACTCTGCTCCATCTTTCGCTCACTGTGTACTACCCCGTTCTTGGAACGAGAGGGTAAAACCGGCTCTTGCGGAGGGATTAAACGATTCTTGGCAAGTAACAATACCGGGAGAGAGAGAGAGAGAGAGAGAGAGAGAGAGGCAGAGAGAGGGAGGAAGGAAACGTGACGCTTAAACTGGTTTCGGCTTATCTCCAAGTTTCGCCGTATTTAAGGAAAACACAGTTGGGCCCCACGAGATCGTTAGGAAAGTTAGGTGAAGAGAGAGGAAGAGTGGGCGGGAGAGAAAGCGGCACGATGTACCGGCGTCTAAGACGCAACAATAGTAAATGCAGTTTGCTGACAGTTTAAGCCGTGTGTATATGCGTTTCTCTCTCGCCGCCATCTGTCACCCTCCATCTCCCAGTAGGCATCGCGGCCTTTCTTTCCTCCTCCATCTTCTCGCTAGACGCACAGCGGCTTCCATTCTTCGTTTCGCTTTCTCTTTATAACTTCGCTCTCTCTGCTTCTCTTTCGGTCTCGCGCTTTCTCCATATTCACCCTTCTTCCTACCTATCGCTTTATCACATCTTTGTCTCTGTTTCTCTTTGTTCTACTCCTCTCTCTCTCTGTCTCTCTCTCTCTCTCTCTCTCTCTTTCTCTTCCTTCTCATAGCAAGGTGGCTACACAGAAGCCGCAACGGCGCTCGTTTGCGGCATTACGAGCTACAGCTTCATTGTTATCTCGCTACGTTGTTCCACTTCGTATTCCGGATGGTGAGCCGCCATATTATCGAGGAACCAGCTGACTTAGTCGCAGCTAGTTTCGCGGATGAGGAACTTTTCGAAATTCGGCCGAACTTGCCCGGGGTTGCCGCGAACGATTTTGCACACGTCGCACGTGCCCGACTTCCTTCGGGCGCTAAAACTGGATTATCAAAGATACGTTAATTACGAACTTCGGGCGCTCGGGGTGAGATGTGACCGGCGATGATAACGAATTCGGCGACACTAGTTTCGGCGGCGAAGAAAGGACGCACCTCGGTGACGGGCTTGCGTCGCGGCAAGTCGTGGCAATAATTTAATACCTACTTAGTATTCCGCAGGGGCCGCGCTAATCGTATTGAGAATTTAGAAGATATCAAATATCCAAGCTGGTAATGGGCACGAAGAGGGAGTTCATCTAGAATAACGTACTTTGTCAGATTATTCTGGTCTCTAAAATATTTAAATTAAAATACGTACAATTAAATATGTCTTGAATACAGGGGCATGAAAAACTCAGATCATCGCTCGTAAAACGGTTAAACTTATCCTATATAAAATTCGTACAATATCGCACATAAAGCCCTAGTACTAATCAACAGATGTCAAGAAACTGTGTCATGATTTCAAATTGTAAAAAGAAAAACCCACACATCATATCGACGACTGCAAAGTTTCGTCCGTTTTCACAGAAAAAGCTACGCACGTACGCCATCGAGAATCGCGAATGCCGAGTTTAACAAATGCGAGCTTGACCTGACCGAGGAACAGCACGACGCAGCTTCCGAAGCTGGCAACGGAAAAATCTTTCGCCCCTTTTCGGCGAATGCGGCCAGCCAGCCACCCCGGGAAGCTGCTCCGCTCTGTCTTATTCGGCAACGTGAAATATTCAGCGTAACAGCATCGGGGCTACCTGTCGAACGTTCCTTTCCGGCGATTTTACGCGAAATCGAAGGGACGTCGGTGCCGCTGGGAACCGTAACCTCCTTAAAGTCGGAGAATTTTCCCCGGGCACTAAATTCCATTACAAGCACGCGGTGTAACCTTAATTTTTACTGCCCGCGCAATTCCCACCCCTCGTTTGCGCCTGGCATCGGCGAACTTCTCTCTGTAACGTACCTTCCGCTCGCTGCTGCGCCGTTTCTCGCCTCCAATTTCTCATGTTGCTTTATAGCCGAGATCAAGGAACTAAGGCATCTCGTTGCGAAGGAACACGCGAGGTGTCCATTGTCTAAGGTGGCTGCCTCTTAAAAGGAGTTCGAATTTTGAACGCGAACAAGGTTACTCGGCGGAGTTAGCCGGTTTAATGGGGTAAGTGAACGGAACTCGACATGAGAATTGTACTGAAGCAAGTATGAAAGTGTTTATTTTATACAGGAATGTAAATCAAGTTAAGGGCTTGCCGATGCAAATTTTTTTCAATTTTTCTGCTGATACTCCACGGCCTCGTGGTTATCCTTCGTAACGAAAGAATGTGAGGAGTGTTTTTCGGCGTGAGATATTATTTGGCGGCGCGATAAATTTCGTTCCCCTCGATCGTGTTCGCCTGAGGTTTAGCACTGCTTTCAAAATTGCCTCAAGAACGTCGGCTTCGATTTAAGCACCGAGAGCCTGAGAGCTCTGCCGCCGCGCTACTTTGCTTTACGGGAGTCATTTTAATTCCGCCGCTTTGAATATCGGCGGTTAATGGAAACGAGGCGGTTCAAATTATTCAGATTATTCGATGTTTCCCCTCTCGGCAGCGATTGATAAGCAGAGCAACATTTTACGAGCGTCTGTTACGCGGGTATACTCATATTTATTATAAATACCATCGAAATGCTCGAAACCCGTAATGTGACGTATGTTATTTAAAAAAGATATTCAAGCCAAAATACAGATGTGGCTTTTCGTTCACTAATGAAACATGTAAGAATACTTGTGATTATAAGAATACGCATGTAGTTCGTATTTCATAGGACCTCACGATTCAGCAATTTTTCTTCACCGAAATCCGATATTATTTGTGTTAACTTGGATTGACTATGTCTATGCCAGTATTCGCTTTCGAGAATGAGATTCTTGCATCGACTGTACCGTTCTGTTTTGAATATCGACGCGTAATGAATTCGTCGCGACACTCGGGCACTGTTTATTCAAATTGCGAAGCAACCCCTATTCGAACTCTACTAGCTCAAAGCGTCCACTTAGCTCGACCCTCGAGCCTGCGCACAGCTAAACATTGCGTTCCTAACGTGTCCGACTAATGGTGATGATAAGCACTCTTCCTCCTCCAACACTGTTTCCCTCCCAACCAAAGTGCGCGAGCTGGAAACGAAGCCTATTAGTACAAAATCGTATCTCAAAAATCTACGCCACGCTCCCAGAATTCCACTAAACAAACGCGACCGGCACGAAAACCTGTCCAGCGCATTTATACCACACTCCCCGCATGCCATTACGCGAGTCCTATCAATACGCAACCATATCAACCAACTCTAAAGTACGTTCCCATAATTACAGTAACCGGCAGCCCATCGAGGCAAAATCATACCCAAAACATGTACACCGCGTCTCCGAGACCAAACATCTGCGTCAGCCACCGCGTCCTAATTAACCGTACATGCCACGCAACAGCAAAGTTAAATAAACTAACCGTCGCAGGCAACTTCGCCGGCGACTCAGCAAACCAATCAAGCGCTAATTAAGACAAGCGCGGACGCATCGAGCGCGTTCGACGGAACGTTGACGCGCCATCGTCGGAGAAAGATCATTTCCGGCCCGTTTGCGGGCGCGCATACGTACATCGATATTGAGCAAATTAATTGGCTCCGGGGACGAGGCGCTCGCTGCAGGTACGATTCGGTGCGGCACGGTACGAATCGGTCGACCTGCGCGCACCATTCCGAATCCCCCAATAATCTCGGCCGGTGTTCACGCTTTAGTGATAAGCCCATGGGAATGGTCGGTGCCTATCGAGGCTGTTTACCCATTTGGCAGGCTTGATGGATTGCACGGGCCATTGATCGACTGTACGAGACGGCCGTAAGGGCCGACTTTCCTTCCGCACGCGCACGTCCGACTGCGCTTTCCTATTAAACAGACGGTTTCAAGGGGCGGAGGAAGGGAGGGGTGTCGCTCCCAAACACTGCGAGTGTACTTTGCGCATTCCATATACGCGCTGCTTCTTACAATTAGTTGTCGATCACGTCGACTCGAAACGGGCGAGTGTATTTAAGAGCGTGTTCAATGTTCATGTAAGTAGTAATGAGTTGATTTGGAGAGGCGACGGCGTAATTGGCGAAGTTGAGGGATACGTGTTTCAGATAGGCGAAAGGCATGTTTGACGGTATGATGCGAGGGGAACGAGCTGTGTTGTGGAAAAATATTATTGCGGAATATCGATTCATGTCTTTTTTTTCTTCCGTTTATTTTTTTTTTCTGTTCGTTAAGCAGCACCCTCCTGTGCAAATAGGCCGTGCGTCGCGTCGCGCATAACAATAACCTGGATCAGTGAGTGGCTTTTAACGCGCGGAACAATGGAATTTAATACCCGTTGCTCTCCGGCGTAAAATATATATGGTTTAATGAAATCGTTTGCATACAACGATAGGGCCGCTGTTAAGGTTTATATGGGTCGTTTTAGTAAAAATGATTCGTGTACCGACTGTACCGAGGTGAACTTTCCCGCAGGTTTCATTCGACATTACGTCATGATGACATCACTTGAAAACGTTCAAATCATACGCTTCCGTGTTTACCGACCGAACAATTTATTTCATTCGTCCCATAATGCTCAAAATTACGCTACTTAGTCAAGTTGCGCGCTTCAGTAAATATTATTCGTACGTCGCGGCGCACATTTTTGTACGTTTCATAATTGCACACCGCGTTATCGTAGTTTGCACGAAAGCGTGCGAATCAATGCTATTGCGCTCAACGACCGCAACGATCTCGATCATACCACAGAAACGATGCTCCAAAGTGTTACACGCGCGCACGATGAGCGTCTTCGAGACAAG